>JAXCHO010000234.1:16385000-18885000 GCA_036630365.1 Acanthiza pusilla
TCTCCCTGTAGACACATTAAATATGATGTTATTCTCTTGAGCCAGAACCAAGAAACTGGAAGATTGATAGTTCAAACAAGGTTAAACACAAGCTATGGTCTCATGTATTTAAAACAATTTCAGTTTATGAATCATAAACATTGTTTATGCTATCCTCTTCTCTGAAAAGGAATTTATAATGACAGGGCTGGAAACAGTGACTACTTTCCACTTGTAAAGCAAAACCGTTTTGCAATCATTTACAGTTGTTGCTGCAATCCTAGAGGCTAGAATAAGAGAAATAAATATTATCCTTCATACTGACTGGAGTATTTAAAAAATACAAATGGTTCATTCAACCAATTTTTTTAAGATCAAAATCCTGAAGTCAAAGTCCTAACACAGTTCCCTGTGCAATATCTTCAAGGTCAGCAAAGTGGCCTATAAACAGAATATAGGTTTTTCAGTTCCGAGTTAAAACCTAACAGGGTAATTTATTCATTGACCTATGAAAAGTGTAATTAAGGCTACGATCTGAACTTCTGAAATGAAAAGATGCATAAGGACATAGCTTTAATCAGTGATTCATTGTTTACCATTTGCCTTCTCAGTTCTCTTCTTTGTTAGGTTAACAAGCCCCTTGTTTAAATCACCTCATCATAAATCAAGTTTTCTAGGTCTGTGATACCCTCACTGCTCTTTTACAGAGTCAATTCAGTTGATCTTTTTCCTTTTTTGAAGACTCATGCTTAAACTGGATACAATGCCCCACTCAAAGCCTGCCTTTAGCCCATGCCTTACTGCCCGTGTCTTTTAGGTAACACCCTTATTTGTTTGTCTTTTTTTGCAATTGCATGACAAGAGCATTCTCACATTCAGCTTGTGGCTCACTATAGCCTTTCGTGCTTTCCTGCAGACATATTGCTCCACCAGCATCCATCTTCTTGGATTTGTGCAAGAGTTTCAGACCAGTATCTCACGCTTGTCTCCACTGAACTGAACCCAATGCTTTAGACTGGTCCTGATAAATCAGCATCCTCACATAACTTTGGTTTAGAATCTGAAGTCCCAATTACATCCAACATGGCGCATCTGTAATTCCTTCCAGCTTAGTCTCATTGCAGGACTCACACAGTAAGCACACCCTTTATTTCATTTGCTTGGATGGACAGGCCCATTACCTGCCCAGGGATTTGTTTCAGGCTCCCTGCAGAGATGAGGAAAGCATCTCTGCCACAGTGCACACTGATCATGTTTTCAAAGGTAACTCCATAAGCAGCTACTTCTAGGACTACAAAGGTTATTTTAAGGTAAGGGGGGCAGTAGGGAAAGAACTGTCAAAACCCAGGTACAACAGTAGCACAGAATGACTAGATTTAACCTGCAAACACAGAACAAAAACATACAGTGATTTTAATAATGTAAGAAAGATCTTCCTCCTCCCACCATATCCCCATCAAATCTAAGAGATAAAATTGTAGCTTATACAGAAAAATTGCATAAAAGCAGCGAGCATCAAAGACTATCACCTGCTTTACTGCAAACTATGAGTCACAATGATGGAGGGAAATGTGTGTGCAAATATAGGTACCAGAAACGAGAGAACATGGTTAAGAATATTAAGGAAGATTAATTATGATATGGGGAGGCTAGACAAGTTTCATTCTGTTTTATTTTCTTTCCTTAATTCCAGAAGAGTAATAATATGTATGAGATTTAAAGTAAACTCTCCAAAAAGTATAACAGCAACATGCTCATTAATATACATAGTAACATTTTCCTCCAAAGCTGATACATTTAGGATAATCTACTATAAAAGTGATCTCAAACATATTAGACAACTCCATTTCACACTGCATAAATGGCAGCAAGAATGTGAAAAATGGACAAAGATCTCAGTGTAATAATATATAACAATTACAGGTGTTCAGGACTTACTTTGAAAGCAATTCCAAGGTTTGGTGGACTAATAAGCTAAGGCACATGATGTGCCTTGCGCTCACTGGAGCCCTAGAAGTTTTAAAAGTCACAATGCAGTCCTTTATGATGCCTCATGGTACCCACAGCCCTCAGATGCTGAGATTCCTCCTACAGCCCATGGGGAGTCCTCAGCACCCATGAAAGCGATATACGTAATGTGGCATGCTGAGAAAGGAGCCACGCAGATAACAGCCACACCAGCCTTGTCCTTCAGAGGTAGTTATGTGTGTAACTCCGGGCCAGGAGGAGACACCAGCTTCCTCTTGGGATTCTTGGTTGTAAACTCTCTCCTATGGTTTGTTGCCAAAGATATTTTATTTCCTTCTCATGGTCCTCTCTCCTCTGCTGTTCCCCCACTCCAAACAACCAACTAGGGAGAGCTCAAAGTATGCAACGCAGTTAGGAAGTGGGAGAGCTACCTGAAAATGTTTTCCCTCCCCTGAATTAGAGAGTCTGCATCCCACCTCTTTTCCAGCAGTCATTCTCTCAGTCTCTGCAGAAGTCTTTCCTTTTTAGAGCATATTGCACAGAAAGAGGCAGGAGTCAATATCAACCTCTCTCCTCCATTGGGTCATATGAGCGAGAACGGGTTGAGTTGGGAGGGATCTTTAAAGGTCACCTAGTTCACCCCCTTCAATAAGCAGGGACACCTTCAATCAGATCATTTCCTCAGAGCCCCATCCAGCCTGGCCTCAAATGTTTCCAGGGAAACATTCCCTCCCCAGGAAACCTGTTCCAGTGCCTCACCATGCTCATTGTAAAATATCCTTCCTTATATCTAGTCTAAATCTGTTCTCCTTTAGTTTAAATCAATTACCCCTTGTCCTATCACAACAAGCCCTGCTAAAAGTTCGTCCCCATCTTTCTTATAGGCCTCCTTTGAGCACCAAAAAGGCTGCAATAAGGTTTCTCCAGAGCCTTCTTATCTCAGGCTGACCAACGCCCACTGTCTCAGTCTTTTCTCACAGGAGAAATGTTCCAGCCTCCTGATTATTTTAATGGCTCTCCTCTAGACCCACTCCAGCAGGTCCATTTCTGTCCTGTGCTGAGGACCCCAGAGCTGATGCAGCACTGCAGGTGGGGTTTTACCAGAGCAGAGCAGAACAGAGGGGCAGAATCCCCTCCCTCACCCCGCTGGTCACACTGCTTTGGACACAGTCCAGGACACATTTGGCTTTCTGGGCTGTCAGTGCACATTGCTGGGGCATATCCAGCCTCTCCTCCAGCAGCACTCCCAAGTCCTTCCTGGCAGGGCTGTTCTCAATCTGTTCATCCAATACTGTGAGGGCGGCAGGGAGCTGCTGCTAACTTAGGGGCCTGTTGTCTTTGAGTGACAGGGTCAGAACAATAAGGAGTTTGGAACAGATGCGCAAAGTACATCACCACCCATGAAACAGAAGCACATGCGGATTTTGAGAGCCTAATTCTGAAAAGAGATTTCTGAAACTGGTGTCTGATCTCTCATCCCCAAATGTGCAGTAATAGAAAGGTTATATCTTCATTGTCTTGAAACTTCTGGCATTTTCTAAACGTCTCCTATAGAGAAGACTCTCACCACGTTTTTTAAAAAAACCCACCCTAAATAATCCACACTTATATTCTACTTCTGAAATGTGAATCCCTCTTAACTCCATCAGTTGCAAAGGAAAATACATTGGTACCCATCCGCCAGGCACACCCCCATTGTCCCCGCGACCCCGGCAGGGTCCCCGCACAGCCGAGTGTCGCTGTCCAGCTCGGCTCCCAGGCTCCCTCGCCACCTCGGACGGGGGCCGCGGTTCCGGGATGGCTTCGTGGTACCGGCGTTCGGTTTCCTCGAACAAAGTGCGAGTGTGTCGGGCAAGATCCCGCGAGCCGGTGCCGTCGGGGCACGGCGCTCCCGGCGTGTCCCCCGCTGTCCCCCCGCGGGCGGCGGCCGGGGAGGGGCGTCGGCGGGGGCAGCCCCCGAGCATTGATAACCCCCGTGCCGGCCCCGCCGCGGGCAGCCGGGCAGCGCGGAGCCGCCGCGCACATCTGTCCCCGCAGCGCCGGCACCGCACAGCGCACCGTGAGTGCCTCGGGACAGGGCGGAGAGCACCGGGGTGCGTGGGGCAAACCGGGGCGGGGGGAAAGGACGGGAAGCGGCGGGTCCGATGCCGCTCGCAGCTGTGGTGCTACAGCCGGCGGTGCGGCTCCGGCTGCTGCTGTCCCGTTACGGCTTTCTGGCCGGGCTGGTCCCGGGGCGGAGCTGGGAGGTGGACGGACGGTAGCTAAAAGACCCGGGAGTTACGAATGTGGAGAGACAAGCCCGCTCGGCGCCCGGCTCGGGGTAGCGCGACGCCGGGGCTGCGCTCCCGCCGGGGCACCGCCCGCCACGGTCCGTGTGTCCGCAGGGCGCGGAGGATGCGCCGGGAGGGCGGGCTCCGTGCCGGGACGCCCCGTCGCTGAGGCGCGCCGAGGATGAGGCTGCCGCTGGCGCTGCTGGCCCTGGCCGCCCTGGGCACCGCTGGCGGCGGCGGCGCGGGCCGGGAGGCGGCGGAGGAGGCGCGGGCGGGCCGGTTCTCCACGCCTGAGCAGCACCGGTGCCGCTGGGAGCTGCGCTCGGCGGCGGGGGCCAGCGAGCTGCGGCTGAGCTGCCGGGCGGCGGGCGGCGGGGCGGCGCGGAGCTGCGCCTACCGCGGGGAGCCGCGGCGCTGCCCGGCCTTCGGCGCCCGCAGCCGCCAGTACTGGCGGCAGATCCTGTCCCGGCTGCGGCGGCGGCAGCACCCCTGCGCCCCGGGAGCGCCGCTCAGCGCCCGCCTCTGCGGCCCGGGCCGGGCGCCGCCCGAGGCGCAGCTGCGCCTGCTGCCCGACCCCGGCCCGGCCTCGCCGGCCCCCGCCGCGGAGCCCACCGAGGACCCGGCGCGCACCTACTGCGCCGAGCGCTGGCACTCGCTGTGCAGCTTCTTCGTCGGCTTCTGGGAGGGCTGAGCCGCCCCGGCCCGCGGCAGGGAGCGCGGCCGCGCCTGCCCTCAGCCACCGCCGCCAATGCCCCCGACTCTGTCCGCTCTCCTCTTTTACTCTCCAATAAAGCGGTAACTATTTTGTGACAAGAACCCAGCGTAATTCTTTGTCTCGTCAGAGCCCTGTAACACCTGGAGCACTGTAACGCTATGAACAGTGTGTGTGACTGAGCTGGGTGAGAGCACCCAGGCACAGCTCTTGCATTCAAGTACATTAACGTTTCTCAAAGGACATAAACATGAAGGGACAGCAGTTCCCCCCCCAAAATCAATTCCTGTGAGCCTAAAGTTTAAAGTTACACTGGAATCACCCAACTAGAAAACCACACATTTATATCAGAAAAAGAAACAACTGAGACCTCACTAAGCAGTAAGGCCTAGAAAAACCTTTCCTGCTGCCAGAGATTTCACAAGCTACATGAACCAGTCCTGTCCTGTTTCCCACAGAACAGTTGGTCAACTGACTGTCCTCAAAGAGGAATTTGGACAGAGTGAAAGCTGTGAAAAGAAAGGTTGAGAAACTCAGAAGCATCTAAGTACACGAACTGGATTTAGGAGATGAATGATGTTTCACCCAGCTAATGGCATAGTGTTGAAGTAGACAAGTTGTTTTACCAAGGGGGAAGAGGGGTTGGAGATATTAAATACTTTATCCACACAAAACGTGGTACATTTTAGTAAGGAAAGCCAACATTTTCTTCAGCTGCCTGGGGTCTTACACAGCCCCAGACACCTACCCATTACCAGGAACAGTTGCAGACTATTTCTGTACAGTTTTAAGGATAGCTGTGAGAAGGCCACCAAGAAGTAATAAGGCTCTGGCCAGAGGCTCTCACGACGATCTGGACTGTTACATGCAGCTCTTAGTGCCAAGGTGATTTCCCTTACAGCAAGTAGCTGGATAATGCTCAGCAGCACTGTGCAAAAGCTTCATCATCACTGTGTGTGACTTGGACGACTATTTTTTTCACAACTACTCACTTTTCCTTCATGTGCTTTTTCCTTCATGTGTCACCCAAACAGCCACAGAGCAGGCTGCTGGCCAGAGCATTGCACAGTGCCTTGCAATAATGCTCAGCTTTGTTTTACTTCCATGGCCCTGGCACGGCAGCTTTGTGCAGTGCTGCTAGAGCTTGCATTTCTCACCATCAGATGCAAAGGTGGAACACCATGGCAACCAAGCTGATTACCCACATCACTCTGCATTTAAAAACCCAACAAGGAACTCTGAACAAATTCATTGTTTACCCAAGAAGGAGAAGAATGAAGAGGATCCCTTGCTCTATGTTTAACCACAATATTCCCCCGATTCTCCAAAACAGCTCAAAACCTTCCTTTCAGCAGCACCAACTAATGAAATACAACAAGCCAAGAGAATATTCATTGCATTTACTGTTGTTAATAACACCAGTGCCTAGTGCTGCATAGCAACAAATATTCAGTTTTTCTACTGAAAACTGGTCCACAGATCCCAAAGGCTGGAAAATATAGTGAAAGCCTCAAATTTGTTTTAATGGGGGAAGACTATATTTTTTTTCTTTCTTTCTCAACATTTTCATCCTCTCCCACGATTGGAAAACAGCTGACACCACCAGATAAGGCAACCAAAACCAGAAATGCTTTGTAGCCAAGATCTTCTCTTCCAACAGAAACTGTTCCTTTCTAGTTGTGGCAGCTCCACAAGATGTACTTGTTACACCACCCACACCAACTCCCCGCCCCCAGATTCAGTTCAGCCCCCCAAATCTGCACCCATGCTTTACCTCTGCTCTCCTGTTGATGCTGTGGCAGCTCTTCACCACTCCTCTGCTTCCTGGCTTGGCTGGCTCCTGTCATCCCATCCTTCCCTCCTCAGTTCCTCCTGACTGTCCTCAGCGTGGCCAACCTGCCAGACCCAAACCCCAACTGTTTATCCTGCAGGCCTGATAAACCTTCCCTCCCAAAGGAAGGTGGTGCTGGGCATAATGAACCTTTCCCACATGCAGCTGCTGCTTGGGTTGTCATCACACATCTGCTGCCAGCAGTCACAGCACAACACTAGGTGTGTTTTTCAAGGAAAAGCATGAGCTACCTTAAAACAAAAACAAATGACTCACATTTTAGCTTCTGGAAATTTAATTCTCAAAGCTGTAACTAAGGAAGTTTTCAGAGGCCAAAAAATTAAATAAAAAAAAATCATCTTTTTGCCATATTGCACACAGCATTGTTTTCTTTCCTCTGGCTGCTGAGTTCATCTTGGTATCTGGAGGTTCCAACAGAATCTCAAAAACAGAATCTCAAATTGGCAGTACCATTTCTTGATTTTCCTTTGGAGAGAAATCAGTGATGCTGAATCTGGGCATGCAATTAGTGCATCTGGCTTTAATTGCTCTCTTTATACATAGAAAGCCCTTGATCCTATTAAATAGTACTAATCTCTCTTTCACCACCTTCTGATTTTGAAGGAACAATTACAAGATGTTATTCTAATTTGCAAGGTTAAAGAAGGCAGTAAGCTGTCTTGCTGTGTGTAACATTCCTTTCCTATAAAATGATATCAAAAATTAATAAATTAATAAAAATTAATTAATTAATAACTCTTTCATCACTGTCTGAGCAGAGCTTCTCCCAGCATGGGTCTGGAGTTGCAGATCCCAAATTTTGAGCAGTTCAGTCTTTTGTCCCAGTCCACCACAGGAATTGCTCTTTCCTGGGTTTCACACTAGACACTTCCTTCTCAAAAATGCTGATTTTGCCTTTCGGTCATGTCTTCACAATTCCTCTGAATTCAAAGGTTCAACAAGTGAGATCTGGTCAGGTACTCATAGTTCAACCCTCAGCTGTACTGGTCTGTATTTGCGTATTTAATATTTCCACATGTGACCATTTGACATTGATGTTTCCTACCTGAGTTTATGACCACCCTGTGCTGGGGGAGCCCACAAAAGGATGCAATATTCTTGGAGATTTGTGGTGAAATTTAAAAGCCATCAGACTATGAACAAATAAGAATAAGGTGAAGGTACAAAAAAAAAAAAAAGAAAAAAAAAGAAAAAAAGAAAAAGCAACTATTCAAGTTAGAGCTGGTTGGATAATGGAACGTGAAATCTTTGGGGATCTCTCTTTAATTGCCTCTGACATATTTCAGGCCTCCCTTGTGCTGTGAGCCCTGTCTAAGACTTACTGTAAAGCCATGCAGCACACGAGGTGAGTGAATGGCAGGCTTTGTCAATTTGCCAAACAACAAATCCCCTCCTTTGTAATAATCTGGATTTTTCAGAATTCCAAGCCCAGTGCATGAACACAGTTACATGAAAGAGGCTTTTAACCATACAGTATTACAGAGTTTAGATTAACTCTCCCAGCCCTCATACTCCTTCCTTATGTGGAAGGGATCTGTTAAGTACAAGCATGTACAAAATATCTACAGCTTTAGAAATAATTCAGCCTTTTAGGGCTTAGCCTCATCCGGTGTGTGCTGTGCCTTGTGAAGTGCGGACAGTCTGCACTGCCTCTCAGAAGGCACATATTTTGCCCAACTTATTTCAAGCCCTCAGCAGGTTAACGATGCACATTTCTTGGAGGGCGCGGGAGTGAGAGGGGCAGCAGGCGCAGCCCAAGCTCAGCCCACATTCCTGATGGGTGAACAGCGGCACAGCCCGAGCACCGGGCTCCGATGGAGCTGCCCACTACAGCCTTCCCATGGGAGAGATCCCCCCGGGCAGCCCTGTCCCCCCAGGCTCTCACAGCCCCGGCCAGCAGGGACAAACACGGAGGGTTGGCGCCTGGGGTCTCAGCACCCCTGGAAACACACAGCTGCTTTGCTTCATGGACAGAAAAGAAAAAATTTTTTATATATATATAAATGGTATCTCTCTGTAGATATATATCAGAGCCCTGTCCTTGCTGCTGGCCCTTGCACCCTGGATGGGCACATGCATTTATTTAACAAGGGCTCTGCTGCCTGCTGGGGCACACACAGCACCATCCCACACCAGCGCCTGGGCAGGCAGCGCACTCACCCATTTTATACCTACTCTAGAGCTGTTGGATCAGCTTGGAAAGCTTTTGTGTTAATCTGTTAGAGGAAACCTAGGAATAATTGCTCCATGCAAAATGAAATTTCTTAGAACTAAGTTGCAGCTAATTTTAGACTCTAACATGACATCATTTTCTATTTAGACTGGCATAAAATGAGAAAATGTTTGATGGAAGCATAGTGGTAAAACACAACTAACTAATTTCTCATTACATGTTCACTAAGTACTAAAATGTCTATTACAAAAGGAAATCCGCAGGACAAAAGCTGGTCCAATTATAGAGATCCAAATCCTAAAATGTAAAATTCAGCACACATTCTTAATTTAATAAAAATGTTTTAAAGCACTTTATTCTCCCAATTATTTACAGATCCCCTATTTAATCTGAATACTGGACTCAGCAGATATTCTTTCATAAGTAAATGGAAGTCTTAGGCCCCAGAATGTCTATAGGGCTTGAATTCTTGGTTGAAAAAGAACAAAATAAGCTTACACTAAGTTCTTTTTTTCAGACTGCAGTTGTAACTAGAAAATACATGAGATGTATCATCCTCAGAGTAAGTTTAGTGAAAAGCAGGAGAAGAAAGTGTAGTGGCTAACTTTTTTAAGCTCTGTCTCTTCTCAGTTAAAAAAAGTACTGTGCACCTCCCAAAGTCACCATCCTTAGCAGCAGCATGATTTGTACTAACAGGAATAAATATAGCCACAACTCCATGTGTTTGCTGCTTCATTTTTAAGAGGAAAACCTTCCAAAATTATGAATAAATTTATCACATGTATTCTTTTGATGGAAAGAGTAACAAGACAGCCACACAAGAGAGTATTATTTCATGTTAGTTGAGACAAGATGTTGAGGATTTAGAGCTGATCTTTTGTTTCTGCTCAAAGACAAATGGTATAAAATTTATATGCATGCTTCTGTCCTGACAGCAAAGGGCTTCAGCATGACTCTCGCTGAGAGCTAATGGCTCTTGGGGATGCTGCGCTCTGAAGTCCCTTGGCATGAAATGGTCTCTTGCAATTCATCTCCCGTTAATAGCAGCTCCAAGACTACAGTCTCTCTTTTTTTAAAATTCTTTTATCCCTGGCTGAAGCTGCCCGCGTTCCCATTGGAGCCGAGAGGGTGTAGTGTGAAGGTTTTCTCCCCTCAGCTCTATTCTCTCGCAGCCCTCAGCAGACGTCGGGACAAGCTGGAGGCCCTATGGAAAGCGGGGCCTGATGTCATCCCACCCAGCACGGGGCCAATGAACGGCAGCAGCCCCCGCCCCGCCGCGCACGGACACACCGACAGCATCTCAATGGCCTCGGGGCTCTTTAGAGCTTTAGCAGCCCATGGCAAATGGCAGCTGCAAGGGGACGGGAGGCTTCTTTCAATGGGCATCTCTGAGCCGGGAACATGTAGGAAAACAGCAGCAGAAAACAAAAAGCAGTTTGGTTTGAGAAGTGAGTTAGTATAGACCTAAGGGAGATAAAGCTCCTGTTTTCATTTCTAGGGGACAATGTAACCCTGGGGTGGGGGCCAGCCATGTGCACCTACGGGGACAACACACGACTGGGACACCAAGAGGCTCCATCTGGCTCTTTCTGGGAGCACCAGGCTGGTGGGGAGAGCCCAAATCACCTGGTATTGGTTGTCTGCTTCTTTTTTAATGTGCCCACGTGGTAAACATGGCTTAGTAATGAAAAAGCATCACAAAATTAGGAGTATATGCCTAATGCTACCACAATACAATCTTACATAGGTCCTCCTTACCTGCCATGGTTGTGCAGACATTTAACTGCCTTCTTCATGCTCTTTGCTGTCTCAGGACACCAGACTCTGATGCTCATGTATGTTTCCACCTTGTTCCTCTGCCATCAAGCTCCTCTGCCCACAACTCGATGTAGTGGTGGGACTCTCAGAGGTGATAGTTCCTTTCAAATTATTCAAAGGTGCCAGTGTGGAGTAGACTTCTTGTCAGAAATTTGGAGCTAACCTCTGAATGAGGTTAATGAAAATACTTCCATCACACATCAGTTGCAGTAGAAGTCATTTGCGCTTGAGAGGAAGCACCAGCTAATTTTAAGTCAGTGGAAGTGAGAGTAAAAAACTGGTGTAGGTAACTCAGAAAATAAGGCTGGAAAAGTCATAATTTCCTGTAAAAAGATAGCTCATTTATTCTTATTATTATGGTCTAGGTAAGGAGTAAATACACATAAATACTCTTCATAAATTTGAAGCAGTGATTTGTTGGATATCCTCTCTTTTCTAGGCACCTTGGGAATCTTGCTCAGCACATGCTTGTGCAGTTAACCCAGTTATCTCCCACAGGCACCCCAAGGCTGGGGAACATTGCTGACGCCATCACCTTCAGCCAGCAGAAGGTGTCCTTGCAGCTGGAAAGGGCAGCCTTGTCCTTCTCCTTGTTTGCCGCTGCCCATGTTGCTGTGTCAGCGCACATGTTTATGCAGCCCCAGCACAGAAGAGATCAGGAGCCAGGCTGGGTTGGAGCATTCTGGGGCAGGAGTTGTTTCAGCTGGCTCAGAGCCTCCAGGTGCACACAGGAGCCCGAGAGAAGGATGGCACAGGATCTGAAGAGGGTGCCCAAAGACAGCCCAGCCTGGCTCTGTCAGTGACAGAACTATAATGGTGCACCTAAGCTGCATTTTACATCCTCCGCTATCACTGCTTCCCACCCCAATGGCTTAGAGCCACACTGGGGGCTTGAAGGGGTGATGGTCACTCTTGGTGGCCTGTGCTCTTGTACAGCATCTTCCAGTGCTGGCCATACTCTTGCCCTACCAAGTCCCCTCTTCCTCCCCTGCTGTCAGCCTTGCCCTGGTGCTGTCTGGGGCTCAATGTCTCCAGCCCAGAGAGCCTTTGTCCTGTGCCACCACTCAGGCAGACGGCTGGCGAGCTTGTGAGGGGTGTGTGGCCATTGTCACTCAGCACACACAGCAAACTGAAGGCATCTCCAGTCCAGTGACAAGCACAAACAATGTTTTAGCAATACTGGATGATCACCATTGCAAAATTAAAAATCAAAATAAATCATGGGGTCTAAGTCTTGTGTGGGGAGGGGGTGAAGGGACAGGGATTTAAGGCTATCAGAATTTTTAGCTAAGTTTCTATTGATTAAATTAACCTTTACAGGACCTTCAATAATTGCTTGAGACTGTAGAAAGCAGCTTCTGTCAGATCTTCTCTCTTTAACTCCTAGGGACAACTTTTGTAGACTCTCACAGAAATGCATTATCATTCAACTTAGTGTGTGTGTTTGTGTGAGCTCACCCTTAGTGAAGAGCATCCTTCCCTGAGTGAAATGGCTTTTACAACTGCTGCTGCTCTTGAGTTGTGTTAAGGTTGTAGCTGGAAGAAGTTAGAGCAAGAAGTATGATTTCTGCTAGGTCTGTTAAACCAACACAGCTGTGTCACTGCCAAGGCTGACTGGAAAAGGGTAGGATGTAAAGGGAGAAAGCTCCCACTGCCTCCCAATCTATTAAAATGAGCCACAAACACAATAGTAATGTGGTAAGTCAGGGCAATATGCAAATGGCTGCATGTCCCAGAAACCTTAATCCTATCAAGAATGCAGAAGATGTTAATTTGACCATCTTTCACAGCTCATAAATCTATCTGTAGCAAAGCCAGGCTGCCAGATGTCATCCCCTAGCACTTCTTTGAGGCTGGCAGTCTCCGCATAGACTCCCGATCATGCCTCAGTAAAGACCAATAAAGAGCATTGTTTGTGTGGCCTGAGAGCAGCTTCTCACATTTTGCTACAATAGAGAAAAACAGTGGGAAATGTGAATGACTGATTGGCAGAACTGGTGGTCTTGGTTGTCCTGCTTTCCACATACAGAGCTATAGATTTCACATGCATTTTTTATCATTAGCATGCAGATTAGTCTACCTCGTTCTCAACAGTTAGTGGTGTATGTTCTCCAACTTAATTTTTTGAATCCTAAACTACAAATACAAACTGGACATAGTTCCTTTTCTCTCAGGAAGATACTACTTATTTACTTCAAACTACTTAAAACAGTAAACAGCTTTATATTATGATATTATCTTACTCCTAAGTTTAACATTGAGAATAGAAATATTCTATTTCAAAGCAAGCAAAGGTCTCTAAACAAAATACCTCTAGAACTATATACTCATTTTCTCTTTCTCAAATATAAGGTTTAAAATTACCACTTGCAATTTAGATTCTTTAATATCAGGCACAATTGTTTAGTTTTTACAATGAGGATGGTAAAACAGTGGCACAGTTTGCTCAGAGAGGTAGATCACCCATCCCTGGAAACATTCACGTCAGAGCTCCAAGCAACCTGATGTAGTTGAAGATGTCCTTGCTCATTGCAGGGGTTTGGACTAGATGAGCTTTAAGGGTCCCTTCCTACCCAAATCACTCCAGGATTCTATGATAATTTGCTTTTACAAGGTGTATATTGAAAGCACCGCAGCAGATATTTTTGTGTGAAGTTACCTGGGAGCAAGGTGGGTGAACCTCACTTTTACGAACTGAAATGTCTTTCAGCTTCTCAGCGGACATCGTGACTATCAAAGAACTCCATGTCAAATCACTTTATTACAGTTGGGCTGAAAAAAGAAATGAGACAAAACTGAATAAACAATGCTGCAGAGAAACAGGAATTTCCAGCAATAAAAATGACACGTGACTGTCTGCTATTACAGGCACAGAGATCCCCATGGAAACTGCTGTTCATTTAGGATGTGTGCATTCCTGTCACAAGCCACCCACATCACCCAAAACATTTTAGATCATGAAGCTGCAGCCCCACAGAACAGATTTCTCATGCTTCTTCAGATCAGACAGAGGGTCTGGAGAGGGGGCAGGCTCTGAACTGAGAAGCTGAGGTGCTTAATGCTGGCAAGTCCCTGCTCTCTGCGACAAGGGAAAGGGTGCAAAAGGTAGCCACAGTTAAATAAATAATTCTGATTGGTCTTAAGAGGCAAAATGTTGCAAAAAAGAAGAAATCAGTTTTAAAACTAAAGGACATAATGAATTTGCTTGGGAAATCGTGGTTGCATTTTACCTTTGGAATTAGATATGACATGGGAGAATGTATTATGTCTGAGTCTGAGATGATAACTATTCTGCTTGATAACCTTGAAACTCCTGTATTGCTAAATTAGGGTATAAATACAGTTCTGATTAATTTTTCTGAGAGTTACAGAGTCATGAGGCAAATATGTTTACAGATATAATTCACTATGCTAAAACTAATAGGTCAGCGAGTCCAAACCCACTATTTTAACAATATTTTAAGTAGGTTAAAGATGCTGAACCACAAACTCCACAAAATCTGTACTGTAAATTCAGTCCAGTGAAGGAGACATATTAAGCACTATTTTGTACTTCTTTTTTTAAAAGGAAAATATGTTATTTATTGAAATTGCAATAAAACATCTGTAATACATAGCAATGCACCCTACTACACAATTAATAATATTTAAGCTATTAATTGTACAACATCACACCATTATTCTTTCTTCTTTTCAAAAAGCTAAACACAACTGAAACTTGATATATGAAATACTTAACTCATACATTTTGTTCAACTCCTTTACTGTAAAGCTAGTATTTCTGGGAATGGGGAGGGAAGTCTCAGAAGACAGACAGCAGGCATACCTAAACCCATGAGTTTCTGGACCATTTTGCATGAGTCCTTGGCTTTTAAAAGTTGCCACATGTACAAGGTTCTCATATCTCTTGCAAAGTATTGTCATGATTTCAGTGTTTGTGCTGGACTATGTCCCTACAGCAGCCACATGTCACTTATATGAATAAAACTAACCAAAACTTAACAGCATGTCCCTGAATAAATCTATTTAGAGTAAGTGTGAAATTTTACTTTTAATTAAAACATTCCACATAACTGCTCCAGATCTAAAATTATTATTATTTCTTTCTGTATTTTATAAATACAGAAATCTGTTTTTATTAGTGTTTCCAAATTTAAGAACACTTTTAATAGCAGGTGGTTTTTCAGAAGTGCCTTGAAATATGGCCTAAAACACAATTACATTAAAAAAGCAGGTTTCCATATTTGTCAAATCCTATCCATAATGGGTTATTCCCCTTAGAATTCTCCCCTGGGACTTTTCTGCTCTGTGCTACTATTGAGGATTGCTTGAAATGAGCTAGCTCATCATTCTGCCTCTCCATCTCATTTAGAGTCTGATTATACAAATGCTAAGAGGCTTTTAATGTTACTCAAAATGCTTACATGGCAAATTTACATAAGATGTTGGCTAGAAGGTTCACAGTAGAAGTTTTTTATTTCAGAAATTCAGCAATCTGACACACTTAAGAGCAGCATGTTTCTCTAATTTTGCCTCCTTATCAGGACACTTTGTGCCTTTCACTCTAATCTAGTATGGACTATTTCAGACCTTCTGGTGTACCACCAACCAGATTTTCTCTGTTAATGTAGTTGCCACCACTGTGAGATGCTCAATTACATACACCCACACACCCACTCCCTTTTTTTTAAACGTCATTATTTTCTCAAAGACTGTCCTGCACTTTTAGAGATCCAACTTCCTAGTAATGTGCTAAATGGTTCTCCATTTACACAGATTTATTTCCAATAGGAGGTTTTCTTAAAACCTATCTTTTTGCAGTTTCTAGTGCATTTTCACATTCCTAATACTTTGAAATAAGCATTAGCATTAGTCCATTTAGCTTGAAGTCAGATTTATCTCACTTTTTGATTATTAGTGTAAGAATATTTGCATCAAATAACACCTTCTACACAATGTGCTTCAAGGGTCTCATGTTATTACTGGAACAATACTGTCTGGAAAGCTGCACTCAAATATTTTATCTATTTTTTGGCTTAGTTACAAATCTTTTAGTACCCAGCTGCTAAGTAGGTTTTTTCCCTACAGAATTAGACTTTGTTTTATGAAAACAGGTGCTCTAATGAATACTTACTATTAAAAATAAAGCCCTTTAATTTCAAATCTAATTAGTTAATTTCATGTTTTCAATGCTTCAGTAAAATACTTTCAAATAGGGAATCACTATCAGACATTGGTCATCATATACAGGTTTAAAGATGACCCTTTCGGACTTAGTAGCTCACTCTATCATTAATTAAAACAATACTTATGTAACTGCTGTCAGCATCTATTTTGACTAATTCAATAACTAAAAGCCATTAGATACAATAT
The DNA here is from genome assembly GCA_036630365.1 of Acanthiza pusilla. Classification (NCBI taxonomy): domain Eukaryota; kingdom Metazoa; phylum Chordata; class Aves; order Passeriformes; family Acanthizidae; genus Acanthiza; species Acanthiza pusilla. Next base: position 16,401,146 of record JAXCHO010000234.1, read on the forward strand.
CCTCCTCAGTCAGGTCAGAAATACTGTATCCAATTGATTTACTGTTACTTGTTTTTGCAATAAAATCTGGTTTTTTCCTTTTACAGAATCACAGAATCAGTAAGCTTGGAAAAGACCTCTCACACTGAGTCTAATCTACTTGCCTAATTTATTTATCTGCTTAATTTACTTACCAGCTTCTTTATCAGGCTAGTAAGAAATTCTGCTTCTGTACCCATCTATTGATCTATGATGCCCACAGCCCCACAAAACTGAATAAATTTCTTGTGAAATAAGCTTCCAAATGCATTGCTGGAAAATGTTACCTTTTGAAGAGCAGCTGGGCAACACAAAGCCAGACACCACTAGCCCTGAAACAAGTGACTACTGCCAAGTCCATTTCTCAGCTATTTCTATCAGCTGCACTGCTCAGTATTAATCCTTCCCCACATGTACCACCCCAGATCCGTACACATCAGTAGCAGCTGACACAAAGCTGCTTTTCCAACTATAGAAGGCCTCAATAACACATTCTTAGGCACTGGTGCATCTTCTTTTGCTCCTTAAACAATTCACATTTGTTTACATGTTAATATTTGCAAATACTACCACCATGATCTTTTGAAAACTCCTAATGGTCCAAACTTAAAAACTTTGCAAGCGTTCCCCCGGCTGTGCCACTTCACAAGTCAGGAGCCACCCCAATGACCTTTGCTGCCACCCAGTAAGATCCCAGCTGAAACACATTCATAAATGTACCAGTTTTATCAAGATTGTGCAGATGGAGGGATGGATCTGACTTCCACTTCCTCCGAATTTTCTGGCTGCATTAAAATCCCCACCTCCCCATATACATCCTACCATGACCCAGAATCCAGGTAGATAATTTAATGTGACATTGCTCTTATGCTGTCTACTGGGGGTTTTCAGCTTGTCTCTGATAATCAATGCTTCAAAACCAAAGTTTTGAAGAACTATTGTGCAGGCCATTTGCCTTTTCCTATTCCTTTTCTTGCACACACTTTTCCCCAGGTCTAACATTAACATTCAGAATTGGCTGCAACTTTCCCCTTCTAAAACATGTATGTTCTTCTCAAGAGGTGCCCTTTTAAAATGCCTATGTCTACACATGAGTGTTCATTTGCTTTTTCAAGTCAAACAAGTTGGGAAGCTGATGTATCATGATTACCTTGGCCATTCCTAACAATTGTATTTGTTATTCCTACCATACCTTTTCAGTGCTTCTAGAATCTGCCTTTCTTTTTTTTGCAGGTTGTTATTTCTTCTATTCTCTCCCTCCTGTCTTCTCTCAGTTACCAACCTGACCCCTTTTTAGGGCAGAACTTGTTACCTTCAAACCAGTCATCTACATGCTTTTTCTTTTTATGTTGCGTTCTGTTCTGGCTGTCTGTAGCTTTTCCTGATCTAGTGAGCCACAGAGAGAGCAAAGAAAGCCCTTGATACTCTCAGAAGTACCATTGCTTATGCTTGCTGGAGAGGGGCAAGAAGAGGGAGACAGCTCCCCTCATGCCCTCGACTGCAGCACTTCCCTTGCTGGCACCACCTCCACCTCCTATTGCCACTTACGCACAGCTGCAAGAACCCCAGAGGGGCAGACCTCAGTCAGTCTCACTGCCAGGTCACTGAAGGCAAGAAAGCCTTTGCTGCTTCAGATCAATACCAATCAAGGCTCTATACAATTTTTCTTAACTGGAAGGCAGGAGGAAAGCCACCCATGGGGCTTTTCCAGTGAAAGAGAAAATCCACTTTATTTAGTTCAGGAGATGGGCTGAAGAAGGGGAGATGGCTCCCAGGCTGCAGCACCCTCACTCACTGGTTTGCTGGAAGTCACTTCTAAAACTTCTTGTAGAGTTTTTTTTTCAGAGACACATGCATGGCTAAGGAGCAAGTTCAGGGTAGAAAAGACAGTGGCAACTCCTTTATACAGTAATTTGCATTCAAAATTAGCACCAATATACCTCTTAAACATTGTATGGATAATCTTAACTTTTTTAGAAGAGTCTGGCTGAATAGTTTTTTGATTTTTAAGAGCTAAAGTCTAACTTATGAGTAAATTTTTATGACAAGACCCTAATATTTTCAATTTGCTTAGTTGTACCACTTGTTTTTATACTAATTATTTAATTAAAAAGAAATCTAATGCAGAATGGAAATTTAATGTTAATTTTTTACGGCCTAGGTAGATGAAATTTTCAGGAGCCATTTCATCAGAAGTTGTGCTCCCAAGACCCTTTAAAAGTTTTCATTACCATTGATCTTACCAAACATTTGCTTTCCTGCCCTCTAGTGCTCATGTCTATTTAAATCTTCTGTACAAACCTGGTTTTGGAAACCTACCACCATATAAATGGTCCTACTGAAATAAAATTACTTACTTATTGCAATACTACCAGTCATCTAAACAGTTCCTTCTGCTGCTGCTCATGTATGTATCACACTGCTACCCATGCAGTTATCTGAAAGGTAAGACTTTTAAGGTTACTTTTCATTTTACAAAACCAATGTAAGCAAGTTTTCTTTCTCAGTTCTGGACCATATAATGGAGTTTTAGGTGCACAAATTGAAGGTTACTTCTGGATTTATTACTAAAACATATTCACTCGTAGCTAAAGCTGTTAGTTAGCCATATACCAAACTACAAGTTTCCACAGTATTTACAGGTTTTCATCCACATTAAAAGCTCTTCTACTTAATGCAATTAATTTTGCCTCCAGTGATGCAGTTTGTTACAGCGTTGTGCATGCTTACATTTAAAACAATGGGTTAACATACTAGATCTGTAATTACTCCCATGCTACCAGAAAACCAGTGAATTAAATTTATTTAGTGTTAAATGGATATGGAATGTCATACAGTACATGTAAAGACACTTCAAGATGAGTAAAGCAGAACTAATTGCACAAGGGATTAAAGGTTCACCTCAACAGTCAGTATTATCAAATCATTACAGCTTCCATCTTCAGAGTGCAAGGTATGTCATGCAAAAAAACAGCTCAAAAAATCCCCAAACAGACAAAACCAACATTGTGGTACCACTTAAAATGCTATCATACCACAATATTTTACAAGACATTAGGTGATCATTCATATAGAATGAAACATTTTAGCAATAACAAAAAAGTTTTAAACATAATTAACAGATTTTTGCATGAACACAAATTCCAGCATTACTATACCTAAGGACCAGGCAACATGCTGGGAGAAAGTACCTAAAAATCAAAGCCTTTTTTATTCATAGCCAATATTACGTTCTGCAAGAATTCTGCAATCTTATTACTCAGTTTCCTCACATAACTGGGTAAGGTTCAATACATTTTTACATAGAGCATAATCACATAACCACCACATCAGCAAGAGGATTTCATTATCTTGACCAGTTACTACATTTAAAACCATGGTAAGATAACATGCCCTGCAAACAAATTGTCTTCTGGGACAGTGTTCTGTATGAAGAAATATGAAACAACTAAAATATACTCCTACCCACTTTAACCCCAAGTAAATTATAATTTGTATTTACATATTTTTGAAATATGTAGGTCAAAACCGCAGATGGAAGAAAAGCAGAATACACACAAGAGCTATGACAGCTGACTGAACTGGCAGGTGCAGTCAGGAACCCCAAATGAGAGCTGGACAGGGGCTGTACCTTCTGCACTCTTCCTCTGTCAAAGGGGCCTCACCAGGGCTGCCAAAGGCAGCTGCTGCTGTGGCAGAGCTGCTCCTCCCCTCCCAGCTGGCTGAGCTGGGAGCAGAACCGTGCAGCCCAACCAGTTCCACTCAGCTGAAAGCAGACAAACACACTCCTACACACCTGCTTCAACTACAGCTTCAATGGTAACATGGAAGAGACACAGGAGATGACAGGATGGCTTTTAGCATTTCCACCTTGCAATGCTCATATTCTGAGGGCACCAACAGGTAGATTAATCTACCAAAATAAGCATACAAAAAAGGCCAAGCTGTTTGCCCTCATATTAGGAATAAACTATTTAACTTCCTGGCTTAAATGTAAGCAAGAGAAACTCAAGAAAGAACTTCTTGAGGTTAATTTTCCATCTACATTCAAAGAAAATAATTTACTAAAACTGTAACTTGCAAGGTCTACTAGCCTTGAAGTGAGGATACAGGTTAACTATACCTATAGTTAAATAAAAAACTTCAAAAGACATTTTACAGAAATAAAATATGCAACTCTAGGAAGTAGGTGGAAAACCACTTAAGTATTTGTCTGGAACATTCTATTTTCATAGCCCATCATTCTCAGGAATGTGTATTTCATAAATAAAAATACAGAACAAAAATTTGTGTATTCAATCTAAAGTTGGATATTTCTAAACCTCTTCAGATAAAATTTGCTTTCTCCCTCACAAGTAAGTGATAAAACCTGAAAAAAATTGACTTTTCAAATCTATCTTGCATGAGAAAACACAGATGAACAAACCAACATCTGGAAAGAACATTTTGTACAAGATTGCAGTTCTAAAACACTTATATTACAAAGCAATGTAAATAAATACCAGGCTAGTACAAAAGCTCTTATTTACAGTTTTACAAATGAAAACGTTTTCAGTGTAAATGCAGTGTTTTAAAGAACACAATATTAGTAAAATGAGTTCCTGTATAGACCATTAAAATTTCTGCTAGATTTGAACGCAGTATTGTATAAAACCATTGTTTCAAGTTAATTTTTGTTTATAATTTAGTACAGCCAAACCCCAGTTTATGCCTGGAATGGTATCTGTTAAAGTGCTGAAAAAGAGGACATTTCTGAAATTTTAGAAAAACATACTGTACATTATTAAAGCTTTATCAAGTCAAAACTGGTATATTTTGTTCACATTTGTTACCACACCACCTGTGAATGGGAAGGTTTTCAACAAAAACTTGTAATTAACGGGATGGCAGCCATTGGTATCTTCACATCCAAATGATGATTTCCCACAAGTAACTTGTCTTAAGCTTCAGTGGTGGCTTCAGGTTTCATAATCTGGTACGTAATCAAGTATTCTGGATAAGCCTGAAAGAGTGACACACATATTTTTTATTGTTATTTCATTCTCTGGATAAATTCAGAATGTTTGTTAGAGAGGAGAAAAAAATATTAATGCCAGAGGAAAAAAGGGCAAAATATAAAAGGTAAAAATCCCTGGATCATTCAGAAAACATGCATCCTTTCACCTGCAACCATAGCTGGAATTTTTTCTAAGACAAAAGCAAGACCTAGCACCTCAAACCTAGGAAAAAAACTCCCAGTGCACTACCTGCCTTTGAAAAAAAGACAAAAGACAGTCTGCAAAACCAACCCAAAAGCTATTTACCTGCTCTCCTCTGTAGATGACGTATTCTGCCAATGCCAATCCATTCACACTGGGCCGCCCAGTAACTGAGTGATGTCCTGGGGGAGAATGAGCCATTTTCATAGCGCTGAACTGCAGGAAGGACTTGCCCAAGGTTACACGACAGAAGAGCAACTGCCTATGGTGAAAGGGAGAAAGGACCATGAACACACAATGCTTATGACCTTGAACCTTGAAGTCACTTTAGTCAGTCTTTGTAGTTCATAAAATTCTCAGGTTCTGTTTTGCTCAACAAAAGTTACACTCACTTTGGAAAGCTCTTTAGCCCAAGGAAACTGGTGGTAGTAACATGGAAAAATGTTTCTCTTAGTTACTGGAAACAGCATACTTAACAATGCAGTCAGAGATTGCCACCACCTTTTCTTTATCTGTTACTTATTTATTTTCATTTCTTTGGGTTTTTTAGAAAAAGTTTTCTATCCCCTCCCCCAATTACTCATCCTAACAACATAATTCACAAGTGATCTAAAGCTAGACTTGTATCCAATAGCCAAGGCAACATCAAGGCCAAGTGCAAACTCTAGGTCAATGAAAAATACGTCAGATTCGTATTTGTCAGTATGTTATGCTGTTTTCACTAGTGAAAGACTCAACAAGGGTTCTTATTTCTGTTTATATGTACCTACTGCAATCACAGTAGAATCTTGGCATTTTTATAAACCAAGGTTATGTTCCATTTCACTCTGCTAAAACTTTCATTTTTTGCAGAAGACAAACTAAAAACCCCTTCTTATTAAAAATTTTGGAAAGCATGAAAAGACTCTGACATCCTCTAAAACTCCAGAAGATGATTCTCTTTATTTGAGAGCACCAGAAAAGAGTAAGCAACATGAAAAGGGGCGTAGACTCAAGGAAGGAAACTGAAAGGATGACCTCATCCTGTTATCCCAATGCAAAACAATACGCATACACACAAAATATTCTTCTGGTTGAAATGACTGCCACCACCCAAACTGATTCCATGGCCTAAGAGTTTATTCTGAACTGACAGTGTTGAAAACGAAACAGAACAGGTGTTTCTGCTGAAAAGTGAGTTAAGAACTCAATTAGTGGCAGAATCCAAAAGTCCTCATCTCTATTTCGGTGTGTGAAACAGCAGTGACGTGGGGGCTGACTGTTACAAAGTACATCCTCAAAGAAATACTGCATCTGAGTATCTCTGAATTTCTCCTTTCTCTGTAACAGGCAATGAACTAAACTCTCATATGGCTGCATCTTTCACATAAGCATCTAGCAGATCCTCTTCACTCTCTGGATCCCTAAGTTGGATTTTTGTATTAAGTTCAGGGCAAAGACACGGTTAAATGCACTGAAGATGGTAGAAGGTTCTTTAGGATTTAAATGTGAAAAGTTTTCTGAAAGTTTTTATTAGGTCCAGCACACAGAGAGTACTGAGAAGGTCTGGTTACCAAGCGTTTCTTCAGAGAGAGACTGCTACATTGTTAGCCTAGGATAAAATGTATAAAGGCAAATCAGATTCTTTTGAGGGACTTACCTGTGGCAAACATAACAAGATCTATCTTTGTGAATTGGGCATCCAGTGCCACCTCCAATTCCATACACATATTGATTGCTTTTGGAAGAATTTTCGGCAAAATAAATCCCAGCTCCAAACATGCCACCTATATAGGCATGTCGCTCATCAAAGCCTTTGTGAATGATTGCATTCACAAATGGGGAGCCTAGGAGAAAGAAAATCAAATATTGAAAATACAGCACACAGATTTTTGTACGTGTCACTATTCAATCATCCATTCCCATTGTGTTGGGAAGTACGTAGCCTTCCTTATGAATGTGTTTTGTGAACTTTGCTCATCAGGACAAACTCTGTATTTGCACAGGAAAGCCTTCAATTGGCTTTAACTTGTTAATGATAAGATATCTTTACTGGAATGATGAACAAAACTAACTTATCAACTTATAAAATCAAGAAAACAAACAAAACAATCCCCACCCCAAAACAACCCATAACTGAATTAAGTTTGACCTTTAATCATTTTGGTCATACAGCTGATAAAACAGACTTGAAGAGGCACACTACTTAATCTTCACAATTGTTTAAATGCTCTCACTTAGATCTTTGAGAGACAAGGAGATGCAAATTTCAGATACAGTACATTGTATCATCCCTTGTGAAATATACAAACACTTGTCTATAAAAACTCATGTAAAACCTAGAACTGACTACCACTGAGAAAATTTACTTTTGAGACAGTAGAAATATATAAATAATCCCTCCAATAAAGACTGCTGATGATGAAATGGGTTCATAAAGTGCATTTCAAAATCTCACCATGAAACAGCATCCTTTCATTAGCATGGTTATGATTCTCTTCAGAGACCTCTTTCCTCCTGTGAGTGTATCTTTCCCACAGTTTTTTGTTGCACACTTTCTGAATCTGAAACAGTCAAAGTGAAATTGAAAAATTCTGTTCACTTTACTGGACAGATGTATAACCTGTAGCCTATACTATATTACAGTTCATTTACACCGCCACTAGAACAAGAACACTTTCCTTGGAACCTTGTGCTCAATGAAACACAAATTAACTTATCCTGCACAAGTTGGTTGTTGTAGCATGACAAGTAAATAATAACTATATACTTAAGAAACAATTCATTTTACACAGCTCCTTATTAATAATCCTTAAATTAAATACTCCCTAATCTAAATTTAGCAGGCTCAATAACAACTCTTCTTGATGCCGAACCACTAGTAAAACGATCAATCAGTAAATTATGAAACACCTTCCATGAAGACTTGTGAAACACTTGTGAAAGAAAATAAATTACATACTCCCTGCAGAGGTACGCTGGACATTGCAAAGCCTTGTGCACATGGATATAGCATAACAATTCTACTGGGAAAACTGTAACTTCAGTTCACAAAAAAACTTAGTAGTACTTACCCGCAAATCAAAATCTTTATGATATTAGTGAAAATTACCATTACTTCAGAGGGAAAAATACATAAATACAAACCAAAATTCCACTATTTTATTTAAAGTTGTCTACTATCTGTTTTTTTTTTTTCACTTGTTTGAGGTTAAATCAAGCTAAAATAAGAGTTCAAAAGTTTTGCTTTAACTTCTTGTACTTTTTTCCCTGCCATTCTCCCTCAACAGAAACCCTCTTCTGTCTCCTATAAAACGTTCTGCCTTTTTCCTCAAAAATTCCGCAGTCCCCCTATGTCAATTTCTAATAAAATTTCTTCTTGGCTATTAACCCATAAGTAGCTTTTCTGTATAAACTTATTCTTTGAATTTCCGTGGAAGATAATCTTTATGCTGTGCATGTTCCAAAATGGTGCATTTTATGACATCATGGAACTCAAACAATGTAGAACATTTTATGGATATGTTACTTTTAGACAAAACTCCGAAGGTGTAAAACCATTGGCAACAAAAAAGCAACAGCCACCTTTAAGATGTTGTATCTATTGAAGACTCCACCAGCATGTCCTCCATCTCTGTGCTCTCGGACAGTACTCTGCATCTGAAGATTGAGAATTTAAGGAGTATTACACTTTTTCAGAACACATTCAACACACATTTCCTTTACACAAATAAATAATGAAAAGAACTAATTAGGTACTAAAACAACTAAAAATAGTAAGAGAAATTTTGAGACAATGACTGTATGCTAAGTAATGCCAGATTTTGTGGATGCACATGAACAGGAGGTTTAACGTTTTTAAAAAAAAACCCACATATTTGACTCGTCCATGGGCTAGTTTTCAAATTGGAGAAGATTTGAAGATCACTGATCCTTTTAGAACTGTGTTTCTTCAGAATTTTGCCTTGCGTGACACTTTGAAAAGAAGCGACTTAAAACTGTGTATGACAGACAAGCAATCTACTGGTAGCATATAATTTATATTATATTGAAGAGATTTTATACATAGTAGAGGTTTTAAACATACTACAATCAATAATAATTTTAGTAAGAAAAAAGTTACAGACATCATGAACACAGATTATAAGTGGTGCAGTCAAAGTTGGGAATCTGAAATATCCTTATGCAAGTTTTTCTTAGACTTAGTGATGTTTACTGCACTGTTAAATTGTCTAGCAATACTTCTTTATCTACTTCTTTAGTAGCAGTAACAAAAATATGGAGAGACTACAAAGAATGGTATATACCTCTTCTTCTACTGACTGAAATTCCTTGTCTTCGGTGGAAAGGTCTATGAGAATAGTTCCACTACCAGAAGTATTCAGAGTCAGGTATGGGTTAAGTCCTGTAAATGCAATAAAATATAGCAACCATGTCAGAAACTGCAATCATTTTCTCTGACCTGTGGACACTGATCAATCCTTCTCTCAGCCAGAATCATCATTTCAGATGCACTCACCCATTTGTCCATGCTCAGCTCAATATGTTAATGCACACAACAGGGAAACTACTTGTAAGCACTTGCTTACTTCAGAGTTCATTTCAACTCCAGGCAGTGACACAGTGAGCAATCAGTCCCTGCACAAAGACCACAACCACTGATGGCAATGGCAGGAAAAGCAACTTGAGGCACTAATTCAGTAGGAGTATTCTTGCCATCGTCATGCAGAAAGAACTGACAAAGGAACTAAGTCTGTCAACCCAAAAGGCTTGAGTCTGGTACTGAAAGCTTAAAAGATATTGAATGTTTAAAGGAAACTTCTCTTTCCAAATACACATAAAAATTTTGGAATTTTATGCAGAATCCAACGTCAGTTTGCAGTAGACAGACTGCAATCGCAACTGACAAGCAATGGGAATGTAATTACTGGATATAACAATAAGAAGACAGTATGCATCAAGTGTTTTTTCTGGCTATGGCCTTTCCAGACGACTAACAGGAGACCAGAATGAAACACTGGGTCTGTCATGAGCACTTTAAAAAGGAATAATGTGAGGAAAGTGGAAATTACAGATTTATCCACAGTCAGGGGCCTCATGTTAGCAGTGTGCAACTGGAACAGCGTTCAGGAGTAACAAACTGGCAGGAATCAAAATAAAGCTTTTCCACTACTAACCACAAGACAATGCTTATATCATGCTCAGGAAGAGATGTCAAAATACCAAGGAAAACAACTTGAGTGCAAGAGTCCAAGGGCAAGATACAGAAAATTGGCAATAACCCTCCCCACCCCAAAAAAACACCCTAGAGATGTTGAAATATTAAGTACTTATGTCTGTGGTTAATGTTATGTCTTTTATGGAAAGCTAGTGGGAGTTTAGAAAGAACAAGGGTGGGAGTGGTGAAGGATTTAGATGTTTGACATTCTGTCTATCTAAAGACTTACTGAAATATGTACAAATACGCATGTTCAAAAATACATCAGACCTACTTGGAAGGCGAAGTATCTGGTTAGTAAACTTTGAACTCGAACAGGACATGAGGCCGAAATCACACCTTAAAAGTAACTTCTATCAAATTATTCAATGCATCTGTCTAGAAAGACCTGACAATTAAGATATTTGGAGAGTTATTTGCCTTTTATGCAGCCACAGATAAATTAGGCATACTGAATTATGATGAATTAGGACTCCTGGGACTGTGCTGGTATCAACAGTCCTGCACAAATAAAGGCTTTAGCAGTAACTTCAATGTAAGATAAAGCTGCTGAACAAAGCAATTATGTTAATTTTTGGTTCACTGAAAGCACACCAACTTTATTTTTGAAGAAAAGTATAAATAAGAATTTCAGCTGACTTTCTGAGTGAGCAAAGACAGTGGCAGGACCCAATGGAACAGTATATAACAGGCCTGAACTCATCAATAGAGAATGTGCTCTGCTCTTCAGAGTGCTTTGATGAAGATAAATACTCCCTACGTCAAGGAGCTTTTGAGCATTTTGCACTAGATGGACACTACCTAAGCAAACACAAAACAGTGACCACTGAGAAGAAATATAAATCAGAGAACTGAAAGGCAAGATTCACAGTAATTCACAGCATAAATAAAAGTACCCAAGTTTCAAGTCAGAGAACATTACATTCTTACCATTTGAAGTGCCATTTTCTAGGTCAGGTTTAATTACCAATTCTTTAAAATGAGATACAATTTGGACTAACATAAGTAATTTATAAAAATTGATTATGTAAAGGCAGTATTATGCGATAATTCAAAATGAGCATATACCTTGTTGTCCAGAAATAAGTCTTTCAACTCCTTTGATGATTTTATGCCTATGGCCATAAGCATTAATGCCAATTTCCTTCAATTCTTTGTGTCCCATTTCAACCAACACATCCAATGTTATCTATAATGAAAGGAAGACCAAGTTTTTTGTATTAGAACCACTGCCAATGACAGTGAAAATATACCTCACAATAGCTGTGAGAAAAAGCAAGTGTGAAAAGAACAGGAACATTAGAGGCTTCAGTGTATTATTCTCATATTTTATTTTTACTCGACTGCTTTCTTTGAACTTTTTGTCTTACATAAACATGCTACAAACTACAATTGTGTAACTTGCATCACTTGCAAGGACCATGTTACTGATTGAGAAATACTCTTCTAGATGTATTCAAGTCAACACAAATACTGAAATTACTAATCAACATAGACTATTTTTTTACCCTACCATTTATACCACTGAAGGCAAACATTGCCACAACTGTTAAAGTGATGTGAACATTACTGCCTCCAGCTTTTTATATATACATATATTTTAATAAACATTTATATTATACATCAATTTAAAAAAATCCAGTTACAGTCCTTTCCTTCATTCCACTTGGATTGACAGTCACTCTTTTAAAATCTGTCTTACATTTTTCTAATCAGTCACTATTTATTCCATTGCTTTCTAGCCCTGAGTATCTGGAAATAAATATAACCACTTACCTGTTCTCTCTCAAATATGTCAATCAGATGTTCAAGGCCAAGGTTCCGCACAAACTGATTAATGCTAAAATCTACACCTGAAACTGGGTAAGAAGAAAAACTCTCAATGAACATTCCTTCCTGTATTGTAAAATAAAGAATATACATCTCACCCTGTCTGTGGCAACAGTGAGAGACAGAAATTCCTGGTCTTTTGTAGATGGGGATTAAATTATCTGTATCACTACCCAGTAGCAACTTAATCTGCTCTTCTGCCTCCCTAAGAGCAGTCTTTGTGCTTCCACAAAACAAGCAAACCAGCCATCAGAAATGCACGTTCCAAAAGAAAATATATTGACAACTAAAATGCTACAGAAGCAACCTTTTTAAGATAGCTGATCTAAGAATAGAGTCTTAGATAAAGTTTGTAGTAAAACACTGCTTGGTATGCACCCAAATTTCATTTGACTGCTCTTTTAAAACACAATTCACCATTTTGATTCTGTACAGCAAAAAACATTTTAAAGGCTCTGTAAGGGGAAAACAGTAAAATCTTATTTTAGACTCTTGTTCCTCATCAATGGCACCGTAAGGAATTGAAATATTGCATACACCATAATAACTCTATGAATATATGGGAAACTTCACACTTTTGTGCTCTTTTTATCATACGTTGAGAAATGTTACTCCTGAGAAAGCCTCACCTTCTTTTTTCTCCAGAACAGCAGCTCCCTCTGCACAGTTTGTACCAACAACAGAGGGAAGTTCAGAAAAACTACCAGACAAGTTGTCAAGACTACTTGCAGCAGACAGACTGGATGGACTGGATGGAACAGAAGACAGGGAATCAGCTGCAGAACCTGTAGTCTGAGACACACTTATAACCTGAGGTTTGTAGCAAGTCGGTAAGGCAGAAGGAGGCATTGCTGCTGTCAGTAACGCACTGACATCGTCTGCCTAAAGAGCAGAAGACAGCCCATTAAAACACAGGAACACTTTTGCACAATGTTTTTCCTAGAATGCACTATCATTACTTCAGATTTCTTAAGTACACTGCAAAATAATCTTGGGAAAACATGCATTTTATAATGCAGTTTACAAATGTCCTTCTGTGCCAACAGCATACATGAAACTGTAAAACGTTTATACATAAAAGCTGTAAAAAGGTAAAACGTAAAGACTTCAGTATTTCTAAAAAACCTTAGGGACAGTTAAACAGAATGAACTTGCTACAAGAAATGAACAGAAGCTTCCACTGGCAAACAGAATTTATGAAACAGAACAGTTACTCTGAGTGTAGTTTTGGATTACATTATAATACTTAGAAAAAACACAGCTAAAAACAGACAGATAGTTTCTTCAATTTATGTTGCGACAAGGTTTGCTTACATTTTATTATCACAATTTTTGTATTAGTCAAACTATAAGCACTGAATTAAAAACCTCAAATTATAACCATTAATTGATTTTGTTAGTGTTTTGGGATTTTTCCCCCCCACTTCATACTGAAATAAGATGCCTGAAGCAAGAAATTATTTAAAGAAGGTTTATAAAGCTCTATTGACTTTCCTTGCCAGGCACATACCACCACCACAGAAACCACAGTATTTTAAATTCTGCAGAAGTGGTTATATTACAGATTTTTTTTTTAAAGGACAGGTTTTGGATGAGCTGTCACAAGTAAGTAAGTACAGATTTCCCAAGAGGAGCCCCAACACTTACAGTGACCAGGTCCAATGGAGTTTGTCCTTCTTGGTTTTTTAGAGTAGGATCAGCCCCATGTGCCAGTAACAAGGCACAAAGCTGAGTCCTTCCTTTCTGGGCTGCTTCATGAAGAGGTGTGAAAGCCCATTTGTCTGTAGCATTCACACATGCATTATACTTTATAAGTAAAGCTGCTACATCAACATGCTGGAAAAATAAAAACATCTGTTAAATTCCAAGGTACTACAGTGTATTAAAACAATTCAGAACTATTACTGCTATTTCTCTCTAACCAGAGTAATCCTGATTTTTTTTAGAATGCATTTAACTATGATTTTAAGAAGTATTAAATCAAGGTGTTTTCTTCCTCACCCATAATATACCAGTAAAAAGTTAAGTAAGATTTGTTATCTTGTGAAAAAAAGTCAGAGTAAAACAAAGTTCTAAATCCAGGGGAATCTGAAGGGAAAAAAGCCTGATTCTGAACTTCCACTTTGGAAAGTACTCCAACTGTTTTGGTTAAAGACTTGATTCAAGCACAAAAATCCAGGAAGTTCACAAAAACATTTGCTGTCTCAACAGGAGTCATATAAGCGAAAGTGAGATCTTCCTGATAAAATTTGACTGGCATAGGTAAGGAAAGGCATTTTACAGAACACTTTTCAGCCTGCTGGCTTTCTAAGAGTTCACACTCAGAAAACTCCATTCATGATTTTACAAATTCATAAGTCTTTACCTATAACACAAGCTGTGATCTAATTACTCATTCTGTCTTACAAATAAGATTACATTATAACTCAATAGCAAAAGCATTCTACAGAGTATTGGCTCAAAGTGCTGTCAATGAAAAGTACCACTTTTAAAAAAAATAAATAAAGTTTGAGATATTTACCCCATAAGATGCCGCATTATGCAGAGGAATCAAGCCTCCTTTATCCTGTGCATTCACATCTGCTCCATGCTGTAACAGGTACTCTGCAACCTCCAAATTATTGTAACCAGCTGGAAGGTTGCAGAAGGACAGAATAAACAGAATTAAAACACCACCCCCAACAGGCTGGAGAGAAGTAGCAATTAACTTAAAGTACTTGAAAGTAAATTAAAATGTCAATCCCACTGAAGACAGTGTAATACCTATTATGGAGGATGGCATTACCTTATTTAAGAGTATTTGGTTTTAGAACCTGTCAATAAACAATAAAAGATCCTCTCTGGCTAGAGAGAACAGGAAAACAATTAAACAGGTTGAAAAGCAACTTAAGGGAAATATGCATAAGATACTAATTTTTTAAAAGAGAAAGTACTGAATCCTCCAGCTTGAGGCTACACTCTAAACTTGCACAGACAGAAAGTTCAGCCACAGTAATTAGAAACTGATCAAACCAGTTAATTAGAACACTGACCTGCTAAATGTAGTGGTGTTGAATGTCGTCCTTGTGTGTCCCGACAGTTGACATTGTCAGGTGAACAGAGCTTTTTTACTCGGGCCAAACAACCTTTCTTTGCAGCATCTAGGAGAGCTGCGTCTCCTCTAAGTAGGTCTTGAATATCAGTATCACCATCTTTAACAAGGTCTAGAGGAGTATTTCCATCCCTGTTTTTCTTTGTAGGGTCAGCTCCATGCTGTGCACATCAAAAACAGGTGGTAAGTACGTCAGTAGAATAAACATGCTGTATCTTAGACATCTTATGCCTTGTTCAGCAAATATTCTGACACATACTGGAATTTGGCATTGAGCCTTCCATTTACTGTGTGAAAGAGGAAAACACAGGTGCTAACAGTATCTCTTTTACCAAAAACATTTAACTACAATCACTTAGAAACCACAAATCAACTTCTCAAAGAAGTCCACTTATGTTTCAGAGTGTACAAGAACGAAAAGAAAGCAACCTCCCTCCATCATATGTAATACCTGTAACAGGAGCTTGCAAATCTCGTATTTTCCTTTTGCTGCAGCTTCATGCAAGGGAGTGAATTTCCACAAGTCAGCTACATTGACAACTGCACCATGTTTAACCAGCAGTTCTGCAACTTCATAGTGACCGTATGAGCAAGCATTATGTAAAGGGACAAGTCCTCTGGAAAACAGTAAGAGAACAGAAAAACTCTCTTGAATAACAGGACATGTTTTTGCAAACAAAACAAATTTAAAAGACAATGCACCTTTGACAATCAAACCGTAACAAACCTTCCACCCCCCAAAAGTCTAGTACAGTAGGAATACCTATTGCAGTAAAAACTTAATCAGCAGGGGTACTGAAAAGAAGTAAAAACATTGGGCCAGAGTGCTCTAAAGTAGTGCAAAATGTTTTTGGATATTCTTAACATCTTCATTCTAACAGTGAAAATAAAAAAATAAAATGTCTGAAGAAAAATTAGATGCTTATTAGCTAACAATATTAAAAAGCTGATAGATATGACCAACTACAATTGCCAAGAAAATATATATTTGAGCATTTACCCCTTATCTTTTGCATGCACATCTGCTCCATGCTGAAGAAGATACTCCACAACGGATACTCTGTTATAACCAGCTGCAAAATGAAGTGGTGTAGACTGACGTCCTTCAATATCTCTGCAGTTCACACTCTGAACTGTACACAGCTTCTGTGAATTTCCCCAAACAAAACATATGTCACTATATGTGGTGATGACACTTCTAATTTAGTCATAGAATACTGTAATATACATCTAATTTTGCATAATTGTTTTCAGTTAAAAAAAATAATTTATTCTTACAGTCTTTACTTTTCACGGATTGTGTCCTAAGAAAAAAAAATCACCTGCTCCCAAATCCACACCTGTGACTTATTTATGCTTTTTATATAAGGCAAACATCAGGAGGTGATGAATATGGTATTTTGTAAACTGTAATAATTGTGCAATACAAAGGATCTAGGACAGATCACAACTCTAAAGCAGCCAGTGAAGAGCTGTTTGATTGCTTTCTTTGAGAAATTATACACTGAGATATAATTCTGTGCTAGTTTACCTGGCGTGGAGTTAATTTTCTTCACAGTGGCTGGCATGTGGCTGTGCTTTGGACTTACACTGAGAACAGGGTAGACAATACAGAGATGTTGATGCCATTGCTGAGCAGGGCTTGCACAGAGCCAAGGCCTTTTTGTGCTGCCACACTGGCGAGGAGGCTGGGGGTACACAGGAGGTTGCGGGGAGACACAGCCAGGACAGGTGACCCCAGCTGACCAAAGGGATATTCCAGATCATATGGCATCATGCTCAGAATATAAAGTGGAAGAACGAGGAGGAAGGGAGGAGACATTTGGAGTGATAGACCTTGTCTTCCCAAGTCACCATCACCCATGGTGGGGCCCTGCTCTCCTGGGGATGGCTGAACACCTGCCTGCCCAGGGGAAGCAGTGAACTCATTCCTTGTTTTGCTTTGCTTGCATGTGTGGCTTTTGCTTTCTCTATTAAACAGTTTTTATCCCAACCCACGAGTTTTCCAACTTTTACCCTTCCATTTCTCTCCTGATCCTGCTGGTGGGGGAATGAGCAAGCAGCTGTGTGGGGCTTCATCGCTGGCTGGGGTTAAAACATGACAAATTCCCTCTTATTTTTAAGGAGAGGTTTAAGCTTACTTTTACAGTATCCACATCTCCAGCCTTTGCAGCCTCCAGCAACTGTCGATCTGCATCAGAATTACCTAATGGGATACCTTCTGCAAAATAAATGAGATTGCATGTCAGGTAAGTGCAGGCAGCTGAAGAAATCTATTAAGACAGAAAATAACTTAAGTTTTTTTAAGGGAAATCTTGAAACAAAGTTAACCAATTACCAACAAGTTTTGTCTCTGTTTACTATCTACAACTATAGGTGCTAGTAATGATAGTGTTCATGAAGGTGACTTTAGGAACATGCTCCTTGTACATTTTGGAATATTGTGGAACCAACAAAGCATTCTTATTTCAGTTTCAGAATTATACTATATCAAGTTTATGTATGCGTATAATGTCCAAACCTAACTCTTGAAAATCCATCTACACTATTGCCTCCACTCACAAATGCAAAGCAGACATATTTTGTTTTAGAAACAAATTTTCTACATTCAAGATTCCCCCCACCCTATTTTTTTTGATTTTTTATAAAATTTTAGGATTTTTATTAATTAATTATTCCAGGTGGCTATGTCCCAAAATCTTCACCTCTGATGATCTAGACAGTAAATGATATTGTTAACTAGAGAATAAAACTCCACAACCTAGTACTGTCTTTTGTAGAACATTTTTATTTTGACTAGCCTTCACTATTATCTGACAGCACTTAAAATGGCAAGTAAAACGAAGCACCACAGTGAATCTTGAATAACACAGCATACCTTGCAGCAGCTGTTGCACACTTTCAGTCCCCATTTGTAAGGCTGTAAAGCCCTGCAGAGACACAATGGAAGGATCACATCCAGAACTCAGCAGCAACCTGCATGTCTGAAGATGACCACAATGCGCTGCTCTATGAAGAGAGGTCTGGCCAAGATTATCTAATGCATTAACCTAAAAATAACACAGAGAAAAAATACCACCATCAAGTTAGTATTAAAGATGTTTCCACTGCTGACGGTGAACATTTCACAGGTAGTATTCTTACTTCAATAAAAAGAACATATTTAGCATATTTCCAATGGTGATGACATTTCAAGCGGTAAAATTGAAACAAAAACATTTCATAAAGTAGCCTTTTAGAGGCATGTGAATAATGCAGTGCATTTTTACCACAAACAGGAGTAATCCACTATTTTGCTCCTGGCAGTACAGATCTTCAGTGCCAACATGTAGAAACACTTTTACCTGCATTGGCTCATTGTGGTTTTTAGACTGAGGACTTCTATGTGTTGGCTCAGTCAAAGTGTATGGAACAATTTAAAACTCTGCATCCAAACCTTACTTCTATTCTCTGCTCTTCCTCTGGATTTGGAAACTTAACAGCAGTCAAACTATAATCAAATTTCCATGGGGGAGATTCAACTCCCAGTCTTGGAGGATTCAAGCACTACAGACAGTCTCTCCTTTTCATCACGTTTTCTTTTTGTGGAAGTCTGAACTAATCACTGTGTTATAACTTAACATTTTCCTTCATTGTAATTTTTACTGCACACACATCATGTAAAGTCTGCCTGTCACACAGCTCAGTTTAGCTTCTTGCTGTTCATATACACCTCTCACGTTTTTTCCTTACGTATTTCATTATTCCTGCTGGACAATGAAACACTTAATAAGACACCTTAGAAATTTTCCATTCACATAGAGAATTACACTTGCATTTCTTAAAAACAGGACCAAAGCAGTGATGATTCTGGAATGTACAGGGCTGTACTGATGGATTGATGGCCCATAGCTGAAGTCTATAAATCTAGAACCTTCCATAACTAATTATTTTAGAAAAGCCTGTCTACTCAGAGGTCTACTCTCATGGTATGAAAACCTGTACAGTACACGAATGTCAACAAAAGAAAGTATGGTACCTTAGCTTCATGTTTCACAACTACTTCAACAACATCATTATGAGCCTTTTCTGATGCCACATGCAGAGGAGTCAAGAAGCTTAAAAAAAGAAAAAAAAAGAAAAATTCAAAATGTATTTTGCAAAATCTTCTAAACAAACACTTCGGAGTATTCATTTGTAACTACTCACTCTTTTGTTTTTTCATTGATATTGGCTCCTTTCCTCAGCAGCAATTCACATACTTGTTTCCTCTTAGGATATGGAGATGCAGCAGCACAGTGCTGTGAACACCAAAAAATTTAGGATTAACAACTAGCTAGCAATATACAGGTTTTACTACTTGCTGATCAGCTGGCGGTTAAGAGGTGGTGGTGTACAAAGTTAACAGGAAAAAAAACCCTCCAAACATATAGAAGCTTATTAATTTGGAAGATTCCCCATGGGCTTTTGGATTTATTCTGTTATTTTCTAGAACTCACTTTCCAATAACTGCTGGAAACCATCAAAACAAAGCTAACATACATAGCTTGCTGTTCCTTAAAATGGACTATTCTATAAAAAACCAGTCATTTAGACAACCTAAAATGGTAATTTAAGTTAGTCTTAAAGTTAAGAACAAAATATTAATCAGTGTTATTTGTTTCACTAGACACTGGATATTCCAGGTTGGTCTGAATTACACCATTTGACACTGCAATTTTTATTGCTAAACTATTACCCAGTATGCTTAGCTCTGCCACAATATATGCAAAACCATTAATAAATCCTGAGATATTACCAATGCTGTCTCATGTGTCTGAGGATGCTTGAAGTTCACTGTTTCCAAAGAAAGATGTTTCTTTATACGAGCTACATCTGATTCTCTTGCAGCCTGTAGCAGTGAGTGACCTTTGAATTCATCTTTAAAGACAAAGAAATATATAGCAGAGGGTTACACTCCTTGGCTCAAGGATCAAGAGAATTGCTTCTTTCAGTTAGAAATAAATATTCATTTTATTCAGCAGACCATGGTGCTCACATTTCCAAGTCTGACTCAAGCTTTTACATCACTTGACAGAACTTGTTATTTTAGTCAAAACACTACACAAATTTTGCTTTGTTTCTAAACCAAAGCCAGAGACATCCAACTGGCTGCAGAAGATCTATTCCACTCACCACTTTGTAGGTTCTACTGTTCACATATGTACCAACTCAAGCATATATAAATCTCTACTTCTAACCTATTTTTGGAAAACCATTTCTAGATGCTAGCATGAAGCCCAGTGTAATATTTACTGACAATTTCTACAAATATCCCAGAAAGTTATTTGACCACTCAAGGACAGAAACTGAGGTCACTCTTTTCAACTCTTTAAGTTTGCTAGACAAAAATCAATGCCCTTCATCGATTTCTTTGGACTTTCAGTGATTATGGCACACTCAAATGTATTTGGCATTCTAAACAGTTATTTTTTCTTTTCTTCCAATAAAAAACTGTGGAATAAAAATTAGTATTTCAACAATCCTGATGCAATGACAGGAGCAAGTATGGAAAATGAAAGTGTATTGGCGAGGTCATGAGGGAAAACATGTAATTGGGGAAAAGCTATAAAACCCATCACAACCATTTCACTATAAAACTGACAGTACAATTATTTTAAATGCCTACATTCAGAAAATCTAACAATCTCAAATTATAAACAGCGAAATGTACTGCAAAATATTGCACAATTGCTTTTGAAGTGTAAGCATTTTCCAAATCTGGTTTCTGGCAGGTCACTGTCTAGGGAACCTAATCACACATTACAAGCTGTAACTGTAGAACTGATCTCACTTTATACTCACATGCTAATCGTTCTTTTAATTGGGGTGTTGGAGCCAAATCAATGGTGCTTTTGTTGTGACAGTTCAACAGTGTTGGGTCAGCACCATAACTTAACAAAAGAGAACATACTTCCACCCTGTTCTTAGAAGCTGCTTCATGCAGAGGGGTGAATTGCCACAGATCCATTGCATTCACACATGCTCCATGCTTGAAAGGGAAAGGGGTAAAAAAAGATGCAAACAAAACCAGAACATTAGAAAAAGACTATGTTATTAGTTTTAATACAGTAGACTGTTAAAATAAAAATCAATGCTTATATGTAAAATGTTTCCAAGACATTAATTTTCAATCTAACACATTTCAGCACATTGTGGTTTTTAATCCTCCGGTGTCCCACAGGTACATTCTAAGAAGCCAAAGGCTGGCTAGTCTTTTCACGCTTTTTCCAGCATCTCTGAAAGGAGCTCTGCTGCAGGTCAAATCAGAGAAAGAGAAATATTCATATTCTCCAAATCACCTGTGAACAAGCTCCTATTCCTTGCAGCTCCAGAAAATATCTAGAGTCAACAGCTGCACTAAGAAAAACACATGTTCTGTGAATAGCCCCCAAGACATGAGTGCCACCGTATCTAAAAGGAGATGGGCACTCTAAGTTAACGTCAATTCAAAAGCACAAGATTCAAGTAACACTCTTGGGTGAATAATGTACGTGTAATTCTTCTCCAGTAACATCCTGATTGCACTTCAAGTTCAGTTTGTAAGCAAGTACATGCTCTTTCCCATTGCTTCTCTTAAAGCTTTATGGCTTTGCAAAAGGTAATTCAGAACTCTCTGGGGCAAAAATCCTATATGGAATACAACTCTAGACACACAGTACAGTATAGGAAAAAGTTCATTTGTAGGTGTTTTGTGTCTAGTACCACCATTGTAAAAATTCACTTTACAAACTGGCCCCTGAAGTAAAAAAAATCGTGGCTATTTATACTTAGTACAATATAAGCTTATTTCAGTAAGTTTTTTACTTAATTTTTTGCTAAACAAATAGAAAGACACATGGCATTAGTGGGGAGCTGAAACATACAGAATAGAACAAGAGCTATTCCCTGAGCACCCAAATGTCTGGAGTTAAATAACAGAACACCCTTAGTTGTTATAATGATCTTGATTTGCTGTGGCAGCTGATAATAGGCACAGCTTAAAACTTCTTCAGTGGAAAACACGTATTATTTTGCAGGTCACATCTTCAAGCTACTAGTTTAATGTGCATCATACTTATCTTCAAGATTAATATAATTCAGATAAACTACTTTGGTTTCAAGAGTTAACTTATGTTAGAAAAACTGACACGTTTCTCTTTCTGTGGGGTGAAGGCCACAGCTCAGGGCCAAAACCGATGGTGTAAATTTCATTTCCTCAAAAGACTGCTCTTTAATTTTAAAACATTTACTACCTTTTTAAACACCTCTTATTGCTTTGCCTTCTAAAATATTCTTCCACTGTCAAACTCAAAATATCACTCAGCTTTTAGGGGTTTTTTTGGTAGGGGCTTTTTGGGTGAGTGTAGAAAGACTGGGATAAGCAGTACTTACTTGGTGGTACGAAAATATTCAACTTTAGAGCAGAGAGTTAAAAACAGAAAGCACATTTATAAAGAAAAAGTTTCCTTGCAAGCAGAAGATCTATAGCTCCAGCTTAATTATCCT
Source organism: Acanthiza pusilla (assembly GCA_036630365.1). NCBI lineage: Eukaryota > Metazoa > Chordata > Aves > Passeriformes > Acanthizidae > Acanthiza > Acanthiza pusilla. Next base: position 16,423,986 of record JAXCHO010000234.1, read on the forward strand.
TAACATGTAGAGCAAAAGCAATTTATCATTAAGTTCTATAAATCTACGTAAAAAATTAAAAAAAAAAAGGAACTTGTATTAGTCTATTATTAACTGTTCTTATTTAATAATATGCAACTTCATCTCTTCAAAGACCAACCTTTACTAGAAGCTCTGTTACTTCGTAATGGCCATAGGAACAGGCATTGTGAAGTGGCACCAGATCTCTACATGGAAGAAAAAGGAGAAGAATGATTATTTTAGTACGCATATTTCAATTTCAAAGGCATCTATAACACTGCAAATTGTACTATGCTTTACTTTGAACATTGTACAAAAATAGTATCACAAATGTTCAAATGCAGCTGAGAGGAAACAAGAAGCTGAAGAAGAAACCAGAAAATCCCATCAGCATTTATCACAACAGTAAACATCTAAAGTAATCAGAAGATGAGAAATGAATTGCATTGTCTCGCTGCAGATGAAATTGTTCCATTCAGACTTGGAAGAACTATTGGCAGGGGATGTTCAGGAGAGACCCTAATTATATCCTTTTTCACAAGAACAATGCTATAGTATCTTCTCCCTTGAAAACTAATCAAATTGCATTTTTGCCACAACAGAAAGGTTAAAGGTGACAGAACAGTCTCAAGCCAGAAATTCTTCATGGTTAAAACAGTATTACTGCTCCTTACTTCATCTCAACTTTTAACAAGTTCTGTTTGTTCTGAACAAAGGGAAAAAGGAACCTACCCTTTATCCTTAGCATGTACATCAGCGCCATGCTGCAGTAAGAGCTGTACTATTTTTACACGGTTATACCCAGCTGCTAAATGCAATGGAGTAGACTGAAATGACAGAATGTAGAATACATCAGTAACATAAAATCAAGGTTTTTTTATATTTCTTTTTTCACAACTTATTAACAGTACTAAATACTAAAGTCCTTCAAGACTTACAAGATTTAAAAAAAACCCAGAGTGCTTCAATCAGACATTTGATAACTATGTTCATTGTTCACTGACTACTCTCAAAGTCAACATAAACATAAATCTCAAATTTATTCCATCACTAATACAAAGGCCATTTTTGGTTTTTAGCCTACCACAGCTACAGTTTGCTGTCACAAACGATGCCCTTGTGAAAGGGAAGTAGGAAGGCCATTAAAAACAATGACTATTCAACTATGAAGAAGTCTTTCTACCAATCAGTGAAGTAAGTTTAGAAATTATCAAGAGGGATTGTTATTCACATTTGTGCGTGCAGTGAGTGGGGTGTGGGGGAAAATTTCATCTCTTCTAAACTCTCACCCTCCACCACAGAGCAGACAGACAACTGCTCTATGATCTTTTCTAGCAAATGCATTCAAACACCAGCAGCACTAAGGGCAGAGCTACAAATCAGTGAGGAGAAATCTTATCCTCTGCATTTACAAACCCATCCACTGAACCAGATTTCTACAGTTCCTAGAGGATGAGCCTCTGAACCAGACGAGAAAACAGAGATGCATCATTGTTTTGGAGATCCCAGTATCCTACCACAAAGCCTCAAATAGGAGAAGTAACTAGACCAAAACTTAGGTGAATGAGTATACACATCCTTAATGAGAACAAGGATGTCAAGAAATGATACTCAATAACCTGAACCTTCTGTGGGCCAGGGGCTGAACCCAGAAGACTCAGGATTTTTCAGAATGGAGATTTTGAACAGTTTTCATGTATTTCTTTGTCATTACTTACAGAAATGAATAGCTTGCTCCTGAAAGAGGAGCAATAACTTGCCTAAGGGTGCACATCAAAAAAGGGCCTGTTTTTCTCCCTGATACTGACAAGAATCTGTGAAAAGGCCTCACTTCCTTATCCCTGCAGATATGAAGGTCAAGCAGAAGTTTCAATTGAAAAGGTGTTTGTTTATTGCTCCTACATAGAATTACCTACAAAGTCCTTTTAAGACTAAAAAACAAGCACACAAAAAATCAGCTGGCGGCTAGAGAGGTGGAATCTTATTTTCCCACATATAGTGAAAAAAATAGATTTTATGTTTAACATTTTAAAAATCTGGTTAAACAATAACTGTGAATCATGTAAGAAATAACTAATTTTACATCAAGTTTTAAACAAAAATACCTTTCTGCCATCACTTGCATGACAGTTAACATTTAATGGTGTAAGAAGAGACATCATCTTTTCCTCATTTCCACTCCTGAAAAACAAGATACGAAATGGGCAGAAATATTCTTATCCCAATTTTTAGCAGCTTATTCTGGTTTTGTATTTTTCATTGCTACAGTATTCAGCAGATTTGAAGTAACACATTCCCCTCTGTATTGTCACTAGTAAAGAGAAAACGAAAATGCATTTATGCAACTACTTTTGGAGCTTCATTCATAGAAAACAGCCAAAGCTAAGCACCTAGATGGAATGCAGGCTCAAAAGACTATATATCTAATTACATACAATTCTAATAATATATCTAATTCCAGTTATTTTCCAAACATACATACCTGGCACTTTCTAAGAGTTCATCTTTCTTGTATTCACCTAGAAGACAAAAAGGGCTTTCTTTAGCAATCAAATAAATGTCTATATATGTGGAGTTCACTACTTACACTCCTCTTCTAAAATTTTAGAGAACTTAAGTGCTAGCAGTACTTTGAAGTACTCTTTTCAGTTGTTAAAGGGAGCTTTAAAAAAGAGGAAGGGTGATTTTTTACACAGGCAGGTATTGATAGGACAAAGGGAAATGTTTTTAAACTGAAAGAGGAGACATAAAGATTAAAAGTTAGGAAGAAATTCTTTACGCAGCGGGTAGTGAGACACTGGAGCAGGCTGCCCAGAGAAACCATGGATGCCCCATCCCTGGATGTGCTTAAGGCCATGTTGGACAGGGTCTGGGCAACCTGGTCTAGTGAATGTTCCTGCCCATGACAGAAGGTTGGAACTATTTGATCTTTAATGTTCCCTCCAACCTAAGCCATTCTATGATTCTAGAAGTTCGACAGTTCGTCAGTGAACTAGCTCAATAATATCCAGAACACGTGCCATGACTGAGATGATGAATGCCATAAGGAAATTTCTATTTTGAATTATAAACCAGAGACAAAGTAGTATCAAAAAGACAAGCCCCAAACTACTGCATTACATTAGTTCAACTGTTACTAGTCATACAGTAGTCTAAAGATTATCACTTACCAGTCAGCACTGCTTTTGCAGACGGGTCTGCTAAATCCAAAGCTGTTCTTCCATCTGTGTTCCGGATGGTTGGTTCAGCACCATGCTGCAACAGTACTACAAAAATGACAAAGTTTTCCATGAGAAAATAATTCTACAAGACAAGGCTTATGAGACATATCATTACTGTAATCTGCAAGCAACAAAAGAAACATCCAGTTACTGATCCTAACTTTCTTTCTCAAATTTTTAATTTTAGAATTCTGCACTGTCATCTGTGACCAGTGTATTTAGTGAAACATGTCTAGACATATTTTAAGAGAAAAAAGCAGAGCAGAAAGGGAACAACCACAGACTGACAAGAGGCAATCTCAGTTGAAAGCTTGTGACTGACACACCACAAAAATTCAGCAACTATCTCCATCAGCTCCAGACCATGCTGCCCCAAATCCTCAAGTGCTTATGTCCTGACCTGTAGACAGAAGTGCAGGCTGTGTATATTTCACTCATATTCAGGCTAAACAGGCAATGTTTTATGTACAGCTCTCTAGATGCGCTCCTTAAAGTAAATGACAGAAAGCCGCACAGTCAAGAAATGTTTCTTGACCACATATCTAACTTTTCACGTCTTCCCTAAGAAGTTCCTCTTAAGAACTGTGTAGGTAAAACAAGTAGTCAATATAATTGAAGTTTTCCCATCCCTAATTAATTTAACACAGTTGCTACACATAAGACAGAATGAATCCGTTACTAAGATCACTTTTGTCCTTTCCATTGCACTGTGAGCAGCAGAAGGCAGCATAAGAGTCTAGGCTGAAATAGTTCAACTCCATTATGTCACTCTAAAGCACTTTCCCCATTATGTCAGTGTAAACCTTTATAGGTAGGCAATTATAAAAAATAGACCCAAAAACTTGTTTCTTGTAATAGTGACATGTGAATTGAAGTTTATGAAAGATTTTTACTTTTAACCCTTGTATAAGCCATAGCTTCATAGAGTAAAAATGGTCTTTAAAAGGTTCTTGATTTTTCACAGTGAAAACAAGTGAGTCAGTCACAGGAAGAGTGGGAGAAAATTACCAATGCAGACATCTGTCTTCCCCTTAATGGCAGCTTCATGAAGGGGAGTGTAATTCCAATTATCTCGAGCATTAGGATCTGCACCATGCCGCAAGAGAAGATTGACAACTTCAGCATGGCCAAAAGAGCAAGCGTTGTGAAGAGGAATAAGGCCTCCATCATCTCGGGCGTGGACATTGGCACCACTCTGAAGTAAATATTCAACTACATCCTTCCGACCAAAACCTGGAAGAGGAAAAGGGAGAAAAGGTGTCAGGGTGGGGTAAGAGAAATCCTTGCCCCACACATGCAGACTAAAACAACAAACTCAAATAACAGTAATCACTCCTAAGGACAATCACAACTGGTTTACTAAAGGATCGTTTACACACTGAAGATGTTTTTGAACACTTAATTAGATTAAAATCAGCAGAAAAATAATATTCAAGATTACTGAAACAATGTCTATATTGATAGGGCTCCCTCGAATTTCAGCTGTATCTTGCATGTTTATATAATGGCAAATGAACTAGGACATCAAACTGTATCTATATTTGGTCTATTTCCACATGAGGCCAGAATGCTTTAGGATTTCTGCTTGTAGCCATTGTACCCATCTGGTTGTGTTCCAAAGGCCACCTCAAAGGTTCCAGGAATGTCTCTATGGGTCTCAGCAATTATTAGGGCAGGTAAGAGCCATATTTTAGTATGTATCATCTTCTGCCAAGTACGTTCTGGGAAATAACTTGTGTGTGCAGGACTTGGCCTTCCTTGCTTTAAATATCTGAGCTACAAACTCTTTTCCTGAATGGATGAAGATCTGGACAAAGCCTTGAGCTTGCCCCTCAGAGGGAATAACCATACAGCTGCCAACACTACTGATATCCAGATTGCAGCAAAGATAAACTTTGCTACAGGTCACCCATGAAATGTCCATGGCAGGTTTAAGTCCCTGCAACCATAATCTAGAAATGATGTATATTCCTGATAACAAAAAAGCTTTTCAGTGACAAAGTCATCAAAGCATACAAGAAGCGTCAGCATTTCAGTCATAATTGAACTTCTAGTTTTAGCTTAGCTGTGACTCAACCTTTTCATAGCACATTCTTCTCCAAACCTGACTTCAGTAAATCCCTCTCCTAGAGCAAGAAACACTTTCACCATCTGGAGCTCCAAAAAACCCACTGCTATTGTTAAACAATTTCTGGATCCCACTTGCTAAGAGAAAACCTTGTAGAAAAGCTGTGTATGTCAAAGAGAGAGGCCAGGACAAGTATTCAGAAAAACTTCGGTTAAATTCAAACTTTTCTTCCCTCAAAAGTCTGGTAAGGAACCACATTCATCACAGACTCATCATTATTATAACAATCATTTTATGTCAAACTTTCAAATGCAGAATGAACTTCAAGGCATTTTCAAGTAACAGTCACAAGGCTATACTGGTGATGTGCTTCTTCAAAATACAATACTAATGATACAAATCTTAGCTTACCTTGCCTACGATAGAACCACAGACCCTACAGCAAATTCACTTTTGAGTCTCAACATGACACTTACCTGCCTTGCCTGTCCTAACAGAGAACAGGAGCTCAGCACACTTGGGATGAGAACTGGATCAGACACAGGGTCCATGCAAAACCAATTTATCTGCACAGGCACAGTAAGTCATATTTACTGCACATGCATGCATATTTCTGCTGCCAAAAGAAATTATTAGTAGCTATACCCATGCAGCCTTATTGTCTATATTATGTTATATGTATCATGTTTCTCATTTTTAAATACATTCAGCTATTCTATTACAAATACTGTTATTTTCTTAAATGTGTCCTGATATTTTTCTTGCTTCTTCAAGCTTTCAAAAAAATTCTGTTTCTAGTCTGAATGTATCCTCAAAACTTACTAAATTATTTTGAGAATCTACTCAAAAGAGACCTTCACAAGTGCCAGAGTCCTGTAAACACATAATCAAAACTGTTATTTGATGACAGACTGCTTGGTATTTTCTTCTCTGAGTACCAAAAAATGTTTTCCAGGACGGCTGCAATTATATTAGAAAAGTCTTTGATCAAATTCTTCATCCAGAAGTTACACATCTGGTAGCTAAACCACTCATTCTTGTACAGAAGGCATTCCTATCCCTCGAAGTATAGATGTATAGCCATGTTTCTGTTGGTAAAATTCCTTAGCAGCAATCAGCATCATAACTGAAAATCAGCTGCAGTAAACCTAATTATAGGCAGAGAGTTCCCTTGGATCCCTCTATCTAGTACACAGGTTCAATCAGATACAATTCACGAGCCATCCATAGCTTCTCTTTGAGCAAAGCCTGCGTCCATTCAGAAAGCGCAGTAACACCCCTCAACTACCTGTAGCTAATTTAATGTTGCTGAAATGAACTCATTTGTATCACACCCATTTTTGTAACTTTTCTCCAGCACTGACTGCACAGCAGGGATTCCTGACTTCCTTGGGGAAGCGTCTGCACAAGAGGGCACCATATAAGGAAGGGGAATTATTTTCCCATTACTTTCTAAAGGATGTGTGAGTACAGAGGAAGTGACCAAATTGCACAATGGTCTCTGCCTCTGTTGTTTTCCCTCAGAGTGGAAAGTGGGGACAGCCTTTGCTGACACAGGGAAGGCAGCCACTACCTACTCTAACAGTTCCTCTTTACCATTAGTTGGCTGCAGTAAAAACTATTTCAACACTTAAAAAATCCCCCAATATTGTAATTTTTAAGGGGTGGGGAGTTTTTTGGGCTCTTGTGCTTTTATTGAAAGACTGCCTAAATGGGATCACAGCTCACAACTGTGCAAGGTAATGGCCTTATCATCGTGAACACTGGTTTTTATCACAAAGAAGAAGGGCTGGCTACTCAGGACCTTGAGCTGACATTCTTCTACCACCTGTGACAGCCCAGCACCTCACTGCACTTGCTCCCTGGAAAGTTACAAATTTTCAGCTGACAATTCTCAACTATTAATCATAGTAGTAATCTGCAACTGCATGTAATTTAAAAAGGTATTTATTTGCAGTTGCTGTGTGTCATAATTGACATCCAGCTACTTTTGATGAGATAAAAAGCTAACAGAAAGCACTAAGCTCAAATTCTTGTCCCCTACCCTAGGCGTTCATATTTTTGATGAATTTTAGATTGCAGGAAGGGCATTTTGGTACCTGCCAAGTCCTTGTGATACTCTGAAGTTTGACACACACTGTGATGAAAAAGACTACTTGAGGAAGTCTATGCATCTTATGATGGGAGACGATGGAGCCTATTTTACTGTGAATGGTGGTGGACTCCTGACTAAAGCTTCAGGACAACTTAACTATCACACACACAGTTGTACACTACAGAATCCAAAGAGCAACCTCCAGCAAAACTTCAATATGCATTACTGCTGATAATGACACATTCCCAGGGAGAGCCTGAAGTATTTCTTAATATCTTTTACTTTAAGACCACTGTTACAAACTGATACATGGAAAAAGTGGATTTTTTTTTTTTTTTTTTTTTGGTTAGGAAAGATCTGGCAAAAGACTCAAAAAACAGAACCCAAGTTCAGACCCAGAATGTCACTAAAAAAGGAAAATTTTTCATATAATTTTTCATATAATGAAATATAATTTCAAATACAATACAAAACACGGTGCATTTCAGCTCCAACTCCTCCATAAAAGAAGTCTCGAAACTGAATGGAATTAGTCAGAGAAGTTTTGTAATGTATTTTCTAAGAACACCCAGACAACTAGGATAAACAATGCAGGAATACAACAGATTTTTGCTTTTACTTCCTGGAATATGACTCCTTTAGAGGCATAAGACAAAAGAAGTTAGTATTATTGCAACTGTGAAGAACAGGGGAAAGGCAAAACAAAAAAACCCAGTAAGCCCCAAGTCCAAGAGATACTTATGTCCACCTTTCACACAGAGTCTATTGTAGGTGGGCTGACAACAGCAGAGGTCTACCTGAGGCATTAAAGGGTTTCATTGAGAAATCACTCAAGTGTTTTCTATCACAGGTTAACCAGAAACTCTCAGCATCTCCTACAGGCTGGTGAGAGGAGCAATTCATTTCTCTCTACCAAGTCTGAAGATGACTGGCATGGCAACAGTATCTCCCATTTACAGGCCAACCTGTTTACATTGGAAATCTAACAACTAAGTGAACTTATTTTTTAAGTATTTTTTAAAGAAAAATCTTTCTACAAATCAGGAGTTCTTCAGAGTTAAGAAGGATCACTCCTGTCCAGAGAGAGAAACTAGATTACTATATTGAATGAGAAACAGCTTAGGCAAAAAAACCCCAAACTAACAAAAAGCAAATAAATAAAAACAACCCCTCACTTCTCCAAAATGCTCTAAAACACACACAGTTGTTTAGAAGCTCAGAGTTTATTCGTACAAAGGCAGGAGTGCTGCACACAAAAAATAGCTACAAAAATTGTTTTCCTTTGATAGGATATTTTAAGTTGTCTCCTGGGCTCTCTTGTCAATCAAGCTTCTTAAATTTACGAAATATTGCTGTCCTGAGGAGGCTTTCAAGAACTTAGATCTCTTAAGTCTGAGTCGTGATCTCCTAACATCTACACCTTAAGTAGAAACCTTTTCCAAGACAGTCTAATAAAGAAACAAACATCTTTGTTACTATCTATATTGTTTAGCTGAAAAGAAGCTGCTGTCTTCTGCAGCCTGTTAGCCTTGGGGTTCTACATCTAAGGCTGTAACCAAACCAAAACAACCAACAAGGAAACAACAGTCACAGTCAGGTCTTTGTCTGAAGGTGGGATACAATCTTCTGGCCTGTTGCCATTGAAAGCAGTTGTCCTGTGACGTCAGTTGTTTGCTTACCTACGTCCTGAATTAACAAAGTCCATTTGTTAAAGATAAGAACGCAAAAAGCTTAGAAACGGTGTTATCAGACAAGCACCTTCCTGGTTCAATTCTTAAAATGCACAGGCCTGCAGAAATCCGTGAGAACTGTACCTGGGACATGTGTTCCTGTCAGAGCTCACGTGTCACAACACGAACAGTACAAACCCTACTCCAGATGCATCCTCAAAGCCAGCTGAGGATTGTTTTCAAAAAAAGGGGTGGCAAAAAAGAAAAAGGAAATAAGCGAGCAGACGAGCTGTACCGCTCGGGGACCCCCACCGAGTAGGTGACACCGAATCAGCTCCGGGGCCGGGCAGGGCCGCGGGGAGGGGGCGATGGTCAGGGGCGGCGCAGCGCTCGGACCCGAGCTGCGAGGCCCGAGCGGCCCGGCGCTCCACCGCATCCCGGCCCAGACCGGCCCGGCCCGGCGCCCCGCGGAGGCGATGCTGCCCCCGGCTACCCCTGCTCCGGTACCTGCGGCGAAGTGCAGCGGGCTGGACTTCCTGCCCGCCGTATCCCGGCTGTTCACGTTCTCGGGCCGCACCAGCCGCTTGACCCGCTCCACGTCCCCGTTCCTGCAGGCCTCGAACAGCTCCCGGGCCGGCTCCGCCGCCGCCGCCGCGCCGCATCCCGGCGCCTCAGGCAGAGCGGCCGCGCCGCCCGCGCACCTTCGCCCCGCCATGGCCTGGCCGGGCCGGGCCCCCGCGACAGCCTCCGCCGCCCCTCACGACCCGCGGGGCCCCGCACGCGCTCCCGGGCGGGCGCTGCGCCCGGCGGAGGGATCCGGGCAGCGCCGGCCTCGTGCGCAGGCGCGCGCGGCGGGAGCCTCCCAGCGCCGGGCCTAGGTGCTGCGGCCGCAGCCCGGGGCGGTCCCATGCCGGGGCGGTCCCGTTCCCGGGGCGATCCCATTGCCGGGGCGATCCCATTTCTGGGGCGATCCCATTCCCGGGGCGATCCCATCCCTGCTCCGTCCCTGTGAGGGCCCCACAGCGCCTCAGCACAGAGCCTGCGGGCTCCTGGGGGAAGCGACGTGAGGGACACAGCTCACACAGCCTGCCTCTAGCCTGCCCCTGCTCCGGTGTAAGGGATGCTGAGGGGCACAACAAATACAGCACTAGCGATTCGGCCCAGAAGAGCAAATGAGCCTTTGCTGATTTCAGTAATTAAACGTCGACTAGGAGGTGACAACTGTTCAGGGGTTTTTCTCACCCTGCAAAATGTGTAAGAATGGATTTTGGTGCTAATGGCTTCACGATCCTTGCACAGTTACTTACATACCAAAATGCTGTGATTTCGAGGAAGTTGAGTGCTTGTATAATAACTGTGAAATGGAAATTATACAACATAAATGACATAGTTTTCTTTACTCATCTCGAAAAACAGATATCGGAAAATATCGTTTGTTGACTTTGCCAGTTCAAGGTTTTGGAAGAGAACGGAATGTGTCCCCCTCCCTCTAGGGAAGCCTTATAGGCTTGATGGGGAAGCCTGAGCTCAGATGGGACTGACTGGAACAGGATTCAGTTGATAATTTTGAATATTTTTCTTTTTCACTCCATATTAAAACACTTACTTTGGAAAAGGTAGTTGAATAGGATCAGTAGCTTCCTGTTGCAAAGGCAGAGATAAATAAAAAGAGATAAAACCTCCGAACTCAATTGAACTCGCAGACTACTGTTATACTAGGAAATTAAATTACTTAAGTGCAAAGAAAGAAATCTAGCACATTTCTACAGTCTAGTCACTTCCATTCTGTCGAACATCCCTGTCCCTGAAACAAGGCAGTTACATTCAAATTTTCTCTTCCTGGTCCATGCTAATGCCTAAACTGTGCCCAGGAATTTTTTTTGGGGAGACTATGAGCTGTACCAGGCCCACACCATGCTGTAGTGAGAGATCAAGGTCTGATGCTTGTGTCTGTGTCCAGTAGTAATTTACACACAGACAGTAGCAGCGTTGCAGAAAAATGCAGCCAGCAGAAACCACATGCTTTGACAAACGTGATTCCCCAGTCATGTGTGTTTTCTGTAATCCCACTGGCTTTTCTCCATGTCTCCATTTAAATTTCAAGCTGTGCTCAGCAGGCAGGGAATAGTCAGGCTATGGCCAGAGTCCCACACATACATAATTCATCCACTGCTTTGCATGGGGCCATAACGTTCCTGCATAAACTGTCATCAAATGTGGCTCATAGGCCTGCAGCCCTCTCAGACCTTCCTGACTTCTCCAAAGTATGCATGATGAAAATTCTCTTCCTACCTGCAGGCTCCACAGACTGAAAACAAGACCTGCAATGCTGCCATTTGAAATCTTTGTTATCATCACCATTAGCATAGCTGGAAAAACTGTACAAGCTTTTGAGTTCATAAAGCCTTCTCCAGGCCTACAGCAGAGGCAGCAAATGCACTGACTTGGCTGCTTTAATTTCAAAACTGAAGAAGGGACAGTGTATCTAGAAGTCTGTGGAAGTGTAAATACCTGGGTAAATGCAAACATATCCTGCTCCTCAGGTCTTCTAAGTAAGCTTAAACCCAGAACAATATTTCACTATTTTGCTGGAGCATAATTATAAAGAGCATGGCCTGAAATAAACTACATTCTCTCCGCATCACTACACCCAAAAGATACGATTATTCTAAATTACCTATAGCCTCTAAATTACCTATTTCCTTTTCTAGTATGTCTTCATGGTAGCTTAAGTGACATACTATGGCAGGTCTTTATGAATGGAAACAATTGAAAAAAAATATACTGTAAGAGCAGGATTCAATTAGCTTTGAATTCAAGGAGTCAGACTCTCAGCATATTTTAGGACTGACGTATTAATAGTCTTCACAGTGACTTTTGAGATTCACCACACATAACCCTGCCTCACCCCCCCACTTTTTATCTTATTTATATGTTTATTTATGAGAAAATAATCTATAAAATCCAATATTTTTCTCCTGTCCTCTGTAAAATAATATGGTTAGAAAACCATAGATGAAATATATACCCAATCCCACCCAATACATGTATAGGGATTTTTCTAGAGGCAGTGGGGGGTTTGTAACCCACCTGTTATTAACACAACCTGAGAGGCTCAGCCATTAACAGCTCTGAAACATTTCATTATTATTCCTTTTAGTGTAATTTGTGATATACCAATGGCCTTTACCTTTGCAGTGCGTTTATGCGGGTGCCATAACCTGGCATAATAGAAACACAAAGTATTTTGGAAGTGTGCTCAGTTTGTTTAGAAACATGCTTGGTTGGTCACTAGAGGGCAGGAAAGGAAAGGAGATAAAAAGAAGGAAAAAAAGAAAAAAAAAAGATGGAAAAAATGAAAAGAAGAAAAATAAAAATAAATAGAAAAAGAAATAGAAAAAGAAAGAAAAAGAGGGACTGTTGGGTATGGAAAGACTAAGGCTGCCTTAAAAATAAATCCTTTTCCTTTCTGCTTAGAAGATTAAGATTTGCTTATGGGGAGAGACATTGTTCATGCCAATCGACAAGGCAGACTATCAGATTTAGGATTTCCAGCTGTCAGCCCTTAATGTTATGAGGATTTTTCAGTTCTTTCTAATTGGTCCCTGCAGTGCTTTGCCTTACTCTTGGAAGCAAAGTAAAAGGATAGAATAAATAGAACATTTCAAGAATTCAGAAATTTAGCTTATTCCAAAAGCAGAATAATTTTAACTTTATTCCATTTGAAGTATTTCCAGATGAGACTCAGAAAAACCCCCAAAGCAGTGATAATTTAACATGTACATCAGAAATAATAAAACATTCCTATAAAGAAAAGAGTTTATTTTGGAGAGAATCAGAAATTATCTATTGTTTATTACTAGATTTTTATAGCCATAAATATAAACTTTCTCAGTGCAAACCACTTTTTCTAAATGAAAAGAGAGTCCAATCAATTTAGGAAATATAAGCTCACAGCAAAATTTAAAGCAATACAGGCTGTACATCTACGAATATGTGTAATACTGGATCTTTAAAGAAACTTTCTCCCCCTTCTTATTTTGTCAATCAAGTACTTTGGCTATGCATCTTAAACAAGCAGGAGCTAGTTCTTTTTCTCTGCCAGTCACTCATCTGTAGTTAGTGGTGTTTTATATGTGCCACCTTTGTTTTACCAGCAGATGGGGGTATAAAGTAGAACAATTTAAAAATGTTGTTCTGGAATAATGAAGGGATTAAAGAAAAAAGAAAGGAGACATGGAGATGGTGAAATGTTGAGAGACTGAGCTTTGCAGAGAGGAGCAAACACAAAGCCCAGTGGTCCCTCTAGGAGATGGGGATACATCTGAGTTGTTAACAAGCTGTAATGGTAGGCCATTTAGTTATCAAAATACTGTGTTTGTGTATGCAACCACCAAGATGATTGTTCAGCAGCTTCACAACCAGCTGTGGTGACAGCAGTTAGAGAAGATTCTTTTTAGTGGTAGGGAGAAGCTGGTGATCCAGACACCAGCAGCACAGATAAGTGTGTGAGAGTTCATGGAAACTAGTTTACACAGGGGAAAAAGCACCCTTGGTCCAGGACGCTTGCCATTTATTTAAAATTTTTCCAGCTTTGCTGTCAAAAACTGCTAGACAGAAACATGTCTAGAGGGCTTAAAGGGAGCTCTTGTTTGTTTTCTGTAGTGCCTGGAACATTCTGGGATGACAGAGAGCTTTTTTTAAAAGCATAGACCCCTTGCATGCAAAGAAGAATTACATGGAGTGCCAGCCTGGGAACCTGGCAGAGGCCTGGGAAGTTATTTTTCATTAGGAAGAAACCACAAGCAGCAGAGGAGCAGTGGAGCCAAAGATCAGCATTGGCTGGGGATGCCAGCAAAACAGATTCATCTGTAGCTCAAATAGGTGTAATAACATGAAAATGCTAAAAGCAATTAAAGGCAAACTAGAATATCTGTCCAACCATGAAATTCATTTTTTTCTGAAGCCAATCAATATAAAAAAACATTGTGGGCTAATTAGGTTATAGTCTGTGTAGAACTGACTGAGACTAATGGGGAAAGAGCAATTCTCTTGAAAAATCATCTTAGAGGGAGATTATTTCAGAGGAGCAACCAACAACTAGTGAGAGACTCTCCATGCATTTAAATTGCAGTTCAAGTGACATTTTATTAACAAATTCCAGTGTTTGTTTCCTGTCCCAATTAAAAGCAAAAAAATAAAAAAGACTCTGTGGAGGTTCAGGCATCTTCACAATCTATCCTGGGCCTTTAAGAGAAGTGTCCTCCAACTAATTGCCAAAGCAGGCATTTCTCAGTGTTGTACTCTTAATTGCCCTCTGAAGCACTCTCCTTTTTTTCCACTGATGACATAAGAAGCACACTTTTAATTTGGATAGTTAAATTGGTTGCCTACATACATTGGTTGCCTGTAGTATGTAAGTACCATACAGAGCAGGCGATGTGAAGGAAAGCAAAGACTAAACTAAATGTAATGGTTTTTTAGAAAGTGGTAGTGTACTGCTCCAAATAGTTGAACATAGATTGTCAAGTTGTTATTTCAGGATAGATCTTTGAGAGGCAATTTCTCAACAACTCAAATGATGGCTCCCTGGAACAGCTAGTTCCACAGTCAAGGGGAAAAAAGATAAGAAAATAAAAAGAACAGACTATTCCTGACTTAAGCCTAAGAAAAACAGTTACTCTGTTTAAGAAGTTTCTGTAGTTTCCCCATGAAGTAATACTTGTCAAGTCCAGTGAATTTCAGTATTTCTAATGGACGTCTTCTGCTGAAAGTAGCCCATGGCAGTGATTCAGAAGAGAAATTGTGATGAGAAGAAGGAATGTCATTACAGTGGTATTAAAATCAGATATAAAACCATTAAAATCCCAAGACTTACTGTGAAGAATATATTTGTGCAGATTTTTAACCGAGTGACAGAAAGTAGGAAACATGTTCAAATGGTTATTGGAGTCACACTCTAATGGTCATAAATTTTTAGTAAAAACCTATGAAATTAAATACATTTTTTTTCTCTTTTTTAAAAAGGAGAATTATGAGAAGTGAACACAGTTATGTATATGTCCTACTAAGTATAAGTTATCACAGAGCTAAACCAACAGAACATCTAGAAACTTCTCTTTGGGAGAATTTTTGCCACACCTTCAAATTTGCTATAACCAATAATGTCTCAAGAAGGGTAAAATACATTTTGCAAGGGATATTTTTGTAGAAAAAAGAGCTCCATAAGTACAATTCTTATGTTCCTGCAAAGCAAGGTTTAAAATCTCCATGCAAAGATACTTTAACAGAAAAATCTCATAATACTCAGATATTTACCGAGTAAAGATATTTGCATTCCTACCTGCATGCAGAGTAGACAGCCACACTGCATAGAAGTGGCTAATCCTCACTTAAGGGACATCTATTTAATTTATTTGTTCCATGAGTAAATTGAAGACAGAATCTGTTTATCAAACCTCTGAGATCAAAACAAAGCAACACAACAGCTGGTTATACCTTAAATTTAATGAAGAATTGGATCTAACAAAAGTTAGAAAACACGGAATAGTCAGGAAGTTCTAAAATAATTGTATGCTTGAACAGTGCTGAAAGCAAACTAAATTGCAAAACTAAATTAAAAGCCCTTAATTTGGCAACATTTTGAGACTCTGCTACATAGGGCTCTATTTTTGTATGTATTGTCCGACTAACTATGTGCAAGAAAAAGAACCTTGCATGAGTTTCACTGATTCTTTACAACAAACAGAAAAGGTTTGTTGAATTTTACACTGGAGTTTATTAAAACATTTAAAAAGTAAAATGTCTTGAGCATCATTGCCACACACACACAGAAAACCCATGAGTAAATAAATGTTTAAATAGAATAATAAGTTGGTTTGCTTTGTTTATTGTCAATATTATACATTTAAAGGATGGAAAAATATTAGCAAATTAAGTATTGTTGATTTCCATCACAGTTGAGTGACATAAATGCATGGCAATGTACCATTCATTTATGTATGTACAAAGCCTTTCTCTGGATTTTGTATTTTTTAGCAAGAGAGAGGAAATTTAAAGCACTTTATTCAGGCAGTTAATTCTAGGATTTTTTCTATGATCCACTTTTTTTTTCTGTAATTATTATAATCAACTGAGTTGTTTGTTCTATATCATTTATAAGAAAGCCTTATAGCAGTAATTTATGTCTTTATTTGTCCATGGAAAATAATTTTTCCATTCATTCCAGAAAATTGCTCATTTTCTTCTTGTGTCAAACATGCTTTGATTGCTGAAATGTCGCCTTATGGTCACTCTCAAGATCATGGGTACGCAATGATGTAATCTTGACCGCTCAAAAATAGTAAGTAGTGCTTGTATTTCACCTGGGACTGCAATTATTTCACATGGCACTGTGTACTTGGCCAGCACAGCCAATGCCTAGTGCCTGATAAATTCCTCTTTAAATAGCAATATTTTTTAGTGTATAGGGTAATTCTCTCTCATGAGGATTTTAGCTATCTGGGAAATATATTTAAAATTATCCTTTTATATTTTAGAGGTTACTGAATACATTTCTTTATAATTAAAAAATAGGTCCCTTTTACTTTACATAATTACATAAATGCTAACTATTGCTGCTAAGATGAAGTTGCACAAGATGTCATTTCAACAGCAAGGTTACTTGGGGTTAGAACTAAATATATCTCAGGTTCAATGTCTCTGGAATTGTTCCAGAAGCATGAGTGGTCATCCTTCTCTGTTTCCTTTTCAATTCTTTGCCTCATCTGGCCAGGTCCTTTGGACTTCAAGGTGAGGAATACTCAACTGGCTCTTCTACCTTGTTTCACCAGAAAATGCCCAGTGAGAGCCTGTTTTACTTCCAGATCTACCTCATGCCTTGAACAATTTCAAGACTGGAAACAGGACAGCTGAATGGAAGATTAGACAGGTGTGGAGAAGTGGACATGATTAAAATCTTAAAACCAGATCTTAAAGACATCTGAAATGCTATTACTGCACACAATGTGTGCGGGCACAAATAAATGTCCCATAGGCATTTAACAGTGAAATAGCTTTCTCACATTAGCTTACTAACTGGTTTTCTTCAGAAATAATTTCACTGTTGATCCATTCTCTGTTGAGTGGACAGGTCATGGAGCAGAGCTACTGCTGTCTTCCTCAATACTGTCCTTGCACGGAAACTATTCTGTGTGGACCAGAATAGCCTTTGCAGTCTAGATGGCACAGTACCCAGATGTTCTTGTAAACA
Organism: Acanthiza pusilla; assembly: GCA_036630365.1. Taxonomy (NCBI): domain Eukaryota; kingdom Metazoa; phylum Chordata; class Aves; order Passeriformes; family Acanthizidae; genus Acanthiza; species Acanthiza pusilla. The sequence continues at coordinate 16,441,291 of JAXCHO010000234.1, forward strand.
GAACTCTCATCTTGTAAACAGAAGTCCTGTGCAACAGATAAACACTGGATGCAAGTTGGCCTAGTTTGTATTTGATCCAAGCTAAATGGTATTCCTTGGAAAAAATACATGGAATGCATGCTAGTTGATAGGAATCTTAAATTGTAGGCAAACAAATTATCATTTGAGTCAGGCTGACACAAACCAGCAAAATCAGCCATGCATGCATTCAGGAGGGTGCAGAGCACTGGAGAACTGATGACAGCACATGCACAAATGGCTCAGGGGTTTTCTTCTCTATTTTGTGCACTTTACAATGTAACAGTGTTTAATAATGCTATATAGAATATCAGTTTTCCTTTTTATCCCTACAGCGAGTGAGCCAAAAGCAGTGTGTGCTGTAGCAAAGATCTAAGAGGACACAGTGCAGATTTACCAGAACAACTGATACATGCCTGTCTTCATTTTATCCAAGACAGAGCCATTACGGTAAGGAAAAACCAGGAGGTATTAGGAATCCTCCAATTCAGCCAAAAGAGTTTTTACAAAAACAGACTTGGAATAAAATAAAATTGTATTTTTTCTGAGCAATTCTCACTTGGCATCTGCTCAGGTAATGCAGAGAGGGCAGTTCTGGAGACTTGGATTTACCTTATAGAGAGTATGAAGTAGAAACTGTCCCTTGCATCTAACAGCACAGTAACACCATCTTCTGGGGTAGAATTGGTCTGCTTTTAGCACAGATCTCACAGAGTCCTGTAGGTGTAGACCACCTTGGCTAAGAGCTGAATCAGTTTTTTTTCTCCACATGGCCTAGTTCTGGCTAGCAAGTACTGGAATATTTGGAGTAGTCATGATTACTGACATAGAGAGACCTGCTTATGGGAAGCTCAGTAATACACCTAAATGCTTTGCTAATTAAGCTGGTCAGTTGCCAGTCCCCTTAGGACAGGAGAAGAATCTGAAAGCTTTGCTTCTGCTCTGGCAGAAGAGAGGGAGAGAAAGAAATAAATCTGCCATAGATTCCCTCAGCTAACATTCCTCAGCACTGTGTTATTTATTTCTGGACAGATTTATGATGTACTTTGATGCTGAGCTCATAACACTCTTAAAAGGAATATTTAATAAGTCCCTGAAGAGAAGAACCAGAAATCAGAAGACATAATGCTTCAGTATAGGAAGAAATTAAACAAGTATTCATGCTACCTGCCTTGCTCAAAAAAGCTAAGGGAAACCATGCTGGTTAAACCTGAGTTAAGCATTAATGGCCACTCTGAGACCTCTCTCTAAAGCAATGCCCTTGTCCAGCAAATGCCGACTTGGAAGCTTGGGCTAGGACATGGTGTGAGCTGATGCCTCACTGTGCACAGGGCCACCAAAGCTGCAGGCTGCAAGGAGCTTGTGAGGCTGCAGGATGGATGGAAGATGGACAGGGTGTACGACACTGTTGTGTGGACTCTTGCCAAACAGCATATATACAGCTACCTTGGCTTTGTTATTGAGGTAATTACCCAGCTGGGACTGTAGAAGAGCTCACTGTAAGCGTGGTAAGAGTTAATTCGAGAATGAAACAGGAGTAAAGGAAAAGCAGATGTTCTGCTAAGTGATATTAGAACCAACCAAATGGTTCTATTAGCAGAATGGAGCAATCATAGCCTTGCTATTTTTATTATCTGATCAGAAATGTGTGAACTCTAAGCTATGCTCCCAGACAGGCCAAGCTCACAGATTTACTCAAGATAGAGATCTGTATGTATGGACAGAAGTCAGCTTGGCACAGCCCTGGAATTCCTCCTTTAGGAAAGCAGCCTAAGGAACCAGACTTAACCTTTAGTTACTGAATTACTTTGGAAATATACTTTGTCTTGACAAAGAAACACTGAATCCAGGATTGTGTGTTTGTATTTTGAAATTGCCTGGTTACCAATTCTTTTTAATTTCTAAGTTACACTTTGTCCAAATACTTTAGACAGAAGATTTATTGGCAGGTTTTTTTTTAGGTTTTTTTTTTTTTTTTTTTTTTTTTTTTTTTTTTTTTTTTGGCCAGCTGCCAGTGTCCTCTTTTAAACCCCTGCTTCTGCTCTAGCTGTTCCCAGCTGAAATGTGAAGGCTTAGATGACTTTACACTCTTTGGACAGGGGTTCCAAATTTAAATTGTGACAAGGCTTGATATAGCCCCTCTGTATCTACTCTGTATCTATATTGGGAGGAATTGTGTAAAGCAGCTGGATATGTGGTTATTGTGAATACTAGCAAAGTCTGCTGCTCTTTTTAATTCTCATGCTGAGCACCCTGATAAATCTTAGAACATGGTGCCATTTGGAAACCCTGCCTTCTGTCCATTGTTTAGGGCAAAAGAAGTTGAATGAAGAGAAATCATCATAAATATCATATGAATTATGTGTCAAAAAATTGAAACCAGAAATTTACAATCAGTGAAAGACCTTGAATTTTTAGGCCAAAATGGTGCTTTTGTTATGCTAAAAACTGCCTTAGAATATGGCTTACAAATTAAATTGTAATTCTGCACACAGGCTATTTTGTACCCTGTTCTTTTGCAAAACACTAAAGCACTTAAAATTGCTAAATGGATCTATTAACATAAATGTTAACCAAGAATCCCAAACATGAAAAAACTCCATATAAAAAATAGGTCTAATACTTTTTGGAATTTTGGGAGGTGGGGGAGAAATATTTTCACCAGTATATGACAATTACCTGCACTTTGTCACTACTTAATGGGAAAAGTTACATTCTTTCTCATGTAGGAAAAAGTACATTTGCAAAAAAAGCACCAAACAATAACAGCTTTCCCAGGGATTGGTCACAGAGAAAGACTTTCCATAATTTCTTGGTACCTTGATTGGTGTTCATTTCACATTCTGTCTTTCAATTCACGGATCTCTAAACAACGTCTTAACTAGCAAATTTTCTGTCACCTCTTGGATGGTTTTAAATTATCAAGTGATTAACAAGGAAAAATATGACACAGATAAGGGAATTTGTTTTTCTGTTTGAAGCTTGACTTGGACAGGTTGTGTTGTGCTGTGTACAAACGACTTGATATGGGCATGGACACTCCAGGCTAAATTCAGAAGGAATTCAAAGCAGGGCCACAGTGACCTGCAGGGATTTATTTGAATGTCCTTTTCCTTTGCTATGTTCCTTTTATTATCTTATGTCAGTCTCCCAAGTTCATCTATACAAAACTAACCCTCTCCTATTTTTAAGTTGCTTCTGAATATGGCGTAGAGCCTTTCCTTTAAAATATGTGTTAATAGCTGTGCATTTGTGCTGCCAAATTGGCACGTGTTAGCAGCAGACCCATTGACATGCTAACCTCGTTTTTGCACCTGGTGTGTTAGCATATGGTGGGATTAATTCACTGATTCTGTGTGGCACCACTTTGGAGCTCACAGGCTGCTCACCTTGTAAGCTGCCTCTGAGAACAAGACAGCTCTTAGTCATTTTTTAGGACAAAGGAGCTCATCTCAAGTCCTGCTCTCTCTTCAGCAAGCTCCTGATATGACCCTAAATTACTTAGACTCACTGAGTCAATTCTTGGCTGTCATCTGTTAGCTACAAGTGAGAGGAGGCAAGGATGAATCTGATCCCTTCCCCTCGGGTCCCCTTGGGCGAGAATGGCACATTGAGTCCCCTGTTCTCTTCCCTGCAGTAACCTGTGTTCCTCAGTCCAGGGATGAGGCAGGAGAGTTTGTTGTGCGGACATGTGAGGCCAGCCCCGAGACTGGCACATGGAGCACTTAGACACTCGTGACTAGCACAGCTCCTCTGGCTGCAGGGACAAAAAAAAGAGGTAGGAGGACGAATGGGATGTCAGGAAAATGTGCCTCCTAAAATGTCATGCATCATTTTAGCTGTCACCTTTTCCTAAATTTTGTGCTGCAAGACCTTGTATTGAGGCACAAGGGGAAGGAAACAGAGCAAAGGAAGGGCAGTGGCCAGCATCACCTCTGAATTAGAGACCATGTGCTTAGCACTGCTCAAGGACACTAAAAGTTTGTTTTTTTTTTAAATAACACCCAAGATTGAATTTCTATCAGACTAGTGATGTTTAGATAAAATCTAGCCTGTGCCTAGAAAACATCTGCAGTGAAAATACAGAGTTTATGAAGACTTAGAATTTCCCTTCGTATTTAGACAATGTATCTAAATTATTTTTGCTTGGTTCTTTCTCGGCACATGTTACATTTAAATTATGATATTTATGATGGGAGAAAAGGACTAACAAGAACTGGCAGTGCTCCCTTCTTGGTCCCCTTTGAAGAAAGTGTAGGACCCCATAAAAATAGGGCTGTGTCAGTAGCCATTCCAGGACTCTGCTCAGAGACAGAAGAAAGCCTCTGAGATACAGAGCCTCTAAGCCCAACCTTTTCCTAACCTGACATCCATTTTTTAAATCTTGATTTCCTCCCACTCTCTGCCTCCTACTCCAAGTTAAACCAAATTTACTAGGTAATTCCAGACATTCCTATTCAAAAGTGTCCCCTGGCAGGAAATCAGTTTAACCTTTTTTCAGGTTAAAAAAGAGCTAGCAAACTAAGCATTTTCTCAGGATGTATGCTTGTATCTCTCTTACCCACTCTGAATCCATGCATATGCTTTTTGCATCAGCCATCCTATCATCTGCCTTCTGAGCCAGGCAACCAAAAACAGGTTTAAGGTGGGTGAATAGTCAGTTATTTGCAGGAGTGAAGTCTCAGAGGGTAATTGAACTCATCTCCTTAGAAGACTTAGAAAGGAAGAAAACTGGGTTTAGATATGATACTGCCTATCAACAATGGAGTCACAATACATTTTGGTAGTAATTAAAATACTGTGTGATATAGCAGCTCAAAGAGTTCTATGGTAGTTTGACTACAAGTTGTTGGAGTGTACATAGTCTGGTTTATCTGTAAGTCATGTTTCCTTCCTGCTATAAAGATTTGCTCTAATTCAAGTCTTTGGCCATCTAATTCTTTTGGTAACACATGGAAACATCGTAATTCAGCTGTTAAACTTACACCAATGTGAATCTGCAGGGAAAGTAGGTTTGCTCAGGTGGTCTGCTGAATTACTCCTTCCATAAAAAATACAGACAAATGAAATAAATGTGAGGCAGCACTTCATGAAACGAAGTTTTTTATGGCATTTCTTTTCAGCATTACAACAGATTTGAGTTGGTTTTTGCCATTCGATCTGATTAAATGATAGTGGCACTGAAGTACAGAAACCCACGGATTCAAAGGAACCCCGTGCTCTGTTAAATTTCTGCAAACTATTGTGGCTGTGGGAATGATGCACAGTGAAAGTATAATTGTCCCTAAACTCGGAACACATCCCACGGAATGCCTTTCTAAGCCTCATCTTGCCCCATCAAGAAAAGACCAGTAGGAGTTTCAAGTGGGAGTTCCCACCCTTGTTATTAGTTGCATTGTAAGGGTTACACACTGAGTGTGGTAACATTATTCAGGGAAAGATCTTCGGGAGTGTAATTACTCTTTCAAATTCATATGGATAAAGAAAGGAAATGATCCCAAGAACAGAGGACCTCAAAGACCCACGAAAGCAAAAGAACATATATATATTGACTTAGCTGAGAACATATCATTAGAAATGTCAGCCAGAGAATCATGGCAGAGACTTTTTATATTTACATGGTAGATGTTATTCATTACACCAGTTTGACGTACCTACACTGGAGTAGGTCTCATGCAGTTTCATTAAGAACAGCTGTTTTTAATCAACTTTGCATCCAACTCTAATAGGTTTATACAGTTTAAACTCTAATAGGTTTATACAGTTTAAAATCAAGATTAATATCTTATTTTAACAAAAATAATAGAAAGAACGTTTTGCTAACTTCATAAAACTGATGTAAAAGTAAAAACCAGAAATGTCTGAGTCCAGGAAGCTCCCTGTCTTGGACAAAATGTCTTTTTTAGCAAGAAGGGTTATTTTGCCTTCATTTTTGTATACGGCTATTATAAAAAACAGCACACAAGCATAAGCCTGCAATAAAAAGCTGTAGTATGCTATCAACTATATTATGTATTTCTAAAGTTCCATATGCTGTTTGAAAACACAGGACAAAACAAGTACTATATCACTTGCAAAACTTATAACAAGGGGTGGTAGAAGTTGGACATATGAGAAGAGACATTAAATGCTCATGGCTCTAAGGCTGATCTAGACCTTTTGATTTAGAACAAGATCCGTGACAGAAAACATAGTCAAGCTCCTGTGCACAGCATCTAGAAAGATGATCTGACAATAGTCAAGAATACGTTTAGACTTGTGAAGCTTTAGGATGTAGTATGTGAATCAGCATTCTTGGTTTTTGGATGAACAGATAATGAATCATCACTTCCCTTCCTCTATCTGTACTTACATTGTGTTACATAAAAGGGCCAGGTATACTATTTTATTTTCTGGTATTACACCTGCAGGGCATGCATAACCTGATTTTGAAGCTAGCAGCCCTGATAACAGGGTGTAATTTCTAAAACAGAGACATTCCATTGACCAACACCCCATCCTGCTTTCAGCATTGCTGTGCTATGACCAGCAGAGAAGTTTCTCCTTAAATACCTTCTTCATGGGATATTCAAACACAGACTGTATAAATTATGAATAAGGCTATCATCTGGAGAAGCCAAATGTGTAATATACGATGGCAGTAACAAAATGAATGCATAATTTCTGTGCTACCTGTTTTATACAGATCTAGAATTTATTTTCTTTCATGCTCACTGTCTTTATTACTGCCCTGAGAAGAGAAAGCTACCGATGGAACAACTTTTCTTTCCCTTGGGGTACAGAGAGATTAAAAAAGTTAGTAATTGAAATAGGATGGAGAAAGATTTATTGTGTAAATATTTTACTTCCCTCCATTCCCTCACTTGCTCCCAAAGGACAGAACCACAGCTTCCTCTCCCATAATAGCCAGTTGATATGGCCAGGCCCTGGCTTGGTGACAGGGCTTCTGTCCTATGAATAGACTGAAAACTGCCTTGGTTGGACTCCAGCTCTCTGAGCCGCTCCTGTTAGATCTATGCATCTTTGCAAACATAAATATACTGTAGAGAAATATATGGATGTATGAAAAAGGATCAAGAAATTCAGGATGGGTTTTCCCTAACCTAGGAGAAGGATATGAATGCCATGTCAGTGATGCCAGGTGTTATTTTGTGTCCCATCTCATTTTCTACAAAGGGATCCTTGATAGACCTCCTTGCTCAAGGCAAAGAGAAAGGTTGGCTTCACTGAGTTTTTTTTTTTAAATGTTGTATTTCCAAGAAACACTGTTGAACATTTATTCCTTTAAACATTAGAACTTAATTAAAAAGAAAAATTTCTAACTACCTCTGGTTAGGAGAAGCTTTTTCCTTTTTCCTAGTCTGGGAATAAAAACAGAATTCCTTTTCCTCCCTGACACACTCAGTGCTTTCCTCGTCAGATGAGAAGGAATTCCAGACAGATACATGGAAAAAATTACGAGAGTGGCTGCCACTGGCACAGGTTGTCTAGAGAAGCTGTGCACTCTCTGTCCTTGAAGGTATTAAAAGCTCAGCTGGACAAGCAACGTGAGCAGCCAGATCTAACCTTGAAGGCAGCCCTGTTTGAGGAGGAGACTGACTATGTGACCTCAAAGGCCCCTTGCAACCTCCACTGTTCTGTGACTGCAGTTCTCCAGAGAAACATGCAAGATAATTCTCACTGATTAAAACAATTTTAAAGCTCGCAAAACTGACTGTAAGCATTATTGCATATATGGAGCAAGCACATTTTGACAGTAAACCATCTGTATTCTGGGAAGCAGCATCTAAGAATAACCCAAAGAAAACAATTTATTGCAAATACGTTATTTAGGCCATAAATCTTTCTACACTCAGGACCATAACTGCTTCCCCTTCCACTGCAGGATGAGAGAGAACTGATGATGTTACAGCACTTGGATTAAAGAGCTTCATTCTTTCCAGCAAATCTAAAAATGAAGTGAATGCCTGCATGAAATTTGACCCCTGTGAAACTGGGGAATATACATTCATATACATATGTATGCTGCACCCAAAAAAGCATAACTAGGTCAGATCCTAGGAAACTTTTTTTTTTTTTTTTTGTCTGAAGTGGTTAGAAATTAAACTAAATCTGAAAGAGAAAAGATTCATTCATTCATCTCTTAGACCTATGCCATAGGGGAGCTTTTTCCCCACACAGAAAATCCAAGAAAAACTTGACACAGAATTTCACTGTACTGATTTCCAAGCCCCATTCTTCCCTTGCGATACACAAGACAAAAAAGACCTTGTAAGAGAACCTAAAATACAGGAATGGATCATGTCTCTTGGGTGGCAGAACAAGAAAAGGAGTGTTATTCGGACCCTTAAAGAGCTTCTAATCACTCTCTGAGAACATCTTGCAGCTGTTAGTTGGGTCGCTGTCAGATATAGCAAAACTCATTCAAGATGAAGGTTTTATTCAACATAAATCTTATGGGAATGGTAATCATATTGAATAATCATGTGGCTCCTGCAAATCTGTAGGGAACTGTGCACATGTGGATAAGAAAATCACATTTTTCCTTGAGAGATTGCAAAGAACAAGAATACTTCCCACATAGCTGATGGACGTGTCTTCTCAAACAACATTTGCTTGTTCACACAGCATTAAACATAAACCAAATTGCACAAAGCAGTATTTCACTTACTGTTTTCTTTGGAAAGGGCTATTCATTTGCAGAGGTAATTCCTCCACCTGGGCCTAGGAAAAAAAAAGAGAAAATAAATACTTTTGTCTACACACACCAATGTGATTTATATTTATAAAATGTTTGGCCACAGATTATCAAGGTTCAACTGTCTCGGGTGTGTGTTTAAAAATAAAACCCACAAAAAATGGAGAAAAAGAATGTAATATTGAAATACTGCATATATTTCAGACATCTATAAGAGTCTCTGCATTCTCAAAAGTGAAGCTGGTCTGCATTTACAAGCCAGATTTATACTCATGCATAAAATATATGTATGTGTTTTGTTTTCTGCACTCTTGTAAAAAAACCCATGGAAATTCAAGGTTATTCCACAAATTAATACCTACCTTTATGCTCTTCCTTCTTTTAGTTTTCTTTCCCTTTTTACTATACATTGCAGCAATTTATAAGTAGTGTGGCATTGTCTTTACTTCCTCTTACTACAAACTAGCAGAGCAGTAATACTTCTAAATGGCTGCATTTTTCATGAAAGCGGTTTAAGGAATTTTGCTCAAAGTATCCTGAATTTAATATAGTGACATTACACTAAACATTCGAGCAGCCTGAGATGTGTTTTCTTGTTTTTCTCTGTCACTTGTTTCAGAAAGCAATGCACTTCCCTTCCACTACACATTTCAAAGTGCTGACTCATCTACAATTGACTAATTTATCATTAATCAGCATTAACAATATTAGACTTTCTAAACCAATTTCTAGCTTCTAATTCAGCCCAAAGCTTTCAGTTTCAAGGAATTTAAATGCCTTAAATGTAAATGTCTTTGAATTTAACCTTACAAATTCCATGAGTGGCAAGAATTTGCACTATTGACTGAAATAGAATGAGACCCAGACCCCCTACCAATGCCCAAAGAGTTAGACCCATGTCCTGTTGCTGTAAGAAAACATAAACCCCATCCATCTTTGTATGTGCATTTGGCTGTGTGTCTCTTGCCCCACTCTCTAAGAGGTGGTTGTGGCAGTATTGCAGTGGGGGCACTACAATACTTTTTCTCCAGACTTTCTCTGATTTGCCTATTAACAAGTGACCACAATTTATGGATATCTCAGCGAGGGGTTCCCAAAGGCTGGAGCATGTTAGATCTCGTTGAACCATGAGAAATGGGCTCAAAAATTCTGAAATTACAAAAAACTTCTTTCTTCCTTGTATGGCCTATGCCAGTGCTGAAGAAATCCCTAAAATAATAACAGAGTTTTCCAGGACAAGTTTTCTTGGTATATATTTGCAACCATTAGTGATTTTCAAAGTCTACCAAAGGGTTCTGAGAAGCAAGTAATGAATATTGTCTTCTATTATGAGTACATATGACTTCTGCTCACTGTATTTCATCAGATAAATAATTTAAAGTGATTTTAAATTTTCAAAGGCTTACAGACTCAACTGACTTGCTATGTACCTGAAAAACTACTATTTACCTCACAGACACATTCATAGAAAGCTGCAACCCAACTTCATAGACAATACACATTTACAAAGATTAGCCTTAGTAGCAGAGAACAAATATTGAGCAGAAGAGCTTGATTCAAGGGGGAAAAAAGGCTGCTGTAAACCTTGTGTTTATGAAAACCTGTCTATGACCACAGATATTCTTTAAATTCATTAAAGATCTGTCTCATTCACAGGTGTTGTGTGATGCTGCAGGAACAAAATATGTTCCAGCCAAAATAAGGTGGACATTTTCTGTTTTCTAATAACCCCAGTATAGTGCCTCTGGCTTAGCAATTGATTTCAGTTTCAAGCCCAAATCCAATCAAAACCTTCCCTGCTCAATTGTATACTGTAACTGCATTGAGCTAGCATTGCTCTCCCACCAAATAAACAGCAAAGATTTCTCAAAAGATGAATTACTATGCAAATAAAATGAAGATTTTTTTCTCTCTGAACTTTTTACCTATAAATGTGGTCATGACTTAACTTTGCTCTGAGGAAATATTTGCTTATCTTTGCTTCAAAAGGCTTTAATTAAATGCTAAAGGCTCCTTGACTCTTTCTGTATCCTCCACTGCAACGCATTTACTTTCTTCCCTCCTGAAGCTGTGGGGGAGGACAGAAAAGAAGCAGAGCGACCTGAAAGTAATAAAGTCAGAGTAAATCACAAAAATCTTGCTTAATTACTCAATTTCAGAACAGACACTAAAAAAAAAGCAGTTCTTTCATTCTCATAAAATGAGAAGAGCCAGCGAACTAATGACCAGAGCAGCCCATTGCAGTGTGATAGCTGACAGGAAGGCACAATCACTCATTATCTGTTCCCAGAACTGCTGACTTAAAGGCCTTGGTTAGTTCCGGTGAGGTGAAGAATGTCAAGACCTGGAGGACCACCTGCATATAAAAGCATTCACCGTGGAGCTCATGCCATGTGTTTGTCTTTGAACAGACCACTGTGAACCCAATTGCCTGTTTGTCACCGAGCAGCCTCAGTGAACTCCTTGCAAAGCGAGGAGCGCCTTACATCGCATCTGGATCATCTAAGCTGCAAACTGTTTTTAAAAACATACCTTTAAGGTTTGGTGAAACTATGGTAGCTGTAATAAAACTGTATTTTCTACAGCTAGCTTGTTGCAATTAACTAACTACATTCAATGTGCAACTTTTTCAGGAAAACACAAAGAACTAGTCTGGGTGATCGATTTGGGTTTCCTTCTTACAGAAGCAGTTGGAGGTACAGCCCCCTATGATGGGGCTTGATTTTATAATCAGCTGTGCCTCTTCCAGCAATATATTTCTGCCATTGTGCACCTACAAACGTCAGAAAAGCTGATATGCTACAAAGTGCTGTCAAATGCACAGTAAGACAGTAATTTTTTTTCCTCTGGTGCTCCCATTTTAGCAGCCCTATTTGAAAGGTAAGACAGACAGATCTACATTTTAAGCTGCCAAGCCAAAGTATCTGGAAATCAGAGTCCTCTATAAAAAGCACAGCTAGGGAGCCATCACTGACAGGACAAACTGGTGTGCTAACTCAGATAACCCTGTCAGTTTGCCTCAATGCAGGGAGGCTGCCTTGGATGAGGAAAGAGTTACCCTGGCTCTGCACAGCACTCTCTGCTTGTATTGGCAGCTGGGAACTGGGACACCAGTCCACGGCCGTGAATCTGCTCCAGATTACCAATTAGGCACAAAGTTACCGAATCCAGTCCATATTTACTGACTTGGGCAATGATCTGACTGCGAAAGGCTCTGGATCTCACTACTGCTTTTTGCTAAACATATCACTTTAAACAATCCTTCATATGTTTTCCAAGTTGGGCAAAAGAGGTATTTTACACAGCAGGAGAAAAATATTTTATAACACCTACAGTGCAATGAGCTATTTCATAGCAACAGAAATAGGTGTAGCTAAGCCTTGAGGTGACTCCATTTTACAGGCTTCAAGCAGCTCTTATTTAGTGCCTGCAGATAGTGTGGTGGAGCAGCCCGGGCTGCTGCACGTGATCCCCAATAACACAGCAGCCCAGCTAAGCAGTGTGTGGGAAGCTGCATGGACAAAGATTCACATAGCACAGGCTCATAAACTTCTCCAGAATTATTCCCTCATTTTTTATAATGGGTAAGTAGAAGAGATTTGGTAAGTGCCAGCCATGTGTCCAATCCTCCCTCATACCCATGGGGGATGTTTGGCCTGACTTACTGCAGGTAGGCAGCTGGGGCTGAAAGCATTTGTAGCTTCTCTGAAACAAAAATAAACCCCTTGCAACTAGCAAGAGTACTAGCAAGACTTCCAACACACAGGTGCTGTTTTCTACCACCTTCCCTAGACAAACAATGAGAAAATATTATGTGCCTTTGAGAGGGAGCCAGCAGTCACCAAAAGATAAGAGAAGAGAAAGGAGAGAAAGAGTAACCTGAGCAGCAGGGATGCAACTTGAGGAACAGAGGAGCAGGGAAGGTCATCCTGAGTAACTGGCTCTGGGGAACAGAGCAGGACCTTCCAAAGCCTTGTCTGCATTGCCAGTTACTGCTTCAGGCTCCATCTGTGTGACGGTGTCATGTACTGTCACGAAAGGCAGAAACTTCAGTCACCAAGGGACAGAACTAAGAAACTGAAGTGTTACTGTCCTATGAATACTCCCATTATGTGTACAGAGACAGCATACTGATCCATGTGCCATGCATCCATCAGCAGGAGCCTCTAGCCTTTCTTGCGTGTTTGTTCCCTTTGCTTATATGTAGCTTGAATCCAAGATGGAAGTGTCCTTAGCATCTGCTATGCTCACACCCTATCTTCTAATAAATTCTCACACGTAAGCAGTGGAGCTTTTAATTTCTCTTGCTAAAAAATCAAGAACATAAAAATCCTGTATTGTCTGTTCATCACTATAAGCCCCCTTTGCTTCATGTTGAGCACAGGACTTCCTGCTGTTCATTTGTATGTGCCCTCATCTACTGGTGAACTCAGAAAATCACAGCTCACAGACTCCTTATCACATTTGTAGAGTGGCTGCAAATCATCTGCTGCCCTTGGGAAAGAGCAGCTGGGCACCAAGAAAGTTACAGTGAAACTGCTGATCCACAGAAAACCCAGAGTCAGATAGCAACCAGCACATGGTCTTTGAAGAGCACTAACTCAGGGATGGACCTTCTCCTGAAGGGTTATTCACAGCCTGCAGAAGACAGCACACCGTCACCTGTGGGCTGTCCACAGCCTCTGCCAGGGCTTGTGTGCCACGGGGCCTCTGGGACTCCAGCAGTGCCAGGATATTGCTGTGTCTAACGCTGTCGGCGCTGCCTTCCACCAGCTTTTGTCCCTTTCCTCTAGAAAAAGGCAGTAGATAAAATGTGGAACCTATAGCAGGGCCCGTCATCCTCAGGCAGTGCACAGATCACCGGGTGTAGGAGCTGAAAAGCCATCAGCACCATTCACATTAGAAGTTTGAAAGCACTTTTTCACTGAGGACAAAGGCAGTTATGTTCCAGGATGACAGATTTCTGGTCCTGGGGGCATTACCTTACAACCTAGGGTCCCAGCCCCTTCCCAATGAAGCTGAGGTCTGTAATTTAGCAAGGGTAGCACTTCTGCTCCACTGGGTAACGTCCTTCAGCAGCGCCCCGAAGCTCCATCGGCATGCGGAACACCTGGCACACACGGACAGCGCGTGGAGCGGATCCCGGTGTTCGCTCCCGGCCGCGGGGACAGGCGGGGACCGGAGCGTGCCCTCCCGGGAGCCCTGCGGGCCGCAGCTGCTGCTGCCCTTCCCGAAGGCGAGGGGAGCCTGGCAGGGAAAGCGCACCAGGGGTGCGTGCGGGCGTGAAGGGCTCCCGCAGCCCCGAGCGGGCCCTGCCCCCCGCCCGGGGCCGCCCCTTGGCCGCGGGCCGCGCTCGGCCCCATAAAGGCGCGGCGCGGCGGGCGCGGCCCGGGAACGGCGGCGGCGGTGGTGGCGGCCCCGGCACAGCAGCAGGTAAGCGCCAGCAGGGCCCCGCTGCCCGCCCGGGGCTGCGAGCGGCGCCCGGGGCTCGCTGCGCTCCGCGGGGGCGGCCCGCGCTATCCGCGCTGCCGCCCGCCCGCGCTGCCTCCTCCAGGAGCCCGCAGCTGCTCCGCTTGTGCCCTGGGGTTTGCGTGCTTGGCTGTTCTTTGCTTTTCGGTGCTGGGCTTTCTTTCTTTTTTTTTTTTTCCCCTCTCTCTCTCTTTTTTTTTTTTTTTTTTTTTTTTTTTTCCCCTGACACTGCAAAAGCTCGGGTCACCAAAGTTGCAGAGAGAGTGTTTTTTGAACCCTTAGTTCTTTTCCTAATAAAGCAAAGCAAAAGTTGATTAATTTGATTTGGGTACTCTCCTCCTACTGCTTATTATGGTAAATACCTCCACAATAAAAAAAAAAAAAAAGCAAGGAGATGAAGCCAGCACAGCTTCTGCTTTATTTTTGGCTGGGCTCTGGAATACCAGTGAGAACTCTGGGAAGCAGAAAGCCATTTATTTAAGTGACAAAGCAAATGCCTTTCTGTGACTCAACAAAATTCTGCATTTCCAGCAAGGATTGCATCTGTCTCAGCAGGGATGTGCTGCAGTTGAAGACCCTTTTTACAAATATTCGAGCTATCTGGCCTTGAGGGGGCCATGTCCTTGCACAGTAATTGTGAAATCCATCATCTGACAGGGAGGGTTATGAGTAAGTCTTTACAAATAAAGCTGTAGCATTCTTATTGAATACTTGCAGCAGACTTTCAGCGTGGTCTTTGGGGATTATAAAAAGTTCTTTTAAAGCCAATTCTTGAAGCCTAATGAAGTGAAGAAGTAGCATGTACCTCCCTTCTCCCACTTTTGTCCCCTGCTTCACTCAGCAGTTAACATTAACAGTGCAAAGAACCCTATTACTTAGACCTGGGTTAACAGCCAATTAAAAATACTTCTAAAGGTGCTTTAGTATTTTTTTCAAACAGCCAAGTCCCTAAGAAGATCACCTAATGGTTGTTCAGAGCCACAGAATGATGGGTCTGCATCACGATACACAGAATCCCATTTGATGCTCTGATGGGACAGGCAACTTGCTTAATATAGTGCTGTCTGTGCTCAGAGATGCAGCAGCTGATCCAGCTTGTTGGAATTTTAAGACCTGGCTCGGGGCCCCTAAGAGGGAAGTTCAAGTGGATGAGCACTTCCACTTTAACTGGATCTTTTTTATTTGTTACAAGGAGGTTCTTTTTTGTATTTTCAAGAACATATGTTCAATTAGCTGTCACTAAAATCTGTTTTTCAGAGGTTTGGATAAAGGAAGGAGAGTAGATTTGAACTGAAGAAGTTCAGGATTGGCAAGAAATGACTGACTAGTCTCATCCTAGCTCCTTAGATAGAACTGTCAATTTTGATTTAGATTACATTGTTTAAA
This sequence comes from Acanthiza pusilla, assembly GCA_036630365.1. Taxonomy (NCBI): domain Eukaryota; kingdom Metazoa; phylum Chordata; class Aves; order Passeriformes; family Acanthizidae; genus Acanthiza; species Acanthiza pusilla. The sequence goes on from JAXCHO010000234.1 coordinate 16,456,862, forward strand.
GCTGTGTAGAGAAGAGGCCGTGAATAATTATGACAATTGATGAAGCAAATACGCATTCTTGAGAAGCCTCTTATCTGGTGCAATAGATAATAACATCCTGTATTTCTTCTCCATTCAGAATGATCCAGGTCTTGGACCCGAGACCCTTGCCCAGCTCCATCATGCCTGTGGATATGGCCATGAGAATTTGCTTAGCCCATTCTCCACCGCTGAAGAGCCTTCTCAGCCCCCTCGAGGACTGCCAAAGAAACTTTGCCAAGAGACTCAAACCTCTCAGGCCGTGCCTTCATGTGAAACGTGACTCAGAAACGCAGAAGAGTGACTGGAACCCCTCGCCAGCCCGAGCCAAGAAGCGTGTGGTGTTCGCAGACTCCAAGGGGTTGTCCCTGACAGTGATCCACACCTTCTCCGAGTTCCAGGAGCACACTGACTGGGATCTGCAGTTTGATCTCTTAGGCATTGAGGACATTACATCCGACTTAAAACTACATGAGGAGAGAAACTTGATCCTGGGCTTCCCTCAGCCCTCAGCTGACTACCTGGACTTCAGGAACCTTCTGCAGAAGAACCTGGTCTGCCTGGAGAGCTGCACTCTGCGAGAGAAAGTGCTGTCGGGCACTGTGAAAGTAAAAAATGTGAGTTTTGAGAAAAAGGTTCAGGTTCGTATTACTTTTGATACGTGGAAAACCTACACAGATGTTGAGTGTGTGTACATGAACAATGTTTACAGCGATTTTGAAAATGATACCTTCTCATTTACCATTGATTTGCCTCCTGTCATTTCCTCTGAAGAGAAGATAGAGTTTTGCATTTCTTACCAAAGTGGAGAACATACCTTCTGGGACAATAATGAGGGTCAGAATTACAAGATTGTACATGCAGAGTGGAAGCCTGATGGTGTTCAGATACCATCTGCCAAGGAAGACTATGTAGATCTCCAGACACGAAGGAGAGGACAAGAGAGAGAACCTGATCAGCTAGGCAGTCCAAGGCTATCCAGTGGCCTCTTTCCCCAGTGGCAGAGCTTGGGTCAGATTGAAAATTCATCACCATATTGGTGACCCACCCTAACAAGGAAGCATCCTTCCATTTGGCAACAGAACAGTGCTAGTTTTCTGGTTCTCATTCTGCATGGTGAAACCACCTGGTGGGTTTTGTTTGCTGCCTAAACAAATTCAAGCTCGTTAGTCTGTGGGACTTGTTAAACCATATTAAGCTACAGAAGTTCTTGGCCAAACCTTATCCTTGAAAGGGAAGGGAACCAGGGTGCAAGTCGTGTATGCCACCTCCTGCAGGAATAGCTCACCCATATCTCAAGTCTATGTTGCTTTCTTCCTGCTGTCAGCTCTCCCAGGTCACTGGGAGAGAGCCTTGCAAAGTAGTATGGAAGGCAATGGTACCTTAGCAAGCTGTAGTAGCTGTGTGAGAGTATGTGTGTGCACAGGGATGGGAACAGACTGTCACAGCTTGTTCTGCACCTATTAGCAGGGCAGTAGATGCTGGCAGGAGGCTGTCAACCTCTACGTGCTTGCAGCAAAGGCAGGCAGGGATGCATGGCAAAGATTTGTGGCTTCAGTGCACGTTGAGAAACCTGAGGAGGATAATGGAAAAGTGGGAAAAGGGGAAGAGGTAGAATGTTCTACATAACGTGGAGATGTGCAATGTTCTGATTACTTCTTTCCAAAGCTGTTTCTCTAAATCTCAGAGAAAGATCTATGGGATAAAAAGGAGACTAAAGAAAATGATGCAAAGCGAGTAGTAGAAGTGACCACTGCTTTAAGAAGGAATCTCTGTCCTCACTGTCTTTGTGAAGCCTTGCATTTGATAACAAATGTAGCCTTGACTTCACCATCCTACTTATTTAGCAGGCAAATGGTTGCCTTTCAATGTTAAAAGAAAAACGTGCCTTTAAAAAAATTTTAAAGCCACCCTAATATGCCAAAAATAGGGTCAGGTGACAAAACAAAACGATTTGTGAATTTCCTAGTCTGTAGTAGCATTAGGTGACTCCACTCATCACCTGATCTAATCTTACAGCATCTGGTGGTTGAGTATCCTGCTCCTTACTGCAACATTAGCCATGACTTTTCATAAGTAACATAGGCAAGGTCCTTCATATTGAAGACAGTGAATTAGCTGCACTTTGTGAGAGCTAATTTCTTTAAAAGAGCAGGGCTGTTACTAGTTTTTTCTAGACTGATTATAGGCTTTCACATAGAAAACTATTCTGTTTTATTTTACCTCATTTTTTGAAGTTTTTTTAGACTTTAGTAAACTAATATATATTTTGTATCTGTATGCTTATAATTTAGCTTTCTGAGCTGTCAAACTCTAAATGTTATCTGGGTTTCGTGCAAGACTTGTGTGAGAAATTGTCCAGCACGTGTGTGTATAGTGTGAATACTGGCAGGTGTGAATACTGGCACACCTTTTAGCTATGCAGAAATGGTGTTAACATCAAAATATAAATCACGTTTTTGTCCACAGCTAAGAAGTATAATAGCCTGAGTGTGAAGCTACTTGCAGTGCAGCGAGATGTTAAATACTAAGGTGAAATAAGCCTCCTCCACTAATTGCACTTTTCCTATATAACCTTTGCTGTTATGCGGAAACTAGCCGTTTTAAGAATAAATTTTATTTTGATACACCTGGTTCTCACTGTGTGAGCTCAATCTATCTATTTTCTCAACTTCTGTAAAATTTAGTTGTGATACAAGGTACCACCAGTTTGTTCTGTGCCACGGGATCTGCTAAAGCTGGCTGCGGTATGCCATCTCAGGTCAGCAGCTGGCATTGCCCTGAAGATGAAATCCAAGCTCGTCACTAAATGAGAGATCCTCAAAACTATTCACCTTGCAAGCTGTGTCATTAAAAGAAAAACACTGTATCTCACTAAATTTACCTGGAATATTTTGGTTAGACAGATTCTGTCAAGGATCTTGCTGTGCTGTGGGCAAGTCTGGCAGGAGTCTGTCTTAATCTGAGGGCCAGACTTACCTGCTGAGCTAGAGCATATGTGATCTTTGCAGGGGTGAATCTGGACAGCAGCACTTAATGTTTTCTGGCTTGGTTTCACCTTAACTTGGCTCCTTGTGCTGCCTCCTGCAGCTATGCTGCTGTTTAGGGCAGTGGGAGGCTGTACCCAGGAATCCACGGAACTGCCATCAGTACCAAAGGACTCCCTGCAAAATAAAGTGTCTGCTCTGAGCCAGCCATGCACCTCTGATGCTGCAGCCTGGCCCTAGCCCCACAGAGAATGGAGAGAAGGGTGAGTGTGGTTTCCAAGGGCCCTCATTCCCTGGGGAGTGGGCGGAGGGCTTTGGTGCATCCCTCCTTCTCCTCCATGGCCATTGAGAGCTGCACAGAGGGGGAGTTCTCAGTACATTAACTCACTGACAAGATGCAGTTTAATTCAGTCTGCTGCACAGAAAGTCAAGGGTTTCCAGCAAGAAATCCAGCTTTAAGTGTGAAAAAGCAATTCCCAAAAACCAGAAGACATGAAGCTAACAGCAAGTAGCTGACCTGAGGAGTTAGTGCTTCCACATGGCTGGACACAGCCCATCTACCAATCTCAGACTCAGTTACTAAGTACACAGGGTCTTAGTGGGCAGGAGCTCTTACATACTGCACCACCAGGTCCCTGCTCTGGAAAAAAAAAGGGAACTAAAGAGATATTTGTAACTTAAATGGCTTGAAGGCAGCTCTGCCTCAGTGTGAAATCTGGCTTCAGCAAACCAGATGCAAGGCCACTGGGTAAATTAGAAGCCCTCTAGCAGGAGGAAAAGCAGCATTTCTTGTCCTCCAGCCAGGCTTTGTGACCAGCCAGCCCAACTGCCTGGCTCTTGACTGAGACATAAATCACTTAAAAATACCAGAAGACAGATTCCTTTGACCAAGCCTCGGCTTTAAGCCAGCTGCTTTGCAAAGATGCCTTGCAAGGTCCTACTTGCCCAGCAGAGTGTCAATGTGATGCTGCAGTGCCACTCAGCAGCTTCAAAGCCCTCCCTCAGCTGAAAGGGCAAAGGATTTCTCCTTCTTCCACTCCCTACCAAAGCAACAGTTCTACTCCTTCCTCTTTTGAAACAGCTGGTGTTTAACACTAAAGCACACATCCATTAAAAAGGTAACACGCCCCTGAAGAAAGGTGTTAGCAGCACTAAGGTATATTAGAGAAAAATACTAGTCTTACAAACCTTTCTATCAAATCCTGAGGAAGTATCACCATTGGAAAATTGTCTTAGCTTCTTAGCTGCTGCCCTTTCCGACATAACTGTTTCAAAACCTGAAGGTATAAAGCAGATGTGGCCCTACAAAACAAGCCTGCAACCTCTGGAATAATCTCATTCTCTTAGGCAGTCACTTTGTCAGCTGCACTGTAGGTCTGTATTTTCACCACCAATGTGACAGCAATGAATAACTGGATTCACTCCTATACCTCTGCAGTGTCTTTTAGTTGTAGCCTATGGGTGGCACAGTACCTACAGACTTTATTCCTCAAAAATGGGTGTTTCAAGTTGGGCTCCTAATAGCTGTGCTTACTTTTGAGAAGCTAGATCTAATTTTGCCATGCAAAATTAAATTAAAATTTGCTGGTGTTTTATATTAACAAAGATCTATCACCTTGGAAGATCAGTGTCTGAACATTTCCTGAGAACATAATTAGAATTTTCACGGGCAATTAGTAAACGTCTTTTTCTGTAGTTATATACAGCTAAGCAAATTACCACAATTTATATGGTAAATCTGGTGTATTAATGGTAATGTGGTAGATGTTACGGCATTAAATATACATAAAGCATCAACTCCCATCTCTCTCAGACACTTCTGAAATTTAAAATTAAATGTAATCAAGAATAAAACATTTCAGTGAGGCTAAAATAAAGGAAAGTTAGAATGTGCTAAATCCTCTTGAGAGATCTCTGCTCCTATTTCAAGAACCACCTGTACTTCAGCCTTTCATGGCTGGCATTTGCTTAACCTGTTCTTACAGCCCTTCAGTGGTGGTGGCTTCCAATTATTCTTTCCTCATCTTATTTTAAGTCTACCCAGGTCTTGGCCTAATTAAAATTAAGCTCTTAGCTTCTTGTTTTATTCTGCATAGGCAAGAAGAAACATTTATTTCTTTCTTTTTGCAATAGCTTGTAATGGCTTGAGAGCAAAGAACAGCTTTCTCCCTTCTCCCCACATCCCTTTCCTAGATTATGTAACACTTCATTTAATTAAAATGAGTGTTTTGACTTTCCATCCTTGTTTGGAAAGAACCTGTTGGAGCTTTGGATTTTCCTTAATGTAGAAATACCACTCTTGACTAGCTCTGGCAAAAGCCTCATGGTGTGGTCCTCAACTTTCCCCGTGAGAGCTTAGCACAGCTCAGCACCCATTTTTCATTGCTCAAGTGACTTCATCCACCTCATCCAGAAAGGCCTGGGGAGTGCACAGCTCATTTCAGTGCTCGAGAGCCTGTGTGTGAAGCTTCTGACAGCCGAGCAGATTGAATCACTGATGCACTTCACTGACCATTTATTCTAAGGATGGCATTTCCTCCACTTAAAACATTAGTCTTTTTCCTGCTCCTCCTCCCTATATTGCAAATTGCTTCTAACACTCCAGCCTGTGTTTGCTGCTTTTCTGGAATAGTCAATAAGTTGGTGAGCTTTCATTTCTTCTGTGTGAAGTGCAGCATTCTCTGCTCCAGTGACAAAATTCATGGGAGCTTGATAGAATTGGTGCAGAGAAGGCTGACAGACTTTGTTTTTGCAGTGTTTGCTGCAGGTGGCCCAGTGTGGATCTCAGTGAGTGCCCTTTCAAACAGGGAGGCAGAAAATACCAGGGTTAATTCTGGTGAGGCAAAGCCTGAACACGGCACGGTGGGGCTGCCCTTAGGCACTGCAGCCTGAACACACACACTGCAGTTGGGTACCTGTGTTACAGCCCCAGAGCTCTGTGAGCACAGGAGGAAAAACAAGGCTGCTCAACAGATAAAAACTAGGCTTTCTGACAGCAGGGACTGCCAGTAAGATTGTGGTTACAATAAGTTAACAACCAGATTCAGGGGAAAGGAGTAAGTATTGAATCAAACACAGCACAGCAGAAACTGCACGGGTGCAAGACAATGAAATTAGTCTACAGTTTGCTGTAAAAGAAATAAATGGGAAAGAATGAAACTAAAATTATTTGCCTCAAAAATGTTATTCGGGAAAAACTTCTGCTATCACTTCATATTTCAGGTAATTGTAATATTCTATATACTTTTGGACTTGCAGCACCTCGAACCTTACTTTTAGAAACAGCATAAAAGTGGCTGCTGCTACACACTTGGCGGCAATGAGAGTGGTAGGACAATTCCCCTCGCTTGCAGAAATGGGAAAACAAAACAAAAACCTTCACACAGCAAAACTCCTGCCCTAAACAGTCCCCTCATCTCTGACTCACACACATGACTGTAGTTAACTATGAAGTCAAATCTGTGAAATTGTTATACCAAAACCAAGTATCCTAATTTATTTTTTTTTCAAAAAATGCTTCTTACAGATATCCCTTTGAGAAAATAACATTTTAACAGATGAATTCAGAGCATGCAGCAACTATCATTAACTAAAATCAGGGGAAGGGCAGGGTGAGGTGGTTTTTTGTGTGTGGCTCTTTTGGTTTTGTTTGTTTGTCTGTGGTTTTTTAAGTACTTTTTTTCCCATAAAGCTTTGTCTTTTTCTCCTGCCTTCCCACTCACAATCTCCCTTTAGTTTTCCTTGCCTGGAGCTAATTCAGTACTGAACCAGGAGACAGATAGATTCTCAAAGCATCCAGCTGCTTTTCTTTAGCCCAAAAGTGAATAGACTTTATAGAGATATACAAAACCTCACCAACCCTCATACAAAAACCTACAACATACCAACAAAGCAAAAAACCCAAACAAGAAAAATTCCCAGTGCTTGTTCTCCATTTAAAGCTAATTATACACTGCAGGTCTATCAGGTGAGAATATCAAGAATATTATGGTACAGCACAGACATCTTTGACTTGGCTCCGAGTGCTATAGCAAAGCTACTGACCCCAGGAAAACAGATTTGTCCACAAACTCAGAGTTCAAGCCACAGCTGTTACCAACCACTCCTCCTCTAGCCATCAGAAGCTCAGGTCACGCATTGATACAGAACAGAAACACACAAGAGCTGCGGCTCTGGATAGGGAGAGCTAAAGGTAATGTTTGTGTTCAGGTGACACAGTCATATGCCAAATATTGATATCCTTCAAACTCTCCAACTAGCAAAGGCAAGTGATAGAAGACTGCCTAATATTTTCTGCTCCACTTTACTGTTTTCTTGGAAGAGTCACACCCTTCGCTAGTCCAAACCAGCCCACGGTCTCTGTGTCTGTGACTATCACCTCAGCAGCTGCACCACCAAAAGCATTTTCCCTTGCCCTGCATTGGGAATTCAGGAAAAGTTGACTTCCAAACCACCCTCCCCAGCCCTAGAGTTTTTTGTTGCTTTTTTTTTTTTCCCCCCCTATCAAACTGTAAAATCCTCCATTTCTTACCTGCCATAATCTTCTGAAAGACCACCATTTCTGAATCTGTGGCCACTATCACTTTCAGAGGTCTGTCATCATCTTTGTTCAGGAAGGACACCAGGCAGGATATAATCCCAGTACAAAGGAACTGTCTGCTGGTGCAAAGGAGACCCCAGAAATTGAGATAGGTTGAATTAGGATCAGTCTTAAGTCCAAAGGACAAGAGTTAAGACACACTTCCAACAGTAGGAGATGGAAATGATGCTTTAAGGGTGGGTGTTATTGCTGAAGCAAATCTCCTGCAAGCCTCATGTCCTCCTGGGGGGGTGGGTTACTGCTGCACTGGCAGCACCTGAGAAAATGGGCACAGCAGGTGCTGCTTGTATGGCACGTATGGTGGTTATTTGCTCAGTCACAGAATTATATTTCTTCCCCTCCAGATCAAGCCTTTATCATGCAGAAGAAAAACTAAAGAGATGTTTCACAGGCCCCTGTCTGCATCCCAGGTGTACTGGGACCTGCTGCCCAACTCTGCATTGGACCGTGGTGAAAGCTTGGGGTGAAGTCACCACTGGAGGAGCAGCTGGGGCTGTGCTGAATGCAGTGCAGACCCTGCTGGAGTAACAGCTGTGGTACAGAGCATCTCTGCTCAGCTGGAAGAGAGCAATCAGGCAGTACACTCCATGATAAGAGTCTGCTCCTCTATTGCAAAATCCATGAGCAGCTGAATACTGAAGAACTCAACTCTGATATTCATTTTAGCTAGTAATTAGAAAAACAGTATTTTTTATTTTCAGTGAGCTGCAAATGTCAACTATTGTATTATTATTCTCAAGATCAGTTACAGAAATAACATTGCATTTTATTCTATACAGTGAAAAAGATCCTACCTCAAAGATAAAATGTCATACAAATGCTACAAGTGCACACTCTGGGCGTGTGCAGGTTAAGGTGTCATGTAGTTACAGCCTCAAGCAGCTGACTGACAGAGGAGGTTGTGCTGGATCTCTCCCCCTCATGCTTCAGTCATTATTCAGAAAGGGGAAAAAAGAGGGTTGAAAAGTGTTTCTGAGGTCCCATCTTGCTAGCTGGTTATTAGAGCTCCCATCTTACTGCTGCCAGCCCCAGGAGAATGCCCAGGGCAGGGTCATGGTGGCTGTGAAGCCATTCACTCTGTGGTCTTTATTGTCTTCTGTGGCAGCACGGGAAAGAATTACTTTCTGTCAGCATGGAAATGAAGAAGAATCACAGAATCAAAGAGAGATGATTCTGAATCACAGAACTGCAAAGAGAAATATGTAATTGCTCCTGAAGTAATTTTATGTGTAGTCATTTTTTATAATCAGTCACCTTTCTTGGACTAAAAGCTCCTTAGGGAAGGCAGAATTTTACCCTTTAGGACCTATGGTTCAGAGGTATGTACTTATGCCTTCTTCAGCCACTGGTGAACACGTTGCATAGAATAATTAGGCAGAGACATATATTTATAATTAATTATCATGTTAGGGCAGCGAGACCAGAGCGAATTCCAAATGCAAAATATTGCCCTCCTTTCCTTTCCATATGGATTATATTAGCCCCTCTGGTGTTCACTTATCCCTCTTGGGAGCCTTTTCAAAGTGTTCTCAGCTCTGAGATTCAATGCCTGGCGTTGCTGACGTGCAGAATTAAAAATGTAAAGTGTATTTGCTGCCTTCTGTTTTTAGATTAGCAACAGAGGAAACAGTCCTTGACCTGCACGTAAAGCCAGAAGGGCCCAAGGGCCACAGCTGCAGTGTGAGCAGAGTGGGGAGAAGAAAGCCCATTGCAGGGCAGCCCCGAGGGAAGGAGGCACAAGTCCCTCTGGAGCTCCAGGAGCAACTGGAGGAGAGGGAAGCTGTGGATAAAAGCCTCTCAAATTCTCATTGCTGGCATGGAGACCTGTTGAAGTGTTATTTCAGGAGACAAGATAGGAGTGGTTTTGTCTCTAGGCCAGGGAAAGGATTGGGTCACAGCCGAACTGCTATCTGCAGTTGCTAGCAATCAGGTGGTTTGAGGAAATAGTAAAACCCCAAGATTTTCACTGCATATTTCTGATGCATAAAACTAAAAATCTTAAATTGAAACAATAAAGAGAATAAGAAGTGTGTTTTTCCCACTCTTAGTGGAACATTATTAAGAGCTCTAGTGTTTACTTTTTCCAGTGGCCTGCAGATATTTTCCAGACCATTCTACCTATTTTCCAATTTGTCTTATTTACTGAATATTTTTTAAACCCCCAAGGCATAACTATTAAAGCAGTACTTACAAAAAACATCTCTCATGACATTTTTGAAGGATTTTCTCATACGACAGGGTTGCCACATCACTCTTTCATTACTAGAAACCATAATAAATTCCTAGAATTTTGACTTTATTTTTATACTGTTTTTTTGGTAAATAGAGCTGTGTCATTCACAGGTATATAATCTGAAGCTTAAGTGCCAGGGGCTTATTTTCCACAGGTTTAAAATAATCTTGGGACAGTGGTGGGTTTTCATCTATGGTTTCAACTTTTGTCAGAGCAATTTCTTGCCTCTCCTGCTCTGAGTCACAAGTCTGTGAGAGCAGAAAGCAGCTCCTGAAGTAATTTACGTAAGTGTTTATTTGTGCGCCTTTCTAGAGACAAATCTGCACGGTGGTTTGGGATGCATTCTTTCCCAACTGAAGTTCTGGCCTCACACAAATAAACTCTGAAGTTTCTACGAATTTGCTGGGTTTTTCACTACACTGGTGGGGGAGAAGTGTCAGTAGGGCAGTTCCTCTTAAGCTCATGCCAGTCCTGCTGGAAGTGACTTTGGCTTCTTGTGTTTGAGAATCTTTTGTTCTCCAAAGGGCATTCCTTTTCAACACAACGAGCCCACATGATTTCTTGGACAGTTTGGATTTCCCTTCACATAATGGTGCAAATTAAGTGCCTCTGGACATCAATAAAATTGGGATATGTGTGGCTGCCTCTTGAACTGGCAAGAAGCACAAAAGTGGCAAAGGGACAGATCGCGGACTGAAGTCCCTGGACATTTTCCACCTTCCGGCCATTAACGCTTGCCATAGCTCCTCGCTTCCCACGCGGGCTGCCAAGCAGAGCCCCTCAGCTCCAGACACGGGGTCAGGGGGCAGGCTGAATGAGGGGGGGCTGGGTGCAGCTCAGAGCTTCCAGAAGAAATACTCCTCTGCTCTAAGGAGATGCTGAAATAGTTGTACTGCCAGCATCTGCTTCCTCTTAGACATCTATTTTACTCCTACATTTGACAGATGGACCAGTGATGGGGAGAGGAGTGCTGAGAGCCTCCAGCTAATCTCACTGATTTGGAAACATAACTGAGAAATACATGTATTTTTATCCCTCACTTCTTTCACAGGCGTTCTACTCCTTCATTCAGCAAGGCCAGAGCTACAAATCCAACTTGGATTTTGTTTAGCAAGGAGTGGAGTAGAAGATAGAGGTGTGGCTGATCTAAACCATTTCACCCATTTTCATGTTTCTGCAGGCCTGAATATTTCAAACACAATTAACAAATATACTCTTGGTGCAAAGACTGTTTCTGAAGTCAGAAGGAGCAATTTTTAAGTTTCCAGATGACTTTCCAACTCTGTTCTGGACATGCAGTAAATAGTTAAGATTTTTGGAGAGCTCTCAGTTCTGTTGGTCAGGTGACACAATAATTCTGCCGCTGTGCTTGTCCCTGTTCTTGGGCTTCCTGCCATTTTCCCCATCATGCATCCCTGATTCCCAGACTTGCAGTGAAGCTATTCTCACCTCCTGCCCTGCCTGAAATTCACAGGCTGTATGTGCTAATGTGAGTCAGCAGTGATTACACTCCATCTGTAGGAAAGACAGTGGTGAAGGAGCTGGAGGTGATTCAGCAGAACACTTTATTGGCAATATCGCACTGGAAACAGCCACACCTGAGTCCTCAGGTCGAGGGCTTCACAATCACAGGCCATTGTGTAACAGACAGCCATCCTAAAGGCTTTCTGCAGCAGTCTGAAATATGCTATCCCATTATATTTAGACTGCAAATCAAAGCACTATGGATGGGCAGTGATAGCATCTAAGTGCTGTGAGCAATTTCCCATTTGTTCTCCCTGTCAAACGTTCTCTCAATTCTCACAAAACACAGCACTGTAGTTAGAAATAATTTGAATCTGGTGAGTCAGTGCACACAGTATTATTCTGGCACAACTGAGGCACTTGCAATTAAACCTTATTCTCCAGTTGTTCTGCCTTTTTAATCGCTGCCAGTTCTCATGCATTTCTGGCTTACTGCTTGCTTTGAAGGAGCTGGAGGCAGATGGCTGATCAGGTACCACAGAGATGTGCCATACTGGTGTCAGTCTAACTGCAGGGCTAAGATCTACTGTCTGATCAAAAATGACTGGATTTATATAATGAATTTATAACCATTGGGTTATGTTGCAACATTCATTAAAAGAAGAGCAAAACAGCACTGCATACCAGCATCATGGAAGGAACCAGCAGTTAGTTTTGTGTTTGGATCAGTGAGTGTTTGCTATAAATTACAGTAATTAGCAGTATAAACTAAAGTCAAAGTAATTTCTTCCAAAAATGTAACTATTTCTAATTTCTTTTTAACACTTTTTGGCTGGGAATAGTCCTTTATGGGGCTGAGGGTGAGCCCCCACTGGACTGGGCTGCACAGAGCACTGTTCTGTGGGACATGTAAATCTGCACGTTCCTCTCCAGCCCTGCCAGCACTCTGACCCTGGGGGTGTCTTCCCTTCTGTCTCCCCTTCCAAACAAAGCCTAGGAATTACATGATATTTTATACAAGAGGAATCAGTAAAGGGTCAACATGAGAACAAGAAACTCCTAGTTTGTGGCTTAAGGAATGCAGTGCTTAACATTTTTCCTGTAAGTATTTTGCAGCAATGATGTGCTGTCCTCACAGTGCTATATAAGGCCAAGACAAGATAATCTTTCCTTATCTCCTAAATATGCATAATACCCTGAACAGCACTTCCAGATGCTAATAAAGACAATATATTTTATGGATGTTCTAATTTTACAAAACCACATTTCATTATTTGTTTAGTATAAAGATATTCTCCAAATATTCTCTTTAAGGCTGACATTATTTTGAAGACATCAGAACTGAAGTGCTGGGTTTTAATGTAAGCAGAAGAGACTGTCTGAAGGCCAAGTAGGGAAAGATGTGAGTGGAATGAGAATGCTGTGGCCATGTAGGGGGGGTCACATTTGAGAGCAGATGTGAAAGCTGCTAAGCCTATTACTGGATCTTAAACATGCAACAACTTTTCCATAAATTCAGAACTGAGGCTGCTTGTGATCTTCCTAAGGGGAAGCAAGGCATATCAGGAATAATTCTGTAAAAGCTACATGGTTATGGAAACAATTCAAGTTAGCCAATATGAAAGTGTTTGTCACCTTTCTCCTCTCAATAATTTATTTTGCATTTTACTAAGTTGTACTTAAAGAATTTCTCTTAATTCACTATTGCCAAATGTTTTGATGCTTTTGGTTTTCCCTCTTGATTTTTTTCCTAAAAGCCTGAATTAAAACCTACTCATCTCCTATCAGTATTCCCTTTTCTGTCAAATAAAAGAAATAGAAAGAGGGATATAAAACTAGCATAGAGAGACTAAGATTAAGTGGAAATAGGATTTTGGCAGCTTGGCTCCGACAACTTCATGATTTTCTCCCTCTTTGCCTCTCAGGAGCTGCACCACAAACAGGTTCCTCTGCAGCCCCAGAGTCACTGAGTTTTCTGCTCAGTGCTTTTCCTTCCTCCAGGACTCTGACAGCACTGCAGGCATGGAGCATCCCTAGGCATGGAGCCAGTCAGTGCCCTCATCACCAGTTCGGGGTTGGCACTTCACTGAGACCACATGGAATTGTGGATAATTAAGATGGCAAACCTGCCTGATGAAGCACGGGCTGAGGGAGCTCTCGCAGCCACTGGTGCCTTACATCCTCATTTTTAGACTGTCGCTAGCTACTTCAACCCCAGGAGGGGACACCCAGTTTGATTCCCTTCCAGATCTGAGAAAACGAGGAAATATTTTCTAGGAGCACCTCCAGCTCATGAATTAATGTTCCCTTTGGATCTAAGCAAAAATACTTGGAAACAACTTTTTCGGGGTATTCCATTGTGCACTATAGACAAAAAGCTGCCTTGCATATAATAAAAAAATGGTATATCTAATCAGTCTACTGTTTAAAGTATTAGTCTGGCTTGCCCTGCCCTATGAACACTTAACTATTTTTAAATTGCCATTGGACAAAATGCACAAGCAATTCCTGAAGCGGTCCAGAGGGAATGTAGTCCTCTACTTATCTGCAATAGGAGAAAAATGGCAGAATCCCTCTCGGAAATGCACACAATATTTGCCCTTTCCAGAAAATAATCTGAGCTAATTTCTTTATATAGTTCTGCAGAGTTCCTATACAGTTCTTAGCTGTGAAAAGTTACATTTTTTCCAAGTATATATAGATTACTGAGCATTTAACAATGTCTAGAAACAGTCCACACTGAAACACGTGTCTAGGCTCTTGATAAATACCTTATTTAAATGTCATTTAGGTGCCACTAAATATTTTTCCTAATAGGAATTAAAACACAGTCACATGTTGTTCTGATTTTAGTGATGCTGATGTTGCAAAACATGTATTCACAAATTCACTTTACCAGAGAGTACCATAAGGACAACAGTACCACATTTCCAAGGAGATCCCACAACAGATCACATTTAAACAATGTTTCTGCGTCATTTTCAATGAACAGGATTTTCTTTTTAATTTCAAAAGGAGATGTCACCTGAAATCTACATACACTTACTCAGGCTGTGGGTTAATGAGGCTCTGCCTCCAGCTGATGCTTCTATTGTGGAGCTCATAACAGAAAGCGTTTTATGCCCACCTTTGGCATAATATACACAACTTTGCCTACTTTTGGTTAAAGTTCTTCTTTTTAGAGAGCTGATGGCAAAGGTGAACGCACTCAGTATCTTCTTATAGCTTCATTTACATATTTTTTATATCACGATTCTTTATCTAGGTTATCCCACCTCACCCTTTTTCTGGATAATTGAGCAGTGAGTATACAGCAGAACTGGATAATGAAGAAGAAATATCTCAGGAAAAGATTGTACCCCCAGCAGCTTCCCAGGGACCTCCAGGGAGGCTGAAGGGAACTAAAAGTCATTAAGCTGGGTTTGCACCTTCTGGAGCTGACCCCGCTGTGAGAAGAGCTCAGCTCAGTGAGGAGCTGCTCTCGCTCATCGTGGCTTTGAGCAGCAGGGTGGGCTCAACAAGTTGTTGGTCCACAGAGCAATTTGGTCTGATTGTATTTCTGACTATCCAGCTTGTCCTCCAGACCTTTGCTGAGGTCAGCCTGACTCAATGATTTACGTGTGGGGCTCCAGGGGCAATGCACACGGGCAGACTCTCGGGCACCACAGCCTCATAAGGCTTCACAAACAGAGGAGGAAAAGGGGCTGTGTAGCTTCTGCCAGGCCACTTTATAGCACAAAGACTACTAAATCCCCAAAATATGCAGGGTCAGGTTGTGGGTTTAAAAGCATAGATATGAAGAGTATGAGAAGGAACCACAATTTGAACTTATTGCAGAGTCAGAAGACAGATGTATTTCTAGCCTTAAATCTTTGAAAAATGAAGGATATGAGGCCTCGTAGTCTGCCCTCTGGGCTCTGTGCTTTTGGGATCTAATAGTTTTATCTCTCAGAACCTGGAACTAAATGAACCTTTAAAAAAAAATAGAGGAGCAATTTAAGAAGTAATGAGAAATGTCAGAAGTGTCAGTGGTAGACATCCTTTCCTACCCCCATCCCACCAGCCATGCTCAGTGGGAGGTTTTCCTTGCTGGAGCTGCACTAAAAACACTTTGTCCTGGACTTGATTTCCATGAGGAGAAGTACTCCACGTACCTTTGCCAGAGCTTGACCCCAAGCTCACATTCCTGCTGTCAGAAGGTACTCTTATGCTCAACACAACAACTTGATTTCAACCTGCAAACCACAGCCAGTTTCAAACTAAAAGAGGACAGATTTAGACTGGATATAAAGAAGAAGTTTTTATGATGAGAGTGGTGAAACACTGGATCAGGTTGCCCAGAGGGATGGTTGAGTCACTGTCCCCAGAGGTATTAAAAAAATTATGCAGATGTGTTGCTAAGGGACATGACTTGGTGTTGGACTAGACTGTCAGGTTTATGGTTGGACTCAATGGCATTAATGTTCATTTCCAACCTAACTGATTCTGTGATTACTCCTGAAATCCACTGTAGACAGTGAGGCCTGATTGTTCCTTATGCTCCCCTTCCCTTCTAGAAAATTCCCCTGCATATACCTCAGCTCAGTGCACACAAGGCCAAACTCTGCCTGACTCCTTTGGATGCCAGACACACTGTTTTTGGAATTCTTTATTTTCTTTTTTATTTTCTTCTTTTTTTCTTCCTTTTTAAAAATTTTTAATTTTTTTTGTTTGTTTTAATAAGGGAGAAAGTTCATGCGAATGCAACATGCTATGATGTAAGACACGTTCATCCTCTCTACAGAAAATCAAGAAAGGGCCAGTGAGACAGTAGCATTCAAGAAGTGCTTTTTTACAGCCCTGTACTAGCCTCATCACTTCTTGAGAAACACTTTTTTGGGTAGTTCTCTGAAGAATTCATTATTCCACCCAGTGACTTCAATTTATTCCAAATAAAGCAGTTATATTTAGAAAAGTTGCAGTCAAAACCCTATGATGCCATCATTGATTTATGTGCACAGCAGCAACTATGAGTAATAAAGTTAAAAAGCAATTAGAGAGGTCTAGCAGATGGGCAAAACACCAAAACAAACATTCTGATAAAAACACAGATTCAGCAAACCACCAAACCCAGCAGATTCTTGGGAGTTTGGCTTTATTTGGGTTAACTAAGTAAATTTGCTAAGAATGTTGTTACACTACTATAATATTAAGGCACAGAGTATGGCCAAGGACAGTTCAATATAATCTGGATATCAGAGAGAAAATGCAGAACATACTGCAGCTCAGCTGCACTTTGCCCCCATCACACAAACTTACAAATCCTTCTAGAAGAGCTGCCCTTTCCCACAATCCATGTCACTAAAACTAGATGCAGCAATGGTATTTGTGTACTCAGAGCCTTCAGCTATGGTTCCTCACATCATGCCTTCACATTTTGTATGAAATTGCTTTTATTTCAGGAAACTAGGCTCTAACTTAGGGAAAAAAGTACAATAATGCAAGCATATAAGAGACTGAGCCATTTTAATAGGACATGTAAATTTGGCAAATAACTTCTCATTAACAAGGTTTTGGGTCAACTGGGTTCCAGTTTCCTGCACCAGCATGGGAAATGTTAGATTAATGATACTTTTGGGTTGGGGAAAGTGGCTTCATTACCACTGGGGAATCCAGTGCCATTACCAGTAGTGGCTTGGGTGAAGATTCTGAAACTCAGCAACTCCCTTATTTCCCATATCCGAGAGCTTTGAATCTGCTCACAGGTGGGTAAAGGTAAAAGGTGGTACCACAGTTGGTAAAAGACAGTCACAGGCTTTACTCTGTGATAATAAAGGATGATTTTTAAATGGACAACTCTGCTGCACAATCCATTGCAATCTGAAAATGAAATTGAAGGGTTATCAGCAGCATGGTTTTCTTGAATTACACAGCCCCTGTACAGAACTAACATTTAGTTATGTCTGTTTGGCCTAAGAAGATCTGAAAGTAGCCTCCAACTGCAATTATAACCCGTGGATGGCAGAATGTATTTCCAGAGATAATCATCTGTTCCGGGCAGATAATGAGATTTACATGGCCTGAGACCAAGATTAAAGTTTAGAAGCATTTAGAGAAATAATTTCTAGCATGATGATTTCTCAGCAACTCTAAATCAACCCAACTGTAAGGTACCACCAAAAAATTTGCCCTGCCCTCCTCCATTGTCTCTATGTTTCCTGCCTTCTGCTGGACCTGTGGGACCAGACAGGAGTGACAGGAGCAGGGCACCGTAAAACGGAGCTGTAAATCAGTCTTATTCTTTGCTGGGTTCAGTTTTCAGCAGACCAATGGCTCTGGTTACAGAAGCGCTTTGGACCCATGTACAATCCCAGTACTTTTCTGACTGCTATAAGTGAATAAGCTGGTCTGTGCTGCAGCAGCAGCAGCAGCTCAGCAGGATGGGCACTGCAGTGTGCTCCCCTCCAGCCCTGCACGGTCCCTGGTGCCCAGAGCTGGCAGCCTGCAGCCCTGCACCCACCGAGGGACTGCTGGCCTGGTGCACAAACCCTCTGCTCCTCTGGGAGCAGGGCTGGAAGGACCTGTCTGCTGCCAGCTATAACCTCTGGGCCTGAGCAAACTTTCTAGCATGAAAACTCACAGTGAATAGAGTGTTATAAAAAAAATATGGCAGGCAACTCATGTAAGTAGTTTTAATCAGAAACAAAAGCTGACTGCTGTACGAATGAGGAAATTTTGGTCACAGGAGACTGTAGAGGAGTTTGCTCAAATATGCATTTGTTGGCTATGGCTGTCTCAGTCTATCAATTCAACATTTTCCAAATTAAGAGGGATTTATATAAACAGAGCATGGTCTCTAAGGTGCTGTTTATGGTCTGTCTGGCATAAATATTTATGATCATTCTAAAATTAGTGATTTTTCTAAAGTGTGCTTTTGTTTAATATAGCTCCTGACAGTTTCTATGGTAAATATGCAGTTTAGTTTCTTAAGAGAGAAAGGGAGGCAACATAGAAACCTACTGTAAATAGTGCTACAATGGTGGCTAATCAATGGAGGGCTCTCAGCTGTGAGCTGCGGACTCTCTGCTGTCTGAGAAGAATTCCCTCCTACGTGCTTTTCCCCAGGGCATGCAATCCTTTTTTCCATGTGCAAACCTATCCATGCCACGCAGCAATATATATAGGAACAGAGCGCTGGGAGGAAGTGCTGGAGCTGCTGTCTCCTGCAATAGAACACGTGTGATCACACGCAGTGCATCTGCTTACTCAGATCTGGTGTCAGAAGGATAATTCATGTCCTCTCTGCAGAAATAAAAATAAATTGGGTTCAGGCTGAGTTCAACGATCTGATGTTGCACATTAGCAGTTACCAGCCTTCCTGGGAGGTGAGGCACTTTCAAGCTCCCTCTAGGAGGAAAGCAACCAGATAAAAGCCTGGTGCACGATGAGGGGCATGGTGCTCACACTGATGTGACTCATTGGTCGTGACTTCAGTGGGCTTTTGTGAGCCATGACTACAGCATCTTTTAGCAGGATTTCCTTGACTCACTGGCCTGTCTATGCTAGATTTATAGATCTGTGGAACCTGAGCAAGTTTATAGAATAGACCGTTCCTGTTCGTGTACTGCATTATGAATTGTAAAGTGCAACTGTGGGTAGACTGTCAATTAATTTCTATCTTAATCTCTCTTTTGAATAACAAAGCTGTATTAATAAATTGCAACCATCTCATCACCAGATCTTGCAAGTAAAATCTGCTCTTAGTATAGAATCACTAAATAAGAATAATAAATGACAAAAACTTATTACAAACTTCCGAGTCCCTCACTAAATTCAGTCATCTGAACAGTGTCCCTTCTTCCTCTGCCTTTTCCCACTCCCACTCTTCTCCCTTGTTACACTGCTAGGAACATGGATTTCAGAGCAAGAGTTAAGCAAGTTTGCTACCATCCTCCACTTAAGCCATTTCAGCAAATCTCAAACACAGAAAAAATTTAAATTCATTTATGACAGTTTACCAGAAAGATGGAAAGCTGGCAAACTGTAAAGAGGACAACCACTGCTACAATTCAGTCTGCATGAGCTGACAAGTTGACTGATTAATGTACTTTTGCAAATGGGAATGAATTTGTACAAAATGGAAGAAGCCAGGCAGTAGCCAATGAAGGGGAAAGAAATAGATCCTAAAAAGAATTTGAGATCACAGGGAATAATTCACTGAACAATGTATTATTGCTGATAAATACCTGATAGTTGTAGTGAGAAGTAAAGAAGAATGAGCCTGAGTCTTCTCTGCAGTGACAGGACCGTGACAGGACCAGAGGCAGTGGGCAAAGCCTGAAATACAGGAAATTCCCATTAAACATAAGAAAACATTTTTTCACTGGAGGGTAGGGAAATACTGGAACAGGTTACCCAGGGAGGTTTTGCAGTATCCACCCTTTAAGGTATTCAAAACTGGACCAGGCAGAGCCCTGAGCACCGGCCCTGGCTGCAGCTGCTCTGAGCACAGGATTTGGACAACTTCCAGAGGTCCCTGCCAACATCCACCTCTTGTGATTCTTCAATACCTACATGGAGATCAGAAATATGAGAACAGAACGACCAGAGACTTAGCCATGGGACAAGTTTCAAGAGATAGGAGCTGATCATAAGTGCTCTAAGTAAACTGCAAAGTTTGGGCCATTTAACTTCCTCGAGCAATTTGCTAAGGACTATTGTGGACATTCCCTCAATATCAACTTTGAAATAAAATTTGAGACCTTATTCTAAATATAGTGATGGGGTGAAGGGCAATGGCTTTAAATGTAAAGAGGGTCTTCTAGTTAATGTTCTATTCTATATAAAAAATTCATTAAAAAACATTTCTGAATAAGACTTCTGTTCCGGTGTATTTAAATATCTTGGTGCATCTTTCATCTCATGATTTTCCTCACATTCTTTTGGCCTCAGAAAATTGAAAAAATGCAAAATACATTTTTTTGCATAGCATTGTCACCATGTAGAAAAATCCTACAGTGAGAAGACCAGTGGATATGCTTTATGAACACCATAACTATGTTTTTAAAGAAATAAAAATACCTTTGAAAAAGAAAATACAGCACAAGAGAGCCCTGTACAAGCCACATTTCTCCCTGGGTTGCCCTGCAGGATTGGTCTTCACAGGGAGAAAGTATCCGTTTATCTCTTAGGCTGTGATTTTAAAAAGTCTTCAAGAAGAAATCTCCTAAAGTACAGCCCTAACCATGACTCCCAATTTCGGTAATACTTGTAAATTTGTGGGAAATGTGCCTACTTCCTTCTGACTACAGAGGACGATCTGGTGTCATGGGCATGGGACTGAAGCTCACAAAGATCTTTTGTATTCCAAGCCCGCTCAGAACACAGGAGCACGAGCACCTGAGCAGCGTAATTTCCAGTTTGTTGTGTCACTGGGACAGCTGCCAGCGCATGTAGCGTGTGGCACATGAACAGAGAGCCTTAAGAGCTTGCTTCAATTCAAATATTTACCTTGTAGATAGCACGCTGATTAGGTCTGTGCAGCCTCTTTGTCCAGCTACAGTGTGCTGCAAGCATTCAGGTTACAGTGCCCAGTTTGCTGCATGTCCAGCTTCACCGGAAAGCAGAATATCCTTGCCATCCCTCCCTCTGACTGTGGCATTTTCAGGAGTGAAGGTGGCACAGCTTGTCAGCATCTTCTGTGGAATGCCTGGGTATTGACAGCCTGGGCTCCACGTTGGCGTGAGACAGACCAAGAGAGAGCTGGGGGCTATTTTTTGCAGCCTCCTGTCAGGCAGCCAGACCAAATCCCTTCAGACACAAAGAGGGCATTTTAAGAATAACTAATGTTCAATCAGTGACAGGCCAGACAAAACGATGTGTTTCAGAAAACTGATGCTCAGGAAGGAAGACTGGAGATATCAGGGAAAGAGGATTCTCAGCTTTACACAGCCATATTAAATATGTACTAAATATCTTCAAAAAGAAAAGAAGTAAAAGAAAGTTGGCTAAAACCACCAAGTGTGTTTGAATTTTCTTCCCTGTAAGCAAAATCTTAGAGCTGAGCTGAGTTCACCCTCATATGAGAAGAATAAAAAGCTCTTGCTCCCTCTGGTACATTATTCCTTTCTAGAGATGGGGAAGATGCTGTTTGTAATCTACGTGATTCCAGCCTTTCCCCCTAACCAGTGTGGCCAGAGACCTGCCCATGGCAGATCCACCTCCGCACAGGAGCAAAGCTGTGCCCATGCCTTGGAGCAGCCTGGAACAGACCTTTGGATCTGCAAGGATCAGGGCTCAGAAATGCCAAAGGCATCTCACCAGCCTTGCCCTCTACCCTTCAACTCAGCTTTCTTTAACAAAAAACCAAACAAAGATATCACACACAGAGAAATATAAAGAACATGTCTTGCTGTTACAATTTCCCTGAGTCCCAGATCCCCTCTTCCCACCCCCAGACTCCCCAGCCCCCAAGAAAAAGCAGCTGGAGAGGTTGCAGCAGCCCTGGTGCAAGAGTGCAGAAAGGGCACAACTCAGTCTCTCACATGAGCAAATTTCTAAATACCCACTGTGAGTAAATGAAATACCAACATTATTTGCTGGGACTGGTGCTTTGTTTATGTGATTCACCCGCAGAGTTCATTTTGTAAAAGAAGTGCAAATAAGCACTGCCATTTCTCTTTTTTAATCTGAATCTGATGACTGGCAGAGTCTGTACCAGTTTCCTGGGCTGCAGAACAGTGGGTCCCCTGCCCAGCACAGAGTCAAAAGAATACCTCACAACTTGTACAAAATAATTGGTGGGTTTTTAAAATTTTTCATTCCTTCAAGGAAAGGAGAGGAGTGGAGTGGAGAGGAGATGAAAAAGAATTGCTAACTTGTAACATTTGCTGATTTTTTAAAATGCATCAGCATCTCAAAATCCATTAAACATGACAGCATTCAGATTTTTTACTAAAAAGCTGCATTTAAGCCCCAGGGGAGATGAAGTTTTTTGATCAGCCACCATGTGATTGCTAACATGCAGATGTCTAAAAGTATGTATTTACCAATCAGAGGTTACCCAAGTTTAAGAGATCAGACAGAAACTGTAAGATCTGTTAAAATTTAACAGTTATCTCCTAGCTTGAATGGCTGCAGACCCTGAAGCCATGGCCAGAATCAAGTAGGAGTTCTCTGTGGGACCCACCTGATTTGAGCACGGTTAGAGGGTAACCTTTGAAGGACTGCCAATACAAATGATACTTCTTGATAACACTTGAGCATGATGAAATGTCTCTTGGATCCAATTCACTAAACAATTCTGTCCTCTTTGAGCACCATTTAAGTAAAAAAAAAAAATAGCAAACCAAAACAGAAAAAACATCAACAAAAACCCCACAGAACTTCAGTGAAAACTTAGGCTAATGATAAGCTGATTAGACCTAAAATGGGACTGCCAAAACCCTTTTTATGTTTTACTAAATAAAGGTATTTACTCTAGAATTATGCTAATTAATAAACGTCTGATGGCCTGATTTGGAGACTTCATGAAGTGACTGAGCAATCAATAGCAGAGTTTTTCTCACTTAGTTTGCATGTGTTGCCAAAGTCAGACCTCTGTCTCAGCTCTCCTAGGATGAATTTGAAGCAATGAAGGTTGTTTGCAAAAATAGATTTGCTTGCTGGAGCTGGGATGCAAAGGCAGTGGTATTCTCATTCCCTCTTCTCCTTCCTTCCTTCCCCAATACAATAGCACCATTTTTTAGGTATGCAGCTTTTGCTGAAAGTACCACAGAGCCAAGATGTGGGCAGCTACAACTATGCAATAGAGAATTTTAGTTGACACTGAGCTTCAAAAGTCTTGTTTAGGTAGTACCTTGACAAATGGGAGCTTGAATATGCACTGTACATACCTTTCTTTGCATCTGTGAAGGTGAAGGGAAACACTAGGTACATCTTTTTGGTTCATTTTTCTCATTTCCAATACACGGACTTGAGAAGGTTTCATCTGGAAGCTCAGCACAACTATTTCTCTTCATTGTGGCAGGATTTCCTAAACTTTCGAAGGCTGATCCTCCTGCTTCAGGAAAAGGAGAAAGGTCCTGGCACTTGGCAGTTTTCCTGCATGCCCTGTGTGTTTCCCATCCATCCCATCCCGACCCACTTTGGATAACCCTGAGGCACGTCACCATTGCCTTCTGCTTTGTTTTTTCAAAAACACCACCTCAGATTGTCCTTTCAAAAAATAACCCCCAACAGTTTCTCCTCCATGCCAGTATTTAAAGAGGTTACTTGTTGCCACTGTGGATGTCAGCATTCACCCCATCTATCAGGTGTATACACCCTTGTGTATGACACAGATCTCTCCTGCAATCCTATTAACAAAGTATTATCACATTTAAATCCAATTATCATTAATTCAAAAGGCAGTCAGCAGTGAAAGCTCTTCTATAGTTTTAGAGGCTGGAGATAAGTGTCACTAGTTCAACTTTATGTTTGTTTATTATTTTATCATTAAGTGCTGACTTTATTCCCAGGATTGAGAGGATGACTCCCCTAGCTCAGGCACAGGGTTCCTGGGCATCACCAAAATGTTACAGGGACCTCTGAAACCCTGCAGCAAATGTCGGACTCTATGTGGGAGAAGCCATGGAGCAAACTTCCAGCAGAATGAAGAACCTCTGCTTTCAGTGCAACTAAGAGCCACCACCAAAATGTGTTAGCACATATACAGTTCTTCAGTTCCATGTGCCTCGTTCAGTAGCATGTGTAAACTTGGATTTTGGGATATGAACCTTAAAGAACTAATGCAGGCATGTAAGGAGGTGGTGATAAAGCTGTAAGCTCTTGTGACCTCTGCAGCAGAAAGCAGAGATGACTTGTCTCGTTGTGGGAGAAATACAACCTGCAACAAAATCCTGGGCCATATATGAGCTACACAAAACACTTCTGAAATATGAGAACCTCCTTTTTCTTAATATGTTTTAGAACATGTTCTCCTACTAATATCTTCCATAAACACACAGGACAACTCTGCTGCAGCACAGTAAGCTATTTCTTGGCTCTGTGCTTTTTGTATTTCAACAGTCTTTCCTGGATTCTGCTCTCAGCTAAAAGAGATGGGTTGTTTCTGCATTTAGCAAACAAAAATGTAAATACTCTGCAGTTTGTTGAACTAAAGCCATGTCATGAACTAGAGGCCTTCCTTTCCTGCCTCCTCAAGCAAGCTTTTCAACTGACCTCTAAGCAAGTTTTTAAACTTCTTTAAAAGCAATATTACCAAAAAATTAAATCAAAGTAGCTTTCACTTTATCTTCATACCTACTAGCTATTAAATATGGAAATACCTTGGGACTCACTATCTGACAGGCAGCCCTATTGTCATTTCAGTCCCCTAAGAATCTCTTCAGTTTTTTTAAATCTAAGAACAGTAAAAAAAAGATAACAGATTTTGTTTAGGAAAAATATTTGTATGTTGCTTTAAAAAGTCATAGCAAGTGTAGGAAAACAAATAATTCTTCTCAGTTGGTATATCAAAATTATATTGCCATGAGGTAAGGTGCTAGAGTTTTCTAGAGAGCTGGATTCATTTTCTGGATACAGAAAACGCAAACTCACCTGCAAACAGCCAAAGTGCTGCCTGCTGTTTCAGACAACCCCATTCGTGTGATGCAACCACACAGTTCTCATCCACTGACGCTGCAACCAAAGCCAGCCCTGGGCTGCTACACTAAACAGTAAATTTTCAATTATGTTGAAGCTATGAACATTTATATTGCAGAGCTACACAGCTGTGACACAGACTCAGACACAGAGAGGATCCACACCGCCACAAACACAAACCACAGACACTAAGAGTGATACTCTTCTTCCAGGCAGCCCTGAATTTTGAAGGGCTCCAGTCAGAATCTGTCTGTTGACTCTGAATTTGATTGGAGCTGTAAGTGCTCCTGGTTAAGTGTTCGCCTTCTGAAAGCAAGTGCCTTACTCAATTCTTCCTGAAGTGTTAGGAATAGGAAAATTGCATGAAGTGTTTTTGTTTCAGTGGTAAAAAACCTCATTCTGTGTAATCAGTATGGCTAGAAGTTACTGTGTCATATTACAGCAGAGGATTAATGTAGCTCTGAGTGGGAAAAATTGAATGTGTTGAAAAGATAAAACGATAAGGTTTATGTTATCTAAACAAACTGTTTTGTATACTTGTTGTGATGTAAATGTATCTTGCTGAAAGAAAGGAAAAGATAGCACTAAGGCAAATGCTCAGCCATTTCAGGCAAAGAAAAGCCAGCTGAGAGTACCTATGCCATACCTTTGGTATCAAAATGCCCTCACTTTCAGCAGCCCCCCTCTGATTGGGGGCTGAGCCAACCTGCCAGCACACTGCTTCTAGTTCACAATGTCTCTCTCTCTTTCCCCTCATCACCAAGGGTGTGGAAAGCATAGAAATCTGGTGCAAATTGTCAATACAGAAAGTCCAGGTGAGCTCCTGGCTAAGCAGAGATGTCCCCCAGCAGTTGGACTTAACGAAAAACGCATAAATGAAGTCTAATGCTTATATAAGAACACTTTTAAAGAAGCTAATTATGGATCAGTCTTGGGGGAAAGTGATCAAGAACAACATATTTCTTGTGAAGGAAAGTGGGCTGCTCTAATACTTATCAGCATCATTCTTTATTGATGCTATCAGCTTTCGACAACCGACTAGGAGTCGTGGGTTTAGTACCCCTTAAGCATAAAAGCATCAGTGCCACACTATTTCAAGAAATCGCAAAGGATGCCCAGAAACATGAAGTTTGTTTCTTAGGCTGTGATGACATAATTGGAAGTAGGCTGAGCTAGATGCAGAGAAACACGAAACAACCATATAAAGGCAAAGAAAGTCTGTTGTAATCACTGCCTGAGTTAAATCTGTGTTTTTAAGAAGTGTGTCAACTCAGCCAACAGAAGCTGGCAGCTATGTGTGTGCAGCTAGTTTTTCCAAAGGAAGGCCAAAGTAAAACTAGACCGTGTTTATTCTGGCATCAAGACACTCTGAAACAGTGGAATAGCTGAAATCTCAGCTATGTTTGTTCTAAGTTCAGTATTATCTTAATTCTACTCAATATATTATTATTCGTTTCAGATATATAGATATTCTTGAAACAAATAATAATCTCCATCCAGAGGTGACTTTCTGGGGAAGGTGGGCTCTGGTGAGGTTACCTGACCAGTCAGCAAGCAGCAAGGCAGCCACTGTCTGCTGTCCTTCACTATCAGGAGCTTTTATAAAACCCTGCATTGGTCTCAATATTTCATATGGAAAAACCAAAGCCTAGGGAGATTATCTGATGTACTGCAGGGTCAATAATTCCCAATATTGTTGCAGCCTCATTTGAGAAAATTGACAACGTACCATAATTTCCAGGCAAAGGCTGTTTTCAAACCAGCGCAGTAACAAAGCACACCAATGTTTGCAAAAGTCATGTCACACACAAACTATGCAGCTCAGGGAATGAGTTGGCTGTACTAAACCCAAAAGCAAAATAGTCATGTTTACCTTATCAGAGAGAGGTCTGTGGCCGCCTCCATTTACGCAGGCATTATCTGGAGGAGTCGTCTGGGAGCTGCAATGAGATGGGAAGAGCATCGTTGAGCCTTGGGAAAAGCTATGGAAAGTGGGTGGTATATTGCTGTGGTTGGGATGAGTGCCTGGAAAGGGACAGACCTAAAGGAACCTCCATATTCTACCAAAGGTGGGTGGGTGCTGTGGGTGCTGGAGGTGACACCTGCCCCAGGCGCTGTGGGTCTGCTCACCAGATAAGGAGGAGCTGGACAGGTCTGTGG
Source organism: Acanthiza pusilla (assembly GCA_036630365.1). Taxonomy (NCBI): domain Eukaryota; kingdom Metazoa; phylum Chordata; class Aves; order Passeriformes; family Acanthizidae; genus Acanthiza; species Acanthiza pusilla. The sequence continues at coordinate 16,483,947 of JAXCHO010000234.1, forward strand.
ATGATGCTGTGAGGCTGCCTAAGCCTGGGTGAACATCAGCTACGGTCACATCAGGAACATCTTGGTGTCCCCAGGCCTGACCAGGACAGCTCCTGCACCTCCTGGCTAGCAGGGAGGGATAGTGTGGAGCCACCAAGCTCTGCCCAGAGCCAAGCTCTGTGTCCCATGTGTCTTGTCTGCTCCCCGCGCCCTGCAGGGCTGCACCTGGGTACCAGCTTCTGCCTGCTCTGGATCACACAAAAGCCCTGACACAGAGCCAGGTGCTCTGCACAAAAGCCCCTTCCTGATCTCTGGAGCTTCAGACCAGTTCCTTCATCACAAAACTCCATTTTCCATCAAACCACTTGCACTTGCTCTCCAAGATGTAGGACTGTCTGTGAGAAGAAAAAAAGAACAGGAAAAGAAATCAAAAGAAACCTAAAAACTGTAATTACTTTATGGAAGAATCTCACAGAATACAAAGAAGAAGCCTGAATTTTATAGAAAGAGTCCCACAGAAATTATAGTGAGAAGTCTACAGAATGCTATCAAGAATTATTACTTGCTCTTTTCATCTAGGTCTGTACTTCTGCAGCAAGTCTGAAAAGTCCACTCATAAAGCAATATATTATCATTTGGACTTTACATAAAGATTTCCAGAGAAATTATTCTTTCTGAAAATCAGCAATTTCATATTTGAATGAGTTCACCTTTAACATTCATTATTATTGTTCTAAATGAACAGTTTTATGAAACATCCTTTTACTACCTCACAAATGCACTTCAGTGAAGTACCTCAAGATAGGAAAGATAATTACCTTTGTATTTTTAGATGGTTGCCCATTAAACACACCTGTAATGGGAATGCACATTGCCATTCTAAGTTCCCACAAACATATTTATGTCTCATAGCTGGAAATGAGTTAAATTCAGAACTAGATTTGTATCTTTATTCACAGGATGCCAGCTGTGATGAAAGTATTAGAGACATTAGTAACCAATTGTCTGTCCCAATATTCCAGTGGATGCACCAGCCTACTATTCCTAGGTGGGAATCTAATAGCCTGCAAGGTTGGCATAACCACGTACAGTGCCTAGCTGCTAGAAAGAAGGACTTTGGCACCTCAGTGGTTCACAAGGGACTCGTTTCCCAGAGAAGCCAGACACACAAAATGTATCAGAGCCTGAGTTTAAAATATGATATAATTTTCTAAATTGTATTATCCAGACTTATCATGCATGTATCAGCCTTGAATTTAATCTCGGCATTAGCTGACTATTCCCCAGAGATGTACCTTGCCAAGAAGATGTACTTTCATTACTTTCCTATTTGATTTTTATAATACTCATCCTGAGGCAAGCTTGAAAAAGCAGAACAGTGCTTAAATCCCCATCTGGTTTTTGCAGAAAGTTTGTGGAGGTTGGAAAAGGGCTTAGGAAAGGATAATTTACCAACAGATACACAGCTTTCAGATCAGATTCTGCAAGATGATCAGCCTAAGGGAAACAAGACAGGCTCTGCTACTGAAATCCTTGCATAGTTATTGCAGTGCCCATCACCTTACAATTTCCATGATATGCTTCCTCTTGCCTCTGGCTGCTCAAGATGCTGATGCTCAGTCCTCAGCAGCACACTGACACCAGAGGGGTGAGCAGGCTCCTCCCATGTGCTGTGGCTCACATGGCAGACGAACCATTTGCATTTGGTAGCTTGTTTTTTTGGTTTTGTGGTTTTGTTTTCCCCTGCACCAGGCAGATGAGTTGGCTTTTGTAATCTTCTGAATCCTGTGATCACTCTGTCTCACAGAACTGGCAGCAACACAGGCCTTGGGAACACATAGGGGAAGAAAAGGGTACTTTACCTTGTCGCCATTTCCATTTCCATTTGTCTATTCGTGCTCAGAAGTCTGGCTGCAGCAGAAAGAAGTGTGTGAACCTTGGGGAGTGGGCTCAGCCAAACACGCTTTGCTCATGGAGGCTCAGAGGCAGTTGCTGTCACTGACAAGGGGCTAATGCAAACCTAAATTCACAAAGTCATACATTTTAGGTAAAAAGAACATAAACTCTGGGGGCTTTTTTCACTTCACTCCCCATCTCTTCACAAGCTGCTGGGCTAAGCTTTAAGAGAAGGGTCTGCAATGACACACGACAGTGAGAGTATTGGAAAAGTGCTTCAAGAATAGTCTGAAATAGCATTTTTGCTTGCCTGAAGGGTGCCTGTGATTGCCAAGTCCTGCTAACACACTGCTCCCAGAGCCTTGTTTCTCAGAGGGCAGGCTGATAGCCTTGGCACAAGAGGTTGTTCCTTCAGCTGCAAATCCAGTCCAGCTCACAAACAGGCTTTGGCTCCATCCTGGAGCAGCAATGCTGGGTCACCTCAGTCCCCTCCCCTGTGGATTGTTTCCATAAGACTTGAAAGAGCACAAATAAGGGAAAATATCTCCCTCTCAAAATCAGCAATTTCACACTTGAATGAGAGAGAGTTCAACTTTGACAAAGCTAAATTAAATAAAGGTAAATTAAATTATTGTTCTAATTGAATAGTTTTATGAAACTGTGGGACTGGGACTGAAGGCACAGCCCTCTGCCAGGAGAAAGCTCCTGCTGATGAACCAGACCACTGGCAGGGCCAGAGCTCACAACTTTAGAGAGTGAGTGCCAGATACCAGGTTACTCTACTATACGCAGTCTGACATCCACAATGCACAAATGCCAGCATTAAGTGGAAGCTCTACTGTGCTTCAAGAATGCATTATTAGTTTTAAAAGACAGAGGTAATTAGGCAGTGAATTGGAATTAAAGAAAATATTTAACAGTGATTAAAAAATGTATAATGCAAGACTAGGTATGTTTCTGTAGATGAAATACTTCCAGGGCTTTTTAATAATTAAAAAAAAAAAAATCTTAAACTGTCAACACTTTTGAGCAAACACTCCACCACATTAAAGTGAGGATTTATGTGGAGATAAAGCCTATGGGAGCAGATTCTTGCCTAGTGTGAACTTGCACTTTTAGGATGGAGGATGGCTCTGCTTGTTGGAATAGATGTCTTTCTGCTAATGCTCTCAATCCCAGCTCTTGGTGCACACAATATACACAACTCGACCAAGCCCTCCACATGAACTCCACGCCAACCTATCAACAGCATTTCTTGCCCTGGGCAGAGTAAAAGTTCTTCAACAAGTTTAGAGGATGACTGGCAAAAACCTTATCTCCTATTGAAACAGAGAGGGAAAAAGAGCAAGAGACCAAGTGATTAGTGGAAAAACACCCTATTATTTCAGAATAAATAAAAAACCCAGTTAGACTGGAGAAGTAGTCTTTTTTGTTGTTGTTAGAAGTATTTCCAAAATATGATTTTGATGAAGTTAAATGTGATGAGTTATACAAGCCTATGGTGAGACACCAATACAAACACATACGTGCAGAAACTGCAAAGGGTAAACATTCTAGACAATGATTTACTTGATTCATTCAGCCTCATCATTCCAAACTAAACATTCAAAAGTGGCCAGCAGTTTTGGAAGAGACTGTTTGCAAGGGAGGCACTGCCTGCAGGTCAGTGTCTGTCCCCTGGAGTGGCTTCTGCACTCCAGACAGGGATGCAGAGTCCTGTAAGGGAATGATCAAAATCACCTCAGGCACAATTTCCTCTGGAGCCTGGGGAGTTATACTGGAATGTGAGTAGGCACAGTCAAGCCCAAACACAGAACTGGAGCAGCTAATTTATGGTACTATTAATTCTTAACTGAATAGGATGCATGTAAAAAATGTTTAAATATGTGCTGCATAAATACCCATGGGAAACAGACAAAAAAGTGCTCATGCTGTTTTTCTTTTTCCTCCATGGCATATTCAGAACCACAGTGTTTCTGCAGCTGATTATAGTCCCTCCCTCAGGCTGGAGAGTTATAGGCCCCTTTCAATCTATTTTCCTTGTCTTGAGAAAAATCAGTTCGTTAAAAAATGAGAGGTTCCTTGAAAAATATGCATAACATTTGGTGCAATTGTACTTCAAGGCAGGGGGGGAAACCTGCAGGAATGCTATTTACCTGAAAACAAACACCTCCTCAATTAAAACTGAAAGTATTTCTATTTCAAGGGTATTACAAGAAGTAATCTAATAATAAGGCAATTTAGGAATATAGAGAGGCGATAACAGCTTCATGTGGTTTTGGTGTGCTCTGTGCTTTGTATATAAACATTCACAAAGCATCCAAGTTTGATAAAGGGGAAAAATTATTAGAAAATATTTGAATATGCCTTTTCATTGTACAGGTTGCAATTCTACGCACAAAGTTATGATTTTCACAAATGAGGAAAGAATGATGAAGTTGTCAAGTTTGGGGAACATATTTTGTAAACCACTGAGTATATAAATAGTTGTATTAAAGTCTTTGCCAATCAAGTTGTCAAACTGAAATTTCTACAGTCAAAACTTGAGTTCTGTATTGACAGCATTTTTACAAGTTGGCAACTATGGGATTCATCCAAAGCCTTCTGAAATCAGTGAGCATTTTCATGGGCTTGAATAAGTACTTTAACAGGATGCTCCATAACGCAAATGACACAGCATTCTCAACACATATCTGTGCAAAACTGCTTCAAGCTTTATAATCAAAATGGATTATTTTCAGCTTAGAATTTTTCAGCATATTAAAAATTCAAAGTCTCATTGAATCTCCACATGCATATTTTTATATAGTATTTTTCAAAATTTTCTATATTATATTTACCTATAGGAAAAAACCCCTCAGCTAATGAATAGAACAGAGAACCAAAAAAATCCAGGTTGGGTTCAAACCTAAACATGCTTTTGTGCAAAATAGTCTATTCTTCAGTGATGAAAATCGTTTCAAAGTGCCATAGGCATGCTCTCCTCCAGTGCTTGAAATGTAAAGGTTTTTCTACTAACAAAACTTGCAAAAAACAATTAAACTTCTTCTTTCTTCAATCATCTGCAATCCAGTAGAGAGTTTTGCAGAAGAAATAGCCTAGAAAACATTCATAAGTTCTCACTGGCTGGTATGGCTCTTGCAAATACCCACCAAAAATTATATTTACAAATCTCTCCATATGTTATAGAAGTGGAAATTTTAGGATTCCTTATATCTCACTTGTTCACACAGAATTACTATCCAGTGTGGAATGTGGACTGGAATATTAAAAAGTAACAGTAAGAATCAGTGGTAAGGTCTCTGTCTCTCTCACACAAGAAAATACTTGCAAATAAACTGGCATGAGGAAATGACTCCCACACCTGATGTGAAGGGCAACTGAGTGTGGGACCCAGAGGTTCCCTGCCTGCTCCACTTAGTGGCTATCGAGCTCAAAGCCTGACCCAAAACCAGTGCTCCCCAGAGGGGAGGAAGTTACTCCAGAGAAAAGAATCCTTTCAGTTCTTCCGAGTCAAGGCTAGACCTTGTTCAAAAGTTTTTGAAGATTTGAAGGCTAAATGCAGCCCAAAGAATGCAGTGCTGATATTAGGATAAAACATGTAATTTTCAGAGATCAATAATAAAAAAAGAAGTTAGTGCTCTGTAATAACTGGACAATTTTTCATGATGGCTTTCACAGTATTCTCTGTATTTTCAGCCAATGAGGTATTTCGGGCTTGTTATTTTTGCACATTGCTCAGGAAAATTGCACACTGAGACATGAAGAAGAATGGTAATTTAGTTGCTAGACTTACCACACTTCCCAAAATGCTTTCCCTTTGTCAGCCCCTTTTGTCCATGGTTCACACCTGGCCTTTTCTGTAGGAGGGTTTCAGGCATGACTCCTGAGCATGATTAATATTTTGGGCTAGCTACCAGACCCTAAGATTTACAGAAAACAAAGATTGCCATCAAATCAAACAATCATAGAAGGGCTTGGGTTGAAAAGTACCTTAAAAATCCTTTAATTCCAAACCCCCTGCCATGGGCACGGACACCTTCCACTAGACCAAGTTACTCATAGCCCCATTTAGCCTAGTCTTGGGCATACCCAGGGATGAGGAGTCTGAAACCCCTTTGGGCATCCTGTTCCAGTGCCTCACCACCTTCACAGTAAAGAATTTCTCCCCAAAATCTAATGTAACCTCCCCTCCTTCAGCATAAGGCCATTTCCTCTTGTCCTATCACTTCATACCCTTGTCAAAGGTCCCTCTCCAGCTCCCTTGCAGGCCCTTCAGGTACTGGAAGGTGCTGTAAGGTCTTTCTGGAGCCTTCTCTTCTCCAGGCTGAACAACCCCAACTCTCTCTTCCTAGGAGAGATGCTCCAGACTTGAGCCCAACTTAGTGGCCCTGCTCTGGACTCGCTGTAACAGGTCAAAGTCCTTCTTGTGTCTGGAGCCTCAGACCTGGACAAAGTATTCCAGGTGGGGTCCCAAGATAAATCAAAATAAAAGTGCAGTGAGAGCTATTTGATTTTCCTGATGTGAGGAAGTAGAAGGCCATGGGTCCCACTGAAGCAGAAATGAGGTTTTTATTCCACTTGGAGATGTTAAACAAGAGCAACCACAAAAGTTAAAAGCTCAAGCAGCACTCACGATGGTGAGAGAACTCTGTTCCCTCTGAATGACTCTGTGTCCTCACCTGGAGGAGGAGAGGACCAGCCTCCCCCTGCCTGATGCAAATTAGATTTAGGAACTCAAGGGTTATGGACAACAAAACTTCAAATCCTGCCCTCAGAAGGTTGGAATGCCAATTGTCCCCCTCTCTGGTAAATGCTGTGATCACCTGAATGCTGAGTAGGACAGATGGAAATGCATGGCACCTTCCCTACTTTGTAAATCAAATATATCTCCCCACAAAGCTCATCAGCCAAAATTAGCCATTAAATTTTAGCAGCAATCGTGGATCAAATGAAAACCTCTGGTAGGGTCTGAAGGCACAAGGGACAATTATTATAGGTTTGAATAGCTGCAAGTATGCAAAAGTCTATAGCCATATTTTATGGATGCTCTATTTATAAAATGTAATTTCTGATGTATATTGTATATATATCTGTACTTATCTTACTGCAAAAATCAGACACCTTTTCTACAAAAGTCGTGAGTTGAAAATGCACTTACACTACCGGCTAGATGTGATACTGAAGGTCAGGAGCAGTTACAAAGTAGAACATTGCCCTAGAGTTACCTCGGCTTTAAATTTCCTTCAGTCATAGCCAGCCTGTGCTCTGCTTGTGGGCAGTCTGGAAACCCCTCCAGTAAAACCACTGAAACAAAAGAAATCCAATCCCCCTGCCCTTTAGAACACAAAAACGAAAAATCTTTTTTCTTTATATGCAAGTGGTCAATGTGTGGTTCAGTATTTTCTGTGATTCTCTCTTCACATTTTCCCTATGCTAAAACAGTGAGAGAGATGGGAAAGGCTGGTACCCAGTTTTACAAGTTATAATGCACATAAAATGCCCAGCATGTACCCTATGTTAAGATAATATGAGACTACTTTATTTTGCTGCTTTGGAATAGTAATATTCAATATTTGTGATGAAGCTCTGATCTTAACAATAAATTTCCACATTCTTTTTATGTTACTGCTTTTAGGTTAGACAAGCTATGTGAAAAATTCTTTGCTATTACCAATATAAAGCTCTAAGATGTGCAGATGTTTTGTCTTTTAATCTGCAATAATTGAAACAAATGAAGCAATGATATCAATGTTGCACTTTCTAAAACTACCTTGATTAAAAAAACTGAGGAAAAGTCACCAACCACCTGGCTGACAATTTGGTAATAGTACCTGATCCATCCAAAACGCAAGCATCTCCTGCTTCTTGGTTTTCTACTTTGAGCCGTGAGCTGAAAAGACACTGGGGTTCAAATGAGTGAAGTAATCACAGAGATATCTGCATACACCTTATTAGGGAATAATGTTAATGGCAGAAATTTAGCACTTCAGGGTTCATTTATGATATTTATAGGACAGCTCTATGGCCACATACTAAAAAGCATGAGCAATTGAAACCTAAAAAAGGCAGACAGATTGTGTTTTTCTTTTCTTCATAATTATTTTCTTCAAAATAAATTATTAGTATTTGACCTCCTGACCCTATCAATTTGGTAACAAACCCACATTTCAACTGTATTTGCTCACGTGCACTTACCAATTTCTACCAAAACCTGTTTGAAAAAAAATTGAGAAATCATGAACAGAATACAGAGCCAAGATACCCAGCGAGCTTCAGCTGGGGTCTAGCCTTCACTGACTGACGTAAACAAGTGGTAATGACTTCAAAGTGAAAAATCGGGAAGCATTCAGAGCTGAAGGGAAGGGCTGCAGCACTGCCAAGCCCTGCTGCAGCCTCTGCTGGCTCAGCAAAGTCTCCCACCAGCATTGATCAGGCTGGCTTAAAAATAGGTCTCTCTAGATAGACTTGAAATGGATTCTGTCAACTCTTTAGCTTTCTACATATTGTTGAAAAGGTTCATATGGCCCAAGACAAGCCTTGGCTTTTTTCTCATCTCCTAAGCGGGGCTCGATTGCTCAATTTAAATCCAGATTCTGACAATCAAAACATGTGAAACTCCTCACTGATAGAAATTAGGTAAGCATGGGCTATGATAAGATCAGTAGGGGAAAAATGCAAACATCACCAAGGTAATTCAAATAATAAGCTAGGGCAACAAAAAGGAAGAGCAGGTTGAGTTACAATGACTGATCTGAAGATCGTAGTGTATCCCTCAGGGATTTTTGTCCTGGGATATCTTCAAAATGTAGCTTCTGTGTAGCTCCTCAAAAATGAGAGAAGCAGCACAGCAATTCTCTCCACTTTCCCCTGCCACCACCTTGAACTATTATTTTTAATTGGCCTTTCTTTTTTTTTTTCTGAGAGGCAGAGACACATTTACAAGTTGCACCCTAGAGACAAAAGTCATTACCCTTTTGCAGCAGCTTTACCTATGTATTATTCCTTAATATTAGAATCACTCTGATACATGAAAATGTGCTTCAAATAAAGGATTGACACTGCATGTAGCTAAGATAAGGACTGACAAGAGAGATAGCCAAATAATTAATCAGTGTAAGTGACAACTCAGTTCTAAAATGCCTTTTAAATACTCCTAAGTTACCCTGTGTCTTGAGAAAATACAAAATAAAACCTGGTATCTAGTGAGGAAAAAAAACACCCTAGAAAAAATGCCACAAATAGCTGAAGGGATGATTTTCTAATCTAGGGAAATTCTAAGTGAAATCTTCCATTTCCTTATCATTCCACAATTACGTATCTGCTGTATTATGAATGACAGTAGATCTAGAACATGGTGAAAGGCAGCAGAACTATACAAAGAATGCAGATTGTTGCTATAAGTAATGACAGGAGAAATTAATCAAGGATTGGTTGTGCTGCATGAAAGTAGCAATTTCATCTTCCCAGTACAAGTACAGAATGCTAACTGAATGTATGATTAAGCATAGCAGCCGTGCTTATGTCATATAGAATTAATAAGCCATACTAATATAGTCAGCAACAAATAAACTGAGAAGAAACTCAAGGGCAAAAGATAAACTGAGAATACCTTTGCACCATAAAATACAAAAGCTTTGATCCATCAAGATGCCCTGAAGACAGGGAAGAGAATCTCAGAAAGGCCATTTTTTCTTTTGAACAATAATGTGAAAAATGATGCAAGTAATTACACCTTCAGATTTTCAGCTTCAGTGTTCCCACTGCAAACAGTCACAAATGAAAACCACACACAACTACAGCTACCACACGTGGATGAGAAGCAAAGAGATAAAAAAATTCCAACACTATCACTTTCACATAAAAACGTGCTCCTAACACATGCCCCACGTTTTGGTTCTATGCCTACAGCAGTTTACACAAAAAGGACCAGGGAATGAGGAACAGAAGACACAGCTGTTGATGTTGCCTCAACAGCTTTGATTATAGGGTGATGTTTAACTTTAAAAATTACATACAGGAAAGTAAAACAGTCTTCTAAACTAATTTCATTGAGATTTTAGTTCTGTACCTCCTTGGCCGACATTATAGACTGTTGAAGAAATTGCCTTCCCTTTTTGAAATGAAGAATTAATGGGTATTCAATTTGTCAGTGTAAGAGACATTCAAACATCCCCTGTAAGGATGTCAAACCCATCGCCAGTGGAAACTGGGCCAGCATGGGCTAGGAGATGATCAATAAGACAAAAGCAAACATTCCCCCTGGTAACTCAAACACTGCTTGGTCGTAATACCCCAGGAGATTTCAGCCCCTATCTGGCAACTCACAAAGCAATGTAAACAATTATTAACTTGGAATTCATTTCACATATTTACAGTAACTTCCAGTAGCACAGGCCACTGGAAAGAGGGTTCTCACCTTCCAGAATGTCCCATTTGTTGTAACAGCTTAATGCATTTCAACCAATGTGCAGAAATATGATACTGAAGAGATTCTGAATCCTAAGGCAAGAACCACACAAAGAAAAATGCAACAAGCTTGTCTATACACAACAGGAACAAATATCTGTTATTACTTTAAAATGTTCAGTTTGAACATTTCACCAGCAGTTCACCAACAGCTTTCAGTGCTGGCGAGAGCTTTTCTTTCATGGTAAAAATTGCCAGAAAAATTAGAATTTCGAAAGAAAAGTGATAAAGAACACTTTATTGATATCAGTACAATTAGACAATGCAATAAGCACTACACAGTGGTGCATGTAGGAAAATATTACAATTTACTCAAATTTTAGCTTTATGAAACATGGTTATTGAATTAAAGAAAATAATCTCAGTTCTTAAACTCACTAAGATATTGTACACTAGAAAAATTAAACCTCTTCAGCTAAGGAAATAAAATTAGATTTCTCCAACTAAAAACGCTCCGTAAGAAAGTAAATTTTTTCTCTTCTGCTACTGTGCCCTCTATTTTACACAGGCCACATTTATCTGCTATGATTAATTAACTTTTCTATTATTAATTGTTTAAGAATGAATATGATGCATTTAATATCACAAAATATGTCTTGTCATGGTGTTTTAAAATCTGAGCAGGATACTTCTCCATCTTAGAATCCAGAAAGATTTGGGGAAAGATCCCGCTTTAAAATAGATGAGCAAGATGACAAAATGAAGTGCCTTCTTTGCTCAGTGAGGCACATTACCACTAATCAAGGCCAACTATTAAAACCCCCAAACAGTACATGTGCTGCCACCACAGTCTTTGGAAAACAGGATCGTGAGGTTACATAAATTCACCAGAGGCAACCAAAACCAAGACCCACATGTATGAGTTTAAACCACATGGTTTTCAAAAATGACTGTGCTTTGGCTACTTTATACCCAGCTGGATTAATCTGCCAGAGGACAACACACAGTTCTTGACTTTCAGAGTATTGCTACTGACACAAAACAAATAGCGAAAGAAATTAATATTCTAGCTCTCTGCTAGAGCAGAGATTGAATGTACTTTGGGTAAACTCACGCATGGACAAGATGCTTTGAATTACATATACACAGTTACAAACAGTTCTGTGCTGGTAATGCCAGTGGAGGCTGCATTGTTTTTATCCATAGTATGGCAGCAGCCAGAGATCCTGGTGTAAAGATAACTAACGACTGTGAGAACAGTCTCTCCAGGTTAATAAGAAATCATGTTACAAAGTTAAAGCTGCAAATAAACAAGAAGCCCTTAAATTAAACCCGAACATCATATATCTACAGAATTTAGGACAACTCTCATGGGAAGAAAATACTGCATCAAAAAGTAAAAGTCTATTCATCACTCACTACAAGTACCGAATCATTAAACTGATGCCAAAAAGAAAAATGGTAAATGAAGTTTGCTGTGGTAGAACATAAAACACACAAGATATTCATTGATGTATCCTATTATTCTGCATATAGGTATTACTTAACTCTAGTACTGCAGCAGAGTCCATAATTGAACTTATTTTGCTCAGCTTCTATGAACTTCTCTCACCCTTCCAGAGTCTAATGAGTAACTACTTCACCAGATCATCAGAAAAAATCTCTCCATCTTCCTTGACCTGTTGTATTTTAAATAAAGCCACTGGGGTTTAAAGAATTTCAGTAAGAATTTAATTAACAATTTGAAGGTGCAGATAACTGGGGGCCCATTTTCACTCATTAATTTAACAAAACCTACCTCACTATTAACTAGAACATTTCTAACACAAGTGAAACAGCTGTGGCAGTCCAGGCAATTATTATTTTCTTACACACTACGAATATTTAAAAGTGCAAGGAACTTCAACAACATACACACCAGTACAGACCCTGAAGAAAAAAAATTAGATATAGAATGAAAAATTACTTGACCCAAATGAACAAATTTATTTGAAGAGAACTAGGTGCTCTAGAGGGAAAAACACATGATTGACTGTCAGGACATGAAAACAGAGGCTTTGAGGTACCTTTAAGATATTTTAATTTTTTAAAGAATATTAAATACCACAGCTATGAAGAATAACAATGGGTATAGCATTTGCTTGTGGAGCAAGTCAACCAGTACCTGCACCAACTAAGGAATCTCACCACTTTTGGCCAAAAAACCAAAAGGAAATATGCTATTTCAATTTTAAGCCCCAGGACCAGCCACCTGATGCCTAGCTGAAACAGGAAAAGGCAAGCCTGACTTTCTAACCTCTTTTCAAATACCAGTCTCGAGGCTATTGACTGGTCAGAGATCAGTAATAATCTCCCCTCTTTGGGGTTTTGGCAATCTTTCATTGGTCCCAAAAACACATTAGGGAACTCTTCAAGGAAAGAGAACACACTTTCAAAACCCACCACTAGATCAAGGAAGCTGATTCTCCTTTCTCCATATTTGTTTGCTAAAAGCCAATTCATACTTGCTGACTTTGCAAATCTGAAGTGATTTGCGATATACATTTATAAGATATGACTTTTCTTCATTATGTGCACCTATAATATCTACTGTTAGTTAAAGGAAAGTCTGACCTCTAATTAAATTGTTTCAATCTTCATCTTTGCTGCCATCTGTAGGTAACTTGAGCGGTACAAAGAAGGCAAGAAGCAAGTTTGGATCCGGTCAGGTAACAGATCAGGACCTGCATCCATGAGAAAGCATAATGTTCTGGTTACCTGTCCCTCCTGATTTTAATGTCCAAGTTAGGCAGAAAAATATAAAACATCCAACAGCTTGTGGCTTTGTCTCTCCTTGCACCTCCAAGTAGTCTTGCAACTGAGGTAGTAACAAAAATAAGGAAAATTAAGTTAGAATCACAGAGTCATAGAATGGTTTGGGTTGGAGGGGGCATTAAAGATCATGTAGTTCCAACCCCTCTGCCATGGGCAGGGATGCCATTCACTAGATCAGGGTCCTCAGGGCTCCATCCAGCCTGGCCTTGAACACTTCCAGGGATGGGGCATCCACACCTTTTCCAGACAACCTGTTCCAGTGCCTCACCATCCTCTGAAAAAAGGACTTCTCCCTAACATCTCCTCTAAACATGCCCTCTCCCAGTTTAAAACCATTTTCCCTTGTCCTTTCACTATCTGCTCATATAAAAAGTCCCTGTCCCTCCTTTTTATAAGCCCCCTTAAGGTACCAGAAGGCTGCAATGATGTGTCCCCGAAGCCTTCTGTTCTCCATGTGGAACAAGCCCAGTTGTTGGATCCATGATGAGGTGCCAAGCTATTTTACACTATTATTACACCAGGGTATGCACCAGAACACCTGTAATTATGATTACAAATATGAAATATAAGTCTTGGTGTATATCTGGCTGTTGAAACTTAGTTTCTTTTCAATGAGCCATGCAATGTTTTAGCAGAACTGTTACAGTAAAGAAAAATTTTCCAAAGAGAAACCAAAAGCAGAAAGGTTGATCCTAATTTTAAACCCATTATGGCTGATTTTGGAAATCTGAAATGATACAAGTGAAGTCATCAATTGAAATATTTGATTTAATGACTGGACAATTTTAATACATAAAAATAGATACTTAGTAATGAACAAGTTTATACAAACCAGATTTTGTTGGTATGGTACAAAACAATGATGGAGATAAAAAAAGATTTGCTGGGTTACAGGGCAAGACAAAGGAACAACAAAACATCATTGAATAAAAGTTTTAAAATTATCAGTCTTATTTCATAAATACAGTGCAATGCTTTCATTTAACAAATACAAAAATTACTATTTAATTTATCAACATCAGGAAATATATAAAATGTCTTTGAATGACAATCTTATTTAAAAACTGATGCAAATACAATAGCCTTTTTAGAATTCTGAGGTAATATTACACATTATCTCAAAAAAAGCTCCAATAAATAAAACCAAACAGAAGGCAAAGTGCAATTCAGTGAATATGAGAAAAGATAAAGCTTTTATTTTAACAATAATAGATAAATAGTTATTAAAAGTGGGCTTAAGCCTTAAAAAAATATTTTGGCTAATTTGCCATGTTTTCAGATAAACTGTATAGCTATATATTCATAAGCCAACCTTTCATGAATCCAATTCTACACAGAGAGGAAGGGGAAAGGTGTTTGTTTCCAGATTTCTTACCTACATGCATATTCAGCTGTCAGAAATTTAACATTGTTTGCGGCTATCTAGTTCATTCAGTGCAACAGTGAAAGCTTAATTTATTTCTTAACATCTGAAATCCTGCAAGTTAAAATTTATTTTAAAATCTCCATTTGGGAGATACAATGTAAAAATGCAGAATTTTTCAGCGCTGCTTTTAACACTCTTCATGCTAACCTAGTTTAGTTCCAGGCTAAAGTCAATGGAAATTTTATTACTGGTTTCAAGGACAGCACAATAAATACAGTGCCAAGTATTCTGAAAGATCCTAATATTTATCTCTGCCTTAATAAAACAGTAAAATCACCAGTAACTTTTCTAGGAGAAAGAAAATAACAAAATTTACACTTAGCTATTGAAGAATATCCACAACAGCTTTGAAAGAATTAATTAGACAGATGAATTAATAATTTGTAAATCTGTTGATTGCACGTAAATAGTATGGAGTGAAAAAAAGAAGACTACTATAGTATTTGAGTACAGACACTACAAGATATTTATGCATCCATGCCCCAGCAGAAGTCAATGGGGAAAGCTGACAAATAAGATGCCAAAGTGTCTCAGATGATCTGGGCCTTATTCAGCTGAAAGAAGAATCAACAGAACACACAGTAGCTATTCATATTTAAAAATACGATACTGCATGCTGATAAATTCTTTCCATTTAATGAATAAAACCCAGACTTACAACTATTTCAGTATTTTAGAACCATTTCTTCCCCAGCTGTTAATTTACTAACTCAGAGCAGACATACCAAGAATTCTTTTCATGTAGTTTGTGCAGTGAAAAACACAAAACATTGTCTTTAAATGCTGGTCTCCAGGTTAATGAAAGTTGCAACATTCTTCTGAAATGTTATTGTATTCACTTTTGTAACAGCTTATTTAAGACTTTCAACAAAGTTGCTGCAAAAAATGATAGCAAAATACACTATATCAGTTTTCTACCCCTTGTGGATATAATTTTCTTCCTAAAGCATTTCACCAGATATGGAATTTATTTTAAGTATCTAGTTTTGTTTACTATAATGCTACAGTAGATCTGGTTAGTTTGCTGTAAAGAATGAAAATAGAAGTTCCTTAACACCTATAGCTTGAACTTGGATCCCCTCAATCTGAAAAAATATCTTTTAACGCTCTTGTACAGTCAAGTGTAAAAGCTGAATATACAACATCTAAAACCTCTTATTCATAAAAAATAATTTTTTAGCAGTAAATGGCACTATCAAAACCCTATTTCTTCACAGGCAGTTATTTACATACTTTTTAGCTGGTTTCACTGAGAAGGAAAACCAGAATAATAAAACTACATACATTTTATAAAGACTAAAATTCCTATTTGCCTTTGTGAAGAAAATGGCTACATGCTGATGTTGTATTTTTTCCATTATTAATGTTAATTGAAAACAATATACCACTGGGATTAACAAATAGAGAAATATTCAGTATATTATCTCCCGGTGGGATACCTTGATGTAAAGGAATTATGATTAATGATAAAGTGCTATTAAGAAAAACTAAAACTTGGGAATTGTCTTAGTTGGGTTTTGTTTATCAAACAGAGGAGCTTTTTGTACAAAGAAAGCTACTTTCTGTGACAAAGCAAGCAGTAAATGTATTGCCATTCAGGAAAAACCACACACTTCATATTTAATTAAAAAAAATTATCGAAATGACATAAAACTGGCACAGTATCAAGAGACATAACAATGAAAAGCTTAAAGGCACAATCAGAAGAGAGTGAATGCTACATAAAGATGCTGTTCTTGGAGTATTTAATCTTATTCTAAACCAAACCCCTCTGCATTTGAAATTCCGATGATTAGCTTCTGCTTCAGTTCCTTCTTGTTCTTGTAAGGAGGGAGACAAAGCTGGTTGAAGCAGGTATGGGCCACAGGTAACCTAAAATAATTTTAAAAATACCCAACAAAAAACACTTAATAATAATGCAATGCAACCAGAACACTGCCAATTGCCTACACATTTTCAGTTAAACATTTCCTAAATAAGAACTCCTGTAAAAGGAATATTTATCCTAATCTTGTAGGTTCAAGTTCTGTTGAATGCAAGTAACACCACTGCTGGTAAGAAGGACCTCAGGTGAACTTGTTTGCCTCCAACTCTCTCCTCCACCTTATTTTCAAGTTGGAAACATCTCCTTCCAGATTTTGGAAACTCCAGGTAGCATGTGGCATCTCTAAAGACAAAACCTGGGTATAGTCAGAACCCACAGCATGGAGTAGGAAGTTGGGTCCTGCAGTAGATACACACGCACCTAAGAAGAACCACAGTTATGTACCTGCGAGGATACAGAACTCAAGGGTCAGCCTGGTAAAATACATCCTTGCAGACCTAAGTGGGGAGCTCTGAAGAATTGACTGAAATGCTGGAAAAGGAACAGTTCATAAATTTTGGTCTCGGCTACACCAATACTTTCAGTTTCACGTTTCTTCTGAGAGTTTATGTATTGTAGATCCTAAGCTAGCTTTCAGTCAGGCTAAGCAATGCCTGACTGAAACACTGGAGATTTTGTTTCTCACTAGAACGGATTAATTTGATGAGCCACAGGTAATAAAAAGCTACAGGAAATTCTCGCCCTCTAAATTCTCAAGAGACACACAGGACAGACCTGAGGATATAGACTTGTCCTACAGTTGATAACTTGGGGAGGAGACAGGAGAAAGAAAATGAGCTGAAGCTCAATCCAACAATTGGAAAACACACTGAAAAATTTATAAAATTTGGACACACATAGTTTATTATGTGACTCGAAAGCTCCTAGGTCTCTTTTCATTTAATCTCTCAGTGCTCTGAATGGCACCAACATGGCCTTTGATCATTGACAAACATTCTCAAAAGGGGGTGGAACCCCCAGATGTGGAAATCCGAGTTACTTTCCCCTCCCTGCCCTTTAAAAGTGATCAGCAAAGATCTGTTAATTGGACTAGAATCATGGCTTCAGAATTTGGAAGGTTGAGAAGCTTTTATTAATTTGACAATTCTTATTGCTATTACATTCTTTGATCCCATTGTGTGAGCAATATGATGATGGTGTCTGCATTCATCCCTGTGCAGGCAGTCTGACAGCAACAATTATCTTGCAAAACACAGACCTACCGCAGTTTAAAATGCACACTATTTCAAAACACATCTTCTCATCTTTAAGAAAAAGAACAATTTACAGAAGGAACATAAAGACAGATTCAATGTTGACTGATTTTTCTTCATTTTTCATCTGAACTTCATGTTCCTTCAATGTTACTGGAACCAGTTATTAGGTCATTGAGAAAAGCATTAGAAATACCACATTAACGAGATAAATTCAATTTTAAAACAATCACAAAATTGATTATGCTTCTGCACTTAGATCAGCTCTTCATGGAAAACCCAGGAAAATTCTGACTTTGAAAAATATAGTTCCATTTAAGTATTTTGATTATCCTAAATGTTTGAGAAATCTAGGTAAAGCCAGTAATTACTGCTTCACAGTGAGATTCAGAGCAGCAAGTCTTTCTATACAGCTTTCAAATTATTTAAACTGACTTTCCCCACGCTTAAGAAGGAAAATACTACCTGGAAAATATGCCTCAAGTCAATTGCATACAAAATAAAACTCTATCAGAAACACATGAACTTGGCATGAACAATTTAATCGTCACAACGAAATTTCAAGACTACTTTGTTCCTGTATCTTCTGAGCACCTTCTGTATGCACCACTCACCAGGGGCCCTAAAGGAATGCTGTGTCTTTTCAGCCACATGTTGAAATGCTTATTTAGACCATCAAGAGAGAATGTGAGCATTTTCTGCAACTTTAGGGGCTGCTATAAATAATGCCATCAAACTCAACAAATTCAGAAAAATTCATGGTAGTTCAAGGTATACGTTCATTAGCTGAGCTGTCATGTTAGGAATAATTAAATAAATAAATTATTTGAATTGAAAACATATAAGTAATCTCTAGAAATAATTACTGGCCTCAAATGTAAACACTGACTGGAAAAACAAATTTTAAATCAATCCAATCAGTAAAATGCATCAATCAGGGTATAACTTTTTGAAGGCAAACTAAAAGAGTCCATGCAGTTTCTTGCTTGTAAAATTGTTTTCTTTAAAAAGACATTCAAGAGCAATAAATGCTCTTGGGAAACAGTTTAATAAAAAAAATTTAAAAATCCAAAACATTACTTACCAATTAGTGGATGTTTCACTCTTTGAAATCTTGAAATTCAGATCAGCCATTCCTCCCACAGGTACTCTATCACTTCCTGTAGCAAAATGTAGTAGCTTCTTTTGAAGGTCAAGAGAAAATCCCAGTACTACATCCCAGAAGTATCTATGTTAAGAGCAGAGGGAGAAGAAAACGTTGCAAGATGCAACATGGTAAAAAACCAGTATGAAGATGATAATAAAACTACAAGTACTACATGCTGAATATCACTTACTGAGAACTTAATTAATATAATATATAGGACATCAGTAGTACTCAATATGCAAGGTTAAATTCCTAAGGAATTGACAAGTACAATGTTTTATTAATTTTGAAATGATGTCTTACCAAGTGATGCCCTAACTCACTTATCTATAAAAATATAAATGACTTCTACTCACTAATATAAATGTCCTTAGTATCAGAGAGAATTGGGTAAAGAAAGTATTTTTAGAAGACTGGATAATAAAAATACTCAGATTTCATATGCAGGATTTGGAGCTATTCTTTTTAAACTACCTCCACTTCAATATGGAGATAGTTAAAAATCTTTTAAGGATATTTCATAAACACATACCATTAAGGATCTAATTCTTCCTACTTATGATAATTTAGTAGTGTCTTTGTCTTATTTGGAAATAGGTTTCTAAATCCTCACTCATTCTCAGATTATCCTTGAAGAGATTAGTGCTGGAAGTCTAACATTCCATGATGCTTTAAACTCATTAACTTTTAAACATTTAAACTCATTAATTAGAATAAAACCCCAGGCCTACCGTATAGTAAGATCAGTTTTTTGGTAGCCCTCATACTGGGTACTTCGCTGTAAAGCAGACATATCCAGTTCAGGACTGCCACAGACAAGAATTTCAACCTCCTCAGGACGAAGTAGCTGCCATAAATCAAGGATAAAATATTTAATATTTAAAAAGAGATGAGAAATCATGCCATTAGACTAACATTAATTTTTTATTTTGTCATAATACAAAAATTAATAGAATATCATTCAGTGTAAGTCTAACTTGGATACATACTGATTATAGAAAAATTAATCCTTCAGCACTTTGAAGAATCTCTTACTGCCATATATAGTAGAAAGTAAATTACAGGATAACACTATTCAGCATATTTCTTCACTTCTTTGTTATTCCTACATTTATTACACTGACTTGCCTATCATCTGATCAGACTACAAATGGGTCAGGAAGAAAATTAAGTTTGTACATATGGAATTCTGAGGGAGGGTCTTGATGCCAATTTTGATTTCAGCTTCCATCTCATTCACACTGACAAGCCCCAGTGTGGGCAGCTGAGCAGTAGAGGCTGACAGAACTTGACTCTTAGCTGTACACACTGCTGAGCAAAGCAAATACTTGTAACAATAAACCATGTTTAATACCCACTAAACTTACACCTGCAGAACCTACTTATTCGTTTACTACAACATCATGAAGCTGCATGAAATGTCATGGCATTTCAATGGATTCTCATTGTCCTTCCAGAACCTTCCCTGCGGTTGGGCACATCTCGTTTTGCTGCAAGGTGTCATAGTTCACCAATTTCACTGGAATTTAGAAAATCCCAGGCAGATTGCAACTGCCTCTTCCTTCTCAGTGCAGAAGGGATGCTGTGGATTACAAAAGTCATTCCAAAAGCCAAACAGGATGGAAAATAGAAGAAAGTTTAATCTCAACCTCACTGAGTGTTCTTCCTGCAAAAAGCAATTTTCAGAGGAGTCACTCAGGAGCATGCAGACACAGTTGCTCTGCAGTTCCTAAATGTAAGGAACACAGAGGAACCTTGTAAACCTTCACAGGAGAGCCTGTGAAGTGTCTGTGAATACGCAGTGATAAAGCTATTTCTGGAGCTTTATTTATCCCTTTTCAATGATACACTACAGAGAACAGTTGATTACCTGATTAATTTCTTCTACTTACATTGAATTCATCAAGTCTATTGATCAATCAAGATTCTTCCCAAATCTTAAAATCATCCAGTGCAATTTGTTTAATTTAGGTAAGTCACTGTCAAATACTTGAAATAGAACTGAAGAATTATGTTTTACTTTATTCTTACCAGTAATGCATATGAAGCACAGACACTATGAAATCCATAATAGAAAGCTGCAAATTGTTTGTAGATAGATTTATTGAGAAGAAAATCAACATAGAGCTGCACATATTCTAAAAAATAAAAATAAAAAAAATTGTTACATAATAATTTTAATCAATCACTTGTTCTGCTCTTTAAAATTGTAGTGAATTACACAAAATGAATGCATTTAATTTTAGATACCTTTAAACTGGTAGGCATAACAGAAAGGAATAAAGCCATTTCATTTTCACACTCTGTTAATGAAAACCTAGGTTTATATAAAAGAAGAAAAAGGACAAGCTTAAATCTGCAAACTATGTGTAGTTAATATACATTGAAGTACCTTTCCTATTCCGATTTGTGACTGGAATTTTATCTCCATTTGGCTTTAAGTTGTAAGACTTTATAACACCAAATTCTTCCTGAAAAACCTACAGAAAAAGAGGAGTCAAGTCAGCACTGGAATAAATTCATATATTCACAAATTATAAAGCTTGTACTATGTCATGTAGTTTCTCTCTCTCTTCAGCACATGCTGTAATTCTGAGGGTTGGGAGGTTTTTATAAGTTAAATATTACAATTTTCAACAAATTGCTCAGGAAATTGGTATTCAAAGAAGAAAATTTGACCCTGTTACATACTGGCATGTCAAACTGACCTGCAAGCTCTGGAGTCACAGAATTTTCCATACAAAAGAACAACCTAGGAATAGCAAATATAATTAAAAAGGTATTTGTTCAGCTGCAGTTCATCTAGGAACTAAGTACCACCAATATGAAATTTAATTAACTAGTATGTGTGTTCTGAAACAATGAATAAATGAAAAATACTTTCTTGACTGAAATAGTTTCAACACACAGGTCGGGGAAAACTGCAACAACTTGAACAGGCTATTGCTGAAGTGAGATTTCCTGAACAAAATGCGTAAAATAACCAAGTAAGCTTTGACTATTTTCTGGGTTAGACAGAATAGGGATTGTTTTGCAGCCAGGTGAATGTCACAAGCCAGGTCACTGATTGCAAGGTGGTGGTGTCAGGGAAAGCAAAGAGCTGGAAACGCACCAGCAGCTGGCCAGGTGACCTGGCAGTGAGCGCTGGGATTCACCTGCGCTGTCTGGGAGCAGCACTCGGAGGCTCATCACAGAGCCAGCCGCTGGACACCCAGAGGCCCCTGCAGGGCTGCTCCTGGAGCAGGCGCTGATCGCCGTGCGGTTATGCTCCAAACAATCAGCAATCACACAGTAATAAGCCACTCCACTGCCATTTGAACATTGGAAAAATCACTGAACGAGTTTGAGAAGCACTTAGAGTTGCACATTTAACGACCTGAAAGGTTGAGTAAAAATCCTCTTCGACATTGCCTTCATAGGACAGAAGTTCACTTAGTCCATGCGCCAATTCCTACAATATGAGCAAAAAATCTTTAGTAAATCTACAAGACTAAGTGGTGCACTTTGCAAGGATGTGCCAGAAGCATTGTTCTCTACAGAAAGTATCTTGCAAAAAGCTGTATATTTAAAATGCATGCTACACTAGAAAACACAGATTTTCTGTTTGCAGCAGAAGAAAAGACTTTATCAGCCTGTGTTGAAAAAAAGAGCTGTTTTCAAACAAGCATTAGACATAAATCAGGTTTTATACCAGTAATCTTGCCTCTTAAAAAATGTAATACTTACAGGCATAATCTGAAACAGGTCATCTAATGTGACACCACAGATGCCTACAAGTGTGTTATGATCACAGGGAACAATGGGAGGACTCAATAATTTCTTGTAACAGCAAGGTGGGAAACGAATATCCAAGGTGATGCTGTTATATACAGCAAGTCCCATAAGCTATGTATGTCAAATGTTAAGGGCAAATCTGACACATCCTTATTATAGTTAGTATTTTTGTAGCTTGGAAAAAGTATTTTAAGATTCACACTCAACAGAAGGAATGGAAATGATTTAATTTTTTCTGGACTGACAATTTTACATGCAGTTTTGCATTACAGTTAAGCAGTGGTTAACATGATTAAATGATGCATATTGACAGAATGCTTGAGAATCTTCTTAATAATATTCTATACAAGCATTTCTAAAACAAATTTTTTCCCAAGTATTGTTATGGAAAAAGAGAAAGTCAGATATGTTTATCCTAGTGAGAGCTCAATAAAGCAATGTTTCTTTTAAATCAATTTAAAAGTATAAAAACAAACCTGCATTGGTACTACAGCTCATCCACTACCACATTCAAATGCATCCCATGAAACAAATTTGAAACTATACCAATTCAACTTCTCACTAGAATAGAATAGTTCTGTTAGAAAAGACCTGCAACTGCCATCTGATCCGACTGCAATCAGTAAATGGGCACACTATTACCTTGTCTCAGGGGAGTTATAAGTATACACTGTCTAAATCATTTGTCTGAGGTCCTCATATATGACCACAATAGAAAACCTAGAAAATAAACTTGTGCCCAAAATAGCATGTGGCTTCCATTTTGTAATAAAAAAGGCAAAGAGCCACACACAGCTCAGTGGGAACTTGACTGAGGTATTAATGACATAGGCACATTGATGTTTACTGGAAGAAACTCAGAGGCTTTAGTACATAAAAAATTACAACTTATACACAAAGAAGTTGCACATTTAATATTGACTTAGCATTTTTTGACTGTAAAATGCACTGTGTACCCACACACCACCATTATTTTCCTATTTTTAGGTCACTTACTTGAATGATATTCAGAAAAATACATTTGAAATAGAATCCATGTGTACATACAACCTTTGAAGGAGCTTTAGCCAGTGCCTGATTTCATCCCCACACCAGCTCATCGAATGGCTGTCGTCTGGCACATTCTACTGGACATAAAAGGATACAGCTCCAACCAGTCGGAATTCCGAATAGTTATCGCATTTAAAGCTGCTGAACCAATGGCAGTGCGAGTCCTTGTGGTAGGTGAACATGCCTGCAGAACAGCAACGTGGCCTTTACAAAGCCTGAGCTTTGGAAAAAGTCGTACAAAGCTTCATCTTGCTTACCCATGCACCCTTAGAAGTGCTCCTGGGAGTGCCCACATCTCCATGCTTGCTCTCAGGACTCCACCCATGGCCAGAGCTTGGGAAGGAGCACCAAGGGCAGTGCCAAGCCTGGAGCAGGCTCAAACCCACCAGTCCTGCTGGGTGGTGGTGCAACACGTTCTTCAGGGCCTCCAGCTGTGGATATCCTGCACTGTCTCTGAGCAATCTCTTTCTTCATGGCACTTCAGCATCTGTACTGCCATAAACATTAACTGTCTAACCAAAGATTTTCTTACTGCAATGTAAACCCACTTATCTCCTCCTTTCTCCCTAGGTCAATAGCAGATGACCATCCCTAAAAATGCTGGCATGAATCCCATGATACAAATACCATAAGCTTTACCTTCTTAGAATAGAAAGCTATAAACAATTTGTTATACACACACACTAGCAGCAAAGGGGTATGTTTCATATTTTCTGTCAAAAAATTACACTAGAAAAGTTAAAAAAGCCCCAAACCGCATGTACCCTAAAAAAAACCACTCATGGGTCTAAATGACAAGCTAGATCCTACTGAAATCATGAGTATAGACGAGTTTGACTGCTATTTGCGTCAGATACAGAACATTCTGTTTTAAAGAGTGACAGAAAGTAAAAACCTACATAATGAAAGCAGATAACAGCTCTAAAATGCCTAGGAAGTATTGCTCAGAGAAGGAAGACACGCTTCACATAAGTGTGCACTAATGCAGAGGTAAACTGGATAAGATGTAATGACCTGTTTTAAGTTGTTGGGATTGAATGGGCCAAGTTTATTATTGTTTCCATGGTCTGTACAAACCAAAGCACTCGATAGCTCTAAGCACATCTTGTATGCAATAGCTCACTGCACCTCTGTTTGAAGATAAAGTTGGTGAAAAATAATATTGAAATGAAAAAAAAAAATCAAAGCCCTTTTGATAAAAAAAAAAAAGAATGAAAATTCAATTTGTCTCAGGGACATCTAGTTCTTATGATAAATTACAGGCAAAAACCTGCCTTCATGTTTTACCCCCCACTCTCCTGAACAATTTGTCTTTTGAACTCTAGCTCAAAAAGGTGCTCATCACAAAAGGTTTAGACACTGTCATTACCAGGAGCACAGAACAGCTGCATGTAAAGCAGGGCAAAGTTCACATACTAAAGGATAATAGGGATGCTGGAACAAAATAGGTTTCGAATCCCATTTTTTAATTGTCCACACCAAGAGAAAGAAAGCATTGCAGAACACATAGGCAGGTAGAGAGCTGAGTTAATTAAGAGATTTTAAATACCAGGAGTTAAATCTGAAGAATCAGCTAACCTGGAAAGGGTAATAACAGTGATATTTTCCCTTCCAAGTTTCTGACATGTTATTTGCAACTTAAACATTAAAGACAGCAGAGGATACAGTCCCCTTCCAAGGGACACGGATATTTCTGAACTCCTCCCACACTTGGCTGATAGTCGTAACAATGAAAGAATTTACACTTTAAAGTAAGGAAGCCTGCCAGAGATGGTGAAAAAATAAATTACTCTGAATGTTTCCAAACTCATCAGTTACCAAGCTCTGCTGACAGCATTTTTACTAACAGAACTGTCAAACTTACAGAACACTTTCTGCAGGATAAATTGTTTCCTATTCAGGTTGCTATTACCAATGTCATGTCTCCACACAGACCCCTTTTTAGCAGAAAAATGACTACAGGCAAATAACAATCTCAGCAGATATGAGGATGTATTTGTTACT
Source organism: Acanthiza pusilla (assembly GCA_036630365.1). Taxonomy (NCBI): domain Eukaryota; kingdom Metazoa; phylum Chordata; class Aves; order Passeriformes; family Acanthizidae; genus Acanthiza; species Acanthiza pusilla. The sequence continues at coordinate 16,509,524 of JAXCHO010000234.1, forward strand.
TAAAATTCTGTACCTTTAGCAGGGGTCCTATAAATAACAAAAGACCATGCATTTAAGGTACATGAACACCTCCAGGCCTATACAGACAAGGCTTGCATTCGGCCAATGACCATCAGGTGTTATGCTCAAGTCCATGGAAATAAATCTAAGAGCCATCCCAGCAACACTTTAACCCACTAAGTTATCACTAATACATCCAGGCCCAGAGGAAGCTCATTAGAGTGGTGAATAAAACTCACCCAGATCCATCTACATCACTATAAAACAAGTAGATGGAACTGCTTGTTTATGACTACTCATAATTGCCTTACAAGCTTACATATAGTCAAAAAGTCTTAATTTTTTTTTTGCTAAACCATTGTGCTAGTTTAGGCTGAGATAGAAGTTAATTTCCTTCATACTTAATAGCTAGAACAAGGCTATGTTTTGGATTTGTGCTGTGAAAACTGTATTTATAATAAAGAGACTTTTCCATTATTTCTGAGCAGCGCTTACACAGAATCTGAGCAAGTTCTCACATTGTACTTAGGAACATTTATGAGGACTCACCATAATCTGGGTGAAAAATCTGTCGAATCAGAAGAAGAAACCATTCTTTTGTCAGGCCACCCATATCAAGACCAGCTTCCCCTACAAATGTGACTTTTAACTTCTTTTTCAGATCTGCCTTCTTCCTTGCTAGCTATTGTGAAATAGGCAGAAAAGAAGAAAAGGGAGATTTAACATATTATCATTACCACTAGCCATAGAGAACACACCTCTGCTCTTGCTTTGCTTAAACTATTAATTTGCATAATTTTCTACCAACAGATCAAAACTATATTGAAACAATGACTGAATTGCAGAAGTAAGTTAATTATGACTATTTGACACCATCAACTACTTAGCACATGGTGTCACTCTCTGGGCTTGAAAAGAAGTTAGGTGGTGTACAAATAAACGTAACAAGCAATTAGATACAATGACTTGAGTCTGTATGGAATATTTCAGACCTATATAATTTTCTACCTTTTACAGAAGATGTTCTACCAGGAAGAAAAGACAAATTAAAAAAGTAATTAGACATAATTTGGAAATATTTAGAAACAAGGAAGTAGGCTAACACTGTCAGTATTTGGATACCATTCAGTTCTGTGTAAGATGCCTGCCAACAAATATCAACTACTTTTTAAAACTGTATTGCAGACAATGATAACAAGCTCTTTCCATTGCTTTGTCCTAAGGGACAGCATTTCATCCAGGTACACAAAAAACCTGCAAAGAATTAGATTACAGCCTTTTACAATTAACAGTGGTCTTTCAGACTGAGTCCCTACACAAGTTTTCTTTAAACTATTAATTAGTGTCCAGCTCCAGAGGAAGTGCTTAAGCAAGTCAGGAATATGCATGTGCTAAAACAGTCTTCATGTTGTTAGCTGCTCAAGTAAACTCCTGTTACACAAATTTTATAACTATAGGTATTCGTGTTATTTGAAACAAGCTATTTATTATCCGAAGTGATTTTCCTTTGCAATTTTTAAAAAAAAAGTTTGAAATACAAGTAAGACATCTTCCCCCTCCACCTGCCATTCCCCATAATTTTGAGAATATGAATATATAATACATTCTTACTCATCTCTGAGATGGGTAGAAGAAAACATCAGAAATAAATAGAGTATTTTGACTATAAAAACTTTTGAAGTTGCTCTTCATAATTTTAGTGTGGTAAAAAACCAACTACAATACCCAAAAGAAAGCAATATTACCACTCATATTTCTTCTGTCTCAGGAGAAAAGGCCAAAATAGACAGGTTTTAATATAGGAAGATAAAGTTTAAACTTACATTTTCTGACATGAGTAATCAGAATTTGTTTTATGTTGTTTCCACTACCTTATTTTTCAGTATCATCGGGCTGTTCTCAACGTTGAGAAAGAGAGGGAACTAAATTTTATTAAATAATGTTAACTAGCAATTATGTTCAGTGGATACTGAATGATTGCCTACTTTAATGGACACATCTGTTTCATTTCTAAAAAAGCAAAAAATTACATTCAAGAATGTGAGGAATTAGTTAAAATCAAGGTAAGAATTTAAGAACAGAAAGCCCCAAATTATTCTTTTAGGATAGAGAAAAAAAAGAATAAAAATATTCCAAGAATTAGAACAGAACAACCTCATTAGTGATTAGTCACATACTATTCATGCTGCTATCATGGACCCAAGTCCTACACAATCTGATAATTGTGCACTGTATTTTTAACACAAAAATTACAAACACAAATACAGACAAGCACGTATGTTTATTATGGGCTTAGCTATGGAGCAGTATGAGCAAAGGAAATGAATTTCAAAATGTCTAACCCAATCTGTTCTGCAGCACTGCAATTTTGACAGTAACTAAATTCTTTTTATTTAGTATTATGTAGTTATATTCCCAATCTCTTAGTGCAAAAGATTTAAATACAACTTATTACATTGAAATTTAACTTCAATAGGTACTCTGCAGCAAAACACAGTTTAATTACATTTTTTTGTTACCTCATCAAGTGAATCACTAACAAGGTGTGTCCTCCTCACTTTCACATTTAGGAATAACATATTCATGTCAGGCTTCTGTCTGCGAGAGACTTTATCCACAAGGCTTTGCTATTTGAATGAAAAAGAAACATCACATATGCAATATCTTCATTTAAAAAAAAGGTGTCACACTTCTGTAACTGTAAAAAGTTCTCAGTATCTTGCATTAAAGGCATTTCCCTAACAACACATCTGCCTCAGTATCTTCTAAGAGATTGAGAGCAGTTTCTTTCCTACAGCAGATATAATTTACGCTATATTTGAACAAACTTATTGGGAGGTTTAAAAAGAAGGTGGCAATCATGCAACAATTTTTTTGACTTCCCAGATTGTTAAAAATATACCCGTAAGATTCTGGAAGCTGGCTTGTGTTTTAATTAGCTATTCACAAGGCATATCCAGCAAGACAGCAATGGATAGGTGCTGGTGCTGCCACACAGCACTGAAGAAAAGAGTATCACCTATCACCTGTAGAGAATTATCACTGAGGGAGGCAGACAGTGCCTTTTTCCAAGCAGAAGCTGCCCAGAAGCAGTAACTCTTCCACAACCTGGAAGTATACAATTGAATCTTGGTCTTCCATGATAACACACCTCCACAGAATAAAATATAAAACAGTCCAAAATTCTCAGGCAATTTTTCTTCCTTAATCATCTTGCTAACTTAACATGCGAGGCACATTATGCTGGTTTCTCAAAAGAGGGAAAAAGTAAGTCTATTACTCCTTCTCTGCAACACTGCTATCTACATGCACTGTACTGAAGCTAAGTATACAAAGAGAAAAAAAACCTGAGAGAATCCAGCATGGGCATTTGTAGACTATTCATAGTAAAATGGTTTAAGTTCTTTTCCAGGGTAGGCAGAAATACTAGAAGTTATAATGACAGGTCATGCGTAATATCAATCTCACAAATTACTTATAATGTACCAATGAATGAGATACAAATATTTATCATTAAGGGACTTACCCGTGCAATACTTATCATTTGCTGTTCTGAGTCCCTTTGAATAATAACTTTTTTTGCTGCTATAGAAATTATAAATGGGTATTGACAGAAAGAAAACCTAACAAGAGAAAAGAAGATAAAATGTTTTCTTTTTAGCATCTAACATATTATTTTCATTTTAAGAATATAGGAGTGAATTATCATTGAGTAACTAATCCCTCCACTGACAAGAGCTGCTGATTTTTTCACTTTGTATACAGAGATACTTGATTCAGTAGAACAAACTGTTATTTGTAAATATTGCTAGAAACTGTAATTAGTAATACTTATCTTTTGTCATTTGGGTTTTGTGTGGTTTGTTTTGTTTAGCAGGTTTTTTTCCTTCTCAAGTAGAATACCAGGTATCAGACAGAAGTGTAGCCTGAAATACCTGATTCAGTGGAGCAAATTATGGTCTCCAAGTTTTCCCCAACTGCTGCTAAAGGCAAGGAAAATGCCTATAAATGTATTGGAGGCTATAATATGTTTGTAGTAAGACACAGTTAGAAGTCTATGCCAATAATTAATAAACTAACTTTATTATCATCATCCACATTTTATATCTTTTCTCCAGTTTGTAAAAGCAGAATGAGATTTATTCCAGTCAATCTGACATCCATGCAGTAAGTAGTAGCTATACTATGTTTTTCTAATAAAATACAGCATTTAACATGGACATATAAACACATACATGGTGTGCATATCACATATACAGACATTATATATATATATATTTACACACTGTATTTAATATTGATATACATAGTGTAGATATGCTGCTTTGAAGGACTACTCAAGAAGAAACACCAGTTAATCCTCTTACCTGTGAGAATTCCCATAGCATTGCCAGTTATGATATTCTTCCATAAGATCAATATGATCAAGTGTAGAGTTATAGAAATCCGTATATGAAATAATAGGAGGGCTAATCAGACTATTTGCAGCATCTACAAAGAAAAAACAAACATCTTTTAAAATAATCCTGGATTCAGCACATCTCATTTCTCAGTATCACAAGCATCAGTGATCTCAGAAACTTTAAGCCAAGTCTAAAAGAATACTAAAAAATTAATAATTTGGCTACAGAACTTAGCTCAGTCTTAGCTACAGAATTACAGCTACAACATAACACCATGTGACATCACATTAATTGCAGTAGAAAACAATAAATCCCTAATTCAGCCCATTTCTGACAGGAGAACGTCAGTTTGACTCTGGTTTCCTTACTGACCTACACTAAATTAAGGTTTCACAGATAAAGGATGGTACGTTCTGCTGAAATTCGTGAAAAAGCAGTTTGATAAATGAAGGTGTTTAAGAAATCCGTATTATTTCAAGCAGCTGTGGTTAGGACACCTACATTTTTTCCAGTATACCATCTAGACCTGCACAAAAATTAAGTACTTGACCAAAGCAAGAACATCAATTCACATTTAAGCTATTCAATTATATAATTACATTCATATAATGTATGTCAAACAGCTAATAAGTTTTCTCTATTTACACTTCAGCATAATTTAATTTTGGTCAGTCAGACACAAAGTAGTATCTTTTGATTTACTAAATAGCTTTTTTTCCAGAATTAAAGAACTAGCAACTCTTTCATATATGACTATAGAAATGCACATCTTGGTTTTAGATACAGGTGTGCTTATGTGCCTAACTGGACAGACAGGACTGTGCAGAATGATTTGAAGTTTTAAGTTGACAGTGAAAACATCTTAATTCTGATCTTAATTTTTATTTGGTGGTTTTGTTCTCTCCTAAAAAGGAGAAATTGCTGTAATCACTGTTTGGTAGCAATTGAGAAAGTCACCATTTGCAGCAGTCAAGTTTGCTGTGATCTATGTTGAACTGAGCAGGGATTTACTTTTTTTAAGCTGTAGTTTTGGATGTAAGAGGCACATGCATTGCTTAACTTCCTTAGATGCTAAATAGTTCTGTGGGGGTAGGTGAGTTAAGAAATTCTGGCAGCTACATGTTTAAGACAGTTTCTTTTATTAACTTAAGGGAAACCTTAACCATTGGTTACTTCTGTGGCTTTCTGTTTGAATGATCTTCAGTTGTTGTCTCATGAAAACTATGCATAGCAATTATCCTCTACTGGAAAGCAAGTAGGAAGACTTAGCAACAGAAGACTCTGTTGCTTACTACTTTTTAGCATTTTATTGTACTTTGTACTGCGCCACCATCATTGTTAGTCTCCCCCAGAAGAGGAGCAGTAAAAACTACCCTCTCCCAATATGAGTGTGTGTGTATATTTATACAACACACATATGTATAAAACAAACCTTATATACACACACAAATGTACATATATAAACATATATATGCATACAGAGTTCAAGAAAAATACCTACTAAATAAAGCCAGGACTTTTGTTGCTGATGGAATCCACCAGGTACATTTCACCATAGGTGGAAACTCTTCAGGTTTTGCAGGAAACAGCCGTAAAGAAATAAATTGCAGTAACCTGTCCACCACCTGCTTGAACCTCTTCTGTGAAATCCTAAAACAAACACGCTGCACTTACTCTCATGTGACCACTGTCTACACTGGAGTTTATGTTATCAAATTTCAATGCTTTTTTTAAAAAATGCTTTTAAAATTTTTTTAATTTAAAATTTTCAAATTTCTAGAAGTTTTTTATATATGCTCTTCTCCTGAAAATAAAAACAAAATCCCAAATATAAAGTTTGAAGAAGCATGCTTTTAAATATTGACGCATGGTAGTTCTCTTCAGTACACCCCTAACTATGCTCTTAAAGTCTGTGGGGAAAAAAAGAGCAGTAGAATCATTATCTGTTCTTGACTTTTAGTAAACAAAACAAAAATCCTCATCTATTTCATTCCACACTCTAACTACTGAGGCATTCTGTTTTTTTTATTTTGGTCCTTTTAAATAAAAGGCAGAATATGCTTCATATGCTTGTGACAAGTGCACATTTTAAATTATGTGCAGCACCACTTCCATAATAGCACAACAATACACACATATGTGTAGGCAGGTTAAAATAGCCTTTTCTTAACAAGAGCTCTCTTATTTTAATGGTTTCCATTTCTAATACATGCTTTAAGACTGAAAACATTGATATGTCTATTGCACCATTAACCAAGAGTGGAAACCTTATTTGTAAATGCAGTTCAAGTGAAATAATATTTTACCACAATTTTAAGCAAATCTGGACATAGGGATGGGGAGCAAAATTTAATTACCATCCTTGCAGTGAAGAAAAGCCTTAATTAAGATTCCCTAGGAGATATCGAAATTGTGAATATGGCCAAACTTTATTTTTTACCTCAAACTGAGCTTTTTGCACAGTCAGTAGAAGGAAAGCAATCTTCATACCAACTTAGGAGCTGCTCTTTGGGCAGTTACCCCCATTTGACTTTATTAGTGAGGTGCTAGTAGAGTTATTTCAATTAATTAGCAATCTAATGCCGTAACCACGCTCCCTCACCACCTCTATTACACTAGGAAGCAAGGACTTCTTTGTGGTTACTGTACAATATAGTAACGTTACAGTATCTTTTGCAAGTTATGCAAGATAAAACTTTATTTAAACAAAGATCATTAAGATGTTTGTTTTAATAATACCATATAAACATAAAATGAAAAATTTACATATGTTATTTTGCATGTGTTATCAAAACTAATTTGATAAATTATTTTGCAATTAAGGCTTTTTGGCATAAATATAATAATTTTTATACATTATATACATTTTGCATCTATAAATCAGTATCACCCAGTGGACTACATCCACATGTATGTTGACAGCCACAAAAACAATCTCTTTAGTAAATTAAATTAACTTGCATAGAATTTATAAAACAGTCAACATCAATGGAAATACAGTAACAATTGTAATCCTAGAAATGGAGTTTTTACTGTGGGGATTTGGGTTTTTTTTTACTTTTTAGACCAGTGCACTAGGAAATGATGGTCAGCTTCTGTTAAGGCTGCTATCTGTCTTAGCAAGTGAGCATAGATGACATAAGTAGAAGTGTTACTAAATTGAGGATTCTGAAAAAGATTAAAAAAAGTGTTAGGTTAATAAACGGCATAAAGGGAAAAAGTCATTAGGATTTTTTCTTATGTTTTTTGTTGCCAGTACAATTACACAGGAAAGTAATTCACAAAACAGCTGTGACAGTAGTAAAACTATGGGAGAAAACAACTCACAACTCCTAGCCAAATAAAAAAATACACGACTGCTATATTGTAAAAGTATGATATTTTTTTCCAAAAGAAAGCCCACAGGTAGCCCAAAGGCAGTATTCAATATTCTGGATGATTCTTTACATTATAACACAAACTGCACTCCTCTGAGTGATGTGCTTTTCATATCAGTAATACAAATTCTTATAGCTCCTGTCTATCTGACATCAATCCAAACTAATTTTCCCTCTATTCTGTGTGTTCACACATTCCCACATTTCAGCAGGAGATATTCTTTTCAATTCACAGCTAGCATAGCATCCCAGAGAAGAAAACTATTGTCTCGAAAAATTAAATTGCCATCTGTTATTCTCAAATAACAGCAGAAACTGCTCCTTGTGTGCAGAGGTGTTATCTTCACTGGCAAAATATAAAGGGGAAATCTGCTACAAATACAAGCCAGCTACAGCAGCAAAGGTAATAAGTGACCACAGACAGAAATCAGACAATGTAGCCAGTCAGATAGACTGGAGAAAGTCTGCTGGATAAAATGCAACACTGGAAAGTTACAGCAATATCAGAAAGTGCATATACTGAAACTTTCAGAACTACAGCATCCTAATAAAGTAAATCTGGCAATAAGGATGACACAAGAACAAACAAGTAGGTAAAATATTTATTCTTTCAACCCATGAAATAAAAGGAAACAATTACTTGGCTATTAGTGCATAGTTTTAATCTATGCAACCTTTCCCCATCAACTGTCTTCCATCAAGCTCCCATTCCCATCATGCATTACACTTCTTCCATATTTTAATACATTCTTAGAACAGGAAATTAGATGTGAAGGATCTCAGCTGCACAAACTATCTTGTTCACATAGTATACTGGTTTATAGATTATAAGTTAAGCAGACACATATTTACATAAAATACTGTATTTTTCTTACCTGTAAAAGTATGCAGTATGCTCTAAGATCATCTTTTGTTCGTGGCCTATGAATGAATGAAATAATAAACAGAACCATATGTATGCATAATTTACAGACATTAAGAGTCATGAAATCATGGACGATTTCATTTTGCTTTGCCAATATCTATAGAATACAATATGTAAGAATCTTCACTGCTCTCAAAAATTGAAAAGGACATTTACAGATTCTGACAATTGTCTAAAGGCAGCAGATTATTTATCACCTGTCTTTTTAAAACATGAGAGAAGACAAAAAAGAGGTCAGAATTGAAGAGTCAGAGGTGTTCCAAAGAGGGAATTCCACATTACTGTCTATCTTGAGTGACACCGCTTCTACCACTGCAGCCTCTGTACTTCATGTTTATCAAGGCTTTTACATACCCACAAGTACACAGGCAGCAACAGCAGAAAAAGCAGTATTAGTTGGAGAAAGGGGTAGCCAGGACTTGGGTCACATGTGAGTCACAACAAGCCACTGTCTCTTGCTACATCTTTTTACAAATTACTCTATGCATTCTCATTTCTATTACTTCATGCTAAGATGTTGTCATCTCCAAAAGCCCCTCGTGCTTTTGGGCTATCCCCTTCTGCATCCTGTACTGCTCTTTCTATGGTGCTGCCACACAGGCACAGTATTGGGAAGCAAACTGTGGATCAGAGAATGGTCCTAGTTGCTGTTGGGGAGTGGACAATGAGAGTAAGTTTTATCCTTAACTAAATTCCTTAATTAATCTTGCAATTAAGATGTCCAAGCAACAAGCAGCTGAGATTTGGTGGAGGAATGTATGGCTGGGTATGGATCTACCTCGCAGAGGTTAAATGTCAGTTCACAGAGTTCAAGACACATTTCAGCAGATTTTCCAAAAGGAATTAAGCTCTTACGTTTCAAATAATTTGTATCACAACATTTTCTTTGTCTAAAACAATAAAGACAAACCATATAGCAGATTTAAGTGCTAACACAGCACTGATGCAAATATTTATTATAATTACCCTGTCCACTCTTGTAGCAGACCATTAATTATTCCTTTTAGGACTGACTTCTGAACATCTTGAGGCTATGAAAAAAGGAGAGGAAAGATAATATCTGAAGTAATCATACATATTCAATACAAGATATTGTACAAACAAGAAAGTTTGCTCTGCTTGTGTTTCAAGGTAGCTAAGAATTCTTTTGTTATGATGCTGAGCTCCTAAGCATCTTGCTCACAGATATACTCGTTGAGGTCTGGGGTTGTGCCGATGGGGTCTTTCAACACTTAAACCAACTCAAACACTGTAAATATAATTACTCCTGTCCTCGCTATACTAGGCACAGGCCTCACTTTTTACTATCCCCATCCTCACCTATTCTTTATTTCCCGCTGTGTGTTGTCCCATCACTATCATGTCATATCTCTAAGATACGTGGTCTTCAAGATCTACCACAATATAAACTATGCTTTACTAGTAGGAAAAATTCCCTCCTTTTTCACTAGAGCAGCTGTCATGATTCTATGGTAACTCTCCTGGGATCATTTAAAGTATGTTTTGAGAGATTCTTCAGAAATCATGCCTATCTAGGAAAAGCTTTTGGTATAAATGGTGTAAAACATGAATTCTTTTCTTTTACTTACAGTATTTAATAAGGCATCATAGACAACATTCACAAATTTTGCATCGATTCCAGAGTCCTCAATGGTATTAAATGGAGAATTGGTATCTTTCTGTAAATTAGATGACATGAAGCATTTTTAATATTTTACAGATATCTTTGAAAATGTAAGTTTAACAGCAAGGTTAGGAAAACATGTTTAAATACAAGTATTTTCCCTATCAAAACATAAGAATGTAAGTATCTTTAATTAGTATGTTAAAGATGAAGCAAAACAATAGTAATCCTACACATATTCATACTGTCATTCTATTTTAAAAATGAGGGTTTCGTATAATGAATTACATTGAATTTTCACCTTTCATCTTTGTTATTGATCCATCATCAGACAACGGCAACAAAATTTTAAGCATTCAATGTTCGTTAAATAACTAAAAGTGACGAGTTATTTTGTCCAAGCTCAGGCCCTACCATCCATTTTAAATATCATAAGCACATTTTGCACTATAATAGGCAGGAAATAATTCAGCATGAACTAAAAAACATAAATATAACTGTTCCCTAGGAAAACCAAGTATGCCACCATAACACATGAACAGCTATAATAGAGCCCATATCACACCTTTTTTTAGGGAGAGGGAATTTCTGTTTCCAGATTTTCCTGGGCCTCCGCATTAGCTTGGAGGTTTTAAAAATGTAATTTGTGTAGAAAGTACCTACACAGTCATGGTGTCACAAAACAAACTACATACTGGAAATTTAAAGCTCCACAAACTCGAAATACTAACTACGAAAACTGGAATCAATAAATCAATGCAATAACAGATTGTCTACAAAAGGCAGATGAGATCATGACAAAATTATCTTAGTGGCCTTGAATACCTGGCTGGAAGCCTTTAACTGATACTTTTGTAAACATTTTGAAGATACAAAGCACTGTAATTACCAAATAGTATTAGGAATTATTTTCTACCTTAAATGCAGCATTTATCTCCATGAAAGAATCAAAAGTTGTAGAATAAAAAGAATGTACAGCTTTCCAATCTCCTGATGCCTTCGACTTTTCCACATCATCCCTAGAAAAAAATACATTCAAATACTGGCAATGGTTTGATATTTCCAGCCACTTAGACTTTAAAATGCACTGTAACTTTAAGCTTTTCTCACTAAGCACACTTAGAAGACAGACAAGTATAATATCTGTATCTTTCTAACATCTTCTTTGTCATTTAAAGATCATGGTATTATAAGAGAACAAAAGCATAGTTTGTGTTTGATACACCTGAGCAATGTCTTTTACTCAAAATGTTAATTCACAATGTCACAGTTCAGTATGTTAGGACAAATAATTAGCAGAACAGAACAGAATTATGCTGCAGCTACACTGACATGATAAAATTTCTCAGAGAATTTTTTTAAGTATGAAGGCTCCTAAACTACTCAAATGCAGTAGAATTTCTACAAAATTTTATTTCTTTTACAATCTTTCAAATAAAACTTAATCTTAGGCACATGACAAGGTGGTCACTGGTGACAGTCAACATTGCTTCACTAAGGGCAAATTGTGCCAGACAAATCTGGTGGCCTTCTACAGTGCTGATGGCTGATGGAACCATGACTGATATCATCTACCTGGGCTTGTGCAAGGCCTTCCCCTGGAAGCTGCTTCCTCTCACTTTGCTGCAGAAGGTGTAAGAAATCCTCAGCATGGGGAGACTGAAACTCAGCTCAGTGCAGGGAGCAGCTCTCAGATCCAACTGAGAAGGAACTGACCCTGCCTGGAGGATGGCAATTGTGGGAGAGGGGAAATGGGAAAGGGAGGGGTGGTACGGGCTCACAGCTGGGGATTCAAAGGGACAGGACAAGGGTTAATGGTTTTAACCTGCAGGAGGGCTGATTTAGATTAGCATTAAGGAAGAAGTTTTCTACAATGAGAGTGGTGAAACATGCCACAGGTTGCTCAGAGCCCATAGTCAACAGATACAAAAATCTGAATATGGAAAATAATTCAGTTCTTCAGGTCACCCAAATACCAGCAAAGGATCACCTCTTTGCAAATTTTCCTTTATACCTCTTTCCTTTCCCACCAAATACACACCAAATAATTAAAAAGCATTCCTTTTCTTCAGTGAAAGCACAAAATTTCAAACGTGGAAGAGAGAAATAATTGCCAGTATAACCAAAACACCTAAGACTGCAAGGGATTTTGCCAGCCTACAATAAGCCATACATACTTTTTTCCAAAACTAAACATCATTGCATTTCTAATTCTGATGTACAGGCTTTGCCATTTTCTGTGTGGGAAAAACACTTCAAGCTAGAAAAAAGATTTTGATAATTTTCACAGTAACAGAGTTATCAATCCCACCATCTTAACCAGACTAACTACTTGTCAGTCTTAGTGAAACTGTTTCCTCATTTGAGATTAACAAAATCAAATGTATGAATTAGGTCAAAATGAAAAGAATTCTGAAGAAAGGAAGAAAGCACACTTCTAGGAACAGCAGTATAACTTACTGAAAATCTTTCACAGTTTTGGTTCGAATTGGAAGGGAAGGCTCAGGAGGAGATGGTGCTTTCGGTTCTTGGGGTAATGTGTCTATAGACATGCGCTGCTTTTGCCGTACATCGAGGCAAAGAGGTGGCAGGTCTTTCCCTTAAATGAAAGGTAAAGAAGAATAAATACAATGCATTTAGTTAGTGAAATAAATACAAATATATAGATAGCAGGGAAAAAACCTCACAGCTTTAGATTCTAGTTATTTAAACAAATATTTTTCTTACCATGCGCACATTCAGACATGATGGTAAATTTGACTAACTGAAATATGGGCAGTGTTGCCCACTATTGTATTTACAATATAGACTGTAAATATTTAATATACAAACTGGAACACTGGTGCTCCTTACAGGTAAGAAAAATCTCAAGCCCAACCACACCAAAGTCCAACCATCATACAAGGACAAGACTTCAGTCTGTTTTTCTACACTGTGCTACACAATTTTAGCTGGAGCTGACTGTGGATCATCTACAGCTTCTTTAAAGAATCTCTCCAATAAATTAAATGGGAAAGGCAAATTGTTTTTGTCTTACAGAGATTTAGGGGTGAAACAGAAGCATCTTTGAATGCTTCTCAATAAATTTGGCTGCCTATTCTAGTACAACTGGCACTGCTTTACCAAGGTCTTTCTATTCTACTCCTTACTTCCTATTTGATCTGAGAATATTTGATCGGATTAGCATGGCAAGACTCAGCAACAGTGCAGCAACTGTGAGAGGAGAGATGGGGTTGCCTCTGGGTCTGACACACTCTGCTCCAAAACACACCCACCACAAGCCAAAGCTGAGCCCAGCAGTGACAGCAGCAGCACCCCTGTGACAATATATTTAGGGAAGGGTAAAAAAACTGCACAGCAGCTGAGAGAGAGAGGAGGGATTAAAAAAAAAAAAAAAGGAAAAAAAACACCAAACTACCCTACAGACACCCATATGAGTGGAAAAAGAGGAGGAGGAGGCACTCAGGGCCTGGAGCAGAGATTCCCCTGCAGCCAGTGGTGAGCCCATGCTTGATGAGGCTGTTGATGGAATCGGAGAGAAGCTGAGACGGGGAACAAGGGAAGGTGTAGTAAGCAGGGAAGGGGAAGGTGTTTGAGCTTTGTTTTTGTTTTGTTTAAATGGCAATAAATTAATGTCCTCAAGTCTATTCTGCCTATGACAGCAATTGGAAAGTGGACTCCCAGTCTTTGCCTCAACCCAAAAGCTTTTTCATCTTATTTTCTCCCCATGTCCTGTTGAGGAGGGGAAGCCATAGAGCAGCTTGGTGGGTGTCTGGCAGTCAGCCAAGGTAAACCCACCCAAAACATGAGAAAAAATTTCCACTGCATTTCTAACACTCATTTTACTGACAGTGTCTTCACAAATATCCTCAAAGCACTCTTATAATCTGATTTATACTACTCATTTTTAAAACCATTTATATGAATTGTGACATATGTTTGGGATAAAAGACACTATATAAAATAAAAGTGTCCTCAAAAGTCAAACATATTTAATGAATCTCCTCTATGAATTGTCTAAGACCTCTCTAAGCCTTTTCAAAGATTTGGGTTTTTTTAATTAACTAGACATCAAAGTAGTATCACTACTCCGCTGCCTACTCCATTTATCACAGCAGGGAAACAGATGCTAAAAAAATCTCACAAATCCAAAAGCAGATTCTTTCCACTCATGCTCATGACAGAGATACTGTCATTGTGACTTAACTCAGCCACCATTCATAAGATAAGAGATCAGAACTGCCCTCAATCCCCTGAGGATGGCATCAATTACAGATATGGAACCTTGTCCATTCTTACAGCTGGAATTTAAACTATTTTAAGAGGAGAGTAGTAATTTAAATAAACAAAGCAGACACACAAATAATAAATTAATTCAAGCCAAGGTGCCAAACAATCCAACCATGCAAATGTTCTGCTATTGCACATCGCTCACTGAAAGCAGGATGGACTAATTTCAAAGAATCTAAGAATTTGTACTATTTCTATACTCTGAAAATAACAAGCTTTTTGATTTAACTCTCATTCCGTTTTCTCAATTTTAAATGGATTAAACACTGAGTTATAACCAGCTGAATACACTGAAATGAGGAAAATATTATTTCTACATCTGTAGAAGAGACATCTGCTGGCAGACGCTGCTTCTCACTTCAGTAAATTCAGGCTTCAGGTGCTAAGCTGGTAGCTTGTATCCTGTCAGCAATGTAAATTTTCTTGAAATATGTGCAGTTTAATTTTGATATACTAAAATTTGATTTTTAATAATATCTGTAACACATATGGTCAACTTCAGTATGTTTTGTCATCATTCAAGTTTATTTGTACATAATTTCTTTGCTCTTCTGCCAGTAAAGAATACTAATTAAGATCCGTCACTTGAGTTTCATTTAGTAGAAGCTTGAAACTTTATGTATTGAGTTGAAAAATGGCAATAATACAGTATTACAAGACAAAAACGAATAATTTCTGGCTTCTTGCCCACTTACATCAAGTAAAAACATTCAGCAATACATGACTCCTTAAGGAATGATCAAAAACTTTGGTGAAGAAAACATCATTGATACAAAGCAGAATTGAGCAGTTCAGGGAAGTTCAGGATAAGTGAATACTGCAGTTACTTTCATGGTGACCAACACTGCTGCTGGCAGATGAAAATTTTCAAGGTAGATAAAGCAAACAAAATGTACTTACATTTGTAACATTAGAAAAGAACTAGAACAACCTATTTAATATATAAATTTCATACCAGATCACTGTTACATTAGAAGTCTCATTATATGTGGCAGCTATGTAGCACACAAACATCTCCCTACTTTTCATGCTGTATTTACCAGCATTAGCTTTTCCACACCTTTGTTTTCAACGAAATCAATGTTCTTTGAACTCGAGCCTGAAGTATTACCAGTGTATGCCCATATATATACACCCACACATGTTCAGAGATAGCACTATAGATAAACTGAAAAAACCTCAAACACCAAAACACCAACCAAGCATTATTCCTGAATGCCAGATTAGCAAAAGCAGCATTTTTAATTGATAATTTTGTTTCAATTGTTAATTTTCCCATACAATATACATACTGAATTTTGAGTTCACCTTCGACTGTGACTGAAAATAATCTGGTTTTATATAGGAAGGTTACTCTGATCCTGAAACTACCAGAGCATCTGCTCAATTTTACACACTGAGCTCTATTTCAAGAATAGAGCTTGACTATTTCTTTATTTCTATTTCAATATATTCTTGACTATAATAAATATTGCCATGCATTAGTGTGGTGAAAATTAACAACCAAGTACTTACGAGGCAGTAATTACAACTGGGACAGCATTATTTGCAGCAAAACCGAGGGCACTTCAAGAGAGTGGTGTTTAGAGCTTATCATTCTTGCCAGATACAAAAGAAAAAATGGAGGGGGGCTCAGGGGAGAAGCAGATTTCTGGTATGTTATGCAGCAGTGGGAGAATTTACTGCCCATCTTCAGCTACTGTGATTTCCTTTGTGTAGGACAAAGTGACTTGAGCAAACCACAAAATCCTGTCTGAGGTATCATTCAAACCTTTTGTGTTTCAGTGATTGCCCTTGCTTTGGAAGTAGAAAGCACCTCTTTAACAAAAACTGCTTAAAAAAAAAAAAAGTCTTGCATTGACTTTTAGTTTTGCAGTACAGCTAGCACTGATAAAGATTGTTTTAGTAATAATCTAGAGCAGAAAGTTATAAGCCACCTTTTTCTGCACAACTGTGGAACTGACAATACTTGTCAATAGTTTTGTTTCAAACTCACACTACTGAGATCTCTCAATGCAGTCTCTTTCTTGCCTCAGATTCACTGAGTGCTATCAAGACTTAGTGAACCACAGCACAATAAGCCTGAAGTGGACTTGCTCTGAGATAAGATCAATACAAACTTGACAAATGTTTGTACAGTCTTCTACAAAAAGTCCCAGACTACTGAAATTCCATATCCTAGCCCCAAAACCTAATAAAAATTCCAGGTCCAACCACAACATCATTTCTTCTAGCCTTCATTATTCTAGCCTACCGTACTGAATATAGAGCTCCACTTTCTATCTTTTCATCAAGTATTGTTACCTCATCATAGCACAACAACCTTCCTTCTCACTTTTAAAGCTCTTCAGAACTTACCAATCGTTGCCTGTGCATTTTATTTTGTGCCATCACTGGCCTTCACCTTCACTGAAAAACACCAGCTCTCAGCAACTGTCGCTGTTAAAAGCCTTAGGCTTGCCTCATTCCCAACATCCTTCAGATGGCAATAAAAAAATTTTCTCCAAAGTTCTGACAATTTCTAGAGACACTGCCTGATTTCAGCTAGACAAAGAGTATATCCAGATAGACTACCAAATGATTATTCCATCCTCCAGGTCTATCTGTTTCTTCTAATCTAACTTGTCTGTATGACACAACCTCTACTGAGGATAGGCTATCGTATGTATCACTGTCTGTACAACGTACAACACAGCATAATTTAATGAAATCTAGATTTTCTGGCATACCACAATACAAATATTGGCAGAAAATCGAACACCTTCTTAACTTGGTAACTAAGTAACACAGGTCTTTTTTTCTCTTACCATTTTTGATGTTGGGTATAACAAGTTGCGTAGGCGAATTTCTGTTTCCGATGCCTTCTTTCTTTTGGTTGATAGTTGTGATGAAATTGCTGAAAGTGGAAAACTGACTTTTGGCTCCTTCCTCCAAGTCCTGTAATTAAGATGACACTATGCTATAAAGGGCTAATACAATACTGCTAGAGTAATCTTACTAGTGAGGCATTACACAGAATTCTTAAACACCTTTTATCTTGAAATCAGACTGCTAATAACTAAATAAGGCATAAATAATGATTCTGTAAGTTTGTTTCAAATCCAATCATGAGAGGTACCATAAAATTCCTTTCCATTACATTAAAAAACTCAAGTATTAATTTGCAGGATATGAAGATATCTTTGGATTACTGTGAGGAAAACACAATACAATTAGAATACTGCCAATGATATTCTAACTTTCTGTATCCTACTGTCTATCTACTTTTACATTCCTCACTATATCCAGCTCAGTTTAAACAGATGAAAGTGTCACACATTCCCTTTTCCGAATAGTCCCAGTATATTGAAGTAGTTTAGACAAATTTCCCAAGACTTGAAATGTGGGGCCAAAAGTTCTAACCTGCTAATAAAATATAAATACTGACTACCTGGGTAAGACTCCCTAATGACTCAAAATTGTCAGCATCTGCTGCCACTGAAGGAAGGCTAACCAACAAACATTTGTTAACACAGTGCTAAAAGAAACCCTGCTTGAGCACCTGCACATGATATCACCAAGGCGCCTGCACAAGTCTCTGCTAGGAAGTGTAGAGCGCTAATGTGTTTTAACAGTGAACAGAAGTGAAATCACACATCAGACTTCCAAAGGATTGTGCCAGTTAGTCTGTTTGACTAATTAGCACTGGGTGCTATTAGATGTAGTTATTTACTACGGAATTTGCAAAGCAGAGCTGGGATTAAGAAGCTTGCCCAAGATGACAGAAGTCTCATGACAAATATCTTAACTTTCATCTCAGCCTCAAGTCATCAGTTGGTATCAGGAAAAGGTAGATCAACGCAAAAACGTATACACACTTGTCTACACATCATGATTTTCAACCTCACAGTAACCTAAAGACCCATTTTCTTGATATCTGGCATCTGTGCTCTCAGTTAGAAAAAATGTTTCCATGCAAATCAAAACTTTAATTCCCCAAATGAGAATAGACATTCTAGAATAATTAACACACTGTGATATCAAATGTTTTAAACCAGTACATTTCCCTTGCCCATTAAGAGAAATAAATTTGGGCTAAGACATGCAGCCAGAGTTCTAAGGAAAGCACTTCACTTCCACCACAACATCCTGAAATATCACCAGGAGGGTAATAACACAGCCCATAAACCTACCACACCACAGTGCACACAAGCTGGTACTCTGCCAGGAACTTTAAATAACTGTGGCACATACAGATATTTTTCCATGGCTTATAACTCAGTAAATTACAAATTTGAACAATCAGTAGGACTTCTGGCTTTAAAAATATCAAATTTCAATTTCTAAAATTGGTATTTTTACCAAATTTCAATTTCTAGTTCCAAATTCCTTATATGCAACAAGCATAACGTAATTACCACTGTAATTTCCAGATTAACATTTCCTTTAATTCTAAAATTTTGAAATATCATTAAGATAATTCTTAAAAATCACCTGGCATGTGATTAGAGAAAAACAGACCTGGGACAAACATGAGTGACTGAAAAAGAGCTTCCAAACAAATCCAGATCTGAGGTTAATCTCCTCTGTGCCAAAATGTGTGCTCTAGGCAGAAAACCTCTGAACTCAGAACAGTCTAATTATGATTAGATTAATAGGGGATAGATAGCAGAGATAATTGAGAAAAGGAGTTTTTATTAAATAAATTATTGTGACAGCCTTTTTGACTGACAGCTTTCTAGGTTTTATTCCAGCCGTGCCACTGAAATACTGTGGGTGAACAGTTTTTAAAAAACTTTCTCCTTAATGCCACCTCCCTCAGCAGTGATCATAAATAACCAAAATTGCATATCCTCTTTAACTCCATCATTCTGTTTCCAGTGCAGTTCCAATGATATTAGACAAACATATGGACAAAGGCTTTATTGGAAGGCCCTGGAGGAATACTGGGAAACTTCATGCTCATAAACTGACAACTCCTGAGGGAGAAATCTAGGGCAAGTGCACAGCACCATGTCTTGAAAATTTTATAGGAGGTCACTGAGCTTCCAGAGCCTAAGACTCTACAAGCACACTGCCATCAAAAACCTGAGCATTTGTCGTCCCCCTCCCACCCACCATAAGCACGAACATGCTTAGAGAGAGTTAGTGGATCAAAGTAACCTTTAGTCCTGTTTTCAGAGCATAGGAATAACTTACAACTCTGCTGGCTTCTCAGTGGAAGTTTTCTAAAGCATTAAGCCCTCCATAAGGCTAGAGAGATACTAGCATTATACTTTATATTTCCCATTACTGAGGTTAAATGAAATGGTGAAAAAAAGTCAAAATGTTTGCAAAGAGCACCTACAGATTGCTTTCTGGGAACAGACAAAAGACCGTCTAGAAGAGTTTCTTGAAAATCTTATGTGAGCTGTAACATTGATTACTCAAGACTCTTACGTACATGGCAAGCAAAAACTAGGGAGGACTAAATGATTTTCTTCCCTGTGCAAGAAGACACTCAGATTACCAAAAAGCAACTGACAGTGCAACAGCCTGCACAAGAAGCAGGACTGCCCCTTCCATTCATAGCTTGAAAGGTGTAACTTTGGTTTGGTTTTGCTTTACAGGAATCTCTATCTGTTCCTATTTATTAGGGAGCAAATTACTTAGCTTCCCACAAGTTTCTTCTCAGAATCTGAATGCTGACACCCAAACTATCACCTCTTTGGAAATGTCTATGACATCTGTCCACAAAACTCTTTCTCCCTCCCTGTAACATGCTATTGAACCCCATATACGGATTCTGGTAAATTCCAACCCCGCCCTGCACTTGACAAACAATCACACGCAGCCAGGTCTGAGCTCCTCCATAGCAGGTCCACTTAGCTTATGCCTGTGGGCAACACTTCAGCGGTACATGGCTGATGTCCAGCTACAAAGAAGTTCTGATTGTTTAAGGCAGCTGGAATTTTACCTGGCCGTCCAGGGGCACACATTTTTCATTAGCTGAGCTAAGCCTAACACATTTTAAGCCAGCACTCGTATCTTTATTCTAAGGGACCTGCATTTGCCATTTGAAGTCTAAAGTGGAGATTTTCAAAGGTAAAAATAACTCCTGGGCACTTGTCCATTACAGACTTCTCCCACCAAATTGTATTAGAATCACAAGAATAAACATATTTTTGCACATTCTGACAGATTTGCAAAGCTGAAAGTCTTTCAGAAGATTGGAACGTTTAGGCAAAACACAAAATTGGCACAATTGCTCCAAGGAGTTTGCAGTTTGCATAAAATTACTTAGTTTAACATTACAATTATTTCCTGACAGTCATAAATATTATATGCTTGATCTTTTAAATTCAAATTACGAATTTTAAATGATAATTTCTCATAAGTCAATACTTATCAGAACTGCTGAACTAAAATCTCCTAAGTGTATTACCAGAGGATTAGTTACATTTTTGTTCTGTTGTTGGACTGAAGTAACTTACCGCAAGTTTTAATGTTAAGCTACGTAAGATATTCAACTCATGCCAGGAAAATTTTATGTTCTGTAATATTGTATAGTCAGCAGAAAGAAAATCACAGCTCTGGTATAATTAAAAATTTCAAACAAGGTTTCTGAAGTGAAGTTATTCTGGCAAATATCCTTCCCCATTTTTTTATTGTGTTAACTCATTCATCATTTCATCAAAATGTTCTGTCATCTTTGCTTCAACATCAAGTAGAAACCGGAAAAGACTTTTTAAGAAGAAGTTAAAAATATAGAAGTATTTCCCAGCTACCTCTCTTGCCATTAAGTGTATTAGAGCTGAAACCCTCCACCCCCGAGAACCCTTAATGAACATTCACAGTGCTGCAAACCCTCAGTCATGACTAACCCGACAGAGCAGACCGTTGTAAAATGTTAACTATAAGTGGATGGAGAATTTATAGCTTCATTATGTCATTGCTTACAGATGCACTTGTTATTTTTAAGAAACTTGAATGAAAGCCTCTCAACGGAAAGAAATATGAAAGAAAACGAGGATGATGCTTCCCCCCTTCTCTTTCCCCTCCCAGATAAAGCGGCAAACACAGCAAAGGAACACGGAGCGGCACAGGCGGGCCCGCGGGAGGCTGCCCGGGCACTGACGGGACCTACCCCGGCAGCCGCGGTGGACGCCGACGGGATGGGCGGCAATTTCTCTTGCTCCTTTTCATTTTCCTTTTCTTTTTCTTTTTCCTTTTCCTTCTCCTTCTCCCCTTCTTCCTCTTCTTCCTCCTCCTCGCCGCCCTCCCCGGCTGACGGGGCCAGGGTGCTGCCCTGGCTCAGCTCCGCGCCCGGCGGATGCCCCTCGCCGGGGCCGGGGGGCAGCTCGGCGGGAGCCGGCGGGCTCTGCAGCGACATGCTCCCGCTCCCGGCCGCGTCTCAGTGCCGCCGGCACCCGAGACCCCGCGCCTTCCTCTTCCTCCGTCCCCGAGCCCCTCCGAGGAGCCCCCGCGGGTACCCTCAGCTCCGCCGCTCCGCTCGGCGCGGGGCCGCCGCGGCACTGCAGCAGCCGCGCTGCTCCCGGGCGGCCACACACCCCCGCACGGCGGGGCGGAGCGCAGCGCAGCGCAGCCCGGCCGCCCCCGCCGCGGCCCCGGCGAGCAGGGGGAGCGCGGGACGCGGCGCAGCGGAGGCGCCGCCGGAGCCGCTGCCCGGGAGCCCCCGCGGCCGCCGCGCCCCCTACAGACCGCGGGCAGCAGGAGGGGCCGCCGCCGCCGCCATGTTGTGTACGGGCGGCTCATGGAAACGCGCTTGGCGACCGCGGCGCGGGGCGCGGAGGACACGGCGGCGGAAACTCCGCGGCGCAGGAACCGGCGCGGGGCTGCGCCTGAGGCTGGCCCCGCGCAGCCGCCCTGGCAAGAGGTGCCGGGGCCGGTGTGGGCACTGATGGGACCCAGGGGTGGCGACGAGGAAATAGACGAGTAATAAACAAATATAAACATAAATATATAAATACATGTAAATGTACAGCTGGGTGAATGGCCCTCGGGGCGGATACCGCTAGGCACGGCCGCGTCTCCCTGACGCCGGGCGGTGCTGGCTGTCGCTCCGCCGGCATAGGCTGTGCTGTCAGGGGCACTTCTCACAGCGCCCTGCCGCCCCACAGCACACTCCTCGCCGCTGCAGGCCACGCTCCAACGAGAAAACACAGAAATCACCCAATCGTTACGGTTGAAAAAGGTCTTCGAGATGATCAAGTCCAACCCTCGACGAAATACCACCATGGCCACTTATTGCGAAGGCCTGTACCGTACAATGAAGAATGACTAATGAATGTGTGAGCTTAGTGCTGTCTGTGCTGGCAAAGCCAGAGCGGTGCCAGAGTGTGCAGTGGTGGCTCCTGACCCTCCGTTTGGGGACATCTCGGGGAGACGGAGGCGGTACTCGCTGTCAGAGCCTCAGAGCAGCTCCCTGGGCGTGCTGGAGAGCTTTGCTCTGAGTGTGTCAAGAAAAACCATCCTCCGAAGAAGTGCTGTGTTGAACTGGTTGCAATGCAACATCTAAAGCAGATATATCACCACACTGGCTGTGAGGTACTGACCTGCCGCACGGTGTGTGCAGCTGCAGGAGCCCTGCTGCATGCAAAGGAGACAATGTTGTGTATCCCAACCTACATCCAATTCAAGTTCTTCAAACCATTGACAAATCAAGTTTCTTCAGACCACTCTAATTTTGTGTCTGAAGAAGAGTTTCCCTCCCAGCTTCAGGAGCAGAGTGTGAATAGCATTACAGATCACTTGAAACAAGTCTTCAAAATTGTTTTTCAGATGGAGGAAAACCATGTGATACTTTTTCTGAGCATTGGCACTACACATGCAGCTCCTGCAGGAGCTGTGGGAAAGATCTCTGTAACAGTCATAAAAGCAAAGGCACAATAGGTACTGCAGTGTTAATCTAACACATTGAAAAATGCTTTTCCGTTCTGAAGGAACTGGCAGACCTGGTGGTTTTTTAGGTTTTACTAAGAAATGGCTTTGTCTCCTTACCAAATTAAATATGAGATCTGGTTTTCCAAGAAGTTCACTCCACTTGCTGTGCTTACTTCCCAGTGGCTTTCAGCAGTTTGCATGAATAAGCGGCCTGTTGCACTTAAACAAAGCCCCCCAAACACTCACTCATCTTTTTCCTTTCCATGCCAAGAAATAACATAATGATAGTAATTTCAACAGCTTCAGTACAAGCAGCTTTACACCCAGTGGCAGTCCCCAGCTAGAAATAATTGGCACAACTGTTTTGTGGAGCTGTGCCAGCTTGAAACAGGGAAGGATTTTCTCCCTTGAGCCTGCAAAGAGAGATGAAATAAAGAAATAATTAAGTGTAGAAAGGCAAGTATAGAAACAATGGAACTGAAAAAAATATTAATTTGAGCTATAAAGGTCTGATTTTTGACAGTGTTAAAAGCACTGAAAGAGTTTTCTACCAAGATTATCTCACAAAAAGCTAACACAACATCAAAGACATCAACTTCTATTGTCAATGCTCTCTTGTGCTATTTGAAGCTGAAGCGCTCTATTGAACTAAACTAATTCAGGTGAATATTTGGACTCATGACAATTATGAAAATAGGCACGAAGAAAATGTATTCCTGTTTTTGTAAGAGAGCAAAATGACCATACACTGAAGGAGAAGCAAACACATTTTCCTACTTCTAACTAATGTAGCATACATCTAGTGCCCAGGGTTTGAAATGAAAAGTATTTCAATATCATTCATAGATCCACAAGACAGTCAAAGATATAACCACAGCTGGGAAAGACATGTCTAAAGTGGCTTTCAGTTTCCTAGCATGGATGGATGCTAGCTGGGAGCAGCAGTGCTGCATGCAATGAGGCAATGCATGTAGACCCTGTAGTTATTTGTTTCCAAAGTGATGAAATGGGGTAGTGGGCAATGGAGAAGTCAGAAAACAGGATAAAGACATTCTAGCATTCGAGATTTGTGGGATATACAAAATACACAATTTTCAAAACTAAACAGAAATACTCAGCTGCCATTCAGACTTCATGAATTTGTTGGCCAGATGGCCTGGGAGCCTTGACAAAGGGCCAAACACACCACTCAATGCCTGTATTTCAAAGGACACTTTGAAATTTGATTTTTTACATCTCTTCTAAGCTGCTTAAAAATCTTAAATCACAGGGTGCCAGCTGCTTCACACTATTTTTTGGTGGAAGCGACAAAGGTAAAGTTCAACTGAAAACTTGCTCATGCCCAAGCACACATTGCCTGGGTCTACAGTTCTTGCTGTTCCTGGAGGAGTTTGCAGTCTCACTGGACCCCGTGCTGGCACAGCATGCTGCTGGCTCAGATAAACATACGCACACTGCAGTAACACCCCTGAATAACTGTGTGGGGGACACAGGCAGGATGTGACCCTGAACAGATTTTCTTGTACTTATGGACTTAGGTACTTATGTCAACATCCTGCCTTAGCAGGATGTTGACCCTTTCAACTGGAATAAGACCTTCTCAACACCTTATTTTAAAATGCTTCACAAATATATCTCTTCTATCCAAAGAGTTTGAGTTGTCAGGAAGGGGGAAAAGTCACTGGCACATCTCTGTGCAATGACGTGGCTAGGCACAGACCGCCACCAGGAATGACAGATGGAACCAAACCAAATGCTAACATTTATTCACAAATGATTAGTAAATGCTTACAAGTAATAGATACACTCACTGAGACTGGCATTTGGGAGTGATACACAAATGCAAAAAATAGTATCATCATGACAAATATTGAATGGATCTCATATATTTCTCTGAAGTCAGAAGTCAAATTCAGCCATAGCCAAAATCACCCCTGGTTTAATTCAGCAACATTAGGGGGTAGGTTTGGGCTGTGATGGCTGCTTTCCCAGACCTCAAATGGTTTACTAGTGTTTGCAATCAAATGGCATCAAACATCTCTGGTGCAAACTGGAGTGATGCATGTCCTTCAGAAAAGGTAGGCTGAGTTTCCACTTGCTGATGTACTCCCATCACACACCTGTGCTCTGTCTCTCTTATGGAGCAGTACTGTTTCTTTCTCTTCATACCTTTTGAAGATCTTATACACTTCCCAGTACAAAATACTTGGGCCATTTAACAGATGTGTGCTTTGTGAGATGGACCCTGAGTGGGCACAAGGGGAAGCACAGAATGGCTGAAACATTGAAAGAGGAAGCAAAGGCTGGAGACAGCACACTTCCTCTCTACTGGAGTAGGAGAGAAAGAAATGGTTGGGAGTTTTCCAACACAACAGGTTTTCAGCAAAACATTCTGTTTCAACAGAAAGACCTGATTCATTGAAATGGAAATGTTTTACAAAGAAGCATCTTTCTCAGTGGCCTTCCGGCAGAACTCAGGCAAGATGCCACTGAAATCCACCTGTTACTCTGCCGACTCAGTTGGAGAGCTCACCACACTTGCCGTGTGAATCACCAAAGTTAGACACAGCATAGCTGCTGGACTCCCTGGCCCGCTAACTCCTGAGCTGCAGTTCCCTCCTGTGCCACTTGCGCACATCATCCTTCAGGGAAGATGGAAGTTCATGTCTGCTCACAAGCCATGGCTGTTCTGAGACTGCACAACCTCAGAGCTTGTAAGGGATGACCCCAGTCTTGTCCAACCTCCCCTGTCTGCAGCCATCTGTTTCCCCCGAAGTTGGACTAAGGTATAAATTTGAAGAATTTTGTCCAAAAGAGTCCAAATGATTGTGAATCCATCTGCCATTGCTAACAAGCTAGTCCATTTATACTAATTATTCTTGCTGCAAATTTGAAAATATGTCAGCCTTGAGCTTGGCTTACTCTTTTAGTCCCTGTATCATATGCCTTCATCTGCAAGAGAGAAAAACTCCTTCTATTCCAGAAGCACAAATGCAAGGTGCACTCAAACCCATCTGAATTAAGTTCACATTATTTCTGTTATGACTAACATTAGATGAACTAATCTATAGCTCTCACTTACTCTTTGGCCAACCTCCAGTACTTGGAAAGTCTCATAAAAAGAAAAAAAGAGTTTATAAACATTTATTTAAAAAATGGTGCAAAGAACTCAGATAATTATCTGAGGCACTTACATGCAAGTTGGTTTGTCTTGGCAGACAATTATGTCTTTCTGTTTGGCAAATGGTAAACTTCTGATTGAAGGTATATCACCAGAGGGGATGCATCCAGCTTGGGCATTCCTAGTGTAGAGAAGGAAGAGATAATTAGCAGTTCTGTCTTACCTGCATTGTTACATTTTCACTTTGGGTTCCTTGTCATCACTGACTGGTGTAGTACAACAGTTGTACCAGCCAACTGAAAAAGGCTTATAGACACTGGTGCCCAAGCTATAGGTGATCTTCTAGGTTAGTGATTAACTCATTTTTGTCTGCCTGAATAAGGTGAATATTATATTACCTTTTGCCATGGAGCAGGACCTGTGGGTTGAAAGAAATCATTAGCCTCTCTTTTAGAAACGCAATGGCTGTCTCAGAGGGAGCTTATCTGTGATGACACCATTTATTCAAACACTGGAACGAAGATATGGCAAGAGAAAAACTCACCAAGTGAAGAGCATTCACTTAGTGACCTCTCAACTTTAAGTTTCCATTTCTTCTCTCCAGAAAGTTGGTGTTGGTTATTCAATTTTTAAATTTCAGTTAACTTCACTTAAACTCATACAGAATATAGCAGTAGCATGACCTTACCCAAGGTATAGAAAGGCACAGACGTTAAGGCTGGGAGATAATCCACTATCTTTGTCGTGTCTGATCTGGAATTTATTTTTAACTGAGATAGAGGCAGATATTATGCACAGAATCTTACCCAATTTCTATTCAAACTGGAAATAAGAAACAGATTTGCATGCTAAAGGAGATTCAAATGTGGAGGCAGTAATAATGTTTAATTTAGAAAGTAGCTTCTCTACCTTTGTCATCATATGACCTATAAAATTGTAAAATACGGTTAGAATTAAGATTTGTTTAGCATGGCTTTTCAAATCTCTGCTTAGTTAGTGGTTAACAAACGAGTGTAATTTCTTGAAAAAGACAGCGTTCTTGAACTGAAGTGACAGCGGCAGATAAAATTTAAATAATTTCAATATGCTCCTCCTCCTCGCCTAGGAGGAACTGGAGGAGCAGAGGGTGCTGGAGCGAACGGAGGGTGCGGTGGAGGCGGCAGTAGCCGGGGCTGCAGCTCCCTCCAGTGCCAGCACGGCAGCTTTCCCAGGGAAGGGGCCTCGCCGAGAAAGCATCGTACTCGGGGTCTGGAAATTACTTATTAGCTCACAGACATGTTTGACATGGTAGAAGTTCCTAGATTTTAAGCTTTAAAGATAATAAATATGGGATAAGGTGATGTATACAGTGTTTTGCATGACTATCCTTGAAACTGTTAGGGCAAATGGCATAGACAACATTAACACCATATGCTGGTCTGGGCAGGATTAAAAGCTGGATGCTTGCAGACTGTCAAGAATTTCACATTTTTAATTCACCATGTGGTATTTCCTTTGTAATATCTAAACAGGATGGATGCAGTGCCTGCTCCTTCCAGTATCTTGGTTAGCTAACCCTAGTTGCCTTTCCTATTAATGGCTGACTTCTACAAATAGGAGAGATGTCTGAATTTGTGGAGATCTTGAGTCTCCCAAGGAAGAAAGGCCTCTGGCACACATGTGATGGCAAATAGAAGAGGCCCTCCCATTGATGGTGCTGTCCTTGCTGATGAATCTGCAACTTTCCTGCCACGCTTCTCAGTCTGTAAGATAAATCATCTCTGCTTTTCATCTGTGGCTGCAAGCCTATGGGAACCCAAAGTGGAGGGGGAGCCTCTACAAGTGTTAGTGGTGTTGTTCCTGCAGCAGAGCAAGCCCTGAGGACAGTTCTCGCAAAATCTCATTCCTCATGTGCAGCTGCAGTCTGCTTTGGATCCACCTGTGGAAGTGCAGCACAGGCACTGATGTGCCCCAGCTCAGCACCAGGCCAAGCAGAACCTGTTGGGTGCTATATCAACCTGGCTTTCCTGGGCTCAGCCTTCCCTTTTCTGGGGCTGCTTAGCTTTCCCATCTTCCTTGCTCAGGGCAAGTTGTTTGAGAAAGTCAATTTTTTCTAAAAGTGTATCACGGCTTTCTCCCCTGTGTCGTGTAAACACCGTCAGTTTCAAACCCAACTCTTTCACTTTCACAAGGTTTTCTTAACTTTCTCACACTGCTAGTAGTTTCAAATTTCCTCTTAGGCATTGCTATAGACCCACTGCTTTTCAGCACCTTGCCTGGAGTGGCTGTGAGAGTAGAGACAAGGAGCACTATGCAGTGCTAAAGCAGCCACAAATCACAGAAGGGAGAAAAAAACTCCCAACAAGAGCCCAGACTGTTCTGTAGTGCCACTACAGGCCCATCTGAATTGGTCCAGATAATAGGATTCATATATCTGACTTTTCCCTGAATTACCTTTTTAGAAATGTTTTCCCTTTAACATTTTCCTGCACTTATTCACCTTAAAAAAATAAATATTTTGATATTATTTGCACATACCTTCACCTTCAGCAGAGTTCCTGAGACACACAGTAAGGCAGTAGAGACTCCTGGAGTTAGAAATGCTATTCACTTGAATATAAATATAAGATAATAAAACAAACAGCTGTACCAGTTCCCTGTATAAATTATAATAATCTTGAAAATATGCTGGAGCTGGGGAAGGGCTCCTCTCCCTGAGAAGCAGCAGAAGCAATGTGTGATGAACTGACCATAACTCCCATTCCCTGACTCCCCTGATCCACTGGAGGGGAGGAGGTAGAGCTGAGAAGGAGAGAGGGGTGGGGGGAAGGTGTTTTGAAGGTCTTATTTTATTTCTCATTGTTCTCCTGTGATTCTGTTAGTAATAAATTCAGTTAATATCTCTAATTCACATCTGTTTTGCCCATGACAGTATTTGCTGAGTGATCTGTTTCTGTCCTTATCTCAACCCACGAACCCTTTGTTATATTTTCTCTCCCATGTCCAGCTGTGGAGGGGAGTGATAGAGAGGCTTTGGTGGGTTTTGGTCTGCCATGCAGCAAGGGTCAACCCAATACACACAGTCTCCCACATTTTCAGCTGATATTACAGAATTTACTGTTATGGAGTATAAAGGTTCCTGATTTGCTGGAGAGCATTGCAGGAGTACAGGCTCCTTCCCGAGACAGGAGTGCCAAATGATAATGTAATTTGTATTTATCCAAGTAGTTCTATTAATAATAACCTTTCAGGTGACCCAATTGTACACTTGGTAAAGCATGTCTAAAGAAGATTAGTTTCTGTCTTTCAGAGTATGAAGTAGTGTACTATATAAATACTGCAGCTTAGCTACTCTCTGTTTTGAATGTCAGTTAGGATCAGGTAGTGTTTATGTGCTCCTGAGATTTAGCAGGTTTTATTCAGGATTTCTCAAATTTGCATCAAGCTGAAACTTGGCATGTAAGCTGTCAGCAGCAATGCTAGTTTTATTCCAAAAATAGAGTAAGTTGAAGCTTTTAAAGGTGTCAAGTGGCTTATTTATGCAGTGGTTGCAGATCATTTAGTTTTCTGTCTCTTTCAACTATACAAAAGCTTACTCTGTCACCTTCCTTTTGCATTACTCCATTCTGCAGCGTTACAGTCCTGAACAGTGAGGAATAGAGGGTAAGTAATCACACTGGAGTGATAATCCAAGGATGGTGTGCCCTAGAAACGGGTGTAAATAATGGTCCTTTTTGGTAAAACAGAACTATCCTCATGGAGTCACCATAAAGAAAAAAAATTGAGAAAATATCTGAAACGCTGTCCAAAATGCTGTAATATTGCTTGATTGCACAGTGGAAGGGCAGGCAAAATCCCCAGCACTGTGAAGGTTTCCTAACACTCCCATTTAGACAAGGAAGGATCTTCTTCCAAGGATCACTGAAGCCTCCTCCTGCAGTAATTATTGCAGTGTACAGCTCTAGCTCCACCATGATATTTATTGAGCGTGTCTATTAAAGTCTAAGGCAGAACAATTCAGAAAACTTGTATACATCACTTATGTTCAGTGATCTCCAGCACTGAGTGGTAGCAAACTGCCCCTCACAGAATAAATCAACCCAAATATATATAACCACAAGTGGACCCCTTTGCTCCATTTTGTGCAGCCAGAGAAATGCCCTCTGCCATAACCTAAGCTTTGGTAGACTAGAAAACTAAACTAGGAGATTGTAAAGCATGAGAGCTTTCTTGCAGAATGTCCTGCCAACAGCTGCAGGAGAGGGCAGGTCGTTGTAAACATCATATAAACCCTGTCCTCTTTCCTTTCCAAGTACTCTGAAAGACAGGATGGGGAAGGTAAAGCCAGGGAGGGCTTGCCTGGTCAGAGGTCTTGCAGTCAGAGGTCTGTCTGCAGCACACGTTTCCGTTTGTAACAAGTGGAGGCAACATCCAATTACCTGCAATCATGTTGATCTATAAAAAAGTCTCATATTATGATATGTAGATTTTTGTTATTTTTGTCAGTTTTAAGAATACTTACAGGTTGCAAAGATTGTGATCAGGTTTCAATGGAACTTGCTCATTTAATGTGACCTTCAGATTCATAGCTGTATTTATTCTGGTGAGTAATTTACTCTGGGTAAAAGCACTTGTGCCAATACAGGTTAGTGTGCATGACTTCTTTCTTCTACACTTCTTGGAGAGGCATCCCCCATCTGTTCAAAAAACAAAGAGAAGTTGTCACAATGGTTGCATACAAATATTTTTAAGTTTGGACCCTTTCACTCCACTGAGTCAAACTAGATTGAAATGTGAATAGAGACCAGTCACAAGATTATGAACTTGAAGCATTTGCTCATACATAATATATATTCACTACTCAATAATTTTTTTTCTCTCAGGAATGGTAGAATTTCAACACTCACTGGCTATACCTCTTTTCAGAGGTCTTCAGCAGTAATTTCTCTTACTCCATAAAATGTTCAGCTTTACCAAAATAATAGATGAGGCCATATCAAGCTCTATTTAGTAGCCAAGATTTGCACACCTACAATAGTCATGGCATGCAAACATTTTAGTCTTTCCTGTCAGAATGACGCAATGTGAAAAACCTGAGTTAATTTATTTGGGCTTTAGACAGCTGTGGATGAAAACTAATTTCTGGTCAGGGTTTGAAATCATTCCAGCAGGAGCTTACTCTTAAACAGATGCTCCAGAATTCTATTAGGAAGGTCACATATCTCACGTCATCATTTGATGGAAACCTGGTCAGAAGTCTCTTCTCCTCCTGCTACAGCTGTTTCTGTGAAATAGCAAACATGTTTTCTGGTCATTGTGTGCTCTGTGAATTATTTCTCTAAAAGCTTATTTACAGAAAAGTCAGGGTCCATTTTCTTAACTCTACAAGCATGGAGATTGAATCAAATAATGTTTGTTAAAAATCCTATGACCCTCAGTGTGGCAAAATTCTGAATTTTTTTAATAATTTCAAAATATTAAAATAATTTTGCAGATATTAAAAAAACCCCAAACACAAAAGGGATTCTTTATAAATCCTTTGGTTTTGAAAATATATATATATTAAAAAATTTAGAGAGTGCATTTTTCCCTAGTGGTCATAAAAATGAGACAGCCCAGAAATATACAGGCAAAAGAATGCATGGAAGACACTTGGTCCAGATGCTTTTTGTGTCTCCTCAGCCTCCATGAACACCAGGTTTCATTGCAACATTTTCCCCTCAGGGAACATCATGGTTTATGCCAGAAATTTCTATATCCCAAGAGTTTCATCTTTACCTGTCTTCAAGAGAGACAAATAGAAGGTGGATATTTTTGGTAGGTTGCTCATGCTGTTGCTAGTCAGTAGAGGCTGCAGTTTCATGAAGGCTTTCAGTTCTGGTGTGAAAGAAGCTGTCCACCCTCTCCCACCCTACAGCTACCTGCTGTCATCCTACCTTCCCCTGTCTTTGCAGGAACATTTTGTGTGGTCATGGGAAGCACAGGTTGTGTTTAAACCAGGGAAAAACTCAGAAAGGTGGGTACATCATCTGTGAAAAGATGGTGAAGGCCAGGAGCAGGGTCTGGCCTCAGCAGTGGCTCAGTGCTGTACCTGAAGGTCAAGCACCAGCTCCAAGGCTGGAGCTCACCACAGTCATGTAGGTGCTGTGCAGAAAGAGGGATTAAATCAGCCCCTGGGAGAGATTCAAGCAGGGCACCCCTAGGATTCAGAGCCCAAGTTCGTTTCTGGTGCCTGGCCGCCTACATGTGCACTGAAGGGGAATGTGCACGTAGGTTATATTTTGCAAGAACTTCCCAAAAAAGGTACAGTGAATATTTTTTGCTTGTGGTGTGATTTGACACATGACATGCCGCAGCAACCTTCCAGGCCAAAGAATGTGATCCCAGTATGTATCTGATATAATTAAGGATGGATGACTTAAGTACCAGCTCATGTCTGTGGCCTGAAGGGATACCATTGGACTGAGATACAACATTGTGGTTTTGCTTCCCATCTAGGGAGTTGCAATATGTGCTAAAAATAGTGTTGGGCATGTGGAAATGTAGAGTGTTATCGCATGCAGAGGGGGACATGGAATGTCAGTCCCAGTTCACCCCAGAAGGGGGAAAATGGACATTTTAAGGAAGCCTTTTTGTGTTGCCAGCAAGATAAACTGGGGCTGGGTTGACATTCTTTATCCCTTTCCACGCTGTCCCTTGCAGGATGAGGAACGATCTGTTTAGAAGTGAGTCATAGCTAAATAAAACATGCATAGGTAATCATTTGCACCATATTAGGCATCAATTTTCCACCACACATCATATCTATGTAGCTACTGGAGACGTTGTTTTCTTCCCTGTGTTTTGTCATGGCAAGATACATTTATTTTTAACCTGTATTTAAAGTCACTCATCTCTAGGGAAACATGGAAGGGATACTTGACATGAAAGGACCTTATCTTCTCTCCAAAGCTCCTCTGTGCCCAGGCTCTGCTATCCCAACTCTGGGTGGCACACCATGACTGTGGTTTAAGAGAGGATCCAGGAGAGAAGACTTGTTCTGACAATCTTTTTAGAAAAACTTTCCACGATCCTGTCTGAAATTATGGTTACAGACAGCAGCATCTGCTGAGTTATTTAAAGTGGTACATTCAGGTTCTACAATCATAGAATCAGAAAAGGAGAGCAGAGAAATTCGTACACTAAGTTACTTGTGAAGGACAAAAAGGTAATAAACAAAATGTTCTGGATAAATAACAAATTAGCCAAAGTGATTAAATTTCAGCCTCAGAGAGCTGTAGAGCCAACTCCTGCCCACTTTACCCATATGAGTAGTTTCATTAACAACAATCTGCCTCTTAGTAAATTGCCAGTTATAATAAAAACAAATAACTTGTTCTTTTATTTCTCTGCTGCTATGCATTTTAGTAATTCCAGATGTACTCATTAAAGCTGGCGCTTTTATACTCACATGTTGTAAAACACTCTTGCCTTACTGTTAAACTCCATCTCCCTTTTCCGTGTGGGCATCAATATAGCCACAAAAGAGACAGAGGCAAAGTAAATACCTCCAGAACAGGTGCAAGAGCAGGATGATGCAACCGTCTGCTCACTCTGCCCACAGGAGCAATGCTGCACCGCGGAACCATGAGCATGGATCCAGAAAGTGGCACTGAGTGAATTCCATGCCAGAATGTTGACAACATTTGATATGTGCAAGAGGGCCACGGAGTGCACAGAACTGCCTGTCCAGCGGAACATAACACCACGCGAACACCGTCGGGGTTGGATTTGCACACAGTAATCATTTATTGGCTACAAAACCAGATGTGCCTTATAATTGCATCTAAAATGTGCATTCCCAAAATTAACAATCCAAAACCTGTATGAAGATAAAGGTTTTGTGACCCTTATAATTTATTTTAAAAAGTTGCTCTTCATTTTCTGATGCTGTAAGTCCAATTTTAATAAAGTACTGGGTGATATCTGTGAAGGGCTTTTAAAATATTTTTTACTTTGTCACACTTTTATGTTTATAATGACTATATACTATGAGGACAAAGAGGTGACAGAGCACCAACTTTGCTTTGAAAGAGTTGGTTGTTCTTTTCCAAAGTACTTAAGGCTATTCAGGAAAATCATGACCTTTAATATGCACATGTACAATACTTAGTCTGCGAAAAGAAGTTGGCAGACTTCTGCATGGAGCTGTTGGTAACATCTCTTTCCTGAGCAATGGTACGTTTAAGAAGAAGTTGTCAGTTTTTTATTCTGGCCACGAGAAGTGACACCCCTAAAGACTCACTTTGTGCCCATTCCTCACTGAGAGGAAAACTGGCTCAGCACTGCAACAACTCTGGAGGGAAAGATTTCATTTTATTGCCCCTGCATGAGGAAAACTGAGGTAAAATAATATGAATTTGGATTTTTGTCCACACTTCCAAGAGCTACACTTCAGAAGCTAGTAGGGTTCTCTACAGACATTATTCATCCCTGCTTCTGGAGCCCCTGAATCTGTCATGCTGAATGTTGTTCAGAAATGGAATAGAAAGGCCCAAAGACAGCTGGCAATCTGTGTGATACAACAGATGATAAATGAGTGCTAATGATGGAGAAAAGGAAATAACTCTGTTACAGATTGCTCAGCCATTTGAAGAATTGGTATGCCGGGAAGGTGAGAGAGGGTAAAAACTTACAGTTTTCTATAAAAAAATTTTTTTTCCTAATAGAAGGACTTTGCTCAGTGTCTTTTTACAGTCTATTTGAAGATTCATGTTGACACTGATGTGTGTCTAGTAAAGGTGAAGTATTTCCTCTTGCACTTAGAGTATTTCTGATGAATGATTTTGGATGGCTACCAAGTTGTGATCTGTGGGTTAAGGGAGACTCCCTTAGTCATAGTGGTGTGTCCTATGGTTGAACATAGTCCTACCACACTTCAGCGTGGCAGAGATGCTCTGCAGACAGAAATCCTGGACTTCTGGCTCTCATGTAGATTTATCAAGAGAATAAAACAGAGACCAGGCTGCTGCCAGTGTCCACAGGCAAATGCATTTTAAGCAGGAAAAAGTCATTTGAGTCTTTGTACTCCACCAAGGATAACACAGTCCCAGCCCAAAAAAGTAAGAATTATTAATGGTAACAGACAGCTGGAAACACAGGTCAAGGACAGAAGACGTCCCTGCCTCAGTTGTTTTCCATTTGCTCATGATGCAAAGGTCTCCAGTGACCACCTGACTGTTCTCCTGGCTTGTTGTAGCCTCGTGAGCAGAGCACTAACTGCGATGAAGTCGGGGTTCATGTGAGCTCAGCTCACATGGTAAATCAGACTCCAGACTCCAGACTCCCAGTCTGTGGGTGAAACTCCTCTGATGGTATTTCCTTTAAAGCTGTGGCACTGTGACCTTTATTCTCTGCTACATAAGCTTGGGCCCATTTAATCTAAGGCATCCTGCTTAAAATTGGTTGGCATAGTGGAGTTTCTGCCAAAAGATAATTGAAAAAAGAGAGAACTGAGTGATAGGAAGCGAAGCCAAACTATAAATGGTGTGAACCTTGTTTTCCTTTCCAAAGTAGAAAACTAAATGTATGTGATCTAATTTAAAATGAAATATATAATGTTTCATTTTAGTAAGAAGAAATGCTGAAAATCTTTTTACTACCAAACAGATGTGGATGACATTGGCTGGCAACACAGTAGTACAAAGGGACTTTTTTCAAACATTGCCACAGTATATGTTTTTTTTTTCTATTGAGATCTCACTACTATAATGCAGTCAGCTGAGAAGTGTTTCTCATGTTTTGGGTGGTAATAAATCTTCCACAAAGTATTAACCAACACCTTGGGCAGTTTTGTTTGTTGATACTACTCTAGATCCCACAATACAAATTGCTGAAACAGGAGAAGGGGTTTAGGTAAACATTTCAAACATTTCCTTCCTAGTTTTGGTCAGCATTATGTGACCACATGAGTGAAATAGCAAGGGATTCATCAATAATAGTGGCTTGAGCCTACAGCTCAGGCTTTGAGTTAAAAAAGAAAATGAAGCAACTTTTCCTTCCCCACTCCCCCTCCTTATTCCCATCTAACAGTTCAACAGACTTTGTGAGCAGTCTTGGAATAATTTCTCTTTTCAATGCTTTTAATTTAAATGACTTACTAGAAATGAATATTTCATGGCATATCAGGCCTCTCTTCTTCAAAGCTTCATCTCTTTAGTACTAATTATTTCAACAGGACCTATACGAAAGGCAAATCCTGCCACTTTTCTATATTAACACTGTAAAACTAACTTCATTTGACAGTTAAAGTCCTCATTTCTATATTTCCTCATTTTTACTTTTTAGTGTCTCCCACAGAAAGAAGTGACACTGTTTGTACTGTCATGGGGTTAACCCCACAGTTAATCAGTTATGGCCTCATTAGTAAAAAAGAAGCAAGACTGCTAACACTTAATCCTTAGTTTTCTTTCTCTTCAAGCCAAAGCCACCTTTGATTTCCATACTGAAATTTCTCATAGCAGTAGCCCCGAACAAAGTACTGTTTAATCCTCCAGGTCAGTTTGACACAGTGTGCATTGCCTGCACAAGAAAGCAAGGTCTGCTTGGGCATTTACATGTTTGGAGCTAAGAAAGTTTCCCCTTTGGTGTAAATAGTTTCCACTAGACCTCACTTCTCTTGTAGTAAAAAAAAAAAACCCAAACCAAAGCCAGAACAAATCGACCTTCCATCTGCATTCCTTTCACATTCTGATGGCCACAAACATAATAAGATAGCCTCCCAAAACAGACCCTTATGTCATTTGATCAAATGGAAAGACATGCAGTACGAAGCTGGAAATCTTTTCCGTGTACCTTGGCCAAGGTCAAGATAACGTTGTGTCCAACCTGTTGCCTGGCATGTCAGCATTTCAAATGTGCTTTCAGAGGCTCCTGCCACAGTTCTTTTGTGCAACATCCACACTGAGGAAAACACATGCAAGGCAAAGTGCAGGCTCTTCATTTCACCTTTTGAAGTTCCCTTGTTCCTTCACTCACACTCAGCCTTCAGCAGCCCATCTCTCTTAAAATGCAATTTACAATGAGAATCTTCCTCTCTCCTGGCTTCTGCCTGACTCTGGAAGTCTGGCTGAGCATCCAGGTGGAGCCTCGAGAAGGCTTGAGTAACAAAAGCCACTGGGAATGGGCTACAAGAGGTCAGCAAGGAGGCTCATGGTGGCTTCTGCCTGCTCATCGCTGATGTAATCCCCCAGGCGAGGGCACTGAGGGCTGCTCTGTGCCACCAGAGAGCATAAAGCAAGAGCAGTGCAGCCAAAGAGCAGTGAATGCTAGGAGCACGTGGCAATAATTTCTCCAGCCTACTCTGTGTCATTGAGCAGTCCAAAGGTGGGGAAACACCTCAAAGGAGGAAAGAACCGCAGGTTTGGACTTCCACTGCCCATCCTCCCACTTCTGAACTGAATGACCCAGAAAATTTTGACTTTCTTGAACTGGTGTTCCCAAGTGTGGCACTTCACTGCTCTAAACGCTCGGGGCAGCTTTTCCCTCAATACCTACACATGGCCTTTTCCCACCCACACTAAGGTTTCTGATGGAGAGCTAGAAGGCTTTGCATGCCCTTGCCCATTTCCACAGCCAGTCTCCTGAGTACCCAACATCCTTATTCACAGTAATCAGATGCATGAATCTAACAATTCAATTCCAGTTGTATAAAGTGCAAATTTCTGTAAAGATGGAGTTACCGTCACAAAAGAACCTCATGTTTATTGTCAGACCCTATAGGCTTTGACAAGTTTGTTAGTTTTAGACGTGAATCTTAGCTAACTTCCCTTCTTTGGATATTACGAGACATTGACCTCTTAAGCATTTAATAACCATGATGAAACAATAAACTAGATGACATGAAACTTTGTGGAATTAGCTCTGCATTTGAACGGAGCTTTTGTTGTATCGTTTAGCAATCACACACAGATAAGCTTGTGAAGTGGTTCTTGTGAAACAGCAAAACAAGTAGGATGAAGTTTTATAAAGAGAAATCCTTCATGACATTGTAGCTGAATAAAGCCAAGGCATAATAATTTCAATTTTCCATACAAGATACTGGCACAATTTCTACAACAGAGCTGAAATGGTATCTGCAGATGGCCATTGGGGTGCAGATTAACTCTGTTTTTATGAATGAAGCATCCTGGCACGCACAGGTGATCTTCGAATGCCAAGGATTGCCTCTCTCTTTTGCATCACAAAACATCTGCAACAGTCCTACAGCATTCAACAACTCCGTTTATGATCAAGAGCCAGATTGTGATATTTGTGTTCATAGCTATTTAGCTTTTACCCTAGGTTCCCTTCCCAAATTTTCCTCCATTTTATCCTGCTTCTGTTGGGCTTGTAACCATATAAATTACATGAACAACTGTATTTCTGTCAGGCTAGTCACCCTGTTGGAGCTGCCAAAATCTCACTGGGCTGGTAAATCAGTTTGGTAGCTGCTACCAGACGTAACAAGGACATCCACTGATGTCCAGGAAGCTATTTGTGAAGCAAGACACTACTTGGAGGGAATATGGGTATCTCACAGTTGATCTGCTTGCTAGCAATATGGAAGCAAGGGGAGGAAAACCAGGCAGAAATATTAAAAAGCCCTTTTGTATGGTTAAATACTTGTTTTGGGGTTGCAAAATACAGGAAAATATGCAACATAAATATATTATTCCAACAAAAGCTAGATCAATGAACATGATTCCTCACATAAAAGCTGGAGCACAATGATGAAAAAGTATATATGCCGGCAAAAACTCCATCCCTATTTACCCCTCTCTATTAATACAATCATAGCTTACTCTAAATCCAAGGTAAAACTTAAATGCATTGAAAACAAGAATATTTTGGTTTGCAACTGTTAAAAACAATTGAATATGATGTTAAGTTCACCACAGATTTTGTCAGCAAGTCCTTGCTCCTTTAAACTCCTATGTACAGGCTTTCTACTCTTCTGTAGCGGGGACTTTTTAAAGTCATGAATTTGGCTTCGTTTGCCTGTCAGTTATGCAATCTGGGCAATGTGGAGAGCAGCATTTGAAAGACATTGTTTGCAAGGTTGTGCTGGGTGACAGCAGCACTTCCATCTGGCAAATGCCTGAAATGTGCATTCACTGTGGGAAAGACAGGAATAAAAGAGGAGAATAAGGTGATATTGGACACTCAGGTGCAGTTACAAAGTCTGACCTGGCATGTGGCAGAGTTTTTGGGCAGGCTCAGAGGGTACCAGTGTTGTACAACAACAGAAAACACAGCATTAATTCTCATTTCATCTGCAGTGCTTAGCAAACAAATAAATTTCACTAATTTTTCTTTAATCAGATTCATAACTAAAATAATCCTTGCTTCAGTGAAATTGGAATAAAGAATATTCTAAAAGCATGAACAACTGATAAGACATGAAGAAAATTACTTCCATGTGTATGAGATTATTTGAAATGAGACTTCTCTTTTAAACAAAGAGTACTGTAAACAAATACACAATCCAGTCCATTAACTTAAATTGGCTGGATTACAGTTTGAAAATAAGATACACATGTTGGCAATTATTACACTTCACTATAGTTAGGCCTTTGAAAGACACACATCATGTTTTTTTTCTGTGGAAATTGTAGCCTTTTTAGCTTGCCCTACTAGGAGATTTTGAGAAGTATCTTTTCAAAATATATATACATGCCTGACTTCTGAATCCATGTTCAGACAAGAGAAGGCAGATCCAGATTCCATCAGTTACATGAGCTGAGGTGGAAGTTCAGAGGGTCTTCCAGCCAGTTGGGATATACCACAGAGGGGGACTAGATATAGATGTCTCAGTGGCTACTGTGTTTGCCTACAGCCTGTGTCACTCAGGGTGTTACACCAAGAGGGGCATTGCCTGGTTCAGCTGGGAGAACTGTGCTTCATTCAGTGCTCTGTTTCGTTAGGGTTATTTTACCTTGCAGGATGGTTTTCGTCATGTCCTGGTTTCTAAAATGTGGCAAAACAGACCTTCCCTACTTCCTGCAGATGTTCTTAGGGGAACTTAAATTTCTAGGCTGTTAGGTAGTAATTGCTGAATATAGATTTCTTTTTTCTTTTAGTGTAACTTTGAAAGAAAAAGCTTCTCTGCTCAATAAAAATAAAGAGAGAAACCTTCTGAACAACAGCAGCCTGGCAGGCATTCAAAGCACTCATGTCATGTCCAGGCCAAGTTCTTGTTCCCTAACAGGTAGAGCCCTTGTTTCGCCCTGGCTCTACTGCCTGGCTTGTGATAAGCCCCAAGCCCTGGTCTGTTGGCCATTCTGGAGCAAGCCTCTCTCAGAGTGAGAGCCTTCTCTGTCTGACACACCACAAAGCATGATTTAAGCACTCCACATGTCTTGAGAGGGCTCTGTGCTGGAATGCACTGGTTAGTGGAGAGAGGCAAATTAGATCCCACAAAAAGTGATAGAGATCGTAACCAGAACACCACATTCAGTCTAAATAAATGATTGTTCTTGCACAGTTTGGACAGATGGCTGGCAAAACCAGCCAGGGGCATTTCAAAGATAATATTCATGTGCTGTCCCACTTGTCCATGTTAAGGAAATGCATGTTAATGTTAACCCTGGCACTAACCCAATACTGAGCTCTGACAGTAGAAGGACATACACAGCAAGTAGGAAAATGTCTGCTGAGATTAGAGGTGACTCTTCACTCTCACAATACAAGAACTTTGTGCAACAGCTGTAGGGAAAAGAAGAGGAATCTGAGGCCTGAAATCTCTGCTTCAAGCCCATTATAATTTCCAAAATATCCAAGCAATGATGACAAAGTGTTTTGCAGACATTATTGGGTTCTGGTGCTGTTAGTCCCATCCTGGCACAGATAACACACAGGCATGAAAAAGACAGACCTAACCTCTCCTTTCTGTCATGCAGCCCAGAAAACCAATGAAATATTGCAATAGATATGAACATCAGCACATTTAATCTCCTTGTCTAATTGACACCAGTATTGGTGGCTCACAGCTATATGATTTAGAAAGATACGAACTTAAAATGTCAAGTGTAGAAGATAAAGGAACTCTGGCCTCAGCTAAAATTCTCATACAGCAACTCCCCAAGTAGAGAAGCATCAGAGTTCAAGCATTATTTACTTCACCCAAAATTTACCACATTTACAGTATGAAGGATTCCGCCAGTGAAGGAGCTATGTCAGTCCTGTCTCGCCTTCCAGCACAGCAGAGACAAAGATGACCAGGTGATGGTTTAACTTCAGTTACTGCACTTCAGGCTTCATTGGGGATGTAGCAAGACCTCATTCTTCAAGCAAAGCCTGGGATAAAATTACATCAGACACCATTCAAGTCTTCAGCTGCCTTGAGCACGCCACTAACATAGGAAAACTTTTTTCCCTGTTGTATGTTACAGAAAACCTCAGATTATTTTTGGGTTTGGTACTGATTCTAATGTCACTTTTAAAAAACCTGAAAAATGGAATGGAGTTAAAATCGAGAACTTCATAAATCCTACTAGAAAAAATTCTGTTTAAATTACATGAGATGGAAATCTGTTCTGAAAACTCTCCAAAGGGTCTTAAAAATGCAGTATGGGGAGAAAGATATCATCCAATTAGTCCTCTAGCCCTACCCACCAAAATGACCACACTAAATAGCAAAATAATCAGTTAAGGAGGGATCAGAAGGCATGGGGAAAAAATTAAGCAAAGGACTCAGCAAAGCCAGTATCCCCAGATCTCTCTGTGTTTCATTTCATTCTACAAAGCCAAAGATTGTTTTCTTGAAATTATAAAATGAAAGCCAGTCCTGCCCTGTTTTGTTAGAAAGCACTGTTCTTTTTATATCAGCTACCTGCTCAGACAAGCAGAAAATTTCAGATAA
The DNA here is from genome assembly GCA_036630365.1 of Acanthiza pusilla. NCBI lineage: Eukaryota > Metazoa > Chordata > Aves > Passeriformes > Acanthizidae > Acanthiza > Acanthiza pusilla. Next base: position 16,551,985 of record JAXCHO010000234.1, read on the forward strand.
ATCCTTTTCACAGGCTCTCTTTTTTTTTTTTTTTGTTTTTTACTGTAGGGCCAAATAAGTGGATGAGGAATTTATGTTTTTTTTTTTTTTTTTTTAAATAATGACAGATAATAGAAGCATTTCTGCCTCTGTGTTTGTGACCACTGACTGGTGACAGCAGTTAAGTATTACTGCCTTGCAAATTTTCTTCCATTACCAGGCTGGTTGATGTGCTGGAGGCACCAGAGGTGACAGAGCCGGGCTGTCAGTGGATTTCTCATGTTGGCAGCCAGCAGTAGCACTATGGCAGCTATGCTTTTATTCCCGTCATGGACACGCTGGAGCAGAGATCCAGAGGCTTTGCAGCGGGTGGGGGACACGGAGCTCACCCCACAGCAGCCCCAAAGGGGTGCCATGGCTGCCTGTGCTTTCATGTTCCCATCTTTGCTGCGTGCCAAGCTAAGCCACAGGCCAGCTCAGGGCTTGACCAGCCACCTGCAGAGGATTAGGTGGGCAGCCCTGGACTGAGGTTTCACAGCAAGCCCAGGCAGTGGCTCTGGCATGTGGGGAGCTGAACCTCAGCGTCCCACGGCCCCGGCAGAGATCAGACCGCATTTGTGCACCCAGGCTTTACAAAAGAGCCATCTGTCACTGTGCAGCCACAGGGGACCTGGAGGGGCTTTGGCAGCTCGATCCAGTCCCCATGTGCAGTACAGTCTCGGTGGGACCAGGCAGTAACCAAAGCGTTACAAGTCAGCGATGGAGACCTGGGGAATTGCTCCTGGGACAGAGACCCTCCATCACAGGAATGCCATGCCAAGGACTGCAGCAATGGGAGGAGAGAAACATTCCTCTTACTACCTAGAAGGTGTTAATTCTGTGCTTCATACACTAAGAAAGTTATTATTACCAACAAATCCGTCCCTTTCTCTCAGACATAAAATTTGCAAAACTGTGAAGCCAGCTGTCTGATAACAAAGAAATCACATCAGAGATGAACACCATCAAAACTGTTTTTAAACTGCCATTCTGGAGTCGCTTCCAAATTTTAAAGTGATTGTTTAGGGATAACAGCTAAGTTTTCAGGTGACAATAAGGTTACCTAAAATAGAATTTAGAGTTTGGGTGCTCAGTACGAAAAAGGGCAGATAGGATAATAAATCTGTCTTATGGTAGATACCTCTCTGTATCATCCAGGGACCCCTCGATGTTAATTTTTATATTTTCTAATGCTTGATTTCCATTCTGGCAGGAATTATACTGCTGTAATTTGGTCAACTAGCAGCCATTACTTTCAATAAAGCCAATGGAAGCAAGATGCAAACACATTTACAGCAAAGCCAACCAACCAACTTCAACAAACAAACCTCAAGATTTGTAATTTATAAAGCACTTTCTCTGATGCAGCTCATGCACAACTCCATGGGAACCATGAGGGAGTATATTAATTCCTTTGTGAGGCCAAAGGAGGCAAGCATCAGATGGAGGACACTTTATAGTGGATCTACAATAAGTCATTCAAACTTCAGTAGTTGTTTGGGATATCTTCTGGTTCTCTGACAACAGTCTATTCTTTACAGAGCAAACATGAGCAGTGTCAAATCAAAAAGTTTTTCTAATCAACACTGAAAAGGATTAAAAAAAAAATCCTTTCTTCCCTAAAGAATTAAGGGAAAGCTCACAACACAGAATTGAAAACCAGTATTCTGCTTTTATACAAAATTTCCAAGAAAAGAGGAGTGGGGAAGTAAGTATAACAAACAGCCAAGGAATGGTCTTTAAGAAGGATGAAATGTTAGACAGTTTTCAAATTTGCCTTAAGCAGGTATCATTGTAAAAACAGACATAAAGGAGCTTTTGTTTGTGTTACAAGTGTAACTAGAAGCAGAATTCTGTTATGGTAATAAAGCTGTGACTGCAAGTATTTTACAATGGAGAAATAAGATTTTCTACTAATAAAAACATATATATTTAAAGAAATGGTGCATTATTCAGGTCAGTATTATGTTTCACCTCTGATTTCCTTTTTTTCACACCCCCTGCACACTTCTTCCTCGCCAAAAGCTATAATCCTTGAAGAGGAGGTAGTCATGCTCTGCACAAATATAATAGTCTGAACATGTCTTTTTTTCTGCAGATTGACACCTGAGAATTTAATGATACACAAAACACCTCTGCTTGAGGGATTCTTTCAGCTTTCTTAATTAACAGTACCTGTCTTTGATACACAGTAGAGTCTCCGAGAGGCGAGAGGGGCACTGCATTCTCAGGTATATTTAACACACAGCAATGTAAGGGATGCAGTTCAAGGTTCTATGCTGCTCATCGCTTTGGTAGCATAAATTTAGAAAGTGTTAAAAGGTCTAATGCCTATAAAAGTTAAGCATGTTACAGCAAGCCAAGAAAAGGGAGATGATGCATTCTCTCAGGAATCTGTCTAAGGAAGTTATGGGTGTAGCTGCCGCGCTCTTTGGCTTTGCTGAGTCTAGAGCAGGAAGTGTTCTGGGATGTCCCTGGCAAAATCTGCAGAAACAATAGCTCTAAAGTAAGTGGGAAATTTTGATAAGAGAGCTGATATAAATCCTTAGGACAAACAAATCTCCTATTGGACTGAGAGTCTAGAAGAGTAATATCTTTCTCCTGGAATTAACAGTTTATTGCAGAAAAATGAATGAAATGTTATAGCAATGGTAGATTCCCCCAGAGTGGTTACTGGGACTTCTCACTTGGAGAAGAAATGAGAGGAATTTTCTTTTTTTTATTCTGCTATTTTGTTAGTTATGTCTGTAACAGGAATTTAGACAGCAGAAAAACAATTCTAAACCACTTGGGAAACTTGTCAGCATTTTGTGATTTATACAAATTAAGTGGGACTCAATACAGTGGGACTCCAAATCTTGGCCTTCTCACCACCGACCCCAGCGCCACTGCTAAGGTGGTGCTGTAAAAGCCTACACTTACTACTGGAAAGAGCCACTACTGACAAATGTGAAAATCAGAAAATGTTCAAAGGAGTCATATGTCTGACTTCTTTTTCTAAAAGCAGAATTTACCCTCGTTATGTCTGTTCTGGAAAAATACTGTCAGTTGTTTTCTGAGTATTCAGAAAGTCCTGCTTTGTTTGCAAAATTAGGGCAGAGAACAAACAAGAGTAAGCTGTCAGCTTCAGCAAAACCATCTATTTGAAGCTGGCGGCAAATATCAGGATACCTTCTTCCCTGAATATTTTGGGCCAAAATACATCAAATGGTGGAAATCAGAGTCCAGTTCAACAATGCTCTCTTGCCCATTCTCAGTAACTAACTAACTGACTCCCTGCTGGGCTGCCCCATTGCCACACTCCAGCACTTACACCCACAGACCTGCCGAAGTGCCCAGCTGCCCTGCAGATTGATGTTAAATGTAGCTTCAGCGACTGCAAATGGAGACCAATGCCTTCACTTGCATAATGCACAGGCTCTGCTCAGTGTTGAAACAAATGCTGTGGTTCTTCAGGGAAATGGGTGACTAGAGTTAACCTCCTTGGAGCTGTTTTTTCTGCTGTAGCAGCTTTTTTTAAGTAAAGAATTTATTGGTGTGAAAAACCAGGCATGTTCTTAATGCCAAAGTTGCAGTGCTCGTGTTTTATACCTGTGCTTACTTCACAGCACCATTCAAGCCCTGGTCTAAGTAGCCTTAATAATAATTTCTTGTTAATATTGAAGTAGCTCCTCGGGAAGTTCCCACATGAAAAAAACTCTGCTGACAGACTGAGAAGAGGTTCAGGTAGAAATTCTCCCTCCTGCAGCAGCACTTTAGGATTTGCTGTGAACCTAAACATGTGAAGAATACAGCTTTCGCCCACAGATGGCGATGAACACAGTCTGTCCCTTCCCAAGATAGAAAACTGCAGATTTAGGCTCAAAGAAATGCCAACATACAGCTTAAAGAAAGGGGCTCTGGTTTATATTAAAACAGGATAACCAGTTTGGCATGAAAAAGGTGAGAGTCAGATTGGTATCCACCCATTCACCAGGCTCCGAGCAGCCCAGGAAGGCGCAGGCTCAGAGGAAAACTGCCTCATCCTAATAAGGCAGAGCTGCCTGGCAGTGACATAGTCTGGATGCCTTCTCTATGAACTAATGCTCCGGGGAGCTGCCTCTGCGTGGCTCAGGAGCCGTGTCATCTTTCCATCAATAGCAAAGTGTGCTCACCTCTGCAGGATCGCTGTGCTGAGCTGCACACAAATGCTGTGCTCGCATGCGTGCTGCAAGGAAATCTCATGTTACACGAAAAGCCACTTACCGATGTCCCGGGTTACCCTCTGCATCTCCTTCAGCAGGAAAGACCAGGGAAAAGAAAACACTCACCATCCCTGAATAGCAAGCAGGTTTTTTCTGCACAGGGGATATAAAATTATAGCAAGTATTTTATTTGTTTTTTTGACTCCGTAGTAAAATGACTGTGCTTCTTTGTTTGACTTGTCAAGACCCTCCTTTGTTTATCTTGATATGACTGAATCCTTTAGAAATAATAGATTTGAAATGAAAGGCAACAAACAGCTCAGAAGAAGGGCATCTACGCAAACAGCCATGTTTCTGCCTGTTGCTGTGTCGAGGTGGCAAGGTGTCTGCTGGGGTAGGAGCTGCTGCTCACTTACTTTGAATAAATGTCTTTATCTCTTGATATATTTACAACATTCATATCCACTACTTTAGTGCATTCCAGGGAGAGGCAGATCTCCCTACTGATGTCAAGAGAATCAGCTGAAAACGGGCCAATAACAATGTTTGGACTTTAAAGCAAGCTTTGTGGCTGTGCAGAAAGGAAGAGATTTAGCATTATAAGCACAACTAAGAAACAAGTCATTTACAAAGAAGAAAGTAAGTATATCATGTCAAAAATTATTAATGTAGTTGCTGTTCTTGTACTTCATAGCCAAAAAGTGATTCCTCCTGCAGCAATATTTTCATCTGAATTTTTAGGATATTTGCTTGATTAAATTCTGCAAGATGTGCCTTTTGTGCCAAAACTTCATTTCGGTCTATTGGCATTGTGGACCTTTCTCATTCAATCAGAAGTACCCCATGTATTAAAATGAAAATCAACACTCAGCTACATCTACTACATCTTACTCTTTTCTTTCAATGGTTTTAAATATTGACCCAAAATATGGTGCCATGTTGACATTTCATAGTTTTAGAAAGCAGCAGAATTAAAGCAATGGTGACCTTTTCTTACCACCTGCAAAAATCAAGTATGGCTCTACTGGCCTCTTAGTCTCCCTCCATGCCCTCCTCCCAGGTTTTGTACTAGAATGGGGTATTATTGGTGGCTAAAAAAAGAGCAAGAAATTGTGGCGAGGGAAGGAGAATGTGCTGAGGCGCTCTTGGGTGACTAAACAGTGCAATTGAAAAGATTTTGTTTAAAAACAGATGTTTATCTCTAAGCAGAAGAAAGTATGAGCTTATTCAGCTCTCGATTGATGAGATATTTTGAGTTTGTTTAATCACCATTGGGGCTCCCTAAACTTCAACTACAATTAATTTTCAGTTTGGAGGAGGTGCTCTCATTTGCTCATCAAGTATGCAGGCGATGAAGGTAACCCAAACATTCACATACAGAGAGGAGCTTCCACCACAAACCTCCCAGTCACTGTAAGCAGCTCCTTTAATAAGAGACTTCTGCAAATCATAAGGTACTCAAGAGGTGCATCAGACCAAGCATGAGTGCACCTCCATACTAATAACACAGGAAAGAAGTTGGAAGTTTGAAAGGTACTCCCAAAAGCCCTTCAAAATAATGTACATACATACTGCCAGTGAAAATGGTGACAAACCCCTTTGACATGCCATCTCCTACAGATAAATGTTTTTTCTGCCATGTCAGACTCTACCTGGGAGAGGACTGAAACTGCCCCTGACTAGAGATCTACAGTTCACTCACAAGGCTCCTGTTTCACTTGCAATTCTTTAATAGTTTCAAGTTTCTTGACATGCAGTTTCTGGACAGTGTGCAACTTCCCTGCATGAGCTATGGCTTCCAAAATTTCTGCATTTGAGTAAGTGGACAGAACCAGTAATTTGAATTTGTAGACCTTGAAACACTGCATCTCTGTTGGAGCAACAGAGGGGGATGGCAGTACACCCAGCAAAGAGACCAAAAACATGAGCGAGTGTGTGGCAGTGCCACCAAAGCATTGTCAGGGTGCCCTGCCAAGCCACTGTAGGTGTAGTCAGTATAGAAACCCATCTGAAATTTTCCACAAAACATTTTCCATGTGGCTGACGTCTTCCCCAGGTCAAAACCAAAAAAAAGTTCATTATCTCACATCTCTGTCCCAAGCAGACAGGACAAGAACAAATGCGGACACATCAGCATTTCACATGAGAGAGAAGTTGTCATTTAGGACCACCTCTGCATTTTTCTCCTTTAGATAAGGATTTCTTCCCTCTGCACCAGAATCTGTCAACACACACGAAGCAATAATGACGTATTTAAGCGTAATTACTCAGCACTATGTACCCAAACACCTACAGCTGAGAGAGTTATTCATTTAGTAAGCCAAATTTGGAGGCTCATTCTGCTTACCCTGAAGAAATGCTCCATCATCATTCCACTGCTTATGCTCCCTGGCATCCACAGAAAGCCTGGTGACTCAGAAGTGCCCACTCTTGGGCAAAAGAAAATGGAAGACACTACAAAGTGTGAGTACGAGGAGTGTCTCCAAGGGAGGGAGCTCACTCATCTCCATCATCAGTTGTAAAGCAGGTTTACTAGCCTGAACTCCTTCATTCTGATTGAGAAATAGGTCCTTCATTTCACTGCTTTCTTTACTCTTAAGTTTCTCTTTGCTCTCTCCGTGTCACTATAATGAAAGTGTGGTGGATCCAGTCCCAAGAAATCATTTGGAGTATGCATTTCAACATAGTTGTGGTTAATTTGCTTGTCAGATAACAATCCAGGAGCAGTGGATATATAGATCCCTCAGGCATGTTGCGTGTTTTATCTTTGCCATATCACTAATTATAACCATGGCTGTGATTGGAATGCTGAGTTCACCATTTTACATGCCACCCTTTCCTTGCCTATCCTAACCTTCATTTCAGCCTCCTCTCTCTGGCTCCAAGAGCAAAGAGACATCAGTGACAGGGAATGCCTGCCAGTGCAGCAGGAGCGAGCCAAGGCTGATCCCTCTTCTTGTAACCTGTCCTGGCTGAGCATGTCCAGGCTGAAACATCATTACAGCCAAATCTGCACATCCCCAAAAACAGAATTACTTCGTATCACTGAGTGCTAGTATGAGCAGCACCCTCCTCACACGCTTCTTGGACAGACAACCTTTAGATTAAATGGAGGAAGTGGAAGCAGGTTTTAAAGTAGATTTTCCATGTACTGGAGGACATTTCTTATGTTTACTTGCACTAAAAGTATTACCTTGCTGTAATCCCTTTAAATGCTTATCGTTTCAGAGACCTGCTAGGGTGCTTGAAATGAGGGAATTCAGACCAACAGACCTGGGGTAATTAAAAAAAAATAGAGAGAGAGTGAGACAAAAAAGGGATACAAGGCCATCAAAAAAGTGTAGTGCAGGACTCAGGGCTTAAATAGCTGATCCCAGACTCTCTTTGCTTGGCTGCCTCCTAGCACTGGAGAACATTCAATTTGACAGATACCTACCTTTTCCACTTCCACATCCAAGTGCCCTGAGCTGCACATTTTTTCATCCAGAAGTGCCTCAGCTGAGGGTGACAGAGGTCCTCAGCATCCTGCTCTGCTTCAACCTGCTCCACAGCCAGAAGCAGGGCTTTAGCTCAGCCTGGTGGCAGGAAACACATGGCCATGGGCAGTGGGTTTCCAAGTCTCAGAGATGCAGACAGATGCCACAGCAGCTCCTGTCTTCCTGTAGAGCAGAGGATGAGGTGGGGCTCTCTCAATTACTTAGTCTGATGCTTGGCTGCTTCTGCCTGTGGGCAAGAAGGCTGTGATTCTGAGCAGGATGCCTTTGTCCCTGGGTGACATCCTCATCCTCTGTGAGGCAGCACTCCCCATCTCACCAGCTGAAGCCCAGGCCCTGCTCAGGGAAACACTCCCCCTGCTCAGGGCACTCCAGGGCAAGCAGAGAGCTCTGGTTACTCTCCCTGCTGCCAGAAATGCTGGCATACATTACTGTTCCAGTGCCAAACACAACTCATCTTTGGGGCAGGAACATGGCTCACAACTCCCCTCTTCCCCATGAGTGCCCTAAGCTGTAGCCCACAGCCCTGCAGCCTTTTAGGTTCTTTGTATTTGTGTTTTCCCTCCATTTAATTAATTTTCATTTGTCAGAACACATTCAGAAGGAGAGAAGGGTGTTCTTCCAGGGTAAGTGGTTGCCTTGGAAATAAGACATGTGGATTTGAATTCTCTCAGGTTGAGAAGAGAACCAAATGTAAAGTGCCTGCTCTCTCTGCAAGGGCAGTAACCACCCACTGCCACGGGAAAGGTGCACATCTGAGACATTCCGCTAGCTACAGCCCACTCCTTGAAGAAATGGACCTTGGAAGTGTCCTCAGGACAGAGCCAGGACCAGCCTCCAGCAGGAAGGCTTTTCTCTGAAGCTTGAAGCCTGCAATAGGGACATTTTACTCAGGTAATTATCCTGTCAGCTTCTTGCTGAGCATATAGGCTTTGCATGACCTCTTTCCCAGGCTTTCTGACTGCTAATCTAATATGTCAGGGAGAAAGGAAAAAAACCCAGTGATTTTGCCTAAAAATTAGTGTGGAAATAATGACGCTTTCTGGATTGAGCCAGTAGGTACAGGTACAAGTGAAATAGTCTTATACCTGATTTAGTTACTTTTTTTGGCTGAAAAGTACTTTTCCCCCATAGCTTCTTTTCAAGCAGTGTTAGCATTAGCTCTGAGTAACTTCGAGCTAGTCAAACTGCAAAAGGGTTGTCTCCAGGCATGATCATTCTGAAAAAATGCCAAGGGATTCACAAGCTGGACATAGATCACTTGCTGGGTGTTTTAGGCTACTGTGAAGGTGTCAAATGAAGACACTTCAGGCATCCTTAGCAAAGGCGCAGGGGCCAGAGAGACTGTGACCCTGCCCAACCTCTAAGCATTACTATCTTGGGTGCTGAAGATCAAAGGCAACAGAAATAACAGTTATCATGTTACATCGTGCTGTTTCAATAAACAAATGCACATATTTTCACTTCAGCTTTTCCTGTGCTTTAAGAAAAGTGCAATTTTAAAAACAAACCCAAAAAGACTGTGATATTAAACTGTATATGTCCAAAAGCCAAGCCTGTTATGTTTGGCTACTTTCAGTTAGTTTACATGAAGAGGATTTTTAGGAGTTCAACATACCACTGCTATCCTGCAATAATATTTCACAGTGTAGTAAGAGATGCTGTCTTATTTTTCTTCTTGGCCCAGAGTGAATAATTCAGCACTGCATGTTTCATAGTCTGAGTCATGAATGTTGAAATTGATTACACAGAGGCATTGGAGCAGTCTCTCATTTTGCTTGCTTAAAGAACCACTGAAATTCATTGAGACATTTACAATTCCCGTGAAACTCGGGCTTCTGACTTGAGGCTTTTTCCTTCCCCTGCCACTGTCAGGACAGCAGCTCCAAGGGCACAGTACATGTTCAGAAATCGCAAGAGCATTTAAAACCCCCGAAATTCTGAGAAGGGAATCTATGAGGAACATTGCTTAATCTGGCTTGCTTCTAGCAGTGAACAGGTATTACCAGTACAGAGGTGTATGCTAATTCTCAGTACTGTGTAACCTCAGTGGCAGTCCCTGTTCTTCTGCATATAGAGAATTTTTAAGACTAGGACACGTTGCCCCATTCAAACAACTGAGTTACATTACATTCAGTAGTGCAGATCTTCATCTACCTGTAAACATCTTTCACTGTGATGCTTAATTATTTTCTCTTCTCCGAGCTGATGGAGGCTCTGGGGCAGATCAAGGGAGCTGATGGAACAACCTCAGCAGCCCATTCATCAGACCTCCTGTATGACCTGGACTGGGCAGGATTTTCTGCACAGAATGTTCCTCCTCCCCAACCTCACAGGGCAAATTAGAGTACATCCAATTAAGACACACAGAAAACTTCAGTTAGAAGGAAATAACCTAATTCATATTTCTGTGGGATGTGAGACTGATACATCCATCTTTATTAAAGCAAACAGAACAAGGATAAAAACACTCAGCAATCCAGGGCCAGAAAACAACCCTTACTGTAAGCAGAGGGTTTAAATATTATTCTTAGAAGAATCATCTTTTAAAGAGTTGCCAAAATGTTCATTGGCCAGAGCTAGTGCCCTCTGACTTGTAGGAAGTCATATTTTAAAAAATGTTTTGTCTTTGCGATAACCTTAGGAAGGGCCATCACACATCTCATTACAGTCTCATGGCTCATTCGGTGCTTGTTTCACACCTTGAATCCTCCCTTTGTTGCTTGTATTTACAGAACTGTATTTCAGCACCGCCCTGATCACTGATTCACTATAAGAACATTTGGAATCAGAACCATGGAATTGTTAGGTAGGAAAAGACCTTGAAGATCATCAAATCCAGCAGTTACCCTTACACTGCCAAGTCCACCACTAAACCATATCCCCCAAGTGCCATTTCTACACCTCTTAAATAACTCCAGGGACAGCGACTCGAACGCTTCCCTGGTCACACTGTTCCAATGTTTGCCAACGCTTTCCATGGAGACCTGTTTCCTAATATCCAATCTAAACTTCCCCTGCTGTAACTTGAATCCTGTCACTAGTTGCCTGGGAGAAGAGGCTGCTCACCACCTTGCTGTAATCTCTTTTCAAGCAGTTGCAGAGAGCAATAAGGTTTCCCCTGAGCCTCCTTTTCTCCAGGCTAAACACATCCAGCTCTCTCAGAGCCTTCACCAGCTTTGTTGCCCTTCTTTGGACAGCCTGCAGCACCTCAACATCTTTCTGGCAGTGAGGGGCCCAAAACTGACCACAGGATTCGAGGCACAGCCTCAGCAGTGCCAGGTAGAGTGACTTACATATTTGAAAAATCATAGAGCAAAAGAATTTTGAGGTGGGCTAGAAAACACTCATTGTCACTGATGAGACTTGGGAATTCCATGGAAAGGAGCACAGGCATGAGGCAGTGCCCATCCAGAGGGAAGGGGAGGGCATGTGGTCCTGCCATTGGGGCACTGCCAAACCTCGCGGTCCCTCCCGGTGCTGTGCCAAGCCCCAGACACTCAGAGGGCTCTGCTTGCTGCCTGCTTTATTACTCATATTAAAGAAATGCTGGGGAGGGATGTGCAGTGAAAACCTTTTATCCCTTCCAGCCCAAGGCCTCCCAGCGTTTCCCAGCTGCTGGTGTCTCTGGGGCTGCCAGGATGTGCCAGGCTGGGCACGGTGGCTCCTGCAGCGCTTCCCTGCACAAGCCTCTGGTGCTGAGCGGGCTCGGTTCGAGCTCTGGCAAGGATTTCATTGCATCAGTGCAGAGTTATTCTGTTCCATGGGCAGCCTCCCAGGCCAATACATGAGGTTTAAAAGCTTACTTAGTAAATATCACATTTCATATTGTTTCATCTTCCACTTCCCACCCCAGGCTCAAGGCTAAGGACAAAAGCAATAATTTAACTTCGGATCAATTTGCTGCTGGTGTCCTTTCCCCTTGCCCAGAATTTCCAAATAACAAGCATTTCCATTTCCCTAGCAGGCACTCCACGCCCACAGGGACATAAAAGCCAAGTGGGGCCACGGCATCTCTTCAGGAGCACAAGAGGAAATGAGACCCAAGACACCCACGAACTGGTAGAAAGTAGAAACTATTTCACTCTGCTCCTGGGTTTAAAGAGTCAGCTGCCAGGACAAAAGGCTGCGGAAAATGCTCTCTTACAGGGACTCAGAGTAAATGAGAAAGGTCAGCAGTGACAAAGCTGCTAAAGAGACACTAAGTGTAGCTAATTAGATGGGCTGCTGCCTGTCTGTCTGAAACCCAAGGATTTGCCTGTGAGGTATTTTAAGTTTTTAGGGCCTTGTCACCCTTGCGTAGTATGCTGAAGTAGTTCATACAACAAAAAGATGTTTCTTTTCCCTTCCTTTCATTGTTAATGCCTTAAATACATTGTGTCCTCCTTTAGGTATTTCTTTTTCTAGAAGAAGCAGGTGAAGGTAGGTAAAGGATAGAGTTTCAAAACCTTGCACACCCAGCATTAATGTGAACTTAAACGTATTTTGCAGGTGGGCGATTATTTCCGTGCAAGTTTTTTCATTAGAAAAAGTTTTAGCATTTGGAATGGCCAGTTCCAACATTTTCCTAATATATGTTTTAGTTAAAAATGAAAAAAATTCCTAATAGGTCATTTTATCTTGTCATCTCCAAGTCAGCATCTATCTTCCTTCCTTAGCACATCTCTGTTCTTTCCCTGCTGGAGATAAGCTGGGGGATTTGCATGCCATTTTCTCACTGACTCATTTTCCAAATACGGTCATTTAACAAATATTCTTTCTGCAGGCAGCCATCCCCTTCAGAGCCTTCATAAAGGAAATTACTCAATCAATAAAGTTAATTTTCCCTCCCCCCTGAAGCAGCCACCCACCTCGGCAGATGTTCCGAAACAGACTAAAACAAAGCTGGAAACCTACTCAGATCCAAACATCTCTTGCCAACATCCCCCTGCAGCTAAGGTTGAAATTAATACTTTATTTGTACTAGGAAGCAATGCAAAGAGCAAGGCTGTGTTCTGCTTCTTTAATTAGCTGACTGCAAGATTAATAAAGAGCAGTGATGAGCTCTGGTCCATTCTTGCTATGTTTAGAGTCAACCCACTTCTATGATAAATACTGTTTTCATGTTGAAACAAATTCAAAATTGACATTAAACCCTACAAGGTGCCCCTTGTGCACAGCATGAATTACCATCATTCCAAAACTCTCGCACCAGTGGGAGAGAGGAGATATTCCCAATGCCTTATTCCATCTTAGGAGGAGGTCTGCACTGGAAAGGAAGAAGAGACTCACCTGGACAGCCTGAGGAAACCCTGCAGCTTATGGATACTCCTGGGGAGACCCTCAAAACCACTTGAGTAGGGTCTGTTTCTGCAAACCTGTGGGAAGTAATAAACAATAACATTGATCACAGGAAGAAAAAACAGCACTTGCATTGCTTCTCTTCTGTTTTGAATAATAAAAACGAGATTCAGTATTGTATACACTAAAAAGGGGACCTTGGGATCTAATCTACTCTGCTTTACATGAACCTGATGTTCATGGAGAAAGTCCAGACTTAAACCGAGAAAGCTCAGAATTAGGTTCCCTTAAACAAGAGTCTTGTCCAAATTCTTGCCACCTGTAATCTCCCTGATTTGAACATGTTAGCAAAGGCAGCACAGAAGTTGGCCTCAGTTTAAATTTCTGTGCTAATCATACTTGGGTAGGAAGGGGCACAGGATTTAGTGAGTGTATTAGCTGGTCTTAGATAAAGTTTGGAATAAAACAGAAAAACAAAGGTTTCAATTTAAAGTTTAAGGAAAAAGGAAAACGGAAAACCACATGTGTTCTCAGGAATAATATCAAGACAACTTGTTAACAACTGAGCAAATCTCCACTCATGATCCGGGGTAGGGCAGGATGCTGCAGATATTCCAGGAAATTACCTGTGAACTTCTGCCACTTCATGCAGGTGGGATGGGAATTTTCCAGAGTATGGGATCCTGGGGGGATGCCCCCTGCTTTGAGGTTGTGCTAGTAAGGAAGTGGTTGAGAACTAAGAGAGCTTTGCATTGAGACCTTAGCAACTGCACGTACCTGTGGCTGCTGGCTTAGCAGCAATTTCCATCCTGCTGACATAATGGGCACTGGGAGAGCTGGTGGCAAAGAAATTCACCACTTTAACTTCAAGCAGAGCTGTTGCTGCTAAAGGACAGAGACAGGTTAATGATGAACAGAGGAAAATCTCTAAGAAGATCTGACCAGTCAGTACCTGATTTGATAGGCGATGCGCCTGAAAGGATGGAAGCTGGTTAGCAGAGTGCAGCTGCTTCTTAGATGGGACTTGTGGTGTGGAGAGCAAGCAGGACATTCACTGCTGCTGGCAAAATCAGGGCAAAAGCTCATGGCTTCACAGGCCTGTGGGCTGCTTCAGCTGAATTGATAATAAAAGATGGTGCACAAAATCTTTCTATGGTTTAAACAGGTATCTGTGGCACGTGTCATATATAATGAGCTTAAGATACGGAGGTCCAGCACATTCGTACCAACAGCTCCTGAATACAAATAATTCTTCTGCTTATTGCTGGGCAGCAGAGCACCAGGCCAATTTACCTTTGCTTTTCTACATCACCACCTGGTATAAATGCTATCAGAAGAGTCCAGCTCCATCACCTGTTGAAAAGAACAAAGGTTAAGGATATTGCTAGAAATGCTCACCACATGAGAGACTACAGCTGCAGAGTGGTGTTTGTGTGTCATCCTGCCTGGGCATGGAGTCACTATTTTACTAACACTAAGCTCCTAAAGATCAGGCTGATGACAGACTGCACACACATGGAGTTTCCAGGCCTTGGGATAACTCTCTACGCCTCCTCCCCAGCAATCACATCTGATCTGCAGCAGCTGTCTCGTGCATTTAAGCTCCCTTTTCCCTAACCACTGTAAAGGTGGCTATGTTTAGGGTTCAAAATCCTGACTTGGACACATCTGAGCCCAGGGAAAGGCTGCTTTGCTCATTAACAGCAGTAAATTATATGCAAACTCCTTAGGGCTCAACTATTGTCTTTGTACAGGAAAAAGGCTTCATATTAATGAACATGGAAAACATCTATAAAACCATTAACACACTCTTTTTCTCCTCCTCTTTTTTTTTCTTACTTCTTATTTTTCTTATTTCCTTTTACTTAGATATACTTCAGGTTTTTTTTGAAGTCTTTTAAAGTTTTTTCTAGTTTATAAGACATTTTACATTCACAGAACCCTCTTTCTTTTGCTCCCATCCTATTTGTAGTCTCTCCATGCCACTGAAGTTCCCCCAATGTAAGGGAGGAGCTTTGCCTTTTGGTCTTCCAGTATTAGGCTTTATCATTAAATTTAGGAAAATAAAATACACAGGACTTTTGGAAAATTGTCAGAAGGTAATTTTTCTTTGAATGTTAAGCACAAACTCCATATGCATTCCACTCTTGACAAAAGATCTGGGTGTGAGTGAAAGTTAAACAAGCCTTGATCCATCTGATTCTGAAGAACAACTGAGGAACTTCTTCCATTCCTTGGAAGCCTACGTTGGCTTTGTGTCCCACCCTGGAACTTGGGTCTCACATACACCCACACTGCTCTGCTGAGAGCAATCAGCTGTGTGCTGGGTTATATGCTGCTCCCCATTCCTACTCAGAACTGCTTCAGCATCTGGGTGTTGCTGTCTTGCTCACGTATTTATGGAAGCCAGAGAAAATCTTACCGCCTTCCTTTGTGAGTTTTGTAGAAGCGCAGGAGGAGCCTCTTAAAGTGTTGCTTGGAAAGGATCTGTGACACTTCAAGCATTCTTAATGCATTCATGGATCATCATTGACCCAAGCTGGATATTTTTCTCCTTTTCTAAATATTACTGATGCATGAAGAGATAGGGATTTGGTTCAGCTTTGGCTCCTCAAATTAAAAATGTATGTGCTTTGTGGTCTGCTGCACTGGAGGTGCTTGTACCTGTAGGCTTTTAGAGATGATTATAATTGATCCTGTACTGAAGTGGAAGAAAACACATTTGACTTGTGGAGTCAGTGGAAATAATCATCAGCCTCTGTGAGGACTACATTTGGATGAATTCTCTGAGCAGCAGGCAACAGCCCATGATGCTTTTGCTCTTGGGACATGCTATCTTTTCTTGGAAGCTATTAATAGTACGAGGCACTGTCTAGTGCTTACTTTCTCACAGAAATCTTTGATTTGTATTCACAACTGCGCATTCTTTACCAGAGTATTTTCCCTTACCACTATTCTTACTCCAGTGGTTGCTTTTGGGCAAATAAAACAGAGCAGATGATACAGCCGCTGCAAAACAGGCGTTTTTCCTTCTCCATGACCTATGCTCCGAAAGAGTTTAGCAACAAGAAAACTGTGAATCCACAGGCTCGGTCTTGCACTGGGTTTCAGTCTCAAGCTGATGGCCACACCAACAAGTGTCCTGTTTTCCGCCAGAGCTTCTGCCTGCAGCTCTGTAGAAAGGCTCTGGGATGCTCTTCTACTGTTTTCCAAGGTCAAGCTCTGCTAACTCTTAATGTCATGCTGCAAACAGCAGCTGGAACTAAGCCTACACTTCCTATTAGTAAAAGAAGGACATTTAGAAAATACAGCTTATCTGCTGGCCATCTACTTTTACTTGGCAGTGGTTAAAAACATGAGTGGTATTAAAAATGTTTATTGGTGACAGGTGACATGCAGTATTTTCTGTGTAACCCATGGGCAGACCCCTTGTCCCCCATGAAGTGTGGGGTACAGGCAGTGTGGCTGGCAGTGACCTGAGCTGTAGCAGTGCTCAAAGCCCACAGCCACTGCCCCTCTGCTGCCACTTTCCTTGCACAGAGCTGCAAATATCTCGAACAGTGCTGCACCAATGCAGCTGTGGAGCTTGTGCTCAGCTCCTTGGCTCACCACTGCTCTGGGGCTGCCTGGCACTCCCTGTGTTGGTGTGCTGAGCAATTTCCTCCACATGCTGCTCTCTGGGATGTTACAGCTCTGGAAATTCTTGTCCCCACCTGCTGTTGTGCAATTGAGAGAGATGAGAACTAGCAGAGCTGAACACTGGATTTCTTACAGGCTTTTCAAATTTGCTTTTAGCCAGTCTCCTCTTGTGACTAGTAATAGATGACATCAGAATAAAGAAAATTAGTGTACAGCCCTCTCCCTTAGAAAGACAAGAAGTCTCTCCTATCACATCCACCCCCTTCTCAAAATCTACAAGATATTATAAAGAACTCAGAATAATTTAGCTTTTTGTCAACTTCTTTAAGCAGTGATTATTGTAGTTTCCCCATGCTGGGAAATGAGACTATATTAAGGCTCATAGGGATAAAGCATTTTACTTCAATTTTTTTTACCCCTAAGTATTTGTTTTCCATAGAATAGTGTTGGCCAGGAGCTGCAGGCAGAAATCAGTGTTTTGAGGCTGAATGCAGATGGTAGGCAGCTCACTGTGCAGTCACAGAAAGGGTTTTTCTCCAAAGTCAGTAACAGACCTGAATAGATTTAGATGTGAATTCTGATTTCACATTACTGTTATCTTGAACACTGCTCTTGCACTTGAATTACTTTCTTGGGCTAAGTTGCTCTATTCTGCTTTTACCTATGGCCACGTTGCCATGGCAAAGTCACTCCTGCATGTGTATGTTTTAAATACATAACGTACAAAGCACTTTGGATTCCTTTGAAATGGTAGGCATCTATTTTCCAAGTGAATTTCTTGTTTTAAATACAACCTGTAAAACAAATGGAGAACATGCTACCAGCAGGCCAATTTGTATTTCCACAACAGGATCACTAAAAACCTATGTGTATACATCTTGCATGTTACACACGTGAGTATTCTTTCAGCACATGCCCTTATAGGATCAGGTATCTACATAACGTGTTTGGTTTCATGCTGTTATTATGCTGTGTCACAAAAGCTTCTTTTTATAGCAAGTATAGAAAAGTATACTATAGCAGCCCTGAGTTGAAAACAACAGTGCAGATTTTTTCCTTCATAGTATCACTACTCCAAATAAGCTATAGCATAATTTATGTATTTATTATTATGTTAACAAAAATTTTCATTAGCAAAACTTTTTTGATTTTATATGCCTCTGAATAAATAATAATAAAAAAAAGTTAAATGCTCTTAACATGCACATTTCATCCCTCAAAGTATTAGCCAGAGAGCTCTTTAATAGGAATTTTTCCAAAGAAAGATTAAAAAACAAGTTGCATATTGCTTACCTCAAGCACAGTAGTATTTTTTTTTTTCCTTATTTATAAAGTACTCTGGAAGTGCCTTTTCAGTCTAAGAAGAAAGATTCTGGCAAACAGCAGAATATGGAAAGAGGGGTAGGCTGAATGCTGCAAGTTACAGAACCATTCAGCAGTACAGATCTGTGCCTTTTCTTCCAGGGATTTTGATTACCAGAGAATAACAATCTGAGTTGAACACTTGGAGAAAGGGTCTAGAAGAAGTCAGTGTAATTGCTGTTTAAGGTCATAAAGCAATCCACACTGCAGATGAAGGCAGGATTATAGAAGTACAGGTGATATTCTGGATGCTGTTTGCTGTTTTCTGGGAGCCTACTGGGAGTATATCCCTTTCTCTTTCCTCGTTAATGATTTCAAATACCCTCCATGAGTTCTTTGTAAGTACTAAGGAGCTTTATAAATCCAACATCATAAACTAGCAAAGCACAGGAGCAGCAGTGAACTTTCCTGAGCTCACTATTTAAGACGTTTAGAACTCTTGGTGTTGGGTGCAGCGTAAGGGCACGAAGAGCACACAGAACACTTTCTCTATGTCTGCATCACTTTTAGCAAGTTATAGGGAGGAGAACGGGAAGAAAACACATTTTAGAAACTAGTCAAGACAAAATCACCCTACTTTGAGAAGGACATGGACTGAGAGATTGCAGGAGGAAGGCTGGCTAGTAACAAGTTCTGCTGGTCCTGGAGATGTACTAGGACACTAAAATCTGTAAAGGCTACTGGCAGCAGGACTGGAAATCTTCTACACACTGACACACACATGTGCAAAAGGATAACCTTAAAGCCAAGAAATTTAGTGTGTCCAAAACTGGTATTAAGTACAGATTTTCTTAAGTTCCTTTTTGTAATTATTTTCCATTCTAGAAGTGCACCTACTGTAGCTATTTATGTGCTACAGGAAAGGACAGCACGTTACCTATAAATAGTTTAGAAAAGATAAACAGAGTGTTTTTGCATTTAAGAATGTTTTCCTGTGTGAGTTTAATGGGATAGATGCCAATGCTTTTATGAATTATGAATGCAGCAGTCTTCTTTCCAAATGAAGATGTTGGAAGTGTGCCACTGGAATGGGCTGCTCGTATTACATAGTGCCAGCAAATTCCTGTTGCTTTAATGAAACCTAAATTACTAAAGCACTTTTCTTCTGAAAAAACTCTTGCCTATAATGACGTTGCATTGCACATTCTCCTCTAGAATAAAAGAGGAAAAAATAATTAGGGTAGAAAGCAATCTGAATCACAGTTCTAAGAGGGAAATTCATGTGCTACGCCCCGAGGTAAATAGCTGTTTGTATACCACCTACCTTCCTCCTTCAACAAAACAGAATCCAGCTTTATGACTTATCAGGCATTCATTACTATTCTTATGCATGGCGTTTTTTCCCCCCACAATGATTCTTTTTTTTAGCTACCTGAAAAAAAGTAATTATTTAGAATAATTTAATCACTGCATTTTAAATGGAAATCTTGCTTGAGGAAATGTTCCCTATTTAGGAACAGAAGTTGGCATTTATATACGATTCAATTTCTGTTTAATAAAGAATGTAATGACATTATGTAGAAGCATTATGTAAAGTTTGGGTTTTTTTTCACTGAGTGACTTTAAGTCTCAGGAACACGTTTAGAAGAAGGGAAAGTATTAGTTTACGACATTTGACAAATCTGGAGGCCAAATATTCCACGTGAAAAAGGTTCAAAGAAAGCCATTGAGGCTGCACTGTTTCACCTGCACAGGTTACAGAGCACCAATGGTGCCACAGCTGCTCTTAGCCTGTAAACAGCCAATTGCAACATAACGAACAAATCCTAATTAATCACATGTGCCATGTGCTACATCTACCTTCACATTTTGTGCTCACAAGCAATTGGTTTTTTTTTCTGCTAACATGTAGAAGGATTTTACAAGAGGACACAAAATGTTCTTTGTCTCAGATCATTTAGTGCAATCAGCAATCCTTTCTGTTATTTCCAAATCTGAGCCACATCTCAGAGACCATGTGGTGGTAATGCAGGTTTCATGGAGCATCTCAGACAACAGGTGCAAGTTCTCTTGAACAGGCCTCCCTCCATTGTTTTTCTTTGCAGTAACTCAGTATATAGTATGAATAATGTTACTTCACACCAAGGGCTCAGTTGTAAGGATATCCTCTGGCTTCCAATTTGCATGCACATTTATTTTGCACTACCTTAGAGTTTGAACAACTCAACAACATAAAGGTAAGTGCACAGAATAATAAATACTACTGAAACCATATTAACTCAGAAAAACATCAAAAAGGGAGAGAACAAAAAGCAATGCAATTAGGTTAAAAAAAAAAAAAGTTGCAGAAGCTCTTTGTTTTTTTTTTAAAGCCCCAAGCACACAGTCCTACTCTAACCCACCTGCTTATATATTACAAATGGGGTGCCAAGTCCAGACAACTTTAATGTTAGGCAGAACTCTGCACCCGTGAAAACGAATGCTAGCACTCTATGACATCAACGAGAACAAAATCAGGCCATGTGAGTTCCTTCTGTTTTTTCTATAATGCATAATATTGCTGCATGCTGTTTTCTACTCGCATTTCTGAGAGTTGACAGTATGCTTGCATGATTAAGATATAAAAGTAGCAAATGTTTCAATTCAAATATTATTACAAATTAGAGAGAAGTCAGATAAAACCAGAGATTTTTTATTGCACAAAATAAATTATATAGAAACAATGCAACAAAACAACTCGTATTGTAGGCTGCACAACAGATGTTACAACATGAATATATTTATTGCTTTGAGAAAGGAGCAATTCAGTGCTAGTAAGCAGATTAGTTATACTTCTTGCTCATCTAGATTTTTCATAAAATTAATCCAACTGGGCTAGAGGCATCTTGCAGCATACGGGTCAGGCCAAATTGTCATTTGTTATCAACCATTATAAAGGTGCTGTAAACCTTCTTGACATTAGCATGAAACACTCAATTTAGCATCACCAGTACTGAGTCACACAGGTAGTTCATTGTTAGAAATATCATCACACACTTGATACATTTATACACAAGGTTCTAGAGGCCCATTTACAGGGTTTGCATGAGCTGTTGTTTCAAAATAAATCTTGCTTACAGATGTTGATGCAGATTTGAACAGGCTTCACTCTACATCAAGAGGCACAACCACAGGGTTTTGCCAAAAAAAACCCCAAGTACCAACACTTCTCCTCCCTAATTGTAGAACTGATCACTAGTGCTGACTCAGTTGAAGTGTTTCATTTTTTTCTAGGGCCACACTCAGCTTCTAGATTAAAAAAAACTCCTCACATTCCTTTGGTAGAACTGGGTGAAATTTACAGTGCTTTTTTAAATACTTAAAAACATGACATATTTGGTTCTTAAAAAGATACAAGCCTGCAGTACTGGTATTGCACTCAGATCAAACGGATTTTAGTTTTTAAACTGCTGCTTTGTGGACCCTGAGATGTTGACCCTAATGAATTACTACAGAAATTAGCTCTTAACAAAAATTATAAAAATGAACAATGTTCATATAATAAAACACATCAAATCCTGATTGACTGCAGATCTTTGTGAAGCATGAACATAAATGAGAGAATGCCATTTCAAGTGTTCATAATCTGAGTCAAATTCTCACCCAATTTGTCAAGGACACAAGTATTTACTCACTCAAGTTCCTACCAATGAATTCTACTTCTGGTGTACACACTCACTGTTGCAAAACTTACTTATGAGAAGGTTAATATAATAAGAGTAAATTGAAACAATATTAGTCACCCATGAAAGGAAATTAAGTGAGGAAGTGGGAAGTCAGGCTCATTACAAGTCTCAGCTACAAGGATAATTACAGAAAGTCACTCCACTGAGGTCAAGCTGAAGAACTTAACTGAGCATCAGACCCATGGAGTAGATCCCTGTAGCACCCCACTGAAATACGAGATTTTGGATTGTACACTAATAACTACAAGCAAATGTGGTTGCCACTCTTTACTGTACTTCAAAAATTCTTTACTGTTTTTTCCCCCTGAAACTGTGTTAATGCATTATGATGAATCAAAATACAGTTGAAAGTGAGGTTTCAAATAGCTGCAAAATATTACAAGAAGTGAATTATTCTGGATTTAAAAAATAGTATTTGTACAAATTCTCAGAAACTTTAGTGATGCAATCATGTTCCATATGCACCCAGCAATAGTTTCCTTTGAAGGAAGGTAAGTATTAAACTTGACTAATCTTACCTACTTTTTCATCCAGGGGACTGTTTATTTAATACTGTATTTAAAATTCTGTCATTTTCTTATAAAAATGTTAGTAAGCACAGTAAGATTCAACTAGACAACCAGATATACCCTGAAATGTCCATTGAAACACACACAGCACAAAAAATGGTCAGCATTTTTTATCCTTATTATGAAGTAGAAAAGTTATAAGGCAGGATGAAGCTAATATCGAAGATGAAAAACAGCACCACAAGCCTGTGTTCTGCAATTGCTTTCTGATCGGACACCAAATATATTATCATAGTCAGATACAATTGATTAAGGTGAGAAATGCATTTAGCCCAGCTGTACTAACTATACAGCTTCACACAGAATAAACATTCCATAAATCAACAGAAAATGCATTTGAGCACAAAAAATAAAAATATGTAAGTGATTCTCTAAGCAGCATTTTGTTTTCTTTTTTTTTTTTTTTTTTCCAAAACATTAACATAGATAGATATTGGACTGATTAAATATCTACAAGTGCTTTTCCTTTACAAAAATACATATATTCTTAATAGTAGGATAGACTGTCATTAACAATGACCTGTGTTTTTTTCACTTCAATTTGAATGATTTATAAGCTAAATTTTACAACCACAAAAAGGTTTATTTGTAATAGGATGTTATCACTTTTGACAAAAAGCTTAAAACATTTTATATTTTAAAACAAATTCGCAACTTAAGATCACAATATGTTCTATGAGCTCCTAAGTACTGTGAGGGCTGCTTTATTAAAAACTGGTAACTACTGATCAAATGCAAGGAAGCATTAGAACATTATTACTGCTCACCATAGGCTCCTTTCTTATAACTTGGATCACAGCTTATATAAGGACACTTAGGCCCCCACCCCCAAAAAATCCATTGAGAGTAACCCTATATCATCTATTCAGTAGCCTGGAACATCCAACAATTCAGGCTTTGCATTAATTTTAAAAAATGAAAAATACTTTCCTTTCAATAGTTAAGTCTGCAATAAGGGAAAAAATGATGCATTGCTTCATGTTTATGCTAAGAAGCTTCTATTTGAGGCAAAAAATACGATCAGTATTTAGAATGAAATCCTTCAGCCAGCTAAATAATTAAATTGACCTATTACTTTCCAGTTTAGTTAACCACTATCCTGGAAAAGGAAAACAAGATAATTTGGATTTTTTTATTCTCTCTGTTTTATTCTGCACAAGTAAAATAATCACTTTTTGCTAATCAATGGTCTCACGTCAAGGACAGCAATGCCATTTGCTAAAAAAATAGCTATAAAAATCTGTAAAACATACTTAGTATCTTCTCATTATCCTCCAAGTCTGTCCTTTCCACCCTCCAAAATATCACTGAACTACCACTAGAAACCCCAAAAGTAGCTTGGTGACTATATTGTGCTTTGGAAGGTTTACAGGATTGACAGCACACTGAGTTTTTGTTAGTTCACAGGCCAGGTATAGCAGACACATCAGTAAATGCAAGCCTTTGTGCTTTTCTTCAGGAACATGAGCTAGGACTCAGAGCTACTCTATGTCTGTTAACTCAACCTTTATGCCATTCCTGTTTTTTTTTCCTTTTCTAATTGATTTTGGAAACTGCTAGGTGTGCCTAACCCTTAGCTTGGTGACACAGACAACTACCACTGGTCCAGTTCTTCTTGATTGACTCCAGGGGTACCTCTTGACCACTTAGGCACTCCAGAAAAGTGTCAATGTCATATTCCAAGTCCGTTTCTGGGTGGCTTTACCTTTGGTATTAAATAGGTCCCTTAAAACTATTAGGCAATCAGATTATCCATAAAAATAGTTTATTTAAAAAAAACCTAATTTTTATGAACAAACTAAATATCTGACAATAAAGACTAATTTTAAATCAATTACTACGTGATTTTTTCAGTAAAAATGGAGCATGTTTCATTTTACCACATCAAAATTCAGGAGACAACAGGAGCAATATCTTCCATACTCAATATAATACAAAACTGAATTTTAGGAGTAGAATACCATAATAAAATATGTGCCTTGTACTTGGACAATAAACATCTTCATTACAACTTCATTTGTAATAAAACCCTCAGTATGTTAACTAGCAGCAAAAATATTTCACTGTTGCAGCCTTTTTGTATATTGTATAGTAACCTTCTCTCAACTCTGTTTTCCACTCCCTGTCATGAGGAAAAAGGAAAATGCACAGGAGCTACTTCTGTTCACCTCATCCTGTCATTACCTGTTGACCACATTAGAAGCATTTCGTAAAAATACACATAAAAGTTACTTCAAAGAAAAGTACCTAATGGTTCAGAAGAACAAGCAAAGTCAAACCAATGCCTATCTTTGGTTAAAATTAATGTAACAGCAAAAACTAGCACTTATAGACATCTTTCATTCCAGAATTTCTCCTCCATCCTGAGCTAACAGAACCTGGTCTCCTTCTGCAAACACAAAAGATAGCCTGGGCATTTCTACCCATGGAGAGAGCTCTGCCGCTTCACTGCCGCACTCCAGAACCACAGAGACCCAAATTGCTGCTAGGGAATGAAACAACATCCTTACTCAGCTGTAGTGGAAAGCTACCTGAATGCGAAGGATTTATGGCACATACCTTGGATGGAAGAATCTGTCAGGAATTTATTAATGAATCAATGCCTTATTCTGGAATCTAAGGTTTTAATCTGACTCACAGACAGTGTAGACACTAGGTAGAAAAGAAAACCAGCAGGTAGGTCTGCTTATGAAGAAAAACATATTAACATTACAAGGTCATCTTTTGAAGGACATTCCCACAGTGGATGTTTCAGGTGAGGGCTGAAGGTCAGACAACCCCTATGTGACAAAATTAGAGGTAAATGTGCAGCTGGAAGCTTTCACACTTCCTTCAGGTGAATCAGTCCCCTCATATCTTGGAACTCATCCTGGAACAAACTCCAGGAGACTACAACCCCTCCTCAAACAAGTGTCTTCAGCTGAAACCCTTGTGGAAGCATGACCTTGCTCAAACTGGCTATAAAGGATTGAAAATGCAGAACTGTGAAAACTTTGCTGAAATCCAAGAGCTGCCTGATAAATGAAACCTGTGAGCTGACACATCATGTGCAGTTTCACCTTTTTAAGTCCTTAATGTTTTGACTTGTTGGGTAGGAAATGGGGTGGGGTATGGGAATGACCAAAAGATGTGCAAGAACCTAGAATTAATTACAGGAGAGAGTGTGCCTGTTTAGACATTTTAACTGAGAAAAATAGTAAGATAACAAAGCATGAAGTAAAATGAGAGGGGAATACACAGCATGATATATGCATTTTTGTAGGATGCAAAGAGATGCCTTCAATCTGCCAGATTAAGTGAAGAAACTGGACCAAGCTCTTGGACAAGGACATAAATCCTAACTGCCTTTGCACTTTCCCAGGACAAAATGGGTTTGATCAGTGAATGTAATTGACCAGTATTTTATGTAGCCTGTCTATAACCAAGGCTCAATCTATTTATTTTGAGACTTAAGACTGGTTTTGAACAGCTATCTGTTCTTGAGTATTTCTACCAGACACAGCATCTGGCTGAGCTAGATGCTATTCCTTTTGTTGCAAGTCCTCTCAATAATGATTTTTTCTGGGGAGTGAATGAATGCCTCTTGTCTCCAGTTATATGAAAATGTAAAAAAACCCAGAAACAATACAACTCAGTGATTGTTCAATTAAAGAACTAAGCCATGGCCTATTTTGTTATTTTAGAAAACAGAGAAGGAAAAATTGTTTATTTCTCTCACAAATTCATGTATAAGTTATACATGGGAGAGATGAGATGAAACTCTGGACCATTACTTTGTCTTCAATCAGAGCCTAGCTTATATCTAAATGGAACGGGATCAATCTCTTTTCTCCTGCACATACACTAGAACTGTTTGTGATAACAGCAGAAAAGTCAAGTCAAATTGCTGAAACCTATGGAGAAAAAAAGACCAAGATCCAGAATCAAAGGGTTCCTCATGCGGAAAATGGAATATTTTCAACATAAAAGTACTGATTTTAATATAATTTCTACTGAGATGGGGGGGGGTTGTGTAATTTAAATTATCTAAAAAAACACATTTCTTTTTATCTTTTTTCCCCATGAAAGCCTCTCAGTACAGTATGTTTATGATATATTCTTGCTGAAAATATTAAGACCACAGATAAAACACAGAAGCAAGTATTACCCTGTCAAATGCAAATAATGGGCTTAAAAGGTATTCTGTATTAGTAATCAGGCACTTCACTTTATATAATATTTTCAGTAAAGTCAAGATAATACTTTTATAATTTTTTGTGCATAACTGCAAGCTAGCTGAGTATGCACAATATACTTCTAGTGCTGCATACTCCGAGGACCCAAATCCCAAAAGCTTTCATGTGAACAATACCTACTATAGTGATGAGTCACTTCAGTTATTGTAGCAATCTTATTTGGTATTTCATTAAAAAAAACCTTCATAGGACTAGGCCCTTAGCTACCAGGAGTGTAGTAATGCATAACAGAAGATACACTTATGATTAATAATCTAATTTCATATTGTTTGAGATATTACAGGATCTTGTTTCTAAATTTTAGCTTACAGCTTGTTACTAGATAAATGCAGCAGCCAGCTATGTTCAACAAAAAGTTGTTTATGATTTTCATTAATGAGTTTTTCACTTCGAGGGAAAAAAACCCGAGCGGCACCAAATGTGCTAAATAAGAGACAGCAAGGTTAGGTAGTAGTGCGGAATTTTTTAGGTCCCTCTGCACTTAGATACTGCTAATATGGGAAAGTCATAGAAACACAGTGGCAGCAACACTTATTTTATATTCCTATGCTTTACAAGCATGCAGTGGTGACACTTTGTCATGGAAATGCTCAGAAAGTGTGACTCCATCCAGGCATCTGCTCTAGCATGGCATATGGTGCAGTCTGAAGGGAATGCTTAGGTACTCATTTCACTTTACCCCATCTTTGGCACACAGGAATCTGCACACGCATTCTCATATTCCTATGGTGCTCAGATACTCTTAATTGGCACAAATGAATTAAATATGTGTGTCTGTAGAGACATGGCACATACGTACTATATGAGAGAGAAATTTCCTGTAAAGAAGGCAATGCCTGTGTTATACAAGCTGCCCAGTTAAGATATGTATTTCACTGGCACTTCACTTTTACAAAAACTATTAAACTATAGCAGCACTCAGGCACCGTGCCATCAAATCAGAAATGCATAAAGTGTAGGTGGTTAGTTCATATGCATTTAATGCCACCATTCTCAGCTGGGAACATCGATTCAGATCTGTCAGTATTTTCCATGCTTAAAATGAAGATTTGCCTTCTGTAACCTAGCTTTAACTTACATCAAGAAAATACCAGGAATCAAAACCAATGTCCAAATCTGACTGAGAAAATTAATGGGTCTCTGAATTATGAATAGAGGAAGTTATGAAATAGTCAAAGAAAGCTTCTATTAGTTGCCATTATAAAGCCAATGCAAAATAGTGCTGTTCCAAGGCTCCTGTTAGGTGGATGGATCAATACTTACATGTTCCGGTCTTTTTAAAACAAGTCTGTTCAAATTTGTCAAAACAGCAAACACAATTGTTGAGAAAAAAATTGTGCCCTGAACCAAGCAGAAATTATGCTTAAGCATCCTAGCATTAGTTTTGTGATAAACTGAAACAGGTGTTTTATGTCAAGCAAATCTACAGTGAAAATTCTGGTATAAAAACACGTGAAATATATAAAAAACTGTAAGGTGTAATTTGTATGTGCATGTAAATATTTACAAATAATATCCTATTTCTACTGTACAAAACAACTGTATATACTAAAGAGAAGAATGATTTTCAATCAGAAAGCATGCTCTGCTCTTCCAAGCTGCTCCATGAGGAGGACCTCTATATATAGAAAGAATCTATTTTTCCCTAGAGACTCTGCAGAGAAGGGCCCTCCCTCCTTGGAGTATCTTCTTTCCATCAATAGCGCATCACAGCCTGGGTGGGCAAAAGGATGTCTGCTCCCTGCAGTCAGCACCTGCACCCCTGCCCACTTTTGGGCAAACCAGTGCCTGTGTCAGCCAGCACACTGTGCCTGCAGAGAGGGGCAGCAGCTTCTCCCTAAATGTTTCTCTTCCCCAGTTCCACCGGCATCTGCACAATATGTGCAACCTTGACCTGCAATGGCAGGGTTCCTAAAGAGGCTGCTACCGACAGCATCGCGATTTCTGCACGTCACACGGGCTTTGGAGGGCAGTGGTAGAACTCAACCCAACTGCATATGGTTCCTCGAGTCATCAATGTTAAAACTCCTAACAATAAAGGGGCCAGATTTAATCCACAACATGCTTATTTCTCCTACAGAATGGACTATTGTACATGAACACAAGCTTACAAAGGAATTACAGCCTTGCATCTATCTTTTATATTTGATCCCAAGAAAGAATTTTCCCTTTGTCTATCTAAGAATGATCAGTTCACTCTACAGTAGCTTGTGAAAATTTGATTTGGTTCCTTTTTGCTGTATGCAAAAGGCATAAAGAAAGTAAACAGCTATCTACAACACTAGCAGGCATGTATTCAGCAGAAATTACATAATGTGACTAACTATAAGAATCTCCAGAGAATCTGATCAGAAAAACTCAAGTGACTTTTAAGTAAAGACAACGGAAGACAGAAAACATACACATTGCTATGCTCCCTGCAACATTACCAAAAACCCCAATAAACATCCCATACTAGAACCATTATGCTTGCAATACCTAAGGCAACAATCACTTTTTATCCAGCACTACCAGGTCTTAGGAAAAAAAAGATTACCTGAACAATTATTTTGGTCAGACTACTTATCTTCAGTATTGCATTACCTCTAATTTTATGAAAATAGTTTGATGATGCGACATTAACAAATGAAAATTTCTGTAATGAATTCTAAACTCCAGATATTCACAAGAGATACAGTATGTAATTAAAGCTATATATTATTTTTGTCTTAGCATATTATAGGCATCTATTCAATCTTAAAATGAAATGTTTATTATGAAAACTAATAATTGTGTAAAATTTTGCCTTGGTCATAATTTTGTAGTGGAATTTGTTTGTTCTGTAGCCATTTATATTATTTTAGCTTCATTTTTATGGAGGCTTTGTTAGAAGAAGTGTAATCTGACCAGAAGCTATTTTTCCAAAAATAGCTAGTATCCCAAATTCCAAACTTTAGGGAAACCATAGAAAAGTGCAATCACAAAGGCTGCAATGCTTTTAAGCAATATTAGCAGAATCTATTTAGAAGATTTCAAATTACTATTTTGAATTATCATGTTCTACATCTCTTGTTCAGTGTAATTAATCTTCATTCACTGCAAAAGGACTGTTGCACACTCATGAGTGAGCTATACCTGGACCCATGAGAACGTTATCAAGGAAAAGGTAGTGGCCCAATCACCACTTTTCTAAATATATTTTCTATACAAAATATTGTCAAGGTATAATCCTTAGTTATTTGTACAGTACTCTATGATTTAAACAACAATATTCAGCAAAATAGTGTGTGAAACTGCAACACCACATGGAATGAGCACTCTGCCATTTTGCTAGTGTAATCAACATTAGGACCAGAAAAATTTTCTAACACGCAAGCAAAAATATTCCATAGTTTTTGAATCTTGACGGTACACTTCATGATTTTGGCTATGATTTGCAGCACACTCTTAAGATACACAAATATCTTATGCACATTTCAGTAGCAGAATGGCACTTGGCTTGCTCTAATAGAAACAACAGAGATGCAACTGACAATTTTAAGAAAGACAATGTCCTTATTTGCATGCTGAAATTCTGGCTGTGTCCCCCCAATCCAGGCACATCCATTCATTGTGCAATCTGTCGATGGGTAAACAAATAGTGCAGGATTCATCTCAGTGGGATCTGGCCCTTTGGTCTAACCGAAGTCAATTCTAGGTCGATACTGAAGTACCATAGGGTAAGACTGAAAACAAAAGCAAGGAAAAACAACAACAAAAACAGACAAGAAAGCATGAAGACATGATTCATAAACAATACAAAGAAAATGCAATTAAAGACTATCTTAAGAATAACTAGAGCTTATCTCTAAGACAAATGTATAGGATGGTTTTATTTATATGAAATAATTTCTTATGTTTCAACAGTTAAATCCATCCCTGTACTTCAAATCTATTAGCTATTTGTCACTGATATACAATTTCTGTACCTACTTTTATATCTTTGAATATTTTTATTATATTTATACTTGGAGTGCTCAAATGAGTCTTATTTCTATGTTGCTGTGTTTGATAAAAAGTAATCTTGACATTTTATACTTTCTAAACCAAAGTGTATTTCCAGTTAATGTACTTCTAAATTTATACACAGAGGTTCCATAGCTATACTATAAAAATGTTCAAATTGCTGTCAGCTGATTTTCTGAGAGATGATGGCTGCCTTCTCCCCCAAATCCAAACTACTTAACCTCAGATCTAGTGATAAATTTTTATTAATTCCTACAGATAAAAAAAAAAAAAAAGAAAGGCAAATCAGCTTCTTGGATCCCTAAACTGGACATAACTGCTGCAAAATGGAAAGCAAGAGTGGATGGGTTTCCCAAAAGGCCTGCAGAATATCTGGGCACTTGTTGAACAAACTGTAGTTTTACACAATCTCTTATTTTTCAGTCTGTCAGCACTTCATTTAAGTCTCAAGTTTTCTTCAACTTCATGACCATGCTGGACGTTTTCTATAGCATAAACCCCTGGCAAATCTCCTTGTCTCAGCAGCTATACAGCCTTAAATACCTCTCTGTCACAGGACAGAGAAACAAAGCCAATTTAAGGCTTTTTAATTGCCAATTTGGAAATACAAAGAATTTTTACAGAAGCTATCATTAAAACCAGAAATATTTTGCTGTATTTTGCTGCATCCTTCAAATGCAAGAGAGATGAAGAAAGAAAGACATAGCTCCAGACCTACAGGGTTAATAAACCTTTCACGCCATGGTAGTGAAATGATCACCAGAACTAAATGTGATCACACTTGCAGGGGATTTACAAGCTGGAGTGCAGAAAAATCACAAGGTAAACCCAGAGGTATTAACAGTATCAGGAGTATTTAGGAGAGAAGACAGGGAGCACCATGTGTAGTTTCATGTGCAATTAGCAAACATGTATCTGCAGTATCATAAATTACTTCGTCTCTGATTAATTTTTTTCCTTGCACAGGATATGACTACCATATTATTAAAATGCTATTTCACATGGTTTTCACTTTGAGTATATAAATTTTCTCTAAAAGTGTGCAAATCTAATTGGAAGTGCACACAGGCAGAGACAGCACACACTGAAATTGCCCAATAAACCAGTGAGGCTCAGTGGTTTAGCAAACAAAATCACAAAAATAAAATGCATTATGCTGGAACAATTCTAATTATCGGAGGAGGCAGGAGTGCAGTAGTTCACTTCCATCAATAGTGGGGAGTGACCCTCTATCACTAGCTCTAATATTTTACTCAAGATAAAAACAGTATTAGAAGCTTGCAAAGTGGCTTCTAGAAATCAGTTCAAATCAAAATTCTCAATGAGGAAACTGAAATACTGTTTTAAATAGTATTGAGAACCAGATTGGTCAGTGAAACTTAGAAATCAGCTTCAGTTTGCAGGTTCTGGAGGCTTTGCTTCTAGAGATTATTCGATTACTAATTTTAAAAATGTGGAAGGAAGAATGTTTAGAAAAATCTAACTCTTTTTTTTCCATTAAAAAGGACATATGAATTCCCATAAAGAGATGAAACCAATGCAGTCTCTTTTAATTCACACTCTTCAGTTTTGATCCCTTGCCAGTGACTGCCTAATGCTGCTTAGTTAGAGGAATGAGATAGGAAGAGGTAGATAATCCTTTGAGGCTGAAATGGATATCAACCTATAGAATATCTCTCAAAAAAACCCACAAACAAAAACTGGTCTAATGTAAAATTTCTGCAGGAATGAATATGTTCAGGCCTCGCTCACAGAGTTTTAGCACTTTGTAGTGAGGAATTACAAAAACTCCACAAGCTGGATTACAATGGAGGTGCTGACAGGACCTTAATGACTGTAGTATGTACAGTCGTGAGTGCCTCTTACCTGATAAAAAGTGCCATCCTGTGAGCAGACTTGCGAAGATGAGCAGTTCTGACACCGAAACTGCGAAGGAGATGATTTTCTGATCAGATAAGAGGCATCCACAACTGGACATACACATTTACCATTTATTGATTTCTTTTAAAATTATTTTTAAATGTAGAGGTTACAATTAATTTACTTATTTAAAAAACAGGAAAGACTTGTTTACTGAATAAATGGACATTTTCCCTTTACTTCTCTACCTCATGTAAGGCCCACAGCTATTCCACTAAAAGCTCATGGTCAGTAGTACCAAAGATGTAGACAATGGATTCACCTGATCTTCATTCAGAAGAAGAGACTGTAATTAATTACATTGCAACTTCATCGAGGAAAACAAAATCATAGCAGCCTAGATATTACTGGACTTATTACCAGCACAATGAAATTTTTAGAGGTTTTAGTCATGTCTGACTTTAGGGGAGTGATTTAAAACTACGTTAAAAAAAAGATGAATACGTACCTGGCTATGCTATGTGTATATAAACACCACTTACAAACTTAACCAAGAGTTTTCAACTCTTGCATTCCCTAAATGTTAAAAACTATAATTCTGAAATTTTTGAAAATTTTTCACCAGTACAAATATCTTTTTGTCAAGATCATAGTTACAGTGCTTCCAATTCATGCACCTGCCAAAATTCCATTTGTAGGCAAGGGCTGCAGGATGAAATGCCATGAAAAAATTCCATTATCACTGAAATTGTTGCCTCAACACTTCCTAATAGTACAGCCAACGCTAACAAAAATACAAGATGGCAAACCAAACAAACATCCACTGGTTTCAAGGCAGTATTGGGAAAAAATCTAGTTAAAGCTCCCTTATTTGTGCAACATTGGGGTTTCAGCAACCACCGAATTTCAGTGCAATATCACTTTCAAATTTAATGAATAATTGTCTATATACATTGACCTCCCTAATTCCTATCAAAACGTATCCTTCCCTGTCCAGCTTCAGATTAAGGTAAAACTTAAGGAAACTTGTGAATTGTTAACTCCACAGTGTGTTTAATCCTTTGTCATCTCTCTCTGTGCCCCAGTGCTTTTTATTCTGAGCACTAGGAAGCTTCAAACAACAGAAACAGAATAGAGAAAGTTTGGAGTTTTCTTCAGATCGGTACATTAAGATAAATTTAATGCTTAACTTTAGCTGCACTCCAATTTAGCCTCTAGAAATGACAGACAAACTTGCATATACTACAAAGCAATAAAGAGTGAAGAACAATCAACAGGAACACAAAAATGAATGTATAAAAGAAAGAGAAGGGGATATGACTTCTAATAAAAAAAATTAAACATACAAGGCAATACTAAACCAAACTGAACGTCAGTCCTGAAAAAAAGGTCTTCTAAAAAGTTAATACTGCAATTCTAAAATATACACATGCAGCAAGGAAAACCCATCTGGTTGTTATCTGAATGTTACTGTTATATAGCACATCTTAAAAAAATTGGTGTAGTATTAACAGAAACATTAATAAATCAATTAGATTTCACCAATAATTTTTCAGTGTTACTTTCAGTTTATTGACTGAATAAAACAGGTTCTTACTGAAGAACTGCTGGTGCAGATTCGCCAACTATTGTACCTTAAAAGGTCACCAAAAGCAAATTTGCTGAAAAAGAACAGGGCTTGGTTTTTCAGTTAATTGACTTAAAACTTGGAGCAGAACTTACATGTACACATTGTATATCTGCTATTTTGAAGGTTCAGAATCCACACAACGTATGTGCTGCAGGATTTCACCCATAGGGTTTTACATAAGAAATCCAGAAAACATGCAAAAGGCATTTTTAAGTAAGGGTTTTTTGAAGGGTCATAGAATATATTCTGGCCTAAGCTGTAAAAGCATGTATAATCTCTATAATAAATACACAAGAACATAATTTATCAGTAATATAACAACATTTACGTTTTCGCCTCTTAGTCTCCATCTCGTCATATAGATGAATTCCATAGTATGATCCTTCCCCATGATTTCTCCGTTGCATAGTACATCCAGCTTAAAATACAACAGAACAAACAGTAAGACAAAGGGATGCAGAATTTTAATGTCTAAATGAACTCCTAAGTGAATCTCCAGAGTTAATCCTGCCACTCCTATTATTATACAATTCCATCAGACACATATACCAAACCTGGATGAATACAACATGCTGACAATATGCTATTTTGTACACTGGTATTCTACTGGTATTTTTTCACTTTTGTGTTTTTTTACTTGAAGTGTGGACAGAAGGAAGTCTGCTAAGGAGGTATGAAATCAGCAGTAGATAAACATTCCCTATATTTAGCTACACTCCACAGTATCTCTTTGAAGAGAAAACCTTGTGTTGTATTTTGAAGGCCACCTTATACAATGCCAGTGCTCTTTCAAACCCTAAGACACAAACCAGAAGTACTGTAGTTTTCATAAAAAAAAGGATTATAAAGACATTTTTAAAAATTAGTTTAGAAATAACTATAAATTACAAGAGAGATGCACTTCAAAGTATACAGACATTCATTAATTGAAAGCGAAAGACAGAGAAAGAACAATGATCTTACTGTGAAAAACGTCTTGTTTAAACTGTGTTATAGCATCTTACCACTGCCTGCCACTGCAAATGTTTGACAATATTTTCATTACTAGAGAAAGAATGCATTCTGGTTCTTAGACAAAAAAAAAGTTAAAATTTTGAAGCAAGCAGATTCTTTGTAACACAAGCCATTAAGGTGCCAGGCAGATTAAATTAACGAAACCAAATGACACCAAAAAGGCTGGTCAACATGTCATGACACTGACAAAATCCTGTGTACAGCTATAAACCTGTGCACTGAACCTAACTCAGCCCTACCCCTGACCAAAGCTGGGAGGCTGCTGCTTGTGCTAAAGGCAGCCTGCACTTCAGGGAGCCTTTGGCTCCTGAAAGAGAACTGGCTGAAGAAATAGTCTGTGTTTCAGTCTAAATTCCTCCATCCCTGCAAAGAGGGGAAGCAGGTTCAAACATGATTAGATTTCATCAAAATGTATTATGCTGCAGAGAAGTAAAAATAAAAGTGTTTTTCTTTCAAATGTACCTCATAGGAACTTGGAAGTTTTAATTTTAAGCTGAGAAACTTTTTGATAGTTCCCACGGTCACTCGAGTAGAACAGCGGATAAATTTCTTCATTAAACCCTAAAGCAAAAGCAACAAATCAGAAAAAAATGTGTTAGAAATTCTGGAAAACATGAGCAATCTTTAGTGCTAGAGCAGCTGTAACTGATATTTTTTTTAACCAGTAACCAATTTTACTGCACTCTCTTTTAACTCATAATGACAGTATAGGTTCATTTTTGTTCACTTGTTTTCAAAATTTAAAAGATGACAAACAAGTTCATTTGATCCTTCTCTGGTTCTAAAGACACTTCTAAAAGATACAGAAGGAAGGAAAGATAAAACCCAAAACTCAGCTACCACCAAAACCATCAAAACCCCCAGAAGAACTTAAATTATCTATGTGTTTATGTTAATAACACTGGGGGTCAAACAAATGTTGCATTTCTTAGTGTTAAGAACCTCCAGTTATACATGTAACAAAACATATAGAAAATGTAAGTACTTTTATTAGAAAAGTTCTTAAATATATTTTGCTTTTTATTTTTGTATTTGTAATTTAATAAAACATTATTAAAATCTAAGTTGATTTCTAAAGACTTTCTTCTAGACTCCCTATGTTAGGTAATGCCCTTCAGGAATAGAAACCAAATATCCCTAATTCTTAAAACAGCAATTGGTAGGTCCACACCTTTTGCAGACTGAAGTGAGCCGCTCAAGGCCACAGACAACACATCAGAGTCAGAATCTCTGTGCTCTGGATTGCAGTCATTCAGTGCAAAGCATATTTGATAAGCAGGTTCACTGTGGCACGTTCAGACAGTAATCCTGAAGGCATGAGGCAGCTCACCTACAGCTAGCTTCATAAGAACCTCTGTGGTATGCTGTAATCTGTTGGGTAATGCAGTTATGGACCATCAAGGCTGTAGACTACAAAACTATAATCCATATACACAAAAAAATTCCACTGTCACAGATGGATTTCTGTATAGAACTGCATTTTTTACAAAATTCCAAGATGCACTCAAATGCCTCAAACAGAAGGACTAAATAAGCATGGAAGTGGGAACAGGTCACCACATTGAGGTTTATTTCTGATGGTTATAAAGTGATTTGGTTCCTGTGAGATGCTGTTCTGTCATCAATAACACCAGCACAGCTCGTTTGCTACTCACCTTGACGACATTATCTCCTGACTGCCCATTGTTGCGTAAACAGTCGAGGCAGATTGCAATCTGTGGGTCACTCCTGTGATAGTCTTTATCTTCTTCATTTTCATCACACTCCTCATCTACTTTGGGTTTATCAGCTTTTGGACTTTCATCTGTAAGATATGAAGATCATATTGTTTAAGTATAAAGTCATTAGAAGTCACATATTTAAGGAAATATGGCATTTTTATGAGCCATAATTTTTCTTCACATTATCCAATTTTAACTCAGTACATTCTTAAACTGACCAATTTGAAAATTTCTGAAAACAAATTTTTACTAGGGAAATTTTAATGCAATATGCAAGCCACACATTTCTATGGAACAGAAAATAATTAGTCAATGGACTATATTTGGTATGGCTGTCTACTTCTGATATGTCCAATAATTAAAACCCTGCAGCTCTGCATGCATCAGGATCACTCAGACATGTAAACCTAGCGTATGGTGTGGCTGTTCACTGACAAAAATAATGTTTTAAAATAAACAGTGGAATAACTAAACCCAACACTTGTATATCAAAGTAACTCAGCTAATCAATTCATATTAATTGTCTGTCACAATAATCCAGTGGAGACAAGTTCCTGTAACATAATCATGAGGTCAACTAAAGCTTAGATTTCATCCCTTTTGACCTGATCTAAGTAATGTCACTGTAAGAACTCCAGGTGTTTCTCTCCAAAAGAATTTTACAACTAAATAGCCATATATTTACTAATTCCCCCTTGAAAACACAAAATATAAGAAAAGAGTAAAGGTCTGTGTATTTTTAGCAGAGCATACACAAACTCCATAATCACATATAACATGTTAACCCCTTTCACTCATGCTGTTAACATTTTCTATTGGTTTCAGGTTTAAAATTCTAATTCTTTGGAAAAGGTACCATCTTGTACAGTTTAGAAAGATATAGCAAAGTTGAACACTCAAACACTAAGACTAGTAAATACATCTAGATAAGGCTGTAATGTGTGCACATAATAACCATAAAATGGAATAAGTTTCACAGATTTAGAGTAAAGCATAAAATAATCTTATTGTATACATTTGGTTTTTTCTGTATCTCCAACTTACTTATTTTGATTTAAAACAAAGGCTGCTCTCTGGAATAAAACATCACAATTAACTTGAATAAGCTGTGTTTGCAATTTTAAAAAAACTTTCAGATCAAGTTCTGCTGCTTTCCTACACTTACCAGACTTCTAATGTAATTTAGAAGAGTTCAGGTGAGAAATTAGAACGTAAACTTTAAAAAATACCAAGCCATGACTTAATTTCTTGACATAGTAATTAGTTCTCTCTGTTCAGTTTACATATTCAAGATGAGTTTTAAACTATATTCATTACTTTTCTCTCTTAGAATTTTTAAGTTTTCAGTAATTGTAAAAGATTGGTCCCTTAGTCCCTATTAGCTATTGACACATTTAGTTGAATGTGTATCACACATACATTTTGTTCCTATCATCTTCCTGTGATCAGAATTTACAGTAACAAAGTACAGATTTTTTTCTTTTTTTTTTTTTTTTTTCTTGAAAGTCCAGGAAGCAAACTTTATTAATCAAGCAGGTGCAGTCTACCTGACACAAGTTTGTTCAGTTCAGGCTGGAGAGTACAAATGAATATTTTTTCTCTGTACCATGGTATGTTTCATCATTCATCAATTCTTTCTGGTAACCACTCTCCTACTGGAGTCACCAATGCCTGAGATATGCTTTGTTGTTTGGGGTTTTTTTTACCTTCCAGTAAGTGAAAATTTTAAGTCTTGGGATTTTTTTACAGATCTTAGATGCTTAGGTTGGGAACTGTGCTGTGACCTGTGGCACAGGACATAACTGAAAGACTCTTAAACTACAGTGACAATGAGATTGCATGGCATGGTATTGACATCTGAAACAGTCTCTACTTACTGAAATTATTCTCAGCAAATAATTTCTTCCCAGGTAAGATTCTAAATGCTTGTTCATGGCAGAAAATAACTTAAGTGCTCATAATTTGTCTCAATGAGCTGTCATGACTTTCAAGTGGTTTGTAGAAACAAATGTCCATAGCCCCAGGACACAGTCACTGATGGAGTTGGATACATCTGTGCCACCCAGAAGTATATTTTGTGAGTTAGAGCCTTCCTCTCATACACAAAACAATCCAAGCTCTCACTGCACTTACTAACTCACTTCCATTAGGTTTATCATTAAATTAGGAGATGAAGGTAAGAACAAGAAGAATCAGTTGGTCAAAAGTCACATTTCAAAAATTTGCAAATTATCTGTTAATTCCTTCTATGTATGTATATAGCAGCAAATAATTTTCTAAACAGTCAAGAAATGTCTATATCTCACAAACGTATTTTTAAAGCTGAACAGGTATACACTACATAGTATACTGTAGTAAATTAATATACTTTCATCTAAACTGTTCTGCAGTTTGTAATTTATTTATATAATAGAGAAAATAACATTTTCCCTTATAATGGATGCCAAATGCAAAGCAACAAAACTTGTGAGAAAGAAAATGAAATGTTACGAAGTTGAAGATATTACAAAGAAATGAGTGCAGAAAAATATTACAAGATGTTTACTTGACAGTTACCCTTTACTGAAAATAGCTATTTTTTAACTTAGCAGAGTCTTTCAAAAGTTCTTTAAAATCAAATCAAATAGGCTATGGCATTAAAAACTTGATGTCAAATTAAAAGGGCATAAAACCAGCTGGATATAGCCCTCTCTTAGCATCTCAATATTGAGTTTCAAAGTTCATGGGTCAACTACAAAAAAATGAAACAAAACAGAACAAAACAAAAAAAAAACCAAACAAAAAGAAACAAACTAACAAAAAAGCATTGTAGAATCTATATAAAACAATTATTCAGCATGTGTGGAAAACTGTTTTACTACTTGTCATAACTAATTCTTGACAACCTCCTACTTAACAGATGGTCAAATTTGGTAACAGAAAGTAATCAGTAAAAAAAATTCTGTATCTTGCTGCATTAAGAAAATTAAGTATTCAACTGGACAATTGTGAGAGTGTTGCAAGTGAGAGCCTAGGGCAATGCAAATAAAAATGATGGTAGAACAGCTAGTGTTTGCAAAACTACTGTTAATAGACAAGCAGCAGTATATGAAGGCACATACCACATTTGCACTGATTCACTACAAGTTTCTCTATTATCTTTGAATTCAGTAAAAACAAAATGTACTTGTGTGAGTGAAGAAACTTGTCTTAATGAGCAGTGTTACTTAACACACAGATGAGAGAGGGAAAAAATCCTCACCTTGTCCATTTTCTTGAGGTTTGTTTTTCTTCCAAAATTCAATCTCTCGCTGCAGTTCCTCTAGTTAATATCAAAGAACAGTAATGTGAATTTTTGAATCAATACCAGGTATATAATTAGAAATAGCCAAATTCCCTTCACCAACCCGAACAGTTCCCGAAACCAAATGAGAAACTTACGTTCTCGAAGTCCAGGCACCAACTTAAATATAATTTCCTCTAAGGTGTTATCCAGCCTTTCAGAGGGAAAAAATACGTTTCACATTAAATGGCAACTAGCATTTTAATTATTTTTAGTGTTTAAATAACAAAAACTTTTTAATAATAAAATGAGTTGAATTTTTCTGGTAAATAATAAGTCCTGTCAAAGCCGACTGATTTTAGCTTGAGAGACAACATGCATTAAAGCTTATCTCAACTACCTCTTAAATGGATTTATTGTAGAAATAACCAATGAACTTATTTTTTAATGTATAAAGATAAGAATAAACAAAAGAGAAAACACATACTATAAAATTTTTATTTTTTGAATTTGTATTACATGCAAACAATAGTGTTACTAAAAGGAACAGACTGGAAAAGTAGTATCCAATTTTAAGGTCCCGCTCATGAGTAGTAAGCATGAAAATTATAAACTCCATTATCATATTAAGTGTTGAAGTGCTTTGGTAATAAGCCTGTTACGAAAAACTGAACAGACTATTCCCCACTTACCACACCACAGACAAACCAGTCTTGGCAGGATAAAGAAGACCACAGAGCATCCATGCTGCTCTGACTTGACAATTCTCAGTACCCAGCATAATTAATTTGAACTATTTAAATCTGCCATGAGTTTGTACACCAGGAGACAGCACACACAGGCATGTCCTCTGATACCCTGATGTTGGTGCCAAAAGTAGTTATTATGGTCCCTTCCAGTGCATACAGTGCAGCTACCCTCCTTGCTGAAGCTAAAATGCTTTTCTTTCCTTCTCTGAATTTAACCAACGCTTCGATCCATTTCGTTTATAATCTGCTTTCTAATTCAACTTCCTCTCCTGGTCTCTTATCCTTCAGTTTCCTCTGTCTTTCATTGTG
Organism: Acanthiza pusilla; assembly: GCA_036630365.1. NCBI lineage: Eukaryota > Metazoa > Chordata > Aves > Passeriformes > Acanthizidae > Acanthiza > Acanthiza pusilla. The sequence goes on from JAXCHO010000234.1 coordinate 16,592,960, forward strand.
TTTCCTATTCCTTCCTCTCCTTTGCCCCTTATGTCATCTCTTGGCAACAGAAACTCCCACTGCCCACAGCCTAAACAAAAACTCATGACAAAATAAAATACTAAGTAATACGGAGAAACTAATACCTTGTAATACCTTGACATTCAGTCAGAAGCTATGATATAATCATTGCATGTAATAATTTGGCGTATTTTTAATTGCCTTATTTTTCATCTCAATAATTATATATTTCTTTACATTCATATTTGCAAATACACATGTGTATATGGTATTAATAACACACTACAGGTCTGTTAAAAAACCATAGCTTTTCTTCATTTGTTCACCAACAGTCTCAAAGCAGGAGTAAGACTGAATGTTTGTATTGTTGAGGAATGTCTACAATCCATGTTAACTGGTAAGAATTCTCTTAGAATAAATATATGAGTGTTCAAGGTTGTCCTTACAGAATTTGCACTTGTACTTCAAAGTTTACAATTATATCCATTACCCAACCATCAAGTTCTGAGGCTGTGGTATCCATCAACAGATACAACCATACCATAAGAATATTCATGTTTAAGCTACAACCACAATCCATTTTTAATTGCTTCTTCTTATGGGGACAACAACAACAAAATTCAGCAAGTAAAACACACCTCCTATAGAACAAAGCAGCATAGAGAGCACTTTCTTACAGAAGAAGGAAATTAAAAGTATGCGATGTGAGTGCTTAATTTCTAACATATGACATCATAGGTCTCCCTTTGTAGGTGCTGTACCTTGCAGCCTGCTCTGTCAGTGCCTAAGGTAACTACATGGCACTGCTTTCTGGGAAGTTCCCACAGCAGAGCCCTGGGAACTTGGGAATCTGTCTTAGAAATAGAATTCATTTCACACTCTATGAAAGCTCCAACTTTCATAATTTACTCATAAAGAAATGAAATAAGGACTTCAAAAGAGAGTATCACTACCTTAATTAAAAATCTCTCTCTTCTTCAGGATGGTATAATACATGCTGGTTTTCCTACATTTATTTTTGAAAATTCCCATTTAGCACTTTCTAATTTACTTTCAATGCCCCAAAACAAAAGTCACTGGCAATGCTAAAATAGCAAAAAAATCCAGTACAATTTGCAGATTTACAATGCTAGAAGCAAGAACTGGCTTCCCACTCTAGTCAATTACTTTATTTTTTTCAAAAATGAAACAAAATCCCCTTTTTTCTTTACAGAGGATAAATACCAATCAATACTCTGACAAAGGGCAGAAAAAATCCTATCAGATCTTTAAGTGCAGGAAAACTAAAACTTTAGGGAAAAATGGAATTATTACAAGATTCTCAATTTCAGATGCATCTTACAGTATTCCCATAATCTACATATATGAGCACTGTGACATAAAGATTTGTATTTCTGTGGCTCACATCAAACCCATTCCACAATGAAACTACTTGAAAAAGGTTGTCTCAGTCATTTAATATGATACTTCCTGTTAATGCTGAAACAAGGACACTGATATTTTAGACACCTCTTTCCACTCCCACATCTTCCAACCATCTTCCAAACCAGAATGTACAGAAGGAAGAACAAAGCATTTGTGTCAGCTTTGGATAGTTTCTTTTTTCACCTCTTCTATAATATTGAATGAATTATAAGATTAATACTCTCTGATAATTACCAGCAAATGTGAACCAAACTAAGACTATTGCTCAGGAAAACTTGCTTGCACAGGAGCATGCTAGCAAGAGAAAAAGAAGGCTGCCTTCATGGCATTATCAACACAGACCCTAGTGAGTACTGTTGCAGAATTCTGCTAAATCAGTAAAGGGAATTCTTAAAATGTAACACTTGCTAGATTATCATTCTAGAGCTCAATGTTGAATTTCCGATTTAGTCTTGTAGTTACAACAGACCCAAAGTGCTCCCAGCTAAGAGATACATGTGAAAAACTCACATAATTACTATACTACTCAAAACTAGTTTAAAAGTAATTTGTAAACCTTATCTAAGAGATCTTAGTTAAAACCAATATGTGGTGTTCAACACTATTTCTCAGAAAATGACTGCATTCTTTAGCAATGATGGGGCTGATCTCTATGGTCAGAGAGTAAGACATGTATTAATTTATGCAGGCAATATCCCAGTAAGATATGTCTGTTGCACTGTTCATGTGCTCTTCTGATTATTAATTTAGCAAATGTTTAAAGTTGGTTCATAAAATACAATCAGGAAACTACTAACTATATGCAGTTTCTTGGCAAAGAGACCAAATGACTCTAAAAAGAGTTTCAGGAAATAATTGCATATAAAATAGCTCTCCTCACATTTCTGGCTTGTGCTCTGAACTTTTCTCACCCACTTATAATTTCCTGCTCAAAGGACAATATTTGTTTACTAAATATCTACTACATGTTTCAGAAAATGCATTTTTCATTTCATATGAAGTGGTCCCATAAGAGTAAAAGAAATATTTCCAAATGCTTTTGTTTTCAGGTTATTAGTAGCCTATAGCATGATCTGACTCACATCTTGGACACTGACAGGAGATCAGAAAAATACTTATGATAAACATCTACATAAACCTGCTTAGCCCTACCCTTCCAAAAAAAACCATTCAGATGATAAAGACTTAGGCCAGTAACATCTTTTACAGTTGCTGAATTCAATCTCTCTCAATTCTCCTCTTGGTACATAACTGAAGTGTGGAAATGGTTGAGCACACACAGATCAGCCAAAAATCAAAGCAATGTATGACAAATTGTAACAAAACAATAACATCAGGAAATGATACCAAGCCTAGCAAATTCCAGATGCAAAGATATATTTTTACACTGATGTAAGAATAATTCCTCCTAAGTTCACAACAGTATTACAAAATAATAATACTGGGGGTTGGGGTGGAGGTAGTGTTGAGAGTGAGGGCAGGGAGTGCCTTCCCCACTCTTAAGAAAACATGAAGTTCTTCCACTTATGATGACATTTCTTGATTTTTCTATCTTATGGGATGTCTATCACCTTTGTTTAAACATAACATCACTAAAAGTGAATCCAGAATTTCAGGAAAAGTAATTGTTTTTAAAAAGGTGTGTTATTGTGATATTAAAAAACTCTCAAGAAAGGGTATTTTTAATGTAAAAATATTTTTCACAAGAGTAATTTCATTAATCTTACAGCAGATTTCAATTCAGATTGGCAGACCTACGCCCTGAAAAACATTGTTTTTAATATGATTCATTTTTTATGTTGCTCTAAAAAGAATAAAATTTGCCATGAGGTTTGGAATGCCCTAAATAATTTGCAAAAAACACTCTAGAATTTAATTTCAAGAAAAGAATAAAAGTTATCCGGCTCATTTATTTGTTTAATACAGATATTAATTTTTTTTTAACTTGTATAATATAATCACTATTTCTGTTTCTTTCCCTTATGTTTCCTCCTTTTAGTGTATCTGAAAAAAAATCAATTTAGAATTTAGTGGGAGCTGAGAAAATGACAACCTATATAGCTTAGAATATATGCCAGTTAATATATGCATTATACAAATAAGTAAAAAAATTAATTCCCTTTTAGGATAAAGATGTTACGATTTTTCGTTGTCGTTGTTCTTCCCTTTCAGCAGATGTGAAATAGCATCTTACCTTAACATTTCTAGTGGATTGGTCTCATGCACTTGGTTGCCACACCTGGGACAGTCATTGCTGTCTTCAAAGTGTTGAACGATACAAGTCTTACAAACTAAGGGAGAGAAGGAAAAAAAAAAAAGAAAAAAACACCTTAGACAAGATCTAAATAATATTGCTCGAGTATGACCTAATGATACCTGCTAGCTACTTGATGTGTCACAAATAAACAAGCATTATCTTAAAGTAAATAATTACAATGTATCTTATCCCCTTATTGTTCCTCAAAACCATAGTTTGTTCTGCTCTGCAGAGACACCAAGGTCAGCAGCACAGGTTGGATAAGCACTGCTTTAAAGTATGAGATATTTTTGCTACTTAGAATTCTCCCAGCACCATAACACATGAAGCCTGTACCCTGTGCCACCTCAAAGAGCAGGTTCTCAGGAGGTGTGAGCTGGGGAGCTTCAGCATAACCCACCATCACCTCAGCTCATCTGAACTTCTGTTCCAGTGGTGTGGTTGGCAGCCGAAAAGACTGGTTTAAATACTTACCATAAGGGAAAAGTTCACAGGAACTGTACACAGGTTCAAAGTGTTTTCTCTTTTGGCACAGTGCTTTCCAAAGCAATGACAGAATGTACACTCAGCATTTAATATTTGAATCTTCTAATGAAAAATCAGGATCGTGACCATGGTGAGTATTAACAAACCCAAACCAACAACAATGAGAATTTAAAAACCAATCAACTGAAACTAAACAAGGCACTACACCACTATTGCTTCCAAATGATTAATTACAGACTGCAGATTTTAATGCTATTAATAAGAAAATGGAAGCCAAGCTGATGAGAACAAATATGCCTGCTGTTATTACTGCACTATAACATTCTGGATGGAGATAAACTCCATCCTCTGCTTATTATTAATTCACCTACACTGAAATAAGAACTGCAAATTCATCAGTAAACGGACTGAAAAAATAAATGGACTGCTGTGACTGCAATATGCTTTCTGCTGAAACACTGTAATTTCTTTCATCAATTACCTAAAGAAGTATGAACATCTCTAAACAAGTTGGTAAATCCTAATTATAAGACAACTTTAGGAATCTTGAAATTCCTTTAACAAAGTGTGCATTTGTCTTTGACTCAGAATGCTCAGAAAAATTATATCAAATCAGCTGATGTTGATACTGCACACACATTAAAGCTCCATGTCGGTGTTTCTTCCAACTGCTTTAAAACACTAATGTAAAAGACATTTAAGTTCACAGCCCAAGTTTCTGAAGGAATTGTGAAATACACTTCTGTCAGTTGAGCTCTTCAGCTGCAGCACCTGATAGCTCATAATCCTGGTATTTATATTGTGCTGAATACACTGCTTCTGGCAGGAGAAAGTGAATGGGTGAGTGGTGGGTGACGACAATACTGATGAGAACCACCAGGTTAAGAGTGGTTACCTGCTGTCTCAGAAATGTCATTAGTTGGAAACCTCAGTTTAAAGAGTGTGGGGGAAAAGGGCTGAGGAGCTAGTATGATGATGAAATTGTGAAATCTAACACAGATGTAAATTATGGTGATTTGGAAATTCAGCTGAAAGTCACTGAGGTAAGTAATGGAAGGGTTTGGTTTACTCTAGACCTCTTCTAACTTTACTTCATAAAAACTGAGCTTAAATATAACTCTTTTTCAATGGAGTTTCATCTGCTAATTCCTATAATAAAGGAAGGAGTTAGTATTTAATTTATTTTTTTTATTTTTTGGTAAGCCTCCTGTTTGGTATAAACAGCAGCATCTCCATGGAATCTTTCCAATCTGACACCAACTTAAAACAAAGTGGAAAAAAAACCACAAATGTAATTGGAATTGGTCAATATTAATTTTGGAACTAATACACACAACCCCTAACCTTCTCTTATTTGGAAAATGGCCAGGCTGGATGAGGCTCTGAGCAACCTGAACTAGTGGAGGGTGCCCCTGCCCATAGTGGGGGGGGGGGGGTCAGAACTAACTAAAGGTCTGTTCCAGCCCAAACCATTCTATGATTTATTTTTTTTATTTTTTTTATTTTTTTGCAATGGAGACTTGGAGAATAAGCACAAAAATTCTTCGGAAGTAGAGGGAGCTTCGTATCAATACCAGAGTGATTTTTTTTTTTCTGTAAGCAATTACAATTAGCCTCCTTCAGAAAGCTTTTTCTTGCATTTTTGGGAAACTTCTTGAAATTCTTAAGAGAATTTAATTCCCTTCACTTGCTCTTGGGATCTCTGCTCCATTCATGTCAGAGAAGTTCTTGAAGTCTGTGATGAGATGACACTGTTCTTACTGCTTTGAAAAGGACTCATTGATTTGTCTTGTAAAGATATTTTAAATTTGTGCCTCCTAGGTTTTTTGTTTGCTTTCAAAACTAAAGACAAATAGGGCCTATCTGAGCTACAGCTTTCATTTACACCTAGAAGAAATCTGAAATTATTACTATTAAGAAGAACTTTGTGTCATGGGATCAATAACTAAAACACTTATTTAAGCCAGATAATTAACTCTATAAAACCTCCCAACACTAAACACTGCTAAACATAAAGCCTGCTAATACCTAAAATAATGTAAATTGAAGAAATATTTATAATATAAACTAATCTATGGAAAGGAACTGAATTCCTCAGTCTGCATATATTTTTGTGCTCTCTTTTTACCTTTTTTTTGAGAGGAGATGACACCCTTGGAAGCCATGCACAGTCCAAGAGAGGACCTAATGATTAATGAAAAGCTTATTTTCCAGTGTAAGAAAGATCGTTGAACAGAATATATATATAGAAAACATCATAAGGAAGAACCTTATTCCTGCCCTATACGGATGTATTCCCTATGCCAACAAACACACAGATCTGGATCATGTGTTTGTACAGCCAGCTCAATACCATAAAAACCCCTTGAAATTGTAAATCAATACTGTAGTAATCTGAAACAACTTCGGTTTTTTCTCATGTAGAGCTATGGTGCTATGAGGATTTGCCCACAAAAACTAAATGTGATTCACCAACAGCAATGCAGAGGTAAAAAATACATATAAATTCTAGCTGGCAAGAATAATGAACTGATGCTCCTATTGGGATCATCAACCAGTATTTTCATATATGATAGGTATAATTGTCCTCTGTTACTCTCAATGTAAAATGCTGAACATTTTTCAAAGCCTATCACTTTGCAGTTTCAGAAAATGGGATGAAGTCTAAGTATTGGGTGAAGAAGGTAGGGATAAAGGGAACCTTCAAACACAATTAAATTACAAACACATTTAATTCACCACCTTAGGGAAAAATTCAAACTCCAAATCAAAACCCATTAACACTTCCAGTACAGATGAATAAAATAACATGGTTTCATATGCTTTACTGTAGGTCATAGTAGGGCACCAGACAGGCAAAAGAAAACTGCTTAACCAAAATGTGCAGTTTGCAGAATTTGAGGTATATGCTACACACGCCAGTGAAATGAGAACCAGAACTTCATAGTTGTACTATGACATTTCAGAAGAGACACAATAAAAGTAAAACTCACATAAGATGACTTTCTACAGCTGATGAAAGTACTTGTGTGACATATGCTAACTGGCTGGCAACCATAACAATGCTGTTTTCCAATACAGAGGTATCTGGCTCACACATTCTTTCAGATCTTTGTAGCCAGATGAAAAATGCAGATACAAGCATCAAGACTGTGCTGTATGTCACAAACAAACAAAAATAGTACATATCTTATGTATGTCTACATACATATGTATCTTTCCAGGTTACTGTTTAAATGTTGATTAATGAGGTACCTAAATAAAACTTCGTATTGCATTTTTAAAATAAAATGTTCTACAAGATAAAGTTTAATTAGTTAATTGTGGTACAAACTCTTTGTCAGAACTCATCCTTTGAATTCTTCCAAGGATCTTCTCTCTCAAAATTAATCACTCTGATTCAGTGAGCAAAGGAAGCGCACAAGATATGCACAGCTAGTGGAACATCAAACCCATCCAGTGGAACATCAAACCCATCTCAGTGATAGCACAGAAGTGTAACAAGTCATTTGGTATGTTTACTGAAACGTTTAATTATCTACCTTAAGCTTCCTTTAAAAACACCTACTTTTAGGGAAAGTGTCTGCTTAAAAACAGGACAGAAAACTTCAATCCACCTAACCATCCCTTTCAGAAAATATGCAAGTGGGACTACTCCACTCTTAATTACAATTACCAGACTCAGACAAACTAGATTGTCTTTTGTTAAAAGGGAGAATTTCAGTACGTGATAACCAAGAAAGACTTCTTTTGCTGAAAATGATTTCAAAATAATATTTAGGCCCTGCTGCATGCCATTGACTAAAGTTTCTGCAGGAGAAGGAGTCTGAAAGCAGCTCAGCTTGCTTGTATGAGGGTGAGAAATTTTGCTGCAGTAAAGTTTTTTTTGGGATCTTCTATTAACAGCATAGGTTTTTAGCAAAATCTAAAAACCACTGTAGTTGAAAGATTATTTGATATTGAAAATTGTATCTCTGGTAAATTTCCTGCATGGAAAGACATTTCTGAAAGTTCCTAGACTGCCTCGGTTGGCAATTTCATAACACAAATATTAGAGAGAGCAACTAGCAGTAATTGATCTGCTGTTCATAAACAGGGAAAAGCTGGTGATGAAGACAGCCACAGAGAGCAGCTTGCATTGAGGGGAGTTGAGGCTATTAAGGAAGGATACACACTTAAACAGCACAGTTAGCACTCTGAACTTCAGGAGATGGGACTTCAGCTTGTTTAAGCAACCACTCATCAGATTTCCCAAGGAGACTATCATTAGAATGAAACTTAGGAAAGCTGGCTGAGCTATATAGTCCATTGTACAGGGAATTTTGTCAGAAGAACTGCTTAGTGCACAAGAATTGCTTAGCGCACACGGCTCCTAATTAATATGCAAAAGTAGATCATATTAGAAGTGGAAACAAGGATGGGAAACAAAAGCATATAAAATCACTACTCTGGCACTTACTGACAAAAGTAGGCAAGCCAAGGCCCAGCCATAGCTAAAACTGAGGGAATTGTGTAAATATGCTAGTAGCTGAAGGAAGCTTAGACAAAATGTGCCTGTTAATGAATGAGGGAAACAACTCAGAAACAGCTTATACAAAAAGATTTGAACTCCTCAGTATGTTTTTGCCTTGGTCTTCACAGGCAGAGCAACCAGATCTCCATGCATACCAGCATGATTTGGGAAGGAGAGGGATGATCAGCAGCCAAGGAGCAACAGGTTAGAGCTTACTAAGAAAGACTGGATGTATTTAGATCTGCAGGCCAGGTAGGATTCACTAAGATGAAAGCTTATCACCATAATCATGGGGATTATGAGAGGTACCCAATGACTAGAAAAGGGTAGTGTGCAGTGCCCACCTTTTATTATAGAGGGGAAGGACGACCCAGGGAAGTACAGCTAAACAGTATCCTCAAGCTCACTGGAAAGATGGCAGATTACATCATGTCCCTTGGAGTCAATTTCCAACTATGCGAGGGACAAAAATGTAATCAGGAAGAGGAAACAGCAATTTGCCAAAAGCGAATCATGGTATAGGCTGGCAGGTGATGTAATAACAGCCTGCACTATTTGAGCAGCAGTCACAGGAGTGACGGAGCCTGTCTTCTTGGGAATGGCAAATGGCATCACAAGGAGCAATGGTCATATGTTGACACTTGGCAGGACATTCAGAAAAACTAGATAAAGACTGTAGCACTGGAAATGGTTACTGAGAGAGGTTGTGGAGACTCCATGCTTGGAAATTCAAGCGTCAACTACACAGAGCCATGGCTTGACCTGGTACAGTGTTGACAACTAACCTGCCTTCTTGCATGAAGTTGGCCTAGACAACCTCCAGATGTCCCTTTCAACCAACATTTCTATGATTGTGTAAACAGTCTGATATTTTTTAAGATACTAAAGAATGTTCTTGAGGAAAGTTTATTTTCCAAGTTTTGTAAGTGCACACTGTACTAAACAATGGAGTGACTCAGGAGACAGATGATGGGACATGCCCTTTAGCTCACATCCAGCCTGCTTCCATCAGTAGTCCTTAAACATCCTTGACAACTGTGTAACAGACTAGAAAAAAGTTTTCAGTCCGTAACACAAAAGCATTCTGTTGGAAGTAGCAAAAAACAAATGAAGTACTGAATTTGAAGAATAAGTAATTTTGCAGTAACACAACCATTTTCTTTCCAACAGAGATAGGAAAATTTGCACTTCTGCTACCCAAGCTGCACTTAGGTTTCCCAGTGAATAGTGGAGTTATTTGTTCAACATTTCCAAAAGTCCCATCAGAAACATCTCTTATTGAAAAGGCAGTCATTTCTCAGAGCAGAACTTTACTACTTAATATTTTCCAGCAACACAAAGTGTGTGAATTAACTGCTAATTCCCTGCTTTTGTTACTACTGATCACATTAGCTCCCCTATGATCGCTGGAGAACATCTATGTCAATACATGCTTTTCATCTTGTGCAAAGTAACACATTGTACTCCCAGTATCTAATGAATTTATGCTGCTTCTTCAGTCATTAATATCTCCAGTTTTTGATAATTTGTACAACACCATTTTCAATTATTGCAATTAGTAAGTACAAGAGAAATACAAAAGGACAGTTAAAATCATTGTATTCTGTGGAATCTGTTTGGACAATACTAAATTATCATACCTGTATGGTACCATACCTGTATTTGAAAACTAAAAATATTAAATATTTTCTACAAGTATAAGATAATTTATCAGAGTACCTTCCTGAATTCTGCCATCACCTTCTCCTCTGCAAACTTAAGACTTGCATATCAGCACATTTTTCAAGTTTTTGATTTTCCTTTCCATCACTGTAAGCTTTGTATTTTGGCAACTATAACTAGATTTCGCTTTAAAGAAACACCACCTTCTTTCCTGCATTTCTATTTAATGACCCAAACCTGTGGCAGTTTTTTTGTCAGAAGACCTGTGTAACTCTATGGTAGCTCAGTAAAATTCACGTGCTCTAAGCTGGGAACTAGGCAGTAACAAAGCTGGCTCAGGGAAGAGCTCACACACTACAAGTGAACAAAAGATGCTGCTGAGAAGAGAACGCTCCTTCTTGCCATTACTTTTTCTGTAATGGGAGCTAAAGTAAATAAACAAATAAATGACGCAAACAAAATGATACCATTAAAAACCACTTTTTTCTTAAATTTGAACTGATTTCTGATGTAACTATTTTCCCCTCATCCCAACCTTTTAAAAGTTACTAATGTTCATTAAACTTCAACCATAAAAAAATAGCTAACACTGGAATTTTTCCAGTTTCTTTAAAGGGACAGAGAATTTAATAATACGTTTACCTCTCTCTAATAAATTTACCTCTGTTAAGTACCTCAGTCTTTTCCTGATTCTCTGTCACTATTTTCCTTCTGTATCCAATAAAGGATCAAGATCCTCCTTAGCACTCCTTTTATTGATAATGTATTTATAGAAACATTTTTAATTGTCTTTCAAGGCAGTAGCCAGATTAAGTTCTGGTTGGGCTTTGGCCCTTCTAATTTTCTCTCTTCATAACTTCATGATATCCTTGCAGTCCTTCCAGGTTGACTGCCCCTTTTTCCAAATTAATAAACTCTCCTTTTTCCACTAAGTTCCAGACAAGGCCTTCTGTACAGCCAGGCTGGTCACCCTCTCTGCCAGCTCATCTTTCTGCACATGGGGACAGCGTGCTCTGTGCCTTTAGAATTTCCTTCTTAAAACACTTACAACCTTCCTGGACTCTTCTGCCCCTCAGGACTGCCTCCCAAGGGACTCTGTCAACCAGGCTCCAAAATCTGCCCTCCAGAAGTCCAGGGAAGTAGCTCTGCTAAACACTCTCCTTACTTTTCCAAGAATTGAAGACTATCCTTTTGTGATTGCTGTGCCCAAAGATATCCTCCAACTGTCACATCACCCACCAGTCCTTCTCTGCTCACAGACCGCAGGTCCAGCTGGTCCTCACTCACCACTTATGCCATGAAGTTATCTTCCACCCACTCCAGGAACCTCCTAGACTGTCTATCCTCTGCTTTTTCCAGCAGGCATCTGAAAAACTGAACTATCCCTCTAGAACAAGTGCTAGTGACTGTGAGAGTTCCCTCGGCTGCTTATTGAATGTTTCATCTGCCTCTTCATTCTGGTTAGGTGATTTATAAGACTCCCACCATGGTACCTACCTTGTTGGCCATCCCCCCAATTCTTACCCATAGACGCTCAACTCTATCATCGCCATCACTAAATTCTAGACACTCAAAACACCCCCTAACACACAATCCTACCCCACCAGCTCCTTGCCTGTCCCTTCTGAAGAGTTTTATAACCATGCACTGCAACCCTCCAGTTGTGTGAGTTATGCCCCTGTGTTCCTGTGATGGCTACTATGTTATTGTTTTCCTGGTGCACAGTGGCTTCCATTCTTTTAATTCTCTATGTGCTTCATATAGTAGGGATGTAACACCAAATTGTAAAGATTAACAGTGAAGACAGTAACAACTGCAAGAACAACACTGCACAGAAATTACAGGAAATGCTAAGACAAGACTTTTAACTGATATTTATTAAAGGTTTAAAAATGGAAAATCTACCAGTAGATGTATCGTTCCCCTTACTCTTTTTTTAGAAGACTTCAAATGTTATTTGGAAAGATGTCAAATACTCAAGAAGGTCAAGTGAAACTACTACCTATTCAGGAATAAATGTAAAAAAATCAAGCATGTAAATAAGCTTGTGAAAGTAAGATGACTGAATTTGACGGGACCATTCATAGGTTTAATATAATTCATACATGCCAATGTTTGAGATGTAGTAGGAGCATAAGACAACTTAAACACCTTTTCCTGAGACAGTTTCATTGAAAAAGATCAGCAAATATTTTGCCAGCTTTCAAATATTTCTCTGCATTGTGCCATGGAACACATTAGAGAGAGGTGTGCCAGTACTGACCAAACTGTGCATCCATCATACACATGGCCAACAGATACATTAGCTTAAGTTTCAAAAGCATGGTTATATTATCAAAGGAGCACCCCTGACCTAATGATCTCACCTGTGATCAGACAGGCCACAGTGATAAAAGCTTGGTTTTAGAGCCAGCACAATTGCCACTAGCTTAGGGGAAGCAAAAGGGTCTCTGTACTCTGCAAGGTGCTCAGCAGAGTTGACATACCCTCACAGAATTGGTCAGGTTGGAAGAGACTGCAGTGGGTCATCTGGTGTAACCTCTCTGCTCTGCTCAAGCAGGGTCATTCCAGAGCACATGGCACAGGATTGCATCCAGATGGTTCTAGAATATCTTCAGTGAGGGAGACTCCACACCCTCTTTGGGCAACCTGTCCCAGTGCTTGGTCACCCATACAGCACAGAAGCTCTTCCACATTCAGATAGAAATTCCTATGCATCAGTTTCTGCCCATTGCCTATTGTTCTATTGTTTAGCACCACCAAGCAGAGCCTGGCTGCATTCCCTTGACACCCATCCTTTAGATATTTATACACCTTAATGAGGTCCTCTCAGCCACCTCTTCTTGAGCTTGAACAGGCCCAGCTCCCTCAGCCTTTCCTTATAACAGAAGTTCTCCAGACCCTTGATCAACTTAGTACTCTCTGCTGGACCTGCTCCAGGAGCTCCGTATCTCTATTGTACTGTGGCACACAGAACCACACACAGTTCAAGATGACCCAGACTGCAGGACAGTGTTCAGGAAACTCCAGAAGAGATGGAATTGATTCAGAGTATTTAATATAAAAATTCAGTAAACAAAAAAAAGCACAGTGGTCATATTAAACACATTAACACTTCAAGAAAATTTAACTTATGAAGGAGGAACTATTTTGCAAAGTACTACTTACAGGTATGGAGGCACTCTGTTACTGTAGTTGGCTTGATGAGATAGCCTTTACAGATATAGCAGGTGATATGAGGATTGAAATCTTTCACCAAGTGCTTCCTCTGAGTAGCCATTCGTGGGGCAGGAAATGCTTGCAGGGTGCTTGGGGCCAGAGAAGCAAGTCTGAGAGGTGTCGATGTCCACAGTTCACAAGAGCTGTGGTGCTGCTCCGTGCAACTGGACTTCTCCAGGCATTTGATCTTAATTCCGCAGGTCTCACTGAGACATGGCTCATAACTCCTGCTCCTGTGCCAGGCGAGTCATTCTCCTACCTGTAACACACGTGGAAGAGAGAGCTGTGTGAACCTGGCTGGACAGCGGCGATGCCCCGGAGGACCAGCGTCGCCATGAACTTGGCAGGGGCACGGGGCTGTAATTTACATAACAGCAGCCGCCGTGCGCCGCCAGCCGAGGTCCGAGGCCGCGCCCCCGCCCCGCTGGGCTCCGGCCGCCGGCGGGACGGGCTCGGGGCCGCGGTGACAGGTGCAGGGGCCGCGGCCGCCCGGCGGCACAGCCCGGCGGCACTGCCCGCCCCGCCCCGCCCCGCCGCGCCGGGCCCGCAGGCCGCGCCGGGCCCCGCGGGGAGCAGCTCCCCCGCCGCCCCGGCCCCGCGGACCCGCGGCCGGAGAGGGCGGCGGCCGCCCGGCTCTGCCCCCGCTCGACCGACTCCCGTTCCTCCCCTGCCGCACCTGCGGCGCCTCCCGCCCCCGCCGCGGCCCCGGCCGTACCTGGCGCAGCCCCGCGGCCTCGGGCGGGCGGCCGGCGAAAGAGAAAGGGAAACGCCGTGCGCCTCCCCCGCTCGGAGCGCTCCCTCCTCCCCGCCGGGCTGCCGCGGCCGGTCCCGGGGCGGGCGGGACGGGCGCGCAGGCGCTGCTCCCGGCCGAGCCCCGCTGCGCCACAGCCCGCAGCGCCGCTCGGGGCGGCAGCGGCCGGAGCCCTGCGCGGCCCCGCACCGCGGGCTGCCCGCGCACGGCGAACGGAGCCGAGCGGAGCAGAGTGGAGCAGAGCGGCGGCGCTGCCGGCCCCAGGTGAGCGCAGCAGCGGCGCCTGGCCCGCGCCCTGGGCCCGGCACGCACCCGCCGGGGCACCGGCGCCGTTTCTTGAAAATAACTTCAGCTTCTGCCCGTGCAAGGGTGAAAATTAAACCCATCTCTCCAGCCCACAGACGGAAACATTAAACACTGCACTAAGTTAGCCCAAATCCCGTGAAAATACGTGTGCTTTCCTCGAACCGGCACCAAGTAGCCAACAGCTAAGCACGAGTGAAAGCTCAGCGCATCTGCTTTTTGCCCCCCATGTCACATAAATCCATCATATTACCAGGCAATTACCCATAAAACTAATGCTGTGTTTATTTTCCGATTGTACTATTTCTAGAAAATTTATTTTACACTGCTTTTAACAATAATGACAGAAACATAAGGAGACATTTCCGATATCAGCTGCAAAGCCACCACATTATCTGTGACTGTTTTAGGTCTTTGCTTTTCTGTTCTGCATTTTGAAATAAATGCTCATTTTGCACTGGCCCTCCAGTGCACTCTCCCTTTCATCCTTGTGTAAGTGCTGCAACAGCAAAATGCTTTAATAACTTTGGCCTGTTCCCGTCATCCACTCATACTGCTGTAATATTTACCAGGCAATAGTTCTCCATTTACATCAATTCAATTGCTAGTCTGAGTCAGGTGCATCAAAAACTGTTACAATTAAAGTTACAGTGCAATGATGAATGCATGATAAACCAGACACAGACCAATTCAACAGAATGTGAATAATTTTTCCTGATAAAATTTTGTATGAGGTTATTTCTCCACAACATGAACAAAAGTTTATACAGATAAAAACCTTTTGAAGCAGCACAGAACCACAGACCATCCTGAGTTGGATGGAACCCACAAGGATCATCGAAGTCCAACTCCTGGCCCTGCACAGGAACATCCCAAAAATCACACCATGCACCTGAAGGGGTTGTCTAACTGCTTCTTGAACTCTGTCAGGGTTGGTGCTGTGACCACTTCCCTCGGGACCCTGCTGCAGACCACCCTCTGTGTGAAGAACCTTCCCCTAATGTCCAACCTAAACCTCCCCTGGACTCAGCTTCAGGCCATTCCCTCAGGTCCTGTCCTAGTCCCCAGAGAGAAGAGATCAGTGTATTCTAAGTGAGATTTCAAAGCATAATTCATCAAATGTCCCATTTGAAAAAAAAGAACCCAACATTTTCCAAACAAATTAATCAGCTAGGCTCATGTTTACACAGTAATGGATGCACAATATTCTATTCAAGCACATTAAAAACTCAGTTATGTCATTTATTATACTGTGTAGCCCATACAGTAATGCTCACACAGCCGTTGAGATACTTGTGAACATACACAACTGGTATTGATTCCCGTAAGTCATACTGAAGTCCCTCTTTTAAGGACAACCAGTCCCATGCCAGGTAAGCGATAATGTACATGACAAATTCTTGCCTCATCTCTCCACATTGCAGGAAGTCAGTCCTGCTGGTACCAAGTTTTATTTATGAGATGCTGACTGAAGGCGATGAAAGCGAAGGCTTTCAGCACCTTCCCAGACCACAACACGAAGAGCAAATGAGAAGCAGCACAGAAGAAGCTCATTTCATTATCAGAGGAAAGTAGATCCTTAAATACTTACTCACTCTTTATATCATCAGGAAGCAAATTATGTTAATAAATGCTTATGTATTAATTATAATTTCAAAGATAGTTAACTCCTAGCATTGCATGCAACAGGTTTATTTAAAAATACAGGTCCATATAAGTGATGCAAGCATTTTGATCTACTTATAGCAGTTCAGATGTAACAAGAATAGTGTTTGAATCAAACAAGGCAGTCATTTCATATTATGAAAGAAACAGAATTAAGAAAATGAACTGAGCTCATCAGAGTAAATAGATATCATGTACTAGTGACAGGAAACATGGTATGACAGAGAGGGTGATTATAACCCTCAAATGAGTGATGAAAATACAGCTGTTCTCATTTTTCTGTGTTTCTTAAACTTTTGACTTTCTCATCAACTGACTTTTACTCAGCAGTCCTCAGTGTCCTCTAACACAGTGCTTACTTTTTTTAAAAAGCCAAGTCCTTTTTTACATATATGAACTTTCCTAGCACATAGAAAATAACAACTGCTTTCTAAGCATTATCAAGTTGGAGTAGTCTCTTGAAATACCTAAAGAACTACTGTATCATCCCAATGTGAAACAGAGTAATTACTTGCATTTAATATGAACAAAATGTATCTTTTTAAAGGAACAGCCAGGACACACAAGAACTTGTGAACTCCGAGCAGCTCATTGAAGCAGTTCTAATATTTCTGAAATATACCAATGTTTGATGTCAGTTCCCAGGTAAATCTCAGAGAAGACATAAACATTGGTCAATAAAATCAAGTTCTCAGTAACATTTGAAATGAGTGGCTAATTCTAATTCCATGAGTAGATCAACATTGGTACAATATTACAGTCCTACAGAGCCACCGCTGGAGTCTGCTTCTAGGCAAGTCTCCAATTACTCTCCAGTTATCCTAAGAGTTACTTGTATTTTGTAGATGAAAGAATTACTGGGGCACATCTGAACTAGGAAACAAACAAAACGAAAAACCCCTACTTTCCTTAATAGAAATTGTGTAGCAATCTGAATGACATTTAGAGAGAGAGCCACAGCATTCACCTTCACTGAATACCGATTCTCTAGACATCTGATGGAAATGCCATTCTACAGCTTTCAAAAATCTGAAAATGTCACAGAATTGCTTAGGTTGGAAGACACCTCTCGAGATCATCTAATCCAACCTGTCTGCTCAAGCAGGGTCAGGTAAAGCAGGTTGTCCAGGACTGTATCCAGCTGGGTTTTGATTATCTCCACAGATGGGGATGAACATATTCTCTGGGCAATCTGTTCCAGTTTGATCACCTTCATAGTAAAAAAAAAGTTTTGTTATCAGATGCAATTTCATGTGTTTCAATTTGTGCCCATCACCTCTTTTCCTATCAATGGGCACTACTGAGAACAGTTTGACTTCCTCATCTTCAGTCCCTCCCATCAAGGAATTATACATGCTGAAGAAGTCCCCTTGAGACTTCTTTTTTCCCAGCTGAGCAGTCCCCATACTCTCAGCCTCTCCTGATATGAACACTGCTCCAATCCCTTAAACACCTTTGGGGCCCTGTGGGGCCTTGAGATTTGCTTCATGTCCTTCTTGTTCCGAGAACTGGACACAGTACTCCATATGTCACCTCATCAGTGCTGCACAGAGAGGAAGATCAACCTTCCTCAAACTGCAGGCAACTTATTTAAAATTACTGCATATTTACTCACGGAGGAAGAAGAGATCACTTTGGGATCTCTTATTTCCAGTGTTAAATTTCCAGTCAAGTGGAACATTATCTAGAACAGAACACTAATTGGGTTGGGAGGACCTTTGGACATCATCTGGTCTAATGCCTTTCTCAAAGCAGGTCTAACATTAAAGTTAATTCAAATTGCTCGGGCTTCATCCAAAGAAAGTCTGTGTATATCTAAGGAGGGCAATTCTACAACCTCCCTAGGCAACCTGTCTCAACCCTTGACTATCCTCATTTTGAATTCATTTATTTAGGTCCAGTTGGAATTTTCCTTTCTCCATCTTGTATACTTTCTCATATATATGAATAATTTACTAGAAGCAAGTAAATGTAACTCTTAGTGCCATTATCAATGTCTTTGCCATCATCGTGGGATCACATGACATATTTCTTTGCTTTTTAGGCAAAGAGTAATAACATTGTTTATCATATAAAAAATAGTAGTATGCCCAGTGTGAAGACTGCCTTTGATTTGATAGGAAACAATAGGAATTAAGCTATTCTTATCCCTATCACCTATTTGTGAAAATGATCAGCAATGAGGTTTTGCATTTCTGTCAGGAGGGGTTCTTCCTTTATCCCTACTGAGCTCTCTCTGTAAGAAGCCATATATTAGCACATAATAGCACTTCTGGGATAGATATAGCATTTCTTACTGCTTACTCTCCTTTTATAGCCTGAAGTAAAATAGCAAAGCAGGTTGCAAAATGCCAACATCTGTATTATTAGGCCATTGACAAATATGTAAACAAGACAAATGCATTCAAGAAACACCTCAAGAGAAAGGTAAAATTGTGTCACACAGTGTTCCAACTGTGTTGAACTAAATTCCAGGAACTTTTAAAAAGTAAGAGAAATCATAAAGTAAGTTCCTACAGATTTTATAATAATTGGCTGCTAGTAAAGAAGAAACAATCAAAAAAGTGACTTCAGCAAGGGAAAGATGAGCAGATCTGTATTGTTAAAAATTTCCTTAGCACACTAAAACACTGGTCAGCCATAGCACACTCAGTCCCTTCCCAGCTGAGGAATAGAAAACAAGAAACAAGGTCATAGCAGTGGGAGAGGGAGATTGCCACAGCAAGGAAAAAAACCCCATAACTCTGAAACAAAATTGACTAGAAATTGTCACAAGTACGAAGGAGACAATTTAACTTTAGTCACTTGTATACAGAAGCTGAAGGGAAAAAATATCTGGTTTAGAACATTCTATTAGGTGACCATTAAACATACTGAGGGAAGATCTTGTGACCAGTTTGACATACCTCCCTGGAAATTACAAATTTAAGAACTGCGATTATAGTCTTCAGAGGTATTGCAAATTTAAAAACACCAATTTATCTCTGCAGAACCTAAAACTTTCAGATAAAGAAGCTGTAGATTAAAGAGTTAAGTGCGATGGGCATATTTTTAAAAGGTATTTTCCTTCTGTTTCCTTGATTATTTTATCACTGTTCTGGATTTTTATTTTGAAGAATAGTTTTCATAGGCATGATTATATGTATCAGACACAAACATATCCAGAAACTTCCCAGAGTAACAAACTTTTAAAATTTTAGTGACCAAACTGTCTATTCGGTTACCCCAGTGTCCAATGTGTGAACTGTGATCAGCTGTTGATTTTTGGTTTGTTTGGGTTTTTTAAAGCACAGTACAGGTACAGACTGCCATGTAGCCAAGCTGATTTTTCATAGAAGAATGACTTCACTGACATTATTTGGGCTTTAAAGGCAAAGATTCTTTGTTGTAGTATAAAACCTTATATTGTGCCACAATAGGTTGTTCTTCTTTGTCTTTCTTCATAGGTAATTGATTTTTGGTGAAGTGGGGTTTGCCTTCGAAGCATCAGAGACTGCTCACTGGGAATGATGCAACGGCAGGAGGTTTACAAGGTATAAACCCAAGATGCTTCTGTGCTTCCATTTGCCTATGTGCTTGGTTAAAAACCAGTCATCTGTGGTGGAGGTAGGATCTCTGGTGGTATCCTCAACCTCTCCTGGTTTTATCTCATGGATGCTAACTTCCATGCACTTTGGTCTGCTGCGCTACATCTCCTTCACCTTTTTATAGGGTATTGAAAAGAAGTTTTGTGGTTCTTGGTATGTTCTGTAGGCTGCAATGGAGCAGGCATTATTTCAGAGTTGCCTGTGATTGTGGAGAACCACAGGGCATGACCAAAGTAGTCTTTTACAGTCCCACATTTTATATAAATTTCTAGCAATTCTGTATAAGAACAGAATCTAGCAAGTCTGCATAAATAGAGCAAGTAATGGTGGCGGGCTTTGGTAACATCTTAAAGAAGATGCATAATTTGAAACAATTACCTTGGCTCTTAATCAGGTGTTCTCCCTGCACCACGAACATCTTGCATCTTCAGAATCACTTTTTTGGTCTCTGGCCAGTTACTTCACTTCTACTGAAGAGCTCATTAGACTGTCTCTGAAATAATGGGAATCACACCTATGTTGCCATTTCTAATATTGTATAATCTCCAATACTTCTTAATTACTTCACCTATTGCTATCTGATTATATGCTTCTGCCAGTTCAGTCTCCTTTTACTCTGCTCCCTACAATAGTATCATCTGCTTATTCTGAGGCTTCTCCAGAGAAAATCTGCCCTGGAATTAATGCTACTTCAAGTCTCCCTGCTACTCCACAATGGAAAAAAATAAATCAATCAGTGACAATCAGAGCTACATTATCAGAAAAATTCCAGTGATGTACACATGCACAGTCCAGCCTGATACAGCTGTTGTCTGCATGGGCAGGACTCTGTCTCCTCCACAGACTTCCAGGATCTGTAGGTCATAGAGCAAACACTTTGCCAATTCAATATATCTATCCTTCCAGGGGAAAAGTATTTCTGTAACAGTATGAACATAGGTTTCAAGTTTCCTAATATTTTTCCTATTCTTTTCCACAAAACATCCTAATGGCTACTTGCTATAATTCTATTACTTTTTTAAAAATCCTTGTTTCTGCCAGTAATAGATAGCCTCTTCCATTCTATACTGCATTTTATACATATAGTATATAAAAATACCTATTATATATAATAATTTTTTTCCACTCATTTTCCCCCCTCAAATTATCAAAGCCACTTACGTGAACATATATAGCTCAGCTAAACAATAACCTGAAGTCTTCAAATAGTTTTATAGAGTGTCATCTCTCAATTTCCATGAAATTAAAAGACAAATGAAAACAATGAAAACAAACTGTAAGAAGCCTCCAGTGACTCCCACTAAAATTGTTACTAACAGATTTTGTTTCTTACAGTTGAAAACTGGCAGGAATGCAAATCAAATTGTATCACACATGTCAAACAGCTTCACAATTATGCAATCAACTTGCACTGCAAATTAAAAACAAGACGTGCTACTAGATCTTAAGTCAAAACAAATTTAAAACTTCAATTAGCTCAGCAAAAGCAATCCTCAACAAATCTACTCATGCCTGTTATGATGGCAGAACCAGAAAACAAAGAGGTTTGAAAAGAAATAGAAAAGTAGCAACCAAACTGCCTCATCTTTTACAAGACAAATTAATGACGTTCACAATGTCTTAGGGAGTTAACTACTCTACTTCAATCGATTTTCAACAAGAGTTCTGTTTCCAGCTCTCTCACAAATAAAACCTCTAACTTAATAACACAATGTTGGGTGGACTCTATTTAATTTGAACTGCATGGGACTCATTCATAGGAACTGTCACTTTGTCAGCCAATTAAAACAGTCAGTTTTGTTGGAGAAAAGCTAACACAGATACTTGTGAATTTGATTTTAACTTGTAAAACAGAGAATGTTTCTTCTGGATAAACTAAGAGAAAATAGAGGCCAGTCTGAGATATACACACTTCACCTCATCCTGTGATCTTTTTTGACAACAATTTAGCATATATATGTATATATAGAGTCAAGATCTGTGCAGCAACATGTTCCATGTGATCCAGTCCATCCAATCATATGACTATAGTCACTGTAGAATTTGGCCTGAGTTAGATAAAAAACTTGTCATAAGAAAAAGCAAAAATTAAAGTCCTTTATGTACTTTAGATGCTTGTAACAGTTCCCATTAACAAATGAGAGTCATTCCATATAACATTTCACTGAAAGCATTATCTTGAAATTCTAATAATTTTTATCCACTATGCTAATGGAACAAATTAAGCAAAACTGATACATTTAGTTGATTCTTCATGTGAATAATATGCTAGTTTTGAGAAGAGACAAACTCAGGATTCTAGCCAGACCCTATTCTCAAGTGAGCAATCAGTCCATATCTTGGCATCATATGCCAGTTCTGCAGTGACATTAGCTTAGGAAGTTGACTCCTGGTTTTCCCAACCTCAGCCCCATGACTGCATGAAACCAAAAAAGTTTGCATAAGTAGTGTCAGCATCTGACACTATCATCACTGAGTTTTCTAAAGAAAAAACATATGCAAAATAAGTTTGATTTTTTTTTACAATTGCAAAATCCTGGCCTTCTGACTCTGCCTGCATATAAACAACATATTCTTGGTTTATGTGCAGTTAATCAGAGCACAAAATAACCAAAAGCTGTGAGACCATGTTTACCATCCCTGCATCTTGAACTTCCTCTTGTAATACTTGGAATTCTGCGGTCAGTGCAGCGCTAATGAGATCATGTGGCTTTTAGCTGAGTATGTTGTGGCAGTTTGGAGTCCCTGTTCTTAGAGCTCTCGACAGAGTAGAGCAGAGTACAAAGAATATACACAATCCTGCGTTTACAAAATTGTACTGTCTGCTGAAGCTCATTTTCACATTTCTGACTTGTTCAGTCTCATCAACTAGACATGATTGTGGACTGCTTTGCTAGAAAATTCTGTAGGAAGAAAATGTTGGTGAGAAATGCAGCTAATACTTCAGGAGATTACATGCTTTTGAGTCTAAAATGAATTCTTAAGCATACCAGTACAGGCAAAGCCCCTCTAGAGATCAAGATGTTTGAATCAAACAAAATAATATCTGTTTTGGTCCTTAAATATATAATAGCACTTAATTAAAACATCTGACAAATGTACAAATTGGATCATTGTATTAAGAATCTTACTTTTTATTTAGAAAAACAGATCTTTATTTCCTCCTCAAAAAGAATCACATTCTTTATGAACTCACTCTATTCCCCTGCAGGGATATCTATACGTAAATGGCAGGTTAACTATATTTATATTTCATCTTTAGGCCTGGATTCTATGCATGCCCACAGTCTGTGCAAGCCTACAGTCCTCATGAAAATGCACAACTATCAGCTTTCCTCAAGCTTAGTATGGAAGTCCATGCAGCAATGTACAGATACATGTAACAGTCACCTCCCTTTTAACTTACAAAGGTGTATAAAATCAGCAGAGAGCATGCATCATACTTTACTATTGTTTCATACCTCGCTGCTATTTCTAATCTGTATTGCAAGATGTCCAAATCCTATAGTGACTGTCAAACACTAAAAGACTCTATGAGATGAGATTTATCACAGATATAATAGCTCAGCCTCAGGTTGCCAGCTGCCTTTTCACTGTATCAACACACTTGAAAAAGTACAAACGTACCCTAAACATTTTTACTTGCAACATTTTTCACATTTTGTAATGAACTGAGCTCCCTTAAATGTTGAATACATTTAAAGAATGGTTTTTTAAAGGAAATTATAAACTATGCTAAAGATATCCAATTCCTGACCTTTCTACATTACTACAATCTGTATGCATTTTACTGAGTTTTTTAGATGTGACTATTTTCTTCAGTGCTCTAATAAATTTAGGTTCTAGAGGCGTAAAGCTAGAAGGTTTCACCTATCAATTTATATGGCAAATCTCACCCCATTCCCTAAACTAGTATCCTTGGGAAGCTTTTAAGAATAAAAGGCATAATACTCTTAAAATTATTTCACTTTATCACAAATGCATAGATTGGAATATGAAATTTTGACAAGGTATTCGGCTTATGAGAACTTGTTGATACATGTAACACGTAGTCTGCTCCTATCATCATCATGCTGTCTATTTAATAATTCACATTTAAATACAAGACCTCAGTTGCCACAGCTCAGTAGGAATAAAATTAAGGCGATTTACGTTTTTCCTGCTGAGAAATCTGGAACTCTGTCTAATGTTTTATCCTGTGTCTTTTAAACTTGTCAGAAACACTGGTGCCATCATAACCCTCTATCAGTCAGGAACTAAAATATATATTTGGGGGCTGTGTCTTCCATTATGCATCAACTTACCAAAATCATGACAGAAACCATTGTTACAAAATATATCTAACAGAGATACTTTCAAACATAGACTGGCAATTTACAGTTTTACCTGATATATTTGAAATCTGCTGTACAATTTTCTTCATTGCACCTGTTTTTCTCCACAGTTGTACCACTGAAACAATGCCTTCTCCCTGCCTTTTTCTTTATGTATCAATAAATAGTACAAAAAACTCAAACAGTTGAAAACTGTCAAGATGAGGTACTGAAACTGCTTTCTTATAATCCTATTTTATGTTAGTGTCCCTCAGTCAATAAGGACAACCTAATGAATTTCAGTAGAGAAACCCAATAATACTCCTGAAAACCATTTTTTTTGGTACAATTAATGTGGTGCTAACAAATCTACATAACAAAGACAGACATAAAGAAGAGAAATGAAAAGTATACTGTTTTGTTTTAGACAGATTACATCCAGTCACTTTTTAGAAGAAGGAAAAAGTAGCTCCATAGTTTTTCTGGACTCTAGGAATACCTGTCCAAATCTTTACACACATTTCTTACTCAGTGAAAAAGTCAATATTACTAATTTAATGGTCAAGGGAAGACAGAGGATGGAAAACGCTTACCTCTACAGGAAAATAAATCAGAAGAAAATCTAAAGCTTGACTCCAGTATTTAGTAAAGGAGGAAGACAAAAGCTGATAAAAAGAAAACAATTTTTTTTAAAGGGAAAAGCATATCTATTCTTTGAACTAGCTAACCCCATTAATAATGGAAGTGAACAGATATATCAGCATAATCTACTTACACAAGGTCCAGGGCAAGCTGGGTACCACTTACTGAAACACCTGACACTATTTTTACTGGTATTTAACAAAACTGGTTAGATTACACTTAGGGCAAATACATCCAAATATATCCATTCAGCTAATACCTTTAGCTACAGTGGAAACATACCCTTTTGAGAGTCCATCTGCTCTAAAAAGTCTCCAACATAGACTGTGTTAAGAAAAGGATGCATTACTGAGCCTGTTTTACATAAAGACTAAAATATTTCTAGCTGTTTCCTAATAAATTTTTGATGTCAGCCACACAGGAAGACATGACTGCCTAGGAATTAAACCTCCAACTCTCAAATTCCAATACAATGTGTTAATCACAACATTAGTCTTCATCTGAATGTTAATTTGACATGCATTTAAACCAGACACCTAATCTCTGAGGTGAGAGATTTAAAAAAAATAGCCTTACTGAGCACTTAACCTACATTTTGCCTCATGCTGCTGTTGATGGCAGCTCCTGAAAATAATCAACATATTCGCAGTTAGTTAGAACAGGACTGGTAAAAAATTGGTTAAAAATTAAGAGTTAAGTCTCAAATTTTCAGCATATGGAGGCAACTAAAACATTTTGCAAGATAAAATATTTGAAGATAAAAAGCTGGATTCTTCAGAGCTTCATGCCTTATATAGTATGCGTCTGTGTATTTATAGATACAAAATTTTATATGCTTGCCACTGAAACAGAACTTGGTGTTTTAATTGCGTTTTTGAATTTGGTTTTAAGCAAGAGGAAATGACCCATTAAGATGACAAAGATTCAGACCCATCAACTCATAGTTCTTTTCCATATTAACAAGCATCTCATGAACATGAATATTGCTGTTTACACAGCCTAATCCCACACAATACCATCATGACTTCCTGAAACAAGTTATTTTTATGTCTCTATGATGTATTTAAATGTACTTTTACCTCTGGTGTGATGAAGAGATTGTTTGTTAATATACATCTAGTGCTGATACAGTGTTCTACAGCTATAGATTACTTATTAAAAAGGAAATAAAAATGCACAGTTACACTCATTTACAAAGCAGCAGTTAATAATCACTGAAACAGAAATACTGTTTCATTTTATGTTTGTAATTAACTGAAAATATTTTTGGTTGGAAATAGAAGAATGCTGCTACAGATTCACTCTGCAGTGAGATTTAAATATAACATCTCCATCACTGCACTGTTTGCAGCATGGGTGGAAATGTGCTTGTAAACTACTCTCATTCCACACATGCACAAGTACCACAACCTCCCAATAACCAGGAGTGAAGACATCAAATAAAGGATACCACCAGTGTCCACAGTGCATTGACAACTGACAGGACAAAGTGTCACTCCTTCTAACTCCTCTAATCCTCATGTGAGACAATTCCAGTGCATTATCCAATACAAATGTGCAGGAAGCCTGTGGATTTTCCAGAACTGAAGTGGTCCTCTGGTCTATGGCTCTGTAGCATCTCTCAGTCCTAAAGCCACAAAGGTTGCATTATAGTCCAAAAGGTGTTTTGTTATGTTTGCTTAGGTTGTGATGACCACTGCACTGCTCATTTGAGACTGCCAAATTTCTGTTCTATTTTCTAGTCCCTTCTTCACACCTCCCAAGCCCAGGATGGTTAGACACTGTAAGTACCTTCCGTTCTGTCTAAAGTACTTCCAATACTTCATAAGCCCTCAAGCCAACTCTCTACTTCACAGAGGAGTCAGAGACTCACTTAATGAGCTTGTGAGCAGAGATGAGGAAAGAATAAAGTTTTCACACAATATTCAAGCACTGTTATGTAAAGAAAACTACTCACATGAGGAACGCTAGACTGCTTACATCCCTACAGACTCTGTGTCAACAAAAATAACAGCAACCTTTTTTCTCTCTATTCCCAAAACAGCTCTGAGAGTAAACCTGAAAAACTTGGTAAGTTCCAGCAAAAAATTCAGTTCCACCAGAGACTAATGCCAAATATGATCTTTCAGATCTCATTTCTCTAAAAAAAGGAATGCATTATGTTAGACAGGAGTAGGCAGAAACATAAGACATTTAGTCAAAACATCCAAAAGGCTCCTGCACAAGAAAATTGATACTCTAGTTAGAGAAAGTTGAGGATTATGTAATGCACACAACTGTATAAGTAGTCTGTTTTCTGCAGGGAAAGGAAGGAAACAGAGTACTTACTGACCCAAATACAAACTTTTGTCCAAGACAAACATAAATTCTTATTTTTCAGTTCTTTCAATTCTTGAGCAACTTCAGTGGGACACACAAACATGTACCTTAAATCTTTTACGTGTGGATTTTCTTCTCAGTCTGAGTTAGAAATATTCATCTCCCGCACCATAAAGACTATGATATGTGTTTAAAAGCATCAAGGTTATGTACAAAATACTGTATCTTTCCTTCCTGAAAAGTTTTTTGTTATTCAGATGGTCTCTATAGCTTTTTATAGCTTAAGTCTCAAATGCTTCCTAGGTCATCCTGCTAAACAACTGCACTGGGCCTGGTTGGGACAGGATCAGCTTTCTTCCCAGCAGCTCATGTAGTCATTTTGTGACCAAAGCCATGCTGACAGCACACGAATGCCCAACCCCTACTGCTGAACTGTGCTGGGACAGCACCAAGGCGTTCTCTCTTTCTCACTCCCACCACAGTGAAGGCTGGGGGGTGCAGTATGTTGGGAGAGGATGCAGCCAGGCAATCTGAACCAACCAAGGAGATATTCCATGCCACGTGACACCATGCCCAGTCAGAATAATGGAAAACAGGGGGGCTTAGGGATGTTAGGTGTCATTTCCTTAGAAGTGGCTGTTCACCAGTCTGCCTGTGGGACGTGGACAGTGATCACCTTTGCCCCAATTATTTTCTTTCTCTCATCTTTCATCTATCCTTCACTTTATAAACTTCTAAACTTTTTTTTTTTACCTCAACCCCCAAATTCTCATCTCACAGAAGAGATGGGGGTGAATGAGTGAGCAGTTTGTGGTGCTTAGCTGCCTAATGGGCTTAACCCACAAAAATAGCATAATAAACAAAATTAGTGATTTCCCACCTTTCTGTTGTGCTGCCTGGTAATGTATGAGTAGGTATTGGGGATTTATGCACACTTGTGACACACCTAAGCCTGTACTTGTGTTACAAGCAGATGTATGCTGTCCCATTCCTCCATGGCCAGATGCAGATGTGTATGTATGACATGACCAGCATCTCTGAGGGTTGGAAAGAATGCAGGAGTGGGCTGGCTGCCAGATGAAGTACTTACCCAGGCAACATCCAGCTCAGTTTATAGTTTGCCTATAGGTCAATCAGCATAATCAGAATAATTTTGTGTAACACTATACATTGGTTATGAGTTACCAACATAAATGCTTTCAACACACTTGCCCCAAACTAAACACAAAAATTCTACCAAGACATGGCCATGTACTGTACATGCTTCTCTCCCTGAGGAGAGGATGCATGAAAATAATGTGGCAGACGTTAGGGACACTGTTTACTATGCTGCTGGAAGAGGTTTCATTTATATGGTAATAAATACATTATAAGAAGCCATACAGATTTATGGCATGATCTCATGACAGATATTTATATCAAGTTATTGAATATTTTTTTAGACTGGGAATATACAAGGTACAAATGATAGTATTTTTGGGTGTCATCCCACTGAGACTTGTTACTTTTACTGCATTCATAGAAAGGTACCATTTGTATTACTGAATGTTGTTAACGTACTCTCACTGAGCACTAAAATGTTGTTTTACATCAAAAATAAAAAAACCACTTGACATTAGATTTTCATACATAAATTTAATGGGTAAAATAGAAATCAAAATGTACAGGCTCTAAGTTAGAAGTCATTGCAAGCAATTTTCCCTATTGACTTTAAGGGGATTTGAACCTGTGGCTTTTGACTCTTAAAATAAACACTGCATTGCTGTCACATATGAAAAATACTATGAATATTGAAGAACTGTAGAACTAGTTTAATCTACTTCTTAGAGCAAACTGAGAATCTCCTAAAGGGGCTTAAAGATTACTGTACACATGAAGCAAAGCTCTATCTTGCATACCACTGAAATATAGTACAAAGAGAGCTTAAAGAATGTGGTTATTAACAGGGATATTTATTGATCATAACAAAATATTTATTTTCTGTCAGTGGTATGAAAAAAATTTGCCATGATGAAGAGAAGAAACCTATAAGATAGGAATCCTGACTTCTTATGGTTCCTAAGCATGTGTTAGTTCTATTTACACAACATACACCCTTGTGTTACTTTAGGGAAGCTGGGCATACACTTCCACACAATATTTATTTTCTCTAACCATATTATTTTAAAAATAAATATGAGACATTCAATCGAGTCTGACTTTCTTCTTTTTGAAAGAATTCTTCTGGAACGCTGATCTTGGACCATTCTGCACCTTAGCTAGTTTGTTTTTTTAAATTGTTAAAACAACACATCTTTTCTAGGTTTGTTTTTAAAGAACATAAAAATATAAATGGAGAAGGGTTTAATACAGAACAAACCAGGAACAGTATTTTTACAGAAAACTAAATGGCTAAGCAGATGTCTAACCTACTTTGAGACCAACATGTTATGCAAATACAGTACACAGCTCTCCCTTGTATCCCAGGGCTATCTTTTGCAGAGCTACAGGACTGGCTGTTGCTTTACTTTCCTCACACTTTCTGAATACTACCCAGCGAAAAGGAAGATAAAAGAGCATTTAAAATTTAAATAGCCAGGTATTTTACAAGGGACCCTATCATGCCTTTGTAAAGTGCTGACAAACCACACTAGATGTGCTTCACTTGAAAACATCTCACCTAACACCATCCTGCTGTCCTTTCCATATAGATATCCCTCTATTCTGCTTTTTCTGAGTTAGCAATCTGAATTTTGGAGAATTTCAGGTAATTGCACAAAGAACTCTTTTCCCAAGACTGTATGCAATTAAACTTTCAAAAGTTGCAGCAAAGACTGCACAACCTTTACAGTAATACATATCAAGTAAACAAAGGCCACCAATCATCTAATCTTAGCTGCACTAAAAAAAAAACAACCCACTAACCATGGGACTTATATTAATTTTCTCCTGAAATTCAACAGATTATTTTGACTAAAACATCCTTCTTAATTTTCTATCATAAAGAGTGATCGATTACAATCATTAGTAGTTCCAAATATTAAGAAAAAATTAAAAATCCTTAATAATAGTCTGGATTAGTCTGGTTTTTATTATCTCATTTGCTAAGATACAGTAATTTGATTTTCTTTTAATCAGCAAGACTGAATAATCTGGTTTTAATATAACTTACATTATCTCAAATGTTTCCATTCAATTCATGAAAGATAATAACAAGCAATGGCTTGATTACTGTCTGCAAGTGCCACCTTAGCTTTACTTCTACTAAGCTGTGACCCCAACATTCATGACAAAGCATGTGTCCCAAGAACTCTGTCATTCTTTTAGGTCTTCTATATACCCCTTTCAAGTTTTCTGCATCCTTCTTGATATGCAATTGCCACAATCAAGCTCGGAATGAGTGGTGATCACAGCATTAACAGCCACTGAATCAATGTAATTCAACAACTGCTTGATATTCCCCTTGCCCATTCATCTAAGACTACCTTCATTCTTTTGTCTCCCCTTGACACCAGCAGCTGATTATACCATGACCCTTCAAAACTCCTTTAGAAGTCTATGCTTTGTGAGGGAAGAATGAGGCACTCTGCAAATAGAACCTACAAATAGTTTCTACATAGTGATTTCTCTTTTGCTATCTATCCTATTCTTCTATTTTATTATCTTAGATCTGGAATATGCACATGGAAGTGTATAAGACATTTATTTGAACTCATCTTATGCCAGGGAGCGTAATTACATTTATATGGAATAGATCAACCTTAGAATTACTCGCATGTGATATTTTCTGCTGTTTCTCTCATGAACAACTGAACACTGCAGGCTTCTTTCTGCTGTTTTAAGCATGGAAGGAGTTGGTAAGATATGAATGCTTAGTCCCTCCCATTTACATTGTTTTGCTTCCATCTCCTTTACGATGCTTTTTTGATTCATAATTAAGCTGACTCTAGCCTAACATTTGAATCAAATGTCTGTTGTAGGAAAACCATGATTATATTACTGTAAGAAAAGTGCCAGACTATGTCTCCATTTCATTTCTACCGAAGCACTGGTCCTTATTCAAGAGTTTGTGTTTTATTGCTAAACTACTCTTGTCATGAGTTTCACCTCTCCCTGCTCTCTGTTCTTTCTTCTGGCTGCCCTGAACACAGAACCAACAAACTTCTGGGGGCAGCACTTCACACCAGCTGAAGTTGGCACTTAGCAAGCAGTGAGATCATGGCTTGAGTTGCAGTTCAGTGGACAATGAGCAGGTGTTTTTATCTAAGAGCACCTAGGACATGGGCCTGGAAAACATGCACAGAGACCTTCCAGTCTTCTGTCTTGCAATTACAAAGAGAAAGCTTTTGAAATTTTACCAGAAAGTCCATCTACATAAGATTAAAAATAATCAAGGCATTTCTCTAGGATTAGGTGACTGATTCAAATCAGTCAACTTGTAATGCAAATGTACTTGGTTTTGGCCTGATGAGTCTTTATGTATCATAATTCTAGAAATAATTAAAACTAAAAAAAATATGCAATTTTAGTGTTACAGAAGTGAACAAAGAGCAGTTGAGATTTTCTAAATTTAAATAAAATTTATTGTGTTTTAATCACCTGATTTTAAATGAAAACCCTTTTTCTTGCTTTGTGAAAATTCGCATATTTAAATTTAGAACTTCTGCAATAACTATAAAGGATTCAAATTGTGGGTCCTTAAATTAGCAGGAATGCTTGCTAGTGCCTTCAGTGGAAACAGAGAGTCAGAAATAGACCAAGGTATTTTCTAGGTGAATAATGATACAGCATTATGTAAATGCGTGCATTATTTCAACCTTTTCAGTGTTAAA
This sequence comes from Acanthiza pusilla, assembly GCA_036630365.1. Taxonomy (NCBI): domain Eukaryota; kingdom Metazoa; phylum Chordata; class Aves; order Passeriformes; family Acanthizidae; genus Acanthiza; species Acanthiza pusilla. Next base: position 16,624,913 of record JAXCHO010000234.1, read on the forward strand.
AATAATGAGTTGTCTTTTGATTTTATATTGTGGAGATTGAAGAATGCAGATCACATAGTATTCAAAAATGGTTTTCCTTCCTACATCTTAAGGAAGTAAAAAAATAATACTCAAAACATTTCTAACAAAAAATCCAGCACTAGAAAGTTGACCGACTTTGTGGTTAGTTTCCATACAAAAAAAAGTTTTCTTACATGTAAGACACTTCAACATTTGGTTAAAGGACGAAATGTATCTAAGTGGATACCATGTACAACAGAGGAGGAACTATGCCAGTCTGATGCCATTTGAATATAGTTTTTCGAGTAAGAAGTAATCTTTGTCTGGCTCACACAGACTCGATGGAACTATTTTACATGCTATAATCTATGCTAAGTGAGGTTTGTCTTCCAGAGCAGACAGTGACCTGAATTCCAAGGAAAATATTTAGAATTTCATACCAGAACTTGTACTCTAGATTCTTCTCAACAATCCTTCTGTGATTTCTTTTCAGCATACGCAGGTTTCTTCTTATTCCAAAATTTATCTTCTACTTGGATTTCGATCAGTTCCTTTTGTTTGTGAGATAAGCAGGAACATGCAAAGAAAACAAAAAGGGACAATGAAAAAATAGATCCCTGATGAAGCCTTGCTAACTCAGAAGTGTTGTCGAAAAAAGCATAAGCATAAGACCTAAAAACCAAATGACTGTAAGCATATGCTTACATAGAGAGCAACTCCGGCCCCCCTCAAATGAAAATATTTAGCACCCACTTGCCTACAGGAAAACAACATCGAAGAAGATTCTTAGTCATTGAGTCCAGTAATGTCTGGTGCAGGTAATTGCAATGCAGTTCACTCCTGCAGGGATATCCTAACTATGAAGGTACTTCAAACTGGTATCCTGCAAAGATCTGATCTACTGTCTCCCCTCTGGAGAAGGAATACAGCCTAAACATCTCCTGCATCTGTGCGTGTTCCAAACAAATAAAAGCACAAGCTGCAAAAGAGCTTTTTTCAGAGGTTTTTCCTATGTTAGGACCACTCAAAAAGTTCTGGAGCTCCTGGTCATATTACACTGATTAATTTTGGTTCATGGTGAGACAAGAGCAGCAACTGCACAGCCAGCAGCTGGATTTCCCTGCCCTGTTTAGCCTAAATGGAATCACTGCTTTCCTTGTATTTGGTATAGGTCTAGAGACTGAGGCATACAGAGTTGGTGACTTCCAAGGGAATGATGCTCATGGTAACATGATAAAATGAGCAATAATGGAGCATCAGGTATTTTAGCCACAATTTAAAACCTGTGCAGCCCACAAAATACTTAGAAGTAAAAGCAGTTAGAAAGAAGTTCCTACAGTTTAGCAGTTCAATTAGCCAGAGATGCAATGGAACACTTCACATAAGAATGGTCACAATCATTAAGGCCAATGTTCTACCACTCTTAGAGCAACACCACACTGAGCTGTCTGATCTACTTTAACAGACAAAGAGCTCCTGCAAAACAAACTTCTGAGGCTTAGCTCAACAGCATGCTCAGCAATGTTTATGCTTTTCTTACTGGTAGGAACGGTAGAGGAATCAACATTTAACTGTCTATTGCCACTTTCAAGGAATGTGTAGGTTTATTGCTGTGAACAATGTAAATTTCACCTACTCCAATAAGCAGGATCAGTAACATCCCACTCGATGTACAGGAGAAGGCTCTGCATTGTCCAGGTTCAAGCATTGTGGGCTCCTTTTTATTGTCCTACACTTACACTAGGTCTTCCCTAAACCCTGCCTTTCTTCATGCAAATTCCATATTCAGAACTCATCCATATGATCCCTGTTTCAGCTTCCTAAAGCACACTTTCCTTGTTTTAATGAAGTGTTTTCAATGAAACTTGTTTGTTTTAATGACAAGAAAAGTGGTAAAATGGTTCTACTAGCAGCAAGATATGTCTGTGCTGGAAGCTGACTAGAAACCATGTTCTAGTCAGGGTTCTGTTCAGGGTAACACCCTAACAGTGTTACCATGGCACTGAGCCACAGCTAATGTACTCTGTCTTTATATTACACTAAACATTAGCAGATATCTTCTTAACTTCTTCAATCTCAGGCAGCAGGAGCTTACATTTGCTTAAAAATTACCTAGATGCACCTCAATGCATGATTTCCTTAAGAAATAAAATAGCACCTTTGTACTTTCAAGCAGCACACCCAAGCATGTTATGGAAAAATGTATCTGTATGATTAATGCCTCTCCCTGAACTCAATTTGTCCATAATATTCCTTTGTTTAAATACTCAGCCTTTAGGCAAAACCAATCTCTTGCACATCTCCATGAAGCCAAACTCAACAGAATTCCATATCTAAATGGGGCCTGCCAAGATTAGCATAGCTTCAGTAAAAATTACAGACTTTAAAAGAATTGCAGAAAAATTCCTGTGCCTTTGCATATGTGAACTGCAGAGCTGGTTTTAATACATGAATGTATATTTATGACCAAAAAAATTGGTATACAAGGCAGTTATGCTTTTTTTTTAGTATTTTAATCCCAGGTGTTTGGTATCACACACACTCATACCAACTGATTCCTCCAGTATTTCAGTGCTCCCCAAATAGTAATAAAACAATCTTCTCCACAAACCTATTCAACAAGACAACACTGGCCGCCATAATTGACAGACACAGAAAAGAAAGACATAGAATGATACTAATGATAGCAAATGTTAGAAACTATTAGAAAATGAAAGGCCATCAGTGAACCCCTGACCTATACTACCTACCCAGCAAAAAATAGTAATTTAGTATCCAAGACAGGCAGATACTACTCCTCCAAAGCAGCACTGAACTTGGCTTTCCTGCATTTTTCTGTGCCCATCTACACTCTACTGCAGGTGGTAAGGGGGTGCTGGGGCAAAAGCTTTTCAAGAACAGAAGTGAGGAGCAGTACAACAGATAAATTATGGTCACACCAACAACCTAAAATAAGACATGCCCTAACAGTTTGGCCCTTTAGGTATATCAAAATTGTTTAATTTGTGTACTTAACCATTTCCAAAACACAGGAATTCTACTGCTGAGTTACTATGGCTCCATGTAGTCTAAATTGTCAGCAGTTTGACTTCTGCACCTGTCAAATAGACTTCACTTGTATGAATAAATGGAATCAATAGCAAGCCAGAAAGCACTGAAGTGAAGAGAGGTTCTTTGCTTGTTCTCTGCTGTTCAAGGGGGAACAATGAAAGGGAAAGTTCTGCTCAACAACTTGGCTGCAGACACTGTCTTTGGAAAATGTCACTGGCAAACTCTCACCAACCTCATCTAAGAACATATATAAACTTAGATTTTTTTTCAAAGGCTTATACTTAGATCAAACACTTCTATTTTCATAAGGACAGGAAAAGATACATTCATAATACAAGGCAATAATTAAATAAAATTTGAGGTCCTGGCTTAATGAAAAGGTTACTAAAAACATGTTCAACTGGGCAAAATGACAACTTCTCCCTAATCTTGTTCTTGGAATTATTTAATAACTGACAATTTTGTAAGCAATTCAGGCAAGGTCTATGGTAACTTAACTGCAGTAAGTACAAGGAGTACTTGTGGTTACTTTGTCCACAGGCATGCACAATGCTGGCATAAAGTGGACAAACTGAAGCTTAAGTTACAGCAGTTTTCATCAGCTAAAGCTAATGTTCTAAACTATTCGTATTTTTATGGATTCTACCTTTGATTAATGAGACTCAAGATACTTCCTTTGAAAATCTACAGTAAAAACTACATGGTAAATAGCTATCATCACTTCTAGGAAATTTCTGTCAGCATATTACCTGTCAGAGTTATCTCATATTACCCACACACTCCAAAAGACGGAAACTCTAAATCCAAAAGTCCAGTGTTTGGCAGATGTTTGCAAATGTTCTTTATGTATCAGAAATGCTTGAGGAATCAAGGGGTAAGGCAGCTAGATGGGAGGAATGGGGAGGGTTCTCCACTGCCAAGAAAGAAGTCAGATGCAGAGTCTGTACCTCAGAGTCCAGAACCATAGAACACCAAACTTGCTCCAGCAACTCTTGTCCATGTGACCCAAACACACTGCTAGCACAGCAGCCTAGCAAGCATCCAAGAAAGGAAGGCAAGAGATTACCTTCAATAAATACTAAAGAACTGTTTTCTTCATATGTGCTGTTCTATTTACGCTATTCTGTCAATGTTACACACGTATCAGCAAGACTTCCAGCGCCAGAATGAATCCCCCACTTCTTAGTCCTGATCACCAAGTCAGACATGGAAATGAGGGTTCACAGATCTTCTGGATATCAAAAATAATAGACTTAACTGGAGATACTGTCTCTACTGGATGGTGACACTCCAGCTAAAGCCTTCAGTGCTCTGATGAGAATGACCTGTTTTCCTTCTGCTCATGACAGAACACTACCTCACAATTTCTGCCCATACTAATATCCCCTTTGTTTTACAGGTCATAAACACAGTTTTCATCAAATTAGCTATTTAATTGCCATAATTGAAATAAACTTACAGCAACTCTTCCAAATTTGGCCTATGCCTCTATGGTTAGCTGAACAGCAGAACTGATCTGACGGACCAGTTGTACCAAAAAGAAAGGAAGCATCACTGGAGCTTGTTGATCCATCTGTAAGTCCATTTAATACTCAAGAGCAGCAGAAAATGTTTTACTAGTTTCTTGGTGGTTTAGTTAAACCTGTTTTATTTGGGGTTTTAATGACTGCCAGGGCTCTGAGAGCACAACCCACAGCAGCAGCACTTCCCTTGCTCTACAGCCGTGGCTGCAGATGTGTTCTGAAACAGCATCCCTAGTTCACAGTTTGCTGCTCTTGTTCAACACCTGAAGAAGGGCTGGTATGCCCAATAGTTTGTGTGGTTATCCCTATTGTACTAGTTGATGCAATAAGAGCTATTACACCTTGAGACGCCAGATGTCAAAGCAAAGCTCCTCTGTCTCCGGTTCATCCAGCTTCACAATAAATAAACTGAAAGAGCTTCTCTGCAATTAATGGTAATTTTCAATTGGAGGCTAATCCCATGTAAATTTACATTTTAAATTTTCAGCAATGAATACACAAGAGTTACACATCAATAGTGGATTTTAAACACTAGCCTGTGTGAGGCACCAACTGTCACTGAGTACATTATTTAAAGTAAATCTATTTGCATTCTGTGATCACTATCCACACAAAAAACCCCCCACTCATACTTTTGGTAAATATGTATTTGGGATGAAAGCATAAAAATTTACTTTATCTATGATATATCAAAAGAGTTAAGATGGAAAGCTGAAAAATATTGGTTTGATTAAGCAGCTCTTCAAAATCACTTTGTATGCAGGGAAATTCTACAGCCAGAATCAACCAAGAATACTTACTCAAAATATCATTTATATCATATAAAGGATCTTTTGTCCCTGCAGCTACTACTGATGATTCTTCAAAAAAGTAAACAACAATTTTATAAAACCATGAAAGAAAGAAACATCTTTAACTTCATTCAATACACATATTGGCTATTTAAGAGATGATCTTTCATCTGAATAAAGAACTGTGTTTTCATTATGAAATTAATCAAGAGTCTGATTTCTTACATATTCCCTTCTTCTTCTTGAGGAAGGAAATAAATATAATTACATTTGCTTTAATCAGTGGTGACACTTCTCTAAGAATCACTCAAGACTTTTATCTCAAGATCAACTACTTTTGTGGCAGAGAGAATTTCTCTCTCTGTCTGATCTGATTAGTAGTAACCAGCACTGAAATTTATCTTCAGAGTATTTAAATTTTGGATTCCCTTACTTCAATGTCCTTTGTCTATCCACAAAGACTTTAATAGATATAACATAATGCAAAAAGTCAGAATGAATGACAATGGGCTCCCCAAGAGCTTGTATTACAAAAACTAAGCTGCAACAACAGGTGAGTGAAACAAGCATGTAGGGTGGAGTTTGAAAGATGGGAATAAAAAACTGGATGTGAGCAATTTTACAGCAATTATGAACTGGGACTCTCCCTGCTGGTATCAGATTGTACTTACAGATTCTGCTGTCAGATAATAATTCTGTAACACTGCCATCAATAACATGCATGTAATGAGAATCACAGCCATGATTCAGGAAAAATATCACTGTTCACCCTTTAGGTCTCACAGCTATTTCTTGCTATATCTCCGCTAGTGATGTGTGTGGGAAGGGTTTTTTGTGATAAGAATCAACATGGAGTACAAAGTGGTTTGCCTCCTTGGGGAAGAACTGATACTGAACCTGAGCAAAGGGGGCACCAAAGGCGTCCCCTGGTCGCAGTTCTTCAGCACTCATTGCTCCGTCTCTGTGTGTGACCCCTTTAAAACAATGAGCACAAACTCAACTGCCAGTGAAAGCTCAATGTGGGAAGGCAGCTCTTGGACCATTACAGACTGCAATGACTTGAAGCTCTCTGTGATGCAGCAGTCAGTAACACGATAGCATCTCAAGGAAGAGAAGATCCTCCCAATAACTGTTATTCTCAACTCTAACCTCTTCTGAAAAAATAAGTTTTCTTGTCTTTTCTTGGTCAAATCTTTCATGAAAATAGGAATATTATGGCAAATTAGCAGGCTCCTTTCTTAATTCCAGTCAAATCTCAGAACATACATAAAGGAAAGCCACATGTTAGGAAAGCTACTGAGATATGCATGAATTCCACTATCAATAATTGGATAAATGGTTTCAGCTTTAGGTAACCAGTCAAAATTATTTGTTTCACATGTAAGAACTAATAGTGACAGCTGTTGAGACCATAGTGCTCAAGTAACACTACATATCTTTCATTCCAGAAGTGGCCCACACTTGACAGTGAATAATTTCTCTTTTGTAAACGATAATCAAGATAGAAACAGCAACACTGGTATTTCCCAGGGGCACACATTCAGTGAGACAGACACAGTCTTGTCACAGCTCAGTGAAACTCTCTGCCAGTGCTACACCTGCTCTGCTCAGTACGGGCTTCAGTCTCAAAGCCTGGTAAGCTGTTACTCTTCATGGCACTACATCAACTGGAAAAATTAAAAGATAAAAACACAATAATCAGGAAAAAAGGCTTCACTGTAAGAAATGTCTAAGGCGCTACCAGCCATCATTCAAAACAGATAGCTACAACGTTAAGTGATATAGAATCAACTTTTTTTCTTTATATTTTAAATACTGAGGCTAGTAATAGAAATAAAACTTCTTCCCAGACAACAAATGTTTTTTAACTGAGGGTTTAGAGAACAAACAACCCCAAGCTAATGTGCACTTTGTGCAAAGTTTTCAACAGTTGAAGAAGGATTCCTTTTTTTAACACCAGTAGTATGCCCTTCTACAGGAAAAGTTCAAAACTTTGCTCAGGACTATTGCACTTGTCTAAAAAGGGTCTTTAAAGCCAAAACTACAAAAAGGAACTAATCTTTGGGGTTGGGTCTTTTTTCCTCACTGGGATGTTAACCATTCATTCCTAATTGAGATAGCTGGAAGAATCTATGAAGATGCTGTTGGCAACAGTCTTTCAAAGCACAGAAAGATTATAACTTTGTATCTTTTTTTAAATAAAACGCAGTGTAAAATTGGATATATATATAAGTAAATTGATCATGCTAAGAACAAATCCTATGTATCCCCAACACAGCAAAATTCAAGGCACAAAGTTCAGACACTTCACTTTTATCTGCATTGCCCTCCACTATTCTCAAAGTTCTTCTGTGCATCCCACAGGAATTTGCTTATCAGTCCTAAAAATGGAGCTGCACAAGAGCACCTTTAGACCAATACATTTTATCTCACTTTAATTTGCATATTCTGCAGGCTTAGAAGTGAAACCTAGAATTTTTCATTTCCACTCTGAATCCTAGAGTATTCATAGAGCAGGGAAAACTGGCTAGAGCAGAGTGGTGAGGCCACTTTCAGTATTACTTCCTTTACTGCTTTCAGCTGAGGTCTGGGCACACAGAATGCTACACACACTGTATGTCTTTATCTTTGTAAAGAAATTCAATAAAAAAGGATGAATGCTATCTGATTGTTGAAATGCACAAATAAAACAGTATTTTTTCCTGTTTGTTAACTTGACCACCCAGCATACCTAAGAGATTCTCTATTACAGTGTTTTTTCACTGTCACATGCAGTCTTAACTTCAGAATTCTTAACTTGGTTAACTTCAGAATCTTCTGATAGGGAGATGTTAAAAGCCATGCAACGAAGCCCGAAGTAATACAGTTTTCCCACACTTTGCTGCTCCAGTCCTCTAATTAATACTATGAGGTGCCAGTGCATAGTTCTAGACAAACAAAAATGGTAGCATGCCCTTTTACCCCAACAGTGACAAACACCCAAAGCAATCCTTCCCATTCCCATCTGGAAAATGACTGGAGGAACAAAACACAGGCAGTGAGATAAGAGGTACCTGATGCCAGAGGAAACAGAATAGTTTACTAGCAAGACATACAAAGACCTTCAGGTACTTTATACTGTAAAACCAAGTGGTTGCATATGTAAAGCACTACCTCCCTGCTAGAAACAATGACTTTGTTTCTTGATGGTGGCAGGTATGCTAAGAAAAAAAAAGAAAAATTAATTTTGTAAAATTCATAGTTCTGCCTCTGCACAGGAAGAGTAAGAGGTGTCCCAAAAATGTGGAGGATGAAAAATCTGCTTTGGAAGCAAGTTGAAGTTGAAACTATATATAGGATCCAAACTCAATCCCATTTAAAACAGCAACAGGCAAAGGGATCAGGAACAGAAGTCTATCTAGTACAACTCCAACGTGTTTATTAAATCAACTGGCTTAGCTTTAAAAAATACATATTTATATATTTTTTACTTCAACAGAGACTATTTTTGTTTAACAAACTAAGCAAAACAAAACTCAGATTAAAAGCATCTGGGATCTGTCTCTGGCTTCAGGGTATGGACATAGCATGATACTATTTTTGGGGTATTTTTGTTTAAATTTTATTTTAATACACTTTGAATAACACAGTTACTTAATTCTTACCATTTACATACTTTAAAAAAAATTATTTTTATTTTTTTATTATTTTGTTGAAGTAATGGGCAACAAGCTGACAACTGAAAGAGGTTACCATTTAACCACTGAGCCAGAAAAACTGCAATTGAATGTTGCAAAACTTTCACAGTTCACAAACCAGCCGCGGGAAACCTGCTGGGTTTCTGAGCATTGTCTACACTTCTGACATCCCATTGCGTGTCAGAAACTGACACCAACCTTTCACTATCTACGGTACCAACTATGCTCCCTCACAGAGCTGTGCGTGTGTATGGGAGATGATTCACTTGCTTTTATTCCATGGAACCGATGATTCATTCAATCGTCTCCAGATCATATTAACATACTAAATATGCACATAAAGGAAGCAAAAATCAAGTTCTTAAACTTTTTTATGTTCAAATGTTTATTTTTTTTTCTCTGAGACAGAAAAGAAGCAATCAAACATGGGAGAGGAAGCAGGACAGGTTACGTTTCTGCTCAAAGGCGAGGTTTGGGGAACACACCCAACCCACGTGTAAAACGAGCAGCCGTAATCCAGCGGCGGACTGCGAGGGGAGGGGAGCTCCCGTGCCTTCCCGGCCGCTCCGGGCCGGGGCTGCTCCCTCTGCTCCGGTACCTGGAGCGGGCACGGCGCGGCGGACCGGTGCGTTCCCCCCTCCGCCACACCGAGGGCTTGTGCCTCTCCTCCTCCGGTGACATCTTACATAATAAGCCGAGCTAATCACGCCGGAAGCGAGCCAAACCGCCACGGAGCATCAGCGGGGATAAGTACCCGCGGGAGGAGATGCTCCGGACCGGCGCCCGCTCCTCGCTCAATGCCCGCCCTGGCGCCTTGCTAGAAAAATCCTCGCCGGGGCGGCAGCGGCTCCCGCAGCAGCCGCCAGACGCGGAGCCCTCGCTCGTCCCCCGCCGCGCTGCGCGCCGTCCCCCCAGGAAGCCGCAAGCATCGCGAACGGCATCAGCCTCCCCCGAGCGCCTTCCGCGCTCCCAGCCCCGCGGCTCCAGCCCCGCCGCCCTGCCCGACCGCCGCCGGCTCCCTCCTCAGCGCCGAATTGGAGGAGAAAGTTACTCGGCGGCGGCCCGGCGTCCGCCGCCGCAGTTCAAGAGCAATGTCACGTTCAACAACTTGTTATGACACATGATCCCCCCCGCACGCATCCGCACCTCGCCGCCGCCTGCCCGGCAGCCCCCGGCGGGCCCCTTACCTTCCCCTGCAGAGGCCACGGGCACCCGCGGGCGTGTGCGGGAGTGGGTGCGTGTGGCAGCGCGGGCGGCGCCGGCTGGGCGGGCGGGCGGGCGGGGGAGGGGAGGGCGGCTGAGCGGCGGGAACGCGCCTCGCCGGACTTGGCGGCGGGCGGGGGCGGCTGCGGGGCGGCGCGGGGAGCGGCGCGGAGGGGAGCGCGGGGGGCGGAGGAGTTCCCGGGGCTTGTTTACGCATTGCCGCCCGCCCGGTGCAGGCGCTGCACTCTCTGATTGGACACAAACTGGGGCACAGCCCGGCTCGGGCGATGCCGCCCCGGAGGCCCCCGGCGCCGCTCGGCCGCCGGTGGAGCCCCCGCCGGGCTGCGGGGCTCGGGGCCGCGGGTGCCCCGCGGGCTCCGCCACCGCCCGCCGCCCTCAGCGGCTGCCCGGCCGCCGCCCCCGCGCATGCCCGGCGCGCCGGCGGGCCCGCGGCGCGCATGCGCCCTGCGCGTGCCCGCTGAGGCGGCGGGCCGGCGCGGAGCCGCTGCCCGCTCGGTGCCGCCGGGGACGCGGCGGGGGCGGCCGGGGCGCTCCGCGCTGTTCGCCTGCCTCCGGCGGGGCGGGACCGGCGAAGCCGTCCCCGGCGGCACTGGTTATGTAACCGGGGGCGTCTCTAGCGGCCCCGCGCCACCTCCCGTGTCCGCGGTAGCGGCCGGGGAGCTGGGGCTGCGCCTCGGTGCTCCCGTAGGGCTGCGTTTCCCCAGCAGGGAGGAGGATGCGCTCCCTCCGACCCACAGACGGGCTCCGCCGAGGAACGGCAGCGGCCGCTGCCCTTTTCCGCCCCTCCGGGACAGGTGCGGCCCCAGCCCGGGGCCAGTGGCGGGCAAGAGCACATCACAGTCAGAGCCTTCTCCTTCACACGCTCTCGGCGCACCGCGTCCCGAAAACTTCAAAGCTGGGGCAGTACGCGGTGACCGCGCGGCGGTGCGGAGCGAGCAGCCCCCGGCAGCGAGGGGTGCTGTGCCTGAGCAGCGGCTGCACAGAAACAGCGCACTGTTCCCTCTTTGTGTAGGCAAAAGGCCATCACAGCAATGGGTATTTTCTCTTTGGTTTATTTCTACTGGGTTGGGTGTGACTCATATGTTATGCTTGGTAATTTCCATTGAAACAAACATTTTTAACCAAGGAAATAATGAGAACATAACACGACTGTATGACATTACTCATGTACTCATTAATTCTAATTAAGCAGCTCCTTAATGTTCCTTTTACTCCCATCCCACAGTCAGCAATGACAATAAATGTAATCCTGAAATATATGCCATGAGAGCTCTTTGCAATAGGAATCCCCACTATGCACTGTCAGTACACACCACAGGAACTTCCCTGACTCATTTTCAGATGAGTAAGCTTCTCAATCAAATTTTCCTGGCATTTGATGGGAAAGCACACAACTTCCTCATGCTGATAACACAATCGATAGTCCCTGTACCCTGTTCCATGTTGCCTCTTGCACAAAGTTTGGGATAAGGCCCCTGGCTAGAACCATTTCCTTGCAAGCCAATAGAGCAGTTGGCCAGCAGTCAGGACTGCTGCTGCTAACTTAGTACCGAGCATTCACCTGCACATTAGCAGCTTTCATGACTTCAACTTTCATTCTTAGATGGAAAGCAGGAGTGTAGTTTTGAAAGATTCATTTTAATCTTCCAGGACGCTTTCCAAATAGCATTGCATTTAAAAAAAACCAAACAAACAAAAACAAAAAAACCCAAAACCAAAACAAACAAACAAACAACAAAAAAACCCCCAAACCTAGAGAAGAGATCTCTTGTCCCTGCTTACTTAGAACTTTTCCCCTTTTAGCCACTTGCTGGGATGAATTACCAGGATATCTGAATTAAAGATACTTTAACATCATCTGAGTCAGGTCACAGCACCACATTTATTTAGACATCAGTGGACCCTGTCAGTAAGTAGATATTTGGAGGCTTTGCTGGTCAGACTAGTGTTGATTTTGACTGTCAGGTCAGCTGTTGGTTATAACTGTGTTTTTGATAATGAGCCAGATTGGTTGCATGAGAGCAATGCATTTAACTCCATCGAGTTTATAGTCAATGGGGGTCACACAATGCATGAAGTATTTTTAGAGAGTAAAAGAAACTCCACTGAAAGGAAATTAGACTGTCTATACTTCAAGCTATGGTTTCAGGCTCACTGAAAACTGAGACCTGGGTCCTATCATTAAAAATTTTGGGGCTTTTGGGGGCTTTGGTAAGTAAAACTCGTGAGTATAACTTTTCATTTTGAAAAAAAAGAAAAAAAAAAAAGAAAGAGAAATTCTGAATCATGAAAGAATAGTTCCAGAGAGAAACAGTAGTTCTGAGGTCTTTATCTGAAAAGAAAGGTCAGAAAGAGAACAAATTCCTTCCTGTACATCACAGCACTTGAACACTCATTGATTTTACTGGAACAGCTGATGCCAACACTAAAATCACAGAAACAAACATACCAGAAGATAAAATTATTCAAGGCATTGTTACAAGGTGGAAATGTAGCTAGCAGTGATGGTCTAGACATGGCAGGACAGAGCTCAGGACAGATTAACTTTCTTTACTGAGAGAGAGCAAGGAAGGCACATAAAAACCCCAATGTGAAACCTGCTTCAGTACTGGCAGTTCTCTCACCAAATATTCTGAGTCTACCTAAATGATGGATACAGACTTCCCTTTTCAACGGTTTCTTCACAACCAAGAGGGCCACATATTTAAAAATTAGTACATACATATATGTATGTTACATATATGTAACTGTAAGTTTAGATGAAAGTCTCCTCACCTGTTTTCTTGGCTCCTAGGAGACACCAAATAGCGAGAGACTAATAACTGAAGCACAAGAATGGGCACTACTCATTTTTTGTGTTGCAATGTAATGTCTAAAGATCTAAATCCATTAAGTGGCTGTGAAAACCTGAACTACAGATTCCAGTTTTATTTTATATCTTACCTGATACTGAATTTTTAGTGCAAACAGCTTTTGCAGTTTCATGGTAGATTTTGCATACAGGAGAAAATGGTTTGTCTGGTTCAAGAGTCAGTTCTCTAACTATCTTTCTTTCACTTCCTCTGCTGATTTTATTTGTAGTAGAGTGAGAAGCCTTAAACTACTCCCTGGGGCTTTCTTCTTGATCCCAAGCTTTGTAAAATGTAGGTGTTTCCCTAAGATGATGGCTTTTATAGGCTGTCAGTTAATTGTAATTAGAGCAACAAGCCACATCTGGAACTCTTCTTCTGATGATACATTTTTGGAGACGTGGCATGAATGTTGTTCTCAAGTGTAAAATATGTGGTTGGGAAATATTTTCTAAAACTAAAAATAAGCAAAATTAAACTGTTTAATTGGTTCTCAGCAGTTGCTACATTTAGTTAACTTTCAATTCATTAGTAGATTCTGCCTGTGAAATAAGCTCACAAAATTTCCGGTGAAGGGCAAGCCATAACCTTTTGGTATATCAGGGATCTTTAGGATCCCTGGCTCTTGATTTCTGACCTAATATACATAAGTGTAGCGTTGGTTCAAGCCCAGATGTGACCGTTCCCAGGTGGCCAGCGAGACCAGCGCGCTCCCGCTGCGTCACATAAGTCTCAGTGGGTGCCCTCCCTACCTCCTCAGGAATAGTGCCAAGGTACATTTTTCCTTTTCCAAAGATTACATAGAAATTGAAAATCATGGCTTTAAAATATCTAGCATTAATTATGCAGCTTTCTTATGAGCTAGGACTTCTTGCCAGTGAGTGATAAATCCCTCTCTCCCTTTCATCCAGAATTTGACTACTTTAGCAGAGTACTAGGGCACTCTAAAACTACTTCCACTTGAAAAGAGAATATCATCACTCCTAACTCCCTATTTAGAACCATGATGCTATTTTAAATACTGTTTTACACTATGATTTTTTATTCTGTTTCATTTGTGTTACTAATTAACTTGCTCTCCAAGCAAGGTTATCAATTGTTTACTGGTCAGCAAAAGGCACCCTTGGGTTTTACAGAGCACAGCTTAGTGTTACTATAATTGCAGAGAATCTCATATCAGCAGCAAGACTGTCTTGTGAATTCTGCTTTTTGGTGGATATTTTCAACTTGAGCATTGTTTTGTTTCTATTCCATAAATACTGAAACACCCTGACACATGAATTACGCAGCAGAAAACAAGTGCTCTCCTGCCTTTGGACTAGACTGAGAGTTTTCTTTCAGTTGCAGAGGGGAAGAGCTGTAAAACACCTGCTCAGCCTGGCTTCAGCTCCAGCAGGAGTAAGAATTGCCAGCTATCTATCTTCTGTCAGCTGGAATAGCTGCCTATATACAAAGCTGCTATAGAGCCTACCACAAGAAAATCTAAGAGTTTACTTTCTCCTCATGACAGAAGCTCTTGGGATCCTTGAGTAAACATTTAATTATTTTTTGGTGCACTATAAATACATACATAAAAGACAAATATCTTCTGTGTTGGAGCACAGCTACAGCAGCAGGGTTAGACCCTCAGCAGGGAATTCTGCACTTCTGCAAAGGCATCAGGAGTCTCCACAGACCTGCTCCTGTGCTTTAAGGCAAGTCATATCTCATCTCCAAGTTGCACTATTCCCGAAACTTTCTCTACTTCCTTCAGTTTCACTGCTTTGTAACTCAACCATCCTCTATGTCTCAGTATGAAGCATTTTGGTTATAATATCAGAGAAAGGTGTTTCCCAGCAGTAGTTTGAATTTCATCATTTTGTGGAATATGAACTAAGGTATAATTACATTACATATGAGACTATTACAAGATGTCATTTTACAGGCAGGACAAAACACCTGCCAATGACTATGGGCAATCTTCCCTAAGAATGGAGAAGGCCATAGAGTGGTGGTCTCATAATAATGAACTATATTATTTCACACTGGGGAGTTCTACTCATAAAGAATTATGAGAGTAGACTTGAACAGAGTAGCTACTAACCCTTTACTTGGGTGTCATGGTAGGACAAGACTGATACCTGTGCTCAGTAATCACAGCAGCTGTTTCTGAGAAAGTTTCCCTCCTGCTAGTGAGGAGACAATCCCTTACCAAGAGATCTGGAGCATAATTACTGAATGGAGTCTTTTCACCGCCCAGAGACCGCACTTGACAATAACTTTTACTCTGCCAAATTGAAGGAATGTGGGAAAGCAGGATGGAAGAGCAAAGTCTCCAGGAACAATTTTCATTTACAGATGGGGACATGACTGGTCTTCTGCACTTCCCTTGTGTAGCCAGTGGTGTGCAAAACAGCTCACAAGGCAACTGAGAGAAGTAGCTGCTCATGAGGAGGAGGTGAACCTAGACACCTAAATTTAGATCATGTATACCCTACAGCATGTAAGCATTTTTAGATTATCCAAAAGGAAAATATTTCCTGCATTGAGTCTATTTCCTTTTGGTAATGTTGATTTGAGCCACTGTTGAGCTGAAAGAAAGTAGGATGACGTTTCTTTCTTTCTTTTCAGATCCCTAGAAATCAGGGTTTTTAAAAATTCCTAGTGTTACTATTAAAATACCTGCAGTGGTTCTTGCTGGCAACTTGAACAGTTAGAATAAATTATAACCAGTCAAGCTCTTGTATTACACCAATTTCTAAACTAGAATTCAGAATTCTAAAAGTGACAAGTGTTTCACCTGGTATACTTAGTCACAGTCCTTGCTGGGGCATCTGAGCATCTTAGTACTTAAAGGGCAAATATATTTCCAAGTTTTTATTTGCATGTCAACTAGAATGTACGAGTAAAGATTTTTAAAACATAGAGAAGAGAAAAAAGTTCTGCTGACATGGTATTTATTTTCAGTCTAGTGTGTGAACCTTGTTGAAAACCAACAATTTTTAAAGGGTTTATGTATTTAGGATGGAGTGGTTGAGGCCTTGATGTAGATAACTAGAGGTGTGGATACTGGAGTTTTTCTTTACAATGGGATGAAACAATACATGGAGAAGAGGATAAAGAAAGATTTGTGTGACAAATCCATCCCACAGACCAGAGATCTTCCTTGAATTTCTTTAAAAAGCAGCAGAGAATAAAACTGGAGAGAGCACCAATAGATTGAAGAGTTCCTATACAAGAGGGAGCTTTTCTAATCTTCAAGGATCAACGTGTCCACTACCAAATACTTAGGATGACACAGCATGCACTATATTAAAAAAATATATTTTTTTAGTACATACTAAAAAGCACAGTATAAACCTGTTTTTTTCCTGCCCCATAGCATTAACATATTTTATACATTTTTTTATCCCCTCTGCATATATCTGATGGCATCATTACTGAGAACACAGTAATCTTCCTTATAAACTTCCTTGCAGACAGCAGTGATCTAGCAGTTTTTAATCCTGAATGATTTGTAAAACTACTGTAAAAGCGTATGTGAGCAGTCTGATCAGCTGTTGAGAGTTTAAATCATTATCAGGCTATATATATATATTGAAAGTGAGTCAGTGAAAGATTTACTTATCAGGTGTTAGTATACTAGGATATTTTCTTGGCAAACAAGAAAAGATTTTGAACCAAGAGATGAGGAAAGAGAATTTGACAGACTGTTCTTTATACTTCTAAATCAGAACAGTTACCAGGATATTTTTGTTTATCAAATGCATGAAAATTTGCATTCCCCACTATGTGAAAATTTTTTATTAAAACATGAAGAGTCTATAGCTGCAAATCCATGCAGAAGAAATATAGTGCTTTCCTAATTTGATTTGTCACAGTGCTAATTTTGTGCATAGATATGTAAATAGTGCCTGTGACCCCTTCCTGTGTCTGGCCACGTGCCAGCTGCACTCTCTCCTGTTCTGGTCACTGGGCCTGATTATTCCTTTCTGAATCCTCCCTCTGCTCAGCCCTCTCTTCTCATTGGCTGGTTTTGAATGAACAAATCACTGAAGGTCCCTCTCTTCTCTATTGTCATGGTGTCCTAATCCCAGAAGAAAGCACATTGACACTGGATTTTACTTTGGGTATGTGCAACCACAACTAAGGCCAGGGAAAATAACAGATGATTGTACAGTGATCCTACATGATGCTCCAATTCCTCAGGCAGTAGAACTTTAGTGGGACAAACCCCTGAGCTGAACACAAAGAAGGATGGAACAGAAAGGATAAATCCATTTGCTTATGTCCCAGCAGGGCTGGTTGCAAACAACGACCAAAACACAAACAACTCCCCTTCTAGGGCACAAATGGAAGCATGTGACTTGTGGCCTTGACCAGTGTGTGTGGACAGGTGTGTATTTAGAGGGCCTAATGTGGCCCCTAAAAACACCCCCCAGGGTAGGTGTGTTTTACCCAAATCTACACGTGGGAGGATTTGGCTTGAAACATCTACCGCCCATGAACCTGATTAAAAATACCCCAGTACCCACAGATAGAGCAGGCAGCTTTAATCCCCTCACTGTAAATTACACACTGCTTTTCCAGGAGCTTCATGTCCTCCAAGTCAAAATATAACTGGAACTTGTCAGTAAGCTGAAACATCATTAGGGAAGGGAAGCCAGCAGGTGGACAAACTGTGCGACTATGGATCTTATTTCCTTCAAACACCCAGCTGAACTCCAGTTAGATCTAACCTTCAGAAATTTAACACTAACCAAACAATTTCCTACAACGCTGGTTAGAAGTCCAAACTGTATTTTCTGTAACCTGATGATAAACATAGTGATGGTTTCAATTGAAAGCCAAAGACTTGAAAAGGAGCTTTAAACAACTAAATTTATAGACATCCTTAGTGACAACTCAATGGAAGCAGGTGGATATCCAAGCTTTACATTGAATCTGTTTTCACACAGCCAAAGCCGTAAATAGGAAGAAACTACAGGATGAATTGGTGAAACTAAAAAAAAATTACGCCCCCAAATTTTATGTAATGAAACTTTTAAGATCTCATCTAAGTTCCTGCCAAATTCAGGATCCATATGCACTGCTATAGAGTTAATTTGAATTTTGAATTTTAGGTGTTACTTCTTTACTGGTGTATAGCATATTTGATAAAAACTGATTCATCGTTGAGGAGATGAAATGTGAAAGAACAGCAGAGCATGAGGAAACAAAGACTGGAAAAAGAAAAGCCACAGAAAGAGCTTTCATACCAGGTGCCTGTGTAGTTTGTCAGCTGCACTGGCAGCTGCTCTGCCCATCAGAGAGTTAACTGCAGGTACCATGGCCATGTCAGGCCTTTGCACCCTCATGGGGGTTTTCATTCACAAACTCTGCAGGGGGAAGTCAAGAACCAATGCCACATTTTTCCCATCTTGTTTCCCACAAGATCATGTGAATGAAATATACCAATGACATTGAGTGGCTTTCCAGGCTGGGTGACTGTAATCACTGCAATTTTGTTCTTCCTCTCTTGATGTTCAGCTTATGTTTTTTCCACTACAACCTGTCCAGCCCCGCATATCCTTAGTTACTGATAGAAATCACTAATTTTAAATATACAAAGTAAATCCATTAGAGAGACTCGTGTAGGCCAACCAAAAGGAAAGAGAAAACTCCATAATTACTTAGATATAGATATTAGCAGAAGATCAAGTAAAAACTTGGATGCACAACCTGGCTGGTGAATCACACGGATAGGGATAGATTCTGTCTGCCTGGGATGATGTCCTCTACAATCTCATATCTATTGTGATGCTGTGATTCAAGGACTCATTTAGAAAAGGCAAGAAAAAAGAGCACCGGTGGCACCAGTTAAGTATAAATCATAATTCACAGAAGGCATTCTTTCTTTGAAACATTATGTTCTGTCTATGTATTTTCATAAAATAGAAATCAGTAAATACCCTTGAAACTTACTTAATAAGCCCTCACACATTAGGTCTAAAATAGGAAATGTCTGCTTCCTGACAAAATTTATTTCCTATTTGGAAATAAATAATTTTTATAATCTCGTTCCACCACACAAAGTAAGCTGCTCAGACCTTGTTTAGTAACTGACACACAGATAAAGCTTGATCAACTCCATCTATGTATATGCAAAAATACAAACAATAAAATCATATTGTTTTAAAACAAATGTAAAAACGTGGATATTTGAGTGTTGCTATTTTTAGTCTCAAATAGTTTTACAAATGTTTTAAGATTTGCTTTGACAGATAGAGCTGAGTATATTTAATTTTGCTGTGGCTGCAGGACTTTGAGCTTTGGATCTCAAAAGACCAGACATACGTAGCTGGGCATTCAAAGTGAAAATCCTCTATGATGCAAGTAAACTTTAGCTTCTGTTTGAGATGAATTCTTTCAGTTGTCAAGTACCAGGCTCAAAAATGAGTCACAGTATTTGGTGAAATAAATAATGAAAGACTATCTGTCTAAATGAGAGCATACCCTGGGCAGTGGTAGTCTTTAGTGAAATCTGGCTGCTCATCAATTGGTGTTTCAATGTCTCATAAGACCTGGAAAACTGAGTAAGGCTAGCCTGAGGCCCCTGTTACTTACTTCTCTTGGAACAAGAGTTCTTAAACCATTAGATGGAGCCTCTCTTCTTCAGTGCTTGTGGATGAACCCCTCAGTGATGCACAGACACCTCCAGACTGGCTCCAGCTGCACCACCCCGAGGGACTGGGAAAACCTGGGAGACTTTGAACGCAAAATACACCTTCTTCCTTATAAGAACAAGAGCTGATCTTCTGTTTATTATCAGCTCGACTCAGGAGGTTGGCTGAAGAGCAGAGGCACTGGAAAGGGCCAGCTGGAGCTGGGATGTCCTACAGTACACTGTCACAGGTGCCCCTCTCGCTGAGCTGGAGGAAGGAGCACGCTGCTGTGACAGGATCCACTGGCACTGGCATTAGCTATGCTAAGCCTGCCTGGTAGATAAAAAACTTCTGTCTTCAGAACAGATTTTAGGCACATTTCATCAGCCCAAATTTAATCCTCCTGACAGCATGCCTACCTTAATGCCATCTTTCTTTTCAGAAAATTTCACCCATCTTTTCTCAACAGCTTTTACCAGAAGTTTCCTAGGGGTCTGAAGGGTGAGGAATTGTTAGTAAGAGGTCACATTCCTTTACCCAACAGATTTGATGCAAGTCCTAGGCTAAAAGTTAAATTATTCAGCTTCACAACTAGTGGAGTTAGGTAATGCAGCCTGTGTGTTCTTTATGCTTAGCCACACTCAGGGCCAATAGGAACTCCTGGCAGTTGTTACAGATGATTTGCCTTCTGAGAACATCCATCCACTACCAAACATTTTCCAGCTGTGAGGCACCAAATTTTCTTTCCCTAGTAGCAGTAAAAGGCCATATAGCTAACAGCTTAGAGCTGGTTTTTTTGGGGTTCTGGTTTTTTTTTTTTGTTTGTTTGTTTTTAAATGGCTTATATAATAGCTTCAGAAATTTCAGTAACCCCCAGCATTTTCCTTCCTTCTCTCACAATCTCTGAATCAGCATCACTGCTGCATGCTGCTGGTAGCCCACACCTCTCCTTTTCCATCCCTGCAGCAGCTTCCGATTTGTTCATCTTTGCTCTCTGCAGGGAAGGTACCTCAGCTGCCTTGCATTCATTCTTCATTCAGCAAAATGTGGAACAAATGTTCAGTGACAGCCTGTTGCACACCAGTTTAATAGTGCATAAAACAGAGAGGCTGCTGCGAGCAGCTTTTGGAAATTCAGCATTTTGTATTTAAAGCTATTCAGGTTTGTAGTAATGTGATGGTTCATTCTGCAGTTAGATTTCCAGAGATGTGTGCCTTTATGTAAAATAGTATTAATATATTTTTGAGACACTTTTGGATTTCCAATAGAATTCTTTGTAAACTACTATGACATTTGTTCCAGGTATTGTGAGAGGAGGAGTCAATAATGCAAATATCCTACTAACCTCAGCAGGCTACTTCATGTTCCTTGTTCTCCAAGAAGTCAGTAAGAAATTTTTGAAGATACAAAAAACATCTCAGCAAATTCAATTGATAATGATATATTTCTGTGCTGAGTATTTATTTCTGCCTAATGGAAAAGCCTTAAGTGCTGTTTAAGCACTTCATTACCAGACCATATATCTTCTGACCACTAGTGGATCTGTTTTACTGTATTAAGGGGAGAGGATGTATTGTATTAAAGAGGAAAACTGCAACCAATTTTTCAAACTTGAAATACAGTCTTGGAGATATGTTGTCCCAAATTTCCTTTTTTCTTCCCAGCCTCTCTGCTCTTAGTTCATTTTCCCTTTTAGAACTTTGAGCAGCCCCAGTTTTTCAGATTTCACTCTCCCCAGCACAGGTCGTACTACATATGGGAACCCCTATTTAGCCACGTGTTCTGCCTACTACATGAAAGACTCCATTTTTTCCTGGGGCTGAAGATGGCAGTGCAAACCTATTAGTATCCTTTCCTCTTAGAAGGCTGTATTTGTTTTGCCTATCACAGGATAACTGCTTTCCCAGTGAACTTTGCTGAAAGCAAAATAGTGGAGGCCCCTTTTCACTGCTTAAAGAGCATTTCTGGGATTGCAGGAGAACTTACTGGGTCTTTCCAGTTGTTCTTCCTGTGGCATTAATATTCCCATTGGCAGCCAGCTCTCCTGAGCCCAGCCAGGAGACATTATTGCAAGAGAGCAGAAGGTAAGTAGCTATAGAAGCCAAGAGCATCCTTTTACGCATAATACTAAGTTTTATAAAAGCTTTTGGTGGTCAGGCATCATTCCCTGCCTGCATTCCATCCCTGTGAAAGTTTTTAAGCATCTTTGAAGACAGGTCCTAGCAGAGCCTTCCTTTTCAAGTTGTACACTAAACATAAGAAATGACATTTGAGGAAATACTTTTGTATGTGGTTAGTCTCTAAGACTAATCTTTTAAGAATAAGCCAATCAAATGCAAATCTATTTCCCAACACCATATAATATGTCATCTCAATATAGACATCTTTCCAGGCAGTGTGGTTTCCCTAACAGCAAAAAATAGAAAGCTGTCCTCACAGAGGGGTTGGAAATAATTCAACACTGATGAAGTAATACTATTGCAACATAGCCAAAAGGCCTCCAGTTTGTCACTTGCCACGAATCCTGCCTGTGGTCTGCAGCTGGCAACAAAGCTAATAGTGCACCTCTGAAAAGTGCCCCACTTCAGTGGTTTGCCTCCATTTACCCCTGGCACAGCAGAGGTATTGTTAGAGACATGCGAATTGCACCATCGCCAGTCCTTTGTGAGCGTGAAGTAACTACACAGAACAAAAAGCAGTCTCAGCTCATCTTTCATCCCTCCTGAGATTTTAGTGAGGCAAGAGAAAGATGACAGATCTTTAAAGAGTCGCCACCTGCTAAAAAAAACCAGAAAAAAACAAGTGACTCCTAGCTGAATATTCTTACCATCCATCAGTACTGCAACTGTGAGGTGAACTACATGAAAGGGAAACATTTTCTGTGTATGAGCTTTCTTACAGCAGTAGGTGAGAACAGCAGTTTTGTTTCAGGTATAAAATATTGTAACTATAAATCTGAGCCTGTTCTCGGTTTTTGCTTCTTTTCCTGAACAAGGAAATAACAGTAGAAACACTAATTTTTGAGTATGGAAAATAATAGGAAAACCTCACAATTATCAGCTCTGTAACACTATAGAATATTAAAAAATGTTTCATAAGAATTACCATCTTTTTATAAGAAATACCATCTTGATTTATGTAATGAAAATACATTTAACATCTCAGAACAATAAAACCCAGTAGCTCTGCACAAAAGAGCTGGTGGATCACTGGGTTTAATTTTCTTAAAAACTATTGAAGTACTGAAGAACAGAATGGGAATTCAAACACCACTAATGTGCCAAAAGGATGATTTCATTCACAATTTCATATATGCAAAAATGGAGCAACAAATCACCTCCATCAAGACAAAATTGCTGCAGAAAATGCAGCAAGGAGTCTGTATTTTTACCTTTGTTCTTGCAAGAAGAACAATGGAAGGTTTGCAAAATGCATTCTGGTCTGTCAAAAGCACTCAATGTTTGAGTCACCACAATGCCTGTGACCTGGAACGCCTACCACTTTTTTTTTTTTTTTTCCTGTGTTGATTAAACTTCATTAGAGGTGAAAGAACTGCATGCTGTTGCAGGAGAGGGGAGGAGGCAGCACTAGCAGGCCACTTTCCAAGCAGATTTCCCAGAAATAGAGCAATTAATAAAGGGCCCTAGAAACGCTTTCCATGCACTTCTATTTATTATGTCATGAAGTGCAAACTAAAAGCTTAATGAATCATAAAACATGGCATTTTTATGATTATTTCTTCATGCCTAATCCAGATCTGTCTAAATAAACAAGGATAGCAATGTCCAGGCAGCATTTGGATCTAGCTTACCCTCGACCAAGGTCACATACACAAAACAAACGGTTCTGGGAGGAAAGTTCGTGGAGCCTGGTTTGCTATGGATTTTATCTGGGAGCTCAGTTCACTGGGAGTGAACTGTGTGTGCATTTTAAGTGAAGTTTTATCTGGATTTGGGATACTTGTGGCATAGTTCTACTCATGGCTTCTTTTGTGTCTTGTAGGAGCTGAGTACTTAGCAGAGGAACTCTCCCTTGTTAAGGGCACTCTTAAAGCCTCTCTCTCCCCCCTTGGTAATGAGATCCTGATTTTCATGAATATATAAGAACATAAATTGTCTGGAGACTGCTGCTGTTCTCCAATTCGGTTTAAATTTACTAGTGGGTTAAAAAGCTGCCACAGCAGGACAGACAGATGCAAGACCACATCCAAATCACATGATTGCATAAGCCTGCTTCCTTAGAAAACCAGAGGAGAAATTCCCAGACCCACACAAAAGAAATCACAAAGAAGGAAAAGAGCATTTTAAGCAATATATTGGCAATTCCTAAAAAGCACTTCCTATTCCTATCCACAGCAAATCTACACACATAAAAGAAAATTAAGGCAAATATTGTTCACAGATTAAAAACATCTTAATGGCACATTAGTTTTACTCATTTACATTAGTCTTACTTTTCCTTACAGTAAAGACAGCTGAGCTTCCCTGAGCTATTACCAAAGGACACGTGCTTCATCATCCTAATATCAATAAGGCAATACAGTGCATCAAAGAAATGTTACCTAGTGAATGACACTTCTTACTGTAGAAGCAAAAATGTATCAATATAATTAATTTCTAACTTTTTTTCATAGACAACAAGTCAGGTATCTCTGTTCAGATAAATAGGAGAATGAGGATTTAATCCCTTTGAAGATTTTTTTTTTCTTTTTTTTGGTATCCTGTAAGCCATACAGTTTTGTTTTACACAGTACTTTTCACTAGAAACAGGATCAAAGCAAATTTTCAGAAAACACCTCCTTGGTTCTGCAGAAGCTCTGCTCCGGAAAATTGTCTCTTTTGTTTCCTTTCCTTCTCCCTCCCCATGAGCTATTTTCAGTGTTGCCACCAAGTTGTTAGTCATAACAAGTTACCAAAGCTGGAGGGTGTTAGCTTTGCAATGAAGCAGAAACAAGTCATGGATGAGGTTCTCTCCTAATAGCTTTATCATATGAATGACACAGAAATTGTAGCACCCCGGGCATACTGATGCAACTTCCTTCAACCCGACAATTTGATCATATTTTAAAAGAAATTATTTCTGACAAATAGTCCAAATGGGCCTCTCTTCCACAAGACAACTTTGTGTTGTCCTAGAAACATTTGCACAGGTGATAGGGGACAGGGTTGTATGGCACAAGGAAGACACCTTTGCCCTAAATGGAGGTCTGTATTACAAATAATGGAATGTCAGCAGCACTTGCAGCCCTCTCCCAGCTTTACACACACCTCCCATCCTCTCTTTGGTGTGCCCTCCCAGCTGCAACCCTTGCTCGGTTCCCTCCCCTGCTTTTCTCCCCCAGCGGAGGGCAGTGCCAGTGCAGAGGCTGGCAGAGAGCAAGCAGAAAGGACTATAAACCCAAAGATTTTATGATATCTATCATCACTCAAAGGAGCAAATTACATTGTTTCCTTGCTTCTGAATTACCTGCAGTCTCAGTAGTAATTTTTAATTCTCAAAGTTTGCTCCTTGCAATATATGCTGGTTAAATACAAGGCTTCAGTGTTTCTTGTGTTTAATGGAGAGCTCTTGCACAAGAAATACAGACATCCTCTTACAAACATACTTGGAGTCTTGTTTTTTCCTGGTGTGGAGTAACAGCACAATTTTTCTTACTAATTATTCCGGTACACACAAATAGCTGAAAGTTTGTGTACAGAGACAAGTTAGCAAAGTGCCAAGTTCCAGGAGTGGCCTAAGTGCTTGTTATGGAGGTAGCATTTCTCACAATAATCATGCTTTGTCTTTTTAGCAGACAAGCTGTACAAGTTGCCACGTGGTTGTTTTTCTGATGGCCTCCTCTCCCAGGGCAACAAAATCCCCAGCAAGCAGCAGCGACTGCTACAATTGCTGAGAGCAGAAATAAATGCACATTCAGGACTGATCTACTAATAGCCTTTGCTTTCCTTGCCCCAGCCCATTATCTGTGTTTTGCATCAGTTACATGGCAGCCCAGAAGTAACTAAACAATTCTGAAACCCGAGCAGCTGAAATTGTTTCAGTCCCTCCCCACAGCCAAGGAGCTCAATCCACCTCTGACAATTACACTGTGGTTTAAAACTCAAGCTTTTTCATTCAACTGAACATGTACATTTTTCAAAACACATACACACTGGACTTGGAGTAACCCAGAAATAATGAGGAATTAATGCAGACAAGAACTTTAATGCTCTCATATGCATAACATTTGTAAATTCCTTATCTCTTTTGAATTGTTTTCTCATCTCTAAATGGCAGTTTGCCAGTGGCCTCTACCTCCTGAACTGCTCCTTTTTGTATGCTAGATCCAGTACAAGCATCAGCACATGGTAATATTTCTATTTTTGCACCAAGCACCAGTTTGTAAAATAGCAAATATGGTAGCACAAACTCAGTTGGATAGAGGCTTATGATCAGAATCATATTTTTGCTGGTGAGATTTTGTTGAGATGTAAATGAAGCAAAGTTCTTTGTCATGTGTAACCTTGGGGAATCAGAGGAGTACTAATTAGAAACCAGCCCCTTTTTTTTTCCTTGAGATATTAAATATATCTGCTCAGAACTCATCTTGTTTTCTTGCTAGAAGACAATACACTTGAGAGAGACATGCTGCATTTGCTACCTCCCTGCCTCCTCCCTTGTGGATGTATCTCAAGTTCACATACAAATAGCTGTCTACCATTATTCTACAATGAAACATTCAGATTTGGAACTTGGGTCTCCTTTGAGATGGATGCAAATCCACACACCTTTCAAAAATAATAAAAAAGGTTCTTCATTTGTAATTTATCATTCGAATTCTTCCTGTACGAAGGACTAATTTCTAGCTCAAGATCCCACTCTGGGAAGTTTTCCCCTCAGTTTTCTGTTTCCATTCAGCCATAAGAAGGCAGGATTCAAATCCTTCCTTTACCAACTTCTTTTTCATTACTATATAGCAGCAGAGCTCACAGTATAATCTGTGTCAAGTGCTCTTCTTGATTCTGCCTTCAATGAGAGACATTTTAGGAAATGTGGAAGAAGGTATGGTTTATACTGCTTTCTGTAATGGAGCTAGGAGGATGTTTGGCAAGAGAGATAATAACCAGGCAAAGCAAGATTTCTGCAGGAACAGCTCTTATAATAAGCATTTTAGCTTTGGATCCTGTATTTCTTTCTAATGTGATTACTAGCAAGGGTATATTGCCAAAACTGCTCTGGTAAGCAACTGTATTTTTGGACAGCAGAGCCTAATTTATAGTTATAATAAATCAATGTTTCAGTTAGTTATTTATTGTATTTTAAACCAGAGACAGAGCAGGTAAAATGACAGTATTACTTCTTGCTGCTTTCACCAAAAGCTGAGATTGTCAGAGACTGATGCTCTCTTTAAGTACAGTGTGGTTCGCTAACTTTGGAAAGATCCACCCAGGGAACAAACTCAAATCTAAAAAAGGCATGTCTGATTTAAAGTCCAAATGTAGCCCTAAAAGTAGTACATACACAATTGTATACATAAAAGTTTTAATAAATGCATATATAAACATATGCATATAAAATGACAGTTAAAACAGCCTTGCTGTTTAACCCTCTGCTCTTATTTAGCTGTCCTTATCAAAAATACTACATGGGAACCATTTAGCATTATGAACAGCACAACTTTGGACAAGCCTTCATTTGTCCTTACTTTGTCAATTGTTTAAGAAGTTGGACATGAAGAGGCTCTTATTTTTGTGATGTCCCCCACTATTAAGTTCTAGGTAACGCTGAAGAGCAACAGAGCCAGAGGCAAAATGGATTTTACTGCCCTGGCCATTTTGTTCAGATTTGGTTCTCACTCCTCCTCACCTTTCAGGCAGTCCTTGCCCATTTCAGAGCTCCTGCTTTTCCTTTTGGAGGAGACATAGGGAAGGGACAGTTTTGGCTGATGTTAGGCAGGCAATCATATGATCCATGCAAGTTCTAGAGCAGAAATGCAAGAAAATATTTCTTACCATCAGCCAGACCTGTAACTTCACCATTTCTCAGCAAGAGAACAGCCTAACTTCTGGACATGTCCCGTACCCAGAATATGTTCCACTGCCACCTGCAGGAGTATCGGAGTGTGACTCAGCTATGGTGCCAGAACCTCTCTGCAAGCAGACACCGTCACATTTTGCTTCTTACTAAAATTTGAAGTCTGGTAGTTTTTGGCCCTGATTTCAAGGTAATGCCAGAAAATGTTACCACCCCAGAGACCTTCGGTCACAGTTGCACTAGAGAGAAATGTGGCTTTAGTCAGTTGCAAGAGTTGCCATCCATGAAGTAATTTATTTGCCGGGGGTCTCAGGTAATTTCTTGCTGGGTAAGAAAATATCTGCTGTATAGAACAAGGGTAACTGTAGTACTGGAGAAGTGATGTGTTGGAATCACACTAATAGTCTGCTGCCAGAGCTTCTTTTCTAAGTCCCAGGGAGGCACCTTATTCCCTACTGGGACCATTCTCCTTTTTCATCATGGTTGGTTATGCAGACGAACCTGGTCTGTCGTCGCTTCATGGCTTGAAGCTTCTACTGACTTCAGTAGGAGTTAGGCCAATACAGATGTTTGTCAGAACTAATGTCTGAAATGCACCTCAAGGTCAAAAATAAAGTTCTCAAACTAAGGCAAATGAGAAAAAAACCCCAGCAATGTCTCTATTCCATGCAATTGGAAGGGAGCCTTGAAGCACACTTCAGTTGTAATCTGGCTTGGTTTTGGGGTCTTTAGCTTAAAGGATTGTGTCCCCTTTTCATGCAATGAGGCTGAGTCCAAATTCTGTACAGAATTTTCTGCTAGCACAAAGACTTTAGTTACCACCTTCCTAGAATCTGAAAACAGAGGGGAAAAAATCTAAACTCTCACTTTTTAACTTTTTTGGGAACCTGAAAGTGCTGAACTTGTTGATAAATATTGAGGAGCTTTTCATTGTCGTCATGATGAGTAGGAAACAAAACTTTCCTTGAGACTATAAGTAGTGGAAGTAAAGCTCTAATTAATTTCAGGAGAGCACAGACAGTCAAGTCAGATAATTCTTCTACAGGTTCAAAAGAGAAGAGACTGAAAAAGGCTTTGACTCATCTGTCATTTATGCTGCCCTAATATACATAGGCTACAGAACTTCTTCTGAGAGCAAACTCAGACTAAAGAGGAATTCTCAAAGCTCATTATACGGTACTTGCAAATGAGTTGAAGTGCTAAGTCTTTGATTTCTGGAGTCGCCAAACACTGGCTCAAATCCCGACCCCCCAGCACACAGCCTACATAAGTGGGACATACACTGAGGAAATTAACAGGAGGGAGGGTTTTCTTCCTCCTTTGGAGTTTGGGGCATAATGGAGCCAATTGGATCTTTAACAGCTCTCAGACACATCGTTTCTGCACTGCAATGGCAAACACACTGATGCTCCTCAGTGCCCTAGAGTTTTCTCTCTCTAGCCCTGGGGACACTCTGGTAGTTCCCTGCAGGCTGTACAGTGTGGGTCTCCCTGTGCAGTAGACTCAGTGCCTGCTTGGCTCTGCCTGGGTGTTCAGAGACACAGTCAGAGTTGGGAAGCTGTGCACCATATTCCCCCTATCAGCAAAGATTATGTCGTAGACAAAAACAAGACAATGAAATGTTAAAGAATTCCCAAAGTCTCAGCTCCCTGCTGCAGTGCTACAGATCAGCCCAGTCCCAATTACCATTGGTTACAAAACTGGCCAGAAGGGCAGGAGCACTTCAATAGGAGCATGTTCTCCAGCCAGGCTATGGAGTGGGCAAGTACCAGAGCTATGTGCCGGAGGATTGGTTTAGAGGAAGCCTTATGCACCTTGAATTCTGAGCTGGGGGTGTGGTATGGGGTAAGCCAGCTAACATTGCCGTTTCATTTTTATGACTAGTTACCAGTGGGGGGGAGGAGAGGGGATATAAACATTTGCTTACAAGTGCTTTTCCAAAGTGGTGTCATCTGAGCATAGAAGACATAGACTGACATAAATCAATTGCCTTTAAGGACTGTAGCTGCATTAGATCTGGCCCAGGGCTTCTTCAAGTCATCAGAAAATGTATTATTAGTTACTCTTGGCATCCCTAGGACTCCTTCATTTCATTCCCTGGAGGCAAAAACTGATACAGAGTTACATGACTGAAAATATCCTCAGTGTGGTTTACTTTGTGATCACTGAAAACTCAGTGTATGAGCGCTGCTGTTTTGTTAGCTTTGTCAGATTGAGCTGCTGTACAATTCAATAGCTGAGTAGAATTTTATACCATGCAATTAAAATCATGATGGAAACCTTCCGCAGTCTCAACAGGAAACAGTCTAAGGTAATGGCTTTGGTGCTTTTCTGAAGATGTACCTCAACTACATGGCTCTGCTGTTTGGGTTTGACTATTTTTTTCCCAGCTAAGCAGACCCATACCGTGTGGGCTGCTTACAGAGTGCTGGTAACATCATCAAGGCTGTGTCTGATCACTGTGCCAGGAGCATACTGGATGGAAAAGGATTTATGCATGTCTAAACACTCCAGAGGAGCAGGCAGCTCACAGCCCAAGGGTGCAGAAATCATCCCTTTAGTTAATCTCTGCGGAAGGTTTTGTAGACACCACATAGGACATCCATCACCAGGGGTTTCCAACAGGAGAGGAAGAGTGTGAGCAGATGCAAACGTATCATCAGTAGGGCTTAAAAACAGTCTCTCCCATTTTGTGGAGGACAACTGGCCTAGATTCCCTGTGATCTTTTCTATCTCAGTTGAGTTTTTTGACTTTTTTTAACTGTTAAGGCCTAATTTGTTCCTTTAATCCATAGTGGAGAAGCTGCAGACTCGTCAAAGGTAAATCACAATTCATTTAGTGGTGGTTTTCTGGATTGGTAATTACACATGAAAGACAAACTGGTCTCAGGAATGATACATAGCTATTGGTTTGATTAAAAAAGCTCTTAACATTGAGGGTATAAATTATCTAATTAGTCTTTTGTACAACAAACCTTTCCTCTTTCCTAATGAGGATAGTGCATCTTAATTATTGTTGTGTTACCACATCAGGCCACAAATTAAGTAAAACCTGGTGCAGTTGGCTGGCAATTGATAATATGGTATTTCCATTTAACATAAGCATGTTAATTGTTGAGTTTGGGGAATATGTTTTGCATGTTTCTTCATGATTTGCCTCTTCTTTCACAGTCAGAGCAAAGAAGCAAAGTGCCTATTGAGCAGGGCAGAAGGTGTCCAGGAGACCTTGTTATGGGATGTTACAAACTTTCCTCCAACACATCTTTTTTCTGTAGCTCCCAGGAGGGAAAACAGTGGTGATGTTATCAGGCTGAGCCTCATGACACTAGTCATCTGTTTTTCCTACCTGAGAAGAAATGTGTACCACCAGACACCCCTGTGGTCACAAAGGGAAGCAAATAACATCTCTGAACTTGGACTATAACTCTTACATCTTTTCCTGAAGTAAGTAGTTAATGATAGTAGTGGGTGGCCAAGTTTTCTTCTCTTAAACACACAGCTGAAGAGAAAACCACCCTGTCCTTGTCCTTGCAGTTAATAATTTCAGGGCATCTACTATTTTTCTCTGAGGCCATAAAACTTCTTAATAATCTAAAAAGACACATTTTTTTTCCTGCTGCCTGCAGCAGAGAATGCATCTTGTCTCATCCTCAGCCTTGGAACTCACTTGTGTCACTCCAGGGGCAAACCAATTCTATTTCCTATTGCTAATTAGAAAGGAAAATAGATTGGCTGGCAATCCTTTATAACACAACTCGTGAATAAGAGGAGCCCAGGGACTATTATTCCATAAAATTAGGGAGTGGTGAAGTTAAGGGCTGGTCTAACAAGGGATAAAATTTTTACTAGGGGCTTAGAACTCTAAGCCATGGGCTTCAAAACTTGCAGAGTCCTCAGTTTTTAAAGACCTTATGCAGTTTGGCAGGGCCCAAAGTGCTTGGGCAAACTTGCATTTCAGGTGCTTTCTGTCTAAATAAGCCAAGGAGAGGGGGTCAAAACTGAAGGAAGCAGCTGTGCTTTGGGTTTGGGGGATCAGAAGACTGTGGGAGCAGGACAGACTCCCAGGCACCCCAAATGATAGCTTAGGGACAGCTGGAAAGGCTGGGAGCAGGTAGCAGGTGACCAGAGAAGAGACACAGCTGATGATGGAGACAGTTTAAGTTACCCCAGACAGTGAAGTTGGTTTTTTTGGCTCTATCCATGCTGCTTTGCAACAGTTCCATATGGCAGCTTAAGATTCACCCTCTCGTTAACATCAATGGTAAGCCACTGCTGAGGGGCCTCTCATATAACATAGAGTGCATTTAGAACTTTAAAGCATAAATCTAAACAAACAGGAAACCCACATGCAAAGCTTTTCTCTTTGGGG
This sequence comes from Acanthiza pusilla, assembly GCA_036630365.1. Taxonomy (NCBI): domain Eukaryota; kingdom Metazoa; phylum Chordata; class Aves; order Passeriformes; family Acanthizidae; genus Acanthiza; species Acanthiza pusilla. The sequence goes on from JAXCHO010000234.1 coordinate 16,657,033, forward strand.
TTTGTAGAACAGAAAATCTGTTCAAAACCTTCCCCTTTCTGCTTTACTGATTTTTTTTAATAAGTGCTAAAATATTCTGGTGTGATAAAATAATTTCTATTATTCTTGACTAAAATTCTGTGCCAGCCTAAGTTGTGATTTTAACCTTCCTCATGAATGGGCAAGGCTAAAAATGAAGTATTTGAATTAAATCTATTAAATCAAATATTCCACATCTACAATTCAACATTGAAAGATGTTTGTAGTTTTTTTCACACCATCTTGTTTCATGGTAATCATCAGAATACAAGAAGAATTACTGACTCATGCAGTTTACAAATTTGGCAGCCACACCAATAAATCTACAAAGCCATGTCATTAAATAAAAATTAACACTAATTAAAGCAGACAACACTTTTCATCACTAAAGACTACATATACGTGAACTCTTACAAAATTCTGTTGTCCTAAAGCAGTGCAAGAAGAGCCCTTTAGGAAGCACAGAGTGAACTGGGCTAAGTGCTGTTCCTCAGTGCAGGAGGCCTGGTTATTGTGTGCAGCAGGTTCAGGTGAGAGCCAATCCTCACCTGTGTGGGTGGAGATGCACTAATGGACTGGGGCAGCAGGTGATTGAGAGATCACGCAGGAAAAACGTGTGTACAGGGAGCAAAAGGCAGAGTCCAGGGAGCCACCACAGCAGTGAAATGAGGTTTAATTACTTTGGCAAAGTTTGCATTTTAGATTGTTTCAGTTTACACTCATCTCCAGAGCACATATGGGGTGAGGTAGTTGTATGGTGCAGTCACAGCAGGAGATGATATAGAAAAGTATTTCATTTTCAGGACTAGGTCCAACTTAGTTTTTAGTTGTCCATTTTCTTTTCGTTTTCCACTGTGATCATTTTCATTCTTGCTTGCTCATCTCCACAAGTTTGTACAGTATGCTAAGTTGAACATCTGCTTATCACTCATTATTTTTCTGCTCATTTATTTAGGGCTCATTCAGTGTGATGGATGGGGTAAAAACAAACAAAAAAGTTTAGTTTTAGTTTTATGGAAGGAATGTACCCAGCTGGGAACATCTCACTTTCCTAAGAAAGGACCACTTTGGAATACACCATCTGAGTGGACAGCCAAGTGTGCGTCAGTAAAATAAACTCCTTCCTCACGGTTACCTGTTCTTGCTGGGAGCTTGTATCAACACTTACAGAATGAATGCCAAACAACACATGAAATGCTCTACATTTCTTGTCTCTTTAGAAGCATTTTTAATTGATAGAAGTACTTCCAACTATTCATGTTTTTTATTTTATATGTATTGCAATACTTTTCCTTGGCAGGAAAACAGCTGTTATTTGCACACTAAAAAAAAAAAAACAACCTATTAGAAGCAATTTAGCCCCATGTGCATTTATCTAGGTATTTGTGTGGCCCCTGGCTATATGAATGTGCTCTTATGCAATAGGATTTAGTAATCAGCAAACTGATTTAACAAGTGCCAACCAAGATCTCCCTAAGCAAACCTCCACACATGACAAATCAAATATACAATTCAAAAATAGAAACTCAGCATAAGGTTAGGGTTTTATAGAAACATTATTCCACTGTTTTGTTACATAAATCCCAGAAAAGTGAAGAGGCAGAGGAAACTGCTTGGTAAACAAGCATAAAAATTCTACCCTGGAATAATTCAGTGACTCAAGAAGTTATCTGAGACACCACACACTTGGGTTCACAGCCTTACTGTGCCCTATACCGTGCCCATTTCTCTTCGTTCGGGGAAACCTCCCAATCATTATCTCTTTGCTGCTCTGCTTTTGTGTTCTGGTAATGACAAGAATTTAAGGAAGAGAAAGACTCCGTTAAAAGATGAGATGAGCCTGTGAATCGATGTTTTTGTATGAAAAAATCATGTATCAAAAAACCCAACCTGCCCCCCCCCAAAAAAACCCAAAAACCCAAGGAGCTCTTGGGGTCCAGCTTAGAATGGTGGCAGGAGTGAGCCAAAGGGAAACTTCTTAGGAATATCTCAACAAGAAAACAGTGTGAAATCACAACAACTAATAAGAATCAGTCCTACTAGATATTCAGGATCTGAGGGACTGCAGGACAGAAAAAGTGCATAATTCTTTATTTACAGACTGAGATTCCGTGATATTCTGTGATTTGGATTTAGGTTTGAGAGGCAGGGGTGGAGAGAAGGTAATGCTGAGACTAAATTGTAGCAGAGCAAGGATCGAGAAGGGATGAATAGCTGGGTAGCTGCTATTTGATACTTGCTCTAGGCAGAGGAGAAAATGGAAAGCAATCAGTGAAACTGCCACATGTGCAGCAGCAGAGCCTAAAGCACAAGCAATAGAGGTACAAGGAGGAAAATAAGCTTAAGTCAAGTGAACTTGGAATTACTGAAAATTGGAAAATTAGAGTCTTATCCTCATAATTTTAAAATGAAAGCAGAAGAAAATGATAAATTCTTTGAAGTAGGAGAGAAATTGCAACATCATGTCTATTATATTTAAGAAATAAACAAGATAAACATGGAGAAGGAAAAGCCAGGAAGTAACACTTATACGTATACATTAATGATAAAGTTATGTTACAGAAAAAAAGAACATCAAAGTCTGATAAGAGCACCCTGCAGATCCTCTTCTGTGAATATCCTAAACCCTTACATGACATCTCACAATGCTTTTGACTAAAAGTTGTCCCCGAGCCCCTGACTGCATTGAATTGGGTTTTGATCGCTTCATGACATTTGCATAAAAATGACTTTTAACTTGACCTGAAAACAAGCAACACTGGCTCTTACTGCAATAGGAAATACTGGGATTGGTCTTGCAGTGATTGTGATTGGCAGGGAGAAATTTTATTCCATTTTACCCAGGGGCCAACAACTTGGGACAAGAATATTTAAGTTTTTATGATCACTCTGGTGAGTGCCACAATTTTAATACCACAGCTTATTCACATGATAGTGAATAAGCACAAGAGAGCTTTATTACAAAATCACCAACAACTAGTGTTGGAGTCAGAGCAGGGAGTCCATAATCCACACAGTGGTGTCCACTTGAAGTCTGGCGTGGGCTGCTGCAATTAACCTGCACTGAGCTGGAGGAGTCAGGCTGCCGTGTCTGTGCAGCCTTCTGCAGAAGCACAGCATGGAGCTAAAGCAGTGGTATTTGTCCACATGGATGGTGACTACTAAGCTGAGAAAACAATCTGGAATCACAGGAAGACTGAAGACATCCAGAGATGTCACTGAGATGGCACTGAGACAGTGTGAGTGCTCAGAGCACTAAGCAGGTGTTCGTCACACCTGTTCAGATTTGTGATGGAAAATACGTCTCTTTTTGATATGTTCATTGTATGATAAATATAAAAGCACAGATTTGGTTTGCTATGGAATGATGCTGATACAAGACAAATAATGTCAAAACATTTGTTCCTTTTAGTATATTGCCACAATGTTTCCCATATTGCAAATCTTTGTATCTGAGCTCTGAAGCCTTTCTCTTGAAAATGAGAAAAATTCCCAGGAAGGTATGTCCTAAGAGACATATCAGCATGGAAAGTTTTATCCCAAAGAGTTGCTTATAGTTTCCTTTTAATAAATTTTAAGGGGTACTTTATAAAAGCCATTTCCCCGATTCTTCATGGGCCAGTTTGCACAAGTTCAACGCTTTCTTACTATATCTCTACCACCCACAGAGAGTACCTTAATGACATTCCCGTTTCTCCTATCACTACTGGTCTATGCCACGTTATCAAAAGCCCTGGAACATCATGAGATTAAGGAAAAAAAACCAAGAAAAAAAAAAGGATGTGTTGTTGTGACTAAAGAAATATGGACAAGCCAAATGTGTGATGAAGACTCTGAAGTAAGTACTTCCAAAGCCAGTTTTCACTGCTTCAAATGACCCATCCCTATGAAGATGGATCAGTAGATCTTCCACACATGTTGAGGGGAACCTAAACACATTTCTGCATCGTGAGTAGCAACCTCCTTTCTGATAGCTGCTCTGCCCCCTCTCTTCTTCCCTCCCCTTCCATTTTAGCATCTGCTCAATGTAGTTTTCATAGGCAAGTTTTTCCTCTCTACTTTTTCCTCTTTTACCACACTCAAGCCTCATTTAAAAAGAGCACAGGTGAGTACATTCTTTCAGGAATCAAAGCTGTGTAGCAAACCACATTGTTCATCCCGAGGTAACGCTCGGAGGTGTGCTTTGTACAGCTGTGCCCTTGACCCAGGTCCTCTCCATGTCCATCCAAGAAGATCAAGGCAATCTTGAAAAATCTCATTTAACCTTCTGAATTGGATCAACTGTTATATCCTTTTTAAAATTAAATTTCTAAAAGGACTGAAGTAGACTGCTTAATGCCCTAGTAACCAAAGCACAGGGATCCATGGAAATATCTTCAGCCTTGCTCTGACTAGGTTCCCACACCCAGCTTATCAGCTGAGCGCCTTCCAGCCAGCATTGGAAAACACAGCTAAGGTCTATCACATGCTGTTTGTTCCAATCTCTGCTCCTCAATCTCACCCCTCACACCCCCACTTTCCCCCAGGCTCATGCAGTAGAGTTCCCTTGCTTTGCTAGCTTTTTTCCCCCTGAGAACATACATCCTACTATGTGTTTGTGCTATAGGTTGGAGGATGTGTGACTTGTTCTTGGGGTATGCTTTGTTGAAAGCTACAGCAATGTCTAGTTTGCAGAACATTTCACTGTCTTGAAGACTGCCCCAGGAAAGAATAATCTCCTTTCTCCTTTCCAGGCTTGCATGTGAAAGTGCACTAACTCACCTGCAAGTGTGGCTGACACCTCACCACGATGCCAATGGAGAGCAGGGGAAGGGTTGTGCTGCACCACACTGCCCCACACCAGTGCAGAGAACACTCAGAAATTGCCAGGTGCGTGTGGGGGGGAGTTTGCTGTGCTCTCTTGCATGAAACATATATACCCTTTGAGAGCAAAATAATGGTATTTGCATCTGCTCCCAACACAAGGCATGACCCCCACTCAATTTCCCAAACACTAAGAGGAGGAGCTGCTAGGATTTTGTGTGTTAAAAGCGAGGGTCTGCAGAACCTTACAGAAGCAGCAGGATGTAAAATGTGTGTGTGTGGCACGAGGAGCACTCCTACTCTCCAAGAGCTGGTGTCGGAGAGGTCTTCCTTTCTCTGCAGTGCACTGAGGCATTTTGCTCACAACAGAGCACCCATTGCTGTACCAGATGACAAGGTTGGACACCTTCTCACCCCCAGAGGCTGCTAACCAAGCTCTCTTACAGTTTAGTGCTGCTCTGGGAAAACCCTATGCATTTTCGCTAGCACGCTATCAAACAGAAGTTTCTCTCCCTATTCCACTGCTGGCTGGGATACAGCACCCTCCTGATCATGCTTTTCTCTCCCAAAAAGTTCTGCAGAGCCCAGCAGGGATAGGACTTCAGTTTTTCTGTCCTGGGAAGCTAACACTGTCAGACCTTGCCCATCCCACAATGCTGAGACGCAAGGATGTTCAGCACAATAGCTAAAATCTATTTCCCCCCTCAACAACATACTTTCAGTGTATTTTCCTTGCATCAAGCTAATAAATCTTTCACTTGCTAAAGTGTTTCCAAGTTAAACTGATCCGGTTCCTCCCTCCCAAAGCCATCCATGATGTTTTTCTGCTTTACACAGAAGCACCACAGGGCACCAGCTCAACTCTGCTCTTCTGAGATAGCCTTTAAGGCATCTCTCTACGGATGATTGAATCTGAACTCCAGATGTCTGCAGGCACAACCTGCAGCAGCAGATAATTAAAGGACAAGCAACACTGTACGGGTTTGAGTATGGACCTGCAGAATTTTCTGGCTTAAAGCCAGAGCTCAGTAGGCCCTGTCAAAGATGACAGCAGAGATTTATTCCCTCAGTGGTCAAAGCTGATGATAGATTCAGAGACTGTTTTAAAAGTAAAAATTCAGTTTCTGGTAGGGACACAAGAGGAGGAATACCACCACCCTGTTGCCATGAAATGAGAACACCCCATAGGCATAGTCAATATGTGAGAGCTTACATGAGACACAGCCCAGGAAGAATCAGTCCCAGAGCCCCTCAGCTAAACCCTTTGCAGAAGGGAATCTCCAATAAGCTCTCTACAAGCCTCCAAGATGTATAACCAGTTGCACCAATAGATACTTCCTTCTCTAGAGCCTCTGGGCAAGTTTACTTAAAAAGTGAAAGCGAATGAGGTCCCCTTCCACCTCTTCCTCGGCCCCTGGCTATCACATTGCACGTGGAGCACAAGAGTTTCTTTGAAGTCTCTTCACCTGCAAGTCCAGAATGTGGGTCATGCTTCAATAAAGTCCCATGAGGATCTCAGATCTGCGGCTGAGCTGCTGCCAGGGGAGCTACCAAAGCTGCCACACAGGATGCAATTTTGCGTGCAGGCCAGGGGTTTGCCTTCAGGAAGCCAGATCCCAAAGGGCTGCAGTCAGGGAGAAAGATGGCTCATTTCAGGGGCCCACCCTGCTCTACCATATCAGCTTCCTCGGGTGAGAGTGCATCAACTAGCATGAACTTCTGCCAGCTTGCACAAGAAATAATCCCCCAGCAACCAATTCTTTACAGGGGAAGCATACTCCTGCACAGATTCTTACCTCTCATTATCCTCAAGGATCCCTGACCAGTTACATTGTGATTTCTGCAGCTTGTCACATTCACTTCTTCCGCCCCATTCTTCCACTGGCGCTCTCCCACAGGAGGTACACTCTCACTACCATGGAAGGCACTGGACTTGTTTGCCTATCTCATAAGTGCTTCCAGTTCAATCCCCTGCTTATCTTGCTCCAGCTATTCCAGTGCCTTGTAAATGGCTTTTTGCCTGCATGTTTTAGGTGAGTAGATCACCAGATCATTCTCATGGAAGCTTCTACAGATGTGCTGTGTTTGGAGGAGATGATAGGAAAGTAGCTAAATGAAAATGGGTTGAGGGGATCTCTGTTTCCTGGTGCCATTTATGTAAGAAAGAGTTCAGTGTCCCACTCAGCTACAGAGCTTTCCATTGCAAGATCTCAAAGCACTGATTTTGACTTACAAAGTAAGTTTGTAAGAGGCGAGAGGTGAGAACTCAGTTAAGGCAACAGAGAGCCCCATCTTCCCATTTCTGCCACAGCCTCACCCTCCAGGCTTGCCAAGACTGAATTCCCTTGTTTGTTTGTTCAGCTCCACTCTAGGCGTGCCTGCCCAGAAAGATGGCAGAGGCAGAGTTAGCAGCAGAGAATGATTTCTTTTCAAGGCACGTGCTTAGCACAAGCCTTAGAGCAGTAAATGCAGACCTCTTCCTCACACGTATTTCAAGAGCCAATACCTGATAAATCCAAGGCTGAATTTAATCTGTTTTTTCTCTAACAAAACAACTCTAAAGCCTTGTTACCAGTGCTGGCAAGCTGAGTCACCTTCTTAAAGAGTAAGTGGAAGATCTTGGGAATCTTTACTGCTTCAATAAAATGATTTTTATTACAAGCTTCTCTTGGCTATTTAGTCTCCATTCAGCACTCATGGCAATGTCATCTGATGTATTCATGATTTATTTATTAATTTCTGGAAAAGAGGTATCCAAATTTATAGCCTTGGCACAGACACATTGCACTGCATTGCCATGAAGAAAACAAGTGCATAGGATAAAACAAAAACAGCTTCCAGCACTGGTCTTCTACAGTCATTGGTTTTAATTGGAATCCACATCCACAGAGCTTCAGAGACACCAGCCAGAGGAGATCTCCACCCTGGAAGTGCACATGCCCTTCCTCCACAGTATTTGCTGGGCAGGCACTAAAATGTGGCCCTACAACTCCCATATCTGAGACTTGCCAGGAGAGCTGGGCTGTGGGCAGAGCACACAAAGCTGGTGGGAGAACAAAGTATATGAAAATAGGCAGAGAAGGACAAGTGGGGAGAAGGAACTCAGGTCTTGCTTCACAAGAACCGCTGCTCCCAGAGTGAAACATGTTGCTTACACCAAGTGTGAACAAGCTGTGGCTGTCATCCCACCCTGGTTCAGACTCCCAACCTCCTTTGCAACTCTTCAGCCTGGGATAAACAACCCTATAAACAAGGATACTCTCAGGTGATCACACTGGGTTAGACACTGCATGACTCTATAAGGCCAAGTCACATACAGAAGAGAGAACAGAAGACAGAAAAAGAGGAGGAAGGACAGATTCCTGCAGAGGAAGATGGCATTGATCTAGTGGCTCCAGCCCAATTGTCTTCAGAGAGAGAGGTATCCCTCAGTACAATGCTTGCATCAGTACATTCAGTGTTCCAGCTGATCTTTTGCCTTTCTAGAATCCCTGGTAGCAGATAAACACACGACTACAGGGCAGTAAGCCCCAGATGAAGGCAGAGTGTGTTGGGGCTGGATTCAGCCACAGCACGCCTGCCAGGGTGCCCACAGAGCCATGCTCCTCACACGCCAGCATCAAAGGGGTGAGTCTAGACTCTGCTGCCCTAGGGTATGTGCAACCTTGCCAAGGCCATGCCGAGACTGTTTAATCCTATTAAACATAAGCTGGAAGTACACGATACTCATTAAAACAAAATAGCTTGCTTTGTTCCCGAGATCTAAACCCCACAGCAGCAGACACTGTGGGATAACCCACCATTATTGATCTCTGCAGGCAGGGCTTGCCATTCCCAGCAGAAATCCCACAGCACTGCTCTTTGCTCCCGTGTGAAAACATAGGTTTAGGAGCCCTACTCAAGACATGTGCCAGAGCCAAAGCACACCTTTCTAGAGGGGAATTGCAAATATGAGGGTCCAGCTAGTCCTTTGGGTGCTGCTTTACAGGCACACAAGGTCCATACAGAACCACAGACAGTCATCACCATCCCCACACTGCCCTTCTCACTGAAAAAGTACCAAGCAGACAAAATATTAGCTGACTGTATAAGTCAATAAGCAAATCCTTTAGGAATAGCAATATTTTAGCAAAAAGTGGGAAAAAAGAGTAGGTAGATGAGCTGTGCAAACTCACCCAGATCTCTTAACGCAAGGAAGGGGCAGGAATTCAATGGCACACAGGGCTCTTCTGCAGCATCCAGCTGAAGCACAGGATGCAAGATTTCCAATGGTTTTAGCTGTCTCCAACATTTGATTCAATTTGTTAAGCTTCTGAAACACGAAGAAGTTTTTACCTTCCAAAGCTCTTTCTTTTTAAGATACTTCTGCTGCAGTGCAGCATACATTGTTGATTACATATAACATTGCTAAGGAAGTGATGAAATCGGCCTTGCTGCTTTTATTCATTCCACCTTTAATGAGTTGAAACAATTCCTTCCAGTCTCACGCCATTTGGAAAGACAGAGCCATTTGTATCCAGGTAACCAGTGCTGGCACCACAGAGCTGGCAGCAGATGTGTGCCCAGGGACACATCTCCCTCGGGCTCATGAAAGGGCCAGGAGGGAAGGAGCAAACCCTCCTGAAGCAGCAACACACCTGAACCTATAGAAATCAATACAATTGTCTGCCACATTCACCAGAGGAACCTGGTGGGGGTGTCCAGATGCTGGACTGCTTTGTGGATACGTAGAGCTGTGCAACAAAAAAAACCCAAAAAACAAAGAGAAGAAGAAGCAGCACGAGGAGAATAGCAGCAACGGGAAGACATACATATGCATGTAACCAAGAGTGAAATGGTTTTCATTCCTTTATGTATATTTCCTGTCTTGCTTTTCTGCATGTCCAAGCACTAGAGCATTGCCTCCCTGCCTTCTGAGAGCAGGAAGTCTGTTCCTCAGTAATAACCATAAAACCTGTTATTTAAAGGGACTGCCAGCTGATCCTGCTTCCCTCCTCCTCAATCAACTGAGCGGTCATTCTTCCCTCCCTCTTGGTGCTTGCCTCAGGTAATTCCCCATTAGATCTCCACTAAGGGTATTAACTCACTGTGTTGCTGAAGAATCACCACAGATCTTTCCATGCTCTCTGCATCCACTCACAGTTTACATAAAGCAGAAATCCCCCATTCTCTTTACCCAGGAATGTCTTTTAAAAGAATTGGTATCTAAAAAAACACATAAATATATTTTTTTAACAACAACAATAAATAAATAAAAAATTACGCAACACTCCCATCACATAGCCAACAGTGAGTGGCTTTTTTTTCAGAGCCCATGCAGTCAGTTATTTCTTAAGAAGGTGCTTTATATGCTCTCAAGGCAGCATTCATACTATCCCACATATCCTTGCTGTTGCTATGGAAATCATTCTTCCGTAAGCTGATGTGCAAATGCAGGTCTCATTGCTGAGCAGAGAGGCTAAAGGTGTGCATGAGTCAAACTATTTGCCGTGCATTATTCCTCTGCAGCCTCGCTGCTGCCAGGGGACAGTGAAGGAACAATTAGAGTCTGCACAGAGAGTGCCTGGAACAAGGAGCTGTGCAAAGCTGGCACTGCTGGACAGTCACAGGAAGGCTCTGGCTGCTACCTGCAGCCAAACACAATTTACTCATCCTGCACATCTGCTCTGGGTGCCACAGAAGGAACAGGATACAGGTACAGGAGGTACAAAACAACTCATGATGTTTTTAAACACTCCAGGGGGAAAGTTTGTCACAACATGCCATTGTGGCTACAAGGCAGACAGTGCCCTGCAATCCCTCAGAAGAGTCAATGACAAAATCAGGCTTTTGACAAAGGCCTGCTGGTGGCTACAGAGCGGCGGAGACTGAAGAATGCTGGAGATGCCTCTGACTCTGGTGAAGCAGCAAGACCAAAAGGAAAAACATGTATAAAAATCAAGCTTCTTCACATATGCTGTGTTTGGCAACTCGACTAAACACGGTTTTCATGCTCCTGACTACCTATGAATAAGCATTAAGGCAGATATTGGAGTAGTCCCAGTCAAAACACAGCTTGACGGCAGCAGGCACTTTTCAGAAACAACTGCTGCCCATTCCCAAAGTGACAGAACCAGAAGGACCTGCTGCCTCCAGGACTCAGCCCTTGACCATGGGTGGAGATGCAGCCCTGGGAGCAGAGCCTCTCTGTGCCCCACTCCAGCCGGACACCAGCCCTTCTCCACACACAGGAGGCTGGGAACCTTTCAACACGAGCATCCCACACCCCTTTCTTTCCCCCTCCCCTGGAATACTTAGCAGTCATTTTCATAGACATATTGCAACAAGTAGGAGGTCTCAGGGTTTCTTAGTTTCACCCCATGCCTCAGTGGTTTCTTAGTTCTTCCCTTCTGCAGCCTGAGATGGGGTGGGGGGCAGTAACTGGCATCAAAGAGGGAACAAGGGGTGTAATAAACTCAGACTTATAGCAGGTTTTTTAAGCAGGGAGAGAGTAGGGTTTGTTTTGGCAAATGTTTGGCCATCTGAATACTCAAGATTTTTTTTCTTTCAAATGAGTAGCTAGAAGGCTGTAGCAGACAAAGGCAGATCCATCAAAAAAAGCAAATATGGGATTTTTTTTCCTTTACCCCCCACCCCGGAAAAAAATGCTCCTGCAGGAGATCAACAAGTGCTCCATCATACAATCTGAAGGTTTCTGTTGACATCTTACCTCCTTTCTCACTGCTCTACAGGAAACAAGTGCTATACCCATCCTCTCCTCTGAATTATCTCCTGTCCTAGACATTATGGAACTCTTAGAAGCCAAGAAAAGCTTCATTACAGAGTCACAAAAGTCTATGAAGTTTTGACACTACTTTCTTTTTGTCAGTTATCCTGGGGAAAGCCAGCTAGTTAGAGAACAGATTCCAAACACCCAAACACAAGTCTAAATTCTACACAACATCTCAGATCACAAAGGCAGTAATCTCAAAGCACAGCTCCCGCGAGGCACATTATAAATGGCTATTAAACACAGTAAACAGGCAGCAGAATATTATTGTAAACAAAGCAAGCAGATCTCCCACAAAAGCAGCCCAAAATAAAGGTAGCACTTACCTCAGTTCAGGGCTAAAAAGAAGTCTGCTATCACCCAGAGGTGCTCCACTCCTGCTCACTTTCCCATGTGGAAATGATTTGGTCTCCTCTTCTCTCTTATGAGCTACCTGCCTGAAGGTCAGCTGCTCCCTGGTCCTTAGTAGAAACACCTGGTTAAGCACAGCTTGTGAGCAGAGCACAGGGGGTGGCTGGGATTTAAAAAAAAAAGAACACAGTTAATGATTCTTTATAAAGATTGTAATTTTAACTATCTGTGAGATGTAATGGGCATTTTTCAGATTACAAACAGCTTACTTGATCAATACTTCCTAATATTCTAATAAACTCTTACACCATTTATTGAAATTACAATGATAAGCAAATAGAAGTGTTTCCAAATGTTTTAAGATGATGTGGTATCAACGCGAATAAATGATGTTAAATCATACTATCATAGAGAAATATCTTGTGATTTATAAGTTCCTACCTTATGTAAATTAATGCCCCACAATTCTGCAGCCTGTGGATAGCTGTCTTTTGTGTTGTGATATGAACACACATACTATGCCTCAAAAGCTTCCAATTATGTGGGTGGCATTTGGAGAATATAAATGACATAAAAAACCGGAGGGGTTTATATCAGGAACAGCTTAATATGATAGAATATAGTATCAAGATTAGAGATTATGAATTACAGATTCACTTTCATTGTCTTGTTAGAAAGGATATAAAAGAAACACTGAAGGAATAGTAGAGATATAGCAAAGAGCAAAGGAAACAATTTGCATTTAATACAATTCATCACCATTCCTCTTATTTTTAATATAATGGCATTCATGGTGAATCATATTGTGACAGTAAATTTAAGAAAGGTGATTTTGAATGGATTTGGCATGATCTGTTTATAACATTCATAAATGCAGACACAATGCCACAGTCAGGGGGACTGAGAAGATTCTTCTCATGTACATGAAAGTCAAAACCTATATTTAAATTCTCAACAAGTTCCTGAATTTTCTAATCATTAGGGCTATTTCTCCCTTAGCCATTTAAGGTAAACTGTTCATTTCTTGGCAGTTCAAAGGATGAATTTGAGCTAAAATGCTCCTTAAAATATTTGATACTCTTCTGTAACAGGTGTAAGTGAATTTAAAAATCCAGATCAATGAAGTGATAGATTGAATTCAATAGTTTTCTAAGGTCATTTTCTTCAACAAAACCCAAGTCAGACTCAGAGACAAGATTCATGCCAATGTTACGAAGCATTATGTTTTCAGGGACTGCTTCATTATAAAGTGAAAGATAAAGTTAGTACATGTCAAGAGGGAGGATGCACATCAGAAAAAAGGGAAGAGGTGTTACTGACTTGAAGTTCTGCTTTTAGTTTTCCTTTGGGACAGACACTATTTTTCTGCTTTGCATCAGAAAAGTTCTTTTAGCTATGGCAAAACTACTCAAAAAAGGACTTTTAGCCCTCATGTCTCTGTAACAATTCCACCTTCATTTTTGTGAGTGATGACAAAAGGGGACACAAAATACACATCAGTGCCAAATCCTAGAATGGAACTGCAGGGGAGAAGGAGGGTTTGTCAGCATTTGAGCAGCAGGATCCTGTACATCACACTCGGTATGAGGCAAACCCTAAGATAGCCACAGCTCCCAGCTCTGATGAGCTCCCACAGGAGTGCAGTGACTCAGCACCAGGCAAGAGATCCCAGTGCCTTTCGGGATGAGGCCATTTCCCCACGAGACAGCAAACACTGCAGTGCTTCTTTCAGCTAATTCTATACACATAAATATGCTGTAATAAATCTCATCCTCAACACATCAGTCCAAATTTGGTGCTGTCTTGGCTGAACATTATGCAACGTGGCTTCACTTGACCCGCAACACACCCTGAGGGTCAGATATAGGAGGGATATTTTCATCTGACTAGACTGTTAGTGAAACCAAATACTATCCATCTTTCCCTGCCACACCCCTTTGTTGCTGGATTTATTTTGTGAGAGCATTTGTCCTGTAAACAAGAAAGAACTCATGTGGTTGTTTTTGTCATTTCAAAAAAATAATCCCAGAACCTGTTAAATGATAGCATCTAATGCAATGTGTCCTGTCCTTCCACAGGAAAGGCACTGGGCTCTAATGCTTTTTTTTTTCCTTACAAAGCAAAGAAAGCAAGTGAGTTTTCCTTCTCTTCTGTCTGAGCCTTTGGCCCTGAGTTCAAATCTCTGTCCATCAAATCTAGATTTAGTGCTAGAAAAAGACAGACAATCACATATGATTATCAGATGCACCAATTCTACTGATTTGGGATGACAATATGCAACCTACCACTTCAGAGGAAACCTCTGGTTGTTTGGCTGTTGAGCACAGACAAGCTGTTCTTGTGCACAGGACAGAATTGTTGCAGGTATTTTCCCTAAGTCCAGCACATCCAGGATGTGTCTGAACAGGACATATGATCAGATCAGCTGTGTCAGGAGCACAGTGCCCTGACAGCACTGGAGCCCACAGGGCTGGTTCAGTGTGTGTCCCCAGCAGCTCTGATGTGTGGGGTGCACTGCACTTTGACCTGCACTGCACCCCTACTCATTACAACAGTTTCTCTGTGTGCTTTGCAGCTCCCTGGGCTATTTGTGACATCTCATTGTGTCTTAACAAAAAGCAGATTTTCATAAGATTGCAAAATTTTGGGTGTTGTAAAATTGATTAATTAATGGAAACATTATTTCAGGTTAGTTCTACAGTGTAAATCACTAGAAAGATGTGTTCTTCCCAGAAGACTGACTCAGGATTGCTTGAAGCTCAGTTGGTTGGAGCATGGTGTTAACAATGCCAAAGTCATGGTTCAATCCCTGTATGGCCCATTCATGTAAGAGCTGGACTTGATATTCCTTGTGGGTTCCTTCCAGCTCAGAATATTCTGTGATTCTGTGACGAAGAAAAAAGGCATTTCAGAGCAACCCAGCAGAAATTTCATGTTGGTCAGCAGCAGTTCATCCCCCTCCATTCATCAACAGAATAAATGCTGCTTGTGTTTTCTCCTGATGATACCAAATATCAGCACAAAAGGCACCTTGCCTTTGGAAGCACAACCTTGCGAGCCCTCTGGAATGGGATGCGCATGTCCCCTGTCCTGCTGTAACCTGGAATCAAACCTGATTTAAATGCAATTCATAGACAGGCCTACTACAGTTACACTTTCTCTCTCGCAGTGAGACACAGTGGCAGCTACTCAGTTCTGGTATATCTATAATGTTAGAAAACAGTAACTTGATACAAAGAAAGCATCAGCAGGGGTCACAACTTACTGCTCAGTGACAGCAGCTCCTGGGTGAGGAGTACAGCTCCAGATGATGTTAGGATGACACAGCCCTGCCACCGTGCAGAATACACAATTGTCCCCATATGACATGAAAGGTGACACTGTCCACAGCACACAGTTTTAGCCATTAGACATTTGTTATGAATATCTAGCAGCTGCAACTGGGAATAATTTCTAGTGTGAAGGTCTTGCGTTCCCTGGGCAGACACAGTAGAAGGGGGAGTCAGCAGCTGCTGAGGTTATTAGTCCTCAGCCAAAACTCTGCAAACTTCTGACCCTACATGTTTTCCCTGGACTTGGTGGCTCCATGAACCTGCAGCTCCAGAGGCTGTGGAGGTGGTGCTGCACTTGCTCTGATCAAGAGGTGTGTTTGCAGCTCCGTGTGCCTCAGAGAAGCTGAGGCTGTCCACTTCTGGCT
Organism: Acanthiza pusilla; assembly: GCA_036630365.1. Classification (NCBI taxonomy): domain Eukaryota; kingdom Metazoa; phylum Chordata; class Aves; order Passeriformes; family Acanthizidae; genus Acanthiza; species Acanthiza pusilla. The sequence goes on from JAXCHO010000234.1 coordinate 16,672,671, forward strand.
GATGCTTCTGACAGTTACTTGGCTCCTTTTCCTCACTCGAGACTATTATGGCTAATAAATACATCCTGTCATTTCTTAAAAGGTGCTATTAGGAGCTATTCCCTTTCATCCCTTGTGCTCGAGCCATCTTGAAGAGGGAGGAAGCATGCTAATATTGAAGAGAACTCTGCACTAGTTCAGCCCAGCAGAAATCTCACAGACAACTGTCCTTGCCAGATGGGAAGAGACAGCTGTGGAAACTAACCTCTGTTTAGAACAACTGGTGAATTCTTCAGAGAAGTTTCTTTTTCTCTCCTGTGAGCAGGACTGGTATTACTAACTTGTTCCTGTCAGCTGGGAAGTGTTGTGGTTGAGATTTTGTGTTTAGTTGACTTAGGAGAATATTGTCCTGAAAGAGAAGTGAAAGGCCCGGACACAGAGACAAGTTGTGCATGTTGATGGGGTGTTTTGTGGTGATTTTATTGCATCTGGGGATGATTTCCACATGGATACTCTGCTTCATGTAACAGTTCTTCATGAACCATCTCACTGGCTGACAGCACACAGCCAGCAGGACAAAAGTGAGATAAATTTGCTGTGTGCTGGTCAAAGAGAGGGTGAAATGGTTGGTTTTCATCTTAAGGGGACTGAGGCAACTAGGGTCAATCCAGTACAATAATGGCACAACCTTCTGCGAAGATGCTGAAGATAGCACCTGTTTCATTGGTTACTGGGTTTTTAAAAGGCAGACTAACTCATGATTTCAGGATTTTTAACTGATGGTGCTCTTACCTCACAATGGAATAGCTCAAGGGCTTCTTCTGTAAGCTTCATCTCTGTTTTGGACATGTTGGCTTTGGCCAGCTGGGTTTTAGCCACTTGAAAGTAAGAGCTGATTATTGGGTAAGCTTCAAACTTATCTATGACTTCTCAGAAGACTACGGATTTTAGGCAATAGACTTCAACTCATACAAACTATGAACTGAAAACTGTACTACCTGGAAAGAGAAATAGACAGAATATCCTAAAATGCACGGGGAAAAACTACCATTTCATCCAAAAACTTTTGAATTACTTGCTTGAATAAAATGTTGGAAGTATGAAAATTTAAAATCTTATTCTATTCAGTTTTGTATTTTTAGTCTTATACTTAAAGAAAAATCTACAGGCACCACGTCGACTGAATCCACCCATCTGTAACTTTGTAATGAACATGGAGGTAGACTCAGACCAAGAGCCTGAAAGTTTCCTGACTCTGAGTTGGTACCTAATCCCCTCGTGATTTCTGATAGCTACGTAATTGCTACAGCCCACTGTACTTGGTTTTATTTTCAGTAAGAAATGGGTGCTGCAGTGTCAGAGTGTATGATATACCATTTTCAGAAGTGTACACTTCACTGGAGGACTTCTGGGCCAAGGCAGAGGTTTTGGGACAGTCCACCAATGCAAAATGCCTCATGCGTGTAAGGAAGACCAGCACTTCACTGCAAGAACAAAACAACAGTGGGATTGCTTCAAACTGCCAAGGCCAGTTACCTTGGCATTTACAGATGACAGAGGCAACATTTTAAAGGTTCAAAACTTTCCATTTTAGTATTTCTTTACATAAAAATATCATGAGGATGCAAATGAAACTCTATCGCTCTGTGAAGGCTGCTACATGTCCCTGTCGTTATTCTTAGACAGTAACAAGCAAGAAAGTGTTTGGGTTTTTCCCCCATTCCAAAGGCTCCATTAATATAGATAACTGAAATCTCCCTGAGTGGCAAATAATCATATTAATTAATGATCATGTGAAACAAATACAAAGGAAACATGCACTTCAAAGGACTATTCATTTGTATGTGAGTGCCTGTAACTCCAATGGAGACAATCGGAAGATGCACATATAAACAAAAGGGAGAATACGTTCACCATGATGGACAGAAAAAGGCCAGCCTGGAAGAAAGTGGAATGCATAGAGGGATTTTAAGAAGGATTACAGATGCCAGTGGCAACTGCACTCAATAAATTATAGTTAGATCAAAGAAAAATAGAATGCTTTGATAAGAGATTAAAAAGTGCCCTTCTCAAATGTACAGTTGTAATTAAAAGCAAATAAAATTCCATTTTAACCCTATGCTCAAGGTATTACTTTGTTTTTGTCGTTTTATTTATAAATTACTTCTGGCACCTTTTTCTGGGGAAAAAGACAACTTTTTCAATGTCTTCATTCTGTTACAACCAGCTACCAAATAAACACACAATCATTATTTTCATGCGTGTATCAAAAGTTCTGATGGGGGACATGGGCTTTGGGTGCAGGTGGTATAAATTTTAGAAAGACTAGGTGACATACTGCAGCAAAAAAGAGAAAGAGATAACCCAGACAGCAAGGCTGCTGCTTTTCTTGAGTTGATAGTAAGTATTTCACAACTTGTAATAAAGAGAAAAGCAAGATTTGATTTGCTATCATCTGTTTTCTAGAATAACTTCTTGCCCAAGAACATAATGAACATGTGCACAATTGCTTACATAGCTTTGTAAAAAACAGTAGTTCTTTGAAAACTCAATGGAAAATTAAGCAGTAAAGTAATAATTTATTATAAATGTGAATACGCTTTCATCATGTTATATGAAGTGTAAAAGTTGCTCTCTTTTTTTTTTTTTTTTTTTTTGTTAACTTGCAGCTTGCTTGGGAAGGTGCATTATGACTGTTTCCCTTCAGCAGCAGAGAAGCAAGAGCCCCAACATGCATTCCTCAGTGACTGGGACCACACAACTATTTGCAGGTGCTTGGTGCTAAATTCAAGGCAATTCAAACCTGAGCATTTTAATGCTGCAGTTGTCTAGAAATTCTGTCCTTGGAAAAATCACCTTCATGTGACTATTCCTCACTTCTAAAAAAGTTGTTCAGACAGTAAAAGCCAAATGTGGTGCCATGGCCTTATGTTTTCCATCTGGGAACTGCTTCGTCTACACATTTTTCATCTGAAGGTTAAAATCTACCATTTTCCCCCACTAGTTCCTGGTTGTACAAATCATAAGTATAAAGTCTTCTGAACTTGCAAAGTGCTTTTTGCAGTAAACTTGACTTTCTCAATCAACAGGCACTGAGGGGATCTAATGTTTTACTTGGGTTTCATTCATTTGGTTCAACTGGCTGGAGGTCTGCTTCACCTTCTGCACTGTGTTACTGTGAATGATGCTGTAACGACTTGAAAGCTCATTCTACCGAACACTCATTGCTGACGAGAAGATGCTTTTGTCTTCTCATCAATAATTTATAGTTGATATAGAATAAGGTGCTCTTTCTGCCTTAAAAATTCTTAGTGAAAACAGCATAATTCCCAATCCCATCAGCAATAAACCATACAAGTTTCCATGAAATCTCAGTCATGAAGCTGAGGGAAGCATGGATGCAAACTGTTGGGATTCATTTCTTCGAGTTTTCCTAGAAGTTTATTACAGGGTCTGTGTATGAAGTCCCTGTGCTTGTGCTTCTGGCTGCACATGGCAGTAGCCATCAAAAATTAAATGAACATTACGGGACACAGAATACACCAATAGTGTTCTTAGTGCTGGGTAGGTGCTCAAAACACATGACAGTGCTTTATTTTGGCTCTTTTTGGAAGACAGTTTCTCTCTTGCTGCTGATTTGTTGATTGACTGGCTTTTGATCCAAGCAACAACTCTTACATCTTCCATCTGTGCAGGTCTCTGAGTCACTTGGTAGGGTTTTCTAGCAAGAAGTGACAAATGTCATATATGTTTCAAGTGGATTTTTTTCCCCTCGAAAGTCAGGGAAAACATTTCTACTGATTTCTGTGACCAAACACTGACAGAGGAAAGTACAAAAGGAAATTGTAAGGATAAGCACAAATTCACCTGTACTTGGCTCTAAACTCAGCAGTCTGCCATTCTGAGCCAGTACATGCGACCCTAGGAGCTCAGACTGTGACCATGTGTTTGGCCTCTGACAAATAAAGCTTAAGAACATTGAAAAAGAAAAGGAAAGGTTTTTCTATACCTATTTGAGCCGGAATTGAGGCAAAATTGTAGTCAGTCAGAGATGCCCAGCACTTCCTTACTCCAGGAAAGCCAGGGGCCCACTGGAATTTAGAAATACATTTCAATATTTATTTTCCGCTTTCTGCCAAAACTAAGAATTGCAGAGAGACTGTATGAAGAAAACAAAATAACTAGCCAAACTGTGCTATGTTTCAGAAGCTGCAGTTTCTTGGCAAAGACCCTGGTGATTTCTCACTTCATCTAAACTAGTTCTCTGACTCATGCTGCTTAGTGGGAAAGCAATGTCTTTTCCCTTCCTCATCACACACCACCATACAAAAACATAAGGTTACTCAACAGAATTTACTGGCCATTCACTTGAAATAAAGACACCCCAGTGATCTGAATCCAAGTGTCAGAGAAGGCAGTGACCTTCATTGCCATTCAGACAGGAGCCTCTGGGAATTTATTCATTCCTGTGGTCATCCAGCCACAAGCCTCGGCCATCTGAAAAACTGGGCATTGACAAATGACAATGCCCTTCCATAATTCAGTTTCTTAATTTGTTTCCCATATCCATGAGAAAAGGAAAGCATGTATTTGTTTTTACATTTCTTCACCATGAAATTTAATGTTTCATTTGGATTAATACCATCCTGCATCTTCTCCCTTGATACCCCAGGGGGAAGAAAAAGAAGGATCTTCCCACTCTGTGATGTTAGAGTGAGAACAGCCTATGCCTACATTGTCTTTGCCACACAAATGGTCTAAAAAGACATCAAAAAAGAAGCAGAGCTCATAGAAAATTTCTCACAGGGTATGTTAGACATGGGCAGAGCTTCAGGAAGCAGTGGCTGGTCCTGGTCACAGCCTGGTCACCTCTCCAGCTCCTTTGGATAACAATGGATTTTTTTGGGGAAAAGATCTACCCCATGGTCTCCTTATGCATCTGCCTGTGGTGTGAAGATGCCTTTGCTGAAACAAAATAGCTATGAGGGAAATTTTTAATATTTTCCCTTGTGAAATAGCAACTTACTAAAAATAGTGTGTGCAGATGAATACATTGCAGTTTGCAGACCCAGAGAAATCAACTTAGATCATCCAGTCCTCTTTCCTTCTATTGCATGCACTCCCTACACTTTCTGACCCTGAAATTTAACAGAATACAGAAATCCCATACCTGCATCATAACAGACTACTGCAAAACTGCTGTATTACAGAAGGGCACAAGGTTTTACTCCAAATTCATCATATGATATAAATTTGTCTCTGATTATGAAACTTTAGAGGAAAAGGTACATTTGGGATTTTTTTCCTTGACTTTTTTTTGTTGGTTTTTTACGTGCTCTCTTCTTTAAAATTAAACTCAAATTTCTTTTTTATTATATGAAACATACCTATAAAAAACAGACAAAAAAAATTGATTTTCTCATCCTATTTACAGTCACAGGAATACTTACCCTCTAGCCCCAAGAGGATGACCAACATATGATGTAGTGTAATTTCAAATTTGCATCAATGCTTTTCCACCCACACTAGTATTATCACAAGCAAAGGACATATTTGTAAAAAATAGCTTGGATAATAATCCAGTGATATCTCACTGCCAATGAAACTGCACCTCATGAAGGGGGAGAAATAGCTTTTCAGCAAATTTAATGTGAAGCTGATTTATGCATTTACATTTTAATTGCAATATGTTAACAGCAAAAACAAAACCCAAAACAATAAACCCTTTCTCCCCCTGCAAAAAACATAAAAGGCTTATTTTTTCCTGGTAATAGTGATTTTAAAAATCTCCTCAAGCTGTTTCTATTACTACAGTGGATATGATTCCAATAAATGAGAAAGAGAGAGTGCATGTGAATGAATGCACATCTTCTAAGAGTTGTGACACAGTATTGTTTTGCTAAGAGGTTACAAAATCAATGCTTTATGAAAATACTCTCATATTTTAAAGCAAAATCCATCCAATTCTTTATCACCTTGATTTCCTGAGCTCCCTTTTATTCACAAGAAGCAGGAATCTCCCTAAGGTAGAGCATCCACTTGGGCTGCATCCAAAGATCTCACAGGTCAGCTTCAGTGCCAGTGAAGCAGAGAAGCTCCTTTCCATTTTTTCTTAGCTCCCAAGATGTTTTGACCAGCTGAAAATGAAGAAAGAGTTAACAACAGGCTGACTGACCTGACTCAGCTCCAGGAAAACAGGGGGAAACTCAACCAAAGCTTTATCAAGAAAGAATCAGACATGTTACATGAAACAGATGCCAATCTTTGTGTGCCGTGCTGAATGCAAAGCAAATCTTTTTTTAAAAGTGTCTCTTTGCAGAATGAAAGGTCTGGTTGAGAGTAGCATTCATGTTAATGCAGTTTATTTGGGTCTTGCCAGAGGCATTTCATTTCATGGCATATGTTGGTATGATTAAAAAGCATGCATTGTATGGAATTAAAAGGATGCACTTTGGAAGAACTAAAAGTTGGCTCACTGACAGATTGCAAAGTGGTGAGAGTAACGAGTGGAACTATTTCCAGCAGATTCCCACAAGGATCAGTTCCTGGTACAACATCGTTTAGTATTTTCATCACGTGTCCAAACAATGATGTAAAATCAGTCCCAGGATGGTTGGGGGCTGGAGCACTCATCGTCTAAGACACAGCTGGGAGAGCTGGGCTTGTTCAGCCTGGAGAAGACAAGGTTCCAGGGACAGTAAAAGCAGCCTACGAGGAGGTTGAAAAGAAAGCAGAGCCAGGCTCTTTACAGAGGTTTGTGAAGAGAAGAGATACCATGATCATAAATTGGAAGTGAGGAAGTTTCAACTATATATAAGGAAAAAGAAATCGCTATGAGGATACTCAGACATTGGATCAGGATGGCCAGGGAGGTTATGAAATCTCTTTCCTTGGAAGTTTTTCAGATCTGATTGGATGAAGCCTGGAACAACCTTACCTGAATTCAATTTTGACCTTGTTTTGACCAGAAACTTAGACTAGATGACTTCCCAAAATCTCCCCCTGGGAGGAATGCAATTTGGTTGATTCTGCCTGGAGAGCAATTTGGAAATCCTGTTGGATAACTACTTCAACATGTGCTCTAATGTAAGGCTACAGGGAAAAGCAATGGCTGGATGTTATTTGGTCACTGCTGCCGAGAGCCCCACACAATACCTGACACCTTTGCAGAGTGGAATTCCTAAAACAGAAGCAGCCAGTTGCAAGTGACCATCACTTCCTCAGGTACAGCCTGTGAAGTCTTGCCCTGCTGCCTGATGGAGCTCTCCTGTGTCTCCTGAGCTGCTGCTTTTGCTGTATAAGTGGAGAGAAGAGCAGCTAGGACCTGGATTTTGTCCTGGGCAGGCTGTGGAGCATTTCAGAGGGATGTTTCAATCGCCCAAACTATAGCAGCCCCTTACACCTACAGAGAAAAGAAGGCACTGCACTACTGGGATGAGAAGGAGTACTTAGGAGCTTTTAGGCAAAGTTATACCAAGATTCAATAATTGGAGGCTTTAAGTTAGACAATGTGAAATTCTAAATAAAAATAAAGTTTAAAAATGCCACATCTTCTCCAGAAGAAGATGAATTCTCCCCTGTTGCCATTCAATAGTACTGGCCATGCTTTACTGCAGAGCAAGTGGTCAGGGCTGGATCATGGCTCAGGTGGCCAGGATTTGCAGGCAGGCACTCACTGTTCTCTACTTAAGCACTTTTCCTGCCTGACTCAGAGTTGTTCTGGAGTATTTCTAAATGGCAGAAACCTTCAAGACAACTTCACACTTTCACAGAAAATACTTTTTGCAGTAGCTGAGGGAATAATGTACATCATCTACCACACAAAAATGTAGTCAGACGTTACACAAGCAGCATCAACCAAGGGTGCTGGAGCAGCTGGACCCTGACCTATACTAACTAGAAAGGCAAGCAGTCAGTAGATAAACCCATGTGAGCACACATAACAACGCTTCTGATGTGTTTTGCTGCACTTTCTTGCTAGCTGAGATCCATTAAGATGAATTATCCAGATTCATGTGTTGTAGAAATGCCACTGTGATAAAGCTCACAGCCTCAGATATATCGAAAGACCTTGTTTTGAAATAGAAATCACAGTTACTTTTTTTTCTGTTACGTGAAATCCCCAACCCTTATGTAATTTGAAGAGGCCTTTTTTAAGCTTATCCTAAGTGACGCAACTATTGACTCATTGCTGGTTTGAGTTTTGATACCGGAGAACTCTGTTGGCCAGACCAGCAGCCAGCGAGACCATGAATTCCTCGTTTCTTCAATAACAATCAGAAAAAATGAAATTATAACCTCATCTTTTAATTCAATAATTTCTTACATCCTAATTTTGTGCTTGACTAGCTTAATATCCCTAGGTGGAAAAGTTTTGGGGGATTTTTGTCCTCTAAGGAGACAATGTACTTCCCTTTAGCAGTTTTAGACAGAAAAATAAACATTGATAAGTAGTCTCTAAACAGATAATGTAGCAATTCCCTGATCACTTTATAAAAAGCAGACATATACACCACTATGTTGAAAAAGTTAGAATATAAATGGTATAATTTTTATATAATAGTTAACTCACTCCCAACTGAGTTAACTTTTTGACAAAAGTACCCAAGAGTATATGTTAGACAAATAAAAGTGTTTCCTGCCTTTTATGGAAAACCAATAGCTCAAAAGAAAGAGGAGGAAATAAATGCATTTCTTGCAATATGCAATTGTATACTGTTCTGTTCCATGTGGATATATGCAAGGTGTGCTGGGTGCTCTCACATACTGCAAAATAAACAATCCATTACAGACCAATACATCACTAACCCAGGAGGAGTAACCTGTGGGTTACTCCTTTTTCTGTGTGCCTTGGCTATGAATTTATCTTTGGCTGCACACATGTGGAACACTTTGCTGGCTCAATAACCTCTTAGGTGCATAACCACTCCACAGCAACCGATTTATTCATACCTTTACTTACTTAGCAGCAGGAAAAGGACAAGAGCCAGTCAGGCACAGTGGCATCCAAGGGCAGCATCCGTGGATGCATGGACAGAGCCAAGGGCAGAGCGCTGGAAAATGTAAGATAGACGAGTTGAGCAGTGACGCCATCGAAAACACGATGGCAGGCCACTTGACAGGAGTTGGCAATATCATTTGTATCACACATGATACTTTCACTCTACCACTAATCACTTAAAAAAATTAATTACAAACATTCTTTAGTAGGAGAGTTCCTTTTTGTTAGCAGGGAACAGGGTGTGCCACAGCTTTCTCCCTGTCATGCTGAGCCTGCTGTCCTTTTGTGCTTTCTTTGTGGAGGATTTTTGTGACAATATCCAGTTGCCTTACACCTTGCAGATGATTGCTCTGCCCTTATCTGTCAGTGGAGTGGCAAGAGTTTTTCAGATTCCTGTTACACATCGCCCACTGACCATCTGCTATTACCACCTTAACGAGAAATCACTTGATGAAAGGTGATTGAGTGGTTACAGTCCACTACAAGGTTACAAGCTCATTATACTACTTCCCCCTCCAATATTAAGCAATAGTGATAAGCCAAGAGTCTTAGCTGATATGAAACAGTGCATTTCTGCTATTTCAATAGTGTTGCCTTTGTTTACATGACATTGAGCTTAAAAGCATTTACTGTTAGGTTACTTTAGATCCCAGCCTTCGGTTAAAGTGGGTTTCTGTGTGTCCCTATTTTAAAACAGAAACTTGGGATAATCAAGGAATGTTCTATTCTTTATTATTCTTTTTAGTCATCAGGGATGGGATGCTTTAAAGATAAATAAGCTGTGGTGTTTTGGTAGCACTTGTGAGAACTGGGTTTCTGTTTCCCCTCAGAACACTGAGGTTTCCTGTAAAGCTACTCTGGCTCTGGATTTATGTACCATTTGCAGAGGGAGCTTTATCCACTTATTGCTCCCACTTTAGGTTTTGATGAGTCAGTTTTGTATATCAGGCTCTTTAAAAAAAACAAAAGGGAAAGCAAAAAAAAGGGAAAAGTAAGCTTAAAAAATGAGTCCAGGGGAAGCTCACAGTTCCTTAAACAGTTTTTGCTCTAAAAGCAAAGCTCTACATTTTTCTTTCTGCATCAGGTCTCTGCTGTGATCTGTTGCCACTAAACCAGAAGCACTCTATGCAGCCACCCTGTTAGGACTGTAGTTTCAAGACAATCTCCCAAATAAGTGGTACAGAACTGAATAGATGGAGGTAAGCTGTTACAACACACGAGAAAACCAAACAGAGCTGCCTCTTGTCATAGAGACATTTAGCAGGAGTACAAAACTGCAGTGAAAAAAGCCTGGCAGTGTGATTCAGAACATACCACTGGGGGGAATGATAACGTTGCTGTACTTCAGTTTGGAAAAAATGTTCTGAAAGGTTGTCTTGCTAGCACATACTCTATTTTAGTTCTGGGACTCATCCTCTAATGTCATATATATTCTGAGTGGTAAAGGAACCACCTGATGTCCAGCTTCATTTCAGGGAAAGGGAGGGCATAGGTATGATGGGCACTAGAAGGCGAGTTTGGATGTGCTCGGATTACTGGGGGATAGGTCAGAGGAGAGACACCTTGAAAGGTCAGTGGCAGGAATGCAGCATGCTAATAATGCTAATGATACAACACCACCCGAGATAGGGCTTGATTTGGTGCAGCATTTATGTACATGTCGTACTTGAAGCACCTGAGCTGCTGTATTCATTTCAGCCAGGTGACCCATGCCTCACCGGACAGGAGCTCCAGGCATTACACAATCCCAGAACTGATGTTCCTTGGCATTTATCCACACTCTTTGAATGCACAGATTAGTGTGTCTTCCTCTTATAAAACTGCCTTCTGCTGGTGATCATTCTCCTGATTCCAGACAACTCTGATTCATGGCATAAGATAAGCTTTCCCAAAGGATTCAAGAGCTCTTTTTCCCCAAAACACACATCATCTGCATATATTTGTGTGTATCTCATCTTATCCCAAAAAATTAACAGATCACTTCTGGGCTCCTATTCTCTCATATCCAGAAGGAAAATATTGCCTAAGAAAACAGCATGAAGTTTTCCTTTTTTTTTCTTTTGCATAATAGGACATAATTTATTATTTGGCTTATGATCGTTGACAAAGGTCCAGAAAAATGCAGATCTTACTGTTTTGATATTTTACACTGATTGTAACTTATCATGTCATAGGCCCTTTTAGCACCAGAGACATCATTCTGGTTTAGTAATCCCTTCAGAGAATTCCTTCCAACAAATATAGAAGACTGTCATCATGATGAGAAAAGGCCTTTCCCCTAAAAGTGTTTATCATCCAAGAATAAATAGCAATGAAAATAATGGCTTTTTAAGACTTTTGAGGTAATAATCCATTTACCAGGAAGATATTGCTATAAGCATTGGACATAAGCCACTTTTACCATTTCCAGGGTCTGACAGTCATCTGAATGTCAATTAAAAAAAAGAAAGAAGAAGATGAAGTTGTAATGCTGTATCAACAGACAGCTGTCCTAGTGGGCACTGGGAGCACAGAATGACTCGCATTGCTGAGCAGTGCAGTCATTGCCAAAGGAATGATGAGCTCACATTTCACTGCGATTCCCATCCTGGTGTGGTCAGACTGTGGGGCTCTCACCCTTCCCAGCCCAACTGACGCCCCTTCCCTGCCTGGACACCAGATCTGGCTCGTTAACGTGTCTGGAATGAGCCTGAGCCACCTCTCAGCTGGCAAGCGCAAGGGGCATACTCGGATTCCCAGGTTGGAAGATTATCTCATTCAAGCACAGTTCTCCCAAAGATATATAAGTGCAGGGAGCGTGGTGGTCCCTGCAGAGCTGGCCTGAGCCCCAGGAGGTTTCAGCCATACAGGAGCACAGCCTTCCAACGCCAGCAAATATGACGATGATGATGAAAGTAGAAGAGCTGGTAGGTGCAAACTTCTCTCATTTACTCAAAATTACTTTTCTTTTTAGACTGTTATCAGACCAGGCAGAGAAAGATGACATTTGTGGATCATTAATTCAGCAGGTTACCAGCACTGCTGTACTATAGGTGCAAACCCTTATATACTGTCTGTTATTCTCTTATATTTTCATTTTAACTTTTCCTTGGGAAAGAGTCTCACCACAGATACAACTACATAGCTGGTTGGATTTGGCATCACAGCACAGTGCACCAGGAACAAACTAATCAAAATTTAACTATTTATTTGACTTTGTCCTCGATTTTAAGTTACTTTTTTTTTTTTAGAAGCCAGTAATCTTATGATCACAATGAGTAATTTGAATCTAATAAGGGACTGGGACAACATATTAGTGCAGGGAAATGAAAGTATTTTATAATACTAAATGAACAGCTTAATAATAGTATTGTTTTCTAATAATAAAGTAACAGTTCCTACAGCCACTGCTGTTTATGATGTAAAAGAGCCTTTGAAAAATAATGTCTAGACCACAAGTAATGGGACATTCCACTGCAGGATTCAGACTAAGAATGTCTGATCTGATTGAGAAACTGGGGAAAAGGAATGATTCAGTAAAACACTGCTTTTATTTTCTCAGATGGCTATATTAAGATACAACTCCCTAACTAATTAATGCTCTCTTAAAGTCTTTGGTAAGGTTCTGACAGTTTCTTCTGTATTAGACTCTACAATTTTACAAGGTGATCAAACAGAAAGACAGCCTTGGCCACATGAAGTTACTGAGCTACTTTCAAAATAAACAACAGCCTCTACTAAGTTTAACAAGGTATCTCTTTGGACACACCAAACTGGGCATCAGAAATATTTCTGAAAACTATTGAAAGGTGTGCTGCTGCACCACACCACATAGCTTCTGCCACTCTGCTATAAGTGAGACTTTGGTACTGACAGTGGTGGATAAAACCAGCTTTGAAATTACTCAGCAACCTGACTTAACTGTTAGGCACAAGCAGAATGGCCTGCCCTGGCTGTCACACACCCCAAGACAGGGCAGGAATGAGGAGCAATCAGCCCTAGGTAACCCATGAAGCTGCTGATTATGTTGCACCATGTTTGCATTTACAGGTGACTGGGAAGAAGGTGGATGATAAAGAGACTGGCAGCTTCCTCCCTGAGGACTTCAAAAACGGAGAGTATGAAGCTGCAGTAAGGTTAGAGAAGCAGGAGGACCTCAAGACAATCCCTGAGCACTCATTGACCCGAGGTGATCTGGCTTACGAGAAGGAGAAAAAACTAGAAGCAGAGGTAGGCTCTTGGGTTTTCTGCTTGGATTTTTATCATTGTGTGTGCATTTCCTGCTACAGTCCTTGAAGTTTTGCCTTCTCTAAGTTAGAAACACATGCATGGTGAGCTAGAAAAACCCTTAGCAGACCAGCACAAAAGGAGGTTGGTCTAAAGTCCACTGAAGACCATGGAGATTTGCTCACCTCTGTAGCCTGTGGGCACAGGCAGCAACATTTTGAGCAAGAACCTAAACCATCCCCTATACTGTCTGACTGAAACTGCGAGGGCTCCTGCTGCCCAGGGGTCACCTGCTGCTGGCTCTTAGTGAGGGGGATGCAGTCAGAGCAAGGAGACACCTTCAGCTTGCACACCTAACAGCTGCTACCAAAAATAACTAACCCACAAAAGATGTAAGAGTGCATTTCTGAAACCTTGTTTACCATGAAAATATTGTTTTTATGAAAACATGGTATTATGCTTACTAGAACATTTGGGAAGAAAAGTTACAAATGAAACTCATACTAGTCTACAGAAAAGTACCATTTTCTATTCCTGGAGTATGACAATTCTCCCTAGGTCCCTAAGAAATTATGCTTTTCCCCCAAAACCACAGTAGCTGTAATATCTTAAATTTTTTTGTGAATAAGCAATCAACTGGCCTAAAAATTTAAAGTGATTTGGAAATGATAAAGTTGAACTAGCAAGGGGAATAAGACTTTGTTTTAAAAAATTAAGAGTGAGAAAGTCAGTCTCAGAAACATTAGAATAAAAGCTACTACTTAAACTTCAACAGAGACATCATTATTTGCTATAGACTTTTTTTGAGTTCCTTCAAAGCAGGTTCCTAAAAGCTTTGTGGGTTTCCAGTTGATCCACAGTCAGCATAATTATTTTCCATTAGGCTGATGATCTGCAGATCGAACCACAAAAAGAAGAGGCAGAAATAACTTGAATAAGAACTCAGTTGACAAAACTGTATACCATACAGCAGGGTGTTACCAATGTATTTACCCTTAATCACACCATGGGACAGAATCTGTTGTCTGTATTCACCCTGAGTTACCCTTAGTTTGCAAATCTCCCTTCTGAAGTCAAGAACACCTCGTGGGATCTCAGTTCAGGCAACAGGCTTGTCCTTGGTGTCAGCAGTGCCCCACACTGACTTCATGCCCAGATGCTTTTTACAAGCAGCTTTGGAGAAGTCTTAAACATTAATTGAACTGCCCCATCAAGGACACTGAGGACATTCTTTGCAGCTTACCAAAATGTAACACTTGCTGACTGAAATGCTAAGATCATTCTAAAACTTGTTCTTCAAGCGTATGTTTTTAAGTAAAGAGAATTAATTTCCAATAAATTAGGGGCAAAATAATAAAAAAGTGATTAAAGAAAATCACTTGGTGGAAGTCAGCTAAAACTCCAGGAGCTTCCCAGCTTTCATAAGCTGCACATGAGATTTTTTAAATTGCTGTGCCGGAAGAGACAGCAGTGCTGCTCTGACTCCTGGTCTAAATTCATGTCACGACATATGGCTCAAGAAGTTAGGAAGATGCCTAAAGGTATATGAAGAACTATAGATGAGGTAGAATTTCCTTACATAATTAGCAACTTATTCTAATGGCCAATTAGCCCTATCTGCAAATAAAAAAATAATTTAAAAAGACTATTTATTTCAAAGTTCATCCAGTCTTAACCGAGTTCAGCTGAATAGTATCATATTGCTGTCCTGACACTGAAAAGGAGAGGTGGTCACACAGCTCAACTTGCTGCCTGCCCTGATTTGTTTCAGCTGAAGAAGAAGAAATTAGAGGCCAGGTCAAAACTTGAAAACTTGGAGGATCTTGAAAAAATTATTCAGCTGAAGAAGAAGAAAAAATGCAGGAAAGTGAAAGCAGCTGTTTTAAAGAAACCTGAACCAGAAGTTATTGTAAGTTACTTCAAAATACCTTATTCTGGGAAAGCACTAACGGGGGTTTGTGCCACGCACATTTATGCTCTCTATATTCTTTTCCATCAGACAGGACCCGTGGATATTCCCACATTCTTCAAAGCTGCACTGGAGAATAAGTTGCCAATAATTGAAAAATACCTCTCAGACAAAGGGGATCCAAATGTCTGTGATAAGGTACAGTTTTCTTCCTAATGCAAAACCTACTACAAAAAAGAGCAAAAGTAACTTTTACCATGAGGTTTTGTAAATTCCACCCTTATGAGAGGAAAAATAAGGTGGGGGGAAGTAAATAAATGCTGGAAATTTTGTACATCAAGTTTTCTAGTGGCCACTGAGACCCTTCAAAATCATGTTACCTCAAAAGGGTCTTTCAGAAAGCTGCTGGTGCCCAGGAGAACCTCATTTTCCATAACAGATGATCTTCCAATGTTACAGAAAAAGAAATAAGAAATTTGTCTGCAGAACAACAGAAATAAATGGCTGCCCTCATACTCCATAATGCATAAGCCACACTTGCAAAACACAGTATAGCATGTTGGATGGGGAAATCAACAGGCATCATTTTAAATCTGGATGCCATACTGCAGATACTTCTCCCATCCCTTAAAACTCTGGGTAGGCAGCTCTCAGCTATCAGGTTGCTAGTAAAATTTAGTAAAATTTCAGGTCTCAGAAGTATTAGCTCTTTAAAAGGAACCAGCATGGAGTATGTATTTGCCATCATCCTAGGGAGGAGAGGGGAGAAGAGGTTTAAAGATATCTTTGCGCTGTGTGTAATGTCTAACTTTGGTCTGTTTCAATTGCCAGTACAAACGCACTGCACTGCACAGGGCATGCTCTGAAGGACATCTAGAGGTGGTGAAAAAGTTGGTGGAAGCTGGAGCCCAGCTTGAACAGAAAGACATGGTATGCACATCCACTCACACCTCTTTCCAAAAACTGCTCATTGTTTCATACGTGCCAGGGGAAGCATTTATAGAAGTGCTTCTCATAGAGGAGGAGTACTAAAAGGGCTTAAACTGTCTTTTAAGTTTATCCTTAAAATAACATTGTTGTGAAGAGGCTTTAGGAGGGAGTGTCTGCCTCCTAAATAGCTGTTGGAAAACGCAGGCAGCGCCGGCCAGCAGAGTGCCACAGACAACAAAGCCCGAGGCAGGCTAAGAGCTGAGGTCAGGCTCCCACTCCAGCCTGAGGCAGGGGCTGCAGAGCACTGTCCCGCACGGATCCAGGGGCAGCAGACGCGCCATCCCCCAGGACTGCAAGGCTGAGCATGGCAGAGCTCCCTGCTCCTCTGGAATGCCAGCCACGAGGGTTCCTGAGGATCCACAGCTTCTGCAGCTGTTGCTTTGCTTCTCCTGCTTTGTCCCTTTGCGCTGCTCTTTGTCCCTTTCTGAACAGTTGGCACTGGCCAGCCTTGCTCCCCCTCGCTTAACCCAGCAGTGCTCACCGAGGGTGAGAAAGAGGAATGACAGGCAGAGCCGGACCAGCAAGGGACATTCCACTCTTCCCAGCACAGCTCAGGGCAGAGATACTCAATCTTGCAGAAGAAAAGGTTTTTAATTCACTTTGTGGACTTGCACAACTTGGGAGGTTGGTTTGTTTTTTAAAGAGAAGTATTCTTCCCCTTCAGCTTCATTTTCTATGCATTTTAGAACCCAAAAGGCATTGAATGAAATATATTAACCAGCACATACCAGCCACATACCTGGCTAAAGATAACTCTTAAGCTCACAGAACAGACAAAACACATCCTCTCTCACAGCAGCGCTGCCAAGATCTCTGTCTTTAGGAGTTACATGCAGTGAGTGTGAAGAGTGAGAAATTCACAGTACTGCAGAAATTAGGGCAAAATAAGAAAAGCTGTTACTAGAAACAATTCAATGATCCCAGTGAAGTGCTCTAAGCTAAATTGCATAAAAATTATCTTGGATTAATTTAGAAATTTGATAAAAATAGTTTTTTAACAAAATGATGTATTAAAATACTTTTATTTTTCCTATTAAAGCTTCATTCTACAGCTCTGCACTGGGCATGCCGGGGAGGCAACCTGGATATTCTGAAATTCTTACTGGACAAAGGGATAAACATAAATGCAAGAGACAAGGTATGTGCTTCTGGAACTCCACAGCTTTTTTAACTGGAGATGAAAAGCTGACCCTTACTCCCAGTAGATAATTTTTGGCAGCTATTTTTGAAGCAGTTTTAACCTGCTCCATGCCACTGACCACTTCCTTCCCTGTCCCCCCAGCTGCTCAGCACCCCGCTGCACGTGGCAGTGAGAACAGGGCGGTATGACTGCGGGGAGCACCTCATCGCCTGCGAGGCAGATCTCAACGCCAGGGACAGGGTAAGCACACACACCTCTGCCCTGCAGCACCACGCTGCTGCCTGCATCCATAGCTCCACTGGCCTGGGACAATCCTGCCTGCAGCTGGGGCTGGCTGGCACCGCTGGCCTGGTGGGGATGACACTGTGCTCCATGTCTTTAGGAAGGAGACACACCGATGCACGACGCCGTGAGGCTGAACCGCTACAAAATCATCAGGCTTCTGATCCTGCACGGAGCAGATCTGACTCTGAAGAACTGCGTAAGTAATAGCACAAAATTGAAGGGATTTTAAAATGCTTTAAAATAAGTTTCCCACCAGAGCAGTTCCATAGGTTTCAAGACTTGGAGAGAGCATTGCGAAGAGACTTAATTAGAATACTTCAGAGCTAATTAAAGCAGAGCTAAAACAGGGAAAGCGCGACTTGGGGGGAAAGAGGAAAACCCAGTACTTCTTTCAAAACCTGAATCCACTATCTGCTACTTAAGACAACATCACATCTTTCTATGATTTATTTTAATTTCTCATCTTTTGTATTGAAAAGATGTAATGGACAGAGACTTACTCTGATCTTAGCTTGTAAGAGCAACCTCCATTCTGTTAAGCCCACAGCTGAGGGCCAGCCCCAGCACTACAACTGGAGGACTGGCTGCTGACCTTACTGCTGGGCAACAAATCCCTGTGGCTCGGCAGAGAGAGGACCCACACCTGGCTGTGCTCAGGGCCACTGCAGCAGCAGCAGGGCTGCTGGAGCTCCATTAAAACAAGCTCCACTTGTTAAAAGATATAATGTGACAGACCCTTCCTCCCAAATCCAAACCTGGCAGCAGTAGCGTGGGTTTTACCATTGCCAGTCAATGTTTTTGATGGACAATCAGTCGAAATGTCAGGGGACAAGGAAGAAAACAGTCAGTGGAGCGCTCTGAGCTCTCTACTCTCTGTCCACCTCCCTGAAGGAGGGCCATTCCCAGCATTATCCCTCATCAGGGTATGACAGTGATGGAGGCTACAGCCCCAAAGGCCAGAGACTTGCTCTCTCAGACTTTGTCTGCACACAGAAGTTGGTCCTACTTAATTCCTGTGGTTCATACCCTAATCAAACCAGTACAAACTCTTACCTGAGTCCTGAATTAAATGGAAGAATGTCTTACTGAGATTGCACCTAAATATATTTCTAATTAGTTGAAACTAAAACAAAAAAACCACCTGCATGTTCTGCTGGTCACAGCATTTGCCAAGACCCACTGAAACTCAGGAAGATTTGATCATGGGTCTGACCAGGACTGGGACTAGATCTGTAGAGTAAAAGCAGTCTGACCTCAAGGGGGCAAGAGTAAGTCTAACCCCATGTGTGCAGATGCACTGAACAAGTATTTAGGAAAGAACAAGGACTCAGCCATCACTGGATGAAATTAAATCTTGCTTCCTCTGTTTCTCTTAACCAGGAAGGAAAAACTCCTATGGATCTTGTTCTTCAGTGGCAGAACGGCACCAAAGAGATATTCAACAACCTGAAAAACAATTCCAAAAAGAGTGTCCATCTAGGTAAATTCTGAAGAGAGAAACCAGACCACACTCTTTTTGCTGCTTTGAAACGCTTCCCACGAACCTGAACGAAAATGTCCTTAAACATTTATCAAAAATATTTATGGCACTGGATTATTTGAGGTGTCTTCACTGAAACCTGCAAAAAACCTGCAAAGAAATTATTTTAAAAGCAGGTTAAGATTCCACTAGCTCTAAAATGGCTTTATTTATTTCTATTTATTATTTATTTATTTAAAAGTAATTTTTAATGATTCTCAGTATTATTTAAGCTTTTTTATAGATGCAATTGCTCTAAATGCAATCTTTGCCAACAACGTAAATCCTTTTGTCTTAAATGGCAGTATTTTCAACTATATTAGCAACTTTCCTCAAGCCTTCCAATAGCTCTAAATAGCCAGTATTTGCAACTGTTGCCTTGTCTATTACAATAACCTGTGAATTGAGCGGAGGTATGTGGAAGAGCAATGGGAGAAGGTATATTGAGGTGCCAAGTGGATTTAATGAAGTAGTTGAGTAATGGTGTTTACACTGTGTTTGGCAACCGTGGTTGATAATGAGCTCGAGGACAGAGCTCCAATCACCACGTACCTGTTTGGACTGAAGGATTCAGATATAATGTTGTGAAGGTGAGAGGAGAAGGGAAGTGAATTTTTTTAAACTAGACTACTACAAAGTATGATGATAGAAGAATGCAAAATCAGATTATGTATATTTGTAAATTTGTACTGCTTTTTCTGTACATTTTGAACTGATCCATTTCAGATTAAATAAACAGAGTGGTTCTTTTTATTTGCTGGAGTGGATGATGGAGTGATGAGCATGCATGAGGTAATCTCGTCTCTCTTTAAAGGTAGTTCACATCTTGGCTGCTGTAAAATTCTTTAAAACTAAAAAAAAAAAAAAAAAAAAAGTCCCAGCTGCCAAGAGCAGCCATCCCTTGAGCTACCTCCCTGCCACTGTTAGATAAACCCCATCTCTTACTTCGTTAAACATAGGCACGTGTAAAAGCAGAAAGACAGTATTTTGAGTAGATAGTAAAACAAAGTTACAGGTCTATTACTGAGTTTGATTTAAAAAACATCTTTTCTTGGTAAGTCACTGCTTACTCTGTGGAGCACACAAGACAGCTCCAGTTATCCAGGCCAAGAGAGATGCCAAGTCCTGTTAGGACAGGCAGACACTTCTCCTTTTTGCTTTAGCAGAAGCAGGACAGTCTTCACAGTGCTGCCAGCCAGAGCATCATGTCCCATTTCATAGAGGCACAGAACAGTTTGAGCTGGAAGAGACCCTTAAAGCTCATCTACTCCAACCCCTCTGTAAGGAGCAGGGACATTTTCAACCACATCAGTTTGCTCAGAGCCCTGTAACCTGACCTTGAACGTTCCCAGAGGCAGGAGACCCACCACCTCTCCGGGCAACCTGTGCCAGTGTTTCACCACCCTCACTGTAAAAAACTTCCTGTATCTTAACTAAATCAACCCTGTTTCAGTGTAAACCCATTACCTCTTACCACAACAGGCCTTGATGAAAATTCTGGAGAAATCTTTCTCATAAGCCCCCTTTAAGTACTGAAAGGCCCAAAAAAGGTGGCACTTGAGCCTTTTATTCTCCAGGCTGAACAACCCCAGCTCTGTCAGCACTTTCACACAGAAATGCTCCATCCTTACCATCTTCGTGGCCCTCTCTGGACACACTCCAACAGCTCCATGTTCTTCCTGTGCTGAGGACCCCAGAGCTGGACACAGCACTCCAGGTGGGAGAGAGCAGAGTAGATGGTATTACATGCTGCAGTTAGTCAAGTTCCTAATTATCCATTGGGTGGCCTGACAGATAAATCTGCCAGAGGCTCTCCCACCTCTTCACCAACCCATGCCAGCTGGCTTTATAGTCAGGCCAAAGCAATGTCCTGGGCAATATCCTGAGGTGGAGTCAGAAGTGGGCAGCAATGAATAGTTGCTCCTGGAGTGTCCATTTCAGAGAGTGAATTTACACAAATCTCATAGAGAAGCAAGCAAAAGAACCACCTATTCTGCCTGCAGGCAGCCCTCCTAGACTGAGGCCAACAGCTTCAGACAGATGAGACTTGTCTCACACAAGCACCATAACTCACAAGTTTCACCTTGCCAGCTGTAGGCTTAATTTGTGAACACATCCTTCTCCATAAAAATTAAGGCACACCACCACTTGCTGTCCTTCTCTGCAAGCCACGACTTCCCTGCTTATTTCTGCACAATTACCTGGACACTGGGAGCAGGAAATAGAAATGACATCAGTGCTGGCTAACTCAGTCTGTTTATCATCTACCCGAGCAGCAGTTCAATCATTCAGGCACCCAAGTGGCCACAGCAATGTGTTTCAGGAAACTGGGGGAGAAGAAACTTTTCAATCAGCTCCTGAAGCACTGTATCTAACAAAGCACAAAGATGCAGAGTTTAACTTTTTTAAGTCAAACAAGTAGCAAGAAGGATCTCAAGCATTCAAAGCCTCCTTATGTATATTAGTTACCAAACAACTTCTGTCATGCTCAAGGGAGATTATTCTCTGGCCAAGGCAGGATTGATGTGTCATTCAGAAAATTGCACCAAATACAATTTGCTTCTTCTCTGGTTACAGCATCATTTTAGAGGTAAGTCCATAAATAACAAACTACTTTATGCACACACATACATACACACACATACATATATATAAACTCCCCAATACCTATAATAAAATGGACTCAAGTCACAAAGTCAACAAATAGTAACATAAACATATTTCATATTTGTTGAATGAAGCAAAAGCTGTTGTGACTTACACCAGCATTATACAGAACCATTAAGTCTATGAGAACTTCACCTATTTTGCTCAGTCCAGTTAACAAGAGCTCAGAAATGACCCATTGCAGGATTTCTGCTACATTTTACAACTTCCACTTTTCAACTGGAATATTCACAGAACTGGCTCAACACTATCTTAGTACAGTAGCTTACGTAATTTTTCTATCCATTTAATCAAAAGAAAAACTTCAGTCAATATTTGGAAGAGCTCTGAAAATGCTCTGCTGATTATAAATCTGTTTGATTGTTTTTTTGGCAGCCAGATTAGGTTTACTGAGGCCTTAAAAGGAAAGAAAATGGAAGAGCAAGAGGCAGCATAATGAACACGTGCATAGACAACAATTTCAGAGCAGGATGTAAAGAAGGAAATGGTGCAGCAAAGATGCTGTGAGGTGGAGGCTGCTCAATCCTAGGTGAGACAGCTCCTGCTGCAACTGCAACATCCCCTGCTGAGCACACATCCAGTGCAACCTTGGGCTCTTCCTGCCCACCTCTGGTAACCATCTAATGGTACTGGTTGGTTTTAAGTGCTGCAGGACATAGATGGCCTTTGGGAAATGTATCTGGCAGGCCAGGTCAGCCACTCCTACTGTAATCCAATTCCAAGATACCTCCTAGATATTCACATATCCTGGGATCTTCATTATAGCCATTGCTCACAAAACTGAATAGGAAGCAACTCTTTTCTTTACTGCACTATTGTTCTTTACAGGCCACTTGAAGGAAAACAAACATCTACTGGCTTGTGGTTGTCCAGAGATGTGTTTAAAACTTGAGAAACCAGAAGAGCTAGACTATGAAGGCATGTGTTCTTAGAAACATTTTTAATAAAAAAGGAATGCACATGTACAAGAGAAAATTTCCAGGTTAGAAATGTTCTGTTGAGTTTGCACTAACTCCAGGAGATCTAAGGCAGGGTGAAGAGTCAGTCTCCTGACCTTGGCCAGAAGCCCAGCATGACCTTTCAGATGTGGTCAGTACCATTCAGCAGTCTCATTCACACAGCTTTCCTCATTTGAACACCAGAAGAATAGTTCTTCTGCAGGCTAAGCAAGGTAGTAAGGGGAAAATTAGGTGGGCTGAAGGAAGACTCAACACAGGGTAAAGAAGAGATGGAGGCTCCTGCTGACAATTGCTTCAGTCTTCAAGCTTGAGTCTTAGCTTTTTTGCAGGCTGGCACTGCTGTTTCTTCCTCCTCAACCTTGCGAGGCTTCTTCACTGTGTACACTACGCCACAGGCAGTCTTTCGAGTTTCTGGAATATACAAGCAGAAGCTGCAGTACCAGTATCTCAAATACTCAAATAAAATGCATTTAAGGCATACTCAGTCCTGGTGTCCATGCCCCAAAAGCACAGTTGGACATGTTGAACAACCAGCAAACCAGTCACACAGCAGGGAAGCAACCTGTGTGGGCAGGAGTTTGGGATTCATTGCATTACAAGTGGAGAAACTACCAGGGGAAATACAATGGTGAGTGTAGAATTAGAGCAAACCAAGGAAAACTGAGGTCTGCAGGGGCTGACGAGCTGCAGAGACACAAAACCATAGGAAACCAGGCTCGGCCAGTTCAATAACTATGGAAGGACACATTCTTTAAACACTGTGAAAAGCATTTCTGAGCCAGACATACTGTTCTTAAAAAAAATACTTAAAAATGCAATCACGTACCCCAGGACTCTCAGACTACACGGGCACAGCTATATTGAGCTATACTGGCAGAAGATACCCTACATGCCAGGGAAGTAACTTTCTGGTATACAAGAATTTTGTTTACTGAATCCTTAACACTATCATAAAATACTGGTGTGTGATGCTACCAAAATCCTCACATTTGTCAAATAACCTAGAGCCCAATCCAATTTCATAATCACTGGTGGGAGGCTTCTCTGAAAAATTTGAGTTAGAAGAGATTCCCTACAAATACTCTATTAGCAAAGAGGCTTTGCAAGAACCTTGCCAAAATATATTGACTTATTCTGGGCTAGTATGCTCTCTGGGTCAAGGGAAATGACACCTGCTATTTAATTTCACAGATAAGACCAATGACTGTCTTGACAAACCCCACATAAACTTGACAAAAATGCACACATGCTGCAAAAAGGCACATGCAAAACACATGCATCCCCAGTTTTTGGAAGTCAGTGACTTAGTTTCTGTCAGTGTCACCAAGACCAAGACTTTCTGAAATGGGTTAGTTTCACTATGAAGCACTGCAGGCAGATCTCTATTTCAGCTAAACCATTTATGTATGACTCATTAATGTGGTTATGCGAACCCTCCAGCACAGACAGCACCATCAGCTCAGGCATTGATTTGCCAACATGGCAACAAGAGAAGACAAAACACCCTTGCCACACAAACCCCTCTTCATGCATTGGACAAAGGAGCTAAAACTCCTATCTGACCTGCTCTGTAAGGTCTCAGACCCTTTGGAGACTATGCATCAACAAGAATTTAGTTTAACAAACGCGCACATTACTTAGAGGAGCTTACAAGTGCTTACCTCCATGCAGCATGGTAGCTCTGCAGTTGGTGGACACAGCTGCCTTGGCTTCGCTCTCCGACAGGCCAAACAGCAAACCTCTGTCACTGCTGCTCAGGATCAAAGCACACAGGGAGCAACAAACAGAACAGGGAAGCCTCTCTGCATGATAGGTTTGCTTACTCTACAAATAACTGGGAATTAGCACAGCCGTAACTCAAAGTGACATTTTGCATAAGGTTACCCAGAGGCAGCAAAATGAGGCACCCAATTCTCCTGGCTGCAGTTCCCCAGCAGCCCCCCTGGAAAGCTCCTGGCAACGTTGCTTCTTTCCAGACAAGAAGCTGTACTTTTGAAAATAAAAGTCTGTCAATGCAGGAACATTTTAGATATGCAAAATCAAGCAAAAAAATTACCCCATGGAAAATTTCAGCTTTGGGGAAAGGGCACTGTCTGATACAAAAGCATTACGCTGAAGTTTCCTGCCACCTTCTGCAGGGATGACACCACATTAGCTGTGTTAATTTGGGTTGAGCATGACTGCTCATTTTAAGAGGGAAGAAAACATTGTGCATAAAATCATTCCAGGCCACACAGCCTCCCACGTGGTTCTCATGACTCAGAGCAGGCTCCTTCCCTTCGAGGGACAGGCCAGATATGTGCTTCTGGGGTGGGGAGACGAGTAAAAATGCATCCGAACTCCTAAAACAAGGGAAGAAGAGACACTCTCCTTTGTTTCAAGAACGCTGCCACTTATTTAACATTACATATATAACCAAGGACTGGAAAATTCAGACATGATCACCACTCAGATAGGAACTTCAAATTTTACCTAAATACAACTTTACAGCTTCTGCTACCAAAAATGTGGCACATTGGAGATACTAAGTAATGATTTCTTCTTTGGTTCACACAGTCCATAGATTCTTGTGGGTTTTATTCATTTCTTGATTTACACCTACGCAACATCAATGCATATCACAACAAAACACTCCTGTAGCTGAACACAAACATTATTATTTACAGTGCCTGCTCATGCCACCCCATGACCAAGATCTGTTGCGCCTTCCACACACGCTCAGAGCCCTGATTCATTGAATTGGTCACCAACAAGTATCACTGTACAAAGTTCAGGGACTGTAAAGGATGAAAAGAATTTCAAAACCACTTTAAACTTTCGATGTTGCTACTAACTGCTGCCTTTGACTTTGGAAAAGGATACAGATTAGCCACATCATAAGGACCTCGGAGTTCTAGAGGCTAAAACAAAACACAGAAGTTTGGACATGTGAATGCCCTCACTTGCAGGCTGACAGTGTGAGCAGGCAGGGCAAGGCTATCACATAGGCAAGATTAAATGCTATATAACAACAAGCTACTGAAGATACACCAGGAAATCATGCAAATACCACTATTTTGGCAAACAGAGTCTCCATCTGGGAGAAAACTGTGATGGAAAATACCACAGCAGCAGCAAAAGAAATCCCTCAAAAACCAACAAAACAAAACAACCACACAAAAAAAAAATCCCCAAACCCACAATACAATTCTTTGGTAATAGCAACCATATTTAAACTTACAATTTTTATATGTTTAATGTGCAATTAAAGCTGTATTTCAGCCACAGATAAATCTTCAAATTGTTATGACTTAAAAAAAAAAAATCTGAAACTTACCTTTTCAGCTGCACTAGATACAACTATGTTCTGGAAAACAAAAGAGAACAAACATTCATCTGTTAGACAGCATCAAGAAATGAAAAAAAATCAGCAAGAAGCAAAGACTTTATGAGCATTAGCTAAGTTGAGGCTCAGAGCCCAATTAAACATCAGAGTATTTGATGCCCTCAGATGAAGTGAACTCTGTCAGGGTGGGAATCTTAATCTGGGGATATGATTAAACTGAGTTATTGCCCTGTCCCCTACAGAGTGGGGCACAGGCACAAGCCCTCCCTTGCAATTACAAACCTCTCACAGACAGATAGGAGATGAATAAGTACAGCACCTTTTAAAGGGATAGGCCAAGCAGTATAAGTGTCAAGAGTGATGGCATTAAGCAAGCACCTACCAGCCTGTATCTCTCATAGTGGACTTCAAAGGGCCCTTAAGGGTAAAGAAAAAAATGCAAAGCTGCAGGCGCTGTGTTCAGAAGTGTACCCTTTATTTACACCAGCTGAAAGAGGCGCCATACAAACAACTCACCCTGAGCTGTAACAGAAATGGATTTAGGGAGTCCAGGATCCCCCAGAAGCTGCTTACAGATAGTGCCTTTAGACAGTTTGGTGGTCTCAAATTTTCAGCCTATAGTGTTGCAGTACAACTCAATGCTAAGCTCAGCATTCATGTTGGCTTTGACCAAACTCAGGCTGGTTCGGGAAAAGTATCTACACCTACGCAGTGGCTGCCACTTTGTGCCACACATTCATTTCCCTCAACTGGCACCCCTACGAAAATCACTAGGCAGAGAAATTCTCCCTTCCCTCCCAAAAGATTTCTGCAGAACAGGTATGTGACTATACAGGGGCTGGCAGATCCCACAGCTCAGCTGCCAGAGCTCTTCTGATGTTAAACTCCAAGGATGCTCACCTAGGGAGAGTCTGTTTTGCTCAGGTGGTAACTCTGCAGCAGCAAAATCTCCTTGCACCTTTTATTACACTGAATAAAAGGCTTTGGGAATTCTTGCTTGAGTGGGTGAGAATGAGAATTGTGCTGAAGCAGAGACAGACTTTCCCTCTCTGACGTCAGTACCACCAACACATCATGCCACCTCTGGTTTCAAGGTGGGGCTTTAGATCTCCCACACTGCTTTGCTTATCCTGCCACTTTCCCAGCACAAAGAGCTGGGAAGGCACTGGAAGAAAATGCCCTGTGTTCAGCTGGAACTCTGCATTTGAAAGACCTACATGAAAATAACTGCATGTTCACACTGTGCCCAAGGTTTCCTCATGTGCTGAGGAGGAGAGGATGGGACAGATGATTCTGCCTTACCATAAGAAAAGCCAGAAGCAGAAGCAATATATACATCAAACTGACTTAACAGCACACATCCTGATGGAGCTAAGGATATCTTTTTTTCTGCATAGCTCACCTTTAAAATGACTGCACTATGGATCCCAAGGGTGCTTCTGAGCTTCAGTGGTACTGACTGCAAGAGTTTGCTGGGAAAATTCAAGTCTTGTGCTGCAAACTGTAGCAACTAATACCTGTTGCCTGGGCTCAGAGAAGCTCCCAGAGCAGCTGCATGAGACATCTCAAACCAACATGGGATTGTGGATCACTGCTGTGCACTGGAGATATGCTCTGCCTGGTTCAAAGGCAACTGGCTTCCATTAGGGGATGGGTAAGACGGAGGAAGGAGACATGAGGAGACAAGAAAAGCACTGCTGGTGAGTGAAGGAGAGGCAGACAAAGTCAAATCCAAGGGAAGTGCTAAAGGGAAGAACTCAAAGGCAAAACACTATCTCCCCAGGTAAAGCAGACAGCAGCTGTTCAGTACACTGCTCCAGGCAGCCTCCAACTCAGTTACCAAAACACAGGAGGTGAGGGACTGTGGCTACATACACCTTCTGTCTGGCAAGGCAGGTGAGTCTCTCTTTCATTCCCTGCACATTTTAATGTTTTAAAGACTCTGGTCAATGCCAGCTCTGAGAACACCAGAAAATTTCTGAAGTTTCTCTACCCTGCTATTACAGACGAATAAAAGGATCCAAAAGCTGGTACAGGTTCAGCAAGTATGCATTACAGAAGGCGAGAGTTGCATGCCAGATGCCAATGGAAACAGCCTATGGACCAGCCATCCCACATCTCATTTAAACAAGGACCTTTAGCTTATGGAGGCAAATTCTCAGTAGGGGCTAATAACCTTCTCTGCTAGCCCACAACCTACTGAGTCTGGAGGCAAAGAACAAAGACAAGCTAGCGATCCTCCTGCAGTACCTAACAACTCGTCATGTGCAGCTCCAGCTGATTTACCTTCCAGGCACAGATGAAACACTAGACTGACAAATGTGGAATGAAAGGGCACCATGCACACACTGAGCCCCTAAATATCTTGCTTGCCCTGTCCATGACATCAACTCAACTGGTGCTCTCCAGTTCATCAACAACCATGTGAGAAGTACATCTTGAACTGCACAGAGGAAAGAGAAGCAACATCAAAAAGGGAATCCTGAAGTAAAGGGGCCTGGTGTGTATAAAAGTCATGTCCAAGTCAGTATTTCATGCCATTAACTGCCAGAGCTGGGCTTCTCAGGAAAGGCTGTCAAAATACTTACTTTCTTCTGTAGAATCAAGGAAATTAATCCGTTTGACTCACCCTGCTGTCCTATAAAAGCTGCCATGCCTGAGAATAAATCAGGTAATGATGGATCTACTTTTAATTTGCCTTCCAAGCTCTATATACTACTTCAGATTTTCCAAATCTGGGTACCATTCAGGTGCCAAATTGAGCTTCTCTGGACTAGCTACATATGGCAGAGGCCATTTACAATACAGACAGTGGGAGCTACAATTTTTGTTAACTTTGATATGAATTACTATATGACCCCCTACCAAAAAGCACGGCCCGAGACAACACAGCAGAACAGACAGCTTAACCTGGAAGGAGGTAAATTATGAAAGTAATGGGTTACAGGCATCTCAAAGTTTCTTCCTTGGGTTTCAATAGCATGGAAGAATGCAGTTCATCTGACCGCAGCAAAGCCTTGGCTGACAGCCAGCTAGCTGTTGGGTCTATTTTGGACACAGGGAATTTACTAACCATTTAACAAAACAAGGTTACTACTTTTTTTTTTGTTTGTTTTCTAGCCCCCATATTCAAAGTATACAGTCAAAAAAGAGCTTTTGTTAATCGGAAATATGAAACGGAGGATTTTAAAGAAATACATGGATTTCAGTTCTAGTGCAAACCTTAGATGTCTGGCACTTTATCCCCCTCTTCATCCCCTCCCACCTTTGTTTTGGGAATTGCATAGCATAACAACACATGGGGTGCTCTGGAAAAAGAATCTAACAGCTTGACAAGAAAAAAGCATGCAGGGGTGCAAAGCTGGAATTATCTGGAGCTAGAATGACTGTGTCCTTGTGTTAGTAGGCCAAGATTTATTCACAGCTTCAGCTGCCCCAGCATCAAACTCATTTAAAATGGCTCAGTCTGTACAACTCCAGAAGAATTTGAACTGAATTAATTACCTTGTTTTCACTTTGAGAGCTTACCTTTCCTTTGCAGATCTGCATCAGGCTGATGGCATTTGAAATTGTGTATCTTCTCAATGTGGAGTCTTTGATGGCAGGCGTGTAAAGAAGTTCAAAGTAAATGCCTCGATCTATTGCCTTCACATGAAAGAGAGTGATCAAAAATCAAAAGGAGAAAAGCCTAACAATCTAACAACTGCTGTCTATTATTGATGTAGCTTATTCTCAGTTTAACTGTGTCATATATGAAAAAATTAAGGCAGAATTGTTACAGTAAGAGCACAGCATAGCATGAAAGGAGAGTGGGGGAAGGCATCACTGCACACCAGATATGTGTACATAAAGCTTGGGACGACAGATAAATTAGGCTTAACAAACAAATACCAGCCACCTATTTGCTGTAATTGGCTATCACTAATACATAAACTATCACAGATTTGAGGAGACAGGTAAGCACTGCTGGTTAGAAACAAGTCTTTAAACTTTGAGAACTCTACTGCTCTAGTTCCACACCCTGCTGCAAGAAAGATCACCACTTCCCTCAGTACCCATGTCATGCAGATGAAGAATTTCCCCTTGCACAAAAGCAGCAATGAGGACCCTTCCTCTCCTGTCTCACAGCCTACTCTGGTGTTTGTGACAATGTTAAATAACAGTGAGTCACAGAAGAGGTTTCAAACAGTAATACTGATTATATTTTCAGCTGCTTTGAAATCCTTTGCCATGTGTCAAAGTGCCTCACCAAAAGCCTAGTATTCTTATTTTTGCAAACACAGAAAGGTTAAGCAACCAGCACACTGTGCTAGCGATAAAGACATAGCGTAAAGCCAGGAGCTCTCTGTTCCATGGCAATCCTACTGAAATTATACTCTATGGTTACAGAAATATTATTAAAATATGCTGCAATGGTAATACTGTAAGAGAGTCCAGTAACTGAATAAAGCTGGAATTAATCCAGCTCCCACCCATGCATGACCTCTGCATGCAAGCACAAAAGAAGCTATATATGCATCAAATGTTTTACACATAACTGGTCTGACATCTGCAAACAAGAGAAGCTTGAATTTATCAAAACCAAAACAGGTGATGGCAATACACCAAGTTCCAGTCAAGGTGGTTCTTAACCTCATTTTTAACCTCATCCCTACCACTTCAGCTGCTGGCCAATCTGTCTGGCATCGTAACAACCAAAACTGACTGCCCCAGGATGCATAAACCAGTCCAACAGACAGACTGTCTTGAAGCTCGGGAGATGAGAAGTAGTTTGCAAGGAAAATGTCTCTGAACACAGGGCTCTAAGAGCCAAACAGCTCCTTACCTCAGTCAGCTGCTGGAGTTTTAGGCAGCTAGGATACTTTCATACAATATTTCATACAAAATTATTATTCCAAGTTGAATGCTGAAATCCTTAGTTTATAGTAAAGTCCAGTGTATTATTTTTATTCTGCCTCAGAATTAATTCTAATTAATTTCGAATTTTTATTCTAGGTCAAATGTTCTGAGAAAAGGAAGTAGGATTACTAGCCAATTCCAAATTTAAAATTTTAAGTACTAAGGACCACATTAGCCAGGAATGCCCATGTGGAACAAACCCTTAGATACATTCAGAAGAGAAAACAAGTTCCCCTAAGAGCATGTTCAGATTAAGTTTTCTGGCACACTACCAACAGCAGGCAGAACTATATTTGATACACACTGATAGCCACCTTGGGTCCCACAAGAGATATTTAGCAATGCCACATTTGGTTCATTTACCAAGACATTCTCTTGTCCAAGTATGGATTCAGTACAGTTGTCTTTCAAGTAACCAGCATAACATCCTTCTCCCAAATTAACACTGCCATTCACATTTCCTGTCTTTTAAATCAAAGGGCTGTTTATCTATTCTGACACAGCTGTACGGTTTCTGGTTTGGGAAGCAGCTTAGTCAGCAATCACACCATATCTCCCTGCTTAGAGTAGTGGCCTTAAGGCTCTGTTTCCATTCCTTGGGAACACCACTTCTGCCTTCTTAAGTGGGGAAGAGGAGGAGAAAAAGAAAGAACATACTTCACTGTGTATTAAATGCTGCAGTGGAGGCCCTGAAGTGAAGGACATTTGAAACAACACTATACATTATGCAAGAAAATAAAAGAACCACTTGGATAGGAAGGGTGGGAGGAAAGCGGGAGGGAATTCAACTCAAATTCTGTATTTAATGTCAGTCTAACAGCAAGAAAACAATTTAGATGTAAATTTACCATATTCACAGGGGGCCTTCGGAAGTAGAATGGCAGCTTTTCTGTGACATTTATGCAGACCAGATCCACATCTAGCGTTGTGCAAGCAATCTACAGCAAAGAAATAGGAACATATTATTAGACATGCCAAAAAAAAAATGCATAACCAACTTAAGGTGCACTAATATTCTCCTTCATTTCTTAATGCAACAAATGTCTCTCCAGGGTGAGTTCTGTTTGAAAATTAAGAGGCACTGTGCCTTGCAGGTATGCCAATAGAACAGCAGGGCTACAGATGCACAGCTTGAGCATTAAAACCCAAGTCTTCCCTTTCTTACAGAATTAATTTTCCAATAAAATACTGACCAACCCCTTTGTTTTTATCTGACAGAGGACATGCAGAAGCAATGCTGGCTTTTGACTAAAGAACTCACAGGTAATAAAGGCAGTTTACAAAGGGAAGAATCCAGGAACTGTCCCTTGTTCCATCATGCTATACTTCCAGTGCAGCACCTGTTTGTTTTCAGGACTAATTACTTTTACCAGAAGCAACGAAGAATGAAAGAAAAGCAGAATGTTAGACAGTGACTGGTG
The DNA here is from genome assembly GCA_036630365.1 of Acanthiza pusilla. Lineage (NCBI taxonomy): Eukaryota > Metazoa > Chordata > Aves > Passeriformes > Acanthizidae > Acanthiza > Acanthiza pusilla. The sequence continues at coordinate 16,704,972 of JAXCHO010000234.1, forward strand.
GTGCTGCACGGCCAGTACTGGATACCAATTCCCAGAGCCTCTTTCCTGGCTGGGTAGAGAATGGGCAGCTCCTCCTGACAGCCACACCTCTGGCCGAGTCTGGAGACAGCACTGAAGGCTACAGTTTAAAAGCTTAGCTTTGTACTCACACCACAATTTACAGGTTGTATTAAAAGATGGAGGGAATGAACAAGGGGCAGAGGCTCCTCACACTGAGATACAGGGAAAATTAAGGGCACCTAAAAGAGAGTCCTTGATTTACATTAATCTCATGCATTCAAGGTATGTAGGAATTACATATACCTACCCTATGAGGATGATTACACAGGGCCAGACTAATGACTATAAGCAGTGTTGTAAGAAGATAAGATAGGCTGAAGAAGTTGAAAAGGAATTTTCTATGTGTAGGGGAACTCTCTGCACTCAGAAACCTGCCAGCAACTGCTCCATGCACACCTGGGCCAGACACCAACCATTCATCCCTCCTCCCACCAGCACAAAAGCAGTGGGGGCTGCCAGGAGTCCCAGGGGTAGGGGCTGCTCCAACACAAGGCACACCACTGCTTAGCAAACTAGTTTTCCACCAGTTTGTTCATATGGAATTTGGATGGGGATGAGAGCAGAGGCTCAGCTTTAAGAATGTTTCTTAGCTGTTGATAGCACTCTCCTCTAGACAAGGGAGCCATAGTACACATGAAGGCAAACCACAAGGTTTTTGAAGTTAAAATGTCTCTGCCAGGACATTCAGACTAAACTTCATCTTCATGCCCTACCTTTAGTCACTCCATCAGGCAGGACACAGTTGGAATCTATGGCATAGTATTAGATTTGCATGTGGAAGTTCTGCCCTATAATAGCCAGTTTTCCTCCTTTTCTTACATGAGGTACAAACTACTACAGAGAGGTGATTTTGAGGTACAAACTACTACACAGAAGTGATTTATGGGAACATGCACAGAATAAATAGCTCTGAATCATGCCCTAGAAAATACATCAGTAGGCCACAAAAATTCAGGAATAGATAATGCTAAAAATGAAGGAAAGCAAGAACAGACATCAGACACATGCAAGTTGCCCTATGTGATTAGAAATCAAGCCTTCCTAATCAGCTCCAGAAACACTGGAAAACTCTTTTCCATTTTGCAAATTAAGCACAGAGAGGGAGTGGCTCAAAAACCAGGATATCTACAAGATTCCAGTGACACGAACATTTCAGAAAATACCACCAAGGAAAAACAAACTGAGAGTCATACTTCCCCATGAGGAATTACTGCACTATATGAAAAACTGGAGAGGAGATTTCTCAAAGAACTTTAATGCTCAGCCCAGCTTTGACTCCCAGACAAGTCAGACATGCAAGCAAGTTAAGGTTACCCTGCCTGCTGAAAAGATCTGAAGTGCAACGCCTTCATACAGAAACTGATGTGCAGCAGTTACACAGCCCAGCACCTGCCTGGCAGCACCGTGGGCAAGAGCCCCATCTGCTGGGAAACTCCAGCCAGCCATTAATAAATACATTTGCCACTGTTTGGATGCTCTGAAGCAAGCTTTGGCAAATGTTTTAGGAATAAACATTGAAATTTGACTTTGCACTACATCTTCAGACTTACATACATAAGTCTTTTTAGATAGTGGTGATGTGCCAATTGCTTACAAAAAGCAGACAGAGCTAACTAACACCATTAGACAGCCAGAAATCTTGGAATGCAGAATTTTTGAAAAGCAGCAGGTACAGACCCTATTACTTGCATGAAGTAGGCATTCCTGTTACAGGCCAAAACAATCTTTTTGGAAAACTTAAACAAGGAGCCTGTTCTACACTTGGCAAACATGGTTTCCTCATCCTTTTGAGAATATAAATTATTTGGAGAATTTGAGCACATCTTTCAGTACATATCACTGCCACACTCAGTCACAAAAGACCTTCCCTGGCTTGTGACAAGAGGGCAAACTAGTTTTGGGCCATGCTAAAATTAGAGTACATCTCCCATGGTCAGGTAATTTTTTCACAAAAACCTGAAAAACCTTGTTCTATGGAGAACAAGTGCCAAGTTGTTGGTGAGAAAGATGATGATCTTGAGGTAATGTTGTTGCCAAAAGCCAATTGAAGATAATTTGTTGTGTCAGACGCACTCTTGAAGGCTTTACCCTTAATAGTGAAATATCCATGAGTTGTAAGAGCCAAGCTGTATGTGCTGAAACCCCCTGTGTAATGTCCCTTGCTCCAGGCAGTCTCCCTGTGCGATACCTCTGTGAAACTGACCCAGCTGTCCACAGAGTCAGACTTTTGAAACTCTCTAAATGAAAGAGAACCATACAAACCCACCTTGAATGTGAAAATGTAAGGATGAAGTCTTTCACCTCATGCAGTCTGCCAGAAACGTGCTTGGGTTCCATCCCCAGCTCAAAGGGCTGCCAGCATGGAAGCAATGAAGATAATCTCACTGACAATCCTGCTTCTTTCCTAACACCCTGTCCATCACCTGCCAGAGTGTCAGCTTCACCAGACACTGTCTGCATTGGCCTGCCCGGAGCACAGCCACACGCTTTGTGCTGGCACAACCCTCTGCGTGGCTGACTGCTGAATCACACTGGGAAAGTGGATCTGCCTGAAAAATAACTTGGCAAAAACTCTGGTTACTGTGCAGCCAAAAGCAGGCTCCTCAAAGCAAACTGCCATGCAGCTAAGCAAGCAAGCAGCCTCAGCAGCAGGGCAGACAGGGACCTGCAGAAATGAGTGGCTGCTTATGTCAGTTTAAACACCACCACAGCTGGATGTCCGATTACAGCAGGAGTCATGATATGGCCGAAAATAAACAATAATAACCCTTAAGTGAGACAGCACACTTTACACCCTTTAGGGAAGTTGTCAAGAATTTCAGAAGTTAAAGGTCAAGCCAGAAGTTTTCTACGTGATGATAGTACACATATATGGGGGGGGAAAAGGATGTTTTCTCTCCTCACTAGAGTACAAGGCACACAAAGGCAGCCACAGTGCAAAGGCATACAAGTCCATTCAGCAGGTTGGTGAGACAGGTGTTTCAGTCTTTAACCTGCCTGGCAGCCTTCTACAAATTCCCCAACCCCCTCAGCCTATTAACTGACCAGGTGGCCTACAATGCTTAATTAGCTTCATGAGGTCTTTGCAAAATGGGAAGTAAAATCAAAACAATGCATGTATTTAAATTAGCACAAGGTACTAAAAGTTACTGAGTGAGCATTACTGATGAGATGATTGTACTTACATGGAACAGTTTCTCAGTTTTTGGAAATACTGCTATAATGTCGTATAATCTTATATTTGCAGATGTTGATCTCTACAAAAGGAGCAAACAATTACTACCTTGAATTCTGGCAGATGTCAAAGCTATGCACAATGGTTGCAACCAAAACAATGAGAAGAAAAATCCTTTTTCCCTGTCAAGTACTAAAACAAAGCCAATAAACACCGAATTACACAGCAGGTTTCTACAGTGAAGTCATTCATCCTCAGTTTGAGGCTTGTCCCACCCATTTATCAGGACACTTAAACCTTTTATTTCGAACTTGTAGCACTAAAGCATAACCAGACACAAAGCTTGCTCATGGTCTTCTAATGTACAGAAGTCCAGAAACCAAGGAACAGAACTGTTGTTCCATATCGACAAATGATCAACAGAGACCACAGCCAGTCTTGTAAGTCTCCATCTCCTCATGATCGCATTATTTGTTAAAGAGGCAATCTGAGAAATCACTGCTGAGTACCCTACAAAATTCAGGAAGTTCTCCCCACAGAATTTCCAAAGTTTCATTCATTCATTGAGAAAATGACATAAAAGTTAGAAAATTGATTGCTAAGTACACTTACCAAGAGATTACAGTGGGAAGGATCAGAAACAACAAGTGTTAGCCGGGTCAAGACTTTAATTCTTTTAGATGTCCCCTACAGAAAAAGGAATAATATAAAACCTTAAAAAAACCCCAAAGCAAAAATTTGTGGTGATTTCCACCCAGCCCACTATAAGAATAAAATGGTGCCATGCTTATAGTCTTCCTATACTAATTTTCTAAATTCTGTAATTACACTTCTCTAATTTATATTATTTCTTTGATATTACACCTGTCCTTACAAAGAATGACTTACTGTGTTTCTCTGAGGAAAGATAAATAGAAAGGAAAAAGAAGGAATAAAGAAAAAAATCATGCAGAAAAACTGAGTATGTTTTACTACTGCTATGATTCCCCAGGCAGGCTAGAACAAAAAGCAGTTATTGAATTAAGCAATGTCAGTGACCTGAAATACAGACTCATATTTCATTATATCCAAATTCTGCTCCATCAAAACCAAGAAACTATTTTCAAAACTAAGATTTCAGGAATTGTACTGTAATACTTCAACTACAAGCAGATTCAAAATTCACAGAAAGCAATTTCTTTAATAACTTCTAAAATAATGAATAGAGCCTGCCATGATATGAGAGCACTGTTCGTACAATGCTTGGTATTTTAACCATCAAATAATGGACAAATTTCTCTTTTTTGATTAACGCCTAATACACAAAATCACATATACAAACACACCAAGGTAAAAAAACTCAGAATAACAATATATAGAGAGAATGTAAGTAGACATACTTGTACAATAGGTAAAGATGGAAACAACTCTGAAGGGGATACTGGCTTGACGATTTCCTTGAAAGAGAACAGAACAAAGTTACTAAAAGTATCATGAGTTAGGTTAACAAGTAAACAAAAATTGTTTCTTAAGAAGAAATTTACCACGCTAACAAAACTAATTTTGTGGGACAGTACATGAACCATATTAAAAATTAATCCCAGGGCAGTTCTACTGAATTATAAAATGGGAGCTTTGATACAAACACAGAGATTTGTACTTGTGTCTAGATGTCCTTTCTGCAGACAACGCTATCTGGGAACATGCAATAAGGCAGCACGTTTACTACAGAAAACACAGTAAGAGCAAATAATCAAATAGCAAAGACCAAATAAGTAAATAACAAAAGAAAAATTACCTGCTTCTTTTCTTTAAAATCGATGACATGATTAAGTGCAACTGCAGAATATCCCACTGAAAAACACACAGTAAGAATATTTTGTCCAGTAAACAGAGGGAAACAAATCCAATCAGAAAGCTGTAAAATACTCATTACTTAAATGTCTTAAAATTAATAATCATGTGCATATTTACCTTTCACATTATTTTTTTAGAAGACTGATTCACCCAAAAAGTGCTTTAGAATTAAAAAACCCAAAACTGTTTGCCTTTTAACACAGCCCAGGCCTGACAATTCTTACTCAATGGCAGCGCTTTACGAACACGAATACTTGGGTTTGGGGTTCCCAAAGGTCTGGCCTATTTTGGCCCCGTTTATGACTTTCTTTATGGAAAACTGCTAAGTACATTGAGGTAGTTGTTAAAACTGCAGACAACGCAAAGATGGGAGAGATACAGCTATTGGAGAAGGTAAAGCGAGCATTCAAAACGATGCTGCCTAAACGGAGGAGAAGGTGTCGCTCAAAAGGCCGTGAGCAAGACGATACACTCGGCAGGGACATTTAAATCACCCGCCCCAAACACTGGACAGGCAACACGTGGCTGTACAACAGCTCTGCAAGATCGGGGCCGTAAGAAAGCGCAGGCGGAAAAACTTGTCCGCGTTGGGAAAAAGCCAAGTATTACGCTGGGATAAGCAGGCAGAGACTGCAAGGCACAGCAGGAGCTTCCCCTGAGACCCAGTCCCGGGCAGAGCCAGCCGTGGGCGCTGGGCTTGCAGGAAGCTGGGGAGGCGCCGGGGGAAACGCGCCCGCCGCGGGGCGGGTGGCGACGGTCGGCCTGCCCGGAGGGAAGGCTCATCCCGGGCTGTGCCCACCCCAGCCCGCAGGCTCCGGCTGTGCCTCCCGAGCCGGAGGAGCCGCCGCTCGCGTCCCGCTGCCCTCCCGGCCGGGGCCGGCCCGCCCTCCCCAGCTCAGCCCCACCGAGCCGTGGGCCGGCCCCGCCGCCCTCCCCGCTCCCAGCACTCACGGTGCGCTGCGGTGTCCAGCAGGCTCTGCAGGGACTTCTTGTCCAGGCCCTGCGGCAGGTTCAGGTCGGCGAACCCGGCCATGCTCACGCCGCGGCGGGCGGGGCGGGCCCAGCCCGGGCACGGCGGCGGCGCACGGCGGCGGCACCGCCCCCGCCCGCCCTCCCGCGGCAGCCTGGGCCCTGTAGTCCGCGCCGGCGGCACTCGGCACGGCGGCAGAGCGGGTGCTTCGCATGGCCGCGGGTGCCTCACCACGGGGCTGCGATGGCCGGGGAAAAGCTTGTGGGGGGAATTGCTCAGGTCATGGGCGGGGGCTCTGAAGGAGATCGCCTCTGGTTCTCAGGCAGTGCACCCCCGGCTCTGAGGGACATTTTCCCCGGCTCTGGAGGACATCCCCCTGGCTCTGAGGGGATCCCCCCGGCCCTGCCGCTCTCCGCACCCTCCGAGCCGCCGGGTGCCCGCCAGGTGGAGCGGTAGCCCTGCTCCAATGGCGCATTTATCCCCTTTTGAACTGATTGAGCTCCATCTGAACATTGCCAATAAAAAGAAATACCAGTATTTTCTATTTATATAGTTTTATAGTTATTCTCTTTCCTACGAAGCCCTGAGCTGTCGTGTCAAAGATATCCCCTGACATGGAAAAGGACTGAGGAATTCTCACAGAGCGATAACCAGATACAAGTTCACTGAATAGAATTTCTACAAGTACAAATACTGTTCTACTGCTGATAAATATCACACAATATGTAAAATACAAATGGAAATTCTCATCGGGTGGTTTTGGTGACTTAGAGTAGCTGCTGAAGACAGCAGGTCTGCAATTCCTGTCCAACTTCATGCGGCCAAGCCGGGGGTCCTTCGCTTTCTCTGTCTTCAAATTGGGCTAAATGCTCACCAGAAGAAGTCTGTGGGGTATCTGGAGCCCTGAAATCTTAGTAAGGCAAAAATGCTTCTAACCAAGGCCAAGGCTGCTGCCAAATCCTGGAACATCCCTACTTACAGGGTCTGACTTGGATGCAGCTTGTGCCAGCTGTCCGCAAGGGACTCGTGGGGACCTGTGGCTTGTTTCTACCAAAGAGATCTCTTGGTTGGCAAAGTATGGCTGAAAAACAACAGTGCCTTTTTGGCGTGTTTCTGGCCTTGCTATCTGATGAGTTACAAATACCTGGGATGGTGGTAGCAGAGAAGCTACTTGTGGGCTGCAGGCACTGGATTAGGTGTCGATGCAGCTTTGAGGGTCAGTAGAAAGCAGGCTGCCACATATCTACAGCAGGAAAAAAACACACATCACTCAGAAAGGGGGAAAAAAACCCAGCTGATAAACCATCTTTGGCAGAATTTTGTTGTTGACAATATTAGGTCAAGATATTTCAGTAAAGAAGCTCTGCTTTAGTCCACCTGCATTTGTAAGGTGCTTGCCTGTTAGATCAGCCAAAACTGCTTCTGTGCCAGCCATTTGAATAAGCAGCACAGCCTGAGTGGTATTGCCGAGGTTCTTCTTCAATGTGTGTGAAAATGGAAGAGCTCGAGATATCATTCCAGGTTTTCTTTGACTCAGTGTATGATGTAGCTTGATTTGTCTTAATGAACATAAAAAGCAATCCACAAACATGTATCAGTTATTTTTGAATGGCTCTACTGCAGCAGTGTTCAGAGATACCAAACAGGATTAAGCAGCCTTTGTGTTTGGCAATATACAAGCAAAGCAAACCTTTCCTTGAGGTTTTTAAAATGGAGGACATTTAAACAGATCTTCATGCAGGAGATCTGCAGAACCCTATTTGCTGTAATGGTGTAAGAATCTGAGTATGAAGCACTTTTAGGATCAGGTATCATGAACCATGTACTCAGACCAGCGCACAGCCTTCTTTCCTATGTTATTATTTAGATATTACTGTTTTTATTTACACCAGTCCCAGTGGTCTGCTTAGAACTTCCTCATGGTCCTCACTGTTAAGCTGCAAACTTCTAACATGTTTTTTTCATTGCTGTCCTGAAGTTCTCCTTGGTGAAAACAGATCTCCCTCACTCTGGATGTTTTCTTTCTCAATACACTTAGACCTCAAGGCAGTCTCCTTTCAGTAAATTTTCATGCAGAAACTGTAATAATTCTTCGAATAGGTTTTCAATGGGCAGCCCATGGTAGCAGCTGTTAGGGTTTTTTTGCTTTAGTTCTGCATGTAGCACTTTTAGGGAGATATTATTTAGTCCTATCTGTCTCAGCAATTCAGGAACATGAATGTCACAGTCACTGTTATCATAACCTCATAACCTCAATAAGCTCCTTTGTAAAGGTACAGACAGAATTTTCAGAGTTGGGGGCTCTCATTTTGAGTGATACAGAATTTTAAGCATAAATGTCATCTTAATTCTTCTTCTTTTCAGATGCCAGCTTGCTGTTGTTAGGATTTGCTAGTTCCAAGAAAAGGGAAGACATAATTTCATATTTAAGTTGCACAGATGCAAGTATTTATTTTGACAATGATAAGAAATGCCAAATATGGGATTAGTTACCTCTCTGTTTTCCTGCCACAGTGATGATGATTTATCTTCACAAAGACAAGAAAAGGCAGAAAAGTGCAGCTGCAACGTATTTGCTAGAAGTTAGACAAGATTGTTATTTGCTAAACAGTACATGCTGGGAATAAAAAACAAGGTTTCAGTAATACCTCTAGCCAGTCTCTGATAAACTATTCTAAACATTTTGACAACATATTTCCCTAAGGCAGAAAAAATATATACCTATACTTTATTTATTATTCCCAACAGCAGGTCCTCACCAGTCTTAGATTGGTTGCTAAGAAAAAAGATGACAAGAAAAGAAAAAAAATTACAACAGACAAATAAAAACAACAGTTCAAGGACATAAACTGTTTCAAGTAAGGAAAGACAAGAAAGCAAAAGGAGCAAGAAAAATTTCTGATCTATTAATTGCATTGTGTATTCATGTTACCTTCCTGCCATGTACCCAAAATTGAATGGGTCAAGAAGGGAGAATGTAGCAGTACCTTCAACCTTTTAAGATGAGTAGGGCTATTGTTTTCTAGAGGCAGCTGTGTGAGGGAAAGTGTTATTGTGCTGGGCTGTCAGCGTTTTCTCCTCCACTGCTGAAGCTCTTGCACTGCATTCCTTGACCCATTTCAGTCAGGATCCTCCAAGTTAGCACAGACCTGCTGTCTGCAAGCATTAAGTTCACCAGAGAGGGATGAAAGATCCAGGATTTAGTGCAAGATTTTTCAACACAAACACTTTGATAGATACAGTCTGGTCCCACTAAATCAACATCACCTCAGGAAACTGTATTTCCTTGGCTAGTCCTCGTGACCTGTCTTACCTTATCTTACTAACATGGGGGCAAAGAATTGATACCAATACCCACTGTTATACTATACACTTAGTATGAATGCTGAAGATGTTAGGTGATTAGCACTATTTCTGGAGGAAGTGAAAAAATAAAACAACAAAATTAACTACTTTGGGAGAGGAAAAAAAATAGAAGTAAAGAGTTCTCTTGTATTTTTTTCTTTTTTTAGATCTGAAACTTTTCTATATAAAACAATAAAATATTACAAGTGGAATTTGCAGATAAAGTACATTATCACGTGTTAACAAAATAGTTTAAATTCAATAAGTGTGGAAAGAATGAGGGAAAAAGGACTTGGCACAGAGCTGGATGTATACAGAAATATGAAGAGGCTTTTATGCATAGAGAGCCTAAATTACTCAAAGGACAGGATTTTACTAAGCTCAGCCAGAAAATGATTTGATGATATTTATTGAAACCTAATGGAAGGTGAAAAAGCAATTTCTTGGGGAGAGAACAAATGTCAACTTGTTATTCTTGACACCTAATTGGACATTTGTTTCACTTCTGTGTGCTGTCTGGAACAACAAGTTGGACTTTTTAAATAGGATCACTGAAGACAAAAGTGGGATGTACCCTTGGAAAGATCAAGTCCTACTTTCATGTATCATTGTTTTAAGTACCTAGAATAGATGTCTCAGGGAATGATGGATTCTCTCTGCTTTCCCAGACCCTGGGCATGTGAAACCCTCTAAAGCCCTCAAGAAAAACACCTCACCAGATTCAGCCCAGACCTGGAAACTGGAAGTTATTTTTAGGTGTGTCCTAGTGAAAAGCTTTCAAGGAACATATTTTAGAGAGGTGTCAGTTGCTTTGTCTTGCCATGGTTTCACATCTTCTCTGCAATAGTGCATAAATTCCTTTGTATAAGGGTATATAAATTGACTTAAATTGCTTTGTTTCTTCGAAGGTAAGATTATGACAGCAAATACAAAGAATGGTGACATATGGCCTTTGAGAAGGAAAGAAATCAGGTGATTAACTTCTAATGAACTGTAAGGGAATTTAAGATACAGAACAAAAGGTTCAATCCTTCTTTTGGGTTGGAATGGGTAGGAGTACACACAAATGATCCTACATTCATCCACTAGGAACATTTAGAGAGTCACATTCCTGAAGTGTATTGAAAAGCTGTCAAGAAGAATGACTGATTTAATGAACTGTGTTAACACATTTGCAGGAAGCACCAGATTATAATTTGCTCTGCCTTAGTGACATTTTAAGTAACTGAAAAATTGCTTTTACTGGGAGTATTAAACGGTACAACTTTATCAGCTTTTGTGATAAGAATCTATTTTGAACAAGATTTACTAAGCTCCTAACTCCTTAGCTGTATTTCAGGCACTATTTTTAAAAAATTTATTCAGCCAGTAAGGAAGCATTCTCCTCTTTCCAAGTTCTCCCTTAGTGCTTTAACTTATTTAGATATATCCTTGCCATTTCCAAAGACCTTTTTCTTCCTAAAATTTGCTTAACTGAGGAGGGCAAAGGATCTGAATTATCACCTGGTGGGGTATCTCACCTGAAGCTCAAGGCTCATGAACACATTCTGGGTAGTTAAACAGGGATTTCTATTTTGTGATTTTATTGCTTTTATTGTGATTGGGCACAACAAGGCAACTAACAAAGTATAGGAAAGTACTTGACTGAACAGGAAAACACTTTCAACTTGCTAATGGTCAAAGAGCTGCCCAGCTAGATTTCATCCTTATCATTGCTTATTTTATTATCTTAGTCAAATCAAGATGTGGGTGTGGAAGGGAAAGATAGTGACTGAATGACCAAACCCTGCTGCGTTTCTAACCAGAGGAGGCTCTGCCTGTGCTCAGCTTGTGTCAGGCACAGCTGAGCCCAACCCCTCAGTCCCGTGCATACTCATGTATGGGCCAATGCAGAGTCACGCGTGTTGGAAAGCCTGTCTTCAAACACAGGAGACGCTGACAGAAGGGAAGATTTCATTAAAACCAAGACATTCCATGAGTCAAGTACGGAAGTCTCAGTTGGATTTGTGTTTCTGTAGTCCATATGACTGTCAGTTGAGGGTTTTGGTTTTTTTCCCAATAGTTGGCTACTTATTAGGTCTGTCTTCAAAGCAGATTTTTAAGTCTGTGTAATGTGAGGTCATCCTGCAGCCTCTCTTACTACTGGGCCTCACAGTTCTTCCCTGTGTGGTCCATACTGAAATTAAACCTGCTATATTGTTGCTATGTGCAAGATCTCCCTTCATTCCCGCTGCAAGGTCCATGATTATTGGTACATCTGGGACCAACGGTTTTCACTTCCTTCTCTAGTTCATCTGGCTTCTTCCTCATGTTAAAAATGTAAGGGACACTTAGGAGCAGGTGTTTGTTGTTTTTAGTCCTTACTGTCTGGCCTGTTGCTATACCAAGAAGTGTAATCTTCTGCTGGCATCCCATGTGTAATTGACAATTCAAACAGTTAGTTTTCACCCCACTTGGAGGCAAGGATAGAACTTAACGAATTGAGAAAGCTAATGAGTCCCAGAAATTATCTTGTATTTAAGAGTCCAGGGAACCTGCAACAAAAGCAAGTAATTCAAAGCAATGGGAATTTGTTGGTTTTAGCTTTACTGAAGGAGTTACACATGGGAAACTGAGTAAATTCGAAATAAGGGTATATAAATATTAATAAAAGAGAAAATACAGGTGACGGGATTCACATCAACTTAATACGCAGGAGAATCTGCAAGCTTGGAGACACAGTGAAGTGCTTCAGTGCCGACCGTGTTGTTGAGGATTGATCTTAAAAGAGCGGCCACTATAAACTCTCCAAGCAGCAGCCAGGGTCCTGCCGCCCCGAATCCTTCTGCACGGCCGTGCCGCAGGGCTCCGAAGCAGCCGCTGCGGCCGCAGGGCTGTGCCGGAGCCGGCGAACCGAGAGGCTCGTACCCGCTCCGGCCGGGGCAGCGCAGCCTGCGGGCGCTTCTGCTCCAGCCGCGGCCACCGGCGCGCAGCGTGCAGGTGCCACCTCTGTACAGATGTACGTATACACATTATACATATATACAGGGGATTCCGAGAGCGCCCCTCGCTTGGGGCGGCCGTGAAGGAGAAGCCGGAGGAGGAACCGGCGCCCCGGACTGCGGGGAAGGGGCGCACCCCCACCTGCAGCTCAGAGGGCAGGAGGGAGAGGGAGGCGGAGCGGTTCCCATCCCGTCGCTTGTCGCCTTCGGAGAGCAGCCGCGGGTGGGAGCGGGCGATGGGCGCGGGTGGGAGGGGAGCAGCCGCCACCCCCGCCAGCGGGCTGGGGGCGATGGAGCCGTGCCCACCCCGCGGCCACCCGGGATGCGCCGTGGGCGAGCTCGGCTGCCCCGGGGGAAGTTGAAGGCTGGGCCCCCGCGGGCCGCTCGGCCGGCTGCGAGGGGGCGGGCGGCGCCGGGCGCCCGAGGAGGAGCCCGAGCATCCCGGCGCCGGGGACAGCCGGAGAACGGGCGGCGGGGCTTCATGGGCTGCTCACGCCACCATGGTGCTCGCCCTCAACGGCAGCCACCTCTACGGTAACCTCCGGCCCCTGGTGCTGGAGGAGCCGCGGGCGCTGGGCAGCGGCAGGATGATCGCCGGCTCCTGGCCCCCGCGCAGCCTGGCGAAGCTCGGCCCGTCGCCCCCCCCGTCGGCGCTGCCCACGGCGAGCCCCCTCCCCGCCAACGACTCCCAGTGCGGGGAGCAGATCCTCAGCTACGGCAACGCGGAGAAAGTTCTCATCGGGGCCGTGCTCTGCCTCATCACCCTGCTGACCATCGCCGGCAACTGCCTGGTGGTGATCTCCGTCTGCTTCGTGAAGAAGCTGCGGCAGCCCTCCAACTATCTCATCGTCTCGCTGGCCCTGGCCGATCTCTCGGTGGCCCTGGCCGTCATGCCCTTCGTCAGCGTCACTGACCTTATCGGCGGCGAGTGGATCTTCGGGCGCCTCTTCTGCAACGTCTTCATCGCCATGGATGTCATGTGCTGCACGGCCTCCATCATGACCCTCTGCGTGATAAGTATCGACAGGTGAGCGAGCCCGGCGCCCCGAGGCTTGCCCTGGCCTCCCGCCGCTCCGGGGGACCGGCCCCGCGCCGCTGCCCGCAGCCCCGGGCACCCAGGACGGCCGCGGCCCCGGCGCGGGGCACCCGCCGTGAGCGGTCCCACCAGCGGTCTCCTGCCTCCTCCTCCGGGTCCCTTGGAAATGAGCCGTGCTCAGAGCAGGGAGTGAGGCGAGTGCCAGCCCTCAGCCTCTCTGTTCGAAGGAGGCCGCCGGAGCAGGGTGAGCTGCCGCCCGTGTGCCAGCCCAGGTGCCTGGTTATCCCTCTAGAGGGGTAACTTCCTTGCTGTCACTCGAGAGCCAAAGTGTCAAAGCAGAACTGGACCTAAACTGTCAGCGTTTACCGTGGCTCTATACGAGTTATAGGGCATTTCCAGCTGCTTTAAAATTTGGAACATATGTCTTTAAACTGCTTTACACCACGGATAGATTTGAGCTGATTTTTCCAAAGCTAGAGACAGTGAAACCTCACTGGGTTCAGTGGAGTTTCACCAGACCAGAGAAGGTGCAGAAATTATAACTTATTAAGGTTTTATCTTCATTCTAGGACAATCCCAGAATGGGTCAATTTAATTTTTGACAAATAATGTTTTGTTTGAAGGAAAAATTGCTTTCAAATATTTGCTTTTTAAAAATTTTCACCTGCTGTCTTAAAAACCAAGTTATGCTCATTGACATTTAGCTTCTTCCAAAAGATAGAGTCACTGGGGCAACAAAGAGGTGTGTACAGTAATGATGTAAAAACCATACCTAAGAGCCCACATTTGCCTGTGTCAGAGGCAAATGTCCTCTGCAGAGGAAGGTTAACAGATTCCTTTATTCCACACAGGTCCTATTCTAAAGTAAGTTGCAGCCTGTAGCTTCCCTTTTCCAAAGCCTAAATTCTATGCCAAGAATTTTAGCAGCTAGAGGGTAACTTTTCATTCTATCTCCACACAATTGGCAGAAATTGAACTTCATAACTAGATTTTAGAAATAGTTTGCCAAGTCCGATGTCCAACAGCAGCCTTAACTCTTCAAAAAGTTTTTAGAAAAAGCTCTGCATTAGGTTTCTGCAAAGAAATAGTGTTCAAAAGAATGTGGTACAGTAAATAGAAGTTGTTTCGTACCAAGGAGAATCAGTTTGTATTAATTTCAGAACTTTAATTTCTGTACAAGCATCCTCTTCTCCAATGCTCTTTATTTTGTGACTTCTATATTGGCCAGCAATTATCTGAATGCTGCAAAACATCTTGTAGCAATGAAATCCGCATGCAGACTTTGACAGTATCAAATGCTTGGTGTTTTCGGTGAATTTTAAAAAAAAAATTTATTGCCATTACATTGAAATTTGCTTATTTTTTAACTTAATTTAACTAAATTAAATTTTTTACTTAAGCTCTGTATTGTAAGAAAATATGAATAGACTTATCTACCTTCCCTTTGCTTTTCTATGCTATTTGTAAGATAAGTGATTTAATTTTTCCACTCTCTCCTCATAAAGTATTTCTGTTCTTTGATTGTTCTTATGTCCATCTCTGAGGTCTCCACCTCAATTTCTACTAACCTTTTGAAAACAGGTTAACATAATTAAGCTTTCTTAAGGATGTGTGATGATTCACACAGTAGCACTAGAGTTTTACTCTTTTCCATTTCTTGGTTTAACATTTGAGGTCACTGCTGTGTGCTGAACAGGGGTTTGACTGAACTGGTCACACTGATGGCTGCATCTCTTTTCTTCCAGTTCTCCCTCCCCTCCCCTCTCCCCCTAAAGTATTATCAAGAGATTTTTCTCTGTATTGAGAAAAAATATAAGCTCTTGTAAATGACTGATTTTCACCAGCTAGTTCTGATTTAAACTAGAATTAGTCTCGTCTTTGTATTCTCACTTCTATCACTGAACATTTATCCATCTCTTTAACCATCTCTTCATAATTCATTATATTGTTGTCTACTCCCTGCTTGAAATTAAAGTTCTGTGACTTATGATGCTTTTACCTCTGTCACCCAAATCCATTATATAGTTAAGACAGTAAGTATCATAAATAAAAGGAGACAAGCCAGCAATTTATTAAAATATCTCTACTACTTGGAATAAAGAATTAAAAAATCTCCATGATTTGTAATTCTGTAAAAATAATTGATCTTATACTGTTGTAACACTGCTAAGCCAGGCCAAAGATGTATTTGGGATGTTAAATAATCTTTGAATAGTGCATATGTACAAAATATGCAAACCAGGGAGACATTATGAAAATCAAATGTGAATCATGAAATGTTACTAGTGTAGTATTGATCGTAATTGTGCTGTCTTATCGGCAGTTGTTCTTACATGTATGTAGTTAGGAAATCCTTGAATGATCAGTGAGGAAAACTTACCTCTGAAAAAACACATACCTGCAGATTAAGCCTTGTTTATGGTACAGGTGCTGCAAATCACAATGTATTTAGTGTATTAGAGGGTCAGACCATTTTCACAAGATCCATTTTTCCAAGGCTTTGGTGGAAACACTTCCACGTTTTCTGTTATGGAGGAGGAGAAGATTACCAGTGATACCTCCCTCACTAGCCTTTCTATCTCAGGGCAATTAATACTGATACAAATACAAGACCAGGAAATTTCAACTGAGGAATTCCAGAAGCAGGGGCAGTGAAAGAAATTTGCCATCCTTCAAGTTGGCCACTATCCACAGAGGCATTTAGATGTACTTAAATCTTGTAGATCCTAGGGTCACATGGGAGACGTTTATTTAGGACAAAGAAATATGTTTGAAATAGAATTAGGAATTGCACTGTCACCTGGCTCTTTAGGACACTTTTGGAAATCTTCGTTGTGATCCAGTAACATCTCTCCTGAAGTAAAAGATGAGGCTGTTGCAGGCAGTGCAGAGACAGCAGTAAGTTGACTATTTTAAAATTTAATTGTTAAATCTCTGTGTTCTTCCTGAAACAGATATAAGAACCAGGTAAATAGTTGGAAGAGTATTACTAACGAATTAATCTTTAAAAAAAGGTTTGTCACAAACAGTTAGGCAGGGTTTGTAAGGAGAAATAATACCTTTTATGAAACAAACCATTAAGTTAGTAAAACAAAGGCTTTGAGGAGCTACCAAGCAGAATAAAAGAGTAAATTGAAAAAGATTTTGATTTTTTCCCTTGCACAAATATGTCCTACTCAGCTTATGCCACTGAGAGCCCTGAAATACCAGCAGCTGGCAAGCCTATTGCTCACAGTGAGATTTTGCTACCCAGCCCTTAGTGGCGGATGTGTTTTTTAGCTGAATCTATCAGTTGGAAAGCTCTGAAAGATGCATATTAACATGAGGTATACAAATGGGCTGGTTTCATTCTGTTGTAAAACCTTGTATTTTTTTCCTAGTTATACACATCAAGCACTTCTTGTACTTTTAAAGTTTCTTCTATTCTAAGTTGTATAATTTGCACGATAAGGGTGCAGAGCATATATTAGTGTGCTATTATGGGGCTATCTAACTTTACACAGGGTGCACAAGGAAGAAGCTGGGTTGGAGAGGTCATTTGTTTATTCACAAAGATCTAAATTTGTGGAGATCATGAGATAATGTCCTTGAAGTTACCAAGATTTGGACTATTATGCTTTTCTTCAGATCATATCTTACCTTTTGTTTCACAACATAAAAACCTTCAGAGATCTTTATCAGGGTGCCCTGAGATGAACATGTTATGTTTTAGGCAGCTCTATCTTATTTAAGCCCCCACTTTGGAAGAAATCTCTCGGCTTACACACTTTTAGATCTGTCAGAACTAAAAGAGATATGATGGACAGACAAGAGTATTTCAGCCTTTTCAAGTTTTGTAAGGATTAAACAGGCAAGAAAGCTTGATGTTCAGTCAATATTACCTTTGCTATTCTCTCCCTCTGTGATAGGAGCAGCTCTGTGGAAAGGTAGGAGCTGCAGAGACTTTTGCAGGATAATTTGGCCTCAGTGAATAGCAGTCTTCTTCTAGCATTTCCTACTAGTGTGTTTGGTTATTTTTCTTTTGCCCTTAATGATCCACTTTTCTGGTTCTGAATGAAATAAATTGTATCACATTTAAATGTCTTTACATTCTTTACATTTAAGAATGAGAAAACATTAGGAGTGAATTATGAGGGATGGATACAAACCACATCTCAATGGGGAATGAACAAATAAAGGGAATTAATTGTATTTGAACTGGTGATGTTTGCATGCTGATTCATCATGTTGTTCTGACCCAAGATAGCTACAGAAATGCTGTTTTGGAGAGTATCCACAGGATAACTGCATAAGTAGCAATTTTTAATTCAATTTAAAAATAGTTCTTTGGCTTAGAAAGTGATAAAGTAACATAACTACTCAGATATAGTTGACGAATTATAACACTTTCCCCACACCCACACAAGTAATGAAACACTTTTTTGGGAGCTTTTCCAGTCTGTATCTTGGCCAACAATTCACGAGTATTCCAGGCTTCCATTAAATTGATGAGGATTTAGAATGTGTATGCAGATAAGTGGGCCTATTTGTTGATCCTGAGATTTTTATACACAAGGATCAGCTCTCTCTCCCTCCCTGTTTTGCCACACTCCAAGTATGACTACTTATGCTTCTCCTTACAATGTGTCAGTCCCTTAAAGTTCATTCATTTCTTGAGTCCTTTTTCCACGCCTGGGAATTGAGCAGACCTCAGATTGCCTCAAAGGAAGAACGTGGAACTAAATTGAAATGAAGACTTAAGCATTTTCAATAGAATCCAGGTGCCTAAGTTCTACCTACATCCCAAACTGATAATATGACCTGAAAACTCTGTCAACAATTTGCTAAACCTAATGGTACCTAGTAGTCCTGTGTGGCTTCCTATTAAGTATGAAAATTTCTTCTGCCTCAATGCCATGGGTGGAAAAGACTGTGGGCTGTTCTGCCAACCCTGCTCAGATTATTCACAAAATCCATCTAGAATACATTTTCACAGAAATAGCTATGAAAAAACCCTCTATGTAATATATTTTGGATATAGAATAAACACAGGCAGCCACCAGTAGTGCCGTTTGTGAGATTTTTTTCAATATAAATATTTACACACAAATAACTGAGAAATGAGGAAAAACCTACAAGGAACTATAGGAAAAGTGTGTGATGGAATTATTGCAGCTAAGGTCTATGTTGCAGAAGAAAACTTTGAGATCAATATGGCAGCTAATTGTTAACAACAGCCACTCTCACAAGAGACATTTTTTTCATTGTTTAGCCTGATAAACAGCAGTACTCTTTCTGAGTCTATAAATAGCTTGTCTAGCTTACGAAAGACACAGACAGCATTGATAAACTAAACTAAAGTGAAAAAGAACAGATTTGGTCTTACTCCTTTCCATGTAGTTATTCTAATGTAGTCTATTTAAAGAACGTTCCTTGAGTTGATGTAGTTCCTTTTTTGCAGAGAATTTATTGCTGAACACTTATGCAACCTCCATTTCATTATTTCTGTTGAAAAAAGGTACAATATAAATTTTTGGTCCAAAATTCAGAGATGAAGAAGTTAAATTGGAAGTTGGATGCATTAAGTAGTATAAAGCAGTGCAATGAGTGTCTGTCATTGAGAGCCCACTCCAAAAGAGTAAATGAATCGGGGGCTTTTGTTGCGTTAACATGATCCCATTTCTTTAGGTACCTTTCTGTGACATCCTTGGGTATCTTTTCCTGTGTCACATAGGCATCCTGAAAGAGACGCAGTTACTTACAGTTACCAGGTCTTAGCCACAAGTATTGTTTTATTATGTCTTTGCAGAGACATTATGCTTCATGACCACACTGCCAGATGCACAATAAGTAGGTGGGAAGTAACAAATAAAAGGTATTTTATAAAACAGATGGACTATTTTGTGAAAAATTAACTCTGAAAAAAACCCTGTGGTTTTAACACCAAAATGAGTGGAAGTTTTGTACTTTTGCAGAGGAAAAAGGCGTAAGATCTGAAGTTTGGTGGGTGTGTCTTGCGTCTGCACAGTAGAGGCTGACAAAGTTTGGGAAGTTAGAAGATGTTACAGAAAAAAATCCGTAGATAGATTATTCTATTGCTGTTCTATACTGGATACATTTTAGCAGTGTTACTGAAAGGGAGTCACAAAGTGTGGAGATGCGAGATAACCTAGAGGTGGCAGTGCAAAGGTCGCTGCACTTGGTAACTTTTCAAGATACATGAATGAGGAATTATAGTTCAGAGACTAGCAGCAGATTTGAGATTAAACCACATTTACCTGAATGCCTTTTCTTGAAACTGGATGTTACATTTCCCCCCCACATTTGAAACTATCTTCTGTTTGCTCCTACCAGGGTTTAACACTGGATGAGTTTTCAGAAGTGATTTTGGGGTCTCTAATTCTTGGGGGTTCATCCAGACATTTCAAAGGAGCCTGATAAGTCAGAGGTAAGGGAACATTAATTCACATTTTTGCCAAGCAGGGCATTCTGGAGACATTTAAAAAGTGGTTTCTTTCCTATCAAGGTCACAAAAATAGTTTCTGTAAATAAAGTTGGATTTGCTTCAAGATTCACAGCCAAAATGCAATTCTAGAAACACTCTTAGTTTTTGAAGGGAGCTTTCAAAAATGTATCCTACTATAGATCAAAAAAAGGCAAATGTATATCATACTGACACAATGTAGTGTAACCGGAGTACACTGGTATCAAAATATATTTTCCTAGTGTTTTTCTTGAACTGGATGAGTATCATAGAATGAAACATCAAAGCTTTTGTAATTTTTTACACTGAAACAAGATTACTCTATCAGTAGTAGCATGCTCACACAAGAGTCTAGAAGAACAGAAATTATTGGGGAATGTTTTCACTTTCCTGGAATAATTTTCTCTGAAAATTAATTCTAAAACTCCCTGAAAATTATATAAAGTATCTTATGCCTTTTAAAGAAACACATTATCTTTTTTTTATATTGTTGTTGAGTTTGAAATATTTAATTGGAAATATTCATGGCAACTTTTGAAACTTTTTTCATCTGCAGCTGATATATACATATGGCACTGTCTGTCAGCTACAAACACCTCTTTTTTTTTTTCTCTCAATATGTAACACATAGATCTGGTCCTTCCTCTGTGGACTAGAAAGTCTGAAGGAAGCTGGCCATTGTAGGTCTTGTATGAAAATAAAGGGCTTGAGAAATAGTTGAGTCTGCTGAGGAGCAGCTGTCATGGAAGAAAGACTGGGGAACAAAATCACAAATGCTGTTATCTGCCTTTCCAAAGCACAAGTATCATAAAGCAGTGCCCACTGCAGTTTTGTTCTAATGGTCGCTACTGTCTGTAAGGTGAGGATAATTTCTTTCATCTAGAAAGCTTACAAGTTGTAGCTTTTCTTGTGGTACTGGAGAGCTAACTATTCCTAAAGGATTGAATCATAGTATAACTCTTCCTATGAATACTGAAAAGAGGCAAAAAACTAGCTGAAATGTTTTGAACAAACTCTTGCTGCAAATTTTCATTTTCAAAAAATTCCAGTAATTAAAATGTATTATAGTGAATATTTGTTTTTATTCTGTTTGGACTAACATAGCAAAATTAAAGAGTAAGCATCATTGATTTTCTTTTTGTACCTTGATGTTAATTCAAGGCTTTGTATAGAAATCTAGATTATCTGATACATACAGGTGGTTCTGTACATATTAGCATGTATGCAAATCTTGTAGTGACTCACTTCTAACAATAAACATGGCTTTTGGGTAAGGTACAGACAAGAATGAACTCTCTAGTAGTGCAGAACAGAGATGTGCATGGAAATCAAATCAGTACTGAGTATATTCTTTCTGTCTATTGTGGCCTTTGCTATCGAATTTGAGCTAACACAAGCCACCCCTGAAGGGGGTTAACTTCATCACTGAGAGCTATTTCACTGCTAAATAGTCATGACTGCTTAAAAACAACCCAAACCACAAAGCCAAGAGGGATATTACAGAAATAACTTTTTAAATTAAGGAAAACCGGGGTGAAGTCTATTCTTAGAGGTGCATTGTATCTTGATGAAAAAAGTGGCAGCAAAGTTTTTTCCTGAGCTATATCAAGGAAACGGGTGGGGTTTTGGTACTCTTAAGCACTTAAAACCAAGTTTTTAGCTTGAGGAAGTGTAAGATATAGCCACAAGGAAAGTTGCTAATCCATTTTTGTGTACAGTTTTTATGTTTCTTTAAGAAGATTGTGGGAAGTGGAGGCAGAGGCATATGAAAGGTAATGCTTTTCTCACCCTGGAAGCTATTTTATCCTGCAGGGTGCAGCAGTCTGAAGGGCAAGCAGCAGCTTTCCATCTATTAACAGTGGTGGGAAAACTCGTCAGGGACCAAGGGAGAGCAGAAAGAGCTTGTCACGTCTCAGACATTCACCAGGCTGGGTAAAACCAGAACTGGCAGCAAAGGCTTGCCTGCAAGAGCACTATTTTTGTAGCAGAATTATGTACAAACTTCTTACTTTTTATTTGGCTGTTTCCAGGCTTTTGGGCAGAGACTGTAATTGGTGATCCAGGCAAACACATCATGAGGTCTCCTTCCAATAACCTGGCATGGGGCTGTGCCACCTTCACTGCCACTGAAGAATACTGATCTGCCTTGGTGGCATTGGAATCATAATTTCTCATCGCCCATACAAGTATCTGCAATCAGAAATATGGCCTATTGCTGCTGCAAGTGAAATTGAGCCACAAATAAAGAGCTGTATATAAGCACCTCATTTATAAACTGTTTGCTTTTCCTGGGATGTGTTGGAGACTGAGGACAATGTATTTCAAGATATGGTTTGCAGATCTCTAGAGAGGGACACAAAAGGCAACGGCAAAAATCCCAAGTCTGTGGCAGTTGTGACTGTTCACTAGAGGAATGTTCCCATGTGAGAAAATACAGGAATTTTTTAGTCAAAGTAAAGAATAGTGCTCTAGAAGATTTACTCTGATAACAAGTGTTCAGAAATTGTCAATAGGTATAAATATTAGAAGGTAGAAATGGAAGGCATAAATACAGATAACTGAAGTATATGCTATTATCTAAACTTACTGTAGGATTTACAATGCAACAGTCATCATGAAGATAAACCATGAAAACATGTTGTGATTGGCATGAAATATTTCACATATACAGTACCATTTGCCAGAATAATTTTCTGTAAGAAGTTATCCATGTGGGTTGTTAAATTTTGTTTATTTGCTGTAGAAGTTGACATTTAGCGAATAGCTGGAATATAAAATCCCTGAACAAAGTGTGTGTTGTCTGGCCACAAATTACTTGGAAATATTTCTACCCATGACCCAAAACAGCTGCTGACAAGAAGCAAAGCTTTTCTTTAATAGTTTAATGAGACGTTTTGATGCTAAAAATGGTACAGCTTTGGCTCAAAAGATTTAATATTGTTATGTACTGCAGTTTCCCTTTTACCCGAAGTATCTGCATGTGAAGACGCACTTCTTATCACAAGCAATTTTAGCAACAATACTTATTGTAGTGTCTCAAGAGTGTATTGTCCCATGTTGAAAAGCTATTTTTGCAAAATGAGTATGGTCATTAACAGAACACAATATTAATTTTTAAAAAAAGAACTGAAATTAAAATAGCATAGTGGACCATTTGTCTATGATTTAAACAACACAAGAAGAAGCTTAACATTTCCAAAGCCTGTTATTTAACACAAAGTTTCTGCACTGCTGCTGAACTATCAAAATGAAGGGATGATCTTGTTAAATATCTCAGACACCTGCAGCTTGCAGGGGGCTGCCTGAGATGTCCATAGGCCAGATGTGGTG
The DNA here is from genome assembly GCA_036630365.1 of Acanthiza pusilla. Taxonomy (NCBI): domain Eukaryota; kingdom Metazoa; phylum Chordata; class Aves; order Passeriformes; family Acanthizidae; genus Acanthiza; species Acanthiza pusilla. The sequence goes on from JAXCHO010000234.1 coordinate 16,728,168, forward strand.
ACACATCCCACACTGATGCCAAAGTTCTGCTCCTAAATTCAAAGGAATGGTTGAAGTTTTCAGCCTGGCAATGAGAGCTGTAATCACAGCAATAAACCTTCAGTATTTCACTCTTTATCCACACAGGGCTGATGCCACCATATCTCAGAAGAACCTTAGAGTTGCCAACTTGATGCTGAGGAAAAAAAGCAAAGGAAAGAAAGATATACTCACTGAGAGGTGGAAGAAGGGCTTCTTTCTGCTGATCCCAATTGTTCCACTGCTTTCTTGTGTGGTGTGGCATCTGTAAAATGAATATAGAAGGGGGTTCTGGGATCCTTGATAATCTTCACATCCTGCTGTCCCTTAAAGGCTTTGGAGGAGGAGATGATCTATCATTAACTGTATTTCTGTTTTAGCATAAGAGATAAAAGATATAATTCTAAATTCTGGGGAATATGAAAAGATGAAGGTATGGTGACCACACAATCACACACTGAACTGGACAAATGGTTATTTGTGGATAATCAGTAGCTGAATCTGTCCTCAAACGTTGCCATTCTATACAGAAAGCCCAGGGGAAGAGAGCCAGAAAATCCGTTCTTGACAAGAAAAAAGTAACACGTTCATTTTGTAGATTGGATGTACTATGTTTTCATGCCTGTGAAGTTGGTGGTAGCAGTTTGTGTTGAAATGTGTTCTATATTTTAAAAATATTTAGTGTTGCAGATTGTGCATGATTTTAAGAAGAAGGAAAAATATGAAGGATGTTGCTGAAAAAGAGAATACACTGTAGTTGAAATTTGTTGTGGGCAGGCCTATTTTCAACTAGATAATAAGGACACACTATCCTGACTAATCCTTTTCCAGGTTTTCCTTTCTAGTGATCTCTAAGCTTACTTGCAGCCACTTTTACAAAAGTAAACCTGGTGACATCTTAAATGGGGAATATGGATTTCTGGATTTGGATTAAATGTTACTGGAAGACATCCGTGTGGAACCACAGCCTGGCAGGTCTGAGCAAAGACCCAGGAGGTTCAAAGTTCATTAGAGCGGAGGATTCGTTAGCTAGAAAGAAATAGTGTCCATTTGGCCATTACTGTCTTCACTCTCAAGGCTGCTGGCAAAAATGAATAAACATTATGACAAATGAACTATTAAATACTGAGGTTGGGAAAGGCTGAACATGGACGTTTACCCACTGCGATTTGGGTTTTGCTGCAGTTACTTCTCGTCACTAGATCTTTCTCTCCTTCAACTTTCTCCTTTAAAGGCATCTGGGACTCTGTATTAAGGGATTCTGAGTGACTGAAAAGGGAAGAAATATTTATAAAGTAATATTAAATTCCTGAATATTTTCTATTTCCAGAGGAGAGCTCAACCTGACTAATTTATTTATTGATTCCAAAATATCACTGAATGAGGCATTTTGGGAGGAAAATGACAGCAGGCAGGAGAATTACATGTGACAGGAGAACTTGAGACTGGGTGTTTATGCGTGCTGTAAATGAATATGTTAGTTAAAATGAGTGCTAAGGAAATAAATGACATATGGTTGAGAAATGTGGGAACTACAGTAAACCTCACATTCACTGGCATGGAAGATGATGAGACATGATAACCTCATTCTGTACCACATACTGAGCAGAAAATATACTGCTAAAATATCAAGAAATGACAAAAATATAGCTGTTTATATAAGTTACAGGGAAGGAATCACCTTACTATCTAATGATAAGTCCCTGAACCAAAAGTTTCTGCTGGAAAGGACTGTGAGAAGCAGTTTTCTAAACAGTTCTTGAATTGTAGACTCACAATTTGATCTAACCTCCTGCCTTCCTTCCTTGATAACTTCCCCTCATGCTGTGCTCTCTCCAGCCCACAGCCTCTGCTTCCAAAACTGGTTATGATTTTTTCCTGTGTTAAGACTTATTCATACTAGGAAGAGAGAAATGATTTACTACTGAAGGGGAACACCAGTATGCTTCTTTAAAAAACAACTAACTAAACACTATACACTATACTTTGCACTTCCCAAAGATTTTGAAGAAGCTTCTTAATTAAACCTGCTTTAGACTTGGATTTTCCTGTGTATCTAACACAGTTTATTGATATACTTTGTTTTTGTCTGGCCAAGCTTGGGCAAACAAGTAAAGCTTGAGGTCAGCATTTATGATTTTCACATAGCTGATCCAGTGGAACACAGCAAAACCTTTGTGTGATTTTTTAAAAATTCAGATCTGCCTTCAGGCCAATACAACTATGGACAAAGCCAAAAATGTCCAAGCAGGTTAGGTCTGTACTGAGATTCACCCATAATGACTGTACAGGCATTCCTTAGGGCTCTTGCAAAATTACTGTCATGAAGAAGCAAAGAGGAAAGTTTGGACCAGGACTTCCCAGCATTTTTCCTGTCTCTTCAGAGAGAGGAAAAGAAAGATGGGGGAGGAGGGAAGAAGTATTCTAGAGGGGATTGTTCCTTAAGTGCTTTGTCTGGAGATACTATGTTTAAACTGTTTGTATTCAAGGAAGGAAGAGAAGGGACATAAATATCAGCACATTTAAATAGCTATTCCCTGAGGGTACTTTGTTTTAATACAGTGGTATTATCAGTTCAGTGGGCTGTGATTTTTCATTTCATTCATCACTTATACTATGGAAATTTCTGAAATGTTTAATTTAATTGTACTGAAGACATCAGTCATGATTTTCTAGTTAAAGTTGTGGGAGGCTTTCATTTTGAAACACTATTATAACTTTCAAAATAATTCCTTTTAAGCTGATGTTTAGTGTCAATCCAAGCGTGACTCATAGTGAAGTTGGAGAAAATCACCTTAGCCATTTCTGCTTCATGGTAGTTTGATGAAGGTTTTCTTTTCTAAAAAATGAAAGACAGTATTTCATAGCTCTGAAATTGAGCCTCGACACATTCTTTGACAATACCCCTGGGTGCGAGGGACAAGAGGGTTCAGATGAGAACACCAAAGGAAAATGAGGATTTTCCAGTTCCTCTCTGCAAGACATATTCTTTTCCATTTTTCTGTTTTTGTTTGTTCAGAAACCACCTCCCTTTAAAAGGCTAGGGATTTCATCTGAGCTTGTGCTTCAAGAAACCACGTTTTTGTTTAAAAGGGAGAATAAGTCCTGTGTCACACTATTAAGCAATATTTCAAGTCAAGCCTCATCCTTCCACAGTACCTTTGGGCTGTGTGCATTCATGCTCAAGGTCTCTGCTGCTCCTCAAGCTCACTGACCTCAAGCACCAGCTCCTTCCACTCATGCCACGTCATTTACTCATTTTCCCTTTTCAGAGTTACCCAGTTCTCCTCTAACATACAAAAGGCCATATGAGATAAAGCCTCTTTCCCAGCTTTCTTCCAACCTAAACTGTTTTCCTGCATGTTCAATTGCTAATGAACGTTGCATCACAACCAAACAGAAATAAACAAGCATGTGATTCCCCTTTAATTATTTTTCTAGAATAGAGCTTTTCCTATCTTAGGTTCCCAGGTAGTATCAGAAGGTTAAATATCTTCTCTGCCCTCTCAAAACAGGCCAGACATGTTGTAATAATGTAATAAAATGAAATACTACATCATACACATAAAGATGAAAAAACAGTCACAAAGACAGAGGTCAAGCTACATGTAATTAGATACTCAGTTAACAGTTGGCATGATGCAAATGCACTGCATTTGTTTCCATGGGTCAACAATGTTTTGGGATAATAAAAAGGGTTTTAATGTCGAATAAGTTGAAATGTGAAGTTTAATAGGAATAGTGTTTTCTGATATAAATATCCTTATTGAATATAGCAACAAACTGCCATCTTTGAAGATGTTTTGATTCTCATTTTTCTCCTTGATTGATAAAATGACTTAACAACTACTGTGAATGATACCACAGGGTAAGAAGCTGTATTCACAAGCTTCTGCACTTGTGAAGCAGTTTGTGTGTATACCATGACGAATTCCATGAAGAATTTTTCAGTAAAGTGGATATTTCTTAAAAAAACTGAGAAGCCTTTCTCTAGGAAATATTCCTAAAGTGTTACTAATATGTATAGTAATAATACTTTATTCTATACTTTAATTAATTTAATTTTTGACTTTAAGAAAGAGAAAAAATTATGAAAAGCATTTTGACTATTTTCTTACTTCTTCCACAAAAAGAAAAGAATCAATGATAAATAAAGGAGCTTGCAAATCTGGGAGGGGGTGTGTGTGTGTGAAAAGGCAGAAGTGGGTAGTATGTCCCTGACACAGTTATACATTTTCTTTTAGAAAAGCATGAAGTTATTTTTTATTTTCCCTCAACCTTCCACATTGTTGAACAGTGTAAAGAAAAATGATTCTTCCTATGTGTGACTTGCCCGGATTTGGAGAGCTTTTGAAGTGTTACAGATTATCTATCAAGAAGTGGGGTGAGAAGCACTTTTGAGCTCTGTATATAATTAATCCTATTGCACTCAGTAAGCAAACCACACTTGTATACAGGAAACTAGAGATGATGAAACCCACAAAGTTGACGTTCAGATGTTTTGAAAAAAAATTAAAAGAGTAAGTCTTTCATTACAGAATGCAACTTAATTCTAAATGATTTGTGCCCTAAACCTTTTCAGTTTTCAAGTGCATCTGGTTTCTATCTGGTGAAGGATTAAATGGGCTGAAATCCACCTCTATTATATCTCTTACCTTAATGTCTCTGGTGATGGTAGAAAAAGGCAAATATACATGGGCTGTTTTCTTCAAAGAGAGCTAATATCTTCATTGAGTCTATAATTTAGAATATTTATAAGGGTAATTGCAAAATACTGGGTAGGAAATATATATTATCTAACATTCAGGCAGTGTTGAAAGGTAAACATCAGCAGTTACATGTTGGAACCCTTCCTTCCAAAAATGTATGATTTGCAGTGCGAAATGAAAGGTTACTGAACTGGTTTGTCAAGGAGCTGAGAACAAGATGTGACAGGTGATAAATGCTTTGACAGTCATGCAGGGTGAAAATGAAAGGCAAAGGGTGAGGGCAGGTGAAAGAAATTTGCAAGGTCTGAAAGTAAAGAGAAATATGGTTTCAGAATTACAAGTAAGATGATAGAAATTGCATGGAAAGGTGTTGCATGTGTTCTGGCAGTACGGTTGTTATGTATTTCGTAGAATGAGAACAATGCATCCCCCTGTCTATGGGATGGATGTCTAAGATTAGTAGGCAAAAATGAAGAAGGAAAAATAGAGAGCTAAAAGAGGAAGAGAAATAAGGTAGCAAGAAAGTAAAATATAAATAAGTGAAATAAAAGAATGAAAAATGAGCTAAAATAAATAAGAAAAATATGAAGTTCTAGAGTTATACAACATGTGGGGAAGAAAGTCCATGGAAGCAAAGAGAAACTAATAGAAATGTAAGCGAGGAGAAAGCAACCTTCCACTATGCAAATTACATTCCTTTAGAATGAATAGATATTTAATTTTGATTGACTTTATCCTCCCCCACTGCCAGGAAAGCCTACACTTCTTCAAGTTCATAAAAAATAAACCCTTAGAATGATTTTTGAGAAAAAGAAAAATCAAGTCAGAACATTTACTATGTAGAATAAATTCAATATGGACCCACTATAGCAGTGGGAATGAATGTCATCCTATTATAAAGAGAATTGAAGGAAATACATTTAATTGAGAAGAAAAAGGGGAATAATGTAAATTGTTAACCTTACTGAAAGCAAAACATGTATTTCATTATCATTCTTTCAAATACCAAAATGAACATATCACTGTTTCAATGATAAGAATAATGTTGAAATTTTATGAAATGTGAAGCATAAGCACCTAGAAAAATAGATATCAAAACATTCATTTAAGATCCTTCATATTTGTTCATTCAGCATCAACTGAGAAGGATGAAGTAGAGCTTTCTATGATTTCTAGCAATTAAGATGTGGAAGCTGACCACTGTGCTAAAACTTTTTATGAACTGTGTACTAACTCACAGCATAGGAAAGATGCAACATTTAACTAGAGAGTGTAGAGCTAGTCAAAGTATTTTCCTCTCCACTGAATAGTGGCTTGATTTTGTTAGTTCTGTTATGTCACTCCACCATTTCACCATATTTTATGTTTAGGTTTTAAAGTGACCCAATTCGTATTATGAAAGGTTTCATAGATGCATTGAAATTAGTAACTTTGATCATTTCTGCTAGGGAGAAAAGTGTTTTACTGCCTCTGAAATATCCTCCTTTTCCCAGGCAGTAAGCTGGCAGTGATCATGATGTGATCACGAGGCCAGTCTCTATTGCAGAAAGGCAAATACTGCAGTACAATATTAACAAGGTGATTGTCTCATTGTAGCACCACAGCTGTGCACTGCAGTGCTCATATCTCACCACTTAGGTCTTTTTATGTTTCTGTTCTTTTACTTCTGTCTGAATTACATAAGTATGTAATAGGATATTTCCCTGATAATTTTGTATATTTGTATACCTTGTTCTGTTTAAAAGGAAATCTGAGGGACAGAGCATCTCTTGTATTGTGTAAACACATCATCTTTGAGAAGAGTTTTTGCACCTTGAGAAGGTGTTTTGACATAGCCATAACAGAAAGAATAGATTGATATTTTTTCAACTTGTTGCATTTACATTTGAAGGAAAGGAAAAAAATTATCTAGATTGATGGCTATACTAGGGAGAATATTTTTGAATGCTACATAGCTTTTAGGAATGGCATTTTGCTCCTATTCTTGTGAAGTGTCTCTTAATGTTGAGCTGAACAAAAAAAAAAATTATGAAAGATGATGAATTGTAACCAATGAAGAAAAATCAGTAGATCAGCATCATTCTTCAGAATAAGTTATTATTGCAGGTAAACTACAAGGTGGGATTCTATAGCTGTGGGTTTGCAAAGAAATCCATACGTGGAGAAACATATTGAAGACTGAAAGCTTCTGTGCTAGAGAAAGAGAAGCAAAGGAATAAGCATTGTTGTGTCTTTGGAATAAAGCAGTTTTATGGCTCTTAAAATACAACAGCAGAAGAACTGAAAGAATCTCATATTAAGCGCAACTCCTAATCAAATGGTAAGTGATAACAAAACAATATGTTGTGATTCCTGGCAGAAATAGCTGTAATCCACATCTGAATCATTTCCAGCGTAATGTTTCTAGTTTTATTCTATAGTAATGCAATCTGCTTCATAAAAGCATAGTCAGACAGTGAAAGACCTAATTCTGGAATCTGTTAGACCAAGTCAGTGAATTCTGAGAAATGAATGCGGACTAACTAGAATGGAATTCTATCTGCCTATAAAGTACGTGGAGACCAGAGGCAAAGGAATTACATGTTGTAGAAAAGTTGCATAAGTGAGGCTGATGTCATGGTGCATTCAATTTATTATTTAATTGGGCAGGAAGCTTCAAAATTATTTTAATTATTTTAGTTGTAAGATTTTCTATTGCTCCGAGACTTAGCTCACAGTGACAGGCAAGTCCTTTTACTCTTTATCTTTTAGCCATACAATGGAATTAAGAAAGAAAGATTTAGGACACATGATCATAAACTGGACCATTCTGTTACTATTTTCTTTCTATTGTCAAAGTCATTGTAGCTGTTAAGTCTCAGCTTGTTTTCTGGAAATTTCAAAAGGTGTGAGGACTAGACCCATCTGCCTGTGTCATCTACAGTTCAAGTGACAAAAGAGACTTTTTAGCCCTGTAGGATAAAAACTATTCTGTGTGGTCATTGTAATGCTTCAGTATCAGAAAAGCCAGAATGAAAAAGCCCACAAACTGAATAATCTCAGGAGCAGACCTATATAGTTATAATGGTTTTACATTAAATTGTCTATGACAATTTCTTGTCATTAAATGCTAACCATTTATAGATACTGGAAAAGAACTCTATGTCACAGGGAATCAGATTTTTATAAAGCAAAGGAAAGGATTTGTTCATTTACCTTGTCCTTTGCTGGTATTCATTGTGTGAGTGGCAAATGGCAATTGTGGGCAATGGCTGATGAAAGGAGAGAGTTCTTTACCCTCTCCCCTCCCAGGTTTGGGCAGAGCTCCAGAAAGAGGATGGGGTAATTTTTCCTCTCCAGAACTGGGCACACTATGTGTGCCTCACACCTGAATGGGACTGTTGCAGCAAAATTTCTGAATCCCCAAAGGGGAAGAAAAGACACTGAAGGAATCATAAGAAACCAGCCCAGAACAGGGATGTGCTCACGTGTTTATACAGATTCATTCCAAAAGTTTACTCTGCCCTTAACCATTTGCCATCTTTTTGGTCTCTGCTTTTTACTTTGAGCTCTTCAAGCAAGGGTCTGCTTTCCACATGTGATGCAGTAGAAAAAAGGTTCACGTCATCCTTTTTTGCTGTATCCATTAGACATTAGTGCCAGAGTCTTCCTTCCCCCTGCTCTCCACACACCCAGCATCCTTGGAACGGCAGCAGGACGTGGCTGCTGTGTGTGTTGTGCCTCTTGTAGGGTTCCCCGCCTGGTACAGCATCCTGCACTTCCCTGTTCTGCATACCGCGTCAGGCAGTGCTGAATGGAAAATGCCATGACCAGTTTAGAAGAAATAAAGGCCATTCATTTGCAGTTCTCTGCCTTTGGGGAGTAACCTAGATACAGACCTGGGTGTGACATGGAGAGATGCCCTGTCTGACAGAATCAGAGTCAAAAAATTCAGAGCAGGAAGGGTACAAAATAGCATTGCCCTTCTTTTACAGGTGAGAACTGAGGCACAGTTTCTCCTCCGCTGAGATCAAAATGAACATCTGTGGCAAGTGAAAGAAACAAATCTCAGAATAACAAGCCTGAGACACTTCTTTCTTGTGGGGGATAGCTGAGATACACTAAATGGGCTTTTTAGGGACTGACTTCATTCTTTCCCAGTAATAAGACCTGAAGGTGTTACTTATTCTTGAATATGTTAAATTCAGCTGATTTACTTTTAGTAACTTTTATAAAAGATTAAGCATTACAAAGCATATTTTTGCACTGAATTTGACACAACATTTTTAAAGTTAATGAATCTATTAAGCCCTGAACACTCTTCAGTATATTAGACAACAGTAGTGATTTACATTATTTTGATGTTGCAAATGAGTTTTCAAAGGTAATGGATTTCATATATAGAGATAAAAAGATAACATTCCTTCATTTGTGCTTGCTGACTTCTTTCCCCTTATCATACTACATTTAGCAAAATGAATAAAGCAGCAAATATGCTGGTGTATTTTTATGTTAATTAATGCATTTTAATTTCAAATAACATTTCTGAAGAAAAGATACACTCCAAAGAAAGTGGTGCCAGGGCAAAACTAATGAATTTTAATTCTTTTCAGCATACTTATACTTTCATGAATTCTTTTTGTTATATTCTGGTGCATGAGAATGCATCAGTAGGCACTCAGAGCATGCAGCCCACAGATCTGATTTTTACAGAAATCCAGCTTAACTTTTTTAGCTACATAATAGAGTTCACCTAAAAAGTGTGTTATTTTTACTGCCCAATTAGGTAATAGCCAGAAAAGTGCATACTTCAGGAAGGTAGATCAACTTTTAAAGGATTTTTTTAAAAAAAACACATCGTAAATTGCAAGAAATTTTTGTGCACAAAGGATGTGTTTAACTATTTTGTACATAAATTGTCCTACTCTTAGACAAATTTTCACGGTGAGCAACTCTTGTCCCAGAAAAGCTGCAGCTGATAACTCACTCTTGCTGTAGTTGCATTGCTTAAAGCCATGTGATGTATCCTTTAGGTAGTTGAACTGAAATTTCACTGCACTAACTCTGCTCCTCCATATCTTGGAGCACCTTGGAAAACCCTTGGCTCTTTGGGAGTGAAAATGGTTTTGGTCATGGTGCTGTAAAACAGAAATCTCCATGGTGTCTGCAGGATGCCCATGGCTGCTGGAGCTGGGCCAGTGGCTATTTTCTAGCGCTGGTGGTGAGTGGCACAAGGAGCAGCCCTTTTTAACAATATGGTCCATGGATTGCTCTGCTCTGATCCCAGACTATTCCAATAACAGTTCTTAGTCCATAGCCCCTCCAGGCACAGATTCACTGGCAAAATCCTGGCCTGCTGTAGTTTAGTCATCAAAAATAGGGCGCAATAAACCAATCTGCACTTTGTGTAACACTTATCACAACTGTAGCATACCTGGGTGCTTGTATACAGCAAGAGCACTGGCCATAATTTACTGCATTGCAGTAAAATCAACAATGCAGCATTTCACAGAGCCAGGCAAATCTCATGTTTGATGTGCTCAGTGAACTGACAGAGAAAACATGCCCCCCAAAAATATTTTTAATCACATTACTACAGTTCTTGTTTGTAACCCTCCGGAACATTGACTGTATAAACAAATCCTGGTATAGCTCTTGAAACCAAAACATTATTCTGAAACTTGATTTGGAATAGTTTCTTTTACAAGTAACAAAGCAAATCACACTGATTTTCTCAAAATTCTTTTGGAGGAAGTGAAAAAGAGCAATTTGAGAAGTTAACAGTACCTCGTAGGTAAGTGCCAGTTGAGCAGAAGCTAAAATTGAAACAATCTTAGGTCTAAATAAAGGCATCTGATTCCATCTGAGTGAAAATTCCCATAGTTAGAGAGGAAATATGCAAATTTTCTATAGTTGAGAGTAACTTCAAACTTAGGATATTGTTATCCAGCCAAATAGAGCCATAGTAATACCACTGTAATTGCAACAGTAATACTATTGTAATTAGAAAAAGATGCATAGTTAAAAGCACCACAAGTTAGGAAATACAGAAGTTGTCAACAGGCTTAATTCTTTTTTCTATGAAAAATGGACCCATTATAAACATTTTTCTTGTCCGTAAAACTGTGTTTTCTTCCCCACGTCTTCTTGAACTGTGATAGATTTTTATTTTGTTTGGTAGAAGTTTGGACAGTGAAAAGAAATAATTAATTTCTAATTAAGTGATGATAAAAATAATAATTTTAGTACTGAAATAATCTACTCGTGGTATAAGCTTGCTTTTTGTTGTTCCTGTCTGAAACATGAAGGTAAGAAAGACAACTCATCGTCTTAGCTGAGCGCAGGGATCTTTGTAACTGCTGAATACATAAGAAGAGTCAAGATGAATGCTTGCTTGTTTTAACCATCCACTCAATACAAAAAGTGATAGGCTTTGTGGAATGAACATTCTTCGATACACTGGGATTTTATAAGTTAGCAAAATAAAATTTAAGTTTCACAATTTCCTTAAAAGCTGAAATATGCTTTAAGTGCCTGAAGATTGAACAAATTTGTAAAAATCACAGCCTGTTATGGTCAATGGGAGATTTCCTTCTGGAATAAAAGACATTTTATACAAAATACTAGTACTACAAATTTTAATGTGAAAGGCACATGAATTTACAAGTTAGAAATATATGCAAAGAGAGGATTGAAAATTATGAAACAGAAAACTTAGCCAAAGATTTTAATTTAGGGCAAATAACTGAAATCACTGAACTAAATTATGTGAAATAACTTTTAACAGTTAACCCCTGCCCTCTGTAGTAACTCTGCATTGTCGTTCCAGGTACCTGGGAATAACAAGACCTCTTACGTACCCTGTAAGGCAGAATGGAAAGTGTATGGCCAAAATGATCCTGTGTGTCTGGCTCTTGTCTGCCTCCATCACCATCCCCCCACTCTTCGGTTGGGCCCAGAACGTAAATGACGAAAAGGTTTGTCTGATCAGTCAAGACTTTGGCTACACCATTTACTCCACAGCAGTTGCATTTTATATTCCAATGTCCGTGATGCTTTTCATGTACTATCAGATATACAAAGCTGCCAGGAGGAGTGCTGCTAAACACAAGTTTACGGGTTTTCCCCGTCTGGAAGAAATGGACGGGATTTCTGTGAACGGGGTTGTAAAACTGCACAAGGAATCTGAAGAATGTGCTAATTTCTCGCGACTCCTAAAGCACGACAAGAAAAACATTTCCATCTTTAAAAGAGAACAGAAAGCTGCCACCACCCTTGGGATTATTGTTGGGGCTTTCACTGTCTGCTGGCTGCCCTTTTTCCTCCTCTCGACCGCCAGGCCCTTCATCTGCGGAACAGCGTGCAGCTGTATCCCGCTCTGGGTGGAGAGAACATTTCTGTGGTTGGGCTATGCAAACTCTCTCATTAACCCTTTCATCTATGCCTTCTTCAATCGGGACCTGAGGACAACCTATCGCAACCTGCTGCAATGCAGATACAGGAATATCAACCGCAAACTCTCAGCCGCAGGGATGCACGAGGCTCTGAAGCTTGCAGAAAAGCCAGAATTTGTTCTGTAAGGGCACTCATCCTCTACTGTGATAATCTGTTGTTTTATCATGCTAGCTTTTCCCCCACAGATTCGAAAGATTTGTAGGAAGAACCAGGCTTCTTGAGCGCTGTTGATGCAATCATCAAGAATGGAGCAAGGTAGAGCCCACCAGTCCTAATCAGCCTGGAAAAACAAGACCACCATCTAAAGGATTTGGGTGTAAGAGGAATATAAGAAAAGAGGAAAGGGAAATGTGATGCAGGATGTTTGAGCTGTTAGTGAGGAAATAGCAAAGTTGGCCTAACCCATTTGTTCGGCCCAAAAAATATTTAGTAGGTCTGAATGCTGGATGCATCTTGTATCCTAGAGATTCTTTTCTGTCATAAAGACCTGAGAATGGTGAAAAGTTCATTTCTTTCCACTTTGTTATTACAAAAACAAATAATTTAAGAAAAAGCTGGATCAAAGAACTTCTATTGCTTATAAATGTTCTTTATTATAAAACCCCATATGTTCCTTAAACAATAATTTACTGGCTTGCCTGGAAATGAACTATGTTGTGAAATTTAATATTGCCTTTGCACAGCAACGCTGGCACTGAAAGAATATGTTACACTTCCAATGTGATTATAAGAGTTTGAGTGAAGTCACATGGAGCAGCATCTCGTGCTGCATACAGCCGTGCAGCATGGTCAGCTGCAGTGCTGCTGTGCTGGTCACACCAGGTAATCTTGTGCTGTATTTCCAACAGAACAAATGTGTCTATTACAGTTTATTTCAGGATCTGTCTGGCCTTTGTCCATCTTTTCATTTTTTAATTCTCTTGGCTTTCTCGGCTGAGCACTTCTCTAATGTAGATGGAGCCTCTCTCTGTGCTCAAGTAATTTCTGTTGATGTATGGCTAGTCCTTGTTCCACTTCAGTAGTTAATTTACTGTCTATTTGAAAGCTCTTCTACTTTTTGGGATTTCTTTCTCTTCTGAAGTCAGTAAGGAAAGAATAAACATAAGACCTTATGACTTCAGAGACATCTGGACTTTATCCTTACAAACTGATTTTAATCATCACTTGTGCTTAAAGTGATTTAAAGCTTTGCCCTATGTAAGAATAAAGATAATTTACTTTTTCTGGTTCTAGCTTTTTCTGCCACCACTGCGGTTTGTCCAAGTACGTGATCCTACTTCTCCTTACTTTGGTAACAAATCTCTTCCCTTAGTGGAGCAGGGCCAATTATGATAACAATGTTTTTATTTAAAAATTAATGATAAAGATATCGGTTATATTAATATATTATTAGTAATGTATTAGTATAACATGCACTGATTGTGTAAGATACACAATCTTACACAATAACTATTATAATCAAGTATAATAATTTTTACTATTATAATAACTTAAAATAATAATAAACTCATCAGATCGAGATGAGCTCTTTGGCCCCAGTTTGCAGTGCACACCATGTTCCAGCTGAAGCAGAGGGCGAGGGCACTTCAGGGAACAAAGGCTGCTTCAGAGCCTGATCTACTTTTTCAGATGTGGGGCCATCACCGAGGAGCCACGTTCATTGTCAAACTGCCTCGGCAGCAAATCACTCTTTAGGCTAACTTCTGTCCCCGCTTTCTCAAGTATGAAGCCAACACGACTTAAATGAGTTCAGCGAGGTTAATTTGGGCTAAGCAGTGAGAAGTCTGTGCCAGCTCCCTTGTTCCAAGCACACACACACAATTGCAAACCCTCGAGCCTCTCAGGGGCAGATAGGCAAGAGCTGGCAGGAGGTGCTGAGCTGTGTGTACTGAAACGTGCTCAAGTCATTTTGGGTGCATTCATACACTGCAGCAGGGAGCACTTTTGGGCCTCATTTTCAGGAAAGGATCACAGTGTTGTAAGAGTCTGTATCCCAGACTCAAAGCAGTTTTGTAGAGAAGTTTCAAGTTGATAGGAACAGACTTATTTCTTTTACATTTTCCAATATTTTGCACAAGGAAAAGAAGGTATTTGGGCCCACAACGTCCACAAGCTCTGGAGTATGGAGTAGAGCTCATGTTAACTCAAGCATAGTTTCCATATTCAACGTGAAATTATTGTTGTTTCTTTGTTACCTATCAGAGTACTTTTTTTTGGTTTGTTTTCAGCATAAGTTAGAAGTTTTCAAGGCCTTCTGTAAGATTTTTCTCCATGTAAGGATATAAATGGGAATACAAAAATAGATGTATCTGTGAAGACTCCAAGTGTGACTATAAAACTCTGAAGGTGATTTTAGAATTCTGGACAAAAGTTTCAACATTTTTCTTCTGCAGGAAAGTCTAAGAAGCTGTGTTTCCTCCAAATAAGATTTTTCCTGTTTTTTAAAATGAAATATGTGAATTGTGAGTCAGAAATTGACATTTGCCCAGCTGTCACTAAAGGCAATTGCTTTCCTTTGGGAAAACATCCTGCAGAACTCCAGCTTTCCTCTACCATCTGTTTCAGGTAATGAGAGCCCAGGAAGGAATAAAAGTTGTTATGGTGTGTATACCAATCCTTGAGGATTTTGGAGATAATCATTCATATTTCATCTGTGGATATGTTTGGAAAGAAAAGAAAAACAAAAGAAAAAAACCAAAACCAAACTACTACAAAGTTTTTCCATAACCCAAACCAAAATACAGAGGAATGGAAGGTGTTGTTAAATGGAGCTGTATTTGAGGGGGAAAATAAAGAAGTTGAGAAGATTAGAAGAATGTCCCATTGCCCAAGCACACAGAGAAAGGAAGTTGAGAAGAAGAGGAAGTTTTCTGAGAGAATTTTAATGGAAAGAGGCTTAGATAAGAAGAACAAGGAAATAATTCTTTGGGTCTGTGAACAGGACATTTCACTTTTTAAAAAGATAAATAAATAAATAGAACTGCATCCCAATATCTAACTGCAGCAGTAGCATTTTTTTAGCTCAGATAATTCACTACACATCTGACAAGGGGGAAACATAAGACTGGGTGAATGAGAAGTGTGTGTCAACATGTGCTTTTATCAAAGCCAAGGAGAGGCTGCGCTCTTGGGCTGTGTGCTCTTACACACGTTCCTAGAGGAAAGCCAGAAGGGTGAATCAGATAGATGGGACTGTGAAAAAAAAAAGGCAATGAAAGACTCCAGGAACCAGCCAGAGCACAGTCAGGCCATCATAACACTGACTAAATGAAGAAAGTGAAAATTGTACTCCCCCTGCTCACACAGCATTGCTTTTTAGAGGGAGAGTGTCTGTGGCAGAAACCTCATTCCTAACACTTTTTCCAGCTCCCACCACCTACCAGCCTGCACGTCTAATACTGGAGCACAGTATTGGCACTTGCCAAACTCCTCTGTTTAGTGAGAGTCTTACTGGGTAGTAATAGAAATAGCTGAGTAGTAAAACATGTGACTTGATGATAATATCTTATTATTATGCCTCTATTGCTTCACATTTCTGTTTCATAAAAAGAAAATGTTTTTCATGCTCTGTTCAGAGCTAGCACCACCTGCAGAAGGATGTATCAAACAGTGGGAAATAAATCTATTGCAATGAGACATAAAGAAGGGTATTATTTATCAAATTAATACTATAAATAAAGCAGACAAAATCCACTCAGTCGCTCACCCCTCCTTCATGGCAGGAGAACAGATTTCCAGGCAGCCTCTGCTCCAGACAGCACAGCATTATTAGAAGAATTTTACTGAGTTAAGTTTTTGGGTTACTGACCAAGATGCTGTAGTTACAGAACTGGAAGGTGTTGGAAGCAATGCCATTGGTTTTCTTGCTTTCCCCTAGCTATTAACTTTTCATACTATTTTTCTTGCCTTTCAGGAAAAAAAACTATTTAAATTAGAGTACTCAGAAAATGTGCAAGATTAATGTGTCAAATCCTCTTCACAGTTTGCTTAAGAACGAGATCTTGTCTTTTAAAACATTTCTCAGGAAGACACAGAGGGAGGAGGGAGAAAATTAAGAGACTTGGGGTATGGTTTTAATGTGCAAAATTATTAATAATCTGGTATAGAGTCACCACCTATTCAAATAATCAGTAGGTAGGGATTGTGAGTGCTAGATTTTT
Organism: Acanthiza pusilla; assembly: GCA_036630365.1. Lineage (NCBI taxonomy): Eukaryota > Metazoa > Chordata > Aves > Passeriformes > Acanthizidae > Acanthiza > Acanthiza pusilla. Next base: position 16,744,489 of record JAXCHO010000234.1, read on the forward strand.
TTTTTTTTTTAAGAGAAGGGTTCAAAGCAAGTAAATTTAAAAATAGCCTAAGAAACACTGACTCAGAAGACCGATCCCCACAATTTGCAAGTAATACAAACTTAGGTTCCTCTTCACGGTTTTAAATCTCCTAAGCAGTTAATGCCACTAAAGAGTGGGTTCAGTGTGAGCCTGAAGTGGATTATATTTTCTATATCCACTTCCTAACATTTTGCCAAATGGGTCTGTCATCCCCCACACTCACTATTCAGCTGCTCTGCTGTTTTGCCGAATCCCTTTTCACAAAGTGATATTTCCAGAAGGACAAAATGGCTTTTATTTGCTGAAAATTGAAAAGATGCTTATGATTCCCAGATTAATTTCTCACTGCTGCAAGCAAAAAAACCCAACTCAGTTATTTCTGATAGATGTTACTATATGGTGGTTATAGGGGATAATATTTTGTTGATTTGTGTAACTTTGTGACTTTACTGATTCAAATTATAATTTCTGTTGTTTATGATTTTTTCCATAGATTTAGTGAAATTACTTCAGAAAAAAAATGCATACAAATCTATCAAAGTTTCCAGAAGAGATCATAAAGTTTTATAAACCAACATACCAGACTGAATAAATATTTTGTTTTTAGTTTTTTATCTACTCAGTCAAAAGCAACAATATTTCATTAATTCAGTAGTTGTGTGGTCTTGCCATAAACTTGTGTTTACAGTATGCATGTTTTTACCTTTTGCAAGAGAAGAGAAAGCAAGCCACTGAAGTATACTTAATTCAGCTCTTTTGAAAAATCTGTGTTCTAAAGCATGGAAAAATATAGAAGAATGCATCTGGATAAACTCACTGTTGCCTCAGAAAACTTTGCATCTTTGGCTAAACTAACCAGGTCTGTGTTAAAACAGCAGGGATGCCTCAGTCAAATCTACCATCCTGAAGATAGTTGCAAGGAAAATACATAAATTAGGCAAATTAAATGAACATTGACTTCCCAACAATAGCTACAAAAGTTTACAAATCCAGAAATTTTATTTCTGTCTTCAAAGAAAGCAGTAAATGCAGCAAGTGAAAATCATGCTAAGGACATTTCACTTGTCATTACAAGAAAAAAACCCCCAGAAGTTCAATTATGCATTAATGCTACAAAATACCTTTTTTTTTAAAACTCGTATTCTCTTTCTGAAATAATCTCCCATCAACCCAGAAAAACAACATTCCCTAGCAAATTACATAAAGTTCAGAATTTTGTTCTGGCTTTAAAAACCATCTGTGATTACCTAAAAAATAGCACTAAAAAAAAATCTGTATCTTTCCCTTATATCTAGTTTTGAACTTGGATATAATTACCTGCCTTCCTTTAATTTGGATAATTTCTTTTTTTTTTTTGCCAGGATGTGTTTTCATGTAATAAAATACTTGAAAAAAGTGCTAATGCAGGTTTGCTGTGAAAGTGCCTGCTCCTGATACATTTGAAGTTATGAATATTTCCATGGTTTCAAGAGGGAGGCCACACAAGACAAAAGAGTGCCTTGCTGCAAGACTGGAGAGGGATGCCCTAAACCCTGCCTCCTAATCTCAGAGGTGTTTCTGTTACAACATTTCAGCCTGGTGGCTCTACAAGGGCTGTTCTTCCCTTCACTCAGCCTGAGAAGAGAGGCAGGAATTTGTATATTCCATGCAAAGATTTTACAGCAATTCTTTGTCTACAGACAATTTTCTGAAAGTGAGGAAGAAGCCTTCTTTCTTTCTCTCCCATATGTGAGGGCTCCAAGAGGAGCAGCAGGTGTGGCTTTGTGCTGCCACCAGAGGACGGAGGGCTGGGCCAAATGCAGGGCTCCCAATAAAGTCACCTCTCTTTAATGAAGGAATTTAGGGCTTTTGCCACTGAATTGGATAAAATAGACTGAGAACGTTCTCAGTTCTCCCAGAAACTCGAAGTATGATTAGTACCCAGGACTGAAAGCACTCAAAAGATACCCCTTTCCCCCAGCTTCCTCCTTTGTATGGGATTTTAGAGAATTATCTCAATAGATATGAGCTAATTGCCTCTTGAGAAATGTTTCCATTTATTTCATTGGTATATTTGGTCAGAACTTTCAGTTGCTTCAGGATATTTCTCATCTAATTCATCCACTTTTTCAAAAACAGGAGAAGTTCTGATTTCTCCAGGGAAAAAGAGTCATGACCAAATGTGCTTCAAAGCAGCCAGAAAAAGCCAAGCCTAAACAGAAAGAAGAAAAATGAAGAGTTGGCTTCCGAAGAACTGGATAGATTTATGAAATGTACTTCATCTTCTTTTGATGGGAATTTGCTAAAAATACTCCATGAGCTCAATACATTACATTAAATAAATTTCTATTGGAAATACTCACATCTTGTTTGTTATGGAGGAAAGTGCTGCTATATACAAATGAAAATAGTTTTCTGCCTGAGAAAGCCAAATAATTTCAGCAATAAGAGTTTGACACAAAGGGTGGGGGGAAAAATACCACTAAATGTCAAAGATAAAACATTTTACAGATTTGCACCACATCAAACTATGGAGAACATTCATATCTTTATCATACTTGTGGATCCTAACATTGGTATTCATATTCAGGGATTGTCAGTGATACTGAATGTATTTTGCTGTACTAAAAACAAAGAGGTTTTCAGGCAAGTGCTGTCTCTGTGGATGCTTTCAGAGCTTGCTTTAAAGAGATGCTATACACCTGCAATGGGACTGACAACAATAAAGACCAATTTTTGTTAAAGCTTTCTGTTGCGTTAATTAAATGCCTGTTACTTGTTAACATACATGTGGTTCGCTCTCCCAAACTTTTGTAAAAAGCTGTTTTCATGTAAGCTATGACAAAAGTTGAGGAACAGAATTAGAATGCACAAGTATTGCACCACAGCTAATTTACCAATATGATGGCTTTGATTTAATGTAATTTTCATGAATTGCCAATTTATAAATTTCTGTAATTTCAACTTGAATAAGTATAAAAGGCTAGAGAATTTCCACAGCACTTTGCTTTCTGTCTTACTGGCTATAGAGAGAGAATGAATTATTACTTTTTACAATATATTTAAGAAGTGTTATTTCTGCCAGTGGTTTATTATAATTAAAACAGATCCCTTTGGCTTGACAAAAGTTAAATAGTCAAGTATGAATGACCATTTGTCCCAGGGAAGATTGATTTGAGGGGTTGTTCCTTAAATATACCTTTGAACATTTTTTTGAGCTTCTCATATTCATTTCCCCGCAGCATTTCTAAACTATGCACAATGCAGAGGCACATCCCATCCCTAAAGGCTGTCTTCTTTATAGGCACGCCTTGATGGGCACTTGGCTTACTTCCACAGCTGTGGGATTGGTGATAATTTATTCTCTTACTTGCATTTTAACCAAAATGCCACTGGGAAATCATCCAGTGGCTATATATGCCATTGGGGCTTCAATTTCCTTTGTTTAAATTAGTATAAAAGTTCACCATAGCTGCCTAAATAAGGAGCCAAACAGACCAGAACAGGCCGATTAATTTCTTATTGGCAAGAGATCATTATGGGAAGAAAATCAAATATGTGTTAAGCTTGTGTAAAACCTAGAGCAGAAATCCTAACCCATCCTCTACACACTCTCCTGACACCCGAACAGAACTCCTGTGGTTACACAAGAGCACCAGAGTGGCATATTTTCATTTTACTAGGTCAGCACAACGCTTTTCAGTATCTCACTGATAAAACTACTCACTGTGAGCTCTGCATTTGAAACAAAATGAGTCTTACAGTTTGCTGTAATTTCCAAAGGGAATGACACAGAAATGCTTTTTGCTTCGTTAGCCCGAAGTATTTAACAGCAAATGGGACAGTTATTGCCAATGGCCAGTGGACCAGCTCTGGATGCATTATATGAGAATACATTCAGAAAAACTCAGCTGAAAGCAAAACTGCATTAGAAGATAATCTTGTAACTGAACCTAGTGAGAAGGGGAGATGATAGGTTCACAAATGTAATAATTAAAAAGAAAATTTAAAAAAAGAGTGTTTACTTTTTTTAAAAAACTCAGGCCTTAAAATGAAGGGCAGTGGCCATACTCGAAACCCCTTTTCAAGGTTTATGGTCTCATTTGCATGTCCATTTCACAAAGGCAATGAAACAATTTTACTTTGATGAATTAGGCTGTCATTTTCCTTGTTCATGATACTGTGTCAAAACCTTAACTTGAAGTGAAATGGAAAAATTATATGTCATATGAATATTTTAAAAGATTTAAAAAAATACCCAAACTAAAAAAAAAAAAAGCTACCAGTGAAAATTTTCTGTGAAAATTTATAGGTTTTTTTATGTTGTTATTTTAAGCTTAAGGGAAAATGTGTGTTTTAGGAGAAATTTAATAGAGGGCAAAAGAGTCAGAAAGGGCTTCTAGCTAGGGAGCTGCAATTCTAGGCAGATATATCTATACATATGTATAACACACACACACATCCCTTGTGTTTTAGGGCGGTACTGCCTCATAAAAAGAAGGTAATAAATCTATTATTACCTGATAAGCATTTGTTTGTTTTAGTATCTATTACATTCCCAGAGCCTCGCAGAAACTATGAGGCTATTTTAGGACAGGTTGTGGCATCGCAGACCTCTAAAGCTGCAGGTTTTTTTCCATAAAGATTTTTTTCCCTCAGGTATTTTCCGACACATAAACAACACAGAGGGCATTGAGAATTACACAATGCTGATCCTTTGCCATACAAGATAAAGCTCAGTTTTTTCCCTGCTGTTACTGTCAGGTCCGTCACCTCTCAAACCAATGCACAAACCCACACGAACTGTGGGAGAGTCACCCAAGGCTAAGTGCACACTCAATACCAGCAAATATTGCACACAATATTTTGGCGGATTAGAGAAAAAAATGGGCTGATCAAAAGAGGCCCGGAGATGAGATGTCCTATGGGACAAGGAGTTGAGTTTTCAGTAGCTCCTGTAGCCCCCGGAGCTGCCTCAGGGTGGGATAATCCAAGTCCCCAGGCTGTGGATATGACAACAGCAGAGTGGATGGTGCCAGAAACCAGGCTCAGAATGCCTGCTCTGAATCTGCAGAGCGTGCCCCTCCAGCTCTGTCACTAAACCTGTTCTGGGATGTGTCAGTGAGCAGTTTGCATTTTCACAGGACCGCCTTATGGTGGGTAACAGTGCATTTATCAGTTGCCATTGTCGTTTAATAAATTAAATTACTTTTTAAAAAAAATTGCATACCCCTTGACCTTTCACTATCCACCTCAGCCTGTCTTTTTCTCTGTATATTCTTGTGGCTAGCAGACCACTGAGATATTTGGTGGACCAGCCTACTACACCTTTATTATATCTCTCCTGCACTTCCCTTATCACCCATTTTTCTTCCCAGAATAATCTTCTCTTTACAAACTTAAAGTCTTTTCCTATTTGTCCCCTTGATTCCATTGTAAAGTTGTTGCTAAATTATGTAGCTCCATCAATATGACAAAAGGACTACTTTGCTTCAGACTTGACCAAAAATACAGTGACAAAACAAGAAAGTTTTTCTTATTATCACAATATACACTAATAACAAGGTTATGTGAAAGCATGAAAAACATATCTACATATAATACAAAAACAGTCAGATGGTCTCAATTTTAATAGATAAAAGTGAATTTTATGTATTATTTTAGGCAGCTGGGACTTTTAATATGCAAAATTCACCAGAGGATTGAGATGAAACTCTATTTTAGGTCATATATTTTACCTTGATGAGGTCTGGCAAAACATAAAGATGATTAACAAAAGGGACTCTTTTCCACAAATAGCTTACCAAGAAATACAAATACAGTGAAATTAAGCTCTTCAAGTTCTAAGTGGCCTGTGCTGAAAACACAGAGAATCTTTTGTTGGAATATGAGTCTTTTTTGTAATAAAAAGAGTTACTGCCACTTGCACTGCAAATTATTCAAATTTATACAGCAGACTAATTTAGCAGAAAATGAAATAGGGTTCTTCTGTATTAGGTACTGAGTTATATTATGCTTTTAAAATGTATAAGCCCAGAGGAATATTAAAATGTTAATTTGGATAGTATTTAAAAGGTAATTACTTTTATATAATAAAATAAGAAGTCTACTGAATTCTAATCCCTGTGTCATGTACTTTCTTTGAACTAATGTTACATTAAATAGAGAATCCATTTATTTAAGTGATTTTAATTTAGATTCATGGAAGACATTCTCATCTACAAAAATGTCTGGGTTTTTTCAGCTCAACTAATTTAAAATCCTTGCTGTATTGAAATCAATGTTGAAGAAAGTACCTACACGTGTTGGATAGCACTGAACTGAAAGAATGAGAGATTTTTAATGACTCTCCTGAAGAAAGCGTGGCTGGTTTGCTCAGCACAAGTGTTGCGACAAAGAGCACTGGCAGGAGCCATACAGAGCAGGTCGAGACTGATTGCTCCCAAACAAAAGCTGATTTCATCTATTCAAGCCTTTTCAGGGAAGGGTGAATGCTCAAAAATTGAATTGGCATTTCAGTCTGGAGAATACTGCTCCAACTAGAAAGCACATTTTGTTGTATCTGTTGATTTGTGTCATCTAACCTCTTGTCTGTGATGATCTTTTCAATGCATAGAGGGTATCCACCTTGGGACATCCTCAGGATATTTGGGTGTTTTAGAACATATTTCATTCATGCAAGTGTTTTCTTATTCTTAAATCTGTTGAATCAATGCTTATTTCTTTAGACAGGACCTTTTCCTTTACTTGACTACCTGTTGGAATTATTTTGTTAAAAGTACCAGGCACCTCTGCCCCCAAAGCTTAAACTGCCAAGGAATAAGAGCTCAGTAAGTTTTATTTTTCTCAAGCTGGATGTCTAACAACCATTATTTAATTTTTAGCAGGAATAGGAAGCCCTTTTTAAAATGATGTCTGATCAAGCTGCAGCCAGTACAGATGAACCATGTAAGAGTTTCCTGTGGTTCATGTGGTGAAACTCAGGTTGATCTATGCTTAAAATGAGAAATGTTAAGAACCTCTCTGCTCTCCTAGATCCATTTACATATGCCCACTCTATATTCATTAGTTTGACATTTACTGCTCTTATTCTGTCAGCAGAAAGATGAGTTGATTTTCGCTGTTGCTGTTACAATGTCACAGGTATAATAGCACTATGAACACTGCAATAGATTAACAGAGCGAATAAAATATGATTTCTGAGGAGTAATTGCTGGTAGGAAATGAAATTTTAATAACTTACAACTGGATAGCAATTAACTAAATATAATTATTTTGTTGATTATCATGATTTATAGATGAATCATTAGAGAGAAATCCCCAACAAAAAGCTTATCACTCATCTAAAACATTATGAAGATAAAGATATGGTGAGAGATTGTTTTCTTGGAAAGGACAGCAAGAGCAAGAAGCAAGCAAAGAGGAAAATGGTAGAAAAGCTGTTGCCTGTTTCAAATCACTAAGAGCCCCCATGGTAGAAAAGCTTGTTTTCAAATTTGAATGTGATAAAGTGAAAAAAGGCTCTTGTTTTGATGCATATATGACCAAGAAATAGTAATTTTTGTGCAGAAATATGGTTTATCTAATAAAAAATTACCTTGAGGAAAAAGTTTTGTGGGGCTGAATGACATATTTCTGGAATTGTGATCCAGTAAACCTTACCTAGCTGCCATCACAGCATGGGCACCTCTGAGCCTCCACTCCTCCATTTACCTGCAAGGCACAGAGGTCTGAGGAGCCAGAGCCGGAGCCAGCCCAGCTGACCAGTGATCCTCTGCCCAGGCTGCCAATCCAACACAGGCTGGGAATGAGAACTAGAGCTCTGCCTGTCCCTGGACACTTCCTTTTAGAGGTGGCTTTGGTAGCATCTATGTTTCTTATAAAGTCCTCAGATCACTTGTTCAGCACATGGAAAACCTCTGATCAAGGCTGACTGCAGATCCACACCACCCTTGCCCAGACAGTGGGTATATTTATTAGCAGGCTGTTGCAAGGGATGGGAGCACTGCTTGGCCCTTTTGGGGCAGAGCCTTTGCAGAAAGTAATTCAGTATTAATCAGACCAAAATGGAACCAAAGGAACACATGACTCCATAGTCTAGTGCTTCCACAAAAGTTTACACGGCAGAAATACTTTCACAGAGCATAACTTAAGCTAAAAATGTACCTGTTGCATACAATAAATTAATATTTTACATACTATAAGCTTGGGTTTGGCAGGGAAAGCCTAAGTAACAATCAAAAAAACCCCAAAATGCAATGTTGAAAACCTGAGAATTCAACATGACTTTTATAACCTATGGTGTCTTATTCTTCTGCTCCAATATGACTTTTCCGACTGAAAGATCTCCAGACTGTTGAGCATAAAAGCTTTTGTATCAAAGCAAGTTTTAAAATGTTATTCAAAATTATTCTGTTGCCACAAAGGAATGCTCTAGTCTTTATAATGCTCCCTTTAGAACTGTCCCAGATAATTGACAGGGCAAAAAACGTTGTTTGTTAAATGATCACCTAGAAGAGGTAGTAAATAGATTAAAATTTTCTCCACTTCTACTGGTTAAGCAACACAGTAGACTGCAAAAGAAAAATAACCTGAATTAGATCCAAAAATATATTTCTCTTTATCTGCTGTAGTTCCATAAACTGCAGCTCACACAGATAAATCTTGTTCCATTTAGACTTCAAACCCTTATCTTGGTGTTACAGTCTGTAGAGCCTAAACTGTGATTTAGTGAATAAAGTAGTAGAAAAGACTGACTAGTTCTGATAAAACACAGAGAAAGATTAAGACTTTATTGGAGAAAATGGCCCTGAGATTACTTGGGGTACAAACTCATATGCGTATTTCTGTCCTCCAACTGACATTTGATAAATATTTCAACCTTTTCTATTTTTAGTACAGATTTTGCTTCTTGGCTAGCCAAAGCTTTGAAAGGAACTGGAAGATATTGACCCTTTGTGGATTACAGTGGAAACAATCAGCTCTGCCTCTTGCTGATGCCTTACAAAAATCATTGCTGGCTGCCTAATTTGGATCCATGAGGCCCATGAAGTATTTTGTTTTCCAGTTGCTGCTCGTTACAAGATGGAGGATTAATGTTTTTCCTTATAGGAAGAGAAGCCAGAGCATACTTTTGTTTTTGTTATGGATTTTCTCCCAGCACACAACTAGCTCTAGTTGATGAGCCTGTGATTAATAAAACATCCTGTGGGTTGCATAGCTGGCTCTGGGTGCATCCCTCTGCATCCCTGGGTCCTGTACACCAGGGCAGCAGTGAGTAAATTTTAGTGTATGCTTACTGAGAGGGCACAAAAGTCAGAAAAGTTTCTTCTCCTACACTTTCCTGGTCTTCCATGATGATTATTTAACACCAAAAAAAAAAAAAATTTACACTTTCATGAATTCACTTTCTCTTTAAAATTATTCTAAAAATCAGTAGTTAAGCCAATCTTTAGCTTTTGTGCAATAGTGGTAAACTGAAATTCTTAAACTGTGTTTTTGCTCAAGATTTAGGCCAGCAAACAATAAATCTGGAGTTAAAGGACCAGTTTCAGTCTTTACATTTGTACTTCCTGCTGTCTTTGAAAGGGAGTAATCCACATTAATTAGAAGTTATTGACATATACAGGTTCACAGATAAATTTAACTTAAGTGAGCCTTTACTTAAACTTGATACTTACCACTGTAAGTATCTAGTATCTAGTACTTAGTCTCTGTAAGACTAAAAATATATGATGCAGATATTCAACAAGTTATATAGTTTAACGCACAGGTAATTCAGAATCTTAAAATTTAAGTGTTGTAAGAAGTGAATGACATTTCTAATTGAATAGTAACAGATCTGTTTCAGCTGGTGTTATGATCCAACCGTGTTTACAATGGAAACTGAAGTTTACTGGATTTGAAGAAAAACAACATTTTACAATTAATTTGTCATGTAACTCAAAGGAAAAGGGATTATGGATGTTTTGCACTTCAAAAACTTTTGTTCAATAATAAAACCTTTAATAACCTGTGGTGACAGGACCTGTATTTTTGAATGAGCTGAATGAAAAGTTTCCTGGTCCCTCTGTTTCCTCAATGTTTCAGAAGCAATCGGTAACACATAATTGCACACTTTATCTATGGGTTCAAAGAAGAAAAGCAGCTTTCCTAGTTTTACAGTCAATTCTACTGAGAGCACTAAAAACAGGGCATCTTATCTGAGATCATATTTACTAAAACCTAGCCTGGCAGTTAAAACCGCTGTGTTGTCAGATTTGTAGTTTGATATTTCAACAAAATCTATAATATGCCCTTTTGAGCTTTGATCCTAGATCAGTGGATTTTTAGGAAGCAACTTTGGAAAAAAAAAAAAAGTTAGCCAATATTTTGTAGCTTGTTTCATCCTTTTTTCCTCTGCAATTTTTTTGTGTGTGTATCAGTTTGTTCCCTCAAGCCTTCTCATTGCCCCTTAAGTCCTTGTGTAATTTGGTCCATCCAAGTCACAACTGACCATTGTGATGGTCATCTCTAACTGTGCCAATACCCTTAGTCTTCATTGTCCACCCATCAACTTCACCCCTCACCTTCTCTCACAGGAAAAAAGGTATGGTTTTTCTCATGACGGAGTTTTTCTGCCTGAGAAGAGGTCCCTCAAAAACATTCTTGAGTTTCTCATACTTAGCTCACCTGCACACATCATAGAGATGAAACCCTGTCATTTACTATTTAGCAAGAAGATGGGGTTGTTACACTGATCTCCTGTGGGAATGAAAGGGGCAGCTTAGAGCAGAACCATGGAAAATGTTAGGAGAAAACTGCAACTCATTTCCTTCCCCCAGGCACTCTGTATCCGCTCATGAAGAAACAGATCTGGTTCTCCTTTGACTGTAAAAAAGCAAGTGCTAAAACTCTCTTCATGCTGCCCCAAAGCAGCTGGGGAGGTGGTGGCCCTTAAACTGGAGCGACAATATCACAGCTCAGGTGCAGTTTAGGGAAGAGTAGGGCACCAGCAAGAAGGTGGGAAAAGAATCTTAGTGTGATAGAACAAAATAATTGGAGGAAGAACAGAGCTGTTAATCTTAATTAGCTCACTTTTCATCAGTTTGTACTTCTGATTTTCTACTTGAATGCATTCAGTCATATATGATAGAAGGGTTTTTTCCTGTAATCAAGGCACTTCAGCATACTAAGTAGGCAGCTGAGGGCACGCTCTCCTACATCATCAATGCACTTTCTCAATCTGTTCTTCTGGGCATTTATGTTTTACTCACCCTAGTTCAATCCCATTGATTAAAATCTAACATATCCAGGAAACTGTGGGTGTTCCCCAACATACACTAGTATTTCTTACATGAATGGCAACCAGTATTTGCAGGGAAATAAACTATGATATATGGGATTCTTGTTATAAAGAAGACAACCTATAAAATGACAGCATTTGCAATGTAGCATGGCAGGTACATTCAGTTTCATATGATAAACACATATATAAGATTGCAAACATGAGCAATGAGGATTTTTTGCCAGGCATTTGGCTACTCCCAACTTTGTAGGAGTGGTACTGTGTTGTTCTTGCATTCATATCATCCTGCATGGATTGAAATCTGTGGGGTCTAAATTTGAAACAGCCTCACACAAACAGCCCTTGAACTTAATGAAGCATCCAGGGAGCAGGAGAGGAAAAGCTGCATTTTGTGCTGTGTGCGAGCAGCAATGGAGGATTTGTTATGAGGACACAAGCCTTAGGTTACAATTTACATAAGACAAAACTTAATTTTCTTAAAAAGCATTGTAAACATATATTACTATTCCACCTTCCATCTGAGACATAACTATTCCTCTTGTGTGCACTTTGCTCCAAAAAGGCATATAAATACAACTGTAATGCTACAGTGTCTGAAGAGACACATCAGCATTAATTAATAGGAAACACTACAGAAAGATTAGTTTCATGTTTATCTCCTCTCATTGTTATTCAGCTCACTTCATAGGTACCTTGCAAAGAAGGCCTTACATTCCTATTTACAATGTTTAATTAGAATTTAGATTTGAAACAAAAAATTTAGTTACACAGAAAAAGTTTCAGAAAAAGAATAAACATTTTATCCATTGTACTAAAACCTAACTCTTGCTCATGATTCTTCTGTGCTCTACTGTTCTATGGTGAAATGCCAATGCTCACTGGCAGCACCAGGACATTGACAAACCTAAGGAGAAAAATTGTGCTTGCAATGGATGTGATGCTGGATAGAAAACAGTCCGGAAGAGAACCTTTAACACTAATGTTAGTCCACTAATTAAACAACCATTTTAAACTGTTCATTCTTGTGATGTTCAATTAAAAAGCATTTAAAAAAGAGCTACACTTGAGAAGTTTAATTAAGTGCTTAAAAAATCAGTAGTATTTATTCTGGTACAGATTACAGAAGAATGGTGCAGTGCTAGAAAAGCTTCCAAGTTGAAAAAGGCTATGATTTGTTCTTTGGCTTAATTTACTTGACTTTACATGAATATTATCACCAAGGGATGCTTTTCTTTCTAAAGCAGGATTTCAACTTTTTCAGTTAAAAGCAAACAAAAGCCCTGTTTCCCAGTGCTAGCTGTATTTTCAGGCTTTACTGACTAATGCAAATGGCAATGGACCCCCCACCACTGCTTAAACAACCAGCAGCTATAAAATGGAGGAAATCTACATAGAAAAACTAAATGACAGTCACCAGAGAATGTATTTTTATCATATAACCATCAGTTTCTGTTTCTCTGATGCCACTAGAAAATATCTGAAGTGTAAAATATAACAAATCAGACTAGATATGCTATTTGCCTTTTAATTAATGTGAGTTCCAGAGTGTGATAATTTCAAGAGCTCCCGAGGAGAAGGAAGGGATGCCTAGCACACCACTGAGCACCCAGCTCAGGACAGAGCCCACAGCGGATGGGATCCGTGCTGGGGCTGTGCCTCTCCAGTTCCCTGCCACAGGCAGCTCCAGAACCACAAATATCTGTTTGCAATGCACCTGTAACTACTGAAACTCAGGATTCAGTCAGGGTCTGTTCCCAGAGCCAGCAGCCCTGGCAGAGAGGCTCACGTGCTGGACCATGAAATCCCCAGAGGAGTTACTGACTGTGGAGATAATTGCAGCAGCAACAAAAGCAGGGAGGCAACGTTTTATGCATAATCCATATGCAGCACATCTAAAATTAATCCAGCAACAAAAGTACAGATGGAAAGAGCCCAACTGTTGCTATTCTGATGCTGACAGCTTTCAGAAGAATATCAGCATTTTTTGAAAAATTGTCCTGGCTCTTTTGATTGGAAAACATTTTCAGGCATGATCTGAACCTGCTGCAGTGGAATTAAAGTGGATTAACCATAGTTTTTCAGTGCAGAACAAATTGCTGTCTTCCACCTGAGGAAGGTGCACTATTAAGACTGCAAGTGTGTAACATGCTGCAGCTTCGATTTTGGAAGGAGAGGAACACCTCTGCTTCCAAACCAAATTTTTTTTGGTGTAGATTAAAATGTTGGGAATTTTGAGACATACCAAGGGCCAGTTCTGTCCTGCTCTGTTAAGCCAGCCTTACTAACTACTACTTTGGGAAGCAAAAATTGTGAGTGGTTGGCAGAAGCTGTGACAGGGAATTACATGATTGTTCCTCTGTCTAGATCCATGCAAGATGTAGAAAATATTGGTTATTTGTCAGGCACTCGCATCAAATTGACACAATGCTTAGAGCATACATTTGTTTAATATATTAGAGCCACACTGCAAAGCTAGGAATGATCACACAAAGAAATACAGGAGGAAAAAACCCAGCCACAGCTGCCAAATAATTGCACACCTGGAAATGAGAGGCAAAACCAGAGAGAATGGCTCATGGCAGAAAGTTACAGAGGTAAGAGTAACTAACTATGCACTTACTGCTTATTCTATGAGAAAAAAGTGGAGAAGATACATAAATTAAAAATATCACAAAGTTTACCACGGTGTACAAGTGCAAAGATTTCTCTTTTGCACCCTTTCCCCAGCAGCTCATTCTGAAACCCAGGCTGAACCCCCCAATGCCCCAAGCCCCTCTGAGCCCAGCAGGGCACAGAGCAAACCATGCCCTCCTTTGTGCCCAGCTCAGCTCCAGGTCAGGCTGGGGCAGCCCAGCAGTGTTCCCATCCCCTCCCAGCCACAGCAGCACAGGCAAGCTCTGCTCCCTGCATCCCCTCAATTCCTTTCTGTAATTTCAGTGTAAGGAGAATTTGTGATAAGCCTGACAGGAAGAGCTACGCTTCACTCTTCTCTGTGATTCCTTAAGATTACTCCTGCCTGTTCAAACATTACAGTTCAGAACTGTTGCTGTGGTACCTCCTGAGTGATACAGCTGGGTGCCTTCTGACCTTATCCTGCCTCCTGACCTTCTCCTGCCTGTGCCAAGCCTTCACACACATTATGTTCCCATGCACGTGGCGAAGGAAGCGAGACACATCTGGGAATGCCAATCTGAGCATTTGTCAGCTATGTGGGCCACAAAAAGCCCTGAGACAGGAGGAAAATGAAATACAACTCCTACGAGGCATTACCTCAGCGCATCTCACTTGCAGAATCAGAGGAGCCTTTTGCATGAACAAGAAGCAGTGCTTGCTGTGGGAAAAAAATAGCCAGAAAAATACAGTTTGTCCAGCACTACACAGAAAGGGCTGCCCACTTACTGGAGGTCCCTTGCCTGCCACACAGGAATCTACAGCAGGGGATTTTTTTGGATTTTCTCTCTTTTGCTTGGAAAGTGCAGAGGAGTAAGATTCTGATGTCTTTTAGGGAGGCTGCCATCCACTCTTGTGTTGTAGATGTTGGTGTTTGACCAAGAAATCCTGAACTTGAGAGGAGCTGAGTCATTTGGACTCCATCTCCTTCATGCTTGGGAAATTCAGCTGAAGTCTAATTCCTTAAGCAAGCATAGTCCGTCTCAAGATGTGTATTCCTAAATGCCTCCTCTATTTGCATATATATTGCTAGACTGAATAATTTGTTAACAGTAGCAACCACAGTTAATATGAAAAGACTGCAGCTGAATAGTTTGTTTTCCTTTTGTGCTTCTTTATTATGACTTGTACCAGTGTATAAATCGTGAATCACTCTATGGCCTGCAGATACCATCCACACCTACAGTGAGCCATATGCAGCTTGAACATATTTTTCACAGACAACAGACTGCTTATCTTAGAGACCTCTGCTCTTTGCAGAAAGTCTGACTTCTAATGTTGCCTGTAAATCACTGAACTTTCAAAACAAAGCTCATCTACAGTGATCTACACTATTATGTTAGAGTAGTAAGCGACTACAGTCATATTTTTACACTTAGCAAAAGAAAATTATTCCAGCAAAATGACTTGTTTCATTATATTTTATTATCTGGGAATTATTCCAAGAGAATAAATCTTGAGGAGCTTAATTAATTTATCATTCTGCAATTAGTTTGATTTGGTAAAGATTTCTAAATCATCCCTAGAGAGATTTTTTAGGCAATAGCAATTCCACTTTAATTGGAATTCCACTTCACTCAGGGTGAACCAAAATAACACACATTATCAGGATAAAATATTAATGGACAAAATGAGAGTTAGAAGTTTCAGGAATGTCTGGACAAAATATAAACGCTTATTTAAGGGACTGTCCTCCTACTTTTACAGATCTGCTCATCATCTTTTTGCCTCCAAAGAGTGAGTGTGGAGCACATCCTACCAAATGGTTCTGGCTTTAAATGGTAGCAAAAAGTTTATCAAGCAGCTTTCTTCGGATAAAAATATTTTCATTAAAGCAAATAATAAAAAAACCAAAGCAGGTATTCTGCTCAACATGTATGACCAGTTCTTCAGATTGACATAAAAAAGCTACATTTCTCTAATTGAAGTGGTCTATCAAGTCTAAAACTTTCACCAAAAATTGCAGCATTTCCAAATGCCTTTAAAGACTGTGTCTACGAATGATTCCCAGCCCTCAAAACACACAGATCCCTTGCAAGACAATTAAGAAATGTTAGTATCTAAATCCTGATCTGTTGAATGTGAGAAGTTGGCATTAAAAACAAATTACTTTTAAAATAAGTTCTTTCAGGAAAAAAAATTAACGATCTTCACTAAAACAATTTCTTTGTCTGCAAAATGAAGTCATAGCAAAAAAAAAAAAAAAAAGGGTTCTGATACCATAAAGGTATTTCCAGCTAAAGCCTGTCTCCACAGAAGACAAACGTTGTAACTACTCTTGAAAAGAATTTAGGCTGCCTTAGTGCAAAATCACATGCATTGTGTAAATAGAGATCTAACCTGCTCATCTAACACCATTTAGTTGTTTTCCAGTTATGGAAACACAGATATGCTTTTTTATGTGTCTGTGTGGAACCAGAAAGTGATGGTGAGCATGAGCATGGCTCTGATGCTCACTGATTAGGGCACTCTCCTAGAAGCAGAGAGCTAATTTATGGTTTATGCTCTCGGAAAGCTCATTTAATTTCTAAACAAATAATCAAAGAAGGAACGAGAACCAGTGACTCTTGTCTCCAAGGTTAATCCCTGACTGCTGATCTGTAATGTTTCGGCCTGACCTGACTACACAAATTGAATGATTTTCTGCACAAGAGAGCTGAAAGTGGAGAAGGAGGTGTTCCCCACTTTCTATGTGACCAGGTCTGTTAGAACAGTGTTCTCAGAGGCTGGAAAAGGGGATTTTAATTCTGTTGGATTTATTTAAAAATTAAACTTCTCTTTCCTACACATAGGTTTTCTAATGCCACATTAATGGATTTTGTGATGTGGAAGCAAGAAGTGGGAAGATATTCCATATTGTTCTGAGAGAAGCCCAGTTCTGTCAGTGGACTTTAAGATGTTTTCTGAGAATAACTCATAGAGAGATTTGCAACCTGAAAACCACACTATACATTTTTAAAAATCAAGTAAAAATGTTAATGACTTGCAAGGCAATTTGATTTGGGAAGGGGGAGTTCAATGAGATGTGCCTGGAATTGCTGTTAATGAATCAAAACACAGAGCTAGAAAAGTTTCCCTCCCAGAGAAGCTCCGAATCATTAAATTAGCACTCAGAGGCACTTGTTGACATCCCTGGGTCAGCTTTCTGTGAAATGCAGTGTCCTTTGCAATATACTAAACTGTCAAATAAAAGTGAACATATCACTTTTCCCTGAGGTTCAGAACTTCTCTTCCTAAAATATTAAGTAGAAAAATGTGATTAAACTGCATTTGAGAGACAGATCAGAGGTAAGAGGTGCTTTAATAAACAACCCTAGGAAATGGGAGCTCTGGTATAGTGGAAAGGTTTGTAGCTCTGAACTCAAAGATGAGCTATTATTTTTCTCTTTTCATCAGCTGTACTGAGTATTTCTGTCAATCCTGCAGTCCTCAGGAGGGACTAGTGAATCTGGTCCTGACATTTTTCTAATTTCTTTTGTATGGTTTTATTGTTAAAAGCTCAATTGCAATCAGGAGTCAAAGACAGTAATCAAGAGAATGAGCTCAGTCACAGCACAATGGTGGTTGTGATTTAATTCCCACAGAGATTGCGGTGAACACTGGTAATCAGATGTTCTTGGGGGCAGCAGCCAAAGAGAAAACTATAAATTTAGGTAAGAAATGACAAAAGGGTTATTTCAAGCTGAATTTAAAGAACAGATTACAAGAATAAGCCCAAGCAATCAATCCACGTGGAAGACAACTGCAGAAAGGCTAATCGGTAACAATATTACCCATCATCAGCATCCAAATCCTTCAAAACAATTCTAAATCACACAACTTCCTCTGTTTCTTATGTTAATTCACCCCAACTCTTAGAAGTTTTCTGCTTTGGCTAGCAGGGAGCCTCCAGGTAGTGCAAGTTAATGGGTGAGTGTCCTTGTGGTGCCTGGAGCTGGCAGCCTGGACACTTCAGCATCCCTAAGATCAGAAAACAAGAATGCTTTTCTGCGAGAGCAGCTCAGGGAAATGAACAGAGCTACTTCAGAAGCAGGCAATTTAACCTGCTTGAATTCCATATGCACTGTTTTATAACAGTAACTCATGAGGCCACATGTTCTTAGAAAAAGATTTGGAGTTTATTTGCGCTGCCTATGCTTTTGGAGGAATGGAGATCTCATCAGCCTTCAGTTTCAGAAAACACAATTTGTTTTATTGTCTTTATTTATTCCGTGGTTGGGGACGTGTGTGGGTGTGGAAAGTAGGTTACGTACCCAAGCTTTACTTCCTATAAATTGTAGAAATGTTGTAATCAAACTATTCGTATTCTTTCCAATACGACAAGTTATGTCAATCCCAAGAGAAAGGATTATGAAGACAGCCTATAAGGAAAAAAAAATTATGTTTTGGCCTGGTGACACAGGGCATTGAGATCCATGGCTGAAATCATGGTGGATCATCAGGCTCAAATCTTGCTCTGGACAAGAGAAAGACTGGACCAGAGAAAACTCCTTTAGCTTAATGCCAAGGTCAGGATAGAACAACTTGAGAAGAACAAGCAGAATAAACACACTCTGGGATGTGCCAAGTGATTGATTTGGATATTGTTATCTGCTTGTTAAGAAGGAACAGGCACATGTTCATAAACACGACACACCTGTCAAACAAACGCAAACCCCTCAAACCCTAGGAGCAGCTCTGGCTTTTTCTGAAATCTGAACCCTTCAAAGACCCTTGAATCAGCAGAGCCCTAACACAGCTTCTGAGAACCAACCAGAATATGTTGACCAACCTGAACTGACTTTTGGACAGCCCTATATCCACAGGGAATCCAGCTCTTGGAAAAAAGGTTACAAAAATCATAATCATGGGGTTACTAACTGTTTCCTTAGGTATATAATTCACAGGTCTTTTAACCTTATATATCAATAGATGACTAAATAAATCCCAGAGTATGGAAGTAGACACAAGAGAATGTTTAAAAATTAGCAGGGAAGGATTTTTAAAAAATGCTGAAGTGCTGAAAAAAAAGTATTATTCTGGTTTAGCTTTAAGAAAGAGTATACTACTGTATCATCCTTTCGATAATGCAAAACTTTCTACTAAGCAAACACATGGAACTGTTTTCCATTTCTGTTCTCTTACAGAACATACTTATACCTACACCTGAGTCATTATAAAAAGTCTTGTATTTTCAGCGCCTCTTTGCGAGACCACTTATTTCCACACCAAATTTCTACTGTTCTCTATGATTTTTCCTTCGTGTCTGTATCAGTTTAAGATGACAGCATTGCTAAAGCTTTTAAAAGCATGTGTACGTTTAATTTCTTTTAAATGGATCACCTGATAATTAGCTTTTTTTCTTTTATAGACTTAGGAGCTGGTTGTGTTATTACAGTTACTGTTTGGCTCTCAGGCTGGTCCTGATGAAACACTGATATTAAGAGATTTTCACTCTCTGGTAGTGGCACAGAGCAGCAGCAAGCTTCTGCTTGTTCACAGACTGGTGACTTCATGAAGCCTTGAGCGTGGTTGAGAAGACATCTCAGGTTTCACAGCTGAGTCAACGCTGGCCTAAGTCAGGGTAAGAGTAATACCATCAAACCAGAAAACTAAGATTGTGCTGGCTCCTGGATTAATGTTGCACATGTTTATTTTAACGTGGGATGTGAATATTCACAACTTTAATATGGTGCTCCAAATTAGAGATGGAAATGCTCAGAGAGCTGGTGTGCATATTACTGATGGTGGCTCACAGTCAGGTTCTTTCTCCTGTCACAAAATGCTCTGCTTTTTGTCAGAACTGCTCACCTGCATAACCATAATGTACCCCTGCTTTTGACTTTGGCATTTCCTTCATCTCTGTTTTGTGATTGGTTTTTTTTGGCTAGTTTGTTTTTTAAATTAAAAAAAAAGTCACCAACCGCACAGAATCCACACATCATTTGGGAAGGAAAACTCAAACCCCAAAGCACAGTTAGCAATATGCAGTCCTCTAATGCTCTTGTTTAGCAATGACAAATCAAAGAGGTGTGGTATGACTTGTGCTTATTCTATACAACACAGAGTTTCTTAGCAAGCCAGATAGGTTAATATGTGTAAAATATAACTACAGGGGTCATAGATCAAGTCTTTTCTTCCCTAGCCATGATTTAAAATATCTAGGTTTTGCAAATGCACACATGTTTAAGTGTCTCTATATTAATAAACACATGCAGAAGACTTTTCTGCCTGCCTTAGGCACTTCTCAGTTCCATTTTTCAGTCCTGCGTGCTCTGGGAATGAGGACTGAGCTTCACACTTTACCATTCACTAATATCCTCTAAACCACTAGTGATAACCATCAGTCATTCAGCCTGCAGATAGAGGAGATTTCTGAAATAACAGTAAATCTGGCAACACCTCACCCATGGATCCAAAAAAGCAAGCAAGAAGAATGGGATCAACATAAAACAAGAAATAGGAAATTTAGAGCAAGTGTTCTTGCAGGAGGTTTCAAAACATTCTCCACAGATATTCCAGTAATAGAAAAGCCCATCTGCTCTGTACAAAACTAATGAAATCTCTTGGCGTAATGTGTCTTTACTGCCCTCCTCATTGCCCAAGAATTCCTTCTCAAATGATAAAGAGACATTTAAAACGTAATGTTGGCATCCATTTCTAACAAATTACCTTAACAGAAAAATTCAATTAAGATCTTAAATATTACAAAATTTTTCTCATTTTAAATATTAACAAAGAAGGGGAGTTAATGCTGATTTATCATGAGATCCAGGTCATTATGAAATCAGATCTATTAACAAGGATAATAGTTTCTTTTTTAGTCTAGATGAAGGCAATTTATGAGTGCTAGGAAATTTTGCAGATTGCCTGTGGGTAGAGCTTGGCATCTATGTAATTATGTGGGATCTCTGAAGGCATTTAAAGGCCAATTGACTGCTTTTAAACCATCTCTTTAAACTGATGACAACTAAGATATAAAGATTTTGTGGCCAAATGAAAGAACAGTATTTCAGTATTGCCAATTCTGGCACAGCAATTCACGAGCCTTAAAAGTTCATATCCAGATATATTTTATAGGGTATATATTAAAAATTAATCATAAAACTGATGTTGAAAAAGACTAATTTTAAAAGAAATTAAAATATTCCGGAGCCATTGGAGAAAAACTTGAATCAGTGAATGCTTCAATTATAGGAAGTAACTCACAAAGCTTGCCTGGTTACAGGGATCAGATCCAGGAAAAGCACATTTTCTTGGCCCATTCTTCATGTATTTCTTTATGCATGCCTGCCACTATTAGCATTCTGGCTATCTGTCAGAAGGGAATTACTGTGCATACAACTGTCAATCTGCTCATAATTTCAGACTTCCCACACACACTCTCTAACACATGCACTGAATCATTCCCAGCATCCACTTTTACTGCCTATTGTGTTGTAAAAGGCAGAAGAAGCCATTTCCTTCCTTCCCCCATAATGCTCATATTACATATAATAGAGAGATATATATCTCCCTCTCACCTCTGGATTATAATCAGGTTCCTACACGGGTTCAGCTCTCAATTCCTACATAAAAACTGAGCTGTGTATTTTCTTATGGTTGCTAACAACAACTTTGGTTACACACATTAATTAAAGGGTATTAATGTATGACTCAAAAAGATCTTCAGAAAAAGCTGTTCTGAATGAATGGCTCAGTGCACTAACAAGTAGAGTTTCTAATTTTCTCACACAAGAAATACACTGAAGGAGACTATTTCTGACTGACCATTTCTTCTCGTTTTTGCATGCCAGGAGTCACAACATTTCGCACTGCACAGCACAGGGACACTGAAGGGCAGAGTTTAACTGCAAGACGAGCACATTACCCTCAGACCTTCTGCATCCACTCATGAAATTCTCCTGCTTTTGGCCACTAGCCCCAGGCAGTGGGGCAGCCACTAATCCACCTGGGGGAGCTGGTCTGGTTAAGTGCAGAACACCAGGACAGTTATGCATCATGCCAGGAGGGAAGGAAAAAACAATCACATAAGGACACGCTCCCAAAAATCTGTCATTAGCTGTGTCACACACTCTTCTTCCAAGCAGTTTTCTGTGCTGTCTGTTAGGAACTGCATCAATTCCTGCCTTTCGTGTGTTACAAATCTGATGAAACCAGAACATTTTCCACCAAAATGTCAGCAGAGCAAACTATTACAGAAGAGATTTTTCTTTGCAGGAAATTGCAAATGCCTGTATTACTTCTGATTAGAGCATAAAACCTAGGGCTCAGAGTTTTAAGAAATAAAGAACTACAGTACTCTCTGCCATGAGAAGAAAAAATAAATTAGTTACTAATATTGCTAGGAAATTATAGTTTATTTCACTGTAATTTCTAGAAAAAAATATATCCTTGTCTTTATGCAAAGCAAAAACTGCCTTACTTTTATTGAAGAGCTAGGTTTTTAGCTACTTCTAATGATCTATTAGCCATTCCATCACAGAATTACAGAATTTCAGGTAGCAGTAAGAAACTATTGCATGAATTCAACTTTCCTTGTTGCGACAGGTTTTTGTTTATCTTGTTCTTTAAAGTCCCTAACTATGAGGTTTCTCTTTCTTAGGCAAGGTATCTCTAATTGTGCCCAGAGCCATAGAAACAACAGGTTATGTTTAACATTGTCACTTCTGTCTGGTTCCTTTCATCAGTTGTCCGACAAGGTGAAGATTACTAGAAAGAATCTGATCTCAAAAATTCAGTTAATTAGTTTGTTTCTCTCCTAAGAATCAAAATCCCTTCTATCCCCAAAGTGATAAGTTTTAACATCACACATAATTTGCAAAAATAAACTAACTGCAAACAAGCTGGGTTTCATAAACATGTGCAAGTTGCTAAATAGCAGTGTAGTTATCTAGCAGGTATTTACAAGTCAAGAGCATAAATCAAAGAAATGCATAATTAAACAGTACTCCACAGCAAGAGAATTCACTCAGGCTCAGAAGCACACATTGATTTAAAATACCTCAACAGCTCATTTGGATTATTCCTTCAGCAGTGATATTAAAACTGAAAATCTTTTAAAGAAATTGAATTAGAGATTACATTTGCCGACTGTTGCAGATACTGTTGTGCCTCCTAATGCACCACTCTTTTCTAATCATCCTCTTCATATCAAGTTCCCAATTCCTGCTGAAAATATTTGGCCAAAATATTGGTGAGTTGAAAAATTATATTTAAGTGTTGATAAAAAAACTTAAGAAAAGATGCTTAGATTCCAAAAGGAAGTCAAAATTTCTCTCCCTACTAATTCGAAAGCTCTACTGAAACACTGCCCTCAATGAAGCAGAAATCGAACAGTGTCAGTATTCATTTACTTGGAAAGCAATGCAAGTTTTCAAATAAACAAGTATTTCCCCTGCTCCAGTTCAGTTTCAGTAGCCATGACATGCTCTCCAGAAGCGCTGGTTTTGCAGGGGAGATCAAATTTCTGAACTTATCATATTGTCTGTAGAAGCAATCTTGGAATAGCATAAAATTTACAAATGTACTACAGATTAACAGTCTCTCCATATACCTCATGACAATTTCCTAACATGAATTGACCAGAAACCATTTTGAGGCACAGACATTTCTTTAATGGGAAACAGGCAAGGGCAGGCTAATATCTCTAAAGGAACAAGAAGTTTGAAAATTGAATTTTAACTGTATGCTGGGCGAATAACCTTTAGATTACAGGTATTACCTATTATAAATCATGAGACAAATTAAATACAAGGATTTCTTTGGTTCTGAATTAGTCAAAACTATGATTAAAAAAAAAAAAAAGATTGAAAGGAGGGCTTCAAATTTACTTGGAGAATAAATTTAGTTTTATTTTCCCCCTCTCTAGTTACAAATTACACCTGAGCCTTTTTATTTAGCAGGTAAAGTTTTCCTCTCAAATATTACATGCATACATTTTTAGCAATACAAGCCACCACTTACATGACCAAAAATGAATATCACAGTTGATAATTCATTAGATAAACTGAAGGCTGCATGGGATACACACAATTTTATTTCATTGCTTTCATGTGCAAGGAGTTTACACATCACCAGGCAAACTGGAAGCAGCAAACATTGCTTGGTAATTCATAAAACAAAGGCATCCTTTTCCCAATCTGCATTCAGTTTCTAATTAAATACTAATTAGAAATCAGTATTCCACTTAATTGAATTGTCAAACATTTTTGTTCAGTGACTCCTAATGTATTTTAAAGTATTCATAATCGGAATAGAATTCCCAGGAAACCTAGCAGTAACATGAGCATATCGTTCTCCTAATGACATTTTATGAGCTGGCATAAAGTATTTTAGAATACATTTTTCCCAAGTCACCTTATGACAGCATCTGACATTGAAAATATCAAGAACATACTTGCTACAGGACTCGTCATTCTTCACCTGAAGAATGAGTATTTCTGAGTGCAGGAAATAAAATTATTATAATTTTTGCTATCCTGGTTATGAAGTAAATACAGCAATACTTTATGCAAAGCTGTGAGAACTCAACAGAGCTGGGAACAAGGCAACAAAAATCAGTATTTAACTGCTTGGTCATGTGCCTGAAACTTGACAGCCAGAAACTGATTCTTTCACCACTACAGGAACTTTCTAAAATACTTACTAATTTCTGTCTTGGCAGAACTAAGCCAGTTGACATTCAAATCCAGTTTTCAGGGTTTTTTATGGTTTCCTTAATACTTTATCCCTTAATTATCTACTTAAATTAAATACCACAGAGGTTTAGATTCATATGACTGTCATACACACTAAGACAAAAAATCATTACACTAACTACCTTCCTGTTTTATCACCATGAATAGTCTCAGTGAATTGAAGATGTAGGTCACATGCTGTATATCCTGAAACACTGTTTACGCTTGACCAGAAAGGTACCATTTTCTCCTGGTGTTACCTGGCCCAGAATGGCTCCTTTTCGCTGTACATCAGTACAACAAAGCAGTCACACCAACAAGCTCAACGAGCATGAACCATGTTTTGCTGTTATTATATATTGCAAAGTTAGTAAATAATTTGCTCAATGAATTATTGCATGGCACTTGTAACAGAGTTAAATTGCAGTTTTAAGTTGCAACACAAATTTAAATGCATTCTGTAGCTCTAAGGACTTTAAAGCCAGAGGAACTACCATACAGGTCTTGTTCAATCTCCCATGTAATATAGTTTTCCCTGTTCAAAATCCACTGCTCAGTTGGCTCTTTTCTCTGAAGAGCTTGGAGCTATCCTATAAAACAGTGCCTGAAGCAGAACTGTGCAGGTTCTGTAGAAGCATGTCTGGAAAATACAATGGTCTCAGAGGGACCAGGATAGCTTCCTTGTAAAGTCAGAATTCATCTAAGAACTAAAGAGCAGCCTAAGAAAATTCATATTTGTAATGCATTGTTACTGAGAATAGCTGAGAAACCCTAAATTTTAATGGCATTATCTCTACCAAGTTCATAGAATCATATGTTAAAGGCTTGGAATGGACCTTAAAGATTGCCCCTACCCACCCCTCACCCCAGGCAGGGACATCTCCCCCTAGAGCAGGTTTCTCAAGGCTTTATCCACTGCCAGGGTTGGGGCATCCACAGCCTCCCTGGGCAGCCTGTGCCAGTGCCTCACCACCCTCACAGTCAAGAGTTTCTTCCAGGCATCTAAATTTCCCTCTCTCAACCAGTACCCATTACTCCTTGTCCTATCTCTATGGTTCCCAATGGAGCCTCCTCTCTGGCTTCCATGAGAAATTAAAAAGCCAGCACAGGAGAGTGCAAACTGCAGTCAAAAAATTAACATCTTCTGTTGTGTAGAAAGGGAAATAGCCATGGTTTTACAAAGTGAAGAGAAATTCTGAAAATAAGATAATTTCAACACTACAGCTACTGTACATGATAATTTCATGTACAGCTACTGTACATGAAAGACAATGACAGAAAAATGACAGAATGGCAGGACAATGTGTATGCCAATTAAATCTTAATTTCCACCTTTTCAAGCAGAAGCTAGGATAAAAAGCCATAAAAAATTTTACTGTCCAGAAGATGTATCCAAGTTATGCCACTTCAACAGGGTGAACCTGAAAATGCCATTTTTATTTTCATCAAAGTCAGGAAAGGCTTTTAAACTTCCAGCATTTTCATTTGCAGTTAACTAAAGCTTTGTTCCTGAGCATGTCTAGAAATACTTCATCCTTGACAGGGCTGGGCAGCTGGAATTGTTCAGAACCAGCTCCTTTTTCAGTGGTGCTGTGAATGAAATTTTATTTCACAGGAGTGCAAAGCATGCTCTTGTGCTAGAATATGAGCACAAGAGTGGATTTGATGAAATAAGCATTAAAGAAAGAGAGGTGTCTGGCTGTTTAATGGGAGTCTTGTTGTCTTTTCTTTTTTTACAAGGGGGACATTTTAAAAGGGACAAAATTGATAGTGGGATATGACACAGAAGGAATGTGTTTTAGATGATAGAAAACTTCAGAAACCATAAAATAGTTCAAATCTTACCAATGATCTTCCAAAAACAAAGGAACCAACTAATAAACAGCAAAATATATGACTTCAGAAACAAACATATCTTCACACAATATTTTTTTTGTAAATCACAGAAAATCAGAAAGGATCAGGAATAAAGTATCAGTAAATAAAATTCCAGTAAAATACAAAATTAAATACTCAGAGAAACTGAAATATTTTGAAGATGATAATCAACTCAGTTTTCTAAAATTCCATTCTTTCAACAACCCAGTTTCTTAATTTTTTGAGAACCAGTGAAGGCAGGGGAAACAAGAGGTGAATAAATTAAATCCATGTACATTCCAGTCAAGCACTTGATATAGAAGGAAGACATCCCTACTGCATCCCATCCCTTTTATACTACTCTGATGATTTGAAAAACTGCAAAAGAGGCAGAAATGGCACAGAGGATCCACCAGGCATAAAGATACAGAACTAATAAAATGTTGTTTGGTGCCCTTTACCTGAAGAATGAGAATGCTGTTCCGATTGTTTTTTTTCTCAAGTTAGAGACAGGGCAATTCCCTAGTACTGCTGAAAGTGTGGGCAGCACAAGTGTGGTTTAACATGGTAATTTGCTTTTTCTAATATCATACTTACAGTTTCCAGCTGCTATACCTATTTTTTCCTAGTATATAATGAAATATTATCCCTACAATAAAAGTTTCTTTGCTTTGAAATTCATACTTCTGGATCAAAAATAAAAATTAACAGATAATTCACTGTTAAAAACATATGATATATACCCTGGTGTTCAAAATATCCAGGAAAGAGTTCTAGTGAGGTTTACTTTAACAGGCAAGTGAGGAAACCCCAAGTCAATAAAATCTGGTACTGAGGTTATCACTAAAAAAAGTAATTCGGCCTATAAAGACTGGAAATAAAAGATGAAAACAAACTGGTTTAGAACATGGTGAGTAGAGAGTGTCTGGACAGCAGCCACATCAAAGAAGGGAGGACATGATAATTCTTGCTAAACTCACAGTTTAAAATGAAACATGGAAGCACAAAACTAGAATGGTGTTCATGCAAGTTTCAGTAAGATATCAATGCCATGAAATCTTCTGTAAATACCTCTAATGGCAGTATATTTTAATGGACTTTTTAAAATTTATAATTTCTCCATCAGTTCAAAACAAAAAAATCCAAATTAAAGAAGTGTTTCTGAAAATTTAATTTATTTGAAGTCTTCAGCTATGTTTTCATAGTTGAACAACAAGTACAGGTAGGAGAGCAAAATAATTATGCACATAGGAGAGAAAAGAAATATCAGCAAAAGGAAAAAAAAGAAAGAACTAAAATTACAAGTAAAAATATTAAACAAGATGAAAAATCCATGAGCTGTGTTAAGTTTCATTAGTCAACTGGATGAACAAAGGCCTGTGTCAGCACAACTGAAAATCTTTTCCAGCTCAAATTTCACTAGTTTTTTACTACTGAAAATCAGGGCAAAAAATAGTCCCAGCAGACCTGAAAACACCAGCAAACACAAATCAGAATCTTTGTGCCAGCAAATCAGAAAAAATGTGCCAGCATCCTGCCCAACAATCCTTAACAATTATTTTCTTGGCTCATTTCAGATATTTCTGTACTCCATTTCTGTCTGCACCTTCCCCAGGAGTTTAGAGTGCTGCCTGTTCAAAACCTTCATACCATAACCAAGGTTTGTGTCTGCAGAATAAACATTAAATTGTGGATATGTGGAAGAGCTGCTCTGGGGATTCCATCACTGATTGAGACAAAACAGGAGAGTCATTTGGGCAGCAGAAAGGCAGCTCTGCTTGATGAGAACACCCAGAGTCCACACTTCAACAGAAGGTATTTTGAGAGGTGTCAAGTGCCATGAGTGACTTGTATTTACTGAGCTGATGGTGGTCCCAAGCCGAGATTTTGGAATAAATAACAAATAAAGCATGGAATATAAAGAACTTTTAAAACTAATGAAGTGAAAAAAAAAAGGAAAGGTACTTTGAAAGCTCATTCTGGAGAGTTCTGCTTTCTTCTTAAACTTTGAATGAGAATTCAAGGAGCATTGGTGTATGTGGACCTTAGGAACTGAATGGGCAATGCACAGACATCAATCATTTGCCAACCGCTCCGGAAAAGATCAAGCACAGAAAAACTGAGTAAATAAAAGACTCTCAATAACATTTGACAGTTTTGCTCTGGGCATTTACTGCTATTTTCCTGCAAACACAAACTCTACATAGTAACCTAGGCTTGTTGCTGCATTTCTGATTGCAATTATTCCTTCCTCCCACTTGCTCCGTGGAAGCACGTTCAGTCCAGTAAAGTTTTGTATATGCTGAAACAAAGGGAGCAAAAATACCCATTGTGCCAGAATACTCCGTGTTTTTGCTGTTCCATAACTGTCTGGAAACCAGAAAAGTGCAAATTAGGACTAATAACACCTATAACTAGCATACTTTATTTTCTTTCTGGAAACAGTTGTGGCATTTTTGTAAATGAATATTCCTGGCTTATACAGCCAGTAGAATTTCTTCTGTGGGTATTTTTATGGTTTGATTTTGTGGGGTTTTTTCCTGCTGAAAAAGACAAGTTTTGCTATTTTAATCAGGATTCAAGGCCTGTTCGGGTTTTTAAAATATCTGTTATACTACTGAAAAAGACAGAGGAATGAATTAAAAGCAGATGATTCTGTCAAATGCCTAGATATAAAGCCACTCTTAATCCAGAATGCAAACTCAGTGGGGAAAAATTCCTTAATTTTGAATAATTTTAAGTATTAGAGATGCTGAAATGCAAGAAAGAATGCTACAAAGCAGCTATTGTGAAGTTGTTCTGACAGCAGGAACTTATAGGCAGCAAAGAGCAGTTTATTTACTCACCACTTTTCAGAAAGGTTCACAAAAGAGTCAAACATTATTTAACTACTTACTAAATGTGGTTTTAACAAGCATTTACTTCTGATGCTTTGCACAGTGCAACAAATGATGGTCTTCATTAACCATATTAAACCAAATCTGTATCACTAAAACATTGTCTTAAGTAAGATCTTGAGCAGAATATATCATGCTAGGCTTGCTTGCTAGGAACTGCACTCAGTCACAACTCATTCTGAAAGAAATTAGAAGATCTCACTTTTTTCCACATGCGCTTTGCACATGCTGACTGCTCTGGTGTTACTCTTAGGAGTATGCATGGGAACAGCATTGCCTTTGCAGGGTCATTGTCTGCCTGGAGACAGACAGCTAACTAGGGGGAATTTCAGGTGTTTGAGTGTCTTTAGGCAAGTAATGAGCTTTGAAAAGCTTGCCTAAGCATTTTACTTACTGCTTCCAATTTTATTCCTCTGGGTGGACCAGCTTTGTCCACATCTCAAATTAATTTTCATCTTCTTTTTCCTTTACATGCATTTTTCCCCTCTAGTTTTACACACAGATTTCTCCAGAAAAGACCAGAAGAAATGCCACATTGGTAGAATAACTCATTCCAGGATTACTCACTCATGTTCCCAGCAATATTTTCCAAAACATTATTTATAACGACTGAAACCACCCAAAACATAGAAACCATCAGCTTTAGATGCTTTGAATTTCTTATTATTTTACGTAGAGAAATTCCACTTTGGTGCAAATAACATAGCACCTCCTGGTTTAGAGGAGATTGCCCAGCTATGAGCATCCTTACCTTCATGAGGCAGTGACTTAGGGAGCTTTCCCTCTGCTTTCAGTGTTTGCCAGCAGAGTGCTTTAAGGGGCCTGCGGGTTGGATTCACACACCAGGCAACACAGAAGAATCACTGTCCTTTTTAAGATTGTTCTTGCTGATTTCAGATGAGAAAAGATTAGTGTTAGGGCCAAAACATCCAAAAAGTCTTCCGTTTCAACTCCTGATAGGAGCAGGTTTTTGCATTTTTTCTACACTGCCAATCCAGGCATTTACACCAGGCTTCTCTTCATAGAGTTCACTTATGTTAATTTTTCCTCCCTGAAACCTGTTTTTTTTCCTAAGTAAGCTATAATTTCTCCGCTGCAGCTTCAGCAGCTTCTTTTTCTGGCCTTATATCTGAAAGAGATCTAATAACTTGTACTAAAATCTGTCTCCGGTTGCCTTTGGAAAACTACTGAATAAGTTTAATGGCAGCGGTACAGAAAACTGAACCACGGGTACAGGATGGAGAGTTCTCTATTGCTCTGACACATGAAACTCGACACAGGACTCAGCAACTCCCAACAAAGGCACCTGAGCATTTCAGGGACATAGTTACACAAAGTTATATATCCTAGGGACCAAATAGGACTGTTGAGAAAATTCCTCCATCTCCTTTTCGCTTTACAGGGAGACCCACCATGTACAGCATTCCTATTTCTAGAGTAAAAATAGAAAAGAGTGGAAATGTTCTAAGATGAAGAGCAGCCAAAATTTCTGTCCCACAAGCAATCCCCATAGGTCACAGCTCAGACTCCTGTTGAAAAATCTCATTTGGTGGAGGAACAGCCTGTGCTGAATTGCTGCCCTGCTGCAACTACACTGCTTCTCGAGGTTAAACTTGCTTTAGGTATTTCCATATTACTCTACAGCTGATAGGGCGGTGCCAGAGAATTTCATTGCAGCCCAAGCAGATGGAAGGCTAAATGTTCCTATCAAAACTAGTTAGCAGTTGCTATTAGTTTTTTTAATACTATAAATATTTCATATAACTTTCTGTTTGCTATATTGCATTTTTGTGAGTCAGTGACAAGAGCAATAATCTGTTTTTTACTACTCCAACAGTTTCTTTCTGTACTCCTGTACTACATAAATGTACTGATATAAATGCCAGTCTACCTAATAGCCATTGTGTGATAAATCTTGCATAAGAATGCAGAAAGCCATTTTATCCTGAACATATTGCTTTAAAAATGCTCTTAGTGCAAGAAGAAGGAAAAATTCTTTCATTAAGTAGTTTATGGTAATCTATTCTGCATTTTAGTAACAGGGCAACATTAGCAGAGCAGCAGCACAATCGGGATGAAACAAAAAATTTATCTGTCGGAAATTTTCTCAAAACCCCATAGTCTTCCATGTAACACCCTGTATATAATCCTACCGGGAAATCAAGAAATCTTAGTGAAATCTGTGATTATCTCTTGGTGTCGACCTTTACAGTGTGAAATGGCATCACTCAGAATTTGGTAGGAGCACAGAAGGAACCAACAGGGCTTTGCTGTCTCACACATGCCAAACACAATCCTCTCTCTTTCAGTGCTAAACACTGTAGAGAGACTTTCAGTGTCAGCCAATGTTTGAGGCAAAATCAGGATGTAATCAGCAAAATGAGATAAATTGCAAATGTGCTAAATTCTATAGGAGTAAACAGAAAACTCTGTTGACATTATGGAATATATTAAAAAATAAAGTTCTTGCTTTTAAAACACAGAGAGAAGAATCCTTCTAACTTCTTTTCCGCTGGTTTCTCTTTCTACAAAGACAGCAATGTGCAGTTGCTCAGTTTCCTGAGCATTACTTTAAATGCACACACTGAAAATTTGGGTAAAAACTGAGAGAAAAAACAATTATGTACCTGGCAAAGACAACAATATTCTGTTCTTGACAGTACAGGCAGAACTGTAAGAAAAATGTAAGGCAGAGCTAGCAATGAAATGGGCAGATGGCGTTTCAAAGAACTTTGTTCTTTGCACTCAGGTAAATCTTCCTGTGAGCCCCAGAATTGCTAATATCATGTTATTTAGTATAATTAATATTTTGATTAGTATCAAGTTACAGTCACTTGAAATTCATCTATTCTGCATAGTTTATATAAGGGTGAACACTTCATCCATTTTTGGCAAACTCGACAAAACAAAACAAAGATTTTATTTCTAAAAAGACTGATAAAGAATTGTGCCTGTTACGTGAGAAACAACAAATACAATAATCATTGTTGTTCAACAGATGCCTGAAGTGTAAACCAAGCAGTGATTTTGAGGCAAGGCTCAGGGGCACGAAGCATTTTATCTGCCAGGACAACAGGCTCTTTGCTTTCCAGTCACAATGTCAGGGAATATTGAGCTGGGACAGAGAAGCAGATCAAATGTAATGAGAGACAATGTTTACTTGCTGAATTTGTAAATATTATTCTATTACCACTGCTCAACTGCCTGTTAAAATTTCAGGGACCATCTTAAATGACCTGGGGGTTTGCAAACAAAACAAAATGCCATTTATCCACATAGCGCAGGCTGCAGCTGCATCAGGAAATCCATTTGCCAGAGGTATTACTGCAAGCAATCCTGAATAATAATAGAATGCCAGCACAGATTATGCTGGGCCCAGAGGGAAGAATCATTTATTGAGATTCATATATCTCTTACAAAACTCTTTGTCAGTCTTTCATAAATCCTATTCAAAATATATATTGTCCAACATTGTTTCACTGTACTGCATCAGACACCTTATATTTGAAATACCAGTTGTGCCTCTGGGTAAGTTATTTTTGAGAAAAAAGATTATTTTCTTTCCATTTAATTTTTCCATGACAAAATTTCATATAATTCAAATAATATGTAGGAGGGACACATTCTATAAGTCTGTATAATTTTTAAATTAAGAAGAACATCTAGCTCAGAAATGGAGAACAGTTTGAAAAACAACTAAAATACTGTTAAACTATAACAATTTCATTGATTTTTTTTTCTTTACTTGGTGACATTAAAGAATTTAAGCTTGTCTTTAATGCAAATCCCTCCCTTAGAGTATTGTAAAAAATCAAGATTGCAAATCTTCTAGGAAAAAAGCTGCAAACTCCAATTATTAAAAGTAATTTTACAGAGTTTTCAAGATACATGGGAAGAATGTCTGAATCTCATAATCAGAGGAAAAAGAACCACAAGGTTTAATTTTTCAAATTCATGTAGGATTTTAGCAGAGTTTTTGCTTTATCATTAGAATTTTATTGCATTTAATAACGGTGGAAATAAAATTATCGTTTAGAAGCATACATCTGGCATTAAAGATGTGTACTGAATTAAGAGTGGCTTTTTCGACTGCTTTGCAACTCCTCTGCCTAAGAAACATTTTCAGGATTTCAAGAGCTGGAGATGTCCTTTGTGCATCTTTTAGAGATTGGAAAGCTTCTCCAATCCCGTTTCTGCACTTCTTGATAATCGCGGTACAGCTGCTCTAAGCACACTTCCCATTTTCACAGCAGGTACTCACAGACTGCAGCCACCATGAGTCACCAGGTGGGAGCTTTCTTGGGGCTCCAGCGCCAAGATAAAGGCAATAAAATATTATAAATATATAAAGCCAATATAAAGGCAATAAAAGGAGTTTAGGGCACTCTCAGACCCCACTGGGACAATGACTTGCTGTTTATTTCTGAGTTGGTGAATTCTTGTTCTTACTCCTTAACCTGGAAAGCACTGCAAACAAGACTTCCCTTTTTTTTTGGAAGGAAATACTAACAGGATGAAACCCTTTCCCTTAACATGAAATGGCAATTTTGAGAAAACTCTTCACAACATATGTTTTATGGCAGGTTTGAGCAAGAAGACTATTGAAATCTAGCCAGTTTTCACAGATAATGACAAAAATACACATTATTCATTTGGATTAGCAGCTACTAAGATTAAGAGACAGGTCAACACTGCTCAATAGCATAGGCATCCTACATCTTTTGCCGTGACAAGGATTTTTTTTGTCATCTCCGTAGCAAAAAACACCCTTGGGGTTTCGCAGTAGTGGCAGAGCAGGCACTAGGAAGCCAAGCCTTTGCAGATCTCTGAGGTTACGAGTTGCAACAGTAAACAGAAAATTTTGTTGCTGATATACTCATGATCAGGTAAAGAGAAAAGTGTGAAGAACACACACTATCTGCAGAGGAGCTTGAACAAATGGCCTCGGTGAATTTCAAACACCGCATTAGGAGAGATGAGAAGTGGAAATAATGCATTCACAGGAACTGCTGTTCAAGTATTTTTCCACTTGATTTATTAATATCATTTTTGGTAGTGGCAAATGCTGAGGATGCGCTGCAGGGATGGCTCTTAGACGCACACTTCGCAGCACACACTTCAGGCACTGAGCACTCTGCGGCTGAGTGTTACCTCTGCTCCAGAGTTAATCAGCAGAGTTCCAAATGAGGAATACAAATTCACACAATACAAATACTACTGAAGAAAGGTCTAAATTAAGCTGTCACTGCTTTACAAACTGCATTGCAATAATGCACAGATACTTGAGGACCCTCCTTGAAAGAAATGTATCATGACAGTATATTGGAGTTCCTTTCTTTTCCTTTAGATGTATCTGTCACATTGTATTTTGGATTTGCTTCATGAAATATTAACTGTGAAATAGATGGGCTACATCTTCCCTGGTCATAATCTGAATAAGAATTACATACCTTCAAATCAGATGTCTAATGGACCCCTTAATACACTCAGATATTTCAGTGTCAAAATTATAGCGAAAAGAGGAGAAACAAAGCACCATCAATCTTTTTTGGCAGAAAGTTGCATGAGAAAGATTAAAATTAATTGTGTTTTGAAGAGTATAATGTCAAAATTCTCTCTGAATGCATGATTTTAGAGATGCAGCTGTTTTCATTTAGGCAGAAATAAGGCAGAAACAGCTTTGTGAAGGGAAAATAAAGGATCTTTACAGCCTCAGTTCTTCAGTAGGATTAGTAGATCTTTAAGGTAGTAATCCATTGACTGTCTACTACCATAGCAGATGATAACCAATACGACATAACCAGTAAGTTATTGGTGCTGAGGGGTTCAGTTATTTTTCTACTGAAAAGCATTCTATTTTCTGCTGAAGTATGAAAAAGTCACAATCTGTGGTAGAGGCAGAACTATTTGTGACTACCTCTAAAAATTTAAGGTTGGAGTGCCTGTTGAACACAATTCTTGGTTGTATTTCACTTATGAAACAGAAACGCTAATGAACATTACTGAAATGGAAAATAAGGCACAACAAGGGAGATAGTAATTATAAGGCAAGAAAAGTGAGTGAAAGAACTCTTTTAATAGCAGCTCTTTGATTTCAATGCCATTTGTGGAGGTCAGGAAACAACTTTTAGTGAGAAGCTTTATCAGCAGAAGAAAAAGAAAAAAGGAAGAGAGCCTTCAGGTGAGGCTTTGTGGGCAGCAAGCAGGACACAGGGAACAGGGCAAAGATGTGTCCAGAAGCATTTCACATTTGGCATTTTGCACCCAAGGCAGGGAGAATGGCAGTGCCAGAATCAGCAGTCACAGGTGTGACACATTGAACAAACCTTTGAGCCACCAGAGTGCAAGGGCATGCCTTGCAAATGGTGCTGCTGGAGGACAGCTTGCAGTATTTTGGAAAAACTTTCCTTCTGACAAGCCTTGCCCTGAGCAGAGTTAAAGCCTTAGCACAAGATAAGTGGATTAACAACAGTTTTGGGATCAGGTGATAACTGCAGTAATGTCACTTGAGTTGCAAAGGACGAAATCTAAACAGAAAGCAGGAGCAATACAAACAGATGGAATGAGAGTGGCTTGTTTGTGATGCTGAGTGCAGTCACACAGCCAAGCAGGGAAACATTCAAGTTCTGACACATGATAAATGGTTATTGAGTGAGTAGAGAAAATAAAAAGGAACTCCAGAAATATGTATGAGGAATTCACAAATTTGTAATTCTTCAGAATCCAACAAAGATGACCTTGCAAGGCAGTTGATACTGCACCAGAATCTTCAAATATTGTTTCCAAATTTCTTAAGAAACTTGAGAATCTTTAAAGATGAAAGGTTTTTAGAAATGCATTAGAAATTGTCAGTGGAGACCTTAATGTTGAAGAGGAATAGTATGCAAGGGCTTAATCTAGCAGGGGATTGTGTCTTTTTTCCTGTTTATGAAGTAATCTCTTCAGAGTAATGAATTAACCTTTGGTCTAAGTGACAGTGCTTGGACTCACTCTCCTCTTAACCCTTTTTAGAGGAAGCTTTGCTATGACCCCTACTAAAAAGACAAGTGTTTCTGCAGAGAGCACAGAGAGCTGTCATTTCTGCTGTTATTTGCAGTGGACAGGCTGCAGATGAAGCTGAGGCAGTTTCCCATTCTGGGGGTGAGCTCAGGGTGGTCCTGGTCCTGTCCCTGCCCGCAGCAGCAGGAAGCTGTCACTCTCTGCAGGACCTGGCAGGGAGCTGCTGCAGCTCCGTCTGCACACTGCAGAGATCAAGTTTACAACTTCCAGAAAATTCTGAAGCCTGTGTGTGGACAGTTTTACAACATGCAGAGGCCAAAGGGGATAAGTAAACGAGGGGAAGAGAAGGAGGCCACTGGGAGACATTCACAGCAACCACTGCAGGACATGAAATCCGATTTTATGGAGTGACATTAAAATGAAGTGGTGTAATTTGATGTTTGTGCTTACTCCCCTGCCAGTACTCTTCTAATATTTGCCATGCGTAACAGACATACATTGACTCAAACTCACAGCTAGGGGATTCACTTGAATTTTAGCTATGTAATAATATATATTACACAACTACACATTAATCCCACACACAAATATACCACACACTCAGTATGGCTCCTGATAAAGACTTTAGTAAGGATTAAGTTTTCTCATCAATCAAAAGTCCACCAATGCCTGGGTTGTGGGAGATAAGAGTAATGATTGCTTATCATGCACTGGAAATATTTTTACACAGTACTACTTGAAGAAATGGAATAAATTCAATAAACCTTTAAAAGCCAAAGCTAATTTGCATACCAGCTTGTCATCATGTCTGTGTGCATCAATACAAATAAAATTATATTGGCACATTGAGGAGGGAAGGATACTGGCAAAAAAGTGTGTATATTCACACCTAATAGACAAACACTTACAGACTATGTATGCATGTACAGATTTTATATAAATAGTGTATGTGTGTATTTGCATGTGTGTGCATCTTCAACAGAGTATTATGTCTATTTTTACATAGACATTCAGCCAAATCTGAAGGAAAGGATTTTGCCATTTTGTTTCTCCTTCTGAGCAATTAGATTCCAATGGAATGTAATTTATATTCCATTTAAAGGTTTTACCAAGTCTGTTCTAATTCTAGAATGCTGTTCCTGAAAGCTGACAACATCAAGTACCACTAGCAGATAAAAATCTGTATTTTCTCAAACAGAAATTTTTAACAGGTAAAGGTAAATACTCTATCTTTTCACTAGAAGTTATCAACAGGCTTAAAACAAAACAGAGCTTTTCTTGGCAGGTCTCCAGGCTGAGAGCAGAGGAGCCACCACCAAAGTGGCCAAGTTGTAAACACTGTTTTGAGCAGTGGCTAAGAGATTGCTTTGCCCAGGGTTAGTTCGCAGTGTGGAGTTTCAAAGGCTGAGCTCCTTTTTCCTCCAGCTCTGAGATGCAGGGGAATGTTGTATGTTCTATTCCACTTCTCCTGAGCCCACAGGTGCACACTGGGAGATCTTTGACTGGCAAACATTCAAACTTCCCATTACACAGCTTCTTTGCAGTTTGTAAACACAGAGAGCCAATGCTGCCAGCAACTTTGGCCACCATTTAAAAACCCTTATAAAAAGACTCATTAGTATGCCCAGATGAAAATGTATAACCCAGGAGCAACATAAACATAACAGATAATGACTTAATAAGCAGTGTCCAAACACCCACACCACCACTGCCAACTCATCCCCCAAGATGAAAGGGAAAGTGGGATATTAGCTGAAATTGGCCCAGCTGGTCTGGCCATTCAATTCTTAATGCCCATAAAAATATGAGAATTCTATCAATGTTTTATTGGTTATGGAAGTAAATTTAACCTTTTTTTTTTTTTTTTTTTAAATATTAAATTGTACATCAAACATTTTAAAAGCCAGCATGTTGTTATTTTCTAAATAGGCATATTCTTCTCTTGAATTAATGGAACCCTTACCACTGGCATCAAAACAGGAAGATCTAGACCAATATGCTGAAAACTATTATTATAGAAGAACTCACACAAAATGTTAAGCTTTGCATAATGTATTATGCCCAGACGGAAGACTACTAGGAAAATATCAGGAAAAATATAACATACTCAAAATCACAACTACTAAAAAAGCAATTGTAAAAGTGGGGTAAATTTCAGTAAATATTTCCTTGATTCTCCTATACCAAAACTTCAAATGTTTAACTAAATTAAACTTCTTATACAGAATATTCAGTTTGCACCTTTATTTACTAAGTCAAAGGAAGAGATATTAAATAGATATTAACTTTGTATTAAGTCAAGACATTCAGTAGAAATGTCACTGGCACAGCAGAGAAAATTTTCTTCTTGAGCATTGCCAGTACTTCTTTTATCTCTACAGAGTTAAAGACATTCATGCTAATGAATATCTGCCTGAGATTTGCTTCTTAGTTTTGTGGCTCTCACCAAGGCAAACAATCAAAACTCAAAGATAAATCAAACACAGTTTTATGTACTTTATGCAATTATTAATTGCATATGTGTATGTCTCTTATTGGTCATTAAAAAAAAAAAAAACCCAACAAAAACCCCAAAAAACCAATGGATATCTTACATCCTTTTTCAGATAATTAAGGCAAGACTTGCATATCTGCAAGTCCATATACTGCCCATTAAACTTAACATGTTCCAAAGAGTTTAATCAATTTGTTGAGTTTAATCAATTTATTAACATCTATTTAGCCACCTCACTTTCAAAATGCAATTGTGTCACTCTTCTTAAACAGAAAATTAAAGAACTTTTTGAAACTACTGCTTTCTAAAATAAACATTAAAAAAGAAATTCATTATCAGTTGGGATTCTGTATCCTAGACCAATTCTCATTTAATCACCAATTTAATAGGATTATACATCATTATGTGTAGGTACATTTTGTACTTCTTGATCTTTGGCTTTTATGCCACTGCTCTGTATATTCACAGTATGTGAACATACAATCTGGATAACATAGGACCCAGATACACAATGAAATTGCAAAGAACATCACTAGTCACCACATTTTTATTTTATAGAGAGACTGGTGTTGAAAAGATATTAATATACTGAACATCTGTGGAAGATTTAATCCACTTGTCCTGTTGTTCTAAAGGGAGTTTTATTCCTGATTTATGATTTCTTTTTTAAACAAGGCTTACAAATATGCATAATAAAGCAAAGAAGAATTCAGTGTCTTAATAGCAGCAGAAGTACAATTAGAAATAGATTTATTATTCAGAGAATGAATGAGTCTTTTATAAATATTTTTCAAATTTCAGAGCTTTCATGGCTGTGCAGAGAACAGTTTTGCTTCAAAACAGATTCCCAGGACCTTCAAGAGCTATATATAAAAGCTGTAGCTTTTATAGCTACAGCTGCTTTAAAAAGATATGAAGCCCTTTGAAAAGCTATAGATACTCTTTTTAATAGATGCTACTTAATTCAAATTAATCTTAAAAATAGTTTTAAACCTTTTAGAAAAAAGCCAAAACAACCCAAGCATATACTCCTTTCAGCAATTAGTAAAAATAAAAAACCCAACCAAACAACAACACTACAACCCCTAAAAACTTCAAGATGGAAGGAACTCTGCACCATTGCAAATCTAAGCTATTTTTAGTTTTGATCTCCAGAAGGAACAAAATTATTTTGCTGAGTCATAAGGTGCCAGAAAATTCCCATCCTAACATTTCAATAGTAAAATCAGACCACTAAGGTGTCTGAAACAGGTATTAGCACTCAGCAGTATATAATAGTCTATTTTAATAAGGGTATAAGAAAAAGTAAAACCCATTGATTTAAGAATATGCCTTTAACATTGGTCAGCCCAAATCTCTGAGTACACAGAACGCCTCATTGTCAAGCTGTAGTTGAAGATTTTTATATGCATTAGAGTATTCTGAGATTTATTAAAATAGTGAATTCACCCATCAAGTTTTTCTTTAAAAAAAAAAAAAGCTAGACAAATTTTCAGTTTTATACCCTTAATGACTAATGGAATAAGACTGTAAGTACTTCAGTGTGTCCACAGTAATTTATAAATCTGCTTTTGCTTGAGCAAAGACACACATCAGTAAGAGGCAAGGCTATCAATCTGGCCCAGAAAGAACCACATCCTATAATCCTTAGGAATCAGGTAGAACCACTCTTCTAAGTTAACTATTACCTTTGATTTTCCAAGGGCTGTTCTAGATAAAAACACTGCAATTTCATAAAAAGAATGGGCCATGGTTTGGCCCCAAAATCCTACATATAGCATCAGCTTTCAAAATAAAGGGTAAGAAGTAGAAATGGTGTTTTCCCAGTTAAAAGTAAGTTCTTTTAAGGATTCCAGTCCCTTAAAGTCAAAATGGATAAAATTTTGGAAAGGAAAAGTATTATATTAAAAATGGTCCTTTCTATTCTCTGCAACTAAAATAGGAGACATTACTTTCTGAGAGTCAGGGGGAATGATGATAGCAGTCCCCAAATCTGTTTGTAAATACCAGTGCACTACACAGCTAGAAATGCTAAACATGCTTGTGGCTAACTTAAGAAACACACTGAAAAATGACTGTAAATAAGCATTTTAAGCCTCACTCTAGTAGTACTGTAATGACAAATCATGTGAGTGAAGCTGACGTTATATCTTTGACCTTTGAAAATTTGTTTCAGAAAACTATTTAAAATGTGCATTACCTGAGGCCAGATTACATCATTAATTTTAACCTGCTTACTGATATCAGCAGGGCTAAGCTTAAATCTATGTGCTTATGATTTAATTACTTTCCCTCAGGAATGTATAAAGTTTTGCATACTTCATATTTTGATAACTGATGATAAATTCCTGAAGCAAGAACATTGCTCAGTGAGATGAAGGTCTCATCCTGTGTGAACATTCACCTTTTCTTCTGTAGTTTTCTAATAAAATCGAGTAACAACATGTATTATTAATAAAAACAAAT
This sequence comes from Acanthiza pusilla, assembly GCA_036630365.1. NCBI lineage: Eukaryota > Metazoa > Chordata > Aves > Passeriformes > Acanthizidae > Acanthiza > Acanthiza pusilla. The sequence goes on from JAXCHO010000234.1 coordinate 16,785,817, forward strand.
TGGAGAAAAATCACTACTGTCTTCCCTCAATAAACAAAACAGTATTTACCAGGACAATAAGTAGAATACCTTTCATTAGCCTAAAATTCATGACAGCATTCTAGGAAAAATTAATGACTTTCAAGATGAAGCAAATATTTTGAATTTGAGTTGCTGACTCGCAGATGACTTCACAGAGATTCAACGATAGCTCCCATTAATTTTTGTAAATTAAGAGTAGATAAGCAGGCAGATTGGGAGCCAAGAGAATCAGCTTTGCCCTGGACACTGAAGAATAAGCAGCAAAATAATTAAATAAAACCCCAGAGACTATTGTGTTAAAATAAAACAAAGTCTCTTTTTCCCCTACCCCAATTTATAAATATTACTAGATGAAGGATGGGAATTCTGTTTGCCTCAAGCAAGGAGAAGGCAGTGCTGTTCACAACATGGGACTTCAGCACAGTAATTACTGCAGCACTGTGCTACTTCAGAAGATGCTGCAGCTAAGGTCTCTGACAGAAGTATTTAATGCTGAAAGCACTGCTGTGAAATCGTGTGGCTCTCTCCTCGCTGTCCAGTTTTTACATCTGAAAAACATTTTTTTTCCCCTTTCTGTTGCCGTATAAATCTCACATGGTCCAGTCACATTCCACATGATAGCAGCTACGCCACCAGGTGCAATGTCACTAAATTCAGGTATTGGCCTTCTCTCCAGAACAGACTGGGGATGGAAAGGGGGAGGTTATCATCAGCACCGCTGTTCTCTGCCAGCACACCCCAGCTGCAGCTTGCAGGGTTAACAGGGAAACGTGGCAGTGTGTGCTCTATGGACACGAGCAGCTCACAGTCCTGTCCTGCTGGGTTCCGTGGGCTTCTCATTCAGCTCCTCAGACCTTTAGTGATTCTCTGCTGCCAGAGAAGAAAGCAAACTTCTCAGCTCCCAACCAAGCTAGTACAAAGACACCTACGTGGTAGAGGCTTCAGTAATGTATAGCTGAATTCACTCCAAGACCTCTTTCAGAAGTAGGCAAACACATTGAGTACATCCATTCTTGAGCACCTTTGGAGTTATTATTCTCCAATATTTATCTTTAATGCTCCAGGGTCAAGATTTCACCTCTGTGTTCTCCAGGGACTTATTTCCTGGGTTTGCTGTGCACCTGTTGTAGCTTTTGGACCACTAAATCAGATATTTTTTCACTTAATTTCTTTCCTCAATTAAGTTAATAGCAAGTTTTGCTTTGAACTGCTGGCACAAGGTATAATTACAATGACAAAACAATTTTAGAAAGTTGCTGTAGCTGTATTGTATGTGGTTATCAAATTAGTTATCTCACAAATTAGACTGCCCATCAAGTACAAGCATTTCTGGATTGTCTGCAGTAATTATAATTTTCTTCTTGCAGCAATTTTTTCCAGATATAAAAATTTGTCACTTGTATTGCAATTATTAACATCAGGGGTTACTTGTGTGCATTTCCTCCTGATTTATCATAGGAAATGAGTAGGGAAAGTATGAAAAAAAATCAACTAATGACAATGGCAACTATAGAGTCATACAATCTTTCGCTGAGTTTTAAGCAAGGACTGAAAAATTCTTTGGGACATTATTTAATTCAATCTGGTGAATGTTGTCTGTTTAGCTGGTCAATAATCCTTACACTAAGGTACAATAATCCCAAGGAAACAACTGTGTTGCAAATCTTCACAGACCAAGTCTCACCTGGAGCAAAGTAAAATCATTAACAGCTTTCCAGTCTAATCTGCATTTTCTCCTTTTGCTATTTGAAATTCTGCAGACTGTGCTGCTCAGTTCTTTCCCACCAGCTCCAGACACAGCTCCACTGCCAAGCAGGTTCACTTATGAATGGCTCTCCTTACCTTAAACCTAAATTGAATGAATTTGTTATAGACAGCATGAAATACTTGTTAGAGTGTTTAAACCTGTTCAGCATTTGTGAGCAGAGGATTCAGAGAAATTATTTTTGATATTCATCCTGTATTATTATATAGATAAACAGATTCTGTATATGCCTCAAGATGCAGCAAATATACATGGCTAAAGAGTTATGCTATGGAAGTCCCTTTTCAACAGCATATTCAAGATTTAATCAGTGGGGAGAATACTAAAATCTGAGCCGATTTTAAGGCCCATTTTTGCCAAAGCAGCTGATCTTTTAAAGAAGAATTCAGCCATTTAAAATCGAGAAATCATTTGCTTTTTGAACAAGAGTAGAGTGAAATCCTGAGAATGAGGGCTGCTTTCCTTTTCTCTTTAGGGAAGAACCGGCATGCAGAGGATACTCTTATTAATATCCATCATTGTAACAGCAAATGCAACGCAGCAATTGGCCCAACTCCCTCAGCAGTTTGAATTCAGAGCCTTCTCAACACATTGGCAGCGTGGCCAAAGCCCTGCCCGACGTGCTGCAGCAGTCACTGTTAGACCAATGCTCTGAGGCCACGCTCAGCCAGCTCTTCTCTGACTGCTCCACCACAGTCCAGGTGTCTGAGCATTTTTGAAATTTTTTTCCACAGCTCTGGTGCTAAGACACTCTCTAATTGATGCAGCTCTGCAGCAGACTATCAAACTGGTACCTTTCTAGCCATTGGATAGAACACCGCAGGGTTTTTTCTGTACTACAAATCCAGGATGTGTGCTGTACTTGGCATACCTGCAACATCTGGGGGACTGATCTGGTTTCATTCTGGTTCATGTTCCCAGGAACTTTCTCTGTTCCCTGCTTTGTTGCCTCAATATCAGATCTGGAACGTGTTTTACAAAGAACAGATGATACAAGTGCTTACTGATTTAGCACATCACACATTTGCAGATTTGCCCATTTCTTCATAACCGCTTTCTTCCACTTTCACCATACTGCAGCTATTTTCACTTTGAAATTTTAACCTGCCTAATGTTTTTCCACCTCCATAGGAGACAGAAGACAAACGTCTCTCCATCATAAAACAGAAATCAGTAACACCATGCCATTCCAGATGGATGCACGATAACGATCTTCAAGAGCATGTTAGACACAGTGATTTAACAGTCTCTCTTGTCTGGTTAGTGAAGTGCTTTCCTTTTGGTCCTTAGAGCTTTTCTCAGTGCCTAATAAACTACTTCTGTTGTAATTCAAGCACCCTACTCATCTTTTAGTACAGAGAGAGAAAAGTTTAATCCTTTCTTACCTTTCACTTATCTGAAAATTGTAGTGCCATAGTCTGAACTGTCTTTTTGTCTCTGGACAAGTTCAGCATCAATTCCTGCAACCTTTCTTCACAAGAAGAAATGGTTCTCAACACAGTCTGTTCTGGTCCTATTTTCTCATCTTACCCTGTGTAACACAGGCAACACCTAAAGCCCTATAAAAACAGAGCAGGAGAAGCAATTCAGATGTCTTCTAAACAGTATTGCAGCTTCTCTGCAGCCTTTGCCTTTCTCAACAGCACAACACTGTAGACACCTCTTCAACTCTTTATCCTCTGAATCTCAGTCCCTCTGCACAAGCCCCATCAGGGAGGTAACTCCTGCTTCAGCTTCAGGGAGCTGAAACAAAAGAAGCCAAGCAGAACCGTCCATGAAATCACTTCCCTATCAAAGCTCGACTGCACATACGCAGAGTTTTACAACATATTAGATGTCCACTCCAGACTGTGTTCTTGGCACAGCTCTGCTCAGTTTGTACACATCATTCTCCAGGAGACACAGTTTCATTTTAAGGTATCAATGATACCTTAGGGTATCATTAGGTATCATGGTAGGGTTGGTCAAAGTTCACATCTACAGACTGCAAAGACAGGTATGTGCTTTAAGTAATATACAGTGCACTTTGTACACGCTCAAAAAAATGATAAGAAAGTAAAAAAACAAAAAGCATTCAGATATTTCGCCTTAGAACTGAACACGTTTCTTGGAAAATGCATGTTATGAGTATGATTTCAGAAACAGGCTAAAATGTGTTGAAATCATTGGTATTAATTTGAGAGACTGCAAAATCTTTGGAATCTCTGACTACATGACCATTTCACCTGTGGAAAGAAATACAATTGCAAATTCTTTGTCAATGTCTGTCATGGACATCTGGACTTTTTAAAATGAAACGTATCACTTTCTTCCCCACAATCAAAAGTCTGGGATGAAACAACTTGGCCAGGAACACAGGGAGAAGTGTACAGATCAGTTTAGAAGTGAACCGGATCTGAAACCCAGAGAGTACAGCTTCCTTATAAGATGCTAAATAATGAAGGTCTTGGAAAAGAGCACACACACACAATTCTAACACCATATAATATTTACAGACATTAAGCATCTGGAAAAATCAAACTCCAGATAAGTTTTGAAAAGTACTTCTAGAAGATGCAGCCTGGAAAAAGAACCCCAACTTTTCTTACTTCTTATCTGACAGCACACTGCATCATAGTTTCCATTAAGTCTGATAAAACAGAGCTTGCAATAACATATCTGTGCTTCATGTTATTGAAATCAACGCATTCTTAATATTTTCAAATGAAAACCCAGTGTAATGGAAAACTCACTGGTTAAGGAAAAAGAATCTTTAACTATTTCAAGACGACAAGTTTTGCTCACTTCAGGTCTTGGAAAAAATGTTTTCTGGAGCTTTAGGTCTGCAGTTTTATAGTTGATGCACTTTTTAGCCTTTGAAACAGAGGGTGCATTTAATTTTCTCTAAAACACCACAGTTTGCATCTGATAGGAGTCCTGCACCTTGCCAAGCTCACATTCTGTTATCATTGAACTCCCCAAACATTCAAGGTGGAACATGATCGTTTCTGCAAAGAAAATGTGGAAGATAATTACATCTGTGCTACTTTTTGCCGCACTGTTCTACTCAGCACAGGATCCAGGGGAAAGCGGGAGACTGACTGGATCTCTGAACTAGACCAAAATATGTTAGCAATACATGTTAATTTTGCATTCCAGAGGATATTCTGCTTCCTGCACACTGTGCCTGCCATGGCTGTGTCTGCCTGTCAGCTGCTAGGGCAATTATTGGGGTCACTGCTGTTTGCACAACATCATTTTCGCTTGTCTCCTGCAGTGTCTATACGTGTTTATTTCTATAAGAGTCATCCAGGATTAAAGTAAACAGCATTTTCTGTTTTATGTAGTGAAAACAGGGCCATTATGAGACTGTCATAAATCAAAGGATTTCGTAGCAAAGCAGCAGCTAGGGAAAAATGTGTATATACACACACACATAAATATTCAATTCCAAATACAAAAAGGTGGTTCTTCATGAGTAAGGAAAATGCTGAGTTGTATTGAACTGATCAGCAGGAGTTTATATTGAATTGATCTCAATAGGAGTTTTGTGCAAATTAGAAATACTCAAGGAGTTGAATTAAATGTATTGAGGTGAGTCTACAAAAGTATCTCAGCATAATTATGCAAAATGCAACAATTATTTTTGCAGATCTTAACACATGGAGTGCAAGGACATAAGGGAGAAACATTCTAAAGAGATTCTTTTTCTGGCCAAAGAACACAATGATCTTTATTTCTTCCTCTTTTATAGGCACATGATCAGGATAGATCTTGACAAACAAGCATCCCAAATTTGGTCAAGTGTAGTAGAGCTAAGGGAGCACAGCATGGTTTGAATATATTGCAGTGACTAGCACAGGCATCCTTTTTAGTTTTGTTTTTCAGTCAGACGCAGAAACTATGTTAACTGAAAATGCTGCCCAAGCCTGTCAGATGTCACCCAGAGGAGAGAAGAGCAAGAGAAAAGTCACTAATGCCTGTAGCCTTTTGTTTAGTCAAACAACTGAATTACTCTGAGATAAGTATCAGTGAGCCAGGCTTTGGCAATTTATCCTGTGCATTCTCATATTGTACCAGAAACTGCTGAAAATTAGGTGAAGGCTAAAACCTCCCTCTGCACAGGGTTTCAGCTTTGCACTGATAATAGTTATTAACTCCTCAGGCTATGCAGCATTTGCCAGAGTGATGCTACCACTGCCTCAAATATTCAACACATGCTTCATAAGGCAACATCTGTTCTGCCCCATGGATACACCATAAATGCTTTTATATTGAGCTTTCAAGATTTGTAGCCTGGCTTGAAAATGCAATTAATTTCCTACTTAAAGCACAAGTATGTCTTGTTATTTCAAACCTCCTAAGTGCAGCCCCTAAGACTTTTGAGAGAAGAATGAGAGAAAAAAAAAATTACGTGGATCAATGCAAACTAATCTGTTTGATCAACCAAAAAGGATTATAAAGTATTTTTAACCACACTGGTTATTAAATATCTCCATGATTGTTTTTTATTTCTGCAACATAAACTAGCCCTGAAATGAGTTTCATACTAAAGCCTCGATATTTCTAGGCAGTTGCTTAGAAACTTCCATACAATCTCCCCACTTTCCATTTTTTTTCTGGATGTATTTAAGGTTGTGGTCTGTTTGAAAGGCCACTAGGAGGAAGAGGAGAGTAATGACAAAAGGAGGAAATGTTTTCACATACCAAGCACATTCAAAGTTTAAACTAATCAGTGTTTGCCCAACAGTGAATACATAAGGTTGCCCTTGTTAAGCTACCCTGGATATGCCAAGTTTACACTGAATATTGCATTTCAAAAAAATGATATTTAAGAACTATTTTCTTCATATACAGATGGTTATTGATTCATGAATATCCACTGGGTTGCTTTACAGCTCACTATTTTTTATGCTTCTGCAGGCAATGATAAGTTCAGATAATAGACAATATGCTGAGGTATAGCGCTCCTGGCACTGCGCAGCTACTGTTTGAAATAGGCCATAAAACTTCAAAAGACATATAATATTCAGAATTAACTTTGCCTTATGTTTTCTCTTTTTCTTCCATTTCAACGAGAAAACAGTCTCCAAAAACATTTCCAAAACCCATATAAAAGAGTAAAGTGTTGTTCCAATGTCCCACAAGCTGAAGGTCAATTGTGCTCACCTCCTGCCCAAAATTTTATGTCTGTCTGATCAATTTACCCTGCAGAATCAGTAGTGACAGTTTGGGAAGGTGCATCAGTGAAGAAAAATTCAGACAGCAAATACAAATCAAGAAAACTGAAAAGCTGTAGGAAGAAGAGAATCTTAAGGATATTTCCAAACCCAGGCAGTTTCCTGCTCTCCATTTCACTACAAGCACAAACAACACACAAAAAGATAAACACATCCATCCAACAAGCTGGAGTTGAAGGCAGACTCTGGTTCATAACCATGAGAGGACTTGTTCCCATAAGTCAGGGTAAGGAATGGATGTACTTGAAAATACAACAGTGGCAAAGATCCATTACTTGTAAGTTACACAATGTAGAATTTTAGGAACAAAACAGCGCACTCAATTTCAGCTGCCTGAAGGCACAACAAGAAAAGCATCACTTTGACCATAAGTTATTCATATGGCTCATTACAATAGTAATTTTCAAAATCTCTCTGTATCTTTTGGACTCCAGGACAGGTAGTCCAAGACAGATCATGCCTTGGAAGAACAAGTCCACAAAGTTTGCAAATACACCATATATTTAGGAAATCTTTTTCAACATGCCCTTTTTCAACACAGTAGGCTGTTTTTCAGAATAGGACAATTTCATTGCCAAGTCCTGTATTGTTTCAGTTTTTTTAAGTACATGTGACTTCACTGATAACACAGTTTGGAGCTGGTTTTTAGGCATCAGTCCTTTATGCACCTGTAGGCACACAGCTCGTCCTGTTACTATCTATACAGCCGTGTCTGAATTCTATGTGCAGAACAACAAGCAAATACAGATATGAAGATGTGAACAGGGCTGACTCCTGACTATTGAAACCCATCTCCATAATCATGTTCATCATCACACTCATCATTAATGTAGTAAACATGCTACATTAACTTAGCATATGTTGCATTAGTTCAGAGCTTTCAGTACCTAGATGGAAATTTAAATTATTGCCTCTCTTCTACTTCAGTAAACTCAAAAACACCTGCCTTTTTCTGGAGAGGAGGAATATAAAAATGCCCTCAGCTTTTCTAATGCTATACACTGTAGAGCAGCAAGGATTTACCTTAAAATAGCCAAAAAGTGGTAGCAAATTCATAACTAAGAATTGCTTGAGGTACCCACTTCCATTAGCACTGAAGAGATGTTGCCATCTGAGCTTTTGGCCAATATTCTCTTTACTAAGCTATTAGTCACTGCTGTCTTAGGCAGATAATTATTATTTTCAATATTTATCCTATTTGAGCCCTAAAAATCAGAATAGGTAGACATGATGTCATAAACCAAGAGGTTTCCCCCAAATACTTTTGTTTTTACATACGTACAAAAGGCAGTGTAATTAAGAATTTTTAAAATTTTAAAATCCAAGCAATCTAAAGTTATCTCTTACTTTCAGAAACCTTAATAAACTTTACCAGTGAGGACACTCTTAATAACACCTAAACATTTGCAAACTGTCTCAGAAGAGCATTTGAATTTTTAATGAAACAGGTCAGTGAGAGATTTGGAAATTTATCTGTATTTATACATGTGCATTCATCATGTGAACATATGATAAAAGAAATTGGAGTAATATATAAGTTAAATAGTTTATATATTTAATATATATAAATTAAATGGTTATAAAATACTGTACTACTATCTTAGCAAGGTATTACTTCATAATGTGCAAAGGCTTCAAAAACTGCTGAAGAGATTAGAAAAACATTTAGAAATTGCTTGGCTGACCTAAGCTAGTAGCAGAGTCATAGGTCACCTTTGCAGTCTTGGGTCATGTCAGTACATCAGAACGATTTAAAGTAGTTTTAGAGGTGTCTCAGTTGGAACTGTGCTTCACATTCACCTGCCAGCTTTGTTATTTCAGTGGCCATGCAGGTGGCTGTCTGCAAAACTGACACTTAAAACAAGCAATAAAGTGTTGGAGAATGGATGAGAGTCTTTGCTTCTGTTCATAGAGCATCACTGCTTATGCTGATGGATAGGAAGTAAGAAGAAAATAAACTTCTGAAAAGCACTTGAAAGTTTTTAAGGACACCAGTGAAGCATTCTTCCCGCATTAAAGAACTTGCCTTTTCTTGGGAGAGATTTTAGCGCTGTATCATTCCACTTCCCTCGCTTTAGTACCGACAGTAAATCCAACATTATGCATTGTTAACACAGCAATTACACTTTCCACTCCATAAAGCAGCCTGTCGTCATCTGGAGCTCTGTGCCATCTGGAGGGCCAGCTGACAGCACGGTCACCTGGGGCCAGCGGGAACTGAGCTCCGATTGCGCGCTCGCGGCACAGCAGACGAGCGGAGAACAAATTCTGTCGAGCCATTCACAGAGCCTCGTATTGACAACAAATTTTGTCAATTAGAATATAACTATGAATGCTTGTTCATTTAAAACAAGAAATGAATTATTCATACTTCAAACATTCCCTTTTCCAGGCTCTTTGTCTCTTCTCATCTAGAATGGTTTGAAGCAGCCCCACAACTCCTAGTGAAAGGCGGCCTTGTGCATAGTTATTCTTTTGGTATTCATGATGGAAAGTAAGATTTTTGAAATGACCCGAATAATTTAGGAAAAGAAACCACATCCGAAATTGAAACAGGCACGCAGAGCCTGGAAAGATTATATATTCTGGATTATTCTGTTCCTTGTCAAAAACAGTTCTGGGAAATAATAATACATCAAAAAAGTTACGCCCTACCTTGATTCCCTCCCCAACTTGGCAATCTTCATGTCAATAACCAAAAATTAACATACTGAGAAGTTTTGAATCCTGCTGTAAGACAGTTTGACATTTCTGTATTTTTTAATAACTGCAAGAAAAAGTTATCATCATAGCTACTTCCCAGTAGGATAAATCAATTAGTAACTAAAAATACAAAATCAGATTCAGAATTTATCAACTGATGCCTCTGTGGAACCCACACACTCTCTAGCATCAGCTGTTATTATGCATGTTCTGGTAAAGCAGCTCGATTTCTCTGCATATGCTTCAACTGACAATATAGCTTCTTTTATGTCCTCCTATACAAGTTCTGCATAAAACTAAAAAAAATTCTACTGCGAATAGCTTTCAACTGGCAAATTCTCTGATGTGTGAAGAAAACATTGTTCAACCTTAGGTTGCCCCTAGTTCAAAACAAAATTTATACTTGAGATTTTTTTAAATGATGCTATGACTGCATCTCATCAGAGCAAGCAGAGAAATCTGTTATGACATTCTTGCATGATGCCATTGGAGATTTATGCCTTATCTAAAAGCCATTACAGGACAGGAACAATCATTTTCTTAACCATGGAAGAGACTTGAATACTCCAACAAATGATCTTGGAGCCACCAAATTGGCTTAGTTCAAATCATAACTCCTCCTCTACCTTGGCAGTTGCTCTCTGTACTGAATAAGTACTTTTTGTACGCATAAAATAGTTGTGCACAATGAATCTTTGCCCCAGATCTCTTCCAACTGATTAACATCAGTAAAACTGCTCTTTTACTTTTCAAGCTTTACTGTGGACCATCTAATTATTTTATTCATCCCAATAAGTTCTGGCCTCTTCTAGAAGCCTGCAAAATATCTCAGACTGTGCAGCTTAAACAGATACCAGGAACTATCGCTACAAATTAAGCGCTTGTGAAAACAAGATTTCAGAACCAGGGAGGCTGGAATCACATTACAGAGTGATTCTGTGCTGGGACAGGAATAGTGCAATATTAAATAGAGACGAGCATAAATGAAATGGCAGAGGCTTTTACTTAGCAAAAATACATAACCATAAAGAAACCAAGCTATGGTAATAACAGTTTCATCTGCATACTTGCAGCTTCATTGGGAATTTTGTGAGCACAACAATATTGCTCATGATTTACAACTTCCCCTAGGGAACAGAAATTAAAGATTAGAGCATTGGCATTTTCCCAGTGTCATTCACATGTGCAGATAATTTTCTTGGCTGAAGGGATAACCGTTCCTGCAGAAATCACTGCAGCAGTCTCACAAAAGGAAGACTGCTGACATCTTGCACTCCCCTCTGATTCTCAGTGAGATGTCCTAAGTACAACTTCTTTTCCAGACCTAAGCTCTAAGACTCCAAGGCCAAGAAAGAGATGAGACCTCCACCTCTTATACACAACAGCCCTACAACACAGAGCCTGCACAGCTTTCAAGGAAGAATATTTCAACCTTTACAAGGTTGCAAGAATAAAGTTTCTGCAAAATGACTTAATTTCTTAGCATATGGATTTCCTTTCCTGGTATGCTACTGTGACTCAAATTCCTTTAAAAAAACCCAACAAAAAAACACCACCCCCAAAAAACCCAAACAAACAAACCCACGCCACATAAAAGCAATGGAGCTGTGTCAAGGGAGGTTTAGATCAGCTATTATGAAAAAATTCTTTTCCCAGAGAGTGGTGGGGCACTGGAACAAGCTCCACAGGGAAGAGCAGCACCAAGTCTGCTCGAGCTGGAGAAGATTTTGGACAACACTCAGGTGTACGGTGGGATTCTTGATGCTGTCCTGTGCCAGGCCAGGAGCTGGAATTCTGTGATCTTTGTTGTTCCTTCCAGTTCAGGGTATTCTATGATTCGTCTCATCACCAGTCTTGTTTTTCAGTCTGCCTTCTATTATATACAGAAACTGCAACTTTTATAACCTGCAGGAAGCGAGCTGAGGTCTGCAGCACGCCCTGCCTGACACATCCATGGCTGACTGCTCTCGGAGAGAGACTTAGGAACTGCAGGGTCCTGTGCTCTGAGCCCCAGTGTTACACCAAGAGCTTGTTTTAAGAGCAAGAAATTTTCATTTCAGCAGTCATTACACCAGAAATCTTTCTGCTCAATGACTCCCTTGAATACTAGATGTACTAGCTGAATCTTTTTAACCTGATGATTTCCCCAAGAAAGGTGGTTCAATCTGTTATGTATGGAAAAAGAGGACCACTATAAGAAAGAGTCAATAGATAGTGATTATATTCTGCTTTTTTTTTTTTTTTAAATTAAGGGGTTTACAGAAGCGTGAGATGAGTACTTGAGAAAGGGGGATGTACAAGCAATCTAACGATGTTACCAAATACCAATCTCTTGACTGCAGACTAACACTCTGTGATTCACAAGCCACAAGAGTCTCAACTACATGTTCAGAAAGCATTCAGTTATACAGTGATAGAAAATAAACAGTGAGCAAAATTTAGAAACCTCAGTCTTCCAATATATTCACTAATACTGACATTTCCCATAATATTTGTTCCACCAGAACAGGGCTTACTTTTCCAATAAATAGCTTTTGTGTTCCTAATCTTTCCTTGGCACTATATTCAAGACAAGCAAGTCTGCTCAGGTATTACAAATAGAGAGGACTGTGGTCATTGGCAGAAAGTAATCATTATATTAAACATTTGCTCAATATTCAAATCAAGAATAAGGTATATAACAGGGCAAGTGTCAAAGAAGTGTGAAATACCATTGACATTCTAAAACAATCCATAGAAGTTTTTGGTCTCTGACTGTGTGACTGAAAAATCTAAATTGTTCATTGGCATGGCTGGTCTGGGCATAGATATATTAAGAATATTCAGATAAGTTAGGTTTGGTGAATTTTAACACTGACAGCTGCAGTGAAGAGAGATTGCTAGGGAGATTTAGGAAGATGTGGAGAAATGCTCTGGAAAAAACAAGAAGGCATTAAATCTTTTCGTAGATTACCTTTTACATTGTAAATAAAGTCTTTCCAAAGCAGACTACCACAGGAAAATCACATTACAGCCAGGTCCACAAATTCTATTAATTAGGGCAGTTATTGCTTTACATTAATAGTCTCTTTTCAGAGAAATAACTATTTGGATAATGGACGAAAACAGTGTTAAATTACAATGAATTTTTTTAATAGAGCTGTTATTCCCCATAGTAATTAAATTTTAAAGAAAAACACACTACATTTTACAACAACTAGATGGCACTGTTCAAATAAACTGTTCTGTTCATGCTCATTTATCTGCTCATTAGACTGAGTTTTCTGTTTAAGCAATTAGTTAAATTTAGAATAATAATTGCCAAACTTCATGAGAATTTAAAATAGGGGATTTTTGATCAAAAGAGATCCTTTGCTAAAACAAAGCCTCAAACAAATTTTCTCTAATTTCAAGTATTGACAGAAATTCCAGCCTGACAGAACTCAATGGCAAAATTCCCAGGTGACTTGGGAAAATACAGAGTTTGATTCATGATGCCAGCATTCATTAGTGGGATTATATAAGTTTCCCCAAACTTTGGCTTCTTTTATTCTCTTTCCCCACCACACTAACACACATAAATAATTATAATATTCAGAGGAAGGAAATGTTTGATATTGTCCACAGTATAGTGAAGTCTGATCATGTTCTCTCTCCAGCAGAGGTAGGCAAGGATTCCAGGTACTTTACTGGCAGTAATTCCCAGCATTATGGGAACTGATTGTTAGTAAGGAAGAAGGCAACATAATGAATGAAACACCAGAGTCAATTTTCAAAAGCCTTCAAGCAGTGATCTGTACAATGGGATGGAATAAAGAAAAGCTGGCACTACTGAAAGGGCTGAAGTTAGCTCACGTTAGAGGTATTTTTGAAGAGGAAAGATATTGTCTCTATTATTTCTCATGCTTTGCTTCTATTTTATGTACATATGCACTTATGTATCATTTAAATTATTGCCTAGTGAGTAATACAGCAGACAAAGGAGAGCATTTGGTGCCTACGCACAGGACTTGGGAGAGCATTCAACAGCACAGAGTGTTCCTCAGAGGCAGGCTGCTTGCCTGGCTTGTTGAGTGTCCATCCTACTAAACTGCAGAGTTAAATTCTTTATTGGCTTCCAGCTTATGTGCTTCAAACCACAAAATGCACATGGGGTAACTTGTCTCGTGTATTACAGCTACTGACACACTAAACAAGTTAAACTCCGCTTTAAATATTAACAATTTAAAAAAAAAAAAAAATCAACATAAAGCCTATACAGGCAAATAGTGACCTCAGTTCAGCCTGTGTTGCTCGCTATACTTCATCTCCTGCTGCAGAGAGGCACAAAGCAGGTTCCCAGAACAAGAGACAAGTAAATGGGCTTTAACAGCCCTGACTGTGAGGCACAGGGAGAAACCCCTGAAGGAGCAGGGAAGTGCCCATTGCACAATCATATCCTTGTGAGGAGTACACAGGGCCAAAGTGCACCTAATTCAGGGAGACAAAGCAAGCAGGGAAAACCATACAAGGGATTATAGCAGTACTGCTGTAATTGTATGATCAATTAATTTGCTGCACAGCCAAATACTCGTTGGTCAATGCTGAGCAGACAACCCCTGCTCAGCATAACCCTGCACTGACCACTGCCAGTGGCAGCTTCCCAGAAACATGGAGTTGCTCTTTCTGAGGAGGACACCAGGAACAATGTTATCCCAGATACACAAAATTCCCTTGAGTGAGGTCATGCATATGGATAGAGGTACAAGTACAGCTCCTTCCTCCATTTTGCTGGCTTTTGTCCCACACGCTGTTTATCCTGGAAATGCCCTGAATGCAGGAATGCAGTCAGGTGTCCTGGCAAAGTCTCCTTCCAGTATCAATGCTTTGCCTTTATGCTTGCTTACCTTCTCCAAACATACACAATATAGTTTAATGAGAAATGTTTCCCCTGTACGCAAGCCAAGGTCCGGAGAGAAAATTAAATAAGTAATAAAATTAGTGGAGCAGAGAATAAAAGCTCTGTGTCCTAGCTGAGGAGTACATCCTTGCCGGCAGGCTGGAAAGCTATTCTTTTCTTGTTCCGTCCGATCGCCTATTGAACTTTTTTTGTACAAGGTAGGACAGGTCTAACAGGAAGGTAGGGCATCCTCCCAGGCAGTGGAGGAACACGATTTCAAGTCTCCCACTTGTCAGGCAGTTACCTTCACTACCAGATTATTATAAAACAGGGCAGCCCCTTCCTCCAGCATAACAAACACAGATCTTAGTTGTCTTTCCTTGCAAATGCCACAACATAAATTGTCCCACATGTTACAAAACCTGTTTTTCACACCAGCTCAGGACACAGACCCAGACTGATTAAAATATATTTTGAGTGACTGCCTGTGATTCCTTTTTCACCCCACAACAGCACAGGGGTGGTGATATGATAGGAAAATTAATTAATTTATTCCCATAGACTCACAGGACCTAAACAGATTTCCCAGTGGGGTCTGCTGAGGTCTCACAGGAGAGCTTTGAGCCAAGGACTCCAAGTACGTGAATACAACCGTATGTGAAAGAACCAGCACAAGCCTGTGAGCTAAAAAGTTGTGTCCACGTAGAGGCTACACAAAGGCTCAAAGAAACAGCTTGCCCTCCACCAGACAAATCACGTCACTCTGCTTTGCTTCACTAATCCTTTTACAAACCACATGCTTTCAAATGCAAACACAGTGAATGTTTTAAGGGAACTTTGCTAAAAGGATCCATAAACCGAATACTTCAAAATATTATGCAGATTGCAAATTACTTGCATTTTGATTGACTAATCAGCTTCCTGAAAAAGAGCTCTCTATATACTACGATTACTGTCTTGATTGGAATTCAGCCTTGGCAACCTCCTATATTTTAGCAAATCCATACATTTATCTTCGTTAACAAAGATTCTGGAGCTTTTTCTTTTGTTGTAATTGCCATGATGTTTTGTTCCTTTATGTTTAAAAAAAATAAGCATTGTCTGAGATCAGTAAAACTCTTTTGTGATTGTGTTTAAAATGAAAAAAGATTGTATTTAGACTGACAACTCCTGCAACACATTCACAGTTTGGAAAGCATCTGAAAGATTTTAAGAGTGAATTTTCACTCCATGCTTGCTTCTGTTCACAGCCTGATCCTGAGGCTCAGCTGAGGCTTTTTGGCTCACCTCAGAAAGATGAGAGGGTTAATCTAGAAGCTCTGTTGTTTTCAAATGACCTTCTCTCCTTCTTGAAAAGCAATAAAATTGAAGGAGCGACAGAGTGACTAATGTTCAAAGTAAAAGGGAAATAAAATAAGAGATCCTACCAGCTCTAGGCATTGGGAGCCTGCACTGAAGAGCTTTGCAGCTCTAGTGAACATGCTCTCAATTTATCACAATGCTGCCTGCTGTTTATGAGGATATTGTTCATCTCCATGAGAAAACTTCCCATCCTGCCAGAGCAAACTGTACCTGAGCAGAGCACACCAAAAAGCTTACTCTGCCTGCTGGAGCATCACTGGGAAAGTAAGCCGAAAGTGCTGTACCAATCACAAGGTGTTAGAACTAATTTTCCTAATGGAGAAAGGGAGCATTTATGATTTGCAAAGCATCAAGACTACATCCATGTAGACATCCTTTTCCCTACTGATCATCCAAGTTCCAAACATATAAGTAAATAAATCAATCTGTACCCCTAACAACACCACTCACCATCTCTGGTGGATGCTCAGACTCCTGCTGGCCTCACATGTGGGATTCCCTGCACCCCCTGAGCAGATTTGCACCCCAAGCAGCACCAGCTCAGGAGCAGAAGCAGGGACATGCCCATCAGGCCTGCACCAACCTAAACCTGTGCAAAGTGACAGAGGTGGATGTGAAAAGGTGACAGCAGTGTTAACAAAGCACGAACCCAGCCCTGCAAGTTTTGGGAAGGCAGGGCATAGAGAGGATAGGCTGAAGGGGTCTTGGCACTTTGGGGTTTTATGTAAAAGTGTTTAAGAAAGATGCTGTGTTCTTATTTCTGTCATGAAAAAGTTAAATGAGCACAGTCTGTCTATACCTTGAAGGCAGGGTGAGAGAGAATATCTTCTACCTAGAGATTAGCAAAAATGCTAGAGAGTAAAGCAGACTTGTAAAAAGCCAAGTTTTTGTGCTAATGAAGGAGAAATGTCAGGGGTTCCCCCTGCCCAATTCCTGTTTTGTGGGAAATATTGACAAAGGCAAATACATAAAAACATGGATCATTATCAAAAATAAATACATACTCAGATCAAATCTCCCTGTGTCACCTGTTCAAAGTCACATCATAAATGCTTCATTTCCTGCACCACAGCCTACAGCCAGCAGACATTCACAGCTCTTCCCTGCATGCCACAAACCTTGAAAGCTCCAGCTTTCAGATGACTTCCTGTGCGGTCTCTCCCACTGGAAGTCTGAGTTCTATTGCTCTGGTATCCAAAAAACAACCCCAAAAAACCCAAAAACAAACAAACAAACAAAAAAAACCCCAAAACAGCACCCCCCCCCAAAAAAAAAAAAAGAACCAACCCAACTTATTTCTATCCTAACTTTGGTCATTCAGCTTTCCTGCTGTCAATACAGATGGGCAGCTCTCCTTTCTCCTGTAAACCTCCTACCTGATGTTCATAAGGAAAGTAGAGATGGATCTACATCAGAGTGGGGCCAAGCACCTCAGTAATCACATGCTAAGGGAATAAATGACAACAGGGGGGAAAAGTAATAGAAGTAAACTCTTTTCATGAAAACAAGAGCTTTCTCCCCATTTCTGTTAACAGACCAGGCTGGATGGGGCTTTGAACAACCTGGTCTAGTGGAGGCTGGGGGGGATTTGTAACTGGGAAATCATTAAGGTCCCATGGCAGGGGGTTTGTAACTAGGGAATCCTTAAAGTCCCTTCCAACCAAAACCATTCAGTGATTTTATGACAATACTGATGAACTCATGTGGCTTTCCGTCCCACAGTGCCATGGTTGGGGTAGAAAGACAGCAGTTAGAAAATTTCTTGCTAGGAGACAATTCAGAAGGAGAAAATATATACAACATGTAAAGAAAAACCAATTAAGTAAAAAGTGGGGAAATCAGAAAAATGGTCCGTTCTCAGCAATTTGAAATATTTCACATGACTCTGAACAAATTAGTCACAGAATTAAAATATGACATTTTTTGTTTCAGAAGAGCTTTTAAAAACCATCTCCACCATCTGTTGCTATTATATGATCACTTAAGCTGTAGAAAATCCTTCCAGAATAGTTTTGCTACATGAAAGTTAAATTACAGGTGGTATTTTAATTTTCACAGAATATCTGGATTCCAACAGGAATGAAGTTGTCACCAAACTGATTTGTGTTTGGGTTTTTGTTTGTTTCCTTTGTTTTTAGTTTCACTATTAACATTTAAGTCTTTTTCCTTCCAAAAATTCATGAAAGTTTTCATAACATTTGCACGACAGCTCTCCAAAAGACAAATTAAGTACAAAAAGCCTTTTTGGATGACACCAATAATGACATGAAACAAAGCAGCCAAGAAGGCAAACAGAACACTGATTGTGGAAGTGTAACTTGTGTGAACAAAATGACAGACTTGTATTTATTAACACTTGTCTACACTTGGAATTTTATCAGAATAGTTATCCCAGAATAACTGCTTTAATTGAAACCAAAATAACTATTCTGGAATAATTACCAAGAAGGTTTCTTAGGCATTGGAACTAGTTTAGCATGATAAAAGAAATACACTTTAAAAATTTATTTTCTTTTTAATTCAATAAAAGAGTTTGCACGTCTCCCAGTACAAGATCCCCATTCTACCACAGCCTAATTCTGTCCTAAAATGCACTGTGGTCAGTGGTACGGACTCTGCTGACCATAGGGTCAGAGCACTGCAGCCAACGAGGTCAGAAAAATGCACCTTCTGTACCATAACAATTCATGGCATAATCTCCAGACAAAAACCAAAGAATGACCAAGCACGCAAAGGTTCCACAGTGAGTGAGTCTGACCCCAGAAAAGGCAGGTGAGGAGTCAAGAGGAGAAGAAATTTGGGGTCAACTGTCTACTCTGGAAATCCTGACTCGTTATCCCATTGAGTCAAAGAACATTGAAATGGCCCTTGGGGAATGTTGGCACCTGAGGAGTCATCAGCCCTGTCACAAATTGTCTGCTACTCATGTGTCTGTTCCCAGGGAGGTGTCCACACAACAAACCCAGATTCCATATTTGATGGCAGAAACAGTAAGAGGAGGAAGGCAAAATTTCATCAAGAAATCTCAGAATATCCATATACAATTTAGAACTTCAGAATCATTTAAGCAGAAATATAAGCTTGCTTAATAGATTTACAGGGTCAGCAGAGCTTCTCTTGTGTCCTCACTGTGGCTTGACCTACTTTAAATATAAATATTCACATTCTAGTCTAGTGGCAATAGGCAGGCAGGTTATTTCAGGCCTCAAGGTCAGGCTGAATTTGTCTGGGGCATTGGTGAAAGCCAGCTGGCAGCCTTCCTTGTCTATTGTTGTGTTTCCCATCGCAGTTCCCTTTTACAGAGGGGAATTAAAAAAAAAAAAAAAAAAAAAAAAAAAAGGAAAAAAAAAAGCATATTCATTGTCTAATCAAAGATCTTGCCTTTGCTTCCCTCCAAAGCAGTGACTTACAAGAGAATAAGATCAGTGCCACTGGAACACACTGACACCATCACTCAGCAAACTCAAAACATCACTCAGCAAACAGTGCTCTGAGTAACTGAGGCCACTGCTGCTTGAAACAGAAAGCAACACAAGGCAAAGTGCCCGTACATGACTGAGCATCTCCTCTTATTTTGTGCGCCCATTGGTTTTGTTCACACCTGGGGCTGCTCTTGCTCTTAGCAAATTTTCTCCAGGTTGAACCTACACACTTTTGAGGTGCAGCCTTGGAGAGGTGTGAAGCACTGTGCAGTTGGGGTAGAAAAACAGAAACAAAACTCCCAGCAACAAAAGCAGAAATAATCTGCAGTTATGTCAGGCCAAAGCTCAAAATGGAAAAGCAACAAGAGGTGTTTTGTTTTTGTAGTCTTGGCTGAAATTTTTGAACACTACCATAGAAAACACATTCTCAGAAAAATAACGAAAAACATTATTGGAAAACTTAAAAGCTCATAAGAAAACATTTGTCTGATAGAGCTTAGCTATGAAAAGCAGTTATAAAATTTATTATTAAGAGACAAGTGAAAGTATTTTGGAAGAGTCTGGTGTATTCTGTTTAGAGGGAAAGGGCATAATTGGAGTCAGCACAGTAAAGATACACATTTTATCACATTTTTCCCCTTTCACATCCCCTTTCACTTAACTACACTGTCATTCTCTTTAAAGTTAAACTTCTATTCAATCCAATTTTTGCTGCCTCTTCCCGTTATTCTTCATTCCTACTCTTAAGAGTGGCAAGGCATCAACCACAAACAGAGCTCTATCATGCGAAGCATCACACACTGAACAGCAGATAATATTTAACTGCTCCCACTACGAGCACAGGGGAGGAATGGGATGTGAAGAAAGGAACTCAGAGCAGCAAATACAATGAAAAATGACACATGCATGACTGGAATTTGCTAGGGGCTGGATAGGGCTAAGAGGTATGATAGTCATGGGAAATGAATACTGCTGGGTGGAAATGGGGACACAGGGAAACACAAAGTGAAGCCAAGGTGAAATGTTCAGCTCCTGGCAATTCTTCAGCTCATCAACATATGGCTGTAAAACTGCAAATAGTGACTATAAAACTTGATTGCATACAGAAGGTAAATCTCAGTTGATCCAGAGCTCATATTAATCTCACCTCAGTCCACATCTGTGAGCCCACCTCTGCTGAGCTGCCCCTGAGAGAGCCCACTGATAAATCTATTCACAGCATTTATGACTGCTTGGTGAACTTGTTCAAACCAGGAATTTTGAAAACCAATTTAAACACCTACCTAACAATTATTTTTCCCAGAGTTTTCATAAGTTTTTCCCTTTTGAAGACTGTTTTCTTATCAGAAGTGAACTGCCTGCCTCTCACTGTTACAGCAGCAGAACTGTAAACAGATTATAGCCTATAGTACTAAAACGAGACAATCATTTGCACCTAAATTCTGAAACCACAAACATTGTTTTACTGTCTTTGCTGAGAAAAATATTAAATAAAATAAAGAATAAAAATTTAAAATCCTACAGGCACACAGGAGCTAGAGAATGGAAATGGTGATTAAAGTATTTTCCATGCCAATTTTAAAGCTTGAATGAGAATGGTACAAAATTCTTCCTGCAATCAACCTGCTATTCTACAGCTCCCTGTGGAGGGACTGGAATAATCCAACTAGTTTCACATCTGTGAGCAAGACCTGCTCGCCTGCATTAGCCTTTCCTCAGAAATAACAGTTACCAGACAAGTCAGGAAAAAGTCATCTAAGGACATAAGTTTTGCTCTGCCTACTTGGTACATAAATTATTCTTTATGCTTGATGCTTCCTATTTCAATGGACTGCCATCTATGTGAAGTTGCTGTCCACCTTTTCAAAGGAGGGACATTTTAAAACTTATCAGGATTAACTGCTCTTCACACACATGCAAAAAAATGAGGAAAAGGCCAGATCATTCTCATGCAGAACACACTAAAGCTGGAATACAAATCAAGGAAGAAACCAGAAAATTATGTAACAAACTACTTTTTGAGCCAAAGAAATAATTTGAAAGACAAGATTTGCAACAGCTAACTCTAAAGCCTGCTTCTCTTCCCTTCAAAAAACTCTAGTCTCCCAGAAATACCTTACTAAGGTGCACAAACTCAGCTGAAGCCTTCAGAGTTATTATTTTGCTGTTTGCATTGGTATTGGGTTGACTGGTTTGGGTTTTATTGCTGCTGTTGTTTTTAAGATATGCTTTTAAGATATTTTGATTTTTAAGATATAAAGATTATTTATATATCCTTAAAATACCAAAGATATATACCCATGTTGAAACCTTTAAGACTATGTCTATGAAAAGTCAATTCCTTCACAATCAAAAGCGTGAGGAACAAATGGTGTTCTAAATGCCTCAGCTGTATCTCACTTAATCGAAAAAGTTGCTCGGTAATAGCCCCATGTAATAGAGTTTGAGGTTATCAATTAATTTCACAGTGAGACTTGGTAGAAAAAATACACTTGAACCAGAAGAGGAAGAATAATTTTCCAGTGAGTTGTGTGGAATAGTGCATATCCAGAGTAGACATCCAGACAGACATCCAGGCATAACAGCAAGTGATATTTGCTGATATTATAATCCTATCTCCTTAGACACAATCCCAATAGAGCAGAAAATCACTTATTCTAAGTTAATCTTATTTAGGCAACACAGGTTAACTTTAATTACTAATTAATCCCCCAAGAACCTTCCTTCTGCTTCATGAATTGATAATCCATCATCACTTATGATTCTTCACTTGAACAAATGAAAGGCTTGTAACAAACCAGGGTGAAATACTTAATATCAGATTTTTCCAGGACTGTATGACTGAAAATACTGATCCTGAAGCTAAAACTTCTCATTCTATTTTTGAGTTTTGTAATATTTCTTGTTTTTTCTAGTAATCTTATATAAATTTAGAGTCAGCTGTTTTAGTTTGTCATATTCTTGCCTTGCCACAGACCAATTATTTAGAAAGTGTTTAAAAATTGATAATAATCTAAAATTACAATATATAATAATTATGATAGATTAATAAATATTAGTAGTTTTGTTTCTTTTTAAACAGTATTACTACTGATTATTCCTATTTTTAAATGTTCTTGTGTTCAAGCCAAAGCTTTCCTTCAAGTCATTTTGTCTTGATGAAAGCCTGATATTATTTTTTCATATATTCTACTATTTCATATATTTATTTTGCGAACTGCAAAGCATTGCAGACATGGGCAGCTTTTGTCCTCAAACAGAGCGAAAGCAAAGGTCACATCCAGCCCCATGAAGTCTTTTTATTTAAATCAGGAGGCACAATTGCAGAATGCTTTTTTGTTAAAAAACCAAAATGAAGCAGAATAAAAACAAAACCACCACACTAAAACACCACACATTGAACAAAATGAAACCCAACAAAAGCACACCAAAAACCGCTATAAAATTATCTACCCAGGACAAACACATAATTAGTCCTCACATTCAAAAGTGGAAAATACACCCCAGTAAAGAGCTAAGCTTTCTGTTCATCAGTGAATCAGGTTTCAAGGAAAAATAGTCTATAGGCTATAATCCTCCTTATTTTTCTTTTTTTCACTTTCTTGGAAGATTTGGCTCATTTCCCAACACGTTTCCAAAGCGCTTTCTCCTGCATTGTTGGAAAGGAGACAATTGTGGAACCATTTGATCAGCTCAGCTGCGCAAATCTGTTGTGTTTCATAGCTTATTTTCAGGGACAGAAATATTCTGTGTCTGTCTTCATACCTCCAGATAAGGAGCAGAGAAGTATTTGGGGAAGAATATTTGCCAAGACAATGTCAAGCATAACGTGACTTTTTTCCACCTCCCAACTCTTGAGCATTAAGCTTTCCTCTCACATGACAGATAATGAAAATCTTAAATGTATTTCCCATTCACCTCCAAAGGAAAAACTTCATTTGCTAAAACATTCTGGGCCATCAAGTGTAACTAATCAGAGGGTACATCCTGACACTTTCCAGATGACTGTGGTAAGCTGACACTAGGATATCTGAGGTGGTAAATGTGACATTCTATTTCAGCATGAATTATTTAGAAAATTCACCAGAGTTAAAGACAAAAAAAGATACCTATGTCAAAACAGCTATTAAAAGCAGGATAACATTGCTTTGAAAATTATTTCAGTAGGCAATAGGTTCCAGTTTAATTTATTCATTAAGGCTGCAAACTTTCCCTTAGAGCATTGAGAGCCTGCTCTCCAATGGCCATAGGTTCAGTGTGAAAGAGGATGAGAAGAAATTCAGAGGTGACTTTGTTGCTGCCATCCACTGCAGTGCACATGTGCACTCACTGACCCAGCAGACCTCAGAACAGCTGATATTTAACCTTTAAACTACAAACTACAGCCCCTGTCCATGCCGACAGCAGGCCCAGCCTTCTATACCCCATGGAATACAGATGGCATCACCCTCTACTCATGAATGACTGAGGGAAGAGAAAGCCCACAACAAAACAAAATCAAAATTCACCACAAAAACCTCACAAACCTGGTAGAAAGGTATGTTTTCTGTGTTCTTAAAAGAGAAGTTCATTGTAGAGAACTTACAACAGCAGTCACAACCCTATCAATATTTTTTTCACAGAGAATAACTTCAGAGACCTTTGATTCCTTGTTATATTGGTCACAGAGAATGAAGGCAGAAAGATTTAAGGCAAGGCTTAAAGTTTCTGGTTTTGATACTCACTCTGAGTAGATTCTCATGGAACCCTGCAGTTATTAGGCTCTTAATAAAGACAAACAAAAATCAAGAGATAAGAGCAGAAATAATTTTAATTTAACTGGCTCCTGAAAAGGTATATTTTCAGGCCTACTTTAAATACAAATACTGGAAAAGTGAAATTAGTAAATTTGTCACATTCTTCTGTGTTTTCAGCTATTGTTTCCAAGGAGACATAAAAGTAACTATCCAGGTAAATAATGTCTCACTCAGAGCTACCAGAATGCAAGAAGAGAGAGTTAGCAATGGCAAAAACAAAAGCAGATAATTTCATAGAATCACAGAATAGTCTGGGTTGCGAGACAGGCTCCACCAAGAGACAAAGGAGGGAGAACAGGAGGAGATAGGCGGAAGAACAGATGACTGAATCCAACAGCTGAGAACGCAAAGAAAATTATTTAATGTGAAAAATACAGCTGGCACAGAGGTGAAACATCAAGATTGATCCCAAATGCCAGTTGTATGATCACTTCCACCCTGCAGGAGTTCCACAACTTTGCTGAAGGCAGGCAGGAGAGTATCAGCAAACCCTCTATTTTAAGAGGAGGTGCAGAGACATCCAATACTGACTGTTGTATATGGATGTTCATTGGTAGAATACATTCTTTTTAATATTTAATTTTTCCACCTGTCACGTGATTTTTTAAAATAGTCTCTGTAAATAGAAAACTAATAAAAGCTTAGCCCTAATAGCTGTGTCATATGCTTGAAAAAAAAGGTCCATTTTCCCTACAATGGAGACATTTCTGCCATCATCCCAAACAGCACAAAGAGGTATATTCCATTCCCCTTAACACCTCAGGGGAATCAGAGAGTTAGATATTTGACCACTACACCAGAAACATTTTCATTCCCCTTATTAATATTTTGGCTCATTCCTATTTACATCATGATTCGAGCAGACTGAGAGCCAGCTGGCTCTGGACTTGTCTAAAGCAGAAAAAAAATCTGTAATGGCTTCATTTTATCTCAGAGTGATTACTTACACAGGTTTTGGCCCTAGTACTTCATTCATATTTGATAGTATTCTTCTAACTAATTATTTTACACTCATTTTCCAGTTTTCTTGGCTATGGTCTCTTGTCCTTGAAGTGATAGAACTGTATCAAAGAGTTAACTCTTCCTGCAAGGATTTCAGATTTAAAATAATGAGACTTGTAGGAGGGAGCTGAAAAGAAAAGGAGTCTGGAACAGCAATATGACAAATGCTTTAGGAGATCTCATTGCAACTGATACTTAAAAATTATTAAAAATAGGTTACAGAAAACAACTTATTTTCATTGCTACTTTTTATAGGTATGTACAAAAATGGATGTTTTTGTGTTATGTTTTTATGACTTATTTATTGAGTCACAGAGTACTAATAAGTACTTTAGAGCAAGCTAAAAGAACAAAATAAGTGAGTATTCACATATGATGGTAATTATGCAAGTTGTCTCTTCGTGCTATTATCTCCTACACAAAGATGAAGCAGAGGTGGTGAAAATTTCTGTTAAGGTTAAGA
Source organism: Acanthiza pusilla (assembly GCA_036630365.1). Lineage (NCBI taxonomy): Eukaryota > Metazoa > Chordata > Aves > Passeriformes > Acanthizidae > Acanthiza > Acanthiza pusilla. The sequence continues at coordinate 16,811,428 of JAXCHO010000234.1, forward strand.
ATGGAAAACATTGACAAAGTGGGAAAATGTTGAAATTTCTGCATGCTGAGTATCACGTTTTGGTGCCAACAACATCACATCCCCATCGTCTCTTGACAGGCCACTGGCAGCATGGGAGCAGCCATTCAGGTGGGGCAATGAGGTGGACCAAATTACTCTGAGGTAAAGGAGATTTGAAAAGGATATTTTTGTGGCTTTCTTTTTTCTGTTCCTTTCTTTCTCAGAGAAGTCAAAAACAAACTCAGCAAGAGACGTACAAACCTACCAACCTGCTTAAAATGGACACAAAGCCACAGGCTGAGTCAGAACTACATTTGCAGTGTTGCTTTCTCAGCTTGCGGGTCTTGCAGAGTAAAATAAACAGCAATAATTTTATTGGCATAACAAAGGCACAGGGACTAAAGTAAAAAAGGACAGGACTTCAGTGTTTTGTTTTACAAGTGGTACAAATTTTTTCACTTTCTATTTAAATAGCATAAAACTAACATACAGTAATAATAACTCATCATTTACAGTCTCCTGATTGGGGCTAACATTCCAATCCCTTGGCATGGCAATGAATTTAAAGGTGAGTTTCAGACTAATAAACACATGCTTGTGAATAATGTTCAATACAGCAAAGCCTGGGTATAAATTGTAGAAGACAGGGTAGAAATTCCAGGCCAAAAAACCCCATAACCATCATGTTATAAATAGCTATTACTTGGCTGAAGGAGATGCACTTACTCAACAGGGCAAAAACCCAGAGTTAGGATAGGAAGTTTCTTAATTGAAAGCTTGACATGATCCAGGCTAATACATAACACAATTATACAGATCACCCTTCACAGGAAGAAGGGATAAATATCACTGCACACTTGGTATAAGATCCCTGGAGCCCAAAGGATCATAGAAAAACACTTGTTACTGGCAGGCAAAGCAGTGCTCCCTCACACATGCAGGGGCCCTACGTTTAAGAATGCCTGGAAATAGCAGAGCAGAATATTGGTGACACAAACACCCGAGGAAACGAGCTCTGGACACTGATAGGTGACGTGAGGTCATCATTTTACTTAAATGTACAGCCTCAGCCCTTCAGCTTCTTCCCTTTTTAACATCTCGTCACTTTCTCCTGATACACGCAGGATCTCAAGCAGAAGTCCCTAAGGATATGGGGAAAAGCTACTCCTGGCATGAAACAAAAAGGGAGGATCTTATTTCCTCACTCACTTTAATAAGACCAAAACTCCACTTAGTTTACAATTAATAAAAAACTTATCAAATAAGACCCAGTTGAAATTCTGTGGTGATTAATGCAAGAGTAGTCACTGCATAAACTACTCTTGGGCAAAATTTCCAGCTATTACAGCCATGCTCCAAATTCTACTGGGAGTTCGTTTTTTTTTTTTTTTTTTACTTCAGCAGTTTTCATGAAACATCCCAAATCATTATTTTTTTCATAATCAGTTAAATTGAGATTATTATACATTGAGTACAAGGTGGTTTCATATTTTATATTACATTATATTAGTGTAAATGAAGACCAGTGGTGTTGCATACACAGAATTCATTAGGCAAGATAACATTACTTAAGATGAATACAAGGAAAAACTGAATTTTTTTTGCCTGACCTCTATACCAGAAACATACCGAGCTTGGTTTTGAGAGTTACATTTTTGTGGAGGGACAACATCCACTGAGAAAATTTTCAGGGGCATTATAGAGCTGTCGCATCTCAAAAGTTGGCAGCCCGAACCTCCTAGCGGGAAGGCGCTGCTGCAGGAGGAGAAGAACCACACTGGTGGAACACCTACAAGTTCTTCCCCAGGCCAATGCACATTTCCTGTCATTTCTGATGTGGTAGGGGACCAGAAGATTAAGGGGAGACACAAGCAGGGGAAAAAAGGCAATCCCTTATTCCTCTCTGCATTAGTGTTTCTCCTCACTTGGAAAGTTTCAGACTTGTTCCATTTTAAGTCTTTATTACCTGGCCACTGCCAGCTGCTTGGCATTCTAGCTCCCTGTGCCTCACACAGCTGATAAACTTTATAGCTTTGTCTCCAGCTTTATTGGAAATGGTGCTGGTGCTTGAGATGAAAAATGAGTGCTCTTACACAGGATTAATTTGCAGACAGAAAGAGTCAAGAAAGGGGTTACTGATATGGATCTGAGCAACTCCATCCCAAGAGGAAACGCAATCAATATAATTCCATTTCCTAAACTTAATTGGATTAATTTTGTGTTTAGTAAGAATATTTTAAAAGTGCACCTGCTTAGCTCTCACTAACAATCCCCAGCAAAACCACATGTACATTAAATGCATATGTTAGTATGTGACAACCAGAAAGTTAAAATGCTGTGTCTTATTCCACCCCACCAGCACACTTGAAGACATCTTTCTTTAGCCCATCAGTCATTTTAGCACTTCCATCAAGCACATTTTGATGCATATGGGTATCCAGGGGAAGAGGAGAGGACATAGGCAGAGAGATCAGGCCAACTTCAATGTTAAAAAATCCAAACCCAAGCCAAACCATAAATGCTGACTTTAAGAGTCAATTAGGAGTATAAATAATAAGCAGCAACAGTAAGGTCAAGTATAATTTAGAATCAGAGCTGTGAGTACTGCAGTTACCTAGGCAACATCTGCTTCTTCTTCTATTTAGGATTTCATCCATGTACAGGCACAGGAAAAGTAAATAAGAGTTTCCAGAAATTATTCAGGTCCCTTTAATGAAAACCATAATATAAGCCTATACGAGGAAAATGCTGTCTTAAGGGGCAAATGTCAGATTTTATACATGAAAATATGATTTAAAGAACCGCAAAAATATTATTTCATGTATTAAGAATGTAAAAAAATTTAAGGCACTTGAAATCAATACCTGGGCCAAAACAGGCATCACAATTATTTCAATACACTGAATAATATTTGAACGATTTATTTCTTGTATAACTAAAGGCAGTTGGTGAATGAATTTTTCTCATGACAGTATTTTAGACTTCTCTGAAAACAAAGAAAACTCAAAACAAGAAATAAAATTCCCACATCATGAATACCTGTTAAGAGCATTCAGGATCTTGTCAGGCTGATGGGGAGTATTCAGCTTAAAAATCCAACAGGGTATGCACTAAGATATTTCAGAGTTAATGGAACAGTTAAATCAATCACCTCTTGGAACTTGTGTAATGGAGTAATCCAGGCAGAGAAATAGTATGATTGAATTTGGTTTCTTTCAACACTAATATTTACTACTGTTAAAATCCTTCAGCCTAATAAGAAAATGCTCAAAGGCAAATTTGTATCCAGGAAGATAAATTGCTCCATTAACTGAAATTCACTAATTTGCTCTTGCAGTGAAATGAAAATAACAGCTATCAGACTGGAGCAAAGAACAAAATGACATTTCTGAGACATTAATCTTTACAAGATGTTAAATTATTTGTAAAAATCTCAAGAAAAACAAAGGAATTAGTCAGACTATCATTTTCTCAAGAAATGAGAGTGACTGAGCTAATTGGATCATGTAACACGCTGAGGACTTAACTCTTCAGTAAGTTTGGTGAGTTAGTGATGGGCAGTAAGGACAGCTGACTTGCCATGTACAAACAATGAAAATTATAATCAGAAGTTTTTTGTCACCTGTAAATTTTGTCTTTTTAATTTCCAGCCTGATCTTAAGGAACACCTTGTGACCCTGAAGAGAATATCAATTGGACAGTGTATAGACTTTTGGACCCAGGTGAGAGAAAGATTTAATTGCATAAACTTATAGAAAAATCTCCTAATTATGTGGGAAATGGAAGCAGATAATTCCATTGATATTAAAAATGGATAAAAACTTGGTTCCTACCTATACGGGTCATATCAACCTATTTGGATAAATACCGCACATAACCTAAATCCCAGATCACCAATTTCATTGTCTGGCTATCTGTCTAGACCTAATTACTCAGAATATTCAAATTAATGGCTATTAAATCTTCACCCAGTCACTATGAACGGGTTTTATTTTGCCAAATTACAAAGAAATGCCACACCTACCCTTTATAGCACTTTGCAAAGCTACCTAGTTTGTTAGTACCCAAATGCACATTATGAAACTCACTTGTAATCATTTTCCAGGAGTCCTGTTCCAGTTTGTTGAATGTTGAACAACTTTTCTTATTTTATGTGTTTAGGTAGCCTTTTCTCAGCCTTTCTGGTTCTTTTCCTTGAGACATTTTCCTCTCATAATGCTGTCACCCCTGGCCACAGCAGTGAGTTCTGTATGAGAAGAAATTGGTGGCTTTAACAATGAACAGGAGAGGGGAGGCAGAGAGGAGCAATTTTCCCAAGTGACCACCAAAATCCTACATCCTAGGAAAGCTGAGCCAGCTGGGAAGGTGTCACAGCTGACAGCACAGCAACATCCAGACCCATAGATGGGTCTGGATACAGATTCTCAGTGCCTTTCCCAACCTTCCTCGCTCACTATCCTTCTTTGTCCCCCAGCCTTGGAGAGTTCTGCCATGTGTGCCCCCATGGTGATTTCCAAAGGAAACTCAGTGCTCCAACTTGGACAATTTGTTAACATTTCAGAGACATAAAGTATGTTGGTACAGACCAAACACCAGCTCTCAAATCGCAGCTGCATCTAAAATGCTTTGTGCTTACATAGGAAATTCCTTGGCCCTTGAGAATAAAGCAGGCAGCACTCAGGACCAGCCAGGCATAATTCACATCACAGTGCAGTACAGCCATTATATGAGACTCACTAATTGTCACAACAGAGGAGAGATGGTGTCAGTCTCTTCAGTCAGAGATGAAAATGTGCATGAGGAAGGTGGGATATTTATGAATCACATAAAACCCACATTTTAACAGCTGCATTTTGACCTCACACAGAGCAATGATTTACCGGATGTATTTTCTTAGAAGTGTCTAAGACCTTACACTTTTCAGGGGGAAAAAAGTATTTTAAAACACATCAAAACAGCTTTATTAGCTAAAAATTACGGGTGCGAAGTGATTTTTAGTACTGTTCCAAGATGGCAAGTTAAGCAATATGTGAGTAGAAAAATCACATCTCCCTCTCTGAGTCTGGGTCTCTTTAAGCAACATCTGACATTTCTATTGCCCACGTCCCTCCACCCACAGAAATAAGCCTCTGCACAATAAGCTTCAAAGTCCTGTTGGTTCCCACAAAGCCATCAGCCCACTTTATAGTAATTACCTCTCATTACAGCTGAAGTCCCACTGATCTCCACTTTAACCACTGAAGAAGGTCTACAGGAGGCTCACCTCCACATCTCTGCAGTGAGGAGCTGCAGCTGATGCTTCGGCAAAACCAGCTGGGGCTTCTCAGATGCAAAGCACAGTAGCACAAAACCAGTGAGTTGAGACCCCAAAACACCTCATTTTATCCCAGTCTCACAGTAATGCCATACAACCCCAAATAATCTGGCAGCACAGTTAGTACCCAAAGCAAACAGAATTACCTGCAAGTATCTTCTTTGGCTACCACCACCTTCAGAGAGTGGAGGTAAAGTTGTGCAAATCCCTGTGTACTTCAGCATTTTCAGATGTTTGGTTCTTGTTGGAGCCAGTATTGAAAATAAATTTCAGCTTTCACCAAACAACCTTTATTTAAATATTTAATGTCATATTTAATGTCACTTAATGACAGAATTAAAGTGAATCTAAGCAAACAACAAAGCCTTCTGTGCTGACATGTAGATAGAAACAACTTGCAGGCAAAAACACTCTCCTGTCAGAGTTAGTTCTGTGTCTCTACAGGGAAGCAGGGATTTCAGGGAACATGCTACAGGCTCCTGGCTGTACTTTTTCTTCTTTGCGCTGCTTAACATTTCAGACACATTTAGATTTTGCCACCTGCTGAAAGTGCCATCCACAGGTGTCAGGACTGACCCACACCTAACAAAGCTCAGAACCTGAACAGAAACACCTGGTTTTGTATGGGCAGGGCCGTGCTGATACAAACCAGACCTACAGAAAGCAATCAGGGTTTATTGAACACAGCTGACTTACAGGTAGAGCTGACCTTCCTTCCCACCTGCCCAAAGTTTTGATACCAGTTCTTAGCTGTTTGCTCTGTTGCAATCAAGGCCTTATCAAAATTAATGAAGAATTGTAAGAGGAATCATACTCTTCATGAAAACTCCATTTTGGCTAACAACTTGGTATTTCAGACTGCCATGTTCCAAGAAAACCTCTCGTTACTCCCAGCCTAGACTGCTTGCAATGAAAGTCAAAGGAATCACAAAATGAAACAGGTTTGACAGAACTCTTAAAACCACACTCAAAATCAGCTATAAGTCCTCAAATTGCCCAAATAATTTACACTTCATGCAATTGTTTCAAGATGGCTTCTCCCAGAGAGCATTTGCTTCACATGTGTCCCCACATTTTGGTTTTCTGAACAAGTTTTATACAAGGACAGACATGAAATGATTTGTCTTCTCAAACTCACCACGAGGTGGTTCAGCAAAACTCACAGTTTCCACTTTTAATTAAGTGAGAAAAAGCAAAACAAAAACTTCTCTTTAATATTTGGTTACATTCAAATGTTTTATGTGTTAACAGCACCATAACATTTACCTACACATTTGTTTAAAAATCTGCTTGCTGAAATACAGATAAAAACAACATATTGCACTTGTGAAAGCCCAAAGATTAACACAAACTTAATGGAATTCTTAGTCAAGTATTCACTTCCACAGCACTGCGCACACAGCCCAACACACCAGAAAAAGCACAGTCTTTTCAACTGCTGCAGAAATAACTGTTCTTTAAAACATTTACTTCAGTTCTTATGTAAGCCATGCACTCTTTGAAGTGAAATAAAGTTTTACAAAACACAGGCTAAATAAAGATCAGAGAATCTGAAAAATCTTTGGTATTTTTATCTCTTTCTGCACCACGGAAGATAAAGCCTACATCAGAAGTCTTCTTCAACAACCTCTCAGACAAACAGCAGAAACACTTTGCAGACGAGGAAAATTATTAACCTCTTGAGATTTGATAAAAGATGGAAACCAGAAAATAACACCCAGCTCTTACCTGTCAGAGAACTGAGGCTGCACCGCTTTGCTCCAAGTCTTCAGCAGGCAGAGCCCCAAACTTGTGCTTGGTAGCTCAGAGAAGCACAAGCTCCTCAAAATCTTTTCCAACCTCCACTGCCAGGTACTTCCTCACTCACTGCACATCACTTCTCTCCAGCCCCAAAAACCTCTGAAAAATCTATTGATTTCAGCTGTCCTTAATACATCTCAAATCAGGCATGATCACCAATGCCTGAACAACTCCTCAGGTATCAAGTTACCCCTCCAGAGATCCCTGTGGGCTCTCACACCTTGAATCAATTCACCTCAGTAAATAATTCTGCTGAGAGTCAACAAGTAGTAGCAGACCCTAGCTCTGATATTTGCCTCTGAAACTTTGTGAAGTGAAACTTCAACTTCAACTTCATGTGATTTTCCACAGTCAAACATATAAACAGAAAGACTCCAATGTCACACCTTAATTTTTAAATAAGCTGCACCTTAAGGTAGTTGAACTGTTCTTTACATTAAAGTGAAAATGTTGTGTTCCTGTTTTGATACCACATTTTATTCAATAAATTAAACAAAAATATTTTTAAATTAAAAACAAACAACCCCCTCAAAGGACTGGAAGCATATCTAACCCTGACAATTTCGTACCAAAATTGGAAGGTGATACTAGAGAGGAGCCCTTCAAAAAGGGCATCACTGAATACCTGCCTGTTGTCCTCCACCATGGACATTTCGAGCCATTGAACACATGCAATCTCTGTCTATGCCTGGAAGGAGATCTGGCTGTGCTTCACTGCAATGCCCTACATGAAGATCTGGAGGTGACCAACATGACCTGCGCCCACAGCCTCTGTCCGTGGCAGTCTGTCCATCTGCCTGTTCCTTCTCAGCCTCCCAGCGAGCATTTGAACCTCCCTTGCAAAATTGGAAAAGAGTTAACAAATGTTAACACAAATATAACCTCTATACTCTTCTCAGTTAATAATATACTGAGAAGGGTATGGGGATTATATTGGTGTTGTTTTAAAATGGAGAAAACTAGTGAACTCATGAGCACCAGTGAAGTGTTAACTAAGGTGTTCTGGGGCAGATCCTCTCTACTGGTGCCTCTTATTTTGTAATTTTAGCCTTCTGTTTCCTTGGCTTTATTACAAATGCTTCCAAATCTAGATGTTCTGGTTTGCATCAAGCAAAATGTTTTGCTCTCTGGAGAACATTACATGTGTTAGTTTATTCCAGAATCTATGAACTCAAAACTGGTCTTAGCTGATCCTATTATCTTGATCTTCAAGTTGTTTTTATGAATTCAGTGCCCACATTAGGATCAGATTAATAGCCATATTATTCTTGAAATCTTAGTGCAGATTCACTGAGATATTCTCTGTGAGTGTCTAGCTCAGTTAAAAATCACTCTGCATATACATTTGCTTAAATTTAAGCAAGTATGTGACTGAGTCAAGGCCTAAATAAAAAGCAGAGTGATCTTCAGAACTGGCTGAAGTATAACACAGTCAATCTATAAGAAAAAGCACTGTTATCTTCCAGGTAATTGCTGCTATTTCAGACACTTCCAATGACATCCTTCACTCAAACTACAATTCAGGGAATTCTTAATATAAAATGGTTTCTCTCAGGAGAATTTTACCACCCGTTGCTACTGCACTCACTAATGCAGTTGAGCTTGTATTTTCTAGCCAAAACAAAACATACAAATAATAGCTCTATATCATGGCAATTTAAATCGGTTTCTGATTTGCATGAGAAAGATCCAAAAGCAGAGAACAGAAATTTGAATGAGGAAGAAAGACCTGCACGGAAAAGTGCTGCTGCTCCGAAGCTGTGTGGAGCTCAGACAGATGGATGCAGAATAATTATAGAATTGTAGGATTAAAAAGAGTCATTAGACCTTCTCTACTGCTCATACACCTGCCTGCCAATTCAAACTGTGTCCCCATGTGCAGGTGGCAATGGGGGAATGCAATGGAATGGAAGGTCAAAGGCCTTTACAACAAGACTTACAAGCTTGAAACAGCAGAATAAAAGGAATGGCTATAATTACTCATTAATAAAGTATATTCTTGTTCCAATAAACCAAGTAACTTTATTTTCTTAATAATTTATTCCCAGCTCTTTAATTTCTTGATTTGCTTTGCCCAGCTTTCGTGGCTGTAGAAGACCAGTTTTTGAATGACTTAAACTGGTTTCAGCTCTTAAGAACTGATATCCAACACCTTGGCCAGGCCTGGTCACTCTGGAGATAACTTAAGCTGTGCTTTTCTGGGTGTTCATGAGGCTCCTTTTCAAACGGAGCTGCAAATTCCTCTAGTCCTTATTACTCCCACTCAGGGATTGCTGAGTAGGATTGTTTCTAAACATTTTCACATCACAGAATATCTTCCGTGGGCTTTTACCTCATCTTGTAGAGCACATGAAATGGCATCTTCTGCTGCCCTGTGGTGACATTGCAGGGCACAGGAACACAGCTACTGACAGCCTTTGCCATTTCTCTGCTTCAGGTTTGAGAGGTTCATGAGGAGATGAGACTGACTGGTCCCTTCTCAGCCCCAGATTTCTTTGAAATTTTTAGAAAAGTCCAGAGCATTCAATTGAACCCACTAGGCTGTTTTTTTGTTGTTTTGTTTTTTTTTTTTTTTTTAATTAAAACATATTTTCCAGAAAGGCCTGAGCACATCAAGTAGTGAGTTTACCTGTTCCTGGAGTGAACCTGCTTGTGACTTCAAACAGCCAATCGTTTTCATAGAAGACCTGTCCACTGCTCCTTGCATTTGTGTACAGTTTGAATTGTACTTCGCCTGTTTAAATTGAACATGAGGGAAATTTCACATAATTCTCTGATCCCCATTTCCAACATAACAAGACCCTGTCAGACATAGACAACACTTGACAAGAAAAATACAATTTACAATGGGGCACCTTGGAGTGGACGAAATAAGTTTTTTTCCTTTCCCTGCACATTTAACTCAGATATGTATCACAATGACAAGATTTAACCAGCTTTTGTAATCATCTCTGTCCAAACACTCCATGAGACAGTCTCCACAGTTCTGACCTTAAGGCCAGCAGAATTCTCCATTGGGAATGTCACATCAACATTTACCTTCTCACTCCCATAGAGGCCTGTGGCATGTTTAAATCTAATTGTTTTCCAGAGAAAAACCAAAAACCCCCTCAACATCTGTACCTGGAATTAGGGTTGACATAAGGCCAACTCAGTTTCAGGATTCTCAAATTCAGTGGTAAACAATGAAATGTCATAAAATGGGAGTCCTAGCTGTTAAAAAACCCACAAACAACAAAACATAAAATATTAAGTTTGGAAAGAATCTTTACTTTTCAAACTCCTTATGGAAATTTTAACACATAGTTACAGCCTCTTTCTAACCATTTATAGCTGATTTTGAGGTCAGGCTGGCCTTTCCTATCCTCCATGACTTAGAAGGAAATTCTCTTGAAGATCCAATTATACCATATAGTGTAATAGCTGTAATTAAATGAGAGGGAACTCGATCTGTGCTCCACAACACTGGGTTGTTTAAAGGATTTGTGATAATTGGCTTAACTGAGAACAGCTGAAAATTATGCTAACAAATCAGACAGAGCAAAGATCTGGCTACCATAATCGAATTTGGAGTTTAGAAGTATTTTTCTTTCCCCAATGTACATGCATATACATTTTATTTTATGTGTTTGGGTTTTTTTAATAGGCTGCAATGTCCTGAAAGGTAAAAAGGAATTCCATAAAATCTGAAGTTAGAGAAAATTCCAATAAATCTTACTCAGAAACTGCCTCAGGTTAACTCCTTTGGACATAAAAACATTTTCCAAGAATCCTTTGTTGCACTCCTTAATGGAAATCAAGATACTGAACTCTATGAAGGGGAAAGTTTAGCAGAGAGTTGGGATGCTCCTAGATTTTTCAGAGATAGCCTCGTGATTTTTTTCATAGGGGTTTTAATTAAATGAAATACAAATACTTCCAAAGACAACAAATGATGCTAAACCACACCACACTTCTTACCTATTTTTTGACTCAAAAAGTCGATTTTCTCCTATTTTTTTTATAAGTTTTCTAAGAGAAAAATATTTACCAAGGTGCACACTTTGGCACACATTGGATTATAAGGGAATACATAAATTGTGTGAAGACAGAGATAAAGTAAGGTGCAAATCCTTTACCAGTGCAGGGCTTTCTATCATAATTTTGTGTATCACTTAAAACAAGTTGCTAAAAGAGAAGTCAAATGGGCTGAGATGGAGGTAGAGCCTTATGATCTTTTGTGGAGTAGCTTTTTGTGCAGAGTTAAGCAAAGTGACCAAGGTCCACATTAGAGACAGTTGTGACCTTCATGAGCACTGTTCCACGGGCACTAAAATATTTGCCTTTCAAGTCCTCAGCCCGAGTAGACCAGCAACCATTAGTATCCGGGGAGAGGGGACAGTCCTTGGATTAATGTCTGAGCAAGGCCATAACAAGGCACTTCAGTTGTCCTTTCCTCACCCCAAGATAACTCTCGGTGCAGTCAAGGAGAAGCAAAGCCTGTAGCCAGGTAGCCAAACAGGTATATCTATCCCTTTCCCAAACACTGTAAGAAAGCCACCCCTCAGCCCAGTGTTATCAGGCAGTGCCAGCAAGAGTGTCCTTGCTTGGTTTATACTTCCAATATACTTCAACTAAAGCAAAAACTGTGTTTGAAGGAAAGGCTTTTCTTCACAGAATTTAGTGCAATTTCTCCCTCCTTTTGCATTGTTGTGGCGAGGGTAGCACAAGAGAAAGCTTTTGATTTATGGCCCGTGATTTTATTTTTCTTGATTTATCTAAGAAGGGACCAGTGATGGGCTGCACAGAAACTAATTTGTCTGGGAGCCCCAGAAGAGTTTGCTAAACACCAGAAGATTAGCAGTTCTCACTAACCTTAGAGACAAGAATGTGCCTTCAGCACTGCTAAATATTCAGAGACTATCAGCTGCTGACTGCTTGCTGTGTTTTCACAGAACAGGTTGGATTATCTCCATGGGGAAGCTGGGAGGGACACAAGCTTAAGCTGTATAAATTCTGAGATTTCAGCATGCTGCAGGGACTGAGCAAACCACAGGTTCAAGAATTCAGGGAGACTCCTCCTCAAACAGAGTCATGAAGGGCAGTACAAATGCTGTACTGACACAGTAAACTGCCTGAAGCTGTTCAGAGATATCCTTTATCACAGATCTACAGATCTCATTTTCATAGTTACATTTCTATGTTTGCAGTGTTTCTATAAACTTATCAATACATCAGTGTTTATCTGAAGATTTTAAGTACAGATGCTGTCGTGTAGCTCCACCTCAGAAACCTTATTACAGTTTCAGGTAAGCCAGAAGCACATTAGCTCTTCAGAAACATTAATTTATTAACCATTTCTGTCCTGAGCACTATTTTAACATCCTGTTAGAATTCTTTTCCATAATTCCAACTCTCTTCCCGTAACACTAAGGGCACAACTAGCCATCTACCACCGAGAAATTAAGAGTGAAAAGTTTTATTGCCTTTTTTATGCGAAACTGTGACTGAAATTCTAGTGTGAGTAAATTCAGCTATCTAGATAGATACATACAGACAGACAAATAAACCCAGAAATTTGAATTAAGCTAAGCAAAAGGTGAAAGGGCAGGGATATTGAGACAACCATATAACTTTCCAGGGCAATATTCTTACCACTATCTTTGATACGCCTGGTGCATGCTAAGAGAAGTCTGGTAACACTAGAGGGGTGTGTTAGTTTTCACAGAAAACATGACTGGTACAGGGTGATTCCCACATTCCTCCTCCCCTCTGGCTTTTTCATCCTCTTTGCATTTCATACCATTTGCTCCCCCGACAGACCAGATAAATTCGGCTGGATGTGCCTCTGACGAGAGCAGTCTCTGTGAAACCCCAGCTTTAGCTCAAAAAGCAGAGCCCCATACTGCCCGACTCTAGAAGACACTGTGACCCTCCCTCCCTGCACTCCCTGTCATGCCCCTGTGTACTCATATCACCTGTGGGCCCTGCCCCACCTCTGACCCCTCTCCCCAAATCAGCAGAAACCCACCCCATGTGCAGCAGTGCCCACCATAGAGAAACATCTGGAATCTCCAGTGGGACAAGCTGGGATTTGCTCTGGAGGAGCACACTGCAGCTGCTGAGAGACACCCACAGTTAGCTCACCCTCTGTTCTGTGTTTGAAAGCAGAAATGAGGAGCTTGTAATGCTGCTCCATCACTTGTCTTCAGCTGCTCATTGAGGGGCAGTCTTGGGGATAAACACTTTGACATTGGGAAGACTGGAACCATAATTAATAGAATAACCTTATTCTGTCCTAGAGGAGTCTGATGACAGCATTTCCCGAGAATTTTTTTCCTGAGAATTCCTTTTTTTCTAGTGAAAAAATTTTCCTTTTTATCTGCTAACATGGGAAAACCACAGGTGGAGCACATCTTGCAACAATTCTTTTTTATTCTCTCCACAGAGTAAAATTATGCTCCAGTTTACACAAAGTAAAAATGCATCTCTTGATAGAGAGAATTTTTATGATCTTTCATGTATTTTATTTACTGTTATTTATCCCCAGAGAGCCTGAAATCTCACAGTTAAAAGCAGATGAAAATTACTTCGTTAGATTTCTCCTTGCAAGCACATAAATCTCATTACATATAGCAAATATTTGTCTCTAGAGAAAACACATTTACACCTCCCATGAGATTATAAAAGCTCCACTAAAGCAAGAAGCTACAGAGAGCCAAAATGACATCTAATCCTACCCCAGCCCCCTGTGAAGTGGCCAATTCTCCTCATGCCCTCCAGGTTTGGCAAGTGCCCCTGCTGACCACAGGGCAAGACTTTGCCTCAGAGCCAAAGCCCCTGCCCCTGCTCACCCTTCCTGGTCCAGAGTGGCAGGCACAGGACTGCAGCACCCTGGGGAGAAATCAATCTCCAGCAAGAGCTGGGGACCAGCTGGGGATGCAGCTGGAGCTGGGGCAGGTTGGTGACCAGAACCCCCCCCACATTGGGGATAACTAAAGGAGAGCACAGGGAATGAGCAGGCATCTAGAAAATGTGACCTTTTGGGAAAGGCTGAACTTCAGAGAACACAAAAGATGATCTTTAAATGCACTGGAGTAGCTACAGAGGGGTTACATCCTGTGAGGACAGAACAAGGAATAGCGAACTGATATTGCAGCAAAGAGATCCAGAGGGCAGAGAAACCTGAGGGTAAAGAGGTCTTGGACTACATTTCTGGAAGGATCTGCACTCCAGCTCTGAAGGACTTTGATGCTGATGGGCTACTGTCTGTTATGGATGCAGCAGAGAGACCCAATTGTTGAAAAACCTATCTGATCCAACCCTATTCCAGTCTCTTCTTCCTATAGCTTTTTTGCTTTTGTGTTTTTTTTTCCCCTTTCAAGGCATTTTGACTCCACTCAGTAATCTTTCTTTAAATTCTCATGGAGATAATGCACTCTATTTTTCCTTAATTTTCTGCTGTTAAGCTTACTGGAAACACTCAAAATACAAAAAAACCCAACCAACCAACCAAACAACAAAAACAAAAAAACCCACAAAAACAACCACAACAAAAAAACCACCCCCAAAAAACCAAACAACAAAAAAATCCAAAACCAAACCAAAAAAACCATGAAAGGCATTTGAAGTCAGCAAGATCAAAACAAACGTGAAATGTTTATACCTGGATGTTTTTCTGAAGTTTGTGTTGTTTAAAAGGGAAAAATAAATCTCACAGAGATATGCAATGTAGGGCATTGTTTGAGGATTGTTTTCCACAAAAGTCAACTGCAGCTACTGTTGGAATTAGAATTAGCTTTATCCTATCCAGAGATGTGCTATTCTTTCGTGCTTTTGTTGTACCCCTCTAACAGAGAGAACACCTGCCAGCCTGCAGACACTGCTAATCTCTGTTACAGGAAAATTACAGCACTGACTGTAGGAAGTCTTTTTGCTGATGGGCAACTGAGATAAATACCATCACAGATTTATAGCCTCACATTCTTATCTTTCCTACTTCATGGATAAATTCACAGCTTTTGGGAAATGTTTTTGACAGAATACAGATCAGACTGGGGAGAGGTGGGAATTCAGATTTCTGCCATGCTGGTTTTTGTTCTCACTGGCCACTGATGGAGCGCTGTGAGGTTTCTCTGGTCCTAAAGGTGCTGACACCATAATGGTATGCAAGAGAAGGTTGATGCTAAATTGTGAAGACAGACTTGCAGAACTGCTTTTTCTCAAAGGTTTGTAGTGTTCACTAGGGGAAGGAGGTTAGAAATGTGGCATTTTTGCTTAATTTGTTTGGTTTTCATCCCTGCATTGTTTGGAGTTCTAGAAAGAAGCACTGCAGAGATTAAGCACCCATCAATGGAAAACTATTTAAAGTATCTGAGGTAGTCTAAGCTTTACACTTCTGCTGGTTTGAGGCTCTGCTCTTCATAGCAGCTCCCAACAGCTTCTCCAGCTCCCTGTTTAAATAAAATCACTTTGTCAGCACTGGCCTGTCAATGAGTCTCTGATAACCCCAGCAATTCAGTACTTTAGAAGCTTTTGTTTGATCAGCATCCATGAAACATAACTTTTTGTTATTTTGGCATACTCCAAGCCACACATTTCTTACTTTTCATTCAGAAGTCGCAGGTTGTGCCTCCTAAAGCATTTTCTTCTTATTACAGTCTCTCATGAAACCACAGAGATAAATTCTGCTTGCAGGGAAATGTCCACAGAAGCCAACCCAATCCCGTACAATTGCACTGAAGATGGGTTTTGGCACACTGTGAGCAGTCAGGGCAGCTGGAACAGTATTAGCAGCTAAAACAGACATTTTATTTACCACACAGGCAAATTGTTCAAATTTGATTTACAAATTAAATCAATTTCCAGGCTGGCAGAGGATGTTCTAACAAAAAGGGATGACTACAATGATGTAGTCTCCTCTTTCTGCTTTAAACCTTAATATACATGTATTTGAATGGCAGCATTGGAAAGCAAAGCTGTGAGGTATAAAATAATGAGTCCATTATCCAAAATATTACAATTGCTACGTTCTCATATCAGCATTCTCTGCCAACCTCCAGTCATTTGTAGTTAGTTTTAGTATCTCATGTGCCTTTAGTTAATGCAAGAAAACCTGACAGCAATCAGGAGAAAAATATGTCAAAAGAAATAAAAAGGTAGTTTTGAAGTTCTCTGCCTACACTTTTAATTTAATTTGCTGTTGTGCATGTGGCAATAAATTAATCAGTTTTCAGTGATTTGTGTGTTGACATTAAAAAATATTATTTAAGGGCTCATTGGATCTGGAACCCAGTTTTTGAATTAAACAATAAGATAATTTTGTTAACTAATGGAATCTACAAAATCTGAAAAATTAGATGTTAAAAAGATGTGAGAGGTGTTATTGTGCTTTAGCAATCAGATCTTTCTCATTAAAGTTAAAAACAAACCCAAGATTGATGTTTTGATTCTGCGCGTAGGCCGGGAGAAAAGGAGTGAACTGAAATAATGTTGGATGAAAAGGGAACTGAGAGCATTCAGCCCATTCCAACTGTAGTGAAATGGACCCTCAAGTGCTGTTTTACTGTAGATGATACTTTATTGAACTGTAAAGCCAAAATACTAATAAATCTTTAAAAGAGAACAGATTAAACAGTGGAATAACACTGCCTCTATTTCAAAAGCTGTGACATATTAGACAATAAACAAGAGGAGGAAAGAAGGAAGGGTACAGAAGATATCCACTGAGACACTTGTTTGCTCCCCAGAGAGCACAACTTCAGCACTTCATAGGCATCTTCCCTTCACCCCATCTACAAGAGCAGAAGAGCCTCAGCACGGAGCAAGTCAGCCCCGGGAGCAATTACACATGCCAGTCGGGAAACCTTAGCCCAGGCTGAGGTCTGAGTCTGGTGAGACACCTGCACCTGGAGCCACAGCACAGCGCTGCAGAGGGAGGGAGCCTCAGCCTTGCCATTATTCAGATCAGTCAAGCTCAGGGGTCCAGGGCACTGCTGCCACTCTGAGCAGACAGGAGGAACTGCCTAGAGGCACAAGCTCATCAGCACAGCCATAGCCCGGCTGAGTGGGGATTGGCCCCTCTGACGCTCCAAAATCAGCCCTGGCATCTCAGAAACCAAAGGTTCAGCTGGCAAACCTTCAGGTGCTGACCATGCTCCAGCTGCTTTAGTTTACAACATTTTCCCTGGCACCTATAATGCTAGGATCAATGCAGAGGTGAGAAAGGTCATTTTGCTCAGGTTTTTGAAACTTTCTTTGTAACTGAAAATGAAATGTCATAATCTTTGGGAATTAAACATTATAAACGTGTTTGAATCAAGCAGAATATTTAATTCCTGTAAACAACAAATGATAAGCAAATATGGCTTGCATGAAGTATGGGTTGCATATCTTTTACTGGAACACAGATTTCTACCTCCCACAAGACTGAAATATTTAAGTTACAAAGAACTTTGTATTTTGGCAATATCTGTATAACAGATATTTCTTTCATCAGTTATGTTTATTGCTTTAGTAAACAGGACCTACTCCTTAAGGGAAATTCAACTTCAGGATTTTTCTTTCCAAAGCTGTCATGAGAATCAAAGAGACTGACTCTACTGACTATTACATTTTTTATTACTAATTTGCATCACTAGAGTCTGACTATGTTTATGAAATTTAATCTACAAGGAAAAGAAAACTTACTTTGTGTGAGATTGTCCAAGCGATTTCCTGTCAGGAACTCAGAATTCCAGCTCTGCTTAAGCAGTGTCTGCAGGAGTCAGCATTTCACTGGGTGTTTTTTCATAAGCAAGAAGTTTAACAGTCAACATTAGTGATGAGAGCATCTATCTAATCATCTTAACATTATCAGTAGATGCTAGTGGAAATAAATACCATGTGGTATTTCACACATAGACATTCTATGTTTAAAAAGATGACATAAATTAGGCTCAAAGCATAATCTCCAGATTTTTTTTTTCAAAACAGTTGAAATTGTTGTTTGAAAAACAAGGATTATTCAAATTTCTTATTTGGATAATATCTTTTAGCTGGCTAAATTGCTTGGAAATAAAGACATCCAGAGCATCTTGTACACAATTTCCACAAAGCCATCACTTCCCTAATTTCAAAATTATTCATTGAACACCTAAAGCAAGCAGCCCAAAACTGTTTCGTGGTGGCTGCAGAAAGCCCCTGTTAATATTACTTTTTCCCTTTTCAGTGTTATCCTAAAACCCAAATCAAAATAAGTAATATGGGATAGGTGTAGCACACACCTTTCACAGTGGAATAAAATATTGATGAATCCTCTCACAGTATTCAAACTTTTAAAACCTGTTCCTCACAAAGTTCAAAGAATGTTCTTTTGTAACTGTTATATGTGGAACAGGTTAAAAGAACCCCTGGCATGGCTAATTTCAAATGCATCTGCTTCTATAAATTCCTTGTTTTAGTAGTTGTGTAATAGCTCTGTGTCTGTCCTGGGAGCATGATTCTGTGATCCCTCTCTAGATCAGTACTAACTTCCCCATTGGCATCCACATGCAGAAGTGCCTGGCTAACACCAAGCACCTCAACTTCATGAGGTATTTAAATATAAACATGTAACTTCTCTTTTTTTTAAACATCCTTTTTCCCCAGAACACAAACCTCAATATCATAAGTCTACAAGCAAGGAAAAACTTATTTGAACAGCAACAAAAAACTGTGATTCTCTCTTCTTCAGAAAAAAAAAACAGTATCATTCTATTGCCAGCTGCTTTTAAGGCTCCACTCTCAGGGACTCATGTGAGCTTACTCCCATGCTTTTAGCCTTTAAGAAATTGAATCTGTACGAGATTGCATGGGGACATGTTGCCAGCCAAGAACCTTTCAACTGGCTCATTTGACTACGGCCAAAGTGTTGAAGGTCACTGAAGGGAGGATTAAAATTCAGTGTTTTGCACAGAGCCTGTGCAATCACTGTTGGTGTTGCTTTGAGGCATTAACCTGTGGCAGAGCACAAACACCATTTAAAGGACATTGACCAAACCCCCCTAGTTCCAGGGCTCTGTGCCCATTGCTGTGTGCCTGGGCAGGCAAGAGCAGGGAAGAAGGACCTGGAGGACTCGGACTTTGCCGAGAGAATACAGTCCTACAAGGCCCTCTTCTGTAGCTTTTTTGCAAAGCTCGGCTACATGGGATCACGGGTGGTTAGCTCAACACGCGGCCCGTCCCGGCCGCTGGCCGTGCTGCGGCTGGCGGTGTCCCGGCGCCACCTCCCGGGGGCTGCGCTCCTCGCCGGGGCTCGCAGCTTCCCGGCCATGCACAGACCCTGCAGCCGCCTTTACTTAAAGCATTTTTATTTTTCCTCTCTCACAACACGAATCAGGTTTCAAGCACGCGTTCAAATACTTGCATTATCTACGGAAAGCTGTCCTATTACTGAAAGACCATCTCAAAAATATTCTGCACTGTTTTCCACTTTAAGTCCGGAAAGTCACCCCCTCTTCATCAGCTGTCTGATCAAATGTTCACATGCCACTGCTCCTCCTCGCTGTCTTTTGCCAAAGATAAAGGCTTGACCTCTATTAAGTAGTGTCCTCATTTTCCTTCCAGAAGCCCTCACTTTGTCTGTAACTGGAGTGCCATAAGGATGGGGGGGAAAAAAAAAAAAAGTGTTCACCACAAAGGAGCTGAAGTTGAGGCAAGCAATTTAAAAAATACTTTAAAAGAATTTAAGGATATACAAGTATCAGTGTGTACTCATTTCTTTTCCACTCAAAGTCAAGGTAGATAGGCTGTTTGAAAAAAAGTGATTTAAACCACAGCTCTTACTGCACAATGAGCAAGTTATGAACACTTCCAAAAACACTGTTCCTAGTAAAAAAAAAAAGAAGTTTCACACACAAGCTTTCTTGAACTTCTCAATTTTAATGGAGTAAGAACAACTCTATACAGTTATATACAGATTTTTGAAGCATGACTACATATCTACTGCTTCCTACATACAACGAGCTGGAATAATACAATGGGAATAGGTCCTAGCTAAGAAATATAAACACATTTTTGCAAGGTTATTTTGCTCTCCTTGATCGCAGCCGTCGCTTGATAATTAGATGATCACTTTCTTTCTCTTTCTGTTCTAGAAGGATCTGAAATAATGGGTTAAAAGATGGGTTTATTCAGCATTTCTTCAGAGACAAATGATATTCACCTTCTAGACCTGTGTGGTCAACAGAATAGTTTTTCCCAGAATCAGTTTGCAGAATTTTACCTGAGTCACTCTGGTGAATTTTATCTATTCACTGAGAGGTGAGAAAACAAAAATTAAGTAAAACAGCAGAAAGAAAAGATCAAAAGGAATGGCTAGGTAGAATCAAGAAATAAGGTGGTCTTTTCAAACCTCTTCTGCAACTTGATCAGAACTTCAGATTTGCCTTTTTCCCTTAACAGTTAACTTTAAGCTAAGACTACAGAAAAACATTAAAGCAGGAAAAAAAGGAATCTTAATCACTTACTGAAGAACTAGGGATATCCAGAGGGCAAGAAATGTCTGTTGAATACAGCTTTCTCTTAGCTCGTTTTGGCTTGAGCTCATTTTCTTTGACATTTTCTGGTTCTGCAGACTTGGGAGAGGTTATTGTCTCAATAAGCTTCTTTGCTAGAAGATAAATTTTATCCCAAATACATGTCATGGTTTTGTGAGCCTCAAAATTCATGAATAAAGCAAGCTTTATTAAAACAGTTTAAAAATTAAACCAGTGTAGTCCAAAGTTCAAATATAAAAATTCAGAAGTTGTATTTGACTACCACAGTTTTCTGTTGCTTCAGATGCAAAAGCTTAAAGGACACACTTAAAAATTAAAAATCAATCAGGATTCCGGTGTCACCGAGATCTCACTTAGAGACTTCTAAGTTGGACAACAGGCTTAATTTTGCACTGACAGAAGCACAGTGTACAGTCAATTTTCTCTATATATTTTTATACATTTATCAAACCAGTACTAGCTCTATAAAGAGAGGAGAATATGTGCTAGAAAAAAAAAGAAATATAAGAAATAATACTCTTATACAAAGAGGGAAACCATACAGGACATGGTAATAAAGTTACAAAACAGAACTAATTTGCTCAAAATAAGTATTCAAATAAAGGATGAAATTTTAAGTAGTCTGACTTTGGCTTCCATTGATATTAATAAATACCGTGCTCATGGAACCAATATGAAAAATGTAAAAATTGTTTAAAATGTCACACAGTTATAACCTAGACTGTATTATGTCAGGTAAGTTAAGACCTACTCTGTAGCAGGACAAGCTTTCAAGTTGGTACAGGAGTTTATTTTAACTGTCCACATTAAATAACCGACTCTGTTTTAAACAAATAATAGTCTCTTTTGGAATTAAATACTGGTGATTCCTTGTGCCCTTGTGCCCTCTGCTGATTTTAATATTTTTTTTAAAAGCATAGTAACCCAGAGATCATTCATATGGTAGGAAAGAATAAAAACATATCCTTCAACAGAAAGTCCTAGCCATTAATCTTCCCAAGGCTATACCTAAACTTAACAAAATCCATTAATTGCTTTATATTCAGTTTAATGGAGTCTTCCAAATATTTTCATGAATCACTGTCTTTCAGATTTCACAGAATTAACGTACATTAAAAAAAACCCCAAAGTTTCCATGGAAACAAGGGATTGATTACAGAGCAAGGTAAGATTTGGAATTTGGATTCAGACCTTGATTTTTTAGAGCAGCAGGGAGAGTTTCTAAAATTGCCTTTACCTGTAAATAAGTACAGAGTAGCTCCAACATTTTGGGCCTAACAGTTATCATTGCACTTACAATAAATATGCACACATTCCACACTGCGTCTCTCATTCCACATGGTTTATATTTCACATTTAACCTAAGTTTTAAAACCATGTGGTCCTCATAACCAAGGCAATATTTTCTACTCTGCCATTCTGCAATGGCCAGAGAATAGGGAATAAGCCTTATGTATACTATATAAATATGTAAAATATATTTATATTTTATTTATATCTGTACAGACCTTTAGAGTGAATAATAATAGGAGAACTTTGGAAAAAATCACCAATTTTCTGTAGCGTCCCATCTTTCTTCTTGGCTGAATTTTTACTTAGAGTAGATCCTTGGTTTCTTAAGGGGTATTCTTTTCTAAGAGACTGTGCAGTAGACACCTGTACAGAAACACAGGATTATTGTTTAAGATGAAAATTGACTTAATTTTCAAGTTTAATTTTACTTCAATCTTATTTTCAAGCTGATACACTGAGTTTTGCTACTGATTCCTCTGTTCATTTTAGTAATGATATCACTACCAGCAAGCAATGTAGACAACCTCGTTTTCCACCTAGAAGAAAGCAAATTGGCGAAGTTTCACAGAATACATTTAAGAAGCATGAGTCATACAGGAAACAGACGTTTGTTTTTTTCCTAAAAGGCAGATTCAAAGTTGTAGAGTATTTTATCAGAGAAGCTGTTCTAATTATAAATAAAAGAATCCGATGGGGCAAATAAATCTTTCACTCACCCTCTAAACCTGCCCAGGTTAGTACTATGGCCTAAGATAACCTTTTTATAATTGCCATAAATATAGATAAACTTTAGTTTCACTTCAAAGGCATTGCCGACAACATCAGATTTTAATAGTATGCTCAAACTAGTCTTTTTAGCTATTCAACGTGTAACATACTTCCCCTTTGAATCACTGCACACAGCAGCTGGGACATTACACATTCTTGGCAAATACAGACACTTTGGCTTACAAAGTTTGGTAGAAAGACAACATAAATGTTGAAGAACCCTACTGAAGTACATAAATAAGGATAAGAGATTGCTGCATAAGAATATTTGCTCCTTTCACAAGTTCACCTTTACAGAAAAGGCTTAATTGATTTAAAAAATGTAACAAAATCAAACCATTTTTTTGTTGCTTGTAGAAGGTGAATCAGCCATAGCAGGTTTTGCATTTCTCTTGTTCTCGCTTTTCACAAAATCCTAAGAAAATTGGAAGAAATTATAATTAATATAAACGATTGCTTAAAACAAAAGAAACAATTTTGTAGAACTCATCTGTAATCCCACAGATCAGAGGTGGAGACAGGAACAAATGGCATTATCTGGGAGACAGAAATGCAAAAGGTAAAGAGAAGGTGCAAATCAGGGATAAGGGGCCAGAGATTCACCACTTGTGGGGCACGGGGTTTAAATAATACCCTACGTATATCCCTGGGATGTCAGCAGAAAACCAGAAGTTAGAGTTTTCATAAATGATCAGAGTAATACATTGAAAAGCACAATATATTTTGTCAGCTGATCTAGTTCATACCTCATTCGTGTCTACACTCTTCCTTTTCCTTCTTGGCTTGAGCATTTTAACCGTAACTGGTGAGGTGCTGCCCTGGTGCTTCACCTCCATCTTATTGGGCTGCAGAGGTGTGAACTGGATTTCCATCTCTGGTTTTGGGAACCGACTAGTTTTTCCATCCTCTGTGGACACTTCAGTAGAGTCAAGGACAATTTCGGAATGGTCCTGTAAGTATATGGAAATTGTAAGAAAACAAGTGTTAAAGTAACTATGAGTTAAATACTACTATGTAATATATATCATGCCCCCACCCCAGTGGATTACAAAGTAGGTATTCTATTTAGCTGTTAGCTTTCAGAGCACTTATAACAGAAGTGAAGAAATCCACTTCAACTACAGCAGAGTTTAACCCTTATTATATAAAACCTTTTTTTTTAAAATTTTGAACTTACTTATATCTATGATCACAGAACCTTCCTTGCTGAACTCAGCCTGAGACTTTGTCTCCAAGTCATTTTTCCTCAAGGGCAGAGACCTTTAGTGATTGTCTCCATCTTAACTCAGCTGCTCCTTAGGAACTAGGCTGTAATAGCAGCTTTCGTGAGAAAAGTATAATATTTCTCTAGCTTATCTTTAGGGAACTTTCTTCCCTTTCTACACTAGAGAATTCCAGAGCAGCTGCTGCTCCTCCTTACATTGGCTCACCCCAAAGGGTACCTCCTTCCTCTTAAAACAGAAAATGATAAAAGGTCAGGGAAAGCCTAAAGGTAGTTCTTCAACAGGCTCTGCTGGGATTTTGAGAGGGAATCCCACTCAGAATCTCAGCAGCACTGCATTCCCAAGAATGGAGCAGACTAATAAAGTCACCCAGGAATGGCCAGTGTCCTTAGCTAACAAAGCTACACACAGGATTCCTATGGTAGAATACAAATCCCAGTCTCCCTGTTACTGGTCACCCATTCAAAAGGTTTTATTTTTTTTTTCCCAGATGGCTTATCTAATCATCAGCCACTTCATGTACACTTCAAATATTGTTTTGGTTTGAAGTAGGATGCAAGACATTGTTTTGATCTTATGAAACCCCATATGGGCTGGTTAATTACAGAATCATCTCACTGCATGATAAGTGACATCATGAAAGTTGAGTTGAAATCCCCTCAACACTGACATAATGAAACTGAGATGGTACCACATCTCCAAATCCCTAGAACCTGGATTAGTTAACTAGTTTTTGCCTCAGGTGTAAAGGTTTTCTAATGTATAGGGAGGTAATATTTGATTAACTAAAGTACTTATTTTCTGAGAGTGAGTGTGAAAACATGAAGAACTAAGAACTGAAGAGACAGGTAGAGTACAAAGAAGTTTTGGGAGACTTCCAGAATTATATACTGAAAAAAACCAACAGAATTACTAACATATCACTAGTACATAAACAAACATACCTCTTTGTTTACAGACTGATCAATTTTATCTTGTCCTTCTTCAGGTAAAGGTACTTCTGCCAAAGACTGAAGATTTTCATGGTTTATCTGCTGTTTCATCTCCTTCATAAAGTAATCTTTCTCTGCCAGTTGTTTCCTTTGCTCTTCTATGTCAGTTTCCTTATCCTAATAAACATAGAAAAAATTGCCACAAATTTCAGGACTCTCAAAAGAAAGTAACATATATCACAAGTATCCTCGTGATTACTTGGTCATACCAGTTTTGTAACTGCAGGCTAAACCAGTCAGGTATCCAATAAAAGCCAATAATTTAATGCCTCTATGTAAAGTGAAGAAAAGTCTTGTAAGAGTCTAAGGAAAGGTAATGCAAATTTTTTTATTTTACTATACTTAGAATTCTAAGTTCACCTCCCATTTGCTCATGAAATTCTTGGTGCTGTGAAATAGGCAACAAATGGAAGAGCTGTTTCAGATATCTAGTCCATATTCACAATGAGAGTGTTTATTTGAACTACTAAATATTTTCAAACTTCAGTTACTATTACAAGTTCAGTTTCAAACAAAAGCAAAGCTTTTCTTGTTAAATTAGCTGTAAGTGGTTTCAATATGACAGTGTTTAAGAACAAAAAACAGAGCTAGAATGCAGAGCACAACTATAGTATTTTGCAGAATTACTAGATAACAAAAAACAAAAAAGGAAACAAAAAAAATTCCCAAAAACAACAAAAAAAAAAAAAAAAACCACACAGAAAGAAGAGAGAATTGACCTTTTCTGAAGCTGTTAGTACAGCCTGTTTCAGCTCTTCTATTTCTTTATCTTTTTGTATGGTGCTGGAAGCCAAAGTCTTGAGCTGTACTTCCAAAGCTTCTACTAGTTCATCCCTTTCTTCACGCCACTTTTGAAGATTGCTGTCCTTCTCTACCAGCTCTGCAGCAAGTCTTTCCTAAATATTTAAAAAGGTAGGTTAGAATAGAACACCACTCCTACACAGTATCTGACCCCTTCTGCTAGTTTTGTTTTGCACAGTTAGTATTCTTTCATAGCTTCAGTGAACTTAAGAGCCTATGTAGATCTTATAAAGACCACACAGAACTAGTTTCAGTACAAATATGCAAAAGTAAACCGTGTTTCAATTAGAAAATCTGTATTTATACTCTTTGTGAAGAAAATTTTCTTTTTGAGAACCACCACTCCTTTTTGTGTGCTCGCTTGAAGATTTTATTAATAACAATTCTCAGGTAAGAAATGTCACAGATAAAAGTAAAAGTAGTCGGAAGCTCCTGACATCCTCCTGTAGTGATTGCAGGTCCACAAAGTCATTGCTAACTACTTCTAGATGCAAACAGTTTTAGATTGTAGAGGTTCATGAAATACTTTCATATGATTAAAAAATTACAACCTTGATTGGAGTCCAGTGAACAAGTAATGTGCCTTAGTAAATAACTATCAGTCTCTCCAATGCTGGCACATATTCATTACCAAAGCATATTGACAGAGCATTTTTACTTTGTATCTTGAAAATGCTTTTTCCATCAACTTCTTGATTTTTCTCTTCCTTCTAAAGTCTCACAAGATTTTTTCGTTTGTTTTTTTAAGGAAAATCTTATTTTCCAAAGTAAGTTTTCTTGGCTTCATTAAGGAGTATTTCATTTAAGTGTAGGTTATTTATTGGTTATTCATTTTACACACAATAGAAAATCTGAAGACTTCATAGTGAGGTGGTAGTGATAGAACAGGAAGGAACAGGCATGTTAACTTCCATTACGTACAAAGTTTTTTCATTTTACGATCCTTCTATTCTTCCCTTTTCATATTGAGAACATCTCATCTAGGTTTTGTCATGGGAGAAAGTAAGGGAACTGCCAAAGGCCAGCTACTCTCAGGTGTCCACACTGTTCACTATTTGACATGTGATTTACTCTGTACTAAAGACTACAGGACTCTGTTGAGACACAAAATCACTTACAATTTCTGCTTGTTGCTTTATGTGATGTTCTCTATCCTCCACAAACTTCCTCATTTCCCTGTTGCGATGGTTCTCAGCTTCTTTTACTTGATTTATGAGTCCCATTTTCTCCTCAAGCCACCTTTTTCTATCAGTTTGATACTTTGCCTCATTTTCCTATTTTGATGAAACCAGAAATAAAACCATAAGCAGAGAGAAAAAGAAAAGACTTAAAATTCAGTATACCATTGAATGGATTAATTTCAAAAACATAGCAGAAATACTAGCACAGTTTTATTCTAGAATACTTCCAGGTACAAGTATTATACTCTCATTTGCTCTTCTCTATTGAAAAAAATTATCAAATGTCAACATTTCTGTTTCAGATCGGCACATCTTCATGGAACAGAGTTTTTTTTCCTCAAAACATTCTGGGTAAATCACAGACACTATAAAACATACACCAAAAGTAATGGTAAAGAGACACTTCTAACTTACAAATCCCCAATCTTTTATGCTGCCATAAAGGATATGTTAGAACACTAACTTCTGCTTCAAGATTGAAAGGGAAACAATGCAGTTCAGTTTGAATGGTAGGTAGAGATAGGGTGCACCTAAGAATATTGCTTCAATTCAACAATTGAAAATCCAGCAATTTTGTCTCCTTTTCTATCACAATCCAACCTCTTGTCACACATTATATTACATAAGACAGGAAGCACCTGTAAAAGTTGCTTAGAAAATAAGTCTGCTTTCTAATCCAAGGAATGCTAAAGTTAAGTCCTCAGCCTTACAGGAAAGGCTTATAGGTCACACAGCAAGCACAAGATCTTGAGAGAGTTTGATTTAAGAACTGACAGGAAAGATCTCTGGAACTGATATCAGAAGTTGGATTAAGACAGCTGTAAGAGGAGACCAGCTATAGAAGCACCGTGGATGGCAGTAGCGTAATGTAGGGTAGGGTGTACTCCATAATGGGGCATCAGTGATGCTGTCTGAAAAAGATGCTTCAGGGGAGGTTTGCTTTGCAAGTGTAATAATTTGCCATATCATGCCCTAGGCTCTTGAAGACAGGGACATGAAAAAAATTTAGACTCCTAAATGGGAATTATGGCCTTAGATTTAAGTATGAATTATATAATTATATTTTACCTTCAGTTCTTTTTGCAGCTTTATTAATTCCTCATTTTCATTTATGGTTTTCTCCTCACTTTTGCTCATCTTTTGCTGCCAATCACTGTTGCTCTGGTTATTCAGCTCTCTATATTTCTGCTTCCATGCTTCCAGTTCTAGTCAGAACACAAAATGAGTTCGCATAATGTATGATTTTAAACACATCTTTGAACAAGTTCACATCCTTCTACTAAAGTTGCTTAGGTTTATCAGCTATGCTCACAGACAACAGAAGCCTTATAGGAAATTGCTATTTGTTATGTAAAAGTTATCCCTAAATAACAATTGACAAGTAAAACCAGAAATGTAAAACAGCTATCACAATACACATTCACAACAATTTTGCTTCCCTGCTCCCTTTCCATGGAGAGATTACCCAAAACTAATCTGTTGGTCTCTTCTAATTTGGCTTCAAGCACTTGATCTTGTTCAATCTGAGTCTGTTCTTGTTCTTCTAATGTCATCCGCATATCTTCAATTATTTTTTCCTTTGCACACAGATCTGAAAAATTGAAAATTAATTTACAGATGAGCCTGCTAGTTGACACCATTCTTTCACGAAGTGCCTCAATTACAAGTAATTTCCCCATTTTTTGAGATCAAAAGCTCTATTAGAAAGAAATAGAGCATCTCTACTGAACTATCCACATCCCAAATTCTTAAGTGATTCTATTCTCATCAGCTTCGTTCAGATGTGTGTTTGGTAAGACTCTAGCTTGTATGGCTATGAGAAACTCACCACTGTTGCTCTGCTAAATGTTTATCAAATCTGCAGAAACTTTGTGCTAGCATGAACAATATTGTGCTAGTTCATGCTTTTGTTAAAATGGACAACTAAAATAGCAAGTGAATTCCAATATTTAATAAGTTAACACTAATACTTTCTCAAAGGCTTATTTTTCTTAATCTGAGGCTGTTTCTTTGCTTACAAATATATCTAATAACAATTCAATAAAAATTAGTTTCTAATTGAGATTTTAATGTCCAGGTTGGAGTGCCTCAGTATTCTAAAATAGAAATATACAAGACTCTTCAAATTTCTTATTGGCACGATCACTTATTATGTTGGCACACTGCACACCCACACAAAAAAATTGGAACTATAATGGTTCTTTCTGACCTTTATGGGTTTTCTCGTACTTTTTGGAAATTTCTTCCAGCTTTTCCTTATTCAACTGCTCCTGAATATTACATTGAAAGCAAATTAAAGAAATTAAAACATGTTGAAAGAAACAAATACACATGCTAGAAATTAATAACTTTTCTTTCTGAATATAATAAATAATGGAGTATAAGATAAACAATTGTAATAAATAAATTCTTCATGTAGTATAAAGTAGCATTCCAGCTGTTTAAAAAACAATAAAAGGTGACATTACTACCAACATATCTAGGTTCTACTAGTCAGAAACTCTGCAGGTATTACATATTTACTAGATAGATTGTCAATTTGTTTTAAATATCCTGCATGAGAATTTCTTTAAACATTTTTCATTCATCCATTAAATCTAATTTCAGCTGGCTACTCCTGTTTTTACCCCAACTTCTGTAAGCTTTCTCCAGCTGCTTGGAAAACTTGCCTCATTAGTAGATTAGTCAAAAAAATTAAGAGCAAGTAAAATTTTAGAAAACAAAATACCTTTTTAAGCTGCAGGATTGTGCGCTGTTTGAACTCTAATTCTTCACTAAAATGGTTTTTAATTTTCTCAAGTTCATTAACTTGTTTCCTCAGGGATTTCTCCTGCGTTTGCATTGCACACACCTCCAACACAAGAGCAAGCAAAACTTACATTTAGTTATAAGCCTTTTACAATCCCTGTAAATTATCTAGATAACCAACTGCTTAACTTAGAGTCGTATTTTTACAAGCATCTTCACTACATTTCAGGGGCTGGTAGAGCACAAGCAAAGATACTCTAAATGTATCACTCAAAATAACTTTATTATAAATCTCTTAACATTCATAGATTGAGATTTGTGAAAACCAGCTTTAATAACAGAAGCCCAAACTTGCAGAAGAAACATTTTGCCTACAGTTACCAACCTCTTTTTGTACTTGCTGAATTTGTTTCTTGGCATCAGAAAATTTCTCTTTCAAATCTGTGTATTCTTCGTCTTTCCTCTGCAAATCTTTTTTCAAACTTTGTACAAGGGCAGAGCTCTCAGAAAGATCTTTACGTAGCCTTGGGTTAGAAATAAGGAGACATAAATAACATTAGTTTTCCATATTAAATCAGGCTCTGCTGGTTTTATTTGCAAATAGAATCTCAGCACTATCAGATCAATAACAAGCTTTGTAATTTTACATTAGGATTTCCTTATTATATGAGCCTGAAGTAACAAACTGCAGATTCACTTCTGAACACTCAAGTTTTTTAAAATATTGCCTTTTTAAGCACAGTAGAGCAATCATTTTTATCATTAGGTGACCTTTCAAATTAGAAAAACCCAAGGTTAATATCAAGTAAGTTTAAAGGTTATAACTTCATCCCAGTTCTTGTAAGAATCAAGATAAATAAAAAGAAAAATAGAAAAAAATCAATAACATTGAAATAAGTCCTGCCATCACAAGTTCTGCAAAGTAAACAATAAGTTTGATGGGTTTATTTTTGCATGATCACATTTATCTCAAAGAGTTTCCAGTAAGACATCTTTGACTTTTACTTTAAAACTAACTAAAAGAAGTTTTTTTAGATCCTATAACTGATAATACAATACAAGGCTTTCAAAGCTTCACCAGCACAGGGCTGGGGATCATTAGACCTTCACACTAAATTGTACTTTGGAGTATGTGCAGCACCCACAGCTATTGCACTAAAGAAACGATAGTCAGGACAAGGGCTACATAGCATCTTAAAAGCTATTTTTACATAATCGCAATTTCCTTACCATATAGCAAATATAATCTCCTATTTCTTACAGATTTAAAAAGTAGACGATTCTGGCGAAAGTTCTACCCTCTACACCCATTATTCCTTCCAGTCTTAGAGTAGACTGTGTTCACCTAGAACAGCTATTACCAAGACCATCTCTTTGCTTCTGGGGCTTTTTTTCCCTGTCCTTTCTTCCCTTCCTTTTACCATTCAGTCCTTTCCAAAGAAAATGTGTCCTGCTTTTATACAAGTTACAGGATATAAAATTAAACTATGTCCTTTCTTTCAGAAAGGGTCTGCAACAAAACTAGTACAAAACCCCAAACAATTAATTTCATTGTATGCTCCTATTTCCCTGCACAATAATTCCACATGATTTAGATGTATATTTTTGAAAGAATATAAAGACAGGTGAGGAAAACATAGCCAGCAGAATATACAAATATAAAATTCAAGTAGTGTATTGAAACCTCTTAAAGAAGCAATTTGGTTAATCAAGTTTATAAACATGCAAGTGTGTTATGTCAAAAGAAACTGATGCTGACATAAGGGAACTTTAACTTAATTCTATTCTCAAAGGGTTAGGAGTAATCTCATTATTTACTTACAGTTCTATAGACTGTGTTTGCTCATACTCATTTTTCTCCTTTTCCTGAAGAACGTGTTTCATGGTTTCCAAACTGTTCATCAACTGCACAACCTCATCCTTCAGATTTGCTTCTCGCTCATTGAGTTCTTTCAGTTTTTTGTCTAAATCGGTAGATTTCTCTTGCAGAACTACTGTATTACTTTCTAGATTTAAAATAGTAGATTCTTTTTCTTTTAGTTCTTTTTCTAACTCTTTCATGCTGTCATCTTTAGTCCTAAAAGCCTCCAATAGGCATTCAAGATCTCTTATTTTTCCCTCATAGCTGGTAACTTTGTCCTGAAACTGTGCAATTACTCTCTGATCTTCTGCAGCCTGTTTTTCAAAATCCTGGGTTTTCTTCTGGATTTGTTCTTGTAACTGATTCATACGATCTTTCTCCTCTACAGACTGATGATTTTGATTTGTAATCTCATTTAATTGTACTTTTAGTTGATTGTTGCAATTCTCACTATCATGAAGTCTCTTCTTTAATTCTTGAACTTGTTGAAGTAGTTGTTGAATCCGATCACTTTTTTGTGAAGAAGCCTTAATCATAATTTTACATTGTTCCCAAATGCTTTCAATAGTGCAGTGAAAGGAGCTCTCCTGTCTCAAATCTGCTGGAGAAGCAGTTTGGAACTGCATGGATAGAGGACTCATTTGAGCTGTCTCTGGTTCATCTTTTTGAGGGTCTAAGGAATCCTTGACATTAACTAAACCTATATCTACAGCATATGATTCTGAGTGACATTTATACAATTCATCTACCTGAGACTGCATTGTTTTAATTTGTGACACTTCATCAGTTATATTTTGTTTAGCACCTGTTAGCTTGTTACTTAGCTGAATAATATTTTCTTCTTGCTCCCTATTTATAGTTCTCTGTTTGTCCAGTTCAGAAAGAGTCTCCTGATGTTCAGCTTGACATTGTTGAAGTTCTCCCCTTAAGCCAGAAGCCTTTTCTTCAGAAGCAGAGAGCTTGAGATGCAAGCTTGCTATCTGCTGATTTAGCTCTTCTCTTTCATTTCTTTCTCTTTGGCATTGTTGTTCAAGTGCAGCTATCTGACCTTCCAAGGTTTCAGTTCTTTCCTTCAGCGCTAGTATTTCCATGTAGGTCTCAGAATTTTTAGTTCTCCTTAGATCAAGAGAGTAATTTTCCCAACTCTCTCTCTTATCTCCTAAAGATAAAACCAAAACAACAAAAAGAACAAATAAATGCCCATAGAGCTCAGGTTAATTAAAATCAACAAGTCACTAGCACCACAAATTGTAATTGCTCTGTAGAAAATGGTCACCACCTAAAAGCCACATGCTCATAGAATTTTAGAGTCTTGAAGTAGTTAGAACCCTCTCAGCTGTTTTATACACAATAAATGCCTCTTGGGCTTCTAGGCATAATTTGCAGAAAGAGGTGCTTAGAAGACTTTAAAAGAGTTTGCTACAGCTCTATTTCAACCTTGTATTCTGCCCCACTAGCAGAAAAATCCAGCTCATCTTACTAATATGTGTTACACCTTTGAGCTAGGTAGCATTCAGTTTCCACCTCCACTGATTCAACAATCCCTCTAAACAGAGCTAGCAATTACCTATCCTTCATTTCGAGGAGCAGTGGTGTCATATGCTTTTCTGAGAAGTTTTATGCACGCTCTATATCATCTTACTTTAAAAACAAAGACAAAAATCCAGCACAAGCTTTTGTTTCTTTAGTGGTTGGAACCTTCCTCTCTTATTCAATAGGCTTCTAAACTAGATTAAAGGGTAACTATTAATGCCTACAGCTAATAGGTTGCATGTAAAGTTCTCCAAAAAAGATTTACAAACTATCATCCCAACCCAAAATTTCCATATTTTATTAGCTTGAGTGTTTTTTTCCCCCAAAGTAACAAGCAATTCTAACTGAAATCATATATATTTAATCACCTTCAAAACTAACTCCAGCTGTATTTCACCCAACTGTTTTAGAATCGAACTGTGTCCCTTTAGTAACATGACCGCTATACTTTACTATTAAATCAAACTTGACTATCTCTAAGGTTTAGGCCATCACAATTACGTACTACAGGGAGAGACTATGGATTCTTGTGAGTACTGCACCTACAGTAAGGTACAGCAAGGCAATTATTACATTTTGGGACCATTAAGCACACATGTGCTGCATGGAAACATCCACTGAACAGATCCAAAAAGTTGTACTAAATTTGAGCCACTAACAAAAAGTCATTCTGACACATTAGCAAGTGTTTCAGTTCTTGAACAATCAAAGTCAACAGGGCACTTTCCTCCTGCTTGGCCATAGTTTTCTTATTCTAATAGGATACATCTAGTGCTTCTGCTAGCTCAGTCACAACAGCAGCTTTACTGTAGCATATAAAGTAGTATTTTTAAATCCTACAAGATTAAAAATTTTGGATTTGGAAATGGTTTTTCCTGAAAGCCCAGTAGTGTAGTCCTAAGAAAAAAGATCAGATAAAATACTACATATTCCACGCCCTGGACTGGAGTTTTGCAAATTTCACTAAAAGGGAGAGGGTGCTGAGGTGTCTTAACACATGGTTTGTCAAAGGTACTAGTCTTGGCTTCAACTAAGTGTCATTTGAAGTTGTACAAACAACAGACATGCCCTACTGGATCACACAGCATCAGTTAACCCAGCCTAATATTTTTACCTCCTTTTGCTACTACAGGCAGGGCCAGCTATTTTCTGTGGCCATTTCTTGACCTTGAAAAATTGAGACATTACAACCCTGCTTAACTCTTTCAGTATCTATACTTGCACATATTGCCTGTTAGCTTGTCCAACGATGCCTGCAATCTGAGAATTATCTGCCTCTCCCACCTTCTAGGGCAGCAAACATGAGAAGTTGAATAGCCTCTGCAGGAAGTGCTTTGTTAATGGAATCATAGTTCAAAGGGACCCTCAAGGATCACCAAGAGCAGGGCTGCTCACTCCCCAGTCTGTTCTTACACCCAGGGTTACCCTGTCCTAGGTGCAGAATCAGGCACTTGCCCTCATTAACTTCATAGGGTCAGTGATTGCCCAGCTCTGTAATTTGTCTAGATCTCTCTGCAGGGCCTCCCCTCCTTTGACGGAGTCAACAGCTGTCATTGGAAAATTTAGTATAGCTTTGGATCCTGCATCCAAGCTGTTTATGAAGATATGGAAGCGAACTTCGCCATTATGGAGCTCGGGGGAACCCCACTAGTGCCTGGATGTGAGCCTGATGTTACCCCATTTACTAGAACTCTGCACCATAAACCTACGACTGATCTACTACAAGTGAGTATTCTCTTGGCCTTTGACTGCACAATGTACTGAATGATAGTCCAACATTCAGCTTATTCGCTCTATCCACAGTTTTCTGTGATCATGTGAATTTGACAATTCTCCTTTTACAGAAACGAAAGGCCTTTCACCTTCTTTTTACATATGCTTTCCATAGTTCTGTGAGAATCTGAAGCCAAGCTGGGCCCTGAAGTCACGTTAGAGGCAGACAGCTCTTAAATATACCATTTTGCACAAGTCCCATATAGCTCAGTCTCCCTTATTAATAGACTTTATTCACCTGATAAGTTCACAGATAAAGCAAGAAAAACAAGAAGACTGAAAGTGCAAGCATGAGAGCTGTACAAAACATGACATTTGTGGACTTAAGCTTTCCACTGGAATGGAAGTAAAATTTATTTTTCTCCTTTGCCACCACTGTCACCTTGACTAGAGCTGGTGTGCTCACAGCATGCACACAGAATGAAACATCAAGGCTCACAGCATGTACTATATGAGTGAACACTCAGCAAGTCATTGATACCTTTTGATGCATGCTTAGGCAATTTGCAAAAACGTGAGCAGGAGATTCTACTATTTTCTCAGAAGCGCAGCAACAGAAAATTTTGGCACAAAAGCAACTGTTAAGAAATTGCCTAAGAACTACAGCTGGGTATTCAGGTACATACACAGGTAAGAAAAAGCATCAGAAAGGAAAGAGTCTAAAACCTAACTTTTATTTAAAGTATTTAGGAGTAAAGGATATACAGGCCTCTGCAAAACAGATTACATTTACAGAACAGTTACTTTCATTTACAGTTTAACATAGATTTCTTCAGAGCATTATTTTTACGCTTCACAGCTTTCTGCTTCTGTCCTAGGATAGTAATGAAGCTTTTTTTTAAGACCCCCTGCTGAGTGATGGTAGAAATTGTACCTTTCTTTGTAGGTGGCTCTTCTTCTGAGGTAGGCTTATTTTCCAAGCAACGTTTTCTTCCCACTTCCAATACAGTTTCCTCACAATCCTTGAATTGGCTGCTTTCAGTCACTTCATTAGAGCTCTTTTCTGCTAGTTTTTTCTTAATGGCAGTCAAAGTGTTGTCCTGTGTTAAAATGAGATCAATTGCTTTCACGTTGTACAAATTGAGCACTTAAGAGGCTTAGCAGATTTTTATATACAAGTATTTTTACAAAACTCTGGGTAAGGTGCATAGGAGCTATCAGGGGAAAGAAGTCAGTGACAGATCAATTCAACCAAGAGCTGGAGCACCTTCAGATATTAAGAAACACAATAGTTTGCATTATACAGGAATCAGAGCAAGAGGCTAGAGAACTACAAAAAGCAAGTCTTGCATTAAGAGGAGTTGGTTTAGTATCTGAAAGCAATTTCCAGGGTCAAAAGAGTTGATGAAATACCCGATTTGTTAAAAGAGCAAACCGTCAGTTCTACAAATTTGTCACTTTCTGATCATGGTTGGTAGAGTTGGGAACTTTAACAGCCTTCAGCAAAGGCACTAATCATTTTTGTCATAACACATCTGATGCAATTGAAAGCCTAGTCAGATCTGCCATACATATTATATATATCTCACTAAGAAAAAAGTTTTACTTGCACGATGACAAGTGGCAAGCCCATGGTTGTCAAGGACCAATTATGCACCCATAAGTACTTAATTAAAAACCACAATAGACTATAGACTTGAGGTTTGTGGTCATGTTTAAGATTTCTTGCCACACAGTCTCACAGAAACACTGGACAGTTAAGACCTTGCTCTTGGAAGATGCAGTAATAGTAAATCACCACAACTCCCCTCACTCTTGGAGCATTCATATTATTGAGAAGTTCAGCAGTTATGGGACAGACAGTGAGAGAACACAAGATTAAGCGTGGCCAAAGCTTTGAAGTGACAGTGTAAGAGAAACGGATCAGAGTGCTGACTATATTTCAATCAAAATGTTCTCAAAACTACTTCAGGTTACTAGACATCAGGCCCAAAAAAAACCCCAAACCAACCCCAAACCTCTAACTGCATGTTTTGATCTTTTTTTTTACCTTTATAACTTTAGCCAAGCTGGTCTTCAGGCATTCAGCAGATATCACTATACTAGACAATTCCAAGTTTTATTGAACACATCAAAAGCAGAGATACCTGTGCCATACCTTCTTATTTCAAACTCTGCTCAATATATTCATATGATCACTCTTCCCTTGAAAGCGTGACCCTATGTTGGTTGTGGGTGGAAATACTGATTTTTTCCCCAATTTACACAACCATTGTCTTTCTTACATTATGGAATCTAACTTCAACTAAAATTGACCTTCTGTTGCAACGAATCCTCCTTTTCTTCCTCTTTCACTCATGCAAAAAATAGAGACATTTTCTTCTATTCCCACTGTTTAAGTCCTCACAGTTTGAGGTCTTTTGGTTTTTTTTTAAATGGCTCTTCAGAGTCTCATCTAGAGTCCTTCAGTAATAACTTCAGCTCACTGCTTCTGAAAGTCCCATTTTTTACACACACCCCCTCAAACATTTTGCTGTGGCTTTAGTTTCAATGCCAACTGGCCTATCATTTCAAGTAAGTAGAAATTATTTAAAGAAAATTCCACTTTCTCAAAGTCCCTTATAAGCACATACTAAGATTTTTGTGTATAAAGACAATTGAGATGTCTAAGACTTACATAGTCTTTTATGATTTCTTCTGCATGGGTTATCTGACCTTGTAGACTCATAATAGCTTCATCTTTTCGCTTCACAATGTCAATTAGTTCTTGAATCCTCTCATTTTGTATATTCATTTTCTTGAAAAAGAAAAAAAGGTAGTTCAGCATTAAATTGAACTCCACTGTTGCGGAGGCACGGGTCTATCACACACAGACCAATGTAATCGGTGAAAGCCGTTTATTACAGATCAGAAGGCTACTTATATACATCTTTTACTTCTCTATATCTAAGCAGTAGATTGGTTACTAGCTACTTGTTTACACATCTAAACGAATCACTTAGAGCGATGGTGAGCTGTCATACAAATGCTGCTTCTGTTGGCTCTGCTAAGCTAATGCTGGATTGTGCACATTTCACTGCCCTGCCTATTAAGAACACCCAACACTCCACCATGCTTTTAAAAGCAAGATCAGTTAAACTATGTTTGATATATACAAAAAAAAAGCTAGAAATATAGTGTAGTAGCATTTTAAGTTATTGGAATTTAGTATTAAAGCAAATAATTTTGCACAAGTTTTGAAAAAGTTACCTCAGTTGCTTCTTTAAGTTGCTCAGCAGACTCATCCAATTTAATCCTCTGTGTTTCAAAATCTGTAATAGGAAAAAACCCTGCATCACATAACCAGCCATCAGTTTACTCAGTAATCCATTTCTTTGTGTCTTCTGGTACCTCACTAGTTTTGGAATAGATTTATTTTCAACCTGACTTCTACTTATAGGACATTAAAAAAGTTATTTAGGTTTTCTAAACTGGACAATTGGGCCTTGCAACCCATACAAAATAGAAATCATATCAAAAGACATCTGCTAAGATCATTATGAGGTATTGCTAGTTTTTCCTCCATTGAAGTTCCACATGATGCCTGAAAACACTGCACCAGCAAAACTTAAAAGTAGTACAGAAATTACAATACAACAAGGAAATCAGTAACTTTGATGTTTTACCCCACAATTCCTAAGTCTGCAAACGACAATTTTAAGTTTCATCTTGAAAATGAAATAAGCAAGGCCTGCAGAATTGTTTGACCTGAACATACTCAAAACAATGGATTGCCACCATGATTTGGTTACACAATCCTCTTCAACTATATTATTATTCCTATTTTACAGTACCCAACTGGTTTTTTGTGGCTCTCATATCACACTTAGACTCAGCTTACCTCTGGTTTTCTTTTCCAGCTCTTCCTTGGTCTCAACCAGTTCAGCAGTCATTTTTGCCAGCTGTTTTTCAAGACAATCTATAGTTTCCTGTGGGTCCTCTAGGGACACAATGTACTGGTGTGCTGCTTCTGCCTGATTTTTGATATCAGTGACATCATTTTGCAGAGAATTAATAACACCCTCAATATCAATGTAGGCACTTTTGTCTGTGCTGTTTTCTTCATTCTGAAAGAGAAATTATATTCATTTAGAAATGCCAAATAATTACAGAAAAGCCATTATTGCTACAGAAAACATGGAAGATTTTTAGGAATGCTAAAGTACAGTTAATTCAGAGTTCAAAACCATCTTGTGGGTTCATATGCACTGATTGCCAATTTCTGTCTACCTTCACACACCAGTATCCAGTATCAAGCTAGAGCGACTTTATTTTCATAAAATTTAATAACCCACCATTACATTCCCCCGTATATCTCCACAAAAACATCCCCTTCAAGTTTACTATAAAAGCTAGCATATTTTAAATCAATGAGACTACTAAATGAACAGAACAAGTAAACTATTTTAGTAGGAGTACATCTGAAGTTTTCATATAACAGGAAAAGTTTGTGAGGTTAAATAAGTGCCAACTTAGTATGGTAAGTTATATTCAATTATACGCGAAGGATTGACTTTATATCTTCCCTCTTGTTTAGAAAGAAAGGAGCTCTCAAAAGACAGACTCAAGAATCTAGTTGTGGTGTAAGTGGATGAATAATTCTCATTGCTTCAGTTGTAGCTACAACTGCCCTAAGAGAGAAGTCTCTGTGACTACTCCAGCACAGTCCATATATGGGGCCTA
This sequence comes from Acanthiza pusilla, assembly GCA_036630365.1. Lineage (NCBI taxonomy): Eukaryota > Metazoa > Chordata > Aves > Passeriformes > Acanthizidae > Acanthiza > Acanthiza pusilla. The sequence continues at coordinate 16,850,873 of JAXCHO010000234.1, forward strand.
AGAAGTCATCCTCAAAGTTTTTAAATGGGTACTAAATGGAATGAATTTTATATCATTAAAAATTTGCAGATTTCCCCCAATTTCTTTGGATAGAGTAACTGTCACTTCGTGCTGGAGAAATGCAGAAAACCCCAAAAATCCCTGAATCCCAAGGCTCAGAAACTTTATCTATTAAATGAGATAAATATATCTTGCATTACATTGTGTGCAATCCCTTGAAATCATCCATCTAAGCCTTGAGAAATACCATGACCATAATATACAGTTAAGTAAAAGGAACATTTGGGGCATGCAGATAAAAATACCAGAGGTCCATCTTGCTCACTGCAAGACCGATCTTGTAAACTATTTTTTCCATCTGTATTTTTAGTATAACTATTTACAAGTTCCTTGAAGATTTCCAGACGTTTCTCACAATTTTCTTCAAGCTGTGTTCGTTCACGAGAAAGGGACTCTCTAGAGTAGAAAAAAATAAGTCAGCTACAGTTGCCTATGAATACAGATGCTTTCTTTATTTTAGTACAATAAAAAAATACTCAAAACAATGCTGCTACCCATAACCAGAAGTATATTTCACACACCCAAGAAGATTAAGAGGGAAACAAATACACAGATTATGGAGAGCACTCAACAACAGGCACTTTTTCCTAAGCTGCTTAAGACAGTATCTGTTAAGAGTAGCACTATAACAAAAAGGAACCAAACAATTTGCAAATGTCACTCTTTCCAAAGGAAACTTATCAAAGCAGCTCTTCCCTTAGAAAGAGCTATATAGGAACAAACATTGCTTACAAACTTTACACACATTCCCCTACCCATCCCACAGAAAAATCAAAGCCTTTTCTAGAGTGCATTTTTTCTGAACTCATAAGCCAAACAGAAACCAGCATATTAACAGATGCAGTAGAAGATGAGATCTAGCAGAAGATTGTGCTCTCTTACAACCAAGAGAGATTTAAGAAATAAGTAAATTTACTTCCACTTTCTTAACCAGTAACTTTAAAGCCACTTAAAGCCAGCTTACTTGAAATCTGTTTCCCGGTCAGCAAAATAATGGGCAAACTCTTGCATCACTTCTTCACGAATTTTTATTTCCAGCAGTAACTTGTTTTTCTTTTCAGTAATAAGTTGCTTCCTCAGCTCTTTTATGAGATTCAGCTGCATCTAGAATTACAATTAGTATTACGCTTTTCATAAAGAAATACTTTCCCACAAGTGAGATTTTTCCCATTCCTCAAACACAACAACACTTTACTCTGCAGCTGGCAAAACTTTTTCCAATTCTTTTATTAGCTCATTTATAACTAGGAGGATTAAGGAGTAGATTGAACTACCTGTTTGGTACTAACGCAGCAATTTAGGTTTGCACAGAGTGGGCATTTCCAAAGAACACCAAGTTTATAACAAAAATTCTTGAAGTTATCTTGAAAGATAGGCTTAAGATCCACAGAATTTGCCCTTCTTTTTCCACATGGCCCTTTTTGGGTATTAATGAAGCCTCCACAAAATGGTCTCAAGTCCTCTGTTCCCTACTCCTTGTCTTCGCCAGAAGTGACTAAAATTGCTGTTTCTTAAAGAACAGTGTCCAGAGTTTTCTTGTTCATAAAGTAACAGAGGAACAGTCTTGTGTTGCTAAAACCCAGGTAGTATTTTCTGTGTATTGACCATAGGATAGAAAAAGAAGAGAAGAACAAATCTGCAATTCTTACTGCTCAGTTCGTACTTTGACACATTTCATAGTTTTCCCACAAGAAGCACCAAATCATAAGTAATTCTACTTGTAGTTCTAAACACTGGATTTTGGTAGAATAAGGGTGATGAGGAGGGGAAGAAAAAAAAAAAGAGGGAAAAAGAAAAGGGTGAGATAGAGGAAACCAGAAGAATACATTGCTTCAAGGCTCCATGCTATACCAATTCTTAAAGTAGTCCTGGTACATACCATGTAATTTTCTTTTGCAATAACAACTAAATTTCCTTCACTTTCCCGCACTGCTTCTTCTCTTGACATACTAGGCTGTTCCTCCATCTCATCATCATCATCATCTTCAAACACATCTTCCAAGGTTCTGTCCCATAGGACAGTAGCTCGTTTCCTTGGGATTGGCATTCTAGTGATATTAAGCAGTGATGATTCTCCTGGCAATTTCTGGCCAAATGACTGATCTTGGGGAAGAATAGATGTGTCCATGACTACAACCTACACAGAAAATAAAGAACAAAGAGTTATTGGTATTTTTTAAAGCTCCAGTGGTACTTTGAAGACCTGCTGCACTGTCCTGTAGGTCTCCTGCACAGAGCACTTTCCCAGCTTATCCTCTGTTCAGAGTCAGTACTTAGACCAGTTTCCAGCCAAAGTCGTCACTTTCCAGCCTAACCCTTCTTTCCTTCTCAGGAACAGCAAGTTTCTCTAGCTAGATAACTTACAAGAGGCAGCAACAGATTCTCCATTTCCTGTACTTTGAGTTTCCAGTTGCATTACACAAATGCCATCCTACAAAATCTATTTCTTTAACAGCTCTATAATCCCTACACTCTGCTCCTTCTGGTATTGTACTTAACCTGCCCAAATTCCAAAGGCATGGACTTAACTGTCAAGAAAACTTTTCCATGGCTTCCATTAAAGCCACAGAATGGATCCCCCACACTTTCATCTTCCAACTTTGCCAAAGTTACATCACTGCACTTACTCCTACTGACTCTGCTTGCACCTTCCCACTGAAGCCTCTGTGAACATAAAGATAGTCTTTCAAACTGTTTGGTGCCCAATTTTATCAATATTTCAGATGAGCAATATTCCAGATTAAGATAGCAGTAATAGTATACGGGGCAGCTAGAAGAGAGAGTATGTCGTATCTACAGAAGATCTCAGGAAATTTCTTCCAAATATAGTGTCTTATTAGGCTGGATGTTTTATATGAATGACAAACTTTCAGTAGATGCTTCCACCCCCACAATCCAAAGGAAAAAAAGTCCCAATAAAGCCTTTTTAAAAGCTCTCGGAGATAAAGCTCAACCTGGTGCAATTAGAAATATGATTGCAATGAGACAAAAAAATCCAATAACCAAGTTCACATTCCTGAAAGTGAGAGAACCTGCTCTTTAAAGCAAGTCAAAGTTACTGATCAACAAAATAGACTACAAAACACTTACTTTTTGTGCAATGGCGGAGAACTTTAGCACATTGAGTGTTTCCTCATATGCTGAAGCACATTTGCTTATGTTTACTATCATGTACACCTTCCCCTTCCCACTGAAGAATCCTTGAAGGAAATGAGTTAACTTACTTTCCCGAAAGGGTATGTGCTGTTGAAGCCTTTAAAGAACAAAAGAGCAGATGATCAGAAGTTTAGTAAATTCCAGTCAGTGTAAGAGCTATCCAGCATGAAGACTTGAAAATGTAATTCTTAATACGACACTAGTGAGAAGGGTGCTTTAAATTTAAATTTTCAATTTAAATTTATTCTAAAGTTTGCTTGATAAGCAAGCTCAGAACAAGAAAGTAAAATTACTAAAATCTTCAATAGCATTTTTAAATAATGTTATAATTCAAATTATTTCATTAAAAAGCAAAACAAGGCAAGTTTAAACAAATTTGGGACATCAAGAAGACTATAGTATACACTTCAGAAGTCTACATATTTTCTAGCAAAAATTTAAGTGTTAATATCGTATATTTTAAACAATAGCTTTTAAACATGGTAGGCAATACCTAAAGACCACAACCAGCTGGCAATTCATAAAAGGACTTACTTTGACTGCTGACAGTTTTTGAGTGCATTAATACACTTGCCTAGGGTAAGGAGAGAGGTATTTATATTTCCACTCTCTTTCAACCTGTCACCCTCATTGCGGGTCTTGGTACATCTTTCAGAACCAGCAAGATCACACAGTGATAATCTGAAAGCAGACAAGGAAAAATCACTGTATTTTCCTTAAAGATGCACAAATTATCCACTTTCAAAAATGATCATTTTTCCCAACATGCTTTCTATTCCACCCCACCCATCTCTTCAGCCTCTTGCTTCTAGGCACTTGCATGAGCACAGGTGGCAAGACAGAGGACAGCATTGCAACCTGATGGCTTGAGGGTACGTATGAGGGTAGGAGTGGGGAAGCCACCACACATGCAAGAGGCTCTGCCAGCAAGCACTGGGTGCAGTACCAATACATCAACATCGAAGATAATCAACAACTTCATCACAAAAGACAGACTGTTCTGAACTTACTCATTGACTCGGGTCACCCTTGGTGTTCCTGAATCTTCAATTTTTAGTACTTTAACTGTGAATATGCTGTGACTTAAAGGAGAAATTGAAATCAGCAGAGAAGTGATAAAGTAGATCAATACTTCCAAAATAATTTTAGCCTCCACAACATCTACTCAAAATGTTGTTGGATCTGTCAACATATCTAAGCATATACAATCAAATATGATACAAACTTTTAAGAGATGTGTATGTAGCATGTATTTTGCTTTTCCCTTAGACATTTAGATAGAACAAAGTTAAGTGCTTTTGTATAGTATTTGATAAAATACAGTTAACTTTAGTACATGTTCATCTTACTGAAGGATTGAATCCCTTTGGCTTAAAGCATTGTGTCACATACTGCTAAAAGACACCAGAACCAAAACCTGGAAATCTAGACCTTGTTAAAGCCTCTTCCCTTCCTAAAATCCATAAGCCATATTTTAGTTTCTCCTTCTTCCCACACACCATCCTATACCCAATGTTATTCAAAATGTTTCTTACCCTCTGCTGGAGCAATTATTTAGTTTGGTGCTTGCAGTACTTTGGTGTTTCAAGCCCAGTTTTAGAAGTCTAAAGGCTTCTTTAGAGTCAGAAATCTGAACCCACTGCAGATCTTCAGGAAGAACAAATACAACAATTTTTTAGATAACATTACCAAAATAAGTATTAAGGGGATAATGTATGCACAGCAAGGACACTTCATTTACTTGAGGCATAGAAATATTTTACCACATCTGCTTCAGAAAGAGGTTACACGATGACAAATCGGATCAAAATGGCTCTTCTCATAGGAAAGGAAGGACAAGTACAACACATTTCATCCTTCCATTACCACGATAAATATGTTCCATTCAAATTATGTGAGCAGCCTTAGTAAGGCAGAACTCTACCTGGACAGCATTTTATTTTATACCACAGTTAGAGGGGGAGGGAAAAGGGACAAATGGGAAATCATATGGATATCTTCCAGGGCCATTAACCTAACTGAAAAAGATCAGAAGAATTTTGTCTGCAATATGATGACCATATGCCAAGTCTGCTTCTCTACAGAAAATACTGAAAAAAGCCCCAGAAACAAAAATCTTAAAAACTGTTGAGCCAATGATAAATTAAGAACTTCTGGGGTCTTCTTTTAATAAAATGGAAAATGCAAAGCACTAACAAATTTGTCAATTGTTTCCAATATTTCCAATATTTCAAAGAATTATCAAGGCAGTGGAGTGCAGAGGCTTTTAACAGTCACAGTTCAAGAGTAAAGACAAAACAGTAGTAAAGGTATAGATACTTCTATGTATATAGATTGTTACCTTTCACACTCAAGGTAGACATTTACAGTGCCACAGTGAATGCAATTAGGAGTGGTCTACTCCAAACATTATTCTGTTATTATTTTGACCTTTCTAATCTAAACGTTGTTACAGGTAGACCAACTTTTCAAATTACATTTGGCAATTTGCACTGTATTCTATTCACCTTTTACAAAAGAATATCCCTTGATGTCTTGAGCAAGGCGTAGCATTTTTCTTTTCTTGTCATTTGATATAGGAATCAGTAGATCATAAAAACATTCATTGTAAATCTCGAAAAATGAAACCCAAACAGAAAACTTGATGTAATTTCTTGCAGTTGTGATAGACTGTTCTGAATCTTTTGAAATATCTTCCAAATCTGCCAAGTAAAAAATACTACAAGTCACTACAGACCTAATTAAGTGAATTTTATTTAAAAATTAATAAACAAAAAATCGTACTACAGCAACCCTCTAAAAACACTTAATCCACACAAAAATCCACTATATTCCTACCCCATTTCTTAAATATCTGGAAGTCATATGCTTAACTTACATATTTGCAAGAGACACCTACTCTACTGCTTCCTTTCCCACTTTTAAATTCTATCAATTCTATCTCTTGGTTAGAGAATTAGCCAAGTCTCCTCAACATCTTTAGAAGAGAGAATTAACCTGACAAGACACTTCATTTTGACTTTTTAAAGAGTACTTAGTATTTTGGTAGGTTTTTAAATGCCAGAATTAAGTTACAGCGACTCTAAAAGCCTGCCAGGGTACCACTAGGACCCACAGCATAAGTAGTACTACTTTTCTTTTCTGTAATTTCAGCTCATTTAATGCCTGTTCAGGTATTCTTCTAACTATTTTATCCTTGGGTTTTCTGCCCAAATTATTTGCTCACTATACAATTCACAGGCATATAAAACTGGCAAGTAGTCATTTTATTAACATAGGCCAAAAGTCAGTTATTGACCTTAAGAAAGCTCCTTTACCAGCTTTAATTGCAAACCTTCTATATAAAACATACCCTTAGAATCCATAGGTGCTTTGTTGCTAGTGTTGATCGAATGGTCTACCTACAAAAGAAAACAAACTTTAAAATATATTGTTGACAGCACATTACAAGTCATTTCTAACAGCTCTATTGTATTACTAGATGGGAATACAGCATGGTTGTAATATGGCAGTTGAAAGATTCTGGCTACACATCACTTCTAGTTCAATGCACTGCTATTGACAGGCTATTCTTACCTCTATACAGAACATTTTAGCTTGTTGAATCAGAAGCAGTCTAGCCACAGAAAACTAGAGGGGTGGGAACCCACACAAGCAGGGTGATTAAACAGGATGATTTGCAGGAGTCCAGTTGCACTGTACACATTAGGCTTAACCTGGTAAATCCACGGAACTCCAAATTTTATTACTGGTATTTTGCTAATACTGGAGTTCATGTTTTTACAGCTTACTAGGCCAACCCTCAAACAGAGGTAAATGTAGAGCACTTACTTATAAAATAGAATTAACAACTCATTGCTTCATGCTTGAAGAAAATGATACAGTTGAAATAAAGTCTAGGTTTTTGTTAGAGAAAGACACTTACTTTCTGCTGAACTATTGAATAAAAAAGTAAACCAAATACCTATAACTAGAGCTTGGGAGCTTCATACACATACACTCCCTTTCCAGTCTTACTTTTGGTTAGTTAGGCTCTTTCACGCACATAACTGCAACTGGAAGTGCCTAAAGAAATTAAATCCATCTACTGCCATAAAAATGCTTGAGAGCATTAAAATGAAATAAAAATAGGTGTGGTTTAGTTGAAGTTTTTTAGTGTTTTGTCAAGAATATATTTCATATAAAAGCTGGAATTCCATAAAGTGCTCCTGAAATAATGAAATACTCATGTAATCAAAATTCTAGGTTTAACCTTTACACACATAAAACACCGACCCCAACCTTTATTGCAGTAGATGCAAACTTTGCCAGCAAATTTGAATGTTTAAGTGTTCCTCTTATAAACTAGAGGGGACATATGTACATGTTCAAACACACATGGAAAGGTTTTTCTGAAGTCCTTGCTGAAGGCTGACAGAGCTAGATTTAACTTATTTCTGTGCTCCTGAAGTGAAGTCACAGAATTTTGCTGCCACCTACCTTCCACACTGGAGCCTAGTTAACTAATGGATAGAAAGCAAGGCAAGATTTCCTTTAATTCCTTTCAGCCCTAGCTAATACAGCCTAGCATACCACAAGGGAAATGCTTAATTCTTGTTGTTATTAAAAAAAAAAAGGCAAGCAAAAGAGTACCTTTCTAGTTCCAAATCCTAGCATACGCTCAGTTTTATTTTACATTATTCCGCTCATTTCAGAATTAGAAGATGCGAAGAAAAAGGTATGGCTACACAGAATACAAATCCCCCATAACTGTAATTGGGCTAAATAGCTTTAGAATTTGTCAACTCCTAAAACAGAAGTATTTCTTCTCCAGACTGCTCAACAGTGAGCTGTAAGAAAGAAGTCCAGCAGAAACCCATCTTTAATTCAAACCTTTAAGTCCACTAGCTTTATAGTTCTGCTCTTTCAAACATATTTTTGCTTCCTTAAAGGATATTTGCCCAGCTGAAGGAGGGCAACAACCTCAAAAATATTCTTTTCAAGTATCTTGAAAGACAGCATTTTCTTTAAAGGATCAGACCTACGAGCATCTCCATAGATAAAGAAAGGACTATTTACATTCCATTCTTATTAAGCACCAGTACTCCCAGAGGATAAATTATCAGGTGACCACGCTACCAAGAAAAAAAATGAAAAAAATCTTAGTTTACTTTCAGCCACAAGATAAAAATCCCCAGGAGAACAGGCTTTGTCAGCTCTATTGCTCATTTCACTGCTAATCTGAGCAGCTGGCTGAGAGCAAATAGACACATCCATGGTTAAATATAACCCATCTCTTCCCACCAGAAATGAAAAACATGGAGCTATCTAAAGATGCATGTACTCATCAATACAGAAAGAAGTGCTCCTCTACCTCTTTTATTAGACGAAGCAGTGAATTTTTAAAAGCAGTTTCTTCTTTCACTTGGTTTTCAGTCAGCTTTATATAATCTCTACATCGATAGGGTTTGAGATCCATTGCTGTGTACTGCTTTCCTTGAATACTTTTAAACAACATATCCATAGTCCTTGGCACAATACCAACATCATCTTCTGTCCCTGAAAGAACATACAGAAGAAAAATCCTACTTATTACAAGGTATACAGATGAATGAGGACAGAAAGGTAATATAAATCTTAAGGCATACCTGAGGAGTTTGGAGACAACTTATAGCATGAAGCAGTAGAAGTTTTTTTTGTACTCTCAAGCTAAGAGAAATATCATTAGAGAGTTTTGAAAAGTATTTGGCTTTCAGGAACAGGTCATGCTCCATAATAATAAGAATAAAAATAAAAATTAAAATAAAAATAATAATTATAATAATAATAATGGGTATAACATAAAACAAAATATATTGGAGTACTTTGCATAAGGCTTAGCCTTAAGGGAACACAAAAAAGTCCCACAACCAACAGACATTTGATAAATATTTGCAATTTGTCAACTCTATTTCATAAGCTGCCTTCACCCTCCTAAGGAAGCAATCTTGAAATAAAACTCATGACTGATCCATTAGCTGCAGTTCTGTACTAATTCCACAGACCCTCAAAAAAATATCTAGAAGCCTTGCAAGGACTCACTCTTTTCCCTGTCCCAGACCCTTTTCTCAGAATATACTCCTTTTGTACCTAAGAGGCAAAGAATCAAATAAAAGCCTTCGGGCACACTTGATCCCACTGAATCCAAATGCAAGTTTTAAAAGGGTTCACTTACATTTGATTTCTAAACCAGAGAAAAGGGAAGTGTGGAAGAGGAACTACTGTCCTGTCTGATGCTTGTAACTTCTCCTGCTTTTAAGCCAGATGGGCATTTAATAGTACAGCACTAGCAGTGTCACCTAAATCAGAACTTACATAATACTTGGTTGGCACTCAAACCCCAAGCTAGTAGCCAAATACCACATTAAATTCAAGTAGTCTTGCACTACATTTGTTTCTCCTCATCTCCTCTCTAATAATTTTTTGTTTATTGCAGTGCCAGTTGCAATTCAACCTAACATGAACAACATAACAGTCACTGGTGAACAAGGAACAGTCCTAAGACCCTGTTTCATCCTTCACTTATGTCCTTTGTCATTGACTGAATACAGGCTCTCATGTAATATTAGTGCAATAACACAAGAGGAAATCATGGCACCCAGTAGGCAACGTTTTGCCTTGCCAATTTTTAAAGTCCTAAAAATATAATACCTTGAAAAAGCTTCTAGTCTAAAAAGATGTCAACCCAAAATTCTTCAAACCCCACACAATGTAACCCAGTCAAGCACAGGGGACTGCACACTTCAGGAATTGTTGGGATTTGTTATTTACCTTTATTTGGTAGGACAGAAAAGAGCATCCCATTATTGCCCCAGGGAAATGATAACTGAAAGTACTGGCAGTAGTCTTTAACTATAACCCACTTAACAGAAGACTGCTTAGAAAATAATGTCACTTCAATAAAGATCAGTTTCATGTGACACACAACTCCTCATCCTCCTACTATTTCTTTGCATAAAAGAAGTGGTCTAGCATCCAGGTCTGCCATTTCATTTTAGGAGAAACTGTTTCCATGCAAATCAAATCACCTCATTTGTTACAATGCTTTGAAAAATAACTGAAGAATGACATCTTCTGACCAGAAAGGATATGGAGCTTTAACAAAAGAGAAATACTGCACCAGGAGAAAAGGCTTTCTATGATATTATTAAGCTCAGGAACTCAAAGCAAGACAGAAATACAGGAAAATAATCAAATATGTTTCAAAACACTTATTCTCTGCCTATAATAATTGAAGCACTCAAATATTTTTTCTTATTTGTGCATATATGATGCATATAACCTTTATAATAATAATAATGCTCCAGAAAATGCTAGTCTGGTGTAGAGCAACTTACACATTCCAAATCCTGTTATATAGAACATGTATTTTTTCTAACAGCCCCTCATCATGGCAGAATAGATACTTGGAGAAAAATAGATCACACACCTAGTTGAAATTATAGAGCCTTAGAAGTAATACAACTATGTGTCTATATTAACTCTCACAGTGACTCTGTCTGTTGGCAGTTAAATTTGTTATGGAAGAAAACATCTAAAGACTTAGTACTAAAGGGAAGCAAATGTACAGAGACTACAGTTTAAACGAAGGAAAAAGCTATGTTTCTGATAGAACTAATCTTTATTTTAAAAAAAGAAAAGTGCTTTTAAGAAGAACTAACTTCTATTTATACCTTGGAAAGTGTAAGTTTTCCCAGCATTTGAAACACCATATGTGAAAACAAGACGATTATATCCATCTAGAAAATCTTGCACTGGTTGCTTCATGGTACCTTCAAAGAATTCTTCTTGGGTTGTTTCAGGTCCAAACACCTGAGTATTACCAGGAAATATTTATAGTTCAAGCAATTATTAGAGACTTTTAAAGAATCTTTTAAATTGTTTTTTTATGATCTTAAAGACTGTAAAGTTAAAAAATACAGCTTGTTTAGTATTAAACAATCTAAGTTAAAAAAACCTGCACCAGAAATAAATTAAAAACCTTTAAAGACATTTTAAAGACTCATTACTTGAGAAAAAGTGAACTTCTGTAATGTCTGTCCTGCAGTTTTTTCACTTAGTCGATTCAAATGGTGCTGGGGGGGCTTCAGTACGACATTTGTTGAGTCTTCAAGTGAAACACAGTCCTATTGAAAGGAAACAAGCAATGCAGGCGTGAAGAGACTATAAAGAGCTCAGCTTACAGAGAAAACAAACCAAAAAACCCCACAAAACAAAATTTAAGTATTTTTAAACTAAATAAATGTCACACCTGCGATCCATTTTCTCTTTCCAATGACGTAAATGGCCTGATACGGAGGCAAACTTGTATGTGTCCCTTAGACTCCAAACTGCTCCCCTTAAAAAAAAATTAAAAATTAAAAGTTAGAAATTTGGTTCTTTTCTTGAGAATTACCATGTTAAAGCAATTTTATTTCATCGGGCTGTTTTGAACAGACTTACTTGATAACATGGGAATCAAAAACTAATTCACTAAATCAGTTTTTACAAGTGCTTAGGTCCCTGCAAAAGTTTGCTGTGATAAGTTAATCTTGAAGCACATATATGTCAACACTGCATTCAGGCCAACAAAAGCATTCTATGAACTGGCAATTAGCCTCATTCACAGGAAACTAACGTGCCCAATACAGCATCAATGCAGTGCCACACAACTTAGTCTAAATCTTATGCATCTCTTTCAAGCTAAAAGTAACAAAGAAGCTTTTCATCTTCTCTGTAAAATTCTGACTGTTCTTATCTATGAAAGGACTAAGCTTATTTTTTTAGAAATAAACATCCAAAAAGTAAAGTTTTCTTACCTGGCTTGTGTCCGAGCTTGAAGAAACCAAAGAAAATTCAGAGGAGAGATCTGTTTTAACATCTTCCAAATTTCTTCGTCCTGCCCATGGAGATGGCTCAATGCTAGCAATAAAGGATGGTCTGTAAAACTTCTCATTATCCAAAGTCGGTTCCATTCTGCAAGATAAAATTAACTATTTTGTGCTCTCTGATCACACAACATAGAACTTCTGAAGTCCCTTAGAAGACAAGTCAATTTGAAACTGATAACTGCAACTTCTTTAAGGAAAAAGCTTTCTTCATCCTATTCATAATTTACATAGCAAGTTTCTGATGGCGGGGGAGGGAGTCTGCAGGGGGGGTTTGCCTCATGAATCAAGAACAGCTACTCTTCTTTAAATGGAAAGCAAATGTTTATCAGGGAAAAGCCTTAACCATATGCCACAAACTTGCTAAAACCCCTGTCTGACAAGAAAGATAAAACTTTAAAAAACCCCCTAATTCCACATTAACTTCATCATCCCATTATAGTGTCCATTTAGAATGTCATTGTTATCTCTGCAGGACCTGATAAATATTTCATGTTATAAAGTTAACACAACATAGCTTAATACAAGACACAGTTCAGAGACATTCCAAAGACCAATTGATAATTTTAAGCTATTAAAGGAGCACTAGTAAAGTAGAAAACCTCATGTCAGAGTACAAGTTAAAGTATTGCTTTTTAGTAATTTTACAACTTAGGAATTAAGCTCTTAACCTATAATTTACTTATTTTTGTGTATTTCAGAATTTGAGCAGCAAAAATTTGCTATACAAAATAAAATTAAACTAATTCAGCGTTGGTCATAGGCAAATTTCAAAGTAACCTTTAAAATGTGTATTTTTTTTTTAATATGAGGGTTTTTTCCAGCACTTTACTCTCCTATTGATTTTTCCTGTGATATTACAGGTGTGACAGGGCAGATTTTTTTTACAGAACAAGTTTAATATAACCCATTAGGCAATTACTAATAGACTATGGCAGCAAGGGATCCAGCAATCAGACATCTACCACATGACTTCCTACACTTCAAAGCTTTGGACACAACAATTCAATGCTCTTTTAGTGCTACATTGCCATGTCGACACTACAGCAAAGTGTATTAATTGTTTTATTAAATACTAATGGAGAATATGCAGTGTTCATTAAAGCAATGGACAAAGTAGGGGTGATTCAAAACCCTTTAGCTCAGGAACAGTGTTGATTTCCTGTCTACAATGAAGTCCCATTTTAATTTACCCCAGCATAAAACCTGAGATGTAGCTGCATTTCAGTGTCAAAACACTTACAGGCTCAGTCTTCCCATCTAGGCTGCAAAAGCCAAACCAAACACAACTTTAAGCAGTTAGACAAATGCCACTAGGCTGCAAATGAGATAAAGTTATACCTAAACTAAGCATCAATGTTTACTTCATTTCTTCTAATCAAATTTTATTTTTTGGCCAGGCATCTGCATGAAAGCCAGGAAAAACTTGGCCTGAAATGATGCCTAGAAGCAGGCTACCTGAAACAGAGATCAAGACAAATTAGGAGTATAAAAAGTGGACAAATTTATTCAAGGCCTTCAAGGCACATTTGGGCAAGCAAAGCCCCCTTGAGGAACTACACCCAAAATGGACCAGGTCACGAGCCTTTCGCCTTTTATAAGTTCTGTCCTATTAGCATTTTGGCCCCTAATTCTCCACTCACACCCTTATGTGATGATGTTAACCACCCCAGTCTGGCTCCCTCCATCTCACAGTTGTTTACATATTTTCAGGCCCTAGAGCAAAGAATGTGTCCTTGAATCTGTATTCAGAGGGTTTTGTTTTGGCTAAAGGTGCTGGGAACAGAGGTTTTTAGCACTTTATAAGAAGCACAGAACTACACCAAGTTACAGACACACGAAGAGTAAACAACGAGAAATTAAGGCATCAGAAATATCAGCATGGCTTGAACAAAGACTGACCTGTGAATAAGCTACGGTTGGAAAGAAATATACCTATGCTGTCACGATCTGGAAGTGTTATCCATCAAGTACACAAAGCCACACTGCAAACCTCTTTATCAGTCCTTTACAGGAAAGGCATTTGTCAGATAACTGACATTTTAGTTGCTTTAAATCTGTGCTTAAAGTGTGATTCATCAAGATTATGCTCTCATTCTGTATCTTTTTCCTTAAGAAGAAAACGACAAATCCTAAGCTGTGTATACAAAGGCAGAACTAAAAGTATTCACACGGCCCAGTGGTCAGAACAATGAGGTTCAAGCCCATAGAGAATACAAAGCCTAAGGTGCCGATTGATTATCTGCCTCCACGTTGAGTCATACAGCACTGTAAATACTTCAGGTATTCTAGTGTGAACAACTCTATCGCCTGACTGCATGCACCAAAAGGCACTCGTATCCTGGGATGTGCTATTTTAACCCTACTAACCGCAGCAATAGAATCGGGAGCTGCAGACACCCTAAAGGAAGGGGATCCCCAGCGGCACACACAGCAAAGCGCGGGCACAGCGCACACACACACAGCCTGTGGTGCTGCCAGGCGGCACAAGAAAAGGTAGAAAGAGCTCCAAACCACACAATAAGGCTGGCAGCTCACATAAACGCCCTTATACCTAAAAAAAAAAAAAAAATAAAAGCAAACTTTTCTCGCTGCAGTTATCAACCTTTCACTTCCAAGCTTTGCACTATTTGCCTATTTCTACTAGACACAACCGCCACGGCTTTGACAGCAGCACAGCCCAGGGCCGAGAGTTACCCAGGCCGTGTAGGCCCCACCGAAAACCGTTCACCCCCCCACAGCCCCTCCCGCATAACCGCGATGGCAGCGGGATGAGCCTGAGGGAGCGGCCTCCGCGTCGCCACCACAGAGACCACCCGCGCTGCTTCCCGGCCCCAGGATCCCCGCGTCACAAGCAGCGCCTCCCCGCTCCCAGCGAGCGCCCGAGGCCCCCACACGCCCCGGTCCCGGTCCCGGTCGCGCTCACCCGCCCGGCGCCGGCGCTCCTGGGCTCGTGCGCCCCACCGACCGCGGCTTCTTTTCAAATCCGACCAATGGCTGCGCGCGGCGCCGCGCAGCCTCCTGGGACAGCAGCGCTGCAGCGGCGCAGGGCTCGATGGGAAATGTAGTCTCGGCGGGGCGGGGCCGCCTGTCCCGGTTTGCCCTCGGGCGGCGGTCGCGCCCCGCTGGGGCAGAGCGTCCGGAGCAGGTTTGCAGAGGCCGCGGTGCCGCCACCACCCGGCGTCGCAGTGATGGCAGGACCTCGGCTGCCGCGGGAAGGCGCCCTGGCTCCGCCGGGCCTGCCCTCACCTGCCTGCAGCGCCCGGACTTCGCCTCCCGCAGGTACGGCAGAAGGCTGAGTGTAAGTTGGAGCTCGTCGGAGCTCTGGGTATTTACAGGCCTTTCGCTGGCTGTTTATAAAGAGTATAATCACCGCTTGCAGGTGGTGAGAGGGAAGAGGCCAGGTGACCTGCTCGATGCCTTGTACCAGAGCAGGGCTCAGCTGAATTGGGAAACTCTCGTTTTAAGATCAGGATGCTCTTGTCCCTTACCTGGGTGCCAGTCCTGACAAATGACAGCTGTGGAAAACACTTAGTATGGTACCTCTGTTTAAAAGCTTCCCCAGGTGGAAATTATTGCTGGGTCCAGGTTCGCATGATGGGCATTTAATTTCTTAATCAGCGATGAGAGAAATCCTTTGGCCTTATTTTCAAAACAATGTCATAATGCCAATCAGATCATCGGTATCTGGAATGTCAGGAATAGAAATGTACAGAATTTGGTAACAAAAATCACTGTGAGTTTCTCTTTAGACTTAGACACTTTTGAACCTTAATAAGGAATGTCTGCCAGTTTTAAATTGAAATAAAAAGATGAGCAACTTGAAAGTAGTCAGTTTGCCAAAACCAAATGTTTGTTTTTCATTTGAGGAAAAGAATACCAAGGAAGGAAACCAAAGAAATAATTCTACACAGGTCTTGTACCAGCTGCTTCGTTGAGGTTGTCTTTAACATTAAATTCTATCTTTCTTCAAATAGAGGCTATGTCATATCAGGAAAAGAGGTATACTTGATTTCAGTTTGGATGTGGGGCACATTGCAAGAATTTGTCTGTTTCAACAGCAGAAAATGATGCCATGTTGAATTTGAAATTGCTAGCAAAACTGACAAGTTTTTGAAGTCATTCTCTAAGACTTTGGCTAACCTTTTTAAAATTATCTTCGTTTCTATCCTAAACAGAATTCAAAATGCTGAACTTACCTGATGCCAAACCACCTTTTTCATACCAGGAGTCGACTAAGAATGAGCTGAGGGAAAAATTAGCTCCTGGGAGAAAAACCTGAAAGCTGTTGTCTTCTACTTGTTGGAAAGGAAAACTGAAGATCTTGGAATATTTTGCAAGGTATATTCCTAAAAAGGTTGGCGTCTATGTCCTGCAGAAAATTGTTCTTGCTAAGTTGGGGCAAAAGCTCACGGTCCAGGCAATATTTTGATTTTGTTTGAATATTAGATTTTTGAAACTGTTTTTATGATACTGCACATGCTGCATAAATTAAACTAGTATCTCAAAGGGCTCCCATCAGGATACTGAAAGGGCAAACTAAACCACAATCTGACATGTGTTCCTAGCCTCACGCAAACCATGATAAAGAAAACATTAGGTCAGCATAACCAATCCAGCCTGCTTTGGAGTGGGAGATGATGAAACTCCATCTATGTAAATAAGCTCTATGGCTTTCTACCAATATATTCTTCTTAAAATGGTTTGTGCAAGGACACCAGTTGCAACAAAAATATCTGCTGCTAAAACAGCATTCAGTAACTCATTCACCCCTGAAATTTGATTGTTTCTTTTCAAATTCTCTATAACTTGTGTAATATGTTTGCCACACAGAAAAGGAAAAGATCTTTATAAAGGACTTGTTAGAACTGTTATCATTACCCTGAGAAACTTATGTTCCTTGTATGTGAGACAGGATTCAAAAGTTGTGGATAGTACTCATGAGAGTGATGAGATGATGCCCTATGAGACAGCATATCTCAGCTTGCTTTTACATTGCTGTCAGAAGTAATTGGAGACACAGTCAACACTCCCCAGCATCCTTCAGCACATCTGAGTAGCAGCCAAGCCAGAACTGGCTCCAGTTTCTTTATACTCAGCTCACCTTCCCCAGGGAATTAACCACGTACTTGGGTTTTCTCTCATCACTCTTGGTTCTGCTGTGCTTCCCCATGCCCTGACAGCACTGCCTTCCATCCTGGGTGCAGGCCAAGTCCTTCTGCAGGGGTCATTTGGAGCCGACTGGCAAGAGCACTTCTGTTCCTTGTCACAGAGATGTCTTGGAGGAAAATGGTGCATTGTCTAATCCTCCTGGGAGTCTGCCATGCCAGCCCTTTTTAATTCCTATCTTTCAGGGCATTGCGTGTCATTTATCCTGTTATTTGCACAGTCTGGTGGGTGCATTTCACACTTCCTTTAATTTGATCCTGTACCCTCATTGCCCCACTCCCATCAGTTGCCTTCAGGCTTCTAATGCACATGTAGCTGATTTTACGAACTCATGACTTCTCAAGCTGTTGATTCACTTATTTTTCTTGAGGAATGTAGGTATCTTTTTCTTTATCATCTCTTAAGCAATGAGCTTCTTCAGACTCATGGTGCTCCCTGGCTTGGAAGGCTTTGCCTTAGGAGACAAGTGGTGGCTTTGGGGCTGGAAGATCTTTGATGCTCGCAGATGGCTGTGAGGCTTTTCTTTTGAGGTGCTCTAGGGATATAAGTCTGGATCTTGCATGTTAGCTTTCCTGTGGATTTTAAGTTCTTATATCCTTTTGTCATAAAAAATGAAGTCGTATTGTTGATACAGAAGATACAGTCCAGAAACACTGGCTACTTCAGGAGATTTTTTTTTTTTCATGTATGTTGCTTATATTTCATGAAGGATATTTGAACTGGGCATCCAAATTTTGTTTGGTTCCTTGAAATGCCTTCTGCTTTTTTTTTCTTTCTATTTCTGAAGTCGTGCCCAAGTTCTGCAAAGATTTGTATAATGTCTTTTTAGCTTCCAGGTCTGAGCCCAAGTTTGTTGCCATGTTTTTGTATACACGATGTTAACTATTTTCTTTGCAGACAAGTGTGCTAGCTCCAGGTTAAGGGCTGGAGATGCATTCCAAATCTTATTAGTAGAACTTTATATCTCCCCATGTGTTATTGATTCTTTTTCAATCATCTGCTGAGCTGTATAAATACCAACAAGGGTAACCATAATTTGAAGGTAAAATCTCAGGGTTGGCTTTCCCTAAAATGAAACATATGTTTGAGTTTTGTTTTAATTGAGGTTTCAGAAATTTTATTTCAGTTCCAAGCTGCTTGTGGAAATTCTTCATGGTGTAAGCAATTCAAGCTTTAATCCGTAGTATTACTTTTTAAAGAGTATTGTTAGGCTTTTTTTTTTGTAATATTGTGTAAAATGCAGGCTCTAAATAACTGTCTAATGGTCCCAAAACCCACAGAATAGCTCCAGAAAATTTTATCAAAGACATTCTGTTAAAAGATACATTCTCAACTGTTGCTCTATCATCTTACTAAAAACTTAACAAGATAAATGAATTGGAACATGAAGTCAATATGTATCTAGAGTAATGCAAGTCTGAAATAGGGAAACTGGCCAAGATACATCTAAATATATATCTGATATATAGCTTGGAGATTAAGAAGCTGGAAGATTTCCAGGCAAGGGGTGAGTGTGTGTACACACATATGTAAGCTCTCTGTAGAAGCCAGGACTGGACAATTCTGTGTCTCAGAAATATAAGGTGCCTCAAAAAGATGTGGATCAAGAGCAAGAAGTTTACTTCTCAAATAACGTGGGCTAAATGCAAGGAGCAGGCTGTGTTATAGTGTAGTATTACTCATCTTGCTGGCTCTGACACCCAAGACAGAGTTTCTTTTATTCTTGCCAAATGTCAACCATCTGTCTTGACCTCAGGAACCAGTGCCATTCTCTGACATTATATACCTTCCCTTGGAATGTCATCCTGGGCACTCAGGGCTTCTGCTCAAACTCGTGAAGATGTGATTGGAGTGGGATAGTCACACCACTGACCTTCAGATATTTTAACTTGGGCTTCCTGTACAGTCTGTGGTGAGAAACACTCAGAATGGATTCAGGCCTATGTTAAATTCTTGTTCTGGAAGTGTGCTTATGCTACATGGTACAGCTAAGCTATGTTATTGTAACCCAAATTACCCTCTGGAGGAAGCTTTCTTTCTTCACTAGCCTCTTAGTTTAGATATCAAAATTAATGTCTAGTTTCGGGTAACGTGGTTATCCTACCACATGATAAAAGGACAAGAAAATAACATTGAGAAACAAATTTTGTAACCAGTGGCATACCTTTAAAGGACTGGAAAATAATAGTTCTTTGACATTAGCTAATGGCCAGGGCTTACATTTTAGTGTATTACAGGCTGGGCATTGCCCATCCTGTAGGAAAAACAAACAGAAAGCAGAGAGCCTAATATATGCTAGACATCTGCCCTGCATAGAACAAAATCATACTCCTGAACAGAGGAGCTTGCATTTGTGCCATGCAATTGGACTACAGTGCTCCTTGCAGTCCTTGAAGAGAAACAGTCTTCTTCACTCAAAGTGGACCAGCAGAAGAAAGACTATGAAAGCTGATGAATTGTCAGTTGCTTCTCAAAGGATAGATTGATGAGCAGCTAACTTTTTTTGGACATATTCTTAGGCCATTATTTCCAGCCAAATCAGCAAGTAGATCTGTGTGGCCAAACAGATGCTGGGGCAGCAGAAGAGCAGGCAGAAATGCTGGTGCAACAGGAGGGCAGGGCTGCTTCTCTTGTGTTAGGTAGTCTTAGATTGGCTAAATTGTTTGTAAAGTTCCATCTTTGGCAATTCTTCAGCAAGGACTCGAATGTGCAGGTGGCTGCCTGGATTGCAGCCTTTGGGCACATCCAGACTTGCAGAGTTAGAGAGTATTTCCAAAGGTAGTTCAACATCTCATTCTCAGTTTGATGCTGCCCTGCGTGATGTTGTCACAACATGCTGCAGCCAAGGATAAGCAGAGTTTTGAAACAGGTCAGGCTTCCTTACTGAAACTTTGCTCACAGTTGAAATCCAAAGAAACTGAAAGGCAGAGTGTTATCAAGTACTGGCTGTTCTGACCCTCAGTAGTCAGAATAAACCCTGTTTTGCAAAAACTGAGATAAAAACAATGAAATTCCATTGTTATTAATTCAGTTTTGTGCATCTGAATTTTGCTGTCTTGTCTAAACAAATTGTAGGATCTGACTGCAGTTTCAGTCAGGTGCTTTTGTATAGTGTTGCCAAGTACTATCATACCACCTCACTTCATTGTGTATGTGGATGCACTGAAGAACACACACACGTTTAGAAATTAGTGTGTGATCCTTCTGGGTGAAAGGCATTATAAAAAGGAAATAATTATTTCAACATTTAATCCAGACATTCTATATAAAGCACATTTTGGTATTGTGAAAAAAACCAAAACATTTAACAATTTGGAGGGAAGAGAGGAGTCCTTTTTATTTTTAAGGATAATATTAGTATAAAGTTAGAAATGATTCATTCTCTACCTAATTTCTAGCTTGGTGACTCATACTCTTGGCAAGCTAATTATCCAAGACAAGTGACTCAGAAATAGATGCTATAGTTTTATGGTTATTGCTGTTACAACTAAACATGAGGCTTGATTTTTGAGTATAACAAATGTAGCTATACCCTGCAAATTATGCCACAATGCTGCTTGAGGGCGTGTTATGCATGGAGATTTCTTTAATCTGATGTGCTTTTCCAGTTTGAGGTGGATGGTGTAGCTAGCTTGGGTGTCTAAAGCAGCCATGGCCACCAAGAACCTCAGGAGTGTACTTGGACCAGGAACATCTAATGTGGTATGCACTTCTTTCCATCCAGGAACGGTGATTTATTAGAACCGTATCACAGGAGCATTCTTCTGATTAAACTTTTCTCCTCGGATTCTTAATAAATTGTTTGATGAACATTATTGAGAATACTGATACGGGGATGGTGTGAAGATTCATGCCATATTTGCTGGGGATGGATATAGCAGCAGGCTGTTGGCTGTAACCCTCTCTCTGTTTTGTTTCTTTTTCTTTCCATGCCCTCCCTGCTCCTCCTTGGCTGCAGTCTGTAAAGTATTATCACGACGCAGGTCTGGTCTGATGTAACCACAACTAATGCTGATGCCTGCCCATGATAGGAAGAGAACCCAGACTATAAACTTGGGATTTCTGGCCTCTTACTAGGCAAGTCTGTTGCTCATCTTCCCCTTTCACCTACCTCAGATCCCTTTGTTTCTGTTCTTCCTCTGTATTATTAAGTCATATTGAAGTTCAGTGTCACTGTTTCCTGGGAACCGAGTTTCATTTGGCTATACATATACTCTAAAGAAGTCACATGTTACTTCCATGGTGGGAGTTCATCATGCAATGAAAATAGGAAACAGTTTTGTTTAAATAGTTCTGAATGATTTTCAGCTGAAGCAATGAAATGGAAAGTCTGACATATTTCAGTGAAACATTCATGTTTCTCAATTATGATTTTTAAATTGTGAGTTCAAGTTTATAGTAATATTAGAAATTAATAATAATTATTACAGATACGTATACAGCCTTATTATTAGAAAGTAGGCTGTTTGCTAGTATAGCTGAAATGATTCCTCTAGTGAGACAGGAGAATGTCTTAGGAAAGCTGCATTGAATAGTAGTTTCTGTTCTCTGTATTTTGTTCAGTTGTAAGTATAGCACACAACAGACGAAATAATTATTGACGTAGAGAATAACACAAATCATGTCAAACAAGGACTTCAAACACCGGGCTTTGAGGTCAGTTACCTGTGTGCCTGGAACTTTGATCACACTGGCAATGGCCAGATGACATAACTTGTGTGAATGTACATGCAAAGATAAATAGGCAGCTTTTCATTGAATTTTACAAGCAGAACAGGAAAATGTCAGTGGAGTGAACATGTGGAGTGAAAATGTCTAATATGCTCAAGGAACTTCAACAAAGGAAGCTAATGCTGATGAATTAATTTGCTGAAACTGCAAGCAAGGGGTTTTGTTTGTTTGTTTGTTATTTAAACTTAAATGGATCCTGTTTCCAATAAGCAGCATGAAGGAGGAGACTTTCCGGAGCACTGCCATACCAAATGGAAGACAGCATGTTCTCTGCCTGATGAAATGTAAGTTCAGCTGCTAATCAGACTGCCTAAAGCACTGCTAGATTAATAGCCAGATTTCCTGAGAATACAGCTTCTGCAGAACTGAAGCTGTTTCTTACATTTTTTAAAGAAAATTAAGGTATTCTGATGTTTTTCAAACATAAGTCTTTCAGATTTCTGTTTCAGCAGTGACCTGGCTTAGGGAATGAGTTAATCTGAGAAGGACTCTGGAATTCTGCTACTAAATTTTTCAGTTGAGGGGCATGGGCATTTAAATTTCTCGTTTGGGTCAAACTGATCCAAATATAGATTTCATTTTGGAAGTGAGATCTGTCTGCAAGTCCTTTCTCAGCTCTCTTGCTACTTTTTATTTTAACATTGTTGCTTTTCTTTCTTTAAATTGAAGGTGAAAACAGTTATTTGCCGTTTGTAAACAAGATCTGTGTGCACAGAGCACTACATAGATGCAAATTATTTAAATTCAGAACTATGTTTTGTTTTATTCCTTTTTCCTTATGTCAGTCTGTGCTGTGACTGAAGTCAATCTGTTTATAATCAAATCAAAAGTTGGTTGGTGATTTGGGGTGGTGACTTTTGGGTTCTTGTTTTAATCACAGTCTTTCTAGTTCACTGTAATTAGGGTTCCAGCCTGATTTCTCTCACCAGGAAAGATAATTTTTTCCCTAGCGTTTTCATTAATTGTTTGTCTTTGCTGTTCCTATGCAAATATTCATTATGAGTTTGTCACTGGTGCTCTTTGCGTTTGCTTCAAAATGTAGTAATGAATCTGCTCTAAAAATGACTCTGTCTTATGTATGTCTGTATGTGTTCTGGGAGGATATAAGGTCTGAAAACTGTCAATTATAAGGTGATCATAAATCAGACAACTTTTTTTGGTTTAGGATTTTAGTTCGCTCATATTGATTCCAGCTTATATCAGATTGCAGTTGTACCTGTGAATGAAGACTAACGTCATATTTGTGGGCATTATGTTATTTGCAGTCCGTGATCACTGATGCCTCCTAACCACTGCATCAGTATTTTTCTTATACCTTTGTCTGATGGGGTATGTGTACCTTCCTTTCTGATTTGTGTGCTTGTTCTGCTTGCTCTCTATCTTTTTATTTCCCTTTTTTTTTCTGTTGGGGGTGTTGTTCCTTTTGTTTGTCTGTTTGTTTTTTGGTTGCTTGGTTTTAGTTTTTGGTTTCGTTTCCCCTTCTAAGAGGAAATGGAAGGAAGATAAGATACATGTCTTCTCTGGTATATTAAATTTTGTAAATGAAGAAAAAGCAAATCAATTGGTGCTTACTACTTTTAGAGCAGTCAGGAAAAAGGTATGAGGGATAGGTGTCTTTGCTGTATCAGTTCTGTTTTCAGTGGATATACAAAGGTTTTGTAAACTGAAAAAAAGTATCTTTGTCTCCTGTTTTACAGGAGATAGACAATGCTTTTGTTTTCTCATTCCATGTGTGAGATCACTGGCACCAAAAGAAACTGTACCTTCTTTATCTGACTTCCGTGTCAAAATTAATGATAAATACAATAAATTTGGTTAGCAGTGTTCATGAGATCAAGGAATCTGATTTACCACTTTGAGTTGAAAAGAACAATAAATGTGTATAATCAGAACTTTATATGTGAGTGTCAAGGTAAAGTCCCAGGGTGTTAAGCCATATGTTACAAGATACAAAACCTTCTGTGCTCTGTGGTACTTGACATATATGTTTCTTAGGCACTTCCATGTTAATAATTGATTCAAAGAACTTGTTTTGATCACCCATATGGTATCTTTGAGTCTTAAATTCCCATTAGACCAAGTGTGTGTTTGTATTAGATATATTTTATTACGAGAAAAGAAATATTTTGGTGACATTAAGATTCCTGCAGTGAAATACAAGTTGTCTTCTATGCAGGAGAGACCCTGAAAGTTGCTTTCTATCATAGGGATTTTTTCCCCACAATGTATCTAATGAAAAGACAGAAGTTTATGGTTATAGTTCTGGTATTCTTTTTTAGTGTGTACATAGTTTGTATTAACTTTGTGAAAACCTGAAAGCTCTGAACTGGCCTTTTGAACAAAACAAAATGCACAGCACAGAACATATTTTCTTTGAAAGGTCGCTAGTTCCAGAAATATTCAGAAGATATAACTATAACAAACGCACCCAATGCTATAATAAGGTTGTTTCCCTTCTTTGTTATCAGGTAGTTGGAGCATTTAGGGACAGATTTGTCATTTGTAGCATAGCTCCTTCCTACACAAGACTCATTCTTTGCAAACATGGGTTAAAATGGTATTTTTAAAAAGATTAGCATTTATGTATTATTGGCTGTGATTTCAACTTAATCTCACAAGGACATATTAAATGTTTTTGCAGTCTAAACAGATCTTTGGTTTATCTGTCTGAAAGCACATATTGTTTTAACTCCAGATGAGTTTTGGTGTTTGGACTTAACGCTGTGCTTAAATGCTCATTCAGACATATGCTTTCCTACCGCTGGAGAAATATTAAAGGTGTGCTGTGTTTCCATTTTACACTAATTCCCATCTCTGGACTAGTTTAAAAGAAGGAAAATTAAACCTCTGTGTCCTTTCTAGGCTCTGATGGACACTGTGTGTTCCCTCCTGAGTTAGAGGAGTAAGCCAGTTTTGTCTGCATTGGAGGTATGTGTGTGCAGCTAGGACAGTTTAAAGAGATGACTTTTTAACTCTTCCATACACAGGCATAGGAAGTCAGGTTCCCTGTTGTTACCTGATGCATTATCGTTACGGGAATTTCATGTCAGCATTTAAGCTCTGGGAGTACAGACCTTTTTACACAAGTAAAAAAATCTCTATGCAGCTGACTATTGATAGGAGAACCAGTTTCTCCTCCACTTTAGATGTGGTAGTGCTGAATAAGGAAGAGGGACTCTTTTGTACTTGTCAGCCATTCTTTCTTTCAAAGTGCTTGTTTTGAAAGTGTCACCTCCTGATTGCTTTGTGAAGGACCACATAAAAATGCTGAGTTGGAAAGAAAGTGAAGACATTCATCTGAGCAAAACCAGTATGTATACATACATGAGGATAATTGTCTGTGGGGGAGCAGTCAAGTGCAAAGGCCATTGTTTTCTCTACAAAGTGCTCTGCCACTTGTTGCAATAATTTTTTTATGATGATGGACAGTATTTCTCAATCAGTGGGTTGTGAACTTGCATGTTTTCCATGTTTGATAGTTAAAGATAAGCAGCAGTACACTGAGCCAAATACTTGGGTACAAGATAGACTTGATGGGGGCAAAGGAGAGTGTATTTGAAATGAGTTTTTTAGCTTTTTTACATACCTAATAGTTTGAATCTATTACCTGTTTATTTTCTTTTTAAAAACGTTCTCTGCAGAATAGAAACGGGCATGGAAAAAAAAAGATTATTTGCCTCCAACACCTACTTTATCTTCACTGTCTGATATTCGTAAGAAATAATCAAGGACCCTAAAGGCTACTAATTTGGGGAGTTTTATTTGAAATGTCTGAATTAAGGCACTTAAATTTTTTGTTTCCTATAAAAGAAGAGCACCAACAGCTCTGCCAGGGATCAGTTAAAATTGGGGAGAGTAAGTGTAAATTAAGTTATAATTGTCTAGTTGGACATAGAAACAGAGGTATTGCCAGGGAAGACTTTAGAGAGAAAAGGTTACCACTGCTTTGTGACTGCTGCATGATTTTTTTCAGTTGGGATGAAAGACAGCAACCACAATCCCTAATCTCATCTGGGAACAGCCAGAGGATAACTGTAGGAACCACTTGGACTGCTGCAAAGTCTGGCCACAGGAACAGCCGAGATGGTAAGACAAGACTACACCTATGCACTCTTCTGACTCTTATTCCCTAGGCTTGGCTGTTGTTGTTGGATGTGTAAGTCAAGTCTATTACACAGGCAGATAGTGACTGGACAAGGGGGGACAGTTTTACACTAAGAGAGGAGAGATTTAGATTAGATGCTTTTAGGAAGAAATTCTCTATTCAGAGGAAGAAATTCTCCACTCACTACAACAGATTGCCTAGAGAAGTTGTGGATGCCCCATTCCTGGGAGTGTTCAAGGCCAGATTGGATGGGGCCCTGATCAACCTGGTCTGGTGGGTGGCATCCCTGTATGTGGCAGGGGGGTTGGAGTTAGATGGTATTTAAGGTCCCTTCCACCCCAAACCATTCTGTGTCCTAGTCAAGACAGCATTCCAGGTAGCATTCATGCTGCCTTGCCTGGCCACTGAGCTTGGCACTTGTGCCGGATCTAGCTATGCCCTATTTGTCGTCAACAAAGAGAGAGAACATTCCTCCTGAGGGCTGTTCAGACTGCCAAAGCAAAGTTCCTGCTTAGACAGAGTGCCTTTTTCTGTGTTTCCATTGATGAAAGTGAGGGAGAGATGAGCTTCAACTCTGTGCAGGGCTTTTCTTCCTAACATCAACAGGGTTTCCTGAAGTGCCACCGAAGGCATAATTGAAAGAAGCCTGCACTAGTAGGGGGGTGAAAAGGGAAGGAACTGATGGTCTCAATATAATCTTTCTTGGCCTCAATCTGACAAAGATTTAGGCATATGATTAAATTTATGCCATTCATTTCCCCTGTCATCTGCAATCAGTTTCCCCTCTCAGATGCATTAGTATTTGGGGGAAGCAGAATTCTCACATGTTAGCTAGTTGACTTCCTTAGTGTTCCTGAGTCACACCAATAATTCTAGAGGTCTTTGGGTCCATTTTTAAATACTCTGACATTGCACTTTCCAGATTAGAATTTTACACAGTTTTAGAGCTGTTTTGTCCCATTTGATTTACACATCTATCACCTGTCGTTATATAGTTATGCTTGACTGTTGGTCTTCCAGCCCTGCAATTTATGAGAAAAAAACGTGTCTACCAAAGGTTCTGCATACACCAAAACAGTATGGAGTTTTTTCCAGTTCTGAAGAGAAACTGAGAAGAAATAACAGACTCCCAGACTTGGCACTTTCCATTTGATATGTGCAATATGTGAATATACCTAAAACAAATCAACAATATCTGTTTTTTTGTGAGGATTGTTCTTAATAGTTAATTTATTCTGCTTTACTGCATTTGCTTTATTTCAAAGAGGAAAAAATGAGTAAGAACTAGTATGACTGGCCTGCAGAATAGAAACAGGATAAACATGGAAATAATCTGACTAGAAATATAAACAGGAATGGCAGAGTGCCAGCAACCCCTTGAACATAAATCCTCAGGCAGCTATACCAGAAGTCTGTTTCATTACACTCTTTGCATTGCATAAAACAGTCACTGTAGTTTGAGAAGATATGTGTGTGTCTCATTGCCAGTTCTCTCCAATATATGACCAAAGCTTTATAGCTGGTTGGCTTTGAGTTAGAATAACACCACTGGTGCTCTGTAAGATTTTTTGTTGTTGTTTTTGGATAACAGATTTACATGTGGACTGCACCTGTTTGATACTTATTTTAGCTTAGCCTTAGAGCATGGATATGCGAGCCGTGGAATGAGGGAGAAAGAGCTAACCCTCAGAGGTTCCTAAAAAATTTCAAGCCAGGTTGCCTGATGATAATATACCTGAAAGGGTGGGGTATTTTGGTTGGGTTTTTTTTTCCTTCAGTTCCATTGGTTCTGAAACTGTAAATGCCTGGAGCACAGCACTTTTGATCCATGGTGAAGTATCCTAACTGCAAGGGCGTCAGTAGTTTGCTGAAACTGACTCAGAGAGTTAGAGAATTACAGCCTTGCCTTCTGTGTTTATAAACAAATAAAAAGAGGTGATAGAAAGCTGAGTGTCTGAAGCACACGCAGGTATGGAATAATCCATGAAGTGTTTGCTTTCCAAATGTGTAATATGCAGTGAGTCAGTGCAGCAGACTTGTTCGTCATTTAAGTCCATTTGTGTCCTGGATTGTTCAGCATACAATGTGTTTGTAGTCCCTTTTCCCCCAGATTGATGGTTTACAGGGAAATGTATAGAAAACATTTAAAAATAAACTAGTAGTTTCCACCTGCTCCAGTTCAAGAATAAAGATGGAAGTACTGAGTAAATGTTGATTTTGAAAGAAGGGGAATCATCCTTGGTTTTGTTTGTCAATATTGCACCTAGATTCTGTTTAGATTGTTGTCTCACAAGTTAGACTGAAAACTGAACTGGCAAACAGGGTTGTTTAGAAAGTTAAGGTTGAAGGAAGAGGAAAAATTTATTTTAGTTTCACCAAGGCGTTAGAAACTTAACTTGCAAGACATGCCATGACTTCATTGACAGATTTTTTATGTTCCAGTCAACTTCTGTCTGTGGCATAATTGTGCAAAATTAACAGCAAAATGTTAGGGAAATATTTAATTAGAAATAAAAGATTGGAAGGAATTTCTGAAAGGTGCCTTCTCCTTGCTTCAAGTCTGGATCGGCTCTACCTAAACTGTTCCTCACAGATATTTAGCTTCTCCTAAAAACTTGCCAGCCATGAACAATTGAGTCTTCAGTTCAGTCCAATGCTTGTCTAACTTCATGCTATGAAATGTCTGCCTCCTGTGTAAATTTCCCTTCCTGATGTTGCCACTTATGAATTTTCTTTTTTCTCAGCAACTGTGATTTCTTCTGCTGCTACCTGTTCCAGAAGTGAATACCCCTTCATATATGTAATTTCATAGACTAAAAATTGATGTTTTCATTTAATCCTGTTAGTTATTCCAAAAGTTTTTTTAGAAGCATAAAATTGGACACAGTACTTGAGTATGGTATTCCAGTGAGTCAGTGGAAGGACTGTTCTACCATAAGGAAATTTTCATGAGAAATTAAAGGTGTTCTTGATTTTGTTGGAGTATGATTAAAAAGTTGCCACCTTTCAGCTGAGCTAGAGTAACTGCTCATGTGTCTGCTCCCAGCAAATGCAGAGAAAAATAGGCTTGATCTCCAGTACCATACTGGGCTGGCTGTATGTGCAGTTAGTTTCTGTCAGGGACAAGAAGAGACAACTGTTACCAGCTGGGGACAGTAGCAGCAAGGATTCCTCATGTCCTGAGAAGTTGGACTTGACAAGTTAATAAACTGTACCCAGCCAGGGGCCTAGATCTGCCATCAAATGGCATGAAGGTCTGTGCCAGTCCAGGTAGCAGCCTTCTGCTTATAGTTTAAGCATAATCAGGTAAGTTAAGGACTTCTCAAAGAATTTCACAGTTTTGGAAGCACTGAAGCTCCATGTAGCAGTAAATGTGTGTAGCCTTCTTCCTTCTTACCCTCTTCAGGGCAATTGCTTCTGGGCTAGCAATTACAAGTGCTTATGCATTAGGATTTGAAGAAAACTCTTAAGTTTTTAAGTCATCTTCAGAATATTACTTGCAGACTTTTGGGAAGCAAATTTTACTTTGTTCTCAAACACTCTTCGTTCTCCCAGCTTGGTGTGCATGTTTTTCTGTTGCTTGCTCCCAATTACCTAATGTTCTGGT
The DNA here is from genome assembly GCA_036630365.1 of Acanthiza pusilla. Classification (NCBI taxonomy): domain Eukaryota; kingdom Metazoa; phylum Chordata; class Aves; order Passeriformes; family Acanthizidae; genus Acanthiza; species Acanthiza pusilla. The sequence goes on from JAXCHO010000234.1 coordinate 16,880,586, forward strand.
CCCAGCCAAGAAGTGGAGGGAATATCACATTACCTCTCATGAAGGCATTTCTTAATGCAGTATCCCTTTCAGGAAGCAGTTATAATAGCTCTTCATTCTTTGTAGGTGTTCTACAGTGGAGGGCCCATGTCCTGTACTAATTCTGGCTGTAAGAAGGAGCACCTGTTTTATGAGACCTGTTTTTACTTTAAGGACAACCATCCATGTAGTGACTGGCAGTTTGGATAAAGGAATGACCTTCATGTGCAGAGCAAAATTCAATTAGTGTTCCTTTTCAAGTATATACATGATACCACAGCACAGTTCACCCAGTTTTATTTTATCTCCACTTGATATTTGATGCATTTCATTCAGAAAATGTGTTTTTACACTTGGATGTCTCAGCGGTCAGAGAATAAATCACAGTCACAAGATTATCAGTGCTGTGCAGGGAAAGCCAAGATACTAAAAAAGCATGAGGTCAAACACATTCAAGGTCACACTAGTCCCTCTAAGCTGTTGAGTAACACGTGACAGTGTAGACAAAAACTTGAACGTCCCTGCCGATGCGCGAATAACTTTGTGTGAGGTACAAGGCGTACCTGGGAGCACACGCTCCGAGGCCTCGGAGACACAGATACCTGAGTCACATGAATGTGCGTCAGGGCACGCCGAAGCGAGAACGGCCGCGGCCGGTCGCAGGGGCAGCCTGCCGGGTGTGCACCGGCGAGCAGGGTCGCGGGAGCCAGGCTCCGCCGCAGCCGTGCCGGGGACAGCTTGCGGGGGCCGTGCCCCGCCGGCGCGCTCCCGGGGCCGCTGGCGGAGGCCCGCAGGTGCGGGGCGCGGCGCGGGAGCGCGCACGTTGCCCGGGCGGGGGGGGTCGCCGCGTCCCCGGCGAGGGCGGCGGCCGCCCCTCTGCAGCGCGCTGCGGGCAGGACGCCTGCGCCGTGCGGGGGGGGCGGGCGCCGCATCCCTGCGCTCCGAGCTGCGGGCACGGGCGCCGGCATGAGCGGAGGCTCCGCCGCGCCCAGCCGGAGCTGAGCCGGGAGACAAAGGGAGAGGCTGCCGCCATGGGCGAGCAGCTCCGCGCCCAGCCCGCCGCCCCGGCAGCGCCGCCGCCGCCCGCCGCCGCCTCCTGCTCGCTGCTCGGCGGGCTGCTGCAGAACGGCTTCCACCCCTCGGGCCCGCCGCTCAGCAACGGCGGCTGCGGGGAGGCGCCGCACCCGCTGCTGCTACGCCCGGAGCTGCCGCCGCTCAACCACGGCTCCCCGGCCAAGAAATGCAGGCTGCGCCGGAGGGTGGACTCGGGCCGGCGGCACAGGCCACGTAAGTGATGACCGCGGCGGCTGTGCGGAGCGGCGCCGGCCCGGCCCCCTCCGCTCCGCTCCGCTCCGCGCGGCGCTGCCGCAGCCCGGCCCGGTGTCAGGCGGCCGCGGGTCCCGCGCCGCCTCCCTGTCTGCGGAGCGCCGCCCGGCCGGGGCTGACGGCCGCCCGGCTCCGCGCCGCGGGCGTTCCGCCCCCCAGCGCCGGCTGCCGGGCGGGCGGAGCGAGGGCCCCGTGCCGGCCAATGCGGCGGCGCCGCCCGGGCACGGCCCCGCTCCCGCGTGGGCCGGGCCCGCCCTGCGCCAATGGGGCGGCGGCGGGCGGGGAGCGGCGGCGCGGCACAAACGCGGGCGGGCGGCGGGCGGCCGCTCTTCGCCGAGCTACGCGTCGGGCGGTGCCCAGGCTCCTGCCCGCCTCGCCTCCTCCCCGCCGCACACATGAAGCTCATAGTGCCCAAGCAACACTGTGAGTAACGCGGGAGCCACCGGGGCGCTCTGGAGCGTGGGAAGGCTCTGCGGGCTTAGTGTGTGCTCCTTTCCCAGACGTTGTTAGAATGAAGAAAAAAGTAGCTCTGGGAACCCAGAGCAAGTTAGTCTGACTAGCGGGAAAAAAAATATTTTGCAAACATGTTAAGTTTGTAATGTGCTTCTAATTTGGGAGGTTTTAGTGAACTGCCTGTTTGTTTCATGTTTGGTTTTAAGGCTGTGAGATTCAACCATCCTATTTGTTAATTCTATATTTGCTTAATTCTATATTGTTTATTGATTAGTAGTCTTGCTTACTTGTAGGTATGGAGGTATTGATGGTATATGTAGGTGTAGGCAGTAAACTCTGCAAGTAAAACAATCTAGGGGAAAAAGCACTCCCTTTCTTTTTGCTCTCACTTTGCTAGCCCTTCAAATAAAGCCCACAAATGTTTGCTTCTTTGTTACAAGTTCAGTATTTTCCAAAAGGGTAATCAGGGATCGTCAGGATCACAGCTGCCTGCTGCCAAAACTTAAAGATGTTTCTACTCAATAGGAAGTAGTGTGCGTTCAGCTACTCTGGATTTTGGGTTTTTTTTGGGGGGGGGGTTTTGTTGTTTGTTTGTTTTTTTGTTGGTTTTGTTTTTTTGTTTGTTTTTTTTTGTTTTCTTCTTTGTTTTGAGGTGAATATTTAAAAAGAACTTTTCTGGTTAAACAGAACAAAGTATTCAGAAACAGCCTTGAAGAGCTGTAGCTTTCACTGGACTGCCTATTAGCCAGTGCCTTTTTGTGGCTTTTTCAATGCTTATGGTGAGCTACTCATGCCACTTTCCCTTAGAATGTTCTCTGATTGATTAATCAGGTAGTGCTTACAGTACCTGTTGATAGTTAATTCAGTCCTCTGTCAATTTAACCTGTCAGTGACCAAATAATTCTCTATAAGAAACTGGTTTTGTAGTCTTCACATATTCTTCATTAACAAAATCTGCAGCACTTGGACTAGCTTATATTTTGATTTGGTGTAACTAGGAAGAGTCAGCACTTACATAGCAAACTCTCCATAATAGTAAAAATGTTTTTGAAGCAAAGAATAAAGCTTTCAGGGATTCATGTAATCACTTGATTAAGAAAGAATGAAGACTTTGGAATTTCCATCCCATCTTAAGGGGAAAAAAGAGCCCATCAGAGTAAAAAGCATAGGTGACTGATTATATTGCCCAAGATGTATGACAGCTGAATTGTCAGGTGTGGGGTGTTAGTGAAATGAGGCTTTAATGAAAACAGCAGATGAGGGAAGTGCTTTGTAGAATTATTTTGTGGGCAATTTATTTGTTGATTAAAGTACATTAATGCTTTCTGATACACTTTTTAATATATATACTTTATTTTGTACAAGAATAAATTTGAAATTTAGTATTAGTCATGCGGGAGATAATGATAAGCACATTGTCACCAGCTTTAAAACTTCATTAATTTATTACTGAAATTGTCCTGGTACTTCGTATCTTTCCACTGCATCCTCCTCTAGTGAATACTACACAGTACCATTTTACTGGTTTGTTTGGTGCTTTTAATCCTGCCCTTTGCAGATGTTTGTTCTGTTCTTAAGGACCAATTGTGAAATGAAATGCAGTTGCCACATGGCATGTGCGACCAGTATTGATTGCAGGGTTTGCTTTGTGTGGTGGAAAAGATAATGAGATAATTGGTATTTCCCAATATTTCAACCACTGAAACCTATCTTTCTGCAGCAATTATTGCTTTAAACCCTTATTTATATATATTCTTGATTGTTTTTACTTTCTGACAAAGTGAGGTAGAATTCTGGGTTCACAAGTCTTTTTCCCTTCTCAGAAGGGAAGATTCCCTGTGAAATCAGTGTGCCTTTCTGATAAGCTTGCGGTGAGAGAGGACTTGCCCAGTGCAGCTTCTGCTGGGAATTCTGTCTTTGCTTTCTTTTTTCCCTAATTTAACTAGATGGGCTATCAGGGATATTAGGCTTGCATCAGTTTTCTTTTCTTTAGAAGTCACTTTGTAGTAATATAACAACATTTGTGTGGATAGTCACACCTGTTTAACAAATAGCTGTCTGCTTTTGGGTTTGAAGTTTTTGTGGGGTTGGTTGTAACCTTTGGGTTTTGTTTGTTTGTTTTTCTGGTGAGGAGGAAGACATTCAATAAACCCTTGCTGCCGAAGATGAATTCGGAGCCTTCACCTGATATGTGTGCATGATTTAGCTCTAGGTTTTTTAGGTTTGAAGAAACTTACATTAGTAAGCAGATCTAATTAATTTTTTCAGTTACATATTCTTTTTTTGTTCAAAGAAAAAGAATGCTTCTGTTTTATTTCTTTTATAACTGCATAAAACTGGAAGAAGTAACTGAAAAATATGTGTAAGCTATTTTTCCTTTTTTTTTTTTTTTAATAAAAACCAGCTTTCAGAAGCTGTAAGAATACTATGCTGATTTTTTTTCCCTGTTACTGTTTTTGGCGCTCAAACCTCTTCTGGACCCAATTAAAACAGGAAGTTCTTAGATCATCAAAGTGTCAAGCAATGCAAATGAAATGTAAATGAAGTAATAGGATTTCAACATATGTGTGTTCAGGAAGAAAAGCATCTGAAACTAAGATACTTCATCTGAGATACTTATGACTAAGATATCAGAGTATTGATACCACCATTCAAATTATTGATAAAAAAATTGAAGTACTGTGCTTGTACACTAGGAAATACAGGTCTCGTAAGAGAGATGTATAAGCTAAAACAGTTTTAGCAAAAGAAAAAACTGCTGCATATTGGTCAGGAATAAATCCAGGGCTCAGGTAGACAGAAGAATGTTCTAATCAGCAGGATTTGGGCACAACCTCTTTCTAAAAGCTGAGGAGTAAAAAGATTCAGCTAACCTTATGTGATGGTTGTTTAAATGTATGAAAAGGATTACCCTTGGTTATCTTCTTTAATAGGGGTAAATGTTACTGGATGTCCCAGGAGTTTTCTTTCATTCTTGCTTCTCCTGAGCTCTTGTCCACAAGGAGAATGCTGTGATTTGATATTTACTTTCTCCATGCCCTCCTTATGTTGTATGTAAAGTGTAAGAGTTTTAAAAATCCAAGGTGTTGAAATCTGAATATAATAATGCCTTGTAGGAACAGCCTTATACTTCAGAGTTAATGCAGAAACTAGGTAAAATGTACCCTGGAATTTCTCATGGGTGAACCTTTGCCCCAGATACACAGCTGTTGGTGTGCATCAGATTACCTACTTATGCAATGCTGTAGATACCTTCTGTTTGCATTGTCACATGCTCCTGCAGCTAAATTTTGGACTAGTACAGATTTTTATCTCAAGATAACAAGCCAGTAAGTAGTTGGCACAGTTTATTAACATAAAGAGAATTAGTTTTCTTAAGAAGATAAGCAGAGTCTTTGATTTATGCTAGGCTTTTAAGAACACGTGATTCATCTTGATGCTTTCTGTATTGGTTCTATGGGACCTAGAACTAGATTTTGCAGTGTTATTTTTAATGACTTACTGCTGTGTAGCAATGCAGTAGAATAGTTCTGTTTTCACCACAGCAATAAATTCAATTGATCCAATAGGTATGTTGCATACCTACTGAAAAGAGAGAAATCAGCTCATACTCCTTATCAGACAATTTTAGTTAAAAAGTGCATTTTTGTATTTTGTGGGAACATTTCTGCAACATATCCAATGTCTTCGTTGCTCATAGTAAATAACGCAGTTTTGACTAACTGTGATCAGCCTGAGATGTGGGTGGGATAGATTTTACTTTCGCCGCCTTGCTTTCCTGGCCTTTCGTAATTATAGAAACTGGACACTTATTCAGGTTATCAATGAAATGCTGTACTTCCAGTTTAAAACAAACCAACAAAAAACCCCAAACACACCACCCCCAAAAAACCCCCAAAACAAAAAAAAACCCACCTCCATGATTTTCTCCCCATTTTCCCTTAAGTCTGTGGAAAACTTATCTGCACAAATACCTTTCATACCCCCTGGTTGTAGTGCTGGGTGGGCTCTAGTAATTTTAGTGCCCTCTGAATCATGTTAGTCTCTGTATTCACAGAGCAGCAAAACCCAGGAGTACCTTCAGTCTGTGTGCACATTTCCATTAGCACCACATTGTGGCACCAGAAAAGCTGAAGTGCATAGGTACCAGCTGAGATGAATTAGATATAGATATGGAAGAGAACTGATGCTGGCTTTGTGGTACATTTTGATTTGGAACATACTGATAGTAACAAAACATACGATGAATATGTTTTAAAATAATCACTGGAATATAGAAGTGTTTCTGTCGTTCCAGTAGTACAGAAGTTATATGAATTCCAGTGTGACTTGTTAGAAACTTAGAGACTTGGTTTTTGTCCTAATTGATCAACCAGTCAAGATGGTTGTTGAATTATTGCAAATAATTCCAACAGAGAGTTGGTGTTAGAAGCTGAGAAGAAAACTAAGCTGCTGTTCTACATAACTGAAATATCTGTTTTTGTTGACTGATCTTGAGCTCTTTATTTGTGCTGAAGAAAAGTGCTGGTATTCTAAAAGCAAAGTTCCTTTCTTTCTGCAGCAGCCTGTTTGGCTCACAACAAAATGAAAGGAACTTAGATTCAGAGAGAGAATAAACAAAAAAAAAAGTGTCCTGGTATTCCTGCTCACTTTATAAATGCAAGCATTATGTGTAGCTATCCCAAGAACTATGCAGAGTTGAAATAACTTCATAGTTGTTTTCTACAGTACTTATTCTTTGTGAATGATTTGGTTATAACTCCTCAAAATGTTAAGATATAAAATGAAATGTCTTGGCAATCATTTATGAATAACTCTCAGCTGTTAGTACTTAACACTTTTATTGCTGGGCTTGTGTTTGATAGGAGGATGGAACACTTCTTGCCTCTCTTAAAGGTGAAATCTGCACTATGGCTTTAAAGCAGCTGTTGGCGCAGGTAGAGCGAAGCAGGCTTTTGCCCTTAATAAAAAATATTGGAAATTGGCTTACACTTAGCTACAGGCTAGTTCTGTACTGCATAGACCAACCATGCTGCTTTTAAAATTAAACCTCCTGCTTGCATAGTTCAGGTACATCTGAGGAGGAGACTTACTGTTCCAGTGGGACAGGTAATTAAAGCTCTCAGTAGCTTAAGTAAAGGTTTGTGTAAATCACTGATGGGATTGGCATCCTGAGCTCCACTGCACTGGAATGTTGTGCAGTGTGGACCAGACAGCTTTTGCATAAATATTTACCTTGTACTTTCAAAAGTATTTGAGTTGCAGGTTAGTCTATGATAACATATTTTTCCTCTTTAAAAATAAAGCTTGTTTTAGAAACACTTGTTTTGAATTCTTCCTGTTTCAGGGAACTCTTGTATCTGCGTAGGATGATGTACCTTCCCAAACCTCAAATTAGACTTAATATCACTGTCTTTGTGGAGCTTGTTCAGCATGGAAAGAAAAATAGACTTTACAACAGATAACAGCTACTTCATTGGAGTTTATGCGTTATGCCTGCCTTGTCCGTAGGGAACAGGGGAGAGAGACTGATGATTCAATTACTTGGCATACAGCAATGGAGTGAAATAACTGTTTTAAATGTCTGACATTTAAGGATTGGTTTGGGCAGGGAGGGTGTATTAAAAATTGTGAAATTCAGACTTTCAAATTATTCAGCCAGATGATGCTGAGACAGTTGTGGTAAGAAAAAAAGACTGAGCTCCTTTCAGCCTGAAGCTGAGTAACTTAATAGTGATCTGTGATCACGTGAGGAACGACAGTGTGATTAGTGCCTCCTATACTTATTAAAGCCTTTACCCCAAGTTGTTTATTTTTAGGTTCACTGGCAGAAAAATCAGCTATGCATATGATATTTATGGTTTCAAGTTTGTTGAGATGCCCTAGTTGATAGAATCACGTTTCTAGCAAGTCCGCCTGATTCTCTGTAAAGAGCAGGGAGGTGACTTTGTGACTGCTATTTTAAAAGTGTGTCTTAGATGTTAGTCTTATTCTCAGTATTTTTAATTTAATTTTTCTAAGAAACATTGCTAGCTCCCTCCGTCTGCCTGTGTATAGATTTTGTATTCTCACTTCTTATTGCTTCATAAAGTTACCTGGCTTACTATTTAAAATGTATGCATGTATATAAGTGGAGCAGGTAGGTCAGTTTGATTTAGTCAGCATCTTCCGTCTGCATCTTACTGTCTTCTGGTGGGTCTTCTCAATAGTCATTTTCTCTTGCTATTAAAAAAAAAAAGGTTTTGGAGGACCTAGGTCAGCTGTGGCAAGCTGAGAAGCAACTATTGGCATTTTTTATATAGTTATATGATAGACTAACACCTATACCAGCAAAGGGAGTCCATGCTCAAAGGATGGGTCTGTTGGTGGTAAATACTGAACATAAGCCAGCTCACTATTGGCTACTATATACAAGTGTTGTAGTCCAACAGAGCTTTTGGTTCTGTAGGCCTCCAGCATAATGGGAGCTCTGTATTGCTGCTCTTCAGACAGAGCCTTGTGACCATGGAAGTTCTGACTGAGCTTGGAAAGGCAGTTGTAGATGTTACGCAGTGGGAATATGACTTGAGAAATCTTGTTCTCCTGTTTGTTTGGTTATTTCTTCCTCCTCCTCCCCTTCACTGTATTGGAGGAATTGGTGCCAATTGGGTGAAACACAGTTTCATTTCATTTCTCACCCATTGGTGCCAATTGGGTGAAATGCACTAAATGTGCTCTGTCAAGAAGTGCTGACTGAAGAGTGAAATGACTTGCTGGGAAAAAAAAATTCTATTTTATGAAAACCTGCTTCTTCAGACAAGAATGTGTTGAGATTTTCTTTATTCTTTTTCTTAACTGAGGCTTTATGAAGGCTTAACTTGGAGATGTGTTTAAAGCATATGAATTGGACATGAGTGACCCCCAGTTCTCAGGAATAGATAGAGCTATTTTGACTGCACTGGATTGTCATTCAGCAAATGATATAAGTGATTTGGCTAGCCTGTACATTATAGTGACTTTCTCTTTTTTTCCTCCCCAAACCCCTTGTTTTTAGCGTTCCCATGGTTTGGAATGGATATTGGTGGAACGTTGGTTAAACTGGTCTACTTTGAACCTAAGGACATTACTGCAGAGGAGGAACAGGAGGAAGTGGAAAACCTGAAAAGCATTAGGAAATACTTGACCTCCAATACAGCGTATGGTAAAACTGGCATTCGTGATGTCCACCTTGAACTGAAAAATTTGACTATGTGTGGACGCAAAGGAAACCTGCACTTCATCCGCTTTCCCAGCTGTGCCATGCACAGGTTCATACAGATGGGTAGTGAAAAGAACTTCTCCAGTTTGCACACTACGCTCTGTGCCACGGGAGGTGGAGCTTACAAGTTTGAGGAAGACTTTAGAACGGTACGTGAACGGTTCACATGGGTTCAGTGGGAAGTACTTTGGGAAAACATCATGAGAGCCCATCTATTAAAACTTGCTGGGAAAATAACTCTTTTTTGGGCCATCCTAACTGATTAGGACCAACAGAATCAATTCACATTTGTTAATTGGTGACATTGCTGAGAACATGAAGTGGGGAGGGAAGGTATTCTACTTGGATATTCTACTGACATATTACTGTGCACTGTGCAGGATGTTTTTAGTAAATGTGGGGTTTTTTTAGAGTACAGCTGTGATGATCAGATACTTCATCATCAATTGAGGGTATGTTATGACAGCCTAGAAGCCTGCGAATATGGGTACTTGCAAACTGGTTATCTTCAGATATGATGCCGTACAGTCTGGTGATGTGACTTGGGTTCCCTTCCCTTTGTATTAACCTTCAAACAGACTGAAGTCAAGAGTCTTGAAGACTAGCCATGGAGCATAGGGAGAAACTGTGTGGGAGCGTAATAATACCAGCTAACTTTTGATTTCAGTTCTGTGAGTGTGTCATTTAAAGAAAGGCAGTTCGTGAGATGAGTAGGTCCCAGATCCCCAAGAATTTAAAAATAGCTTTTGCAGGGAACTCGAGAAGCTGATGTAAATGTGAATTTTTGCACTAGAGTACTCTTCAGAAATTGGTTGTGGTGCAGAAGCATGGAAGAGCTGTTGTACAAACTGCGTTGGAGAGAAAAAGCATTCAGGAGGCAGCTGTCTGTTGTGTATCCATCTGTATTGAGACATATCTTCGTTTATTTTCTGGAAAAGAGAGACTAATTTGATTGTCCCAGAGCACTGTCACTGCAATTACTGTGCATCCATTCCTGCTGTACAAGCGTCTTTTTTCTTTGTCAATACCCTTCTGTAATCAATAGCCTCACATACCAGACGACCAGGATTCTAAGGCAGAAAAAGGATGCTGCAAGAGCTCAACATGAATTCCATCTGTTGCACTGCTGTGCAGTCGCTTTCAGTAAATATTAGACTGTTTCCATGTCCAAGGAAGGACTATCAGGTTTCTGAGTTGGTATAGTAATCCACTACTAGGGCTAGATTTCTTATCCTTTAGGCTGATTGCAAGTCCCTTGCAAGTTAGCATCTACTGAGGATGAAGTCCTCAAAAGCTTGTTTGCCTTCCATTGTGTAAGGATGTTGGCACCACAGTAGGAGGTGAGTTTTAGTTCTAGTCAGTGTGGCCTCAGTATAGGTGTTTTAAAGTATCTTTTCATGTGTCCCCGGAATCATTCAGGTCGCATTCTTTAGTGACAATGGGAGTTCACTTTAAGACTTTCTGAAGAGGTTGACTATCCCCTTGGAATGGTCAGTCTTTCCAAATTCATTCTTCCTGCATCATGAAAAAGCAGGTGCAGTTGCTTAGGAAGGAAGTTCATGTCTCTCACTCCCACAGCTCTGGAACTGAACTGGAAGTTACCTGGTGGCTCTCACAGCTGAGCATTTCTCTCTGTAGCTTTGGCTTTACATGCTGTAAACATGCAATTTACAGTGAGGGATCTCCCTCTTCTCAGCTGCTCTATAGTCATTGTAGCAGGGGAAGCCATAGCTGGCATTGGGGCTGTTTTGCCAGCTATTGAACACAAATACGAGGTCACATAGCAAATGTCTGGTGGACTAAGGCATGGAATTCCACATCTCTGCAGTGTTGTTAACATCGTGTGTGCTGCAACACTTGCAGGTAGTTCCAGACAAACCCTATAAAGGCTGGCTAGGGAGTTTTCTAGCATAAAGCAATCAGTGAAGTGCACTCATACTGAAGTGAGGGCTTGGGACACCTCTTACAGCTATTCAGTTCCACACCTTCCTTTATAGCAAGTGTTTCTTGGTTCAAACTGTAATACCCGTAGAGAATTACAGAAGCAGAATACTATCCATTACATGGAGGTCTGCTTGATTAATCTCTCTCAAAGGGCAGAGTGTTCTGGGTACTGGCACTTAAATTATCACACTTCATTAGCCATTGTAACAGCAGCTGGCTATCAGTGTGTTGTGCTGAGTATAAACTGACACTGGACAACAGCTTCAGGACTGCTCTGTCAAAGCTCTGAAATTCCTGTTTTAAGTATTTGACCGCTAACACACCTCTAGAAGAGAGAAAATATGCCAGGTCTAAATATTGCTATTGCAGGATTCAGTATTGTAAAATTCCTTACATGGAGGAGACTTTAAGTGTTCCTGTTTGTAACTTAGAAGCAGTGTGGGAAAACTAAGGTATGTTTGTTAATGTTTTTATTTTCAATAAGGAATCTGGCTAAATGCTAGGAAATTCATAAATTGATCAAGCTAACATGCTTTTGTTCTGGCCCTTTATTTTCCTGTATATATGCTTTTAAGTTACTTGTCTTTCATAATATTTCTCAATATGACTGTAAGAATTGCATAGATCTAGGACAGAAGATTCAATATATTGCAAAACAACATTCAAATCCCAAGGAAGGAAGCCTGCTAAGTTTACAGAAGCTTTTTCTCCTCAAAATAGACAGGCAAATACCCTGCTGTACTTGCCTCTGTTCCATTGTCTAATTCTGATTCTCTGAATGAGTTAAATAGGTTTGATCTTGATAACTCTGTTGTTTTTGTGTATTAAAAAATAATGTAAAATGGTGAGACATATTCTGTTTACCTTAAGCCTGTTTTTTGTTCTGTAAAATGGCAACTAAATCTACAAAGCTACCTAGGTTCAGCTATTTCACCTCCCTCATATGATCTGCAGTGTTGGAGAGGCAGAGACCTGAAGAAGTTTCCACGGTCAGCTGGGTGACTGCTGGCAATATGATGGATCTTTTGTCAGTGAGTGGCTTGGCAAATCATGTGATTCACTGTGAAGAGCTGAGTGCTTCCCCTAGAAGTAGGCAAATGGACTCTATTCATTAAACTAGACCACAGAAATAATTTTACCAACCATATGGTTATACTTAATGTCCATTGAAGAGAGCATCAGTAAGTAATTCTCCAAAATGACTGTTTCCAGCCTAGGGGGTTTTTTTCTTGGTTTTTTTTTGTTCTTTTTTTACCTCCTCTCTGAATGTCTGGTCTTTATGGCTGGCTAGCTTTATTTTCAGGTAACAGTGGTATAAAGGCATGGATGAATCTGCAGCCTAATTCTGATAATCCTTCCTCCTTTCCCCAGCTGTCACTTCAGATATTCTGTAAATGCTCAAGTAACCACTTTTGTAAAAGTAAGCAGTGCTTAGGCTTATTTGCTTGGGAGATAAATCTCTCTGTGCTCTGTGGCTCCTCCATGATAGCCCAGACACATTACTTGCACAGAAGTTTGCTGTTAATGTAATGAGGAATAAATTTTTAGGCTGCCACTCAGTTTTGTAAAGCAACTCAATATAAAGGAGGGGTGGGATGGGGAGAGGAAGGACCATTCAGACTTTTGTCTAAAACCTGCTCTATATAGAATTTATGTTGATTGCAGTGACTCAAAGGTGGGATCTTCTTATTCCTTTCCTGAACAGACACCTGCAGAACATGACTTGTCTTGATAGAAATTTTACTGCTGTCTTCAGTGGGTGCAACACCTGGGCTAAAAACTCCCAATCACTTAATCGAGAACATGCGGGACAGGGAAGGAAGGAAATCTCTTACCAACACAAACTCAAACTCAGGCCTTGACCTTCCCATAAACTGTAAGGAAAATGCTTTCAAAGTGAGCTTGGTTGTTGGATAGTGATTTTCTTGTGCCAGTTATTAGCTAATTCTAAGGCATGACTTTGTGGTATGAACTGAGTGCCTGAGGATGACTTATAGACTGTATTCATCTTAAAACAATCTTGCTGTCCTGTGTTGTAGGATGAGTAAGCTGTGTGAGTCTTTCAGAGTTAGTGTGAGACACTCAAAAATCTTCTTGCTGAGGAGGCTGGAGGCAGCTGCTCAGGCCAGAGGGGCTGGGCTGGAGTTGAAAGCAGCATCCAGAGAATGGGTAAAGTGACCTCTTTGGAGGGAATGGGAGAAACAATGTGCATCTCTTCCCTGACAAGGGAGAGAAGGGATCCTTAAGGCTAGCTGTGCAGGAGGGCAGACCTCTGCAGAGGATTCCAGATGAGTGCTTTTTTTGCCCAAAGCTGATATAGAGTGTATCTTCTGCCTCAGTGAAAGTTAGACTTGCACTTTATTTGCATTAGACTTTGTCTTGTTTGAATGTGAATGGTTATTTCCAGCTCCATAAAGAAGCAGGGTTGAAGGTTGAAGTGAAGATAATCAAAATATAAAGCAAGCAAAGTCTTAATGAAAGTGGAGGAGAGGTAATGGGAGGGAGATAGAAGGAAAAGCTAGATCGTAAGCTATTCTAAGAAATAAAAACTGGAGCAATGCCCAGCAGACATAAAAGCCAGAGTGATACAGTAAATGAGCCTGTTGTAATTGATAATTAAAAGCTTGAAAGATGTTGTGTTCTTCCTGGTTTTTTACAGAAAAAAAAATCGTATTTCTGATTGAAAGTCCAATAGAAAAATGAATTTGCAACTGCATCTAGGTTCAGACTTCCCTATGTTCATCAGAACTCACTAACAGTGTGAAAATTAAAAGCGGGTGAAATGTTTAATGAGCTGGAGCTTCATTGAAAATATGTCTGCGCACCAGTGGTGATGCATTAGACTTCAACCCCAGTGCATGTATGTCATGGCTGCCCTCAGCTCACTTCTAGAGGACTGGGCTGTTTCATGTTTACCTTGCTGAAGTGAAAATATTTACTCACCCATAATAAGAAACTAATGGAACCCAAATCTTTGACTTATGTGCTTCCATACTTGAAAGCAGAAACAAGCTGGTACCATGTTTTTTCCTTTTATACTGCTTGATACTTGAATGCAGCCTCTTTTTTTTTTTTTTTTAATGTTACTATTTAAAAAACAAGCAAAACAGCAAAGAAATCCAAATCTAAATTTCAACAGATAACACCATTTTCCAGCACTTTTTGCAAGAGTACAGGGGGTGGGCTTTCATTCTTCTTAGAACAGCATTTGTACACAGTAACAACAGACTTTTTGTATCCTTGAAATCAGCTGTGTTTCAGGAGTTTGTTGCTAAGGTCCTGGGGAGAAGTTTTACTTACTTTCTTGGTGTGTTGCACCTGCTTGCAAGCATGATTGAAGTCCTAAGTCACTCCTTTTGATGGTCCTGGAGAGTTTCTTGGGGGCTAAAGTGTTTTGTTCCCTTCCTCAGTATTTAAAAAACAGTCTTAAAAAATAGAGGAGTATCTACAGTCTGACTATAATGCAGAAAAATTGCTCTTTTAAAAAATGTACATGTGGTTTCCCTGTAATCATAAATTTTCCCTCCAGGGTCCTGTATACTACTTTGTTCTGCAGTTGCTCTTCTCATCGCATAACTTTCTGACATAACCTCTAGAGAGGCACTGTGCTGAATATAATTACGGGAGTGCAGGGTAGGGTAAGTTGACCATTTTGCTGTCTGCCTTCACTTTAGGAATTGTAAAGGGCTGGAAAGTACATGCAAATGCATTTCGTAAACGTTGTGGGAAAAACATCCAGTTGAAATGTGGTTCTAGACACAGTTTCTGGTTTTGTTTTGCATATTTGCATATAAACTTTGGTTCCTCTAAGGAGAAGAGGTTTGAACAGCTGAAAGTTGAGGGTAAGTAGAGTGTGGTAAGTTGATGGCAGCAGGAAGAAATGTTTGCCTACTTGTAAATTAGTTACAATGGTTACAGGCATGTTTTTTCTGCAATGCAGTTTTGCTGCTTTGAGACATTGGGAGCAAAAGGGAGTTCTATATGCAGGGAGTGGGATTGAATTGAGACCCTGGCTCTATCATGGCTTCTTGTACAAGATTGGGTTACTATGTTTCTTGAAACTTTGCCCTAATTTCTGTTTAGAAATAGGAGCAGCGGTGGCTCACTAAGCTATTTGGAGCCTTGGGTGTCTGGTGGCTGCAAAGCTTTTAGTTCTCTGAACGAAGGTGGATTGACGTAGAATACTGATGCCTGTCTTGCTCATTCCAAAAATCAAAACCAGACTGCTGCAATGACACAGGAAAATAGTTTTTCGGTCTGTTATGAATATTGTACATGAAAGAAAGCAATAATAGGACTTTTCTGGTTACAGTATATCAACTGTTAAATATAGCACAGAGCTATAAAAAGCAGACCAAATTTTAGTATGTCTTTTATACATGGAGGGCTGGTCCTAATAAAACCTCTACATGTAGTGCTTGAGGAAGAACCTGGTTAGTTTCTCTTGTTCTGTTCTTACAGAATTGGTGAGCTGACTGGAGAGTTTGTAGAATCAAGGATTTTGTCTGTGTTTTTGCACTGATGACAGAAGTGTTTTACACTGATTTGTATTACTTGTTTCATGTCTTGCAAGGCCTCTGACTAGTGTTTACCTATTCGTAAAAGTGTAGCATGGATCAGACAAAAGCAGCTTGTGGCTGGATATTTGGCTTACATTAGAACAGAGGTTTTGACAGTAGGGGGCCATAAATCTGCTAATGACTTGTCTTTGTACAACAGCTCCTAGTTCACAGCACATTTGTGCATCTGTGTTAGATTGTGTTTGGTCGCGCTGCATCTCGCTTGTACAGCAAGGCGAGGAAACTGAGGCTGTACAGCACATAACCTAGGGAAGGATCATGAGTAGTATAGAATATTTCCTTATGTCGTCTAGGTATGTGCAGTGTTTGTTGAACAAAGTAAATCCTGTAAGGAGTGCTGACTTAGTGGGCTTTGTGCAATGTTCATTGTGATAAACAGTGCATGAAGGGTTTATTATATTGATACCTTGCATTGTGTATATCTTGGGGCTTTTCTTCTTGGTCTTGCAATAAGAAATCGACTGAATCCAAGATATTTGCAAAGTAGCCTTAAGAATTTTGTAACATTTCTTGAAAAACTTTTGCTCATGGATTATGCTTATTTTTTGTATTTGCTAGCTGAATGGTTCAAGTCTTTTATGATGCATTTCTCTAATTTATTTGTGTAGTTATGTGGTAACCAAGAAAAAATTATGAAGGGGTTGCAGAAGTTGCAGGAGGAAATACAGAAACAAGAAGAAATGATCTCCACCTCTCTCTCTTGTCCTGTGAATAACTGGATTTATATTGCAGTCTTTTATATTGCTGGTTTGGGGTTCTTTTTAGTCTTATTTCTTTTCCCTGGTTCCAGGATTTGAGGAGTGGCAAGTAAAACAAAAGGACAGACCCAAAGAATGGGATCGATTTCAGTTACAGCAAGTCAGAGCTGTGTACAAGTAGAGCCAAGACTTAACAGGGGAGATTTAAATAGCTTTAAAGAATGTAACCTATTGACCATGCCTGTTCCACAGAAATATCTTTCCTCTTTATAGTGACTTAATATAGCTTCCAGAATTAAAAATAGGACATAGTTACCCATGTAAATCTTCTCCATTAGCTGTTATAAAAACATCCTGCAGTATGCAAATGTTGGAGAACCAGCTGTGTACTATATAGCTCCATTATACTCTGTTGCCTTTTTTTTCTCTAGAAACTAGAGTTAGGTGTGACCTGCTTTGCATACATGAGGATGAAAATGACCTCAGGATTTGGATGGGCAACATTACAGGTTTTTTTTGCCCTCTACCTAAAAATGGAAAGGAGACTTTCCACAGTGGGTCAGTGTATCCTATTTTGAGAAAGGGATGTTACTTCTTATTCTAGTGAATAAAATGCTATGGCAAATAGGCATGTCCGTTGAAGTACAGTCATTGTGACCTGTGATATCTCAGAGGGAATGAATGTCCTTTGTCAGCTTTTGTTACTGGTTGTCTGCCATCTCTTAAAGTTGTATTCTACTGGGGGCATGGGCCTGACAATCTTTTTGTTTGTGTTACTTGTATAGTTTTTCACCAAAAATATGAGTTATGCCTCTGTTTTTCATGAGGCATGTTAAAGTGCTCATTGTAATTTAAGAAATAATCAGAATAACTGGTGACATACTTTAAAAAATCCACTGTATATTTAATGCATATAAACATAACATACACATCTTAATCCTTCTATTGAAAATTTCATTAAATTGCTGGGAAATGTAGTTGGATGATGAGCTAAAGTACTTTGCATCCTGAGGAATGCTGCTGTGTAGGCATATGTCAGATAAAGTCTGAAAGCTGCAGAACACAGATCCTCTTGGCTGGGAATGAGGGGAAAGAAATTGATTGCTTCAGAATACTGAGGGGAAGAAATACTTCCTGCTTGCAGAGGCCAGAAGTCCTCAAAGGCAAAGAAACTAGATGGCATTACTGCGCAGCACATCACTGCTTTGGGAGGTACCTGTTGTCAGGCAGATAGTGAACTTTTGTTTCAGACTTTATGCTTAGATCTTTGTACTGCTTAAATAGCATAATATGTTACTTTTAAAGTGATCAAAGTGCTTCAGTGGGGCCTTTTGTCCTTCTCGGTGTTGTATTATACTAGAAAATGAGTGTTTATTAATTTCTTGTTGTTCTTTTACAGATTGCTGATCTACAGCTCTATAAACTGGATGAATTGGACTGTTTGATCCAGGGCCTCCTTTATGTTGATTCTGTTGGTTTCAATGGCCAACCAGAGTGCTATTATTTTGAAAATCCTACAGATCCTGAACAGTGCCAGAAAAAGCCTTACTGCCTTGATAATCCATATCCTATGCTGCTGGTTAACATAGGCTCAGGGGTCAGCATCCTAGCTGTGTATTCTAAGGACAATTATAAAAGAGTTACAGGATCCAGGTAAACTTTATTTTGTTTCTTTTAATTGTTCTCTTTTCTCCTTAGTAGTTGAACAGGTAGAATTAGACTGTATGATCAGTAGGTACAGCCCCAAACTGTGCTTGTCTTCTCATTTCTTTTAAAAGCCTACCTGTAGCAAGGCTGAAAATATCCTAGGATTCCTTCTATATCAGGGAGATCATTGATCTGTTCGTTTTAGACCTGCCTTCGTCTCTTGTTGGTGTTCTTGCCTATTTCCCATTTCTTGCTGTGAATTACCAAAGTAAAGCTGTCCCAGCAAATGAATCTTCTCTGCCCTGCCTTCTGTTCTTTGATGCATGGTACATATTGAAGATTCTCCTGTATACTGCACATGACATGACTGCTTATATGCCTTTTATTGCCTTGTTTAGAGCATAGCTTTGCCACAATGGTAGCCATGAGCCATTTTTCTGTATACAGTACAGATGGACACGAGCTCAACGGGAGACATATTGGATTTCTTGCAGTTCTGGGTCTTTTGCAAGCACAGACGTTTTGGCATATAGATGTGCTTCTAATCCTTTCCACTGTGGAAGGAAAGACATGGCTGCACTGGGTTGTTGACTTGTTGTAGATGATTAAATCAGTACTGTCTTATGGCTGGTGTGCAGCGCTTTTTACTGTTCACATACTGAGTATATTACAGTGCTATGAGATGTGTTCTGAAAAACTTACCCAATAATCCAAAAGCATGGACTAAATAGTGTTCCTATCTGACCTCCTGTGCATTTTCATGAAATGCAGGTGTGGTGTTTCACTGATGCTCTTGTTTGCAGTGGCTTCAGTCGCTGTGACTGCAGTCGCTGCAAATAAGCGAATTCTGACAGCGGCCAAGAAAGAATGAGGAAGGACGTAGAGGTTACTAAGTTGAAGTTCATGTCTGTAAGACTGAAAAGTCCAAAGCAGAACGTTAATGAGTTAGCAACACATTACGCACAGTTAAATACTCCCTGCTAAATTTATGTAGTCAGTAAATATTGTACTTGAGCCTTTAAAAAATATTCAGGTTAGTGCTCCTTGCCCAGAGTTCTTGCAGGGAAAGAGCATTCAGGGCTGAAGCTGGGCTTGCTTTGAAAAGGAACCAACCACTGCCACTGGCTAGGGGGACAAGATCTGTCTTGGCTGCCAGCCCCGTATAGATTTAGTTTTGTTCGCTGTTCGTTCTTCCATCTCCTGTTTGAGTGCTCTGCTGGCTAATTATTCTTGTGCTGAAAGCTGTTAGAGTGCTACAAATAGCAAAGTGGTGTCTGTGGTGTTGGATTGCACCTTATTCTTAGCTATCCCTTTAGTATAATTCCTCCTATTTAAGTATTAAAGATTCACGTGTAGTTCAGTTAAAACCACCCTGGTTGTGTTAAATAGAAACTCAGCGTAGAGTGTCTGTGTTCACTGCTCTGAGGGAGGAGTTGGAAATAACACTTGGCAGCTGTGTACAGCATGTTGTAAATGGCAGTCTGAAGAGCTGTGGTAAAAGCTGGTTCAAGCTGCTGGTCTGAAGGGACTGTGCTTTTCCAGCCTTGGAGGAGGAACGTTCCTGGGCCTGTGCTGTTTGCTCACTGGCTGCGAGACATTTGAAGAAGCGCTGGAAATGGCTGCCAAAGGAGACAGCACCAATGTGGATAAGCTGGTGAAAGATATTTATGGAGGAGACTATGAGCGGTTTGGCCTTCAAGGATCTGCTGTAGCGTCAAGGTATGTGTTAATTGAGCTGTTTTTAAGGAGTCCCTTGGGAAACTTCCTGTGCATGCTGAACTGAGTGCATAATCCTTGGACTATGCACTGTGTCCATGTGGAAATGTCACTTGATGTATCATGAGATTTGTCCTTAGATCTCTCACCTACTTCTTGCTCTTTTTTGTTTTGTTTTTACCAGGTGTAAGTGATGCCTGATGTAGTTTGTTTCCATTTCAATTACAGTTATTTTGGAAGTGCCCTTACTCATTGTTCTGCCTATCTAATGAGATCCCTTTTCACATTTCAAATCTGTGTGGATATCAAATCCAAGCAAAACTTACTAAATTATAAAATTTTAAGGGCTTATATTACTCCTAAATATCTCATGTTAAAAGACATGATCTTCCTCACACAGCTTTGGTCATATGATGAGTAAAGAAAAGAGAGATTCCATCAGTAAAGAGGACTTGGCCAGAGCTACTTTGGTCACCATCACCAACAACATAGGTTCTATTGCTCGCATGTGTGCATTGAATGAGGTAAGTCATTTACCATGAACTTAAAACCTTTAGGAACAACATAGTGAGATTATCAAGATGCAAAAATGCAAATTGCTGGCATAGTAGGTGTCACTGGCCTTGGTACATAAGCATGTACTTAATGTCGTGTCATAACTCTTGTGACTTGCTATGTGTATGCTTGGATGCAAAGTGTAAGGCTGTTTGATCTTCAAAGCTATGGAAGAAGAGTGGTTTTTGTTCTGTTCTTCTCAAGCTGTAATACATAGATATTAACATGTTTGCAATACTAATTGTTACTCTGTTACTTTGTAGTTATTTACAGATTTTAATATAGAATGACAGAATTTATTTTGAATACTATTTTGCTTGGATTGTTTTCCTGTCAGGATGGGTTCAAATTGTGTATTGTTTTAAGTGTTTGGATAGATGTAAGTTCGATTGCATTGTGTCAGAAAGAAGAAAAATGCTGTTCATTTTCCTGCCTCAAACTCCTATCAGAAGTTTATTACATTCTTTTCATTAGGCATGAAAAATATGGATGGATTGTTCCGTCCATACACAACAGCTTCCAACAGTTATAAAAAAACAAACACAAAAAACCCCACCACAAACCCAAACATTTAAGCCCTTTTTATTGTCTTCATATTGCATCCTTTACTATTATGTGGTAACTAATACCTTTTATCTGCGCTGAATGAGCAGACAATGAATTTAGATAATTTTCTTTAGTACACAGGTGTTTTAGATACACAGCATTCTGTTGGTAGAAGAAATTGCTGCTTCTTTTACATTTTTAATCAACAACACACACACAGAGCCAAAAAAACTGCCAACAAAACAAACCCAAGAAACTCACCAAACTGCCATCCAATTATTTTTTTGGGTTCCATCTAGCTTATGGTTTTATGAGAAATAGCAAATAATGAATCACTACTGCTTTTGGTGGGTGTGTGTTTTGATTTGATTTTTTAATAAACCTTTGCCACATCTCCCTCTTGGTCCTTCCAAGAAAGAAGATCTTAATGCTTAGTCTCCTTTCATAAATAAAGAGAAGACACTCTTTTTTGCACTGCTTCATTTTGTGTTTTTAGTCTTTTTATGGTTCTAATTTTAAGACTGAATTATCAGATCTTCATATGGTAATCAGAGTGTGGTTGCTCAATGAATTTATGTGATGGCATATTGATAAATTTTGTGTTCAGAGTTCCTTTACTAGCAGCTAATAATATTTCATTTTTGTGAGCATGGAATTGATTTCTAAGAAACCATCAACAGTCCCTCCATGGTATTGTCTTAAAGTGGCTTATTTGGAGCCTGTCATTGTGTCTGCATAATCAAGTGTCTCTGTCTTTCTCCCTTTCAGTTGTGTCGTTTCACTTTTTTAATTTGAACTTCATCTGCCATTTTTTTCCTCAGTCACAGGGCGTAAGTCTCTTCAGCATTGCTTTGCTGTTCATTTTTTATCTCTTTTGATTTTGTACACCATTATTATATTTGTTGCTCAGATTCCTCTAGAGCATTTTTAAAATATATTGAACAGCGCAAGTTGTAGTGTATGCCCCTGTCAAATGCCACTGATAACTTCCTTCGTTGTGAAAAGTGGCCACAGACTTTATTTTTTTTTCCTTGGCAATTCCTCTCTTTCGGTCAGGATGATTCTCTTTCAGTGTTCTCTTTGCTTTCAGCTTCTTTACAGTGTTGCCTTGTGGCATGGAGTTCAAGCAGCATTGTACAGGGCTATCAAAGCATGGAGAGTGGCAGCAGGGAACCACACGTGCTGCGTGCAGAGGAGGAAATAGGCTACTAATGAAACTAACGCTTCTGAGTTACTGTGAGAAAGTTCCTAACATCTTTGTGCTGTGGGCAGGCTTGCTTAAAAACTGGATGTGATCCGTAGAACATTGTGCAGGAATGTGGATTGATGTGTTAAATATTCTTCATTTCACGGTGTCAAAGTAGAGTTTCTCCAACACTTGAAGTAAATTATTTTGTCGTTTTAGAGAATGGAAACTTCATTTAGTCACTTTACATACTATTAAAAAGAAAAATCGAACATGCAGTATCATTTCAAGTGAGCTAATGTTCAGATAGCTTGCTCTTGGGGAAAAAACTAATACTATCATTTTGCTAAATAATCTAGACACCTAAAATGCCTTTGGGAGACATGGCTCTGACTTACAGCAAACTCGACGACTCAAATCCCTGAATAAGAGCTTAATAAACAGTTGAATATTATATTCTTTTGTGGAGCTTGTATGTATTAGATTAGGGTTATAGTAAAGCTCACTTTTAGGTTGACAGAATCAATTTATGCCCTGAAGCATGACTTTTGATAAGTTTTTCCCAATGATTACAGCTTTAATATTGTGTTGAAAATGACTTGCATATGTGCAGGAAAAAATGAGGCTGGGGAATAAAAGAAATATTCTGTCTGCAGAACTTCAAAGCAAATTTGCTTGCACAAAGTTGGCAGTGGGGTAGAAAAATTCCATAGTCTGGAACCATTTGGCCACAGACCCTTTGAAATGATCTGTCCTAGGCACAGCAGAACTGCATAAAGGAAACCAATCTCCTGGTTTATACTTTTCTTACTCTCAGAATGTGTAAGTTGCATCTGAACAAGCTGCCTTGCAAAAATATGTGCAGGGTTTTTTATCGTGTTGTTAATATAGATTTCCCTATTCAATTATATGGGCAAATATGTGAATATACTATGTTGAAATTATACTACAGCTTTCTGCTGCAGGGTAGTTGAACAATTTAACAAGACCCCACAGAGTGAAAGAGTGCATGTCTTTTCCAGGATGTGGTAATTTGATTAGCTTAAGTAAGCATGTCACTGCCATCTCTTCATCAGTTTAAGATTTCTGTCTTTCAGCTTTGAAAGTTTCAGCAGTGGACTATTTAAAAGTAAATTGACAAGACTCCCTCAAGAGTAGCATTTTGACTCCTGAAAAATGCTAAACTTTTTAGTTCAGTTCAGAAAATCTAGGAAACTTTATAATATTAGTACCATTTTTAACCTTGTCAACTCAGGAATGTTGGGGAACAAAATTTACATGTTGATACACACTCTGTTATTCTAGCAGATATGACTAGTATTTTTAGATTCAAAAATTACAGTAATTTTTATACTCTGTGTTAGGTATTGCTTCAGTTCCTGGTAAGGGTAGCTTTGTTTTTATATTCAGAAAAAATCATATGCATGTAAAATTGAAATGTAGATTCTAATAAATTTTGTGGAATGGCATTACAGGAAATTAATTAGTTGCATATTTATCCCTCCTTTGTCAGAAGTTACTTCAGAGACAAAACTGCCTTATCCAAGGATGCAAGGTGTTCTTGGCCATGTTCCATAGCAGCCTTTTGAAATTTAAGAAGTTCTTATTTTCAGTCAAAAATTCCTAGGAATGGGTATGAATGCATGCTAATGTGACTGCAGAGTCTAAGGAGACAGATGACTGAAGCTCAGTATTTCAGTAAATTCAGTAATTTCTCAATTATTTCAGTAAAGCTCGTGTTGCTGTGTTTGGTTTGAGGGCAGTCAGGCGTGTGCCTCAGCGGAGCCTGAACGCATGAGTTCCTGTGGCTGGGGATGGCTCTCTCCATGCTGAGAATTCCAGTGAGGATGTTCCCTGTGGTGTCACAGGCACAGTCCTGGCCATGGCAGAGCTGTGGCTGTAGCACAGTAATTGCTGCAGAGCCAAGTGTTGGGCTTTATGGAGCTGGATGAATGCACAGGGGTAACCCTTGCTAATTCTAGCCCCCGTGCAGCTTTTCTGGCAATTTTCGGCAGAAGACTCTTGAAGATTCATTTCTAGGGCTTCTCAGGATTCCTGTAAAAGTTTTTGTCTCCAGGCTTTGGCGTACTGCTGAATCTTCTAGACCAATTCTAGTATATGGGGAACATTATCTGGTACCCCAATGCAAAATGCAAGTGCAATTTTGTTCATAACAGGCAGAACTGGGCTTGGTAAGATACAGCTATGGGCATTGTTTAAACAGCAGACAGAGCTGCTGCTTACTGCAGTGATGGACATACAAGTAAGGATAGTCGGTGGCTTTCTCATTGGCAGCCTAGTGCTGATGGTTCAGAAAATCTTAATTTCCTGAATGAAAACTGAGTTCAGATGAGCTTTGAAACAAAGGAATGCCATACATGTCAAGTATTATGTCGTCCTGATTTCACTTGCCTTTTTGCAAATGGAATCAGTCCTGATAACAGATAATGAAAGATGCTTCTTCCCATCTCTGACATAATCCTTCTCAGAAGTTCTCCATCTGGATTTAATAATGATAGTAATCTCTGGGAAGTTGCTTCATTTGACATGCAGGGGGCAAAGATGTCTTCAGTGCAGCCATATACAATTAAAAAAACAAAACAACAGCAGTGAAACACTCATAATCTGAGTCATGTTGGGAAGGTCCTGAGCTTTAAAGCAAATATCGATCATCTCTGGTAACAGCCTCTCACTGTCCTTTGGAAAAAAATCTGCACCACCCTGCCCTTGCAATGTCTCTTACTTAGCAATCAGTAACTGCAATATTTTTTGACTTTTCAGTCTGAAGAATTTAAATGTAACCCAAAGTTCCCATTTAACTTTGTAGTAGAGGCAGAGGTACATGTTGAATGAGGCAAATAATTTAGCTAAATATAAATTTTCTGGTCTGTTTTTCAAATTCAATTTTACAGAACATCGACAAGGTGGTGTTTGTTGGCAACTTTCTCAGAATTAATATGATTTCTATGAAGGTGCTAGCATATGCAATGGATTATTGGTCCAAGGGACAGCTAAAAGCTCTGTTTTTGGAACATGAGGTAAGGAAATATATGTTGAACTTACTTCTATTTTCAAGTACAAAAATCTTGTAGTTATTTATTAGGTGAACTTGAAAGGGGAGAAATGCCATTGCTTTCAATTGAATGCACAAGCTAAGTTCTCCATAAATGCTATTTAGTGTACAAATTAGTTTGAAAATACTACTTGTTAACTCCTTGGTTTGATCACTAATCTTGTGGTATGTGTGGTTAAACATTTTCCATTTCGTATTTTTGCTTTCTGGCCCTGATACCAACAATGTTCTTCTGTGTGGTGTGGTATGAGAACCTCAAGTATAATTCATTTTTGTAATACTCATTTTGAGGTGACTACCAGATGGATAGGTTCATAATGGAAAATGCCCTGCCTCAATATGATATCGTTATTATGGTTCTGTAATTTATTTATTTTTTTTAGATTTTGGAGAGCCATGTAAGACTTCTTCCAATATCAGACCACTTCTTATACCTGATGATGATCTTATTAAATCATAATTCAAATAGAGCAAATATTTGGCAAGGCTGATCTTCTTTTAGTTGCCTTAACAGAACTTGAAACTTTTGTGTTCATGGTTTTATTTTATTTTGGAATTTGATTGGTTTTGCTTTGCTTTGCCTTTCTTCAAAGGGTTATTTTGGAGCTGTTGGGGCTCTTCTAGAAATGCTTAAAATGACAGATGATCAGTGATGAAGCTGTCTGAAGAGATTCCTACTGCAGATGCTGCTGAATAAGAGTGAAAGCCACTACATGGATGGAAATGAAGCCATTATGGTAGTTCTACCTGCTGGATTTGTAAATAATTTAAAATCCTTTTAGCTGATCTTTGATTTCTGGGTTTTGACCTTATACTTCAGAATTCATACTGGGAATTACAAGATTTTTTTCCTGTACACTGTATTTTTTAGGGGAAAAATGTGCAAAGCGGCCAAACATACAGATTTTATGGATTTATTTTAAAAAATGGATACTGCTTAATGTAGGACTGGTGATACGAGGCATCTGCTTTTCTTCTGGGGTTTACTGATTAGTGTGGTAATTTTAACTTCATTTAGTAATCACTCTAGGAGATTTTTTTACCTTATTTTCATGACGTTTCATGATTTTTTCTTGGTTTCAAATGAAACTAAAAAGCTGATGCATTTTACTGTGAAAACTAGTCATTGATTTTCTTGCCTTTCCTTTCCTCATTAGATGAGACACTTTTTTATTTAACATCCCTCTGCCCCCCCAAAAAAATAAATTTGCAAACATTCTGTGGCTGTGAGTTTCTTTGAAGGACTGTGAGGAAAGCTGGCAATAGCAGGGGGCTTAAGATTGTAATTTTTCAGTAGTCATGAATTGCAACAAGAAGAGACTGCCCACTGGTTTTGCAGGACTGATTCTTCTCTATAGTAAAAATTTTAAACAAGATGTGAACTAAAACTTGAATTATTCAATTGACACTAAAGTTGAAGTCTGTTTTTGTTGAAAACCTCTGATCTACATGAAGAGTTCTGTACTAGAGATGTTATTTAAATGGTACACACTTGGCATTAGATGGCAAAGGGAGATAATTTTCACTTATTTTTCTTCAGTCTGCAAATTTTAACTTGTTCTTAATTGAGAACAACTGATAACAGCATTATTAAAAGCCCAATTATTAAAATTAGAAAAATACTGATTAGAGCATTTTCTGTTTTTAAACTAGTGTTAACTTTCTCTCCAGGACACTAAAATTTGAGTGTTTATTCCAATACAGTATTTTCTACCTTTTCTGATTTGTGGACCTCTCTGCATTTTTTTTCCAAGTTGAATTGAGCTCCCTTTGAAATCTATGTACTTAGGTTCCTGCAGAGCATGTATGAGCTTGTTCTCCTTAGACACCTGGAGGGCTCACCACTGAGAGGCTGAAAAACACTTCATAAATTATTTCATCTTGCAAGAGACTGTGTGTGATGTCACATAATGTAAATGACTCATCAGAGGGACAGTATAAAATTCAGTATATTTTTGGAAGGGGGTTTATGTCACTTTTTTAAGTCATTAACTTCCATATCTCCCAAATGTTGAAAAATGGTAATATTAACTGAAGTGTTAACCTGTCTGATGGAAATAAAGACCACTACTGTTTTGACAGTTTTAATGTATCTGTGGAATTCATTTCTTGAAAGTCATGATGTGACATACATAACACCTTTTTTGTGGCATACGCAGCTACTTATTTCCATGATAATTGTTTGTTTCTTGACGTGTTTATAGTCTTCATTGCAAAGCTTTGGTCTTTGAAGCCTTTTTCCTGCTTAAAGTTGACTTTAAAGGACTGTAAACCAAAAGATGAGATATTATCAGTTGAAGTTGATATTTTCTGTAATATTGAGCTTGAGATAAGTGCAGATGGTCTGCTCAGTGCCTCTATTTTTTTAATAAAGAAAAGAAAACTTTGATTAAGGTTATTGGCTAAGTTTTGCCTGTGAATAAAGATTCATTTGGACCTTGTTTTGGTTTTTTCTAAGGAAGACTTCAGAATGTTAAGAGGTAGCTGCACTTCTTATGATAATCAGTAGAGGGAAGCACGACATTGGCCATGTAACTGCCTGGTTGGTTTGTTTCAGAGAAAGATTCTGCCTTTTTCTCTGTCTGTTTTTGAAGGGACTTTGACATGGGAATGTCTGTCACCTAGGTGTCCTTGCATTCTTTGCATTTAGGCTTATGTAAAGGAAGACTATAGTGTTAAGTAAACAAATATGAAATAGTTCTTTTAAGATTGAAATCCTCTACTTCTCAAAAAAACCTCAAATAAACAAAAAACCAACCAAAAAACAAAACAAAAAACCAAAACAAACAAAACAAAAAAACCAAAAAAACCCACAAACCAACCAACCAAAAAAAAACCCACCAAAAAAACTCCACAAAAAAAGAAAACAAGCTAGCAAGCCATTCAGAGATATATATAAGGACTTTGAAGATGCACAAATTGAGGCTGTGTGGTTAAAGAAGAAAAGCACAATCCTGGTAGCCCTGAAGCTGGCTGTAGGATTCTAGGGACTGTCAGGTAAGTTGATCACAGCAGTTCTAAGAGAAGCACAAAATAAACTTCTAATTCAAAAATGCGGATTTGAAATTTAAAATGCTTAATAGGTGAATTGCTGTAGTTAAAAGAAAGACAAAAAGTGCTCTGAATTGTATACTACATCAATGAGTACACCAGATTGGGAAGAATTAGCAGACTAAATTAATAGGGTAGAGAGCGGTGCAAAGTCAAGAAGTAGGAAAAACTGCTATTGAAAATGGAAAATGGCATTGTAAGTTCAATTCTTCCTTTCCTGAGGGAGAAAAGTCTACTGCAAAACTACTTCTTTGTTTTCTTGAAACCTACAGTTAGCTACCTTTTGCTGTGTCCCCACCAGTAGTACCATGACCTGAATCTGCTGTTACTATAACTTAACTTGCTTCTTTACCTTCAGCCTTTGCCTTCCTGCACTAATCCCAGCTCTTGTTTTCCTCCTCCATGTTTCCCCTCCAGAATTAAGGTAATGGATGAATGACAGTGTGGTTGATTTCTGGCACCCTTACAATATTTTTGCCGTAGGGGAGCATTTTGGGGCATTTCTAAGAGCTTTGGTATTGTCTTGAGTTTTTCTGATGGTGTTTGGTATCCAGTTGCTGTCTCCAGTCATCTGTTGGAAGGGGTTCCCCGAGGTGCCCCACTTCATCATCCAGAGGTAGCTAAAGAGTCTGAAAATAGCCTTGCTAAACTACTAGATAAACCTCTGCTATAAACGGTATGAACCAGAGGTTTGTGCAAGCAAAGTCCAACTCCAGCACCATCAAAGAGTATTACTGAGACCCTAGAAATACCCAGATCCTTGGAACTTTTCTGTTTTGGAAATGGTGAGGTTGGAGAAGTAGACTTCCTTAAGAGAGATCTGTGAGTCTGTAGGTTTAGTATGTGTTGAAAATACTTGTTTTGGTATAAATTAAAGACCTCTTTAACAGGCCACGTTTTGTTAATCTAGCTTCTGTTCCTGAAATGTGGTAAGGTAATGATTCAGGTAAGTTGGAGCAGAACAAGTCAGACTCATCGCTCTCAATTGTCATGGCTTGTGCCAAGATCTTGTGCACTTTAACATTAGTTCTTGAATCACATGCTGCTCCCTTCATTCTCTCCCCACCACCACCATGAAATCCCATTTTTAGTGGTTTTGACTACAAGTCTGATTAGCTCCCCTCGGAAGGAGGGTCTGTGTTTCAAAGTAAGATTTTTTGGACTAAAGTCTTGGGGGAAAATCCCTAGTGGTGGATGAAGAGTGAGAGACAACTAAGAGTGTTTACTTTATTGGATGTGATAGAGAAGGCTAGCATGGGGTACATGGGGGCAGTACAAGAATCTGACTTCTAGGACAAATAGGATGCTTGCAGTTCATTCCAACCTCAGCAAGGCTGTCCTGGTGTTTCACTGTTATCAGCACTTCTGTTCCCATTAGACTGTCACAAGATACTTGCAAGTGATTTTTGGCAGGACACAGCAGAACTTTAGAGATGGGAGAACCATATGGGGTTGAACTGATGACAAAATAAACATACATGATTGTTTCCAGTTGGATGAGGAGTTCTGGGTTCTGTTTTTAAAGTGCAAGGTGTCTGAGTTTGGGATTAAATAAAATACAGAAAAAGCTAAGAAGAAGACTGGGGTCTGCTTTGTGCTTTGCTACCTCTTGGTACCTGGAATGAAGGAGGCTAAACGACAAGAGATGGCATCATGTTTTATTGAAACCATGTGTCGTTCCCTGTTCTTAAGTGGTTTTGCTTATTTTGTTGTGATGATCAGGGCACTTCCACCTTCAGAAGTGTCTTTCCAAGTTGACAACTTCATAGTTTTCCAGGTTTTTGGGTGGGTGATCCATTAATCTCTTTTCAAATTCAAAAGTCTGATGAATCTGGGCATTTAATACAAAGCAGAAGTTGCTGTTTAGCAAATGCTGATGTACCAAAGCAGCCTTGGCAGTGAATGTACAGAATTGAGTTTGCCTCCAGTACCGAAATTTCCATTTATGCCCATCCAGGAGGACGTGGCCTCAGCTAACCATTTTACTACTTTCTCATATAACATGTTAGAATTTTTTTTTTCCAAATGGCATGCTTTTTTGGGTTCAAAATCTTTTGTGAGGTGAACTTTTCCTTGCAACATTTTCTGCTGCATCTTTGAAAACATCAAGGAACAATTCTAGGAGCAAGACTAAAGCAAAGAACAATGCTTAGAATCTCATCATGGCCAGACAGTGGTTTGATAATGCATTTTGTCACAACAGAGACATCAGTGCTTCAAGCAACAAGATGGTGTGGCCACTGCTATGCTGGGACTTGTTCAGGGGATTTGTTTTGCATTAACAGGTTCGCAAATTGCACAAAAATAAAACAGCTGGTCTCAGCTTGTAGGAGTTTCTAATGCAGATGCTAGGTTGGGTGGAAGTGGAAATGTGTGTGTTCCAGTAAGGTTGAAGAAATGAATGTCTCAAGCCCATAGGAAAGACATGCTGATCAAAATGCTCTTTCCTACAAGCTTTTATAGCAGCTGCATCAGCTGGGAGACTGTCGAAACAGTCGAAATAGTCTCATGTAAGGCAGTAAATCATTACCAACCTGCAGATGTAATACTGAGTTGGGATAGTAACACTTATTTCCTCTGCTGCATCTGCCCCCTCTGTCCTCCCCCTGGAATTACCCCACTGCCATCCTGACTGTCAGCAGGAGGCAATGGAGGCAGCGCAGCAAATGTGGTCTGTGAACATCTGTTTTGTGAAATGCAAGAGTGTAATGTGGGCAAGGCAACTGAAGCTATGAGAGGCTTCTCCTCTGAAAAGATTGGATAGGCTTCACCTGGAGATAAAAATAAAAACTTACTGGGATTTATTTGAACAGTGAGAACGCTCTCTTGTTTTGAGAATTGTTCTTACTCTTTATATATTCTTTAAAATTAACTGTAAAATTATGCATACTAATAAAAACACCCTAAATGTACAAATGAATTGTGCATTTTCAAAGATTGGTGTCTAAATGAATCACAAAATGCCGAGTGTACTTTAAAAAAATTTTAATTCCTCTTAGTGGAAATGTTTTGTTTTTTGAGCAACCTCACCCCTACTGCTATTTGAATAAGTAAACAAAAACATGCTGTTCCTATGTCCTAAGCATGGAGCATGCTGTTACCCAGCTAGCTTTCAGCATATTGCACTTGGCTACAAAAAGCTGTGCACAAAAAAAAATCCAGAAATATTTACAAGATAAGCCAAAACCACTCCCAAATTTCTCAGTGTTTGTCACTTCTGTTTTAGCTTAGAAAATAAGTTTTCAAATATAGGAAGTTTGTAGACTTCTTCCCAGCAGATTTGCCTGTGAAGTGTGGCAGCCCCCAAGGATCAGTGGTTTAAAGCTGTTTTCCGATGGTGGCTGCAGGGTGACCCATAACTTCACACCTGCTCTTGTGCAGCTAGGGAGAAAACATTCAGCAACTGAATTTCTCTCTTTTCTCTCATCGCATAAAAAATTATATTAAAAAAGTCTAAGCAGAAAAGGCACCAAACCCTGCAGAATAATTCACCTTTTATTCATGGGACAAATCATAGAGGTCAGCTTAGTTTTAGTCAAGAAGAGTTCTTTTTTCAATTTCTAATCTTTTTCTCCTCAGTTTGGAGCTTGATTTTTTTAAGGTGCCATGCAACATATCTCTCTGTTGCAGCTCTCCTGTCTGAAAGAAAGGGTTATACAATTGTCTTTGTGACAACATGTGGCTCACAGCATTATGGGAATTTGCTTAAAGTTTTGTTTTCTGTACATTACTCTGATGTTCTAAGACATCAGCTCTGGAATTACAAGCCTCTTTATCAGGCTAGGAGCAAGGAGGCTGTTACTGATACCACTCTGTGGAGTCCATTGGCTGTGGGCATAAAACACTACAGATGTTTGTCTGTCCTGTCCATGGAGATTGTTAGGCAATTGAAATATCTTTATTCACAAAAGTCTAAGAACTGGCTCTTCCTTTTCTAACCTATTTTCCTTCCAGACCCGTTGGAGGAGAGAAAGTAATTTAGAGCAAGTTCCCTTCCAGTCCCTGACCATTCCACTTCCCCTGCTGTGCTAGGAAGCAGTGGTGTATGACTGACAGCTCAGGAAGGGAACTTTGGGACACACACACACACACAAAAGGCAGAACATCAGAGAACTTTTTTGAAAAACAAACAAGAAAACACTTAGTAAAATATTATTCAGGCTTGAACCAAAAATACGTCAATGAATTTGTTACCAGTTATAAAGTAGCAGCATTAGCCCTAGAGGAATGAAATGGTAGATAATACTATTGCCCTGTGGGGAAAAGAGCAGAGCCCTGGCAGTGCCGGGATGGCAGCAGCCTGACCAGCCTTGCTGCCACGTGGCCGATACCAAAATACAAGGCCGTGGATAATCAATGCTGTAATATTTACCAAAACGTTGTGCTACTCACTGCAAATAGCTTCTGATCAACTTTTAGCTAGCTCTGGTTTAGGCCTTTGTCTGTCCATGCTTAACTCGGAGAGAAAAAAGCAAGTGGATGGGGGAAAAAGATGTTGAATCACGCACAGGGGGGAAAAAAAATTATCGGTAAGATTCTGTGTTGCATAAGTGCCCCTGGAACTAATCTGGTACATCTCCAAATAAAACAGAAATCTTTGATGCTTGTAACTTTCTGTGTGGAATGACAATAGTTGCTGTGTTTGTTAACTCTGTAAATGTTTGCTGTAGATACTATCAATGGGAATATTTTATTTGAAGGAGTGTATTAAGTAAACCAAAGAAACATTTTTCCCAGCCTGTGAACACAGCAAATACAACAATTAGGTAGTAAAAACTGAATCAAAAGCAGTCCTAGGTGTTAAGCTGTGCATTTTACAGGTGAGCTGGTGCAAAAATGTGTCCAGAAACACAGCATACCCTGGGCTGGGTGAGGAGCTCTCTTAAAGACCCAGCAGTCAGCAAGCACCAGCCAGAGCTGTGTCTGAGGTACAGGAAATTCTTGCCAAACGACTTGTTTCTGTGTCCACACAGGAACTGGTGGTGGTTTACATCTTATTTTACTTGGTCTCGTATGCTGATTTGGAAAATTGGATAAAGACCACCTGCACTGCTTCAGGCCTTGATCCCCAATTCAACCTTCTTCAGCTTGTGCATCTCCCTGAGAGCTGCTGCAGGCAAAGGCGTTGGTGGTGAGCAGCATAACCATTTCTCCTACAGAGCACAGCAAGCCGTGCTTGTCATCCAGGAGACCAAAAAAATGTTAAAGAACATTTAACCAAAAAGTTAAAGAACAATGGAAATGGTTAGGTCTCGTCAGACTGCAGTGACATTACAGCCTGAATTTGGTGTCAGAGTCCTGTATGGATTGAAGTAGCCCAAGTTTCTGGTCCATAGTTAAGTGAATATGGAAGAAAGACTGGAATAGCTGTGCAAAGGCTTGCTTCCAAGTACAACTAATTAAAATTTATTGTTCCCATGCTGTGAAAAATTCCAATGTCTAATTAAGTTTTTCTTCTGATGGGAAATTTCAAAATGTCTACATTTCATTTCACTTTTTCCACCAAAAAAAAAAAAAAAAAAAAAAGCCTGCTAGCAAGGAAGCCTAGCAGGCTGCCAAAAACAAGTAATTTGAAATACAAGATTTTAAAAAGCTTTGTACAGCCAAATTTTGTTGAACAATGTTTCCATAGGACATTTGTAGTGATGAATCCATGTTTTCCAGTGGAAAATTGTTGCACTTCCTAGCTGGAATGCAGATCTTTGTAAAATACATGCATGTTCCAGGAATTGCTAGTGTCCATGACAAAGTGAGGAGGCCATAGAATAATAATTACATACCCCCTTTTTTCTATCCCAGGTTACATATATGACTTACACAGCCACGTATTTTTAGGAATTCATCTCAGTCTTTTGACCCCTTGCTAAAATCTTGTATGTCAGTAAGAAACAGAGCTTTCCTTCACCTCCAGAAAGGAGCTTCTGCTCCCAAGTGATGGGTACCTTATCTACATGCCTTGGAGTTGGCAAAATTTAGACTCCAGCTGCAGAGAGGAGGCTGAAGGAACCATAGGGATTTACAATTTCCCAAGTCTTTGGTTTAATTTTTTAGAATGCCAGGGAAGCTGTGTTCCCTCAGGTATGGGGTGCCAAAAGTTGTAGATCCAAATGTTAGTGACCAGACCTGGAATTGTTACTCTGAGGATGCCATTGTAGTGTGACCCTGTACTGTTTGCTGCCTGCAAGAGGGAGATGGGAGGACAGTGGAAGGAGGGCAGTGAGGTTCTCAGTTTCCAACAGACATTTGTATGTAAAGGTTCAATTTAAGAACATTCATTGCACAGGAAGGCCATTCATCAACTGTACCATGGCACCTAACCATCCTCCAAACTGTAAAACTTTTATTTTACCTGTTGAATTCTATAGTATTATACTTTCTATTTATTTTTGTGGTTGGCAAAGTTTGAAAGTGTTAAGATATTACTCTTGTTTGCACAGGAGCCAAACCAAAACAAGCCCTTCCCCAGTTGTGTTTTCTTCGCCTGCTCAGGCACTCCAGGTGAGGGCGTGTGCTCCTTTCAGATCTTGACTGCACTCTAGAGAAAGCAACATGCATACTGCAGCAGCTTTGGAAGGATTAAAGCCATTATTGGTGAGTTCTTTTGTTTTGCTTGTCCAACTGGTCATTTCTCTGGTGTCAGCAGTTGAAATTTGCATGAGAAAGATTCATGACAAGAGGAAGCCTGTCATGAACGTGTAAAACAGGCGTGTAACACAAACCCTGGGATTTCTATTACTGTTAGAGTTTTGATCCAAGAATGAAATGAAGTCATGCATTTTGTTTTGGCAATATCTAGCTTCTGATACTTCAGAGCTTAAAATGAATTTATATAAAAATTAAATAGCACAGAAGTGTTTTAAAGTTGCTGTAGCGCCAAGGGCAGGTCAGCAGAGTGTGAGTGGTATTATTGCCTCTCTGAGTTTCCCTGGCATGTGCAATGCACAATGTGCTGTATTGATCTGGCAATATCCTTTCCACACCACGGAGAAGCACTACCTGTTGTTGACCCAGATGTCAGAATGTCACAAGCCAACACAGATAACCACTGTCATTCCCACTGCTGATGGGCACTTGTCACAGAGATGCTGCCAACCAGACTTGCAGAGGAAGTTTGCAGCAATGCTGAGATCCCCAGTCTCTTGACCAGTACCTTAATGCACAGTCCATCTTGTTCAGAGTTTTATCTTGCAGTGTTGAGCAGTTCAAATGAAGTCCACAGCAATTATGTTAGCAGTATATTTTGGCAAAGGAAATCTTCCAACATAAAGCACAGTTTAATACAGGTAAGATTAAAAATCTTTCCAAAATATTAAAAAACCATTTAAAAGAGGGGGGAAAAAAATCGAAAACTCAGTAAGAAAGTAAGAGCTGCTTTTTTTTTTTTTTTTTTTTTTTTTTTTTTTTTTTTTTTTTTTGTGTTCAAGGGCTAGCTTTTGTTGCCCACATGCATGGAGGAGAAAACCTAGCCCCTTTTCTCTTGAACTGCTGTGGACCACACACTGCAGGAAGGGGTTGTACTTGTGTTGGGGAAGGTGTGCAGAGGTGGTGTGGGCTGCCTGGTGTGCAGCTTCATCCCACAGTGTGCAGAAGGAGGGAAAAGATAATTTTCTCCTCATTGTCTTGTGCTGCTGTGTGGCATAAAGTAGCTCTAGTGTAAACTTCACCTAGAAAGGGAAATCTTTTCCAATTAATAATCTACCCTGAAGCTGCCATGCTTACCCAAATCACGTATGCTTGAACTTATCCTGGAGACCAGCAGAGCAAAGACCTCCCTGCACCCTCCAAGGGCTCTGCTTGAGCTCTCCTGGGAGCTTTGCACTTGCTCTTTGTAGGAGCACTGAGAGGCAGCAAGGTCCGGGGGAAAGAGGAGGACCAAGCAGCTCTTGTCTGGGAACAAGAAGGGTAAGAAAAGATCCCATTTTATCTCTGCTCCCATGGAAAGTGTCACAGGATGTTTAATGTCCTTTCTGAGCAAAGACCTGCTGTTTTCCAGATCTTGCCCGAAAACACATGCAGTATTCAGCAGGCCACTTAGTTTATCTTTCTTGGATAAACAGAAGGCTGCTGGAATTTGAAACTTGTTCCAAGAGTCTAGGGTCCAAATCTGCATGAGTCCTTCCCCTGGTCTGGGGTTTTGAATTGAGTTTGAAAATTTGGAGACTACTAAACAGCAGCGTGATTCCTAATGGGCATGAAGAGCTGGTGTATGTGACAGAGGGCCATCCTTACGCACAAATTATGGTGTTATTTCCACTCCTGAGTGTTGCCTGACTTTGGAACCGTTTAAAAATATCTTATGAAATGCCTGAGAGCACTGATCCACAAACCCCAGTACTGACTTTGCCTCAATGGGAAGAAAAAAAAAAAAAAGGAAGCCCTCTTAATGCGATGAAAGCTGCCGTGGCACTGCTCAGACGCCCTTTTTCGTGCCGGTGAAGGTACCGCGAAGGAGGGACTGCGGCTCTCTCCATGCCAGCCTGACGGAGCCGGGCGGGGGGCAGCGCTGCGGGGAGGGGCGACCATTCGGCCAGGTGGGCGAGCAGGGCAAACTCCGGCGGGGCGGGGGCCGAGCCGAGCCGATCCCGAGCCACTCTCCTGCCGCTCTCCCGCCGGGGGCCGCGCTGGCGGGGCGGGCGCACCCGGCCCCCCCCGGGCCGCGGAGCCACCGCCCCCGCGGGCAGCGCGCACCGCACCGGCGGCCGCGGGGCTCCTCCCGCAGGTGGGGGCTGCAGCCTGCAGGTAGGGCCGGCGTGGGGGCTGCGGGCCCGGAGCGGCCGGAGGGACAGGGGTGGCCCGCGGGCCGGGGCGCGGAGCGGAGCGCGGAGCGGAGCGCAGCGCGGAGCGGAGCGGAGCGGGGCTGGGCGGGCAGCGCGGCTCGCAGCGCCCGGGGCGCTTGCAGCCGGGGCGCGTTCGTGCCCTGCCCGTGCCGCGGAGCCTCAGAACTACGGAGACATTGGAAAGTCAATAAAAATGAACGTAAACGCCACTATTTAATGAAGGAACCGTGTACACTTGCGTGCATGTATATAAGGTGTTGGTTAGGTAAGATGCTCGTCAGGTAAACAGCGTTTAAGGATAAACAGCGTTTCAAGTTGCTAGACGGTATGAGGAAACTCAGGTATCTTTTATTTCCGTTGCATAATCAGATTAAATGTACCTGTACCTGTTGAGAGGCGGGGCTGTGCCTTGTCCCCGTCCCGGTGCGTGCGGCTCCGCGGCTGTCACCGAGCGCGGCTCCGTGCGGGGGAGCGGCTCCCCAAAGTCCCCCAAACCCTGGGCACAGGCTCGGGGACGGGCTGGAGGGATGGCCTGTGCCCTTCCGCAGGGAGAGTTAGCTGTGGAAGTAGCTAGTCACTGCCATCCTTGCCCTGAACAGCCTGGGTATTTCTTCTGGGATATTAACATAATGTATTTCCAGGAGAATCCCTAGTCCCTTGTAGGACAAGCAGGTGTGCAGGAATAGACTCAGGCCAAGTGGTATGTGTCTTGTAGGAAGTTGTGTGTTCACAGGCTGACTGAATTCAAGGAATCTAGTCAATTAAAAAGTCAATTAAAAAAAAAAAAACAACAAAAGATACAATGTGTATTATCCTTATTTTGAACTTTCTGATAATTTGCCACTCATTTATCAGTGCGTTTTGTTTAATATCTCTACAGGTAAGGTATAAATTAGGTATTTGGGATGAATTTGGGTTTGTGTGATAGCATTCTGACCGAATTGATTTCATTAAGTTAACAAGCTGGTTGGGACAGCTGAGTCTGTTTGTTGTTGTAAGTCCTCTCCTACAGTGGCAATGAGGAAACGTTTCCGTTAGTGCTGGGAAATTGGAGGATAACATGAAACTTAATGAAGTGAAACAGGATTGCATTTTCCTCAGAGTGATTCTATTATGCCTCAGTTAGGGCTATGTTATTGCTCACCTCAAATCATTAGCTGTTAATGTCTTATTGTGATTTTTTTTTTTTACTGCTACATAGCTCATAATGTGTTCTTGTTTTATATTTTTTTCAGTTGCATAGTATTTAATGTTTACTTTTCTATTTTTTTGCAGCAGTGTAACAGAAGCTGTATTTTAATGGAAGGTTTCTCTCGGCTTCCCTAAGGGGTTTCCACTTTAATGCCTTTAAAATTCAATCATTAACTTTTAACCTCAAGCTGGAAAGTGATGATGAAAACCAATATAGCACAGTGTGCAATTTAATTTTTCAAAGCTTTATCAGAATTGATTCAGCTAATACGTAAACAAGGGAAACCTGAGGAACTTTCTTTTCGCCCCAGCTTGTGCATTCGTTCCAGCTCCAAGCTGTGCCCTGCTCACCTGACAGCTGCCCCGCTGCAGCCCCGGCTCCTGACCGATTGGGTTTGCTGAGCTGGTTCTTGCCTGCAGCTGTGAGGAAGGGGACTAGGACACCCCCAGGGATCCCTTCCGGATCCATATTCCCAGGCCAAGGTCCAGCAGACTGGGCACAGGGGGGGAAGATTTTTCAGATGTTTTGGTGCAAACACAATTGCTTCCTGAGGGAGAGATTTGGCATGTGTTTCCTGAGAGAGCCGTGCTTGCGTAAGCAGCCCCCTGCCACCCTCTGAGCTGTGCAAGCACAGCGTTTGTGGGGCTCGTGGTGAGCTCCATCGGGGGACTGCGGTGGGATCAAAAGCACCTTTCCTTCTTTTTGGTTGATTACTTTAACTCTGGTCTGTCTGACTGTGTGGCTGCTGTGCCAGGGCTGAGAAGGTGGCCTGAAAGGAGGGAACATGTGGCAGGGAGCAGGAGGTAAGGGCTGTTTCTGCTGGCATCACGGCTGCTGAAAGAAGGAATTGCTTATCAAATTGTGGTTAGAGAGGGGTGACATGTGGTTATGGCAGTTGCCTGAAAAATGTAGCTGAATGCTCAGATATCTTAACGCAGTTGTGTGCATGTGCAGTTAGTTAGCTGTATACACAAAGATATGATTCTGTGTTTTTGTTGTAACTCTGAGTTTTCACCTAATGATTTTACTTTCATGATATATAACTATGTGTGCAGCTTCAGGGTACATTCACTATACTATTCTGTCTTGGAGTATGAGCATTTTAAAAGACCGTTTTTCTGGAAAACAGACCTAGGCATCACAAGAGTATGAGTTTTATTAATCAGATTATATTTAGCTGGATAGGTGAATGCCTAAAATTCTAAAAGGGAAGATTAAACAACCCCTAAGAGGGTGCCTCTAATCCTAGAGAGCATAATTGTTACATGCATGCACTTTACTCTCTTTTACATGTACATAAGATGTTAAATATACTTTTGAATGTAGCATAGACCTGTTGTTAAATTATGAATGACAGAAGCAATTTCACAAATAACACTTTTTAAATGGATATGGTGAGACTAAGAAGTCAGTGCAGTGTAAACTTTCTATAATCTGCTACAATTTGTTTTAGTCTGGAAAGCACTGATGGTTTTGCACATTGTTTTAGGACTTGTTCTCATTCCTTCTTTAGACACTTTGTTTCTCTGTCATG
Source organism: Acanthiza pusilla (assembly GCA_036630365.1). Lineage (NCBI taxonomy): Eukaryota > Metazoa > Chordata > Aves > Passeriformes > Acanthizidae > Acanthiza > Acanthiza pusilla. Next base: position 16,920,119 of record JAXCHO010000234.1, read on the forward strand.
ATCCTATTGTAACCAGTAAGAAAACACTCACCTCACATTGTCCATTTAGCACGAGTGCATATTTAGAGAATGATGGTACACTTTCTTGTTCATAGAACTTGAAGGAGTAATTACTTGCTATTACTGTCTTTATCCAACAGAGAAAAATTACTTTTCCCTTCCAACTTAAACCAAGAAACTGCATGGGATTGAAGAAAAATATCTTACCTCTACTGTCCTGTGGTGGGTACTGCAACAGCAGTTTGGATTATCTTTGTATAGTCTTAAGAGATTTAAAAAAATAAAAACATAATTTTATCCATTTTTTCCTAAGAGGAAAGGGTTTTAGTTACAGCAACCTTATGAGACCAAAATATATATTTTGTGAGCTATATTGTTGCCTGTGTGGATTGGCACACATTAATGTGACTGTGAGCAGTAAAACCACTGCCTGCGGGAGGTGAGCTCCCAGCCTGTGGGATGGAGAAATATAGAAAGGTGCAAATTTTAAAAACCAAATCTGTAGGTATCCGACCTAACCACTCTATTTTTCTCCACTGGAAATGAAGGTGCTTCCTATTGAGCTTGTTGAAGCGATGATTTTGTTTTCCTCTCTGGAAGAGGTCTGCACTTGCTGTGAGCTGGAAGAGCTGCTGCCAACAGGGCTGTGCAGAGTCAGCTGCTCTGGTGAAGATACCCAGGTGGAGACTTTCCCTGGACTGGCTGCTTGTCTCTCCTCAGCTTGTAGGGTGTAGGATATAGCCACATGAAGGGTGCAGGATATAGCCACATGTAGGGTATGGATATAGCCGCATGTAGGGTATGGATATAGCCACATGAAGGGTGCAGGATATAGCCACATGTAGGGTATGGATATAGCTGCATGTAGGGTATGGCTATAGCTGCATGTAGGGTATGGCTATAGCTGCATGTAGGGTATGGATATAGCCGCATGTAGGGTATGGATATAGCCGCATGTAGGGTATGGATATAGCCACATGAAGGGTATGGATATAGCTGCATGTAGGGCATGGATATAGCTGCATGTAGGGTGCTGATATAACTACATGTAGGGTGCTGGACATAACTACACGCAGGGAAAGCTGTGATCTCTTAAGTATGGAATCGTTGGTGCTCAGGTCCCTCATCCTCCTGTTTTTGGGAGAAGCATTTTTCAGTGCCGAGGGTGGGTGCTGCTCAGCTGACACCTGCCCTGCACGGTCACAGACACCAGGGCTGCACAGAGGAGCCCACAGGACTCAGGTGTAGCCTGGAGGCACTTATCCTTCCTCACACTGCAAGATCAAAATCCATCACTTTTGTCTCTGCCACATTTTAAGCTGTGCAGGCCCCTGAGGCAGCAGATCATCTCTTCAGAAGCAAGATGAGCTATTCAGTGGTAAGATTAGCCAGCAATTTGTGGCAGATTTCCTCCCCAGAGCCTGCAGCAGCTGGGATTTGTAAAACTGGCTTGAGGGCATGGAACAATGTATTTTGTTAGTGAGTTGGGATGAGTTTAGTCTTCATGAGTAAAACTCTATTGGTTCTTTGCATACAATACAAATGCTACTGAATAGTTTTTTCTCTCAGCTGCAGTTCAGTGTTGGAGAGCTACAGGTTATTATCCACAAACCAGGATATTCTTCCTGCTTTTCCTTGACTTAAAAAGGAAGAGCATTTTTTTGTTCTTATTTGGTTTATGTGTCCTATTGATTAGTTTTTGCTTGTTTTGTTGGATGAAATAATGAAGTGAGAAGGCAGTAAATGAATAGTCTTTAGTGTTTACTTTTAGACAACGTTACCAGTTTTTCTCTGAAAAACCGGTCTCTTCTTCCTTTTCTGGTGTTTTATTGTAAGATGATTTTCTGGGCTTTGTTGTGAATGCTGTCTCAAAGTAAATGTAAATAGCGTTATTTATGTAAATAACAGAGAAAAATGAAGCGACTGTATTTTTTTTAATGTGTGTTGTATGTCTGGTCTATGTAGGGAATGTACACCCACACTTACATGCACCAGCAAAATTACATTTTGCATCAACTTGCAAGTTGGGTAATGCTATTTAAGTGAATAGGATTAAAAATTAATGTGATAACAAGGCACAGGAAATAATCTGGGCTCCTTTTACTATTTAACATTATTTTCTTTGACTGTTCTTGTTGTCACTAGAATCTGTTCTGTTTCTGGGGAATACTGTCCTTGAATGCTTTTGAATGGTAAATACATTAGTTGCTACTAGAGGTTGTCATAAGTATCAAGAAATAATGATCATGGGAAACCCTAGACCATATGTGTACATTTATTTATAGTGTACATATTTGTTCTTTTAACCTACTGGCAGGTAAAATATTGAGAACCCATTTGCCACCCTTTTCTTTCCAACTCTCCAAGTTTTTTTGTGTGATCTGTAAGTGACTGGGATACCATCAAAATTATTGCCTAATCTTGCCAAAAGGTGTGACCAAATTTCAGGGATTCCTCAACTGTCACAGTTTGCCAGTGTACTTGACTACACACACCATTTGTACTCCATTTCTTCTGGGGTAACAGTGTACCTAATGTTTGAAAGCTCTTCTCAAATGCATTTGAAAAATCAGATAAAATTGCACATGAAAATATGGTAGAAGAAATTTCAGTTCTTGATTGCAATATCAGAAGCAAAGCTCCTGATAGAAAACAAATAGAAGAAGAAAACCTTTTTTTTTGTTTTCTATTTAAAAAATGAAAGATGCTTCCCAGCTATTGCAAAAGGTCCTAGAGGTAAGTTTTGAGTACCAAAGCAAGAAGATGTTTTTAGCTAGCAACCACCAAATTCCTAGATCCCTCTTTCTGAACAGGACCTGAAAGTATTTTTGGAGTTGGGAATTCAGATCCTCATCCTCAGGACAGTGCTGACCTTTTTCTCTCCTGTTGTTCAAGATGGAAACAGTCTCCTGTCTTTCGCTTTTTTTTTAAAACTCAAAGTTTCCTTCTTTCCTGCTATTTCTGGATTTCTCCCAATGTTGACGTAATGATTCACATTTCCCAGATGTGAAATGCAAATGTGGGAAGTGGGATCTTTCCCCTGGCTCTCCAGGGGTTTCTTGGAGTCTGTGATGCTATTGAGTTTCCTAACTAACCTCTCTCCTCATGTAAATGGTTTTTCTGCTGGCCATGGTGTTTTGGGGGCTGTTTCAGTATTAAAAAGTCATGTTTTAGAGTGTTCATTGTAAACACATCTTGAACTGGGTTGGCTTTGAGAGCTCCTTGAAGGCCTCACAAAAGTCCTTAATTTAGTCTGTAGACATAGTCAAATATCTCCTCCTGTGTGCTTTAGGCCTTATCAAGTTGTCATGTTTGACAACATCAAACTCCTTGGGCAGAGGACTGTTTCAGGCTGCTTGGCGCACAGCTGAGAAGGTGGCAGCGCAGGGCTGTGCTGCTCCCCTGTGCTCACTGTCCCCGCTCCTCTGTGCTCTGTCTTCTTTGGCTGATGCTAAAATGGAGCATGGATTCCATATTTGTGTTTCGCCTTCTTTGTGTTCCCAAAGGTACCAGAGTATTTGGATTAGTAATTTCTTGACTTCGTGTTTACTCTGTTCCTCCAGAAGCACCTGTAATCAGCCCCTCAAGCTCATCACCTTTATTTCCCAAAAAGTCATTAAAAGAACAGGGAAAGGAAGAGCTGAAAAAAGGGGAGTCAAACCCAAAATGGTACCACATTCAAGGCCTGTGCCAGCTTCATCTTTGTGTCACTGAAATGCTGAATGCAGTTTCTCAGCTATGGAGCTTGAAGTTTCCTGAGCCAGGGACACCACACTCAGCCTTGCCTGTACAGGTGTGCCTCAGTGTCAGTGTTCAATAAATATCCATAGCTGGTTTTAAAATGAGTTGCTGCACTGAAGTTGATAGGAATAAAGGTTTCCCTTTTCATCCTGTGGGCTAACTGGTCTGAATTAGCCCTTGAAGAATTGATTTGATGTGCTATTGTTTTAAAGAGACAAACATTTCTGGTTGTTTGCTTTTTTGTTTGTTGGTTTGTTTGTTTTGTTTGCTTTTAGACATTGCAGCCTTCCAGATGCAATCCTGTCAGTCTGGATAACAGCCCACTGCCCATCTATTCTGACCATGATCATGTCCTCGCTGCCACATGTTCCTGGAGAGCTCTCTCCCTGTTTACTGTACCGTTTGGCAACCCTGCTTTCATGCAAACATCCCCTTAAGTTACACTTTCTTCCATAAAAGATTGAAATGTACCCTACCTGACCTGCTTCATCCAACAAGCCAACACTACTTGTTTTGACTAAAGACCATAGGCGTTTGGGAAGCTTCTTCATGAAGTGCCCCCTGGCTGTTGACTCCCTTCTTCCCTCTTTCTATGCTTCTGTAATAATTTTTCTTTCTTTATTTGGTCTGAATGGCCCTTGGGGCATCTGTAGTGGGATACCACCAGCAGCAGCCCAAAGTGCATTTGTTAAAGGGACTGAAAAAGTTTTCCTGTTGGCAGGGAGTATATTGGAATGGAAATCAGCTGAGCAAGAAAAGCCAGCTGAGAGGAGCAGCACTTTCCCTCTTGAAAGGACTGAGTTAATACAAAGACCAGGTGGTTTCCCCACTTGATCAATATCAATACTGTGCTCCAATAGCAGCTGGAGTTTTTTGTATGAAAGCTGTTTTCAGCGTTAAGTATAGAATTAACATTTTCTGTTTCCTCATCTAAAGCAGTTCAGACTATTTCTCTGTGCATCTGGTATTTCACATTGAAAGTGGCCCAAATATTTAATTTGGGAAATGCAGCTGCCATAAAATACAATTTGATGACAGCAGAGAAATTAGTATTGGATGAAGAATGTGCTGAATGTGGCATCACAGCTGATCACAAAGGACCCTCAAACTCTCAGCAAAAATATGCAGTTTCTGTCATTATGTATTGAAGGACCTGGCTTCTTCCCTACATATGTGAAAATCTAAGCAGTCAAAACAGGATGCAATTGGAGAACAATTCAACTGGTCAAATTTAATTTTCATTTTTGCAGGTTGGCACGTGGCTGTGATGCAAATTGGCAGGGCAGAAACGCCTTGTTACCAGAGACATCCCTGTGAATCCCAGCCAGAGCCAGCTTCCTGCAGAAGTAAACACTGTTATTTCTGTACTCTGTTTAGCTCAGTGGGACACAGCACAGATGCAAAGCTTTGAACAGTTCCCTTTCTGGTTAGTGGAGGGATCCAGATGCAGAGCAGGCGAGAATGGGAAATTTAGAATGAACTGTGACTCATTTCCCACCTGGTCCACCATCCTCTGCTCCTCATGAAGCCAGGGTTTCATCTTGTGTTTGTGGTCAGAGTTCTTTCTATCAGTGTCCATTTAATTTAGCCTGATGGAGTAGCAAGTTGGAAAGAATAAATAGAATTATCCCACACAGCTGGTCTATTTTTAATGAAGTTAATGGAGTGGAGAGTAATCTCTGAGGGGTTGCAGCCCATATGATGTAATTCTGCCTTTGGCTTATGGTGCAAGCTACATAAAATCAGCCCACACATGACTGATGGTAAAATGACACTTGTCAGTTTGCAAGCTTTGTTTGTTTGCCAGAAAGGGTGGGATAATAAAATATTTCAGGTAAGAGCTCTTGCATGGTCACCTTGGGCATATCAGCAGGAGTACTCCGTTAGAAGGCAATTTTTACTTTTACCCAAATAAGAAAGTAAATCCTGGGTGACAGTTGTGAAAACTTGGTACACAAAGCAACTCCTAGAAAATAAAAAACTTACTTCTATTGCTTCTAGAGAATACAGCAAGCAGGTAAATGCTGTTGTCAGTGTATCAGTGCCTCCTGACAGGAAAGATCGATGCAGTTGGCACCAATGCACCAAATAAAATCTGTGTGGGGAAAAAAACCAGAGGATGTGAAGGTGGTGACAGACAAGACAGTGTGTGAAACAAGTGGATTGTGTTTTTAGGGTGGCGGTGGAGGAAGAAAAGGAAATCTGCTGGCACTTGTGGACTCATTAAAGTTTGTTGGGATTCTATTTTTGCTTCAGGTGAATTTAGAACTTTGTAGTAATTTAAAATTTATTGAATGCAACCTGCCCTAATATGAAATGCCCAATCAAGAGGAAAAATTATCTAATGATGAAGGATTTGGAGTGTGCAACAGAGCTTTGTTTAGGTAGGCTCACAGGCAGGTGTTGCTGCCAGCATCTTTCTAGTGATTTCCAGAGTACCAAGATACACCAGTGGTACTTAATTGGAAACTTAATTCAGTGAGAAATCTCTTAGCTGGGAAACAGATACCAATTTAGTTTGACCTTAGTTTTTGTTTTTCAGTTTTAGCGTGAGATCAGGTTATCCTTTTGTTATTATGGTGTCAATGAATTTATGGTGAACCAACATTCCCTGTAACAACCCTTCCTTGGGATGTTCTAAGTTACTCTTCTAGGTAATTCAGAAGATGCAATTTAAATAATGCTATCTCGATAGTTATAGTTTATTCCCTATATGGGGTGAGCTTCCATTGTGAATAGAAGATGTTCTTGAAAAAATCACTAGGACATGTTCATTTTTACAGAAAAAAACTTAACTTCACAGTGGGAAGGTTTTAAGGACTATCATCCTCTGTGTATCAATATATGAACATTGGTTTTAGAAATTATTTTTTCTTTCTGATAATCTTGAGGTGTTTTTGCTCCTTTTGTCATCCATGTAATAAGCTGTTAAAAGTGAAACTGATCCCACTAAAAGGATTATTGATAATGAGATCTAGTTAAGAGACAATTACAAGGCTGGCCGGAATAACAGCGTAAGAGGATAACTGTTGAGTCGTCCTTTTAAATGCTGTTCTTTAATCTCAAACTGACATGTGGTGAGACTTTGACCAAGTGATACTCATGTGACTGTCCAGTTTAAACAGGTAGCAAATGCATTTCTTCACCATGGCTCCTTGACCACTAATGTGAACAACGCAGCTAAGAGCAAAAAGCCAGGACTACTTTTTTTTTGTTTTTTAAAAACTTTATTATAATTCAAATGGAGTTATATGCTCCTCCTGGAGCATGGTACCAAGTTGAAAGTCTATATATAGTTCTACAATCAATTCTTGAATTTCTGAGCCATGTTTTTCTTTTTATAAACTTTCCAATGCAGTGGTTCGAGATGCTATGATTAATGGCCAGCAAGTTGGTCTGTAGGATAAAATGAAAAAGCAGAGCCTGCATAGTTTGATTCTGAAGTGTTTCCATTTGAGAGTTTGCCCATAGGAGCCTTTGGGTGTTTTATGGAAGGTTTGGCAGGCTGTGCTCGTTCTGGGGTTGTAAATATTCAGTTGCTCTAATTAGGACTGGGCTTAATAAGAAGAAGAAACAGAGCATTTTTATCAATGTTTTTATAACCAGTTCTTACATAAATTTCTAGGTTATTTTTCTTAGATAGCATCAGCCTCTTCCTTTTTTCCCCCTTTTCAAGTACTTTAAAATTTCACCTTTTATAGGCTCTCTTATCACTGCTGTCTAACATTTAACAAGATGACTCCCTAATATCTTGTCTTGCTCCTCCGGATGGGCTCTCTTCCTTCTTTTATAGCTATCTGGCTTTGCAGTGTAGATGTTGAAGAGAAAAGATGAATGTGATACAATCTGGGGAAAGCGGTTTCCTGTTTTTCTACATACTGCCTCATTTGCTGCTAGAGTAACTCAGACTTCTCTTCTGTAAAATTTCTGCCCTCACTACTTACAGGTTCGTTTTCCTGCCAGAGGCACCCTTGGGTCCTTCAGTGCAAAGCCCTTGGTCTCAAGCTTTTTACGAGTTAAGATAATCCTGTGCTTCCTGTGGCCAGATATTTTTTCAAATATTCTTTCCAATTACATCTCTATCACAAGCATGTTTGAACACTTACTGAACATTCTGCTTGCTGACAGTTCTGTGTGCCTTTGGAGCTGAGGATATGTATGGGAACATCAGGGAAAAGGAAAGATTAACTTTTAAAGAAATTAAAATAGAAATCTGGAGAGCCAAGGTAAAACATACTTAAGGTATAACTAGTAGATTTTTTTTCCATGTTTCACTTACCAAAACAAAAACATTCTATGAAGAGAAATGTTCTTTAACATAAAATTGAGAAACTGTATTTCTGGGCTGCAGTGCTGACTAGCAGGATCACACCCTTAAGTATCATGGAAAGTTCCTGCTGATCATTTCTGAAAATGATGTAATCAAGCAGCTGCACCAGTATTCACTCAGCAAAGGGAACCCAGGGCACTTTTCTCAAAGCTTTAAAGCTTTCCTAAAAACTAAAATATGGAATTAAGCAAGGATCTAGTTGAAGCATGGATGGCTTGGTGAGGCTGAATGGAAGAATGAGCATGAAGAATGTGCTGATCTGCCCAAGACACTTTGGTTGTTTGTTAACTTTCATCATGTGATTTCACCAGAACAGTTACTTGTGAGTAGATGCATATTTTCACTATGTGCATGCTGTCTAATGCATTCTTCCTGGTCAGAGATTTATTTTGTATGGCATCCTAAGAGTTCTTCCTCTTGACTTCCATCTGTTTCCTTCTCTTTCATTTTAGTATTTAGGGTTTCCTTCCCAACTTAGTAGCTTCCCTTTTGTTATTTTCTGAAGATTATGTGCAGTAACTCACATATGAGCCTACTTGTGCAGAGATGTGTTCATTGGAATGTACATATGGATCTTTTATAGTATTTCATAATTATGTGATTTGTGCAATGACTTCTCAGAAATACCTCACTCTAAAGCCACATCTATCAGTAGTTGCTTTTGGAAATGTTTCAGGAAATGACAGATTTCCTGGCTTTTCATCTTAAACAGTTTTCTATTCAGTATTTAGAGTTTTTTCTACCATTCCTGCTGGGGATTATATTAATGCATAATTTTATATACAATAATTATATATTAACATTATTAAAGGGAAAATAATTTGTGGATCTGATATGATAGTAGTGCTATCTAACTTTTTACAGAGTTCAAAGTTCCAGCTGAAAACCTTCCAAGAAAAATAATAGTCACAGTGATACTTTGCTATCATCTGGGGCATATTGTCCATTAGAAGAGCATGTATGGCCTCAAGTATCCTAATAGCTTTGTTTCAGAATATAAGCTTGTGTGAACAAAAGGAAATAACCTGCCTTGCCTTTCCATGCCTGATTAGCTTTTGCAAATACTGCACATTGAAGAAGATGATGAATTGACACTAAGAGCAGCCCTAAAACATCAGATAAATAGAGGTAATCTTCTGGACAGTTTGTTCTGTAGGTACAGAATTTGCTTTCTAAAACACTAATCTCCTTTCCCTTTAGCAAGCACTTATGTAACAGTCACATCTTGAAAATTAACTGTGAAAAATATTTTTCTGTGTGAATTGTTAAAAACCCAACAATGCCATTTGGGCTCTGAACTCTTCAAGATCATGGGGAAAAGATGTCTTTGTTTAAGAGCAGTTCCTCATCTTGCTAAAACCTAACCAGGAATATCAAGGACATTATAAGCCAAATTAGTTTTGCGTGGCTTGAACACGGTTTTTCCATAAACAGAAAGGCTGAAAAGGTGATAACTGTGAAAGGGCTCAAAGTACAGGTACGAGTTCTGTAAGCGCTGTGATTTCTAGGTGAGGGCAAAGCTGTTTGCCCTGGGCTTGCCTCCTGCCTTCCTGGGTTTCCCATGGTTGTCAGCCCCTCAGTTTCACGCAGGCACAGCTGCACTGTTGGTGCCTCAGCACTCCTGACATGCTTGATAACATCCTAATTTTCTCTGGAGGGATCAGAACAGCATTTGCTTGTTAGATGATTCACCAGGTCATCTCCAGCTAACCTAAGAGAAGTTGATTTTTGGATCCTTATCACCAAAGTAGAATCTGGGATGCAGAATCTGTGACGAAAGAGGAGAGTAGTGATTTCCACAGACCGACTGTGTAATGATCTGAAAAAAATGTGCTATTCTCATGTGTTCCATGGCAGCTTTGCAGTGGTATTCTTTCTCAGGGCAAGATGTTCCTGAAGATGGAAAAATTAATATACCAGATTAGGTATAGTGCCATCCTACCAGATGTAGGAAAAGTGCCACTTGAAAAGTGCCACTTTGATTAAAAAGCTTTTTCAGAATTTCCCAACAATCATGGTCAGATTTTAACATTTTTTTAAGGATATAAGAGGACACTAATAAGTACCTGATGCAGAGAAGTGCACAGATCCATGAACAGATAGGACTGACTCAGAAGAAATATTGTACTATCACATATTTAAGCTTAGCAGTAAATGAGTGCTTGAAGAAATGTTTTATCATCATTAATGGTATATTATAACACTCAAAATTAACAGATAAATGTAATGTAATTATAAGTGAACAAAAAACCCTTCCAAAACTGTTGCCTACCCACCACCTATTTCTACATTAGGAAAATGTAGTAATACTGAAAAATGGAGAGATATTAGAAAAATAGCAAGCATAATGAATTTCTGACACATCTGTATGTTGACATCATAGGATGGAACATGTGTGACCATAGCCTTGCTAAGGGTGTGCTCACTGACAGTCTCAGCTCAGATTTCAGTAGAAGCCATGGACTCAAGGAAAATTGTCTGGCTCTCTGTTCTTTTCATGACAGTGGAAAATGAAATGGGCAGTAATGTACCTGTTTAAAAACCTTTGAGAATGTCAGTCAAAAATGCACATTTTCAGGTGGGTTTAAAATCAAGCTTTCTCTGAAAAGGTGTTTTCCCACAAAAATATTCCTTTGTGTTTTTAACCTTTGCAGTTTAACTGCATTATTTAAGGACTAACTTAGCCAGAAACTAAGTAAAAGAGTCAAGAGCTTTCCATTATCATTTGCTTAACCTCTTTTTGCAGAACTCTTCTGTCAGGCTGTTGGTTTTCTGTAAGCCCCACACAAAGGTTTTAAGAGACAAGGGATGTTCACATTACATTTCTCATTACTGACCCAGCAGACAGTAACTGCTGCTGCTGTGGCTCTGTTTGTACCATTTGGTTTAGCAATTTCTGGCGAATTTGACAAATTAAGGAGCCAGCGTGGCAAAATGATTGCTGTGGGAGGCAAGCATGGCTGTTCCATTCCCAGTGACACACTGCTCGGTACAGGAGCAGCTGATGAACCCTGTGCTGCTCTACAACCTTTACTTTTGCCATCTTTTCATTTTTCACCGCTGAGTACTTTTACTCTTGGGTGAAAAGGGAGTCTTGTAAACTCTTGACATTCTTTTGTGTCCCCCCACTCACCTGTGACCCTCTCTGGCACCTCCATTCCCCACCAGCTGCTTAGCATCCCTTTGCTTCCAGATTGCTTTTCCCAATCCACCTATGCTCTGTTCAATCTGTCTCCAGCATCCACCTCCCTCATATGCACAAACTGAAGCAAGCAAAGAACATTGGCTGCTCAGCATGGTGATAAGGGTTAATTAGCTGGGCTTTTACACAATTCGTCTTCTCTGTCTGGATACATTTGGGGTGGAGGGCAAATTTTAGTTGATGTTTGTGTGATGCTCAACCCTGTGACACCGCTCCCTGATTAGAAGCCCCAAAGCACTACTACAATACTAATAGATTATTAATGTTGCTCTTATCACAGGGAAATCCCTCCTTAAAAGTGGTCATGCATTTCCAAAATAAATGATCCAGGTTTATTCAGGAATATTGTGGATAAAAAACTGGAAAAAGCAGGAAGCACTTACTGTAATCTGTCTTAATATGCTTCTTGTCTTACTGTTATGGCAGCAGTTAAAAGTCAGGTCGGATTTTGGTTTTGTTTTGGGATTTTTTAAAAATGTATTTGTTTGTTTACTTTGATTCTGGTACAATGCCCTAAATGAACTTTCAGGTAAGCAGTTCTTTTTTTAACTCTTTGCAACAGTGCTGGAGAGATACTGAATTTATGGAGGTCTGAGAAGCTGAATGTGTACCCTGCTCGTATTGATGTGCATAACCTGCAAGATTACTTGCTCACACAAGGAAAATTTCTGGGGATTCATCTGCCACTCCTTTTGGAAAAACATAAGCTTTGTTTTTGTCTAGAGACTGGACAGACACATATTTAAACAGAAAAAAAGCTGACAATATAGAGTGACAGCCTTAAGATGCTCAATGGAGTTATTTTTATTTGGGAGCATAGGATTGCAAAGGACCTCTTCGGTTGTTTTTAAACAAGTCAAAGTCATAATCATATAATTCTTGATAAATAGACTCTGCTGAAATCAAAACAAGCTGTTCTTGAGTTAAATAGCAAATTCAGGGTGCAAAATGGGACAGCTGTGGACTGGAGAAAATAGATTAGATTAGATTAGATTAGATAAGAAATAGCGTTTGCATCCCAAGAGGCGTACAGAATTGAAGTCTTTATTTTCCAAGTATTTAAGAACAATTTAGGATTTAGCTGCCTGCCAGAATGCTGGCTGTAGTGCCTACCATGGTATGCAATTGCTAGTGTGGGAATGTGGGAAAGCAAAAGGAGGCTGAAAAAGTGTCTTGCTTTTTTCCTAACTAGAAAAACAGAAGATTACCTCCTTTTCTCCTAACTAGACCAGTGAATTTGGTTTGCAGCTGTCTGCATCTTCTGTGCTCATATCAAATACCATTTAAATGTGCTCTATTGCATAAGTTAAGGGGGCTAGCAAACTCCTGGGAAGGACTCTGGTCATTGGTCAGATGTGGCCATCCTCCGTCCTTCAAGACATGCAAATGAAATGAACTCCTTCAAAACCTTTAGAATATTTCATCTTATGCTCCACTGTCCCACAGAACATACATCTTTTTGTGAGCTACCTTTTTCCTTTTTCTATCTTCCTCTTCTGTCTTTGATATTCATACCATGCCCTTTTTGCTTCTCCTTTTAGTTCTTTAGTTTGTTTTTTTCTCATTTCATTAAAGATGCAGCAGTCAAAGGGAAGAGAAAACAAGAGAGAGTATTAAAACAAGAGGTCAACATGAATGTAGTAAGTGCCTAGAAATAATATTTGGAGCAATCTTAAGAACAAGAAAGGTAAAAGATCTGTCCTAGAGCTATGTGAATAGGGTAAATAGAAGAAGGTATTAAAACTGCCCTAGAGCTAGGTGCATAGGTTAAATGTAGTAAATATATGCAATTCTGTTGCCTTTCACGCATTAATGAATCTTCTCCATCTATGCTTAAACTGCTTTATACTTGTCCTTCATAAAATTCATCTGCACGAATGGTCTTGAAGTGACTTTGAAAGCTGTGTGTGTTGTTGTTCACCAGAGAAGTACAGTTTAAATTCTTTGGTGTGAAGGAGCTGTTCTGGACAGGGAGATTGTCACAAGTTTCTCAGGCCTCGCCCAGCCCATCTTCACGGTAAAGGCAGCAAATGGCACATGCAGTTTTAGCTGTCTGTTTGTATCTCACACTGGTCCAGAAAGAAAATACTAGGTAAGTCTCTTTCTCATCCTTCTGACATGTACATCTCTTATGTTACGGAACAGGTTAAAGTAAGCGTTGGATTCTGTGCTTATTTATGCTGGTAATACATATTTGGTCCAGCTCCTTTGGGATAAACTGCACAGAATCCATCCATGCAGTTCTGAAAGCAATTGCAAAGGCATTTTAGCACACAGCCATTTTGATTTTGTGTAGTCAGGACAGTGTGAGGAATAAGAAGGTAGCGGAGTGGAACCCCCAGTATGGCCTGGGATCTGTGTGCTCCTGCTGTGGGGCAGCTGTGATACAAACCCCACCTTATTCCTGTTCCTCTGGCTGAAGCTACATCCCTCTGCACATGCAGCATTTTCAAAAATCACCCAAACTGTCTGGCACTGGAGGTGTTATTTCTTGAGACGAGGGAGCTGCCCAGGTACATCCACACTGTAAATGGAGCAGCTGAACAGGGTAGGAAAACACCCACTCTGTTCCTGGGCAGGCCAGCATGGCTGTACCTGCTGCTCCTGTCCTTTTTCCCACAAATGCTTTGCACCTCCACACTGTTGTGGTATCATTATTGAACCAATTTCTTTAAAGGAGGAAACCTTTAGGGTGGCAGGAGAGGCAGGCAGAGGGAGCAGCGAGTGCTTTGCTGGCTGTGAGCTGTTTAAAAGGTCAGTGGCTCCTGTTGCTGTGCTGGCTGGTTGCTAAGCTGCCGTGGATTTTTGTGCCCCTTTTCCTGGCAAAAGAGACCTTGTGCTGAGGTGCAAGGTTATAGCAGTGCCTTTTTAGTAACCTCACCCGCTCCTTTCTGCTCACTGAGTGACTGAGTAATGGAGATGCTCTCAGGAGCACTTGTTTTCTTTCCAGGGTTCTCAAAAACAGCTGTTAAAGTAACTAATAGGTTATTTTCCTGCCAAATTAAACCTAATGTTTTAGCTTGGGGGAACAGAGTGACTGTTTAGTGAGCTGCCAGGGCACATTGGGTAACTGAGGCTTTCTTAGAGATCAGCAGAATTTGTGCCACTTTTGCCTCGCATCTTCTTTGAATTCACAGCAAAGCACATTTGCATAGTGCTTGAGTGAAAATTACCTAGCAAAGGTTGCAAAGTATAGAGCTGCTTCATGAAACTGTCTTTTAACCCTGCTTTCCTTTAGCAGGAACTTTCATGTACATCTGAGATATGTTACAATAGCAGCCAATGCTGCCAGGTCTTACAGTGGAGTAGATAGGTAAAAAGAGTCTTATCCTGTACCAGAAAGGTTAAGAAAAAGATGTAACATGAGAGTAAACTGAGGTTTGGGGAGGGGGAAAACATGATTGCTCAGATAAAATGTGCTTTCTTGCTGTCCAACTTCATTTGCAGAGTCCACAATCTGTGCTATCCACCATACAGAAAATTAGAAAACAGCACCAGGGTGTAAACAAACGAAGTTTCCTAACCTCAGAATGAAACCCAGATTATCATAATAAGTGCTTTTAGACATGTGCAGCAGCAAGAAAGGTAATTATTTAACTTGCCCATTAGTTCAGTGGCTGTGAAAGGCACAGCACTTACTCCTTGAAGCGAATGGGGAGTCAAGAAGATGAGGGTTGCACTAATCTGCTCTAGGGAGGCTGGGTGGCCTTTTTCTGTTGGCCAGGCATTTCTTATAATATGGTTGTTTTCAGTCACGTGTAACCTCATTAAATGTTTGCTGGCAGAGTTCTGGGAAAATAACAGCAAGTAACCATGTAACCAAATAGCTAATCTATGTTTACTTAGCCTGATATGTCATCAAATTCTTCCCAAGTACGTTAATGTACAGCTAAAAATGTGAAGTAGGGTCTCAGCCATGATCTGAAGGTTGCCTGGGAAGTGGGGCCAGAGATCCAGGCTGAGGCCATGCCTCCCAGCTGCTTCTGTTTGTGCATTAAAATTAATTAGGGCTCTGTATGTGGAGATTGTTGACTCCTCTGAAAATTTTTGTGTATATTTCTGCTTTTTGAAGGGTTACTGTTATCCCTCCTGGCATTCCTGGAAGTTCCTCCTCCACCCTAAATAGTCAGAACCCAAAAAAACCCCTTCGTTCCTGTAGAAGGGGCAGTGAAAGATTCTACCCAGTTCCAAAATAAGAAGCTCCTCCTTGCCAAGGCTCTGCAGAAATGCTGCAGTGATACGTCTGAGTTGCTCAGGATCCCTCTGTGATGGATCACGTGCTTATGCAAACTCCACCTAACTGTATTACTTGTGATTGCCAGGAAAATATTGAGCTAAATAACTTGAACTTTATGAGTGCCCTGTTAATTCATGTGTTCTTGTGGGCCATTCAATCATCCAGGCATTTGAACATAATTTATTAAACTTGCAATGCTGCAATAAATCCACCCTGATGCCCTTAGGGTTAGATGGCAAATGCCGTGGCCACCTGGTCCGAAGCACTGGTACTGGCTCTGCTTGTTCAAGTGACTTTGGCAGGATAAGTTGATGGTAGACTTCATTGACAAATCAGGATATAATCTATTTGTGCCACTCTGACTTCCTGCTAGATTAGCTAGCAGGTTTTTTTTTGTGGCTATCTTTGCCGTAGACACTCAGAAAAGTGTTGAATTTTGTTTTCCATCTAAGTAGACAGGGATGTGGTGGTGGTTTGAATCAAATTGTACTGTTTGATGATCTGGTCATTCCCTGATCTGACATGAAGACTCTTGTAACCACTGCCTTAGCCATCAGATAACTTGTTGATCCAATGTTTGCACGTATTTCATAAGGCATTGTTGCTTGAAGCTACACAGAAAGCTTCAACTGGAGTTACAATTGACCCTATCAGTTAAAAATAAAGAATCAGCCATTAGTCCATGTCAGCTTACTTGAAAAGTAACATAAACCCTGCAGAACTCTCTGTCGCCAGGTTGGAATCAACGCACGAGAAATATGCTCTGCTCACAAATTAGCAGCCTGTGCTGGAAGGCAAATACGCGAGGTGTGTGCCGAGTGATGAGTCCCTGGATGTGTCTTCTGTGCCTGGTATCCTCTAACTTTTGACTGCAGGCATTTTCAGCCTCCCTCAGATTTTGTGAATAATACTACACTTGCCTACAAACACACTTTCTTGTTTCACTGCGTTACCCAATCTGTTGCCCCGTTTTTCCTCCATTTTTTTGTGCTTGGGTCAGAAGTTTGATTACAATGGAAAGGAGGCTGCAGGTACACACTGACGCTGCTGTGTTTGTGCTGAAGCAAATAGGTAAGGTGAAAAAATGTAACGTTTCACTTGAAGTGTAAAGTTCAAGGCTTGTGAAGAGGCCAGTGATGTCCTTCTGGTCATGTGGGCACCTGCAGAAGCTTCCCAGAAAGCTCTGTCAGCTGCACTGGCATTTTTTGCTGTGTATTAGAAAGTTGTGTCAGAAAAAGCAAACTGTCGTGGTCTCCATTCTGGAGCCTTCACTGTTTTTTTTTTTTTTTTTTAAATTTTTTTTTTTTTTTTTTTTTTTTTTTTGGTATGTAAGTCCTAGTAATTGAATGCCTTGAAGATGAGATGTTTGAAACCATAAACTCCTTCGGGTTTTTTTTGGTGGGATTTTTCTGATCAGCTGTAGGAATGAATTTGCAAAAACTGCATCCAGCTGGGACCCTTTAAACTCACTTGGGCACCTCTATGCATGAGATACTGGGATTTGTGCTTACAAAATCTCTTGTAACCTTGGCCATGAATTCTTGTTTGATCTTTGTGAGCAACTGTGGCCATAGATACCTAATCCAAACTGTAGCCACATCATGTGTCCCATCTGAGATGTGGCCTACTCTTCATACAAAGGGGGGATGGTTTGCATAATCAGGCAGAGCAGAGTACTATGTGTCTCTCCAAAGAGGCACAAAAGTGAGAAGCAAAGCAGGTCATTAGAGTTTTTAAAATACCTGAGCTCTCTTCTAGTTCATTATTGTGGCTTATATTGTAATATAATCTTCATGGTGCAGTGAAAATCATTATTGTGCTAGACTCCATAAAAACACAGAGAATAACCTTGCAAAGGCTTTATAATACAATTTAACTTATGATGAAACAGATGTTTGCTACAATGGAGGAGAAGAAAATAAAACAGTATTAGTACATGTTCTAATGATTGTGGTGGGCATTTCTTTGGGCTTGGAATTATTAGAAAGATTTATACAATTATTTAATTATAAATAAATATTAGCAAAGTCTATTTCAGGAAGAGGGAAAATAGGCAGTAGTTTTTATTTCCAAATATGATACAACACGTTTGGCCTAAAGTAAAGTGTGTCACACACTGATTAGTGCAGAGGGAAAAATACATGGTGCTTGAGGAATAAAAGGAAAGGCCTGGAACACATATTTAACATTAGCTGGTTTAGCTGGTGTAACTGGATGGCAGTATAATACTTTTGGCATATTTTGTGGCTATTTTTATTCACTGATTTTTTCAAGGATATTGTTTCAAACATGGCTAGCTTAAGTCACTGGTCAAAAATGTTGACAAGCACACATTTTTTTGTGATGTTATGAACAGTGCTCTTTGCTGTTCTCTTCCCATGGCAGTTGAGATGCCTCATATAAAAGCACAGCCCCTGACTTTTGGACTTTGGCTCTGCTGGGCATGGAGGGAGCTTCCAGCAGCTTCTCACAGAAGCCACTCCTGTAGCCCCCCAGCTACCAAAAACCAGGCCATGCAAACCCAATATACCCCTATATTTGAAAGTTGCACTAGGGATTTTCTGTTTTCAACATTTAGGGGGTGAGTTGTGCTAGCACATAGGGCTTGATCATACCCTGTATGATCAGCTGCAATTCTTGGGCTTTGAAAGCCATTCAGGTAGATGAGGATTACATTTCTTAACCTTTTTTCAATCAGAACACTACCAAAGATTTTGTTTTCAAAAGGAGTCTGCTGATCCTCTTGTACAGTGTTGTTACAGGGTATTATTTACAGCCTAGTAGGAATTCAACTGATTTCAAGGAATTTCAGCAGGTTGTGGGTTTTATTTGTCATATCTGTTTTCTATTTTGCTCACCATTAAGTTTGACTGTGTGCATTTATTTTCTTAAAACAATTCTGGTTTTGGTTTTGAGGTGCAGCTTCGGATATCTCAAGGAGGCCTCTGATGAGCACTTTTCAAAGGTTCAGCTGTGGTGGTATTTAGGGCTGGCTCTGGGGTGCCTTGCTATTTTGGGTCAGGGAACTCTGGCTTGGCAGAGTCAAACCTTGAACATCACCTCTGAGCAGCTTCAAGGACTGAGGATGCACATTATCAGCCACGTAGCTGCTTTCTTGAGTTGCCGTTTTAGGTGTTTCTGTAGCCCCCCAGCTTGCTGTAACAGGCAATGCTTCCTGGGAAGGCCTGTGGCTCTCGTCCGTGGGAATGCTGCATTAGCAACATACTTAGCATCTGTTGTAGCTAGGAGACATAGAAGCTATTCAAGCTTTCTCTTCACGCACAACTGAAAGGCATCCCAGATATTTTGGTTACTTCTTAAAAATTTTTGATCCATCCAGGGGCTGAGGGCTGTCTTGCAGTGCCTGGTATGCATTTAGAGACCATTTCATGGCATGGATGCAGACACAGTTTTGATTTAATTGGTTAGGAAAGGGTGACAAGCTTGTTCTAACCTTCTGTGAACTGTCCGTGCTCGGAAAATTAAGTTTCTGTGTCCTGCTGATTACAGCTTTCATCTGGGGTTTAGCTTGTGAGAACAAGGAGGTCATTTTATCATCAGACCTGCTCAGGCTGTGCCGTGAATATTCCCTTGTCGTACAAAGGTGAAAACTGTATTTTCTCAAACAAAACTTTTGCACTAAATTGTGTACCAGGAAGAATAGTTAGTTTGAGTAAAGACTGCAATTGAAAATACACTCCAGGCCAGGGACTAACCTGAGTGGAGGAGGCTGCTGGAGCTCAGTGTGTGACTGGCACCAGTGAAGTGTGTGACTTGTCCATGTATGCAGTGACATGCAGGGACGAAGAAAGCATTGTGGGCTAGGATGCAAGTGCTGGGCAAATTACCCAAATTACCATGAAAAGCATGACACCTGACACTGGGTCAGATTCTGATGGCCCTCTTGCTTCCAACAAATGTCCATGAGAAAGAGAACACTCCCTTTTCCGCAGTGGGGCTGAGGCAGGCTGTCCCGCGCTGCCATTCAGGCTCCAGCGGTGCACCGTGCCCTGACCACTTCTCTGCCTGTCCTATCTCCGCAGATGGCCGCTGACCCATGTGCCCAGCGGCCCCAGCCCACGCTTGGCATGGCGTGAGGGCCGGAGCCAGCCGCAGCCACTGAGGCGAGGAGGAGGCCGGAATCGCCATGGCCCTGTCGCGGCGGGCCCGGCACCGCGGCCCTCCTGACGGAGGCTGGGGGTGGATGATCGTCGCTGGCTGCTTCCTCGTCACCATCTGCACCAGGGCCGTGACAAGGTAAACGCACTGCTGCTTGGCTTGCTGACCTGCTTGAGGCATTATCCATTATTTTCCCTGCTGAGGAAGAGGGTTTGGGATTTCCCCTAAAGTTCTGCAGCTGACAGGGTTATTCTGGTTAGGTACAGACTCTTGCTACATTTTTCAAGGCTTCCTGAAACCCCTAAGGCCTGGGGATTAGGAGCCCCTGGTTTTAGTCTCGCCTCCCCTGACAGCTGCTCTAGCTTTCAGCACCCGCTCCTTGATTCCTTACAGATTCAAGGCCTGGGGCAGGTAGTGCTATTTCAGGCTGTGGTGGTTTGGCTGGGAAGGGAGGAATCATGTGGGGTCTCTTTGGGTTCACCGTGCCCCCCTGACCCCACAGCCGTGCTCATTTCTGCCAGTCCCAGTGAATTAGCTTGACTCCCGAGTCAATGTGAAAAGCATTTAAATACCCCCTTCTCCTACTGCAAGCATTTCAGGGACTGCCCTGCCTGAGAAGGTCCAAGCCCTCGAGAAGAGACCCCTCTCTATACCCTCCTGGTATCTGAAATACACAGAAAATATTTTCTCGAAAATAGAACAGGAATAGACTGCTGCCTTGCATAAACATAATGCAATCTGGAGTGAGATTGCTTTTACAGTGACTTTGATGTTGACTGGAGACAGAGGAGCCTGGTGTGTGTGAGCATGGACATTTTAGCTATATTAAGCAGAGAGATAAGCACCCTGGTAAGTGAGGAAAACTGAATGAGTGTGTTGTGGACAGTCAGTATAACATAAATACAGTGTTCCCTGCCTAAAGTTCTTCTTTTTTTTAATAAAGCTGCTGGGTTTCAGGATCCAAAGTCTTTAGGGATCTAGGGTCTTGGAGTAAACAGCATGGAAAGAGATAGAAACACTGATACAGTGTTAATTAATGTATACAAATGTACCAATTCCATAGTAACAGTAGAGAATTCCTAGTGGATTTAATTCCTTTTTCATGTGTGAAATGTGTGTTACATCCAAGAAATCATCCAATGGCTGGCACACACTAGACTATATGGAAGAATGAAGTATGTGCAACAACAGAGCTGAAGAAAGTAGTCATTAATTGATTTAGAAAAAAGAGGGGTAAAAGGCATCTCTTGTTGGTCCAGAATAGAGAATGAAACTATGCAGCCTTTTAATCTGTTCCTCTGCCGGGACATGTTGAACAGTAACACTTGTTAAGTAGAGCAAAGTAACTTTTCCTGGAAGAATTTTATTAAACTATTAGAAGGCTCATGGGCTCCTGCTGTGTTTTGATTCTCTGTTTGTGAGGAATTGCTTCCCCTTGTCCATCCATGAACACATCACTGCAGGTGGTGTATGCTCTATAGGTACTCTATTGGCCCTACCCTCACAGTCTGTGCAGGTGTAGAATAGAGAGTGACAAGATCAGGGAAGAGCTGGGAAGCAACATCATAATATGGGCTGTAAGTTGCTGGTGATAATTACAATTTCAATTTCCTTTCAGTTCAAAATGCTGTGAGTTCTACAAACTCTAGCAGCAGATACCCCAGCAAGAAACATGTGATATTATAATGTTCATAACCACAGTTTTGATTTTCCCTGGAGCTGGAGAGGACCTTCAAGTGGGTACCTCTTATACCCAAAGAGTGAGACCAGTGTTTTCTGTGAGGCAAATATTCCATATAAACAGATTGGTGTTCATGTTTTCTGTCCTAGGTGCATCTCCATTTTTTTTGTGGAGTTCCAGGCATACTTTGGGCAGGATTATGCCAGAACTGCTTGGATCCACTCCATTGTCGACTGTGCTACGATGCTGTGTGGTGTGTATTGCCCTTTTAAGTGTAATGTGGCTGCTTTTGCATCAGTTCCGTCTGGTTTTAGCATCCTCACAAGTTGGTGGAGTCAGAACGGAAAGAGTGATACTGTAGGATCCCTGGAGTATGGCATATCCAAGCTGCTTCCCTCAGCATACTTCTGCAAGGAAGGGAGTGTCTCCATACTAAAGAAAAGAAGCAGAACTTTCTTTTGTGAAATGCTCTAATTTTTCAGAAATTTATTTTTGATGTCTATTGGGACGTGCCATGTTTGAGAGCTATTAACAGAGCATTTGTTTCTTTTACCTTTTGATTGGAGTCATATTTGAGACTTAGCACAGGATGTACATCTTGCCTCCAGATTAAGTCACAACCATCCTCCTTTTATCAAAAGTGTGCATTTGCAAATAGTCTTCTCCCCTAAAAGAAAATCTGGTATTACTAAAAATTATGTGCATCAATGCAGAAGTTGTAATGAACTTCTCATGGGTTTGCTTTAAAGTTGTACAGCTAGGTGAAAATTCATGCCCTAGTCCTGTGAAAGAGGGTTAACCCATAAGAATTGCTAGGAAGGCAGAGGGACACAGCTGGAATGAGACATAGCAACTCACTTGCGACAGCCAGGTTACATCTTGGGGGAAAAAGAGAGATAAGGGTAGTTTTGCCCTGGCATAGAGGTCTGGTGGTGGCATCCCGTGGTAGAGGCAGGGTGATCTGGGAGCCATCAGTGTTGGAGAAGTGCAGGAGAAGGGTAGCAGCCCTGGAGATTGTCCAAAAGATGTGACACCTCTCCTGTTTGGGTCTGGCCTAGAGTCCACAAGGCCAGGGAGTTGTGAGGGAGGATGCCTGAAGTTACTGAGGGTTGAAGTGCAAATTCCAGGTGGGAAAAGGAGTGTTGTAAGTGTGGAGTCATGAACATTGTGGGCTGTTGCTGTGGCCTGTCTTGACCCCTAGGACTGCAGATTAGCTGTGTCCCATAAAGCCTTTGATCTATGAAAATGGCTGCTGAGAAACCTACTGTAAGTTTCAATTCCTTTTAGAATTTCTTTTTCTTTCTTTTGGTGCTCATGCCATTGCCATAGGAGGATGTTGGGAGACCACTCTGTAGCTGTAATTACCATTTTCTCTTGCTTCCTCCTGCTTCCTTTTCCTTTATGACTGTTGCAGTAAATGGTGTGTGAAGACCTGCCATTAACTACCAGCTTTATTTGTTTCTTTGAAGCCCCGCTTGGGAGTCTAATCAGTAATCATGTATCCTGCCAAGTTGGAATCATGCTAGGAGGGCTGCTTGCATCCACTGGACTAATTCTGAGCTCATTCGCCGCCAGTCTGGAACATCTCTACTTATCGCTAGGAGTCCTCACAGGTAGGATGCATTCAGCCCCTGTGTTGCTGCCAGAACACAGCACAGGAATGCTGAGTGATGGGTGATCTCTTCTCCATGTCATATTGACACTGCACTGGCCAAACAGAGGTACTCAGACCTGTTCCCATCATTGTAAAGAGGCTTTGGTTGTCCCAGTAAGAGCTTCAGTACTGACGGATCTCATATAACCCAAACGCAGCACCCTGCAAAAGCAACTCTTACCTTCTATTAGAAAGAGGACTATGGATAAAGTTCTGAAACTATGGGAGGTCAGGAAGGACTGCTGTTGCAGTTGATATACATGAAAAGGTTTCCTCTTTTCTCTGCTATTTGGGAGAAGTTTGTTATAGTAGGAGATCTAGACTGCACTAAAATATTTGCATATTTAGAAAAAAAGTTTAAATCAAAACATCACTGTAAGTAAGAAGTAGAGGAGCACTTGGGGAATATCTGGCACCTCAGTTGTACGCCTTACTTTTGTCTGCATTACATTCCAGTTGAAAAGCAAAACAAATTGCTGGTTGGAGGTCTTGCTGTAGCAGCTCTTCCATTTGCACTCAGGTGTGGTGATAACAAATCTTTGCTCTGTCCTGTCTGCCTGTGTTGGTTGTGCACAGAGGGACTTGAGAGGGGCCCGTGGTCACACTGACATTCCTTCCTCATTAATACTGACCTGGTAGCCACGGTGATATAAGACCTTGTACTTGGTCCCCTGGAGTTTAGTAATGAGTTGGTGGAATTACTGCAGTTCACATGCTGCCAACAGCTTATTTGTTTAAAAAGAAAAAATCCTAATTGTAGCTCATGTTGCTCCTGTATTACGATGTTAATCTTTGACAAATGTGTTCATAACAAATAAAAAGGCTTCTTGTAAGTCGAGGGACTGTGCTACATACCATGCTAATACCTCTGAGGCTTCCTTAGTGGGAGCTGCTGTGAATACTGAGGTGGAAAGGAAGTCACATTTTGTACATGGAGTTGTAAAGAGCCAATTCTACAAGCAGTGAACTTCTAGTCCGTGGGGACTGATTAACAGAGAGGTGAACTCTTGGTAAAGGCTAGATGTGGTGCCCCCAACCCAGAGAGGAGGTGGAACCGCAATAGATTAACGTCTAAATCCATAAAAACTGCAGGATTGAAACCAAAGAGTGAAGCAGAGGTGAGATTGGGGAGTGTCAGTAAGTAGCAGAGTTCCTTCTAAAAGGTATGAAAATGTTTTCAGCCCTAAACTTTCCACATTTCACAGGACACTTGTTGGCTTTTTTGAGACCAATTTCCCCCTGCCAACTCACTAAAAAATAAAGAGTGTGTATGCCGAATAGAGTATAATTTTCACAACTCTGAAGTGATGATGTCTAGCTCAGGGCTGCTCCTCTGGCTCTACTGCCTGTACAGGTCTAACCCCAGCTCTGTGCCCTGCTTCTTCCCTTGCCTCCTGAGGGGTGCCAGACTGGGCACCCGCCGCCCAGAGTCCCTCTAATCCACTTATTCCATTCTGGCAGGTTTAGTGCCTGCCCCACACAGTGTGGCCTTTGAGGAGGACGTGGCAAGCTGGTTATGACACTGGGTGATTATCTCCTCTATCAGCAAGTTCTGCCAAAGACACTGGGGACTGTTTTACCCTCGATGTAGGACATGCTCCAAAACCCTAGTCAGGAACTCACTGCTCTGACTGATCCAGAAATACATGGTTTAGTGTTAAGGCAACCAGTTGATGATTAAAACCTGCTCTCTGATTCTGCAGCAGAGACTCCAATCTTCTTCTTGGTCCAAGAGATGAATCTTATTTGTTTACTCAACTGGATCTGGCTTTGTATTCTGAGGCTTTTCTCCCCTCTTTACTTGTAGGCAAGGATTTAAAACAGTCAGGGCTCCAAGCAGCTGTTGCATGGAGTTTGTTTAGCTGACCAAGAAAGGTATTTTTTAGAATATTAGTAACAGAGACAGACTCTGTACTGTGTTTCAGAGACCTGAAAAATAATGCTCTGGGTTGCAACAGACCGAAACACAAAGTGGTGCCTCATTAGGACAGTGTGTCCAGTGCCAGCATTGGTGCAGACCCTGGGGCAAGACCTCAGCTTGCATGCAGGAGATCATCTTTGTTCTTGTTCTGAAGTGAACCCCATCACTTCTTTCTGAGTCTTATTATTGTGGATTAATCATCATCAGTTAGGTTAGTCAAGTCAGTGACCCTGCCAGTGGAAGAAAGACGTCATCTCAGTTTCTCATCTCACTGGGCTGCATGATACAGAATCAGAAAAGGCTTTCTATTCATTTGTACTAATGAAAATACATTATGTGGTTTGATTTAATATGTTCCATATGTCATGCTTAGTATTAAGCCATCTGCCCTTTGCTTTCTTTTCTAGGACTTGGGTTTGCACTTTGTTATTCTCCAGCCATTGCGATGGTGGGCAAATACTTCAACAAAAGGAAAGCACTGGCGTATGGAATAGCCATGTCAGGAAGTGGAATTGGTACCTTCATCCTGGCCCCTGTGGTCCAGCTCTTGATTGAGCAGTTTTCCTGGCGAGGAGCTTTGCTCATCCTGGGAGGTTTTGTTTTAAACCTCTGTGTATGTGGTGCCTTGATGCGGCCTATTTCTCTTAAGGAGGATTGTAAAACTGCTCCTGAGTTTCTTGAACAGGATTATGTCCCTGAAACAGAGAAACAAGACTTAAAGAGAATGTCCATCTGTTCACCTTTAATCAAATTATGGCCTCATGAATGTTTATGCTACTGTTCATGGAAGGAATATGACTTTTTGCTGATGCCAGGCTTCATGGTGCTGGCAGTGTCAATTTTATTTATGGCATATGGCTGTAGCCCTCTTTTTGTCTACCTAGTGCCTTATGCTCTGAGTGTTGGAGTGAGCCATCACCAGGCTGCCTTCCTCATGTCCATACTTGGTGTCATAGACATCATTGGTAATGTCACCTTTGGATGGCTAACAGACAGAAGGTAAGGGCTTCTGGCTGATCAAGTGCAAACTTTAGCAGGTGGGAGGCTGGAGGCAACTGAGGAATAACACATATAAGAGTAAATGTTATGGACACTTTCTGTAGCATGTGTAACTTCAAAAAAACCCAACACAGTCTAACTTCAGAAATGCTTGCTACTTAATCTTTTTGTCTCTCCTGAGTTTGTTTACTTCTGCTGGTTTAATTTTTTTTTTTTCCTGAAGAAATTAAGTGTTTGTATGTTTGACTGTGGAAATAGTACCCTTTGCCTGAGGTCTGTTGAGTGTGATTCTGTATCTGTTTCCTAGAGGATTTCACCCTGCTTACTCTGCCTTTCCATCTCTTTTGTGCTGCTGGGGAGGCACAGAAGTTATGGAAGAGGGTCAAGGGTCTGGCTCAATATTGTCAGGCACATAGGAGGAAGGACGGGCCGAAAATTGTTATACATTTTCCAGTATATAAGAACTCACCATGCTTTGGGAACTCAGCTCACTCCAAACACCAGTGTACAGCATTTGTAACATCACTAGATATTGGCTAAATTAACAAAGATTTTGAGTCTAAAGGATACATTTTTTGCACTTACTCAGTTTGTGGGAAAATTATTGGTTTTTGGGGGGCAGAAAAGAAGGGAACTGCCATCTTGCTTAGCTCAGATTAACTTGCATTTAAGGGCTGACTGGAAAGGTGACAGCTAAGAAAGGTACACTGCAATATTTTTTCATAATACTGGGAGCACCTGGCTGAGCTGGGATGTAAAGTCCAATGAAATACTGCTTTGAACATTGAAACTTCAGGGGACTGCAAAATCCTGGCAGGGTTCCATTACTGGGATCGTCCTGAAGGCATCATGGGCTGCTGATTGCCACATGTTTCTGCAGCCGTAGGTGGGCAGCTTTCCTTCCTGGGCTCATCAGTACTGATTCTTTAATCTTGAAGGCTATGTAAGAAAATGGACTTAAATTTGAGCTATGTAAAAGAGAGAGAGACTGAACCACAGCATGCCAGGGCAGACAAGCTGAGATGCTGGTTTCAGGGATAATATTTTTCTGTTTTGAAATTTGCAGGTGTCTGAAGAAGCATCGGTACTTTTGCTACCTCTTTGCTGTGGGAATGGATGGCCTCTGTTGTCTTTTCCTGCCAGTTCTCCAAAGCTTCCCCTTGCTTGTGCCTTTCTCCTTTACCTTTGGCTACTTTGATGGAGCCTATGTCACGCTGATCCCTGTCATGACAGCAGATGTAGTGGGAACTTCTTTGTTATCATCAGCACTGGGCGTTGTGTATTTTCTTCATGCCATACCATATCTAGTGAGCCCACCCGTGGCAGGTCAGTTTTGCCAAATGACTTTCCTATAATCTTATCAGTACTTCAGATTTACCTATTGCTGTCATGTAAAAGGGGAGGAAGGACAGCAAACACACAGTGAATGTGGAGGTAGCCACTGGGTAGAGAAATTACACGCCTGGATCTTCATAAGTCTTTAGATCTCCCATCCTCGTCTCAGTGGGATGATTTCTACATTCAGAGTGAGATGAAATTTAAAAAACAAAGCTGTACAAAATGGGCTTCTAAGAGCTGTTACATCACCACTTCATGTAGTATAGAAGCTCTGCAAGTAGAAGGAGCAAAATATTTCACTGTGAAGTTACATAATTTTGAAAAATCTAAATCTCTCTAAAGAGAGTTTAATTCCAAGTAGGTGTTTTTTGTTGTTGTTGTTGTTGTTGGGGTTTTTTTTGTGTTGGAGACTTGATCTTTTAATCTCTAAATTGCTTTGAACAGGTGGGTGAGTCAGCTCCACTTCTGTTTGGTTATAAACTCATCACTGTAATATCTCACCATCATTTTTCCCACCTCTATCATTACAATGAAGTAATGATTACAACTGCGCTCCTATTATTCTTTAGAAACAATTTGACACAATTTTTAATATTGTGGAAGGTCAGAGATCTTTTTCAAACAGCCAAGCATTGTGCTTATTTTGTCTGATGTTTACATCAATTCTCAATTAATCACTGCTCCTGAAACTTTTAATTTAATTTTCCATTGCAAAAATTATTGCAAAATAGAATTGTTTTAAGTGTAGCATGAGCCTAGGACATATCTTAACAAATGTTTCTGTATGAGGATGTCAGAGCTCTCTAAGCCTTCTAGAGACTGTGAGTTAAATCCATGCAGTTGAAAGATGTTAATTTAGTATTGTGGTGATGACTGCTCTGCCTTTCCTCGTGGATTTGACTTCCAAACAAAAGCCCATAAAGTTATTGTTTGCCTGCTGAGGACAAATCCCTCCCTGCCTCAGGAGGTAAAAGTATAGTGAGGGTGATGGAAACCTGTATTGTTGGATTATATTTATATGTGATAACACCAGAAGTTTATAAAATTCTTGGGTCACAGGAGTAAGTTTTAAGTTATCCACCAGAATACTGGTGGACCTTTAAAAAAGACTTTTTTTTCCCCCTACAGGTTGGCTTGTGGACACAACTGGCAGCTATACTGCATCATTTCTCCTGTGTGGATTTTCTATGATATTTAGTTCAGCACTATTGTGCTTTGCAAGACTAGCAAAGAAAATCAAAAGAACACATTTGCGGTCCCTCACTGGTAACACGGCCTTGAAACAGCACATCTGGACAAATGGAGCCACAGCTTATTCTGTCACGGCAGAATTAGACCAAAAGGATGTTGAATTTTTGGCTGTGGATACAAACAGCTTCAGCAACAGGTGACAAGTGTCGGAGAGATTCAGGATGGCACAGCCTGAGACAGACGTGGCTGTGGTGTTACACTGCTGAAGATGTTTCTCCTGTGAAACAAGACATCTCTCCACTAGATTTTTCTGTCTTGTTTTAGTTGGCTTAAGTCTACATACAACAGTAATACCAATTTAATGCAGTAATAGAAGAAACCTAGACTGAAAATAGAGTTTGCAGATACAAGTGTTCACAGATTTATTTGAAATGCAATGTTGACTCCAGAGGTATCAGTCACCAAAACTGAACAATAACATTTACATTCAAAAATATTAATGACACAAGCTGTTTCCATTTTGTAGTCTATTATGTTTCAATGGACTAATCACACACACCACGAAAAAATCTCCACATTTATCAGTTTGCGTGAAACTCTTTGCAAATAATTGTTTCAAATGCCAAAGTCATCTGTCTGTTTTGTTTTGGTGTTTTGTTTTTTTTTAGAAAATCTGGCAGGAAATTGATTTATGCTGAAAGTATCTCTGGAGCAGCTTTAATTTTTACAATGTGCCTGAACTTTGTGCATACATTGCAATTTAATTTCAAATATGGTATTAGACCTGCTTTCCCAAGCCCTCTAAAGGAATTTTTTTTTCTTTTTTCTTCTGGATACCTTTAAAATTTGGCTTTATAAACACTGATATTCTGGGTATGATTTTCCAGCTGATCCTTGTCTTGGAGGGTGGAAAAGGCACTGTGGTGGCTCTGCTTTCTGAAGAGGAGTAAATTTGTGACAGGGGACTAGGCATGCTGATAGACAAAATAGCTATAGCTGCATTAGGTGGAAGAAGCCCAAAGGCAGCCCAAGAGACCAGAGAGGCTCATGTGTTTTCAAACTCAGAGCCTCTTCATCTTGTAAAATCAGCACCTATTAGAGAGCTTTAGAGTCCATGCAACCAGGTAGCTGAGAGATTGCCCACCCCACAGGCTGACTGGGGAGAGGATGTTGGCAGAATTGTTTCTGTGTACTGCAGGGGAAAGTCTGTCTCTTTTCAGACCCAGAAGCTGTATCTTCAGGTGGTGCAAATTGCTCTTTTGTGCCATCTGAAGAGCTGTCAAGTCACTTTTCCGTGATGGCCAGAACGCAAGAGCTGTGACTTGCTGCTTGTGTGAGGAATATAGTCCCGTTGGCTGCTTCGCAGGAGCTGGGGAGTGAATGTAGCTCATGGGGTAATTTACTGATGTGATGGTCTAATAAATACTGGCATGTTTCTACATTTCCAGAGTGAAAATACTGTCAGTGATGGAGGAACTTCACATTCCAC
Source organism: Acanthiza pusilla (assembly GCA_036630365.1). Lineage (NCBI taxonomy): Eukaryota > Metazoa > Chordata > Aves > Passeriformes > Acanthizidae > Acanthiza > Acanthiza pusilla. The sequence goes on from JAXCHO010000234.1 coordinate 16,950,021, forward strand.
AATACAAATAATTTCAGTGTTTTGATGTTGTATAAACTTGTATTCTGTTCATAAACTAATTGATCAGAGTCCAAATAATTTTCATTAACCCTGAACTAGTAGTTTTTTTAGTCTGCAGTGTGTTCAGTGGCTATTTGTGGTGTCCTTTTCCTCTCTGTGCCTTGGAAGGGAAAGCAACATAGACTGATGTTCACCAATTTGATCTGGATCAAGAGTACAGCCATAGGGGTGTAATGTATTTATATATATACACACACAGATATATATGTATGAATAGCATGTGTATCAAATAGTTTTATTATCAAAGTGTACTTCAAATATAACATTAAAATTGTTTGACTTCAGTTGTCTGTGTTTAAATAAAGCATTTCTTAAGGTCCTGCTTTGGGAGTGGAGTCAGAGCCAGTAGCGTGATCTATGTGCACAGACTACAGAATAAGCGATAGGAGTGCAAAATCTTCTTAAAGCCAAGGAGGTAACTTTTCTTCAGCTCAGCATGAAAATTGAGTCTTGGGTGCCAATTTTGTTTTTAACATATATTCATAAAAAATCCCCAAAATTATCTGTGAGTGTTTCTTAATGAGTTAAGAAAAATATGCATATTTGGAAAAAAATGAAGTGGTTTTATTAATTCGTGCTAATGAAGATAATGTTTTAGATCTTAATGCAATATTTTAATATTAAAAAAAGTAGGGAATAGTGTAGTCATTTAAAAAAAAGTTATTTTTAACAAGTTATAAATTACCACTGTAAATAAATTTACAAAAATTTAATTACTTTGTTTACTACCTCACAACACATCACCAGTTGTTCATGTCAGAAATGCCTATCGTAAAAGCCTGTTGGAATAATGCTATATGCATTTTTATCATAGTAAACTATACAGTGTAATACATTATTAACATTTTAAATTTTTTTTATTTCAAGATTTTTTTTTCATGGGCTTTTCCCTTCATGTGTTTAAAGCAGTACTTCTTGTTTTAAATATCTTATTTAGCGGCAAACATTCAACAGGTTTTATACACAGTCCTTTTGTAGAGAATGGTAGAATTCTTTCAGGGCTTTCTAACACTGTTTCTGCTCTGACTTCAGCCAATGGAGAAAAGCTTATGCACCAGAATGATGATTTTTGTGCATAAAACACACTGTGAAATATCACCCCTACCATCAATGTCCCCACAAAGAAACAGAAGGAAGGAAGCGTAACAAGAAATGACCTGCAGGGGGAAGAAATGGGAACACAATCCAGGCTGGTGAAAGCTCATGCCAATATTCTAGCTTTGAGCTAGAACTTCTGGCTGTTCAGCTTGGTCCACACAACCCAAGCTGAACAGTTCACCTTCAACCTGCCATGTGAAATATTTCAGGCAATGCATTATAGAGGTCTCTGGCTTACAATATTTTTAAAGAACAATTTATTTTATCTGCAATATTTTTGTCAGAGATCATAATATTCAGGCTGTCCTCCATGGAGAACATTTCCTTGTGTGGCATAGTGTAGGAATAAGCCAAGATTCCCAAGCTAGCTGTGAGCAATCTGCCAGACTAACACTGCATGTTTAATGATTTAGGGGTCTTTTCCACCCTTAATGATCCTGTAATTCTATGTTCCCACCAGCCCTGATGGATACAAGCATTGATGGATATGAGCTTGGCTGGAGAACTGCACTGCTGAGCCTGTCTGGCTTCCCAGGACAGCGTGGTTTGACTTGACTTGGGGTAATGTCTGTCCAACACAGATTCTGCCTCAGATGGACCCTGCCTGGGATAATGCTCTGTTCTATGCAGTGGATGGAAATTCAATGTAAGTAAGTGAAACTGCTTACAACTGCTGAAGTTATCCCATTCCATGAGGTTTGAAATGGGGAAATAATAATTCTTTTGAAGTTATTTATATTCTAGTGATAATCTGGAAAATTTGATAAATTGTACCTTGAAAAGTTGTGTGAAAGCAACATTGGAAAAGTCAAGTACCTTGTGCTGCAAAATGACTCTTTTTTTCAAGAAAAGCATTCCTGAAACATTCCTGTCATATTGGATAATAATTTATCTCCTGAAAGACAAAGGCTGTGCTACTATATGGTGAATGTATTTTATATTGTCACAACAATTCCATGTTTGGTTTCTAAAGTGTTACAATTTTATGTGAGAAGGAAGAAGTTGTTTAACTTAAGCTGTAACACTACTTTGTGGTCAGCATTGCAAAATCCTTAGTGGGGTTTGTCTCAATAAATAATACCTCCTTCTTAGTGACTGTTCTGGTGTATTTCAGTAGAATTTTCTATATACTTTAGGAGGTGCTTTTGATTCATAAATTAATTCTTCCTGAAGGGCCATTTTCACTCATTTTTTCCCTGCACAGCTAGCATAGGCTCCAGTGATATATTCATACTTGAGTGTGAATTGAGAGGTGTTCAGCCTCTATGCAGTCCTAGTTTTGCCCAATGGATTTGGACTCTCCAAAATATGTTTCATTTTGTCTACCTCCTGAAGCTCAAGCTCAACCTGCTCCCTGTGTCAGCATGCCAGGCAATGCAGCAGCACCACCCTGTGGGAAATAATAACCTTTTTTCTCATTTGCAAGACAGGCAAAATCCAGAAGGTTGTGTTTGCATGGAGCATCCCCAGGTTGTATTGTGGTCCAGAGCAGACCTCCAGAGTACAAAAGAGGTGAGGCACAACAAATACCCTTTTTGCATCGCTATGTCTCACAGTCAGCTTATTCACTGTGCAGAAGATTGAACTACTATGACTCTTCATAAAAATTCAGGCTCACACTTTTTTTCAAAATAATTTATAGCTTATCCTTAGTTCTTCAAGCTTCTTTTTCCAGGAGATGACCTGGTGGCAGTGTGGAGGGAAAAATCGATGTGCCACCATGGCTTTGGGAACCTGCACCACCTCTTCCTCAAATTCTTCCCTGCTGCCCTCCACCCTCTACACCCTCAGGAGAGTTTAGAAAGCAATGATGCTGAGCTTAGATGCCCTCAAGAGTCAGAAAGGTAGTGAGGTTGTCTAACATACCCTTTTGTCCCCATAGCTGAGCACACTACATAGGTAGTCACCAGCTCCTGACTTCGACCCCACTGTTGTTCCAAACAGCTTTCAGGAGTGGTCTGTCAGAATCTTGTTCTCCCTCCTCACTGCTCCTTCCCTGGCTTGTTCCTTCCCTAGGCAGGGTTGCCTTTGTTTGTAGGAGAGAAGCTGATGGGTGGCTGGGAAACAAGGGTGGATTCTACCCCAGCTCTACTTTAGGAAGAGGGTGTTTGTATTATATACACCTGATTTGTTTTGCTTGTATTATGGAAGATTCTCTGAGGGAGAACTGAGAGGGAAGAGGTTTAATGATGTTTTATGATCTGGCATTGATGTTTTGCACTCCTTCAAGGCTTGTCATCCTGTCTGTGCAGGGGTGCTGTTGCAGGTGCAGGAATGTTCCAGGCTAGCTAGAAACTAAAGTGCACATGGTTCCTGATGGGCTCTGTCACCAGTTTGCTTCATGCTACACTAGTGGCTAGGGCTCAGAAATGTTTTGGAAGTACAGCATTAGCTTTCCCTGAGTACCAAGGTCTTCAATACAAAGGTACACTACTGTGGAATTAGGCTGGGATGTTGTAAAGGATATTGGCTTTTAGGTGGATATCTGAAGACAATCACGTTGTTGACCCATTCTGTCATTTCAGCCCTTTCTTCCATTCACATAGCCTGTGAACACGCACCCCTTTTTCCACAGGTCCCTTATATTGCCCTGCCCTGTTCTGCAGTGCTTGCCTAACTCTGCTCTTGCTGTGCTCTGCCATCTATGTCCAGTTCAGGCCATTTCTTGTGTTTGCTGTCCCTGTCTTGTTTCACAAGCATGGCCACAGATAACCATCTCTTTGGCATCTCAAAGACTGCCTTACCTTCCTCTCCAGATGTTTGCTGTAGCAGTTCCTGATAGTGTGTCTTGGGCCAACCAGATGGACATGGTTTTTGCATGCTTTTGTTCTTTGGTGCAACACCTCTGAAGCCAGCTGTGCTGAGAACTCAGGGAAAATCAGTGGGGCTTTCTCCTCAGCCTTTCATATCCTGCCAAAACTCTATCCTTCCTACTTTTTGAATGCCATTTTTCATTACTTAATCTACTAACTTGAAGGCTGGTCATCAGAAAGATACCCAGAAGCAACAGTTGATGGATTCAATAGAGTTTAGTAGTTCACAACAATAATACACATTTTGTAAGCTTTCCAGCAGACTAGCTAAACAGTGTTTATTTTTCATAATTAAACAGCATACAAGGTAGTAAACTGAACAATAATTCAATAAAAGTTTCTTCTACAAAAGATTTTTTAAAAATATTTTAAAAAGCTTCAGAAATTCTATTTGTGTATAAGCATGCACTTCAAGTGTACAGACAAAATACAATATGATTCCCTTATCTTTTTCTCAGTGGAAGCTAATATCTGATTTTCAGCTTAGAAGTTCTGTGTTCTACAGGTCATCACTTAAATACAACATTTATACACGTGTTAGCATTGAAAACTAAGTTAGATTAGCTATAAATATATACTATGTATATTATATAGTTATCCAAGCATGCCTTCTCTTAGTGAATGAACAAATGAACAACCACTGTCTGCAGTTTCTGCATTATCCCTAGAAAGTGATGCCACCTTGTTTCATCTGGTCATAACATCTACCTTCAAATGAAAAACAAACAACAAAAAAGTTTTGACGGTCTGTTGAAATGTCCTTGGTTTTGGGGATTTCTTGGAACATAGGAGTTTTGTGAGCTTTAGCTTGAGATGGAAAGCTGTAGCTCACATAATGCATTCTGATAGTCTTCATTGTTGGGATCCAAAACAGCGGCTTTCTTATAGCACTCAATTGCTTCTTGTTTCTTACCAGTTAGCTTATAAACAAGTCCAAGTGTACCAACATCTGTTGCATCTCCTAAACCGCTCCTAATTTTCTTTTTCAGCAATCTCTCCGCAGCTTCTATGCACTTACTTCTTCCATAGGAATCTTTTTCTATTTTCAGACCTTCTATATAATACTTAATGGCTTCCAATTCTGAGTTCATTTGAAAACACTGAAAATTGCCATAATGGAAGTAGAGTTCTTGTTTTCCACCACAAGGTAGATCATTTCTATGAAGCACTTCCTGAAATATCTTTTCTGCTTCTTTATACCTCTTGCCTAGTGCATATGTGTTCGCTAGGTCACTATAGGCGGAAAAGAATACTGGCTTTTTTTCTATCACTGTTTTAAAATGAAAAATAGCAAGTTGTATGACATTCTCCACTTCCTCTTGAGGTGTGTAACTTGTATTTTTCAATTGGATTACCTTGAATCTGTAGCAGAGTCCTAGCTGGTGATTCACAAAGACGGAATTTGGCGTCAGTGCTAGGGCCTTTTTCAAAATCTCCACTGCCTTGTCCACTTGTCCTTTCTTTCTGTAAAAATTAGCAGCATACCGCAGGAAAACAGGAAAATCAGGGGTTTTCTTAAGTCCTTCTTCAATGTACCTCTCCCCTTCATTACCTCGTCTTAATCTCTGAAGTTCTAATGCAAGTAACGCCATAACGGTAGTGTTCTTTGGATTCACTTCCACTGCCCGCTGCAGGGCCTTGAGGGATCGGCTTATCTCATGACCAAACCTCTGAGCTAAATCTTCCAAACGATACATTGCTATTGCATAGCCAGCATTAAAATCTGGGTTATCGGGCTCACTCTTCAGAGCATTTTCAAAGCAATTCTTCGCCTTCTCGAAGTAATTCCTCCCAAAACGTAAGAATGCCCATCCTTGCTCAGCATAGATCTCTGGGAGCTGAATCTTCAAACAAGCAGTACTTGAAAGCTTTTTGCAGATGTCTTCCACTTTGCTTACATAAGTTTGAGCTTCTTCATACCGCCCCATGTGGTAATAGATCCAGGCATAGTTCCCCCAGGTAACAAGACTTCTCCTGGCAATTTCATCTGGATAATGTTTTTTAATAGCTTCTTCAGCTTTTTTGAGATTTCTCAGGGCTTCTTCATTTGAATTCTTTAGGTGACATACATAGGAGAGTATATTATAATCTATGATGTTGGATTCTTTGACAAACTTGATATGATCAATTATTGTTTCCTCTAGGGCCACAAGACCTACATCCTCCTTCAGCAAATTCCATGTAAAATGACATTCTAACTGCAGCAGGGAAGCCTTCAAGGAACTCTCGGAAATGGTACTAGAAGAAATCAAAGAAAAAGTTGTTTATACTCCACTTGCTTTTTGCTATTCTTATTTTTAAACCAGGCATGATGTACTTTAAAGGCAGGCAATACCTCACTTGGTGCCCCTAGTCCACAATACCTCAAACAAGCCAAAGCTGTAGGGAGCTATAGGTCTGAAGTGCTGAATGGTGATTTTAGTAATTCTCCTTGCCAGTGTATGAGGGCAGCTCTTACGTAGGAACAGATGTTGCTAAGGATGTTAAAGTGGAGGGCTGGTCTCTATAATAAAGTTGGCACAACTCTGGGCCTCAGGAATATATGTCCTGTGCTGAGAACAATTGCTGAAGCCTACCCAAAAGATGTAATCACAGAAGATTCCCCTAAACTATAGAGAATGTGATTGAATGTCTTTCCTATGCCTCTGCATATTTTATCGTTTGTACTATAAATTTAATTTTGAATTTCCTGCATTTTTAAACCCTTGTATGTTAGATCATAGCACCATTCTTATGCGATGGTCATACTGGTTATATGGTAAATGTATCCAGGAACTGGCTCCCAGATCTCACCAGTCTCTGCAGTTGCTGGCACTCAGATGTACAGGCCCATGAGTGTGCAACCCCATTCCACTTGCTGGTACAGATCACCCACCCACTCCCCCTATGGCTCCTCAGATGCTGGCTCTGGACATCCAGGGTGTGGTTAGGGAGCTTCTCTCTCCCCCCAGGTGCTTCACTCCTCGATACACTCACTCACACAGATACACCTATTAACCAGACCCTATTGACGTACAAATGGTCCCTAATACCCTCTTATTCCTGGCGTGGTTTAAGCCCAGCTGACAGCTAAGCATGATGCTGCTGCTCACTCATCTCCTCCCCACCACCACTGGTGGAATGGGGAGGAGAACCAAAAGTAAAGACTGTAGTTCAAGATCAGAATTTAATATTTTTTAATAACTGAAACAAAATAAAACATAAAACATAATAATAATAATAATAATGATAATGATAATAGGAAAAAACAAAACTCAAGGAAAAACAAGTGATGCACAATACAATTGCTCACTACCTGCCTGATGCCAGACTCTGTCCCTGCACCCCAATCAGCCCCCTTTCCAGCAAACTGCCCCAGTTTATATTCTGTGCATGATGTTTTATGGTGTAGGATATCCCTTTGGCCAGTTCAGATCACCTGTCCCAGCTGTGCTCCCTGCAGCTTTTTTGTGCATCTCCTCACTGGCAAAGCATGAGACACAAAAAATCCTTGACTAGTGTAAACACAACTTAGCAAGAAACAAAATATGAGTGTGTTATCCACATAATTGGCATACTGAACCCCAAACACTGCACTGTACCACCTACTGAGAAGAAATGAACTCTATACTAGAGAAAACCAGGACAATCCCTCTCCATCTTTCAACAGCTCTTTCTTCCCAAATGGGACCTGCGAGACACCAGGGCAGGGTTCTATTTGGTTTTCCCCTACTGCCATTGCCTAACTGTGCCCCTGTGTGGGTGCACAGACTGGCCTTCATCAAACAATCAAGGACACACCTTTACAACACAGAGTTGATATTTTAGTCCATACTGTGCTCTCCCTTACAGAAGGAATGACACACAATTTTATTACTGAGGCTTCTCAGTCAAATCCTCATTTCTTAGAAATATTTCCCTGCTGTTCCTCCTGTAACACCTAGCAGGTCTAACAGCCTGTGTGTGCTGCTGCTCGACTGCATGATCATGTCTTTTGGGTAAAAAAAGGAGTGAGTGGTAAGACTTAATTATGAGGAAGCAAATCAAGGAAGAATGTCAGAAACACAGATTTCAGATACAGATTATATCTCTTTGGTTGGGCATCAGCTACACCTCCTGCAGCCTGGATTTCATCCCTGAACTGCATGCAAAAAAATTTTCTGACTTTCTGTTCTGTTCACAGAGACTGAACCTCACTGGAGAAGCAATAACACTGCAACATTCAAGAGCATCCTTATTTTATTTTGATTCTTCTAGTAAATTCTGTAAAATTTTCTGTAGAATATTCTGTAAATTTTTTTCTCTTGTTTGGATGCTCAAAGTCCCTCACTGCTTACATTTATGTAAATAATAAGCAATATTTTCCCACGGCATAGAGAAAAAGCATCTTTCAGAGACTGTCTTACCTCATGGTTTTTCTTCTCTGCTCGCTTGTCTTCAGGCAGCCTCAAAACCAAAGGAGTGCTGCCCACTGCTGTTATGCCTTCTATTTTATATGTTCCAGACCTCATGTGGTGTGTGACGAAAGTGCTGGGAAACAGAAAGTGAAACTGCAGTGTTTCCCTAGATCTGCCAAAAAAGGGAGAAGAGCAGTCAGTCTGCAGCTGAGGAAATGAAACTGCTCAGTCACAAGCGGCTGTTTTTCAGCGTGGCTCTGTGCCATGTATTACTTTGTGTTGTGGAGATTGTGACAACAACTCCTAATGCTCCCAGAGTTTACTCTGTTCAAAGGCAGAGACATCCATGATAAGGAGAATATTTCAGGCTTGTATGGGCTGACCTGGTTATCGTGCATAGGCTAGGGAAGGGTCATTTCCCCCTCCTGCCTCTGCTGATGCATGTCTGCACAATTCTGTGCCATGCTTTAGGCTCTTTTTTTATGAGTGTTGTGTCACCCACGTAACGCGTCACACTGTTATCTCCCCTGCCTGTCTGCACTCTTGGGCATTCACATCACAAGGTGTCTGCTGCTGTACCAAGCCTGTGTTCCTCTGCACTATGCCATGGTCTGAGAGTACTAAATATCCCATCTACAGGAGCTATTTGTTGCTGCTCTCTACATAAATCCACAGCTATCCTTGCGTAAATCAAATTAGGTAGGGGCAGACAGTTCAAGAAACTGCTGTCACAGTTGTGCCAGGCCAAAAAAAGCCACAGGCAGGTCAGGACAAAGTCAAATCGAGCAGACCTGGCAAGTCTTGGTCCTGAGGCCATGCAAAGCCAGTGCAAAGCTTACAGCCTGTTGCTGGCAAGAGCAATGCTGTGTTACAAGCTACACACATGGCAACAGAGATGGGAATGGTTTGGGGACTGGAGCATCTTTGAACAACTCATTGACATTTAGTTTAAAAAAATAAAAAATGCAGACCTGGCTTAGTAAAATTGATTTTGGGGGTAACAAAAAAGATCCAAGAAACAGTATCTGACATATATAAATGGCACTATATATAGTAAATTCAGATGTCACCTGAAGCGGCAGACCAGTGAAGAAAAAAGAAAGGGGCAAAAGCATATAAAAATGACTCAAAGTGGATCTGGTAAGAGGAAGAAGAAACCACAATCATCAGCATCACAGCAAAGATGTCAGTGCCTGATAACTCTTCTTTTCCATTTTTTTCCCTCTTCCCTTCTTTTCCTGCCTTCCCATCTTCCACCCTTTCCCTCCCTTCCCCTCTTCCACCCTTTCCCTCCTTTAAAAAAAACCCAACAAACCAGTCTTACATATTAGAATTTCTGGTTTCTACAAGAATTTGGAGAGCCTTAGTAACGCACACACACACCTACCTCTTGTGTCTCTTTTAAGTGCCCGTTTGTGTGCTTGTGTGTGTGTGTGGAGGGATTGTTGGAGGTGATGTTTCAGAGCTCAAGGTAAAGGTCAGTACAGCTACTACTCTGAGTAGCACTCAAGATTCTAGCAACCAGGTATTTGATAGGTGATGAAAAGAGGCAGTGGATTGAGAGGGAAAACGGATTAGGGTATCTACACAAATCCATGTATTTTATGGAAAATAAAGTTTGCAGCTTGTTTAAAAGTTTTCTGCAATGCCAAAACCAAATGTGGACACTAATGATTTATTATGCTACTAAGTATCTATGGGTTTCTTGTCTCAACTTCTGTCTCAGGCATCTGTTTCCCTTGGTACATAGCTTGGTACATATGGGAAAATGCAGACATCTTCCTTCTGAAATGCAGAAATTTGCCTCACTTTCCTTATCTTTTACTAATTTAGTTGCATCTATGTGCTGTGGTTTGAGATGAAGGCCTATTGAGTGAACGCAGGAAAATGCTTAAATTAGAATAAGTAAGAGAACGGTTATGCAATGCCTTTCTGCAGCCATTTCTGTAACTTGCTGGGCACTGCATGGGAAAACTCATAAATCTTTCTTCAGCTCTGCTGCTTTCACTTCAGAGCAAGCTGTAGCTGGGCTGACTGCCCTCAGGGAGAGCTGCACTGCATAGCAGCAAACGCAGAAGCTTCTTGCAAAACATGTCCGGAAATGGGCTGGGAACAATAACTGCATTCATATTTAATACAAAGTCTTTGTTTACTTGCGTGGTCCATACAGATATAAGAAGAGGAAACGTCTTCAAACAGATCTACACATTTTATGAGAGAAAATTAATATCTGGCCGTTTCCTTAGAGCTGAAATAGACACGTGCTGACAAAGAATTCCCCCTGGCAGCACTACCCCAGCCAAACAATTGCCTGAAATGCAGTTTTCATTTTTAAAATAATGTAAATTAACTACACCATATTAAATTAAAGGATCTCTTCACATATCCTATTTTTATGCTGGTTTCAATTTAGCCTAGGTTAGTACAAAATTATTATGTTTGACAGCAGCAATTGTGGCATTTTATAATTTGGGTTTTCCCCTAGGAGAGAAGACTAACCTGTAATTAATTTGACAAAAAACTCAATCACCGAGCAATAATTCTGCCACCCAAGTTCTTTAAAATCAAACAATTCTAAGAAATGGGATCCAGGAATACAAAGGGTCACTTAGTATCTCTGTATCTAGTGATATATCCACACATCAAAACATGGGGATGTTATGAAAACTTCTATGATTTTTCAATTAAAATTTTAATGCTTTCTAAGTAAACAGAAACATTTCTGTTCTTGACACACTCTTGCTTCTAGCACTGTGTATTTAGTACCAGATTTCTCTATTATTCTGTGGATATCCTATGGGCCTGGGCAGAGTAACACGAATGTTTATTTTAAAGGATTGAATTGGGTCCAAGTTTTTGCAAGCCCGGTCACACATCTCTTGACCACAGACACGCTCCTCGGGGAAATTATAGCTGTGCAATGCAGTGCCTGCAAATTAGCTGCCGCAGAGCATGAAGATGAAACAGGTTCGCAGGAAGCTGAAATAGTAACCCTGCATGTAACTTAAGCTCATTTGTATTAGGTTTGATATGTTTATACAGTGCTCGAGGGTGACGGGCGGGTGATCTGTGTGGGTAAGAGCAGCAGGGATTGCTGTCAGCGCTGCAGAGCCCTTTGGAAGGACGGGCGGTGCCCGAGGCGCAGGTGTCCGGCACCGGAGCCACCCCCGGGATGCTCCCTGCGGCCACGGCCGGAGCCGGGCGGGCGAGGCTGCCCCGCCGCCCTTCTCCCTGCCGCTGCCGCCGCTTTCTGCCCGGAGCCTGCCGCGGATCACAGCGCGGACCCTCGCAGGGCGGCACCGTGCGAGCTCCGGAGGCGGAGCAGGCCGCGGAGGAGGAGCAGATGCAGAAGGCGAGGAGGGCAGGGAAGCAAAGCCACGGGCACCGTTCTCGAGGCTGAAAGGCTTCTGGAAATGGAGTGCGGGGGGGCGGGGGGATTCACGAAGTATTGCTGCGGAAACGCTGAATCACGCCGGGCCGGCGGCTCAAGGCCGGGCTGCGCGGGGCCGGGCGGGCGGGCGGCGGCGCCGCCGATAGGGCCGCGCCGTGTGGGCTGAGGGCCGGCCCCGGCGGCGCCGCCTCCGCCGCTCCCTCCGCGCAGCGACCCCGCGGGACACGCCCGGCCCGGCCCAGCCGCTGCCCCCGCCCCGGTCACCCAGGGGTGGCACAAAAGCGTCGTCCGGGCCCGCTCGCGGCCGCTATAGCGCCGGGCTCTGCTTCGCCGCGGCGTCCCCGTTCCTTCTTGCAGGATGCGGGGCCTGGTGGTCGCTGCTTTCTTCCTGCAGAGCATCGCCGGCTCGGGCGCGTTCGCCGCGGGGAGGAGGAATGTGGACCCCGAAACGAACATGAACATCGTGAGTGGCGCGGCCGCGGGGAACAGTGCCCGAGCCGTGTCTGCCTGGCCGCGGGGCGAGCAGCGGGGCAGGGGCAGGCTGGGCACCCGGGCAGGCGCGGGGAGAGCCCGGCGGCTCCAGCCACCTGCGAGCGGCCAGCCGCTGCGGCCGCTCACACCGCGCCTTCCACGGCCTCTTTCTCTGCTCATCCTTCCGGGTCTTTCTTGGTCCGCTGCTGGCTGTAGTTGATCTTTCTCTCACCTTATTTTTTCTGACCCACACCTGTGGATTTTTGCTAGCGTCTTTTTGCGACGGTCTTTCTGGACCGCTAGAAAAGCGCATGTTTTTTGAGCTCCTAGTACCATGTCCCTTACCCACAACTGCTATTCTCCCCATTTGGGATTTACTCTGTTAACTTTATTGTACTTCTGCTGCAGTAGCCAACTCCTGAAATATTTCCAGTTGTTAACTGGTATTAGTTGCTCTTTCCTCTGCCCCGTCTAAACTTGTGCCAGTTTTTCACATGTGAGAAGATGCTTCAAGATAGAAATCCTTAAGGTGTATAAGAATAGAAGTGCTTGGATAATGTAAATACAGTTTCAAGGACTGAAAATAGTCATTTAGTCTAAGGCTAATAGCATTGGAATAGCACTTCGCCTTAAAATAATTTTGGAATGTTAACGTCACTGTGAATTATTAAAGACATATTTTAAATTATGTTTAATTAAATTTTCCTCCTCTTCCTTGCAAAGCAGTCTAAGAATTCTGATCCTGTCTTGTATTTCTTAGATTTTCTCAAGGCATGGTTGGTGTCATAAAACCAATGACATAGCAAGTTCACTGCCCTAGTGGAGTTGCATCAAAATAACATAAAACTCATGGTGTAAGAGATGGGAGATAAACCTAATAATGAAATCATAGCATCAAACAGGTGTGGGGATTTTTATTTTTATTTTTATTTTTCTGCTTAATTTGACAGCAAAGTCACTTAAAAGCCCTGCAACGGGCATAAAGGTTGAGGATAAAGGTAAGAAATGGCACATCCTTCTCTCCTTCCATGTGCTGCAGTGGTGCCAGTGACTTTTGTCTGTCCTCACTTGTTTGTTACCAGAATATATTTGGGATTTTTTGAGAACAGACTGTTTTAATTTTTGTCTGCTGAATCTGCATCTTGGTGTTTTGCCCTGTAACCATAATCTGCTTTTCAACATTTCCATCTTCTTTCTTGCTGAAAACACTGTGTGGCTGGGAACAGTCTAGGGAGTCCTTGCAGATTCCTAGGATATGGTCTGGCTAATTCCTGACTCAGTACTGGGATTAGTCTCATTAAGAAAATCTGCATGGAAGGCAGATGGCACATTGCTACCACACCCTATAATTCCACATCACAGTCTGTAAAAGAAACCTGGGGTGCTTTGCATATGTTCCTGGACTGAGGATCCTGGCAGTCTGGCTCCAAGATGGTTTCTTTTCTCTCCTCAGAGTGAAATTATTACCTTCAGAGGATACCCTAGTGAGGAATATGAAGTGACAACAGAAGATGGGTATATCCTTTCCATTAACAGAATACCTTATGGAAGAAAAGGCCATGAAGGAAGTGAAGGTAAGATATATGTCTGTTTGGAAAAAGTAAGAATGAAAATGAAAAAGCTCTCTTTGATTTATATAACTTTTGTTCCTGCAATAATCCAGAAAAAGATTAAGGACTACCATGGTTTAAGACCATGGGGGAGATGCAGGGGGTATGCAGGTGAGGAGGTGGGGGAGAGAGGGAGAATAGGGGGAATGTAAGCTCAAACTCACAAGGGAGCGATGTGGGCAAAGGTTTTTGTGAGGACTGAATGATGGAATGCTTTAGAAATGAGATGGATGTGGAAGAAGAGAGACACATACCTTTTGACTTGCTGTCCTTGTACGTTGCATATGGAATTAACAGTATGTAAACAACAGTGGCTGGGTTTGGTATCAGTCTTGCTACTATCCCTTATAAAAGTTCCTACAGACATTCCTATAACAGCAGCCCATTTGCACAGAAAGTATGTATTCTTAAGACGGCCTCAGAATGCTTTGGACTGAAAAGATCCTAGGATTACAGGTAAAAACATGAAGCTCACAAAAGAAATTTATGATTGTCCTACAGCCTTGGGTGTGAACGAGACCTGTGGAAAAACCCTCTCCCCTGTCAAAGGCCAAGAAACATCTTTCTGAGCTTATCTGTTGGTTTTGTGTGAATTAGGATGTTTGCACTGTCTGTTGTCTTTCACAAGGAGTGTGTAAAGATCAGTGCATGGATGAGGCCCATCAAAACTGGCAGGTGTCTTTGTATTTAATTTCAGAGAAGCCCACAGGAAAAAGGCTGCATTTGTACCTGCTGATTTTGTTGAATCCTTCATTGAGGACTTAGGCAAACAGAAGTTTCCTGACCTCTGGGAATTCTCCACATTCCCCTTGCCACACCCTCGACCCCAAGTTCATGTTTTGCAGAGTGCTTTAATTTTAAAAAACAAGGATTACTGACCACATTTGTGGAAGTATGAGCTCCTGGGAGAATGAAGATTTCAAAGTTCATGTTGATCTTAAGTTTTTATAGACTTGGTATCTTTTCTCAGAAAGATACCAATGATGTGTTACTGCTGACTTAGCGTATATATGCCGTCTTTTTCTTTTGCAATACCTGCATAATGTGAATGGGATTCCTTGGAGTTATGTATCACATGATGTTTTGGAACAGAAGCCACAGTTCTTCAGGGGAAAAAAAAAAAAAAAGTCCAGAGAACCTAAAAGCAAAACATCAAGGATTTTTGGTTTTGCTTGTAAAAAAGCCCTAAAATAACTGCATAACATGGGTAAGAAGGGCATGGAAGTAAGTCTGTCTTCAGCTTCTTGGGTTTGTAGTGAAGAGAACAAAATGTTCTATGCAGAAAGGGTAGTTTAAGGACCCACCGTTTTTATTCCGCCTCTGGGGTTTTTAGGATCACAGGTGATAGAAAGTCATTATTATTATCCAAGTCAGTTTGTCATGTGATTGTACAATTCATGTGAAGATCTGGTGACTACTTCATAAAGTGAAAAAGGAACTGGCAGAAATTGGAGGTTAATATGAGGACAGAATTAAAGCATTTAGGCAGTTAAACAGTTTTCTCCTTCCAATGTTATGAAACCAAGCAATAGCAGCTTGAGGAGAGCCTTTTCTTCAAAAATTCAGAAGTTGGTTGATCTGAGTTTAGTAAAAGGGGAGAAGGTATCAAAGATAAGTGGAACATTACTGGAAACAAATTCAATGTTAGGCTTGAAAATCCTGTTTATAAGACAATTAAGTATTAGTGCAGCAGAGTAAACAGTTGTGTTGGACTGTACTGTCTCCAGTGCCAGCTGGGCACTGCTGGACACTTGCTCTACTTGCCTGGACAGTATGCCATGTGGGTTTTTTAACAAAATGGGAAAAGCAGGCACACAAAAGGTTCTTTGCCACAAGTATAAAGATTTCCAGAAAAGACGAATATTGTTAATTTGTAATTTGAAACTTACAGCAAACATTTATAGACATGATCTGGGATGTACAAACTAGGTGACCGAAACAGTTGTGATATGTCTGTTTCTGCTGAAAGATCGAAGTCAAATTATCAATGGAGGAAGTATTGTGTGAGTCTGTATCATAGTAGAGTGGTGTGTCACTGGAGAGGTAAATTCCTGAGTAATCTCTGACATTGAGCTAAAGTTATCATGTTACCTGTTTTCAGTTATTAGAGCAGAAGTAAAACCCAAAGCACCTGTGCTACTGTGAGAACCAGAAACAGGTCTTTGTATTTTCTGAAGGCCCTGTTTCTCCTAAGGGATTAGGTGTTAATTTGTTTTCTTTGGGTAAATGCAGGAACCTTCAATTTTTAAATCTGTGCCATTTCCCTTTTCAGGATGGGCGTCTTCCTAAATGCTACCTGGCTCTTAACTGTGGTTCTTATTACTACTTAAATTAAAGGGAGAAGGTTCTTCGAAACACAGATGCCTTTGTTGGCTACTGTGCTGCTCTTCAGGTTCTGCCAGAGCTTTGGTAATGGAAGGGAGTTGCGTAGAGATAATATCAGTACCAGTTGCAGAGATTTCCACAGCTCAGTGCAGTAGTTTGGCATTGCCTTGACTGGAAAACAAAGACCTCAGCAGCACAAATGGGGGAATGCCTTCCCCAGGTTTGAAGGCAGGGCAGGGTTCATAATTATTATAACTGTCCCCATGTTTGGGCCATTTTTCTGAGTCTTTGTGAGCTTGAAACACTTGTAAGGGCTTGTATATTTCTCTTGCAACTCCTGCTTTTCTTGTGTTTATTTATTGCACGCTTGTGGTCTATTTTGAGCTTCAGGTTAAGAAACTCGGAAGTGCTAGTTTAAAATTTTTAATGATAAAAATAGCTTTTGGTGAAAAAGCATGTGATTTCATGGCCCTATGACCATTATACAAATTGCTAGTCTTAGTAGGTTAAATCAAGTAGATTAAATACTCAAGTGAAAATCTAAAGCAGACTTTCAATAGCTTGCTTGAATTATTCTTAGGTATTCAATGCCAAATGAACAGAATGTATTATGAATGCTTTCTCTTCCAGGTCCGAGGCCTGCTGTGTTTTTGCAGCATGGTTTGCTTGCAGATGCCAGCAACTGGATCACAAACTTGGATTACAACAGCCTTGGCTTTATGCTGGCGGACGCTGGTTATGATGTATGGCTGGGAAACAGCAGGGGGAACACCTGGTCCAGGAAACACATACACTACACAGTGAAGCAGGAAGAATTCTGGATTTTCAGGTATCTTCATCTTGCTAGTCACAGTCACATTGTGAAACCTGCAAGGTATTATTTTTTTGGTTACATGTGTTGTCACATATGTAGGGACAGTAAAGGGGAATTTTGAGGTCAGTGTAGTGTGCTTAAAATCATAGGTGGTCAGTAGAAAAGTGAAAACTCAATCATCAGAATTCTTTTTCATCCAAAGGAAGCTTTTCTTTATGTCCACACAACTGAATCATAGTGTAGGAGAGCTTTGTGCAGCTGTTTGTCACCGATAACTTACACAACTGACTCTCTGTCTTTGCTTTGTAGCTTTGATGAAATGGCTAAGTATGACATTCCAGCCTCAGTGGACTTTATTTTGAAGAAAACTGGCCAGGAACAATTATTTTATGTTGGCCATTCACAGGGCACCACAATGGGTACGTGGAGAGATGCATTTGTTAGAATATATTGTGTTTGAAATAGTATCGAGTTCCACATATGTGGTTTAGTGATTAAAAGCTAGGGCTCTTAAAACCTACTACTTCTTGTTTTTAGCTGCTTTCTGGAATATTCATCAGCATTAAAATGAAAAGACTTTCTCTTCCTGTGTTTATTTAGAAGTGGAAAGCTGTTGGAATGATAAGTTGAATTCACAGGTAGCTGTCAGTACAGCTTCTATTTAAACAAATCAGTGAATTCTATATAAAAAAATTAGACTCACCAGACACACAGAATAAAGATTCCCGTTTCCAAAATATTTTGCTGTATGTAAGGCCTGGCTGATGCACTTTAGACCTTCTAGTAGAAAGAGCAGGGCATGTTGCATTAGTAAGCATTAAATTGTTTTTTGGAAGAAAGCATGCCTTCAGAATTACAGTGTTTAATTTGGTCTTTGTAGTAACTAGATTAATTTACATTATTTAACTTTATCCTAGATACTGCAGTCAAACTATTAATCTAAAATACTTTTTGCACACTTCCTCAGATTTTTGTAGAATTTCTGCCAGGTAAAATTTTCACCTAACTTGTGTCAGTGAGGTTTGTTAATGATTCTTATATTATTTACAGCTTTCGTTGCTTTTTCAACTTTGCCACAGCTGGCTAAGAAAATCAAAATGTTCTTTGCCCTGGCACCAGTAGCTACAGTCAAGTTTGCCACTAGCCCTCTGGTAAAATTGGGAATGTTTCCTGACCTGCTGCTCAAGGTTTGTATTTGAGTGTAAATGTTTCAAGCCAAATGAGGTATGTCCCTTTCAAGCTGAAAGCATAGCAAAGGATGTTAATCTCTGTGGATTAGAGAGCAACGTGTATATATGGGTCAGTTTTACCATAATGATGTTATTGAATCAGCAGTGTCTTCTCTGGCTTTATTACTGTAGTGAGACAATTTGTGTCAGTTTAAATTAGTATTTGCAATTACAACTTAGTAGATGGAATAAAATTATTTTTCCATTTGCATGTTTCTAGAATTTAAGCTAGAGAAATCATATGATTAACTAAATAGTTGCTGTGTTTTAGAAGAGTTGTATATCTTTATACAGAATACTTCTGAATTGTCATGAACTTTAACAGATTTGTTGCACAATTAGCCATTTAGTATTGGAAGAGGATCCTTCAGAGGGTGAATAAGAGAAGCAGCTTTATTTAGATGCTGTGAGTCATCCTCTGTAGGAGTTTACCTCTTCCCCATTAACATCAAGGGGAATGAGGCAGGCTGCAATAAGTTACTGAAGTCAGACTTTGTGAACACCCTGCTGTGTGTCATTTTTAACCATCACTTTTCTTTCCACCACCCATGGAGATTCCCACACAGAGCTGTTTGTTCTGTGACATAAACCCTCTTCTGATGTTGCTTGTACTTAAAGTCTGTCTGTAATGTTAGTTCCTTGCTCTAAAGGCAGTTAATGTAAAAGTGACACTAGTAATTGTGATCTGCTTCCTATTCCTTGCATAATGAGCTTTGTCTAATGAGACTAGCAGCTGATCAGTGCCCTGTGCAGATATTCATGTTGTGCTGAGGAACTTGATTCTCATGGTGACTTGCAAAAACTGAAGTGCAGGGAGAAGCTGACAGTGACAAACCCGTGGGTCAGTCATATCTTAAAAAAGCTGTGTCACTTTTAAGGAAGTTTTCAATGTGAGATTTTAAAAATACCTACCAAGAGGAAGTGGTCACCACATCTCATGCAACTTGTTTTTCTCTCCTGGTTTGAAGAGAGGAAGTTGCAAGTACAAAGCCATTTAACATTAGCAGGCAGAGCTTAACATACTTTAGTCTTAAACAATTCTGATAACAAGAAGCCGTACAGTATACCTGTAAATTGCTGAATTTGAAATTTATTTGAATTTGAGGTTAGGTTTGGAATTCTTGCAAGATTTTCCCAGTTCTCAGGTGCTTTTTGCGGGGTTAATGGATTACACCATTTGTAGCAGAAGCACTAACTATGACAATGCTGATAAGGAGATCAATGATTTTTATATGACACACCTGTCACCAGTGCAAATGGGAATAATTACCTCAAGAATGTTGTAGCATAAAAACTGAAAGCAGGTCATTCTGTGCAATTACATTTGCCAATTACACGTTAATCCTGTGTGTTTGTTATTTTGTAGGACATGTTTGGAAAGAAACAATTCCTTCCTCAGAATTCTTTGCTGAAGTGGCTTGCTACCCATGTTTGCACCCACAGAATACTCGATGACCTTTGTGGCAACCTGTTCTTTCTTCTATGTGGTTTTAACGAGAGAAACTTGAATATGGTGTGTTCTAGTGACTTTCTTTAATAGCTAAGTTATTATGAACTCTTACACAGTATTGACTGAATACATAAAAGATGCTTAAGGGATACCATTATTAGGTTTAAAATTCAGCTTGAGAGTTCTGTTGTTGATTGCAATTAATCCCCCAAATATTTTAACTTCTTGTCTCATCTGCCTGTATGGCTCCAGTTAACTTGTTTTTTTAACAATTTTAAGAGGAGTGGAATAGTTTGTTAGTTGTTCAGGAAGCAACAATGGGTAAAACGGATGCACTATGAGGAGGAGTAAACCATGTCAATGATCTTGCTGCAGAGCCGAGTGGATGTGTATTCAACACACTGCCCTGCGGGAACATCTGTACAAAACATGATCCACTGGAGCCAGGTAGAGTTTCCAGAATCTGAAGTGCCCATGACTCTAGTTTGTTTGTAAAATACCATGTGTCTCATATTTAAATGAAATAAAATGCCAAAATATATGTGCAGCCTGGCCCAAATGAAATTTGGAACTGCCAAATGTCAGAATAGCAGCAGTTCACTGCAAGTGCTTTCATGAAAAGGACTTATGATGGTTCACCCTTCTTGCCTATTTCTTTGAAAATATGCTAACTGTAAGTACCTCAGGCCAACAAAAGGTACAACAGAATAACTTACCTCAGTGAGATGCCCTTTCAGCAAACCTTGCTTTGATTGCAAGTTACATTTTTGCCAGTGAAAAGCAGCAGATTTTTCTGTTCCATTTGGCTTAATTTTATATTTTATTAGTATATTTTGATGTTCATCTCAATGCACAGTTTCATGCCTGTGATGCCATTGTGCCTGAAGCTTGGTCAAAAGGCTGACAAATGTGACATTTGCCATGGAATCAGTGATCAGTGCTCCTTGTGATCTTGTAGCTGGGTTTGGTCACCTAATCAGATGTAATGTGTTCTTCTGTACACAGCTGTTCATGTGTTGGCTCAGAAAGAATGTTGAGAAGACTTTTTTTTCCATATCCCTATTATATAAACTTCTGCTTCTGAAAAACAGTGGAGTCATGCAGAGTAGATTTGCTAATAAAGCTCTTTGCTTTATTCATGCACATTTAGACAGCAAGGTAAATATTTCAGAAGTAAGCATGGAGCTGACACATCCCGGCTTTGGATACATTAAGTTGTTTTCCTTAATCTTTTCTACCCTCGCTATGAGAGTGTGAAATCTTACGGGACAAATTCTAATGGTATTGAATATTGATGTTTTCCATTCCTGTGACACGGGGCAAAGCAGTGACACTTTTCCTTGTTAATATTTGGGATTCCATTGTTTATTGTGTAGGCTGCTGTGGCCAGTTCTCCAGATGGCTACACTTTTTAACACTTTTACTGCCACTTCTTGTGATAATACTGCATTTCTTTCTATGTGTGTTTGTTTATTTCTAGGCTGTGAGGACTGGGGAACTCAAAGCTTATGACTGGGGAAGCAAGGCTGCAAATATGGCTCACTACAACCAGGTAGACATCTTTTACATGTGTAATTCTTGAGTCTGACAGAAAATAGTCCTTGGGCACTTTTCTGGGTGCTGTGTTTATGCTGCATGCTAAAGAGCTATTAGTGTTATCCACTAACCAGATTGGAGATCTGCTTTTACCAAAACAACAAAAATAAATCAGACAGGCCTGTAGAGCTCAGAAGTAGTCCTAAGTCAGTATGGGGCTCATGCTTGGGTGTGAAGCTGTGGTGGCACATTGTTTCTTGAGGGGAAGTAGATCATGAGATCCCTCTGCACTTTTCATCATAAGGCACAGGCTGTCAGTTCATGTATATTGTTTATCGTTTTTAATCTCCATGCATTTTTGTTTCTCAATTGCTTGTGTGATACAATACCAAAAATATTTTGCCCCTTGTCTCCTTAGTGACTGGAAAATACCGCAGTGTCATACTTTCAGAGTAGCAGTCACTTTTGGCCTTAGATTAGGGTTGAAATACCTTGCATGGGATGCATTCTCTGAGATCCTGCTACCCTGCTGTCTTTGTAAACTCCTCAAACCACATCTTTACTGCTTCACATGCTATAATATTGCAGGACTCTTGCAGTTACATTTTTGGTTGAGCCAGGACTCCATCTCTAGCTGTCCAAGAGAGAAAATGAGAATCTGACACATTCTTGCAGTTGTTAGTATGTTACACTGCAGGGTAGTATCATACTGAAGATGTTTTTTTCTAATGCTTTTGTTTTCACTTTCCCACTCCTCAGTCTACTCCTCCTTTCTACAAAATAAAAGAGATGACTGTACCAACTGCAGTGTGGACTGGTGGACAGGACTGGCTGGCAGACCCAAAGGATGTTGCTATGCTGCTCACTCAGATCACCAATTTGGTTTACCACAAAAACATTCCAGAGTGGGAACATTTGGATTTCATCTGGGGCCTTGATGCACCTTACCGCATGTATAATGAAATAATTAACATGATTAGGAAGTTATCTCTAAACTGACATGGTATCTCAGAGTATTAGTTCACCAGGAATTTGTCATTTTTTTGGAAAATACATTTTTCTGGCAATAATGCTACATTGCTTTGTATGATGCATTTTTAAAATGCCAGCAATGACTACTGAATTGGATCCATATTTGGTTGTTTTTTCTCAGTATTATTTCTCTCTCCTCATAGTATTTTGCTGATTTTGCACACAGTGGCATGGTACTCAGAACACAGCAGTAGGACTTAGCACAAAAGGAGTATGTCACGTGCACGTAAATTTAGTGACCTGTCTGAAAGACAAATTAGGCAAATGATTCCATTCAGCACCTGAGGTGCTTGACACTTAAAACACAGTAACTGTTTCACTGTGCATAAAACACAGCCATTTCTCAGTGTGTGGCCATTTCTGAGTACCTTTCAGAAGTACTTCTTGTACTGCAGTGACCCATTTGGTGCTGGCACTTTACAAAGCACTTAGTGACTTTTTTCTGTGTTATTAGTTTAGCCATCACATAAAAGCTAGCTACATCAGGTTACTTTCCTTTTCAATATTGCCCAGAAGGACTGTCGTGAAGCCAGAGAAACCACTGTCAGTTGAAATCTCTGATTTTTGGGACTGATTCATTGTTACATTTTCTTCCTTTGATGGTGTCCCTGAAGACTTCGGTGTTTCACATACCAGCTGTGGATAGAGGCTGCAATTTACCCAGGCAGATTCCTGGAAAAAGAGTAATGGTTCAAACAAAACCACTTTCAGTTAACTTTGTCAACAGGTTATGGCTTTCAAGGAGAGTGATGTAACATACTTGTGTTTTGCACTGACCACTAACTAAAAAAAAAGCTCCCCCAGTGTACTGCTGGTGAGAGAAGAGCCAAAGCATTAATTCTGCAGCTTGAGTGACTTAATTTCTGTGGACTTTTCCCCTTAATCATCTGCTGCACTGAAGATCTGTTTACTTCTTAACTGCTGAATAACAGCCTGGAGAAGCCTGACAGTATTAACAGCAGTTCCATTTGTCTCAGTTTCTACTTCAACCTGGGGCTAAGACCCCGTTTAATGGGGAAGAGGATTCACATCTGCCTCAGGGGTCTGACTTTGGAACTCTTTCCATTGACTGTGCAGGCGACTTTGGCTCCTCTGAGATGCATTAAAGTTCCATGCCAAATGAACAATCTCCAGAGTCAGTTGCCTTAGTCCAGATGGTAATTTCTGTGCCATAGTTGGGTTCAACCCAGATTTCTTTAGTAATCCCAACAGGATAAGGAGCCTTTCTACACGTCATAGGAAATAGTGCATTTTAAATTGAGGCAAACTTATTTTGTAAAAAAATTAAAAAGAAATTTAAAAAATTGCAGAAATATACACAAGTTGTAAATTAGGACTTGTATGGGTTGGGTTTTTTTGGGGTTTTTTTGTTTCTTAATTCAGACTCAGGGAATTCTCAGGTGTTGTTTAGGGACAAAGTGGTTCATTGGTTCATGATATTTTGGTTGTGATTCCTACCAGGACCATTAAGTCTGCTTTATATTTGTATCAGCCAGATTTGCTTTACTTTGCTGTGCTGGAAGGAAGCTTCTGTAGGAATCCAAGGTGTCTAATTTAACAGTTGTGAGGGTATATGGTATGGCAAGAGCCATGTGCATCATGTTTATTAAGCCTGAGCTATTGCAATAAACATGAGACCTGCTTTGAGTTTGGCATGGTGTTGTGTTTCACTTTCTGTTTCATGAATGCATGGGAATCTTTGGGACAGAATCCAGAAAGCCAAGTCTATTTTTCACAGCTATTCATCCATGGAAGAAGTGCAAGAAAAGTAAAATAGCTCAGTCAATGTCCATTTTACTTTTTCCCTGAAAGCAGCTTTTCCCAAGCCTAAAAGGCCATTTTTATTTTGGAGGACTTCTCTGGGACTTTTAAGTAAGGTACTAATTGTAAATAATTGCTCACAAGATGGAGTCATTTTCTAAGCCTCCAGGTGAGACTTCTTTTAAACCATTGACGTGGTGGAAAGCTTCTTGTATCATATTCTTAAACCTTGGGTAATTGGATTGCTCAACAGACTGTCTGGTAATCTCATAAATGGCATTTAATCACAGAGTAGGGCAGGGAGCTAATCTTTGCCACAGTACACATGAACCAGCTTTTGACCTTTGCCACCTTCAATAATAAGTGTCCTCAGGCTGTACCTTTCTGTACATTCTGATACTGTAGTTGTGCAGGCAAGACACTGAGAGTGTATTAAATCCTATGTGTTGCCACCTTTGTCAGCTGATGACCGCCCTGTGTGCCTGGAAATAAAGCCAGAATACTGGAAGCTTTACACAAAAGCCATTTTTGAGGTTCTGTGCTTCGCTGGAGTAGGGGTGATTATGGAAATTGTGAGCTGCCATATTTCTCCCTGACTCCCTGAAGCTGCAGGCCCTGTGTGACAGAAACTCTGACTGTGTGTTAGTGGAGTGTACTGAATGATGCACTGGATCCATGCAGAGCATTTTTACACTAGTGAGTGATTCCATGGCCAGTGATAACACTGACAAAAGTTTGTACATCAACTTGAACAGTATAGAAGTGCTTCAGCATATGAAGCAGTGGTAAAACATAGCTCCTACTCTGCTTGGGCCCGGTAAGAAAAACAGTTTTGTTAGCTTGGGAACGACATTCTTCTATAAATTATTTATGGTGAATGTGCCATACCAAAAAAATCCAAAAAATCAAAACAACCAAAACCCCAAAGCCCCTCAATACAAACAAAAAACCCCAAACTGAAACAGAATATAATATAATGAAAAGTTACAAATGACTTTACTCTGTAAGATGAGAGAGAGAAACCTTGATGGCTGAATAGGTTTTTGGATATACAGTAAAATGGCTCTTGGTGGGAGATTTTCTGGCAATCAAGGCATTTATAATACCTTTGCCCTTTGTTGTCTTATAAAATACAAACTCATGCTGCAGCACTGCCTGTCATGAGCTTGTCTGCCTTCCCTAGCAACCTATTTTTGTATAACTTTATATGAACAAAATCATTGAAATCATCAATGAAATAAAAAATTGTGAAGGTTGGATGGACAGTAGCCACACCTGTAACAGGATTGCCTGAGTCTTATTTTCTGAGTGGAAGTGTCTGCATTACATTCTGACCCCTCCAGAAATTATGTCTGTAGTTGCAGAGGATGCAAGTCAATTTCTCACTCCTGAGTTAGGAATTCTGAATGAAAGAATTCTAGGATCTTTTCTTTTGAAAAAGTGATGATGTTACAAAAGCTTGAGAATTAGCAATTTACTTCACTGGCAGTTTTCCATCATCAGCATTGTTAGGAATTAATTAAAGTGACATTTAATTATGCTTTGTGCTGGCTGGAGAGGTTTTCAGTGAAGCTTAGGGAGGTGGAGATTAAAAATTTGATAAAATGTGTTAGTTCAGTTAAGGAAAGTATTTTGTGGTTAGGCTCAAGCTTTTCATCAGAACTGAAGAGGAATGTGTGTTCTTCATTCTCAAATTCTCAGCCTCCCTGTGGGCTCAGGGTTCAAGCTGCTTACCTGGGCTGCAACGCGGAGCATTTTGTCTTGCTGATTTGTCTCCAGATCCTGCACTTGAATACACAGAATAACTAAACAGAAGGGCCCTGTAGGTTAGAATCGTAGAATCATTTAGGGTTGGAAAAGACCTCTAAGATCAAGTTTCCCTCCAAGCCGTATAACACCTCTACAGCCTGTGGCAGACTTTCTGTGCCGCTGCAGCAGAGTGTGCGGCTTGCCCTCTCTGGAGCGCGGGGCCGAGGAGCGTTTCCCGCGGCGCTGGAGGGCGCTGCCGCTCGCCCAGAGCCGCGCGGGGCCGGGGCCGGGGCCGGGGCCGGGCGGAGCGGCGGGCGGGGCTCGGGCGGAGCGGCCCCGCACGGGCTCGGCGGGCAGGTGAGTCCGGGCGTGGGTACCGTGGTGCAGCGTGGGGACAGCTTCCTTTGAAACCACAGCGGCCACTGCCTTCCGCCGCTCTGGTGCCTGTCCGGCTCCCCTGGCGCTGGTCCTGAGCGAGTCACCAGCCCTCTTCCCCAGCACCCTTTCTCCGCTAGAAGGCTCAGTGTGTTCTGGGATGTTGCCTTATCTCTGGTACAACAATAATACTACCATACAGAGGGGGAGAAGAGGAGGAAGGAAAAAGATATTTCCCCTCTGCTGATGCATTAATTTCAGTATGATGATTCTAGTTTTCACTGCCACTGACTTTCCTCATTTTCCTACCCATTGTAGTATTTTGCTCTTTACGTTATAGCTTGTGCCTAACAGTGCAGCCTGGGGTAGGTGCTTGCATCTTGTGCTCATGTGGAATCTATTTAAGACCCTTTGTGGGGCCTCATTCCAAACTATGTGCCCTTCAACCTAAACTCTGTAGCAGGACCGAGTTTTTGAGAGAGCCATTTAGATTCTTGTAACACATGGGAAAGTTTGGCAGCATTGTTAGTTGAGTGAAAAAAGCTGCGGTTGTGTTGCTGAATTAGGTACAGAAAGGTACAGAAAGGGTTTGTGTGTACTTTTGTCTTTTCTTCTCACCGTACCTTGCGCTGGCAAGGAAACTGAAGTTAGCCGAGCGGGGCTATGTGATTAATGCTATTTGGTGGCTAAGCCAGACGGCTCGGACTCGGATTCTGGAGGATGAGGGTCTGCCCTCTGTGACGCGAGAGGATTAATTCTCCCGAGCCGGGCTCCCAGGGGTGAAGCCGTGCGGCGGAGCTCCTTCCCGCGGCGCCGGGCGCTGCGGAGCCTGTCTCGGGGCGGCGCCAGCCTCCCAGGTAAGTGCTGCTCGCTTGCGCCTTGCTTGGGCTTCATGTTGCAGGATAACCTAGCAATAGCACTGCAGAATTCCGTTATTTTTTCTTAAGGGACTTGGGGATATTTTTCTATGACATAATCTGCAGGCAAAATGCCTATTCTTTAAAATTTGGTTTGTATGCAGCAATGGCTCTAAAACTTTTTGAGACTTCGCATGTCTGTAGGGATTAGTTAGAGGAGTGTCTTTAAGTCATCTGAGCAATTTCTGTCAATCTCCCTTACGTGAGATTTGGAATACATTATAGAATAAATTTACTCCCTTCATAATTCTAATAAAATGGAGAATCACTTATCTCATCTGGGAGACTTAGTTTCTGATTGTAACCAAATAAATCAACAGAAGTCACATAGATATTCTCAGACCCAGGCAGAGATTGTGTTACAAATGCCTTATTGTGAAATAGAGGTTAGGATAAAATACAGTCAGAAGATTGAAGTGAAACTCTTGGATATAGATCCTCATCTGTTAGTGTCTCATGCTGGGTTTTAATTTACTACAGTTAACAGTCTCAATAAATAGAACAGTCTCGCAACAGCAAAGAATCTGCATTTATTTCCAAAATATGTGGAACAGGTAGAAACTTGTCTCCAACAAAAGACTTCTGATTGCCTGAATAATAGCACAGATAATGTTACTGTTTAAGCAAACTCCTTGAAGCCTAAGGAGAGAGCAGAATCTATTGAAGAGAAAACAGTTGAGACTGAAAGCAAACTTAAGTGTTTCATTCATGCATATTGAGAAAAGGTCACTGCTAATTAATCATTCTTAATTATTGAGAATCAAGGAAGTACGGTCTCACATTTCCCCCATCAGATTTCTTTTCTGATTAGCGAAGAACTAAAGTCATCTGAACAAGCTAATAAAGTCCTCCAGGAAGTTGAGCTCATTTCCAATATTAGAATAAATGCTTTACCGACAAAAGAGGTGAGTTCATAGGAAGCTGATGGCAAGATTTGTTTCCCTAAATGTTCAAACCTTTGTTTTTCTTTTTCTAAAAGCACAAAAGAAGTGATGTCTTAGTGGTTATATCAAAACTTCCATCACTTACCTCTAAATGTTTTTAGCAAATTAGGAATGTTGGGAGTCAAGCCTGCTGGCTTCTGCCTGTGGTGTGCTTGCCTGTGGTCAGAGGAGAACCTTTAAAGGACATAGGTCCAACTGGTGGATCTTTTAAGTGCATATGTTAGTATTATTCATGAGTAAAGGATGATTTCCATATCAACTTGCTGAAAGAGCTGTTGAGATGTGGAGTGAGTATTATAATGATGTGATAATACTGGTCACTAAGCATCTATCTGGAAGCATAATGAGATTTTACCTTGTATTCTTCTCAGCAGCTGGGGGTTATTATGTTCTTCGAAAGCTGATGGGTCAATTCTGCATCTAGTCAGGTCAGGTGAATTTTTCCATATCAAGTAGATACAGGTACATAAAAGAGAACATGACGTCAAAGTAGATGAAGATAAGTCACAGTCACCACATCTAGACTAGAAATGTATTGTAGGTCTCCTTAAGGTTTTAACTGAGGCTGTTGTATAACCAAGAGATCATTAAGAAAATGTGTGTTTGCACACAGCCATTACCCGCCAGATATCCACAGGTCAGACCTGCAGCTTAGGTAGCAGTCACATTTAAAAAAAAAATCAATGGTAATTTGTATTGCCTTACCTATTAAGGCAAAAGGATAACAAAGGAGGACACAATTCAAAATTAATAAGAAACAGCAATTTTTCAAGTGTATGCACTAAGTGGTTGGAAGATGTTCCAAGTCTCTTTCTCTGAATACTAGTGTTAGAGTTCTGCACATCTGCTTGCTTTTCCTACTGTGCCAGTCTCTTGTAGAGCTCTGCTGATTACCTTGGCCAGCTAAGTCTGTTTTGAGATTGTAATGCATTATATCACATTCTATACGACAGGAAAAGGAACTTCCCCTTTAAAGCTACACATTCTATGTGAGAAGAATTTCTGGGGGTGGAGTCACTGCTTGAGCAGGCTGGATAAAAGCATGCAGGATTTCCAGCTGGCTCAGACTGCGATCGGCATGAACTGCAGCCTGCCGCACCAAGTGCTGCTCAGCTCCGCCATGGAGGGACAGCGGGACAGGTTGTGCCTACAGCCTCTCTGGGACTTTGTCACGGCAAGAGAGCCACTGATCAAGTCACCGTTCTTTCCAGTGCTGTTTTCTTTCACAGCATACATGGCTTTCTGCCTTCCATTTATTGCACTGGACTTTTTAAGCACTAGACTACCAGACTTGAGAAAATACAAAATCCAGCCACAGAACTACCCAAGTCTTGGAATGATGGTGCCTTGCATTATTCAAAGTGTGTATCACCACGTTGTTTTGATCTTCCCAGTGACGTTTCTGCACTGGTACTGGAGACCCATGAATCTACCGCTGATAGCTCCAGAGCTGCCTGAGGTCCTGCTGCAAGTAACAGTTTGTCTGCTGCTATTTGATTTTGAGTACTTCCTGTGGCATTTGCTTCATCACAAGGTGCCTTGGCTCTACAAGACCTTCCACAAGGTGCATCACAAGCATGTGTCGACGTTTGCCCTTACTACTCAGTATTCCAGTGTATGGGAGCTGCTCTCACTGGGATTTTTTGCTGCTATAAACCCACTGCTCCTCGGATGCCATCCTTTGACGGAAATGATTTTCTTCCTTGTGAACATTGGCTTGTCAGTGGAGGACCATTCAGGATACGACCTTCCGTGGTCAACTCACCGACTTGTGCCTTTTGGATTGTACGGAGGAGCACCACATCATGATCTCCACCATCTGAAATTCAAATCAAACTATGCTCCTTACTTCACCCACTGGGACAAACTCTTCGGGACATTCATGGAATCACATTCTAATTAAGAATGTTGAGCTGTGGACAAACTCTTATTTTTTATAGACTGAACTGAGACTTTATTTTTTTACAGACATAGAAGATTGTATATTTGAAGCTGCCTATAAAAGCAATAGCTATTTATAACAAATCCTCTTAATATATGTGTATTTGTATGTATACTTGGAACTGTGTGTGTTAAGTGACTGCAAATGGGAAAGTGAATATCTGTTACTTAAATTTGAGTCAAAGGTTTAAGGGAAGCATTAAGAGACATTCTCTCTCCTTTCCTTCTTTCCAGCTTTTATAAAGCCTGTATCATGTTACTGTATGATGTTTTATACATACGCCAGAACATTATCTTACTGTTGTAGGATGATTTATGATGTAAACAGAAAAGGTATACATCATGGATTTTGTGGAGTTTAATCTGCCAGAGAAAATTATTGCGCAATGATTTTGTAAAATATTGCTGCCAAGTCAGGGTGGTTGGTTAACTGTTAAATAATTTTGATATTTATATTTTCAACCTTGATGTGCTGTCTCTTTTTAATAGAGAATAAATATGGTCATTCTTTTAAAATTGTGTTATGCTTCATTTTATTAATTGTTCTTATTAGGAACAGATATGATTCCTTTTGCATAGGTGTAATTTGTTTGAATTATAGAAACATAGAATTGTTTAGGTTGGAAAAGGCCTCTAAGATAGAGCCCAGCCATTACCCTAGCACTGCCAAATCCACCACTAAACCCTGTCCCTGAGTGCCACATTGACACATCTTTTAAATACCTCCAGGGATGGTGAGTCAGCCACTTCCCTGGGCAGCCTGTTCCTGTGCTTGACAACCCTTTCAGTGAAGAAATTTTGTTAATATCCAATATCCAATATGCTTGTTAATATCCAATCTAAACCTGCCGTGCCACAACTTGAGGCCATTTGTGCTTGTCCTTTCCCTTGTTACCTGAGAAAAGATACCAACATCCATTTCAATTTCAGAGTTGCAGACTCTTATTATTGAAATATGGTAATATTATTTCAAAAGTGAACCATTCACTTTTTCTCCAGAGTAATATGTTAAGATAGTTTTCAATTTTGTAGAAACATAATACTGAAGCATGGAATTTAAAAAGTCGTGGTGAAATTTTGTTATTATATTTTTGAGACGCTGAAATAATTTTTACTTAGCAGCCCCTTAAAAGGGTGCATTGGTCCTTCACAATCACATCAATTAATAGTTACTTGGATGCAAAAACCTGGAAAGGAATATAAACAGGGTTTCTACAAAGTAGCTGGTTCTTTCAAGCAGCTTTCAGAGGGATAGAATCAAATCTTCAGGATCCTAAGACACAGAACAAAATGGCTATGTGTTGCTAGAAGAACAGTTATATAGAGAAGATCAAAATGTAGTCTCACAGAAGTCACACTGAAAAAATTAAGCATGAAGAGATAAGCAAGCCTTTGATGTCTCATTCAGCAGAGATCCACACAGAAGACTAATGTTCACATTTTAATGCTGGTAATCATCTATCCTGTATTACTAATAAACTTCCCAGGACAATGACGAAAATAGAGAAAGCACAAAAAATGTAGAAAGTGTGTAAAGAGCACTTACACATCATAATCCAAAAATGTCTTTGTCCTTCTGTTATGTCTAGAGGGTTCTGTGACCTTACAGAGGCTGTTTGTCCAGTCGAAGAGAGAACCCTTAGTATTTCCAACAATGTGAATTTATAAAGGGAACAGCACTTTGAGACACTGTGTCTTTTTGACAACAGGAAATAATTGTCATAAACATCTTCATAAACAGTACAAAATGCTGCAATCTTAGTACTTAAACACTCTCTGCTCTCTGGATATCACAGAAGAGCAACCCTTCTTTTCCTTCCTAAGAATATGATGCATACTGAGAGCAAAAACGGAGGCTTAAAATAATCCTGGAATCTGCCATTCACCTATTAAGCTGTGAGAAAGAATCCCCAGTCTTTCTGATGGTTGTAATCTTGAATATTCTGGTGTGTTCTAGAAAGAGAGGGAAGTATTCTTTCTTTTCTGCCAAATGCAGGAGGCATTTTTTCTGATTTTCTGATCAATTTTCTGATTTCTTTGAGCTGTTTATCCATTTTGAGATGTCCCAAAGTTATACCTTCAGTTCTAGAAATCCCACTTAATTCAGTTTGGCAAATTCTGAGCAGCTGGCAGGAATAATCTGTGGTTTCAATTAGTTATATTTTATACTATATGTTGTAACTGTACACTGTAATGCTCTGTTTCATGTACTATTGACTCTCTGAGGAGGCAAGGGCAAACCTAACTGGTACTTGGATATGTTGCTGTAAGAAGACTATGAGCAAAACCCACAAGAAAGGTTGTAATGAAACCCATGGGGATTATTCTGCTTTTTGTATGAAGAGTTGTTATAGTTTTTGACTCCTGGAGAGAGCTCTAGTCAGCTGCAGGCAAAACTCTGCTTGCTCTTGTCAAGTCAAGTGAGATGATTGTCTGATTTGGCATTGGCAATGCTGGGGATGATCAAACTGGCAATGGAAGGAGGCCATGTGCTGCGCAATGATCCTGCCTGCTCCTCCCTCCCTCGCATCCTCAACATTTGCATCACTTCAGACATGCACCAAGAATGCATTTCCTCAAATATGGAATTTCCCCCAGCTTATATATGTACCTAATCTCTAGCCAATCAAACCTGGAACCTCAGTTCAAAGGCTCATTATTGCAAGAATTGAAATACTTTAAAAAAAAAAAAAAGTTGCTAGATGAATATTTGACCAATATATGTCTGGAATGAGTTTTTTGAATCCTGTACTAGAAGTATCGGTATTTCATCCTCATGACATAATTCTAGGATATTTTCCCTATTTCTCCAACACTTTTGAAAGTAACTTAGGTTCTAAACTCTGAGGGATTGAATCCATTTGCGTGTTGTGTGTACTTTGAAGTGCTTTCTGTAGCAGTGTACTTTAGTCTAAGTTTGGTTGTGCATGTGAGAAAAACTCATGAGCAGAAGACCCAAACAAACATGTAACTTCAGGCCCTTGCAATTCAATGAAAACATATACTGGAGATAAAGCAAATAAGTGTTGGTTTTTTTCCTGTTTTCATTGAAAGCTCAGCATATACTGCACCACTGAGCGTGGGAGGACAGTAAGTTCTGTGTATTGATAGTGCTGAGATTTAAAAACAAGATTTTATAGATGTTACTTCCTATATTTGCATTTCCCCATGGTCTTTACCACAAGTCTTTACCAAACAAAGGGAAAAGCATGACACTTGCTTGTTAGGGTTTATGTAAGAAAAGCAAACCCAACTTTCTCCCTTCTGTTCCAAAATTTTAGCTTCCTTCCTCTTTTTAATGTGACGTGGTGTTCCACACAGACTTCCTATCTAATCTGCCGAAAGCTAAACTGTGGGCATTTGTGAATAAATAGAGGATGTTTGCAGAGACCTTTGATGCTGTAAAATGAAATTTTTTTTGCTTCTGATGTTGTTCACTTTATATCTTCAAAATTTAATAAAGCTCAAAGAAATAAGATTCTATGCATTTCTCGATCTTAATTTTTAGATACATGTTAAATATTGGACTCTTTGTCTACTCTTGTGAATTGCAGTAATTCCCAAATTCTCACTGGCAATTTGGTACTATACTTCTCTTAAAATTTGGTCTGAGTCTTCCAAATGATACCCAGCTTGGCAATTTTGAGATAACAGTACAACAGGGCAAAGGGACAGGTTTTTACTTAGTGGTATTTTCACTGCTGCTGGAAAGTGGGCTCCACACGTGCTTCAGAATGAGCATATGATGCTTAGAGCCATGCTGAGTCGATATTCAGCTCTGGAAAAGGCCTGGTCCTCCCTCACGTTGATCAAGTGCAAGCACTTTACAGAGGAAAACCGACACAGTTCCAGTCTATAACTGTGATTTCTTATGATTTTTTGTGATTTGAAAAATGATCTGTATCATTAATGGATTGAGTGACTTGCTTAATCTAGTGTGGTATCTGGATTAAATGAAAAACTAGCACCTCTTTGGGTAATGCCATCTCTAGTTTTGAAGCAATTTGTAATGACAGAACACTTAATTGTCATCTGTTGCCCCTCAATATCATTGGAAGGAGTGGATTACTCTGATGTGGACATCTTAGTGGACTCAACAGTCACTTCAGTTTTACTTTTGCTTTCGTGCACAGGTGTTAAGCTTCCACTATTACCTGCCTACATCCATCCAATCCTTTTTGAACCAATAATGGTTCAGTATCTGAAAAAATTATCTGTCTTGGACTCTCTGAAAATATGAACCCCCCATTGTATTTGTTCACAGATTTCCTTGGGGGAGGGACTGACTGGAGTGTGAACCAGCCATCACATTTACATGGAAACCACGTCAAAGGCCCTGGCTTTGCGTGCTCAGATATTGAGGCATTGCTCAGTACAATCCAACCTTAAAGGCCTTTGTAGCACAGACTGGAGTTTTGTTTGCGGCATGGTTTTCTTGTAAAAGCAACTGCCAAACAATTGTTTTCCAAAACTTAAATGTGGTTCTAATTTATGGAAATTTGAAGTTATTTACTGAAAAAAACTCTCACACTCCCCCCCAAACCAGCCAGCATAAGCATTCCAGGCTTTAAAGGGAACAGAACCGATGCAGAGGGCCCTTTAGCTGTGGGAAATGATGCTGAGTTTTTAATCCTTCTTTCCAAAGTGTCTTCTTCTTAAAGAGAAGATTTTTAAAGCTTACTAATCACCTTGTCTCCCAGTCTGGAGTGATTGCCATGATCAAGGCTATAGGTGCGGAGAGGGGAAGAAGAGAAAGAATGGGAAAGCAGTTCCATTTTTGTCCCTGGGGCAGAGCACAGTGTGGTCAGCTACGGATGGATGGAGGGTTGCACTGATCTATCCTTCCCACCGGGGCACAGATGCTTGCAGACCTCAGGTTATTGCTGCTGGAACGGTACAGGCTCCACGTACACACACAGCCTTTCCTTATCGTTATCTCTTTCTGGAAATTCCCACAGTAGCAAAACACAGTGACCCGCAAGAGGGAACTCCACCTTTGGTCAGCATAAATGCAAATTTATTTTTGTGTCAACAGGTGTAAGATTACGTTAAAGAGATCTACAGGCACATGGGCTGTAGCACTTCTTCCATGATTTGAGATTGCAGGTTTTACTTGTGGAAAATCAAAAAGCCAGCAATCCAAAGTGGATGGTTAGTGGACCAGACAGGGAGAAACTGTTTTGGTTTCAGTCTGTTGAGAGAGACTGCAATACTACAGATATGCCATTTAAAGGGATGTGCTAGCTATGTTTCCAGGGACAGTTTAGATGGCACATACTTTTATTTGTCCTCAGAACTAAGCAGCAAACAATTCAGGAGATTAAGTAGTTCAAAGTTAGGGATGAGCTATAGAGAAGCCATTTTTAAGGTGAGAAAGAGGCACCCTCTTTATCAAAAGATTGTGAAAAACTGCTAGAAATTTTGTTGGTGTCTGTTTACACACCTTTGCAGTCATTGACAGAAGCTGTGAAAAGTTACAGCCTTAAGGAACAACACACATGGGTAATTGCACAGCCCCTTTAAGGGATTTGTTTACAAAACTTCTGGAACTAGTCTAAATAGCTGAGACAGTGGAATTTGTCAAGCTATCCAGACAAATGAAGTCGGGAAATGGAATGACTTGGAACTGCGTGAGCAGCTCCTCTGACACTTGCAGCTTACAAAACCTGTATGATCAGAAGTGGCCTTCTCAGCTGAGCTTACAGAAAAAGCAAAAGCCCACCAGCTGCCTTCCCTCTGATTTTATCCCAGCAATCTCCATTGCTGTTCTCTTTTCCTGGTAATGCCAAAATACTTCTGAGCAGCTGCTGACAGCCTGCTCTTGTCCCCTAAGGAAACTAGCTGAGTTGTGCTGGCTGCCTTGCCAGGTTTGCCATATTTTATCCCTTGGATGGTCAGATGATCACTCTGAGGTGCCTGCATCATTTGAGAATCTGTAACACATTGCATGTACAAATCCTCATGCAAATAGAGGCTTATCCCTCATAACCTGTCCTGGAAAATTATGAAAAGCCAATCACTCAGTCTGGCCCTTTTCCACTCAACTTCAGGCAGGCTGGCTCCCATTTCAGGTGTTTAGTATCAAAGTCTTTCCCCCTGGGAGTGGGAGAGCTTCTGTCACCTTTCACCCACCTCTCTGGAGCCTATTTGAGCCCAGCCCAGCTCAGAAGGGCAGGAGAGAGGATTTTTCTGTCCTGGCTCCTAGTGTAGGGAGGTGTTGGTTTGGCTCTCTGCTCACTTTAGTGACCTAAACTCACACTGGACTTTGCTGCTGCGGTGGTGGGGAATCTCAGATCCTCCTGTGGTCTCTTGGCCGGGGGTAAGCCTAGGGCCAGGGCCTTTGGAGAGGAAGCTGGGCAGACATGGGTGGTGTGTGAGGGGAAGGG
This sequence comes from Acanthiza pusilla, assembly GCA_036630365.1. Classification (NCBI taxonomy): domain Eukaryota; kingdom Metazoa; phylum Chordata; class Aves; order Passeriformes; family Acanthizidae; genus Acanthiza; species Acanthiza pusilla. The sequence goes on from JAXCHO010000234.1 coordinate 16,986,299, forward strand.
GCTCAGGCAGGGCTGGGAAAGTTGGGTCAGCAGGGCTGGGAAAGTTGGGTCAGTAGGACTGGGAAGGTTGGGTCAGTCGGGCCATGCTGGTGTAGAGCTGCGGGATGTGGTGTCAGAATTCCTTGGAAGCAGCAATTCCAGAGCCATCGGGCCTAACCCAAAGCCAGAGCCTCAGGAAGGTTAATAATGCCTTATTAGCTTTGCTACTATTGTGGTGAGGAAAGCAAAAGATTATGTAATCACTTGTTCTGTGAGTTTGATTGTTTCCAGTGTCTTTTCTCTGCTCCCACAGACGTGGCTCATCTCAATTCAGCTGAATTCAGCTCATTCATGCTTGTCTGATGTTTCTCGTGACTCACCTGAGGAGAATTGCTTTTCCAGTTTGTGACATTTCCATTTAGCATTATGTAGCAGGCCTGTTTCCTAAACCAGAGAGCTGAAGCCGAATCACTGGCTTGGACCATGCAACTGTCTGGTGGCTAACAAGTCTATGTAGCAACACTCTTTTGCAAGCACCGTGAGTGAGAGTTTACTGTTTTGTCTGCTTTCTAGCAAATCCTGATGCTGTGCTCATAACTAACCCCCACCTCACCCCAGTTAAACCTGGGCTCTAAGCCTACTGCTCTGCTTCCTTTTCTTTCTGGAGATTAATTGCATAGTTTAGCCAATATGCTGTATGCATTTCTTTTTTCTCTTTTTATGACTCAGATTTGTATCTTGAGTAATTAAACTATTTTTCAGAAGAAAGAATTTCATGTCCCTCTGCACTTGGCACAGCTTGCAGAAGAGCACTGTTAAACTCTGAAAGCTATGGACAGATAACAAAAGAGCAGAGCATGTAAAATGTGGGAAGGCACATGCACTGAGCCATAGCAGCACAACAAGCTGATTCTCTGTTTTATTTCCTTTGTCTATTGAACTTCAGCTTACTGCTTCGCTGCTTTTCTTTTAGACCTCTTAATCATAGGGTAGTGGGATAAATTAGTGCTTATGTGCTAGCCATCAGTGCTCTTTCTAGAAGTTAGACATCCTGCTAGATCTTACTATTCACAGTTAGCACTCATTTGATTACTATTATTTATTTATGATATTATTTTGAAACTCTGACAAAAATCTAGGTGCCAGGAGCTATATAAATAGAGGAAAAAACCTGTCTCCCAAGAGGCTAAGGCCATGTTATGGGCCTTCTGCATTCCGAAGTTACTTATTCCTGGTGGCTACAGTGAAGTTTAAAACCAAGACTGAAGAAATCTATAATGTGTATTATGTGAAAACTGTATTTACTTCTTTGTTAGAAGAATTTAATAAAAACTTTCTCATTGCAGACGTCTAAGTTTGATTTGGCAGTAACTGGTCCTTTCAGATACCTTAAAAGCTGATGGGTGTGTAATCTACAAAGCACTAATACTTAAACATAACAAGTAATGGGGCTTTACTTTTTTTTTTTTTAAATTTCCTAGTGCTGTTCTTACAAATCTTGATTATTTAATGTAGGCGTAGCACCTACTAAGCTTTCAGCTGGCTGTGGCAAGGCACAGGATTTAGAAGTTTGTTTTGCTTGTTGCAATGTACCTCAAAAGTGGTGTAAAATCCACTGTTGTAAGAGATTTCTAACGATTACGCTGTCATAACTGTATACTTGAGGTACTTCTGCCTTTTAATGTAGAATTCCTGACAGCAGCATAAGAAAAACAGCATAGAATTCAAGTTTGGACTTAAGTTGAATGAAGGTAGCTGGTGTTCTGTCCAACTACCTGTGACAGTGGCTCTCAGGGTACATCTGCATTTTCTTTCTGATTGAGTGGGAATTCCAGGATAAGGTTATTAGAAATGGATGTGTGGCTGGGGATTGTCCAGCAATATGTTTGGTGATTGTACAGCTCATGATAGTGTGTATATATTTCCATTTTATTTCTATATGCAAACACATACATATAAATATTATTATTTTATATATATGTTAATTCCCCCTTGCTTTTTTCTTTGGGAATTTACATACATACGTAAAAAAAGCTATGGCATATAAGGTGGGCCATGATACGGTGTAGAAAGCTGGAGATGACAACAAACCAGAGTCATGGCTCTGTTAGAGACAAACATCTGCAGGAAGGACCAAGAAGGAGCAGTGATGGGGAGATATGGGCATGCATGCTCAATCTCAGGAGCAACCTGAGGGTATTTCCCCCTGGTAAAGACATGCTGTCAGAGAACAAGACAGTTGAAACTCGTGTGGTGGTAGTGATAGTGTCGTTTTTCACTTGGTTTCAGAAGGAAACAAGTTATGCAACTGCAGCTTATGTCAGTCTTCCAGTAATTTGTGGGCTTGTTACGCAACTCGGCAAAACTGGACAGAGCAGGAGAGGTCCCAAGATACTAAGTGCTCTCACATTTTGTGGAAATCACTAGCTGGGCAGAGGCAAGAGGCATTTGCACCATTTTAACTACCCGTTTAGGGGAGGAAGTGACCTGGCTCACTCTGTGTGAAAGCAGTGTGCAAGCCCTGCACAAACATTAACTGCAACCTGTATGCTCTGTTCCTCAGCTTAAGGCCAAGGGAGATACAAGAGAGATGGTCTGGGTGTGTATGTGTGGGGTGAGCTCTGGGGACACAGGAGAGGGGTGAGGATTTTGTGGGATGGTACAGAAAGCCTGGAGGTAGCTGGAGATACTGCTGCACCAAGGAGGACCTGGCAGAGCTTCTGTGGTTTTTGTGGTTGTAGCATTTAACTCATGGAGTTAATAATGCACAGGAAACAAGGATTTACAGCTCAAAAACAGTTTCTTTGGTTTGAACTACGCCCCTTATTTTTCACTGAAGGGAGTGACAAAGAGGAGCCACTTCATGATCCCCACTGAGCAGTTCTGCAGAAGAGACCTCTTGATGAGCTCAGCCGTGTAACGCTCCTTCACAGGAAGGTGAACTCCAGGGCCATGACGCTTACTTGTGAAGAGGGAGAGCAGCTCTTGGTCAGTGCTGAAGGCAAGGGAGTGGTGACAGACTGACCACAGGGAAAACTGACTGGTAGGAAGCTCGGAATGAATCCTAGCAGGTAGCTAGCTTCAGAGCCCACATTATTTTAGCGCTGATAACTGTAGGCAATGAAGCTTTCCTACAGGATGTCAGCAGTTCTAAGTGGAAGCACAGAAGTTCTGTGATGTAATTGCATGGGTATGTAACTGTCTGTGTTTTTAATAATCTCTGAAAAAAACCTGTTTCTGATATCATAATTGCATATATTTTTCCTAGGTCAATCACTTCTTTTTTAATATGTCTAGTTTCGATAAGTTTAAGATGCAAGATTTCATGATAATAATGTAAGCCAATGAAAATCTTGGGAGTAGGGACATTAATTATTGAATTAAGTCATCTTTTATGAGAAGAAAGGTATTCCAGATTAAATGGATATGAAATCAATGTGAAGAATTTCCTTAGAAATTGCAAATTGCTTTTATTTGTCTTTGAAAACTACCAGCCCTCACGAGCTCAGCACTCCCAGTTCTGCATCCCCACTTCCAGAAAGCCTTGCACAGGGTGGTTCCAGTGCACTCCCCATACTGCCTTTCCCCTTCTCCTGCTCCTACATCTCTTAGTGCTTTCTCAGAGGGGGAACAAATTCTGCAGCATATCTGAAAATGAAAACTCCAGCTCTTTGTTGAGTTTTTAAAAATTTTTTTCAACCTTTTTGTTTATATAGTTTCTCTTCAGCATTTTGGTATCATCTTGACCAAGTGACAGCTGGCTAAAGCATTGTGCTACTGGTTCGAGAAGTCTCTTTTGGAGATTGGTGGGAACAAGCTGCGCTGACTTTGCTTGAGCAATACTCAGAAAGAATTCTGCACTGCCTGCAGGTGTTGCATTGATCTGAGCTGTGTCATCCTGGCTGATGTAAGTTCTTTTGCATATGGAATAGAAAGAATGGGGGGAAAAAACCCCAAACTGAGTGGGCCCTAATCCTTTCTGTCAGGTAGAAGCTTGGTTTGGCTTGCAGCATGTCAAGATGAAGGTTAAACCTCCACTTCAAGAAAAAGGAAGTGCTGATTAAGACTTCAGCAATGTTTCCCATGAGCCAAAATTAACGTCAGAATCTGGAAGGGTGGGGGGAAAAAGCTTACTCAAAAATACAAGGATCTGAAATGTTTTCTGGGGTTTTCTCAACTTTGCAATGCAAAAGGGGAATAACAGTCTTTAAGGACAGAAAGAGAAGAACTTTTCTTGTGGCAAAGTGGGAGTTTCCTATTCACGTGAAATCCTGGGTTAGACCTCAAGCTGCATTAAAAAGGTAGTAGAACAAAATCTGTGGAAAGAACTAGTGCAAACATGGGCTGAGGTTAACTATCTCTGCATTTGCAGCAAGGAGAACTGCTCTGTGCCGAATATGGATATTTTTGTACTCATAGTTCTCTTGGATGTTTTTCCCCCCAACCTTCTTTTTTTTTTTTTTTTTTTCTTCCCTGATGCTATGCCACTCTGCAATGCTAATTTTACCTCCAAAACCTTTCTGGTTCTTGGTCAACTTTACTCTCAGTCCTCCTTTTGAGGAAATGAAAATTGAGAGCAGTCAAAAGTGATGTTAGTTCACAACTCTTCTAATCACACACTGAGGAAATAACACAGTGTCTGCCAAAGCATTTCAGCTATCAGGATTTTGGGAATCATATCGTTAGCCACTGTCAGCCTTTTATGAAAAAAATCACTCAGGAATTTATACCTTTTAAACTTTTGGATAGGTTATAAAACTTTGGAACATTTATTTTCTGGAAATTGGGATAATTGAAATATTTTCTTGGAGATATGCGCAACTGTAGCATATCCTAAACTTTACTGTGGCTGTTAGGTGACTAGACTTCATTTGAGTGAAATTGCTTCACAGGAGACCAGTAATTAAAAATGAGCAACACAGATATTGAATCTTAGCCATAGATCTGTGCAGAATATGTTCAACTGGTATTGCCTCCATCCATTTTACTCTACAGGATGCAGGTTGGCCAAGGTGGAAAGGAAAGGCTGGATTCAACCTTGAAGAGGGTCAAGCCATGCTAATGATGTGATGGTCCAGAATTGTTATGAAGAATGTGTGGCTTGTGTAGGAAAACTAAGTGGTGCAGATAGAAGATTGAGAAGAAAGAAACTCACAAGTGGTCACCTAGTGATGGACTTGCTTTCTGTCTAGACGGTGAAGCTGCAGTTTGAGCAGAAAATGTGCCTAGTATCCAGGGTGACCTCTTTCCCTAATGGCTGCAGAAACAGAGAGCCTGTCTCTTGCTCCTTTCGCAGTCAGGTGAGCTGAGGACCAAGCAATTAAAACTGCTCAGTGCTGGGATGTATCAGCTTAGTGACATGCAAGTATTCAGCAAGGAATTAGATTAACTACATTTGTCTAATATAAGAACTTAGATAAACTTCATTTATCTAAAGCTCACTCTGAAGTGAAAACAGAAAGTGAAAACAGACTTATTGTTATTTCATTGGGATGCAAAGCTCTGGCACTTCATTTCAAAAATACCTGTTATAATGTTGTTTTGGGTTTTTGTCCCTCAGTGCTCTACTGTCCCCCCCTGCTGCCTCAGGGGTACAGTCTTGACCTCCCTCTTCTAGGGACCACATGGGAAAGGTGCCCAGATGTGCAGAGCTGTCCAGAAACAGCTGCACACAGCATAACACTAAAATCAGAGCTTTCTGTGACTGTAACGGCCTCACTTGGAGAAACAGTAATTTGGAATCAAACCAAGTGGGATATTTTAAGGTCCATTTTTAAGAAAGAATGTTATATGATCTGTTTCTTGACATTTTTAATTTTTATATTAATCTCAAATTCTAAGTTTAATTTGAAAACAAAATTAAAAGCATTTGATTTTGAAAAATGAAAATTAATCATATAGAAGTGTTACTTAAAAACCTGACTTTTTTTCTCAAACAAGCATGATAGAAATTTCCTAATTGTTTTTAATAATCCAAAGATGCATATTTTCAACAAAAATTTAGGTTTATTCTGAAGAAAATTGCCTAGCTTCTATGTGATGATTTAATGTATGACATAATCTCTGGAGGATATGTTCTTGTGTTTCAACTAAAAAAAAAAAAATGTTTTCCTTTCTTTCTTTACATTTCTGTACTTTGACTTACCTTTTGGTATTGTATAACAGCCAGGAATGCACACTAGACATCTATTTTTTGCATATTATTATGGATAGTTGAAGCCTCATAAGCTCTTCCTAGTTGGACAACTGACAGTGTGTATTATGGTTTATTGGATATTTTAATCCCTTAATTTATTTGAATGGATTATTTGATGTCAGGAGGGAATGAAAAAGGCAGTTGACTTTGAAGGTGCTGTGCAAGATTTTGACACTGAGTTTACATAAAGCAGATGCCGAAAATAATGATATTTCTGCTACTGGGTGCTCATTCTACTTGAGGCTTATTTCGGCTTTGTGGATTATCTGGAAGCAAAGCCTGTAAATGCTGTTTCTGTTTTCTAAGAGTGTGAGCAAAACCCTGCATCCTACCACTGCTAAAAGCAAATGGTAGTTCTGCAGTTTGCAGCTGAGTCATCCCTGTGTGTTTATTTTACAGACATTCTGAGGCTTTTTTCGCCCTAATTGCTGTGGGTTATTTTATACCCAAGAATTATTTTGCCACATACAAAGCAATTTAATTCCTGCTTGCTTAAATTGCTGAAATCCTGTTCTGATTGCATGTCTTCTGATTTGACAGGAGTCATAACCATAAGTGCTAGATCCTATAGAAAATATCACATGTAATTCAGATTGAGGCTAATTATCTGTTCTTTATTGAAGAGGTCACTAAAGCTTGCGTGAGTTGGGTCTACAAAGCTCTTTTGTTGAACTCTGCTCTTTGCTGGAGGCCAGTGTAATCCCTAATTGTGTATTCCACAAACAGGAATAAGACTGAGCAAGGAATCCCTCAGAAACATGCTGGGCAGGGCTGGATTAAAGAGCTGGAGGACTTCAGCCTGTTGGAAATGGGCTGAAGTGGAGGGTGGCCTGTATTTCAAAGGACTTAAAAGTCATGCAGAGTTCAGCAGCCTGGGACACTGCTTTCTGCAAAAAGCACAGTCAGAAACAGAGCTGAGGTTCCTCATGGTTTAAAAGATATTTTGAATGTGAGACTGAAGGAAGACAGTGTGTCCTGGCATCATTGCCTTTTATTTTCTTTACAAACAAAAATACCCCACCCCCCAGTATAAAAATAAAAGGGAAAAAAAGAAGAAAAACAAGCTTCTGTGAAGGCAGATTGAGTAGGTTTAGATACTACAATTTTCCTTAAGGAGGAAAGAGACAAAATCCTGATGGGTTCTTTTGGTTGGGAAACCAGCTGAACCATGGGGAATGTGGAGCTGAAGGACATGAACAGGGAGTAGAACTGAGCACAGTGCAGAGGAAAGGAGGTTGGATAGCAGGGCTGTCAGATGGGATTTATGAGGGAGGAAGATGGTTTAAGGTGAGCTGCTGGATCCCCAGAGAGGCTGGGGAGGAGGCTTGTAACAATTGATTAAAATAATTTACTGCTAAATTGCCTAAGACAACTTGTCTTTATGATGTGGATGCCCACAAGGAGGAAAATGAAAGTGTTCTGCAACAGTGAGTAATTTTTGAGTGCTTATAGAAGCATTTTCTCACTTAGAAGTTAGAGTAGCATTCCCTATCAACTCAGCTTAATTAGAAACATTCCTCTTATGTATTAAAAACTTAAAGGAGGATACTAGAAGTTGTTAAATAAAATAGATCGGCACCATCACCTTATTTGTCCGTTTTGCTAAAAACTGTAAGTTTCTTGCCACCATAAAACTATGAATTATTGCTTCTCTGAGAAAATCTTTATACTTTTAAATCTTCATATTATGAGAAAGACAGCTTTTTATGGCTCTATGCTAATGTACTGTTCCACAAATCATTTTAGGATAACAGTAGGTCTCTGGTTGGACCTGGCAGAAGGCTGAGGTCTGCCAGATAACTTCCCAAAAGAAGCAGTCGAAGACTTCTGTGAGGTTCCCGTTGTACTCTGCTTTTGAGGTGAACTTAGAAATAATGACAAGGAAAAACAACATATTAGTGATAATAAGTATGAAATGACTCATCTCCCGAATGTTAATAGACGCTGACTAATAACAAACCTAGCAGCAGGACCAGGAAATTAACTGACTTTGTTGGGTCAATTGGCTTGCAACACTCCTGCCCATATTCAAACAGTGATATAAAATATAAATACACAGACACTTCTGTGGAAAAGAAGTTCTACTGCTCACACTTTCTAATAGGATCCTTTCTATCTTCACCCAAAGTCCAGCTCTTAACCCACTATCTTTATATGTTGATTTTTAATACTTATTTTTTAACAATTAGAACAGAAAATCAATACGTATCTGTGAAAGTGGATTGGGATAACCATTCCCTTTATGGGCTTCTGGAAATCTAGGTCAGAGTGTATTCAAATTCTGACTGATGTCATCACTTCTGGGGGCAAAAAGTCGAATAGAGCAAAGCTATTTGCACTGAATGTCAAATCAAATGCTTCCCATACTGCGGGTTTTGATGTTCCTTCATGAGCAGCACAGATAATGAAGAAGTGTGTGACACAATGTCTTTATTGTACAAATGACTCTTGGCACTTCGTCTTTTTATTCTTGCACGCAGATGAAGAGGCTGCTTGGCTGTCCAGCAGAGAGTGAGCTGCGTCTTGGCAAAGATGCAGAGAAAGCAGAAGGGTGGAGGAATAAGTGTATGTGTGTGGTGCAGGTCCCTTTGATTATGGCACTGTGAAAATTCATGTGCTGTGCTCAGCCTGGTTAATGACACCTTCTGTTTCAGTTGCTACAAACATTTGACTTCAGCTCAGGCCCTGAAACCCATCAGCTCTCTGAGGCTGGCACAGAAAAAAGAGTTCCCTGAGGTGTCTCAGTGCTGTTTGAAACAAGCCCTGCTGTGAGCAGGAGGCTGGACTCTACAATTTCCTGCCAGCCTCCAGAATTACATGGTTTCCTCAGTTTTCCACAGAGGCCTGAGGCAGCCAGGTTAGTGCTGCTTGTGCCAGGCACTGCTGCTCCCTGAGGGAGATAGGTGGCTTCTGAATTTTCTCCAGATCTCTGCCACCGCCCAGTATTTCTCACCCTTACCTGTGCTCGTCCTTCACAGTTGGATAAGGGGCAATGGACCCCAGCAGGACCAACTCCCAAGCATAGAGGCTTTTATGTCACTTTCTGCTAGCAGGGAGATGAATTGTTTTTTAACCTTGACTTAGTCCTTCACAGAGTTACCAAACTAGCAGGGGGTGATCTCGGACAGGAGTCCTGCCCCCCTTCTCCCCGTTCCCTTCATGATGTGATGTGGTGGCATCCTTCCTTCTCTTTGGTGACGTAGTTGAAGCAGGCTCTGCTGCTTTCCTTCACTCAGCATCTGCTGTGAGGTCCCTGACCCTTTGAACTTGCTGCTGTCTGTCAGCACAGTGTGGGTAGGACAGTGAGCACAGTCGTCTCAACAGGAAAGTCCTTCCTGGGAAGCTGTGAATCACTTTCTGGGGCTGCTGTCATGATTTCCCTTCTTCACCGCAAGCACAGGAGCTCCTGACACCCACTCAGCCAGAATGGGGCCCTGCCAGCAGCTGGGGTGCATCAGTGCAGGGGTCTGCTCCAAGTCCCCAGCAGCCCAGGGAGCTTCGTCACAGCTTTGGCAGCTCCTGGGAGATGGGTGGGAGAGGAGCTGAGTATTGGAAACAACAGGAATATCCTCTTTAGGGGAGCCAAGCTGGAAGGAGAGCAGCTGTGAAATTTGTGCTGTGCTGGGGAGGGATTCAGCATCCACAGCCTGGATCAAGAAGGCTCCTGGACATGCTGTTAGTGTTTGTTTATTGTCAGAGTGTCCAGGAACTGATGGATGAAGACCTCTGTTGTGGCTGGAACTGTGTAAACACATGGTGCCTACAACATCATTTCTTCCTCTTCTCACACCCCCTCCTAGTGCATGCACTGGCTGTAAAACGTGGGATAACAGGAAGCTCCAAGCAGTTGGAAGAAGGTAGGGGGGCAGTTTCTTATTGGTGTGCCATGGAAAAAGGGTTGTGTAACCATGGAAAAGGACATTTTGCTCCAGTTGAAAGGGTGCTCCTTGCAAGCATGGGTTCTTTTGCAAGAGGTGCCTTCCTGAGATGAACAGTGGTGATGAACAGACTGAATGGTGCTGGGAGCTAATCCTTCTGTGCAGATGGAGTGATAGGCAGAAATCAGGAAGGCCTTGAAAGGTAGGATTAAGAACTTCAGTTTTGTGTGGGTGTCAACAAGGAAAGGATGTGATGGAGAAAAGATGAGACAGTTGATCTTTTCAGCTGCTCTCTAGGTGAACTTAAGCAAGACAAGACTGTGCTTGGTAGCTCCCGAGAAAAGGGTGTTGCAATACTCGACATGATGACAATGTGGGTAGGTTTTTTTGGCTGTCTCTTTGGGGCAGGAAATGTCATAGAAACAGCTGCTATGATTTAGGGGGGGCTGAACCTGAAGACTCAAAGAGGAGCCAGTCTCCAAGTCTCTTCCCTTGGTTTTGGGTAGACAAAAGGCATAACTTCAAGTGAGGAGACAGGAGCATAAAAGGAATTAAAAGCTGTATTGAAGATGCAAATACAGTAATAGTCTTTTTGCTTGTTTGGGAGCACTTTGCAACAGATATCTGAACTTCACTGTTCCTTTCCTGATAGCTCTTTCATTGTTTATGAGCCTAAATCATCAGCCGTTTGGTCAGCTACTTACTGAAGGTTTCTTCTTTTTGCTGTCAAAAGCAGAAGTTCAATAATTAATGCTGTACTTTTAGTTAGCTTTACTGAAGCTGTCAGTTTGTAGTGAAGGGAAGCAAAAAATTTCTGTAACATCTAATGTTATATGACTGATGAGCGGGTGTGTTTACATGGGGTTAGTTGGGGAAGTGGTTGATAGCTCTGGAAAGCACAAGGGAAAAATAGGGGTTTGATTTAGATTAAAAGTTAAGCATGTCTGGATAAAAGTAAGCAGTTGGATTGGAGCTCTTATTTTACAGGAGTTTTTAATAACTCTTTGTTAAATAGTCATGCCTATGGTCTGCATTACAGTTTATTGGCACACTAGCATGTCACATTCCTAGGTGGTTTTATTAGGAACTTGCCTTGTAACTAATCTCCCTCTTCCATTATATGTTACTCCCTTTTCAGTTTTATGTACATTAGATTTCAGATTGCCAAAAAACCCTCTGTTATCTACGTTGTCATAAAATTGTGATAACAGATAACACTTACAGGTGGATGGTAGAGCCTGGCTATCAGGGTGTGCCTTGTACATAGAGAAAAAAAACGAGGGATGAAAGGAAAGGGTACCAAAAGTCAGATATGTTGAAGATAGACTATGGTTACAATACTTATTCATAGGAATATAGAAAATGTCAAGAACTTGATATGTAAGCAGATTGAGCAGGCTAAAATTGTAACATGTGTTTTGTGTTTTTCCACTGAGGATAAAGTGAAAAGCAGAGGAAGAGCTAAATGGAGTTTACAGAGTGTGAGATGAGAATTTAGAGAAAACAGTGGAAATCATAAGATGAAGAGAGAGTTCTGGACTACACTGTAGCATATGCTTCCCAGTGATTAAGAAAACCAAGATTAAATATACTTCTGTGAACCCCCAAAATTCTGAAAAATGATGTGTGGCGTTTGAGTGCTGAGTTTCCAGTTGCAAGTCTAAAGCAGGGAGGGTTTTAATGTTTAGTTTTGTCACATTTTGTTTCCCTGTGTTTGATCTGAACAAATATTATGAGTGAAAGTGGTTAGAGTGTTAAAATGTACTGTAGACTATTTATAGTTTATCAGATACCAGTCAACGTTAAGATGAATCAGTGCTGAATGATGCAATGACTCTCACTGTCTTCTTAGCACCACTCAGTTTTCCTTTGGCAAGGGTTTGTTGCCGTCAGACGTGCAATTGAGAGGATGATAGCTTCTCACAGGCAAACATACTCTTACAGGAAACTGTGTCTGTTCTGCAGGAAATGTGGAGGGAATTCTTTTGAGTTAAGCAGACAGTCTGCATCTCCTGTATTGGAATACCCAGCATCATCCCCATCAAATAAAACACAGAGGAAAACATCAGTCCTTGATTTTCATTTAGAGGCAATTTCTGTGATTTTATTAAATGATTAGGTTTGTTTTTTTTCCAATGTTTTAGAACCTAAGTATCATGTTTTTAAGAAAATTTGTTTTGGTGAAAGCATAGAAGTAGGTCTTGCGGAAGTTTTAGTCTAGCCCTGGAAGTTTTTTCACTTGCATAATGGATTTGCAAGTTTGATTGTTTGTTTGCCAGATGCATTAGAGACTTTTAGAGTTCTGACAGATGGAACTGTAACCAGAGGCCTGTACAGCTGGGATGTTTACACTACAGTTTGTAAATTTTCCCAGATGAGAAAATCCCTTGTAAGCCCACGAGAGAGTCTGGCAATTGAAGTATGTGGTGTTGTCACAGACATATCAACTCGTGAGATATCAGCACATGTGAGTAGTAGTGGTGTGGAGCCAAAAACATCTGCTCAGCTACAGGTGAGCTGAAACTTTTATTTCCCCTCATCTGGCACACAGATGCCAGGCAGGCAACTAATCTTTCACATCCCTGAATTCAACTGCCAGAGGAGATGGCTCCCATGTCTGGATGACATGTGGGTTAGTCTGGTCCTATTCAAGGCAGGATGATGGCATGAGGGAATTAAATAAGGCATTTGCTCCTTTCCTGCGCTGGAGACCAGAGCTCATCAGAGCAGTGACATGAGCACAGCTCAGCAGTCCCATGGGTGATTCTCTTGCCTGCCATTTCTAAGTGGCTGGGAAGGAGGGAGGGATAGATCGTCTCCCAGTAGCTTCCTTGAACTTTCTGAGTCTAAACCTAATTTCACAGCTGGAAATTTTTTACTGATCAGAATTAGATCCAGACAGTGTTATCTTTTGTTTAATTATGATAAATTAGTCCTATTAAGTGCAAAGCACATAAGAAAGGTTGGTTTTTTTTGATCCAATCAAATATTTGAGTTCATTTCTCATGCAGAATGACGCACAGAAACACAAGAAGCAACTTGCAGTTGTAAAGGTTAACATTAAAATATTAAAAAATCAAAGTACATCTTTAGACATGTTTAACACTGATACTTGAACAATTCATACAAACCAGATTGTAGGTAAAGCCATTTGTTATAGAGATTGGCAAATATCCCCATAGAGACTCTAACCTTATCTGCTCAGCAACCACAAGAAACAATGGAACTTTGCGTTACCTGTTTTTATTATAAGCTAAATGGGAGAAATTACTGAGCCAAACTATCAGAGTAATTTTTTTCAATTTGACTTCAGAGCGAGCTTGACTATAGATAAAGTACTTTGTCTGGTTGGTTTCCTCTGATTACAGCATAGCCTCTTTAGGGTAAAAGGAGCAAATACCTTCTATAGGAAAATATGAGCAGAAACCCATGAAACCTGATGTGGGAACTTTGGCAGGTATAGTTCATAAAACTACATCTAAATAGTTTCTTCTTTCTTGGTTTCACCCTGGCTGGAGTATTTACTGACTGTGCTGTTTTTATATTTCCTGCTACAGTTTTCAGTGTACAAGCTGTAGGAGTTAATTTTTAAGAAAAAATTTCCCAGTGGTTCATTCTGTCAAAAAGTTCTTCTGGCTTGCTCTTGAAGATAGAGCATGCAGTACAAAACAGTGAGAAATGGCCGTGTCATGAGCAGAATTTCATAGCCTAGTGGCCCTCTCTGTTAAGCACGACTCTGCATGGCTTGTGTTTGCCCTTTGACATCAGAGCGCCTTGGGAAGCGCAGCATAGGAAATGAGCTGCCTCGCACACAGAAGTGTTACTTGCTTCCTTGTCCTGCGTTGTGGAAGGCATGCCTTGCAATCAAGCTCAATTTTCTCTCCATTTTAGTGGTATCTTTTAGTGCTAATAGGTTCTGGTTTATGGTTTAATGGGTTACTCTAGTGTTAATAGGTTCTGGGAGAGAAGCTCAGAATTGCTTTTGCTGTGTGGATAGTGTTGGGTGTGAGATCTCTCACCATTTTCAGTGTGTAGGAGTTAATGCTCCAGTCTCAGGCGAGGAGCCAAAAAGGCCTTAGCTCCTACAATAAATGTAGACAGCTCTTGGAGAGCTCCTGCTAGCTCAGGGAACCTGAGATGTCAAGATCATCTTCAGCACATGGCCTTGAACATAACTGAAAAGGCCCTGAGCTTTAATCTTGTTTTACCTATTTTTTAATCCTGATTTACATATACTTCAGTCCTGATACGTATGCTGTTAAATTTTCTTTTTGCCTGGCATGGTCTAAGGTTTCTATGCACTTGTCAAAAAAGAATGTCTCCACTTAAGAAAGGCAGGGGTATATCCTGGAGAAGTGACCAGTACTTGGTATATCTCAGTGCCTTTCTGCTCTTAGGCCACTGTGCTAGTGTTTCACCACCCTCACTGTAAAAAACTTTCTCCTTTTATCTAGCTTGAACCTACCCTCTTTTAGTTTAAAACCCTTACACCTTGTCTTATTTTTACATGCCTCTGTAAAAAGTTCCTCTCCAGCTCTCTTGTAGCCCTTTTAGGTACTGGAAGATGCTATAAGGTCTCCCAGAACCTTTTCTTCTCCAGGCTGAGCAGCCTGAACTTTCTCAGCCTGTCTTCACAGGAGAGGTGCTCCAGCCCTCTGAGCATCTTTGTGGCCCTCCTCTGGATTTGCTCCAAGAGCTCCCTGTCCTTCTTATCCTGGGAGCCCAGGGCTGGGCACAGTGCTCCAAATGAGGTCTCATGAGAGTAGAATAGAGGGCAGAATCCCTTCCCTCAGCCTGCTGGTCCTGCTGCTTTTGATGCAGCCCAGGACACAGTTGGACCTCTGGGCTCTGAGCGCACCCTGCCAGCTCATGTCCAGCCTCTCATCCACCAATCAATTACCACTGCGTAATTAAGTCTGAGAAGAGCACTTTGGGAAATGGAAGTGAAGCTTGAGGGGTGGAAATATGGAAGAATTCCTGCAGGAAATATTGCTTATGGATCTCGTGGCT
Organism: Acanthiza pusilla; assembly: GCA_036630365.1. Classification (NCBI taxonomy): domain Eukaryota; kingdom Metazoa; phylum Chordata; class Aves; order Passeriformes; family Acanthizidae; genus Acanthiza; species Acanthiza pusilla. Next base: position 17,001,362 of record JAXCHO010000234.1, read on the forward strand.
GCAACCCTAATCTGTATCCTGGGATTTAAAATCTCTTAGCTTGTAAGAGGACACCACAGGCCAAGTTGCACACCGAAGCAAATGTGACTGGTGTAATTGTACCAGTTCCCAGTCTCAAACGGGTCCTAGCAATTCCAGAGACTTCCCTTGTTTTTCAGTCTTTGTTACAGATAACATGAAAAAATGTAACCAAAGCTGCTTTTCCCCTTTTCCATTGTTTTTCCTATCTTAACCTGATGAATATCAGATGATTCTGGCCTTTGGAAACACATGTATTTAAAAAATGAGTTGCTCATTATTCATTCAAGAATACAAATAGTTCTGTTAGTAATATTTTTCTTTTTCTATTTTTTTTCCAAATTAAGAATTCATTTCCAAAATCTACCCAGGGTAAAAAGCAAGATTTGTTTGCAATTTGCTACAACATTTGTCTACTATAGAATTGTAATTCATGATAGTTAGCAATTCTAGTTTTGTGTCAGATATGCCTTTTCCACTTTATGATTCTGTTTTCCTTAAGTACCGTGTTAGTATAGAGGATGTACCTTAACGCTTCTTAATACTAAAAGTTTTAAAAGTGTGTCTGTCATAGACACTCATTTCCTGTCTTGAAATTATTGTTTCAGAAAATTTCCCCCAGTGTGTTAAGTAAGATCTTTATTTTCGTCCTTATCTTGAAGTTTTCTTAGGATTTTGGAAAAAATAAAAATAACCCTTTCAGGGTAAAGATATAACAATTTCCAGAACAGCTTAGCAATAATGCAGTTGTTGAAACCACAAAGTCTCACAAGTAAAATCACAGCTAAAAAATGTAAACCAAACAATCTCTGTTATGTTTTCATTTAAGAGAAAATGCTCCTCACTCTTATATCAGATTTCAGACATGCGTAAGGGAAAGGATTGTGCACTTTTCAACTGAACTAATTCTCCTGAATGCTCCTTATTCTGGAGAATATCACCCATTCCAGTACCACATTTATGTCTGCTCCATACAGATTTATTGTTCCTTCAGTTTTTTTATCAATAATTGCTTATTTGAAGAATTGCAAAACATCTTTTACCATACTCTCCCAGAACAGCACCTAGACAATTGTGGTCACATCCTGAATATTCCTTTTGCATCATATCCAACTTCTTAACAATGGAATTCTGAGAAATTTAAGTAGAAAAAAACCCCAGTTTGTCTCAATGCAAAGAGATTAACTATTACTTAGTTCAAGATCGATGAATAGAGCAATACCTTGTGAATGATTTCTTCAGCTGACTTCACAGTTCTCCAGCTCACAAATCTTCTGGCTTACATTTTACTTGTTATTATTTTCATTGCCAGTGTTATTGCAAAGCCAGAAAAAAGTAAAGTAAGAAGGTTCTGTTTTGACCATAGCACAGAGTAAAAGGTTCTGGCTTGACATAGGCTGCACTTTAAGGTAAAACAACACAAGCGTCTGGGGGACCAATGTGCAGAGACAATAGGGCAGCAATGATCACCAAGAGGGATGGAAGTCATTGCATGCAAATTGTTTTCAATATTCTGTAAGTATCACAACAAGGGAAAGTGTTTAACAAGGTACTTGAAAAAGAATAGTAATTTTCATGTTGCAAATATTAATGGAAAGATCCTCCAAGTTTCAAGTGCAAAGTGCATATATACACAAGGGCAGAAGCTTAAAATGTAAAATGTAATGATTAGACAACAAGTGTGGCTGGCAGTGGAAGCTGTAATTTGACCTTGATTTTGTACGAGAAATGGTGAATATAAATGGATTTTGTTATGAAAAGTCTTGAAGGGGGAGATTAATAGTCTCTACTTGATGTACTACAGCAAAGGAGAAATGCAAAGAGGACTAAGTTCTAACAGAGGAAACTAATTTTGAAATATCATGTGGACTATGTAAGAAAAGGTCAAGAATGTCTTTCTTTAGGGGAAAGATATTATAGTGATGACTAATTGAAGAGCAAGTTTTAGATATGTAAAAGGATAACACCTCTTGATGGTGTTGTACAAAAAGAATTTACAAGACTTAGGCATGACCTCAGTCTGAGGACTTATGGACGAGGCGGTGTCAGAAATAGTGAACTGAATGTTTTAGTGATGTCACTGTACCTTATGCATTGTGACTGTGAAAAAGGATGAAAGACATTCAAAAGGGAATTTTGAGTTCTTTTTAGATTTTGGTGGGTTTGAGAAGTAATCTTAGTATCTCCAAGAAGATGCTTGACATATGAAAGGAAGTTTTTTTAGGACAAAAGTACCTGGTGTTCAGGGGTGGATCTGTAAACTGTCAGAGGAGACATGGAAGCTGAGTTTGTAAATCTTCTGATTTATTGAATATGGGGTATAAATGGAGAGGTGGAAAGGATTGTAGATTTATAATCTTGGAAAACAGCTGACACTCAAAAGGCAGAAAGCATCATATACTGGTTTAGTGGAGGATTAAAATCCAAACTTGCTTTCACTGTTGGGTTCAGGAAGGATGGAAGTGATGGATTGTTGCATGAACACCTAATTTTAGCAAGGAAGAAAGGAAGGAAGCCAAGCAGACTACACAGCAATTTAACCATTAGAAAAATAAATAACAGCATTTGTAGGAAGTGTATAATGTTTTGCTAAACCAGCCGAAGCTGTTGGAGAATAGCACACCTATAGCCTGGTTTTATTCAGCAATATTGGATTGCCTAATAGAATATAATATTTGAGATAATGTTTGGGGTTTTTTATTCTTATAGCATGTTCAAAACCCAAATATGTAATGTAAGGTTGGTAATTAATAAATATTTCTATCCTTCGAGCATAGAAATAAACATTGCTTCAAAGCAACAGTTTGATATCAAAATTATATGAAAACCTAGAACCCACAATTTCACTTACTTTGTAATAACTTTGGGACTCTTAATGTTTGCTTTTTTTACCTTCAAAAAGCATTCTTGCTTGTCTTCTTTTCTGGACACTACTCTTGGTTTTGGTGAAATTGGTTATTGGTTTCAGTTGTTGCGAAAACACTATTTGGGGGCTTTATTTTTAGGTCTGGAACTAAAGATAACTCAAAGTGTTAGTATTACAAAACTTAAGAAACAAAGGCATCTTTGCAACACATCTAGATGAGGCACAGTATAGAATTCAGAGTTAATTTTATTTTTAAAGTTAATTTTATTTATAATCTTACTGTATAATTAATATTTAATGCATTTATATAGTATAAAATTAATTGTGGTAATTATATTAATACAAACACTATGACATTTTACTAACATTATACATTAATATTATATTTTATAATATTAATATTTAAACTTATTTTAAAAAAATAGTTCACTTACTGAGGATTTACTTACTAGCAGCTAGACTTGGTGAGAGCAGAAAATATGAAAGACATGTTTTACAGTTTAACTCCTGAAAAACATAAGGACAGATTTTAAAAATTGTTGTGCTGACCCATCTATGACAGGTAAGTAAAGGAACAAAAAATAGCAAAAATTATGTTTAAGAAGTATTCTCAGGAATTATTGGTGGTTTGGGTTTTGTTCATGAATGACTTGACAGGAAGTGTCTTAGCATGCAAGTTCCTTCATTCAATCATTTTCTTTCAAGTGCAGTACAAAAGCTTGGTTCAGGAAATATAAGGGCAAAATGTAATCAGCAAAGTGATCCCCAATGAGGAAGTGAAATTGTTGTCATAGAAATTCTGACTAGCATTTCTTTCTCTTTTATTCCATGAACTACACACAATTCTTACATCATTTGTCTAAAGTTGACACTGACATCATTTTATGAGGGCATGAGGTAACCCTTTTCCTGTCCTATTCCTTGTCTCTCAAAGTGCGCTCTCCCAAGCTGGATCTGCTGCTGTTCCTTAGGAAGGTTCCTTTGGAAGGCTCTGCCCAACTGGTGCAGGTACAGCTTTTCCCTTGAGCCTGTCTTGCACCCGTTGGGGAAGGCTTTGAACCTGCAGCACAGTGGGAGAGAATGGCTTACTCTAAATTTGGTGGCCAGCTGGGACATCTGTGTTGGTGCCAGGGGTAGTCTGTCGTTTGGGATTAAGCTTAGTGTTTGAGGCTGGAGAGTTACTCATGGGAGCTATAGAAACAGAGCTGAATGACTGCTTCAGAAAGTATTTTCTGTAGGTCTGGTAGTGGCTAAAGTGCTTAATCTCTGGTTATGGAGATGAGTAAATTAATGTTTTGGTTAGAGGTGGTGGAAGAAATCATCCAGAGAGGATGCTTCTCTGCTGGATATTGTCAGGTAGAGTGGGATCATAAGCACCTGGGAACAAATGCCTTATGCTAATTTCTTGGGGATGTTGAAATATCTGCTCTGTATATTTAAAATTGTGTTTGGGGACAGCATTTGAGAAAGTAGAGCTGGGAGACCAAAGTTTGTTATTGATTGTTGTTGTGATGCCTATGAAGAAAAAAAGCAAATACTGTGATCTCTGAATACAAATGTCTTTCATTGCTTTCTCAAACATTAATTCCAGTCCAAAAATTCAAGGTAGCTTTAGCATCATGTGGTACCTCAGCCAACTGCAGGACAAAGTCCAGAAGGGGCCTTGACTATTTAATCAGGAAATGTTTGTGGTAATGCAGCTAGAGAGATCTTCTGTGGCCAGTACAGATTGTGCTGAGTTTGGGGTCTGCTGAGGGTGGGGCTTTGGCTCAGACATAGCCTTCCAGCAAGAAAACCCCAGAAAACAATAATAGCTGATGGAAACCGTAGTGACTGCAGAGAAAGGAGACTCCATGTTGCCTGCAGTGTCTGAGATACTTGGAGAGGGCTGTTCCAGGCCTAAGGGCAGGATTTGGGAGGATTTGTTTGATTTGGTTGGGATGATAGCTGATCATTCCTTTTTAGCTGAGAGCACCTGTTTCCATTTCAGCTTTCAAAGTCCTTAGGTGAGAAGTATGAATGATGTCTAAATGCAGATCAAGCCAATCTGCTTCACGAACATCAACCCTACAGCCTTAATTAACTCTGGAGTATTGAGCTGCCTCAGCTTGTACACCTGGACTGAATTTTCTTGATGTCCATTGCTCACTTCTGAGGATTTCAAAGTGCAGGTTTTTGGTTTTGGTTTTTTTAACAAAAGAACATTTTAAGCTTTAGCTTCTTCTTATTATGATGCTTGTTTCCTGTCAGCCCTGGCATCTCTTGGGCTTCACAGTTTCACCAACACAAAAAGCCTCCACATATTTGTGGGATATGGGAGTAGGAATGTGTTTTCACATGTATAAGGATCTATGAAAGTGGCAGATTAATCCGATGAGTGTCTGTCTGTGTGGGAGGGAGGGAAGAGGATGTCAGTGTGTGGAAGCTGATATAACTCCTTCAGAACAAGGAAGTTTCCCAAGTTGTGCAACTCATCAAAGATGATGGGATTTATCATTTTAATCTCTATGGCCAAGGCTCTTGGAGGAACATCTAGTAGATAGTTTTACTTCCACATTGGAAGAGCAGCACTTCTGATGCTGAAGTGGGGCTCCAAGGGATTTTTCTCTCACTTTGAGGATTTTTAGGAATAATTTAAAGTAATTTGGATTAACGTGAGAACCAGCCTGGCTAGATATAATGCAGTACAATCTGTGTCTAATATCAAATCCATTCCTGCCATAAGAAATCTGTTACTTTGAAAAATAAGGGTGAGGGATTCAGTATATATGAGAGGCGGTGAGTTAGGGTTACAAACATATTTAAAAAATACATTTTTTCCACTTGACAAAATGAAGCATAAACTCGTTTGTGCACAGGTGAGAGAGGAGCCTCCTTCTATCAATGGGTTTCTTTCTGTTGGACAGCTTGCATCAGCCTTTGCTGACATTAACAGGGAATAGGCTCAGCAGCAATGTGTCTTCTTTCTGCATTCCAGAAAGTGCTAATTTCCTGTATAAAACTGACTTATTATGACTATGTCAGATTTATTTGTATGCCATATTGCTGTTACAAGATTTGATGCTTTCAATTTTCAGAAAGAACAAACATCTTGCTTAAAACTGCAATTTTAGTCCTACCAAGAGAATGCTTCAGCAAACAGTTTTTATTATTCTGATTATACCCTGTCTTTATGATGCTTAACTGTAATTATGGGAAATCAGGGAATTTTTCTGCTGTGGAAACATAATAATAACTTCTGTTAGTATTTTTAGATCTGTTTTGAAAATATAGTTATGAATGTTACTTTCAAATCTCACATTAATCAGATCTTTATATGCTGGGAAACTCCTGGTTGACAGAGACAGCCAAAATCTTTTTAGTGGGGTAAACTAATTTGCATGTTCCTATACTGAGAAAGTTGGAGGTTTTCAATTTTTTTTTTTTTTTTAGTGGTAGCAGAAAGAGATTCCACAGAATAGGAAAAAGAAAAGGAAGGCTGGGAGCAGCAAAGCAGAGTTTGGGGTGAAATAAAAGGAAATAAAGGGATTCTGAGAATGAGATAAAAGTAGAGGAGTCAGTTTTAGATGAAGGCAGTGTTGCTTCTTATTTTTTCTGCTGTCCTTTTGTCTCCTTCCATGCTGTCTCCCCTGTGCCTCAAGCGCCCCTTGCTGCTGCCATCACTCACAGGCCTGTCCCCCCTGCAGCTGCCTGGTGCCACCACCATTCCAAGCAGCTGTGGCCACACCTGAATTCTCCTGCTCTCTGCACCTGTTTTAATGGTTGTCTTAGGTGACTGACGCTCTCGGTCAGTGCCAACGCAAATGGAATATGTGGATTGTGACACAGAGGAGGTCAGGTTGGCTCAATGATCTCAATGGCCCTAATGAGATCAAGCATCTCAAGTGGTCAGGGATCAAGATGCTTGAATGTTGGATTCAAGTTCCTAGATCCCTTCCCTTACAGAGAAAAGCACAGGGTGACATGAATATGAATTATCTTCTTTCTGTGATATTCATAAGTATAAACATTATGACCTTTTGTTTGTCTAAGGGCAAAAGGAATCAAGCAGAGGATTTTAGCTTTGGAGGAAATGGGGTAGTTAAGTCCAACTTTGTTTCAGACTTGAGATATGGACCACTGAAAAATTTCTGAGAAAGCTGACCTCGCACATAGCCGATCATACTGAAACCAACTCTAATTCAATGAAACCCAGGATATTAATCTCTTTTGCTAATCCCTTATTTAACACAGAGTTTTTGGATAACATGGGCTCCTTTCCTGAGCAGAGACAGTGTTGTAAGAGTTTGTTCAGTTGAGTTCAGGCAGCAGAGCTGGAAGAAACACACCAAATTTGAAGAAGTGTATTTTGAGAATATATTGTCAGAGCTGTGTTCACCCAAGTGATGAGCACACTCAGCTGGACTTTTTGATATTTCAAGTACCTCTTTTCTTTCTTGATAAGTATCTGAATCTCTACATAAATCTAAGTTACTATCTGACTGTTTAGAAGGCTAATAACAAACTGAGAAGAAACAAGATTCTTTTAATCTATGAGAGACTGAAAATGTGCCTTTTGGAAGACAAGGATGAGAACTTTGCTGTGTGCAGCCTGACCTGTTTCTTCAGCAGAAGTCTGTGCAATGTATGCTTGAGCATGTCCTTGCTAGGAAGGTGTCCATCTAACTATGGCTCTGTCTGACATGTTTTCCAGAAAGAGTTGGAAAATATTTAATTTACTGTGGAAAAACATGCGTCAAAACACAAGGTAAACACTTCCTTCACAGAAGAGAGTACATCTAGAGCTAAACAGATTTTTGTGGAAAGCTCAATTTCCAAGGAATCCATGAAGAGTGGTGAATGTGTATATCTTGGAAATGTTTCAATTGCCTGCAAGGAGAATTTAGGGCTTTCGTCAGAAAATACACAAGGACTCGGCCTCCAACGTCCTTCAGACAGTGAAAGCTGGGAATTAGGTTGCCTGCTCCTGAAACTTATTTTACCAGGAGATATGCCACACAACGTTTAAAATTGTGTTGAGAAGGCCACTGCAAAAAAATCCTTTGGGTAATGTTCTTTTCCAGCAAGACTCCGGTGTTAAAATCCTCATTGACTTCAGTGGGAGCTCATTTTTTAGCTTCACTTCAACAAAGCAACTATTCCAGAGAAAATAATTGTGTACATCAAGTGTTGAGTCTTGTTTTCAGCTGGGGTTTTTTTAAGCATTAGGGAGAACTGTCAGACGAGAGCTTCTGAGATGCTTTGTGTAATACTCAAGCAGTTAATCTCGCTGGTGCATCACTTGACCCCTCCTTTGGCTTTTCCATTCTGGAAGCCAGCTGGGAGGAACTTGAGAGACAACAGGCACTGGTCTGGGCTACTTAAAATCCATTCAAATGTGGGCAATGGCAACTACAGCAATTACCCTCAATTAGTCAGTGGTCAATTAGCAACTGGTCAACGATCTGACTGTTTATGTGCTCTTCCCTTTTCATACACAGGAAAAAGCTCTTTAGCTCAAGCTAGGTATGGATTAACCCTCCCAGCATCACTTATCCCTGAAAGTATGGAGAAGCACTTCTGCAGGTGGGTGCCAGTTTTACCTTGTCTTCTTGGTGGGTATAGTGCCTGTTGCCTTTCAGCTAACTATTTCCTCATTTGGACTTTGCAGTAGTGGGCAAAAAGGCTTTGGGACATCACACTGGCCTTTGACTTCTGAGAAATTTGCAGTGGAAGCTGGGTGGGTTGGAAGATGACAGTTACTTCTCCTTCTGGAGGCAAAAAAGCATGAGTTAAATGTCATAGTAGGCCTTTCCGTTTTCATGAACATGTTAAAGTAACCCCCATGAGCTTGATTTGGAGTATATTAGGCAGGGGATAAAAGGTAGGAGAGTACTATTGATTTACTGTGACTGTGTTTGGCACTTTGTCATGCAGGTTGGTTCCTGCCTTTTAAATGGTTTTGTTCTTGGCTCTGAGACAAGGATAACAGATATTCTCAACACCCTACGACCATAAAAGTTTTCTATTTGGGGAGCTATTCAAAAGGCTATTCAGATTGTGTGTCTTTATGAAATAAAGAGTGAACATTGTTTTGTTATTATATTCCTTTGCAAGAATAGGCAAGTTGTAGTGAGGGCAGCAAGATTTTTTCCCTCTTGTTTCTGGAGTAACAATTTACTTAAAAGTAATAATCTCTGCAGTGAGCAGTTCATAAGCAGGTCAACCTGGATAGTAAACTATCGCATTGTTTTGCAATTTTTCTTATGATGAATGTGTCACTACTCTTGCTATCACTATTTTATTAGCAATTTCTTCCTGAAGACATTGTATTCATATGCTTAGTATTAGTGAAAATATTATTCATGAGTATTGCATAGGAATTTCCCCTACCCTTAAACTAAGTTACCCCCTGGCCACTGATGGCAGTCTGCATCAGTGGCTATCAGAACAGGCAAGAGTAAGTCTTGAGGAAAACTAGAAGCGCAAGTACTGACAGCAAACATTTATATTTAAATTTTTATCATGTTCCATCTTTCTTACTTAGCAACATCAAAAGGGTTCTGTTGAAGTGTCTCTCTTGTGTTGAAGTGTTGAAGTTGCGGGTGACACAGCTGATGTCTTTATTTGAGCTCCTGGTGACATTCTAGGTACGGTCACAAAGGCAGGCTTTGTCAGAGGTCTCCTGCCTCTACTTGCCTGTGTGCCACGGCTGTGGTTTTGGATTTAGGCTCATGATCTCAGGTGTGGTTTAGTAACATTACTCTGTTTGTTTTCCTCATGAAAAAATGTTAAAGCAGAGTGCCACTTTTTCTCAGAAATGTGCTGTGCCAGTCTATCCTGTTGTCAGATTAACAAAGTTGCCTACAATGTTAAAATGCAGAATCTTGTATTCATTTTCCTGTGGTCTCTGCAGGGCTCCTTTTCGTTATGTTGGTTCCCTGGTGATAGTGTCATTGGAAGAACAATGTGTATATTCAAGACTAATAAGTGATTTTTAAGTTAGACAAGATTTATTATATTAATGGTTTCAGGCAAGCCAGTAACAGCAATTCATCTCAGCAAACACTGTTATGTAAACACAGGAAAAGCTAAACTTTACTGCATTTTCCTATAAAGGCAATGTTTACTGACAAATTGGATGTCTTTATTTAAATTATAAAGTATATGGATTGTAAATGAACATAATATTTTTTGATCAAGTGCCACACGAAACAATTACCTATATTGTGACTAAACATTACAACTTATTTAATACCACAGAAGCTCCTATTTCTTTGATGCTTTCCCCAAAGCACAGCAAGTACTTGAGGAAGTTGTAGCCAAGTCCATGTATTAACTCCAACTGTGCATTTCAAAGCAGCTTTTTCAGAAATTTTGTTCTTTCATTATAGAGTTGGATAACACATAGTTTCCAACTCGTTAGAACAGTTGCTTCATTTCCAAACTTTCTCCTACTCTTGAATGTGTGCCTCTCCACTGCACACAGTAGGATGACCAGTTTCAAGTCTGAAGTGGTCTTTTGAGTGGTTGTACTCCCCCTCAAGCCAGTTATTGGGTAAAGTCAGGAGTAGGGAAGGAGACCCAGGGAAGTATTGTAAGAAAATAATTGATATCTACATTGGTATCATCTTGCAGGGCCATCTGAAAATTGTCAGTTGTGTTGAAAATCCTTTCAGTGCCTTTTGTTGAGCAAGTTGAGAGTAAGAATAAGGTTTTTTTCTATAGTAATACTCATTGATATGACCAGAAAAGTGGAATATGTGCTGTCCTGATGTGCCAATCCGTTCCACTGACAGCAGTGGACATCTGTGACAGCAGGAATAACCAAAATGTTAGGGTTCTTTTGTGAGGAACAGCAAAGCAAGTGGGATCTAATCCCAGAAAATTCTTGCAGAGTGGTCATCCTAGCATAAACAATATTGGGGACAGCTGTAAATCAAGGCCAAATTAAATTTCATTTAGGAAGCAAATACTATGATGTCAGAGAAATTTGTATATGTTTGCTTCATTTGTAGACGAGAGATTGAGCCTGCTCCCAGCTGCTTCTGTCATCACTTATCAAATGTGTGAGCCGAGACGCCACAGTTTGGCAAGTACTGAGATTTAGAAAGTGAGATTAATTTGGTTTCAATTTTCACTGTACAAAACCCAACACCCTTTGTTTTTAAGATTCACTAATTCTGATAATGAGAAATTTTTCTATAATATGTTTATCTCTGACAGATTCTTCATGTCACTCACTGTAATACATATATTTATTTTCTTCACCAAATATAACTAATCTCATACTTTTTGTGAAAATTAGTCTTCCACTGAGGGTTTAATGTACTTATGGGAAGAAGGTCAGCTTAAAAGATTACATTTCCCAGAACCAAACGAGGTAAAAAGCCCTTGATCTGTCCAGATGTTTCCTCTAGGAGCATGCCCTTCTCTTTGGGATTTCAACATGTTCTATGAATCACTAAGTTGTCCCTTTCAGTGTTCATGCCTTTGTTAGACTACTAAAGGTTTCCTTTTTGGTGAGAGCTGAGTAAGTGGAATACACAGACAAGAGTTATTTTTTTTGTAGTCTAGATAAATGTTTGTTCTTCTAAGGTTATTAATGAGATGATTCCTCATGTTAGATATTAGCAATCTAGCATTTCCTGTGGTGGAGTTTTCACTATCAGTGCATCTAACACCTGCTTTCAGGAGCTCACACCACTTCTCAGGTATAAGATTTTGTCTGATTTTGGTTTTAGCCTTTAGATCTTCCTCTGTTCTTCCTTTCTCAACTTTTATATCTAAAATACTTACAATCCTTACAGGTTTTATCCAAGAAATGGATATGGCTGTCTTCCTTCAAATGAGCAGCCTCAAAGGTGAAAGACTTTCTGCCCATGTCCGTATTCTACCTGAGCTGGCCAGGTGCAAAGCAGGCAAGCACTTTGGGTAATCTTGAGACTGATTCTTCATTTCCATATTGCCTCTCTAGGTAGAGATGATTTGCACTGAGCCCATTCTTTATGTTGCAAAACATGTATTTGTATGGGAGGGAAAGTGGAGGCATTTCTACGAAATTTGTAGGAATGACTCTGAATTCTCTTCTTTTATGTCAATCACATAACATCACTGTAATAGTAGATGAGATAAATGGGGTCCAAACAAGATCACCTGACATAATAAATAGAATATTTTTTTTGGAAAATTGAATTGTCCCAGAGCTTGCCTCAAATTATATAACAAGCGCATAACTCTCACTTGATCTAGGATTTGGTAGTTCTTGTGTCTGTGTGTGTGATTGTCTGCAGCTCTCCATCAGTGGCAAAAAAATTCAAGTTCATTATGGGATAATTTTGAGGCATCCACCTATCATCTGGAAATAGCACTTCAGTATTACAGAAAAAGCCAGTGTTGCTTTTTTAGGGCAGGAATCTTACTTGGGTGCATGATGGTGGTGAAAACACGGCATAGTACCACTCTCCCACTGAGCTTTAAGAAATGGCAATCCCTTCTAAATTGAAAACAGTCCTCCCAAATTCTTCCCCATGCTCCTTGCTCTGGAGGGAGCCATGAGGCTGAAAACCTCTGCAGAGTCTGTCTCTCTGCAAATTCAAACTGAGGAGTAAAATCATTACAACACTGACAGGAATAATGCTATGGATGGGGAAAGAAGGGGGGTTTTGTCAGGCAGGAAGCATTGGCGAAGAAGTAAGAGAGCTCTGCTCCAGGGTTCCAGTGTGCATCCACCTGGCTGGGCTCCTGGGAACAGCGAGAGCAAGAAGCAGACGTGGATGGATGGATGGATGGATGGATGGATGGATGGATGGATGGAAGCAAGATCAGCCAGTTCATTTTTACTCATTAGAGGAAGTTGGGCCATGGCAAAGCATGGCTGGATGCTTCATTGCATCTCATGGATGTATTTTTGGTTTTAGTAATGGCAGGGATGTTCAGTGGTGAGAAAAAATTGGTTTTTTGATATAAGAAATAAAATTATCATGATTGCAAGTGGGAATTGGACAAGCTGAAGCAGGCTGTGACTTTTTCTCCCAAGAAACACTGTCACCATATTATTTGTGATAGGTCGTGCTTTATTTTCAGGGTATTTGTTTTTCAACATGTAACAGGTAACAGAATCAAACAGGTAACAAATATATTAAGAATAGGGTTGTTTATCAGAGGAGCCAAAATTAAAATTGTAATCGTAATTCTTTTTTGTGACACATATATAAAAGCTATGTTTTCCTTACATGAAGCTATGTTTTCTTCTCATGTCAGGTTCTTCCTCCTTAAAAGCGATTAACTGAGAAGAGATAGTTTCAATAAATTAAATTCAAGAGCTCTGAGCCTTATGCCAACCTGCATGCCCTAACACATAGGAAAGAATGTGGAAGCATTCCTCTTGATTTATGAGGGATTCCCATTTCTTGAAGCTGAATAGATGAATGGACACTCTGGTAATGAGAATAATTATCTACTCATGCTTCCCTCCAGCAGTGCCATGACAGGAAGACCTACCTGTAGCTGACTTGCTCCTACTGGATAATGTCAGGTGGTTGAAACTGGAGTAGGCCTGTGGACTTTCACTCAGCGAAATAAAATAGTTTTTTCCTCCTACGTGTTCTGTGTGGCAGCATTTGGAGGCATTCATACTTTCCATTCCACCACTGAGGTGTTCCAGATCTCACCCCTGCCCCAAGGGCAATTTGCAGAGCTCCATGTAGAGTGGTAATTTCACAGACAATTTCTCTTTTCTCATTACGAAAAATGTGAATCATCTCAGTTTGCTGATGCCAAATCCCACTTTCTTGTTCTATATTAGTCCCCAAAAGGTTTCTACACTAAGTAGTACCATAAATATGGGTGAAAGCTGTAGTTCTGATACATTTTGGAAGATTTTTATAAGTGATTCTGTAAGCACAAAGATAGAGGAGAGAGAAAAAAAAAGTTCCTCGTGTTAACTGGTTGCTGCTTAACCATTTCAGTTCATGTAATATATCCTGGCAGTATGTCTTTTAGGAATGCCTGTTTAATAAAAACATAAAAAGTATGTGGTACTCAGAATGGTGCCTTGCATCAGTGACTTTGGCCACATCTAATGTGAGAGGATCCAGGCAGGAGCACGGGCAGTGTGTGTGGTAGAGCCAACTGACATGGCAAATTGCAGCAGCGCTCCCCAAGAAAGGCTCTCACAGTGGATGACTTCTGGAATAATAATAGGAAGTCAGAAATTGACTGGACAAGGCCTTGAGCAACCTGATCTGACTTCAAAGCTGGCCCTGCCCTGAGCAGGGGTTGGAGTAGATGACCTTCACTGGTCTTCTCCAACTTTGCTGATTATGTCAATATGTTAACTGATCTTTTAACTGACTAGCTTCAATGATTTCATGAGATCTAATGGATGAAGATATTCGCTTGTCATAACAGTAGGAAGCTACAGAAGTCTCTGACCTTCTGGAACATCTTGTGTTACGGCAGTAAACTGATCAGAGTGTTACTTTTAATTCCGTAATAATTTTATTTTTTATGTATTTATTTCTATATATTATTGTATATACTGACTTCAGTGACTTCATCTGCAAATTCTGCTGAGCTGAGCTGAGTGTACACTTGGGTCTACTGCTCAGATACTCTTTTTTAACATTTTCTCTTTGTTAGTGAGAAGTAGGAAAGAAGAATTGAAGGCTGAGACTCATCAGCTTAGTTTAAATTCATGTCATAATAAACTAGGAAAGGATTTCTAAACAGATCAGTCTATTTCCTTTCTAAAGCTCCCTTTAACTGATCTTGTGAGAATGGAGGAAGGAGTAGATTTCAAGTGTTTGTGATTTTACTAAGGCTTTGGTGCTGTTCCCATAAGCAAATAAGGGAAACATGACATAGATAAATCTAGCACAGGATGAATAAAGTGGAAGAATCAGGTGCTTCATGAGCATTTCTTGTGCTTGATAGCATTTTCAGTAAATTGAAGGACAGTACAATTCAAAATGATCTTAACAAATTGAAAAGAGGGTCTGATAAAAATAGGATGTGTTTTCAAAACAAATCAATCAGTCTGTCACAGATTTTTGTGGAGAATCAGAATTTAAGTGGCAGAAAAAAAGATTGAGAGGGTGAAAACATGAAAAAGCATCAACAGTGCTTCTATTTTGCAAATGACAAATCCTGAGTCATAAAAACAAAGCTTAGGTTGCAGGGAACATCAAGGTTTTCCACTTGACATTAGTAAAATGTCAGCTGCAGCTTCTTCTCTAGTTGTAGCAATACACTTTTGAGGGATGCAGACAGATTGGAGGCAGTTCAGAGAAAAGCAGTAGCAATAAGGACTCTTAAAGGATACATGATCTATGAGGAAAGATGGAAAAAAATTTGGCACTTGAGTTCCTTAGTCAAAAAGAAAGACTAAAGGGAAATATACTAATCTCCAGATGCACAAAGAGATGCTTCAAGGCTAGAAGTAGATTTTTTTCTGTATACCTACAGTAAGTAGGATAGAAATAGTGAGATTCAGCTGCAATGAGGGAAGGTTTGGTTAAAGAAATGTAACATGTTAGGGAGACATATGCAGATTAAGGATCATGAAAGTACCTAGAAGATTACCCTGTGGTGAATTTTTAGTCATCAGCATCAGAAAGAGTAGATCAGAGACAACCATTAGTATCCATGTGGATTGGTGATTCTGCCCTTAAACAGGGAGTGCTAGTTAACAGATATATATTAACAGAGTTCTCCTGTTGCTCAATTCTGTACAGTCCTTGGAAAAACCCAGAAGCACGTGGCTGGTGGAGGCCAGTGGCACAGATTTGTTGAATGCTGTGTGGGGCATCTTTCTGCCCTGTCAGCAGCTCACTGTTAAACCTCCCGTGTTAACCTGTGCTTGAACTCCTACTCCCTACTGTGTTCGCGTGTTTGCCTCCCCTCCTTTGGGCACTTCCAGGTCAGTTCCTGGTGAACTACTTATTCTGGGCCTCTGTGTAAAAGGAACGTGTGTATAAACTATAAATAGAATTATTAGTAAACCAGGAAAGTTAGTATTTCAGATAAGGAAAGCTCTAGTGGGTTGGAAGACAGCCCAGCTGTGTTACATGAGTGCTGATGTGATCTCAAAGCAAACAGATTTGATAAAACTTGGAAAGATTGAAGCAATGGTCTCCGGTGAATTTAAGTTACTTTCTCTACTGGCTGGATTTTGCAGGGTTCTTGTGCTGAGTCTCTGCATTTATAATCTCTTATTCAGCTAGAAATTAACTTCTGGCTAATAATATATAACATAATTGTCTCCCTTCTGTTACAAAATGTGTATTCGCTTTTAAATATGAACAGGGATGTAGATAGGCAACAAATCCTGAAACCTTGGGAAATTCCCTGTGCTCTTTTGTGACTGTTTGCAAAACCTCAGTTATTACTAATGTAGTAAAGAAATGGGAATTTTTCAGCTGCTTTAAGTGACCTTTCTTGGTTTTCCTCAAAAATATTTCCAGTTCTCAGCAGGGTCAAGTGTAGTCTGTTCAACCTTCCTTGTATTCAAATACTGTGAAACTGTAACAGCTTCTGCTGAAAGCTGGAAATGCCTTCAAATTTCTTTTAAGAAAATTATTAGTGTTTCTACACTTTGATGCCAAAAAGGACTGTGTAGTTGACCATTTACTATTACAGTTGCAATCTGACATGAAGCTTTTACATTTTCATTGAGGCCAAACTTCAACAATTCTGCAGACCACACATCAAACCCCATTGTACTTCAGCAAGAATACGTCCATGGGATATACCCAAATCTCTGCAAACATACATGACATACTATTAACTAAGGAGAGCATGAGGCTGGTCAGGAATGACATCCTAAATCCTGTACTTTTGTACGCAACTTTGCATGGGGTACATGGTCTCTTACCAACTGTGCAACACTTCAAAGGACAGCTTTGGTTTTGGTAGAAACCATAAAAAGTAAAAATTCTGAGCCAGTCCCCCATGCAAGTCACTGCACAAAATCTGCTTTAAATACTCCAATGTTAATCATTCTTTAAGATTAGGAGGGTAAAACTGAGAGTAGTCAAAGACAGTGGATTAAGTCCCATAACAAACAAACAAAAAGGCTAAGTTTACATTAGTGATCGAGTATGATTTTGTTTGCAATGCTAAAACTACTCTGATGATACTGCCTTTCAGGTGGTCTCTTGCTCCTCTTGCCCTTGTGCGTCAGCCTCTAATATCAACAGAGGGTGGTGACCTTTGAATCTGTAACAAACATGCTGCTTTTCTAAGGAAAAATGTCCCAGATCTGGCTTACTGGCAAGTAGCTCAGCACTAGCTTCTTAAAATAGAAGACCAAAATTTTCTGAAGGTCTCTCATAGCAGAACATGCTCAGTGCTTTCTGACTCATGAGGGTAAGGGACTGTGAGATGGTTCCCCACGCTTGATTTGGATGTGAGGAGTCAAGAGCCGGACCAGATGTGGGGAGGGAAAAGACTCAGGAGTGACATGAAGAGTGTAAGGCTGCAGTAGGTGGGAAGAAAACTTTTTTTTTTTTCTTCTTCATTTCTTTTATCCTCTCTGTCTCTGAAATGTACCTCAGTGCATCCTGAGAGAGCCTGTGTGTTTTACACCATCTGTGAAAAGTATGATGTGGAGCTTATGTCAAGAAACACACTCAGAGTGTGGTACAGCATGTGTTAAAGATTGGGGGAAGCAGTCACCCCAAACTAACCATCATCCTGAACTGGTTGGTTTTATCTGGTCTCAGTCAAAGCCAATATACTTTAAACCCATTTGAAAAACAAATCCTCTGGATATCAGGATAAGAATTTTCTGCTTCCCTCAGTAATTACTGTAAAATCTACAAATTTCTGTCTATCTTGGCCATGATGAACAAATGGTATTTATCTGTCATTTTTCTTTGCTTTATAACTGACTAGTTAGCTATAAATTTTACCCTCTCTTCTCTCATTGTCTTTCCTTCATGTTCTCCCCTGCCAAATGATTTTGTACCCTTCTTCTCCTAGTTTTGGTAAAGTGATAAGTTTGGTCTGTCTTAAAAAGCTTAACTGAATCACGCAGAGAAGCTTAAGCACTTATACGCTCATTGAAATCACTTACATGTTTAGTAGCTAAATAATAATATGGTGTTCACATCTGGGAAATTGGCACTCGAATTCCAAAGTGAAACATAGTAGGTGAAATATATTTTCACTAACTCTTCCCCCACCTAGATCCTCTCATTCACCCAAAATGATGTAGAAATATAAAATACTAATTTTGGGGCAACTACCACAAGTCACCATACTCTTTGCAAGGCCAAATGGGACTCTAGCAGAGGATGGGTAAAAATGCTATGGCAACGCCATGGTGACAACCTTAGGAGATGTACTGACCCATTAATTGCTTAAATGCCCTGGGCTTGGTCCTCCAGCTGCTTTGTTGTGTTATATCAGAGAATTAAGGCAATAGAAATCCCTTTCCAAAACTGGCTGAGGTAGAAGAACAAGCTCTTCTACTTGACTGAGAGGGCATCAAGGAGGAACACCCTGTATTTGAGGCTCCATGGCTTTGAAAGACAGAAGCATTACAGTAGGAGGTCAGTGACTGTTCTGTTGCCTGTGTTAGTATTCCTGGCAAAGCCAGGCATACTCTTCTGGAACTCTCACCTGCTAACGGAGGTTGAACCAGCAAAAAATACCCTGCTGTGATCTGATCTGATCTGCAACTCAGCTCCTGGAGGGATAAACGGAACACTCACTGAATGGTTGATTGTCTTGCCAAAGCTGAGAAAGGGCAGCTTGAAGAAGATGTGATAGGATCTGCATACCATGTGGAAGTCCAGAGATCACTGAGATGCGCTCCTAGGAGCAGTTAAAACGTGGGAATGGCAGATCTGTCTGGTGAAAAGTTTTGAGACAGTTTAAGGAGTGGCTGTAGCTGGATCTGACTCTGGTAAGTAAGATCATATGAAAATGATGATTCTGTGCTGGCATGAGCTAGCAATGTGGTGTATCACATATTTTCTGATGTGTAGTCCGTTCTCTTGTGGGGATTTTGGAATAGTTTGGTGGTTCAGCCTTCTGTTTCTCAGATCATTTACTGGCTGGGGAAGTATCTTCTCTAAGCAATGTCAGAGCTAGTCCTTACTTGCATCTTGTCATTGTGAAAGTAGTGTCCTCCTTTAGCCTCCTACCAAGAATTACCAAGGAATGTTGCAGCAACCCTTGCTGTATGGAGCTTGGCTTGGCGAAGCTTCTGCAGCCTCTGGGAAGAGAAAAATACATTGTTGTCCTTGAGCTTCTTTCAGTGTTGTGCAGTATGGAATAGAGAGATTGCAGAGTGACAGTACTGGATTAAATCACATGTGGACTCTTGCTGATGATCAGACACAAGACACATTTTGCAGCTTGCGCTTGACCCGCTGGATCATGGGTGCTGTTGTGCTGTGGTGTGTGCTGGAGGGGTGGGTGCATGCAGCAGAGATAAGTGCAGGTCTTGGAGAGGTGAAGGGGTGACTGCTCCAGGGGTGGACTTATCACTGAACTCCATCAGCCTTCAGCCTTGTCTCACATTCCATGGGATGCTTTTGTGCAGGACCCTCCGGCACTTTTCATGTGGTTCTGATTTATGGCAGCCATATCATGGTCCAAGAAAGTGGCTTCCAGTCAATTCTCTGTGCCTGGGCTCCATGGCTATAGATTAGACACTAGTCCAGCTTTATCTGAGGATGTCCATACATCTGAAATGAGAAAATGAAACCTCTCATTTTCTCCCCATTGGCTCTTTATTCTACTAATTTGTTCAAAGTGCTGCAGTTCTTTGCTTAGGCCATCTGTGCGGTGGTTGGCACTTACTGAACTGCACTGCTGATCCTGTATGGAGTATGTCTGGGAGAAATGCTGCTTTTCTGGAACATGCTTGGTTTCATTGTGGCTGCAGAGGAGCTGTAATCCTTGGCCTGGACCTCTTGTGTGAGCAGGCTGGACTGATAAAATGGGGTCTGAGGAGTAGAGAGTCAGATGCAGTGGAGAAAGGAGGCTCCACAAGTATCTTTTGCAGACTTAGCACAGCACCCATTCATGACAGGACTTGGCAAGACAAGAGCAGATGGGTCCAGGCAATGTGAACAGGGAGCAGTGTCCCCAGAGGGCTAATGAGGAAACCAGCTGTCCTGGAATATACTGCACCCTTGCTACAAACTGCTCTCAGTAGCCATTGCTGGGGCTGTGCCTGCCTCGTGTCTGCAGCTCTTGGCAAAAACTGAAATCATGATCTAACCAGCAGTGTGAACTCCAGACACATTCCTGCTCCACCTGCAGGAATATGTACAGCAGGGAGGAAGGCTGCTGGGAAGGCACATCACAGGTATGCCTCTGGGACTTGCTCCAGAGCTAGGGCAGAAACTAAACCTGGGACCAGAGAGTGTTGTGCGGTCAGGCTGGGGATTGTCCCAGAGGATGTGATGCTGCTCCGGAGATGCAGAAGGCACAAAAGGCAGAGTCTCAGGCCAGAGCAGGGTAGGAGATGGGAGCAGCAGCACTGTGTGAGTTGTTTCCTGCTATGAAGCTAGAAAATGGTGAGAAACTTCAGCAAGTGAGAAGGACAAGCTCTTTGCTAGCCAAGGTAGAAGTTTACACTGCCCTTCAATTATCTCCTAGGATTACTGGGGACCTGGGGGTATTCTGACTCCCAAGAGTCCTGTTTTTATGAGGGATTTCTTCCTCCTTCTCTGTTCTCCCCTGTAAATCCTTTTCCTAGGTAGATAAACTATTCCTGAGTGCCGGAAAGCACCGTCTGCAAAGTTCTTGGGGCCCACTCTCCAGGATGTACAGTCCTGCTCAGGACATGGATAAACTCCCAGAAATATGGACAAGACACCTCCCCCTACATGCTGCTGTCTCTGGCATCCCACACTGTCCCACACCCTGACCCCACCCTGGGCTCTGCTCTCTGCCAGCCCCCTTTGGAGCACACACAAAGCCATGGGAGAAAGTAACTCATAATGTCACAGCTGAAGAAGAAACATGAGGGCAAGATCAGGTTGCAATGATTAGAAATAGGGTGAAATTTTGAAATTAAAAACATAGGGCATAAACCCATGTTTTAAAAAAAGCAGAAAGCACCAGGGAGAAAGAAGGGGTTGATGGAAGTAGGTGCAGGGTTAGCCCCATGTCACACTGGCATCATGTCTTACCATGAATCCTGCGGGCACAGCTGCAAACAGGCAGAACTTTTTGGAGATGCTGGGATGTTTTTAGAAAGGATCAACAGCTTGTTTGATCTGCCTGTGGCATGCCCAGCCTGGCAACAGAAGACCACAGCTGGCTTTTGCATATAGCCCAGCCAGAGCCTGAGGCTGCAAATTTACAGCAGGAAGTCTTAAATGTCATATCAGCAAAGATGTTCTGGCCCCAGCTCCAGACCCCAGGCACCTGTGGCATGTCACTGCTCTTTCAGGAGCACTGGTCCAAGTGTTTGCCCAGCCATCCCGTGAGCTGCCTCAGGAAGCTGATTTCCCGGGAAAATTATGCTGGGGAAAAAAAGAGAAGTGGTGGTCTTTGGTTTATTTTTTTTAAAGTTAAATCTGTTCCTTGGTTCCATGGTCTGGCACAGTGGGGAAATGAATGTGCCAGAAGTAAATAGCTAGCAGGCACTGCTTTAAGGCAGTATTGCTACCTAAGCTTTGTGTTACAAAACCATAACCAAAATATGAATTTTCATACAGATGCCAGAATGGCTGTGATGATGTGGTGGATAACCACACTGCTTCTCTGTTTTTACTAAATCATTATAATAATATTTTTCCTTCACGTAGGATTCCTTACAGGCACAAAAGAACCAATTTTATGTTTGATAAGTTATTGAATCACAGAGCAGAAAATAGAGAGGCAGACAGAAGCCTGAGAAATAGAAATTTTCTATGGAGAGCAATCAAAAATTTCTCTAATCTTGTATTAGTCTTTCTCTAAGTTTTTCCCTAATTCTGTAAAATTTAAAATAGAGAGCTCTTTAACAATCTTTGCTTATATAAGAAACTTGTGCTGCCTTGAAAATTAAATGATCCCCATTATGTTCAGGTTTGAGAAAATTCTGTGTTTATGGAAGCCGCTTCATAAGTAAACAATTCAAGAAGCAGCTTTAGTTTTTGCCAATTACTTTTGTTATATTTCAGTAATCTTTGTCTAAACAGCTTTATTTTAGTGACTAATACAGTTGTCAGCTATCCACTCACTTCCTTTTCCCAAGAGCTTCCTACCCAGCCTTTTGCTGCCTTCTACCAAACCTGATGGTGACATAATAGTCTTAAGAAGGGTGAGTTTCTCCAGGTGTGAAAACACTCTGCAGTGTAGTGTTGATTTTGACTTCCCGTGCTGATGACATACCCACTTTCCCCAGATTAATATCCAAAGGAGTGAATGTTCCTGTGGGCATGAGTGACAAAGAGTTGCACAAGCACAGAGTCAGTGGCATGCTGGTCTTGTGGATTCATGGCCTGTGCCTGGATTCCTCAATGTCTAATCCAAGTGGCATCCCCACTGTAGCCCTTTCTTCACTATGGAGTCTGTCTCCTCCTCATCTGTATCTCTTCAAGCTGAGAACACCTTTTCTGTGGCTGGTATCCTGCTGTAAGATTTGCTTGAGATTTGGCCAGGGAGTGTAAAGCCATTGGGAAAAGGAGGCAGCAGCATGAAAATCTAACTTCCACACACTGCTGGGGTGATCATGAGCAGCTTTGGGTTGAATGTGGCTGTTTTGCTGCCCTGCCATGGCAGGAAAGGGAGGCAGATGGAGCACAGGGAATGATGCTGGGGGATTCTCCAGTCCATGCAAAGCCTGCCATGGATAGCTTTCCTGCACCTGTGGCATTTGTGAGCTGCCTGCCTGTGGCAATGGTCCTTGCCATAACCCTCTGGAGTGGGTCACTGCTGTGGCTGCAGGAGCTGCTGCCCCAGCCACAGAAATGGCACAGGGTGTTCTGGCATTCTGCTCTGGGGAGGTCTCCAAGCACTGCAAAGCTCTCTTCTGCAGGAGACCAGGAACCCTTAAACCTTTTCTGCTATAAAAGATGGTGTTGGAAGAGTCTGCTGACTTTTCCCTCTATTCTCTCCAGAAATCAAGAAGCTAAAGGTCATTTCATGGAATTTCTTCGTCCCCAGAAGCCCTTGCCTTGGGAATGCAGCCACAGAATGGGTTCCTTCTTGAGCAGTGTAAGCACAGTCATTCTGAATGTCTGTTCTTCCTTATTTCTTGATGTTTTCCTTTGAGATTAAAGTGTATGATGCTACAATTTGGCTGGATTTAATTTGGGTAAAATGGAAAAAGCCAAACTACATCCTTTTGTATTACTTTAGCCTAGCCCTTGGGACAGCTCTGAATCCATAGGACTCCACTGCCTTGTCTTCATAACTGGTTCCTATCCTCTGTGTTGCTTAATTTGCATGAGATTTGTAAAAATTTAACACTTACTAGAAGTCTTCTGGTGGCAGTAATTGAAAAGGCAAAGTGATTTGTTATGGCTTTCTGATCCCCCTGGGTGCAGAAGCTTGCTGAGAGGAACCAGGGAGACCAAGTATGGCGGAGAAGGGCCGTTTATTTACAGAAAAAGGTTTATATAGTCATTCATACTCTAACAACTACTGGTCAGTGAAGAATCCACCTCCTAAACCCATTGGTCACAACCAAATGACACCCAATGCCAAACGCAGAGATTAGGAAAGTAAAAGAATGCAACTTATCTATGTTCTCCATGAGACAGAACAGAAAGATTCTAAACCAGTGCAACCACAATTTGTAGAAATTGTTTCCTATTCCACAAACTTTTTGACTGACTTAATAGCATCTGCTTGCTTCTCTGCTATACAGCCTATAGTTCTTTGTCTTGTAAATATGCATTTATATGCACAACAGATCCATGGAGAGATCCATGGACCAGGGACAGCACCTGCCAAGACCACAGGGAGATTGTCTTTGGAGAGGCTGAACAGAAATCAAGGAGAACTTTCACCATTTGGTGTCAGAACAATAACTAATGTCTAATGAATTTGCTGTTGGCAAATAGGCAGTTTCATCACTCTTATGTAACTTTATTGATGTTGCTGCCAGCTAAGTTACATGGCATTAAGGGGATCTTTGAAGAAACATACTTGGGGCTCTTTTTATAATTTGAATGCTATGTCCAGAGCAACTTGCTGAGACAGAATTTTGAGAAGAAAAGTATGCAAGTTTTAAGGGCCTCGCCAAGTATGGGCACCTGCAGGAGCATTTCCAGATCCTTAACTGATGTTGGCAGCACAAGAGCTTCAGGAAGGTCTAAAGGTAAAGTTCTGGGCTGTGCCTCTCAGGGGTGCGGTACAAAACTTAGGGCTCAGCGAGCTGTGGGCTGTGTAAGACCCAGCCATTCCTTCTGGGAGCTGCAGGAGACTTGGCTGTGACTCAGCAAAATTGGGTGTTTATGTAAGTGGTGACTGATTTATGGTTCAGAAGTAAACCTGGACATTTCATAGTACTGTCTCCTGTGCAAATGGGCTTCCCTACCCTATGGCTATGCTCCGAGCAGTCAGCACCAAGAGAATACTCCCTGATTCCAAACTGGATTTTTTTTTTCATTTTTATTAGGGTAGATAAAAATTCCTTTTCTGCAGGCTTTTAAATTTTTTTTGAAAATTAGTAGAGTTTCATGCATCCTGTTCAAACAATGATTCTTCATTCAAAAGGTTTTATTTTTAATTATAGTTGGTCAAGGTAGACTTGATCTAGTTCTACTTCCAGGGAACCTATTAAAACTGTTCCCATTGAGTTCAGTGTACGCAAAATCAGACTGGCCTGGTTGGCTGTTCCAGAGTGCAAAACACTTTTGCTTCTGATGAGACTGCCTGGTCAGGTGATTTTATTTGAGATAAAAACTGTACTTTTCAGTCATGTTTCCATTTGTATCTATTAATTTGCTGTGGCAAAATTCCTGAGTAACCTCTGCTGACTGAGTGACCCCCTGACTTTTGGCCAAATGTTCTAATAGTTTTCCTATTAGCAATAACCAGATGCAGAGTTTCGGATGGGACTAACTTGGTACAAGGATTATGTTTTGGATTTTTGTTGTTTGCTCAGTTTAATTTTTCTTCCCCCTCAGAGACTGTTCTTAATTCTTATGAGAATTCTCTCTTATGAGAAAAAAAAGTAGCACAGAAGATGAATTGCCACATTAATCAACAAAAAATTATGCCTTCAATGTGCTACCAGAAGTTGGTCTTGAGTCTCTGAGGCAGGAAAACATTTCTACATTGTGAAAGTCTAAGCTCCAGTGACTGGTTGTAGCAGCTTTTATAGGGATCACTGAGTTTAATCTGTTTGGAGTTGTTGAGAACTAGAATGTTCTCAGCAAAGGATAGAGGAAAAATTTATATTTAGATTGTGATGATTTAGATAAGCACCAGCCCACAGGTTTAAGCAATGCGAGCAGCAAGTTTTCTTATACATTAGTGTGGATGTATTGAATTCAGCCCTTCACCCACTTAACCAGCTGAGAACTTAGATTCTGAATCTTTAAAACTTTGAATTGGTTTTGGGCTTACTTCTGCCCTTGGTTGCTGGGAAATCTTAGTGATTTCACTGAGAATTCAAACTGCATATGAGATTAAAATTTGTGTGTAAGTAACTACTTCTGTAATTGCCAGATTTGTTTTTTTCTTCAGTGATGTCTACATAGTTTTGGTCTATGTTCTATGTAGAGGTGTAGGTCCCCTGCCCCATTGGCAGCCGCCATCCCTCTGGATGTGTGAGGTGAGCTTCTGTCTGTGACCTTGGGGAGCTGTTGGCACTCCAGTTTCTGGTGGGAGGACAGTGCCAGCTCAGAGGACAAAGAAAGCCAGAGGGACTTGGAAATGGCATCTGTTCTGTTGGCAGCTGCTTCCTGAGCCACTGAGCCGGAGCTACCTGGGTGTGGCACAGCCAGGCTGGTGCCAGCGCCTTCCTGCCGTGCCAGGGACTCCGGTGGCATCTCCAGGTGCATGGAGTCCTGGGGCAAGGAGCTGGCACACCCTGCAAGAAAAGGAATCAAGAAGTCTTGCTTAGCATGTGGTGGGTAGAAGTAAAGTGACTGTTCCCTGATTTTGAATGTCTTCATGCAAGGTCAGTTAAAAAACCCCAACTAAACAAAACAAAAAAAAGGCAACAAAAGCAAACAAAAAAACCAGCTTCCTGTAATGTTGCGATGACACTTTGCCCCAGTGTGTTAATGTTTGTATTTGCACCTGACCTTAAGGGAGCCCAGACTAGGGAGGAAGGGGTTGCAGCATGTGCATGGTTTTATCGTGACCAGAAAAGGATGTACTCACCACTACAATAAAATATTTGCTTAGCATGAGAATCTAGAGTGGAGAAAACAGACAAACAGAGCAAGCAAATGACAAGTAAGCAGCCAGACAAAACCAAACCACTTCCATGTAAACACGCCCGGAAACTGCAGGCACTCTGCCGTGCCAAGTTCAGAGAAAGAGGCAGATCATGAGATTTTCATACACTGATTCCATGTGAGACATCTTCTTCTCTTTCCTTTTTGGTTGCATCAAGTGGAATATTTGGGGGCGGAAGTACCACCAGCACTGTGGAACAGAGACAATTATAAAGCCCTGTTCCCAGAGGGGAAGTGAGAAGTGGTGGAGTGGGAAGATGGAGGGACTGAGGTAGCTCTGGTTAGACTGACCAGATGTCAGCTTTTTTAAGGGACAGAGGAGGAAGGTTGTTCTTGCATCTTTTAAGGAAGAGGAAGATGAGCTGCTGGGTCAGATGAGCAATGTAGGAGCTTGGGCTGAGATCTATGTCTTCCCCTGTCATGAAATAAAGATGAAAGCAGTATAAACATGTCAGGTACTGCTGGTTAATGGATGAAAACTCTGCATCTTGTTGTCAAAATGATAACACAGAGCATCCTGGAGCTTTTTGTCAGGATGGTAGAAAGGTCTCCATACTCTGGAATTGTCCCAGTCAAGGGATATTGCTGATTCTATTTCCTGCAGCAGCATATGCATTTCTACAGCATCTCTGTTAGCTACTGACACAGAAACATGACACAGTCAGTCACCTTTCTGTATTCACTCAACTCATTTTCTCCCCATCTCTAATCCCAGCACGCTTTCTCTGTCCATGTTTCAGTTGATGCCATAAACTTCAGCTGCTTCACAGACGTATCCTGGATATGTCTTTATTCCTTCTCGCCAGTGTTAGCCTTGTTCCTACTTAGTACAGCAGTCTTAAGAGGTCTGCATTGAGAAGGCAGGAAGCAAAACAGTTATGACACTCTGCAAACAGCCTGTTTTTTCTTCCCCAGAAAACTCATTCTGGACAACAGTACTAGGAGCAAGCTCTTTTTTTTGCAGTGTTTTTTGGGAGATGCGTTATGGTGTATGTTGTGGTGAATTTGCCAGGCACAGGGGGTCACTGCTTTTCCCTGAGGGAAGAGAGCAAAGAGATATCCTAGGTTGCCACAGTGGAAAAGCAAATATCTAGAAATTCTTCACAAAGGTGCTTGAAATGTCAGCAATTTCCCTTTGTAAGTGAGCATGCCAAGGAATCCCGTGCTGGAAGCAATGTGTCCTGAAAGGCAGGACTTCTGATCTCCTCTGCTAATTAGGAGAGAAGAGCTATGGGTTTGGTGGAATATACACTTTTACTAAGCCCACAGGTTTCTGTCCCTGTCACTGTCTTAGAACATACCTGTGACAGCAGAGAGGAAGTGAAGAACCTCAAGGGAAGACTGATAAAATTCCTCTTCTTCCAGGTTCAGTCTTGCTTGATCAGTGGAAAGTTTCAGTGCAGAACAGGAGCCTTGGCAAGAGTGCCCCTCTTCCAGGTGAGAAGCAGATGCCCTCAAGACCAGGCAAAGCATCAAACATTTTTCTTCCTGTTTGCCCCAGGAATATATTAGCAAGTTATGGGAGCACAGCTGGGAACTGCCTCTTTGCCTGTCATCCTGGAGTGCACACAGTGCTTTCCAAGCTCGAAAAGGATGGGCAAATATCAGATAGGAGGGATAGCTCAGGGTGCCCAGGTTCAAGATTTTTCTCTTGCCAGAACAATTCTTTGGCTCAGTCCCTGTGAGCTCTCAGGTTACCTCTGGGGAAGAAGGGGGCTGGCAGTAGCTTGCACAAAATATTCCAGCAGTGGCAACCTGTTCCTTGCTGATGTCCTCCCCAGGCATGCACACTCCACTGAGGGGGCCCTGAACAGTATCTCCACTGCTTTCCAGGAGCATCACATGCACAGTCTGTGCATTGCACACTCAGTTTGTGTGTGTGCAACAAATCCATTTGTTTTTGTAGTAGCAGCAGATCCACTCTTGTTGCAGAAATAGGCTGACCAAAAAAGTTTAGATATTCTGGTGTATTTCTGTCCTCAACACTGAAGATGCTAGAGGCTGTGATGAAAGTTAAAGTATAACCCAAGAAAGATGGCTTTAAGAGGCTTGAGAATAGGTAAGTGATAGATGGGAACAAAGGTATGTGGCCATTTATGCAGTTTGGCTATTATTTTTGACACCTTCATTTAGCAATAAAGGAGGAAAACCAAATGTTTGCAGATGTAGCTTAAGTGGAGCCACTGTCACATTTTTTGTCATGCAAAAGTTTTATCTTGCACTTGAAGTGGTTTGGCTGCAGCTGTTGAAACAGTCTAGCTTTCTGAAAGACAGTAAAACATCTGTATTGTTTCATTTTTATAACTTGAAAACGGGAAAACTGAATATTTACATTTATCCAGTCAATAAAAGCAAAACCTAAGTATACCTTTCTATTTAAATTCAGGTCCCAGAATTATTTCAAATCAACATCTCCTTAGGTATTGAACTTGTATGTATTATAGTTCCTTTTCCTTTCTTCTTGTATATTAGGTAATAGGAAGTCCTTTTACTGTGATTTACCATAATGCAACACATCATAGCCTTTGGTTTGGGCTTTTTCCTACACATCTCAAAACCCAACTCTTCTTCAGTTCTCTATTTTTATTCTTTCCACACATGGGTGGAACTGAAAGTTTCTGCAGCCATTGCACAATGTGACAGGCAGCCTTCCAGACCAGCAGTCTGGAAGGTCTGGTCTGGAGCGCTGTGGTAAGGAGACATCATCCTCTCGTCATTCCACTCTAGCTTACTCTGGCAGAAATTAAGTAGTTCTATAGAAATGCATGAGTTATGTTAGTCATCTAAATGTAGGGAAAATTCAATCTATTCATTTCCAAGAGATTCTTCTGATAGGCCTCAGCTTGATTAGTGCCAATTGTCAACAAGGAAGCTCTTTCTTTGACTGTAGCTACACAACCAAAGTTAGCTGTGTTTAGGTGTGTTACCTACACCAATGGCATAAGAAACACCTTATACTGACATTGGTCAGGCCAAGGCAGACAAATTCCAAACAAGCATACAGAGAGCCATAAGACCTTTTGTTTTGTGCTTTGGTAGTATTCCTTATCTTCTTCCTTTTATTTGCCATTACTTTTTAAAATGAAATAATTTACCTACTTGCCTATGGTTCTCTTCCCATACTGTCTCCATATTACCATACCTGTCTTCTCAGCTTAGTTTCTTGCCAGGTCCTTTCCTGCTTCATCTTGGATTCCTGTGTGCATCCCACATGCAACCAGCTGTGATTACTGGTTGGGTTCCTACCATGTATTTACAGTTCTTCCTATTTATTTGAGCTGTCTCCCTACAGTCTATCCTATATCTGCCCTACGACAATGCAATTTTGAATACCCACAGAGGAACCTGCTGTCTGTCTGTCTGTCTGCCTGGTTGTCACCAATGTTGCTAAAAGCAGGGGGAGGCAAGAAGACTTTAAGTTGGTGTTGTGGTATCAGTGGAGGTGTTCTTATCTGTGATGCACTGTTGCCTTCACTGCTTTCATTCTGGAGGTGCCCATAGCTTTTTGTTATCTGGCATGACTAAAAGCAACAGATGTGCAGATGGAAAAAGAAAATCAGATTTTTAGAGGAAGAAAGTGAATTTTGACATCTGCTGCTTGTATTCTGAACATCTGTACCACTGCGGCCACCAAAAAGATTGCAAATAAAGGACAAAATATGACATATCTATATGTCTGCAATTGCAGTACATTTGCAAGTGGTGCTCTGTGTATTTTAACGTGGATGTTCAAATGCTGCTACAAATGTAGAGCTTTGGCAGGTTAGTGGGAGTGCAGAGAGGCTGCTGAGATGAACTTCTGTCAGACACCACCGTATCTCAAACTGCAACAAACCTGAGAGGCTGCGGAATGACTTTTTAGGTACTGGTTGTGTTCAGTGCTTGACTGGCTTGCTGAACTGGGCTGTGTTTTGGCTCACGGTAAACATTGTGACTGATGTCCCAGATCCTGGAGCTGTTTCAGCTGAGTGACCGCTGGCAGCCCTCTAGCGCTGTGTTCTTCCAAACATTTATCTGTTCCTGTGGCACATGCTGTTTACTTTGTTTGCATCCAAATGGGCTTTCTGTTAAACATTTCTCCGTATTTCTTTTCCTTCTCACTTCATCAGAATGCAGCAAGTCTGACTGCTTGTGCAGGGAAAGGTGCCAAAGGAGCCAGTGCACAGCTTGGGTCACAGAGCTTCCCTCCAAGCTGGTAAGTCATGGAGCATCCCTAGGGATGTAGATCCAAAGGGACAATTAGATCCCTGTCCAGGCTTGAGCTCCAAAGATTATCTGGAATCCAAACTGGTTCACCATTGTCATCTCACAAGGGGTATTCTTCAAGGTAGTGATGGGTACAGTGAAGAAAATAATTACATCTGTAGGATCTTACTCGTATGGTATATACCACAGCATACCAATGATGCTGACAACCCCTGACGTGAAAGGAATCCCATCAGTAATGAATGGCATGCAGGACACATGGATATGAGAGATTTAGGGCATGTGATGCCTGTTTCTCAGTATTCTTCAGCGTTTTTTTCATCTAGATTATTGCGTGTGTTCTCATAACTCACTATATATTTATATATAAAGTTATGCCTTTGAATTAGGCACAGAAGTACTTACTTGCCTTGCTTGGCTTAATGCATTTAGTATTATTGATATTCAATTATCTACTTTAATTTCAGATCTTATGCTGGCCATAAGGTATTTTAAAAGAGTTTCCTCTGGCACTGAGCAGTGTTCTCAATGAAGTTCCTATCTACACACATCCCAAAACCTTCTCTGAACTAGTGCCTGAATTTGTGTGTTTAAGGAAGGGGCTGTTTCCTAGGAGGCTGTCCATTTGCTACTGATATTCAAGAGAAAACTTTAATTTTGAATCTAAAGATATTTGTGTTCATTTCACTTGTTCTTCTGTCTCATTTACTGCTATTTATTACTACATATTGCTATATATTACTTATTATTACTTATTGCTGTCTACAACTCCTGTTGCTGTGCTGTTGCTGCAGAGCACTGATGTGTGGTGGAGCACAGTGTGGGGACAGCAGCTGAGGTAGGGCACACCACCAAGAGTCATGTCTTAAAAGTCAGCACCGTCTTTGGCTGCCTGCTATGTCCCTACAGTGGAGAAGGAGTTGATTAACTATGATTCAGAAACCCACTACAATGATTCAGAAAGAGCTGCAGTCACAAAGACTATAAGAGTTATGTTGAAATTAAATTTGAAATAATAATTCCAGGAAAGAGCTAATTTTTGACAGGCCACAATTCCTGGTACTGGTTTGGCTGTATCTTGCAACTAGATAGTGAAAAGATGGGTGAAGCATCAAAGCTGTGACAGTAAAGAGCAGGGGTTAAAGGTCTCTGGTGACCGTAAAATGCTAAAGTATTTTTCCTGTAATCTTGAACTGATAACTCCTAACATTTCCAGTGATTTAATGATCCCATAGAAAGTTAAGAAATGTATTTAAGAACTGACACTGTAACAGAAAAGCATCCATTTAAAGAAACAAACGGCACATTTGTGCCCTTGTTACAATAAGGATGAGACAGGAAAGAGAAAATTCCTCAGCAGGCCCTTAGCATAACAGCAGAATAAAGGAAACAGATCCATGCAGTTCTTTTAGACTATTCCTCTAAACTAGGTGAATACAGATTTCATCCTGATAAAAGCAATGTTTCCCCTGGAAATTAAAGCCATAGCATTTTAATACCCAACACTTTTGTACAGAGCCCAGCTCTGTGGGACTTCTCATAGAGGGTATGTGAAAAAGAGCCAGAATAAGCTAAGGTCTGGTTGTGACAGCAAACTTGGTCCTGTGTAAAATACCTTCACACTTGCAAAGCATGCCTGGTTATGAGCCAAGGAAATTAATTTCAGATGTTATATTTTTGCCAAGTATTTGTGGAACTAAAACACTTACTGCATAATTTCTGCTTCTTTTGCTGAGGTGGCAATGAATACAGGAGATTTAGCAGAATTAGATTGAAATAATCAAGAATAAGATTTTCAAAAAAGAATCCTGGATTAAACATTGATATCCCTAAGCATACCTACTGCCATGCAAGGGAAAGTCAAAAGTCCCTACTTGTTGAATTGTGGATTGCAATGTACACAGAAATGTACACATCTAAAAGTACACTCTTAATCTGAAGACTCATTAGTAAGTTTCAGAGATAGACAACCATAGGGAAAATCAAGGGTAAGTGAATTAACATGCTTAATCATGCTAATGTCATCATGCAAAAGAGGAGAAAAACCATGTTCCTTTCCTTTTTGTGTGCTTGTCATTGTGAACAAGATGTGCCCCTTGAAGAAAGGCTGGACAAAATGGTGCTGTGCAACCTAAAGCAGAAAAAAAAGGAGAGGGGAAAAGCACAATAATAATGTTCAAATATGCAAAAGGCTGCTATTAAAAGGGTGGGAACAATCTCTTTTCCATGTAGTAGTGAGTATGGTAAGGCTGGAAATACACTAAGAGTTCATTTTGGTATTAAGACACAGTTTTAAAGATTAGAGGTTGTGAAATATCAATATAGGAAGTTTGGAGTGTCTGTCTCTGAGATAGGATAAAAACACTTGGTTAACTCTTCTACAGGGCAAAGGACTGGCAGGGCAAAGGACTGGCATAAATGACCTTATGAGTCTCAGAAAGTAATCGGTAGCTTTTGGAGCAGAAGGACTTTTGTTCAACTATTTTAAGGTGGCTGGAATTTCCAGCCCTTTCTTATCTAAATAGGAACTCTCTCTGGAGTCCATTGTTCAACAGGAAAAATTCCTGGGTTTCACCTTAGCTGGAAGACCTAATTTCCTGTTTGATATTATAAGCAGTACCGTGTTCTCAAAGAAGAAAGTCCCAGACACCTTATTAGGAAAAAAGAGCAATACAAAAGAAAAATCCCAAAGGGCAGTGCAGTGTGACTAAGGAAAAACCTTTACAGTGTAACACTGTCTTTACAGCATGTTTTTTATTCTTGTTAACTCCTTCAATCTCACCCAAATTAGTTCCACAGAAAAACTGAGGTACCTAAGGTCTCAGTAGATGCTGGGGTCAACAAGTGAGTTCTCAGTGCTGAGACCCTGAGCATTTGTTGGGTTCACAAGTGATGATTCCTTGGCTACCTTTCCCATGACCTGTGGCCCACCAGATAGCTAATGCGGCTAACCCAATCACTTGGAACAGAGAGAATCCATCTTAAACTTACACAGCAATGAATATTCAAGTACACAGAGTGGAACAGGCTCAACAAGAGTGATGAGGAAAGAGATGTCCTCAAATAGCCCAGATTTATGCTCTGGAAGGTGGGGACTTGCCTGCAATTTTCTGCTCCAGAGCAGAGAAGGGTATTTCAGCCAATTTCTGCTACAGCTCGTGTCAATGTTGACATCTTCAGCACCAATTAGTGTGAGGTTAGAGTGGAACAAGGAGGAAGAACTTGCGTTTCTGTGTTTGATAGTGTGTCAAGGCAACGAAAAGGTAGGCATCATTGCATTTTAAGTAATGCCTTTAGCTCCAAGAGTGCTGTTCTAGTATTTTTAGATGTTAAAAGTCTGATTTGCTTTTTGGCTCTGCCATGGATGGCCCTGTGGACTTATCTATACTATGGTTTCCTGTAATTCTGCCCATATTTGTTAAGTAGTGAGTATAAGCTGATGGCTGATTAGATCCCCAGGTGGAAGGCTGCCTAGAAAAGGAAAATTCTCCTTGCTTTCTTGTGATAATAGTTTGTCTCTTAAGTCCTGAGAGCTAACGTGAATTCAAGTAGAGCAGGATTGCACTTGAAGTTCTGTTTTGAACTACTTGCAGCTTCTAACACTTGCTTTCCTAAAATTTTCTGGAGCTGGTTGCTGTCCAAACATAATGCATTGATTTAATTCAGACAGCATTTTCTGTTACATTTGGAAGAACCATTTCCTGCATTTAAGGAAGAAAATCAATACATGACTATCTTTCTCTGAAATAGGTCCACAGCTGGGAGAAAAAAGTAGGAAAACAGTATTTCTTTTTGAGAAATGTTTTTGCGTGTTCTGTTGGTGTTTGGTTTACAGTTGGATGAGTTAGGGGATGTTGAAAACAGCATGTCCTGGAAGATCTGTGCATTTTTATTGTGATTATGTAGGAATGTCTTTGGATGACGGAGGATGAAGCTGGTCTCTGAAAGACTGTTGGCTTATGCAGAACAGATCTTTTATCTTGTGTCCAGCCCTCATATTCCAGCTCATTAGTTTACTCATCTGCTCTCACTTACAGATAAGAAGAGAGCTTTAAAAGTTGCACTGACAGCAGGTTAATAGCCTTACTGCTGTAAAGGCAAGCAATGATCAGAGGACATATAACCCCTCAAATTTTCTATGCATGCTGCTGTTCCCTACAGTGTGCATTCCCTGGGTCACCTGATAAATATAATAAATTGTGAAAGGCCATCATTGGCCCCGAGGACCTTGCAGTGGGGTGGCAGCTCAGGAATCCTTGCAAGAACTTGTTGATGTAACTGTTCATCAAACTACAAGAAGATGCTTTCTCAGGAAAAACATCTCAGTAAAGGAGCTGTGTACCTTGCACAGCTCCTTGCTGCTTTGCTTTTTCCCAAAGTTACCTAAAAAGACCTAACAAAAAAAGCACAGCACAATACACGGAGCACTTTACAGCCTCTGTCTGATGTCCCATGGTACAGGATTATATATTTTCAAGCACTCATAGTTGTTCCAGTTTTTCTGATGGAAGCAAAGCCATAGATTTTGTAAGATTAAAAAAATCTTGGCAACAAACTTCCTGAAGTGGTTATTCCCAACAATTCTGTAGCTAGAACAGAAGTCAAGGCTGCATTTAATGTACAGTTATTTAAAATGATAGGTTAACTTATGAGCCTGGAAAAGCAAGAAGACAAGACCATTTACAATAGCATGTTGCAGTAATTAAGGGTATTATTCATAAGCCAGTTCCTCCAGAAAGCCTCTAAACTGTTACCACCCACTCGTTCTCCTCCCTCAGCTTCACCAGTTGCTTTTTCACTTGATTATGGTGATACAAAGACTATTCTTTAGAGGGCCAAACTTTAGGACAGCCATCCTGTCTTTCCTAGGCTTTCACAGGCACTGTTAGCACCTACCTTTGATTGTACTGTGGCAGTTGTGTAAGTAAGACTCAAAGAGAATGTCTAAGTCC
This sequence comes from Acanthiza pusilla, assembly GCA_036630365.1. Classification (NCBI taxonomy): domain Eukaryota; kingdom Metazoa; phylum Chordata; class Aves; order Passeriformes; family Acanthizidae; genus Acanthiza; species Acanthiza pusilla. The sequence continues at coordinate 17,036,752 of JAXCHO010000234.1, forward strand.
CAGCTGATCTGATCTATTTGTGAATATTAAGGCTGCAATGCACGCTCATGCTGGCACAGGTAGTGCAGCACGTACTTCACTCACAGTGCCAATTCCAGATTTCAGAGAGTTCCGTTTGCAGCCTGGATGTGCTGTTATGACACCGTTTTTCCATGTGGTATTGAATTTAAAGCAGGAATGCCAAGCGATCTGCTGCGCTGCCGCGGAGTTTGGCATCGCAGCCTGGGACTTCCTCGAGCCGCCTAGCCCTGGGGCTGGAGCTAGTCGGGCTGAGCTCATCCGCAGCTCCGAGCAGTGTCACCAAAGCTGTCACACTGCATTTTTAGGACGTTGGGGGTGTCATTTTGAATCTTGCGGAACATGGCTTGAGGGGTCACATCGTGCTGGCTCCGGCTCAGCACGGTGACAGGGAAAGGCTCCGTGCCCTCCCAGCCCGTCTGCAGCTCGCTTCGTGTGCGAGCTCGTTTCCCCGGGGGAGCAATCCATCCCCGGCATCCCGACAGCCGGAGGGCCGGCAAGGAGCCGGGACAGGCGGGATGGAACTCTCGCTGGCGCCTGTCCTCGCTGAGCCAGCCCGGGGTGCGCTGGGGACGGCCGCGGGGACACTGCGCGGGTGGCACTGCGTGGACACGGCTGCCACCTGCCGCGGGGACAGGCAAGGACAGCCTCTGCCTGCCGCCCCCAGCCCCTAAAACACCCCCGCCGCCCAGCGGGACTGTTCAGAGTTTAAATGAGTTTAAAGGAATTTAAGTCTGAAGAGATTTGGTTGTGAAGTTTAAAAATACTGAGTTGTTTAGTGACTTCCAATATTCATTTTTGCATAAATGAAGGGACACTGAAGTTACGAAGTATGAAGCTATTTGCCCCCGGCCCCCTCTAAGTACAGGAACAGGTGTTGTCCTCATGTCTTAGAGAGAGACCTTGAACCTCAAGACCCTTTGAGATATCCCAGATCATGGCCATCCTTCCCACGAGCTGCAGTGGCAGCCGTGGTCCCGACCCAGCAGAGGTACCAGGGCACAGCCAGCCCCAGCAGGGATGGAGAGTGGCATGCCAGGAGCCTCACTGTGCTTCACAGCAATTTCAGGAGTATAATAAAATGTTCCCTGCAGCTCCAGATAGCCCAGAGATAAGTCGGGAGAGGGCTCTTCATGTAGTTTTAAGGATGGACTTGGAAAAGACCGAGAAACATAAATCTTCAAATATTGATAATCTGGAGAACGTATCAACCCCATTACCGACTGTAGGATAATCATGCAGGGAATGATCTGTTCCTTGTTCATATCCCAAGGACATACAGGTAGATCTATCCTGTCCTACAGACAGCCAGTCGTATGGGCATTACTGTGGGAAGGTGTGTGGGAGGCAGGGGCAGTGACCTCTGTATCCTGCATGCCCCTGGGCTGTGGGATGCTCAGTGCTGTTCCCCTAAGGACTGGACCTTTGGCTTCTTCCTGCCTTTGCTTTTTGTCACTAACTCCTCTCCTGTATTTGTTCAGGGCCTGTATTTCCAGCATCCCTTTGGTCACAGACATTTTTTGCTGATTCCCCACTACAAAATAGTGAAAATACACTGCACTTTGTCACAGTTGCTGGTTTATTGGGGGAGGGAGAGGCCACTGTGTCAAGTGATGGGAAAGGGCTCTCTAGCACTCTTAATAGCTTTAAAAACCTTGCTTTCAGTTTGGAAGGGAATTTCAGCTAAAACCACTGAAAAGCTATTCAGAAAACACTGACTGTAGGTTGTTTTGCGATTGTTCCCACATCCTTCATAATTCCCAACCGCAGCTCTGCACTAGAGGCTAGCTACACATGGTGGGTATTTTTGCTCTTGCTAGCAGTGGGATAGCAGGAATGCAAGCTTCCCTTTGAAGTCCAGAATCAAAGTATTGACAAACAGTAAGAGTGGGATGTGAGTTTTGAGTTTGTATCTTCCCTCAAAATAAGAAAGCCGGCTATCTCCAATGCTTTTCACAATACTCTTTTATTCTTCTCACGAATTTGTTGGTATTGTTTTCCTTTTCTCCATACAGGAAATAAGCCTGAGCTCTCTCACACTTTAATATGCTCGTCATGCTATATTTTCAGAAACATGTCAGACTCTTTGTACTGAGCACTTAATTTCTCAGCCACATCTTTTCAAGAACTGGCAGCCTGCAGAATAACTTTGAAAACAATTTATTTCATGTTGCAGCAGTCCTGTATACTGGAGCTATCTTTAACCATTCCTGTGCTCTTCTGGTGCCACACTGTAATATTAACCTTGTTTCTGTCATCTCACAGGTGTTTGGTTTGCTTGCAGAGCAGCTGGAACTACACTACAGTTTAGAGTGGCTGAGCAGCTGGCGTGGGTGTACACAGCAAAACAGCCCATGGAATTTCTGAACAAACATCTCACACGTGTGGTCACTTTCAATTTGCAGGGAACTTAAGTAAGATCATCCCTCTAGCCTTTTATTTATACGTTTCTGTTCTTCTATTGTAGTTCTTTTAAAATAACAATTGTTTTGGTTTTGCTATTTGAATAACAAATGCAATTGTTTTGCAAAGTTTCGGCTTCCTGAAGAGAGAACGTTTCCTTTGTAATCTGCCTTCCAAAATGTGACAAGTCATTCCCTGGGTGAGTTTCTGTTTCAGTTTTCACTTTCTTTTCTGATGCTGTGTTTCCATAAAACAGCAGAGTTTTGGCTTTGGTGGTTTTGGTTTTTTTTTTGGCTGTGCAGCCCTAGTTTGAAAATTAAGTCAGAAGCAGGAGGCAATGGAAAACTGGATGTGCTACTGCAGGTCAGCTGAACTAAATCACTTTCAATCCTTAGTCCAGCTACTCTAAGCTTGATCCAGCTCTACTCTGCACTGCTGACTACAATGTAGACACATACAGACTCCTTTGGAAAACTGACTGCACAATATAATCCATCCTCTTATTTGCACAGTATTCCAGTTAAGAAAAAAAATTATAATGTATGCCAACCACCAGAGTTAATGGCAGCCTGAGCTCAGCCTTGCAGACATCTCCTAAACAAAATGTGACTCATTGCTCAGGGACTTTTTTCCAACCATCCTCTTCATACTAAGGTTGGGGAATTCCAGAATGATGAAAGAAAAAAAAAATCATTTTATTTCACTGTAACAAATATATGAGGTTTGGTGCCTCCATTTTAAGATCAGTGTGGTTCAGACTGTTTATAGTCCCTGCTCCACTGAAACCCTGAGAGGTGGGCTACCTTCATTTCTACTGGTCAGATGCCTCACTCAGAGAGAGAAAGCCAGAAGCCAAGGGAAGCCAAAGTTGAAGTCAAGCACCTGCCAGCACAGCTTTAAGCTACATTCATGCCTTCCTGGTTGGGACATGGCATAGGGAGCAGCCTAGCTACCAGGGTTTGTGGGAGCATGGAGCTTTCCTTCCCTCCTTCCTTGCTGCCTTGGCTGTGCTTCTACACAACTGCCTGCTGTGAAAGATGGCACAGCTGACACCACTGCTGTGCTGCTTTTCTGAAAGGCAGGTGTTTTATTCTCTTATGTACGTGGAGCCTGGCCAAAACAGGACAAGGAGCAACACATTGTCACAGCGTGTCACATCTGTGCACAGGCAGCACTGACACTTTGTGCCATTTGTAGAATGCTGAGTCTTAATCAGTCCATGGGTGCACAAGTTTGGCCCATGGCTATTAAACCACCTGACTGCAGCAGCCTTAAAGTTTTCCTCTGAAAAGCAGCACAGTGTGGAGATTTTGCCAATTTGGTAGTGGCAAGCTGATGGATCAGACACTTAGAAAATGCAGATAGATTAGAGGCTCCAAAGTGGGGTGGAAGGTTTTTCTGAGTGCTTAGCACGGATGGTGCTTAAGAGCTGTAAAACATAAACTGGGCCTGGGCAAAACATGCTCAAGTGTTATTCAGACCTTTAACAGGTCAAGCCTATGAAACATGCAGTGAGTTCAAAGCTAAGTCCTGCCTTTCTTCTCAGGCTTCTGCTTGATGCCATACACAGATTTCTAGCTGTTTCCAGAGGCCATGTACTGCCCTCCCACGTACCTCACTTGCAGCAATGTGGCATTTCGGACGAATTCTGCATGGCTGAGGGCACCCAGCATTGCCAGGGGTTGATTGATTGCCCACCCATGGCACCCTGTGGCCAGTCCTGCCTTGCCCTCCCCAGGTCCTGGGGTGAGGTGGCAGCCTTGGGACCCTATCCCACACACCCCGCGCTGGCTGGCAGGCAGGAGCAGCCCCAGGTCAGTCTCTTTCTGTTCTGGCTGAGTCTTGATCCTGGCTGGAGATCTTCTCCAGGAAGGAACTGATGACGAAGAACTCGTCTTTCTTACTGTGACCTGGAAAAATTAAACCTTTCCAGCAACATCTCCTCTTCTGTTGAAAGAATTTGTGAGACATGGCACAAAAGGATGTGTGAGAGGGAAAGGCCTTACAGCAAAGCTGCCAGGTCCTTTGAATTTAGGAGCTGAAGTCCTCTGTGCTTTCTGATGGAAGAAAGGTAAGCTGTTTTTTCATGAGAATGATCTCCTTTTGTCTGATTTTCTAACCTGACTGAAAGCAAACCTAAACATGACATCTATAAACTGCGTGATAAGAAAGACAGAAGTCACGTATTATGCAGATTTTTATTTTTCCTTTAATGTCTAAGATGCTTTCATTGTATCACTTTCTGCATTAGAAAAGCTTCATACACTCTGCAGGTTGCCTTCCTGAAATAACAGTTCTCTTGTGCTGATTCAGCTCCTATTTCTTTGAAGGGTTCTAACATTAGAAGAGGCTTACAAACATTCCTGAGAACAACAGGAATAACTTAGAAACGGGAGCTTTTTGCATAGAAAACTTGCACACATATACAAGCTCTGTATACACACAGAGGTGTTTTTATAAAAGATAGAAATCCTATTTGCAGCAGAGTAGAATCTACACAGCAACACCTATGTTTCAAGTTAATCAGGTGTATAGCAGGTAAGTTTTTTTTTTTTTCAAGTACTCTTCCTGGTATACTTTGTAGACTCATAACACCTGAGTTTTCACTTCAAAGAAAAGGAACATCCTGCATTTTTAAGGTAAACAAAACCTTACATTGATTAAATAATGCAGTACCATGTATTTAAACAGTACCTTTTTTTCAAATAATAACAACTTTTTCTCCTCTGGTAATGAATCCTATAGCTGGAGTCTTATATTGCACCTTTTAATAAACAAGCCATAAAACTTCTTCCAGTCCTTAACAACCAAAAAAGGCTAAAATTTTTTTAAAGGTAAGATATTGCTACAAAATTTGTAATTTCTTTTGCATGTAATAACTTACTTGAGTTCAATCAGAATTGCCAATGAAAATGCCATTTTAAAGCTTTATTATTTATATTAGAAAAATACTCATTCAGAAAAAATTTTCAAATTACTCTGTGCTATGTCTCTTCCAAACTACCTGTATCAGTTTTACTTAGCTCAGCATTATCATTGTGAGTGTTTCTACCTTCTTGAGTGCAAGTTTTGTTTTGCTCAGTGTCACCATTACAAGCCTGCCCCCCTTCCTGAGAGCCGAAAATAGCTGCCTTCAGTTTTTTCTCAATTCTATCAGCTGCAGCACACATTTTTAACTCTCTCAGGCTGCTTATTAGGGTTGCATAGGCTCCTCTCAGCCCATGACGTTGATACCAGACTCGAAACAGCCTAATCTTCTGCTCAGATGTATCACCAGGAAAATCCTGAATGATTTGGTCTATGTCAGGTTCTGGCACATGGTGGTGACGAACAAACATCTTGACTTCTGCGAGTGTCATCACTGCCGCCATTCCAGGAATGTGGCTGCTCAGGTCAGCATCTAGGAGTGGGAAAGGCATTTCTTCAGTAAGTGTTCACTTTTGTGCTGGAATGACAGGTCTGGACAGTGGCAAAAGTCCACACAAAAATAATTTTTTTCCTTAGTTTAGGACTTATATATCTGTATATCTTTTTTTCCTTTCTACTGAATTTTGAGAAATTACTTGTCTCTTACCTATGTCTAGGAGAGGTACCTTCTCCTGAAAAGAAAAGCAAGAGAGAAATAAGTAGAAACAAGTTTTGTAAAACACCAGCCTTGTGTAAGAGGATAAACACATTTCATGACACTTCTTTAATTTTCTTTTAGTTTTCTCCATGATTCTTATTTTATGAGTGAGGGAGTCAGACCAGACACACAGACCTCTTTTGACTTGGGTAAGTTTGGGGAATCATCTCACAATTGCTATTGCCTAAAATTATACATGGGGACTGGAATATCTTGGGTCAGTGGAGGCCTGATGATTGATGAAGTTTTGATCTTGTTCATGTGACTTAGGAACCATTCCAACAAATCCTGAAGAAGTAATACAGGGTTTCTCTTACTTCTCCTAAGAGTCCTTGTGGTGAAATTTACTTCATTCATGCCATAGAAAAGAGGCACACAAATGTTTGGGGAGTCCCAATGTAATTTAAATGGAAAAAAAAGTTCCTTGCATAAAACTGAGGTTTTTGTGATCTAAGCAACAATACTTACATAACGAGGCTCTGGTGGGTAAATTACTTCACTTGAGTTCTCTTCAGTTTTAAGACTCTTGTGTTTTTTCTTCCCTGAAACAAAAAAAGCCTTTTTTAAATCTAGGGCAGGATATCTCTCCTTTGGACTCCTAGAATATAAAATTATATCTGAACAAGCAGCTCAATAAGTTATTCAGAGTACGACAGGAATAGGTAATAGGGAATCAATCACTTACAGCAGAATATTGCTCCAGCTATTGCTACTATTAGTAGCACAACTACCACAGCAATGGCCCATGATGGCATTCCTGTTTTTGGAAAATTTACATGAAAGTTAATTCAAGAAATACAATACAGCAGCACACGGAACTTTAAACAAGACTATGTCAGATTTTAAAAGCCGTCCTGTTGTTTCCTAATGATAAAAGCCAAATACGCTGAAGACATACCTATCATGAGTTCCCTCTAGAAAGGAGCAACAGCTCCTACACCTGCACAGTGACCAAGGGAAAATCACACTGTGCAGGTCAGTAAAGAGCCCAGTAGGACTAATGCCCTTAGCTGTCAGGAATCACTATGGCCACTGTGTAGAACAGGACAATTGCAGTTGCCTCTCAAAATGCAGCACATGCTGGACCTTGCTCCATTTTAAAACTGTACCTTTTGTTCCGCACACAGTGTCTGAAGTTGGATTACATTGTTTTTCAATTACGCCACTTTCACATCTGCAGAAAATATGAACAGAAATTATTATGGAATTTTTTCTCTCTTCATAAACTGTTAAGAGTGCAAATCAAAATCTTCTAACATGTTTTATCAGCAAAATATTTCATATATCAAGATTTTGGGGGTTGGAATTTAATAGGTATGAAAATGGCATGGAAATTTGTGGCAGTGGGAAAATGTGTGAAATTATTTTTCAGTGTAACAACAGATTACACAAAGACAACAGGAAAGCTCAGATGCTTTATTACACTTCTTGAAAAGGACATAGAGACTCAGTGGATATATAAGTTTTTCTGAATCCTTTTGGAAAGCCTTCATGACTGTAAATTGAGTTGACTGAACTAAGTCAGCTTAGGGGCAAAGAAAATTAGTAGGCTTTCCCTGAGGTTATAGATTACCTTAGCCTCTGTCTTGAAACCAGCTGGAGAAAAATGTGATTATATATTAACAATTTCATATGTTGTGATGAAGGCATAAACTTACATGGTACATGCTTTGCAAACCGAACATGATGGAGCATCTTTGTTCTTTGCACAAAAATAGTTCTTTGCACAGGCACATTTTGTGTCCTCTGTTGGGGTACAGTTCTTTACAACCTCCTCACCTAAAAATAGATTTCCAAAAGTATATTAGTTTAAAAAGGAGGCTTCTGCCCAGAAGTCCTTGTCCTCAGACTTGCTGCTAGCTCTGCCTCTGCTGGCACTGGTGAGGCTGAATTTTATATTACATACACACAGCTTTTCTAAGGAGCTGGGCTGCCGGAGCGCTGCGAATATGAGCTGTCAGAGAGACCTCTGCTGGACGAGAGCTCAGAAAACTGATCACACAACAAAGTTCTTGCCAGAAGAGGACTCATTCAGCACTGCCAAATCCCAACTCCTCTTTCCCATTCGGAAGTGTAAAATCAGAAGGAGACTGAAGATCACACAGCCAATCTCCCTGTTTGACGATGGCGAGGGGTTCTTTGCACTCCCTGACAGACAACAAGTTTTATTTTTACTTGAGGACCTTCAATGATGAGGAATTCCACTCTCTCTTTTTAGCTAACATATCCACATTAAGTATTCTCCTTAAGAATCATAACAAATTAATTAATTTTCTCCTATCCTCAGTGTATATGATGATGCTATCTCCATCTACGAAAAAAATACTTCTGCATTAAAAATTACTCTAAGTATCTACCTACTGTGAAAGCTATTTTCATAGGCATATAAAAATAGAATTAATTTTTGAGTTACTACATTCAGTGCCCTGCTGTAATATGAAACCACTTTACGGTTCAAAATTTGATGAAGCTCTACTGTGAAACCAGTGCTGAAGCAACTCATGGAAATAGCAAACATGAATGATCCTAAGAATGGTTCTCATGGAACTTCAGTGGTAATTTTCCTCTTGCCTAATGTTTTCTACTGACTTCTCTTCAACTACATTATTGTCCATGGAACATTGTGACTAGCCATCCCATTACCCTTTTCCTCCTTTCAGTTTAAATAATTACTGAATTGTTTTGCTTTAGCCAATTTCATCACCCATGCAAAAATGCTTATTATAGTAGCAAATGAGAGGAAAATTTTCTATCCATATTGAGGTCCTAAAGGAAGGGGAGAGCACTAGAGATTGATATTCCAACAGGTGATCTGAGTACAACCATATTGGAGTTAAGAACTGTCTCTCCACTCACTAAATTGATTTTGGGTATGAGGAATGAAAACTATCAATCTCTAAATCCAAGTAGAGCAGATCTACAGGACACCTGGTAGAACTGGTAGGAGGTAAGTTTAACAGATTAAAAAAAAAAATTGTGATGGATGTTTATGCAACAGGTAGTGGATTTCTGGTGTCACCCAGCAGGTTCATGAACAAAGGGCTCCTGAATAGACACTAAAATGACTAGGTAAGGTTGAATGTTCTAATGCCCTTTTCCACAGCTGTGGATGCTGATAGACTGCAGGGAACAGACCACAGAAAGCAGACAGGTTTGTTTGTGTTCTCTCTAAATAGCATCTCTTGCCTCCAGTGCTGGATGCAGAACGCTGGGGTAGGTGGGTCACTGGTCTGACCCAGAAGGGCTTTTCTTATGGCTTTACACATTTATCCCACAGCACCCTGAGTGTACAAAAGACAACAATCGATTTTAAATAATACAATCAATTACATGAAAGACTAGAAAAGAAAGCATCATTGCTTCTTACACCCCTCTTTTACAGAGAGGGTGAAGAAGAGGGAGAACTTGTCTTCCTTGACTCTAATGTGTTTGCACAGCGTCTGCTTTGCAATGACTGTGGCTAAGCAAAGGCAGATATAAGGAGAAATAATGGACCAACTATTTTTCTTCCTACTTTGTGCTTGATGAAAGGGAACTGGAGGATAAACTTATAACTTTCTCATTAATTCATTCTTGTTCTTCCACTAAAAGTTTTGAACCTGTATGCTAACCACGACTGAGGTATTGTGGAGACTTTTCAGTGAAAACCTGTATGAAAGAAAGGCCATTGCTACAGCTGCTCTTTCTATAGGCATACCAAGTTTGCTGTCACATGATTTGCATCTCTGACACTTTTCTGAGTCATTGGGATGATCTATGAATTCCTTTCCTTTTTCACATGGAACACAATGTTTGTTAATATCTGTTGGGCAGGTGACATTTTTAACAGAACCTGTAGAGACAGAAAACCAAGAATTTAGAGAGAAGCTACCAGCTCTGAGACTTCAATCAGAATTTAATTTTTAATATCTAATACTTTTTGATTCCAAATATGCAATCTATATTCTTTGTACACATGTAAATGCACTTCAGGAATGTAGTACACATAAGATTTAATTATCCCCACTCTTCCTCCAATTTAATACTGAAGGAGAACACACCAAACAAAACTGCACAGGAAAAACTGGAAAACCCATGAATCTATGGAACCTTGTAAGCAAAAGCATGTGTTTTCACTTTTTTAACCTCTTTCAAATATGTGTATGTTAATTTATGGCTCTTTTGTAGCAAGCGTGTTAGGGGAGACCTACTCTGTAGGGAGAAACATTGGTGCACTGAGCTCAAGAAATATTTTTGAAGTGGCTTATGTCCTGTAACAAAAAAGGAACAGCTAGAATGAAGCATTGCATCCAGGAAACCACCTCATGCCACCTTGCTATCCCAGCACAAAGCAATTGTGCATGCTGTGGTTTCTGCTGTTAATGACTTTTCAACACTGTCTTACAATCATACTCACCACTATTACATTTCTTGCAGCATTGAGCATCTAAATTGTATTCATCCCCAGTACACTTAACCTCCCTCCGGGCAATGATCCTCCTATTGTATGTCATTAGAGCTTCAGTATCATTTTTGCACTGTGTTTCAATAATTAAGACAGCCACCTAGGAGAGAAGAACAGAAAATTAGACAAAAACATTGTTTAGGACTGTAGGTGTGTTTTAGTACTAGCAGAGTTACATTAATAGTGTTACTCTAAACATACTGATATTCACTCCCTTATTAAAACTGTTCATTACTTTAGATTTAATGGAAAATGAGGGCCCATATTAAAGTCATGAACCCTACCACTACAGACAATCTCCTTTCAAATTAATTTACAACAGATTAATTTCTTTGAATTCCTTTGCATTTCTTTGCATTTCTTTGCATTGTCCAGTTAAATTGCACAGTGCTTGGGGTTTTTTGTTTGTTTGTTTTTATTCCTGTTACTAGTAAGTAAGAGCTTTACTAGTGGTCCCTGCCCTGGCTCTTTTCATGATAATATTAAAGCAGTGTGTAACAGAGGCCAAACCATTCTTTTTTTTTTTTGTCTATTTTAGAATAAGATGGAAAAATGATAAAGATAAATCTGGTATAGTTTGCCTTCTTCTCAGCAACATTTTCTGGGGAATTCTGTATTTACTCTGCATGCACTAAATATGAGATATCTATATAATGGAGCTATGGATGCTGACCATAACCTCAGTTAGGTGCAAGAAACTCTTTATGTAAACTTACTGAAAAATCATTTTTGATATCAAATTGGGCTCTCAAATGAAGTGTCATCTGTTGCTAATTAACTGACAGAACCAATATGACCATTGCCTTCTACAGGTAGCCACTTCTTTTGATCCTCTAATCTATTTGGAGGTGGGAAGGTGGAAAGCATTTAATTTCCTTAGCTGCCATGTGTTTAAAATGTATGTAATATTAGCTACTAGACTGAAATTAAGGCAGTTTTTCTTTGCACCTGGAGGTGAAGCTCCAGCAGCTGAAAGAGCAGATTAGCACTTGAGGAACTGTGGGTGTGGATCAGCCCATCACTTCCCCTCTTTGGTGCTCTCTCTTCCTTTGCTGCCAAAGCTTTCAGGGTGCTCTTCTCTGAATCCTAGTGTAATGATGTTATAAAATTAAAGTCAGTGTAAGGCCTTCAGAGAAGCTTTCAAATGGATGCATCAAATTCATGTGATTTGTTGGGTTTTTTTGCCTGGAAGAATCACCTTACTAAATAGTGGCTTAGGAAGTCCAATTAAAAAATTACTAAAATATAGTCAGGGATGTATGACCAGTTTGGTTTGACTTTTCCTAAAGCAGTATGAAGAAAATGTCCAGACAGTCATGCAGAAAATCGAATATAATCAAAAAAGGAACATCTTTCTAAATTGCTAATATCAGTACAACTTAGCTGATTTTTGGGTGTGTTTGGCTGCAAACACAGTGTGTGCAGAGACACATCTTCCCTCACACAAACAAACCTCTCTGCCTGTTGTTTATGCTTTTAAACAAATGAGCTATGGTGTGCGAGGGGCTACAGAAACGTGATGTTTTTACATGGATGCCCTCTGCTCCTGCTCACGGAGATGAACTTCCTGGTGCACTTACAAGAAGTGGGGGTCACTTCTCAGAATTTGTCACTTAAGCAGCACCAAACACCTACATTGGTTCTGCTTGCAGGGATGTCCTACAATGTCTTCCTGTAGAAGGAATAATGATAAAACTGTGAAGATTTTTTTTTCAAAGCAACACCCTAATCTTTTCAAACTCTTTTTCTTCTCCTGGATTTGCACTGTCTTAAAAGCAATCCATTTGTTATTTACAAATTTTGGCGTGCCTTATACGAAGAAAACCCAAAAAAGAGTCAATAGTCATTTAGCTTCCTGTGAGCACCTTGGCTGCTTTTTCTGTTGTCACTGAGCAGTAAACACTAATATCAGAAAGGAAGCACTTAGGGGCTTTTATACAGGCAGGGATGATAGGTGCTTTTTTATGATGTGTACAGTCAAGCAGTGGCTGTACGTGTGCAGCACAAAATGACTCACAGAGGCTCTCTTTTAACTTTCTCAACCTAAAAAAAAAAAAAAAAAAAAAAAAGAAAAGAAAAAAAAAGTAAAAGTTTATATCTAAACTGAAGACTTAGCTTGCACTAAGCAGTCAATGGGAATAAGGTCAATAAGGTCAATCAGTCAGGGACATCTACCCTTAGCAGCACCCATAAAAATTATCATGTGAGCCCAGATTTTCTGGTTTATCTCCATTTCTATTGCCCTGGCGATGAAATGAGTTTTCTACCTGTTCCCTCTCCTTCATTCCAACAGAGTACTCCAAAACGCTTTCACCAACAGGTATTTGCTAAGGACACATATAAAACCTATTTTTGTCTGCATTTCCAGGGCACAGTGATAAAAACTTTAATTTCTTTGAATACTCCTGTCATTTTGGGATTCTCAGGCCTCCAGTTTCTCCTCCATCAGAGTATTCTTCATAACACATCAATATATTTCAACTGAAAAGCTTCCTCAAGACATGGCTTATAGGTATGTAATCTCAGCTTTGAAAGTGTGTGAACATGTAATTTGCATACAGGACTTTTTAAAACTTTACAATGTTAACCCTGAGGAAAAAAAATGTCTTTGCTTTCTCCTGTTATCTTTAGAATACATTTTATTTTTAGCAAGCTATTTCTCCCATTTCTCATCCACAAATGCTGATGAATGAGAAGGCCAATGGCCACAGAATGGGGCCTTTTTTTTTCCACACCACATCTGTTACATGGACCAAGGTGCATGAGCTCATTAGGGGCTTTCTAAGTGTTAAAAAAGGAGGAGGGGGGATTTTTCTTCCTTTTTTTTTGCCTCGTGCGAGTTGGGTTGCTACAGCTAGCTCCATTTTAACATGCTTTTCTCTGTAATTAATCTCCCTTGTATTAACTCTGTCAGGACAGCTTTTTCAAAGAGTAATTTCAATTGAAGAGTAACTTTTACAGCATTCTGAACTTCTTAAATTCCAAGGGAGATGCATGTGCTTAGTGTCTGTGAGAGCAAGTAGCCTCAGCTACTGTCCAGAGTCTTAAAACACTCACTGTCCAAATTCAATCCACTACTCTTTCACATCTCAGCTGACTCACATGCAAATTACAGCAATACATTGGGGCTGGGAGTTGTATGATTGGTTGTTTTGTTGGGTTTGTTTTTTTAGAAGTACTGTAATAGTGAGCACTTAGTAAATACAATTTGGGGAGTTGGAGTGATATGAACAGCTCTTACCTCTCTTTGTCATGGCTAAGGATGAATTAGAGCTGGGCAGATAGAAATTTAACAACTCGTCCCCTTTTCCTTTTGAACCACAATATGGTTTTCTTGTGATTTTATTTTTGTTCACTGAGTTACTGCAAAGATAAAGGCAGTTACTGTGGAAACATGCCCAGACATGTTTCCAGAACTGGGGCCCTTACACTTTTCACTTGAGTCACCCCATCAGTTTATGGCTGTTTATGCATGTACATGTAAATATGTCTATTGGTTTTCCATGATATGAAAAAGAAAGACCAATGGAGTAATGGAGGAGACCTGTTTTCAAAGGTATGTCTTCTGAACTTCCGGAAAACTGCCTGCTCTGTAGTCATATTAGGTAATTACAAAATATTTCGATAACAGTTCACTCTCTTCAGATGGCCTGTTGCCTTAGAGTGTGTCTCTCGGTGGTATGTAGTTTTGTAGCTTTTTCTACAGGGAGAATTAAATGTTTTCTAACTGCACAGACCATTGCTATTTTTGCATGACTATCTCTGCAACTGCTTTTAATTGAGTTCAGTGTGGACTCCTTGCAAAATTGAACTTTCATTCAACAAACTGCTTTCATGTTCTGGTTTAATCAAAATAATATGCCAACCACTGACCAGATTTACTATTTTATAAGTAGTGAAATAACATGCCAATTAAAAACCCCCAAAAAATAACTTTTTTAAAATAGAAATTATGTAGGAATGCTACAGCCTTTCTAAGAGGTACTGAAATTTGGAAACAATTGGAAAATAAGACCAGAAACTATATACTCTCTGGAGCAGTGTTAGAAAAGAAAGTATTTTTAATCTTAATATATATTCTGAATAGTTCCAACATACTGAGCTACACTGACATTTCTGTCACCAGTTTGCAGCTCCTGTACAGGAACAGATAGTACACCCTCCTGTCAGCAGATGAAAATCCTTCTTTGTATTTAACAATGCTTTGGTGATTTGTGCAGGGGCATGGATAGAACTCTCTGAAACACTTAAAGTAATTTACTACCTGTTGTACAGTAAATCAGATCACAATTTGAGTGGTTATATATTAAGACTTGATTTTAACCTGACAAACCGCAAAATAAACTGCGTTTGTTCACAATATCACCACACTGTGAAGAGACTTCGAATGTCAGCTCCGGTGAGTTGTCTCTGAAATGGGAGAATTTGGGGCTGGGGATGTACTGCATCCACATTTCCAGGCAGGTGGTGGCTCTGCTGTGCAGCAGGGCTCACTGTCACCTGCCTCACCCCCACTCTCCCAGCCCCGGGCGCTGGGAGCAGGGCTGCCTCGGGGCAGCTCTACCAGAGCCCAGGCCGAGCCAGGGCATCCACACATCCCTAGGTGTCTCGCCCTGGAGTTTCCTCCCCCTACAGCTCTTTGGCATAATGCACCTGTACCAGTGGAGATCCCTGTGCTGGCCACTGCCACACTTCCTTACTTTCCCTGTTGACAGTAGCTGTTATAAATGGGTATTCGTGAAGGTAACTTTACTGATGAGAGTGAGACACGAGAGCGAAGCTCTCAGAAGCTGCAGGGACTCACACTGTGTTGCACAGGCATGATTCAGGCAAGAGGGGAAGGCCCTGCCCTATTGCTTCCAGTAAATGTTGCGCACTCTGCCGCCAGGCTTGGACTATTCCTCTGGCTTCTCCTGGGACACTGTCACCGTGGCTCAAACACCTCCCTCACACGTATTTGCTTTTATGTTGCTCCAGCGCCAGCTGTCCCTGGGTCTCCCCACCTCTAGCTCACGATCCGATGTCCCTGACAAGCACCTGCCTGCCTCCATCCCCCTCTTTCTTCAGTCTGCTTTTCCTCAACGCGCGCTTCCCTTCACTTAGCCGCCGCAAAAGTGCCTGAACTTGAAGGTGAGTTTTTTCCCTTCAAAACATCGCCTAACGAGTTAACCACGATGTCAGTATCCAGCTCGTCCCGGCGAGCGGCACCGGGGCAGCGCTCCGCGCCCGGCGGCGCCCCCCGCCCGTGTCCCCCGCCCCGCCCGCGTCCCCGCGCCGCTTCCCCGGCCGGGGCTGGCCCCGCCGCCCTCCCGCTGCCCCGCTGGGCCCGACACTTACGAGGAGCAGGGGAAGGAGCCCCCGGGCCATGCCGCCGCTGCCCAGCGCTGTCCCGCACCTCCGCAAAGCGAAAGTGGCCCGTCCCGGCGGGACAGTCGGTCCTTCTCCGCGCCCTGCCCACCCGGCTCCTCCCATGCTGGCAGACACGGCACGGCACGGCACGGCACGGCCCTCTCCCGGCCCGGCACGGCACGGCACGGCACGGCACGGCACGGCACGGCACGGCAGGGGCTGGGGCGCGGCACGGCCGGCGGTGATGCCGGGCAGCGCTGCCGCTGCCGCTGCCGTGAGCCGCCCCGGGCAGGGGCTCCGGGCGAGCCGCGGGCACGGGCGGGACAGCCCCGCGCTCAGCGCCCCGCGGGGACACGCAGCGAGGGCACGGAGCCTCCGCTCCGGTGGCGCGGGCGCCACGGGGATCGCGGCTCCTTGGGCCGGGACACCCACGCGGCAGCTTGGGAAGGCCAGGCGCGGCCCCGAGGTCACGAAGCCAGCGGTCTCAGTGCTGGGAATGAGGCATTCGATTCCTGCGCTTCAGCTGCTGGGCAGAGCAATTGCCTCCTCACCGAGGGCAGAAAGTCTGCTTTTGTAATACTGCCAAGCAGAGGTTTGGGCAGGCAGTTCTGTACGGGTAGAATGGAGAAAGCATCCAGAGCACGTTAAACACACAGCAGCAGAGGATCCTGCCCTTTGCTGTCTTATTGAAAGGGTTGCTCAAGCCTGTGAGTTCTAGCGTTTTTCCTGCAAGCTTTCAGTGGTTTGAAATGCTGGTAGTCTGGCCTCCTTTGTAGAGTTAGAAGTAACGTGATGGTGTTTAGTTACTGATACATGTTTAGATCTTTCAGGTTTTGACATGATGCCTTTGCCTTGGGAGGACCACGGTTGCAATTGAGCTGGCATTTTCATTTTAAACACCATTTTTCAGTGGTTTGTGACTCAGATTTTCAGAAACCCTTCAGCTTTTCTGCTGGTATGGCTCTTAGCTGTAATGCATAACATCAACAAAAAATAGCTACTGTTTTAAATGCTTCAGGCTTTTTAACCACTTCCGGATAAACCAAAAGGTACTGCTG
Organism: Acanthiza pusilla; assembly: GCA_036630365.1. Taxonomy (NCBI): domain Eukaryota; kingdom Metazoa; phylum Chordata; class Aves; order Passeriformes; family Acanthizidae; genus Acanthiza; species Acanthiza pusilla. The sequence goes on from JAXCHO010000234.1 coordinate 17,053,649, forward strand.
GCACAGTTTTAGAGATGCTGCCTTTGGAGTATCCTTGAACAATCAACTTTTAGCCTTCCTAGTGGCAGTATGGAATATAAGGAATGAGAGGCACCTCTCTTGGGTGCGGGGCCTGGGTTACATGTCTCTAGTTCCCACTGGGCAAACCCAAATCAGCTTGTACGTGAGGCTGCTAATTTTAGCGGAAATTTGCGTGCGGGTAGGGGTGGAGTAGGGACTGCAAGCAATGTTGTCCAGATCTGGATGATTGCTGCAGCAGAAAGGTTGGTAGAATTGTTTCCAAATCCATCCCTTGAGGGGACTGTGTTTTATCCTAAAATCAAAACCTTATGTGACTGGGCCCTGAGCAGGCAGTGCTCAGGGTTCAGTGACACCTCGGTGTGCCTCTTGCACTATTTATCCGGTATCTTGCACTGATATCGCTCGAGTCCATTAGGTGCATGTGGTTTGCACTCCTCCCTGCCCCCCGGGTGTGATGACTGCCTGCATGAAGTTGCTTTGCGGTAGAGTGTTTCTCTCTTGGTAGGGAGCCTTGAGAGACATTTGAGAAGCCACCAGATTCATGTCAAAACAACAGTGTCTGCACGTGACTTGAAGTCATACCTTATGTAGTTAATAACTGTAGTTGTTTGGGGTTTTTATATATATAATGGAGAAAGATAAATATGTTTGGAGGACTTTCTGTTGTTTGGCTGTTCTGAGTTGGTATCAGTGAGCACTATCAGGCCAGCGTTTTAATCTTTGCTCTGTTCCCCGGATTGCAGCAGCTTCTTTTTGGCTGTTAAAAGTGGCAGCATTGACTCTTTTCTTTACTCACCCTTCATTGAAAGCTTGATTTAGGTGTCAGCCGCGGCGTGCTAAGCCGTACAGACTGCGGGATTTCTCTGCCAGCAGATGGCCTTGCGCCTCTCCTAATGCGGGAACAGGGATCAGACCGGGGCGGGGTCCAACTCGAGGAACAGTTAACACACACTTTTTAGCTCCTTTGCAATTCCACCTTTAAAAATGTAAGATTCTGTAATGAAAGTGAAATTTTAGATTTTTTTTTTTTTACTGTGCTGATTTGATGTGTGTGTGTGTGTTTTGTTTCTTATTTCCACTCGTAATTGTTGTCCTATGTTACAGATGTACACTGGTCAGAGGAAATCCTGTTCAAGATAGCTGCAAAACCACCCAAGGAATAATTTTGGATACACATGGTCACAGTATTCTGGCATTTAGTGTTGCTAAGCTCGAACCAGTATTCATGCCTTAAGTGGCATCAAATCTTTTTTTCCCAATCCAGAAAGCTGCTTGCACCTAAAGAAAGGGTCTTTTTTGGGGTATTACGGCCTTATGGATTGCTAAGATTTTGAGAAGGTTAACTTAGCTAGTCTCTCCAAGTATAGTAAAATTTGTCAAGGTGCAATAAAACATAATTGAGGGCCTAGAGCCCTCAATTATATTGTATTGGTCTCAGCTCAGAATGTTGAATCCATATTTATATTCCAGAAGGAAAATAATGGGGAAGGAAGCATAAGATCTGACTTGCTTTCTACTATGTTTTTCTCTGTTAACAGATTTCTTTTATTTATTTATTTTTTAAAAATATTTGATTTAGATTTGTTTTTGACATATTGGTAGTCTTTAGCAGTTTTTTATACAAAGATTGGGCAATTAGATTAGTGTAGTATAACTTAACCAAAGTAGTTCCGTCCAATTAAATTCGCCTTTGACCTAAAATACACATTAGATGATCATTATTGGTTTGCTTGTTTTTGCTTGTTTGCTTCACTTTCTGTCTTTTGTTTTGTTTTGCTTTCTTGTTTTGCCTCTCCTGTCCCTCATGTAAGTTCCAAACAACCAACCTACTTTTAAATCTTTGTTCAAGTACTAGAGTGAGTAATCCATTACTCCTGCAGCTCAGTTGTATCTCCTTCATTTTTGATTCAAACCTCTTCAGAAATGTGACTTGTCACAAGCCTCAGCTAACATTAGTGGGAAATTATCTGAGTGGCTTTAAACAATCAGCTCTTAGTACAGTTTTATGATGGTTTTATTGTTTTCCGGATCTTCTGTGAAACATTAAAACAGGGTGCTCCTCCCACCGGCTGCACCCTTTGCATTATGGTCTGGTAGACCAGGAAAGATCTATAACCACTAACTATTGGCTGTTTGCTGCAGTGGGGTATGGCCAGATTCTGACAACTGAAGGCACCCTTCTCCCTTTTGTCATAAACCACTACACACAACTTACAATCACTTGGGTTTGTGGTGTAGTGAAAAGTTCTTGGTCAGATGATGTGGTAGCAAAGCATTGTGCTCACCCTAACACCCTGTCCTTCATGTGGAGAGGCTGATACAGCAGCACCAGAGGGAAAGCAGGGTGTGACCAGAGAGGTTTGTGATGACCCTGTGGGGTTTTCCGTAAGGGTCCTATCTGGTGTTGCATCAAGTCACAGATCAGGATGTTCTGGCGTGCAGCATATTTCTGTTAGAAGTAATAGTGATCTGATACAACAGCCTGTGGAGCCATAGATGCTACTGTTAATCAAAAAAAGCCCCCACACTAGCAAGAAAACAGAATGGAAACAGTAAAACAGACTAGAACAAAACAGAGTGGAAACTGAAACTCACAGCAAGACACTTGTCCTCTCTAGCCATTCTCCTCTGGAGAAGGTGATAAAGGAGAACTTGGCATACACCCTGCCATTCTAAAAGAAAATTGAAACAGACATGTGTCCTTTTTCTCAAAATTCAACTTCCTCACACAACCCTGGATCCATGCTTTTGTAAAACAGACTCAGTTTGATGACGTCAATGCATTCTTCACAGCAGGGAAAAAAAAACATTTTTCAAACAAACTGAGCATTTCCTTAGACTGGAAAAGCAAATTGGCTGAATGCCTGGTGGCTCCTACAGCCAATCACTATAACCTTACCATAAATGTAGATGTGTTTCTGTCTTAGGGTTGATTATTGACTTTATTTTAGACATGGGACCATCCTGTCCCAGTCTTCTGTGTGTGCACTGTACAAGAGAGTGCTGAGATACTGAATGCTGCATTATTTACCAAATATTTTTCCCATTACATGGGGTCACTTAAAATTTGATTTTGTGACTTGATAGATTGTAAATGCATCTGTTTTAATTGTTTTGCAGAGCTCTGTCTCCATCCAGATCTTGCAGCAGACAGCTTTGCTTCAGAGACTGTTTTGTGATCTTTTTTCTTTTTTTCAAGCTGATTTGTCTTAGTTGTTTTTTGAAGATGCTATTACTGAGATTATGCTTTATACTTTCAAAGCTTGCTGTACCGCAAATGTTAACTGTCAAATGTGTAACAGATCAACTGTAAAGGCTTTTAAGATAATGTGCTAGAGATGTTAGGTATTCTCCTGCGGTGAGTGAGAAAGTGTTCAAACCTTTTCCCATCAGGTACTGCCTGGACAGAGCACTGCTGATGTAATTTGTGAGTTTCTTACATTTGTGAGATAAATCTAAGGCTGAATCCTTGTAATAAGGGTGAGAGAGGAAAGATCTGTGGAGAAATGTCTGGATTTAAAAGGAAAATGTGAGTGAAAGAGATCTTTAGTTCTGCTTTTAACCATTAATCTGAAGATGGCTGTAACAAGTGCACTAGATGGCTTCATTTCCCACGGTGAGTAAGTGATGCTCAAAGAGCCACCCTGCAAGGAAAACAGCTTTCATTTTAACTTTAAAGTAAACTAAGACTACTAAACTAAATCTTATTAAACATGGTAGTGAGGAGGAGAAGCTAAAGCAAACATTTTAAAGGCTCTTAGCATTCTGTAATTTCCGATATTGTACAGAATACTATGTCTTTGGAATTCAATTCCACTGTTTCACTTTGCTCTGTCATGCTTCTCTGTCTGGGGTATCATCTGACAAGTGAGTCTAACATGCTTAGATAAAAGCAGTGCCTTGTGGCTGAGATTCCAAATGCTCTTGTTTTGGTTTCTTTTGATATCATTTAACCTTTGAAATTCTTTGGGGGTGGGGAAGACACGACAGTGATATGAAAAGTCTTGTCTCTCCCACTAACATCTCAGATGCAGTTTGGCATCCGCTGTGACATCAAACATTCTTCAGAGCCAAAACAGGATGCAGTGATCTCTGAATGTTTGTCTCCTGGGCACTGCTGTGTGCCTGTAAGCAGCACTTGTGCTTCAGGTAGATTTTCAGCAGCTAAATCCTGGCAGAGAGAGGCTGTTGTGGTAGGAACAAAGTTTGGAGGTCAGGCAGCCTTCAACTACTCCCCCACTTGTACCACACATTTGCACAAGCAGAAGAGAGGCCTGGGTAGCTCATGAAGCTACAGCAGTGAGTCATATTTTCTCTATTCAGCTGCACAGCCCACTGCATAGTATGGTTTTATGAGCTGTGGCGAATGAATTGAGTATGTAGTACAGACTGGTTTATATCTCTGACAAAATGCAGTTGGATTGGTTTCTGTCGGTGGTTCTCATCAGCAATTAAATGGTGTGCTTAGATAGCTGTGCATCTCTAAGGGTGGTCATAACAAGAAGGGATACTGTGCTGTTAGCTGTCTGAAGAGGTCTGTTAAATTCCCAGATAAGACATCAGTGTTATTTTTCAGCTGAATAATTTCTCAGTTACTTCTTGGAAGCCATGATTTTGAAAGAGGTGTTCTTTCCACACCGCACAGTAGCTACCTCTCCTGCTGTCAGCCACCTCAATGCAGGCATGGGAGACTGGATGGGCGACTGAAGAGGGATGGACAGCAGAACATGCATTTCTGGTTCCCTGGGATGGGCAGGAGAGTTGAGTGTTAATGCAGGCCATAGCTTTGAACGCCACAGGTTTCCCCACGGTTGTCCCAGCCTGGGGATGCTCAGAAACCTCCCAGCCTAGAGGCAGCCAGATGAGAGGAGAGCAGTTTCTCAGTTTCATGTGAGAAATGAAGAGTCACTCACGGGCTTTTGCTGAGGAAATGGTTTTACCTTCTGGAAGTAGAGGTTTTGGACTGAATTCTCAGCTTTCATTTATTCACTTCAGTGAGCCATGATTTTACTTGAGATCAATGGTAATTTTGATATTGCATTGATTGAAGCTAAGATTCCACTGCAAATGCATAAAGCATAAGTAAAGATATGCCAATATCTAGGGACATCCCTCTCTTGGGAGGCAGGGCTGGCCACCAACCCCTTCTCTATCAGCTCCCTGAAGGGGCAGCCCAGGCTGCCCTGCTGCAGGCACATGGCAGAGCCTGGAATGTCATGGCTTGATGCAGTGAAGGGCTGCTGATACATGGAGCTCATTCCTTGCCCTCCCAGCTGCTGTCCCACTATTCCTGAGTGACCTGGTACAAACCCCACATTTTCTTCTTAGGGGGCCCACCTCAAAAACAGGATCTGACAAAAAAAAAGTTACAAAAGAATAACTATAAGTTATTAAAACAAGGTGATAGGGAAGGTTTAGCCTTCATGAAAACAGTAGCTTGTATTGTGTATGCAGAGTAAAAGAACACAGATGTTAGCCCTTTTTCCCAAGCGTGGCTGTCCCCTGTTCCTTCCAGCCCCTTTTCCTGAGAAGGCCTGGCCAAATGCAGTGTGAGTGGTGTTCAGTTTCTAATGCCATAAAATACTATAGCAACACTGTTTTATTTAAATGTGATTCAGAATGGGGGATGTGTTTGTGCTGAAGATCTGCTAATTGCATCATTTTCTCCTTGTATTAAACAATGTGTTCATGCTGTGCAGTGCAGAGTAATCAGTGTGCAGGGAAATGATTTATATTATATTGAAGAGGTCTGAGCATTTGACCTTGTAAATGAATTCCCAGACACAGCTAAATACAATGCAGTAAGTAAGAGGCTCTAATTAGGAAGCTGGAAGAGCTGCACATAGTTCTGGGATCCTGGTGTGGAAACCATCCAGGCATTTTCAGGATCCTTGTACAACAGTGTTTTGCAGCAGTGAAAGGAGTTTCTATGTCTTCTACAAGTTTCTAGCAAGAAAGTAAAAGAAAGAGAAACTCGGGAAGTACTCACAGGACTGACTAGAACTATAGAAAACCATAGAAACTGTAATTCTGAGACTTTGTCTTTTTTTTAGTGCTGTTACTGGCTTGCAAGAAGAACAGAAAAGGATCAAAAAGCAGCTGAGTTTGCAGAAATCTCCCACTGGCAGGTTAGACATGAGTCCTGACAGTTTTCATCCCCCATGAGACCAGGGGTACAATAATTGGTTCTGAAATGGGCTGGGATGAAAGAAAACTTTACAGAATTCTGAGTTTTTTCCATGTTTAAGGGGGATGGTTATGTTTACTTCTTAACTATGTATCTAAGTCTTCCTTACAGTCATAAAAGGAAAATAACAAAACTTTGGCCTGGAAGGGAATTTGTGCAAACACTTAAAGCTGGAGGTGTGAAACAGATTTAGTGGAAAAGAAAACCCTAAGTTTGATAGGAAAATGCTTTTACACTTTCAGAAAACCAACCAAATTTTTGAACAAAAATAGCATGTTTTCTGTACTTTTCCATAGTTCTTGTGACTGCCTGTAAGAAAGAGGAAGAAGCAACTACCTTATGTAACTAAGATGCATCTGCAAAGCAAGGACCAAAAGCCTGCCTGCCTCATTTTTCTTGTGAGGCTCTAGCATCGTTTGGGGAGCAGTTAATAAACTGAATATGCTAGAGCATGAGAAATAGCTGTGTGTTAAAAAACCAAGTATTGTCAGCTGTCAGTCTCCTGGGGCAGCACACAGACAACAGGAGGCTCTCCAGGCCCAAGCAGCAGCCAGGATGAGTGCAGGAAGGAGTGGCAGGGCAGGCTGACACTGCACATGGGGCAGAGAGCATCAGTGAAGTCCTGTCCTTCCTGCAAGCTGCAGTGAGTGTGGCACTGCCTTCCTCGGTGTTTGTCTGTACCTTGTTTTCATCAACCAAAATGACTTTCATCACTGGGGGGGAATGGGGTAGGAATCCTTTGGCACAGGTCACAGATGCAGAGAGCCTTCGCAAAGTTTCATACCCCAAACAGGATTCTGTTGGAGAGGATGCTGTTTTATCTTAGATCTATACTGTAGGCTGTAGCAGGTTATAAAAATACATACACGCTCACACACATTCTATCTGTGACACTTGTCTGTAACTCGTGTTATTGTTCAGATCACTGATAAAGGCATCAAGGTGTATAGCCAGGGGTGAGTCTCACAGAATCCCACCCACTCAGCAGTGACTTCCCCGCCCTGCTGTGCTGTTAGACTTCAGCTTCAGAGGCAGTTCTCATGCTGCTCTGCATATGTCAGATCTGCACTTGCTTTTTTTCCATATTTTAGAATGTAAAAGGGCTTTTACAACTATGTTTGTAATATCTCTCAAAAAATTACAAGAAACCATTTTTATACAGCCTTATTCTCAATGTTTATTGTATTAGCTCCTTTTATCTTTTATTATTGCCAGCTGTGATAGGTTGCCTTAGAGTGGTGTGCTCATCTGGCAAGTTTGTAATTATCTACTTCTTGTCATTACATGCTTGAAATTTTTGTTTAACTGCCATTCTTCCTGGGGAAAACCCCTCAAGCATTTTTAAGGGCTAATGAAAGTAAGTGTTGATTTTTCTGGAGGCACTTTGGCCTATTCTTTAGAACACCTGTGTGGATGCAGGCTGTTCCTGCATGCTGCAATGTCCATGCCCAACTTTACTGATGTCTCTTTTAACATCTTATTGCAGTGCAGTTGAAATCAAGAAAGACCCAAATAGTTTTGCAAACTTTCAAATTGACTTCTGACTTGTTTTTCTGGTACAGAAAATGCACATGTGTTAAATATGTTTGCATTTCCCACATTGTATTTTACTTTCCTATATAACAGCATACACTTTCATATAATGACATGCCAGTTCCAAAAGGAGGTTTCCTTTTTATCCTAAGGTATTTTTAAAAGTATGTGTTCACTTTAGCCACAAAGGTAGTAGAATTTCACAAAGGTGGTAGAATTTCCCCTTGTATGTTTTGTACATTCTTTGGTTTATTGCCATGCAACACTCATTCCTTTATTGTTATTCAGTGGCTCTTGTGTAGGTTTACAAGAAAAGTTCAGCTGTGCTCTCAGCTGTTTGTAGGTTGTGCTGAGTGACTCATACACAAGACAAGGAAGTTGCACTGGGGCCACATCTCCTTGTCCTGCCCAGCAGTGACACCTAACCTCCGAGTGCTCCAAGCCCAGAGCCAAGAGAAAGGAGCTGGAGATCAGGGCTGGGACCCTGGGAGAGGCAGGCACCGGCTTGGTGACATTTGTGGTGAGAGTGACTCCACAGTTTGCCTCCAGAGCCTGGGGGCAAAAAAGCTCTGTTGATCACAAAAAGTGAAACTGTGGCACTACAGCAAATTATTACATTTGCTAGTGAAAGAAATTACCTTGTAGATGTCCTTTTCCTCATGGTTTGCTGGAGAGCCAGCCAAATTGGCTCACACAGGTGTGATATAACCAGGCATTCAGAATCCACAGGTTTAATCTGTAAGTAAGGGCTCCATGAAACTCACTTCTAGCAGTTTCTCTCATGGGAACCATCTGATTTCTTACAGTGTGCAAGCTCACCTGGAAACCTTGCTCTTGGTGAGATAATAACAGGACAATCACTGCAAAACTGTGGTGGGAAGTGGGCTCCTTGTTGCTGTCGGTCTGGGAATGTGCTGGTCGGGGAGCTCAGGAGTTGCTGTGGAGGAAGGACCCTTGTGCTCTGCCGTCCCACACACATTCTGTGCAGGTCTGGCTTCCGCACAGGACTTGCTTTCCGCAGTGATGTGGTGGGAAGATGTCATTCACATTCTGACAAGTTTGGATGGCGTGTTACTGCGGAGGTTCTGATCATTTAGGGGAATCTGGCTCTTGAGAGATGTTCCAAAGGAAGGTTATTTGAAGCCTTATCTACAATCTAATTTTGGACAGATATGTCAACAGGAATGCTGAACAAGCTGCTGAGGTGCTGCTGAGAGTTTGCACACAGTGGGTCAGAGCTCTGCCCTGGCCAGTGGCCTGAGGGATCTCTGCTGGATTTGCAGCTCCTGGATTTGCAGCTCCTGGTATAGGCAATGTTCCTTTGACTCTGCTCCTGATATATTTTATGTTTTCTTTGTAACATTAGGCATGTCTGCACCAGAGTGTGACCTATGGGTAATGCCGTGCAGACAAAATGTACAGCTTATTTCTATCACAAAAAAAAAAAAAAAAAAAAAAAAAAAAAAAAAAAAAGAAAAAAAAATCATGCAGGACATTCAAAACTATGTGTTTAAACTATCCTAACTATTAAGGAAAAGTTATGGAGGAAAAATGTGAAATATATCTGCATCTATTATGCATGAGGGTATGGATACATACTCCTGACACAAGAAATCTTTCTCCTGCACATAAGGAAGGAGAAAGGATATAGGAAGAAAATTCTCACTGTAGGCATCCCGTTTCTTTCCAAGCATCTGCTATCAGGAAATCTCAGAGACAGGATGCTGAACTATATGGATATCAGCCTGACCCAGCAGGACTTGTGCTTATGTTCTGTTTGTTTATCTAAGAAGGATGATGAGGGAAACATTATCTCATTTTTGCTTTGAATATGTTCCTTTGATTTTGAATGAAGGATAATTTTACCACATTACCATGGGGGAAGATATTTTGTCAAGAAGATGAAGGAAGGTTGTGAATTAATATTCTTCATCAGCCTGCTTAAGAGGCACAGATGGCAAACACTGTCTCCTATAGCTCTGGAAGACCACTGGCAAAACTATTTTCCAAACTTTTAAAGTTGAAAACCGCTGTAGTTAAAAATGATTAGAGCAATTTTGTCTTAGTTGATAGAGAGAGAGCAGTGCAAGAGCCTGACAATCACAGAGAAAGCTAATCTATGGGTCTGACAGTTTATGGTTAATCTGACACTTTACAGATGCTTACTGTGTGACAGCTGCAATGAATCAGGTTATTAGAGCGACTTTCTGCTCCCTAAAGCTTATTTATTCCTGTCTTTCTCAAAATAGGGGGTGGGGATGTGTAAAGCCTATCAATGAGATAGAGGAGAGGGCCTGAAGCCAGACAAACCAAACCATTTAGAGATTCTGCTAATGTTACGAAGATGAAAGGAATCCCCAAATAAAAAGGAGTCAGAGACATATTTAGCAGAGCCTCATTCCTAAACAGCCAATTGGATGGAGGCAGGAAGGTCTCCACACACATCTCAGAAGTTGTTTTCCCTTATAAAGTAAAGCAAAGGGGTTACTTTATTCACAGTCTTCTATAGACTGGGATAAGCCTGCAGCTTCTGTCCTCCTTTACCAAAAAAGTATGGCATCCCCACACTGGTGCTGGACCTCTGAGCTGGCATTCTTCAGGCCAGCTGGAGCCCGTTTCCTGGGCATGGTTGGCCCTGCAGCTCCTGCTGATGTGGAGTCCCAGGCACATTTTGTGTCCATATGGCAATCACAAGTTGCTGAAAAAAAAAAATCCAGCCTTAAGGAAGGTGTAGCTAAGAGTTTCCACTGATATACTGAAAGATGCTTGAAGTCAATAGGAGAGTTCTCAATGTGCACTGGAACTTTGCTAGAATCTCTATTAAGAGATCGGGGGAAAGATACTAAAGAGAGAGAGAAAATTAGTTTTTCCTCTTCTTTTTCTTTCTGTGATGGTACTCCAGATATACTCCTGTGATGCAGACTGCAAAAGGGTTTCCATGGAAAATCAAAGAAGTTTTCAGGGGAAGTTGAATAAAAACCATGGGTTTTGGCTATGGATACAAAGAAAGAACAAGAGCCCTGTGGTATAGACACATCATGCAAATTGTGCTGTGTAGTTTCTGTACAAATTAGTGCGATAAGGACTGAAAGATAGGCAGCAGAAACTGGTGATGGAAGTGGCCTCCAGAGAGAAAGTTAAATTACTTTCAGGAATGGTGTTGTGTGCTTTTTCTTGAAAAACAAACAAACAAAAAAACCAAACAGAAAACACACAGCCCCACATTATATATAGATATATAGATTAGATATATAGATATATAGATATATAGATATATAGATATATAGACATATAGATCTATAGATCTATAGATCTATAGATATATAGATATACATACACACATACATATATATATTTGGGCTAAGCTCCTTATTTGTCCATAGCTGCAGAGGAGGGTTCAGAGATTTGATCTGGCAATGACCTCAGTTTCTGAGAAGAAAGGTATAAACTACCAATGCCCTTTTTTGACATGCACTTTTATGTATAGAAATATCTATGTGATCATGACTTCAGCATGGAGTCACTAAAAAGAAGAGAAATTCTTTCATTCTATAATGTCCCTCGAGCTGGACTGACCTAATTTCCTTGCATAGTTTCACCTGTTTGCCTTCCTTCCTTCCTGCTCTGGCACTTTCCATAAGCTCCCACTGCATAGACAAGCTGCCTGCTGAATGCTGCTCTTCATTGTGCTCTGGAGCTGTGGTTGGGCAGCATCTCTGAATTTTCCCTGTGCTGTTTCTGTGTGTCATTCACTACTGCTCAGTCAACCTCTGGGCTTACTTCTTCCTTTTGGTCAGTCTATGCCTGTCTCTAACAAATATCCTTCCTATGGCAGGTCCTTCCAAAAATCCGGTGCTGACTCTGTACCACCGTATCAAGAGCTGCCTGCTCCAAGGAAGACTGTGTCAGCCACATCTTTCTCGTGAGCACCCTGAAGTCTTTGGTGCCCACGACAGAAAGGTGATGTGTGATCCCCACCCAAACAGCCACTCCTCAAAGCAGCCAAGGGGCTGCTGCTGTCACTGCCACCAGCAGGAATTGTGGTATGCACCAGGGTAAGGTCACAGGTATGGTGATGAAGCCTAATGGAGGTACAAATGTCTGGTGTCAGTGTGGCCACTGCCTCCACAGTGTTCACAGAGGCCTCTTGTAGAGAACTGTTATCTGTATTTCTAGCTCTGCTGAGGAGCAGTGTGGATGATGTACCAGTTCTACTGGCGGGTTGTTTACTTGGCTCTGCAATCTCACCTGTGCTGTGCCCGCCACAGCACAATTGCCATTAAGTTTCCTTGGGAGTGTGAACTTCTACTCAGTAAGGCAGAAAGTTTGGATTTCTCTGAGTCTTTGTCCCAGTCTTGGTATTTTCAAGGTATTTCAAGGATGATGTTTCTGAAAACTTTGGATTGTGCTACTTCTGATCTAGATGGTAATTGATGTTTGTATCAAAATCAGACATGATGCTGCATTGAAGGGTTCTGCTGTGTGAAATTCTCCTTCCCCTTGACCTAGGTTCCCTGATCTAATAACATATGTTCTATATGAGGTATGCAAGTTTTCTCAGCTATGTTATTGAGTGTTGTTTGAAAACAAAGAATTTGGCTTTGGCTATCCTTTCAATGTAGATTATGCAAAAAAGGGCCTGTTTAGATCCTCAGTTTTAGGTTGCTTACCTTGCTGGGTTTTTTCTTTTTCTTCCCCCCCTCCCCCCCCACCCCATTTTTCTTTTTTTCCCCCTCTTTTTCTTTTTTTTTAATATTTCTGTCTTTCACCCTGATGATGGCAGTAGAATAATAAATAGCTTTTGCATGGCTCATGTTCCAACACTTGTTAGCTTCTGTTTCTGACTCTCCAAAGCAATTGCATTCCTTAAAAGTTCCTTTCCTTAAAAGTTGAATTCCTTTTGGTGTTCAATCCATAATTCTGCCTATTTGCTATCTCCTCTAGTGGCTTATTCCTTAAATTTTCACATCAGAAAAACTTCCACTGTGGTTTTATGAGAGGTTTTCGTGCATCAAAGCTGCTCAATTAGGCCGCAAGAACTCCATAAATGAATGCATAGTGCCTCTCCCTTGTAAGAAAACTCGCAAAGCAAGGATCTCACTTGCATTCTACCATCTCTCTCGGCTTGTGTGCTTGGACAACTTTTGAATTTGTAAGGTTTAGTACTGGAGTTAAGAGATGCTGTTTCTGATCTTTTGTACAAACTTAATGACAGAATATTGTTGGCTATGAAAGGGCTGCTTCACTAGAATTTGTCTGTTCAGAGAACAGTTGGCTACAGCTGTAGAAATCCAGGCCTGTGCTGAAAATAACTTGAACAGTGAGAACAGTTCCTTTATTCGCTAAAAATGTGTTCAGTGGAAAAGCTAGCTGGGGTTATAAAATACAATAACTTTATTATGAACAATTTGGGATGTGGGTTTGTGACAGTCCAGACTTGTGGCCATCAATGGAGCAGCACCAGGGCAAACGTGGCCTGCAGGTCATAGGGCTGGAAAATAATCTTTCAGAGAAACAGAATGAATCCTAACTCATCACAGTCCAAAGGGGATCATAACAACTTTTTAACTGAACATTTTCACAACCTTCAAATACTTCTCTGTGAACCTTATACAACAGCAGGTACTTTTTTTACTACCCTTAAGCCTGTGGGCAATATTTAGTATACAAGCAAAATGCCAGGTCTCTTTAAAAAAGAGACTTTGTAGAAAAATTGAGCAGATGTTTAGCTGCCCAGAAATATTTATTCATTGTTTTCATCAAAATCTTTAATGTCAGCAAAGTTTTTCTTCAAAAACACCTTCCCTCTTATAAATGACTGCTCTTCCAGTTTCTCATTCTGCTCCTTGGATGTGACTGTGAAGTCCTGAACCTCTCTTGTTTGAACACATGATTCTCCTGCCAGAGGATGTCTATTGTGGGCACACTCTCTCTGTGTTTTAGCAACTCTCCTGAAGTTTTCAAATGTTTATCTTACACAGCTGAAAGCCTCCTCCTGTTTCATGAGCTCTACACTGGAATGCAGTGGAAGAGACCCAGGGCCTGTGGCCACCCAGATTAGAGTTTTTTGTATTAAGGTCCCTATATGGTTTTGTTAGAGACTTCGGGTCTGTCTCTGCCTGTCTCTGCTCCTTGTTTGGGAGGCTAGTGGGAGGAGAAGAGCTGAAGGGGCTATATAACCTCTGAGGTTTCAGATACAGAGTGTAGCACCCCAGAGCAGCCATTCCCAGCCAAGCGCTGTCAGGGTAAGTGGCACGGAACCAATGGCATGATTTACACATTGCTGGAGGACTTCAATTAAATAATGTCAAATGGAAGCTATTCAGGAAGATGTACTGCTGTAGTGCTGTAGTTTGGTTAAGAAACATTGGAATTGAGTTGATTAAATACTTGCAGTATCTATACTAAGGGTTATTTTTTATGTTCTGAAAGGGTAAGAAAAGTTCTACCCTAATAATTTTGCTGATTCTACAGCACTTCAGCAATTGTATAAAGAAATGGTATGTGTAATGCCACTGCGGTAATTACAGCTATATTCTGGTTTAAATGAGCATGTGTGACATTGGGGTGCTAGCATGGAACAAAACGGAGTTCCTGATGGGGTATGTAGTAGTGTTTCTTAGCAGATTTGCTTCAGTGCTTTTAATCCTGTGTAAGGTGAGAGTGTTTCAGGGAATGTGGCTGCAAGAAGAGCTAGAAGTGTGCAAATTAGCAGTGTCTAATAGGATAAAATGAGGATGCATGTGTATTCATCCTTGTCTCTGTGTACCTGAAACTACTGTTCTGTAAAATGCCAAATGTTTCATTAATGAACAGGCTACACACAGTACTTCTTGTGGAGCTGGAGCTCTCCCAGTAATTTGTTGTGGAGATTGGTGAGGTGATTGATTATATTTACATGTAAAGCAGGGAGAAGAAAGAGGTTAAAGACTGTACTGTTTACTTGGGAGAATAATTGCCTTTCTCCCGCAGTACTCGGTGGCATTTGCTGCTTTAAGATCTTGCTGCTGCCTGCCATGGCAGTCCTGAGCTATAACTCATTGGCTGGTAGCAGAGCCCTCTGTCTGATTTTTCAACTTTTTGTGCTTTATTACTAAATATGGTTTTCATTTAGAGTCCACTAAGCTCAGAAATTTAGCCTTTCCTGCCCCCTTCTTTCCCCTCCCCCAAGTGATTTTTGGCATTGCATTAGCTGCATTGGTTTGAGCAACCCCCTGACCTCGAACGCTGTTCCAAAAACAGACGGCTGAAAAGCCTATTTCCTAATTAGGAAATGGTTTGTCCAAACCAGTCTATTCATTCATGTTAGATAACAGTTGTACTCCATTCAGTAAATATTTTAATATAAAGAGCCTGTTTCCTATGGAGTTTAATAAATGAAAAAATTGCAACCTACTTTCTTTCCCCAATTATAATGATAAAATATCTGGAATACAAAGTTAGGATTTCCCTATCCTTGTCTTCTCCTGGGAGCTCTGCCCACGCAGCCTGCAGGAGCAGGGATGCAGCCATGTCTCGTGGCTGCCTGGCTGGGGAGAGACAGAGCATCTCAAACGAAGGATTTGGGAGAATTTTCCCTGCTTGTTCCATCCATTGCAGAGACTAAAGAGATTGTGGCCTCCCTTGCTCAGTGGCCATGGCTCTTGCTGACCCCATTCTCGTTTCTGCCTGCACTTTCAGTATTCCTGCAGCAGAAGGTTTTGGAGACTGCACGTGGAGCCAGCTGGTCCGTGGATGACAGCTGTCTCCTTTAGCTGTTAACACATTGCAATTTGTTGAACTCTGCATGGAAGCCCAGGCTTGCAGAGGGCCAAGTGATTCCCTACCATGCTATAAATTGCGAGCAAATAGTTCTCATTGGGTCCTGGTATTCAGTGCTTGTTTCTGTAATTGACTTTAATACAAAGCCTTCAAAGCATTTTTATTACCCATATTATCTTCTTGTTGCCAGAGGAGGAAAACAGTTTCTTTTTACTGAGCCAAGGAGCCAACATAAATTGTTCTGTCACTCTACAAATGTTGTTTATTAGCTGCTTTGAAATGATGACAGAGCAGACATTATGGCCTGTTTTTAAAACACATACTGTCTCTGGCTTAATTTAAAGGTGGGTTTATTTTTCTGAGTGATTAGGGGAGGACTGGAAAAGGCTTGCTTTTTTTTTTTTTCTTTCTTTCTTTTTCTTTTTAATTTAGAAAATTTCTACTTTTATAAAAGGTTAAATGTAAACTTCATTGGCCATCTTCACCCAGTGGGTTAATATCAGCATCAGGAAAACACCCCTGGTACATGCACAGCATTTCATGTGGTTAGTTTTTGGGAAGCCCAAGACCAGAAGGGGAAGTTGAAGTGCTCTTACCTTTACCAGCTATCCACAAGTGTCAGGATTTTGTCAGGGTGATAGAAAAGCAGGAGAAGTTGTGCTGAATTCAATGCAAATGGATCTTTGTTTTTGCAGCTGTCAGTCCAGAGCTCTCTTTTATCTCCCTCCCCCAGCCGTGGATTTCTGTGACCAAATTTAGATAAACATTTGCTGCTCCCTGATCTCGCTGCCCGTGCCGCAGGGCTGGAAGTCTCCTCTGGAATTCCCTGGATAATCTCTAGTGCACACAGCCCTTTGGCAACCGTGGATGAAACCTCTCACACTTTCAGAAGGAAGCCCTTTCCCTCCCATAGCCCCCCAGCCCCTGGGATTCCCAGACCTGTGATTCCCATACCCCTCCTTGCAGGTTCTGGTTGCTTCCATAGAGCCAGCGTGGCTCTGCTACCAGAGTGTGATTTTTGGTTTTGATTTAATTCTTCCCTGCTGTTTTCCCAAGGCTGTTTTCTGTCTGGAAGGCCAGTGGACACTGACGTAGAAGATGTGTGAGGAAGAGGACAGCACTGCCCTTGTTTGTGACAATGGCTCAGGGCTCTGTAAAGCCGGCTTCGCTGGAGACGATGCTCCAAGAGCAGTTTTCCCATCCATTGTGGGTCGTCCCAGGCACCAGGTGATGAACTGCTTTGGTTGTTCCTTACTGGGCTCGTAGAAGGCTTTGCTGCCCTGTCCCCAACTCCTCACCCCAAGGCCATCTGGGGCTAGTCCAGCCTGGGGTGATCTGTGTAACACAGTATTTCCAGGCAAAATCAGTCCAACAGTGCACTCACCTTTGTCAAAGGAGGTCTCTTGCCTTGTGAAAGGAATCCTTTTAAAATTTTTTAGTCCCTTTTATGCCATCTTTTCCCTGCCCCTTAATTTTGAATCACCCAGAGAACTTGGTGAGTAAAAGCAGTTTAAAGAAACCCAACCCAAAGCCCAAATAAGCCCAACACAGGAACATCTGGAAATCCTGATGCCCTTAAAGATGATAATAGGTAATGTGTGGAACACTAAAGGAGGAAGTAGTTTTCAGTCAGCTTGCTCCTAACCTTTCTGACTTTATTAATTTAGCTGTATCAGAAATAGGCATCTGCCTAGGGTTGAGTTTCCTTAGCTTCAAGGTTTACATTTGAGTATATGATTCATCCCACTATATTTTAATAGTTTGCAAAATAGATTTATTAATTGAACTTTTAAATAAAGATAATTATTGGACAGAGCATCATTAACATGAACTAGACTAGATTGTCTAGGTCACAACAAACCAATCAAAATACTTAGCGGATCCACTTAATTGCTTCTGTGTCACCCAAGGCCCTGGTGGAAAGAGGCAAGCTCTTTGTAAGATGTGGCACTTTATATACCAAATAAATGCATTTTAAGTTCTCCAGCACTGGAGAAATACCTGCGTTTCAGTATAGAAATTAGCTTGGAGGGCTAACTGAGGCCTCTGGGAATTACCATAATTTAAAAGATGTATTTAAATGCTATAGTCTGTAGCTAGTGTGAATGATACTAACTGCTCAAAACCAAGCCATATAGTTCCAGTGGAAACAAATGCAGATTTCTAGAACCTTTCTTTCCTGATCATATAGGACAGATCATCCCATCAAAAACTGAAAATCTCTTTTTAAGACATAGAATTAGGGATGCCAAGGTTTGGAGTCTGTAATGACTAAGTTTTGATAGAAGTATTATGCACTCAAAGGATCCTACTATATACTTTTTTTTTTTTCCCCCCATTATTTCTGCCTTTAACATAGAGACTAGTGTATATCCAGAGTAGTTTCCAGCTTTTGGTCCTTTAATCATTTCTACAGTGTCCATGAAAATACCTGTAAAGAAGCCCGTATCAGTAGATTTAAATTGTCCATCCCTAATTACAATGTTATGGCATTCAAAAAGAGAATTAAAAATGTTGAAACTTAAGCTTTGGGAAATGTAAAATGCGTATCACTCCATCTTGACCCTTAGATGGCACAATATCACTTTCTGCTTTTACTCCCCTTTATTCTCATTTAGCAGACTGTTCATCCCTAAATAATAACAAACATTAAAACAACTCAATTTTTCCACTTTATGCATTTAACATTGTACTTGTTCTGTTTACTCAAACTCTAGTGGAAACATGAAGTCCAGAGATTCAATAACCAAATGTTTAATTTGGCAATTTAAGAGCAACACATAATTCTCCATTTGTTAGTATAGGTAAACTATGTTGTAACTAGTATAACTGGCAAGTGGATTTATTTCACATCGAATGTTCTGTCTACTTTGTGACACTTCTCCCTGGGAGACTAACACAGTTTGTATTATTTTATAGGGTGTGATGGTTGGTATGGGCCAAAAAGACAGCTATGTGGGTGACGAGGCTCAGAGCAAGAGAGGAATCC
This sequence comes from Acanthiza pusilla, assembly GCA_036630365.1. Classification (NCBI taxonomy): domain Eukaryota; kingdom Metazoa; phylum Chordata; class Aves; order Passeriformes; family Acanthizidae; genus Acanthiza; species Acanthiza pusilla. Next base: position 17,072,140 of record JAXCHO010000234.1, read on the forward strand.
TGACCCTGAAATACCCCATAGAGCACGGCATCATCACAAACTGGGACGACATGGAGAAGGTATTTCAGTTTGCAAAGTTGAGGTGTATTACTGGTAAACAGAGCTACTTGGACCAAATGTTTACAGAATATCCACTAAATTTTAGATGAAAGCGTCATGCTATCCAGTATGGTTCAATGAGAAGTTTGTTAACAGCCAAAGTTAATGTGTATCTAAAGCTTGAGTATCACTAGGAGTGCATCAGAATTGTAATTGGGAGTTCTTTCACTCCATTCTGATCTTTGCTAGTTACTGAGAAGGGCGTGGGCGGAGAGAGAGGTAAAGAAAGAAAGAAAATACATCAATGTGCAAGTAAAAAAATGGAATTTTAGAAGATACCTTTTTCTGCAAAAATGCAAAGTATGTCTATGATTCTGATGTGAAGGGCACTGTTTATACACATACGTTTTAATGCTTGAAAGATTATCAATATTGCAGTGCTATGCATCCATTTCAGAACCAGTGTTTGGATGAAAGGCTTCCTGAACTATGTTTATAGTCATAGTCTGTACAGATGATACAATTTCTAAGATTTTAAAATGGTATCTCCATTTAATGCTGTTCTGTGAAAATAGGGCTATTTGGAACAGTCAGGACATCACAACACACCATGAGTGTATGAAGTCACACAGCACTGAATGGGTCTCTGTATTGTAGACTTTACTTGAAAGCAAAATCTTTTCGATGCCAAACATATTAACCATTCCCTAATCACCACCAGCTTGAAAACAAGCTTAGCTTAAAACTTCTTGGCCTTCAGACTAAAGTCTCTGGTTGTTTTACTTCTTATCAGTGTATTAGCCTCCTCCCTGCAGTCCACTTGGCCTCAGATTTTTACAGCTTGTAGGAACAAATCATGTGGAGGTGATAAACACAAGTTGACTTTCAACCTCACAAACCATTTATCTTCATTTCTTTTTATGAATTCTTGGGCTGGCCTGTACAAACCAAAAGATGAGGTTGTCAAAAGACCCATTTTCTGTTGAACTCCGTGTATCTTCTCTGAGTTGTTCCAGAACTGTTTCACTTTCAGTCGTTATTGAAATAGCATTGCTGGAACCAAGTGTGTCCTGTTCTGTCTCTTCTACTGTAAGAATGACATATTCATTTTCATTAACTTATGTATCCTTAAGTAAGTCATATATTACTGGTAGTAAAACCTGAGGAGAGTGCTTTTCTTTCACAGTTATTCTGGTAGGCTGTATGAGGGCAGTAAGAACAACAGCATGAGAAACATCACCAGCCTCTATCTAGAGCTGTAAGCAGAGTGCTGGAGCTCAACACCGGGCTGCAAGTGATGCTGAGCTGCTGATTGATGGTGTTTCTTTCTCTCGGCTTCTCTCATTATCCTCAGATCTGGCATCATTCTTTCTACAATGAGCTCCGGGTTGCACCTGAAGAACACCCAACTCTGCTGACCGAAGCCCCACTCAATCCCAAAGCCAACCGTGAAAAAATGACCCAGGTAAGCTCACACAAAAGCTATGGAATAACCCAACCTTGTCATTCAACAGGGCGTGAATGTCATCCTTTCAGTTAGTCATGATGTTCAGTAATCTGCCTTTTTCAGTTTTGGAAGATGGGAGACTACACAGTGACTACTTGTCATATTTATGTATTATTACATATAGTTTAGAAAATAATTGTATCCACTTTGAGTGTGAGTACTTCAGTCTGTCCAAACTTTATGTCATCTTAATCTGTTTAATGCCCAGGCCCATCACAAAATTATCTTTAATATTTGCATGTGGCTATATTAATATGAAAAAGATACAGGCCAAATACAGGGAGATATCTTATAGGCCAAATATTCTTGGATTTAGATTTTGTATTTTCCTTTCTTGTTTTTACCATTGAGAAATATGAAAATCTTTTATTCTGCCTCTCCTTCAGTAAATTGCTCCAACTAAGCTAAATCTCTAGTGTTAAGACAATTATTTTAATTGCATTTCAGATTATGTTTGAGACATTCAATGTGCCAGCCATGTATGTAGCTATTCAAGCCGTTCTGTCCCTCTATGCCTCTGGACGCACCACAGGTAGGCCTCAGGGGAACATGGCATAGATGTTTGGAATAGTTCCATGGGTATGATGGGATGAATCAATCATGTGATATCTTCTCAAAGGGATCGTGCTTGACTCTGGGGACGGTGTCACCCACAACGTGCCCATCTACGAAGGCTACGCCCTGCCCCACGCCATCATGCGCCTGGACCTGGCTGGCCGCGACCTGACAGACTACCTCATGAAAATCCTGACAGAGCGCGGATACTCCTTCGTGACCACTGGTAAGGACAAGCTGCTGGCCCACAAGGAGAGTTGTTCCTGTGCAGAGTTTCTACTTAGAAGGACTGTCAGTGGTTCTGCAGTTGAATAGGCATGAGAAGGTCTCCAACATGGAAGTCCCTTGAAAGTCTAGCAGAGGATTTGTTTAAAATATGGGGAGGGTGCTGGAGGATGAAAGGGAACAAGCAGTCAACATGTCTGGGTCCTTCCTGAATGCCATTCTAAAGATTAAATCCTCTTCACAGCGGAGCGTGAAATTGTCCGTGACATCAAGGAAAAGCTGTGTTATGTGGCCCTGGACTTTGAAAATGAGATGGCCACAGCTGCATCTTCCTCCTCTCTGGAAAAAAGCTACGAGCTGCCTGATGGTCAGGTGATCACCATTGGAAACGAACGCTTTCGGTGCCCGGAGACTCTCTTCCAGCCATCTTTCATTGGTAGGTTCAGTGACTGCTCTGCCTTGGCAAATGGCGTTTAAATACCAAGTCCCTATTTCCTTTTTATTGTGCTCCATTACTAACTCACCCAGACTTACACAAGTGTGTCCTAGCACCCATTATAAAATAATCTTTTAGAACAGGGCTATTAATATGGTGGCAAGAACTTAATGTTAAACAATTAGGCAAAATGCTTTCCCAAAATAAACCTGCAGTGTTTACTCCTGCCTGCTGGCATTGGGCCTGTGCCATTTTGTATGTTTGGATGTGCTTGCCAGGAGTGGGAAGAGGTGGGAGGGGCAGGCAGGCAGCAAGACCTACTTTTATTTTTCCAAAAGACTGCTCCAAATCCTGAATCCACGGTTCATTGCATTTTCGGAGCAAAGCCAAGACGATGCCATGCTAATCAACATCTATGAAGGCAGATTTGCAACTAGGTCACACAGAAATCCAGTGTCAGTTTTGCCAATAGGCAGAATTTCAGCTCAGAAATAAAGTACTTGCATACCTAGAGGTATTAGGACATATTTTGACTGTTCTGTCTCTGAGTTGACTTAATTTAAGAAGAAAAAAAAATGAAAAAGAAAACAAATTATTTCAAGACCATATAAGGAATTCTTAGGACAATTGAGATTGCCTGCAAAAGCCTAGTGGAAACTTTTCTATCCTACACCCCAAGCTTTCTTTCTAAAGAGGAGCTGTGTGTGTAAGGGAGAGAGGAGGCTTGTACATCAAGGAACTCTTAAGCAATTAATTTAGGCAAATGCAGAATGTCTTTCCATATTTTCAAAGCTCTGAGACTGATGTCTTCCAAAGAGTCACTATACTTCATATTGCCAATTCTGTGCTAAAAATATTAATTCTCTGTATGGAGTTGCTTCCTCAGTGTACCTCTCTACCTTCCCCAGGCATGGAGTCTGCTGGCATTCATGAAACTACTTATAACAGCATAATGAAATGTGACATAGACATCAGAAAGGATCTTTATGCGAACAATGTGCTGTCTGGAGGCACCACAATGTACCCGGGTATTGCAGACAGGATGCAGAAGGAAATAACTGCTCTGGCTCCTAGCACCATGAAGATCAAGGTATGTATGGTGCAATCATTTGTAGACCATATGAATTGGCATTTACAAAGTCCTCAAAGATCTAGTGAAACATGCAAGACTTTACAAAGTAAGTGCTTTTAGCATATTTTGAATCACATCTGGATTATCTAGGAAATAATCACCACTGTGTAACTTTGGTGCTGGAAAATGAGACCCTTCTCTCATTTCCTTGTTCATGTTGAATTCTGTCAAATGCCCTAATATGGCCAAAGAACAGCACGGACTCAGCAGAATAAATTTTCCTCTGGGGCTGTATGTGAGCTTCTTCAGCCCTTCTCGTCTGATGGACATGGGAAAGAGGAAATACTGGTTTTGTCTTCGGCTTACAAGTACAAAAAAGAAAGAGACCTTGACAAACCAATCTTTATTCTGCTGCTTCAAATCTTCCATTTGCTTTACAAATATTTTATCAGCTATACCAATAGGAGTACTCCGTAGGTCACTAATTTTTCAAGACCTCCTGGACTGTCATTATATGTTTCTAGAACAATTATCTCACCTTTTCTCATATGTGGCCATGAGTACATAAATGAACCAGGGATGGGGGTCACTGAGAAGGCTGACTCAGGCAGACAATTTGAGGGTATAGATTTATATAACAAATTTTAAATTTTCCTTCTTGCAGCAATGGATAGCTGCAATAGCATTAGCACATATATGCAGTGTTTTTGTTAATATCACATATCACTGCTTTAGTATTTTTGTATCAAAATCTATTTTATTCACAGTAGACAGTTGTACTTAATGCTTTTATTTCTTAAACAGATCATTGCTCCCCCTGAACGCAAGTACTCGGTCTGGATTGGAGGTTCTATTCTTGCCTCTCTCTCTACTTTCCAGCAGATGTGGATCAGCAAACAGGAATATGATGAAGCTGGCCCATCCATTGTTCACCGCAAATGCTTTTAAATTGCTTTATCTTTATATGTCTCCTTAGTGTGAATGTATTCAGGAAAATACATTCTTATAATTTCATTCCATAAATCCTTCATCGTAATTAATCTAATTAATTGGATACTGTGTATTTCTTAAAATAAATTTTAAATATGCTATGAAATTGCTGCTCCTATTTAAAACAAAACCAAAAGCCAGGCAGTGCATGTGTGGAGATGCCATCACAGCTGGCCTGAAGCTCCATCTTGTGACGTGAATTTATTATTACACTGTACTGGGCTTAACAGAAACGGTGGTGCCTTAGCTCAATGATAGCAATGCCAGAAAATGCTCACCTCTCAGGCTGCATGTTCTCAAAGTTTAGCCCCAGAAAAATATTTTAATCTGCAAACAGAACCAGTTGTGATTTTTACAAAGTTCTGGGCAGTACCAAAGGAGCACAGCATCTGTTCAGTATCAGGATGAGCAAGGGCACGCTGCTTTGCATCTGCTCTATCCAGAAATATTATCTATCCACATCACTTCTTACTTCACAGCTGTCATGCTGGAAAAGCTAATTTCTTACAGTGCATGGCCCAGAGGTGTACGACATGTACCACAACATTTCTGTGTTTTCTTTAAAGAAACAAAACCTGTTCCTTTGGGAGCATATCTACACACAAATGGTAGGTCAAACATATGACTTCCCTATTGTATGCCCTCAGGATGAGTGCACACTATTTTTTTTATTTTGTGATTTCTAGCAAGATCTAAAGGGTAATTAAGCTGGCTTAATACACTTTCTCTTCAGAACTTCTTTTTTATAGGGGGAGTAATGTATTCAAAGTAGATAAAATAATATAGACAGTTTTCTTTTTTCTGTGTTTTTTCTGATTCCTTTTATAATCTTAAATACCTTGAAACTGATAGACAGCTAGAAGTATATGCATACAAGCTGAAGCCAGTAACACTGTCTTAGAAGTATATATATATATGAATAAAAAATTCACTGAGACAGACCTGGAGAAGGTCACTTCTAAGGAACTTGCTGCAATCTGCATTCATTAGAGTTCAGGATAAAGGATGCTATTTATTTTTGTTAATCTATTTTCCTCTCTAAACTCCATAGTTTACCTCACTTGCCTGTTACTTGTTATCTTTCAAACTGTAAGCTCTTTGCAACAGCACCTGTTATTTACCATGTCTGCATAACCCCGGGGTTCCAAATCTTGTCCAGTTTCTGATTTTAGCACATGTTGCAAACCTCTTTGTACTAACCTTATTATTTAAAGTACAGGTCATCTGGGTTCTTGGAACAGTTACTAAATAAACTCTTGTAAAAGCAAGTAACTTTGTATGGTTCTTCCTTCTAACTCTGTCTAGATCTTTTTATCTAACTCTAGATAGATCCAGGTAATTCTTTTCAGGATAAGAAGTGTCTTTCAATTTAAAGTTTCTACTGGTGGGTTGCTGGAGAAGACACATTTCTGGGGACTCATGCATCTCTGCTATCCCTAAATGGTGAGGGTCAGCTCACAGGCAAAGGATTTGTGTTCTCCTAAGTATTTTCTGCTTAATAACTTAGCTGAAACTTGAGCTATAGGAGGTGGAATGGAGAAAAGGATTAAAAAAAATCACTGAAACTGATGTATTTGCTTCTACTTCTACATATAACTTAAATTTACTGAAGCTGTAAGACATATACATAGCTGGAAAGCACAAAAAGCCAACCACTGTTAAAATTTTCTAATTCTCAGAAGGCAATTGATGCCAACAAATGACAAAAGAAACATAACTTACTTCAACACAGTTACTGTAGTTTGAAGTTCATTTTATTGTTGTGTTTTATAGGTGAGATTTGTTTACAGTTTCAGGGGTACTGAACTCCATCTTCACAGAGCAACAAAATAACTCCAAAACAGGCTAGAGCAATAAATATCAAACCATTCAATCTAAAATGTATAAATATAAAAGTAATTTCTGAAAATGTAGGAAAAACAGGAATCCAGTTTTCAGTTTTGGCCTTTTGTAGAGTAACATGGATATGGTCCATCCGTATCACCTCAGATCCAGCACAATTATCTTTATGTCTTTCCCAACCACATGGGAACACGGCTGCAGAAGAAGTCAACCCATTACTCTCAGAAACCAGTTTCAGTAAAACAGCCAGTAACTTCATCCATGAACTAAGTCTGCAAATGACCTCTGAAAAGAGCCTACCTGGAACAAAAAATCTTAACTTTTTTCAGAGTTGGACTACCTGCTCTTTATCCCTGCACTCAACGATGAAAGAACAGAATGAAACAAAAACTCTGACCTGTCCTTCTTTTGAGGACTAATACTGACATTCAGGGAGTCTGACAACACAGTAATTTCCAATGTCTCTCAGCAGTACTTCTCTGTATTGGATCATTTTATTTTAAGCTGTATGAGATGCTTCTGTATTTGAAGTGAACTCCATCGAAAAAACCCAAATCCTTAATTATTCAAAGGTGAAGGCTCTTATCAGAAACGTCACTATTAGCTGGAAGACAATTCTGACTGACTGTACTGCTCAGCCATACACACACCATTATACTATTAAAAAATCAAAAGATATGGTAGTTACAGGGAAATGCTTAGAGAAGCCAGGGCAAAATCATGGGCAATGAAGGAAATAGGGCTTAAACTACTTATAGCTGCACTTTTCAGCAGCTGGGATGTTCTGTTGGGACACTACAATCAGAGTTACGAACTGATTCATTGCTTAAAAACTGAAGAGCTCAGGAGTAACTCCCATTTGAAAATGTGGCTTTTGCTCCTTCTGAAAGCAGGTAAAGTGGTGACCAATGGTAAATACTTCTGGTTAACCACCATTTGAATGGCAGATTACAACATTCACCTCATGGCTGCTAATGAGTGCTTAAGTAGTCTCCTGATGTCTACCTTGGTCAGTCAATTAAGGCTAATGAATTAGTAAAACAGGGGAAAATTATTAAGAAATCTAATCTCAAGTTTCTGTTTGCAGCAGAACCACCGTCAAGAATTTGAATAGTCAAAACTGTGCTGAATTATATACTTACATTAAATAACCTAGGGTCCTTTGTATGTGGATGGAATCCCTTCTTCTTACAAGCAGAAACTTCCAACATGCCAGCATTAGTAAGTCTGAAGATGCCAGTGCTGAAAAGCAAAACGTGAAACTCCTGTTACACACTGCTTCCATAATACTTATCCAAGGTTTCACAAACAAATTGCTTAGCTTAGAAGAAGGACAAGAGAAAGGTGCTTGGTGACCTTTGACACACAGGAGCCCAGGCTGAGTTGGATTTTCAAAGGTATTTGAACTCAAGGGGAGTTGTATTCCTGTAAAGGAAGAGATGATGAGGGGCAGGGAAGAAAAAGGATTACAGCACTGGTGCTGTTCACATTAGGCAGGTTAGGCCACTGAGGGGTGAGGCTGGTTCACACAGGAACAGATGCAAACCAGAAACTCATGTGTTCTGGACTGCATTTCACCCAGGGCAACTGAAAGAGAACAGCCTTTAAACGAGCTGTGTGAATGACTGGCAGAGCACATCCTCCCCACCCTTTTAGGTAATCACATAATACAAAGCATTAGAAAATTCACTGCTGCAACACTTTAGGTATTGAATAAAACCTTAGAAAGCCATCTTCCTGTTAAAGAATATTGATACCTATTAACTGCAGGGCAGCACCTGACAATATAAATGTGACAGGGTAGAGTTGGTTACAGCGTGTCAGCATAAACTCTGAGAAAAGTTTGTAAGATCAGAAGTTTGGAAAGGTGCACAGGCATGGCCATGGTTAGAAAGCCTAGTGCTTGTGCCCTTGCCTCTCATTCTGTGTTCACAGCTCTGCTACCGGCATGGCCCTTTTAGGAAATTAGGCAACCAGGACAGGATTCCTAGAAATCATCTAGAGAGGCCAGAAAGAAAGGCTGAAGAAATGCACAGTCTACACAATGGAGTTAGTCCTGGCACCCTGAAATGCTAGGCACACCAAAGGAGAATCACAAATTTGTGGAGTTTGGAAGGAATCTCTGAATCTGGTCCAACCCCTCTGCTCTGGCAGAATCATCTTGAGCACGTTGCCAGTCAGGTTTTCTGTATCTCCAAGGATGAAGACTTCATGACCTCTCTGGGAAACTTGTCCCATGACAAACCTTCATGTTAATATTTACACTGTTCCAGTTTTTTCCAGATACATAGTTTGTATTTAATGAAATACAAAAATAGATCCTTATTAGCAAAAGTGATTTTTACCCTTCTGCTTCACAAACTGCAACTTTGATATCATTCTAGAGAAATATGCCTAACCTCCCTTCATGTCCTTAAGCAGACAGAATGAAGCTAGATCTGTGGGAGGGCATTGGCAATGAATATTCCAGAAGAATACCTCCCATAATTATTTGTTGAACAGAATATTTAAAAAAAAATTAAAAATTTAAAACCTGGGTCTGCGAAGTGAGGGGGAGGGAGAAGCCAGGAACAATACTGTGCATAGAGACTCACTGAAATGCAAGTCGAGGCAACTTCTAGAAAAAGTCACAGCACAGTGTTCGTGCCCTTCATCTGAGTTGACATGTACCCTTTGCATTTGATCAAATTTTATGAAAAGATGCAGGGAAAAATATTTAAATATTACTTAAAAAAATCAGAACTCACTCATTATGCTTTGGTGAACAAACAATTGCAATGGCCTCTGGCAACATTAGCTGATAAGAACAATGAGTATGAAGATCAACACTGGATAAAAATGCAGTTTGTGTTGGATGTGTCTACAAAAAGAAAGGGAAAATGCAACATCATGAGATATTTCTTATAGATCAACGTTAACACACATTCAAGAAGGAAAAATATTTGTTACAAGAGAAAGCATCACTATTTCCCCAGGTTGCTTCCCTAAGTATTATTAGCCCAGATTCTATAATGTTAGAGTGGCTCTTCAGGATGAGATTCATGGAGACACATTCACAATCAGGTACACAAGAACTTTTCTGATCATGGGGGAAAAGGGGGAATGAAGAAGCACAAGAGAAATGGAAATGACTTAATTGTCCAAAATCTCTAAGAGTGAAATGTATATAAAGTTTAAACAACACAATACTCTCTTCCCTGACTTTTGAATATGGCATTAGAAAGTTATAAAGTACCCCTAAATCAACAGACACAAAGGTTGCACCAGCAAAAGCAGGCCCATTGTGTCAACAGAATGCCTCAACTGCATGAAGGAGTTCTCTGTGGAGAACATGAGTGCTTACTTACATCACTACCATTTGAATTAAGCAAGCAAATTAATTTGTATTACTCCATTTGCTTCTTTAGTTTATTTCATTTTTTCCCCCACAGTTTGTAGAGGCAATATAGGAGAGGCAGATTCTGTGAGTCATACGTACATGGATCCAACCCAAAGTGAGGAGATCATACTGATCCTGAATACCAAATAATTCCTCCACGTTCTCCATGTCACAGTAGTCTGGTCCCGCAGTTTGCTTTGGCACTATTACGTGTGTAATAGTAAATTCGTTATGTGTCTGCAAAACAAACATTGACTTAGGCTGGAACAAAGTAAGGAATAAATGCCGAATCAAAATCTGAAAGATGTCAGCTTATCAGCTAAAACAAAACAGCACAGCTCCACTGATTCCAGTGCAGCTCTACCGACATACTGCACCTAAAAATATGCCTTAGCATTTTATCATGGAAACATACAGGGCAGTATTAGTCACAACACAAGACTGTGGTATTGAAATGTTTTCAGAGACCAGTGTGAAAAGACTGTCCTTTAAAATAATTAAAAACATATAAAAGAGATTTGAGAACCATAACAATTTTCTGTGAAACTTGGAACATGACTATTACTGCTATTCTTTCTTTTCATGCAATTCAAATACATTTGGGATCATCTTTAAAATTCTTTGTATGCCAGCATCAGCCATGACATCTTTCCCTGCTCTCAAAGGACATGAATTGTTATCTAGGTCAAAGGAAAAGAACAGCCTGAAAATCATATGTTCTACAGCCTGATGGGGTGATTTTCTTCTTCTGTTTTGTTGTGCCATTATTAATTTGATGACTCCAGTGGATTCTAGCAGTCTTTATATTTCATTGTCCTGTAACTAAACCTCACTTACCTTAGATGAATGCCAGAGAAAGTGCTCGAACAAGCCTGTATTGTACAGCGTGCTGAAAAACTTGCTAGGCTTTATAACAACAGCAGAGTACTTTGAGCAGATGTTTCCCCAATAAAGCAAGCCCACAATGCTGAAGTGACCACTCAGGTTATAATATGAAGTTCATTACATGAAAGACTAACCATTTATATCTGCTTTTGCTCTGAAATCAATACATCACAGGACAATACAGCACTATCAAATATGTCTTCCCCATACAAATGTGAGGGTTAAACTGTACCAGTTTTCCACAGAGAATTCCACATGTCTCTATTCCTCTTACTGTATTTGCCTCTGCCAGCAGCAGAAATTTGTGACAGAGATCCCTGGGCAAAATGACACCTCTGAGTGCTTCGGCCAATTGAGCTAACCAAGAATAAAAATAAGAAAAAAAGAGAGAAAGAGAGATAAAAAGCCATTTACAGCTAATACAATGAAGATCCCTAAAATAAGGAAATATACACAGCATATTATACTATATTACTAAAAGTGAAAGAATTATGCTTACCACATCCTAGACTTCTAATGAGAATAAATCTACAGCACAAGCCTTTCATCTAAATTGAAGTCACCAGCCCATCACTAGCCTGTCCCTGAGGTGACACTGAGCTGGCACCACCTCCCAGGTCAGGGCTTTCCAGGGTGAACCTCTGCAGGTTCTGTTTCTGTTCCCTTGATATCCATGGCAAGATTCAGACTTCATTTCACAGGAGCACTAAATCTCAACCTCTACATCACACCATTGGTACTCAACCTAAAAATGTGAAACTGTGCAACTCTCCCTCTTAAAATGAAGGAATCATTGGGAACGGCTGTGCTTGCACAAACCTGCTCATGGATATTTCAGTATGAACATCCTCCCAGTGAATAAAGACACATGCAGGTAGAAAAAATAAAAAGAGGGGGAAAAAGCAATCTCTGCACTTACTCTGAACAGCACCTAGAGTGGCTGCTGGCTTTAGGACTCTGTCTAGTGGCGGTGAATGTCCAGCACAGGCAGGAGCGCTGCTCCTCTCTTTTTTCTCCAGCAGCGCTGCAGATAAGGAGCTGTTCTCTGGTACAGAAACACAAGATAGCATACTTCCATCTATCTGTTCAGACATAACCACACTCTCTTTGATTTTCTGATCTCGAGCAAGTTCTTGCTTCTTAAGTTGATCCTCAAAGAATTGGAACTGCTCTGATTCGAGCTGCTGCTGCCGCATGTGTGCGATTCGTTTCTTCTCTGCCTCTATTAGCTTTTGATGCTCTAATTTCTTCAGAAATTCAGTTTTACATTTGTTCTGAAACATACACAACATAGTGACATTCTCAGAACACCAAAAATGCTACAAAAAAATGGAAGGAAAGGAGCAATCTAACAGTTCAATAAAACCATTAAATCCTGTCATTAAAAGTGAAGTCTTTTGGAACCTGGTTACTGAACCAGAAAACACAACTATATCCCCAAAAGTAGCATGGAAAACATAGTATTTATTGAGGGAATTAAAAAGACTTTCCTCAGATGCTTTTTCCAAGACAAGTTTTAAGCCATAGATCCTGTTTTCAGTGACTTCAATCTCAATTCAAATTGGAGCACATTTGGAGCCAAGGGATCTTTTCCACATATTGATATAAATATCAATTGCATTCTCTTCATAAGGCAGAATCAGAGCACACCAAAAACCTATCTGGATCCTTGTAGACAGTTATTAAGTAAATATGGCAGCACATGTATTTCCTAGCACACACGTGCATTACTTATTTTTAAATGACCACCCTATTCTAAAGAAGAAATGAAAAGTCATTCCTAAGCAGCTCAGGAAATTATTAGGCTCTTGTAGAACTGGCATTTTACTGCTTAATTTTAAAGTTTTATATGACAGAAAAATATTCATGTCAACATTTAATAATCATATAAAACTTACTTTGTGTTGCATGTATTCTTGATATTCTAAGTTATACTTTTTTAAAAGATCTCTTTTCAGTTCGTCTGTCCGTGGAAATGCAACCTCCTTCAGTTTCTTTGAGGTGGGATGGGGGAAAAAGATAGGTAAGTTTACTTTTCACTTTTTAAAAAGCCACCTGGAAAACAAACTCAGCTGTAACACAGATTTTTTAAAATTACAAAACAGAAAAAATCGTTGCTCTTCTCCCAGGAGAAGAAACAAGAAAAGAGGAAACATACATTAAATTATCAGCTTATGAAACTTCTATAGTACATTGTTTTCAATGGAGATATATTGATTTATATTAGTGAAGGGTGTGACATGGCTACTTCTTATCTTAAGTAAAGATTAGTCCTTTTACTAGCAGTCTGTTATCCCTGGTTTTTTTTAATAGGTGTGTGATGACTAACGTTTTTGTTACAGGTGCAATTCATAAAAAAATGCTAAGGCCCACTTATAGAGTTTCATTGCATTTTTTCTCCTGAACTTCCCAGTCAGAAATATGTCTGAATATGCCTATCTGCAAGTGGAGGAAAAAAAAAGTTGTTCCTTGGAAGAGATTGCTATACCTGTAGCTTTCTGTCACAGACCTAGCAAAACAATATTCTTTGTAAAACAAACCCAACGCCCAATATTTTTTACTGATGTGTAGCCTACTACAAAATAACTCAGAGCCTGCAGGCAAGGGAGGGAAAGAGACCATGTGCTTAATCCTACTGAGTGTCACAGGAGGAAGCAATGTTAGGTGTCCTTTCTCAACAGGGACATTTTCCCACATTGTGGGCCGCAGTTGGAACTTTGGCATGAAGTGTTTTCATTTTGAGTAAAATGTTCAATTTAACAGTAGAGAAAGCATGCAAAAATGGGAGCATGGAGCAAGAGACACTCATGGTCCTACTAACAATACTCACTGGGCAATTCCAGCTGTTTTAAGTTTAGTATGAGGCTATGTTTAGAATTTATTTTTAATTTATTTTCTAGCGGGGAAAAAAAAACCCTCTAAAACTATTTTGTATAGAAGGGAAGGGCAAAAATCTGGTAAACACTAAGTAAATACATATTTGGTAATAAAGAAAGCAAATATATACTTTACTTATTTAGCAGAGTAAGCAAATACTGCACAGACATCAGTAATGCCACACATTTCCCCTTCTGTTTGCAATACTTGGTTTGGACCATTATCCATTCACATAATTGGGACCAGAATCAAACCAAGTATTGTTAACATAGTGCATTTTTAATATGTAAATTTTCATAAATGGATGTACCTGAGCTTCCAACAACCTACCAACTTACTCAGAGACCATTCTCATTCACCTTTTAGACTGATAATTTAATTTCCAAAATAAAACATGAATGAGTAGTGGAGAAAGGTATGAGAAATTCAAGCTGCGATGGCTGCTATGGGCTATGTGTGCTCTGGCGAGAAAGAAGTGCTGGGCAAAATTGAGAGATTCTGAGAAAATTATTTCTTAAAGACCAGGACACCATAACCCTACCTTAATAATATCTTGTTTTTCTGGTACTGCACATTGGTGGTAGTCTCGGTGACTGGGCAGCTTTTCTACAAACAACCTAGAAAATTAAACACGCATGTGTTTGCCTTAGTAGTCAGAGGAATATCCATAATAGCTTTCATGTTGGCAGAAAAATCTGTTGGCAGAAAATAACTGTTAAACACTGAATTCCAGATGACTTGGACCAGGGCTCTACACACATATGTTTGAACTAACACATTATGGTATGGACCTGTATGGGACACACAGAACAAGGACAGGAAAATATTTCCCACATCTTATATATTTTGGTTTTCATTAGTACTGGTTTAGGTTTAAAAAAAGGACTAACTAGCAGCCAGCATCTAAAAATATCCTTCAAAAACACCCTCCATTCTAGTCAGTGTTAATAAATCCTATTTCTACTCTCTTTATCTGTCCTTAGCCAAAATGCTGACTCTTAAATGGAAGACAAGAATGCAGCACTGACTATCATTAAAGCAGGTATTTTTACCAGACCAAGCTGCACAGCTAACTGCAGTATTATTAACCTACCCGACAGATAAATTATGGCAACACTCAGCTGCAAAGAGTTTGCAATAGACAGCTGCTATCTTTCTTTCAGCAATTTGCACAATATTCACTTCCAGACCCTCTTTTTATAGAGATAGATGCATTTAAAATCAAGTGCGCTAAGTAAGAAAGGTTTGGTCTAGTTTTCAGAGTATGAGAAAAATAAAGAGGGAGGAAAAATGTCTACTATTATAAAAATTTTAAAATATGCATGTTAGAAAAAACCGTTTCAGAAGTAATAAAACAAACCAATCAATCCTACAGCAAAACTAGCTAGGTTAAAAGTTTAAATCTGCCACTGATATATTTTTCAGCTATCTATTTTGAGAGCTGTAATGAAACCTGGCCAGATTTGTTCTTTTGTGGTGGAGAGAATAATCATACAATGAACATACATAGTAGATTTTGCATTTATTCCTGTAAGAAACAATAAATTATACTTAATCCTTTTGGGTGGAAAAAAGTAAAAAGGAAGCAGGAAAACATTTTTCTCATGCTTTTTAAGTGCTGTGCAATACTACCAAAGTAAGGAACAGCAGATGCTCATAAGGCATAACTACTGAAGACCCAGAAATCTTTTTAAAACATTGTTTTTTAAGTCAGAGACTGTATTTAACCACCATGCTGACATATACAGAATAATCTGTGGGCAACAGTGCTCATGGTATGGCCTGGCAGAGTAAACTCAAACCTCTGTATGTTAGGTTAATTCATGCCTGGCAGGTCATACATGGATAGGATACCACAAGAAAAGGTGAGATGAAGTCTTAACAAAGCCCATGCTTAGTGTAAAAGATCTCCAGAGAACAAAACCCTTCTGCAAGAACACACTAAAGAATTCTCTCCTTATCTAAAGGGGTTCTCACGCAGCTCTCCCATTTCAGTTTACTCAGAATTATAAGCTGTAATGACTGCAACTGGTTTCTCACGTTATGAACTTATTGTAGAAGACGAAAGCGTTCTCCAGGTTGCCCTCCTCCATGTACACCGACGCCATGCGCTCCATCTCCACCCCAGACCTGAAGTAGCGGCGGGGAGTGATGTCCTCGTTGATGGTGATATTGCTGCCAAGCTTGCTTAAGGCACGTACTCTCTCTTCTGGGGTCACAGAGATGTCTGTGTGGTCAGGAACAGCCACCAGCTTTTTCTGAAGAAGAACAGACTGATTAGCAAAAAGATGAGTCCATTTCACTGTCAGTAAGAAGTCTCAGGCAAGAAGCTCAAGGGAAATCTTCAGCTAGTTTTTTCTCAAAATAGGCATTGGTTTCCCCACCTCTAGCCACAGCTGAAACATTCCAATGTATTTCTCAATTGCAAGCAAATTGTGATCAAAAAGAAAAAGTGACCTTATTCCCCTCAGAAACAACAACAACAAAAAGACAAAATTCGGAAAATCCCTGTGGGGGAAAAAAACCTCCAACCAAAATTAAATAAATCGCTGTAGAAATTACCAAAGGCAATATAAAATGTGCCCTCTTTAGAAGCCCCCACACATGAATTCCACAAGGTTCTGTCTTAAGTTACTGAAATCATTTGATGGATGCCCTGAATACTCAGACTCCTATTACATGACTTACAGCATTTGACTGCTAGGAATCGCTCAGGTAACAAAGAGCAATAAGTTCCTCTGGTCAGTCAACAGTCAATTTCAAATTTTCATTTCCAGTTTTAAATGAGGCAGCTAAAGAGCAAGAAGTTAGTTCTAATTACTGAAGAAGAACCATAGCTGCTTATTATGGTCATTACCTTCCTGTTAAGTAACAAATAAATGGCTACTGCAAGTTGTTTCCTCTTACTTTGATGAAACTTTTTCCTCTTTCTATTCAAAAGGCTAACTTCAACGTCTTAAAAACCTGAGTACTGAGGCCCCATAAATCACATATATAGAAACACAACAAATTCCAACAAAACCATCAGGCAGAACATGGGAGGAACGTGGCACATGCAGGAAGAGACTCACGGAGCTGAGAGCCAACACTGCTCCAGAGCTCTCCTGAACTGTCTCCTGACTGAAAGAGAAGCTGCTCAGCCACGGAACGATTTCTTTGTCATACATACCAACGAGCTGACAGTGAAAGGTTGCTCCATGTTGCTGTCTGCCTGCAAACCAAGGAGATTGCTCTTTTCCTCCAAAGTCTCCATCTCACTGAAAAGGGCAGTATCAATCCAGAGCTCAATATTTGCCACCAGGTGTCTCGGGGTTTACCAGCCCAAGGGAAACTGGAGTATAGATACGTCGATTGTGGTGCTGTGCTGGAAAAAACAAGTCATTCAGATTATAAATACATTCAAATGTCACGTAACTTTGCATGCCAGCACCCACTCATTACTTCGGTGGCACAGTACTTACATATTTAATAATTATTTAAAATTTACCAGGCAACTAGAATTTAAATTGGGAATGCAAGAGGGCTTATATGCAGTTGTGGACTAGCCGACCTGTACTAATGTTATTTCAGTGGATTTGAACACAATAAATTATTTTTGCAATTTTTACAGCAACTTAAAAACCCCCTAACTTTCAAGCATTAAGTGAAAAACTGAGAAGTTTGAGGACTAATCACAGAATCTGTGCTTCCTTGAACATATGTTTTGACAAACATATTTATAAACAGTATGAATCTGGTATCTTTATTTCCTGCCAAGCCTATAATTACAAATAAAACTTTACACACATACTTGTATCAGTAATATAAAGCAGTAAAAATACTTCAAACACCATGTGTTCCACCTGCACAGCTTGCTGACTTCAACACTCAAAATACAATGAACTCTGATGAGTCAACTGATAAAAATTCCTCCTTGCACAGCTTTGAACAAGTAAAGACAAAAATGTAGATGTTGTGGTCATCAAAAAAAACCCCAAACGAAAACTAAAACAAAACCAGAAAACCCAACTCTGAGAGAGGAATGAAATATTTAAATTACACAGGAAATGTGAAAATTAAGTTTCTAATGTGTTTTTTCACTTCGGTGCACTCAATCTAAACAGATTTGATCCTGCATGTCGAAGGCACTCTAGATGTTGCAATAAGCATTCTTATGCTTTTGTAAAAGCACAGAGTGGGTTAAGCAAAGATATTTTCTCAGCACACCTCTCCCTAGAGGCCAGAGGACTCTGGGTTAGAGAAAACAACCCTAATGTGTTTTTAGCTGCCTGTATTTCTCAGGTATTGATTTTTGTCTTTGTGTCTTCCTCATTTTTCTTCCAAAAAGCAACACTATCTATTAGATCAGTCCTTAATTTTAACCATTAGTACAATTCAATTTCAAGACCTGCTTTTTGCAAATTATGGTATTCAAACTGCTTGCACTATTTTCAAGCAAAAAAATGAGCCTAGCTTATATATTCAAGAAATAACCTTAGTTGTGGTTGCAGCGCTAATGAAAACAGTTCTCTAAACAATTTAATTTTATGTACATGGAGCTCTGGTGTAAATGATCAGCTTGGCAGGAGAGCCTATTCATTGCCTATTCACAAACTGTAGAAAGGCCCTGTGGGACAACAATAATGAAATATTTTTGCTTTAGCCTACTCCAAGAAACATTCTGCCTTAGGGCTTGTTCCACTTGAAACCTTCTTCAGCCGAAGTACTGTGGATGGAGGAGACCGTGAGAGGAGAGAGCTGAAAGCTTGGCCAGTGCAGAGCTTGTGTCAGTCTTCGGCCCATGCAGCCCAGATTCCAAGGAGAAATAAAATCTTCAATGAGAGACTCTGCATTCAAATGCTTTGTGGAACTCAGGAACAAAAAACAAAACCCAAACCAACCAACCAAAGAAAAGATGGAGCTAAAAAGCATATATTTTACAAATATTTATCCATTCACTGTTTCCCCTAGAAGCATCTGGGACATCTACAGTACTTGAATGTATTTCTACTTAGGTTTGGTCTAAAATACCCATCCAAGCATAACAAACTGCAAAATATTCTACTGAGTGTATATGAAAAATTTTTGTTCAAAAGTAAAGGTGTAGAAATGTATTTCCCTTCAATTCCTTATTTCAGTTACCAGCTTCTGGCAAGAAAACTGCTTTTCAAGGCTTTCTCCCTTAATTGACCTTCTCCCAAGCCTAGAGAGGAAATGGACATTTAGGAGAATGTTCCTAGGAGACCTTTCAACCCAGCTAGTACCCAAGCACAAAAAAGTTAATGCAGCAAGTGGCAAATACAAGAGCCACTAATTAATGGTTTGGATTTGTTTGGGTTTTTGGGGCCAGAATTCCCAAAGAGGTCTTTGTTAAAGAGGGCTGTGGTATTCCCCAGCCAAAATCTCTTTGGAAATGGCACAGGAAGATGTCATGGGACCCTTTACTTGCAAACATTTCTCAACTTGATTGGTTTTAAGAATAATGTTACAAGCATAAGTTAATTCAGTGAACTTTTAACCTAAAGAAGCATTAGTAATAATAATTTTTAAAAGTCTAATACCAAGTATTTTAAAGAGGAGACATCTGGCAATAGCAGAAACTCACACTTCCTCAAAATTGTGCCAGAGCCTGGAAAGGATGAAGAAGCTCTGCAGAGAAGTTAAGACATGTCACAGTGCAAGAGCTTAGCAGAAGAATGCCTGCAAATAAAAGAAGAAACTGACTTTAAATTTAGCTTCAGGAACACAATAAAAACCAGCCACTGTAAATCAAGAAGAAATACTAAGATGGATTTGTATCCCTTTTACAAAAATGTCAAATATGATTCAAATATATTTGCTATTACAGGTGTCAGGGTAACTCAAGGAGGAAAAAAGTCCTATAAAGAACATGGGCTGTCGTATGACTGCACTCCAATATATTATCCTTACCACGTGGGCACACTGGCTGAGTTATGAATGATTAAAATGCAGAAAGTTAAGCTTTACTAAAAACACCACCAGAGGCATGTCTGCCAGCTGCCTGGAACACCTCCGTGCGTAATGTTCCTCACGGCACAGCTTCACAGTCACCTTCAGCCGCTCCAAGGGCACCACACTACCCAGGGGCTCCCCTCACCCTCGCCAGCCTTCTTTGTACTCTCACTTTGATGGCTCCACTGCCTTCAAGGCAAGTTGCTGCTGATCCAAATCAAAATTAAATGGACTTTTAAAATGAAATGCTTCCTTCTCAAAATCAAAATGCAAAGGAGCAGGCAGAATGATGAGGCCAGCAAAGCAGAGAGACTTGTCCCTTTCTGAGGCAGTGCTGTCCTAGATTTATATGAGATGGCTTTCAAAAGCACCCTAGGAGATTGTATAGTCCCTACAAAAATTGCCCAGTTCTGACAAGTGACTCTGTTTTCTGGAAATAAACTTATATTTCACTTTACAAGAGCAAAGATAAATTCAAATATCAAATCTCTCTGCATAGCTGAAACTAATTATACTCAAATTTACGACATAGTTATGCAAATACAGTGAGCTACGCTCCAACCTCAACCGCAGGGGATTAAAGCAATGCTACCTTGGAGCTGTCTTGTTCTATTAGACTGTAAAGTGCTCTAAATTCTAAGAGTAACGATGTATTTTTCTACTTCACTATTTCAGGTATTCCAGTTAACTTAGATGGACTCAGGTAATGTTTGTTTGAGAAGAAATGTCAAGACATTTAACATTCAAATCAAGTTGGGTTTTTTTTAAATTATGAGTTTTCTGATAGTCATTACCAGAATATAATAATCTAACGTCTATTCAACAGTTAAGAAACTTTTCTTATTTCATTGGGAATAGCACTCCTCACCAAATCCCATTTCCTCCTCAAAAAGCATTTGTTTTCCTACATATTTCATCTTATTATGCAATATATTGATCCTTGAAAAATCCAGGTTTATTAAATTGAAGCCCTTCAGCCACAGGAAACAGAGCAAACTGAGAAAATCAGCATTTAAATGGCATTGAAAGTCATTCTTTCTGTTCAGGCTAACAAGCATGGTACCAAGTACCAGGTAAGTGAAAAGCAGAGGGAGCTGCTCCAGCTCTCTGGAGAGGACACAAAGAGGAGCTCAGGATGTCAGGGTCTCCCAGAAAATGACTGCAGAGCATGAGGACTGAATTTCAACTCCTTGTCCTCATCTGGACGCTGCTTTTCTCTCTTCAGCTCTTCAGAAGATGTTTTTAAATGTTTAAAAATCTAAAAAGCTCATCCAACAAGTAACTAACTTCAATAAATATCAGTTAAATATATAGTTTTCACTTTGTAACATTAATTACTTTGAAACATTAGTATCCTCTTTGTAACACATTTTTAAATTCTAAGGGAATTAATCACAACACTGACTTCACTGCCATCAGTAATATTTATCAATATATTGACTATTGGTCTTACTAAAAAAGCTTCATTAAAGAGATCACCAGCAAAATTTTCCAGAGCACTTTTTTATTCAAAGATTACATTCTGTTAAGAATAATTTATGCAATTATTTATTCTCTGTATATTTTTAATAGTGGATTATTTCAGAAATATTCATCCTTTTGCTTGATATTTTCATGGAATGTAAAGCCTAGATGAGGCTCTCACCAAAATCATTCTCTTCAGCCCATTGGGATCAGGATTCTTACAGTATATCTAGAAATATTTGCTAATATAGAAGCTAAAATGTGGCATAGTTCTACTTTTTGCAAGCTACTCTTGAGAGAAGAGTTCTGCAACTGTCCCATGGCAAGGAAAATCTTACTTTAATATTGCCACGAGAAGTTAACACAGTCATACCTCATGTTACTATATTAGGAAGTGTGATGATTACAGAATCCTAGAATAAAGATGCATCTCAAACCATAAGGAGGTCAGTTCTCATTAAAATAGCCAAATTAGCAAGTGCAAATAACACCTTTCAATTACCCATAAGGGAACTAAGTTGTCTCAGCAAACTTTAAATAGGGCACACCAGGGATTGCCAGATGAAGGTAAAGGACCATTTCATGCCAATAAGTCACCCATGGAGCTGATACTAAAAATTCTGTACTTGGAAGTGGATATTCAAGTGAGTTTGATGAAAAATAGGTTAGAAATACAGGTACCTATCTCATTCAGCTCTTTTTGAAATGCCAGGCCATGTATTGGCACAGCACATAATCATTTATACACACACACACTTGGATTTGATATATAAATATGCTAAATACCAGCCTAAATAGCAAACTGCCTTCTGTTGGTTCTCTCCAAAAAGAAACAGCATGTTCATCTGTCAACATGTTTTTTGTAGCAAGCATTCATCATCACAGCAAGGGATTCAGCTGGTATAGTAAGTTGTCTCTTCTGGAAAAAAAACCAAGGAACAAAGCACTGAATGTCATGGCAAGATCATTCTCTTGTGCAGAGGAAATACCCAATCAACAAAACCCAACAGAATGGCAATGAAAGGAAGCACTGCCAGGAGCCAATTCCTGAAAACCCTGTGCCTTCCAATGGAGAAGCTGCCCTTTACAGTAGGAGCCACGAAGCTCAGCTCTAGAAAAGCCCATCTCAGTAACAGTTCATGGTTTAACACTGCTCCTCAGCTCCTTGGCTCCATTCAAACAGCACTGCCAAAACCTCCTCCCATGCCCCACTAACTCCCAGAAGCAGCTGCTGAGCTATACAATCATCTCTCCTAGAAGTGGGTCAAGAACATTTCCTCTTTTTCACCGGTGAAGGAGCAGTGCCCCCCATGCCCCAGCACACTGCCTGGAGCTCTCTGAAAACTGTGCCAGTGGTGTACAGACAGCAGCACCTTCACCTGCTTGGGGGATGAGAGGCAGAAATAATCACAGGGAAGATCCTCCCATGCCCAGATCTGCCAAATCTGCCTTGCTCATATGCTTAGGCCACTCAGTGCTGTATCTTACATCACAAAACTGAGCTTTATTTTCATCTAAAAAAAGAGTGGGTGGCACAGGGGTGTGTTTTCCCACAGTTAAGAAGAAGTTTGAATAATTATCTGAAGACTGTTATAGCTGTTCTGCAAATATTTGGACTGCTGCAATTAGTCAGTGTAGTTACTTGAATATCATCCACTACCTGTTTTCTAGGGACAGCATTCCTCCTGGCACAGATACAAACATTACTGCATCAAGAAGCTAAGTTAATAAAATTGGATTGCAACTGGGTCTGCTAGGACTCTGATAAACCACTACAATACACAGATAATGTCCAACATGGCACATGCAAGAACCTGACTTTTACTGCCTACAGAGAATGTGAATGCAGAACCTACAGGCTTCTCTCTCCTACTGCTTCAAAGCACAGAGGGGACCTCTGACTGTCAACTATTTTCTCATTCATTTCTATGCAAGCTGTTTTGAAATCAACATTTAGAATGGTTGTGCTACTGTAACATAATCCTATGCATTTGAGCTATACACATCGATGGTGGCTCACTACCAGATTTGCTAACATGCTCTGTCTACAGAAATATTAGTGACTTTCAAGAGAATGTCCTGAAAAATGGACTGGAAATATTGAACATTCAAACGTGCATTTGTGAAGTGACAGTTCTTTCTCTTGAGGTTTCTTGTGTGAAAACAAAACACAATGCCTCCTCCCCCCCCTCTTTTCTTAAGTGACACCATTCAGTTTCAGAAAAAAAAAAATTTTAACATAATGGATAAATATCACCCATGCTAGAATGTTTTTGATTACAAGCAAAAGCCTTTTTAGGCAGTCAGTGAAATATACTTATGCAACACAGAACAGCATCTTTCCAGTGACCCACTAAAATGATGTTCTAGACATGGTATAGAAAAAGTGCTCTTTCCTTCGTTTGGGAAATCACAACAATCCCCCAGCGAAATCGCACCAGGGCACAGTAACCCAGAAGAGGACAGAAATACAAGCAAGAGCTGTTGTTACACAATTTGTTCTTTGATGATTCAACTGAAATACTGAAAAAAAAAAGAGATATTTGCAATACATAACATCATTGATAAAACTAATTTCCACCATGAAGACAAGAAGCTGTGTTGCTAAGGGAAACAAATGAGAGGCTAAAATCAGCACAGAGGCCTGCAACTTCAGAGACTTCCAAGAAACAAGGCAAGTAATGATTCCTTGCAAAACCTTAGGTTTCACAGGTTTTTCTGCCTGTATCCCTATTTCTCTCAGTGGCAAGGTCCCACCAGGCTAGAGGGGTTAAGAATCTTCTGGTTCTTCCTATAAAATGCAATGTTTTTTTCTGGCAAAATATATCCTATCTAATTATAGAACATTTTCAGACTTCATAACATCTAATAAGGACATTTGCTAATTGAGCGAGTAACTGGTTGCAACAAGCAATTTCTATTTCTATTCGATGACAAATTCTTATGCTGTCTTACTTTCTATGGCTAAAAAATATAGGGGACAAAATAAAGGAGAATCAAATTTATTTAACATTTCTATCATACAAATTCCCAAATTGCCTATAAAGAATGGAGCTTGTCTTTTGGCCTCAAATCTAGAAAACATAATTTGGGGCCTTAGTTCAAAGGATTCTGACTGTTTTGTACATGAATGGTTAAGTAAGCAAAGGTCAGGTAAGAAATGGATAGTGAGATTACCTACAGGATGAAGTGTGATCAATCACTATGAATAACTACCATTCAATCTGGCATGTTGCTGTAGTTCAGGGCTCATATAAAAATAATACAGTTAGCTGATTTCAAAAGGAAATCTCTGACCTCCTACCCTATTCTAGATGGTTCAGGATGTAGCATGCTCTAAGCAAAAAAATCCAAGAAAAACAACCGAAATATCTGGCTCTATGAGAAGAGTTCTGTGTGCTTTACACTGCTTGTTCTACTTGGATAGTTACAATATTTAATTTCTCTTACATAAGTTTCCAAGATTGACAGTGGTAAGCACATGTTTTATAGCAGCACTGGCTGTAACACAGTCAGCTTGCAGGGCTGCTTGACAGTCAGATGAATTATCCAGAATATCAAAGCTGAGCATGATGATTTCTGGTTAGCATTTTGTACCCTTGCAGGCCAACAGGCTATTCATCCCAGGGAAGCTATGCACAGCCTACCTTTGAGCTTTCAAATTATTTGCTTTTCCCCTCAGGATGAGTCCACTGATCTTTGCAGCCTGTACAAGCTCCTTTTTATATCGACACAGAGCAGTAGATATCTCTGAAGGCCTTTTGACAGATGCTAAAAGAGGAAGATACTTCCTACGTTGATTATGTAGAGAGCCCACAGCTTCCATAACGCAATTCCGTATGTTGTGTGCTGAGCTGTGACTCACCCGGAGCTGCCAGTGGGAAGTGGTAGGCACTGGGTTGTGTCTGAGGAGCTCACTGACTCACGGCATCACCGAGAGGCAGCAGCAGCCAGGCAACACTGAAAATGTTGCATTTTTACAATAGCAATTTCTTTGCAACAACAGTACTAAGCCACTGCACACAGCTTGTTCAGGAACTGCACAAAGAAGATAATTTGCTTTTATGGACTGATATTTCTATTTATAATGGGGAGCATGACCAGAAAATATGTTTCCTGGCACGACAATCTAAATGTTTGAATTTTATTAAAATTGTATAGAGAAAGTCTTCCTTTAGAAGGCAGCAAACTCGTTTTCACAACACAAACCGAAACTGTAACCTTTGATGCAGAAATAAAATTTCAGGAGTCTGATAAAACCAGAAAAAAAACATTATTCATACATACCAAAGTCACCAAACAGAGACCAAATATTTAGTTTTATACCGTATTTGTTCAGTGTCTTCATGTACAAGTCACCTTGCCATTCCCTCAGCAGCTGAAGATTTCACAATACCCCTCACCTTGAGCTATACTCTTCCTGATCTTGGTGATTAACTTCCAGGAAAAGCATTAAGGCCTAACCTTGAGCATATTTCATGCACATAACAAAAACCACATGCGAAATGCCTTCTCAGTGTCCACAGAGCAATATCAAGCAATACAAATGACTGCAGGATTGATCAAGACAGTGACCCCTATTTTTAAACAAAATGCTACAAAATACCCCCTGCTCTTACAGCCATTTAAAATACTATAACACACACACACACAAAGACCCTCAGTTATGAAATTTGTACCTACAGTACAATGCTTCCTGCATTCCTACGGTATCCTGTGATCTATGAAATTCCAGACTTGTCAACACTGACCTTTGGTTTAACACTTAGACATGCAATATACCAGATGAAATGCATTTAGTACATCAGAAAACACAGCTGTTTCAGAGTATATTGCCCGAGCAGCACCCACAACAAACTCGGACTCCATTCTCCTGGGAATATTTAATGAAGTTCTGGGTCTATATCCTATTTTCTATCACTTGGTTGTCTAAGGCAGTTTTTCAATACATGCTAACTACAGTTTTGGATAGTAATCCACTTTAGCCAGCAATGAGGAGAAACCCCATTTCTGTGAAGACAGAAATGAACTTTCTCAAAGCTGGCCTTCACCTGGGGAATGAACTCCCTGAGAAGTACAGTCTATCCAACATCTCATAATCTCACCACTTCCCATTCTCAGCAGAAGGTGGGGGTTTTCCTGCCCATGACTTCTCAGAGCATTCAGAACCATGTTCATATTAAATAAAAATAATTCCAGACCAAGAGGAATTCCCCCAGAAGAGACTTTTTGGCACCCTTCTGAAACAGGGCTGCATGTGCAAGAGTGAATTACATTCCCCAGTGCACTTCAGAAGGACACCTGAGATCCCACAAAGGTCAAAAGCAGGCAGGCACAAAACCAAGTACATGAGCAGAAAAAGCCCATCAGAGAGTTACAGATGCTCAGCGAACACAATTTCTACTGCTTTAGACTCTTTCACTTTCTGTTCCGATCATCATCTTTCAAAAATGGAAATCATTGAAAAGCAGACCATTGTTATCAGTTTGCTTTCCTCTGGCACACGGTACCATTCCGGAGCGCCCAGCCCGCTGTCGCCACCTCTTTGCAGTGCAGTCAGCAGCTTCGGCCGCCCGGGCTGGCCGCCCCCCGCACCCGAGCGCTCCCGCCCCTGGAGCCGCTCCCGGCCCCGCCGCGCTCCCGCCCGGGGCCGCTCCCGCCCGGAGTTCCGCCCTGCCCGGAGGAGGGCTGTTTCCGACAGGCCTCCGCCGCTCGCCGCACCTGACGCCCGGGGCGGGGACGGGACTCTGGCCGGGCCGGGGAGCGGATGGCGGCGGTACCGGCCCGGCCCGCACGGCTGCTGGATCCGGAAGGGTACCGGCTCCTCGCCGCTCTGCCCGCCCGGGCCGCTGGCGCAGAGCGGCGGATGGAGGCGGAGGCAGTGCCTCACCGGCTCCGCGCTGCCGCCCCGGCAAGGGCGATGCTGCTTACCGGCTCCGGCATCCGTGCGAGCGGCGGCTGCCGCGGACAAAGCGCGGGGCGGGGGGAGGCGGGAGCGGCCTGGGCCTCCTCCTGCTTCTCTTTCTCTTCCTCCTTCCCCTCCTGGCCTCGCCTCGCCTCGCCCCGCCGGGACGCGGAGCCCCGGGCGCCCAGCGCCGAGCGGCCCCGGGCGGGCAGGTGCCGCGGGACCGAGCGCCGTGCGCCGCCGCAGCCGGGCCGTGTCACGGTGCGGGGCGAAGGGAGGAGCCTGCGCCGCGCCGGGCGAGCGCCGCGGCCGCGTCCCGCTCTGCGCTGCGGGTCCGGCTGCCTCGCCGCAGCCCCGGGCTGCCGGGGGGGCGAGGGCAGCGACAGCCACAGCGGCAGCGGCAGCGACAGTGCCGTGCGTGGGCGAGGGCACAGCGCGCTGGGGGTGCAGCACCGTCCGTGCGCACCTGGCCCGTGTCCCCTCCGCTCTTCCCACGGTCGCGGTGTCCGCCCGGCCGTGGTTGAGTCAGGCCTTACCCGCTGGGGTACCGGGGGGCATGCACACCTCGCCTGCACTCTCCTGGTCTTTGGAAAGGGCTAACTGGGGGAAAGCAATGTTAGCACCGTTGCTGAGGAAGATGTCTGTGGTGAGGAGGAAAAGGACAAAGGTTAAAATTGTGTGGTTGACAATATGGGGCTGTGGTACCTGGGAAGAAGGATGCTAGACCGGACAGACTTCCTCCTCTAAGGTGGAGGAGGTAGCCTGGGTTTCTGAAGAGGCAGGGCAGTGCTCTGGACTGGCCTAGATCTCTGCTGGGAAAGTTCAGTCAACGCAGCAGTTACTCACTCCATGATAAGTTTGAATGACCTTGTTGTCTTTCTGCTGAACTTGCTCAGCAGGTATTGATAATATTGATGTCTTTCCTGTAGTGCAAACCTGGACATGGAAGTCTAGACATGGTCTAAGATACTTCTGTTTAGCTCACCCTACATCCCCCAACACAGTAATGTCATTTCCCTTCCTTCCTTTCATTGTGTGTGAGGCTGTTCTGGCTGCTTGGCATCCCAGCCTTGAATCCCCACTCTTGATGCTGGTGGCTGTGGAGTGAGACAACAGGTCTTGGTCCTGGTTTGAAGAACAGGAGGGACTGATTTGGGCAAGCAACAAAAATCCCTAAGTTTGAACACTTACCTTCTTATCTTGAATTTGGCTGAGCGAGTTATGAAATAAAAGCTCCAGTCTATGCCATGGAGGGTTTTCAGTGGAACTGTTGAGTTAATCCTATCCTGAAGCAGACATGAAAGGGACGCTCAGAAGTTGTGCAGGGATTTTGTCTGGGTAGCTAACAGTTTTCCAAGGGGAAGTGTAAAGAGTGAGTATTCCTGCTGTCCAGACCCTGGGCATTCCAGGATTGCATTTCTGAGGGATGACAACAGGAAGATAAAGTTTGGTTGCCGGAAACTGGGGTAAGCGGAGAGCCTATCTGATGAGTAAATGGAAATTGTCATCTGTTAGAACAGCTGGCAATGCTTTGTAGAACTCAGGACAGAGGTGATGTCAGGCTGCACATTAGGCTGATTTAGGTGTTCAGTCTTGAAGACACTGCACATGGTGTTTTTTCCTAGGCAGTTGGTCACTGACCTGAATGTTTCCTGTAACCTCTTGCAGGGTGTGTCTGTGCCTGGTTCTTGCACAGCACAGGAAGATGCTCTAGGAAAAGTTTGAACTTGATGTCCTGGAGCAGCCCTTGGTGGCTGCCTCCAGGATGAGTAAACTTTTAATTTCAGACCTGTGCCCACACAACCAGATTTTGAGGAACTGCTAGATCCACCTTCCTTCACCTCCCTGAAAGGGTAGTCCCCAGTGTGTCCACTGCTTTCTTCAGTTGGGCAGAGCCATGTGCTCTGGTCCATGGAGAATCTGAGTTCTAGTTAGCCCTGATTCTTCAGCAGGGAAAAGGCACCTCTGGTGAGTGTGGAAGGTGTTTGGTGTTGTGATTCTCTTTTTTCCCTCCCTGCCATCGAACATTTTGTGCAAGGTCACCCTGTCAGGCTCATGCTGTGCACCTTGTCTGAGTGCTGGGTGGGGCTGCAGAGTGTGAATGGGAGCAGAGGTTTTTTTGGCTGTGCTGCCAGACCCTTCCAAGAGGCACTGTCTTCCTCTTGACCTAAGGTGGAATTCTGGAACCTACTCCCCTCCTTCCAGACCTGAGCTCTTGTCTGTGTTGGGTGCAGTGTTGGTTGTGCCTGTGCTTGTGCCCTGCTGCATTGTGGAGGTTGGCCAGGGGTGCTGTGAGTTCCGTGGGGCTGTCAGGACACTGGGATTTATAAATGATGTGGAGTGGGCAGGAGTAGCCACTCAGTGTCTGGGACTGCAAACCTCTCCTCCAGAAGCTGAGAACTGAGTTCCCAGTGGTACCACAGGCTGCTAGAGGAGGTGTGGCATTTGCATATGTTTGCATGAAGGTGTCCTTTGCATGTATTTTCTATGTTACGAGAGACAAACATGTTTTGTTTATATTGCTCTCTATCTCACAGATTATCATCAAATAGGTTTCACTTTCCACAAGTCTTGACTGAGGAATTTGGGCTTATGCCCCCACCCAGAAACACCCACAGCTATCCTGACTTGCCCTGTAATGATGAACCCTTTGGTGTGATCTTTACCTCCTGGAACAGTCTTATAGGTGAGCACTGACATGGTGAGAACCTAGAGGAGCTTTAAATAACTCCTTTACTGATAGTGGCAGGAATATTTCTTGAGGTGGATGCAGTTTTCTGTTGTGTGCAGAAATCCTTCTCAATCCCCAGTTGCCAGGTTATGAGCCTGAAAATATTTGTGCTCTTTGTAGTAAGAGGGTTAACAAAACATTTCTTAGTGTGAGGATAAGAGAGTGTCTGTGTCTGTCCAACAGTGAAGTGTTTTCTCTCTGACATTATTTCCTGGTGTTGAATTTCTTGGCATTTGGGACGCTATAGCCAACTCCTGTGTGCTTAGATGCCAGGGTAGTCTTGCAAGTGAAAATCTTTTGGGTCTGCCTTGCTGCTATTGGTAATGTGAGGAGAGGAAAACAGGTGAAACACTATCAAGGTGACAGATGATTCAATTTCAGCAAAGTTCATTAAACAGAGAGATTATCTCCCTTTTTGGGTTTTCAGAGGATAACATCTTTGACTCAAGTGAAATATGTAGTACTGATCTACAAGGAAACAGAAAATGAAATCTTACTTTTAGCAAAATCAGTCATATAAAAGCTGAAATTTTCCAAAGTAAGTGGTCCCTGAAGTGTTCCATTTAAGATATTTGTATTTTCAGTGGTCATCCACATGTACCTCAGCTTCTTCAGAAAGACTGCAGTCACCTAAATAGTGTAACACCATAGGATGCAAGGTAAAAATAATTGCAAACCAGTTGTCAGTGGTTTGTAAACCTCCATACCTATCTCTATAGCAATATTCAACTGCTAAATAGAATTCTCCGGGGATTCTACTGGATGAATTAATTCCTTCTGTGGCACTTTAAGCATATTTTTTTAATAGTTCAATGATTTTCATATACATTTTCTCCGTTGCCTCAAGGCCCCAGAGGAAATCAAGATGTCCCCATGCAGGAAAATGCTCATGGTAAATGAGATTAGTAATCCGAGGAAGCAGCCTTGCCATGTCTTTAGGATCTGCAAATTTGTCCCGTCCACCGCTCCAAACAGCAGTTGGTATCTTTATCTCCTCTATCTTGTACTCAGGAGGAGCAGTCTGTAAGGCAGGGAGGAGAGCTGAGTGAATGCTGCTGTATCAGAAGTTGTGTTTAGAGAAAGGTTTCTGTGCAAGCATCTCTCTTTGTCCTTCCTTGCTGCACTGCCTGCAGTCAAACCATGAGGATGAAGGCCACCCTCTTATTGTTCATTGTCCTAACCCCATTCCCTGCTTTGCTTATCATCATGGAAGAAATTAAAGAAACACATAAGATTAAAATGGAGATCATCTGGGATCTGAGCCAAATGACTTAATGCAGGATGGTTATTTGTCAGTGTGGTAAGGGACTACACACAGGATGCTTTTAAACTGAGCCCTATTATCAAAGGGTGGTTCTGTTATCTTTCTTCTTGACTGCTTTTTGGGCAGTTTCCTAACCTTCCACAGTATTGGGAATAAAACACTGCCCATTTCAAAAGTTAAACTTCAGGTATTTTAAGACCATATGTGTGTATGAAAGGTGTCTGATAAGTCTTTGGAATCTTTCTCACTTGTAAAATAATATGCCACCCATAAAATAACCTGCCCTGACTGACAAAGCTCACTGCAAGTCAACTGATCTGATCAAACCTCAAAAAATAGTCAGGCAAGCTACAGGTGTTGCAAGAGGAGCACAACATTTCTGAGTGTTGACTAGACAGTAACTGGAGCTCTTAGGGACCAAGTTTTGCCTGTTTCCTTTTTTCCATACGGGATACTTTAGTTCAAGCCAGCAGTCTCCACTGTGCTGTGCTGAATCATCTCTTACGTTTAATTTTTACAGCAAGTAGCCTCTGAAAACCAAGGTATGCATTTCCACTTTTTTTTTTCCTCCCTTTTTAATGTTTAACTGAAAGGCAGACCTTGAGGACTTTTGGGTAAGTGAAGGGCTCTGTACTCATCCAATCCTAGCACCTAGGTGTGGCTCTTAGCCTTTTGGGAATGGCAGGTAAGTTGACATGTTGTTGGACATATCCCTGCATCAGTAGGGGAGGCTGCAATAATTTGTCTATGCTGTGTTTGTGAATAGACTTTGACAATTATGAGGATTAGATTCAGGTGAAATGTTACCTAAGACCACTCTGCCCCCATCTCTGTAGCACTCAAGGTGCTAAAATATGAATTTTTCTGTTCACAGTTTTGCCAGAGGATGAGTTCTCAGAAAAATGTATTACCTTACCTGGTTGTATTTCTTCATGTTTTCCTTACAGCCGTAGTCATAAGCTTGAAATTGGTCTGCATATAATATCTGTTCATATTGTAACAAGGACAGATAGAATGAAAGTGTTAGGAGACAGAGTGCAGAAGTTGTTTTCTTGCATATGATTGAAGTCAAGTCTCAGGAAGTAGACGGGATTCCAGGGATACTGAGGAGGGATCCTAGGATAAGTGGTTTCACCATATTTCCCTTTGCTAACATTCTCTCCTGATCCTCAACCACCACCCTTGGTATGTTTAGTTATTAAAATCATGCTGCCCTATCTTAATTGGCTCTTTAGTTAGCTAAGGTAGCTCTTTGTGATGCAGGGGTGTGTCAGAGCTCTCACTAGCCTGGGGTACCTCCTCACACACCTCTTCTGTCTGGTCTGGTCTGCTCTGAGTAGTGGCAACCATTTCAGAGGCTCTGTACTGATTACGAGAGTCTTGGGAGCAGGGTGTGATTATGTGATTACCTTAACACCAAACTGCTGTCTTCTGTGATTTGTGTAAGAGGAAAATCAAAATAATAAAATATTAACTTGTCTTACTGATAATGTGTGTGCATTTTTTTTAATCCAAACCTCTAAGTAACTGAGGATGGGATAGAAATCTTCTAGCACCTCTGTTCTCTGGCTCTGGGTGCTGGGTTTCTGCTCTGGAACCAGGAATTTTAGGCAGGGGGATGTACAGCAGCACACATGTGTTTAAGTGCTGGTTTCAGTGACACAGTTCTGTGCACATACAGTGATGTATTTCCGAGCCAATGCTCTCTTGCCCTCGTCTGATTTGGAGCCTAGGCAAAACAAGCTTAGGTCTGAAAGTGGTGTGAGGTACAAGCAGGAGAGGCAGTTCCCCACTCTGCCATCATGCCAGCAGAAGCACTGGTGCAGTTAACAGCTTTTGGAGGTGATCCAGGCTGCAGTTAAACTTCTTGGGAGACAAGCTTTAACCTAGATCAGTTCTTTGTGTGGTTCATCCCTGACAGCGAAAGTTCTCACTATCCTTCCTGCCAAGAGCCCAAGCTGTGCTTGCGCTCACTTCTGCAGCTTTCAAGGCACATGTCTTCATAAATAAGGAGAAAGGCTGGAAGCCATTAGAGCCTAACATGGAGATGTGTGATGTGCCCTGGGGAAATCTCAGAGCCTGGTAGCAAGGGGGAAATTCGGGCAATGATCTGGTGAGCCATGGGAAACAGTGCTCCCTCTGAGACAGGTGAGATGTGATGGGCAGATTCCCAGATCCATCACCTCTGGGCTTCCCTGTTGGCTGTCAGTTGCATAAAAGGCTGTAGTAAGAGTGTTCATGTGTCCGTACAGTTATACCTGATGCCAATGAATAACGTTCTGTACTGAGGTTCCAGCTGGGTAATGTCCTATGTATGCATCTGTTCGACTCTGGAGACAAAGCAAGAGTGTTATTGAGGCAGAGATCCAGTGCTGTGACAGAATAAAGCTGTGAAGGCCTTGAGCAACATACTGCTGCTGTGTTAAAACCCCATTTTTGTAGGATATTCAGATATAAAACAGGAAGTTGAGAAAAGACTCACAAATACGTTAGTTTATCATAGGAATGATTACATAGGATTTTGTATCTTTGGGATAGCCTTTTCAACATTAGTCCTTAGCCCTATAGAAAACATCATTTGGGAAGTGTGTATGGCCTCTGTTTTCCCATTTTCTATGGTTTGTATGATGCTTTTAAATAGTGCTGTGCATAATCAGTAGAGAAAGATTGTTAATATACGGTTCTCTCAAGCATAATGAAGCTGCATGTGTGAGAGCTTTTAATGGGCACACTTGTTAAATAATCTGAGAGATGAAAGGTGACTGGAAAATAGACATGTGAAAGGTCTGTAGGAAAATCAGGGAGCAGCCAGAGTAAAGGAATGCAATCTTTCTGTTGGGAGAAGTGTGAAGAAACAGCTTTGAGTTATGTCTGGAAGTGTTTTGGTGTGTAGCAAGCAAAAAGAAACCAACTCTTATGTTCAGATGACCCAGATGTCTTCTTGTTTAGGAAGGAAAATATATTAATTGTGCAAAAGAGAAAAAATACCTTTTTCCATCCAGTTGCCCTGCAAAACTACTTCAGATTTACTTGTATTAAGCTTTTCTTGGATGTGCTTACCGTGTTCATATTTTGTATCCTGCCCCCAGCTAGGTAGTCAAAGATACTGCCACAAACCTTTCCCAGACATGCACAGAACCGTGTTGCAGGTCCTTGCATCAGTTCATTGTGCTCAAGAACTCCTTTGCAGCCAAGTAGTAACTGTGGGAGGAAAAGTGCAAAATTTTTTTAGCTGATTATTTAATGCAGGAAACTGCCTCTTCTTTAAGTCACATCTTTAATAACCTTGCCTCTTCACTGGAGGCAAGACTGCTGAAATTGCTTTCCATCCCACCATCCTTTACAGTGTGTTCTTCCCAAGGGCAGGCCACATGTTCTTCCTTCTTCACAAGATGTGAGTGCTGGACGTCATTGTCTGTCTGTTTTCAGTGTGCTGATCCCAGTGAGAAAGGAAGTTGGCTGCACTGATGACTCAATATAGGAAGTCCCTTTCTGCCCTGATATTTTTCCCAGACAGGTGCAAGCTCTACTGTGGGTATTGCTACTAAGTAAAGAGGGATCAGACAAATGAGGCAAATGAGAAGGGTGTAGAGCTGAATGCTCTGTAGTCACATCGTGGGTACAGCTTGGACAGAAAGAGAGCAGGCTCCTGTGGTTTGACATAAAGTATAGCATGCATGATTTCCACATTCCCAGCAAATTCTTTAAACTGACACCTTCTGATGTTTAAGTTTCATTTATCACTTTACAAGTAAATATTTCACAAGCATAAATGAACTGTATGTCTGATAAAATTAAGATGTGAAATATCTTATTTGTGGTTTTTATTAGTGCTTAAGGCTAGATTTAGTAGACTAAATTAGATTTCTTTTGTTCTTGTATTTGAAAGTTTTCTTCAGCAATATTTGACTTAAATAAATAATGGTGAAATTAGGCCTGCTACCTTAAAGAAATTGCAGAAGAGACACCATGTGAAACCTTGCAGCTTAGCTCTCTGGAAAGTCTGAAGTCTACAGGCACTGTCAACAGTCTGATACACTGAATTAAATTCTAACTCATTGCCCCTTCAAAGTTCAGGTCGAGTGAGCCCAGTTAGAGACACAGCAGACAATTCTGTCTTTCTCTTTAGAAGGAGCAATGACTTACCCTCATCAGTGGCTGGGGAAGCCATGCAAACTTTACCATAGGACTGGTGGCGTGTGTGATGGTGACTACTGGTGCCAAAGCAAAGAACGCTTTAATCCTCTGAGACAAATCAGGGTAAGTAATACATGCTATGAAGCCTACAAGCACAGAAAAGAAGTCAAGTTAATGAAGAGATCTCCACAGACCAAATAAATAAAAAAGCAGTAGGCAACAAAGAAGTGAGACTAGATCAGCATCCCATTGGCTGTTTCCCATTTCTGTGTGGCAGACCTAATGAGAATACTTGATTTTTGCTTGAAACTTTTATTTGGAAGATAAAGTTCATTCTAAGGATACAAGCTCATTAGAGCATATCCTGATACTGATTTTCTTAGAACTGACAATTTCATGTTAAGGACAGTTTTGGTTGCAAAGGTCTATTAGTCAGATTTTTGAAATTCAAGTTCTCTTTAAAGTTTCCAACACTCTAATAAAATAAAGAATTTCTCAGCTTGTAGTCTCTAAAAGGCTGTATATGTTTATGCTGGCATTCAACAATACAATAATTTTCTGATGATTAAGAATAGAATTTTTCCCTGCAATTAAGCACATACTTCAGTGAAAGTGAATTCACACATAAAAGAAGAGTATAAAGAAGGAATTGAAAGTAAAAAGGGTTTGTCCCATCCTGTTTTCTGAATGTGTTTAAATTTCTCCACTGATGGATTTGACCGGTTGACACAATTATCTAAAGACAAAGAAGGTGGTAACTTGGTCTGAACTATTCATTCTCCAAAAAGACTCTTAGAATGCACATATGGGAAGAAAGGAAAATAATTGTGTAAGAATGCCACTTCCCTCCATTTTCTCCTCTGTTTCTGAGTTTGTTTTTGTAGAAAGACAATGGTACTCCATGACATAAACCCCAGTGTCTGTTCACAGATCTTACATATAAATCATAAACACTAACACTGACTGTTTTGTACCCAGACAGTCCTAATATTACCTGAAGCTGACCCTTCTGAGTGACCAAAGTAGTAAACCTCCTTCTGTCCGGTTTTGTTCATGATGAAGTACAGCACTGCTGGTATATCGTATTTACCTATCTCGTCGAAGCTGCAGGGAGAAACACAAAAAGCTGGCAGACAATTTGACTATCACAGTGTGAGCTACTGACTCTCAGTTTTGTTCATTGCACCAAGCAGGATCCATGGAAGGAGGAAGTTGCACACTGTGTCTGCATCCTTGCTTGAGCTGGGGGAGCGGGGAACTGAATTTGAACAGTTCTTTCACCCTCATGGGTTGCAAGAAACACTTTCCTTTCAGTTAACATCAGCTGTGGTGGATCAGATTTCTTGACTGAGCCGAGCAGTCTCCTTTCTGCACTTGGGACATAGTATCTGGTGGGAGACTTCAAGGTTACAGATGCCTCCCAGTTTTGGAAGCCTTTTCCCAAAGAAAACAGCATGGTGACTTTCGGCTTTGCTTCTGTGTGCACAGATTCCAGAAGAGCCTGTCCAGATCATGCAGCCATTTCCTTCTTATAACCTCTCTGATATACCCAGGAGTGGCTGCATCTGTGGAAAAGTTTGTCTAGTCTCCTTAGATGTTGGATGTCCCACTTGAAATCAGATTATACAAAAACCTGTAGCGTTTTCATACAATTTGGAAGGGAATTTTTTCATATAGCCAGAAGGGGAAAGGTTCTGCATTCTAGTAGCAACTGCCTAATCTGGTTAATTCCCTGAAAGTTGCTTTCTTCAGAAATTCTTTTTCCACAGAGTACCTGAACTGCCAGAACTCTTTCTGGCAGGGCTTAAGGGTCTTGTGTTTTAAAGACCAGGTGTTCCCTCTGCTGTTTCCCATCCAGACATCATAGCCAGCATCTGCAAGGATGAAACCTAGGCTGTTGTTGGGCAGGTTGGCAATCCAGTGAATAGAATCTGATAAAATACCATGTTGTAGCAAGACTGCAGGCTTCTTGCCTGAAACAAAAGAGATTTTCTTAGGCTGTAGTAGTAGTAGGTAATGTATAGTTAAAACAGGTGCAGAATTTGGTTTTGCAGGAGTTTTTTAATGAATATACAGAATTCAAGCTGCATTCTAGGCTTAATGACAGGGTGCCCTTGCTGAGATGGAAAGGTATGGAGCTTGCCATTGCAAATGCAGAGGGGAAAGATGGGGAATCCATGTAAGAGCTGCCTCTCAGACCTTCCTTATGTCTTATATGTCATACCTGTATTTTGGTCATTCCTCCCAGCGGGAATTCTGTTAACAGAAAGAATGTATCCATCCTCCGTTGTAACTTCATATTCCTCGCTGGGGTACCCATGATATCTGATAATTTCAGTCTGTGGAAAGCCAGAGGGAAGGTTGTTATCATGCATTTACAGTGTAGATATGGAAGTGGTGTAGGAAGTGTTCAGAGGCTGCTTCTGTCCAGGAATGTGAAGCCGGCCAAGAACATGCCAGGAAGATAAATGTGTGAACATATTGCTAACCTTTCTATCCCGCTCTGTGTTGTACTGCTAGGGAGGGACACCCAAAGGATTCCTGGAGGAAAACAAACCCCAGGTCTCTCTCTTTTGCAGATGATCTGATATCTGCCACGCCATAGCCACGGAGGCCAGAGGATGCAAACAGCAGTGAGAGGAGTTGGGATGTGTTTCTGTGATGTGGTTTGTGTATTCTACTCAATGCTGTATCACTCAAATTGTAGTAATTGCTACAGCTGTGGTACTCAACCACTACACAGATTTATAAGACTAGCAGGATGCAGCAAAATCTTCTTTAGGCTTGCTTAGGTGGTAGTTGTCTGGTATTTGATTCCCTGTTATGGGACAAAGTGAGTGACAAACCTTTTGGGAGATAGTTTGTCTTGTTTTGCAAGGCTGATAAGTGTTTGTAGCACAATGTTCTGCTTTGGACTGTGGTCAAATCACTCGAATAATGCCCTATTTTGCAAGCTGTCAGTGGTGGGCTGA
Source organism: Acanthiza pusilla (assembly GCA_036630365.1). Classification (NCBI taxonomy): domain Eukaryota; kingdom Metazoa; phylum Chordata; class Aves; order Passeriformes; family Acanthizidae; genus Acanthiza; species Acanthiza pusilla. The sequence continues at coordinate 17,110,372 of JAXCHO010000234.1, forward strand.
GAGGGAGCACCATGTGCTCCTTTTGGTGTTGAATCATGTTAGAACCCGTCTGACAAATCAACTCCAAATTAACATCCTGATAATGAGGCAAAGATCTGGCAGATAAACTGCTAAGCCAACCTGGAGACATATGATTGGTAGACAATCAGTTTACACTATCAAAGTCCCATGTTAGAGTTCATAGAGTTAGGTTCTTCTAACATATCCCTTCTTGGAGTATGTATGAGGATTTCTCCTTTGGGTGGGAATGCCTCTCAAAGTTACTCCTCAAGGCTGAGCAAAAGAGATTTTACCCATGGTTGTTGGTATGGGTGAGGGTCAGTTGCATCTGTCTCTACGTTAATACTTGTTTCTTTTTGCTAGCTTTAATACAATTGCTCTAATATGATTGCTTTGATATAATGCACTGTCCTATCTTATACCATACTATACTATACTGTACTGTACTATACTATACTGTACTATACTGTACTATACTATACTATACTAGTAGTTTTAGCTACTGTACTGTGTAGTAAAAAATTCTAATTAGGATATTTTTGTCTAATAATTTATTATAATAAATAATTCATGTTTATATAAATATATTTGATTTGCCATGGTTTGTCCTGCAGGATGAAGTTGTAGAAAGGTCCAATCACACCTTTATAATTCCTTAGACTTAAACATTTGGCAGTCTGAGGCTAAGATTGGATTCAGCCACGCCCAGGCTCCTCTCTGAGAAGGAGTTTAGAAATCAAGGGGGTCCTGTCTGCACCTTGCAACTCAATGGAAGGGCTTCTCTAACCTTCTCTGAAGCTCCCACTCTCCCCCACAACAAGGTGGCACCTTTCTAGAGAGTAAACACACAGGAGTATCCCTATCTGGTCCGCAGGGAATCCTTTCTTGCCAAAGTGTTGTTAGGTAAGCCACGGAGGGTGGATCTCCTATTGCAGCCTCGCTCGCAGCACCACCTACTACACTCCTGCCACAGTGAGGAAATCTTGGGTGATTCAGAGCAAGGGGTTTTTGTTGTGACAATCTGCTGTTTGAAGAAGGGGGTCAAGCACCCTTACCACTGTACCAGGCAAACAGGTTTTTACAGAAGGGCAAGCCTTGAGACTACAAGCCAGCCTTTGTTCCCACTGCAAAGGAATTCTCTCTGGCTTAGATGGTTTAGATAGGAGCACCAATGTTTCCTCCAGGTCCCTCCAGGTGCTCACAGTGCTGGAGAGACCCTTTGGAAGGGAATTTACTTTCAGGCTCCTGACAGGCACTGTTAGTCAGTGGTAATGGGAGAGAAGCTTTAGAAAGAAAGGGAGAGAGGTGACCCAACTCACAACGTTCATGGAGCACTCAGGGTTGCGAGTCTTCTTGCAGCGGCTTGTGTCTGCCCTCGGAGGGGAGGCTGCTGTGAATCCTGCTGAAAAGGCAATTCCCTGGGAGCAGAGCAGCGCGAGGAGGCACCACATCTTGGGGCTGTGGAAAGAGCACATGCAGGGGTATGTGTGTTAGGCAGAGAGTGGTGTGGAATTGCACGGGAAGGCCCAAGAGGAGACTGTGCTGAAGGTTTCCCAAGGCCTGCTCCCCAAGGGCTGCCAGAATAGGTGCCTGTGTGAGGAAGGACTCTCTACATCTTATCCTGTTTGATATGGACCAGAAATGAGTCAAAGGCTCCAGGGTGATAAGGAACCAGCCTGGGGAGCTGTGTTTATATATCAATGCTATTTTGTGCTGAGTACCTTCCTTTCTCTACCACATGTGGTCTTCCCTGTTGCAAATCTGTCCTTCTTGGAGAAAATGCTGAATTTTCATGGATTTTAGGCATTTTCTAGTAGCCACAGTAAAGTTTGTCTGAACAGAAATTGTGGTGCTCTCTATGTAGTTAACGCCCTGTTTTTGGCTGTCGTCACCTTTGGAATTAGCATGGAGAAAACAGGCCATAAACCCCAGGTGTCTTATCTGAAACCCCATGGGGAAGATAATTAAGATTTGGAGAGTGTAGAAAGGATAGGTAAAATATTTGTTTCCTCTGAACTTCTTCATGAGGGAGGGAGTTGTCAATTATTTTCCTTTCTTATTAAATCTATCATATCCCTTGAGTCACTAGAACATTTGGATTAATCCACAACTGGAATATAATATTATCGATATAAAAATTATATATTATTGTAATATATAATACAATATTATCATTTTAATATTGACATCCAAGCTCGCTGTAGTCTATCCACTTTGTTGGAGAACACTCCAATTCTTCTGTCAGTAGAACAGAAATCGTCCCACCTTTGGCTCCGGAAGCTCAGTTTTAAAGTAGATATTCCACTGCTTTCTGCTGTTTTATTTAGTTCAAACAAAAGTAAAAATATACATTCCTCTCTTTCTGCATGTGAGCCATTGCTTGGGAGCAAAATTGAAAGGTCACCATAAGTCATAGTTTGCACTGAAAGCAAAGCAGTGGTGTTGCTAAATTATTACCCTTTTTATGGTATACATTTTTATATATAATGTATTGCATATGAAAGCTTTGTAAATCAAATATAATGCACCAATTAACTCCAAGTCTTGACTCACACCCTGTTTCATTAATTTGAACAATTATTTTGATCATTAATCCTTGAACAGTAATCTAATCCTTTTATGCAATGAAACAATGCCAAAGAGTGGCATTCACAATAGCAAACAGGAAATAACTTAAATGTTTTAAAAAGGAGGAAAAAAAGGTAGAGGAAGGTGCATGAAAGATATACATTGAAAATGCCATTCTGGAGGGTTTTGATATTAATGTAAATAGACCTTAAAGCTTCCAGAAATTCATCAGTGTACTCTTGAGGGAGTCATAATGGTTGTTTTCACATACACTGTAAATAGAACAGAAGGACACCAGGATAGCAGACGTCAGAATCTCTGGGTTAATTTACACAGAAAACTCAAATACTTTTGGAATTAAGAGCGAGATTTATTCAATTTATGTACATGCTTTCAATGCCAAAATTTTCATGCATCCACAATGACATCCCTAGGGGAAAAAAGAACAAGGAGAACAAAATTAAACCATCATTTACTCCTTTTTCCCATTTTTATGGGTCAAAGGCTTGTCCCTCTGCACCCGTGGCAAACACACTCTTTGATGCACAGCGATCAGTAAGGATGGCAGGCTGGCTGCTCTGGGAACCAACTGCACAGAGCCAGCACAGCACATCTTTATGGAGACAGGCAGCAGAGAAAAGACACCACAGATGTATATGTACAAGCAACTTACCTCTGCTCTGACACTCTTTCTGGCACCTTCTGTTGCAGATCCTGGTCTGTCCCCTGACTGATTCGCTGTGCCAGAAGCCTGTGCTGATAAGAGGAGCAGCAGTAGGGTTCTGATATCTGCAGTTGTAGGAGAGCATGTTTAGTGCCGCTTGTGTGGCAGTATTTAAGGAGTGGAGTTACTCTATGATAAATAGCGTAGTTGCATGACATTCCGAAAGACCAAATTGCACCATGGATCTGGTGAGGTAAAGAGGCATCTAACCTGTCATTAGAACACTTAGGGATTGGTTATTCTTGCTCCCTGAGGCTGTGACAGATCTTCATCTGTACTGCTACCTGTCTCACTAAGTGCTGCAGCTACTGTATTTTGGGATAAAGAGGAGGAAGAGCCCAGCTTCTCTCAACACCTCCTAGCTATGATCCTGGTCTCTGCTGCTGTGGGCAGTACAAAAGCTGATGTGGTCTCTCGTTTCACACCTGTTGCTTGTTTTCTGAATTGCTTTTGCAGATGGCTTGGGGACAATCCTTTGTTAGATAATCTTAGTGTAAAAATACAAGTGGTTGGAAAGGTGTGTGTTTAGCATCACACCCACATTCCTACATGTGCTGTTTAGTGAATATCACAATGTGTAAAGAAGAGTTTGCTCTGAATTACCCTGCTTTTATAGGGATTCTCAGGAATTGAATTAAGTTTGAAAACATTGTGGAAACTTTGAGTCAAGCAAGGATGCTAACACTACTTCTTATTTCCAAGCCATCTCCATGAACTCTGTGAGAGCACAATATGTTAGGCGGTCTTGATCCTCACTGAAACTGGCCTGGTTTCTTGAGGCAGAATATTCTTTGAAATGTGGTTGCTAATGATCTGCTGTCTTGCCTGGGAAAATGAATGAAGTACTTGTTAGGAAACAAAACCTGAGAGTCACCACAGAAACAATTTGACTTTATGAAGTAGGGCACAGTCTGTGGAAAAGCCAAAAAGGTGATTTCTCAGTAAAAAGCATCACAGCTCATCTTTATAGAATTGTCACTCTGGAATAATCTGCAACATTTTACCTATTTCACCCCATGGCAGCATATGGGATCTATGGTATTTTTTCTGATATTGTTGGTGGGAATCAAGAGGAGAGCAAAAGATATGTTAGCCTATCTGAATAGGGAAGAGAGAATGAAAATAATGCATATTAAAAGAGAATAGAAAGCATAAATCCTAGACGGTGTGCAGAAATTTCCCAGGATGTGCTGTCCTTAGAGAACCAGGACAGCTGAGATAGTAAAGATTCTGTTTTAAAATGCTGCGGCAAAACTGAAGCCCAGGTGGTCTGGCCTAGAGCTGGACATTGCATGAGCTCAGTCTAGTGTTACAAACCGCAGGCTCTGGTCCATGCCATGGAGGGATTTCTCTGTGCTTGTTGGGTCTGCTGAGTCAGTCCTGTCCTGAAGCAGAGCTGCAAAGGACCCTTGCAGTGCTACAGGGATGTTGTACAAGAGTTTTCTGAAGGAAAATGTAAGGCACGAGTGTCCCTCTTGTCCAGACTCTGGCCATTCCAGGGCTGCATTTCTTGGGGATATGCATTTCTGAGGGCTGTTCTGCACACACAGCTCCAACAGGACACAGATTGCTTTCCTGAGTGTAGTGTAACCATTGCCATTTGTAACAATAAAAGCTCTAGTTCTTGGAATTTAAAGAGACAAATGACCTTCTGTGACTTTTATTGCATATGCTGGTCTTAAGTTTGATATCTAGTTTAAAAAATGAATTTACCTTATTATTGCCTTGGTGAAGGCCTTTCTGATGAACATTCAATTCCCTTCTGGCTCAAGTGAAACTTTGAAGAGTTGTCAAATTCTGTCAGGAAGTAAGAATCATGTTTTCTACACAGACCGTAGGTAACAGTTTGCCCATGCATTGAGTCTTGGCATCCCCTGGAGAAGAAAATTTAGTCATCAAAAAAAATTAAGATTTCAGGATTCTAATCTTCATTTACAAGCATGGCAAAGAACACTGAAGCAATATGTGAAGCAGAAGTGAACCTGTGACTATATACATTTGCATGAGTCTCGTACTTCATCATGGCTGGGCTGCTTAACTTCTTCAGCTGAAGCTCTGAGCAAGGTAGTCACTTCAGTGCTTTTCAAGCGGAGCTAATGTGTTATGCTGGATTAAATGGTAATTTACACTATCCTGGGAAAAGTGCTGCCTGAAGCTATTGCTCTGTTGTGTAGAGGATGAGCTTTTTTTTTTTTTTTTTTTTTGTTTGTTTGTTTGTTTGTTTGTTTGTTTGTTTGTTGTTGTTATTTTAAAATACTTTTCCAGATTACCATACATTTATTTATTTATGTTAGGAAAGGATTAATTAAACTATTAAGTTGTTCTATGTAGCAGCTTAATGATTCAGTATTCCTTTCAACAAGTTGTAGTTTATAAATTCCAACAAGCTGGTCAGTAGATACAGGAAGATGTGAATATCTTTAAATCTGGATGTGAGGAAATACTGGTGAGGAGCACCTTTTCACCTTTGAGGTGTTACTCACTCTTCTGTGTCCAACAGCACATTCAACACGTGCGGGAAGATGAGTCTATTGTGAGGATCCCAGAGAGTTTGTCACAGGTACATGTCATGTCTGTTTCTGTTACATGCCAGTCTAATTTTCTTCAGATAAACAGCCATTGCAAGGCCAGAACTGGTGCCAGCAAATGAACACCGCAGCCAGCGGTGCTTGCTACTTTAATTAGAGAAGGCTGGAGATAGAATAAGTAATTTTATATGGTACTCCACCTCGTTGGAGGATAAATATGAAAATTATTTGGAAATAGAAGTTCTCAAATGTAAGGCAGAGGGCTTGGATTTAAGATGCCTGCTTACATGCAAATGTTTTAAAAGTTGTTTTAAAATTTGCTTGAAATAGAGGACATGTGATTTAAAGTACAAAAGGAAAAGCTATTTTGAGAAGGATGCAGAATCTTGAAATATACATGCTTTAATTGGAAAGACTGAGTGTAGTACAGAAATACTATAAGCATCTTATCCTCAGGGCCATCAACAATAATTCTCTTCCCAATTAGCATATAAAATTATCAGGTTAAACATGAATCATATTCATTATTTGGGCTGGGCTAGGAAGAGAAGACTGACCAAAAGTGATGAAAGCGGCCGGCCTGTTTAATTAGAGAGTAAGAGGCTAATTACACTAGGAGGTCTCATTAAAGGCGTGGGATCTAGTTGCTTCTCCTTTCCTGGCAGGCATTTTGAGGTGTTCTTGCAGAGGGTTTGGAATGTGTTTTAGTCAGAACTAGCTTGGGTGGCAAACTTGCTACTAGTTTTAGATTTCATTCTCTTTTTTCTTTTCACTCCTCAGTTTCTTTAGTTGTGAAACTTTGTTCCTCTCTCTCTCTCTCCCTCCTCTCCTCGACCTGTTTTGCTACTTTCCTTTTTAGGTGACTGGAGGATGTTATTTCAAAAAATGACAAAGGAAAATGCTTCTGTGTTGTAACTTGTTCCGTCAGTCTGCCATGAGCTGCTGTTCTCACGTTCACCTCCCTGGGTGTGGTTTCTGGAAGACAATTGTTTTATGCTACTAAGTAGAAAGCACAGAAAGGGAAGGTAGCTTAAGAAAAACTGATACTTTAAAGTTAAATATTAACCAGATTAAAACAAGTTCAAGCGCATTTCAAGTGAGGTTAACTTGTTGGGCTGTTGAACACGAAGGAGTGCAAGAGTGAAGAATAGGCATGGGGATACTCTATTCGGAGGTATGTGACCATTTTCTGCTGAAAGTTACTGAAGCTGTTGAAGGTACAGATATTCAGATGTTGAAGGTATGAAGGGCTTGGTTTGTTCCCTTCGCAGCCTCGCAGACACAGGTTTATACAGATCTGAAAGTTTTTTCCCCTTTGGAAATGTTTTCCTTTGTCTGTTACAAGTTGTCAGCAATACTGTTTGTGGGAGTAAAGAAAACGCAATAAGCGGTGTAATTATTGTGACTTCGCAAAGTACGCATTCAACATTTTTTGTTGTTCTGCATTGAGGTCAGAATGATTCTGAACATGGTGCAAGCAACAAGCAACTTTTCAAAAAGCAGACAATTCCTTGGCTTACACTGAATATAGACAATAAATCTAATGCTTAAGAAAACCTCCTCTCCCTCCATATTGTTTAAGGAAGGTAATTTTTCTTGTTTGTCTTATCGTTATGGGTTTGTCCCAAGACTATGGTTCATTTAACATTTTCCTGTACTTTTGCATAAATTCTACCTAAACATATTGTTTTCTAAATTTCCCATTTGTACTTGTGGGAACAAATAAGGATTTTGATCCTGTGTGACCGTGAAAAAAGTACATTGTGCTGGTGTTTCTTTTTCTGGTGATAGCATTACATAGCTGTTTCTTTAAAAGATTACATTTCTATGCTGAAAGCCACCCTTTTATTTTATAAAAGCTATTCAATGAAATCAGATATCTTCTCCTCTTTCAGTATTACAAGGATCTTGAATCTATGCTTTCATAAGGTGATGGGCTGAATAGATTGCAGCTTATTCTGAAAGGATTTCTTGCTTCTCTCCAGATCTACTTCTCTGAGATAGTGTTGCAGTGGAAACCAGTGCCATCTAGCTCAATTACACACGTGTTTAAAGAATGTTCAAATGCTGTCTATATTTTTCATGCTTATTAGTTAATATTTTCATATACATTCATATTCTTTCTTTAAAATTTTTGAGATACAGTTTTCTGGGTAAATTATGGTTCATTTATACAGGATAGAAATCTAGAGAACTAACAGTAAAAAATTGTAAGTTGCCTTTTCTGAGAAGTGTGTATTGGATATTTAGTGTATTCCTCAGCATCCTAAACATAATTTAGGCTTCCCTGTTCAGTTCACAGCATGCTTTTGGAATAATTTTAGTGTGCGGGAAGAGGCTACAGATAGGTTCAGAATATTTTGACATTACAAAGTACCTTCTTTTTGTCTAAACAACTGCAAAGAGTAGACGTAATTTAGGCAATCCCCTGCGGTTCTAAAGGAGGAAGCATTTCTAAACTGAAATTCCTCTCCAAGTTGCAAGACAGGCTTTACCTTCACCTCCTCTCTATTGGTTGAATGCTTTGTCCTTCATACTATGCCTTTAACCTTTGCTTCATGTGTGGTAGAACTTGCTAAATAGCTCGAGGTTTATCTCTAGCTCAGCAAAGCTAAGCAGAGAGAGATGTGAGAAACTCTGGAAACAAACAAACAATTCAGATGTGGCAATTCATCTGGATCTGAGCAAACTGCTGGGATCTGACATCAACCATGTTCCACAATTGATTGAAAAAATTTAAAAAATTCTTCTATAATTGTCCTTCCTGACAGTGAAAGTGTTATTGCTTTTCTTACACCCCTTATTTGGTGAACTTGTACTGAGTGATCTCAGCCTTGAAAATCCCTTACCTGTCCTATGAGTACTTCTCACCTTTCCCAGAGCCTTAGATACTGATCAATTAAATCCTGGACTGAAAGGCTTGCAGAAGTATTATAGGAAGAGGGATTTTAAATAAACACTCAATCATTGGCATATCTGATCTTCAAATTCTACTTTCCAGTCTCCAGTGTGTGCCCACTCCTTTTTTTCAGCTGGGCAGACTGTGCTCTAGTTCATGGTTAGCCCTGATGCTAACGCTGGGAAAAAGCACCTCTGGTGAGTGTGGAAGGTGTTTGGTGTTGTGATTCTCTTTTTTCCCTCCCTGCCATCATACATTTTGTGCAAGGTCACCCTGTCAGGCTCATGCTGTGCACCTTGTCTGAGTGCTGGGTGGGGCTGCAGAGTGTGAATGGGAGCAGAGGTTTTTTTGGCTGTGCTGCCAGACCCTTCCAAGAGGCACTGTCTTCCTCTTGACCTAAGGTGGAATTCTGCATCCTGCTCCCCTCCCTCCAGACCTGAGCTCTCGTCTGTGTTGGGTGCAGTGTTGGTTGTGCCTGTGCCTGTGCCCTGCTGCATTGTGGAGGTTGGCCAGGAGTGCTGTGAGTTCCGTGGGGCTGTCAGGACACTGGGATTTATAAATGATGTGGAGTGGGCAGGAGTAGCCACTCAGTGTCTGGGACTGCAAACCTCTCCTCCAGAAGCTGAGAACTGAGTTGCCACTGAGTCTTTCTTCAGAATATTTTGTTGTGGGAGCACTGGCCCTTTCTTCTCACACATCCCTAAAGGAGATGCTGTAGACATTATGCCTGTGCTCCAGCTGCCAGTGTATCTCTCACAAGGGAATAAGGGATTCTCCTGGCTGTCCTGCACTGCCAGCAGACTTCTCTCGTGTGCTCCTCCCCACAGCTGAGCGTGAGTCCAAGATGCAAACTTTGTCTTCTTTGCATATGGATTGCACGTTGCATGGGAAGCGCAAGTATTCCGAGTGCTACCCACAGGTTTATTTCTCTCTTGTGTATGATGGGTGGATAATAATAACATAGCAACCATAATGACCATAACACAAATCTGATGCTGATTGTTAAGCTGTATCACTACTGAGGCAATCTTCTAACACTGTAGAAAACTGAGTGACATTTTCCAGTGTTTTATCCTTCAGGCTTTTACATAGACTTGAAGGAAATATGTTTTCTTGGGTTTTGGATGGAGTCTACTGCTTGTACCTAACATTGCTATAATTCCATACTTAGCCTTCCTGCTGATGCTTCCGATAGGTGCTGTCTCACTGTCTGTAAGAAATTCTGTTAATGTCTTATGAGCAAAGTTTGGAGAATTGTTTAAAACAGTCTTATGCACAGTTAGTCCTCCTTTAGATAGGGCTGCCAGAGTGGCAACCCAAAAAAGTGAGATGTGGAAGAGAGATTTGTGGCTGAGGCTACACAACCACAGAAATCCTGGCAGCTGCTCAAGCCCCAGCCTGGGGCCAGGCAGGTTTAGTGTTCATTCTGTTGCTACTGGAAGCCTGTTTTGTTACTTTACTCTGCTTATGAATAGAAATATCTTTCTAATTTTCATGCTAAATTTCTTGGTCATATATATCACCTTTTTAACCTTGTTTCTTGAAATTAATTGATTCTTCTCTAACACTCTTTCTTTTATTTTGGAGCCCCTACAATGCTGTCTCTCCCTAGCCCAGGTAAGCAAATCAATCTTTCTTCAGGCTCTTCATATTCCTCAGTTGTAGAGATGTTTCCTTATCTTGCCATAGTCTGATCTCATTTTTGGACCCAAGTGAGAAGAATCGTATACCCTATCCCAGTTAAGTTTCTTCTACAGCATCTCTTTCTGTGAGAGAGACTGTCTAATACAGCATTTGCCTTTCTTAGACAAGTGACTGATTGCCACCTCTTTGTAATTTTTCTTATCTTTATACTTTCCTAACACTTTTTTTTCTGACTCCTTATTGTTATTGATACCAATATAATGAACTTATAGTTGTTTGTACTGCTTTGTTCCTTTAAATATTTAATATATTTAAGTAAACTGAGTAGTATTTAAATATTCTGCTTCTATGTTTGCTCCTCCAGCCATGGAGCTGTGTTTGCCAGTTTGGGAGGTATATTACAAGTTTGGTCTGTGGGACTTTTCACATTTCTTTGACTTGAAGGTATTTTCAAGAATACAAACCAGGAAAGTGAGCCTCAAAAAAATCCCATAAAAACAGGAAAAAAAGTTTATGTTGCTTTGTTGTTTTTCTCTTTAAACATGAATGGAACATGTTAATTCAGAGAGTATAATTTCTACGAAGAACCCCCACTGGAGTGGAATAGTAATGGTTAAAAAATAATTTAAATACATCAATTACCCAGGTGTTAGTTGTTGGAATGGATGAGAACTGCTTCCTTGCATTCTCTGTGCCCGGGATGTTTTCTGAGAATGGCCAGTTTTGGTAGGTGAAAGAGCACACGTGACTCGTGTGTGCTGATCACTGCATGACTTCAGTCCCAGATAATGTGGTCTCTTAGGGAGTACTCTGTGTGCTATCTCTGCTCATGGCTCGAGAACTGAGCTCAACAGTAAGGTTTAGAAAAAGATCCCATGGGTCAATAACAGTATCAGTCAGAAATGCCTTGGGTTCAACGGCTTAGCAAGTAAAAGTCTTTGAGGCAGTACAGAAAGAAAAACAAAAAAGCATATCCTTTGGTGCCATGAATTTGCAAGAATCAGTCTAGAAAGGAGTAAATTTGTGTGGTAAATGACTGGGATTTGAGCAGGTGCTCAACCAAACAGCAAATCTCCTGTATCTTTAAATAAGCAAAGCAATATCTAAAAAGCAGCAATAGTAGTGAAATCAGAGGTGCAGACAGCCTCCACATGATCATCTATTTCCTGGACATGAAGATACAGAACCAGACACCGACATGACAGAGAGTAAGGTTCTAGAGAAAACTGATCTTTTAGATGGCACCTGTGTGTAAGTCACTCCAAAAGGGGTTTAAAAGAGGTTTTTCCTCCTTAAAGTTATTCAAACATTTCTGGTTCTGGTGAAGTGAAAAATAGCAAATGGTGTATGTAGGCTTCTATAAGAATACAGACAGATGTGCAAATTTAAGATATGGCATGTGTTCTTTGAAGATTTTTGTCTGGCATAATAAAAACAAAACAAGAAGTGATGCAAGGTCTGGTAAGCATGTAAATGCTTTCTTTGGAAACAAATCACATCTCTTACGCAGCTGCCCAGAAATTTAAACAGTAATGATCCTGGAGATAAACCTGTGTTTTAGATCAAAGTTTGGCCCAAAAAGTGTAAATAAGATGAATATTTTTAAGGCAGGAAGGTGGGGGTTGGGGGGAGGAGGAGGGAGGAGAAGTAACTGCAGGAGTGAGGGAAGAGCTCAGAGTTCAGGACTAGATCTTTTCCATGTAGAGTATTTAGGATGTGGGAGAAAGGCGAATGGAAATGAAAAACTGCAGATAATATTTAAAGAAAATTCCTATTTTGGAAAATGTTGGTCAAAATCCTCAGTATCAAAGAAAAGAAACAGACTTATTCTCTTTTTGACTGGACAACTCAAGTGCCACCAGTCTGCCCCACCTCTACATGCTATTTTCTGCCTGTATTAGGCTGTTAGAAACTTTTAATACTCCTACCATTCTCAGCTTCTCCTTAGTCTGAATTCTTGCTGCTGGAGAGGGAAGGAATTGCAGTTTAGGTCGAGGATATGTAGAAATACTGAGCTAAGAGCTAACCAGCAAGCAGCTCTCAAAAGCCAGGAAGGATCTGGCTGTGGGCACACATGCATGTATTTTTAAGGTACTTCAAGGTCTAGAAAAGAAACATCGGCGGGGCTTGGTTTTTCAGCTTTCACCTGAAGCGTGGTTGTGTTCTGAGAACAGATGAGTCAGGAGTGCTTCATACAGTGACCAACTCCTGTGAGTGGAAGCTGGTTTGGGTTTTTTTTTCCTAATGGTTGCAAACAAGCAGTATTTATTTCTTGGATGTAGAAATAGCATCCAAAATGAGCAGAAAAGCCATTCCACAGCGCAAAGGCTGTGGCTTCTGGGGCTGAGCTGTGCAGCAGCTAGCTGCAGGAGTGTCTCCTACCACCATCTCCTGGAAGGCACCAAGAACTACAGCGTCTGCCAAGGGTTTCGGGATGTGCGAGCGGCAAGCCGGAACGGGAACTATGGATGTCTTACCGAAGCCTGTGCTGATAATTATTGTCTTCTCACTTCAGCCCATCTGTCAGGCAGCTTATAACAACGATTTCAATAAAGTTCACCTCCTTTTGGAGCGCGACGGCAACTGTCTGAACATCCAGGACAGCTTCAGTGGAGACACTCCTTTAATTTGTGCATGTAGACGAGGAAACAACAGCATAGTTAATTATCTTCTTAGAAGACATGCTGATGTCAACCTCAGAAATAAGGTAAGTGGCCACTGACTCTTCCTTTGCGGCGACTGTTCTGTCAGATTCTTGGAGTGCCAGTGGGGACACTGGCAAGGACACGTAAACCTCCAGGTTGTTTCCTACTGAGGCATATGTGGGGAAACAGGCGGCACAAAAAGGCATCTCTGCTTATTTTGGGGCTCTGTGTAACACTGTAACTTAGTTTGTCCAACTCCATTTTGACAACCTGTAGCAAGTTTAACACCTTAGCACAAAACTTTACAGCCCTGCCCTTTAATTGCTTTGATATATTCAGTATTCAAAGATTTTTTAAAACTGTTCTCAACAGAAATCTGTGGTGGCTGTTGCTACTTTCCTGTATTTCTCAAATGCCCCAAAGGAGGTGTCCTAAGGTCTCATGAGTCCTTGCTTCAGTAACCAACTGTAAGAACTGGGGCTGTGGCAATTTTGCTGCTGATTTAACTTGCTGTGAGGCAGCAGCAGCCACATGACACACCCTCTGTCTCCTTTCAGTCGTTGCAGCCAGACCTAAGTTTGCCAACATTCTCATGCAATCCTTTGGATCCCACATCCTCCTTGCACTTGTAGTCCAATTTCTATCACCATCTATGTGATAAATGTGCTTCTGCTTGAAGGAAGCAAAAGGCATGTGTCTATTTCTGCCTGAAAATCACAGGAGTATTTCTAGCAGACAGCCTAAAAGAAAGCTCGTGGAATTTAAAATAGTCTTCTGTTGTGAATATTAAACAAAGTCAGATCAGTGAATCTAGTAGTAATCAGAGTTGTTTTGTGTTTAGAAGGGCCGCACGTGCCTCCATTATGCTGTGAGAAAACGGTTTACCTTCCTTGACTACGTGCTCATCATAATCCTCATGCCAGTTATGCTTATTGGATATCTTCTCATGGTGAGTCTGGGTGAAAGCAGGAATGACCCTGCATCTTTCCCTTTCCCTTGATCACATTTTTCATGGCAGTATTTCAGGCCAGGAATCTGTATAGAATATGAACTGCTTTCCCAATGCAGGGACTGAGTGAGTGCAACAGAAGAAGCAGGGATTTTGCTGTGAATGTAGCTGGTGAAGGAACAGAACTGTATTACTGCATCAGTCTGACATTTCCATAGACCACTCCTCTGTTTGGAAAAAGCACAGCATTTAGCACAAATGTGCTTAAACCTGTATGTGGGTGAACTGTTTTACTGTGTTACTCTTTCTCTTGCACCGAACAGGTCTCAAAGACGAAACAGAATGAGCACCTGGTCAAGATGTTGCTTAGAGCTGGAGTCGATGTGAATGCTACAGACTCTGTAAGTGGGTTCATACAAATGTAAATGTGGCTCCCGTGCAGGTAATGATACTAAAAGAAGACTACAGAACTTCTAGCACCAGTTGGAGTGGGAGCATCAGGGGCTGAAATGACCAGGAGGATTCAGTGTTTGCCCTTGACACTTAGGCAGTAGTTTTATAATGTATACAGAGATAATTCCACACTGATCAACTAATTCTCCCTTTCTGACCAATGCTCTCACAAGAGAATCCAGGCAAGCTGGGCTGAGGTTCTTAATTTATGTATTAAATACCTGATTCTGTAAAGATTCTAGTGATATAGACATCTGCGCTTATCAGCATTTATCAATTTTTGAACTGGAAAAGATCTGTGGGCTACAGGGCAAGACCCTGCGTCTTCTCTTGGTCTTCAGAGTGTGCTGATCTGCCATACACAGAGTTATGTGTCCACTAGCCTACTTGGTGTGGTAAAGACCTCTTCTACTCTAAGGTAGAAAAGGAGAAGCCCAAATTTTATCAGCAACCAAATTCTAAAACACTGAAGCGCAAGCAAACAGCATTGTTTAAGATATAGTTTCTGGGATCAAGATCATGTAATTCTCTGAAATTATTGGCTTCCCACTGAAAGTATCAAATGTGTTTTAGCAATTTCATCCCAAGGAAGGATTTTTTTTTTTTTGTTCCTGTTGTTCTCATAATAATGTATTTATTTTACTGTGTAGTGTATTGTGACAATAAATGGTATGTGTTTTTTGCTTCCAGCTGTTAGGGAGAATCTGATAAGGCTACAGGTAGTCCTACTTACCTGAGGTCTACCAGAGAAGCCATAGAAATAAAATTCATCTCCTTCTGTTTCCATTCAGTCTTGTAGCACAGCCCTTCACTATGCTTGTGAAATGAAAAACCAGGCAGTCATTCCTCTACTGCTTGAAGCCCACGCAGACACTTCTGTAAAGAATCAGGTAAGAAGGTGAAGTTGATAACTGTATTTGGTTATCATAGTGGTGAAGCAGTCAGTACATTGTAGGCCTTAGCTGGTGCACAGCAGTTTAAAGAAAAGGGTGCACAGCTTCCCGGCAGCCAATTTGTTCCCTGTTTGCTGTGAAACATTTGCTCCATTGCCTTTGTTGACTGGAGCAACTTTAAAGTATGAATCCTTCCCTGCTGGATTTCTGCCAATAAACACTGCCAGCATGTCCCCTGGCAGTGTCTTAGCTATCTTTATGGTGCCTCTTCTTAGACCAGAGCTACTCTATAGTTGTTCCTGAGATGTAGAGGAGGGATAAAAGTCTTCCTAGGTGCTTTTGTGCTCTTGAGCACCTTTCTTCTGAGAGGATAAGTCAAGCTGCTTCTGTCACCAGAACAGCTCAAGTGTTGCCCAAATCAATATTGCCCTGGGAGTATCTGCATTACTGCGCTGAGGTGAGCAGTGTATTACCTATGTTGTTCTTGAAATCAAATCTTAGTGGAGTTCTGTATATTTGGATATTACTCCTAGGAAACAGGAAAGGCTGTTCCTAATGGAGGGGAGGTCACTGTTCCTGTATTCAGCCAGGGTAGTATTAGACCCAGCATGTCCTGAAACCTTTGTTTGAGAGCAGAAGTGACAGGGGACCTTACACAGGTGGCAAAGTCAGTAAATCTCTTTGTTCTTGACCCATATCTATCATATTGCAATGTATTTCATGTGTTTCTTTCAGGATGGGGAGACTCCCTTAGACATAGCAAGAAGATTACAGTTCCACAACATTGAAAGCATGATAAGAAAAGATTCTTAGCCATCAAGAACTCTGAAAGATGCAGAAAATTACCTCATCTGACAATCCACCTTTCACAACAGGAGAAGCTCTGCAGAGGATGAGGTCTGATACTTGATAAAGACTTGGTCCACTTGATAAAGACTTGGATAAATGCTTGGTCCAGCATTCCTTGCTGCAGACTTGGACATTTTTGTGTGAGATTTGTCAGTTCCCCACGGCCATGTGTGGGCTGAAAGAAGTTCATTTTATTTTACTAAGCCATGACTGATTACAATAGTGTTCAAAATATTGCCCTTCACATCTGCTTCACCAGTTTTATTACTTGACTTTTGCAGACTGTGGATTTTGAAAACTAGCTATAAAATATCTGGAAGCCTAAACATTGCATATGATGGTTGGCAGCCAATGCAAAAATAAAATATCCTTTAGCGTGTGTGTTTCTTGTTCCATAGGGGAACTAAGCAATCTCCTACAGCAGTTATAAAAAGTCTGGTACCCTTCCTCGTAGTATTTCTCTTCCTACAATGGGAGTGGCTGGGAAAACAGATCTCTCAGCTGAGCACTTCCTCCTTCCATCCTTCCTACAAATTTCATGCACCTTAATTCTCACTGTGTTGCTACAAGGGTAGGATTATCTTCTTTTTTTAATATAAGAAACAGCAAATAGAGATTCAATGCCTTGCTGGAGAACATAAAGAAAGTCAATTCCCAGATCACTTTAATGCATTAAGAAACAGTAATGAAAATATGGTTGGCTCAGTAGAGAAACAGGTCTCTTGACTACCTTTCCAACATAAACAGTGTACTAAAGGAAAAAAAAGAGTCAATAAATGAAATGCAGTTGATGGAAACCAGATGTGTCCTTCCCACAGGACTAGACAGGATAGCATGCTGTACAGAGTGGTGCATGCAGCAGGGGATAGTACCAATTGTAATAATGATAATATATCTGTGAGTCTTCTCTAGCATAGGTGCAGGCAGAAGAGAACCTTTAGTAGTAAGCAATGTATTAAAGTGGCCCAGTGCTTTCTGATTTAATAATGCAGCAATAAAAGCGAAACTCCTTTCGTATGCTGCTGTATGTTGCCTCCTTGGTCTAACAGATCTTTATTTTTGTTGACAACTTCGGCCTTTTCCTGTAAGCTGTGAGAAGTGCAGTGCACAACTGCTGTGATCAGCATTGCTAAAGGGTGCTACACTAGGTGCATGGACAAGCTGGAGTATTTCTCCTGTGTTGCAAAGACAGATCCTTTTTCCAGGGTAACTATTCTACTGGATGCCAACTCCAGCTACAAAGGGTCTTGGCTGGGCAAGATGAGCTTGAGGCTGCAGCCAGAAACAGCCCACAAAACAAAGCTGTATTGCCTGGAGTGCACCTGCTGGATGGATCTACATCTCCTTATTCCACAGCTGCCATCCATTGTCATTGAAATTGTGAGGGGTTCAGAGTGTGTGAACAAACATTTGGGTGATTTCTAGGCATGGAGGGCAGAGAAATACTTCTATGAATTTTTTGAATTTCTATTCCTTGATGTTTGGTAGTCATATATTGTCTGTTCAGTTTCTTGTGCTTGAAGATCTCTTGGTTGTGTTGACATTAAAGGGCAATTTGAGGAGGGAAAAACAATTTTTTTTTAAAAAGCCACGTTCTCTGTCAAGGGGATCAATAATTTAATTTAAACAAAGGTGTTCATTTCAACAGAGAAATGATCAAATCACACTTTTGAGTCTCCACAGGAAGACAAAAAATAGGCATGAGAATGCCTTGATGAGGTCCAACAGAATTTAGGCTTAAGAAAATTAGTCCTGTAGAAATAAAAACTGTTGAAATTCAATGATCCCTGCAGTATGTACTCAAACATATTCATGTTTTCAGCTTTCATTCCTATATACCTGAAACTTCTTAGGAAGACAGTGGTCACAGTGATGCCATGGAAAACCTCAAATTATGAGGAAAGCAAGAAATAAATAAGAGCAGATAAATACCTATACAGGTATACTTTACGTGTATCTGTGTGTGTTTAACTTTTCCCCAGATATCACCCTTATTGCCAAATAGAAATTTTGGAGGTTTTTACTGAGTGAATCAACACTGTGCTCGTGGTTTCAAAAATATTTTCTTATTAGTTCAATGATTTTCGTATACATTTTCTCTGTTGCATCAAGGCCCCAGATGAAATCAAGATGTCCCCATGCAGGAAAATTCTCATGGTAAACGAGATTAGTAATCCGAGGAAGCAGCCTTGCCATGTCTTTAGGATCTGCGAATGTGTCCTCTCCACCGCTCCAAACAGCAGTTGGTATCTTTATCTCCTCTATCTTGTACTCAGGAGGAGCAGTCTGTAAGGCAGGGAGGAGAGCTGAGTGAATGCTGCTGTATCAGAAGTTGTGTTTAGAGAAAGGTTTCTGTACAAGCATCTCTCTTTGTCCTTCTTTTCTGCACTGCCTGCAGTCAAACCATGAGGATGAAGGCCACCCTCTTATTGTTCATTGTCCTAACCCCATTCCCTGTCTGTGGAATAACCCACCCTGTTCCTGTGTCTGTCTGTAATGCATGGCTAAGAGCTGTCTTGCAGTTTGACCCCGACTTCTGCTCTTCAGAGGTGTGGGCATGGAAAGAGCAGTGACAGTATTCATCAGTCATGGAGTGTGGAGGTTTTTCCTGTGTGTATTCAGGGTGAGAAGATCTGTACATTTTTGGGGGCCATGGAGTGCACCTTTTGGTCTTAACTTTTATGCTTGCAACTTGAGTGGAAAGGAAATAATTTGGCCATTTATAATTTCACTCTGGAAAATTTCTGAGACAGTGTGAGAGATAGAAGTGATTGATAGTAGCTCTGGAGCCTTTCTGTCTGTGAAAAGCAAAGTTTTGGTAAGCACAGGACACTGCAATGTGCTGGTTAAAAGTGAAATGATTGCCAGTCTGTTGGAGAGGTCACTGCAGCTATGAAATTCATTTCCTTCCTTAAATGAAAGGCAGACTTTGACGATTTTTAGGGTAAGTGAAGAGCTCTGTACTCATCCAGTCCTAGGATTTGGATGTGGTTCTTTGCCTTTTTGGAATGACATGTAATTTGACATGTGGTTGGGCACATCCCCATATCAGGAGGGGAGGCAAAATGAACTTCTGTTAATTGTCTGCAAGGGTCTTTCTATGCCTTGTTTGTGAATATGCCTTGTTTCAGCTGTGTGATTCAGCTGAAACATTATTTGAGACCACTCTCCCCCTTGTTAGTATTCACAGGTGCTAAAATATGGATTTTTCTATTCCTAGTTTTACCAAGACCCAAGGATGAGCTCTCAGGGAAGCCGTTTTGCCTTACCTGGTTGTATTTCTTCATGTTTTCCTTAGAGCCATAGTCATAAGCTTGAAACCGGTCTTTAAGTGCTAGCTTTTAAAAGAACAGAAAAAATAAAAGGTGAGAGATGAAGGAGAGTGCAGGGGGCATAATCCTGCCTGTGGGTTAAGTCAAGGCTCAGGTAGTGGACTGTGAGTTTGTCCCACACTTTCCTCTGGTTGCAGACTTCCAGGGTACTGAGGGTAGACCATAAGGTAAGTGGCTTCATTGCCTTTTCTCTTGCTAACATTCTGTCCTGGTCCTTATAGTCCACCTTCGATATGTTTTGTTACTTAAAATTTTGGTTTACTACTTTAGGTAATTAAAGGTGGGGTCCCTGTTCGTCATGCAGAGTTGGGCTCCATTGTCAGATGGAAAGAGAACCTGAATGTCTATAATGTGTCAGGGCTTTTACTAGTCTAGTGTAGTATGTCTTACAGGACTGGTGAGGGAATACCTGGAGTTTTCTGTTTGTTTTGGTAATTCAATTTTTTTGCACAATCATGACAAGTAATTTCATTTGTGAGTTGTGCATAATAGAGGGTGAGAGAAAGCTGTCAGATTAGAAAACCTTTACTTGAAGTAAACCTTTACTTGAAGACTTAGGTAGCAGGGTATGTGCTAAAAATCTGCATGCTGTATTGTCTTTGCTATTCTATCTTGCTGTATCTGTGTTTGCTTTATATGCACTTGACTTTGTTAGAGGCTGGCAAAATGGACCATAGAGTCACCAGCTGTCCATGGTTTGTGTCCATTTCCTGGCTAGTTGTATCCTGTGCGACTGACTGCTGGGAATCCTATCTTCAGGAGCACATCTATATTCTAAACCGTATTAAATGTGCAGGTGCTCATGGCACATCTCAGTAGGTGAGAAGGTATGATGGTCAGTTTCCCAAATCCATAGCCTCTGGGTTTTCCTGTAGGCTATGAGTTGCATAAAAAGCAGTAGCAAGAGATTGTTTACATGTCAGCGCACTGTTATACCTGTCGCCAATGAATAATGTTCTGTACTGATGTTCCAGCTGGGGAATGTCCTACATACACATCCACACGACTCTGGAGAGAAAGCAGAAATTTTATGAGACAGAGATACAGTTCTGTGGCAGAATAAAACTGTGAAGAAACCGAGTTTCTAATATTAAAGGAGTAAGCATACAAAACATTTTTTATAGTTCTGTTAAGGAGATGTTCCAATTCTGCCTCCCTGGATTCTTCCTCAGCTGTGTTATCTTGCTCTGAAAACCACATTAGTGACTTAAGCAAGGCAGGAAATACCCTTAATGGTTTAGCTCTGCAATTCAAAAGCTGCAATGCCTTTAATTGCTTTTGCATTGAACCTTGGATTCTAACTGCTTTCCCATATGTGCTTTTAAAAAGGGTTACAGATTAAAAAAATGGGGTCTGTTGTTACAGATACTGCAGTAATAAACATTATACAAGCCAGCCTCTGCATACTTTGGCCACTGTAAGGGGGACTGAGACCACAGCATTCATATATTGGCAAGCAGAGGGAAAACTCTACTCTCTTCTGTCCCTTCTGGCTGATGCACAAGTGTTTGTCAGGCCCACTGTAGGTGTGCTGCCCTCCTCAGCACAATGGAAGGGCCTTCTGTAGCTCTGCACCTTGTGGATTGAGCTGTTGGGCCCAGTTCTGGGCTCAACAAAACCAGGAAAGTGCCCCTCACAGTAGTTCTTTGGGACAAAGTTTTGGTGCAAATAGTTTGAAAAATTGGGAAGAAAAAGGGGTTTTTCTCATGTCTTTTAGCTGTTTCAATGTTCAGAGGACCCATGTCTGTATGCTAAGGAAAGAAACTGGCAACTGCATTACCAAGAAGTCTGACTCCATCATTCATTGTCTCTTTTTAAAGAACGTCTTTGTGTAACCAAAATCTCGTTGGCTTAGCCCCAAAAGAGGGCACATCTTGACACAGGCAGCCTAGCTCCAGTTTGAGCTGAGTGCTTTCCTTCTGGAATTGGAAAGTGCCTGGTTGTTGGTCCCACCCATCACTAGCCCCAGTCATGTTGCTGCTGTTGGCAGTACACGATGTCCTGGCATTCCCTGAGCCTGCTGAGAGCTGTGCTGTGGTTCATCTGAATTTCCATCAGTGACGGTAACTAGACAAGGATAGAGTGCACAAGTGTAACTCCCAAAATCCCTCTAGTTTTACTGGGAGTGGGTGTTCTTGCATATACTTACCATGTTGATATTTTTTACACTGCCTCCAGCTATGTAACAGAGAACATGGGTACAAAACTTATCCAGGGTTGTACAGAGCTGTGTCACAGGTCCTTTCAGAAATTCGATCTGGTGTGCGGCTCCTTTGCAGCCAAGCACTAACTGAGGGGAAGGAAAAGTGCAACACCTTTTATTCTTGTTACAGAAGACTTTTGTGCAGGAAATTGTTGCTGATAGCCTAACCTTCATAACGCTGTATCCAAGAGTGCTGGAACAGCTTACCCCCTAGTAGCCCATAAAACACCCTTTTCCCCACAGAGCATCATTTACTCTTCCTCCTTCATATTACTGTCACCAACCCTCGAGGAAGCCATCCTTCCATTTCTAGTGTACTGACTTTAATGCCTACTCATTTTTAAAGTCCTAGAGATTGTCATGACTGGTTTAGTCAGAACTGCAGTTCTGTTTTAGTTCCTCCTGCATGGGGCCAGCAAAATTTTAGTTAAACAGTATGAGTCCTAAACCAGAAGAGAATTTCACAAGTCTCTTACTTCACTGGGAGCTGCTGCTACAAGCTCTATATCCTGTTTTCCCAACACAGTGTTTTCAAGAGGACTCAATTCATCCCAAGCTCAGTGTCAGCATGTCAATTGTTTGGGAGCACTTTGCCTCAGGCTGAGTGAACCCTGTGAAGCTTAGTCAGGCATTGGACTTCTTAGAAGAAAAAAATAACATACCCTGAGCAGCTGTTCAGGAAGTCTTGCTAACTTAACCAGAGGGCTTGTGGCATGTGGGCATGCAGTTACTGGGCCCAGAGCAAAGAACACCTTCACCCGTTTAGCCAGCTCAGGGTATGTAGAAAATGCTATGAAGCCTGCAAACATAGAAGAGACAGCCTGAGTTAGTGAAGATATCCTCCACAGACAAATTAAATACATAAATAGTAGATAGCAAACAAGAAATTATAGTAGATTTGCAGTCCATTGTCTGTTGCTCATGTTTGTACTGCCTGTTTTACTTAAGCAAAGTGTTGAAGCTAAGTCCTGAAACTAATTTTATTTGGGAGACAAAGTTCATTTTAAGGTTTAGAGCATGTCTGGGCATTGCCTTTATCAGAACAGTTTTTGTAGGCAAGATGTCAGTGAGGTTTTGAAGATAACATCAATTCCCTCTAAAGTTCAAGAAAATCTCATAAAAAATGAGGTTTTCAAACTGGAGTCTCTAAAGGTCTATGCATGTTTATGCTTTCATGAAACTAGAATAATTAGCTAGAAACTGGGAGCTTTGAGAGTTTTCAACTGACTATTTGCATCACAGCAGATGAAAAAAGCTTAGATGGTTGGTTTCTTTTGCCATGAGGGTCTGTAAATACTCTTATGAGAGGCAAAGAAAGAAAAAGTCAGAATTTGTGACAATATATATGACTTTTCCTCATTTCCTTCTCCTTTTTTCTGGCTGTTTGCACTAATGAACTGGCAGTTGCTCCCTTCTAATCAATGTCCATTCATGGATCTTACACATAAACCATAAACATCAAGAACTTTCAACTGTTGCTAAAAGAAAGTTAGCTGCATTCAGAGGCCATGAAATGAGTAATGATAAAGGCTGGACCTAAGAGAAAATAAACAATTAATGTTTTTTCTTTCCTAATTTTTGATCCCCAGCACTATGTTTTTAAACAGTAATGTGGCCAGTTATAGCCACTAATGAATTACAATTTAAATTGTAAGATTGACACTAAATCATGACTTAGTAATGGTAAAGTTATTTTTCCTTGCCTTCAGGCAATTTAATTTAAATTAATGTATTGATTTAAATTACATATTATATGGCCTGGTTTATCTTCTTGTTTTTTCCATCCTGTTTACAACAGGCTCCCCATGGAAGTGATCACAGCACCAATCCTGACAGAGTTAAGAAGCATTTGGACAATGCTCTCAGGCACATTGTATGAACATTGTTCAGGGCCAGGAGTTGGACTTCAATGATCCTTGTACGTTCCTTTCCATCTCAGGATATACTATGATTTTAATTGTCTGTCTTAATACAAGAGAAGAACTTAATGAAAATTCCTGTTGCTGAGAAAAATACCCAATGCAAGTACCTGAAGTACCCAGTAAATGACCACTTCCATGTCTGTAATTATTTAAAAAGTTGGACAATCATTGCATCTTCTATTATTTGCTTATTAAGTATAACCAAATCTGATTTTAGGGAAGTTTTGAGTATTTTGCAGATCTCAACCCAGAAAAACCTCTCTGTTTTTCTAGCTCCCTACAAACAAGAAAAACAACAGAATCAGTGGGGAGACTCTCCTACTGATCAAACAGGAAATGGTTGTGAATAAGTGTCCTGACATTACCTGAAGTTGACCCTTCAGAGTGAGCAATGTAGTAAACCTCCTTCTGTCCGGTTTTGTTCATGACGAAGTACAGCGCTGCTGGAATATCGTATTTACCCATTTCATCAAAGCTGAAGGGAGAAACACAAAAAGCTGGCAGACAATTTGACTATCACAGTGTGAGCTACTGACTCAGTTTTGTTCATTGCACCAAACAGGACCTATTGAAGAGGAGGTTGCACACTGTGTCTGCATCCTTGCTTGAGCTGGGGAAGCAGGCAGAGGGGTGCAGCTGTGCAGCCTGGCTGCCTGATGCCTTGGGCTCTCTGTGGAGGAGGTGCCAGCTTCACCTGACAGCTGCAGCCCTTGGGGAACTGAATTTGATCAGTGCTTGCACCCTCATGGGTTACAAAACATATTTCTCTCTTGGTTGAATTCAACTGTGAGAGATCAGATTTCTAGACCAGGTGCTCAGCGTGTTCCAGCTGAGGTTCTTACTCTTCTTCTCACAGTACTGTCTCCCTTTTGCTCAGCATTCCATTTCATTTCCCAGTCTCTGAAATCTCTTCCCCAGCCAATGCTCCCAACTCTGAGTAGCAGTGAGCATCCTTCTTTGTCTGGTTCTTTACTCTCCTGCCTTGGTGCAGATCCTGTTCTGATGCTGGTTTAGGTAAAACCCATCAGGCTGAAGCTAACTAGTCCCATTGGAGTTTCTACGTTGAGCCATTCTCTCTCTAGAGAGTACCTGAACTGCCAGAACTCTTTCTGGCAGGGCTTAAGGGTCTTGTGTTTTGAAGACCAAGTGTTCCCTCTGCTGTTTCCAATCCAGACATCACAGCCAGCGTCTGCGAGGAGGAAGCCCAAGCTGTTGTTGGGCAGGTTGGAAATCCAGTGAGTAGCATCTCCTAGAAAAGCATGCTGTAGGAACACTGCAGGCCTTTGCCCTGAAAGAGATTAAAATATTCTTATATTGGAGCAGTTATTAATGTGTATTTAATATTGGACTGCAGAATTCAGTTTTTGAGAGGTTTCCTTCTTCAAGAAGCTCCCAGGAGAACTGTACATAGATACTGGTTTGATAAACCTGATGGATTTTTTTCCATGCAAGCAGGAAGCATTTTATCACATTTCATAACCATTTTGTGACAGGTCTGGCAAATAAAGAATTCACTGAGGATGCCTGTCCTACCTCCTCTTGCACTGGAAAGTCAACTTACAGGCACTTATGCTCAAACCATCTACCCAATGCTGAAAACTGCTGAAGGCATAACAATGTATGGAAGAGAAAGAAAAATTAATCCAAAGAAGGAAATCCATCCTTAGGTAACCAACAGAGCAGGGCTAAGAGGCCCTTGATTAACTTGGTTAGCCTTACTTTGAGAGTGGGGCTGGTCCAAGTGATCTCCAAAGGAGATCCAGTTAGGGGAAGACATCCAAATAAATCATTCTATAATACTAACAAGGAGTAATAATCAAAGTAGCAGTACCCAAGTACCTCAAATTCCAGCTAGAAATTTTTATTCGATTCAAAAAATAGATGAAACTGATGAAATGCATCACTGCTGACCTGATTTCTTACCTCCTCCTTAAGAATACCTCTGTCCTTCAGAAACCTGGGAATTAATATTCATATGCCTAACCTCAGAGGCTTTGTTGGCAGGCATTTTATATGCATATTACTTAAGTTGTTAATGCAAAATCCAGTTTGCCAGCCCAACCCCAGATCATTTGAGGGAAAAATCCCAACACTTGTATATAACCCTTTGTATATAAGAAAATTATTAGAAAAGTTTGAAATAAGAACCACACCAAATGTGTGTACTTCAGATGGATTCAGAATTCAAATCACATTTCTGACTTGGTGCTCTTGTGGAGGTGGAAAGGTATGGAATATGCCCTTGCATGAGCAAAGGGGAAAGATGGGAAATCCATGTAAGAGCTGCCTCTCAGACCTTCCTTGTGTGCTATGACTGTGTCACACCTGTATTTCGGTCATTCCTCCCAGCAGGAATTCTGTTAACAGAAAGAATGTATCCATCCTCCGTTGTAACTTCATATTCCTCGCTGGGGTATCCATGATATCTGATAATTTCACTCTGTGGAAAGCCAGAGGAGAGTTTGTTAGCATGCCGGTTGTCCTGTTCTGGAGCATTACCAAGATGAGCAGTGTGGATGTGTGCTGTGATGGTAGTGCAAGTCCCTGGCCACAGAGACTGTGGCTGAGAGCAAACATCACAGGCCTTGCTTGCAAAAAGATGAAGCAAAGTCCTCTTCAGACCTGTTTAGATGGTAGTTGTCTGGTATTTGGTCCCCTATTATGGAACAAGGCAGAACTGCTCTGAGTGACCAACTCCCTTCTGGGAGATAGTTTGTCATGTTGTGCAAGGCTGATACGGACTGCGCCTTTCTACAGATTAAATATGCAGCCGTATCTGTATAAGACAAAGCCAAAAGCTGTGGGGAGGGTCCATAACGAATCCTTTCTTGCCACAGTGTGGTTAGGCAAGCCATGCAGGCAAGGCAAACAAGGGTGGAGATCTTGTCAAAGGAACAAATGAGACCACCTACACTTAATTTTGCATGCACTCTGAGGAAATCTTTGGTGACTCAGGGCAAAGCGTCTTGGATTAATTTGCATTGTGAGAATCTCAAGAAGGGGTTCAACCTCCCTTACCACTGTTCTGGGCAAACAGTTTTTTATGTAAGGGTAGGCCTTTGCTTCACTTGAGATTAGAAACCAGCCTTTGCCTCCACTGCAAAGGAATTCTTCCCTGTGGCAGCCCAGACTGTTTGGATAGGAGAATCAAGGTTTCCTCCAGCCTAGTGCCGTAGGGTTCTTTGTTCCCTTGCCAGGTTTGCACTCCTCCCTTTATGCAGTAGCCTGAAATACCAACATGAGTTGAGAAAGCTGACTGCAAACAGATATCATGAGGCATGACACAGCTCCACGTTTATCATCCAGAGCTGAGTCTGGCTGCTGGGATCCAAATTCCATAATCTGGGTCTCCAGTGCCCCTTGGGACATTCTGGGTGTTGCCTAGCCTTGGAGCCAAAAGTAGCAGCCAGCAGTCCACATTGCAGTGCTGTGTCTGTCCTCATGCAATGTGCCAGAGGCACATCTGTCCCTGCCCTGTTCAAAGCCATCCCTCATGTGGCACTGACTCTGGGGCAGGGGTTCTGGAAACAGCAGGCTGAGAAAACAGGAAATGCAGAGGGGAGACTTAGCCTGCCTGTGACAAGGCACTGTTGGTTAGGGCTGGGAGAGAAGCCTTAGAAAGAAAAAGAGAGAAGGTGACCCAACTCACAACGTTCATGAAGCACTCGGGGTCGCGAGCCTTCTTGCAGCGGCTTGTGTCTGCCCTCGGAGGGGAGGCTGCTGTGAATCCTGCTGAAAAGGCAATTCCCTGGGAGCAGAGCAGTGCGAGGAGGCACCACATCTTGAGGCTGTGGAAAGAGCACATGCAGGGGTATGCGTGTGAGGAAGAGAGTGGTGTGGAGTTGCACGGGAAGGCCCAAGAGGAGACTGTGCTGAAGGTTTCCCAAGGTCTGTTCCCCAAGGGCTGCCAGAATAAGTAGCTGTGTGAGGAGGGGCTGTCTGCCGCTCACCCTGTTTAACAGGTAGGGTTGCAGAACAGGAGAGGAAAACACGCAGGTGAACCATGCAAGAAAATGCCTGAGCGCTCTGCACATTTCAGGGGAACTGTGTTTGGTAGACAGGGCCAACTCCTGGCACAAGCCTAGCAGAAGCTTGACAAAGAAGTGTGAGCACCTGAGATGACCATCACCCAACTTGTCTGTCTTTATCTGCCTCCACCCTTCTGCCAGCAGGAGAGATGAAAGGAGAAGAAAGCACTGTTTGTTTCCTGTCTCCTCAGGAATGAAGTGAGAGATGTTCAGGATGGGCTCTCTTTAAACCTGCCCTCTCCTCCTCTGGGGTCAAATGCTAGTCTTGTGTCTGACAGTGGTGTGCTGGGGTGAGGGATCAGATTATGAAGCTCATGAAGGGATGAGGAATAATTCAGGCACTCTGTGAGGAGATGTGATGGACTTGGGGCAACATGGTTGCACCAGTTCAGTGCCAGGTTGTGCTTTCCTCATAGGGTGATGTGCCCCAGACAATGATCAAGTTCTGTTTGAAATTGTTTCCTCTGAGAATATGAAACAGGGTGACCTTGCGTGGCTCCCCAAAATCCCCATGAGTCAGTTCCTCATCAGCCTTACCATTTGGCCACCAGCTGAGCAGCCATGAGGAGTGAGCAATGGATCCTGAGACTGCCTTTGTGTCACCAAAGGCCTGCCTTCTTTTTCTCTTAGAAATGGTTGTCCATAGTGCAAATCTTGTATTGGTCATGGGGAAGTGAGACTTTGTCATTTCCTGGGATGACTGATGGTTCCAGATTATCTTTCCTGCAATTGTGGACTGCAGTCAATCTAGAACCAGTTTATGCCAACGACACCTACAGTAGATGTGCTTCCAGGTTTTAGTCTTTATTTTCCAGAACCCAGGAGAGTGAGTGGAGGAACACTGCTCTCTCTGAGCTTCCCAGACTTTTTTTTCAACAGGATAATTTTGACTCAAACGCCCCTTAGAAAAGTGAAGAATAGATTCTGTGACCCAGAAAGTTATTGAGTGTGGGATTATAGGTTAAAACTACTTGGAGAGCAAGAGAAGTGCTCACAAGTTCAGTGCTCCTGGCTGCTTCTTTCTGAAGAACTGCACAAAAAAGATTCCTCCGTAAAGTTCTTACTATGCTTACGTACTCAGGAAAAGCCATGTCAGACATCATACATAAAATTTTTGTTTTATGTGTGAGAAGAGAATGACGCCTGTGAAGAGAAGCATAGCAGTCATTCTGCATGTGTAAAAAGACCATAAAGGTCAGGCAGGAGACCTAAATGTTCGACAGTAGAATCCATGGGTCTTAATGCGTAAGACTTCAGCTCCTCATGGCACCTTGTAGGATTGCCTCACCAGAAATAACTGAGTATGCCACTGCTCTTGTAGGTTTAGCTTCCTCGGAAGGAGAGGACATGCTTCTATGACCGTGGTGTGTTTTGTTAGTTCACCTTCCAGTCCATCCTGTAATTAACTTTCGATGTAATTGTCAAATATCTGCCAAGTCCAGCACTGAGATACAAGCCTGCAGGGTGATGGGGTTTGCAGCAGCTCCTGAGGACTTTTTGTCGGGAAAGGACTGCTCAGGAGGGCTCAGCCTTGCTAGGATGGAGGTAGGCAAAGGGGTACGGGGTGTGATCAGCAGAAGTCATCAAGAGTGAGCTTATCAACATTTCAGTGTCCATGTAGCTTCAAAGTAGACACAGCATGCAGGGTTTGTGAATGAATTTCATAGGAGGCCTGTCTGTCTTACAGTTTTCCTTAGGAAGTTAAGCAGACTCAGGAGACAAGTCTGTCTGGAACCAGGCATTAGACATGGAGAATGCAATTTTTAATGATGAACAGAGGTTCTCATGTAGCCACATGTTTCTTGAGTCTGTTTCTAGTATAAGACATGCTATGATGAGATATGGTGCTCTGTGAAGTTGGTTAGTATTAGGGAATGCTCAATTTGAAGATCAAGAGAAAATAATGAAGCATTCCCCATCAAGTAATGAGGAAGAAGGACAGAATTTGTAGGATGAGGGAGAGGTAAACAAGGAAAATATCTTTTGACTTTTAGTGACCCTCAATTTAAAGTTTAAATTTGACTGAACAAATTTAAAGAAGTCAAAACTCATGAATCATCAAACAGCTGAAATGAGGCAGCATTTGGAAACACCCAAAACTTTAAACTTGGCATCAAAACACGCTTCATTAGATTCCCCTTGCATATCAAATACTTCTTAATTTTTGTTGTAAAAACAGGAAGCCTCACAACTACTTACTCAGGCAGTGTAACACTGTTTTGCTTTCTGTTGTTTTACTCTGCTCTAACAGGACTAAAATATGCCTCCCTCTCCCTGCACTGGGAATCTCAATTTGACAAGAAAAAATTCTGCTAATATCTCAAATTGTTTTCAAATTACTACCACGATTAGGCAATGCAGAGGCTAAATTATTCCTCTTGTTAAGGTAAACTTTTCTCAATGCACTCTGTGATCACCTGGCTTAGCTGGCATGGCTTATGGACTTCCAGGTATTCACCTTTTACTCAGATACAGTGGGCCAAGGAGCACCAATCTTGGCAGGCCACTGCTCCCTTAAACTCTAGGAATAAACACAGGAGATGTGAACGGCTGTTTTCAGCTAGTGAGATGATATAATGAGTAACTATTGAGCATGGTAAACTATCATAAAAAAACATGCATAGACGGAGAAAAGGTCAGAGAGAGAAATGCTCTTGAAAGTTCCTCTACATACCTTTAAGATTCGGTGAAGCTAAGATGCAAGCCATTCTGAAATTTGTCCTTCTATCCTTGTGCCTTAAGCAGTCTGAAATCTATTTCATAGAAGCTGTAAGGCATACATACACCAACCAGAAGAGCAACTGTGACTAAATATGTATGAGAATTTGCTGCCTTACTCACTAACAACACATACATGTACATTATTCAGAAGGAACAGGAGATCCAGATTACACATTGTTGCAATACTTGCACATTAACTCCCTTGTTCTCAGACTGAAGAAAACAAGTAGAAAAAAATTAAATAGTAGCTCTTTTTCTTCTTTTTGTGCAGGTCAAACTTCTTTGCCTTCTAGCTTAAGCAAAGAAAAGCTTCTGTGCATAGCAATAGGCTTACAGACAAGAGAGGCAAAACACTGCTTATTTTTACAACCAACTGCACAAATGCAAGACAGCACATCTTTGTGGAGACAGGAAACAGAGAAAGAGACCATGAACATGTATGTACAAGCAACTTACCTCTGCTTTGACTTCTGTCTTCTGCCACGGTCCCTGCTCCGTCTCCACCAGCAGACTGATTCACTGGCAGAAACCTGTGCCGATAAAAGGAAGTCAAAACAAAATGAGCACTACGGGGAAGCAGCTGTGAGTGTCATGAGCTGGCAGCATGTATTGTAGAGCGTGTTTAAGTGCTGATTTGGCAGTATTTCGGAAGTGGGGAAATCCTTCTGATGAAAAAGATGATCTTGTTTAATTCACAACCCCAAAATACACCATGGAGCAGGAGAGGGCACAGAGTACCTACAAATCAGTGGTTAGGATGTTTAGCTGGGACCTGGGTGTTGCAGTTCACTGGGGCTGTGGCAGACCTTGATCAGCACTGCTGCCCAGCTGAGGGGCTGCTTCAAATGTAATCTTTCAAGATGAAAAGGAGGAAGTGTCCAGCTTTTCTCAACATAGTATCTCAAGACCAAGAACAATGTCTCTGCTATTACTTTTCATTTGGTTTGTATTAAATTTAACATTGCAGACTGACCTAAGCCTTTTTTCCAGTGAGCAGCACAACTCATGAAACCCACCTTATTCTGTATTAATCCCACTCCAGTGCCAAAGAAGGCTTGAACACAACATGTAACCTTTCTCCCAGTGAGGGAACAAACAAGGTTTCTTGTTTATCATAAGCCATTTTCATCACCTCTGAAAATACAGTATCTGGAGATCTTTGCTTGACGGCTGAATTAGCTGCAGTCAGCCTGAGGGCTCAGTCCTCACTGAGATTGGCTCGATGACCATGGGCAGAAGGACTTGTTCCATGTCCTTGGGCAGCTGGGCTATAAACTAAGTAGAATCCTCCTACGTGAGGACCAGCCTGCTCAGCCAATTAACTCACAAGTGCCTTCAGAAGAACTTGAATTTCACCATGGACTGATGAGCTTTTGAAAGAACACCAGACAAGAGGGATGTGTTCTTGGGAACACCATTGCAAATAGTATGATGCCTTTGACTGGTGGGGGAAGGAAGGGAATGAAGTGACAGGATGTTGGTGACAGCACAGTAACAGTTCTGCTTTACATAAAAGTAAAGAACATTTCTCGGGATAGTGAAAAAAGTAGTTTGATAATTTCTCAGTGAGAAGCATTATAACTTGAATTCTCTGATATCTGTGACAATAACTATCATCAAACCGCCAATTAATCACTCAGAAGTACTTCTGCAAAATGTCTCATCCCTTCCCATGTCCCAAGGTGGGATCAAGAGTCCCCATGGTGTATCCAATGCTGTTTGCTCAACCTGCTTTTACTGATTTTCCAGAAAATTCAACTCCCTGCGTCCTCTATGTTGTCCCAGGTTGCAACATAGCGACACAATTGCAATCTTTTCTAGATGAATTTAGGGAATGTTCTGCCTGCTTCCAGGTCTTATGATGTTGCATTTAGCATGGAAAGCACTGAAAGCTTATAAAGTAGGTCCCAAGTCCTCATACATTTTCCCTACAAGCAGTGAGTTACTTGAAAGACTGACTCTCTGAAGGGTATTTGTCCCCAGGAATTTGTATTTGGTGAAAGGAGTGTCCTTGTCTGGAGGGGAGCTGTTTAGTTTGGATGTGAAGCAGAAGGGAATAGGACAGGCTTCAGCAGTGGGCTCAGGAGATGAAACAGGCCTGTTGTTTGTCTTGGAAGGGAAGGTGCAGAAGAGGCAACAGCCAAACTTAATTTGTTTGGCTAATGAACCATTAAGCAGAGGGAGGCACTGGTCCTTTGGTCACAGGGCGTCACCGATGAACTGTCCTAGTGTAACAGCTGCACTGCCCTGGTTAGCACCCCAGACTTGGCCCACATTAACATTTCATTCAAATGGAGAATGAGGGTGTCACACTGAAAGAAAACCCCTAAATGTACTGTGTTTCTTTTCACAGTGAAGCTAATGGCATTTTGTTTTGGAGGGACGGTGACCTACAATGCTGTAACCTAATAACCACAGAGGTTACCCTTCAACTGAGTGGTTTTGTGCAGTAACTACCTATTTGAAACAAGATTGTTAGAGTCATAGTTACCACAGGAAATTAATAGGATGAATAATTCTTCATCACTGTCTTGAAAGCAGCTCTTTCCAGTAGTGGTCAAAGTGCTCTAAATATACATGGGATGAATAGAATGGATTCTTTCTAGCAATGTTTGGGTACTTTTCATTTTAGTGTTTAAACTCCAAAGAGGCTGCTCAGAGCCATGACAAAGGTTAGAACATCTCAGCTCTGTGATAGCCAGTAGCTTGTATGTGAAATAGCAGGAGATATGAGGTTTCTGCTGGGTTCAGGGTGTAACTTTGAACTAAATTGTCCTATGGAAGTGCTGCCATTGCCAAATGATTAAGCTTGAGTCAGCAAGGATTTCTCTGTCTCAGAGTGGGCCTTGAAGCCAAGTTTCTCAGCTTCCAGGTGCATGCTTGAACCATGAGGCTGGCTACTCTTTTCTGTTGGGTCTACCCTGTGTCCCTTGCTCTTCCTTATTAAAACAGTAAGCAGTTCAGTTTCAAAAAAAGACAAATCATCTTCTTTTCAGGACTGAGGTGGGGTTTTTTTTTGTATGAGCTCAGTTTCTGCTTTCTGTTCATCATCTTGTTTAATAATAAAATTACATAATACCACAACTGTTAGAATAAGTTTTTGATTACACTCTGACTTTAAATAACTGTCTACCAAATAAACTGAGAAATAATATGAAGAATGGAAAATATCTAGAGCATACAGAATGTATCCAGAGAAAAGAAGTGTTTTCACTGCTGTTATAGTCTAGAGAAGAGAACAGGCTGCAAGCAAACCCTGTCTCCTGTTACAAAATATAGTTATTGCAGAATCGAAGTTGTATCAATTGAAAAAGTATTACAGATCCACAAGGTTGCCTTAAAATATGAAGTACGCTATCAGGATGCAAAAGGCATTGGAGTGACATGTAGTGTGCAGGAGGAACCCTTTCCCTGACTCCAGATGCAACAGAAGGGTTTTTTGTACCCAGTGAATCTAAATGTTGATGAGTAAGTCAGGTAAGGCCTCTGGTTATAGGTTAAGGATATTTCTGCATCAGGTCAATAATTTCATTGTACACATGCTGAGATGCATCCAATCCCCAGATGAAATCCAGGTGTGCCCATTCAGGAATGTTCTTATGATAGACAAGCTTCTTAATTTTAGACAATAAAATGGCTGCATCCTTGGGATCTGCGAGCAGGTCTTGCCCCCCAGTCCATACTGCAGTTGGCACAGTCATCTCTTCTACGTTGTAGAGAGGAGGAGTAGTCTGGAAAACATGAGGCAGTACAGAAGTGAATGTCCAGGATAGCATAGCAAACTTTAAACATACATTTGGGGCTTTCTTCTGTTACTGTTCAGAGTAGAGGTATCTAAATCAAAGAGGAAGGAAGTTCCCTTGTTTGCCTTTTCTGTCTGTGCTCACAGGGATTACTCAACTGATAGCAAAGACAAAAGTAAAACACCTCTCAAGCTGACAGAGTTAATGCTGTGTCTTTGCCCTCTCAAGTAGGAATCTTAGGGCAGGAGCCTGAAACAAGACAGAAATATCAGGATGCCTCTGGATAAACCCCCATCATTGTCCTTTCGAAGTGCTGGTCAGCCCTAGAAGGCATGGGCTACAGAGAAAACACGACATGTGATAAGGATGAAAAAGACCATGGAATGGTTTCTGTAGGAGGAGAGGGAAAGTAGCTTAGGACTCCTGTGTTCAGAAAGGTTTATACAATGACAAACAGTATGAAGAAAAAGCACCAGAAGTCATTATCCCAAACACAAAACCTAGAAGGCATCCAGTGACTTTCCAGGAGCAAGCAAATTCAAGGCAAACCAAAGGAAGCTGCGTTTCATGCAAGTCATCATTAAAACATGTAACTTGTAATGACAGGGTGTTGCAGAAACCTAAAGGGAAGGAGGGTGAAGGATGGGATTAGAGTCTTGAATGGAAAAGATGTTCCTCAGGGTCTGCTTGAGGACAAAGTCCTTTTGTCTCTGGCTGCCAGAATCTAAGGGTGGCTATTAGTTTGCCAGTTTTCCTATTCTTAATTTATCTGTTTCAGTTCCACTAATAGGCAAGATGTTTTTGTTAATTTCTGTGTACTCTTCTTTTTCAAAATTAATTTTCTTTATTTTCTACTCTTACTTGCTCTTATTCCTATTGATCATTTAATTGAAAAGTTTTGCTCTTCCCCCTCTCTTTCTTTCTTTTAAAATGTATTAAATTTATCATTGGCACTAGTGCTTGCGTACTTTCTCTGTTGTCTTCCAACCTGAAAAGAAGTAATATCTTCATTTACTTATGTTCTGAAATTATGTCTCCTGCTACATCCTTGCTCTCTTCCTGTGTGCTTCTGTGCTGTTCAAGGAAGCTTCACCAAAACGTACCTGTTGGTATTTTTCCACGTTCTTTGAACTGCCCCAGTCATAAGCTTGGAACTTCCCTGAGCGGGCCTCCTAAGAGGATGAACAAGACAAGGGTAGTTATAAAGCCATCATTTGGGAGGTTTGTGTGCTCTTTCCCTGATGAGACTGACTCCAATCTAAAGCCCCAATAGAAGTTCTTCTAAGAGCTATGAACGAGCCAACAGTAAATTAATTAGAAGTGTCAAATGGTGAAAAGGAGTCAAATGTTTTTGGAATAATGAAAAAAAATCACATCTTCTGCAGAAAGACCCAAGGATGTCCTCACAGGCAATTTGTTCAAGTTTGTAAAACTGCTGTTAACAACTGCTGTCAGTAAGTTTGCCTCGGTGCTGCTGCCTTATCCTATTCGTACAGCTGTGTTGCCAACACTCAGCTCTGTGAGCGGCTCCATCTCATTTTTTTCTCTTCTCGCTCTATTTTAAATACAGAAAATACTATTTCTAGTTCTTCCCCTTCTTGGCTTTACCTACAGCGTGGGTTGTTACTACTCTGAGAGACACCCTC
Source organism: Acanthiza pusilla (assembly GCA_036630365.1). Classification (NCBI taxonomy): domain Eukaryota; kingdom Metazoa; phylum Chordata; class Aves; order Passeriformes; family Acanthizidae; genus Acanthiza; species Acanthiza pusilla. The sequence goes on from JAXCHO010000234.1 coordinate 17,146,119, forward strand.
ATCAGAATCTTACTATTGAAAGATTAGCATTAGCTCCTTTAATTGTAACAATAGCAAGGAAAAGGAAGACTTAGGAGTACTACTTCTGCATGTTTGTGCTTGCAGTCTGTGGTTAGATGCTGAATTACTGCTGAGTCAATTTGCAGAGCGCCCCCGACTCTGCCTTTGTAACCCTTTTTCTTTACAGGTCTGGGTCATGGTTACAAAAGAAACTTAATCAAACCTGCTGTCTAAAGTGAACTCACAGCCAAAAGTATAATTTGATTTTGAGTAAGTGCCTGTGCAGTTGTCACTCAAACATATTTGTGTGTTGGCTGTGCTGGGAAGTGCACAGACACTCCTGCAAGCTCTCTGTGCTGGCAGCTGCTTCCTGCGCCGCTCCAGAGCCCACGGTGCTGCCAGGAAACCTGCCTTGCTGCAGAGCCTCTGCGGAGCCTCTGTGGGTCCTCAAAGTGTGACCCCAAAAACAGAAAGGCAGCTCCCATCAGCCCTGCTGCTGAAGAGGTGCTGTGGCAGTACCTTGCAGGTAAGGGATATAAATAGTCTACTAAATAAAGTGTTTATTATTTATGGTTCTACTGCTGTCCAGACACTGACAGCCTTGAAAGTGAGAGAAGAAACTACAAGGGTTTTAACAGTAAAATTTGGTAATTTACATGGCAGCCTAAATCCTGCTCACTTCTCGATGCCACATTGGAAACATTACTAATTTCTTAAGGTAAACTCCTTACTGAACTGTGGACATCGTTTATAAAAGGTGCTGGATACACAATAAGAATAGTGATACGATGTACACCTGCACACACAGCTTCTAGCATACATGTTTTCACACAAATGCAGCACTTCATTGTGGGCGTCAAATTTACCTGTATCACACAGGGCATTTCTATCCTGCTGGCAAAAGAAGGAGCAATGAAAAACAGTGTTCTGAACTGAAATTTCAATTGCAAAAAACAAGCTTGCTGTGTTTCCAAGAAGCTAGCAATGGCTTCACGGCTGCTTATCTCTGTACCTCTCTGTTCAGCTCGAAGTGAGTACTTATTTTGTCTTCCAGGGCTTTGCTCATACCTGACTCCAGTGGATAATATTCTGCACAGAAGTTCCAGCAGACGTTTGGGCAATATACACATTGATTCGGTTCTGAAAGAAAATATTCAGTGAGCATTTTCTTTTTCCCTTCTATGCTGCTGTGCATCAAAGCATCTGCTTCAGCAGTGCCACGTATCAATAAAACCAACAGAAACTGGAGTGGTATGATTGGAGACGCCCTCAGATTTACTCCACATGTGGCAATGTGTCAGATTAGAGTAGCACTGAAAGAACAATCCCTAACCAGAGCATTTTCCAGGATGACTGAGACTCTGAAAGAATCCACAGCTGAGAAGAACAGAATAGAAGGCCAGCAATTTAGACCCCAATCTGGGTGTTTTTTTCAGAATTCTGTATCAGATTGTGCGTGAGAGAGGATCACTGTTGGACAGAACAGCAAAGGGAAATGCAGCTGCCTGAGGAATGCACAGCTATTTGAAATAAAACACACCCTAGCACTGCAGGGGTTTCTTAAAAAGCTGCTGTAGGATCCTTCATCAGTGAACACACTCTGAGGCACTTTTTGAAAAATGCTGGAGCAAAATTTTGACACCCAGGTGATCTGACCTACATGATGAAGCATGAGGCACCCACGTATGTCCGAATACCCTCCTACCAGTGTCTGCCAACGCTCTCTCAGGTACCCCTAATGTACCTTGTGCCTCTGGGCACATCCCTGATGGTCCAGGGCTTGGAGGAGGAGGAGAAGGGGGAATATGTGTTTCTTTCTCTGTTGCAAAGAGAAAACATGAAGTAGGTAGGCTTTTTATTTCTTCCTTTTCAGTATACTGGTATATCCACAGTATGGACCACGACATGATGCCCCGGATGAGGTCTGGCAGAAGGCAGACTGCAGAATTTTGGGGTACTCTGAGCAGCTGCCAGCTGTAGAACTGGTGCCAAATGCTCTTCTCAGGAAAGAGGCAGTGATTCTCTGCTAATGATAGGGCAATCATCAGATGCTGCTGCACAGTAGTGGGGGCTGCTCCTGCAATGTGATTCTGATAGAAATTCAGGATTCACATTGCAGGATAGAAAGAGAGCTTTGGGAGCATAAGTTTAAACTGCCAGTAGAGCTGGTAAGACTTATACCTACCACATCAATGTTTTTCAGGTTACAGCCACCCAGGTTGAAGAAGACGCTTCTGCAAAGCTTGGCAAAAGCTCGATGGCTGCAGACAGGGGCTATTATCCTGGTTAGACACTCAGTCTTGGGAAGGAATTCTCTGTTGCCAAGCATACGCTGTGAAACACAAAGGTGACATTTATTTAGGAATGTACACACTTCTCCAGCACTTTCAGTGGTTCTTACTTGCCTTTTCTCCATATGTCAGATGACGTTCCCACAAACGAGAAATTATTTGGTTTTCCATTGCATCAACCTGCTTGGGCATTACTCAATTTGGGTTACATCACTTTTAATGAAGAGATATGTTAAACGTTAACTGCAATTCATAGTTTAAGCTTGTATATCAGTTGTGGTTTTTCCTGGAGGAATTTTGGAAACCTTTGAGGACCTGCATCTCTGTACCCTTCTGGGTGACCTGTCCCTGTGCTGTGCTGCAGCCTTGGGTTGAAAGCTTTTCTTGATGCCCACTCTGAACTTTGGAAGGTCTCAGCCACAAGGTAAACCCACCCACATGCAAATGAGTTGACTTCACAAAGCCCTACACTTTCTGTTTATCCATTTTAAGAGCTGAGCAAACAAGTATACGGTTAAACAGAGGAAACCAAGATATCACATACCCTGAGCACTTTCTCAGGAAGGTAGAGGAGTTTTGTTGCTGGGCCTTTAGCATACTTAATAGCAGTGACTGGTGCCAATGCAAAGTAGAGTTTGATTTTTTGAGCCAGCTCTGGCATTGTAGAAAATGCAATGAAACCTGAGAAAACAAAAGAGAGGAGTTAAAAAGAAAGTCGCCATTTGTACATTAGACTGTTTTCAGTATTAATATGTGATATACTGCACTTTCAAATTCATAAGCAACCTTGTTAGTTGTTCAGAGACTCTAGTCCAGCCTAGATTTATATGAAATCCCTCTTCTCCAGAAGTTACCATCTTGTAGGTTTTTCCCTATTCAGGGAAATTTCTTTCTATTTTTTGCCTTTGCAGCTTTCTTCCAGACTTGATTAAACATAAAAGTACACTTCTGATGTACATTCATGCATTTCTTACACTATTGGGACGAGAAATTGTTTTTCTTCTGGTCAATCCAGTTTCATATTTTCTTTTTTTCATATAAACATCTGGCCCAAACTGGCCAACTTCTCTTTCTGTGCTCTCATCTTCCTGTTTTGTTTATTTTGGTCAACTGACCAGCTGCTGTTGGGCACACCCTTGCATCTCGGATAGAAACAATTGGCATGGCCCACACACAATAATTTTCAGTATAATCCTTAGTCAACAGATTCCCAGCAGCAGTGTTTTGTATCCATTAGGCTTTATTACCTTTATAATAAATTTAAAATGCCTACATGTTGAAAATTGTTTATACTGTGTTTTTCACATCTACAAAGAGTTAATGAAAACCTCAGGTGCATTCAGTAACTCAGTATCTCAAATCACATTTCACTCCTGTTTTCCTTAAGAATTCCTCTCTTGTATGTTACTTACCGATGGTAGTACCTTGTGAATAGCCAATATAGTACAACTTTTCCTGTCCTGTTTTCTCCAAAATGAAATTTATTGCTGCTGGAAGATCAAACTTTGCCATCTCATCAAAACTGCAGGCAGGAGATTGAAAGAGAGGCGTGCATAAATTAAAAATCAGACTTTGAATTGACTTCACGTATTTATTAATAGCTTGTCAGCAAAGAAACAGTCTGAACGATTTAATGAATCATTCAATTATTCTAAGTTCTGTGTTTTTCTGGCACTAGATATGGAAGATACTACTCAAGATTTTCCGTGTTATTGTATTACACAGACTAGTGTTTCTAAGTAGCTGCCAAAAGTGTCTCCAGGACTGAGGAATGGCTTGGAGATGGCCTGTGCAGTTTCCTCTGAGTCGTTCTGCTGCTATGGCTCTAGTTGTTAGAACCTGTTCAAGCAGTAATTAAAATAGCCTCCATTACTATTACAGTTCACACACTTTTATAGGGGCACCTCAGCAAAAGCAAATGTAAAGAGTGCTTATTAAAATGTAGCACATGTAAATCCATGATTTAGCCAGCTGAAATAAATTTGTAAGGATGGGCAATGGATATGCCCTTCAGTGGTTCTGTCTACCTGAAAGCCCAGAATTCATCTTCATTAATGGAATACTTCTGATGTTTTCTTGACCAGCGATTCCCCCTGCTATTTCCCATCCAAACATCAAATCCAGCATCAGCTAGTAGGAAGCCCAAGCTGTTGTTGGGCAGGTTTGTGACCCAGTTACTAGCATCTCCCAATAATCCATGCTGGAGAAACACAGCAGGTCTTGAAGCTGAAAAATAAAGCAAAACAAAACAAAAGTTGTAATTGTTTTTGTCTTTTCATTTCCTGGTAGTTCAGGGATATTACTGTCTGATATTCATTACTGGGATTTTTTCCTGCATCAACTAATCATAAGAAAAAAATACCTCTTTCTGTAAGAGACAGCTTCTAAGCTTCTGTAAGGATTTATGGAAAGTTCTGTCTGACACCAGAGAAAACTAACTTGGCACGCTCTGGTCACTTTTTGTATAGCTCAGCCACATCAGCTTGAGATTCTCAACATTGATACAGAGATGAAGGTGTGGGATTGTTTTAAGAGGTTTGCTTTACCCAAAATATGAATCAGACACTGATACTAACCAGGTGTAAGCAAAAGCAAAGCAAAACTAGAAGCTGGAACAGCTTCCTCAAAACAAGCTGATCAGGCAACCTTTATCCCATTGTTAAGTTTTTAAGAACTTTTACTCATAAACTCTTAACAGGAAGCATATGCTTCATATTATAGTGGATTTTGACTATAAACAGGTGTTCTTGACATTAATTCTGTAGATCTTGCAGATTGTTCAGGACAGTCAGAACTCTCTGCTAAAATTTCACTCATGAGTACAAGCTTTGGTGGATGTTTTAAAAATACAAGGTAGATCTTTTGAGAATATGCCCAATCTAGGCTGGTTTTGTGTCAGATTGAAGAGCTGTACCTGGGCTTCCTTGATTCTGAGTACCATAAGGGATTCTGTTTAGGGTAATGGTATAACCATCTTCTGTCATCACTTCATACTCCTCGCTGGGGTACCCTTTGTAAGTAATGAGCTCATTCTAGGAGAGAAGGTACAAATGCATTTTCTTGCACAAGTCCATTTCATATAAGACAGTCACAATGAAGAAATGTAGAAAGCAGGTACAGTTGGAGATTTAACCTACATACATTAAGCATCTGAATGTATGTAACCCTAAAGCAACAACTAATTTCCTTTTTTCCTTATGTTGCATCTAGGGTTTTACTATCCAGTTAAAATATGTCATATAAAACCCGTATTACACTCTTGCCATACAATCATCACAAGCCCGTGCATTCTGGTGATACAAGAATCACTAAAAGCTCATAGAAGGAGTTTATGAGCTGAGATGAAGTGTGTGGCGGAGATGAGGAGCTGCCCAGGGACAATGCTTCTGATTTGACACAGCCTGGAATCAGCTTGTTTAAACTACCTTCAGAAAAATCCAGAGAGCTGCACAGCTATGGGATTGTGAACAGCACCGATGCAATGAGCTCTGCTGAAAAGCTGACTACAGTACAGGAAAAAACAAAATCAGGCAGTTGCATCGCTGCAAGGGAAATCCCTAGCACAGCCATCTTAAGCTCTGAGGTAAACATTACTTTTAACCTGTAATGTCCAACCTGTTTTGCTACAAAAGAGGATTAGTTTTTATAACTTGTACTCAGAGAATTACTAATTGTATTTTGTCATGCAGGACAGAACCCCCAAGATTTTAACAAGCGACTAAAGACCTAAGGAAGCTTGCTTGACAAGAGGTGCTCTTCAGAAAAGCTGGCTATTTCTGGTCTCTGCTGGTCACCACTAGTCATTTATAGACTTCATCGCTGATGAAATGCTGACATTCCAGATAGTCATTCTCTCAGATAGGCCAGTAATGCCACCAATAGCAAGCTGGTAACTGATATTTAAAAGGACATTTAAGTCTGGAGATTTACTATTTGCTTTAATTTCTATCAGAGAGAAGATGGGCTGTTACACCTGCAGACAGAAGAGACTAGAAGAGAAAGCAGTAGTATGTAGAGTGACTAGAGAGGATAGGCAGCTTATCTACCTTGTTATTTCTAACCCTTAGAAATCCTCTGCTGTAAGACAGGTGTGACATCCATGTTCAGGTCACGCCACCAAGCAACTTACAATACTCATAAAGGCTTCAGGATCCAGAGCTCTCTTCATTCTTCTCAGCTCTTCTGAATAAGTAATTCCCTGAAACAAACATGTCACAGCAACAAACAGCCATATCTTCTCTCTGCAAAAACCAATATATTCATCTGTCAGTAATCCTGTGCTGCACTTGCAATCCAGACAGGTTCTGTACTTTTCTGATGGGGAAAGTGCTGTCTAATACTGAACGAAGGCAGTCTGGTACTCCCTAGTTGTTAATTAAATGGAACAAAGGTGACTTTGAACATCTGTCTGAGAGCGTTTGGCAGCAACCTGGACTGTCTACTAAGGTTTGGACTATCATGTTGCTCTTGATCAAGGCAAATTATCAATGAATCCAAGAAAACGAGCAAAGCCTCTGGAGAAATGGATTTCACTCATTAATCTGAGAAGTAGGTCGCTTGCATTACCATGCCATGCCCTTGATCTGTAGGTGAATTTGGAAACATTTCAGGCTAACTCTGGGAAGCACAGGGCTATTGAGTAACTTGTAAGTAAATCAGTCATTGTCACAGTGAAGCTTTCAAAGTGGAGACAACCAAGTTGTTGGATAGTTAGTGGAAAAAAGTAAAAACAACTGAAAATAAAAAAATGGAAATATAATTTAATTAAGAACTTAGGAACCTAAATAAAGCAGTTCTTTATAGTTGCCTAGCAAAATTTATAGAAACCTGCTCAATGATGGAATTTATCCACTCTATGGGATGAAGATGGAGAAAGGAAAAGAAAGCTTTGCTAAATGTAATGCTAGGTAGAGACTGAGTGCAGGGACATCCAGTTTTGTTCAGCAAATAAGAAACCAAAACACCTGAGAGGTCGCTATCCTGCTTAGATGAACACACAGCATCTCCACTGTCTGCGAACACCTACGTACTCTTAGCTCAAAGAAAATGTAATGTTTGTATTAGCATCTTCTCCACACTATGCAACCACCCAGAGGCCACATCCAAACTTCTGTTGTCCCAGTGATAGATCTTTCAGTCAGACTGATTCAGCCAGAAAATCTATTGCATTTGTTGTTTTCCTAATCAAGAAGACTTTTTCCCCCAAATAATGTGGATAGCATTTTCTTTTCTCACCACACAACAACAATTATACACTAACTTCCTAGCTCTACATTCTGGTACAATCTCTGTGTTGAAAATACTGGGCTCCTTTTGTAGAAAAAAGGGAACATTTAGAAACCTTTGTTTTACTGAGCTAGCACCCTTTCTTTTGGTTTAAAGCCACCACTTTCTTACTCCCTCACTTTCCATCTTCCCATACCTCTTCAGCTATCCCAGAGTTACTTAAATTCAGGCCAGGTGAGCCAGGCCTGAATCTCTTTAGCCAAAAGGGACATTTCAAGAAACTGCCATTCTTTCACCTACATGCCTTAGAAGCAAAACAACACAACGAAATACTTTTCTTCCCAAATAATGTAGCACCTCCTCAAGCTCAGGTTTGATACCATCTTTTGCAGCTCCCATGAAGCTTTCACCAGTTTTGGATCATAAATAAATGAAAACATTACTGACCTTGTGCCCGAAGTCATGTGTTTGGCCGAGCAGCTGCGGCTGCAGAAGAATGAAAACTCAATTCCCGGCTGTTTGGAAGCGGTGCTGGCAGTGAAAGGATGGTCATGCACTGTTTTTTCCCCAATCACACAGCAACTTGACAATAAGCCTCTGTTTCTTTCCCACTCCACATTCCTTCTACTGTCACTTCAGCTTTCCCCTAATGTAGCACCAGAGAGGGGTGGCTCCTTTTATTCTCAGACCCCATGTTTTTCACAGCTATAACAAGGCTCTTCTACTATCACAGATTGCTGGATTTTTAAGGAGAATACCAGCCCCTGTAGAGTGGCAGAGCAGGGTCAGGAATTTTGAAAACAAATATATTCATAGATATACCTTATCATACCTAATGAAACTGTCAATAGACCTGCAACAATTTTCTATTTTACTAGCAACTTACCAATGCCAGCTTCTCATGTTATCTGGAAAGGATGGAAGGAACTCTAACTCTTCGACTCTACAGATGTTACTGCACATATTTTTCTTTTATTTTTTCAATGCTTTTGTTGCTGTTCCATAATTCTACTTTGTTGCTGGAGTGGTTTCAGGAGATTTTCCTGCATTTATATTTCACCTCTTAAATGTCTATAGAATTGAATGGATATTCCCAAAATGAATAGTTATGAAACTAGAAGGCTTTTCTATAATCTGTATGGACTCAGAAAGCATTGCCAAGGTGGGCACATCTGTGTCAGCAGTCTCAAACATACTTTGAGTGGGCCAGTACTGCCCAGCAGTGGAAATTAGGTAGGTCTGAATAGTTCAGACAGGTCCTTTTTAAGGCATTCAGCACAGCGACCTTTTAAAGTTTCTTCTTTTTGTGGAGTACAAGCCTAGTGCAGCCATGTTCCGCCACGAGTGGTGTCCTCACTATGACAATATGAACTTTGCAGTATGATTGAGGCTCTTTTTTTCCACTTGTGTGCTCTGGTATAAAGCTGGTGTGTTTGACATCCTGCATGTTGCAGGTATTTTCAAATCTTGAATCTAATTATTCTTTCCTGTTCAGTTCCCCATTTTTGTTCCTCCAAATATCCTTTCTCACAGATACAGTTCAGCCACACAGAACAGATCATCTTAAACACTGAGATTAACATTGACCAAGGTTTTGAGCAGGTTTGATATTTCTATTTATATTATAGCTTGCATGCTTTCTTGCAGTACTGCCTGTGGTTAGGATCAAAAATATTTAATATATCCTCAGAAGTTATTTTCTTTAAGATTTACAGATCAGAAAGAAATATGAAAGAAAATCTCAGCAGAAGACCTGTTCCTACAAGACTTGTTATCAGGCCTTCAAAGAGAAATAGAAATGTCTGAGTTCAGTTTCGGGCAAGGAATTAGGAGAGGAAATATTTTTCAAAGGGCTGGTTTAGAACATGGAGTGTTTTCAAATATTGATTCTGCACATGGGATGGGATGTTTTTTTGAATCTTCTCATTATTTCCTTTCATACCCTCCAAGTTCTTCCACCTTTCCTGTGAGAAAAGCAGGTTTCCCCCCTTTTCAGTCTCAGTGTCTTTTGAAGCTTGACATGAATTCATTAGTGAACTGTCTAAATGTGTACTTGCCTTTGAATACCTCATGCTATTCTAAGTCATTAAGGTGTGCTATTAACTCGCTGTGAACAAAGCCAGCTTCAGTTTTTAGTGCAAAGCAATGCTACAATAACAAAAAACTCACTAAAGCATTGCATAAACATGGCATCACACCATAAATAGCAAACATCTGGATTAAGGAATTGCAGGATATTGGCAGTATGTGTTTGAAGTGAGTATTTGAGGTGGGCAAAGAAGGTGAACTAGAGTGAGTGTTGGGCTGATTTTTTAAAAAAACCAGACATGCACACTCTGTTGTAAATTGTCAGGTTTCAGTGGAAGTTACAGTATAATCAGGTATGGAATTCAGTGGAAATGCTTAAAGATTGAGATGTTGCTGTCAGAATTGTGGCTGTGTCTTCAGAAACGTGGTCATATGTAAATGAACTTTAAACTGGTCAGTCTAGGTGCTCTTATATAAATAAGTGCCTTTATATAAATTATTCACTACATGTTCAGTTTATGAAGCTCCAACTCTTTCCAGTGTTTTTTATGGATAAAACCTCCATTAATGTACAGTTTATAATCCCCAGCATTTTGGTGTTTTCTATTAAATCTTTGCTCTCCCCATTCCCTCCTGCTGCAGAAATTGGACCTGGGTCTGGAAATGACTTAGGAATGGAAGATATTTTTATACAGCTGAATATAGCAGTTCATCATGGATCAAATATGTCCTTTTGGCTTCTTCATCCAGCTAGTGAACACAGTTATCAGAAACACTCGACTATTTTAAGTATGTTAAGGAGGGCCTTTAAGGCGAGGTATGCTTTCCTGAGAAACAGACTTGTTTTTGTGGAAGTTGCCATCTAGGGGTCTCCAAGGGAACACATAGCAGCAAAAACAGAAGGAACCCCTTTTGCACTCATACGGCTTTAAAAACATTTCATGTCATAATGGTGTAAACAGTTGTTTCCTGAGTGAGAAAAACACTGAGAACTAAGTCTGACAGTCCAGCAGTGCTCAGCCACCCACCCCACACCATTGCCTTAGCTGGAGTGCTGTTGGCCCCCAGCACAGGCACATTTGGGGGGCAAAGGCAGACCCTCCCTATTCAGCAATGGACCTTACATGTCCAACCAGCGAAGGAACTGCGCTCAGGGAGTGTGTGCACACTGAAACAGAAGTACAGAAGCACAAAGCACTAGTGAGAACAGGTGCTGCTTGGATGAGAGATTCTTCTCAGCTCTGTCAGGCCTGCAAAAATATTTCTGGTGGTTCATCATCAAGGTTAATGGGCTTGCCTGGGGATTAGCAGCGACTGGGCTGAGTGGCACAGTATTCGTAAGTGATGAGTGAGGTAGCTCTGTGTTGGCACTTAGATAATTATGAATCTTTTGCATGACAAAGGTAAAGGAAAAAGTGTCAAAAGGAAGGGCCCAGAAGGACAGAGAAGTTTGCATGTCTTTCTGTGCTGCTCCCACTGCTGCTGCCTTGTCTGGAAACGTCCCAGGCAGCATTGCCCTCCTGCTCAAACACCAGTCACCTAGAGAAGGGGCAGTTTGCACGTGAAAAGCTCAGCACCAGCCTCTCTGTTAACTTATCCAAGGGAAATACAACTTGTGGAAAGATCAATTATTTCCACAATACTTTCTGGCTCATCCTGAAGTTTGTGAAATATATGCAAGCCAGGATTTGTTCACCTCTGAGGGCGGATGAAGATGAAGTCTGTGTTGCAATTTATGAGCTTTACATTGTTCAAATTGTTTTGCCTCACAATGTGCAGGCAATTATTTTTTATCCTTCTGCTAATTTTGTAGTAATGTATAGAGCAGTATCTTGTCACCCTCATGAGTCAAATGTAATTAGAGAAAAAATGAATTCACACATCTACCCACACGTGTGGAAAGCTGAAAATGATGTATGCTTTATATCCCTTGTAGTTGTTGCTAAATGAAATTCTTGGGAGTGTGAATTGAAATCCTCTGGCAGAAGGGCTGGGAGCCGCAGGAGTGCTGTGCAGGCCTTGCTCTCAGTGTGCAGGTGAGTGTGTGCCACCAAGCACTGGCAAGCACAGACTAAAGGAGTCTCAGCTCCGCTTTGTGCTGCCATCAGCAGCACCTGCCCAGCTGTTTTAAGGGGTCAAGGGGACTGTGGGCAGACTGGCTTGTGTTTTTCATAATCCTAAGCATTAAAGTAATGTTTGCTCTGGGATAGAAGGAGGGTGGTGGGTGGTTTGAGACGGCATCACAAAACCTCTGTACAAACTGGGATTTTTGCATACCTGTAACTGGGTTGAGCAGAGGCTGAGTTAACAGCAGCCCAGAGTGGGCTGGGACCACTGTCTCTCTTCCATGAACACTTTTTTCCTTGCTGGAAAATTCTCATCAAATATGGATTCCATTACTAATCATCTCCATCGTGGTTTGTTAATTTTTTTCACTCATAAAAAACAACTTCCCCCTAGCTTTTCCTATGGCTGCAGGTGAAATAATAATAGACCTGTCCTCCCAAATTGTAAAGCATTCATTTTTTAGCTTGTACCTTTGTACACAGTAGGAAGTTCTTTTGAAACAGCAAAAGTTTTGCTGGCTCATAGACCTGATCCTTTTTTTCTTTTTAATGGAAGGCACAGTTACCAATACAAACTGCTGGTTTGCTCTGAGCATTAATGTTAATTTTCCCACATGAAATAGTCTACTGTAAATAATGAAAAATGAAATATAAAGTAATTACAAAATTAAGATGATTACTTTGTACTTAGGACATAGAATATTGTTTTGATCTTTTGTAATGGAAATGGCACATGATCAAAGTATTTTAACCTTAGCTATAGAAATGCACTTTAAATAGCAAAGCTGCTTATCAAATACAGTCTGTGTTTTCAATAGAAGCTTTCCCTTATAAAGACAAAATTTCCCTGCTGATCCCAAAGTGATACTTTTCCAAACCAAATGAAGAACCTACATGTTCTATTTTACTTATGTCAACAAAATGTTTCATACTCTTGCTACGTGAAGGAAGTTAGCTTCTAAAATGTTAGTGCCAACACATAGTTCCATAACATTGCAGAGAGGACAAATGAAACTTATAGACCACCTTCAAGCTCTGCTCCACTGAATGTTGCACTAGACATTGAAAGTTTTCATTAAACAAGTGAATATTCTTTCATTAAGACAAATAATATCAGATGAGGGCATGATTCTTACCATCACGAAAGAAATCCATGTCTGATGATCAGGATGACTTCTTTGCTTTGGAAGCATTTTGTGAAGGGTTTTGAGGCAGGAAGATCCCTTTGCAGAAGGGTCTCGTGGCTGTTTCACTCCCCTGGAGCAGGCAGTAATGGCCATCTGAAAAGCAGTGAGTTCGCAAAGTCTGTGTAAGAGCCTGTGCTTCAGCAGAGGTGATGCCTCATGGCTCCATGCTCTCTGCCAGTGGGACTGTCAATGTGCAGTGGAGAGGCTCCAATATTAGAGGAGAACAGGCCTGAAAAGCTGGTAATTTGTATTTTCTTTTTGAAAGCCAACCGGAAAACTAGTCAGGTCTTCACTGTCAAACAAGCTGCGGCGCAGTGATCCTCCGGCTGATTCTGGTCTGTGCTGGCAGCATCCCTACAGAGCAGCACATGGGCATGCCAGCAAAAACCCGGCCCTGGCAGCATCACCTTTAGGGTCTGCACCCCTTGCATTGCGCCCTCTCCCTCAGCTGGCAAAGCTGGGGTGACATCTCCCTGCTGCTGCATTCCCTGGTGCCACGGCAGCACTGCCCAGGCAAATCCGTCAGCACTTGTATCCACAGTGTGGCTCGGGTCATCCTGACATCTTGAAATAACTGGTGTCCATGTTGAACACTGCGACATTGGGCCACTCCTCGCTGTTATTTGATCTTCTCAAGTAATTTTGATCTCCAGGGCTTTTCTTTCCTTCCTGTGCTCCAGCTGGCACCTCCAATTAGGAGGATTTTGTGCACGAACTGTCCCTGCTACTTGTCTGAACAGCTTCTGAGCTGCAATTTTGTTAATCTGAATGAATATTCAAATAAGTAAATGAAAATCGTGGCTGAAATCCTTCCTTTTGTGCCCTAAGGGATGTCAGATTTTATTAATATAAATCATAAAGACAGGCATGTCCTAATTACAAATTGTACTGAGAGAGACTTAAGAGAATGGACTACTGGAGACAAAAATATCCCTTTTTTTGCCTTGTAGAAAAAGAAAAGATCAGAAAAAAATATTTAAACAAAGTTTTAACAGGCAGGTTAAGCAATGTTGTCAAAATGTTGTCCTGGAGTTCGCAATGTTGTCAAAAGTTTAATTTGATCCTATCAGAATTCTTTTTTATTTAATAAATTGTTCCCTGAGCACAAGATGAAGCAACCGTGTTGCCTGCCAGTTTGTACCTTAGAGTTGATTGCAGACTCCAGTTAAATATTTCCAATGTTTAGGGTATCTCTCTTGCTCTTCTTCCTCTTCTAATTTTCTAATCAAGCTGCAGTCTTTACTGGTCAGGACACTTGCAATCTTTCTCTTCTAGTTGGTTGACTTTTTGTTATGAAACACACAAAGACTTAATTATTTTGTGGAGGACGGTGCTGAAAACCAAGGAACGTGCAGACAAATGCACGGGCAGCATAATCTCCTGAACACTGTTCCCTTAGGAAGGCAGCTAAGCCATCCTCCATTAAGCTTTTGAATAAAATCACTGTATGCTTCTATACTGCTGCTGGATTGCTCATCTTCATGTTTTGAAAAGGGATTGTGCCATTGCAAAAGAAAATTATTTTTTCAGACCAGTATAATTTTCAAATAATAAACACATGCAAAAACGCTTTTGACAAATGAGTTTTTCTGATATTATGGACCCTCTGCAATCAGGTTCACCCTTAAAGTTATGTGCAATGCCAGATTCATATGTGATGCATATACAGGGTACCTGCTTTTTTACTTTCATAAGGAAGCATTTGTTTCCACGGAAGGCATTGGATTAGGAGGCACCCCAAAGTTAGTGTCACTGTTTCCTGCATGGCTGTGCATGGTTCAATTTTAACAAGGGTGGAATTGAAATTAGACCAGTTCGGAGAAAACAGGATCCACCCAAAAATGGGTGGGAGTTCCCAGTCTCCAGAGATTTTGGAATGTATGTGGAAAGAATCATTAGCATTTTGTGTACTGTGAATTCTCACCTGGCACGTTCAGCACCTGGGGGCTGTTCCAGATTGTGCAGAGGCGAACTGTGTCTCCATAGCGTGCCCTTTTCACACCCTCATGCCTTACCAAGGGGTACTGAGGAGGGCCATTGGGATGATCTGTGGAAGGAGACAGCCTTGCCTTCCCCCCTGCAGGATTTCCTGGCTCAGCAGATCTCCCACATGATGCTTTCCCCACCAGTGATGCCTTCCCCACGCGTGATGCTGCCACTGGCGCCAGGGAGGGGGAGCAGCATGAGGGGCAGGTCAGCTCTGGGGTGGCTTCTGTGACCACTGGTCTATAATTTTCACTTGGGACAGCACAGAATTACAGGCTTGGAATTTATTTATTAGAAATTTAAATCAAAGCCAGGGTTTGATTACTGCTTATGGCAAATTGACGTCTCTACGTGGTACACCAGCTGTCAGCTACCAGTGGGTAAAATCATAAATACAGGTTCTTCATGCACATAGGTGTGTTCTCACAATCCTCTACTCAAAACAGCTATTTTTTCCCTTTACATGGCAATTCGCCTCAGAGGGAATTTTGGGGAAAATATCTTTTGCAGAATCACAGAATTTCAGGCATTCATCTGTCGGCTTTTTCCTGTTTCTTTAACCCTTGGCCACTGCCACCTGTGGGACCCTGGACAAAGAGTGGAGTGTTGCAAAAGAAGGGACCAGTAATCAGATCCTGGATCCATCAGCATGAAGTAACCAAACACAGGCCTTAATGCCATTTCAGATGCTTGAGAACCTTGCCTGACTCTGGAAATTGTCTCAGGCTTTGTATGTAGTCATTTTGGCCGAACCAGTTTCTTGTTGGATCATGTCTGGACTATGTGAAGTGTTTTATCTTTATCTGCTAAAGATTGCTTTATTTACAAAACTATAAGTAAATAATGAAGACTGGATTTTCAAGTAACCTTCACTTGGTTTATGCAAAGCAACAGCCAGATTTTTAGGTGGAGAAGAAATTTTCCTTCTGTGATGACTGATGGGCACAAATTGGTTAAACTCATGAACATCTGTAGTCGGCAAGATTTACACTGCACATAGCTGAACATTATAGGGGGAAAAAGGATGAAAGAAGTGGCCATTTATGAAAGGAATTCTAAACCTTTTACCTTCCCCAGGTGATGCAGACTAGTCAGTTCTGTTCATTCAATGCCACAACAAACTCTCCAGGATCAGCAGGTACTCTCAGTTTTCAGGATTTTTCTCTGTGACTGAAGAATCCCTTTGAATAGGAGCTCAGTGTCTGATATCCTCACACACTGCAGGAGTAGCAGTCTTTATGGAAATTCCAACCAACCTTTCAATAAAATCTTAGTAAATTCATTAATTCATAACATCATTGTAATTTAAATTGTGGGTTTTCATGTGTGGCTGTGACAAGCCTGGGAATTACTAGCATGATCATATCTGGTCTGATATTATCTTTAGACTTCAGAATTCTTGATAGATAATCTCTTAGTTTTTTATCCAGTACTTTGATGTTGTGCAGCTTAGAGGGTTTTGGCTGGTTTGTTTGTTTGCTTTTCCTGTTACTGATATATTTGTTTCCAGTATTAACTCTGGTGGTGAGGCTAATTTACACCATTACAACTTTTCTAGTCATAGTGTATTTTCTTACCTGCAACAGACTTGGGCTTGCAGACATTTGTCCAACACAGAGTGTGTGTGTAGGTGTGCTGCAGAGGTTAGCTCTGTTAGCACGTGAATCCCAGAGTTTTTGCTGCCTTTGAAACATCAAATGCATGATACATCAGCCACCCAGTGTGCACACATGCAGCCCTGTCTGAGAAATCACAGTCAGAAAGAGTGTCACTGCACCTAACTGGAGACGATCACCCTGATATTTCCCATCAAAGCGACGTGGATTTACTGAACTGGCATGAAATGAAATAGCAGGCTCTTATTATGCAATGCACATTTTCCTGTTTATTAGCAATAGTTAGGGGTGGTCATTTAAGGTGAACCTGGTTTGCTAAATACAATCCCAGCATGGAAAGGTATGCTATCTCCTGAAGAGCTGAGGAAAAGCTGGTGAGCTCCAGCTGTGGTGCTACAAGAACTGGCCATTCCCACACACACCCTGGCATGCCATGGCTCACTGGCCCATCCACTGACCTCCATCTGCACTGGGAGTGATGCACATGGTCCTGCTGCTCCTGCCACAAAACCACACAGCGATGCTGCAACAGCAGAGCATTGCACCGTGGTCAAGCCATCTCAGAATTAAAATGCTGATGGAAAAGTTATACAGGGCAACTAATCATCATGTGTCTATGTTTGCTATAGATTTGCTTTTTTTCCATCTGCCTTCTGGTCTTCAAAGGGCAAAGAGACACTCCTAACACATTTGACAATTTCAGTTCCAAATTCAACTATATGTTGCCATATTTCTGCTCAGAGTGAAGGAAAAAAAATCTCCATTTACCCACTCCTGTTCTTCATACACCTCCATTTATGAGTGATTCATCCAGGGCAGAGTAAGTTTATAGACTTGTGAACTCAGAGGTCTGTTAAAGTTTCTCATGACTACTTTGAATAAATCAGATTTTAAACATGATTAAATAGATCAAATGAAATATAAACCACAGTATAGTAAAACAAAATTCTACTTGGCTTCAGTTCTTCTTAGCAGCTGTTCTGCGCAGGTATTGAGCCATGTACACACCCACTCACCTTCACAAGAAAGCTTTTCAAAGATGTCAGACTTTGCCTCAAAAGGATAGAACATAGGCAAAATGCTATTATTAAAATTATCTTTTGTCTTACTAACTACAGCATTTAAATCATTGTAAAACAGATTAACATTTTCAGAAATATGATTTAACTTGTAATTTCAAATTACTGCTAAGTGAAAGCTCTGTAAAACTTGATTAACAATTATGATTGCTGATTTTCTACTTGAGATTAGCTTTGATTGAATTCCATTCAACTTGCAATTTTCACTGTGCTTGCCTGCGATGCACAATTTTTTAATAAGAAAAATACCCATCTGAATGGCTGATCTGAATGGCAGTAACATGTGAGTTACAGTCCTATAAAAAAGGTTTAAGACATTGCTCAACCTGATTCTCCTTACACTGTTGTTTTTAATTGTTTTACAAACTCAGCTGGTTGTAGGGCAGTTACTTGAATAATTACTTTTTCAATAAAAGTATAGAGTAGCAAAGCTTAGCTT
The DNA here is from genome assembly GCA_036630365.1 of Acanthiza pusilla. Classification (NCBI taxonomy): domain Eukaryota; kingdom Metazoa; phylum Chordata; class Aves; order Passeriformes; family Acanthizidae; genus Acanthiza; species Acanthiza pusilla. The sequence continues at coordinate 17,164,037 of JAXCHO010000234.1, forward strand.
TTGCATGGCAGTTCTGTGCAGTCCAGGTGACTGCATGAGCATTTCACAGGTGACAGAAGAGTTTCCACAGCTATAAGCAAGGAACAAGAAAGGAGGGTGTGTCCAGAATGGAACACAGGATACTGTTTTGGGGCAGAACCAGCACAGTGGATGCAATAGCATTTCCACAGCAATATAATTCCATGGGTATTTTTACTTTGCCTTTTCTGGTAGTTTGTCTCACATGACCTGTCATAGCATCCTGTCTAGATATACAGTATTTATGGAGTAATTCACACCTGTGGTACAGTTTCAGGAAGAGCAGTGTTGAAATTAATGGGTTTGGGGCATTCTTAATTGTAGCTGCAGGACATAAAGCAAAAAAATATTTTGCCACTTTGTGGCAGCTTTTCTATGGTTGAAAATGCTATGTGAGTGGAAAACAAAAATATATGGAATTTTGATTTAGAAGGAATCAGTGTGAATAAGGAAATGTTTGTGTCTGTGATTACTAATTGGAAGTGAAGAAAACCTGAAACAATGAAGTTGATAAAACGGTCATAGCATAAATGCAGTATTTTAGTGCTGGATAAGAGCCAGGAAAAGTAATGACAAAAGCAGAGCCTTCTCCATTTCAAACCAGTCAGCAGGAATTTGTTTGCAATTTCCTTCTTAGGGCACTTCCATGAGAGATGTTGACAGTAAGATTGTCATATTTTTTACACTGTCACAACATGTAGTCCCAATGTGAAACACAGAACATGTCTATTGTGGAGAAGACACTGAATTCCCATTTTTGCAGCTGATGATTTCTTCTGAGCTTGCAGATGCTTGCATAAGAAACAGATGCTGAGATGGAACAATAATTAATTTGAGAGAAATAAGATGGAGTTCATCTGCCTGGGCCTGGATTTTCGAGGGGAAGGTGCTGCTAAAGGGTGCAATTCCCTTCTCAGATCCAACCTCTGCAAGAACCTCTCAGACCAAGCTGCCTTGCCATGCTGGTGCAAATTTATATGCCCAGAAAAGGGCTGGGGATTGTCTCCTCAATAGGCACAAAAGTAAAAAAAAGTAGTAAAGAACCCAGAGCAAGTCTCCCCACCTTGAAAGAGAGAAATGTAGTGCTACTATAGCAAATTCAAAAGTCCTATCACTATACCAAATTCTCCCAGAGAATTCTACTTGAGTGTGACAAGCAAGGTCGGACATCTGGGCGAGTACCAAACACAGCTACTCCTGCAGAGGCGTTTTGGAGAGGGAGGGGTAGAAAGGAAGGGTGCAATTATGTCACAGTGCATGTAATTTTGTTTAGTGTGACTTGATCAAGACCATAATTCCTTTTAAATAGCACTCTGGCGTGGAAAAGTTTGGGGTGAAGAAGTGGCTGGGCAGAAGGAAGAGGTGAAACTGGCAGGCAGATTAGTGTTAAGATGCTGCTCACAACTTCCTCCTGAGCTGTAGGAAGTCCAGGATGGGATGAGGAGGAGCTGCCAATAAACATTATTCTACCCTTTTTTTTTTTTTTTTTTCTTTTTATTTATTTTTTTTTCTTTCTCTGTCTGAAAAGTGGATTCTCTCTTTAGTCTGTGACCCAAAGACCCAGGTTGATTCTTGGTGTTTTGCCTAGAGCCTCAAAACAAGATTCAATAAAGTCACATGCTGAGTGAATAATTGCCTAGAATTAGAATCCAAGAGGTACCTCAATCATTCATTAGGATCTCACCTATGCAGTCATTCCACTAGTGGTATGCCAGCTGCTATATGGTGGCTGGAAGTCATATTCCTGCTTTTCATCTTGCCAAGCAGACAAGGGAGATGACGGCTTCAAGCACTCCCAGGCAGGTTTGGGATCCAGTTTCAGCTCCTGTAATTTCCCACAGAGCACAAAATGCAGGAGGCCAGCCAAAACAGAAACTGCATTTCTGGCCCAGTACATGGGAGAATCTCCTGACTGGGACAGGAGAAGGTGCAGGGCTGAAGACCAGTAGGGTTGCAGGTGTGTGAGCATGCAGCATTTGGAATCAAGTGGAGACAGGTCCCCTCCTGCATGTGGATATGACTCAAAACTGAATTAGAAGCCACCAATGCCACTGATGCTGACACTGGTGTTTGCTGATGTGAGTGTTGCAGTTACAGGTTCAAGCAAGGGCATTCTGATTTCGAGCACTGACACTGTGGAAACTGAGCACTTCTCTCTCCAAGTGTGCTTTATTTTCCTAACACTGCTGTTGTTTGGGTAAAACATTCATTTCCATGTTTCAAATAAGGATAAGTGCTGAGAGAAACTGGGGAGCAGAGTTCTGGGGAGGATTTAGGGAGTTTGGAGGGTGACCATCCAAGTCCCTGGTGTGAGGGAGGAGCATTGTGGTGGGGCAGGGAGTGCACCTGTCTCCATGTCTCTACAACAACTACTTGTGCACTGGAAGAAGAGGGGAATTGTAACTGAAGCTTGCACCGAAATCTGGTTTTCCTGAATATAAAACTTAAAAAGGAGTAACTGCTTGCAACATACCAGTTCACTAAGTTTTTATTGGGGCTGTCAGGTAGAATTGTGGAGTGTTTCCTCTTCACATGTACATGTAAAGCAGGCAAATTTTTCCTGATGCAGGGGAATCTTTGGTGGAAATTTTGAAGGAAACAATTTCTGCCAGGATTACCTCACAGAGTTTTACCTTACACATGTATTTCTTTTGGATGATTCATCTCATTTCCTTTCAGTATGTGAATCCACAGGAGTTTATAGCTTTATGCACTCTAACTCAGTGGATTAATCTCAATGGACCAGCTGAGTAATGAATTTTTGCAATGCAGGCAAAAATTACATAGCAGAGTTTATGTAGTGCTGTGTGGACTTAGAGTTCAGGCAGCTCAAATTCAGATACTATGCACTGCAACATTAATAACATCAAGTTGCTCCTCTTTTCTTTCCCCTGCAATTACCATGCATATATGAGAGGTTTTCTCATCCAGACCCCCCACAGCCCTCTACAGCATCTCTGGTACTTTCAGTAGCCCCTGGGATGACTCTCACAGCTAGATGTAGGGAGAGGGGCCAACAGAGAAGTGCACACTTGAGTGAATAATCTCTGAGGCCTCTGCGAAGTCATCTGACACCCCCTGAGGCTGAACATTTCCTCTGCACCGGGTTTTAAAGAAAGCCTGAGGCTTTGTTTCTTTAAGCAGTTGAGCTGCTCTAACAGCCTGCTGCCTCTGAAAGGGCTTCTTTTATCCCCCATTCCCTTCATTTGTGGCTGGCCCTCCCTGAACTTCTTTGGCTCATTACCCCAGAAGATAGCCACCTGCTTTCTTTTTCCTAATTATTGTTCCTCCGGACTGACAGGACTGTGTGCTGATGGAACTGGAAGATGGCACCAGGGTGGGGTGGGGTGGGTGGTGAGGAGCTGAGCGGGGGATGGACAGATGGAGTCCTTGTCGGGGACACCCTGGGAAGCAGCTCAGGTGCTGTTTGAGGTGCAGCTTCTGTGCTCCTGAAGGAGCATCCACTTCCCTAGAATGGATGCAGGCTCTTGGCAGGCTCCAGGGTGAGTCAGCCATGGACCTTAACTGAACAGGCAATTTAATACCACAGAGAAGACAAGCAGCTTTTATCCCAGCCTTTATCTCCTGAGCCAACTGCTCTGTGGGGCTGGAGAAGAGCCAGGCCAGCACAAGGGAGCACGCAAGAAAAGCAAGCAGGTCCAATGCTGGGTTCATGAAGGCTGAAAAGTACTTCACCTGCAGGTTTGTCCACTCTTCATTCTGACGGGAAACCTACAACAGACTTTTGAAAGATGAGGCTAAAAATTGAAACCTAATTCTGCAGACTCTAACAATGGCAACTTGTTTTAAGCACTTCACATAATGATGAAATTTGCTCCCTACACACTACAGGGTTCCAAAGGTGCTGTCACCTTACTGCTTTGGCCCTTGCCAGCTGGCCCTGCTGCCCCACAGGTACAAATCTTGGGGCTGGCTGATAGAGTAAGGGCTGAAGGATGAAATTTGTGGCAGAGCAGCTGTTCCCACCCAGGCTGCCCAGGAGCTTTGCTGAGGGCTAGAGAAATATGGACTTTCTCTTGTCAGCAGATTGCTTGATGTATCAGGAGCAGTGCCTTTTCAAAGAAGTTTATCTCCCTGTGTGCAATTAATTATGCAATGTTCAAAGAAGAGCCTTGGATGATGCAGAAAGCTGTCTTTGCTAATGAGACTGGCTCTAATTTCAGAGCAGATGTGTGCTCGGGCTGGGGAGTCAGCTCCAAGCACAGCCTTTTTGGGTAGAGATGGCCAGGGTGGGTATCCCGTTAGCATGGCTGGGTCAGGACCTTGGTTGGTGCAGGTATGTTTGTCACCAACTTGAGAGGAAAATAACTTTATTTTTTTAATATCCTAATGTGATGAATACATCAGGTTTAGGGCGAAGGTGTGGCTGGATCATGGGCTTGCTGCTATCAGCTGTGCAGCTGTAACCAGGTGCAATTTTCTGAAGCCGTTTTTACAGGTGCAAATCTACCCTAAAGGCAGATGTGTACGTGACTCTTCCCCAGTACACGATGACAGGGTGAAAGATTAATATCTGCAGCCAGAAACAGGAGGTCTCTAATCCATGTATCATGTTTAGAGCAGATTGATACCAGCTATCATTTTAAATGTTGGTGGTGCAACACGAAGTTTTTTGTCTATGTCTCATTGTAGGACTGACAAGTGTATGTAACCCTTCATAAATTGTTCTTGTCAACAGCTTCATTATTAAACACAGGCAGTCAAATATTGTGATTCAGTATCTTTCATCTTCTTCCTCATCCATATCACAAATTAGAACTCACTTTAGAAGAGTTTATTAAAAAGTAGCACTGGTTTCTTATCTCAATTGCCTTCTGATTACGCTTGGACCAACACTGCCTCCTTAAATGAACATGGTGATTGTCACTTGGAGAGCTGAGATCCTAAATAGAAGAAATAATGTATTTTCAAGCAAAACAGCCAGCTTAACTGGCTTCTACCTCATAAACAGTCTAGCAGATCTCAGGAACCTTCTCTAATTACCATCACTTCCCCCCAGTGCTGTGTGTCTGGGCTCAGAGCAGTTACAGCTTTTCATCCCAACAATGTGACAGTGTGGCTTCATGTCCCATGTCCCAGACACCTGAGCTCTTCCCACATATCCTCAGGTGGGATAGAGCCAAAGGGAGAAGTTGAAGACGAGGGAAATGCTTGATTATAACGGAATGGTCCTCAAAAGGCAGAAATTATGCTAGGATTAAGCCAGAGTTAAGGAGTTCAGGGAACAGCTGGCATGGAAGAAACTGGTGGGACAGCATGGTAATTTTATTATTGCCTTTGCCCTCTGGGGGCCATAATTACACATGTTGGAGTTACACACAGTCTGCTGTGCCAGTGTGGTGCTGAACCTCAAGACCTGGCCTGCCATATCATCCCAAAGCTCTTCTCATTCCAGGGGGTTGTCCAAGCAGGGGACACCCGGAAGGCCTCTGCTCCTGCTTAGGTGTCCCCAAAGCCAGAGGTGATTTCCCTGCTGGGCTCAGAGAGTGCCTGGGGAGATTCTAAGCAGGTGCTAGCACCAGGGGTGTGCTTGGCCTCAGCCCACCTCTGAAATAAGGTTTGGGATGTCTGAAGGTGCCATGAGGGAACCCGCAGGCAGCAGTGCCTGCGCTGAATGCAGCCCAGCCCCGAGCCCTCCATCGTGCACCAGGACCCGAGGGACACAAAGGCCCCGGCAGAGGCTGCTCTGGGACATGGCCTTGTCCCCTCCTCTCGCCTGCTGCTGCCGGAAGGGAGGTACACGCCATGGCTGAGGTGTCAGGCTGGAGCACTGCAGCGATGGGCAGTGCTGAACAGGGGGTGACACGTGTGTGAGGCCGCGGGAGCAGACACCTCGCTGTGCTGGCCCTGCCCCGCTGAACCATGGCCTGTCCGCTGGCCCTGCCACAACGCGTGGGACCAGGCAGCACAGGCAGCCCCTTGAAGAGGGGGTGGCACAGTTGTCACCCTGAAAGTGAAGGGTAGAAGGCATAAAGGGACACCTCCTGGGGCCCTTTGGCTGCTGGATTGTCTGTTCCAGGGCAGCAGGTCTGTCCTGTCCTCATTCCTGCTGAGGGCTCAAAAGAGGCCGGGGGAGCCGAGTGGAGCAAGGATGATGGGGGCATCGGGTGGGGTGAGGATGGGTGTTGTGTCCGACGTGGTCTCCTCAGCCTCGCTCTCCATGTCCTCCAAGCTCTCGCTGACAGAGGGGATGATCTGCACCACCTTCTCCTGGAAATGCACTTGCTTGCGAGGGACTGGCACGGCTGCCGGCTGGGCAGGAGTGTCTGGGGCCGAGCTCCTGTCCTTGCTGCCCTTCAGGATGCTCTTCATATGGCCCAGAAGCGAGCGGTGCTGCTCCCTCTGGGCCCCGTGGAAGGTGTAGGTCTGCTCAGTGTCACCAATGATGGTTGGGGCTGCCACAGTGGCTGAAGGGTCCACGTACTGGCCCGCCTGGGGATGTGTCTCTTTGTGCCCTGGGCTCTTCCTCCTCTTGCTCAGCAGGAAGTAGGCCAGGGCGGTGAGCACCAGCATGGAGCCTGGGGAGAAGGCCGTGTTGGCTCAGGGCTGAGGCAAGTGGGAAGAGCTTGCCAAGCAGAGCTTGGCCTGGCTAGCCCAGCGCCATCTGCCACCGGCCCAGCTCCCTGCCCATCCCCACCCTCACTGGCCCTTGACAGGCCATGCTCCTCTTCCATCTGCACTGCTCCCCACCCAAGCTTCTCACCAGGGATGGTGACGTGCCAAACAAGGACGGGATGCAGGAAGCAAGCCACTGAGAGCAGCGTGTACCCCAGGAATTTCTGGAAGCTCCCTGGGCGTCTAGCTCGCTTCCAGCAGGCCTGTGCCATGGATTCAGGCTTGTGACTGGGGAGAGAAAGAGAGGTTCTTGTGGGATCAGGCATCAAGCATATGCCAAGAAGATTTGGACCTAACCAACACCCACCTAGCTGGGCAGATCCTCACTCTGGTTTGCCGGGAGATGGGTATGCTTGTCAAAGAAGGCAAGCAAAGCCTCTCCCTGTTGGGAGAAGCGCATTTGCCAGAGGCCAGCATCTCAGCATCTCACTAATCAGGAGCCTGTTAGCTGGAGTAAGGTGTTGCCTCTAAGCTGGGAGGACTTCTGAGTTCATACTAGAAGACAGCAGCAGTGCTCAGCCTCTGAAAAGGTCATAAGGATTTTAACTTCTGTGCTGTCTCTGGAGGGAGCTGAAGCTCACCCATGGGATCTGGCTCTTCCCTCGACCCTGGTACCTTGTCTCTACACACTGCGTTAAGTGGATGCTGGAGACCAGGGTTTGCTGTGCTGATGCTCAGCAAATTAAGGCACAAGCCTGGGTTAAAACACAGATTTAAAGGGTGGTGGACATGGACCCGTTTACCTCCCCCCTGTGTGAGTGCACTTGCCTCGGCATTAGGGGCAGGGCCCTTGGTGTGGCACTGGCAGCTCCCCCAGGTCTGGTGTTGCCTGTAAGGGGCAAGGTGTCCTAGGGAAGTCCCACCGTGGCTGAAGAGTAGTGGGCAGGGTCTACTCACGTGAAGCACATCTCCAGGAACAAACTGATAAAGAAGGAGCCTTCACAGACAGTAACTGCAACTCCTGAAAAACTGAAAGGTGGAGATGTCAGGGGAGCAGGGCTGTGCTTGAGTATGTTCTCCAGGTGTGCAAAAAGGGCACAGGGGGGCAGAATTTACTGTCCCATTCCCAATGCAGGCTGTGTGCTGGAGTCTGAACACCCTCTGCTCATCTAGCTTGTGAAGGAAAACTCAGAGCCTTTCTGTCCCTGGGGAGTCAACTTGCAGCCAGTGTCACCTCTGGCCTGCCTGAGTCTGCAGTAGCATCTCCTTTTCTAACAGAAATAGCTTATTTTTCTGAAACCTCAGTATGGAGATCTGAAATCCCCAAAGCCTTGGACACTGTTCCTTGCTGCTGTTGCAGTCTAGTCTGGTGCTACATATGGTGGAGGGGTTGACCTTGTCACCCCTACCAGCTCTGATTTCAAGGACAAAAATACTCACAGCAGATAGAAAGCCAGGCTTTTGAACTGTCCTCGCTGTAGAGTTTCTACGCCCACACCGATCAGCACTAGAAAGAGAAGGCAGGAAAGATGCTGACTGCAGGGCTCGTTCCCAGTTCCCTTGGGTTAGTTCCCAGCTCCCAGGATAGATTCTCCCGTTCCCCCAGGGGCTAGCAAGGCTGCTTCTCTCATGCAGGGCAGCATGTTAGGGCTGCCAGCACCAGTGATTCACGCTGACACACCAGCCCACTCAGAGCCAAGTGCTGCCCTTGACACACAGCCCTGAAACCCATCCCAGCTGCGCTCCTATTATTGCAGCCTTGCCGCTGCATGGGCTGGGGAAAGGCGCTCCAGGAATACCAGCTGGCCTTAGACAGCTGGGGGAGCTGAGCAGCACTGTCCCAGGACCCTTCTACCCTCTGCCATGCCACCACATCTCAGTTGTCACAGGGCCCACTGCTCACTGCCCATCTATCTCTGCCCAGGTCCCTCCAGTGCCCGCCAGCCCCACGCCCTGCTTGCCCAGACCTGCTGCACCCAACACGTGGCTGCAAAGCAGGGCAACTGTGCCAGCTGCTTCCACAAAGGGCTGTAGCCATAGCATCAAAACCCTTTGCTAGCCAAACAGAAAAATATATAATGGGAGCAGGCAGATTAAAAACAGGGAATGAACATTCTCTCAGTGCCCCGGCCAGTACAGCACACCAGGGAGTCAGTTTAAGGGGGATTAAGGGTATTAGCAAGGCTAAAATCTTTGATGGATTGGCCAATAGCTTCAGGGGACAGAAAACTTCCTTCAACATCCTTCAGTTCCCTTCAAGACTGTTTCTAAAGTGGAGCAGAAATGTAATGCCTCACACCGGCTGCAGCAAGTTGGTCAGTACATGCCAATTCACAGGGCACAAGTGTCAGCAGCATGGAGCTGAACGGAGCCCAGGTTTCACAGCCAGGGCATCCCCCTGGACAGTCTCCTGTCTGCACCTGACGTCTCCACCCCTCACTGAGCAGTCCCCACCGATCCACTGGTGCTCAGAAAGTTCACCAGTGATCCTGCTCAATGCACACTGGCCAAGGTTTGAGGCGCAGGTTGGATCCATTTCTCTGAGCTGAGGTTTGCCTCCTCTGGAAAAGGGTACCAGGCTCCCAAACAAGGACACAGATCAGTGTCCATCAAGGCTGCAGAGTAGGTCAATGCCGAAGGTCAGCTTTCCCATCTGGGCTGAAAGAAAGCCCCCTGTGTTTTCCCTGTGTCACCTGCAGCTGCTGGCCCCTGTCAGCCAAGGGAACACATGGGGCCACCCTCCTACACTGCCTTTCCAGCCCTGAGCAGAGCACAGGGCAATCAGTCACATCAAAGGGCTGTGAAGCTGCAAGAACTGTGTAATCCTACATGCAAAGTACTGTCTTTTACTATCTTGTGACTGAGGACCATTGTTTATAATCTTCCCTACAAATCTGGAGTTCATTCATTCTCATTCATTCATTCATTCATTTGCTGTGGATGAATGCAGAATTCTACAGCTTGGCTGTTAGATCAAGCCTCTGCTCTGGATGGGGAGATTTCCTCCTTTTGCACAGCTTCTGCTTTATCCACAAAGCTGTTTGGGCGAAGAATCTGCAAGAAGAAAAGAGCTGTTTCCGAGGTGTTTGTTTGGACTAGTCACTGCCTTGATTTGGATCTTGTCCAAACCATGTGGCTAAAGGCACATGATTAGGAATTAAATGGTTGAAAGCATGAGAATTAAGAAATAAGTAGGAACTCTTTCCTAGATGCAAAAACCTCAAGGCCTGAAATCACTGAACTAGAGATGCTGCAAACACTGCAGCAAAGCACAGGGCTGTTTGACGACTCTTCGTTAACTTGCCATAAGACAAGTTAGTAATTTTCTGATACAAATGAAACCCTGTAGCCACACCATTGCAGAGAGCCATTACACTCCAAGATCTGGGGGAAGGGGAGGCATATATTATGTGGGTAACCTGTATTTACTAGCAGCATAAGGAGCTGGCCAGGCCTTCTCAGAATCAATTAGTAAGGCTGATGCACTCTCCCTTTCATAGTTTTTTTTCAAACAAAACCCGTGGGAATCCCTTCTGCATGGTTTCCATTTCATGCAAAAACCTCACACACCTCATCAGGCACTAAACACTGCATCAAGCTGATTTCTTACTCCATTGAGACACACAGAGGAATAAAACACAGGCACATCTCATTCTTCACTGGCCTTTTGGGAAAGTCAGGTGGTACTGGGAATGCACTAGAGCTATGGAAAACCACAGCGAGTTGAGTGCAGCTCTCTATGCTCTGTGATGCTCAGCAGACAGATAGCTGCACTGCTCATTTAAAGAAAAACTAAAGAAAGATGTGCACATGCTGCAAAATGATGAAAAGAAAACATGCAGGAGAGAAAGATGATACTCCACTAACACACTGCCACATTGTAAATTACTTTCAATTTTGTTGTTCTAGCTTTAGTTTTCTCATGGCAACAAGCTCACATTTTCTCCTGTGAAGGTCTCTGTGAGTTTCCTTGGAGTTTTAAGTGAGAATATGACCAGCATGAGGCTCATGTGGGCTCAAGCAGATGGGGATGAAGAAATGAAGAGATCTGCATTTTCTGATTAAAGCTGTGTCCCATCTCTCACTGTTGCAGTATCATCATGACATGCACTTATCTACTCGGAGTTTGTATAAACTCAGAGACACAGATCTCTGCCTGTTATCAGTATCAGTTCTTTAAAGCGCATTCCAGAGCCTCCATCATCCCAGCTGGGCTTTTTGTGTCCTTGGGAACCTGGTCACCCTTCAGCTGACCTGTGTGCTTTCTGCTTTGTCCCCAACTTGAGCGAATTGTCTCTTCATGACTGTCTGCAGTTGATAAAGGAAATACAAAGGTAGGAGGGCCTGCTGTGACTTACTCTGCAGTGTCTGACTCTGAAATCCCTGGGGGTCTGAAACAGGAACCACAGGCACCACCTCAAGTCACCTCTAACCAGGAACCTCTGGTTCACAGCTCCAGCCTTTAGACAAATCAGGCACTTTGATCTCTGCATTTCTGGTGGGGAAACTGAGGCAGCGAGTGCTGTCTGTCCTGTCCTGTAACAGCTAGTCAACAACAGTGCCAGAGGCACCCCCTGAGCCCTCTGCTTCAGCTGATTCCCCAAGTCCCATCTGGAGATGCTCCATGTGAGATGGTGCTCAATGCTCCCGAGTGAGATGCTGTGTCTGACACCGAGCTCAAAACACCTACATTTCACCTGAAACCAAGCACTTGGGTGTGTCACCAAACCCAGAACACCCTGCTCCAAAGCAGCCCCTGGCAGCTGGTGAGAGGATGCAACTCACCAGGTGGGTGAATTTATGGTGTTTGTACTGCAGCTATAACCTGAACTGCTCTGAGCTGCTCCCCAACAGGTTGCTAGAGAGGCAGAGCAGTGCTTCTGCAGTAGCCATGCCATGATGGCTGGGATGGAACTTCTCTATCCTGCCTGTGCACAGCACAAGGAGCTCCTCCTTCATCTTCATGTCCCACAGAGTAGCCTGGCAGTTTTGCACAGCCATGAGTATTTTGCTTTTCAGTCTCATTCACATCGTGCCCATACCAATGGCTGTTTTAGAAGAATACAGTTTCATTTTCTCTTTTTTTTTTTTTTTTTTTTTTTTTTTTTTTTTCCCTTTAGCTTGTGTCTCTGAATGTTGGCTCTTCCTTTCTGATGTCTCACTGTGCCTCCTACAGCAGTTGGAAAGAGCCTGGCCAGGCACCCAGCACTCTCCCACCCAGGGTCCCAAAGCAAAGGTGTGCAAGTTTCCTTGTCCCCCTCACAGGGTGGGTCAGTGGCTGTACCTGGCCAAAGGCAGGGAGGGAGCCTGGGGGTCCCAACACCCGCTCAGCATCTTTTAGTGCCAAAGACAAAGAGAATTTGCTCTTACCTGCTGCAGTGGAGATGCCCAGCAATCGGCAGGTGTACTCCAGGACACTCCAAAATGCTTTGTGCTGCATGGCGAAGAGATGAAGGCTGCGGTACAGCCAGGCAGAAACTCCTCTTCAGATCCCCCACCTTGTGTGTAGCCCAGCAGCTCCCAGAAACAGGCAGAGCCTCTCTCTCCGTGCACCGAGTGACCTTCCTGAAGCAAAGGGCAGTGCGTGCAGGACTGGCCACCTCCACGGGGCCTCCCAGGGGAGGGTGGTCGGAGAATGAGCTGCCACCCCAGGGAACCGGTCAGCGCTGCTTCCTGCTGCTCCCGTGGGGGCTGTGGACACCTGGCCTTTTCCTGCTTGCCGCTTGCTCCTCGCTGGCCCAGGGTGATTAATGATTGGTAAGGCAGGGGTGCGGCTTTGGGAGCATTTGTACCCCCAGTGCATGGGTGCACGGCCTTCCCTGTTCCCGAAGTGGAGGCTCTGGAAGCCCAAGCTGATTAAATGAATGTGAAGTCATTAGTGCTGTGCAGCTCCCGGCAGGTTAACCATTTGTGAGGATGACGATGTTTGCTCTTGGCAAGAGAGCAGCACGTTGCTGGCAAGTCACGAGGGGCACCCCAGCCCCACTACCTCCTGCAGCTGCGCCCCCAGCCATGGCTGCTGCTCACCATCCAGGTTCCAGCTAGCATGGCTTGGGAAGTGTCTGTGCTGCTGTGCAATCAGAGGAACAAGGACATCAAATGTATTCACAGGGGTCCTACAGACTTGGGACAGCCATAGCAAGGGTGATCTGTATTTCTTTTCTTGGGAACCCCAGTGAAATATGGTTTTGTTTTGTAGCTACCAGAGCCATTTGAATAGCACCAGGGTCTCACAGGTGTCATAACATGGGAGTGGGCTGCACAGGTACTCTGACCTCTTTGCATTGGATTCGGTAGACAGTCTGGAGGTCCTTGGCTTGTCTCTGCAGGACACACTGCCTCAGGGGAGGGGCAGCCCTAGGTATACCTGAAGGACCAGACAAGAAACCACATCCTTTTCTGGATCCAGCCCCGCACTCCTGTGTGCTTGTACAGGATACATCTTGCTGGGGTCACTGTCAATCCCCACCTGCTGCCACTCCAGGAAGAGGTGGTGTGGGCAGCAGCATCTGGGCATGGCAGTCCTGGCACAAGGGGCATGTGAGCACAGCACAGTCCCAGTGGGCAGCATGGACGTGTGGTGCCTGCAGGGTTGTGGGTTCACAGGTCAGTGAGCTCACCTTGTGCTGCAGCCGGCGTCTGGAGAGTCACTGCAGCCCCTGGCCCTTGCTGCACTGCCTGGGAAGCTGCTGTGGGCAAGGGACCGGGTGAATCATGCTCGACTCACACACAGACAGCCCTTCTGTGAGGGAGTAACCAGCTGAACCTGTCCCCTGTGATCCCTTCTCACCTGCCTGACACCATGAAGCTGAGCCTGGGCAGTATGTGTTGTACTGATGTGTCCTGAGGATAGACATGACTTGTTCCAAGGGCACAGTGACAGCTTCTCTTCCACAGGTTCTTGGTCTGTATTTCAAACTGGGATTTTCCCAGGGCAGCCAAATGCCTAAGCTTGTGAAATGGGTCCATGATTCCTGTAAATAGCTGCTGATACTGGTTTTTTGAACATTCATAAGGTTGTGAGTGGCAGGGATTTTGCATTCTGACAAGATTTGGGCGCAGTGCACGTTTTCCATGTGAAAAATGGAAAAGCCCACAGGAGAAAGATTTCCAGAACATCCTGAGGAGCAATGCTGGATGGTGCAAATCCAAATCATGTCTTTGCCTTGCAGCACAGGCACTGCCTTTGGGTGTTCCCATTTCCTCTTGTCCTCCTGCACCACTGTGGGTGTTTGATGGAACTACCTGTTTTCCACAGCTGCTGACTCAGTGGCATGCCTTCCTCTTCAAGAAAGTGGAAAACAGAGGCAGCCAGCAGAGAAGGTCACACAAAGGCTGAGGAAAAGCCCAGCTGGGGTACCTAGTGCCCTGCCTGCTGTGGCTGGGTATTGCCTGGGTGACCCCCATGCCCTCTCATGGTGCATTGCTGGTGCATCCAGGAGCACCCTCTGCCTCCAGAAATCACCCAAACAGCTTAAGAGCCCTGGGGTTTACAGAATACAGATTCACAGAATATTCTGAGTTGGAAGGGATTCCACAAAGGTCATGGAGTCCAACTCCTAAGTAAATGGACCGTATGTGGATTGATCCCAAAACCTTGGTGTAATTCGCACCATGCTCTAACTGAGCTAATCTTGGGGATTCCCAGGTTGTACAGGTTGTGGAGGCTCCTTCAAGTTGTGCAAACAGTCTGGATGCTTTTTTCCTTGCTGTCATGCTCTTAACATTGATGTATTGAATTGAAGGTGTCTCTTTACAAATGGGAAAAGTAGAAAACTACTTTAAAAGCAAATAGAGGAAAGGAAGACTTAAGAGTCAGGTCACTTAGAGCCACGAGCTTGGCTTGAAGAGAAGCAGAAAACACCACAGTGCAACCCTGAGCTATGAACACTCATCCTTCAGCAGCACCCAGAAATGCTCAAGGCAGGAAGCTGCTGCCTCCTCCCGTGGTGGGGGTCCCCTCAGCCAACATGGGCACTGCAGCATGCTGGACTCTGGCACTCTTATTAAACTTCACTGAGCTCTCACCCACAAAGTAAATGACTTTGTCTAAATGCCCTTGACAGCAATGTTTCCTTTCTGGAGAGCAACATGCCCCAGGGTTTTAAATAAATGTAAATGTATGGGTAGCAGTGGTGGTCGTCATGGAGGAACAGAATCTATTTGGAAAAAGTAGATTAATATGTTAACAATTTAAACCTTCCATTTCCTTCCCATGTTCCTTTGGCTACTGCCCAACCTCCATCCTCTGTGTAGGCCTATATAAGCTTTCTTGAGGGTGCTTGTCCCCCACATGGGGAGACCATCAGCCTGGGGCAACATAAAGCCTTCACTCACTCTTCTGGGTGCACTAGGTGTTTCTCTCACTCCAGTGCCCAGCAGGGTAGCATGGAGTGAGCTGGTATCCTCAGACTTCATTTGCATCAGCACTCATTTAGCAGCTCCTTTCTTCCATTTAGGATTTTTTTGGCTAGTGCTCTTACAAAGCAACCTCACGTGACCTTGATTTTTTTCGGTAGAAGGTTCCCTTCTCCTTCTGCCTCTGTTCAAGTGGGGAGATGATACCCTCCAACACCTCTGAGGGTGTGTTTTGGTGAGGTTCTTAGGAATGAGTTTATGCAGTCAGAAGAGGACTGACAACTTCTGAGCTTAGAGGAGTTTAATAGCCTGTAACCAACATTGCAAAACCTATGCACCAGCACAAGCTGTTCCAGGACACGTAACAGCAGTGGTCTCCACTGCACATTAAGCCACTTCTCTTGCACAGAGGCTTGCCATTTGCACTTTGGCTGCCAGCCAGGATCCACATTTACAGTCTGCTTCCCATGATATACGGGTTGATTTGAGAGGATTTTATCTCAGGGTTACGGTTTCATGGTGGTGCTGGTCTCTGTTTTCATCTCTCCCTCCTCACACTTCGCTCAAGTCAGTTTTGCTGTGGCATGACCACCGTGGCCATTTTTCTGTGATGAAGGCCAGAGGGCAGCATCTGTGTGGAGTGGCTGCCCTTGTAAGGATGCAGGGGGACAGCACACTCATCCCATATTGGTCTGCAAAATGGTGATGCTGCAAGAGCTCTGTTGAGAGTGGAGATTCCCATCCTGGGGCATAGGGTACAACAAGCCATGCTCTGGAAGAATCCCATGGGAACATGCTTAACTTAGCTTACCCAATGTAAAAAACAGTTCCCAAACTGCCTTGTATAATGTTCTGGAAATCTGTTTTTTATATTTCTCTTCTCTCCTCAGCCCTCAGCTACAGCCATCATGTCAGGCAGCCTTGCTCAGCAGCCTCAGTCCACTCTCTGAGCAGCACAGAGTGCTGCTCCCATAAGAGTGTTCAGCTGAGACAGACTGACACCGATGCTCTCCCTTGCCCACCAGAGGACAGGGAGCCAGCCAGCAACTGCCCAGAGCCTTTGCAGTGGTGCCATGTGCCACCTCCCTGCACCCTCCTTCTGCGAGGTCACCTGCCATGCAGAGGAAATGGGCTGTCACAGCAGCTGGCTGATGGAAACACCAATGGACTGCAGCTGTGGGTTCACTGGGTATGAACATCTCCTTGCAGTCAGTGAGAGTTTCACTCTGTCTTATATCCCTGGAGGTCCACAGCTTTCCAAAACAGTCTGAATGAACTGACAGCATCCTGAGGCAAGCTTGGCAGACCTCCCTCTTCTCCTGAGCCAGGGAAAAACAAGGCAGAGGGCTGCCTGAAGTCACATAACCAGCTAAAGAGAAAATCTGAAGTGTGCCCCCTCTTTCTTTGCTGTAACAGGAAATCATGCCCTCTGGAGTCTCCAAACCTAGGGCAGCACTGCAGGCCGTGCTGGGGATGCCCGGCAGGGGACAGCAGGACCCCACCACTGCACAGAGAGCCCGGATGCTCCCCGTGAAAAGCAGGCTGCAGCCAGCCCCTGCAAAGTGGGGATGAAAGGGCACCACTAAGTTTTACTGTTTGAACAAGAGAAGCATAATAGACACCACATGGATCTGAAGGGGACCAGGGACAGCCCAGAGCTGCAGCAAACACAGATCAATAACTGGCCTGTTTTGCTTTTTGCTCTGCGATCAAAGGGATCAACACGCTGCTGAACACTCGTCTGCTCCTCTGGGAATTTCCCACCCCACCAGAAATGCCAAAGCTCAGCAATACACTGCCCCAATTGTCCCACATTAGACCAACCAGCCCCAGAGGGCTTTGGTGCATAGCTCCAGTGCTGCAGGCTGAACCGACAAGAGAGGGTGAGCTGGAGAGGCTGATGAAGAGCCTTAGTACTGCTGACCCAGTTGGAGAGACACTGCATTTATCCTGGGGCCAGGCCTGGTGTTTGCACAGGTTGTGCCTTTTGCCTGGCAGTGGTTGGGGCTAAGCTCTCATCCATGCATCCAGCAAAACTCATGGCTCATGGTGGTGTGGGATGATGTGGGGGTAATGCCGGGGAAGGGGACTGAGGTTGGTGCCTCTGTGGCAAAGGCAATCTTAAGCAGAAAATGGAGGTAGGAATGCATCTGATGCACTTGGGGGGATCTCACGGACCTCTACAGCACCTGTATCACTGACTTGCGGGTGATTCCTGCTTCCCTGTGAGACTTGCAAGCCTCCTCACCCCAGCCCAGGCTAACACCCCTCACTGAGGAAAGTGACCTCCCAGCATGTCAGCGTGAACTTCCCTTCTCTTATTTGGTCACCTGTTTGATACCAACATTAGAAGTTTTCCAAAAAGTGGACCAACACTGGTTCCCTGTGGCAGCATGTGTGAGGGGCCTCTGGCTGGCCATCCCCCAGGTCTCAGCTCTGCTCAGTACAGCCAGGATCAATCCCCATCCCAGTGCTGCTCTGCTCTCCAAGGGGGTGGGTTGAGCAATGTGTGCTGAGCTTGTGACATTTTACATAGTATTTGGCAGAGAGATGTGTGATCAAGATGTATGCATACATAGGCAAGTGTATGTATATATGTGTTGAAAACCCATGTGTTTTTCTTAAACTAAGCTGTAATAACAAGAACTATCAAAATTACATTTATTTATTATGCATTTGCTCTCCAGCTCCACAGCGGGGCTCCCAGAGATTGGTGTCCAGCTCTCAGAGCCATATGATTGTGCAAGACTCTCCATGAAAACATATTTCTAGCTCACAAAATTGCAGAGAAAAACTGCAGAAAGAGACTCAAAATCCAGAAGAAAGCCAGCTCCCAACTTAAGTCTTTGTTTGCTACTATTAGTCATACAGTGACAGGCAGTTAGAAGTGATCAGTAAGGCACACATGGGCAGGCAGAGCAGATGGAAAAGGCTGTGCTTAGGATCACCTACTGCAATATAGGCATGGCTTGTGATGTGGAAGTGAAGGCCATGGATTTCACCTCACACGGATCCAGGTAAGCACATGTCCACTTTTCCCACTGACACTGAAAAATTCTTCACCCCACAAGAAGTCGCATGGGACTGGAATAATCAAATAGGGAGGAAATTGGAGACTGAACAGCCCATCCCCACCTTTAAGAATAGCATGTTGTTTCTAGTAGTGGACTTGAAAGACCTATTCCCACATTTAATAATAACGTGCTGTTTTGAGCAGCGGACTATAGTAAAAGAAGTCCAGCCCTACACCACAGGTCACAAAAAAGCAGAGTCCAGGGGGCACCAAAGCAGCAGTACAGAGGCAGGAAAATTACCCATGAGATAATCCAGAGTAGCCTCAGCCTATTTGTACAGAGCTGAAGAAGAAATTATATCAATCATATGTCTGTCTGAATCTGCCATTCTGCTGCTGCTAGGACTGCTGAACAAAGATTGTAGCTTGCTCCCAAAGCCAGCCAATTTCTTCCTTGGTAGCTTGTCAGTGGACATTAGCTTTGGGCAGTCACAGGAGGTGTTTGAACTGCTGGCCAAGCTGCTTTAGGTTCCATCTCCCCTCTTCCAACTTCTCCATCTTTTCCACTTCCACTCCACAAAAAAAAATTCTATTGTCAGCTGTTGCCCTGGGAGACAGCAACTTGAAGCAGAAATACAGGAGCCACACGCAGGTGTGAGAGGGTGTTCACAAGGGGTTGCTTTCCCTGGAGTAGTGGGACATGTTACAGTGTTCTGTGTGTGCAGGCTGACTCTCATCGCTGACACCCAACAATGAGGTCAACAGGAGTGCTGTGTCAACATATAGTAAATGCTCTCAGTTTTTCTATTGCACTGATTCATTTTCATTTTGAATGGGGAAACTGAGGCAGGGCGACGCCTTGATCCAGATAGTATCAAACTGCATGTCAGCAACACAGCTTACTCAACAATGATGTATCGTGCCTGCATGTCTGTAAGTCTTCATTTCCCTTGTGAAATACAATGCTAGCTCTCAGTCGAGGAAGTTACTTAGCTAAACTTTAACCTAAATTCATTATTTATACCCTGAACTAAAAGTTGTGCTATAATGACGAAGAGTGAGATCCACCTCCGTGTGGAGCAGGTCTGTAATGAGACTAAAATACCACCTTAACGCCACAAAATAAGGCTGATGTTTTACTTATTCCTGTGGAGAGAGAGATTGCCACCACGGGAGGAAATGCAGTAGTGTA
The DNA here is from genome assembly GCA_036630365.1 of Acanthiza pusilla. Lineage (NCBI taxonomy): Eukaryota > Metazoa > Chordata > Aves > Passeriformes > Acanthizidae > Acanthiza > Acanthiza pusilla. Next base: position 17,183,194 of record JAXCHO010000234.1, read on the forward strand.
AAAGGGGCTCACAAAGAGATCAAATATTCATGTGCAGGCTCTTGGTGTGGAGTATATTTCTTAAGGAAGGCTGGTGGGGCAGTGTTTTATCAGTTAGTGGGAGGAGGGAGTGCTAGTAACTCAGTATAAACAAGCTCTGTGCATAAGCTTTAGCCCACAGACATTCATCCATCCATCAAAACCATTTAACTCTTTGCCCTCTTTTCTGGCAAAGGGGACTGCTAACTTCTCCCTGCATGGGAGCAAACAAGGTGTGCGCAGCAGTGATTGATGCACTTGATGGCTGAGGCACATCAAACAGCCTGCTTGCTGCATTTCAAGTCCCAGTGAGCAATTTATAGAAGGGTTTATGTAGATAAATAACTAGGGAGATTTATGTGAAGCAATACAAAACATATGTTTTTGGCTGCAGAGATGTAGAAATGCTCAAGGACTTGGAAGCTGTGGAGCTGAGGTTATTTGTAAAAGTATTCCTGTTAGTAGGATTTATGCTGGGGATTCATTTTACTTGGCATTGCCTCCAAATGGCTGCAAAGCAAACAAGCATAGCAGGATCCATCACCTCTTTTACTATGCTGTCTAAAACAGTTTCAAGCTTATAGCTTTAAAACCAGAAGTTTGGTCATGTCACCTGTACTTGGGGCTGGGAATAGGAAGAGGCTGATAGCAAGGAGAAGCAGCAGCAAAGGAAACAGAGCTGGAGCTGCAGGTTGGGTGAGGTCAGACAAGTCCCTGGAGAAGCCCCAAATGCCAACTTGGTCTCCCAGCCTAGGTACTGAGCACTGGGTCAGAAAAAATAGGTGCTTACCTGAAAACCTCATGATCCTGCCACAGCTAGTGTGATTTGGAGGGAGGAGTACGTCCTGGCCTTAGCTGGAAAGATGGGATGTAAATTTGAATTTGTCCATAACGTCAGGTGAGTCTGTGGTAATGGGAATAAGCTTCTGTCATGTACTATATTTAGCTGGCTGGGGCATCCCCTGCAATCCTGCATCCCACTGGCTGCTTTGTATTCCCTTTGCACTAAGATCCAGTCCCTGAACCCATTGTGGGCTCATTTGTGCCTGCTGAAGGTTAGGAGGAGGCTTGATGCTGTGCTAGTGTGACATCACTGCTGTCCCACCCTGAGAACTCACCCTCTCAGGAAGTTGTGTGCCCTAGCCCATCTTCCTCCTGCTCCTTTGCACAGAGGACTGTCAGAGTGGGCAGCTGGATGAAACCCTCTTGAGTCAGAAGAGACTCCCTGTGGGGCAGGCAGCAAACTCACCCTCTATCAGAGGTGTGCACCAGGCAGAGCTCGCAGTGCTCACAGCCTGTCCCACCACCCTGCACGCAGACCCTGACACATCCCCTGGCCTGACAGAGGGCAGATCCCCTACCACCATGGGACATTGCACAGTAAATGGAGGCACAGCTCTCCAGCAGCCTGAACTGCCCCATCACTTATTTTTCAAGTCTGAGCTGCTTCTGTTTCAGGAAGGAACAAATGAGTCACTCAAACAAATTATCCCCAACTGTCCCCATAACTTGTGCACCCTGATGAACACTGATGTGCACATATACCAGCAACACAGCAGTAAGACTGGTAATCCCTTCTGGTTGCATGCCGCTTATCCATAAAATTCCTCCCTACATATCTCCCTGTCCCCTGACCCTCTCTCCTCCATGTCTCCATCTCTTGGTGATGGAGGCAAATATTGGGGTGCCAGTAATTGTCATTTTCTACCCTAGGCAGGAAAAATAATCAGCTGTTTTAAGAAAAGTTGTGACTGCTTCTAAATCTCAGGCTCCCTTTCCCTGTGCAGGAGTGCAGAGCTTGGGATTTGCTTGGCAATCAGCCCTCCCATTGATGGGAAAGGCCCCCTGCCCTCATGTGTGCTCACCACATGGACCACTTTATTGACATAGCTGGGTCCACACATTTATATTTAGTATGTTTGCGAGGCCACCATGGAATTAGAAAGCTAAAAATGAGGATGGAATAAAATGTATGGAAGTTAGGGGGGGTGATATGAGTGAAAACTGAGGAGGTTGGAGGTAACTCCAGGGCTTGCTTGGCTGCGTGGCCATGAATGCTGGAGTCTCCTGCTGTGAGCAAAAGGACCCAAAGTTCAGGTCATCTTTGGATATGAACTCAGGTCAGAGTCAGGCCTTTCTTCAAACATTCTCACCAGAATTTAACTTGAAATTGCAAAACCAACCTAGTCTTAGAGGTTATAAGACATCTGTATGTCTGTCTACATTTATACTGATTTGAAAATTTTTAGTTACCACAGAATTCTGACCAGAGTTACGCCTGAGGTTTCTCGATGCAGTGCTTTAACTCAGGTCTCTCAAGTGAGCACCCGGGAGATTTGCTGCCATTACCTCAGTGAACAACCCTCCCAAAAAAGAAGCCATTCAGTGACAGTTGGGAGCTGATTATGCATTCATCGTCCTCCCACACCCTACACACATGGAGGGAATGGGGTGGATCTGCTTCTGCCAGCATCTCTGGTAGCACACAGCCTGTTGCAGCTCTATTGACCTCTCACCTGAAAGGTCTGATGTAGGGGGTTTGTGATCACAAATAGCTTTGGTTCCAACTGAAGGGTTTTTTGTTACCTTAAATGTATTTGGTAGAAATGTTGCATCCAGTGCAACTTGTTTCTTCCTTTAACAATCAGAAGCAGAGTAAATGAAATTTTCATGAGTCTGAAGTACATAACTCTCCTTCAAGCCCCAGGGTCTGTTTCCCTGGTCATCCTGCATCAACAAGGGCTTTCCCAGTGGTGTTGGGGTCCTGGGCAGAGATGGTGTTGCTCACCCAAGCTGGTGGTGTAAATGGTGCTAAATTATCCCTCATCACTCTCGTCCCTGACAGATTTGTATAGCTGCTGTTTGAGGCTGGTTGTGAGTTGTGGTTTCTGGGAGCAGGAAGGGCAGCAGGTGCTTCCCTGCCTTGGCTGGGACTGCTCCCCACACAAGTGAACAGGGCTGGAGGATCACCACCAGCCAGCTACCTGTTTCCACCAAGTGCTAGCAATCTCCTCCCCTTGAGATAAATTGCCTTCATGCACTCTGATAAGATGTGCTTTAATTATGAGGAGAATGAAAGAATGCTTCCCCCACCCACCAGCCCTAGAAAGAAACTTATTGATGGTCTGGCCTGTTTTGTGCTTTGCTGGCAAAAAAAAAAAAGAAGAAGCTGAGGAAATGAGCATGGTTTTGAGGTTCAAGGAGGCTGTGCATCCAACTACCAGCTTCTCTTGAGTCAATGCAAGCAGAAGTTCCCAGGAAGGTAATTTCTGACTCCTAATAATGCAGTGGTGTGTTGAGAAAAGGTGCTGAAACCCTCCGCTCTCTACAGGCATGGCCACAGTGAGCCCCCAGAACCCCCAATCACTCTCCTGGGAGTGGGGTTTTCCCTTCCACACTGGGGTACCCTGAGCCCTGAGAGGAGCTGGGGCTTACTTTGCCTGTTTTGATGCTAAGGCTGACTCTCAGGAGTGCAAGCAGATACAAATTTCACTTACTGTCACTAGTTCAGTGGCTTAATATCTTTATGGAATAGCTGTGGCAGCATTTTCAGTTGATGGATATGAAATTTCTATGATTGGGGAACACAGGATTGTAAATCTCCTATACCCTATGATAAAACTTGTTTCAACTCTGGCATGAAATTCAAAGGAAATTTTAGCCTTTTTTCAGAAAGTCAGAAAACAGGAGTTTTGACCAGAGGCAAAATTCTCTTTTAATGACTCCAAACTCTCTTACTCTGATATTTCCACTTCTAGCAGAAGTTATCCTTGATTTAGATTTATGACTGCTTGCAAAACTCTCAGCCGGAATGCAGCAGCATTTTCTTATGAGTGAATGTTGCATCATTTAGCTTGAGTCAGAAGCCACCCAATCTTACTCTTCAGAGTATGAAAAGTGAACTGAAGGCAAGTAATACCCTGTTTTGAGAAATTTTATCTGTGCTGGTGAGAGAGTTTCTCGGGGATTAGCTTTCCCCTTGGCATGAGGAGAGACAGAAATGAAGGCAAGATTTTGCCTTGGCACTTTGTGGCCTTGATATATCAGGCATCACAAATCACTGCTGTTTTAGATATAGAACTTAAAAATTTCACATCCCTTAATGGGTGGGAGGCGGAAGTGCCCTATCTTTTGAGAAGATCCTCCTGTTTCTTACTTATCTGTTAATTTAGTAGCTCCCAAAATAGCAACTGATAGTACCTAGATTCATAATTCATAATTAAAACTCCCAACAGCATTCAGGCTCCACTGTTGGTTTGACCTCTATGCCTCTCCACTGAGCATACATCTCAAGGGATTCTTGCCCCCTTCTCAGGGAGGGCCCTGTGACTTATCTCATTAAGTTAACAGAAGGTCATATAATAGTCATAAAAATATTATGGATCCCTCCCACATTCCTCACCCATGGCAAAGTGCGGCAACAGGGAACAATCAGTGCTTTTTAGTTGGGCATCCAATAAATCTGGAGAGGTATTAGGCAGAACTGAAGCTCTACAGCTGTTGGGGTGGAGAGTGAGCGCAGATGGATGGTTTGAGAAATGGGGTCCTTTTTTTATCTCTACTACTGTTTGGAAGCAAACCTGTATTTCAGAAATGTCTTTAAGAGGTTTGTTAAAAGGTCTTGTTTTCTATTTATTTGTCAGCTGTGTTATGCAGGAAAGTAAATCCAACAAAGTTGAAGTAGTTTTGCAGAGATGCTGTTCTGCTCGGTTGCTTTCTCAGTAGTGGTTAAGAGGTTTATTCTGTGTGTGACCTACACAAAAGCAATCTTTCTCCAAACTCCCTGCTCCTTGCTGAAGTCTCACTGCTGCCAGATGAGCAGCTTTTAGCTTTGTCCCTCAGATCCCAGCAGCCGTGTGTAATTCAGGCTTTTCATACAGAGGAATTCCAATGTCTCCTACAGGCTGTCCTTCTCCTCAGCTCCAGCCCACCGAGTTCTCTCCATCTGGCCATTCTGGCTTGGGCTGTGCTGGCAGCTGGGGACGGAGTCATGTTGGCATTGTCAGCCCAGCAAGCAGCCAGGGCATGCATTCTCCCCATGGTGCCTGAGCTTGTCTCATGGACTCATTCCTTACTCTTTCCTAAGCCCCTGTGAAAGACCTGAGGTAATGTGGTTATTTCTGTACATTTTTAATTTGATCTATGCTGGGTCTGAGCGGCTGTGTATTCATAACTCTGGGTGGGGTATTTGGGGTGAGAGTTGTGCCACATGCAGTGGGATGATACTGACTGCTGCTGCTTAGGCCAGCCCAGGGTCACTAAGTTTTCATGTCACTTAGGTTCCTTCAGAGAAAACTTGTCTGACTTACACGTGCAAACTTTCCTCCTACACACTCCCCAATATTTTCTGGAGCCCCTTGGTTCTCTAGTGCCTTGTCTTGGCATGTAGAGAGGCACTGTGCCTTTCCTGAGGACTCTGCCACCATCCCAGCTCTGCCTGGAATTTGGGTTCCACAGCCCTGCTGAGTCCTGCATTTCATATCTCAAGCTTAGCTTTAGCAGAACCTTTATCTATGAAATGCATTACTTTTTGTTTTTAAATGTCACAAGGACTAGGAATGAAAGGATGCTGCTTCCATGTGACTGAAATCCGTGTTCTGAACCCTTTGCATGCTCTCATCTCCTTGCTATTGAATGTTTGTAGGGCTGTGTGCTTAAGAGGGCAGCAAAACAAACCTTGCCTGGCCTCTCTGGAGCCAGCTGTGTGCCAGTCAAGAGACTCAGCCAGTAGTCAATATAGCTGTCACCAACACCTGCAATGACACAGCCTTTCAAGTTGAACATTGATCTTTATAGGCTTAAGTGTGTTTCTCACAATAAAGTGTTGTCGTGGCTATATTCCCAAATGATTTCTCTATGGGTGGCAAGCAGCTGGAAGATTGATATCAGAAGTATCTACAGACGGAATTAACAACTTTAAGAAACTGATGTATGCTCCTGTTGTTGACTCTCTGGAAAAGTTCCTGCAAGCATTGCATGAACAGAGGAGCAGGCTGCCAGGCTGTGTGGCTGTTGAGGAAAGTCTTCCTGATGCTGGAAGTCAGAATCTACTAGAACTTTATCCAGAAGTGAATTAATGTGTTGACAATGTGCTGCAGGGGTAAGGTCACATGCGATCACTAGATTTCTCTCAAGGACTTATTTTGCTGCTCACACAGTTTTCAGGCTGAAATGATGCACATGGAGAGAACAGGATGAGAGATAATTCCAGCTCCTTGCCCATTAGACTTTTGTATAAACTTCGGATGTAGCATGGGGGTGCCAGCCACACTGTCTAGGAGGGAAGGAGTCTGATTTGCTACCTCTGCAGACTCATGGGCATCCTCTGCCAGAACTTTGGGGTGTGGTGTGTGGATGAGGAGTCTCAGTCTTGCAGGGACCCTGTGTCCAGGCTGGTACCTCTGGGATGCACACACTCACTGCCTTACAAGGATGCACTGGGGACATCTCTCCAGGTATTCTTCTCCTTAGGGAGTGGAATGAGAACTGTAGACCAGCTGCTGTGCAATTGCCCTTCCTTTGAGGGTGTCAGCAAGATGCGCCTGATGCAGAGTGAGACTGGTCTCTGCAGGGATCCTGGCCAGCCTCAGCCTTGGAGACCTCCTGAGGATCAGGTTGGGGGCCCTCTGTAACCCTTGTTCATGCAAAGGCCAGGAAGGAGGAGAAAGTAGAGCTCAAGAAAAGAGTTTCCCCAGGGAAGCTCCTGCAGGAACAAAAAGCCAAAGCCTCTGTAACAGAGCCAAACATCAACGAAGGAAAAATCTAATTACCCCTTCTTGTGGGGTTTGCAGTACAGGAAATGTGACCCTCTGGGACAGATGTAAATATAACATAATCTAATGCCATACTTGCCTGAACTCCCTGAATTCAGGATCTCTCTATTAAGGAGTCAGTTGGTTCTAATGGGAGTTGTTGAGCTGGAGGTGGTGTCTGCTTTTTCTGCTCTCTCCCCATCAGTCTGTGCACAGTGCAGTAGGTGAGGGCTATGGGCATTGTAAAATAATTTGCATGAGTTATTTCACCTGATTCCCTTAGCTTTCCACATGATGTGCTGCTGTCTGGAACCTCCTGGCTGTTTCTATAGCTATTGTTGGAAAGCGCTGTAAAAAGGGAGCCCTTCAGGTGTGGGAAGCTGCCCGGAACAACAGCCCATGTGTCTGTCCATGCTCTCTCCTGGCAGCACTGCAGCCTATCTTCAGCAGAGATCTGCCTCAATTCGAGAGCTGCAAGCCTTGGGTTTCTTGCCTGTCCTAGTGATTTTGCTTGTGATCAGGTGGTTTGTTGCTGAAGTCTTGAAAGTTGACAGGTCTGGGTTTGCTTTCCAGCCCTGCCTTTGTGAGCAGACAGTGGTCCTGGGATGGTCAGTGCAGGTCCATGACCCAGTTTCCACTAAAGTGTACAAGGACGGTTGCTTCAGACTGCTGAGAGGTGTTTCAGTATAGCCACGTGAGAAAAGATGCTGGAGTGCATCAGACTAAGGGCCAAAGAGCCTTCATCAGCTGCGATCCCCACAAGAGCTGTTACAGTGCAGTACACACACAGTCACTTGGCAGCAATGGAACCTGCCACAGAGCAGAAACTGTTTCAAGAACCCACACTGCTGACTTGGGCTCGTCTCTCCCACCCAGAGGGCTGTGTCTTTAGGAAGCAGTGGGCTGCCTGAGGTGTGCCAAGAAGAGAATAGGTAAGCTTCCCTTCCATGAAGAAAATGCATGTGCTAGAAACTGAGAAGACCAGCTGCAGGGATAGCATTTAGCATGCAAAGAACTACTTCAAGTGTCTTTTGCTGCGTTAATTGACTGATATCCAAGTGTGTTTTCTCACCATGCTTTTGAGGACTGATCTATCCAGATGCAAAACACTCTCCTGTGAAGGAGCAGCTGTGTGTGCTAGCTGGGTTTGCTTGGCTTTCAGTCCCAGGGAAAGGGCAATCTGAGTGCTCAGCTGTTCCTAAAAAAATGCTGGTGAGGAAAACAAACAGACACAGCAGGGGTTTTGTAGCAGACTATTGAGGAGCTGAGATCCTTTCCTGCAGCAGAGCTCAGCCCCCGTGTGCTCCCACACAACCCCAGCTCCAGGGAGCTGCCCTCCACCTTGGGCACAGCCTGCAGGACAGAGGGGCTGTGGGCACTCAGCCCCTGCAGCCTGGGCAGAGGCTGGGCTGTAAGGGCAAAGAAGGGCAGAATGCAGCCAGGACTGGCAGAATGTGTTACTGTGGAGGTTTGGTTTACTGACCATAGAATTCAGGACCAGAAATCAAGACATGTTTTTTTTCTATAAGGTCTCTGCAGGCTAGACAAGAACTCATTGCACCTCAGTCCATCTTAAATCATTGTCTTGTTCATGCAACAAGAAGTGGAACATCAAACTGCTGCTGATGGCAAAAGAAGGTAAAAAAGTGAGTGATGACCTGTTGTAAAGGCTGATTTCATTTACTGCTGAAAAATTGCCAGCCTGCCTTCATAGCCTTTTATCCCCTGGGGACCAGTAATGCCAGTTTATGCAGTTGTGTGAGTACTCACCAGCTTCTTGAGGCTGGAGCTCAATTTCTCTGTCATGTTTAGCAGAGGGAGAGCAGGAGTGGCTGAGGTGATGTTACCCAGAGCCCTGTTGTGTTGGGAATCACCCAGCGATGCAGACAGCTCCCTGTGCTTAAATGAAGCTCTTGGTAGCAGACTGATTATATCAAACACTCAGTGCCCTGGCAGCACTTCTGAAAGCCAAACTCTGGAGTGAATGACAAACCGTTTTTCCGTTCCTCGGAAAGTACAAACTGCTTTTCTTTTTGCTGCCCCACCATTCACTGCATGTGGGGGATTTGTTTATGTTAGGCTGTGTAAAGGAAAAAAAAAAATCAACATGTTATCTCAGAGCTGGGCAGATTAATCCAGGGGAAGATTTACTTGAGTGCAAATCAAAGGCTTAGTTTTCTTGGACAGTTCTTCAGTGTCTTGAATCTAAATCCATCATGCTATCCCTGCAGCACTCAAATATTTCAAAAGAATTTGGAAAGTTTGCTGCAGTTTGTAACCAGACTGAAAGTACTGGGTGTATTGCTGTCTTTTTTCCCCCTGTTCTTAGGGCTTCTGCTCTGTTATCTTTTACCTAATTTGTTTTTGTTATGTTTAGTATTGAAGATCTCTGAAACCCTGAGGAAGGCTGTACAAATTAAAGGTACAATCCAAATCCAGGACATATGGTCCTAGTTCTGTGTAAACAGATTCTAAGCTGAGCCTGTGTAACTGATGTGCCCAGGACTTAAGTAATCTTTCCCTTCCCGGAAGCAGGAAAATATTTCCATGGCTGCTACACTTGTCTAGTTTTCCTAAGTGTTCCAGGCAGGCATTATAGGACCCCTTGATTTAAAATGCATATATATTCCTTGTATCCCTTGCTTGAGTGTTAATTAATTTCCTGCACTATATTCTCAGGTTGCTGTTATCCCATAGGTACCAGCCCACCTGGGGTGCTCTGCTACCATATCTACATCAGGCACATTATAAAGTTATTGGGAGCCACAAACTCTCCTCCTGATCAATGATTTTTTCATTTGAATTATGGGAATGGCAGTGGGCTGCTGCTTGTTCTGACACCTCCTGTGCAGGGAGGGCTTTAGGAGTGGGTAACACTTTGATTCCCAGCTTCTGCCTTTAAAATGTGAGCATACAGAGAGTATGGGTCTCAATATATTGACAGCTGGAGATGGGCAGTCCAAGAAATGTTGGCATAGCTCTGAGATTCAGCAGAATGACACTGTGGATCTGGGTTATTTAGAAAGTTGCGCAGGATCAGTTCTGGCTGTTGACAGATAGTTTACGGTTTGTGTATAGTGGCTTGGTTTTCTGGACTGATTCTTATGTCCAGTGTGATCTGGAGGTACTCCTACTGAGAAATTGAGCCCTGGCTCCTCTGTTGCATCCATGGGGCAAGCTGGACACTCTGTTCTTTCCAGCAGTTGTGAGCACTTTTCAGTTGATCACATATGTGCAAGTAAAATGATTTTTAAAAAAGATATAACCATCTATTTAGATGTCAGTGGCTGATGCAGCTCTTTAGTCTGAGTGAAAAAGAAAGCAGAGTGGCCCTGAGGCTGAGCTCCACATCTGGATGTCAGGAACACTGAATACAAGGGGCTGGCCTGGAGGAGATGGGGAATTCAGTCTCTGAGCCAAAGGCACTGGGATCACAGGGAACGATGAAAAACCAGGTGCAGGAGCAAGAGTGGTGTTTCCATGGTGTGATTCCAGCAAAAGGGCAGAGAGCTTAAGAGTTAATTAGCCAGAGCTTGGGGTGTTGTTTGGTATGTGTCTTGTGTTGGGAACCAGCATCTTTAATGAAGCCTCTTCCTATGGGATTTAGATCCTGGATTCAAATAGCAGTCAGGACAAGAAGTTTTGTTTCCCATGTCACATCAAACTGGAAATGGCAAGATATCCAAACCAATTGGCAGCTCTCATTGTCAGGTGCAGAATGCTGAGAACTGCCAGCCAAGCCTTTCCTGGGCTCTTCCTTTAATTTCTTCAAGTTGTTAGTGTGTGTAAAGGTTCTGCCTCAATCATTTCTGCTCTGGGCCCCTATGGACCAGCTTGTCTTCCTTTTGGCTTAGGGAGCACTGAAGCAGATCTCAAGTGAGAAGCCTTTTTGTCCAGCAGCCTTGAAGCAAGGCAGCTTTCTCCTGCATGTTTTGTGCAGCTGTGGGCAGTCATGCACACTCCCAAATTTTTAATTCTTTATTCTGTCCATATTTCTGGCTCAGGCATTGTAACTGAAAGCTGGGTAGAATATTGCTTTTGCATTGCTGCTACAGATTTCTGTCTTGGTGCTGACACTAATAAGGTGGCACTTCCATGTTGGCATGATACTCCAGTAGTCAGTGCTTGCCTTTGCCTCACCAAACAAAATTGGTGTATTTCCAGTGCTAATAAAAGGTGTTTCCTACAAAGGTGAACTCATGAGCAGTTTTTAAGATACCTTTCTCTACTGTAATGGTCTAGCCCATGGATTCAATGTCTTTTAAAATTATTATCAATGAAATGATGGATCTGCTGCTGCATTTGTTATCAATTGTACATTAGCATATTTGGGAGACACACTGTTAGTATGCTTAAAACTATGAGGAAGTTCCCCCACTGATTTCCTTTTTTTTTTTTTTTTTTTTTTTGGGGAAAATCTCTCCTGCTGAAGTTCATGGCAATTCTCGTGAGAATGAGTAAGATGAAATCAGTTCATTTTTGCTCAGATTACAGTATTTTTTGACAACTTTCTGGAAAGCCTAGATAAATAAGAAACCTTCTTTTCATAAGAAACCTAGATAAATGAGAATCCTCTGCTGTGGAGGCATTGTCCACTTTGCCAAAGGTTTCTTGGAAGCAAGTTATCTCTGGACAAGAGGCATATCTGAGCTATTCAGTTTTTACACCAGCATTATTTAACAGGGTAAACATGTTGCCTATTCCAGAAGGAGCAGATTAGTTTGATTTTACACATAATTTGCTGTCAGGTAATGTTACTTGGGTTATAACATTCCAATTGTTTTTTTAATTTTGCAGGGTTTTCTCCTTTTCCATGATTTCTGTGAGTGAGAAGTTCAGAGCCTTGCATTCTGCTTTTCCTGTTATCTTCCAGGTCCATCTCATTTCTGCTCAGATCTTGTAGGCATAGTTCTCTGGGCCCAAGTGTTAAGATTTTTTTTTCACCTGGTCCAGATAAATCTTTCATTTTAGTGAACATCAGGTAAAAACCAATTATTGTAATGACGTCTGCCTTATTTGGAAAGGCCCTTCTATTCCAGTCTGATGTAAAATTCATTGCTCTCATGACTGCCTCAGCCTTTCCTCACCCAGGCTGTATCCTCTATTTCAGAAGCAAGCTATAGAGATGCTGCTCCCCTGGATGTCCTTGTACACGGTGCTAGAAGGCTATTTGCACTTCAAATTGGATGACATTTCATGGCTGGCTGACATGAGCACGTGTCTGACATGGTAGCTGGCCCAGCTTTAAAAGCAGGTTCCCATTTGTAGCTGCCAAAATCTTAACAGGATATACAGTATTCTCGCTGATGGCAGAGGCAGTTTCACAGGGGGCTCAGACGGAGAGCTTGCTGCTGTCTCCAGTCCTTGAGATTAGCAGCATTCATGAACATGTGTGAACATTTGCAGACCCAGTGTGAGAAGCCAGACTGAGGATTTCATTAAATTTGTAATCTGCTTTGTCATTTGCCTGCATATCTATGACTGCAAAAAAGCAGCCACACAAATTTTTCCAAAAACATACTTCCAGGCTAAGATCTGTCTGAAGAAAAATAATTTTCCTGTATAACATTTCTCTGGATTATTGTGAAGATGTCATGCTTTGTGTATGGCCTTAGCCATTTGTATAAGCCCCAATAAACAGTTGTTCCAGGGCTGACCCACCTAGAGTACTGGTTCCAGCCACCACAAGAATTTACTGACTTCTGCTTTCCTCCTGGTTTTTCAGTTGCTTTCCTATTCAGCCTCTTGCTTAGTATACTCTTTCATGTCACTTTGGTCCAGCTTTTGACTTTTGATGTTAAGCACTGATTAACATCTTTGTGTGTATTGGACTTTTGAGGGAGTTTTAGAGCTTGAACAAGTTATGCTGTGTTTATATTGCCTTTTGAATGCTCTGCTAACATATTTGTTGTCCTAGTTAGTGCTTCATCCAATTCCCTGCCAGATGTTTTCTCAGACTTCATCCCCTAGGAGGTGCTCTGAGATAATATCCCACTGTTGGTGATTAATTGGCAAGGCTGTTTTCTGTGCTTGCTCCTTAAATCCTTGTTTAAGCTACAGCAGGACGATGTGCTAGTTTTCTTTTTTGCTGTAATGTAAAGCTTGACAGCTGAGACACTCACTATAAAGGAGGATCTCTTCAGCTAGTTCTTTTGCAATCAAAGCTTGGGAAGGAGAGGGGAAAAAATAAAGCTTTCTGGAAAGAGAGGAAGTTGCAGCCTAAACCTGCTAAAACAAAGGAGTGCATAATGCATTGCTTAAACTGTAAATCCCAGCAAATATCTTTTCAGAATTTGCTCTGGGAATGATGCTTGGCAGCAAATCATGGTTGAAGACAGGGCTATTTTTGGCCCAGTTAGGATTTCCCTTGGTTTTGTAGCCAAGTGCAAAACCACCATCCAGCTGTATTGCTAGATATAGCACTGACCTTTTTACCTTATTGGACCACAGTTGGACTCTTAATTGAAATTGCACTATAATTACACCTTATGTCTCAATGGACACTTGCCTGTCTCATAAAACCAGCACAACATATTGGAACAATCTGTTCTCAAGTGATACAGAGCAGACTCTGAGGAACCACTGTCTCTCATCTCTGCTGGTGGTGGTGACTGCTCCAGGACAGCATGGCTAAAGCTGCTGTCGAAGGAGGTGTTCACTGGGGTCTAAGGGGCTGGTGAGGTGGTGGCTGCTTTCAAGGGGGTTGACTCCCCCTCTTAACTGACCATCCAAAACATTCCCACGAAGCAGAAGTGAAAGGTCATTGGAAAAAACTTCTTTGAAATCTCACGGCAAGAGGAAGATACATCTGTGGAAATCGGGTGCTGCTCCAAGTCTGCTGTGCCATCTGCACAGCTCTGCAGAGCAGTGTGCCCTGCTTGTGTCAACACACCTTGACACTGCCTTCAGGACTGCAATATTTGTCCTGGCTGTATTTCAGTCCTGTAATACAAAAAGTACCTGCTCCACTGACCTCTCAATTACAGAATGGGTCAGCCTGGAAGGGACCACAGTGGGTCATCAGAAGATCCAACTTTCCTGTTCAAGCAGGATTGTCCTAGAGCACACGACACAGGATTGTGTCCAGGTAGTTCTTGAATATCTCCTGTGAGGGAGACTCCACAACCTCTTGGGACAATCTGTTTCAGTGCTGGTCACCTTCCTCCCCTGCAAAGGCATCCTAAAGGACAAAAGGAGGTTGTTATACGTTTGGCTAAATTTCTGATTTGGGCAATTAGAATGTCAGGAGCATGAAGACATAAATGTGCTGTTTGGTTTAGCATGTTTATTTTTTTTTTCCTGTCATTCTGATGCTTTCCTGGTTGAAATACAATGCAATTTACACCTCAGTAAGGCTCAGCAAACTTTGTGCTAAGGAATACAGTGATGTCTATATGGAGAATCACTCAAACATTGTACCTTAATGCTCTGCCCAGGAAGGATGCAGGAGAATTTTGTAACAATGTTTGCAGACCTGCCAGCAGGGAGTGGGAGAGACCTGCCTGAATTTGAAGATCAGCTGTGAGTAGGATACTGCTTTCCACCTAGCAAGTGAGTAAAACATAGCTCCTCTGCGCAGCTGAAATATCTGCAAAACAATGATACAGAAAAGAAATGCTGCAGCAGCAAGCCAGTTCTGCAGTAGTTTTTTGGCATATGATGTATGCAAAAATTTAGGGCTATTATTCTTCCTGAACTCTGTGCAAGCTACCTTTAATGGTTTCAAGTAACGGGAAATCTGTTACTTTTTCCTGGACTCCTCCTTGGTCTAGGAGCCATTTCTTCCGATCAATCTCCATGAATTTTCCTTTGGTCAGATTCATACAATTTTACCTCCTCTGGCCTTTCTTTCTCTGCCTCCTCCTCTTTGCTTTATACATGTCTATGAGAGCTGTACAAAGTCTGTCCCTCTAGGATAGTTACCTGTCCTAAGAGGAATTTGTCAATGCTGAAGATAGGCATTTTTATCATGATGGATAACCTTATGGAGACAAAGTGAAATGTGGAGTCTCGAGGACTTGCCTGTAAAGTTGGGTAATTGGTTGCATATGAGGCAGGTTAATCACTGTCATAATCTTGTGTGTTGAATGTACAGGAGGAGGGCTGCATGGTGGTTTGGGGCTGTTCAGAGGGGATGTGCAGAGTCGAGAAGGTGCACACAAGATCAGTGTGGCCAAATGGTGAATGCTGGTTAAAACCTAGGAACACAGTGTAACATTGTGCAAATCATGTCCTCAAACATCAGCCTTCTCTCAAGATGGCATGGCACTGACAGTCAGGGAGATGTGTGCCATTAGTGTTATTCTGGCAGGAGTGTGAAGGAGCTGTGCTGAACCCACTTTGGGTGGGAACCCAAAACCAGGTAGAATTTGGTGCTTGATTTCTCATCATAGCTGCTAGTGGTCTTTCGCTCTGTGCCTTGCTGTTTCGCCTGTAAAGTGGGGGTAATGGTGCCCTACCTTCACAGGAGTTTGTTAAATGTCATGTTTGTGGGGCACTGAGACTGAGGAATGGTGAGCAGGATACATTAACAGAGGTGAAAGTAATAGCATTGTGCAGACAGCACGGCTTAGGAGCTCATGCTGAGCATCAAGGGGGAAGAAAATTGCTGTTAAATGAGTTTTACCTTTCCTGTGTGCTCATGTTTTGTGGAGCAATAGTCCGTGACCTGTGTTTTAATGCTGACTACAGTGGATGCTTTTCTCTGCTGTTGTAAGGACGATTTTGGGTCTTCTTGATCATTTTAGCTCAAGTGTGCCTGGGTATATAAGTGCTGTGTGATGAAGCATATAAGGAGGATACTGGGGAGCTGGGAGACACAGCTGATGCTCTCTGCACATTGGCTGTTCCAGGCATTTTTCCTCTTCAGCTGGGCTGCAACAAGTCAGACTATCTGGGTGAACATAGGGATGAAGGGACCAAGAGTAAACAATTTAAGAAATGGCAAGCCCAGAATGATGGATGTTATTTCTATCCAGTGAACCTGAGGAGCCTGATAGCAAACTGTTTTGCCCATTGATGGAAATAGTTTCCCTGAGAAACCATTTGCAATTACCTGTTAATTGTCTTCCTTCAGCTCCTGTCATGCCATCTGGAAATCAGCAAAGCCTGGCTATTAACTGCTGGCTTCTCAGCTCAGCAGGAAGACTGGGCTGCTGATTTGCTAATCAGAGGATCAGGCAGTCGCTGCTGCTCCTCTTGTCTGGGCTTGCAGTGTGAAATACACCACGATTATGGTCGAGGGCAAGATTACGGTGTGGGGCACTCCACATTTGCCCACCTATCATGAAGAGTTGGCTGTGAACACAACTCAAGTGAAGTAAGCAGGGGTTGGTTCCTCCCCTGTTCCCAGACAGGATAATTTCTGCTTGGGATTGTCCAAGATGCTTGGGGAACATGCTACTCTGCTCCCACAGCAGGTTGATACAGAACTTCCACTTCATGCAGTTTGAAAGGTCCAGGTAGAGCTTTCCCATCAAGAGGATTAATTTATCTTGGATTTTCTTGTGCCCATAGAGAAGACAAAGGAGTTCAGAGTTTTCAGTAGCAAAGAAAACCTTGCAGCAAAAAACTGCACAATCACGCTGCAAACTTACACATTATTTTTCCTGGGAGTTCTGTGTGAGCACAAGCAAATGAACAATGTGAACTTTTTTAGACAAGATATTTGTAAGCTGTGCATTCCCAGGGAAAACAAGGATGGCTCTTCCATGTGTGAGTGATTTGAGCGCCTTGTCTGATGGGCCCACAAACTTCCGCTACGAAAGAATTTGGCAGGAGACCACACAGGATAAACTTCAGGCAGAAATCATCTACTGGAGGGGAAAAGGACTCAAAACTCAGGACCTCTGGTGGGAAAAATAGTTGGAATTGTAACAGGATAGTGACTGCTCTTCCAGTTCAACCACTCCACAACAAAACTGACACGAAGGAATAATCCCCTCTGCCTTGTTCACAGCATTGAGCAGCGACACCAAAGGCTGACCAGTGTTTAGGGCAATAGTCATGCAGAAATCCCTTTCCTCTTAACTGACATAATGTCAGACTGGCTTCCTCCACAGACACTTGGATCATGTTGATCATGGTCAGATCATGACCATAGGAACAGGAAAACACCATATTAGAAAAAAACCTTTATCACCTTTTTTGTATGAAGCCAGGCATTTTTCTGTTGTCAGAAGCGTTGCAAGTGTTTCAGTGACAGGCTTATACAACTCAGCTTTTGTTCAATTAAAAAAACCTTGCTTAGCTGCAAAGCTGGTGCGTATTGTAACTAAAAATTCATAAGGAAGATGAAGAATAAATCTGCCTTCCTCCTGACTAATATGAGCATTTGCAAATGGAAAGGAGCATTGTTAACCTTGCACCTTTGCTAAAATGAATCAGCCATCTGGAGCTCAGTTTTCTCTTCAAAAATAATTACTGGGGGAAAAAAAAGGCTGCAGTTGTTGCCTTATCTTTATTTTCCTTCTGAAGTTTGAGAAAACTTGTCTGGGACAAATTTTCTAGCTTTTTATAATTTAACAATGGCTGGAAACATAGAACAAAAATTGGTTCTCTCTGATGTTTCCAACACGCAGACTGGTGTTCAGTGCCCACAACCCTGTCCACAGCAGCACCACGGTCCCTGTTCGCACTGATGCAAACCCTTCTCATCTTCCCCTCTGAAAGTGTCCTTGCTGTGAGGCTGCCCCTGTGCCGTGGCTGCCTGGTGGGGTAGGAGCTGCTTGGGTGCTTTATTATGTTTTATTTCAGTAAATAGTGAGGCTAAAACCAAAATCCAGGATTCCCTCTTCCTTTTCTTAGCACTTACTCTGGATACTAAGTCTTGCATGGATAAAAAGTCTTGAAGAGGTAGAATAAAAATCACAAGATTTGACAATGCCAAACTAATTTCTTCTCAGATTTGGCCTATGCTTCAGGTTTTTGAAGAATAGCTTTTATCATCCTTCCCAAGAGTGTACTTCAAAACAAATAAATATTTTTCCACCAATGTTTACAATCAGAAGGGGCAGCCAGAAAATTTGCAAGCAGTGAAAAATAAATTGGTCAGTAGGTATCTTTGCCAACAGGGAAGCAGAGGAAAATAAACAGCATTTACTATGGAAATATATTTTATTTGAAAGGTGTTGTCCAGTCCAGACTCTTGAAGACTTATCACCAGTGTTGAGGTGTCCTGGCTTATATCTCTGATTTATGTCTGAACTTGTTCACATTCATCCAAGTGTTGAGAAATGGCCAGTTTAACAAACAAAGCCTTTTATTCATAGCTATACAGGGTTCATATTGCAGCTTTGTGTACAGATAATTACATTGTGTATCTTGACATTACCATTTTTCATGTTTGCTAATAGTTGCTGTTTGCCAACAATTAGTGTCTTTCTGGGACTTAACTGCAGGCAGTTGCTTTCTTTGTAATCATATTTGATTCAGCGAAGCACTTTTATTCTGATTTTGAGCATAGGAGACCAGTGATTGACTCCAGGGGTCTGCCTTAAACTTTGAGTAGGTCCGTGTGGTTTGCTGGACCATGGACTCATCAGGAAGACATCTCCAGGTCAAACAGTCCTGAATAATTAAAATATCATTGGGAGATCAAAAAATGAAAGGTGAATCAGTCCAGTAGGATCTTTGGGGCTGCAGTTTGGCTGTACTGGTGCCCTCAGCTGTCTGAGATAAGATGCTCAGCTCCTGCAGGCCCAGCTCTGTGTACCAGGTTTTGCTGGTCAGGCAGCAAAGAGGTCATCTCACAGGTACAGATGTGAGAATTTACCTTCAGACTTGGTGCCTGCCCCAAAGAGATCCATAAGATCAGCAGGGAGGCATTAAACTTGGTGAATGGCCTCAGTCTGGTAAAACCAGATGAGGCTCCTGGTCGGCTATTCTGTTCACAGTTCAGCCCCATGGCATTCGACATGTGCAACTCTAGCTTGGGATTCAAACAGGCATTTGTGATGTTCCAAGAGTGCCACTTACCTTCCAAGTGCCTTGCAAACATTATTAGCTCACAAGACCTTTGAGGTACAAGAAACTTGTTTTTACAGACAGAATTTGTTTTTCTTTGCATGCATGAGGAGAGCGGAGATCCCTTTAGCCCTGATGCAATGAAGAGGGGGCCATTTTGTGTTATTTGCTATTGTTCATTATTTTCCACTTCTTTTATTTGGATAAAATTTACTTCACTGGAAAATTCAAGTCTCATCACTGCCAAGCCAGGCGTCCACGTTTCATGCCCTTCATAAAGTGTGAGGTAAAATCCCTTTTCATATCTGTCAAAGCATACCGTGTTGCATCTTTAAATCGTGGGTGTATCTTTAAATCGGGGGTGCTGTGCAGCTCATTATTCCCTTCTGGTGCCCAAAGATGGCTGGGTAGGTTGTGGCAACGTCAGCAAGGAGAGGTGCAGACACACCATGATGTGCTCAAGAATACATAGAGATGTCTGTCTAGATGGAGTGGAGGAGGTAGCTGGTAAGCCAGGACAGGCTCCCTTGTGCTCAAGGGGTCTCAAGAAAAAACTGTGTGGCTCCCATCAGCCAGTACACAGGGAAAGTGAATCCCTGTCACCATGGGGCCAAAACAAGATAGTAAATCTTTCAGAGAAGAGGGGAACTCTGGTTTAGAAGTAAATACAGGAAGAACTTCTACATTATTTTATGCATGTCATATATTAGAGAACAGCATATTTACTTGGAAAGAAACAGGCATCTGTGCAAAGACCCCCCTCTTTCCCTGGTCAGTTGAATTTCCATCACTTCAGTCAATGTATTCTGCCTCCCTGCCTGTAGGAGAGAAAAAAGGCAGTGAGAAGGGCAAATACTTGGAACCTCTCCTCTTTTTCAATTGCTTCCTGCAAATGCAGCACTGGGCCTTGTCGCTGGGGAGGATAGTTCTGGGAGTACAGCAACTCATCAGAAAATCTTGTCAGCTTTCCATCAAACCTCATCATGTTTTCCCACCAGCCTGTAGGAGGATCTGGCAGACAGGTAACATTGATTGCTGGCTCAAAGATCATAACACAGGCAAATAAAAAATTTTGAAGTAAATCAGAGCATCGTGGTTTATGACCCAACCATGGACTTCAAATGCATGCAAAAATCTTGAAAACCTCCCTTTGTTGCTGGCAATGATTCTGCAGCTGCTTTAGAAATGTTCCTACTCTGCTTATTTATCTGCTGTATCTAGGATGGGAATTTTGTCTTATCACCTTGCCTTACATGGTGTGCAAGCAGAAGAGCTGCCTTGTCAAGAAAGAACTATTATTTTTGCCCTTCTGGGGACATGAGGGAAAATTAAGTGCATCTTTTTCTTGTAGGTGAGCTCTCAAGAAAGTGATGAGACACTGAACTGGGAGTTTAACTTCTATTGCAAAGAAATGCATGCCTGTGTTTGGTATTTGACTGTCTTAATAAGATGGTTTAATTTATTTGGTTAACCTGAGCTCCTTGGGCCATTGTCTTGATTGTGTGTGGCATCAATCAAGTAAATCAAATGTGTTATATAGAATAATTTTGACTGAGGTTTTGGATCTATGCTATGCAAGGAGAATATTTGGGTAGCATTAAGTACAGTTTAAGCTCAGTTTGTGCTCACTGTGTGCCATAAACTGATCAGACATGTTCATCAAGTACCTAGCACTCCAAAAACATCATTGTAAATGAAAGGAGTTTTGCATAAATGTGAAAAGTAGTTAATTTGGTAACAGCCTAGTCACCACATTCACATAACTTACCCTATTTCTGCATAACTCTGTCATGCTGAGCTGAGAGAGAAGCTGGTTTGGCAGGACAATCTGCAGGATGGCCATTACTGGAGGGTAAATATGAGCTGTCCTTTCCTCACAGCGAAAAGAATGTGAATGGTCGACTTGTCATATGCATGAGTATCACAGGAATCTCTCCTACTGACCAGCAGTTGAAAATCATTCTGCAGAGACAAAAGTAAGATTCTGACAGCCTTGACTAGGAGAGGTTTGTTGGACTAGCCATGTAACGATACTCTGGAAATTCCTTTCAACAAGAACAACTCAGTGGTCTAGGTTGTATTGCTGACAGAATATTTGGAGCTCTTGGTCAGTGGGGAAATGATTAAAATGTTTTAAAGGTGTTTTTTTGTATTGGTTACTCACAAATGAAATACAGATGTAAAACTGCTTGAGCTATAAATCTGGCCTCAATCATTCCTAACATTTCAACATCATACTGTGCAAAATGGCCTCCACTTAAGTAATTTCCAAATGACTGAACTTCACATTTTTCTTCTGTTATTGTCATCAACCTTACCAGATGTCATAATCAAGGAAGAGCCACTAATGAGAAGCTGCTGTCAAATTTGGCATGTCTCAGTCACATCCATGTGAATACCTGGAGAACAGACTGAGCATCTACAACAGCCAATGTGAAACAAAAACAAAACTAAGAATGAGAGCATAGATCTGAGCTGCTCTTTCAAACCACTCTGTATAATCAAAATAAATAGCCCTGTCAGTGTATACAAAGCAATAACCTGACTCATGAACAAGATGAACCTTTCCAGTCTTGTGGCTCCACTATTGTACTCTACAACTGGACCTAGAAACACAGATGTCTCCTGCGCCCTGGTGAGCATGACAAGCAGTTACTATTTTGTAATCAACACAAGCTTGTTATTTATATTCATACAGCTCAGGTACACCACTGATAGGTAAAAAGTTACAAATATCTTAGTGGTCCATTAGGTCTTTTTTAAGATTGTATATATCAAGATGGCAAAGAATGATAAAATTAGATTGTTCTCTTGCTGCAAATACTGCAGTCACTGGCTGAGTCTTTCCATAGTTAACTCTTTCTTACACAGAACAGACAGTTTCCAGATATTTGCATTGCTTAGCACATGTGTTTACATATTTCCTCAACCAGCCAGATTTTCTCACTGATTGAATCTGAGAAAACCTATGGAGAGAGAATATGGAGAACAAAATGTGTGCAACATACTTCTCTTGATGTATGTTTTCATCCCAGCTGTTCCTGTAATAGAGATGTCTGAGAGAATTTTGGACATGATGAACTGTGACCTTCAGTGAACAATGGCCCATCCCCAATACACAGAGCTAAACTTTCTCAGACTAAGGACTGTCCTCATCCTCCCTACAGCGTGTAAGTTTCCTTTATGTGGAACTTTATGACAGAAGAAGCCAAGATCCAGGTCTGAACATTCAAATATCTTGGACAAAATCTAACTCCAGGGCCCCTGTGGCTGCACTTTATGATTGTACAGAGAAGTGGTTGCAAAGCTGAAACCTGTTTGTAAACAATTTGTTGAATGAGAAGCTAAGTTACCATCTGGTCTCTGCACAGCTTTCCCTTTTTGCTATTTTGCAAGTTCTTGCACGTGGAGAAGTCTGTATTGTTGATGCAGAGTGATTTTTGATCCCATGGTCAACATGCATTTAGCTAAGAAATAGACTTTGGTTTGCTATTTAACTTTGAAACAAAGGTAATGCATTTAAGTCAGGTAGTCACGATCAGAAATCATGGCATGTGCCCTGAATTAACAGGCACAGAGACTAAGCAGTAACTGTGTACACTGGGTAAACACGTGTTAAGAACAGTTTGGGAAGCACTTGGTGCTCTGGTCCCTTGGGAAAAGCTATATTTGGCTCTATTAAATGAAAAGAGGGATAAATCCCCACAATCTGCCCAGAGGAAATTTGTAAACAGAGGGCTGGAGAAAAACTATATTGAAAAATTGTTCACTGGTCCTAATGATTTAACGAATACAGTATGGATATTTCAGTAATGGAGAGGATGATGGGATGTGTGCTAGAGAAGGCTGGATTGAATCCAGACCTCTAGGATGATTTTCTGTGACAGTTTGGTTAATTATAAGAACCACATGAAAAAAGGCACATAAACTTCATCCTGTTCTGTTTTAAAACTTTCCCCAGAGCATGAGTCCTTCTTTAAAGGTTACCCTCTGATATGTAACACGTCCCGTGTTGTTTTGCTAAGCTATGACTCTGTAATAAGTGTTTGAAATTTACAGCTTCAGTAAGTCATAGACTTGAGAAGTGTTTATTTTTTCTCAGTTGTTCTTGCTATGTAATGAATGTAACTCACCGAGTACTCTGACTCCAGCCCTGGACTGTGGCAGCCGCCGTCTTTCCAAGAAATAGCACATTGGCTGCAGCACACTGGTAATACGAGTGAGGCCTTTCTGCCGATTACAGAGTAATAATTTGCAGACTGAGGAGGAGAGGCTACAACCAAAGTCACACAAGGTCATTTCTGGCTGAACTGAAAATAAAGCCCATGTTTTAAAGGCAGCTTAAGAAAATTGCAGCCACTTATCCATATTGGTTTGCAGAAAGAGTCTGTCTGCCTATTTAAATGTGGTGGTTGCAAAATGGGGGGTTCCTTTCCCATAAGTAACTCATTTGTTTCAGTGAGTTAAAATTCTCTATTTGGATAAAGGTCTGTGACTGCTGGCAGTGATTGCGATTAGTACCATGTTGCAAACAGCTCAGGGTTTCTTGCACAATGGGAGCTGCTGTGCATGAAGGATCCTGGATCTTCTTCAGGAGACTTTAGAAGCATATGTTTGTATTTTGAGAAAAAACTGAATGTACTTTATGGGAAAAGGAAACACCACCATTCATATTAGATGTATGTTCTGTAAATGACTAATACTGCAACTAAATCCAAATTAAAACTATGCTTCTGTTCATCAAGACTTATTAGCAAGTGATTACTATTAAGTAGTCGTTTTATTTAGCATTTCCATCATGTTCTTAACAATAGCTGCATAGCATTTATGTAAAGATTTCTTTAGAAAAAGGTCTTGTTAGCTTTTTGCTGTGTGCAGAAGCTCAAGCTCTGTGCCTTGGCCTCCTGTTGCCCCCATGATACCTGCTCTCTGTGCATGGTGGTCTCGGGGTGGGTTCTCTCAGTTGCTGTCCCAGGCAAGCAGTGATTGCCCCATGCTGTTGTGGTTTCTCCTGGGTTGTTGTGGTTGCCCCTGGGCTGTTGTGGTTGCCCCTGGGCAGGCTGGCAAAAGCCTGTGCCATGCTGGGGGTGGCAGTGGGGCTCAGCAGTGCTGCCTACAAACTGGAGCACAGCTCCAGCTCTAACAGCCATTTCTTAGCTGCCGCTATCTTTGCTAACATTTTGCTGTTTGAGCTGAAGCTCTTTTGCTGGTGCCTGCTTCAGACCAACATGTGCATTTTTCTTAATTTGATAAAAGTAACGTGAGGTTGATTTTCTTTTGTTTAGATAGAGGAAGTTTGCAGTTCTGCCTGTGTTCAAGGGAGGCAGGTCACTGGTTCGTTTTTACTGGCATTAGTTGTGAGGTATTTTATTCTCCTTTTCATTGTTATTCCTTTGATATTCTCAGTCTGGGCTGGACTTCCTCATTGGTGAGTCAGCTTCTTTTCTGGTTGTTCCTCCTCCATAGCATTTCTCATGCTACTCACACGCATGAACATTGCTCAAAGGTGACCAAGTGTCCCAGTCCCCAGCTGCAACAAACACTGATGGTGTGGTCAAGGCTCTTGAGACTCTTTTCAGCCTTTGCCATAGAGAGTATCAAACTTGGTGTTCTCTATCTAGCAGGGCTCTCAAAGGAGTAAGGATGGAAGTACATCCTGCCTTTTTTTTTTCAGTGCAAAACACCATGGGAGAGCTTTGAGGCAGTAGTGATGGCTTGTTGTGATGGCCCAAGAGGAACCAGATCAAGTGCTGATGCTTTTGCCTGCTGCTGAGCTTTCACAAAGCCCCGTGTGCAGGTGGGTCCTTTCCACAGACACATCTCATATCTCCCTGTACTGGCACCACACAGGTTTACATCAAGGTTAGAGCAAACCTTAGATAGCATCAGTGAATCCCTTTTAGAAGTGCATTGAGGCAACTGTGAGCATGAGCCTCTGAAAATGCAATGGAGGCTTCATATAATTACTGTGTGTCCACAGCCTGTAGACATCTGCCTTTGTAGTGATGTCAGGCAGAAAAAAAATGACCAGGGCATTTTCACCACAGTGGCTCCACTATATTTCCTATAAGAGGATTGAAACTGCCTGCTTGGGGTTTGGCAGCAGCCTGAACTGAGAACTACTGGCCACACAGGCTATGGGACACATGGACCAGGGTCACAGGATCTGCCATTACTCAGGGCTCAGGGAATAATCTCACAGGCTGCATTTCAGTGTAATTTATTTCCTTTCAAAAATATTCCTTTTTCAAGGCTTTACTGGAACATAAAATGTAGCCCTTAGGAGGTGGAGACTCCTTGAGGCTTGCTGATTGGATTAAAATATAATGATTTCCTGTTCTCTTCAAATCATTTGGTACCCAGTTGGGGGTGCTGCAGAGAGGATGCACTCCCCTTGTCCAGGAGCCAAATAGGATTTCTCTTCATTCAGCAAAATGGAAAAGAAAAATAGAGAATAATACATTAGGGACTTATATGCTGTTGTGTAAACAATTGCTTGGCATCAGAGCAAAGCCAAGTAACCCCACCAGCTCTCATTCACAGCCCAGCAGCAGCAGGAGGGTCAGGTTCATTACATGGGGGACTCTGCTCAAGCACAGGCTCCAGTCCAGCAGGGAGATGTCAAGGAGTGAAGGCAATGGAATCAGCTCTGAGTGTAGAAGTTACAATCCGTTAGAGAAGGGAGCTTATAACATCCTGCAATGAGTGAAGCGAGACTGGGGCTGAAGGATGAAAGAAATTGGGGTGGAGGATTTTCTGGCTTTTGAGGTTTTATGAACCTTGCAAACTGTTTTATGGGTTCACAAAGCTAGTTGAGACTGCGAAGCTTTTTTTTTTTTTTTTTTGTAATTTAAATCCTTTTCTTTCCAGGGCCATCCAGGTTACCAATAAAAATAATGTCAAACAAGGAAGTAAATCTGAGTCTGTTCTGCAAAGACTAGAACATCCCATCAGAGACAGCTGAGCCACAGAGAAAAAGCACACTATCTTTATTCACTGAATGGTGAAAAAATGGCTGCATATGCTGGCTGTGATTTGTTCCTAGTCTCATATTTATTTTCAGTAACTTTCACTCTTTTCTGTGTTGTATTTGGTTTTGGTTGGGTTTTTTTGGTTTTTTTCTTTTTTTTACTTTGGTTTCATAAGGAAGCAAAAGTTATGAAATAAAATCTATTTGTACGTGTATGAGTGTCTTTCAATCTCACTCATCCGGTGCTCTTATTGTGGCAACTAATTTCACCCAAATTTACCAGAAAGGCACAGTTCTCAATGGTAATTGTGTTCCAACACGTTTTGTGAAAATAAGTGCCTGAAGAGAGGGGCAAGACCTTGTTAATGTTTGGAGCAAGGGGCAAAACTTCAGGGAGTTGAATTCATTAGAAATTACAAACATACCCCCCACAAAAAAAAAAAAGCGGGGGGGGAGAGGGCTCAGGAGAAATTCACTGTGCTGCCGCTTCAGAAAAAGCTTACAACTACCATGAGACTGAAAGCCTTATGAGACTGTGTTGTTAACTCATGGACCTCTCTGTGTTTCTGCTTTGCTGAATGTCTCTGTAAAGCAGTATGTAACCTATAACATCTGAGAACAAATCAAACTGACAATTCAAGCAGCAGTGAAACTAGATCAGCCTGTTTGTTATTCCATGGCTAGTCATGAGAGAAACGTGGAGCTTGTTTCACAAATTGAAACATCCCAAATTATCAGCAGGCCTGTGACCACTCTGCATTTTTGTTTTTTATTGGCAGTTACTGAAGCCAAACAGAACCAGACCAAGTCTGTTACTTCATCCCTGTTGGCTGGAAATGTCGCTGCGGTCTGATTGTGCTCCTGGAAATATCAGACGTGGCTTTGCATCGGAGGATCTTGGACCCAGAGACAATGATTTGTGAGTTGATCCTACTACTTGTGGGAGGAACTCCTTTTGAAATCTACTGCTTGCTCTGGACTCTAAAAGACAGGCATATGTGAAAGGAACAGTGATGCAAATGTTCTGGAGTTAGCTCTGGATAATGTTGTTTTCGTGTCCAAATTTCCATATAATCCCTGCAATTTCAATAGTAAGTTTAGGAAGAAGAAGAAAAAACTAAAATATGTAAATAGTTTTAAAAAGCATGGAGAGTGGCTCCCTTCTGGTCAACATATCTGTCCTGCACAAGCTGTCAGATATTCCAGGATAATGAGTGAGTGCTCCTCCAGTCCCCAAAGAGCAGCTTTGCTTGCTGACAAGGCAGCAATAACCAGGCTGGGGCAGTAAGTGGTGTATTTTCCACAGCTTCTCTTTAATTCATCCTGAATTTTTCATCCCTTAAACTCTTGTGTTCATGGCAAGCACTGTCCTGGTCACATATCAATATTGCTACCAGATAAGTACTTTGATGACCAAAAGGCAGGTGCCCAAATGTGTGTTTAGTGAAAGTCATTTCAGAGGTGAAATTTGGGATTATCTCCCATACGCAGTTCTTAGGGAGAATATGATTGTTTTGGGAAATGCACAGAGAAGCCCTGTAAATGCTCTGCCCTCCTGAATCCTGCCATAAAGTGGTGCATGCAGCCAGTCACTGGGGATTCAGAGCTGTGTGTCTGACCAGCTTGTAAAACCTGACTTGGCTGTTGATATTTTACCACTGTTGGAGGTACCTGCCTGAGGCCATGGTGCTCTGCAGGACCCTGCCCACAGAAGGACCCTGCCTGTGTCAATTCACAGCCTCAATAAAAACATGTTTGGGAGAGAAAACAGGAGTCACTCTCTCTTTGCCTTTGAACCAGTTTTCTTGTACATGGCTTGATGAAAAATTCAATGGCTCAGGAAAGACTATGCTGCAGTATCAAGGATGCTTTGTCTCATGGGTGCTAGAAGTGAAGCCCTTTCCTTTTGAGAACTCCTGTTTGCAGTAGTTTACTCATAAAAAGTGTAAAATCTACTGTTGAAGCATTTTGTTTTGCAAACCATGAGATCTGACTTTGTCCCTAGTACCCTCCAACCATCATCCATCAGTTGGTTTGGGGCCAGGGGTGCTCTGGCTCTGTCCTGATGCCCTCAGTCATCTTCGTGCTGCCCAGAGCCAGAGGAGCTCCAGGCTGTGGTGTGTTGTGGCCATATGGCTTTTGCCTTTGGACAGAGACTGAAATGTCTCCTTGAAAACCGTATCAGGGAAAACAGCCTGCTTTTTGGTGTGAATTGATTCCTGAATAACGCTACAAGACCCTAGTTAGAGGGGGTCAGGCAATTGGTTTCCCATTTGGCTGAGTAAAGATGGTAGATAGGTAGTGTTGCAAGCACAGGTCATGATTGTGTGCTGTTCCAGCCAAAACTGCAAAAAACAGCTGTCAACAAGATCAGCAAGGGAGGATTTTGCTGCTTTGTCGCTCAGGCCATTTTGGGGGAAGGAGGAGTGAAGAAGCTGGGCTTGATCCATTGCAGGCTACCTGCATTCTTTTTCCAGGCTGGGTGCTTCACATGCAATTCCCTTGCGCTCTCTTATCAGCAGTGGAAAGGTGTTTTATTACTGGGCTGCTGCTGGCTGTTCACCAAGCACCCCTGAGACAGGAATCGTCACTCAAGCTAAATTAAAGAGTGCTTGAGTACCCAAAGGGGAAGGAAAAACAAACTGTCAGGAATTGAATCCAGAACACCTGACATTCAAAGCTGCCTGCTCGAAATCAGCCTTTTCCCCCTCCCCTAAGCAAGCACCCCTCTTGCAGATGAAACCTGGGTTTCCAGAGCTGTCCAAAGGAGTTAGGCACCCATCTTCTTTAGAGTGAGTTGCCTAATGTCAGAACTCAGGATTTCTGCAATTTCCCCTCGCCATCACTAGCTCTTGGTATGCCCTTCGGTGCATAAGTTAACTTGCATTAAGTATCCTACTCCATGCAGTAATCCCCCCTCACAGCTCAGTGATGCTGCAGGCTGTGGAGATGTGCAAGGCCATGAGAGCTTCCCCACCCCACCCCACCTTCCACTCAAGAGGCTGTGCTAGCACAGTGCTGGTGCACAGGCTCTGCTGTGTTTGCCATATGAGATCCCCAAGAGCAACTGGGGTGAGATACTGAGGAGCTGTGGCTCCCATCATTTGCACACCAGCCCCATACACAGCCTAGAGCAGGGCAGGGGCTGCCTTCTCTCAGGCACGATGGTTTGAAGCTGCCCTCAACATGAATGTAACACAGGGATTTTGTTTTGTGGGAATTGTAATCTTCAGCTTCCGCTTCCCTTTGGGATGAGAATGTACGGACCTGGCAAGGAAGTAGACAGTTTGGCAGCTCAGTAAGACTTGGCTGTGAATGGAAACAGATTGCATGGTCTGCACCAAGGTTCAGGCTGGGGAGGGATGGGGTCTGTCCATGCACCAGTGGTCTGGGAGTTTGGTGGGGCAGACAGACAAAATAGTGTGGGATGCCTGTAGCACTGAAAAGTCTTGGACATCTTATATGCTGCCTGTTGTAACTCCACCAGAGCTTACATTTATCCTCTCATGGGGAAGGAACAGTCAAGTTCCCTCAAGCTGTTGTTTTGCCTCATCTCATTATGTGAAGCTGGTACCTTGCCAGGAGCAGGTCTGTGTGTATCAGGGAAGAAGCATTTTCTCAAGGAGAAAATATTTAAATCTTTGATGTATTTTCCCACAATTTTGAATTTTAGGATAATTCTCTACTATATATATACTATAATACTGTAATATATATAGGAGTATGTGGATGGTCTATGGAGGGAATTTATCAACATCTCTGGTGAGGGAGCAGGATGGGCCCCTGCCGAATTCCCTGCCATCAGAGAGCATCTGTGGCAGGTAGAGGTATCCCACCCTCCGTTCAAAAATGTCATACCCCCAGGCATTATCTATCCCAAGACTTTGAGGCAACTATTTAAAAACCTGTGTCTTTGAATCACTTGTCCTTGATAAACCCCAGCAATTTCCTTAGTTAAACCAGCCCTGACTTTGACCCACATCTTTGAACCACAAGAAACACCAGCTGACATCTGTCTGCAGCATGCAAATAGCCTGGAAATGGGAAACCCCAGTGCCTTTGGATGGGTTGGCTAGTTGCTTTTCCCTCCTGGAGGCACAAGACCCCTTTGCTGGTGGTGGTGTGTGCCCTGAGGCTGTGATGGAGCTTTATGAATGCTGGCTATCAGGCTTTCTGTGCATTTGCTGAGCAGCTTATTAGAACAGGATGAATATCTGGGGACAGCATCGATCCTCATGACAAACTCTCTCTGGACTTGCCCAGAACCATGCTCCCTGTAAGCAGCATTGGGCTCCTGGTATGATTCAAGTCCACACTCAGCCCCTGATCTGTTTTCAATTTGCTGATAATGATGTAGTTTATTTCTCGGTCTGGGTGCGACTGCAAATCAAGTTGGCTCCCTGCAATTGTCTTGTTTGGTCTCTTTCTTCAGGGGTATGCTCCTCTGAGCAGCATTTTGGTCTCACCTGCAAACATTAGTGTGCAGTGAAGGAGGACCAGGAGGGATCATGACAGCTTTCCAATTCCCTGCTAATATGCTTGATTTTGGTGTTTGCAACATGCCAAGTTTGGATCCTGAGCAGAGCTGAAAGGCCTTTGGCAGGGGGATTGGAAAAGGCTGCTGGAACAATTAATGCAGGAATAAAACAAAGGCAAAGGTCAGGAAGATTTTGCTGCATGCATGCAGCAGTTGAATGAAACTGGGAATTGATCTCCAGGGACTGGGGGTAGACACCATTTGAAGTCAAGGGCATCTCTCTCCACCACAGCTGCACACAGGAGAGCTCTACTTTACCCTGTTACTTCTTGCAGGGGTTTGAGCCCCTCTTGGATTTGAGAGATACAGCAAATATGCCTCTATTTCTGCCCCACAAAGGCTGGAAGTAAGGATGGGTTTAGCAGTAGTGCCAGGCCCATAGGACATGCCAGGGTGGAGGAAAAAACAGCATCTTCTCCTACAGGAATGCCCAAGATAGCCAGTTATCCAAATGGCTTGTTGTTGGGCTGTGCAGGGACAAAGCCCTCAGGAAAGGGGATTAAATGATCTGATTGTCACCTGGTATGGACTAAAAGGGTGGTGATTTTTCTCTAATAACAGCACGTGATATATTTCCCCAGTTTTACAGCATCTTGCTTGCTTTTCCCCAGTCTGGGATCCTTGCTTGCTCTAAGATGCTTCTGAGTGTGTTTTTAAATCTCTCTAAACCCACGTGTGTTTTCCCTGTCTCTCCTACTATTGGTAACACCTCTAAATTAAGTTTCATCTGTGAATTTATTTCTTCTCCAAAGAAATTGCTTTCTTCCCCAAAGGATGCAGTGTTTTTACGGTGACAGAATAAATATATGAAGGCAGATTTCAGGAGCGAGTGGAGACTAACAAACTGTGTGGAGTGCTTTGGAGTATCTCCAAGGCTGGAAAAGAAACCTGGATATCTAGGGATGGCTAATTGGCCTGAATGCTCCAGGGACAGGGGGTATCTGAACATTTGAAGACACTCAAATTCCTGTCAGCTCATTATTTCAGAGCAGAACTGAATCCAGAAATTTTAGCAAAGAACCTTATTACTGAACTAAAAAACAGGCTGCAGAAATAGAAATGTAACTCAGTAATAAAGTATTGTAAACAGTTTTTTACTCTGAATGTGGCTTTGGGAGTCCAATAGCTCTGAGAAGCTTGGTATTCAGGGCCAAAATATGGTCTCCTATGGATACAGAAGAAAGTGTGCATTCATATTCATTTGCATGCAAACTATGTATTTATCAGTTTTCATCTGCTAAACACATACTAATCTGATGTGTGCTCAGAAACAAAGGATAGAATTTTATCCCTTGTCCACTTAACCTCTCTAAAGCTGGAGAACCCACAGGTGTTGAGTTTTTCCTGAGGGCTAATGTTAATATGAAAAATCATAGGTTCATAACAATCTTGTACTGCTGGAATGGGCCTGCAGAGATCTCCTCCATCACTCTGCATTTAGGTAGGAGTATTTCTACACAACGTTTTCAGTTCTTTGCTTGACTTCTTATAAAAAACCCTCTAACTATGCTGACAGTCAGAAAGCATTCTTAGTAACCCCTTTAAATCTGCCTTGCTTAAGAGTAAAACTAATTTTTTTCTCTTCCTCTTGGGGAACTCAGAGAGCAATTGATCATCATCTTCCTGACCTTTTAAATGTGAGAAGATTGCTATTACATCTCTCCTTAGCCTTCTCTTTTGTAGACTAAACAAATCTCCTTCCTTCATCTATCCTTTCTGGGCTGTATTTTCAATACCTCGATCTTTCCTATTACTATCCTTTGGACTTTTTCCAGTTCTCTACATCTCCCTTTAACTGCAGTGCCCCAAAATGAATACAGTATTCCAGAAGAGTGAAATCATTGCTCTTGCGTTATATACACATAACACTTGTGATAATATATCTCAGAAGGAAGTTTGTCTTGTTTGCAATGGCATCACACCATTGACTCACTGAGTTTATGACTTGACCATTTTGTGCTGTGCAGTTGCCTGTTCTGTCAGTGGATAGCTCATCATTCTCTCCTCTGTTTCCGCACTTGATTTTTCCTTTTGATGGTAGTACTTTGTACTCGAACTTACCAAATTTCATGCTGGTTAGGACTATATGTCCAATTATCAAGGCCATTTTTCATTCTGATCCTGCCTTTCCGAGGAGTGGCAGCCTCTTTCAATTTGTGATCCTTTGCAGAGTTTAAAAGTGAGTTCTTTTGGCTGGTATTCAGAAAGGACAGAGACGTTCATTCAGAGTGGACTAGGAAAATGGTTGAGATTTATAAAGAGGGGAGAAAACTGTGGGTTTTTTTCACAACCCACTTATATGTGACCACTTAAGCAGCTTCTGGTTGTGGTGTCCTTTCATTTTTGAATTATTAAAATAATTGGCTTTTATTTTTTAGCTGTGTCTTGCAGTTGTACACTAGAGACACCTTGTAAAAAATGTATGAGTACTGATATCTTAATGCTATTTCCTCATAGAGCTATCCTTCCTTTTCTAGTCCCATTTGTAATAGAGATGTATTGACTTTTCAGGCCCCAAATTAGATCAGTTTTCCATATTATTTCTATTTAGGGAAAAGACTTACTCTTTAGTTGAGAAGAAGTTACTGCAAAGGCATTCCCCCACTTGCAAGACAAGAGACTTGGGGACTGTGGTCTGTGGTAAGAACTCCATCTAGATCTGTAACTTGGCAGGCTTTGTTTCCCTTGTCCACTGAAAGTTCATAGGGAGTATCTGCCCCAGAAAAAAAATCTAGTTTCTTGAAATTTTCCCTTTTATATATCACCAGATTTCTTCTTGTGCATCCTCCTAGTATCAGTCCTCCTCTTTTTACTCTCTCGATTCCATAATAATAATGCCTCTTCCTGAGCTGTACATTTAGATAGCAAATGATAATGGAGTTCACAAAAATGGTGGGAAAGTGGGAAGATACTTAACATTAACTGAAGGAAAAGGGATTTCCTTGCTCTCATCCTTACAAATGGCTTGGTGCAAGCAAAGTTTCTCCAGGAAGTCCTGCAAGCAGAATGTGCGGCAGACTCCCATTCCTGCAGCATATTTCCCTGGCAGCGTGCTGACAGATACTACTCTGACCAGCAATTCTAGAAACATCCCTGTCTGTCCAGCTGTCAGAAGACTGCTTGAGTATTTTCAGAAAATCAGATTTAATAGTCTCACCATTTCATCTGTGCAAGGTCGTTAGTCCCCAGGTAACAATTGAGACAGACTGTAATTACCTCCTGTCTGCTGCACTATAAATCCTTAGTTTCACTCACAGGTCTGCACTGGGGCCAGTCTGAAGCTTTCCTGTGATGTGGTGATCAGCTTTGGGGAACAATCATCTCTCCAGTACTTCTAAGAGAGGACGTCTTTTCTCAAGGCTACATCCTCCCACCCAGATTTTGTTTGCCTAGAGACAGTTGCTGGAGAGAGCCCTCTGACCAGGATGTAAGTGTAGCGTAAGGAATACAATAGTCCCTGGGGGCTTTGCTATCTGTGGACTCTATCCTTTCACCTGGATCTTAAGAGTTTGTATTTAGGGACTGCAAAGCCTCCTGAAACAGGCAAGATGGCAGAGCTGGGAACAGCTGCCCTCAGTTCTCTCTCTGTGCAAGAACAAATAAGGCACCTCTCTCAGCTGATCTTGTGTTCTGTGTTTTGCTGCTTATCTTGGCTGGTTTTGCCTTCTCAAAGAATGATGGTGTTTGCTAGGCTTGGCTGTTAAGTGAAGACAGTGCAGAATGGTGTTGCCTTTGCCGCTCTTGGTTCAAGGATGTCTTGGCTCATGCATGACTGAGAAAGCTCACGGTGCCCCAGTCAGCTCATCCTCTCTTCCAGGGCAGAGCAATGCAGGAAAATTCCTCTTCCTGCCAAGGACCATCCAGACTGGGACTTGTATGTGACAAACAATTGTTACCTGCTCTCCATAATCACTACAAACCACAAGCATTTGGAGGCACCTAGAGCTGGGGTAGCCTGTTGTACAAATCAAGATGAGTTACAAGGATGTCAGGATGATCTCTGTACAAAATAAGGAGAAAGAAACAGACTGAGAAATACTGGACAAATGAAAAAAGGGAGCAATCAAGGAGAAAAGCTAGTTCTGGGCAGGGATACTTGGCTTGGCTCTCTTCCCTGAAGGCTTGTTCCATTAACGTTTGGATATTCAGCAAAAGCTGTCTTTGCAGGGGTAAAGAGATAAGCAGAAATGTTTAGTTTAAAAGTAGCAGAGTTCCAGGTTTCAAGTGCATTCTGGCTTGTTTCCTCCTCCTCCCTCAATGAAATACTCTGGCTTTTCTGTAGCAAAATATGTGAGTGAGCCTGGGACATGCCTGGGCTCCCTATGCACATGTGGTTCTGCTCCCCTCTTCTGATTTCATCCAGATGTCTTTTTTTATTATTATTATTAAACTGTGCTGCTATTAATAACTTGGAAGTAGGATTGCTCCTCTAAACAGCAACTGGATAAATCCCCAGAACTTCATTTATTCTTCATTTAATGCTGGATGTTTCTTTCAGCTATCTACCACCCCAGTACTAAAAGATGCATTCTTCAAAATAGGATGATATGAACCTTTCCTTTGCACCTCTGAGCTGACACCTGAAGGCTGCTGTCATAGTAGTGGTTATACTGAGTGCTACGTATTGTTATGAAAAAGTCACTGAGAGCCAAACCCTCACAGGTGTGTTGGCTGGCTGGTGGGGCCAGGCACGTGAAATCAATGTGATGATTTGGCTGAGCTGAGGTCAGAGCATTCACCATCTCACAAAAATGAACACAGTCGGTAATTACCCATAGTTTGCAGTATGCACGCAGGAATTTGACTTCACTCAGCATGCAGAGGTCCATTGTCAGGTCCTCAGCAGACGCAGCACATAGGCTTACATGTTTCTTCTCAAATACCAGTTTCACTGACTGCAAAAGGCTGCTGCTGAGTTTATATTGCAAGTTTCAGAGAATGTCTGGAGGGATGCCATCTCTTTGAAAGAGACATTCACTGTCCACAGAAGTTTTGCTGTAAAGGAATCATGCTGGGTTTGCTGCCTTGCCTGGCACCTTTGTCTGAAGTTGTGAAGGGCAGGAGCCTGTAAATGGCAGTCTGTCTTTGTGGGTGAGACCTCTCCATGTCAGATGTGAGACAAGTCTGATGTTTAGCATTGGCTACACTACTGTTTTCAAACTTTGGAAGTATTTTTAGACACTTAAACTGGTGGCCCTACCATTGAGTTCTGTGGAGCATCTGCAATTCCCTTTGACTATAGGTAGGAATGCTGAAGTTTGGGGGGCTACAAACTTCAGTGTGATCATCTGTTGCCAGTTGTTATAGAGAAACCCAACACGACCCAAGTCTCCAGGAACTGTATTGTGTGGTGCTATTAGAAGTGAAATTGATGATCCAGCAAGTCCTTTCCAGGCCTGCATTCCTTTGGTTTTGAAGCTGGAAACATAAAACAGGGTGATTTCTGAGGACCTTATTAGCTTTGGCTTTAAGTGGTAGCATGTATCTCCTGAGAACCATTCATAACATGAAAAATTTTCTTTTTTGTTAATGGTAAAACCTAAACACTTGCTCAACAGTGATTTAACGAGTAGAATATTCCCATTGTCAGGGTCTGATGCTAATAGTAGACAGATGGCTGCCAGTTTGAAAATCAGTCAACACAAAATTTTTGCTGTATAAAACCCAAACCATTCTAACTTGAAAAAACTGAGCTGCTTATTCCACGGTCAGATTGTAAATGAATTGGCAGTAAATACAATCTACTGACAAGATATGTTTATACTGCAGAAATCTTGAAAATACATATAGTGTAAAATGGTGCATCTGATGTTCAGCGAATTATACATAGGCAAAAAAGGAGGTGGGAAGAAGGAGACTGACAGGGGGTAGGAGCAAAGCAATGATGGGAAACAGCACAGCCAACAAAAAGGGAAGATGAAATTCACTGGCTTGTTTCTGAGAGGCAGTTCTGCCAGACTCAGAATGAGGTAATAGTTATACTTAGTACTCTCTATTACTTAGAACAGTCACTAAGAGCAAAGGCCATACAGGTGAGTTGGTTGGCTGCTGTAATCAGGTGCACAATCTAATAGTGTTAGATGGTCATTGATGTCCCTCCTATTTCTTCATGGGAGCAATCAATTCAGCCAGACTGGTGACAGTAATGTCACAGAGCCTGAGTGCTTTTGGGAAGCTGAGGGAGAAGTTGCATCTGGAGGTGTTTCTGAATTATGATGGCCATCCTTGGGTTTGGATTATTTATATTCCAGCCCTTTGTCAGGGTAGTTCTCAGTCCTTGCTTCATTACTGTCAGTGCCAAACTCCTGATTTCTCTCCACTGTTATCTCTAGCTTCACAGGCTCTGAGATACATGAGCAGTCTTTGTGGGCAACCCAGTGAATCCACTGCCTGGGATCTCGACTTGCAGGAATTTCCACCAGAACAGGAAGTTCCCTGGCACTTTGCACTGCTACTTACTGCCTGAAACAAGGCATGAAAAACACGCAGGGTGTGTATTACAGCCCTTCTTCAGAGATGTGTCTGTCTAATACTTACGATAAAGAAGTCCCATGTGAGGATAGTTACACTAAACAATTGTCCAGACAAGCACTAGAGAAAGAAGCAGCAATTTGAAGATCTGTTTTGTCCTTGCATATGGGAAAAGGGCAGGAGCTTTTCACTGTCACAGAAAGCTCAAGGTGTAAAGTATAATACACTAGAACAACTTCAAGGCTGCTCTTGGGGCTAAGTACTATTGTTTGGCCTCCACATTACACTGAATCCCTACACTGGGGAACAAAGAGTGGAAAACACCATATTGAAAAATGCTGTTTGAGAGAGATTGAGAGATACTGGACCTGCCTGGATTTATATAACAAGAAAACAATCTGTGTAATAGCACTGCCTTTCTTGTAACCATTCTAAGGGATAAAAAAAAACCAGAAGGAATATTTAGAAAGAAACAAAGGATACTATGGAAGAACTGCAAGCAGTCTGTTACAAAGAGTATTCATGCAGTAGAATATTATTTGTCATCATTTAATGAAAAAAAACTTCCATTTTGAAAATAACAGCAATGAATAATCCTTAGGAGTAAAAGGTTTCAAATTTAGACAATGAAAGAGACCAGTGAGTCTTTAGTTAGGATGGAGAGAATATGAGCTCAGTAATATCACTGGAGCTAAAGAGCTGCAAAACAGTGACATGTTATATCTGCTAAAGTTTACCTGAGTGTGATGAAAGGATGGGATCCATCTACTGAGAACATTTCAGAAGAGTCACTGAAACTAACTAGTGTAGCTTGGAGGAAGATAGGTCTGGCCTGGCAAGCAAAATAATTACTTCTTAACTTACAATTAAAACCTCCAGTTTAACCAGGGACCTATGATTTTTTTCTGCTATAGCCTAGTAATGCAGACCAAAAGGCAAGGTAGACTCATCTTTGTGGTCCTAAGTCTAGTTCTTTCAGGTTAACTAGAGAATCTCTGCAGGCAATTACAAGCTGCCCCTTCCCAAAACACCTGGTAGATACCACAGGTAGTTTATGATATTGAGCAGATAACAAAGAAAGAATTTGAAGATTTACATATTGCCTTGATCCATGCATCTGTTAACATCCATACTTTGAGTCACGTTTTTGACCTCTAAATTATTACACTTCTTTACATTGCAAATATGCAGCATGAAATACTTGAAATAAACTACAAAAACAGGTCCAATGGTATTGGTCTTGCCACCTTGAACACAGGCTGTGTAACAACACAGTGTATCCTTGTGCCCATTTAGATTTCTGGAGTAGTAGCAGTACATTGGCCATGGCTGGGAACAGGCTTTTCCTAGCTGCTGTACCCTCACACGTTTCCAGAATTCAGTCATGCAGTTTGGAAGTAAAACATAAATTACAGCAGAGGCAGAGAGCAATTGACAGGTAGGGGGAAAGGGCAGAAAGGACCTATTGTGTGAGAAGCAGACAGCTCTGCTGACCTGAAAATATATTATTCTATGGAAGCACAAACCAGAGGGTTTGTGGAATTTGTTCTCAATTCACCATGAAAATGCTGGGCTGGGGCAACCATCCATTTGATGCGGGTGGTCCTTAATGCATGTCATAATTTACACTTAAGGCATATACGATCCCTTGAAATTCCCTTCTTAGGAGGACCATAAAAACAGTGTTGCACATGGAGCTCACTGGAGGTTTCTGCAAAGCTCCCCCATTGTCAGACATAAACACATCCTATTATTCTAGCTTAGGTCAGAGTTCAATGACTCCCCAAAGCTTATTTCAGTCCTAAACTGATCCCACTGCAGTCCGGGTGGGCAAAGTAGAAGTGTTTCCAACACAGCTTCTTTACTCTGGCTGCTCTGCTCTGCAGTCAGAAGCAAACCTGACTCCTCAGGCTGCAGGTTAACGTACAGCTTGTTGGTGAAATCACCCTTGCTCATCCTCAGGCTGTTTTCTGAAGGATTTTGCAAGCATTACTGAAGTTTCCTCTTCTCTGTATAGGAGACCCTAGGACTATCATTAGCCTCATCTTCAAGAGCAGGAATCGGAAGTTAAAAGACTTCATGCAGTGAATCCTTGTTAGCACAAGAAATAGATGACAGATGTGCCTTTGCCTGTCTCTGCTGTGAGGGCAGAGCCCAGCCCTCGCCGCCCCCTGTGGGGCTCAGCCCCCTGCTCGGAACACAGATGTCAGAGCCGTGCTGCTGTGCTGGGCACTGC
The DNA here is from genome assembly GCA_036630365.1 of Acanthiza pusilla. NCBI lineage: Eukaryota > Metazoa > Chordata > Aves > Passeriformes > Acanthizidae > Acanthiza > Acanthiza pusilla. The sequence goes on from JAXCHO010000234.1 coordinate 17,222,142, forward strand.
CCTGCCCTGCACAGCCACTGCCAGAGCCACTCGTTGGGGGCTGGGTGGCTATGTCCCCCCCCCGTCTGGGCAGGGTGAAGGGCAATCCACTCACTCTGAACATGGCGGTTCCCTAGACTGACACTACTCCTTGCTCCCTGCACGCCAAGTGTGCTTTCCAAGGATGTTTGTTTCTTGCTTGTGAGCACAGTGATACCTCCAGGAAGGACACTGCTGCCTTTGGGCACGGTGACCCAGTGGTCATTGTTCAGGACAGGGCTCATGGAGGGCAAATCAGGAAGCCCCTTCTCCACTGAAAAGGATGAGATGGAGCTGCAGAAGGGTTTAGCCTTAGACCAGAGCTCTTGGCTGTACAGGCTGGGGAGAAAGCACTGCCTCCCACCCTGGGAAATTAATGGCAAAGTTTTTACTCTGCACTTCACCTCAGCTGACAGGAGGTAAGGCTATCTCTTTGGACTACATGGCTCTGTGGTACAAGGAATGGGATCACAAGAGCAGGTGAGAAACATTTTGGCCACAGCTGCAGTTGAGAGATTTCAAGAGCCAAATAATGCAATGAAGGAAAAACAGAGAAAAAATCTGACCACAGAAGATAAACAGAATAAAATGTGGTTCTTTCTAGCATCTCATAATAACTGGACCAGGAGAAAAACAGCATATTTGACCTAAAATTGCAATGTGCATGAGCATTTGTTTCTACCTTTTAGTCTTCTGTCTCTCAGAATCAAGCAGTTCGTATCCTTAGATACAGGGAGCAAGAGACCAGAAAGGCAACTCAAACTGAAAGATCACATGGCTGGACCTAGCCCTTGGTGGTATTTTATCTCTAATGGAGAGAAAATAGCAGTGACAAAGAATGAACATGCACAGTGTCTTTCCCTCCCGTGGCCTTCCCGGGGGAGCTTTCCCTGCTCAATTCGTGACCAACAGGCTGTTTCCCCTCTCTGAAATATTGCCCATTCCCTTCACCAGAAGTTTCCTGTGCTGACTGAAATATTAAAAAGGCCAAACAACATGGGGGAAGTTTGTTTATTTGTAGGGCTGTATATTCATGCCTGGCTTAGGCCCCTCCTGCTGAGGAATTTCAGCTATTCTGCTGGAAATCTGGGGTGGGGGAGTTAAGACCCTGGCAAGAAGTGGGGGCTTGTGGCGATGTCAGCAACAGAGTGAGGCGCAGCTGGTCAGTGATGTCTCCATAACACAAACAGGAGTTAGTGGAGAAGAGAAACCAAATGGGAAGGGGACTGGGCCCACGGGAATCTGCCTCTGGAGGGGGCGAGTGGAGCCCAGCCCCATGGGCACGCCAGGGCTCACTGAAGGAAGGAGCACACAAGGAGGCTGCTGTGTGCCCCCCTTCCCTTGCCCATCCAGGCTCTGGCACCTCAGTCGCACCTGCGCATCTCCAGAGAGGGTTTTTTCCCTTCGAAGATCCTAGACTCAGCTCCACTGGAAATTTTTTGGGGCCTCCTTGCAGGGGAAGGCTGTGCTGGACCTCTGCTCGCCATGGCGGGGCCCTCAGCCACGGCCATGAGGAAGTGCTGTACGAGCAGGGAAAGCAAGGCAGCTGCTCACATCCTGGGGCCATTACTGTCAAAAGCAGTAATTAATGCCACCCTGGCAGCGGGGCCTCTCTCCGAAAGCCCGGCTGATGCAGGCTCCTGTGGGGCACCTCCCTGTGCCCTTCCTTCCCTTGTGGTGAGGGGCGGTGGCTCCCCAGCCACGGCGTCTGTGGGGAACAAACGCCTCCGCGGCTGCCCCGGCACCTGCCGTTAGGAAGTCTTCATCTAGACCTTGGGAAGCATCTGTGCTTCCTGCCACTGTGGGTTCTCAGCGTGGCTGCGTTGGCCAGCAAAATTCCTGTCCAGCACCAGCCTCACCAGACCAGGAACATGGAGAAGGTTTGTAAGGACTAAATGGTGATTCACCAAGCCCTTGGGAGCATGAGGTGGCTCAGGCAGCTGTGTCTATCTGTAAGCAGCTGGCACAGCAGGCTGTATCAGTCCATTTCAAACAACAGTTCTTCTCCAGGTCCAGAGAAAATACAGGTTTAAAGTGGTGCCTTTAAATAAACAAGTTAAGTAAAAATGGTAGCAGCAGAAAACTGCAGTGTGCATGAAGATTGTGATGACTGAAGCAAGAGACCTGGCAAAGATCAACATCCCTCTCATGCCAAGGGCTGCAGGGGCCTTAATAAACTTACAGCTGCTTTTCTCCTGAAGCTGTGGAGAGACCAGCTTGGGTTTCAGCACAGAACCAAACTGGAATGATGGGCTTCCTGTGCCTGGTCCTATGAAGTCACGCTCCTGCCCGGATACCCACTGAGAAGAGAGGCTCACCATGCTGCAGACACTCCACTTACCTCCTGAGTTTGGGGTCCCTTTGTATGCTGGCTGTACTCAGAAAGCTGAGGATATTGGTTTTGCATGTTCTTCATTAGTACTATTTCAATATTCTTTTTTTTATGCTGACAGTTTCTACAGAAAATACATTTTTATTAGAAAATGCTGTGACGTTCCCGAATTTCTAGTGTTGGATGACATTTGAGTTTGTGCGTGCTTTGCAATTAAAATCCTAAGTGGTTCCTAAAAATGAAAATGAAAAAGAAAAACCTAACATTTGAGAGGGGGTGGATGTTTTCAAAAGAAAAATTAGCTGTTGCTTCTGAAAATTGCTTTTCTGGCAGATGATTATATTACAACCATTATTCATTTAAAAATAATCTTCTGACCAGCTGTAGCACATTCATGTTTCAAGAAAAAGAGGAAGACCTCCATGTGCTGCAGTTTGGCTTGGACTATCAGAAGGTGGGAGGGGAAACAGTAGTGCAGAGGTTTTCCTGAACAGAGCAGAGTGTGGTGCAAGCAGAGTGTGGAGTGGTAGGCAAATCCTGCTGGGCTGACCAAGCGTGTGGCCTCACACTGAGCACCTGCACCTACCTCTGGCACCCCAATACAGCACTCCCTACCCCTGGAAGGCTGCAGGGACACAAACCCCACAGTCTGCAGATGCAGGACAGTGGTGCTGATTTGTTCTGCCAGGCTGAAGCCAGGATGTCTGTCCCTCTCAGGGGGGAAGTCTGATTAAGAGGTTAAAAAACATTAAGACTTGGAGAGAGAAAGCATAAATGCAATCCCTGAGCTCTCCAGTGACTCTCTGGAAACCACCATGACCATGCACAGGCTTGAAATTCTGTCTCAGCTTGCAAACATATGATGGAAGGTAATGTAGAGGTGACTTTTGAGGCACCACAGCACTAAATTTAACACTGGCTGAGTGTGCAGACAGCAGTGGCCAAGCTGTGAGAGCTGCTAAGTGTCTGACACTCAGGTGATACCCAGAGCCTGAAAAGCAGATGCAATTCCCACAGTGTGCTGCCACACTGAGCACTGCAGAATGTCCCACGATCTGGGCTGGAGGCTCATCAGGGCAGGGGCAGGGCTGCAGCAGTGGGGCTGCATAACTGGCAGCTTTCTCTTTTGTGAAGTTCTCACGTTAGGTTTTGTTTCTTTTCCTACAGCCTTCCTTCCATGTCTGTCTGAATGAAAGTGAGCGTGTATAGCTAAGGATCCCAAATTAACGGCTGCTCTCCTGAGCCTCCCAAAGCTCAGTCACTGCTATGACTAATTTTCCTCACAGGACTTTTCCAGTGAAATTTTAGCCTGCACTCTAAGCATCCTGGTACCTTTGGGTTTGTGATAGAGCATCAGAACTACAGAAAAAAAGAAGTACCAACTACCTCAGTTTGCCTGATCACTTACAAGCCAAAAACTAGCTCTACCTCTATACATTTGTAAGCTAACTTGTGTTTGCCCAGAATGTGTTGTAATTAATTGCCGTGTTAACAGATTACTGAGGTCACAGAGCCAGTGACTGTGCAGCCATTAGAGAGTGAACTGAAGAGGCCAGTTTGTAAACTTGCTCTTTTTTGCTATCCTTTCTTAGAAATCTTATTTCTGTTGTGGTTTTGCACAGAAAGGCAATGGGTATGTGTGGCCCATTCTGACTGTACAGGGGTTTGAACCAGTCCTGCCCTGGTGAATGTCTGCTAAACCTTGGCAAGCAGCAGGCATGAGTTCAGGGAACTGGGAACTGCACCTTGAGCTTGCAACTAACAGCAACCTATGCCAAGGAATTAGCCCTTTGTTCTCACCCTGATGCAGCTTGCAGTGTGTGCAGAGTGCCAGGGGCTGGCATTGAGGGAGCATTGCCTGTTGACAGCTGACAGAAGGTACCAAGGAATTCCAGCACTGCAAATGAGGGGTACAGTGGTAATGGCACCAACACAATACCAAGCAGTCATGCTGCTGGGTTGCATTTTGCAAATGGGAAAATGTTCCACCGCTTCTTTGTGACCTACTTATCAGGCTGGTGAATCTGTCGAGGGAAAGAAATACTGAAATATGAATGTGATAAAAGCTGGGAAGCCATGCTGATGCTATTCCCCACACTTACTTACTTACTCTCCACAAATATTCCTGCAAGTAAAACTCCAACCACAAAAACGCTTGTAGAAAGCTTAGAGCTTCCTATCAGCACTCCAGGAGTTTGTATCGTGGCCAGTTGTCTTCTGTGCTGTTTCCTTTGTTGAGAGCAAATGGGCAGAATTAAATAGAGTTGAATCCAGCAATGTCACAGTAGGAATCGGTTTGCTCCCCTTGCAGCATTATGCTCCAGCAATCTTCTCAGTGCTGTCGGTGGAGTGTGCTCAGCAAATCCATGCCCTCTGGCTATATGCAGTAGTTGAGCATTGGCACTGGACTAGCAGCATGAAATCAGGTGTTGACCTGTAGCCCACCTCCCACAATGGAGGCACTCTGCCAGCAATCCTTACTGGATTACATGAGCTACGGGCTCAGTGCCAGGAGTTCACTGTCATGGAGCTAGGAGGTGCTCAGCAGATTTCCCAGGCAGGAACAAAAAGCCTTATGTCCTAGTCAAACTTCATTCAGGAGGGTGGTATCTCCTAATCTGGGCTGCTGTCAGGGTTAGCCAGCACTTCTTCCCCCTTCACTCTCACTGTGTATCACATGAGCTGCCAGTCAGCACCAGAGCTGGCTGCCTGCTCCAGTTTGCTAGCACCTGGTGCACTTCGAATCTGGCCAAACTTGTAAGATGATGCTTTAGCCCATCAGTCAGCATATATGGAACTCAGTTGTGGTCTCTGTGCCCTGTATCTTCGTGTGTGGGAGGAAACAACACTTCATTCTAGGAGGTGGCAGTGTCCCAGAGGACTCTGGCTTCACTTGTGTGAGGCAGTGGCTTTTTCTTCTTGTATCTGTACAGCATCAAGCACAGAAAGAGGCCTGGCCTGAGGCTGGTGTAACTATGTGGCATCATAGTAGTAGTAAGCATAGAAGCATGTGATATTTGTCAGGGAAAAGCACAATAATCTACTCTGATTTTTTTGTATTTGGCTATATACATTGCTGGAAATTTTGCAAAAACCTAGCCAAAGAAGTTGTATAAACTGCCTTAAATGTAAACCAGATATTGTCAATTTAAGGCATTTGTAGTGGTGGTGTAAACTGAGCCAGAAATGCTGAGCTATGAGTCCACGAGACAGCCAAAATGCAGCCAAAAGTCTTTTCTTTGTGTTTAATTTAGTACAAGTGTGACTGGATAGGTACCAAGCCGTGATCCTGGTCATGCTCTGTGTAGGGAAACCTTAGGAGAAAGTGACTGGGAACTTTTGGTGAGAAATCACAGATTTTCGATCAAGTTTTATGGTGAGGTAACAAAAGTGGGTGAGCAGGTAGCTGGAAAACCTGCCCTGAGGGTTCCTCTGTTACGCCTCTGAAGTGACAGAGGCACTGTCATGCCCATGCCCAAGCAGTCTGGAAACCATGGGAGCAGAAACTGGATGACTTTATGCCTCAGCTGATAAACTTCACTATGATCTTCAGTTTGGTACCTGTAAAGCCCTGAGGACTAAAGATGCAGAGATGTGTCATATAAAGGGCCATTCTGCCTCCCTTCAGTTTTATATTTGTATTTAAATACCTGTGGATGGCTACTGTCAGAAATTGGGTGAGAGCGGTCTTTGGGCATCTGCCTTTTTTTTTCTTTTTCTGGTTGCCCCAGCACATGTGGCTGTGTGGGGATTAAGCCTTTTACAAAAAGAGTTTGCAGATGTAATTCAAGCAAAGCTTTAAAGGTGACCAGTTCCAGTGTTACACAAGCTGTCAAGGGAGAGAACTACATGCTAGAATGCTTCTCTTGGAGATGTGGTGCAAGCAGATCCAGAGGACTGGAAGCCAGACAGTTCAGCATGGAAATAAAGTGCAGATTTTTTTAGGGAAGAGAATTAACTACTGAAATAATTTACTAGAGGCTGTACTGGGTTCTCTATCACATGCAGTTTTAAATCAAGACCAGGTGTCTCTCTAAAATATGTATTTTCTCAGCAGAAGGATGGGTTCACCCCACCACAGAGGATGATGTTCTCCAGGCAGAGTGATGCCAAGCACCAGGTTGCTTGACTAACATTTTCTTTGGGATTCAAAAACCTATGGATCCTGCGGACAGAAAGAACTGTGTACTCCCTAACAGGGAACATCTCTTGCATCTGGGAAAGTCTGGCAGATTTATGGGGTTGCCTCTTGCAGTTTATGGAAAAAGAAGGTGTTCCTGCATGTGAAAGACCAGAGGATGGATAGTGGCTGGGCAGGGCTGCTGAATACTGGGGACCTGGCTGTTTACAGTCCAAAGGAAGAGCTGGAACATACTGATGTACCCTGACTGCCTGCTGTTCCAACAGGGGATGGGGTTGAGAGGGCTGGTGGATTTTATGGATGGATTCCTGTACTGGAACTTGTGCCAGGAAACTGCCATGTTGCTGTAAGGCAATGGGATAGAGAAACACGGCTCCTTCTCACCTGCAGGTCAAGTCTACAATAACTATGTGTGAGAGTGTGGGTGGGAGAAAGACAAGGGAAAAGGAAACACAGCTCAGAGGTGCACTGATAGCAGGACTGAGTTTAGATGTAAGGTTTCACTCTCATCAATAGCACTGAAACCAGCTTGGGAGATAGACATCCAGGAACGCACGTGTAGCTGTGGTCGTCTTACACCGGGCAACAGCTTCACTGCTGCAGGAAATTTATTAAAGCCAAGCTCACTAATTGAAGCTGTTCTGGAGAGAAAATAAAGGCAAGCAAGGAAGAAAAAAAGAATCCTTCCCCACTACAAACTGGCTTTTCAGAGCAGTCTCATATGAGCTGCAAAATCCACATAGTCAGCAGTCCTGGTTCCAGCTGCCCTGAGCCTGGAGAAGTGACACGGTGCAAACTGAGCTGCAAACGAGGTGAGAGCTGAGGGGGCACAACATGTGCTGCACTTGCCAGGCACTGGCAATCCCTTTGCAAAGCACACTGTGCACTCAGCAGCATAGCCATGGTGCTCTCATTATGGTCCTAAAATTTGTGCATCTCTTTCAAAGCTGATTGTTTATCCCTTGGCTGACTGAGGATGTACACATAATCCATGACAAATAATTTTGATTCAGTGAGCAATCTCTTACTTAACTACCTCTCCCAATCACAGCCATGACATTGGCAGGCTTTGCTGACAGATAATGCTTCATTTGGCAGACAAATTCCTGACATTTACAGCTTCTGCTTCAGTTCCAGTAGAAACAGCCTGCATGGCAACACGATCCGACCCCACTGGGTTCCTGGCTCAGCTCGTTATCATTAGCTGTTTTAAAGGCAGCATCTAAAAATCTCTGTGCTTCCCCTCTCAGCACCTCACAGTGTGAATGCTGTAGCTGGTTTACAGATGGGGAAAACAAGTCACAGGAAAACATAAGCTGGTTCTGGGATGCTTCTTTACAGTCATCACTCAGATTGAGTAGGTGTCTGCAAGCTGTCTGAAGCTAGGGCTATGTGTGAAGACACATGGTGGCCCCATGAATTCCAGCACCACCCCTGTGCATGAAGTGAAGGAAATTTTTTACCACCTCACTTGAGCTGGCTCAGGGCCAGTGGGCAGAGTACTGCTGAGCATCTGCCAATCACAAACTGGAAATGCTGTGGTTCCCCTGTCCCAGTGGGCAGTGAATGTGCACTGCTCACTGCAGCAGGTTGTTAATGTCCATTCTGCACTCCAGCACCTCTCCACTCCTCCCAGGGATCCATTGCCAGGCTCAGAGATGCAGCCTCTGATGTGTGCAATCCATGGCTGCTCACGGGCTGGCCCCACTCTGCCTTCAGCCTACTGCCCCCAGAACTGTGGAAATCAAGATACACTGGCTCTGACATTTCGTGCTTCTGACTTATTTGCTTAATTGCATTCCCTGGTTCTGCATCACTCTTAAGTCTTAGAGAACTGGATCAGATTTCCCAAGATGTTTCAGTGCCTACAAATGCAGGTGGGCTCCTACTTGGATCTTCAAGTACTCCCAAACTGTCAAGCCAATTACCCCACAAAATCTACTTACTTTTTCTGACTCTGTGGGAAGGGGCCAGTCTCAAAGGAACCAGACAGTTCAACATTTGCATGAAATGATGAGCAGCAGGTAAGAGCTGATTCTCTGTCCTGTTTTCTAACTCACCTGTGTTCCTTATAGCCACAGCTGTTGCAGTGTAAAACCACACTTGCTTTTAGACGCCTTTATTCAGCACCTTGGTCTGATCAGTGCCTGATGTTGAAATCATGAGTTCAAGGAAAGATGTGCATCCAAAGAGCACTTTCAGGTTGTGACTCCAGGCACTGAACCTTCCAGATAACAGACTCCTTTAACCTCCATTGTTTTTCTTGCCTTTCATGCCACTAAAACTCTTGCTTCATTTTTAAAATAAGATTAAATAAGCAATCCCTGAATTTTCTTATGGCTGTTTTTGAGCTTTTCTGAAAAGCACAAAAGAGGTCACCAGAAGCAGCTTTTCCTTTTTTTTTTTTTTTTTTTTTTTTGCATCACATTTGAATCTTCCCTGAGATCACCTGACAGATCAGAGTAGAACTTCTCCTCCACTGCACAAGTTCTTCTTCTTCTTCGCTCCTCATGTCTTTCCTGGGTGAAGAGCTCCTTGGGAAGGCAGCAGACCAGAAGTGCCCATGTGAAAATGACAAGGATTAGGAAGTCCCAGAACCCTTGCCTGCCTTTTCTTCTTGCACCAGCTAATGCTCAGAAATATCGCTGGCAAAAAAGAAGTTTCTCAGTTCAAAACTGAAGCTCTTTTGAACCAAAAGACACTACTTTAGCTAGAGAGCATTCAAATAATATAAAACCACCTTGTACAGATTTATAATTTTTCAATTAAAAACTGTCACCTGAATGGAGACTTTCACTGAAGTGAAATTTTTATCTCTGCTGAAAGCACTTTCCACTCCACCCTGGTATTAGGAGGTGTTTTTTGTATTTGCCTAGGAATCTTCAGAGGAGAGGTTCACGTGCCTTGTGTCCAAATGCACACATGGTGGCCAGGTGCCCACACCGTGTCACAGGACAGGGATGCTTTCTGAGCTGTCCCCAGGCTGAGCACTGGCCCCTAACACACCAGTCTGGTGAGCCTTTCTTTTCTCCTCCCGAGGCTTTGATATTTGCATGTTGGTGTTTTTATTATTCCTGGGAGCTTTCCAGCTCTGTACATGTCGTCTGGCAGAACAGTCCCTGCACATTCCTGCATTTATAGTTCCTCCTCCATTTTTATCCTGAGTGCAGAAAGGTTTTTTTCTACAGAGGAAATAAAACCCGTGTGCCCTGAAAGCTGCAAAGCCACAGACTAACTAGAGAACAGTGAAGCGTATGAATGTCCCTGCACAGTGTTTTCTGCTGCAAATAGGCCAAAATCAATGGACTTGAGAATGTTTCTTTTATATTACTTGTCTCAAGAGCAGGACTAATAACATTTTTACACAGCAGATGGGTTACAGTGCTTTTATTTTGTTTACATGGCTGGGAACATGACCCATCCTACCTTTCATAGCTGCCATCTGTTGGTCAAATTCATTCCAGGGCATTCAACCAGGTCATGGTTTTGGTTTGCTGGTTGTTTTGTTGTTGATATTTGTTTGAATTTGTTTTGTTCTGGTTTTCATTATTGTCTCTGGGAATTTAATTCTGAGCTTTTGGATCAGTGAGTAGAACAAATGTTTTCTCCTGTCTTGCAATGGCTGCTTGAAGGAATTTACTGATGGTAGAAAATATGCCCTCTTTCTGCTTGTTTGCAAGTTTTTCAAAAAAATAAAGCAACCAAAACAAAACTTTTGAAACAGGTGAGCACTCAGTCAAAGTAGTGGAATGATGGATTTGAAGCCTTCTCACAATGCTTTGTCCAGGTCAACAGAGGACAGTAATTAAAAGATCCATATCAACATGGCTCAGGTTTCAAGCAAATTAAGAATTCTTCAGACTGAAGAATGCCAAGAGCCTCTTTCTCTTGAAAAAGAGAAAGGTCACATATTATTCCCTAAACTAAAGCTTCTCTCACAAATTCCACTACACTAAGATCACATTCAGTCCATTCTTACTAAGTAATGATTTACTTTGTTTATTTTTATCAACAATCCTTTTCTCTGCCTTGTAATTACGTTTCCATAGAATCATTAAGGATGGAAAATGCCTTTAAGATCAGTGAGTGGAGTGGGCACAGTTTGTTAACAGGTTCTTCGGGAAGATAGAACCAAGATTATTCAAATGCTCAAAATAACTTGCAGAAGTGCAAATGACACTGTGAAAAAGAGAGTTTAAGTTTCTGTGGTGGTAAAAATTTAGGAGTGATTCTAGTGCAGACAGCAGAGTCATTCAGATACAGGCAAAAAGCAAATCATGCCCTCTCTTTTTGCAATATGGGCAACAAAAATGTGCTTTCTGTCCCATGTGGCATAGAAGAACAGGATGGAGAGAACTGGTCTTTGTTTTGAAAGGACTGGAAATCAGCATTTGCAGGGAAAAGCTATAATTTAAGAAGATTGTAGTAGAGCTTTTTGGTTAATTTAGCTATTCAATTACCTATAGAAAATGGAATTTACCATGTAGGAAAAAAGGTTGAAAGTGAGAGAAAAAAAACTTCTTAAAAGAAGCTGAAGATGTTGGTTGATGTTGGTTTCAGAGTGATCTTATTTTTAACTTCTACTGAGAAATTTGGACTGTATCAGTGTATTTTTATAAAGTCCTTAGGGATCTGCTGCTCATTTCTTGTACTTTTGGGAAGGGAATGTGATTACGTTTTTTTTTTTTTTAAGCTAGAAATTGGTTATATACTGCTCATTAGTTTTTAGGTACATTTATATTTCCATCAAACAAAGCTCTGCTAATCACTTACAATAAGGCCTGTGTTTATTTTGCCAGAAAACCCTGGTTTTGTTATAAAAAAATGTCAGAGAAAAAACATCTGTTTTGGGGGGGAAAAAAAAAAACCAAACCTGCTTGCTTAGAAATGTTCAACCTTTTTCAGAACAGGCTGGGGAAAAGTAATTGAACTTTAAACAATGTGGCCAACTGAGAATAAAGATAACAACCTCCTAGACTGGCTACACGTGGAGGGGGTGGTGATGGTCGTGCTTTTCCAGTGTAAGTACAAATTACTACTGCGATTTCCTATCTTTATGATCTTTGTTAAGGTAGGCAAGCTCTTCAATAGCATCCTGCCCAAAACAGCCAGACACAACTGTTCCACCTTAAAGTAGATGTTGAGTGAAGTGAAGCTGAATTTCACACAGCCAGGTAAAGAGCAGTGGAGATCTCACACTGCAGAAACCACGGTTATGATAAACAAGGCTCTGCCTCACTTTTTACATAGCTCCCCTGTCTGTAGCTTGGCAGAGGTGGGCACCAGATGAAAGGGGAGGAGGCACCCACACATTCCTCTTCAGACGCATTTTCACATCTCTTTAGCATTTCAAGGGTTGTTTTCCTATGAGCATCACTCAGAGACATCCAAGCAGGGCGAGATCCTGCACTTGAAAGGCCAGGGAGAAGAGTTTACCAGGAAGCTGCACTGGACATGTGTGGTAAAATGTGGCTGTGTAAATTAAAAGGCTGAACGAGCCTCCAAAGAAATATGAACTACCAGACCAGAATCAGTGGGGTCCCTGGGTTTTTCTTTTTTCTCCCTGGCAGAAGTTATTTTTCCAATGGCCGTAACTCTTGACCCAAACATTTGCAGACCTGCAGGTGGATGTCTTTTGCTATACCTGAGATCACACTCTTTTCAAGATCTGGATCATCCATGGCAAATAGGACTTAGATGCTTAAAAGTCTTTGTAGGAGCTCTGCCTGGGGCAGAAGAGTCTGTCTTTTAAATTTTTCTTTCACCCTATGGGTGTTGTTCATCCGTAGCCTCACAAATAAGGAACACTTGTGTGGGTGCCCAAAGGAGATGAATTATTTCAAATGGGTGTCTCAAATATGCTTATGGTCTTCATGGGCACAGAATATAGTGACCTTCAGTAGTTTTTGGATCTTCTACCCAGGGAGGCAGCCCAGCATATGAAAACCAGATCATCTCCGGTTAGGGCATTAGAGGAGACAGTGACAGCCTGACCTAGCAAGAGGCAACATCTGCTTTGGCTCCTCTGCTGGTACAGTAGAGCAGAATCTTCTGCGTTGTCTTGTATTAAAAAGAAACCAGTTGCTTAGACTTAGCATCTTTAAGCTTTGGGATCAATTAAGTGGCTTATTGCTTTTGGAAACAGATTTGATCTATTCAACTCACAGTAGGTAGGTGGGAAGCCCAGTAACTCTTGACAGTTTTCTTGCAAAATCTGCTATTGAAGTGTCATGAACAATATTTCTTCTATATCAAACATGCTGACTGTGAGTTTGGTCCATGGAAAAAAGAAAAAGCCATCCATCCTGGACTGCATGTAAGGCTTTTTACCTATTACTGGATTTTCTCTCATTACTTCATTAACTCTTGAAAAATATTACCTGATGGGAGATCAGGGAAACAGCGAAAGTTTACAATTTTTCCTATGATATTTAACACAGAGCTACCTTTCCATTTTTGTTCAGGATAGGAGCCACTTACAATAAAGAAATACAAGGCTGCTGGGCACCAGACACAGACCATATTTGGGTAACTTTTCTCATGAGAATGAAGTACAAGTTTCAGACCAAATCTTCAAGGCACGCTGTGGCATGGATCCAGTCTATCTAAAAGGTTGCCTGTAGCTCTGGAATGAAGACAACGAAAGAAAATCCTTTCCCAAACCACAGTGAGACTTTCTGTTTCTCAAATAGAACTTCTTTTTCTGGTGATGCCTTCTCAGGGATGGATATCTGTTCATGCCATCCCTCATGGCAGCAGGGCCTCAAGCACTGCAATATTGCTGGATACCACCAGGCTTTAAAAATTCCCTGGACTCTCTGACAGGTGAGGTCTAGAGGGATTTTACCAAAAAGCCTGGAGTTCTCAGAAGGATTTTAGTTCAGTCAGTTGATGAATAACATAAACTTTGGGCTCAGAAAATAACAGGAATTAAAGGTGATTAGGGATTTACAGTCTGCATTCCTAAAACTCTAGAGGGCAAGGTATTAGGCAGAGGCTAGAACCATTTATTTTAGTAATATTAAATAGAAATTCTAGACATTGTCGTTTTGCCTGTTCCTGCTGCTAACACCACCTGGCAAGAAAGGTTTTATTATTATTATCTGCAGTTTGCCTCTCTCCTTTTAAAAATGTTCCACCCTCCCAATCAGAAATAGGCACAATGCCATGGGCTCCAAGAGACCAGGCTCAAATGAGAAAAACCTATCAGATATGGGAAGTGCTTGCAAACATTTTTCATCTGGCTATCTGGGCAATCCTTGGAAATGCCAAAAGGTTCCAGATGAAAACAGTCTGCTAAAAGGGATGACAAGGAGTATTTTTCATGAAGACACAGAGCAGCTGCATTCATGAACCTGTAGTTCAGGTAAATGTTTGCTTTCTCCCTTCTCCAGCCCAGCCAGCAGCTAACCAGGGTCATGGGAAGGACCATGCCTGGGCAGTGGGCACCAGGACTCCACAACTCTGCCAGCAGATCTGTGATCTTCTCCAGGGCACTGCAGACTCCCTGGGCTCTGTCCCTCACCCTGCTCCTTTGTGGTATAGTTTGGGTAGTTGGTTGTTGCATGGGGTTTTCCCACACATGGCAGCTCCAGCCAGCGAGAATGGCAAGAGTTCAGTATGGCTGCATCTGGGATTGTACAAACTAAGTGACAGTTTAGGAGCAAAGAGTTACTTTAAAACATTTCCTGGGGCCTCAGAGCCCCAGCAGTTCCTTACAGTTCTGTCTCAGGACTGACTGCGCTGCATCTGCAAAATCTGCCACTCCCAAAATTACAGATAAAAGCTGAATATAGGGATTTTCCCTATATTACAGAAAAGCCTTCAGACAGTTCCAATGTTCAGCATCTTGGGAGAAAAAATCCTTGCAGGTGTATGATTCTCTTATTTTACAGTGTTGTGGAGCCAAAATATTGTTCCAGGAGGCTTTATGCTCCCTTTTGGAGGCAGGAGAAGTGAATGCCTGCTTGGGAATGGCAGCTCATGCCCCATGTGTCTGTGAGATGATCATTGTAATGTTTCCTCTTGCTCTGTCTGCACAAGGTCTACCCGAGCTGTTGACCTCCACCCCACTTGGTAAACCAGGGCAGTCAAAATTTTCTCCCTGGTTCTTCCTGTAAGGATGACACTCACAACATCTCTTTCAGCATGCTACAGCACCACACCCACCAGGAACAATAAATTAATCTTAAAAATAAACAGCTGGCCATAAAAGTGTCCAGAAAAACCCTGGCCTCTGCTCTTCTGATAGCCTAGGGGTCTCAGTGCAAATCACCCTTGCTACCTACCCCCAGTGAATATTCCCTGCTTGTCAGGTCAGCTAATTGTTTTGGAGTGGATGCAATACATCTCCTGCCAGGAGAAGCTTGTGAGGCACATGGTGCTGTAAATGATCTTCTGTTTATCTAATCTCTTCTCTTGTTGCTATCATTGTACATATACACAAACTCCCTTTACAGCTTCCCTCCAGCCGCTGCTCTGGTTACAAGCTTAAACAAGTCCTTGATCATTTTAGAGCTACAGGCTTATTTAGGGAAATGAATGCACTCCCACAAGGCTGTTGTGGTCTTCTAGCAGGTAAAGTGTTGTGCTGTCCCTACTCAGCCTGCTTTTCAAGGTAAGGATCTTTGCGGAAATTTCTCTCTACTGGACAGCTGCTCAGCTGGGACACAGGTCTGCTGTTCTTTGTTCATTTCACATATGCAGAGACACCTAGTTTAATTCAATATATGGAAATAAAATCAGATTAACATACCCAATTCAGAGGAATGTACAAGAAATATGTCACCCAGGAGCTTGCTCCTGATTTCTGCTGATGGCATGGCAATGCAGCTCACTAGAAGACACCCAAAGTTGAAGCAACATGAACACACGATTCGACACCCAATGAGCATTCCTGAGGCAAGGGCTTAAGGCACAAGTGTGGCTTAGTGTGTAGGCCAACACTAGAACTGACCTTTCCTCTGTGTTGCCAGAGGGAAACATGAGACCAAAGAAGGTTTTTATGACATTTTATAATCTCCCTATCACTTCTGCAGCGAGTGAGTGGACAGGCGATTAAGTTTTAATTGAAAAATTGGAGGGAATGGGGGAAAAATCAGAAAAAATAAACACTCAAGTCACCAAGCCACATTAGTGACAGCAGCTAATGTTTCTAACATGAACTTTAAATCCTTAAGCCTTCTTCCAAAGCAAACATTTTATGTATTGTTCATAATGTTCTTAATTGGAAATATTTAGCCATACAAATAGTACAAGTACATTCAATTATTTGCTCAGAGCCTGGATCAATGTCAGTATTAATAGTTCATTTTAGGGGAGATATATTTAGTTTACATTTTAGAGATCACCTGCACAAAATAGTTTGAGACTTTAAGCTGGGCATCTTGGTTTCCTGAAACCAATCTCTGAAAACAAGGAGCTGGCGGAAGGCATCAAGGTTTTTGACGGTGGGGCAAATGCATCAGGACATTCCTGGCAGAGAAAGTACTGCTTCAGCACAGAGGATCTGTCTGAAGGCACCTGCTGAAGTGACAGGATTTTCTCTGCCATGGTATACAAATGGTGCAATGGGCTGCAGCCTCTGCTTCAGTCCGTGAGTCCACACACTCTTGTATCCCAGGCTGTGGCTGTGTCCTTTGTTTCTCCAGGCCCATCACTGCACTGCCCCATGTGCAATCCCAGGAGCAGTGCCCAGAGCTTCCTGAGTGCTGGGCAGCTCTCAATGGCCTTGATCCACCGCCTCACTGCGTTTCCCCATCTTCTATAGACAGCCATTAACTGGGAGTGATTGTGAAGAACACGGTGATGTGTAAGAGGGGCAAGGCTCTCTTTAAAGCATTAGCAAGAATTGCTGGCACTGGTGGCAATAGGAAATTACATTTTCAGGGTAGAAGGAAAATCATACATTCAGGCATTCTAGTTCCCGTGAGGAGGGAGGCAGTTAACAAGACCATGTCTCCATGCCCATGAAGACGAATTTGAAGAAATCCCAAACACAGTAACCAAGCAGCTCATTTTTTTTCTTTCTAGGAACCAGCCCAAATCCAGCTCATGCTGGAGACTGTTCACAGTCTGAGAGCAGCCTGTGTGAGATCCCAGCCCCTGTCCCACCACCAGGTGTTGGCAGCACAAACCACCCCCCCAGTGTCCTGCACTCATGGCTTCAGACCCCAGAGAAGAGCCCACTGTGGAGAGTTCATTTCTCTGCAAGGTTCATGTATGATGAGGGTGATAAAGGCTCTGGCTAGAGACTGAGAAAATACTGATCTTGTAACAGGCTGTAGCCTCCTGCTAATCAAGAGGTTTACAATGTTTTTCAGTGTTTTTTTGTTAGGTGTGTCTTACATGATCAAATTAACAAGGAATCTAACAGTAAGGCTGCTTTTGCACTGAAACTATACATGAGAAAACCTTAGCTTTTTAGCTTTGCATTACAAGCTAGTTTTTAAGTCAAAATTGTCTCTTTTGCACTCACTCAGGAAACATGGTAATTTTTCCAACCATCCTGGGTAAAGGAACAAGAATAAAAATTGTATTTCTATATTCATAATGAATAGAATATGAAAAAATGCTATTTCAAGCCATTTCACCCTTTCCTGTGAATGTTTTCACGCTGTCCCTCTGGGTGCCCCAGATACAGATGGGGTTTGCAAACTGCTGCTGGGGCTTCTTATCCCAAGCAATAGCACTGTCCAGGGTTAGGAGATGTATTTGCCACCTCAGCATTTGTAAGGAGGACAGAGACCATCTTGGGCAGAGAGTGGCTTGTGATTCTCTGCTGATAAATAAACATCTGTGTTTCCCTTTTGCAGTATGCAATTTGCTGGTAAGGTTTCAAAGAAAAGTTGAGCTGACATTAAAAAAAAAGTCTCTCCAAGGCAAATATAGAGAGATTTATTTTCTTATTCAAGATTCTCAAAGGCTCCTTCTCTGTGCCCTTTCTGTACACAATGGTTTTCAGCATTCAGGAATGCTTTCATTTAATGTCTGAAATAGCTTATTGTATCTCCTGGTATCTTTCTTTAACTGTAAAATAAATATTCTTTCCTTAACAGGTCCAAAGATGTGGGATTTGGGGCAGTGTGTAAATAATCCAGAACATAATTTTTTTACTCGTACTATTAGAGATAGTTTTTCATGAAGCTATTCAGTGTCCAGGTCACTTTGTAGACATTTGGTTGGTATAATTCTGTAAAAATGTAATTTTGTGTTTAAGCCAAAGCAGTTACATCAACTCAGCCTGAGTGTCAAGTATGTGATGCCTTTTGTAAAGTTATTTTCCTTGCTGTGAGGGAGCACAAAGGGCAGGATGTGCTGCTCCCTTGCACTGGTATTGCGGCAGCTGCAGTGACCTGGGCTGGATTTATGCAAGTCTACTGGGATGGTTATGGGAGCAGGTAGAGAAACCCCATTACTGAGGGTGATCTACTGGGGGATTATCTCACAGCTGCTTACCACGTCCACGCTGCTCTTGGGAACAAGATACTGGGCAAGAAGGACACAGGGCAGATCCACTCTTGATTGAAACTTTATGACCTTCTCTGAAGTGTGGGATCTTTTCTGAGGAAAAGAACAAACCATTCCCAGGCCTTTGGCACAAGCAGCTATCACTAGCACTATTGAACAAGGCAGAGTGTATCTCTCAATGCTGCTTATTTTTTAAAAGCTGTTTAAAACTAAATTTTAAAAATGCTACAATATTGCTGGGACTTGGGTGTATTAAGATGCAGACACTGGTAAAGAGGGATGCCTGTGAGATGAATTCCTGCACAATGATAATTGGTTATCGGGATTTCTTGCATGGCCGTGTGAATCGGGGCCGTCTGTCAGCAGCTTTCTTTAGTGACAGATCAATGCTGAAAAGACAGATGGAGGGAATCTGAAGTGAGAGACCTTCCCAGCTGTAGGGGAGGCTGAGCTGGATAGATTTACAGTCTGCCTCATTCTCTTTAGGAGTGATGCTTTCCTGAAATATTTTTTCTCTGTACATGTGATATTTTGGTATTAGGTTGTTCCCCAGGTGCTGCATTAGCTGCTGGGAAAGAGAACTGCAGTGTCTCAGCTCAGGTACATCCTGGGCAGCTGTTTCTCAAAGCTTGCCTGAAAGTGGGAGGATCTTTTACCCCAGCTCTAAATTTGAAGCCTGAGAAGACTAATCAGGAAGATGCAAAGGGAGCTCACCCAATATCTGGAGCCAAAGACTGAAGTTATAGCTTAAAAGTAGCTGCATTGTACTCTGACAACAGCTTATCAAAATATATACTGTATTTCCCTTGACTTTATGTAGTTTTTGGTGTTTCTCTGTGCTACCCTACATAACTAATTTATTGCAATTTGAGTACACCATTGCTGGTTTTGAACTCAAACAAATGGTTTTAGTGGTGATTCATGTTTAAGAAATAGGAGCTGCCTAGTACTGGAGAACTATCCTACAACAACAAACCAGCCCAGGCAGCACAGTCCTCATAATAATGATGTTTTGTGGCAGTACAGATTAGATGTTCAGCCTTTCTAAGATTTCTATGCTTTCTTTGTGGCACTGGAATTGCTGAAGATGAGGTGGTTTAAGGCTACAAGCAAAGCAGGGGCGCCAGACAAAAGTCAGATCTTTTATTAGTCTTCAGTAACTTGAAGGCTTTTCTAGTTTCTCCAGCTATGTCAGTTAGTCTAATAAAAGATATTGCCTCTCCTCCCAAGCCTTTGTTGTAGACATTTTAAAATGGGGCTGACATTTAAAGAAACTGAAACATTAGGTTGCAGTGGAAAGCCACACCCCCCAAAAAATATCCATCTGAAATCTGATTGCTTTGCACTACAGCACTTGGAGAACTCAGGCTACTTATCATATTAAGACAGTGGAGCCTTCCTAGTACGTGCTTCACGGGAAGAACTTACCCAGTTGTGAAGGGCTTTTTACTCTTGTGAAGTCACAGCAAGAACTTCTGCTGGAGATATGTGAACTAGAAGTAATGACATTTTTTATAGTACATTGCCTTCTATGAGTTTTTCTCTGCATTCAGCTTGCAGGCTCAATATGACAAACTGAAAATATAGGACCTGTACATTACATTGATGGATCCTTTCCCCTCCTATAAAGAACAAGTTTACAAATTAGTTAAAAGAGCATGGGATTAGCTCCAAGGAGTCTGGAGTCCTGCAGTGTCTCTGAGGCTAAGGAGGACATAGACTCCTGACTCTGTGTTTGCCATCCTCCTCCAGCAGTAATGAAATACCATACAGCCAGACACATACTATAAATAATGAATGACCTAAAGAACCAGTCGGAGACCACTAAACATTGGAGGGATTTACTGGCTAGCCTAGGATTTAAGAGACGTGCATCAAAAGATCTGCTCTGTCCAAGGGAGTTCGTAGCTCTTCCCTTCCCTCACATTTATCAGTGAAGATAAATGCATTAAGGCTTGTAGGAAGCTCATGTGCTGCAAAGCAAAGGCCAGGTGCTTAAGAACTAATCAGAGAATATGGACATACAATAAACAGGTTGGCGGCTGATTGGGAAAGGCTTTTAAGATGATCCAAAACCCTTCCGCTGCAAAAAGCAGAGTGAACATTTGTCTTAGTGGCTGTTCAAAGATATATCATCCAAGCAGACCTGGCACACCCCCCAGTGACAGTCTGCCCTGCCATCTTCTGCTTGTGTCACAGTGCAGTTGCTCAGGCAGCAGCACCAGCCTGGTGAGAGCGTGGAAATCATGGGGAGAAACAGCACAACACTGGCTGGGAATTGAAGAGCATCAGCCCACAGCTTTGTACCCAGTCAGCGAAGCCCCACGTAAAACCAATTCAAAGTGCACAAGAGTGCGCACTTGGAAGTTTTTCCTCTCTTCTGATTTTTCCCTGCCTTCTGGCTTCCCTCATCCCCAGGATAATTTTGTCTTGAAAATAATCAAGGTCCTTTGGACCACACACAATAACAGCCTTGTAAAGACAGAGCAGTTTGACATCCACTTGCTGAAGCAAGTAAGTTGTATCCAATGGTCAGTGGCCCACTTAGGAAACCCTTTCCATCTGACTGTGAAGTTGGAAAAATTGTATTTCCTGATGCACTTGACTTGCTGAGGACCAGCAGTGCAATGGATAATGTGTCTGGCTACAAGAGTATAGGCAAGTCTCCCTGCCCAAGGTAACCTTTTATCCACCCTGGGAATATGAGATGAAGTTCCCACTATTTGGAATATTTGTCTGGATGGAATGGTTGACAAGAGATCTCATCCAAGGGAGCTCTGCAGACCTTGGTTTGTATATTTGTGTGTTTGCAGAGGACAGAGGCACCGAGCAGGAAGGGTGGGTAAGGAACAGGAGCTGCTCTCAGTCTGGTAAGCAGCACGCAGTCCCCAGCCCCCAGAGCAGCTTGTGCTGGTGGCTGCAGCTCAGCTTAAGGCTCTGCCTGGCTGTTATTCCCAGCCTGTTTGGGGAAGGTCTGATCCACACGCTGCCGCAATCAGCAGGGATCCCCAGCTGAGCGGTGAGATGGGTATCAGGCTCCTGTCACAGGTACTGCCTCTAGTGAGGCACCAGCAGTCGAAGAGAGCTCGGACATACCAGAGCTCATAAAACACCGCACAAAAAGTGACTTCCCACTGGCCCTCTCCTGCCAGGGGGAGGCCCCTCTGCTGCTGAGCTTCTGTTGAGGGGTGTCAGGTGCCTGCTAATTACAGCTAATGAGGAATTTAATTGCTGTTCAGCACAGGACTAGCTGTGCAGGCTGTGTGTCTGCAGGCCGGCGGTGGCTGGGGGGTCTCCATGCCCTGCTCAGCCCACACACATGGTGAAAAGGGGCCCTTCGGCACAGGGGGCTCTGTGGGGAGGGGTTGTCCCAGACCTACAGCCCCAAGCACATCCACGTGCCCTTCTAGTCTGCTCTTCTCCATCTGGAGGTCCTCGGATGGGGCAACCCTTCCTGCTGGGACCTGCCCCCTCTGCTCAACCTGGGGACTTGTGAAGGCTTCCTGGAAAGGTATGTGCTTCTGCAGGGGACTTGGGATTGTGCAGTGGCTGTTTCTGTGAGCTGTGGGGGGATGGCAGGAAGCAGGATCCTGATGTTCTTAAGTGGTGGGGGCTGGTTTCCTTGCTTTGCTATGTGATGGGCTTGCTTTGATCCAGAAGTTCTGCTTGGCCTGTGTGTTTGGGGGACGGAACCAGGTAGGAAGGAGCTGCTTGTGGAGCATGCACAAGAGGAAAGATACAGAGTTGGATACTCTGTTCACAAGCACACTACATTTGTAATGCACCAGCCATGTCCCAAACCCATCTGTGCTGTCAGTTTTCTCCCACCCTGACCCCCCAGCACCATGTGCCCTGTGTGCCTCCCCTCTCCTCTGGTCTGGATATAACACACATGTAGCCCCTCTCTTCTTACCTACATATCTGCGCATAGGCTGCGCACCTATCCTCAGAAAAATGAGTATACTTCTCATCTTATGCAAAAGAGCTATTTTCAGGTAAATTCCAGGTAGGTAAGGTGATGTATAACATGCTGCATCTTTCAGAGAGGCATGTTACCTGCTAGAAGCAGCCTAGCTTCTCTCCTAACCATTTAGTAATTTAAAATTACTGTTTCCCAGTTCAGCAGATCAGTGACTGTTTTTTTTTAAAACAAAGGCAAAAGCTCCCTCAAAAAGTCTAAGTCCTGTATTAAAGTTGCCATTAAGACATTTTACAATTCAGCACATGGCCTTTTCTTTCCTGGAGGAAGCTGATGTGCAATCAGGATTTTATAAAACACCATCACTGAACAGCCTAATGGGAGAGAAGGCATCTGTGTGTGTGTGCTTGGTTGTGTGACTGAAATAGCTGTGCTGGCTGCAGAGCGTGGCTGTGGGTTAGAGCTGGGTGTGATTTACCCTCAGCAAAACCGACTGGCTCCAGCAAAATGTCCATGTCTGTTTGATTTCATATCAATTGAATGTGTTCACAGGGACTTGTTGAAAACTGTTGAGGTTTGGATATAGTCTGACAGGACACGGCCAAGAGCATTTTAGCATTTTTTGCAGCTTTTTTTTTCACTGCTAAGAAATTCTGAACGACCTAATCTGACTAGATGACTGAATTCTTTAAAAAAAGAACTTTTAAAAAGGCAAGTAGTAAATGGAAGGAAACAGGATGATTTCAGCAGCTGCCAGGTGGTGGGTTATAGGAGATCCAAATGCCCCTATGTTACAGTCTACGTTACAGATGTACAGCAGGCAACCCAGCTAGTCCTGGGGGAAAGCCTACAGGCCAAATTATGATTCTGGTTTTGCTTGTGTAAGACCAGAAGAAGTCTTTCAGCCTGGAGAAATTTAAAGAAATTGTTTTGAGCAAGTCAAAAGCACTCTTTCAAGAACCCTATTTTGCAGGTAAAATATTGCAAATGCGAAGCTATAAAGCCTGCACTGAATTTTTTCTCTCCTGCAGAAGTACCTCATTCAGTCATGCTTTTAAGCTCCTTTCAGTGGCTGGCAGGCCAGAGCCGTGCTGGGGGCTGTGCAGTGGCCCTGCTGCAGTTCACTTCTGATTGGTGGCATGGGCTGACACTGTTGTGACACACAGGCACAGGGGGAGGCAGGAGCTTTTATGTGCTCTGAATGCAGGGCTCTGGGATGAGTCTCAGCTGAGTGCACCTGCAAAATGCAGGGGCAGCTGAGCACCACAGCACAGAAAAGAAAGGGAAAATCTTCCCCACTGCAGAGATACTCCTTGTTGAAGAGCGGCCCAGTTGGAGACAGATCACCTGCCTCAGTCCCTTGTGTTATTCCTCCCTCCAATAACTCTCTTGAACTCATTCTGCAGACTGGCCTTGTCCCCTTCCTGCTCTGGGATGAGTTCATTTTTAGCACTTCCATTCTACAGGTCACCTGTGGCTTCTGGCTTTGGTGTGTGCAGTTGGTAGAGGTAGCATTGGCAATGTACAGGGTCTGTAAAGGCAGGTATGTTTCTTTGCTCTCTGGAGGACCTACAAGAAGTCTCAGAATTTATTTGGTGCCTCAGATTTCCCATCTGTGGGATAGAAATTGAGAAGGCAAGCACTTGTAAGTCAGAGGTCATGTAATGCACATTTTCCTTAGGCAAATATAGGTGGTGCAGCTTAAGGTGGTACCAAGGTTGTTGTGGATCACTCATGGCTAACATGACTGTGCCTGCAGTTAGGGAGCACTTCCACAATGCCTCATCTAAAGACTAACTCAGCCTATGAAAGATAAGATAAAGTTTGAAGCTTGTTTATGGTTCAGCCTCTCTCGACAGACCTGGAAGGAAAAGCAAGCTGAGGCACTGCTGCCAAGGCAGACAGGAGGGGACTCTACATGCAGGAGAAAAGGTTGTACCCCACCATCTCCAGAGGCTGACACTGAGCTGCCCATGGTTTCAGTGGGAGAGGGATCCCAGCCTTATCTGCAGGATGAGAACTCTGTGGCTACTTCCTTTTCCCACAGAGGGTGTCTAAGCCTTAACCTGCATGTATCTGCAGGAAACAAGAAAGCCCACAGCCTCTCTCAGCAAAACCATCAGCGCTGGCACTGACCCTTAGCAGCTCCCCCATTGTGGCTTGTAGGCACAAGGCACAGCAAATTTGTTTCTTAGTGGCTGCCACATATCAGAGCACCTTCAGGTCTCACATGCTCCTCCACACACCCAGCTGGTTTTGAGCATTAGGGCGATGGCGACATGGACACAGCTCTTGGAAATGCCTTGTGGCCATCCTGGCTAGTACAGCAACAACAATTTATCAAGGTGAAGTCAGAACAGGCAACAGGCAGAAACCTGACATGTTATTCACATGTCACCTAGGTGACAAGCAGGCAGCTGTCTGGGGACACCTGATCTGAGCAGCATGGGCCTCCCTTTCTGTGCTGGCCTGGAGCTTTGCACTCTGTCACTGACAATTATGTCATGTTACACGTAGATCTGGAAGCTGACCCTGTGTAACACTGCACAAAGCAGCACAGGGAATATATTGGGATGTGGTGGATCCTAATCAAAAACGTATGTAGAGTATCTCTGCCCTAGTCAAAACTGTCCTGTCTGGAGACATGTCTGTCAAAAGAAGGCAGTTCATTAAATCCTGAAGTATCCCTGGTTGCCGGGACTGGTGGGTCCTGGAGTCTGAGAACTGTAGGATCTGAATTCCCCTGTTTTACAGCTGTGCATATGGTGCAGACCAAAGAGCTAAGGCTAGGATGGAGCTGGGATAGTAGGGAGAGGCT
Source organism: Acanthiza pusilla (assembly GCA_036630365.1). Taxonomy (NCBI): domain Eukaryota; kingdom Metazoa; phylum Chordata; class Aves; order Passeriformes; family Acanthizidae; genus Acanthiza; species Acanthiza pusilla. The sequence continues at coordinate 17,246,839 of JAXCHO010000234.1, forward strand.
AGTGCTGGGAATCAGACTCTGGGACAAATGACCCTTGCATGACAGCAGCTTCTGTCAGTACTTAGGACCATGGAAGAAACTGCTATTCCTTTTTTCCAGACAGAGTGGGGATAACTGTGAGACTAGGGAGTGATCCTGTTACTGCCCTCACCATGCCCACTGTGGACTTGCAGCACACCCTGGCTAAGATTTGAACACCTGTAGGCCTTCCTTTTAGAAGATAGAGCTTTTAAAACCAGAGGAGATGCTTATGGTCTCAAAGATTTATGCCAGCCATGCTGCCCTTTTACTGAGGTGATACAGCTCCAGGCCACCCCTGGAGAGTGTAGGAGCTGTTCTGCTCAGGCACATTTCTTCCTCTATGTGACTCCTCTGGCAAAGAAAGCTGTGGCTTCCCGGCTCTCAAGTTCAGGGGATTTTCAGCCAACATGGTTCTATTAAAGAAACAGTAATTAGCAGCAAAGACTTCACACCACTGTCCTGTGAATAGGGAGCTTTCACAGCTGTTTTATTTCAGTGTAACATCTAGAATACATGGTGTGAAGAGGGATTGCTCCAGTAGAGCAGCCCTAAGCCTCCCTATCCCACCAGCCAGCAGCGCACTCCCAGGCAGGGCTGAGGCTCAGCGTTGCTTTAAGGGAAGAATATAATTTCAGCAGCGGAGATGTGTCCCTCCAGAAGTGTGCCAGTGCAGGGTGCAGTCCCCACATTTCGGATACTGCATAGCAAGCTGTTGGCTATGATTCTAAAGGTGATTAGTTCAACCTGGTGCTGTCCCTCTCACCCTTCAGAGCCCTCTGCCAGCAGCATATGCTGTTACTTGAGCTGTTTTAATGGCCAAAATGTGGATGGCATCTGCCCAAGTGGTAATTAACCATGGGCTCTACTCGAACAGCTCTGTGGAAGTTTACTTCTCAGAGAACTCAGGCTTCCTCAGTGCCACTCCTGGACTAAATGCAATGCCAAAATGTAGCAAGCCTCAGAAGAGTCAGTCCATAGAAGCCAGTGCCATTTTATCTCTAATTTCACAACCCTCAGCTAAAGGGCATCACTTTTTAAATTCACTTTGCATAGTGATTTTTGACATAAACTTCTGAGATAAGCAGACTGCAGATGCAAGGATGACAACTTTGAATTATTTATTGCATGGGAAGAAAGGAAACATTGTTTTAGAAAATACTGCACCTAAAAACTTGCTGGGCTGTAGAATTAGCTGTTTTTGGGGGGAGTGGGTGGGCTTACTAGTGTTCATTTCAGAGGTGATTTTTTTCAAGAGCATCACAGAACTATGAATAGAGATATAGTGTTTATTGATTTAAACAGAATTCAGGGATTTAAGCTCTTCTCTTTAGCTCAAGAGTTCCACGAGTGTGCAGTGGAATTGCTGCTTAGTTGATCCATATGTTTTTGCCTGTATGGGTAGCCTTGTAGTAGTTAATGCTCTTCACTGGAAGTGTTTGTCCTGCCAGTATATTACATGTCTGCACAGCCTATCTTAAAAGCATTTAAAAATTAAACCCTTTATAAGGGAAGACAGAAGCCACTGTGAATTGGAGTATAACTGTTTTTATTCAGGAACAAAATGCCTTTGCTAGGTTCCAAGATTTTTTCTGTTTTCAAGTGAAAGCATTTTTCAACTTGTCAGTTTTGGTTCTTTAGACCTAGAAGTCCTTTTTCACTCTTCAGAGTCATTGTTTTCTGGTTACCTTGGATTTTTAAGCTTGTGAGATTTTTATTCCCTTTCTTGAGACTATGTTCATGCATTTTCTTATGCGATTAATACAGAAGAAAAAATTACAAAACATATGTTACTAATGTACTGCTCGATGTTATGGAATCGGATAAGACTTTTTAAAATGACTGACGTTACATATGTCTTTCAAGGATGTGAATCATATGTAAACCATATGTTTCATGTATTTCAAAGATTGTTAAAGAGTAAATATTGTAATGAAATTAGCTTACAATCATGGTTCTGAAATGTCTATGTAAGTATTGATAACAGTATTTCTCAAATGTTCCTTAGGTAGAACTGAGGGTAACTTTCAATTTTGTTTTTAGGGTACCGTTGTGGCTTAACCCCAGTTGGCAACTCAACACCGCAGAGCTGCTCTCTCACTCTCCCCTCCATCCCCCAATGGGATGGGGAGAAAAATCAGAAAAAAGGAAACCTATGGGTTGAGATAGGTGCAGTTTAACAACTGAAACAGACTAAAATTTAACGATACTAATTGCAATGAACAGAGAGATAACAGGCTGAGGAATAAGCCCCAAGAAAGAAAGACAAGTGATGCACAACACAGTTTCTCGCCATCCATTGACTGCTACCCATTCCTTCCCCACAGCAATTGGCCTTTCCTGGCCAGCTTCCCTCAGTGTATATACTGTGCATGATGTAGATGGTGGAAATATCGCTTTGGCCTATTTATGTCAACTGTCCCAGCCTCACTTCCTCCTTTCTTCTTGTGCACCACATCACAGGCACAGCACGGGAAACAGAAAGGTCCTTGACTTGGGGTAAATTCTGCTGAACAACAGCTACAGCATTGGTGTGCTTCCTTCATGCAAAAGCAAAACTGTCAAAGAGGTATTTTTTACCAAAGAGAATGTGCCCTATTATTTCTATGTCACGGAGAAGGAACCTGGGGCAGAATGGGACTGAATTACAGTGAAATTGCTGAAAGCGTAAGTCCCTGACTTCTGCAAGGCTCCCTCACAGACCTCTCATGTTTAATGTGTTTATATTTCTTTGAGGAAGAACTTTTTAAAAATAACACGAATTATAAGGATGTTTTTGCAGATGGAAAGGTGTTGAGCTCAAGGTTTTATGTGACTGCTCCTTATGTATTTTCTATAGCTGTCCAAACATTTTTTTTGTTCACAAAAATTTAATATGGAAAATTAATGAAGAGCTGGCTAGTGAGATGATATGGTAACTGTAGCCGGCTAAAGTGGGTTGTCAGCTCTGGACCTTCCCAGTCCAATAGGTAATTGCAGAACTGTGTGAGTGAGATACAAAGGGAGGCTCTGAAAGGTTCAGAGAGATTTATAGAATATTTCAGACCACAAAAACACATAAAACGAAGTCCAAAAGGTTCCCGAAACAGGACAAGAGGGACCTGTTGTCAGAAGCAGCTTGTCACATAGGTATGATTTACTGTCCTCTCCCAAGTGATCTGTACAATCTCTGTCAGCAGCAAGGCAAACAAATGGCATTCAAGGGGGCTTGAGATGAGGGTGTGGGAGAGAAGGCAGAAGTGTTGATGGCCACTGCAAGCTTAGGCACTGAAGCCTGCAGAGCTCTGTCTGAGCAGAAAGCACAGAGCACTCTTGTCACCTCTCCTTCACTGTGATAGAACAAACCTGGGTCAATTAAAGGAAATATCCAAATATAAGAATAATTTAGCTTTGAAGTTATTCACAGCCTGCTAGGGAATTTAGGTAGTTATTAAAATTAATGGGATGGTGCATCTGAACCATGGTGCATTGTAACTTTGAAAATCCCAGTCTACCATTTTTCAAAGCCATCTACTTCTCCATTTCCAACTTTTGTTTGTTTCTCCTTTTAGCCAAATGTGAACTCATGCTTTAATATGATTTGTATATGAAGCAAAATCAGGGCTGTTTAGATTGAGTACTTTGGGGTAATGCTTCCATCTCTGCAACATTTAAAACAGACTTGATAAACTATTTTGCTGATGATCTCCCCCCATGCACACTGCAGGCTACATAGAAGATTTCAATTAATGCAAAAAGCGTGGAGGTTTGAAATGTGTATGTTTTTCTTAATGTAAAGGAAAATCATTCCAGTAGTCTGTTACTGTATAAAACCAAACAAGCTGACTGGGGTTTCTTTTGGGTCTGGTTTGCTTAGGATTTTTTTTGTTTTTTGGGGTTTTTTGGCTTTGGGGTTTTTTTGGGTTTTTTTGTTTTTTTTTTTGTTTGGGTTTTTTTTTTTTTGGTTGCTGTTGTTGTTATATGTTTGTTTTTGGGGGGGTTGTGGGGTTTTTTTGTTTTGTTTTGGTTTTAGGGGGTTTTTTTGTTTGGTTTGGTTTTTCTGGTTGTTGTCTGTGTGGGGTTTTTGTTTGTTTGTTTGTTTTTGTTCTGGGGTTGTTTTTTTTGGTTTTGCATTTGGGTTTTAGTTTTTCTTAAGTGGACTCCAGTCCAGGAACTAGTAACTGAACAGAATAATAAATTCTGGTAGAAGTCTCTTCTGTGCCTACAGAGCTGGTGCTATATACTGGGTCAGGAGACCCTAGAAATTTAACAATAACTCATCTCTTCTCTTCTCAAGAAACCTTTCTTTTCAAACCAGCTTCCTTCTGCAAGCAGGGAGGTGTGTTTCCATCTGCATCTGCGACTAAGTCACATGGAGCCATGTGGACAGGCATCACTGGCTGTAGATTTGGCTGAACAATCGTCAGCAGCAGCAAGGAGGAAGGAGAGATTTGAAGACACGGCCTTATGACTTGCTTTGATCTTTGTAAGGACAGCTATTGATGTTTTCAAGGGAGAAACCTTACTTCTCCCAGGAAAACTTCAGGGGAGCAGTCCTGTTTTTCCTATCTGACTCGTTTTCACTCTGTGGAAGAGAACTCCCCTCTCCCTCTACATTTCCAAGCAGGCTCTAAAAACCTGTACAATGACCAGCTCCAGGCAGTGCATTTAGCACTTTAAAGGCTAATGCATCACTAACATCCCTGCTCTATGCTATGCATAAAGCTTTGCACATTTTGCTTTTACAGCAGGAAACAAGGCTCAGCAGCCCCTCTCTCTTGGACTGGCCAGCTGGCACAGAGAGCCTTTGTGGGGAGAAAGCTGAAGCTGATAATCCCTTTTAGAAGCAGGCTTGGTAGGTGCAGTCTTGGCATTCCTGTCAGCAGTTTGAGGTGAGGGCAGCGACTGAACAGCCTGAACTGCTGGCAGTGCCCATGACACTCGATTACCAGCACAGCATTCTTGAGATTCCGTGGCACAGTGCACTGAGGGTATTGAGAAGCTTGGCTGCATCCCCAACTTGCCCCTGGCAAAACTGGCAAATCATGTAGTCAGTGCTCCTTTCAAGGACTTGGCCAGGCATAACCCACCCCTTCTCCATCCCTCACCTCCCCTGTACTCGGCTTTGGGCTGTATTTGCTCAGTGGGCTGGCTGCATCCCGACCCATGCATTCACAGGGTTTGAGGCAGGGTGGAGTGTGTATCTCCACACTAATCTAATTCCATCTTTCCAGCCATTTGGTGTCAGAAGCTGCATCTTTTAAAGTTGATTTCTGGCTGCAGGTTTTACAAGAAGTATCACAAGGTTTAAATCCAGCAGACTTGCAGCCATCTTAAAGCTAGCAAAACATAATTTTTTTATTAAAATTAGAGCTAGAGAAGTTCTAATGATAACAGAAGTGATCATGGAATCCTTAAGCCAGGACTGCTGTCAGTGCCACACTGCACATTTATCCTCTCTAACATACAACTGCAGCACAGGATTGGCACTGCCCTCCCAGGCTATTGGGAAGACAAGTTTGTCTCTCACACCAAGCTACCCAGACTTTTCTGGGACTGAGCACATTCTACACAGGGGATTTGAAGGCATTCTCTGCACCTACACAGGGCAGCAGCACCATCCTCCTTGTCTGTGCAGGCTGTGAGTGAGCTCCAGAGCCGGCCCCATCTGACATGGCTGCTCCAGCATTTGGAGAGTCCCTGAACACTGGGGCTGATGTTGCGGCTGACAGCCATGTGTTCCTGGTAGAAAGCAGCGAGCAAGGGCTAGTTAAAGTTTCTGGTTCATCAGTGATGAGATAAACGACTGACCAATTGACATTTTAAAACCCGGAAATTCATTAGCAAAATTTAACTGCGAACAATCGGAGACTGAAAGCGGCGATCCGCCGCACCACAAGGCAAAAGCAGCAGTGCCCAGCCCGCACAACACACCGGGGATAACCACAGGCACGCCTCCGGCCTCTGTGCAGCCGCTTTTAGGCCCTTGGGCTGTCAATCAAGGTGCCTGGACACATTTGCATAGTTTGGCCCAATCACGGCTGTGGCTGCTCCCGCCCCGCCCCTTTGCCCACCCCTTTGCCCACCCATTGGGGCAGCCCCCCCTGGCCCCACCCCATGGAGCATGCGCAGTGCTGAGAGCGGGAGGGATCTCACCGTGACTGGCGTCCTGATTGACATCTCCCACAGAACTTTCTGGAAGTTCTTCTTCGGCGGCCATTTTCTCCCTAATTTGTTATAACAGTTATTGAACGTCATTAATTATATATATAAAAGGAAGGGTACGAAGGAGGGGGAACAATAACCAGAACATTGTAACTTATTAAATAATTAACTAATCAATTCATTAATGTGTCAAAAACCTTGTAACATTCATAATGTAGTAAATAACCAATTTATTCATTAACCCTTTTTAATATATGAAAGTCAACTTCACCTTTGGCTATTTATAACAAATGACTTCTTAGAAAATTCCAGAAGGCTCAGCCTAGGGCATTTCAGTGAAAGCAAGCCTGATTTGGTCTGTGTGCCCTGAGCTGGGGACTGTCACTAGGCATCATTTTTTCGCTTGAGCATCACTGACTCCCCTGTATCCAGGAGACAGCAGGCCCTGGGGCTCCTAAGGCCTGGGTGCAAATAACCCAGCTGGATAGCACTTTTTACACAACGGGACCTGAAATTTCATCTGAATTTTCCTTGCATTTTTGTGAGTTTTGGAGATTGCTGAGCAATTAGCAGCAGCAGCAGCTTGCTAGTAACTATCAGAGAAAGCATAAAAGGTTTTGTTTTAGGATGAAAAGAGGTTTTAATTAGCTACTGACATTTGCATTTCAACTAGAGAAGTGGAGTAGCTCCAGCCCAGCAGTGATGCCTGTGAACCCTTTGGTTCAGGGTCAGAGGAGGTATCAGCAGGCCTGTTACCTGAATCTGTCACCAAAGCTGTCTAAAGGGCTGGACTTGGGCAGTAACACACAGTGTTCTTGTGCATACCACAGCCCTTGGAAAAAAGCAATGTTTGGTGGATTTTTATCTGTCTCTGAAGTGAGAGACACCTTTTTCTTTTGAGGAGCAAAATGTTCGTGACTTGGCTCTGTTGTTACTTACTGGACATTTCCTGTATGTTTGCCTTTGAAACGCCCAGTGATGTGCAGGGACAAGACAGCTATGCTACTTTGGAGTGTACAGGTTTCAAGTAATAGGTTCTGTAAGAGTCCTAATTGCAGATGTTAGAGATAAGGGGTGGTGGAGAAGCCTCTTCCCCTGACTCCATGCTGAGGTAGTCACCAATGTCTTACTGCCATTTACAGCTAACCAGGCTGCTCAGTATTAAGGTTTTCTCTCAGCAAAACAATCCTTTCCTTTCCCCCTCATCCACATCCCTGAACAGGGTCTTGTTTTGATTCTTGTGGTCCCTTGAGCATCTGAATTTGGCTCATAACTCAGGAGGCTATTTTTCTGTCATGTCCTCAGAGTTGTTTAGCACAATTTTATCCATTTGTGGCCGCAAGCCCAATTGGAAACACGTGGGCTGGTTAAAGACAGGTGGAGGGATTTCTTTTGTTAATTAGGCTTCAAATTCCATTGTGTTCCCTGTAACTGGTGGCCAGGCTCTGATCTCAGTAACACCAGACAAACCCCATTTGTGAAGGAATAACCCAGGATTTGAACTGCTTATAAACCTCATAAGTTTGTCTGGGGTTTTGGTGTTGGTTTGTTGTGTTTTGGTTTTCTTAGGGGCTGTTTGTTTTGTTTGTTTTCGCCTTTGCTTGAGACATTTTTAGAAAAATCAGTGCCACATGCAACTAAAAGTGTTTTCTAGCCTGGAGGCGATAAAGAGAAACTTTCTGGAGCTGGCAGGGCTGCAGAGCCAAGGCCAAGGTGCTAGGATCAGACAGGAAAAGCGAGGGCTCCTTTCCCACCAGCATGTTGTCCTCCCTCCCCCACCAGCCCATTTCCCTTCTGCTCTGCACCCAATCACTAATTTAATCTCCAAATCAAGGGGCTGCCGTTTTGCACTAGGTCGGGAGCTGCTGTTCACCCCCCTGTGGGCTCCAGCAGTAATTAGAGTAACACCTTGTGTAGTGTTTAAGCAACAAATGCCTGTAGCTTCACCCACCCCAGCTTAACTCAGCTTCACTATCACCTTGGAGCTCTGTCAAAAGGTGTGGTGGGGTCAATCTTGTTGCAAAAGGGAGTTACTCTTCTGCAGAGTGTGTGTGTGTATCTTGAGAAAATAGCACAGAATGAAATAGGCTTTACAAAAAGTTAAATAGAAGGGTTTAGGTTTATTTCCTCCTTGGGAGGCTGGGTGAAAGCAACTGTGCAGGTGTCTTAGCTGTCTCTTCCCTGTGGATAGAAGACGTCAGGCTTAACTCCTCAGCCACACTTGCTGTGTTCCCCTGTATTCCTGCATCACAAGAGGTTTCACTGTGAGTTAGACACCTTAAATATATTTACTGATTTGGCTGTTGAGTACTTGCTGCCCATTAAAATCAGCACATTTACATGAAGGATGTAAACACCTCTGAGGTTTTCCTCCTTTATCTTTTGAGTTTTCACTACGACACTGCCTGCAGGAGTTGCTGGTTTTGTAGAAAAACCACTGCAGCACTAAGCTTCCATGGTTTGGAGACTTTTTGTGGTTGCCACCTTTCTCTTTAGGGCTGGAGAGCTGGTGTATGTGCCTCTGTGCTGTGGTACCTCTGCCATGTTCCTGACCCATTAGATGGGGCTGCTGTTAGCTGCCATCCCTGACCATGGAGACACTGGAATTTGGAGTGCCTGTGCACAGAAGAGGAAGGAAAGAAGAGCAGAATGAGACCAAAGCTCCGTGCTCTTTGTTGTTAGATTAGTGCCCTCCCCCCCCCCCCCCAAATTAAAAGTAAGACCATTTAGAAATTTTCTTGGGGGCTACAGGGGTCCTTGCACTGCACCCAGTGCTGAGTGCCATCTGGGGAGGGTGGCAAAAGTTGTCAGGGTGGACTCCACTGCAAGCAGGAGAAACCAAGGGGCAGAGAGAGGTGTGGTCACCATTCGCACTGAGATGGAGAGAGGGATACAGCTCTGCCATTTGAATGTCAGACTCCAAATGTTGAGGCTCTTTGTGGATTGGACTAGATAAAAAGATAGCTAAAACTGCAAAGTTTTGTGATGGTTCACTGCCAAGTGCCAACTGAGCAACTGAGCTGAGCATATTTGTCAGGAAAGCAACAGTGCAGTAGAGAGGGATCACATAGGTGCCAGAAATCACAGTAGGAGGGATTTTATTTGCTAGATCAGTGTGTTTACTTGAGGCCTAAAGCAGTTATACATTTAACTGCACTGACCCTCAGGGAATTCTTGGGGGCTGAGTCCTGCTCTCAGCCTCGAGCTCAGGAGAGGAAAGAGAATACCGAAGTCAAAACCTTGCATCCTGTTTCTCCCTGCTCTGTCACCCAGTTCCTTCCTGGGCTGTTCTCAAGCTCCAGACCTCTGGCATTAATGTTAAACAAGTAATGACTTTTCACGAATATGTACCCTCTCCAGTGTGAATGTTATCATCTTTTCCTTCCTCTGCTTTCTATCTAAACTGTGAAGACTACAGAGTTAGCAATCCACATTTCCAGTATGCTTATCCAATACAAGGAGGTGGCTGAAAGCTTGCCTCAAAAACACTTTTCTGTGTTGGATTTGTGACTTAAATAGAAAGAAAGAAATGGAGAAAAATTGTCTGCTTCCTTTAGAAACTTCTAACTACATTTGTCAAAATCTAGAATGCCTGAAAACTGAAGTGTCTTTGCCATAACATCCTTGCTAAAAGACAGTATTCCACTTTGAAATGCCCTCATAGTGTCTTATGGGCGGTGCTGGCTTCATGTGCCTGTGCAGCTCTGGTGTGGGTGCTGTGCTCAGCACACATGGAATCATAAGTTTGTAGAAATTACAGGAGAAGAAATTTTCATCTAATGGGTCACCTAGCCCATCCCACTGCCCTCAGGCAAGATTAATTGCACCCATCCTCTTCCTCACATGTATTTATCTAAGAATCTGCAGCAATGAAAGCTTCAAACATCCTTAGGCTATATATGCCAGTATTTGTTTAATTATGACTTTGGGAGATTTTTGTTTCCCTCATATTATTTTGAAGACTCTTGGCCTTCAGGTTTTGCTTCTAAATATTAAATACTACTTTTTAAATCTTTTTCCTCTTGTAAGGGGTGGAAGGTTTAGAGTTGTTTGTTTGTTTGTTTAGTCCTCTGATTATTATCACTATTTTTAGAGAAACCCTATCACTGTTTTTAGAGAAATCACCCAAAATTATCTGTATCTTTAGTTCAGTTCCTGAAACTGCAGCCCATATTCCAGTTAAGAGCTTGCCACTACTGAACAGACTGGAAGACTTTCTTGCAAAGTCTGTCATAGGCACTTCTTTTTGTTTCAAGTTGGCTTTTTTCACAGCAGGGTGGGAGTGTTGGCTGACTTTCAGGTTTTTATCCACTGCACTCCCCAGAACATTTGCTGCAGACCTTTTGTGTTCTTGGTCATTCACCATCTCTTGATTTTTTGTTCAGTTGGTTATTTCTGCCTAAGTATTTAACCTTTGTCAATACAGACTTGCAACTAAGCAAGCCGCAAATTTTCTTTCTAATAATCATTTAAATTGGTCAAGTTTTGGTGGTTTGGGGTTTTTTAACTTGATTGCAACATCCAGTCTTTATTGCCTCTGTTCCATCTCACTACTTTGGCATCATACTTAGGCTTTAAAAGGGTAATCCCTATTCTATTGCCAAAATCATTAATAGAAGTAAAAAGCAGTGCCAGAGCCAGAATAGACCCTTGGAGTAATCCTGTTCCATATATCTTTCTAGGGTAAGTCTAAGCAATTTAAAACTATCTCTAATTTTATTTATTTTATCATTTTGGCATCAAGTCTTGAGAAGCTTCATTTAGACTGTGTTTTCCTCACTGTTTCTGACAATGTCACCTGGGACAATGTTGTAAGCCTTACTGTACTCAAAATATGTCATCTCTTGCTTCAACCTCAAGGCCTGAGAAGAGAACTAGAGAAGATCATGCATCACAGCAGATCTAGCCCAACCTAGGATCATGCCCAGGGGAAAACAAGAGTGTGAAATACATGAAATACAGCTCCCAGAAGGTCCTGCAGGGCCTCCATGACAGAGCTATTATGGTTTCCAGCCAAATACTTTCAGTTTTGAAAGTTCGGTTTTGAAATTCTAGCATTTAAAAAAGTGCATCAGTAACATTTTTCTAAATGGCTATAGTGCATTTCTAGACCCTGCGTTGTTATTTAACAACATACCCTGTACTAGACTGAGAAGTTAATTAGCACTCTGATACACAGGGTCCTTGGTTTCTGCTAACGTGCTGATTCACACAGAAACCTGTACTGAGAGCTCAGCTGTGCTGCAACAGGAGGTAACAGGGGTGTACCCAACATTGTCCTCACCATGAAACTGCTGATGTTCATGCACTTACTGGTCATTTCTGGCTGTATCTGGGGCTCAGTGATTCCAATCCTGTGGCAGACTATCAGGTGGAAATTTATCCTTAAGTCTTTCACATCTTTGCTTGATGAATTCTGGTGATTCTTGAAGTTGCCCTGTCTTTGAAAAGAGAAGCCTATGCTGTAGGAAACCTATTCTGCTGAGCAAGCAGTTAGAGGGGTTTTCAGAAGTACAGCAAACATTCTGGTCATCAGATGTGCTTCTGTTATTCTTGTTCAGTATATGTGCCGTGCCTTTGGGACACTGTCAGTCACTTGATCCTGAATTTTAATTTGGAGAAGGCACAACATACCCTGGAAGATTCAGTTTTTCATATTCAGGGGAAGGAAAAAGACTACTGCTTGTCCTATCAGCTTAAATGCTTCATTTCTAATTACAGAAAACAGCTGAGGAACCATGAATTTGAAAGGTCTCTATCAGTGTTATAACACAGTATTATTCCTATTTTCAATCTACTTGCATTAGATAAAGTTGATGCAGATACGAAGGCTAGGAAGAGGTAATAATTTTAACTCTCCATCAATTAATTTCTCCCTTAGACAGGAAAAACATTGGGCTAAAGTAGGAGGAGGATTCATATGAGGGCTTTTGTATGTTATGTCCTGTATTTAACTAGTGGTCTCCAAGGTGGCTTCTTGTAAGCATGGAGGTGTAGAAACAGCTCAAAGACAAGGGCTCTTGACTATTGTCTTTCTGTTTTGACTGTGTGGGGCCAAAAGGACTGTTTGGAGAGGGGTGCTGATACCTGAACCTCCTACGAACGGGCAGTTGTTCCCTGCAAACTGAAGCCTAGCATTTCTTATTTTTCAAATAAACCTACGGGGGAAGTGACAAGCATTGAGAGCATGAATGGAGGGGGATGCTCCCATGTGAGTTTATTTTGCTTAGCGGGTAAGATCAGAAGAGGCCTAAACAAGGCTCTTTATTTTCAGCAACACTGATCATCTGCTTTGAAGTAAGATCCAAAGAAAACATACTCCCGCCTTCATCCCAATTAAAAAGCAATAAAGACTATTTTCAAATTTTAAATATTGAAGGTAGGATATCTGCCAAGAAATCCTTTTCCTTTATAGAGGGGCGGATGTCAAATATTGTGAGGCCAGTGCATCCTCCTCTGGTGTCATCCAGCATCACTCAGTTGCAGTCAGTCAGTCTGAGTTGTGCTGCCTAAACGCCTGGCTCTGTGTCTGGCAGTGCCATTCAAGTGTACAGCTCTGCAGAGGTTATGTGTGAACACAGTGTTTAGAGATAACGGCTCAAATTCATTCCAGTGCTTTTACTCAGCAAATTATATGATCTCCTGCCTCTTGGAGCTCTTCTTAGCCTTGAAGGCTCCAGCAGTGCAAGTGCAGTGCTCTGTGTGGCCTAGGAGTCCTTTGGGTGATAGGAAGGGGCAGTTGTCCTCAGGCAGGTCACTCTAACCTTTTTCTGGTGCCAGGAACAACTGAGAAGAGGAAAATCCTACCTCCAGTTAAAATAGGGCAGTTTGTGGAGGGAAGGAAAAAGAGCTGTTTTCCACACTGCAATCTCTAAGAGATTGAAACTGGCCCTCTATCTACAGAAATACGATTAGAGATTCAGCTCTAGTTACCAGAAACTGTTTCTCCTTTCTGTCCTGGAGTGTTTCTGGTTTTGTATCTGGGTTAGTTTCCCTTCCTGCAGCATGTATTAGGCCCACCAGTGAGAGTATAAAGGATTTGCCTGAATGAAAGAGTGAAGAAGTGGTGGACATAAGAGAAGGGGTTGGAGAAGGTGGGAATGAAAGGAGAAATTTACCCCATTGTCATGGAAGACAGAAAAAATACATGTTTGTCTTCTAGTTTCTGTGACTTCATAATTGACCACAGATGGATATATGGGACAGTGTTTGAGGTAGGAATGGGTCCTAATGTAAGTGAAGCGCTCTCCCACTATTTCTTTGCATCTCTTACCTCTCTTTCTGGAGGAAGAGAGCAGTACAGCTGCCCACAGTGGGATAAGTCAGGAGGATGAAGCAGCACAAAGGAGCAGCCAGAACTCTTTGTTGCTGTAGAGGTCTGTAAATGCATCTCCTATTTATCCCCAGCTTTATCAGTAGCAAACTCACTGGATTCAATGCAAGAGCACTGAGTGAAAACCAGCCTGGGAGGAAAGGCCAAACAAAAAACCTCTACTGAAGTTCTAAATTAATTCCTAACAAGAAAAAAAAATCCAGTCTGATCATGTTTTCAGAACGTTTTCAGAGAGTTTGGATCATAATTTTCTGCTGCTTCAGGTGTTCTGAACTTGGTGAAGAATAAAATGCTACAATAAACCTACTTGACCTTGTGTTGGACACAGCTATTGGCAAATCAATGTATAAATTAAGCCCAGCAATTTCTAGAATCCAAATCAAGCCCTGTTCTTCTAGTTAGTGCTGTCTTGACTACAAGACCCTTCAGGAAGGAGGAGATGCAATTGGTTCCTTCCCTGTCCAGCCTTTTCCTCCCCATGTTAGAGAAACCCAGTTCCTTCAGCCTCTCCTGATATTTCATGTTCTCTAGACTCCCAGCTGTCTTATCTGCGTTTCTTGGGACTCTCTACAATTGTCAGTATCTCTTGAATAGGGTGGCACACAAGTGAACTTCAACATATTTCAGCTGTTGATCCAGACCAAATGACATCTGAATTTTGTAATTTGCCCATCATTGCTGCATAAGGAAGTCTGACACACATTGTCTTCCTTGTCTTGTTTTACCTTATGTTCTCCTGCTGAGAAAATGTTGAGGAAAGCTAAAAAAGATAGATCTATGTGATTTTTGTTTTTTAAGCTACCACTGACCTCCGCACTGATAGCGTCCCTATCTTGCATATCTCTACTCCCTATGGATGGGGATGAACCCTGGTGTTGCCCTGAGATAAGCAAGAAGATTATCAGACCCATAAACTGCATGGGAGACCAGGAAGCTGTTTGGTCCAGGCATTCCTCTTCCCCCCCAGGCTACTTCTTTCTGGAGGAAGCCATTGATCTTTGGCAGGCAGACACGGTTGGGCATTCAGTCAATCTATCAGTGACAGACTAACATAAAACAGTGGCAAACAGCCTCCAGTGGTTTTGGGGAAGGGCTCCTTGGCTGGAGAAGCACAGATTCAGCATTCATTCAAACTAACTTTTAAGGAATTTTTTTATTACAGGAAACAACAATGATAATAATCTGGGGAATCTCTGTCAAGAAAGAGCCTTTGGATAGTCTCAAGAAAAAGATATCTAGGCAGGAAGTCCCACTTGGTTTTGTTCATTTAACAAGATCTTACAGGTCTCCAGAAATATCTTTTCATTTTATTGTGAATGGAATTTATGTTGGAATACACAGTAGTAGCCCAATGTTATTTAATTCAACTTTGCATAAATTTGAATGAGCACTCCCAGGAGAGCCTGAAATTTCAGAGAAACCTGGAGATGATAGACAGCAAAGTCTTCCTGGGATCTTTCTCTTTCCACCTTTGGAAGCTGAGTCCAGTTTGCTTTTTCTACTGTAATTTTTTTTTTTTTTTTTTTTTTTTTTAGTATTTTATCTGGTTTAGTTTTATGTGTTTGAAGCAGGGAGATTATTCCTCTGAGTAATATCAGCAAATTCCTCCTGACAGCCATGATGTCTTGTTAATTTCCTTTCTTTATCCCTTCTTATTCATTTTTCTGGCACCTCGGTGAATTTGCCTGTCCTCCATGGTACTTGAACACAGGCATTCAATATCTGCAAATGACTGCAGTGTCTCCACACCTTCCCTAGATCACTTTGTCAAGCTGAGCAGCTCCAGCCTCAATCAGTCTTGCAGCTCCACCACAGCCACCCCTAAAGGATTACAGGATGAGAGGCTTTACTTGTTAACATCTTCTGTTTCCTACACTTCTGGATTGCTTTTACTGAAGTTTAGGTCCATCCGTCAGAGGAAAACTTCAGTCAAATGTACTGAGCTGTGTGTGGCCATGCATTGGCCCCTGCTCCCACAGCTTTGCACCCAAAATCCCCATCGTCCCCAGCCTGAAACCCTCTGTGGCAGATCCTGGCAGGCAGCAGTTGTCCTGGAACCACAGGCCTCCGCCACTGGGATTGTTGTTGGCCCAGTCATGCTGTTGTGTTCTTCTGTAGGATGTAGAGGTTAACACAGGAAGAAAGATCTCACTCCTGGTTTGAGATCAAAGAATTACTCCTGGTTTGGGCAGATACTGGAAAACATTAGTATAGAACTTACTATACTGTAACCTGGCTAAAACTGGCATTATTTGACATGATTTTCCCTCTCCCCCAATAGCAGCCTTGCTACTTTAAACCACTGAACTCCCCTTAGATCTTTTGATTTGGAAAAAAGGCCACAAACATTGTAAAAGCATGGTTGGCCAAGAACATCTAAGAAAATATTGGTGCCCCACATGCATTTCTAATATCACCAAACTCATCTGAGAGGTCTCTGTTGCGGGAGAAAAGAGTTTTGGGGCTTAGCCTGGTTATGTAAGCAAGAACACAATGGTTGGACTTCCTGAGCTAGAAAGTGGCTGTGGTCTTGTGGCCAGCTGAGGGGACTGTAACGCAGCTCATTTGGCAGAGGATGAGGATGCAAGAATTTGAGCATATTTTATTCCCTGCACGAGCTTTTCCCTCAGCAAGGGCAGAGGATCAGTAGGATGAAGGCTGAGGAGTTCCCTCAGTAGTTAATTTGTGAACAGGATGAAGACATTGGCTGGGAAATTGATGGGTAGAAGTGCCCTCGTATTTTTAGTGGGTTTGAGGAATGGACTAATCAGGAAAGAAATCCCTAACAGCAGGCAAAATCCTGCACTTATGGACAGTTTCATCCAGTGATGCTTGTAAATAGTGATTTTATGTCTTTACATTTTTTTTCAGCTTTTAACTGACACAGCCACAGTCTGGTCTGTGTATGCAGACCCACATTTACATATTGATTAATACTCTCTGCCTTATGGACTGAGTGCCTAATGGCTCTTCCCCATCAGTTCAGAGGGCAGTAAACTGCCTGTGATCTAACATCAGAAATGGTATCATGTTCTCACTGCACATTTGCAGGAAAGAAGCTGGTTACATTACATGGACCTGTGGGATCAGACTCCTTGGAACGTGAGATGTGTGTGGGTGAACTTGGCCAGTGAGGCAGCCAAGAAGACAATTTACTAGCCCACCCCTGAAGAACATGATGGGACTCCAGAGGATGGAATCAGAGGCCCATACAAATACTTAGAGAAGTTATTAACTTTTTTGGGGTATTTTGGTGCTAGAATTTTAAGCCTCATATCAATTATCCTTCAGCAAAGAGCGTTTTACTATGGAAAAACAATTACATGCATAGTGGGAGCTCTCCTGACTCTAAACTGAAGCAGCAAGGGTGTTAAAATTTTAATGAAGACCTTTGTTTCATGCAGGGTTTCTCAGGTGTTGAGTTAAACCTCTACTAATAAAAAGCAAACAAAACCAAACACAAAGTAAAACTGTATGCCAAAACCCTAATTTCAGAAAGGGACTGACAGGGCCAAGAGACAATCCAAGTCAAGTGACTGACTATTTTCAGTGGAGTTTAGGAAATGTTGACTGTCCACATTACCTCAGTACCACTCAGGGCCTTAGAGTGTCTAGTGGAATTTTTAAACCTCTGGGCTGGTGTGCTCTGCTTGCCTGATCTTGAAATTCTTGTCCAAAATTCCTATTTCTGGTGTACCATCCTGGTCATCTTGAAGAAAAGAGGAATTTTCCCTTTGGTTCCAGAAAGGTGTATGACGTTCCTTACAAAGAAACAAATTGGAGAAATAGATCTAAGTAAAAAAAAAGTTCAGGTCTAACGTATCCATAATAGGGAACAAAAAGAGAATATCTATTATATAGTTGGTTGGTTTGATTTCCTTAGTTATTTGTAAGCAATAGGAGTCACCAGTGTGCTTTAGAGATGTTAGCTGCTTCTGATAAGAGTCTGAAGAATAGTTCCAGGACTCTGAAAGCTGTGGCACTTTTGTTGTATACTGGGTCATTGGATCATTGAAGTGCCAAGGGAAAGAGCAGTGGTTTTAAAAGGGTAAAGCAGAAATAACTCATGGAAATAAGTGCTGAACTCACTTCACTGGGATTCAGACAGAGACTTTTCCATTTCCGTTTCCTCCCTAATCCTAAATGATGATTCATGTAAAAGCGAGGCTAGGGCTGATGGTGGTATTTGTCAAACTAATCTCTGCAGTCTCTCCAGCCACTGTGTGCTTGATATTTTTAAGTTTTGCTATATCCAAAGAGGATTGGGCCATTAAATTAATTATGCACCTCTGGGAAGTAATTTATACCTTGAGGCTTTTGAGGAAGGGAAAATTCCACAGTTGCACCTGGTCAAATGGTTACACATGAAGGAAATGACCCCTTGACCCTTTTAGGTGCTCTGAACATAAAACTTGTTTAACCCTCTCTTACCTGTGCAGCTATAAACAGTATTACTGCTCATGAATCTATGAAGACTCCCCCCCCCAAAAAAAAAAAAAAAAAAAGCAATATTGGACTGACCTTAAGCAGCAGGGATTCTTCTGGGTGGCATGAGAAAGAGCTGCAGAAATTAAAATTGATTTAATCTTGGCTGTACAGGAACCGCCTGCTCTGGGTGCAGGCTTTAGCAGGAGCATTCAGGAAGTCTCTGGGGTGAATACAAAGCAAACAGTGCAGAACCAGCAATGCTACAGCCTTTGCACGAAAAGAGCATTGTCATGCTTTGTTTATTGAGAAGATTTACATTGGTAAAGGAAGGTCCCAGAGGGAGTTCAGATTTGTGTTTATCACACCTTCCTTCCTGCTCCTGATAGTGCATGACATGGAAGAGGGTTGCTCTGTACTCTTCCATTATTACTTCCACTTTGATTCCTTTGTATTACCTCTGAATCTGACCTGAATTATCTGGGAAGTTAAGCATTAAGAGAGAGGCACCATTCATAGCCTGGTGAAATTTATCACCTGAGTGTCTCAGAGAAGTAAAGAGTAAAAATAGAAAATAAGTGAGGCATGCAAAAGATACCCATCAGAGACAGGTTTTGTATCTGAAATTATGTTTTGCTTTGCCCTAGATATATAATGAGTGGTTTCCATATCTTCCTGGGGCTGTAGATAGGTGATAAGAAAATCATAAGAAGTTGATCTTACACTATCTTGTACATCAGTTTGAATTTGGCCTACAAGAGGAATAGGAGCTCTAATTACTAATTACTAAAAAGGAAAAAAATTGTAAAGAAAAAGCCTATGTTCTCCCACCCAGCCCAAATATATACCTCAGAATAAATATGAATAATGAGGTATGAAAGAGCAGCAGTCAGGAGAGAAGCTGTGAAGCTGTGTCAGCCCCTCACAACCCATTTGTAAGGCTGGGCACTCGCACATCAGGGTTACAGGTCTGCAGTTTCCCATGGGATGTGCCATGTTCTCAGGCTGCAGGGGAAGAGCTCACCACTCTGGCGGCATTGGTCCTGCCTGCTAGATGAAGGCCCTGTCACTATGCTGTTATTTCTATTTAAGGGCACATTCTGTCTGCTGAGATGTCTTGTCCAGGCACAGGGGATCTTGAGCCAAAGGCAAAACTTCCTTTCCAGGGCAATCTTTCATAGAAGAGATTTTTAAAAAATCAGCATCCATTTGCTCTGCAAGGCTTTCCCCCTACAACCTGCAGTGACACCAGCTGCAGCACCTGGGAAGAGCACTGGAGTACAGAAAGAGCATCAAAACTGAGGGGGAGCAAAGTGGCTTTTTTTACATGACAAGGCTTGCCAGAGCAGTTGGCAAGCCTTGTCATGGCCTCTTCTGAGAGCTTCAGGCTTTAGTGGATAATTACCAAATATCCCTGGTGCTCTCTTCTAGCTGGGTATGACGTTACTGAATGAATTTGGAATGGCCGCTGTGTAATGGGCACAATGAGAAAAGCTGCAGCTGTGCACCAGGATGATGTGACTGGGCTGATCCTTACCAAGAACAGAGTTCTCAGTGCTCTAAAAATGTGTAGCTACTTCTTCCCTAGGCGGCCTGTTCCAATGCTTGACACCTCCTTTGGTGAAGAAATTGTCTCTAATATCCAATCTAAACCTCCCTGCTGTAACTGGAGGCCATATCTACCTGGGGCTGATATAGCTTGATCATAAAGAGTTGTAAAATTATAGATTATTTCATACATTTCAATTGCATCGGGACAGTTCAGAGAGAATGTGAGGGAGGATGTGAAGACTGTGAATGTGATAGATTGTTGTATCTCAGGTGAGAACCAGCACCTTTACCTGTCCTGGGGCTGAACAGTGTCAAATCATTTTATAAATCCTTCTGTGCCTTGGCACAACATTGTGTGAGAGAGACCACGAATACAACCAATTATCCAGAGACATCAAGAGCTATGCAAAGAAGTGAGTATCTTTGTGGAGTGCAAACATCTTGGGTGCCTTCATGGGTCTCCAGTTAGACAAACATCTCTCCTTCGTTACTAGGGACAGCTGGGGTCACTGCCAGTCCTGCTTCAGCTGATGTGCACTGTCAGCAGCAGAGAAATGGTGTGAACTAAATGGCTTGTGATGTAGTTACTCACATCCATAGTGTGGAGAACACAGCCTCTGCACAGCCATCATTTGTTCAGCATTTTTAAGTCCAGTATTGCAGACTTGGAGGGGTTTGGAAGGGTTTGTGAGGTGCTTTCCCAGAATTAATTCCTCACTCAGTGGGAGGGAGGAAGCTTGAACTCTGTCTTGTGTTTGCTATTATTAAACATCTCTTCCCTTTGATATGCAGTGTCAGTTGAGAGGTGAGGGGGTATCTTCCTTGTGATAACAAAAAAGAGCCCAAAAAGAGAGAAAAAGAGAAATCTGAAGACTGGCATTTTCTGCTTAAGTGAGCCCAAAGCATCTCAGCTTTCATAATTCCCTCTCTTAGTGTAAGGGGGAAAAAAAAAAAAAAGGGAAAAAAAAGAAAAAAAAAAAAAAAAAGGCAGCAGAATATTACATCCCTGAAACCCATACCAGGTTCTGCTGTCATAAAAGCAAAATTTAAAAGCAAACACTCACATTTCCACCAGGAGACACTAGCTGTAGCAGAGACAGGCAGCCAGGCTTCTTCACAGCCCCAGTTCCAGCATCTTCTTCTTTTGCTGACCAGGGATCTTTCCCAGCTTGGAACACAGACAGGCCAGCTGGCTGGACTGCCACTGTGAGTGAATACATTTGGAAATGACTGTGCTATCCCAACGCCTTACGAATACATCAAAGTGTGCTACAGGCACAGCTGGGGTTTGTCTCCCTGCCTGCTGCCAGGAGAAGTTCCAGCTTCTTCTCCTTAGTCTCTTCGTCCATATATTCTCAGTCCTTCCTCCACTCTTCAAAAACAGGCTAAATGGTGTATTATTAATGATTTTTAGTTTAATAGCCACGACATTACAGAAGATCTGAAAAGAGATAATTCTGCGTGCCAATAATCTGTCCACCAATTCTTCTCTTTTAATGTCAGATGAACATGCAAACTATTACTATTCTGGTTAAATTCAGTTCTCAGGCAAATAAGAGGCCCTGACTGGAGCTGAGGGATAGTGCTGGCAAGCAAAATGAGAAAGGATGAGGCATTTCAATCCCAAACTTCATACTTAGCAAGTGATATCACCTTGGGCTGCTGGCTGTGTTAGGATTGGTTCAGCAGCCAGGCCTGGGGAGGAACAGGATAGCTGAGCATCAGGGGATTCTGCTCTGGACCAGGCATGGAAATTTTCAGGTCTCCTGTAAAATCTGTTAGCGCTACATTGCAGAAGATTTCCTGTAATCTTTGTGACAGTTTATGCTCCAGGCTCTGGAGAATCTTTTTGTCCAAAATGCTTCCCTTGGTGAATTTCCAGTGATACAGCTGGGAGGAAAACCCGGTCCATCTCATTGGTAACAAAGATTATTGCAGTCTCTGTTAATTCATGTTTCCTGTGTTAATGATTTCTTTCCGACAAAGTGCTCTGAGAATTTTTTCTTGCAGCATAAGGAGATAAAAAAACACACCCCACCCCCCACCCCCCACTGCCTTGGATCTGTTGCCAGTTTCTGCTGAGACAGAGTGAAGATAGACGCAGAAGGTTTTTGTCATTCTGAATTTCTTGGACAGTGGGGTTTTTAGTTTTGTTTTGCTTTTCCCTGTATGGTTGTAGGATACCTTTTACCCATTTGGAATTCAAGTCTCCCTGTTTCCTATGCTGGTGATCCTGCTGCCTCCAGCTGGGATTCTACAGCACAAAGTATTTACAGAATTAAATACTGGAACGAGGAGTCTTTAATTGCCTGCAGATGCATCTTCACCCTCTCAGCAGCATTAGACAAATGCCTGAACTATATAAGTTGGTGCAAACTCTAAATTGATCTTAAGTGCCGACAGAGACCTCCCTGACACTAATTTTTGTCTGGTTCTAAAGCAGTGAGAATGGTTCTCGGCCCTCAGATATCCCCTGCTTGCTCAGCCATGGGGAGCAGCGCAGGCAAGCCCTGGAACAGAGGCACAGGAACTGGAGGGGGAGGATCCCAAAGTCCCCAGCATACACAGCTATGTTGACACTCGGGAGGAGCCTTTGCCATCCATGACCATGGGACATTCTGGCCCAAATCGGGTTGGCAGTTTCATTATGATCACAGCCATTAAGGGAAGCATTCATAAATTTCCTATTCTTGTAACCAAAGCTGGCACTGCTGTAAAAGCCCCAGAGCTTCCAGGTCAGGGCTGCCTCCAGAGCACTCTGTGAGTAGATAAAGAGATGTCAGCACTGGATCTGCTGTAGTAACATTGCTGTGGGTTGCTCAGAAACATCGTAAAGTTCATATTTCACAATCATTAGCCTCAGCAGTGCCCATCTGTTGAGCACTGGTAACAATTGAAGTGTTTAATAGCAGATGTTCTCCCTGAACAAGTGCCTGCACAGAGTTTGCTGATTTCCTGGATCACAACTGTTTATCCCAAATAATTCTGCAAATAATTGCCAGAGGTCAGTTCAGAGTGGATGTCCTATTTTCTGGCTTTGCACTGGTAAGAGCAGTGCAGAATTGTACCTGCTGCACTTTAGCCCTGCTCTCAAACACTGGTACAAATCAAGAAGGGAGTCAGTGGAGTGTAAAACAGATGGAAGTGAGATCAAAATAAATCCTCCCACTTTTACCTCGTTACACTTCAGATCACAGATGGGAGCACTGGGATGCAGACAAAATATGACAGGAGGTTACTTGAACATCTGGAGTCTAAACAAATGCTTCTTTATACAAAATAATGTTTAGCAAAAAATGCCTAAGAAATGTGAAAACTGGACCCAATCCTGGTCCCATGGAAGTCACTGCCAACACTCTTGTTCACGTCAGCAATTCTGCTCTGATGACATTACAAATGTCATATCTGAGTTAAATCTGATGGCAAATGGAATTTTAAAAGCTTTCCCTGAATCTTTCTGGTAGAATTGTCTTTGCCAAAAAAAACTTTGCAAGGATATTTAAGGCAGGAGCCAAATGTCCAGTATTTGGATTCTCTCTTCAAAGCCACAAATATCCATGAGGTGTCCAACTTGCCATGAGAGCCACTGAGAAACAGGCACTTAATTCTGCTCTGTACCTTTGGAAATGTCCCATCTGATTTGAGTTTTGACAAAGCTGCAAAAAGGCCATGGGAATTTAGGGTGACGCTGTCCAACCATTTGTCATTGAACCTTTTTCAGTGAGAAGAGATTATCTCACAATTATCCAGCTGTGAAGCAGAGCTAGATGAGCTCTCGCCATGCTTTTACCTCAACACCAAGCTGCTGCTCAGGGATGGCATAAGCAGATCTGGTTGGCTTTGCCCTGGAGCTGATGGATAGCACTGACTGTGCTGTTTGAGATGAAAATAAAAGAGAATGTCACAGAATTAAGGCTGCTGAATGTTAAAATCTCTGAAAGTGATGCTTCTGTACTTACCCAGATAAGAACATCTACACAGAGAACCAGCTTCTTTGGGAACCTGATCTTTTCAGTTCAGTTGGGAAAACATGGGAATAGGATGAGAACAGAAGTTAGTTTGCATAAATTTTTAGGAAAGGCTGTTATAATAAAGAAGATCTTTGGCTAACACAGGAGGAATCTGGAATTCTTGATAGATGATTAGAGTGGACAGGCTCCGGGTATATGAGTGTGTGTTTATGGTTTGTATAATGAAGGACAAATAGGCAGCCCTGCCTCTATCCAACTGGAAATCTGTGTGTGATTAAGGAAGGGAGATGTGCTCCCTTCACTACCATTAAGTAGAGTTCTCCCTTATATCACTGTCATGGAGCAGAATCTGATTTAAACCACGTGCTGTAGCTAGCAACCTCAGATAAATCAGCACTTTGTGCCTTTCTAAAGTATTGTCTGTCAATGCAAGGACATTTAACAAACTGCCTGTGTGGGAATTGCTTGTTTAATCTAAAGCAGAAATACAGACATCTTGGGGTGGGAAGGCAGGAGTGAGACCAACAGGACTCATAACAAATATATGAAGAGTATTAAAGTAGCCAAGACCTTCCACTGCAGGTGGTGATCTGCATGCACATGTAGGAGAGAAGTCCTCTGTGTGGAATGTCAGCTATACAGTGCAGGTGTAGACAGCCAAATCACATCAGCTGGGCTCAGTGATTTCTGCAGGGTGAGGGGCATGGTGACACAGCTTCCCAGAAGCTTACACCACCATGTGGCACCTTGCTGACCCAGCTGGAAACTGGAGCCTAACCAGAGCTACCCCAGCTTTCATGATGGTCACGTGGCTCTTTTGGTTGCTCCTGGTATTTTAGTAAGTCTGTGCTAATCTTGTGGATCTTTCAGGCTTGGGTGGTTGGTTGATCTTTTGGTGGGATTGGCTGGGGTATTATATACTTAAAATTCACAGATGTCTTTTTAATTTTACTGCAGACTTAAATGAAGAAATTAGATGAGATACAGATTTCAGGCAACTTTAGATGAAGAGTATTCCAAGTTGGGATCTCAATCAGCTCCTGAGAAGGGCAGGGGTGGGGCATCATAGAATCTTAGAATAATTTGGTTCAGAAGGGACTTTTAAAGGTCCTAGTCCAAGCCCCCTGAAATAAGCAGGGACACCTTCAGTTAGGTCAGGTTGCTCAGAATCCCATCCAACCTGACCCTGAATGTTTCTATCAGTGTTTCTCAGTACAGTGAGAGTGTATATATGTATATATAGAAAACTAGTGTGGAGAGTTGTGGGTTTTTTTTTTCATCTATTGCCTCTTCAAATGTAAAATCCTCAGCTGTGATCCAAGGAGAGTAGGCATTTTGTGTTCAGGTGCAGTGCAGGGGAGACACATGCCTGCTCCTAATCTCCTTGGTTGTTCATTCAGATATAACCACATCTGTATTTCACATTTCAGCTGCTGACTATTTTAAGCAACTGAACTTAGATGTGCCAAAGCCAAAGCGGGTGTCACTAGAGCAGACATGTTATGTGCAGTGTGTGCCTCTTGTTAAATGCTGTTAATTGCCTTGGCTGGGCAGCCTGCTGTTCCCTGGTAGGTCTCTGCTGGGATCCCAGCCTTAGCTTCTCTTCTGCAGTGGAAACATTTCTCCCTTATTTATTTTTGCGTGAGAAAACATGTTTCCATTCAGAGCCTCTAGATACCACTGGAGTGCCCCCCTGACCTCTCCTCGTGGGCCCAGCCCGTGTAAATGACCAGACGAAGGAATGTGGATGAAGGAAGTGCTATAAAGTAGAAATATTGCTGGCTCGTAAATTCCCTCCAGCACAGCAAGTTTTCAAAATAAACAGAGCTACAGTCACATAGGACAGCATAACTCAGCGGTGCAAAATTCATCACTGGCTTTTGCAAAGGAGGGCAGCCTGACACCAAAATTAAACTCCTCCAAGAGTCCTGTCTGCCCTGGCAACAGACCTGCATTGCATTTCCATGCAGACTTCACCTGGCTTTGTTCTCCCGGTTATTCCCGTCTTCAAAACTTGTGCCAGGCTGAATGCAGGGTGGGAAGCTGAATCACAGTTCTTACTCACTGGGATTTGGTGGCCTTCATATCCTCTGGGTGGCTTTTATAAAAACTCTCAACTTTTGATATTCCTGTGCTCCTCCAGCCTGCAGCATGAATGTATCCATATCTCGAATACCTGGGAGTCCAGCCATGAGCACTGCCTGCTGCTGGATGCCAGAATTGCCGAGCTATGTTTGGTGTCCTAGCTGATCTGCTTGGCTGCAGGTCACTGTTGCTTCTGCTCCAGTGACACTTCTGTCTCTGTTTATAAGGGCTCAAGACTGCAGACTTAAATGAAACTTACTTCTGAAAACAGGTTGTCCAGATGCCAGGTGATTTCCAGGTGTTTGGAGAAACAGCTTAGGCACCACACAGACTGCTTCTAAGTGCAATATTCTGGTGTTTTCCGTGCTTAAGAAAAGGAAGGTTTTTCCTTGGACTGGGAGCTTTTTGAAGAGAAAGGAGCTTTCTCCTAACCCACTCTGACAGGCAGTACACTAATGGCCATCTGACAGCTTCCCAAAATCCATACCATGTCAAGAAGTGGGGTCACATTGACATTCAGCTCAAAGCAATGGAGTCAACAGGACTGGCAAGCAGATACAGACTGTTGCTTTTCAACAATTTTTGGCTTGACATAGGAGATTTTCCAAAGCTGAATTTAAGGGACTTTTGATGAGTTTGTACTGCTTGTTGAAATATATTCCATTTTGAGACAAAACATACTGCCTTTCCACGGAGACCCAGTATCCTCCTGCTCTTCTCCCCTGACTCTGCTGTTCTTATCTAAAAATAATTTGGTTTGTTTACTTAGTGAAAAATTGAATATTTCCAAGGGCACTGAGACTTTTTTCTCTTCACCAAGAGCTCAAATATCTACTGAAAAAGCTTTGATGGGAAATTTTCAATCAGATTCAATGAAAAAAGAGATAGAGGAGGAAATGATGACTTTTTTTTTAAAAGCGCACAAGAGAGTTCCTTAACATCAGTTGTGGGAATAAAGAAGAAAGTGTCTGCCTTTGATCTGAAGGGAATCCTATAGTTTTCCTGAATTCTGCCAGCTGCTCCAATTCTGCACTTCCACTCAGACAAAACCCTACATTATGACTGAGCCTGAAACCAACATAAACAATCCTCTGCCCTTTTACCCCTGCTGTTAGAAGATGGAGTATCAGTGGAGCTGAGAATTTACTCAATACATCTAAATGAAGTGCAACCTTCCAGAGTTAGATGGCACCAGCTAGATAACCCTGTTCAAGTGGAAATAGATGAGGGATGAGGCTGAAGATTGCATGATGGGGCTGTAGCTGATAGTCCTGCTTGCGACTTCTGTTCTAACTGCACTGGGCATGTAAACACCAAAAGGTTTGTCATTACCAAAGCTGGAAAAACTCCCAGAAAAAGACCAGCTAAAAGTTTTGTCTGTAAGTGAGGGAGGAGAGATTCATCATGCTATAGACTGTATCATGCAAGAACAAGTACTTGATAAATGGATGAAGAATAAATTGAGGCTGCAATTAAGAGAAAGTCCTTAACATTTCAAGCAGTCAGGGTTTGAAAGAGTCTGTCAGCAGACTAGATTAAAGAGGTGTGGAATAAGAGATTATTTGTATGATTGTGGGATCTGGACTCAGACCAGATGATCCTTCCTTGTATTGCGTAAGTGGAGTCCACAAACCTTGAAGTACTTTTTATCCTACACAGTTTTATAGCACTTAGGACTTAAATGTTTTCTATGAAAGTGACAGAGAGGACCTAGTATTGGTCACACAGGGGTGCTGAAAGAACTCTCTGATGCATCCCACAGAGCAGAGGATAGCAGATATTTCTGAGCCCTCCTTGCTGAGGATGAGATCTCTTGGGCAGTATCTCGTAAAGGTGCAGGTTCCACATGCCCAAGGACATTGCTAGTGCTTACACACCTCTAATGGCTCTGTGGGACCCAGTGTTCTAGCAGGTGCTTCCAGGGAAGTGGAGCATGTAGGAAGAGTGGGATGAGAAAAAGGAGAGGCAGAGCAGAACAATGAAGAGAGAAAAGGAGAGAAAAGGGAGAAGTAGGGAGCTGGAGGAGAAAGAATTAAAAAAATGTGGAAATTAACTAAGAGTAAATGTGGGAGGTGAGCAAAGGGAAGGATGAGAGGGTGGCAGACAAAAAAATGGGGAAATTAGGTAGGCTGGCTGCTGAGCATGCCATAAGCAACTTCTGGGCTTGCAGAAGTGGAAATTACAGAAGCTGACTAATCTGAGTCCGGTCCTAGTGCAAGTACCAGGTTGCTCTTGTTCATCTGTCTGTGCCACTGCTTCACAGCAGCGTTCTACCTTCCTGCTCTGGGCTGTTTTCCCTGATGAGCATGATCCTGCCCCTCTGTCTTCCAACCTCACAACCCTAGCAGAGTGAATGTTTGGGAAATTCCTATTGCTCTTGTTTTGTAGCATCTGGAGTTAGTGTTGAATAAACCCCTTCGGGCTGGGAGGTTTTGGAAGGAAGCCCCACACTCACTGGGCCCTTTGCCAGTGAGTTAATCCTTTCTGCATTGACCCTTCTAGAAGCAGCAGTCCCAGGCCACCAAGGATCTGATAGCCTTGAACTCTCCATGCCTGGAATCGCGCTTGCTGCTTTTTAGTGCTGATCTCTTCCCAGCAACTTCCCCCCAAGGACCCAGGCGGCAAAGCAGGGGCAATACAGATCAGCTACATCATTCCTTATTCTCTCAGTCAATGCTCTGGTGCAGCTGTCATTGTGTCAGTCAGGACAGTAGGTGCTGTGCCATGTGCTTCATCCACTTTTGTTTCTGTTGCCACTGCCCTGCGTGTACATGCCAGGAGCTCTACACTTCCCCTCAGATACACCAGATACTCTCCCAGGGCTGTTGGCTGTAAGCTGCACAGGTCATTGCAACGTCCCTAAACCCTTTGACCCACATGTGGAACTGAATCAGGCTGGGCTTGGGCTGAGCTGAAGGCACAGAGCAGTGAGGGGTGCTGGCTGAGCTCACGCTCAGTGCGGTGTGTTTGTGGGGGTTACAGGCAGCACAGGTGTGCCAGGGAAGTTCAGTGCAGTGGGCAACAGCTGAGCTCTATGGATGTTTGTCCTGCATCCCATGAGGGACTTGGGGTCAGTTCCATGGCTTGGAGTAGGCAAAAGGAAGACAGAGAATATTAATTATCTCTGTCAACTTCTGAAAATCTCTCAGCTTTCACAAGGAGCCATTGTAGCTGAGGACCAGTGCAGCTACGGCAGTAATCTGCACCACTTGAGAGCCTGGGCTTAGCCTTGCCTTTAGTACAGACTTCTGAGTAATCCCAAATTCCATAAATAGCTCCTAGTGCCATGGTGCCCCTTGAGCAGCTGTTTTCCAAAGGCCGGAATGCTCACACCAGCCAGCTGGACCTGGCAGCACTCATCTGCAGCAAGCAAGGTTTGGCCTTCCAGACACTGCTTCACCCCAAATGAAAGGACACTTTTGCAGCTGTTGTTCAGAATAACATTCTACCTGGGTTCTTCCATCCTTAAAATGGGAAAAAAACACCGGGATAGAATCCTCTGTGTGGAATTTGGATACCTAGATGTAGGTTTCTAGTGATGTTTGGAACAGCTCACGTGTGCAGCATGCCTGTCAGATGATAAGCTTGTAGAGCCAAGTATTTCTGAGATGGCCCTGGAGGCCAGGCAGGTACCCCACAGACCTACAATGGACATGTGTCTCCATCCAGGAAACTGGCCTGCTTTTCATAAAATCTGTGAGGTACAAGGACATCCTCCTAAAGAACTCCACAGCAATGTCTACATAGAGATGTATTTCATAGAGCCAACCCAGCTGATTTGTTCTTCACCTGTATTGTAGACAGCTCTCAGGCAGGTTCGCTCTCATGGCACATGTTAGAGGAGTGCAGAGAAGCATCTGCCACCTGGGTTTTTCTTCCACAAATAAAAGCTAAGCCCAAGGGTTTTTATGACCTTTAAACAACTGACTCTTGCTCCTGCATCCCAGCTGCAGGCAGTCCACCTGGTCAGAGTGTTTGCTTGGGAGGAAAAAGCTACCTTCTGTGGGAGATCTGAAAAGCTTTTGTTTCCACATCAGACCTCCTGTTTGAGAGCACATGCAACACCTCCAAGAAATGTAAAAGGAAAAACTACAGCCCCCACGGAACCAATGAGGCTGTAAATCCAGAGAAAATCTTCTTGTGTCATTTACGAGCCAGCACATAAGATGCTGGCCTCTCATGCAGAGTGGCTTGGTCCAGGCACATTCCTTCTCCTCATTTCCTCAGTTACAAAAGCAGGAGATGTTTGCTGTGGTGTTATTCTGGGAAATGGGATTGCAAAAACCAGGATTTATGTCCTTAGATGGGCACACTACAGAAATTAATTTTGTTCTTCTTCAGAAGAAAAACTAGTTGGTTAGAAAAACTATCATTTGCTAACTGGACATTGAGAGAAACACCATTGTAACCTCACAGATTTAGCATTCTAGGACCAATCTTTCAAGACTAAAGTCTCTCTTTGCTCTGAATTCCCTGGCTTCCTGGTACCTGCTGTCCTAGCAGCTCTACCTTTTGGGCTTTTCCAATGAGGTTATTGATAGGTACTTTATTACACAGGGATATTGCCGTCAGCTCCTGCTGAAAAAGGAAGGGGCAATATTATTCTTGTTTCCAGGTGCTCTTGACTTTATCTTCAGGGCAGACATTTACTATTCTATAAATTCCAACTGCAGTTTTTCAGATATTGCAGGAGCTAAAAAAGGCTCTTTATTATTGGGGTGGCGTGGGGAAGGAAGCTGGATTTTGTTTTTCATGGAGAACAGTGCAAAATTTTTCAAAAACTCGAGTCTATATCCACAGTTCTTTATTTCTACTGAAGTTTCTGATTCCCTGCTAAAATCAAATGATCCGAGACCTGCTTGAAACTGCTGAAATCAGTGGGATATTAGGAGCTTCACATCCTTCTTGGAGCTGAGCCCAGAGTCTGGGCCATGTGCCGGGAGGGCTTGCTGCAGGGAGCTTCAGCCATGCTTGCCCTCCACCCTTGAGCATCTGCTCATAAGCATGGCTGGAGAGGAGATTCTGTGCTACACAGACCTTTGATCTGAAATAATGTGGCCTTTGTACTGCTCTCATGCATCTTCCTCTGCATCCTTTCCATCTGTAAATGTCACAGTGCCTCTTTGCTGGTTGTGCTCTGTCAGCGAAGTCTCCCTGCTCTGTCACACACCAAGCTCAGGTCCCGCACCAGGCATGTCCCAAGCACCACCAAGGGAGCTGCACCAGGGCAGGATGAGAGTAATGCACCAGGCAGGCTTGTTTTGGGCACTTCATTGCACGTGAGGAATGTCCAGCTGCAAAACTCTAACAGATGTTGACACCTCTGTGCTGTGTTTGCTCCATGAAATGGGAGCAGGGCCAAGGATCAGTCCCTCCACCTGGGATATACTGTCAGAGCTTTGTGTACATGCCTAAATTAACACACACCAAAAAAAGTTGTGGTAAACTGTGCTGCAGATGCTGGGGAATTGATTGTATGCATGTGTGAAGGGGGTGACTATGCCAAGTTTAAACACCTTCTTTATTCCCTTGTGGGAGACTGACGTTCTCAGAGCTTAGCTTAATGTATGTGTCACGTTCTTGGGGCTTAGCTTAATGTACATGTCACAAAATGAGAAGAAGGTGCAGGGGTTTAAATACGTACCAGCATTTTGAGTTAGTTCTTTATCCTGAAAATGTGAGCACTCACTGTAGATTAGTAGAAATGACAAATTTTCTTCCAAACTGCCTTGTTTAGATCTCGGTGTTTTTTACTGAATGAAGCAAGTTCTGAGGAACCAATTCCTGCAGATACATGGATATACTGATTTTTCTGAGGTCAGTAATATTGAGAAACTCCTAAAAAATGAGATTACAATCCCTTCACAGGTGCTTCTGCTGTTTGCACAACTATGTTCTAGTCTGGGCAATTAAAATCAAGGCTGAACTTCTTGACATGAATTTCAGTCTGTTTGAATCCCTTATCTGTATGGTCTTTGTCAGGTTGAAAATAGTACACAAACTGCTTTTGGTGAGCAAACAAAGCCACAAATACTTAAAAGTATAAAACCACTTATGCATCAGCAAATGTCAGTCCCTGTTTGTGAACTGAGATACAATAAGAGCAACATTTTTAGGATTCATGATATAGGACAATGAAACAACATGGGCATTTATCATTTGGTTGTATGGGTCAAAGAGGAAATAAAACCCATCTCCAGAGAGGAATATTGTAAAGTCGTAAATTAGCATAAATAGATTTTTTACGCTTCAGAAGGGAGGATTTAAAAGTAGAGACATTAGGAAGGAAAGATTTCTGATGGTAAGTCGTCTTGGACTATAGAAAGATCTCCTGAGGGAAGAAATAGAAGCTGAATCTCTAAAAACTTTTAAGCACCAGTTGAACACAATGGCAATAAATCTTCAATCAGAAATAACCCTGCACTGTGAGAATAGAGGGCTAGATGGCTTTACTGTACTTCTCCATGTCTTGTAACTGAATGGCTCTGGTGCTCCTGGTGGATGGCTGAAGTTTTATAAGCAGCTGGGGATCCATTAGGTTGAATGATACTGCAGGAGTACCAACTGGTCATACTCACTCTGTGTTTCAGTGTGAATGGTGATGCTCTCCTGTATTCAGACCCAAAATGCTGAAGCAGAAGAGAGAAAGAGTAGGTACAGCCACAAGAGCAGAGCTACTCAAAGGAGGAGAAATGACTAGCTGATATTTCTGCTATCATGCTGAGGGAGTGGCAGGTCCTGGTGTGTCCTTCAGGGACTCATTTCTGCCCCAGTGTTTCCCTCTAAGTGAGAAAAGGTTTAGGAACTGGCTTTGAAAACCTTAGTTATGCAGTCAGCTGTTGGTTATAAGATCCAGGAAAGCTCAGAGTGAAACACCACTCCAGCAAGAGAGCAAATGATGGCATTTGGTGTGTCCCAATCTCCACACCCCAGTTAGGCCTGGACCTGTAGGACACATGCTCTTCTTGTGTGAGTGACATGTATCTTAAGTGATGTTAATGATTGTTTATTGCAAACTAAACATTTTTGCCATCTGGCAACTTTACACAACGAATGTCAGAAAAGTTCCAGTAAATGAAATGCTTCCAACACCACAAACAAACTGTTTGCTGGATCTCACTTCAATGTGAAATTAATACAGCTGCCCATAGCACAGAGAACAAATCTCTAAACTAGATTTAATTTAAGTTATCTGCCTCATCAGCGGGCAGATATTCCCTCAATATGCTGCCCAGGCACTAATGGCTGGCTCTGGGCACACAGCACACTAGCTTTTCCTTCACACATCCTTTGTTTCTCTTGTTCACTTTTTATCTTGCCTATTACTCTGGGCTTTTATGTGATGTGACTCTGTGGTTACTCTTGCCTTTTATGTGATGTAACTCTGCGGTTATTCTCGCCTAAAACGACTATATTCATGGTTTTAATTGGCTCTAGGACTTCTGCAAAGCAACACTAAAATAATGGGTGTTCTAAATTATAAAAAGGCACTCATAAAAATTCCAGTTTTCAGATTTTTCCTGAATATTTGCAGAAAGGAGGAGATTAAGGAAGGGGGGGGGGGAGAAAAGAAAAAAGGGAAAGAAAAAGGGGAAAAAAAGAAAATTAGGAAAAATTTGAAGAAAAAGAAAAGGAAAAAGAAGAATACTTTTAAAAAGGGAAAGCGCAGTGCAGCTGCAGTGTGGGAAGAGGCTTTCCCGGCGTTATTCCGGCCGGAGCGCGCTCTCCAGCACTAGAGGGCCCCCCAGGACACGCAACCGGGGCTCCTGCCGCGCTCAGCCCGGGCGGGAGCGGGACACGGACCCGGGCACGGAGCCGGGCACGGAGCCGCCTGTCCCAGCGCTGGGCTGCCACCTGCGCTTCGGGGCTACTTGGGATCCGGGATCTGCTGGACTGGACTTCTTGAAACCCTAGCCCTATTTACTCTGCATTTCAGAGCTGTCTCTGAACGGTGTGCGGGAGATTGGTTTAGGATGAAGTCATAAAATTAACTCCAGAGCATATAGTCCGCTTGCTAAATAACAATGCGGTCCTTAGGAAAAGACTACAGCTAGACTAAAAAAATACCCTTAAAATGGAATGGAATGGCTGCTTTGCTCTGTAGATCTGTTCTTATTGCATCAGGCAAGTTCTTAATATGGACAAAACCCTGGTCTTTGTTGAGGGAGAATGCAGCTGGAAAGTTTGTTTCAGTCTGAAAATCCCCAAAGTCTATAGATATTTGGGTTATGGTGTTTTGTTCATGCCTATCTTAAATTAAAAGCAAATAATAATAAAAATTCAAAAAAACCCCAAGAGATATGTGACTCATATTTGATCAGACAAATGAAAGCCTGAAAGAAATGAGATGGGTGTTGTAAGGACCCCTGACCACTCTGACCTGAGCACTGGGCTCGATCTTTTCCCTGCAGGCTCTTAAGCCGTTTCAGTTCTAATGTTCTGGTTGTCCGTGCATCGCTTTCCCATGGAGAGAGGATAAAGGCAGAGCTGAGCTTGGCCCTGGCCAGACCTCCCAGGTACCTCCTCTTGCTGGGAATAGGGAACCTTTACTGCTGAGGTCCAGGTTCCTCGCAGCGGCCTGCAAGCTCAGTGAACCTGAACAGTCCAAGCGAAACCCAAGCAAAGCCACACAGTTTGAAACACTCTTGGAATAAAATCCCCTCCGTGGTGTCAGCTTGGTGCTCAGAGGGAGAGGCAGAACACAGCAAACTTGGCTCTGTTTTACCCCAAGCTTTCAGGAAACTCCTCACAGCGAGGCCAAGAGCTATGTTCTTAACAAAACTTAAACCCAAGCAAAATTTATCACGTTTTGAGTTTCTTCATGAAAGGTTAGACCAACTTGGGATGTGCTCTGCTGGGATAAAAGAAGAGATGGAGTCTGCCCTTAAGGGCCAATTTCACATCCACTGGAATCACAAGCAAAACTCCCAGGGAAGCAAGCTTAAACTTTTAAACACTGTTAGAAAAGCAGCTACCACAGTTCTCTGTCATTCCAGTTAACCATCTATAAACAGTTACTCACTTGACCTCTATTTGATCTCTCCCTCTGCCCT
This sequence comes from Acanthiza pusilla, assembly GCA_036630365.1. Taxonomy (NCBI): domain Eukaryota; kingdom Metazoa; phylum Chordata; class Aves; order Passeriformes; family Acanthizidae; genus Acanthiza; species Acanthiza pusilla. The sequence goes on from JAXCHO010000234.1 coordinate 17,281,419, forward strand.
CCAAGGAAGCTTTCAGGGCCAACATACATTATGGATATCTCTGTGTACATTAATGTTGGAGGCTATTTTACTACTATGAGAACAGATCTCTTGCAATTCTATCTGAAATTTGCTTGTTTGGGGAATTTTATTTTCTTTCTGCAGACAAATCCAACAAGTGACTTCTCTCAGTTTATACTGGTTTGCTGCAAATACTTAATTACTAAAAGTCCTGTTTGCCTCAGGACCTTTGTAAAGGATGATCTTGGAGCCCTGACACGGCAGTAAGGATGGAAAATAGTCTTAACACTTGAAACAAGAAGGTCAAAGACAGGAGTCAAGAAAGATCTTCAAGCCACACTACAGTTGTCCTTTTCTAGCTGTTGCTTGAATGTTCAGCAAGATGGAAAAGCCTTCAAGCTTTCACCTGATTAATAGTCTTGGGGGAAAAACATTCTGTAGGAATGCTGCAATAGTAAGACTGCTATTTTAAAAAGAATTCTTAAGCAAAACAAGAATGACAGTAAGATGGAAGTAACTTAAGGTCATATAGTCAGTAACTAAAGGAAGAAATTTATATCGATGACTTGGTGTGGTTGGGTTGGGGTTTTGTTTGGTTGTTGTTTGTTTTTTTAATATGATAAAGAATTTCAGAGTTAAGTTACAAAATAATGTAAATACATAAAAATATTGAAGCACTTAAAATCTCCAAGTACTCTTAACTCTGCACACTAAAGATACTGTGCAGTAGCTAATGTCAATTTTAACATTTTAGCATCTTTCCTTTCCATCACAGTATCATACTAAGAGGAAATAAGCAGTTTAAACATGCTTTAAAAAACATAATCTTGGAAAAAGAGAAACTGTGTCTAGAGATGATACTAAACTGTTGTAGTCATTATTGTGTGGGCTGGTAGATGCCCAGACAGAGAGATAAGGTTGATTTTGTATCTTTATTGTGTAGTCCAACCACCTAATAAATATAGATGTCTAAATGTAATTTTCCTTAACTCTAGAACCCAAGGTAACGTATTGTAATTTATTTTATTTGAAATTGTTGAGATGCACTGTTATTCCTAACTCTACTTAAACATAAATTCTGTGTGAGCACTGTGGCCATCCAAAAAAGTGATGCATTTAGTTACAGATAATTAAGTCCAGGAAATTTTAAGGATGATCACAATGAAATAGGATTAGTGAGAACAAGATGAAAACAAGGGTACTATTTTCCAACCTGAGGACATACAATTTAATTCTTGACTCACACAAAATTTTCTTAATAATAAGTTGTCCTGGCCAGAAATGTCTTGTTTTTAGACATAATCTGTGGAGATTTAAAACAGCTTCAGATAATAATGATTTCATTGCTGGGTTATGCCAGTCTAAAATTTTAAGTAACAGAAATGTTGCCATCTCCTCATTTAAGAGGAAATGTAATTTGATACAAACACACTAAAAATTTGGAATATTGTATTATTTAAAAAGGCTGTCTCAAGCTGTGTTGAAATCAACAGTAGGTCTATTTAAGGTTTCTGAATTCATCCTTTCTTTGTTAGCATTCACATAAAAGATTGAATTTACTGGCTATTATGGAGTTCTGGCTGCAGCTGGTTGGGGGGAGAAGGGGGAGAGAGAGAGATTCAGCCGCCCAGATCATCAAGGGAGGTAGGCTGGATTTTTTGAGCATTCAGATAAACACTGGTCAATTCCGTGGGAGTTAACATTAAGTTGAAACGAACTTTTCAAGGAATTTAACACTTGGCGAGTCATTTGATTTTCCTTTTAATTGTTCAATTCGTTCAGATTTCCCTGAGTTCATCGTTCTAGTTTGGGGCGAGGAGTAAACCATGAGACTCCCACTGAGAGGGGGTTTTCGTGTTTTGTTTTGTTACTTTGTTGCTGGTTAAATCTTAAGCTCATAATTGTTGTACTGTAGGCAGCAGTTTGTGCTTGACGGGAAGAAAAACCGAAAATCATCGTTCGTGAAAATCGCTCGGAGTTGGCTCAGATGAGCTCGGTTGCTGTCCGGAGATCTCTCCTTCCCCCGGAGCAGGATGACAGCGGTGCGGGGCTGCGGGGCGCTGCGGGCTCCTGTCCCTCTCTGTCCCCGCGCCCTGCTCCGCGGGCTCGGCTGCGCTCGGACCCAGCAGCTCCCCTCGGCTGGGGGATGCGCCGCCGGGGCACATCCTGCCTGCTCCGGCAAATCGCCCCGGCAAAGTAACCCCGCGGGCCGCCTCGGTGTCCGCTTTCTGCGAGCTGGGGAGCGCACCTGTGGGTGCGCGCAGGGACGGGCACGCGTGACGGGGAGGGACACACGGGGAGGGACACACGGGGAGGGACACACGGGGAGGGACACAGAGCGCGGAACACCCGCGGTTCGCTCGGCAGCCGCCGGAGTGCGGGGCCGGCATGGCGGGGCCGCCTCTCCACCCGTGCCGAGCTCCCGGGGGCTTTACCAAGCACCTGGACCCACCCCTTCCCTGCCCCGCCGGGATCCCCCTCCCGGGCTGGCTGGGAGGAGTCGGGAAGGCTGTAGAGAGGTGGTGCGGGGTGCGGTATCCCGGTCCTCCTGTCCCCTTCTCCTCGGGGGACTTGATGTCCCACGCAGAGGCGGCTGTGGCGGAGGGGGAGGACAGACGAGGCGCAGGGGAACCGAGGCATCCTCCTGCCTGGCTGGTGCACTCAGCTATCCCGAGGTGTAGAGGGAGCCCTTTCCTCTGCGGGCTGTGACTCTTCGACTCAGCTCCGAAGGTCTTTCCAGACATTCCCTAGGATCCAACTAGTTTTCACCTTCAGTTACAACATGCCTGCATGTCTCGGGATGCCGAGGGGAAGACTGCTACAAAGATTTGGCTCTGATTTCATTCCCCATTTATCCAGTCTCTTTGATTAGATCCTTGAGATGTTTCTGTCTGTGGCAATAGCAACAGCAAAGACATGCTATTGCTTTAAGTATTATTACTCGAAGTAGTTGTGACTCTTAAGTGTGGTGTGGACATAACAGTGTCTCTACTAAGTGCAGCATGGACGTCCTCTTGTGCCAGTGAGAACACTGGTCGGACAGCAGCACTCCTAGCAGTGTTTGCAATTACTACGAACTTCTCCCATCCCTGCAGAATGTCACAGCTGTCACGGCAACAGTAGCCAGGCTCACAGCCCGGGCTACAATTATTGGTCCTTTCAGTGCATCGGGTTCGTGCACTACTGTGCTACCTCACCTAAAAGAAAGGAGGGGGTCTGGGAGCAAGATCAGCCTAAACAAGTTCAGTGCTTTTTGGTAAGGAGGGACTAAGAAGTACAAATAACTAGATTTAGGGAGCTGGATGTGTGTCTGTGTCAGGTAGGGATGCTCTTCAACACCAAGCATCACTGCAAGCATTTCTCCTGGCCTTTAGAAACCGTCTTTCAGCCACAGGTTAGCACAGATACAGTGTTTGGGCTCCTGTGTCCAACTTCATGGGCTCTGGCTGGGAGAATTTGCAGTTACCTAGGGTATAAAACCATGCTGGTGCTTTTGGTGGCACTGTGAACCTGTCCTTTAAACAGCTCCACACCAGGATTAGCTGTACCCACTCGACCCCACACTGGCCCAGCCAAAGGTGCCTGCTTTCAATGCAGATGAGGAGTTCAAATTCAATCAAAGCTTCGATGTTTATTTAAAGTTTTTAATAGCAACAAACGGGGCCCCGTAGGCTTGGGCTGCAGACAGCGAGGACATGCTTAAGTCAATTACACTTGACAATACTGCAATAGCTGAGAGCAAGTGACACCCCTGGGCCTCCGGGCTCTGCAGGGCTACCAGGGCTTTCAGCCGAGGTGCCAGGGAGCCCAGTGGCATCTGCAATACAAAGGAGGTGGAATGTTGGCAGCAAATGTTCTGCTGGGTTCAGTTAATACGGGGAGGAGGTGGTGTTTAGGGCCAAACACGCAGGGGCAAAAAATGAGAGCCTCGTGCTCTCTCTCTCTTGCTCTCTGTGTCTTTTTTTTCCTCAAACACCCACATAAACTTCTGGGAAGATGCTTCGTATGAGGCGCTGTACCCGATGCCCGGGGCGCCAGTGTAAATCTAGATTCGCACCCACGAGAGTGAAGGGGAAGTGTTCTTCTCTCCCCGGTGTGAACACTTCAGGGATGCGTCCCCCACCGCTGTCCCGGTTCCAGCAGGTCTGGTACAAGAGCAGCGGGGCCGGGGTGCCCAGAAGGGCCCGGGGCTGGCACAGTTTGGTGAGGAAACAACTTTCTGCCCCCGGCTGGGGTGACGGTGATGCCGGTCCCCGCCGCAGCCCCGAGCCGCCGGTCCCGCAGGGGTCTCGGAGAGCGGGGCTGGGGGGAACAGGCGCTGTGCCTGAGGGGAGGCTGCCGGGCTGACGAGGAGCCCTCTCTCTTTTGGTTCCTTTCCAACCATTTTTAGCAGAGGAAGGATGTAATAACATGCCACGGGCAATAAATCACAGTCTAGCTACTCCCCCTGGCTCTCCTCCCCCCGCCCCCGGCCCCTCTATAGCGGGAGGGGCGGAGGGGCCGCCAGCAGAGCGCCGCGGCCGCCGGGACGAGCAGAGCAGAGCAGAGCAGAGCAGAGCAGAGCAGAGCAGAGCAGAGCAGAGCAGAGCAGAGCAGAGCAGCGCCTGCCCGCGTCCTCCAGCCGCCCCAGCATGGACCTCCGCGCCCTGGCGCTGCTCGCCTTCGCCCTGGCCGTCATCTCCCTCTCGGAGGGTAAGTGAGCTGCGGGGCCGCGCCGCTCGCACCGCTCCTTGCCGGGAGCCCGATCGGGAGCGATGGTCCCGCGGAAATCTCCGCACTTTCCCCCCTCTCCTCGCCGCTACAGCGCTCTCCCGGCTCGGGCTCCGGCCGCGGCTCAGATGTGTCTGGCGAGCCCGAGCGATGGCTGTGCTGAGCTGGAAACAGGCAGGCTCCCATTCCTCCCTCTTCTCCATCCTTCCCTGGCTTTTTTCAAAAATCTGGCCAAAGCGGTCCTCTCTGCCAAACTCGCCCCAGATTGAAGTCGTCTGGGAGAAGGCTTTCAGCAGCGCTCGGTCTGCAGGGAGCTGCTTTGGCTGCAAAATATGCATATCGACTTTCCCTCTAACAAAAAACCCCCTACCCTAAAAGTTACAAGAAATTAGAAACAGGCGGTTGTTCGGTTCCTCTTCTGTCCTCTTCCGTGGTCTATCTTTCCTCGATCTGGGCAGAGCGGAGCCGAAGCGGTCACTCGGCAGGAATTTACCGCACCCCTGGCGCGGGTGCAGGGGAGGTTTGCGGGGCGCAGAGAGCTGCCGTGACGGGCAGTCGGGGGATCGCGGGCTGGCGGCGCTGGCCGCGCAGTCACATCCGCACTGCAGAGCCGTGTCACAGCCCGCTCGGTCCCCGCGCTCCCCCGTGTCGCCCCCGGAGCCCTTTGCCAGCTTTGCCAGCTGCGCTCTGTGGAAGCCTCCGCGTTCGGACAGCCCCGGAGACAGCGGCAGCCCGCGCTCCTTGCCCCTGTGCCGCGGGGCTCCGGGGAGCGCGCACCGCGCGGGACAGCCGCACTCCCGGGCATCTCCCGGACGCTCCTGTGCGGCTGCTTCTCACCTGGCAGGCACTTGCCACCTCGTGTCCCCTCGTCGAAACCTCTCTGGCTAGATAAGGAGCGCCTTTTCAAACTTCCGCTCCCGTACTATTCTTCCATTCTGGCCACCGAAACCTGGGTGTTCCCCACCCAGGGGGGCAGAGGATGCCCTCCGGTGCCCTCATTGTTTAGCCTGAGAGAGTTAATTTTTCCCGAAATTTTCCCCGATGCCTTTCCGTGCAACAGCCCCGTTCTGTTGGAACGCGGAGCCGCCACTGCCCTAGAGATTCTCCTCCAGCCCACCGGGCCGGGTGGGCTCTGGTCCCCGCCGCGTTCGCCGCTCCGGCCCCCGGGGCTGCGGACTGGGGAGCGAGAGCGGCAGGTAGCGAAGGCCGACCACAGGTGGCAGTGCCAGCTCCGGCCCCTGGCCGCCGATGTCATCAGCTCCCGAGCGGCTGGGGCCGCCGCTGCCTGAGCGGGTTTCCCTCCTCTCTGCAGGCGAGTGCAGGTCTGGAGGCGCGGGAGGAAGGGAGCGGGGCTCAGGGGCTCTGCTCCTCCTCGCCTCCCCTCTGGCAGCACTTTGCTCAGAGCTGCCCGGCTGCAGCTCGGTTCGCCCCCAGCGCGGCTGCTCTCCTGTGCTGGCAGCGAGAGGCAGCGGGTGTCCCATGTCGGGATAAGCGTGTGGGGACTTGGCTACCTGAGGAAGGAAACGGCTTAGAAAGGCTGGAGAGAAACTGGTGTGAGAGTGGCCCCACCGTCTTGTAGTGTTAAGAGTGGAGTTTTTTACCTACTTCTTTGCATGCCATGTAGTGCTCTCAGCCGTGATACAGATGAGGGCTCGCAGAGCTACCTTGTACTGGGGGCAGATGAGCTCTGAATTCTTCTTAGTCACCTGATAAAGTTGTGTCTGTCTATCCCAGCTTCACTTTCCAGGGAAATGGAGCTGTTCTACACTTAAAAAGTTATCAACCATCTCCTTATAACAAATGCATCCTAGGCTGAACAGAAATAAAATGATGCTACCATCAAATGTTTTGTTTGTTCATGTCCAGCCTGCTTGCCTGGATATAGCTTCCCTCTCTGTCCAAGCATCCAGAGCTTCCTAGCCCACACAGCAAGTGAAGTTACTGCTGATAACTTTGCAGCAGAACTGGCTGCTTTCTTCCCTTACTGTCCAGTTTCAGTGTGGGTGATGAGAAGCAGATCCCTGTGGGATGAAATGGGTATCATCCAATGTTGACAAGTGGCCACTCTGTGAGAGCGTTTAGTGTGTGCTTTGTCTCTAGAGAGAATTTGTCAGTAAAAGTGGGTGTTCAGAGCCAACAAAACTCAGCTTGAGTTAGAAAACAATAAAATTATTTATTATTAAAAAACCCCAAAACCCCCAAACCCCTTCAAACTCTTCTTAGTCAAGGCCAAAAGAGGTGTTCTCTTTTTGTCTAAGTAAAATTAGGTTGAAGGAATGACATTGAGATGTCCAACTAGCATCTGGCTCTCCTGTAACTTTTGACTATTCTTCCATTTTAACCAAATGTGCCAGACAGATAAAGGTCTCAAAAGCCATCGGGTGCATGTTTTCATGTAACAGGGCAATTAACAGACTGTACTAATTTGCCCTACTGAGAGAATGGCTTCAGCTTGCACTCAGCATTTGTTAGACGTCAGAGAACTCACAGTACAAATTGGTAAATTAATTAATCAGCTTCATCAGCTCTAATGTACATGCAACAAGATGTTTCAAATTTTGAAAGGAGATAAGGAACGTGTTTGTCAGCCTCAGAATAACACCAAAAATGTTCTCTTCCTAAATTATGGCCTCCAAACGGCCCCTTCCCTCTCCTGCCTTCAGAAGATAAGGGGTTCATGTGTTGGGGGATGCCACATGCACTAGTTTTCCTTGGTTTTCAGCCTGGTTGAGAGCACAGTGAGACAAGGGGCAGAGGCAGGAGTTACTGATTCCCTGTTAGTGATACAGAGAGCTGAGCCAGTTGGTGCCTGTGCTGCCACTCCCTGGTGCTCAGTGCCTGCTCCTGATTGCCAAGCAAGGCACACAGAAATACCGAAGGAATTCTTTTGCTGGGACGGGGTTTGTTATTCCACCTCACATTGGGGTGACAGAACACTGAATACTGGGGCTTCCCCTCTTCCTTGCTGTGCTAGATGCCTTTTCTTGGGTAGGAAACAACGCTGGAAATTACAGACATGTTTAATCATGGTTAAACTTTCTCTGCTCCTGATTTCGAGTGGTATGGGATCGAAAATCTCACCTCGAGTCTGAAAGAGGACAGGATTGCATTATCAAATCATAGATCTGCACAGTTCATCTCTTGCATGCTGTTTAGGTTAAAGCTGGCTTAAACTTGGTTGGGACAAGCTTGCAGAGACACTATCACTGCAGCTGTGCTGAGCCTTGTTGTATGACTGCATTCAATTTCAGCCTCCCTTTCCAACACAAACTCACAGATGTGCAGCTCTCAGGCACAGATTTGCAGTGGGAAATCCTAGTGCCTTCCTCACTCCTTTCCACATTAGCACTAGCCAGTCTAATCCATGCTCTCGAGGCTCACCCTGTAGTGCTCCTTCCTCCTCTCCCTGCAGATTATTAACGCATAGGTGGAATCACTGGACTGCCATAAAACCGGTAGAAAAGTCCTTCAGTTTTGTTTCTTTATAGTCCAGATTCTGGTGTGAATCAGGACAAGCTCTAGTCCCACTGATTAATTCGTCTCTTGTGGGATCTGATTCTAGCTCATCTCTTGGTAGAGACACTGGAAAAAAAGGGGGAAAGGGGGTCCTCTCTTCAGGACAGGACAATTTCACCACGTTCTCTGTGGTTATATGTGCTAGAGACAGGCATCGATAAACGTGCAGTATATGTAGATCAGTTGCACTTGAAAACCTGTCTCTTTTCTCACCTTCCTAGACAGCTGTTTAGGAATTCCAAGCCCTTCCCTGCTCTTTAGCTCCCCATCTGCCTTTAAAGGGAACTGGGTTTCGATGCTGCAAGTATTCCCGTGTGGCTAAACAAACAGGATGGCAGATTGCCATGTGGGATCTCAAACCCTGTCAGATATGGATCTGACCGTCCACACCATGAGCCAGATATTAAGGGTTAGGTGTATGAATTTGATTCCTCCCAGAGGCTGAAAACTGCTCCACTGGGAAATGCTTTAAAATCTTAGGCATCTCTTAGACTTCCAGGCAAAGCTTCTACGTTTGTATTTTATTGTGCATGGAACTTTCAAACTTCCAGTCGGAGTGAAGACCTTACTTGCACTTGGTTGCCAGTAATTAAGTTCTCCCATAGAGAAATCGGGCAGCAGAGGCTGTGGTAGGCGCCAGGCTGCTTTTCTCAGTCCTGCATGCATATACATGGCAGATTTTTAGCCTGGGGGGTTGAACTTAATTCTGTCCCTAGTGATGCCAGTGACAGAGCTCTCATCCAGTCTGGTGGCCCCTGAATAGTGTATTGAGTGTGTATCAGCCCTGGCTGATAACTGTCTCCTCGATTGCCCTACTTAGCCCCAGGCTAGGAATTCAAAAGCGTCCAAGTGTCTTATGTGAAACCGCTGGGATCTCGCATCCCTGAGCCGCACCTCCTTGTGCCGGCACCTCTGTTGGGAGTCTGGGCTGGCTGCGGTGGAGAAAGGTCAGCTGGGCCCTGGGAACGCCAGCAAAACCAGAGCTTTTCTGTAGCCACTAAGTCCCCTGTGAAAAGCCTGCACCTGAGCCGAGCCGTTTTGATCTGAACTCCTTGGAATTCATCGCTTTCTTCTGGCTACCTTCTAATTTGGCCTCGGGTCAAAATCGTTTGAGTAGAACAACACCGAGGACAAGTGTCCCCTCTTTTGGCCTTTATCTTGTCTAATTACCAGGAGCATCCCTGCACAATGGAGCGGCTCCTTATTCTAATCTCTTCTATTTTACTTATCTCCATTTTCTCTCCCTCTTCTTTTGTCTTCCAAAATCCCACGCACCCTTATTGAAAGGCTGGGCACTGAGCTGAAGGGATTGTGCTCTGAGCTGTGGGCAAATGCTCTCCCAAAGCTACAGCTTTTCTGCTGCTTTTTTTTTTTTTTTTTTTTTTTTTTCCTCCACCTGCGTTTTTGGAGGGAGTTTCTTTCTGTGAGCCCCGACCGGTGTATCTGTGCTGCTGAGCGGGAGCAAGAGGTAACGAACGTGTCCTTTCCCTCCCTTTGTCCCGCAGAGAAACCCGTCAGCCTGACTTACCGATGTCCCTGTCGATTCTACGAGAGCAACGTGGCAAGAGCCAATATTAAGCACCTCAAAATCCTCTCCACACCCAACTGCTCACTTCAGATTGTGTAAGTCTCATGCTCTTTTCAGCTGGGTGCAAATCTCGGGTGTCAAAAAGAAGGGTCACAGAGCTGGTGCCTGCTCTGATGTTTGCATTTCAGTCTCTCATGCCGTGATTCCCAATTCATCTCTTCACCCCGTGTGTCAGATACGGCTGGACCCTGCTTTATCCCACATAAAGGAGCCCAGCTGGTTGTTTCCCAGCTGCCTTCTCTGCCTGCGATCTCCCTGTTACTGTGTGATCCCATGTGCTGTTCCCCCATGGGTGTGTGAGCAGGAATGTCAGACAGGGTGGCCATTGCCTCGGATGTGGAGCTTCACCTCTTGGGGTAAAAACTTCACAGAGGTCTGAGCCTTCTAATGGGTCACTTCTCCGTAGAGTGGAGCTAAACAAGCAAAAGGAATTCCTGTATTTCATGTATCCTGCACAGGAGGTACAGACCCTAATCTAGGGACACTTACCAGGCAGGGTAAATCACAGCTGAACAGAAAGTTTGGTTCCCAATGGAAAATAACCTCTTCATTTTTGCTGGAAAAGCAACCCTGATTTTCAGGAAAAATTGGGATTTTTTTGTTTGTTTGTCTTTGTAGATGTGTGTGTGTATGTCTTAGGAATGCCTTTTTTGTTCACTTCTTCATGGGTGACCCCTCCCTTCTCTCCCAAAATCTTCTGAAGAAAAAAAAATAACATTCATCTTTTTATTGCAAAGGAGCCTTACTACTCTCAGCTTCTGTTAACCTCTTTAACAGGGTGTCAGGGACTAGATTTGGTTTCTGTGCAGTGATCCCATTACTAGTTCTGTCTTTGACCCATATGTTGAGCCCTTCCTCTTGCAACTCAAATGCTGTAAAAATCAATTTTTGTCATCCAAAACATTTTTACACTCAGAAAACTGATGTGGTTTCATGAGATTGCTCAGGAATGTATGTGAACATGTATCCATTCATGGAGCAGTTTTTATTCTTTTTTTTTTCTGTTTTAAACCACTCTGTGTAGATCATACACATTTTATCATTTGCTTCTGCCTTAGGATTTGATGGAGGACAGTGAGAAAAATGTAAGCCTCAGCTGAGAAATAACTTCCTTTCAGAAAAATGGCAAAACCAGCTGTTACTAACTCCAATCTCTACCTATAAACAGTTTTGGAGGCAAGCATCCAAAATGCAATAGTGCATGGATTTGTGCTCTGGGACTGTCAGTGGATATCATAAGGATCCCAGTGCTCAGCCTTTTTAGAGGATTTGGAATTTTCTGGAGTAGTTTCAAGAAAATGACAGCATTTAAGACAGGATAGAGTATATATTTATCTCTTAATTAACATAGGATTATGGTAATTAGAGATAAATAAGAGCACAAAATGCAGAAACAGAAACATCTCACATTTTTGCCCATTCCTGACCCAAATGTGGTACACAGAACATATGAACCTATAGTTCACCATATTTTTGTTACTTTGAAAAGTAAGGTACTTAAAAACATCCTTCCAAACACCCTTGAAATGTCATGAGTTCAGACTAGGTCTTTTTCAGAACAGGATGTGAAATCAATCAAAACTAACATGAGAATTTCTCATCTTCAATCATTTTAAGCATTAAACAGCAAAAGTGTAAAAAAATTAAAAGTTGTCATTTTTGGGAATAGATAATCTAAGTGAAACTTAGTTGCCAGATGATATTTTGTAGGTTTTCTTGTTTGGGGGTTTTTGGGGTTTTTTTTGTGCAAGTACATTTTCCTTTTTTGGTTAAAGGGAGTTGTACCAAAAAAAAAAAAAAACCCTAAGAGCAGTCTTTTGTCTTTCATTCTATTGGAAATCATCTCTCCAAATCCAGGGAACTCCTCTGGCAATGTCTACTTCTACAAAGACCACACTAAATTCCTTGCTTTTCAGTACAGGGAAATGAGCATTTTTAGCAAGTAAGCACCAAAACCAGTCCCGGTTAAACACTCCATACAGTTGCCTATGTCTCTTCCATGACTGCACAAGGAACAGGGGCTGACAGGCCCAGAAATGAATGTCTGAAGAAATCTGTGTCTCAGTATTAGGTGAGAGGTAATATTAGGTGAGAGGAACTGTTCTGAATGTGGCTGCAGACTGGTTACGTGTGCTTTTGCTTCTGTACCCTGTGAGGTCAGCTCAAGCATTCCCAGGCATTGCTAACATCAGCAAATCCATTCTTACACTCTGTTGGTATCACTTAACTGGAAGTGCTCCAGCTTGGCACTGCTGTAAGGAAATATGAATTAGGCCCATTCATCTCTTTACTGGCGCGGGGGTTGCAGGACGGATCCTTGATGTGTTTATGTTACAACTGTGTTGTTGCATAACTCCAGACCAAGGGGCCTTTTTGACCTGTTATTTCTTACACCATCATTTTATATTCTGCAGATTTCATTTTATAAAATGAGGAACATTATGGCTTCCATCCAGCAAATGTTTAAACAAGTACTGAACTTATTCTTATGGGCACTTCCCGTAAAATTGCTGTTCGTTGCACTTTTCTATGGCAGGCAGGCTGTTTAGAGGGAAGCTTTGCAGCAGCTGGGGCAGAGGCAGGCTGCTGCAGGGAATGTGGGAGATAACAGCTCTCAAGAGGTCCTGAGGTCCCTGGAGGGTGAGACCTGCTGGCAAAAAGCTATTTGTCCTTTTTCTGAATGAAAGATGCAGATAGCCCAAATATCAAATTCACGGGGAATTCAAATTAGCTAAAGAGTTTGGTGTTGAAAGAGCAGCTTGGACATCCAGGAGAAACCCCTCGGGAGGTGAAACTTGCCTCAGGCACTGTGGCACTTTCAGTTGTCCTCCGTGCGACCTGTTCCTTCAGTCTCCCACAAAAGAAAAAGTTAACGAGTGACCACACCCTTTCTTTCAGAACTTCCAAGAGGTGTCTGTCCTCAAAACATGTGAAACTTCAGTTTTGGGTTGAATCTAAAAACTGTTCTTAATAAATTCCTTGCAAAAATTGCCTTTATTTATCATGTCAGTGTTTCCAAATGAATTTTTGCTGTTGTTGGCATTGGAAGTCTTAGATTCAAATTCTGTATCTGTTCCTCTCTCACATGATTCCCAGTACAGACCATGAGAGCCTGTCAAAGGAGACAGATGGTTTCCAAACTGGGGATATTTATAACTTAATTTCTCCCAAGGATGGGAGAAATAACCCATTCTTTTCATGGGTTAAGTGAGAGCAGCACTGGCACCCAAGGAAAAAAAGGCACAGGGTGGGTGGGAGTGTGGGCTGAGGAGCATTGCACACCAGACTCACTCTGACTTTTCTCCTTTGGCAGTGCAAGGCTCAAGAGCAACAGCAAGCAAGTGTGCATTGATCCCAAGTTAAAGTGGATCCAGGAATATCTGGAGAAAGCTTTAAACAAGTAAGGCAAGAGACAAATGGACTTAACAGCTAACATCCTGAGTTATTAAAGGGTAGAACATTAAGGGCTGGCTTTTACCATGTGGACAAAGTACTTGTGGAATCAGATGTTGTGTCAAAGAAGGGTTTGGAGTTGACCTAATTTGTATTAAAACAAGTTTCTAATATATCATAGATGTTAAATTCAGAATTTTGCCAGGGTTTGAGGCAAAATTTATGCTAATGAGTATGTTCTGGGGTCACGAACTCATCCTCTTTTTTAAAGAAAGCTGTTCTCCCAAGGAAAATGCTTCCTTTATGCCCCCTCTTCCCCAAACCAAACTACAGTTACTTCAGAACCTATATTGTTCCAGAGTCTTTGGAGCCCCTTCTCCATGTTACCCTGGGTGTCTGCTTGCACAGGCAGCTGAGGCCTAGGGATCCTTGGCGCTAAAAATTGTTTCTCTGCTGCCCAGTGTGGAATGCTGTTAATGTTGGCCAAAGCACAATGTGCTACCATGAATTAGGCTTTCCCACAAGACCAGGGGAAAACCAGCCAAACTTGGCAAATTCGGACTTTTAAAATCTGATTTAATTCCTCTTGAAAGAGGCTGGTCACGTCTACTTTGAGGTGGGCTCAGCCCGTCTCTGTTCAATGTTATGCTGAGAAGAGCAGCGCAGAGCACATTTTTGTGCTGAGCTGCAGGGGAGGGCTCCAGCCCTCCAGCACTGGAAGACGGTACACACCAAGTGATGGTACAAAGCATTCCCCTGCTTGCCCAGAGCCCTGGGCTGAGGTTGATCCAGCAGCAGAATTTTGGCCAGCAAGCCTACCTGTGCACTCAGTATCCCTGCCACCCTTGCCATCACATTCCCACCCCACAGTAACTGCGCTGTAACCCTGCCGAACCTTGTCCCCCTGCATCTGTAGGGCAATGGCAGGGCTGGAATCCAATCATTTGCAAAAACAATGCATTATTGGGGAAGGTGTGGCCCCAGGGCAGATGTGAGGCACAGGTACCTGAAAGCTGTCCTCTGTTTGCTTTATAAATCCATCTGCCAAACAAGGGGTAGAGTTAAAAAAAAAAAATTATTCCCCTGTGTTTTTACGATAACCAAGGGGAAAAATGCCACCAGAAGTAAAGAGATTCCTCCATGTGTCTGTTTTGGGGACTGCGCTGGGGCCAAGAGTGAGGAGGAAGAAGGAAGGAAGCCAGCTATCAAAGTCAGTGTGATTCCAGCCCTGACAGCTCTTCCCATCTCATCTGATGCTCAGTGCCTTCTTTGCTGCCAGCACTCAGCCCTTTTGTCCTTTGGACAAATTCTCTGCAGAGGGAATCCAGGTTAATGTTGCCAGAATGGCTTTGGGTTTAGGCATACCGAACCTAAGAGCAGGATATGTGTCATGCTGACTATCTTAGGGACCTGAGCTGCTTTGTTTTACAAATTGGGAAAATCCTCAAGCTCCTGCTTAAGTTTCTCTTTGCTATCATCCCCAACCTGAAACTTAGGAGGCATTTTAGAAATCTGCAAGGTTGGGCAAATATGATTATGTGCCTGTCTGACTTACGGGAGCAACTCAGCTGGAATATGCTCTGCTCTCACTTCCACTAGTGAAGATCTGAGACCAGCTCTGCTGAAACCAGTGAGTTTGCCTGATCTCCAGCCAGATTCTGGGGTTTGTTTACCACATGCTATTATGGAAGCAATTCTGCCAATTTGGTGGATTCATCCTGGTTTACATTGAGTAACAAGAGAGAATTTGGCCCCAGCTCTATGAAGTAAGATGACAGAAAGCATATATCTCCACCACCTAATCCTGTCATCGTGGCATTGTGTTCATTTTCCAACTAGTAATGCTAGCACCAGTGGCATTTTCATGCTCCACAGACAGTCAGGGCTCTGTCTGTAGCATTTTCACAAGGCATGTTTTTGATATATTTTAGTGCACAGCTTTGACTTCTTCAATGAAATGTACTTTGGAATATATTTATAGCGCATCAAACAATTCATATATTTGAATTGGAGCCATATGAATGTTGGTAGTTTAAAACACCGATATCCCTCTAAACTACTAACAGCTTGTAAAATGAATCTATATAGATCTATAAATGTTAATGTAGCTATCAGTTTCAATCAGCCATATACTATATTTTTTCACTTGTACCGAAATTGTATGAAATGTGACATTACCCTATATGCACTAGCAATAAAATGGCTAATTTTTTCATGTTATGAAAACCCAATTGTACATGGGAATTTATTTTTCTGGAATAAAATCAATACGTTTTGTAGAAAGGGCTCTTGTAATTGCTTAAGTAGAATCCAAACTGTGAAGTCATCTTAATCTATACCAGTACTTCAATATGAGAATACCTTCAGTGTTATAATCTAACAGCTAAGGGCAATGAAAAGTTCCTAGAATAGTAGTACAATTCAGTTAATTGTGAAACAAAAAATGGTTTTTACTAGGGAATTACTTTGCTCACTAATTCTGCTTAGCCTTTATTATTGCTTTATATTCATCACATCTCCATGTAATATACACATGAGACATCAGTGAAATACATTCAGGCTGTCAGGAATCCAAATTCCTTAACTGGCTTTAAGAATCATTTTGCAGCTGCTGTGGCCAACTTCATTCAACATTCATCCATTTTATAGACATGGGGCAAATCAGTCCTTTCTTGAAATAGCTAACAAATCTTTTATCACTTCCACACAATCCCAGTCATCATTTACGGTACATCAACTCCCTTTCCCTCCTCCCTTTGTACAAGGATATGCAAAATCAGGCCCTTACAGAGTTAACAGAGCCCATCTTGTCCTCTGTCATGTTAATACAGTCCCACCTCAAAACTCCCCTCACTCCAAGATTCTGGAGTCCATTAAGCTCAGTGGCTACTGCAGATACACAGGAGAGATCTGATGGATTTGGAGAAGACAACAAAGTCACATGGAAAAAATATTTCTGTTAAGCCAGCTGGGGGAAAGGAAAAGAAACTCTGAATGTCATGGGGCTGGCTGTGTTGGGAGCCAAGCCCTGCTGCTGCTTTCCAAATCCCGGTGTGGCAGCTCTTCCTAATTTCTGACCTAATTTGTAAATAATGGTTGAAGTACAAGATGCCAGAGCAACAACCTCCCAGTACTCCACCAAGCATGTGCTGGGTGAAGGCCCCACAGGAAGGGGGATAATGTGGGCAATTATCTTTACAGCCTTGTTTTAAGGCACCAAATGCCCACAAATCTCCTTGGAGTAGCCACTGGTTCTTGCTGATGTCAGCAGGAATGCTGGGTGGGAAGACAGAAATCCAGCCCCCCCTCTGCTTCCATTGTACCTCAGGGGCAACTGTTTGGATGGTGATGCTCCTGGCTGACAAGGTCTGGAAGGCATTTGGGGAGGCTTTGGCATTTTGGATAAAAGGATTGTTCTGGGTTCAGATTTTGCAGATGTTCTTCCACCAGGACACTTTGACTTGTCTAGCATTCCTCTCAGAGATTATCTAAAGGGGATGTTACATTTGCATCCTGCCAGCAAGATGTGAAGGGACCATGGGATAAATGTGAATGAGGCCTTTGTATATGGATAATTTATGGCAGTCTTTTTTGTATTTTTCTTTTAATTTAGACCACGTCATCGCACTCATAAAAAAAAGCAACAGAAGAAACGGGGCCCACTCTGCCCTTCCCGTGCAACACCACTAAAGTCTCCAGGGAGAAAGAATGGTAGGAGGCATTAGTTTCTGAGCTGGGACACCTCAGGTTCAAGTCCCTGCTCTTCCACTGACCATCCTATGGGACCTTGGGCAAACATTTTAGCCTGTCCAGACCTCCATTTCCCCCCATATTTGTTCAGGATAACATCTCTACCCTTCCTGCAAAGGAGTATTACATAGATAAAACTCTTAAAACAGGGGGAAAATTTAGCTACAACAGATGTGGGAAAATGTTCCCATTTTAAAAATGGGAAAATGGGCATGCAAAGAGGCCAAAATAACCCTGAAGCAAAGACAAAGTCAAAAACAGGGTAAGGGTTTGGGAGCCCTATTTATTTTAGCTCCAATATCAAACTGACAGAGTTAACTACAACAGCTGTGAACTTGCCACTGGTGTTTTCTAATGAGAAATGTGGCACTGCGTGGTGACAATATGATGTGGTGCATGGCTGACTGGTTGATGCCTTTCCTGTGGGAGATGTTAGGCATGTCCCAGGGAATGGTGTTATATATGCCAATGCTCTGGATGCCCCAGGTATTTTTTCCTCACCAAGGTGGTTTGTCCTGCCTTTCTGTGCCAAAAGAAATAGGGTTACTGCTGTGGGTATTGGAAAAGATATCTTCAGAGGAAAACCTTTCCTCATGGCTTGGTCATCATCTTTGTGCCTAGATGAGCTTTCTGAGACTGTCTTTGCTGGGAGTAGCCACAGCGGTCTCTGGCTGTGGTCACACAGCCTTGACTGTCCTGCAGGCATTGGAAGGGACGTTTGACAAGGTGTGCTGAGACTTCAGTTTTTGAATACCTGGTGTTTACCCTCTGACACTTGTAACTCGGCCTTAGTGACCTCATGTAGGTTGCAAAAGGCCGGTCAGCCTGGAGCAGGAGTAGGGGTCACTTCAGACAAAATCTGGAGGCCACCAGCCCAAACTGGCTCCTTGTTCTGAGTGACCCCCACACACGGGACACTTGCACTTTGCTGTGCTGCCTAACCCACAGTCTCCTGGGTCCCATGCTCACACTGAGCGTGGGGGACTCCATTTGTCTGCACCCCGCTCTGAGCTCCTCCCTCAGCCCTTCAGGCTGCATGTTTCTGTGCAGTGCCTGCCCTGCCTGTCCCCCACCTGCCCTGGGCAGCTGGGCACGCCAGCTCCATGTGCAGCTGGGCATGCCAGCTCCATGTGCTCCCCAGCTGCTCACAGCAGCTCAGCCCCAGGCCAGGGGGCTCTGGGCTGGCTCCTGGCTGGCAGCACAGCACGCTGGCTGCCTCTGCAACAGAGGAAGCTGAGCAAGAGCAGAGCACGGGCTGCCCTCTACATTCCTCCATCCTCACAGGGACCTGGCGCTCTCTGGAGCTGCAGTCCCTGATCCCCATCAGAGCTGTGGGGTGGGGGCAGGTAGAGGAGGCATTCCCAGTGCCACTTGCTCTGCTACTGGGGCTGCTCACAAATGATTAATCTCTCC
Source organism: Acanthiza pusilla (assembly GCA_036630365.1). Classification (NCBI taxonomy): domain Eukaryota; kingdom Metazoa; phylum Chordata; class Aves; order Passeriformes; family Acanthizidae; genus Acanthiza; species Acanthiza pusilla. The sequence goes on from JAXCHO010000234.1 coordinate 17,299,789, forward strand.
TTTCCCTGCTGTTTTTTTTGCCGAGTTTCTTTACCCACCGATAATTCTCTGCTCTGGCTTTCAAGTCCAGAATAAGCTTTCTAGTCAGCCTTCCTCCTGTATTAGTTCTGAACACCTTACTAACTGTGATGAGCACAACCTGCCCAAAATAACACCCATTGCTGGGTTTGCCCTGCTGGGCCCCAGTAGCTCCTTGTGGAGAACTTCTCCCAAAATGTTCTGCAATTACTGGTTGGAGGGGCTGCCTTTGGGTTAGTCCAGACACAGATTTTCTGTTTGACTAGGCCTAATATCAAACCTTTTGCAACTGAAATAAACCTTAATAGTGTTTCACTCTGTTCTTCATCAACAGGAGGTTCAAGATGTAAGAGGCAAGCATTGTAAGCCGTCTACAGGATTTCTTACTGTAGGACCCAGAGAGCAGATAACCAGTATTAGGGAATGAATACATTTCACTGCTAACATGCAGCACAAAAGCAACGCTTCACGCATTTCCAAAGGTTTTTTTCTTGGTTGTTTTTGGTGGGGGTTTTTTTGTTTGGTTTTTTTTTCCCCTTGCACAAATTGGCTTGCTTTCACAGTGCTATTTTTATATAGTAAGATGTAACTATTTGAGAAAAACATGAATTTATACAGGTTGGTTTATTATCTAGCACTGGGGGCAGATACCAATTTAAACTAACCCTATGTTATTATATAATATTTTAAATTCCTTTGTTATGTAGAGGTCCTGCTTTATTTAACTTTCTTTTGGTTCATGCAAGTCTCCTGGAGTTTTAAACCTAGAAGGACATGAACTGTGCAGTGCAATGATGTTGTGTAAGTAGTAGTGGAACTCCTTGCCTCCAGAAGTCATAGAGACCAAGAACATAGGAAGGCTAAAGAGCATCAGACTGATGAAAGTGAACATTACCCTGAGTGGCATTTACAGATATTTTGGGCGAGTGATTAAACTCAGGGCTACAGGCCCTTCTCTGAAGATCAGAAGCCTTGCTGACAGCTGTGAGCAGCTGGACCATGCACATCTGGTATTGCAAGGTGCTAATACTTGGTTTGTAGCAGTTGTGTGTGTTAGGAGCCACAACATCTTTCTGATCTCATCTGGCATTTCCTATGTTCCTGTGTTTCTGATGACAAATTTAGCAAAAAGCAATGGGTTGTTAAAGCTCTAACCACACGATCATATTGCAAGTTGCTGGAGGAGTCAGATACGCTGCCGTGCACCAGGTGTCTCTTCACCCACCCACAGGAGGTGACTTCAGCTTGCCTGGCTGGCTGTGCACTGAAGTAGGCTGAGATACATCCACCCTTCACCAACCATGCTGTAGCTCAGCTACTGAACAGTCATCCCTACTGAGGGCAGTCACACCCCTGATTGCTCTGGAGATACCCAGAAGAGGATGTCAGCCACATCTCGGAGAAAAGAGATGCTTGGGGCAAGAGAGGGCCTGTGCAGTTTGTGGAAGGAGAGGTGTTTCTCGGGTGTGGAAATGAAGGCCAACACTCACGGCTCACCAGCGGTCATGGCCTTGTTTGCTGGTGAACAGGACAGCCTCTGGAATTCCATTTGCAAAGCACAGCTTGGGACAGGCACCACTTCTTGCACTGATCCCCTCTCTAAGCCAGAAGTTTCTTTCTCCTTATTCCTTCCTGTACAAACAATATCTGCTACATGGTATGGAAAGACATCTGCAGCACTGCAATAATCATGTCATGCTGTGCACTGAGGTCTGGGGGGAAGCACATTTGTGCAGCACAATGCTTGTGTTTGTATGTATCTGTGTTTGTATTGTTAACAAAAAAATGTTGTAAGATTGTCTTTTTTGAGCTGGTTGCTTCAAAAGAAATCTTCCCTCTTCCCTGCAGCCTGTGTCAGGAACACTGAGAGGGGTGTTTCACACTCCTTTTTGTGGTAGGCGTCTTTAGTGCCAAAGAGGCACTGTGGCTATCCAGGGACTACATTATTTCCATGTGTTTCAGGTAAAAATCTTGTATTTTCCTCTCTGCAAAACAGGGCTGTTGCAGAGAGTCCTTCAGCTGGGACCACATCACCTCATTTGCTTTAAAGCAGAAACAAACTGCTGTGCCTAAAATATGTGTGTTTGTGATTTTGACATTCCTTCTCTTGTTATCATTACCTGCCTGGTGCTTTAAGTATGTTGTGTCTCTGTTTTGAAAGGTCTGGTACCACTGTACTTGATGAGAATTGGGAGTTTTGATTTAGTGTTAGTAGGATCAGATCCTCTCCTGAAACGGTAAAGAAAGAAAGAAATTTTATGAGAAAACCAGAGTTTCTTCTATCTTCCCTGGACTGTATTTTATATCCTAGGGTCCATCCCCTGTCCCGCACATGCACCTGCATTTTCCAGTGGTTTGCCAGAGGCAGACATGTGAGTGTCCAAGCCAAGAATGATTGCAGAAAAGTCACCCAGGAAAGTGCATTCTTCACACATAATTCCTGTCAAAGGACAGCCTGAGGTCTGATTGATTCCCGTTGCAGTAAATGGAAAATTAAGTAATCCTCTGATTTTGATTCAGCAGCATACCTTGCTCACAATGATGGGGGCCATGACCTTTTGTTTCCAGGAGAAACATTGGCTTCTGGTGAGAAGGTGGGGTGGGTAGATGTGACTGTGCAACCTTGCCAGTGCTCTGCTGCAGTCCTCGTTAGCAGGGAGTGCATCTAGGGTCAGCACCAGCAGGGGCAGGTCCCTGGGAACGTGCCAACCCCGCATTACAGCCTGGGCAAACACTGCTGTGACAGGAGCACTGAATGGGCAGCGCTGAAGTGCCAAACCCCAGGGAGCTGTCTCTGGGCAGTACAGCCAGGTAGTGCAGGTACAGCAGGAAAGGGACTCTGCTGTCAGCCTTCTCTTCTGGGGACAAACTGGTGAGTGCTTCAGGGGCAGAGTGTGCTAAAGGAAGGGCTTATTGCTGCCAGAAGTGCATGAGTAGCAGCAGGAAGAAAATGCACTCCACCCAAGGCGGGGGGACATTTCCAGCCGGGTGTTTGTCTGCATGCTTTGGGGGCTGTGAGCCCCAACCCACACAGTGAGCTGTGCCCTGACACCTCTGTGCTGGTGATGTTCACTCCTCACGCAGCTGAGACACTCAGGGCTTGGGGCTGCCCTTGGGGCCAGCACTGTGTCCCCCCCACCCAGGCAAGGCTGAGCACAGTGTGAACTCAGAGGTGGCACAGACCTGGCCAGAGACTTAAGTGAGAACCTGATAAAAGTTTTCTCTTGCTTTGGACCAAAATTCAACCTTGAGTGGGAAGCTTTGCTGTTTGCCTGGCATTGTTTGCATGATGCACTGGGGAGAGCAGCCACGCCCTCTGCAGCGCAGGAAGCAATCCCTGGGCTGCCCCAGTGCACCACATGCTGTTTGTCCCATTCACACTGCCACCAGAGCAGGCTGAGGGGCAGCGCTGGCAGCATCTCAGATGGGGACAGCACTTGGTTTTCCCTTCTGCCTTTAACTTTTGACCAAAGACAGAGTGAGGGAAAGGAAGCGTGAGGAGATGGGAGGGAGGTAGGGACCACATGTGAAGAGCAGGGAAAAGAGATAACACTGAACCGTGCTGAAAAAGCAGCTTCCATAAATGTGAAATCATCATGTGGGTATTTTCAACGTGCAGCTGTCAAATCCCAAGGTTGGATTATTTTTAAAGAGTAGATGGTATTTATTGCTGTGTCAATTTTTTATTTATACTAGCTTTATTCTTTTATGTATGAATATCTTATCTGAATTCTGCCTGAGGAAGAATGAAGGGTGACTTTGATGTGGTTTTGATTAAGGTGTTTGAGCAAAGGTGACTGTTTATTTTGCAGTGAAAGATTTTTTCAAAGTTAAATATACACTTTTCTTTTTTAAATGCAGTTCCCAAGGAAGTTTTTGTTGCCATTTTCCCTTTGTTAGCCTCTAGAAGGTCCTTCTTTTCTCTGGCAACTTGTTTTGAGTGACGTGATTTATAGTAGTCAAGGTTTTTTGTGAACTCATCACCTAAAATCTGATTATTTTTTATCAACATCCCACCAAGATAATCCTTGTCTGAAAACATAAAACTTTGGTGGCCACAGAGAAGAAAACATGTATCATGATAAAAGGGCTGCATGACCCTCCCATCTTCCATTCCTTAAGAACTCTGTGTTGTCAGAATGTGGTAAATACTGTACTTTATATTTTTATTAAGTAAAAAGAAGTATCTTCCCAAATAATGTGAAAAGGGTTTTGTATTTGTGTTCCTGTAAGGCAGCTTTTATGGAGGAGTTATATTATGCTTTTGAAATTACTCCTTTCATAGAAAATTTTGAAAATAAACACTTTTATATTGTTGTAATTTCTCACATAAATGTGTATGCACTTAAAATTTTCTTAATAAAAATGTCTGTCTGAATACATTTTTTACTTGCTTCTATTTTTTTTTCTCCTCACGAATGAACAGCTACAATCTCCACTCAGACAAAACCATTCAGATGTAGTTTGTGTACAGTTTCACAGATGCCTCCATGTAGCCTCAGTGCTCAGAGTCTCTGCAGAACCTGAGGTAAAGGGCCCATGGGTCTGGCAGGGAGCAGCAGCTGAGCAGATTGAAATGTGCCATCTTCAAAAGGAAACCTTTAACCATTTGCTCCCAAAGCAGAAACCCAAACTTTTTCTTTTTAACTTTTTTCCCCAAATTTGTCTCCCACAGCAGTTTGATTTCAGTGGAACTGAGAGCTGTGAGCTGGTTTTGTTCCAGCAACAGGGCTGCCATCATCATCATCTGTGCTGAGGAGGGGATGAAGGCTTCTCTGAAAAGCATGAAGGGGTAACAGGGTGCATTTGACAACGGAGCAGATGTGAGCAAAACTGTCCTTGGCGCTGCTTTTCCCTGGGCGTAGCACAGGCAATCTTCACTTTGGAGATGAAAAAAAATTTTAGAGGCTTGTAGAACTTGAGAACCTGCAGGTATAATCCTAACTTGATGATATTGTAGGGAAAGTGCTGTGTTTCAAAACTATGAGTTGAAGCTGGTCCGTGGTCAGTGCCTCTCCCCGTCTACAAGTGCTCATGGCCAGGGGAATCTGTTTCCTGAGGTCACCCTCTCCCTCCACACTGCCCTGCTCACCACACCAGTCCCCTGGACACCCACTGCAACAACACAGGTGAGTCCTGGCACCGCACACAGCTCTGGCTGGAGCAAAGCTCAGGGGTAGATTAATACAACACAGGAACAGGGCTTGAGCCTTTTCAAGTTCTTGCTTAATAAATATTTCTTGACCAAATTGATGCAAGGCAAAAGACATGCAAAAAAAGGGGAAAAAGAAACTTAGATGACTGATGACCCCTTTGCAAATACATCAATTATTCACTAAGATATTTATGAAAAACTAGCAGGTAATTGTGAGTGCAAATGGTCAGTGAGAGATTCCCAGGAAGTAATTAGCTACAAAATTACACATTAATATTAAGGCTATTCATACATTCTCATGTTCTGTGGAGCATTTTGCTGTGCCTTTCATCAGGTCTTTTCTCCTGAATGTGAAAGTTTTGGTTCTTACTTCCTCAGCAAAGAATCACAGCAAAGTATCTGTGAACTGCCAAGGAATTGGAGGTGAGCCCACCTTATTAGCACATCTGGCTCTCTTCATAGGCAGCTTTCCAATATTAGCAAGCTGAAGGAAATCAGCTGCATTCATGGCCTCAGCCACCCTGACGCTGATTATGGGCTGGATTGATTAGGTCCTGGCATGGTATGGGTCAGAGGACAGCATGGTAAATGCCTCTGCTTCCTAGGACAGCTGGGGATGTTACCACTGAGGATGCTACCTTGGATGCTGCATGATAAGGGTCACTCCTAGCTTCCAGTGAGCACTTCCCTGTTTTATAAAGCTACTTGCTCTCAAGTTGTCCCAAGAGGCTTTCAGACAAAACAAATATGTAGCTTTGAGACTAGCAAAGGCAAAATGAGAAAACAAAAACAAAAACCCCAAGGTCTAGAAGCTGAAGCCAGAGAAATTCAAACTGAAAACAGATTTTTAAGTGTGGAACTGATTAGCCTTTGGAACACATTCCCCAAGAGAGGGGGGAAGGAAAGCCCTGATTCTTCCTATGCCTTCCTAGCAGGGCTGAAGGCCATTGTGGTGTTACCCACACATACCTCGCTGGGCTCTCAGGGGACACGGGGTGAAGATCTCTTGCCCCTGTTCCCAGTGGGGTCAGACATGATGAGCTGAAGATCCCTCTGGCCTCCGAAATCCATATGCAGAAAGCCCCAGTTCCAGGGAGCATTCCTCAGCCTATTATTAATAACACCTGCGTCTCATCAGCCATCCCAGCTCCTTGGACCACAGCTGAGGATGACTCCTGCTGTTACACAGGAGACAGACTTGGGGTAAGAGGCTTCTATTTCTGGTCACAAAGGTGGCCCTCCAGCTGCAGGGGCAGAGGTATGGCAGTGAGAAAAGTCTGCAGCCCCATCCTGGGTCCGTGCACCCTGGGAGGAGAGGTTTGCTCATATAAATGTCCTCTGCATCACATTGCTCACACTGATCATCTTTCTTGTAGGAATTCCCCTAGTTTCTTCTTTGTCCTTTTTGCCTCTTACCCTTATTTGTCCATTGCTCTCTCCTCTGTCTCTTTTGGGGACCTTCTCTTTCCTCTCAACCCCAGTTGTCCCAGCTGAAGGGACAAATCTTGGTGATTTAAAGTCATTCTCTGCAAGTCATCAGCACCTTTCTCCTGCTTATTCATCATTGTTGGTGCACCTTAGCTAGGGCCAGCCATCCCTTTCTAGTCTCTGAAAGAGGTAGAAGGACATTTCCCTTCTGTCCTTCGCAGTCACTGTATCAGAGCAGGATCCAGGGTCCTCTGGGAGAGGAGCTGCATGGCTACTGCTGCACAGCTGTTTGTCCTTCATGCTCCTGGGCTCATTCCCATCTGTGAAGTCCAATCTGTCTTCCCTGCTTGCACCAGCAACACCCTTTGGCTCATCAGCATATCCTCAGCTCCTCCTTCTACAGCCAACTGCTCCTCACAGGGTCTGCCAAGGGAAAATGGTGACCTGTGGCTGCTGCCTTCCCGCTGCCAGCACAGAGAGCCAAACCTGGACACACGGGCTGTGTGAGCTGGCACAACCAAGGTGCTGCTCTAGGCTTTCAGCAAACCCAGGTCAGACCACCATGGCTGGAGCAGGAGGTGAAGTCTAGCCCGGCCTGCTGAGAGGTGGAAGAGCACAACCTAAGAACGGAAGGACAGAGGTTTAAAATGCTGCTGTAGCTTACTGAAAGCTCCAAAATTCGTGTGATTCTTCCACCCCAAAGATCCGCAATCAATTCCAGCTGCCTAGCGCGCTGCGTGATTTATTGCAGTGCCTGCAAGACTTTGGCTGTGGTAAAACATGTTTGTACGTTGCCTATAAAACAGCAAATCTGAAGAAAGGACTCTCTGGATGTGGTTCAGAGTGTGTAACAAAACCCAGATCGCCAAGTCCTTCCACACAGTTCCACAGCAATACATAGAGCCAATTCAAGTTTAATATCTAGCACACACTCTCTCTTTTCCTCTGAGCACCCGAGAGAGAGACCTAAAACACTGCAGATTATACTGTTCCTACACAAAGGGGAGCCTACTAAAGGGAGCAAATGCCAAGCCCCATTACATAGCCTAATGTGTCTTTTCTAGATTAGAGCCTTTCCACAGAGCAGAGCACTAGCAAAATAGTTCCGCACAAAATATGTGGAAAAGGAGTAAAAAGAAAGGAAATACTTCTTTCTTTCTTTCAAAATATAAATATTATGAATGCAAACAGGAATCCAGCTCTGTATGGCAGATCTACAGCCACAAAAGCGGCTGCATGACTACCATTCATGCTAAGTGACCATATTCAAAATTAAGTAACTTTCAGCGCTTGCTGCAGCCTGGTTGGTCCAAAGATTCTCCTACTGGCATTACTGCCTGCTAAGCAGCCTTCCCCAAGCCAGTTACTGAGGGGTTGGTAACACCCCCCGCACCCCTTGGGATCTCCAGAGCAGCAGACATCTGGTCTTGATAAGAATGGCAGGGGAGGGGGGGGATTCCAGGGGCATTTCCAGAATATATGTGTTGTACAAACCTGCACAGCCCTACCCTTCCATCTCATCTCCCGTTCTGATTTTTTTAAAGTCCATCATTATTTTAATTCAGACAAGGTCCTGTTATGCAGGAGTTGAACAAACACAGAAGGAAAAAGACAGTCCCTACCTGATAGATTTCATGGTTGAAGATGTGCTCTGCCAGGCTCTTAATCAAGCATACATGTTGCAAGGAATGCAAGTCTCTATCTCTTCGTTGGGAGTTGGAGAAGCATCACATCAGACGTGGGATGGCCGATCAAGCAAATAAAGAACTACAGACCATCTAATCTCACATTCACCTCTTTCAACATACGCAAGATTTGGTTAACAGAAAGTTTTTCAGTTCCTTGTGGGGGGTGGAGTATTGTAAAAAGACAACGGAGAAGTGACAAGGACAAGCAAAGCTTCCCAGCCATTCAGGGACTGGCGATAAAGCCCAGAGCGGGATGCTCTGCAGGCAGGAGGTGAGCAGGGCTGAGCTGTGCAGCGCACTCCACGCAGTCCCCACGTGCCTTGTCCCCATGTGTGTCCCAGCAGCGCTCATCCCATGTGTCACTGCTTTGGGCACCAGGCCATCCTGGCTCCTCCCCTCCTCTGCCTTCTCTTGCTCTCCCTCCTTCCTCACTTCTAACTAAGATTTCTCCTTCCTGCTGCCATGTTATTTGTTGCTGACTTTGGACATTCTTTACGGCCTTTCATCAGGCTTCCCATCGCTCGCACACTTTGCCTTGGTTTGGCCTGCTCTGCCTTTTGTCTGTGCAAAAACAAAAGCTTTATCTGTTGCCCAGAGACCATGGTGACTTCAGGGCTTTCCCAGTGCCAGCACCTAATTGCAAACAAATGGAAGTCCCCGGCTCCATCGCCAGCAGTGCTGTGTCTTGGGTGGGAGGGCCTGATTCTGCTCACTCTGCACTGTGGGGCTGGTGAAAGGCTCATGATTTACAGCCCTGTATCTCACATTGCCATCTGGCCTTCAGCAATCTAGTTGGCTTGGGAGAGAAGGCATAAAAGCCACATGATGTTCGCGACATGAATCTCTCTCATGTCTGGTTTTCCTTAATGTCAATGCATAAAGGGGAGTTGACTGCAATGAACAACCTGCATACTCCTCAGGAAACCCTCACAGAGCACAGAAGTAAATGGCACAACATTTCCACTACATTCCTACCTCTCTTTGAAACCCACAAAGGGATCACCCCTCCATGGTGAGGAGTGCCAGAGAGAGGCACATGGAGCAGGGCATTGGGCTGGAAGTGTGTGGCTCCCACTCTGTGCACAGGCATGTGCTGCCCAGTGCCCAGAGCTGCTTCAAAACGAGATTTTCATCCACAAGAAAGAGGGAGAGATTCCCCATGCTCTCACATTTGTTTGTATTCCAAAGCAGGACAGAGAAAGTCTGAATATCATGTTTTCTACTGGAGTGAATTGGAAAGGCTTGGAAAGGATTCTCTCAGGAAACGACAAAGCAATTTGTTCTGCTCAAATTGACAGAGAGTTGGCTTTGCCTGTGTGTCACAGTGACTGACAGGAGTAGGAGTTCCAGCAATCCACCCAGCCCTGGGTTTCCCAGGGTTTCTACACCTCCTATACTGCACTGCTGCTATGGCCCATCTATGACTTGCTGGTACCTGTCAGCCAAAGGTGTTTCGTGGGAAAAAAAGTTTCTCTGAAGTGCCAAGCTCCTAAAAGATACTGAGAGCATGAAGCAGAGTCTGCATGCAGGTCAATTTAATCTGAACTCTTTCTATTATGATTTGATACCCAGCAGATAGTACACAAATTTCTGCAAACTTCCCCTGAAAAACTTCAATTTCATAAAAATTATTTTTTAATTGCATGAATACTCCGGCAGAAAATTCTCAATCACTTCTAAATTTTCTTTAAGACTATCAGTTATCTGCTGTTTATTATTTTATTTGCACCCTTCAGCATATTTGACTTAGCTGGGGAATCATTCTTAGATACTGATCAGCAGATAAACAATGCCAAATCTTGCCAGCATTATTTCTTCCTCTTGCTCTCAAAGTCCTCCTTTCCCTTGGAGGGCTTCCCAACATTCATGTGAAGTACAATACTTCACAGGCTCATCCCAAGCAGCAATTCCACCACCCCATGGGAGGGCAGGTAGCAGAGAGAGGAGAGGAAGGATTATTCTTGACTGCTGTCTTGCAAAACAGATCTGGATACAATTTTTTTTTAGTCAGGCTGATTTTCTTGGAATCCAAACATTCAATGGGAACATGGCCATGTTGGTTAAACTTCAGTGGGAAAGTCCAAGTGCTCTGAGGTAACTTTTTCATTTTCTCTCAATAATTCTCAATTGTTTCATTTTCATAATATTGAAACCTGTAGTTCTGATGAGGTAGAATGACTTGTTTTGACTTCACGACTTCAAATATGATCTAATAATATAACAGAGCAGTGCAACATCAAAAGTAGATGTTTTTATCTTTTAGAAATTAAATATATTCCCAAATCAAATAATTTTTGTGGAAATAGTCTTCCTGCAAGAAGTTATGATGACTGACTTCCCCTGAGCCAATTAGTAATGGCAACAAATGACAAAACATCAGCAGTACTCAGGAAAAATTATTTCTTTTTTTGATCACTCCTAACAGCCATGGTTTGGGAGAGAGAAACTTTAGAGGAACAGAAGATCAGTTTTTCCCTGCAGCCATAGCAAAGCTCTGAGGGATCCCTGCAGTGCTGCTGGAATCTGTCCCTAGCAGCAGGGAGTCTTAGTGGTTAGAAGGTGAAGGTATGAGTGCCCCAAAACGATGCTCTGGCAACATCAGTGCCTGAAAACTATGGAAAGCAAGATGTGCAGCAGCCAACCTGGATGAGCCTTTCGTGTACATTTCCCTTCAGGGGCTGTTCTGTGATGGGTTTGAATTAGGCTCAAGTTATGAATCTATAAATGTGGTATTTTTTTGTCATTATGCCTGTTTTGTATTAAACTTCTGCAGCTTTTTTCTTCCCCCCTTCCTCTGTGTGTGTGTCTCTCTCACCATTTTGGCAGCTGTGCACTGCCTCGACAGCATCAGAGAAAAGGTAGGAGAGTCAGGAGAACAGGGGAAGGATGAGGTGTTCTCCTACCAGCACAATGGTTGGGGTGCCGGTGGTGAGTGAACTGAGAGAGTGGAGAGATGTTAATCAGAGGAAAAAGGCAAAACCTAAGATTACAAATTTTGTCCATCTTAGAGATAAGAAAGAACATCTACAGGCAAAAAAATAGTGGAGATGTTTTCCGATGTCCTGTGGGGAAAGAGCCCATGTTCAGATGTGCACAGTAATCCATGACCTCTAGTCCCTGTTGGTCTGTAAAGTCAGGACCCACACACCACAGGGGCACACACAGGGTGAGCCTGCTGGTCCCTCATGGGTGGGGGTTTCCCCATTTCATTACAATCAAAGCTGAAGAAATAGTTTTTAATGTATTTTATTCCAAATGTATATTCCTTTATTTTACCTGTCTCCTGCATCTGCTATACCTGTGAAAGTGCTCTGAAAGCATATAAGAGATGGATCTAATCCTTAGGGTTTTTTAACACAGAGAATTTATCTCTAGCACAACTCTATGCTTTTTCTCATCTTACGCACCAGGCTCTATAAAAGCAGAATCAGATCCAAATGCCTTCTAGTCTTCTTGTGTATCTAGAAAAAAAGGCTTTAAAAAAAAGAGGCCTAAACAGTTTCAGGTATGTGGATTTAATGACATGAAGAACAAAGCCTGTGGACTTATTTTGGATTATACTCTATAACGAAGACTGGAACTTGGCCAAGTATCCTCTCCTTGGAGTTTTCATCAGTTTGTTTTACTTGTTGCTTAGGACCTGTGGATCCTAACTCTTTGAACACTTGCCTTCAGAGGAATTAAATTAGATTATTAGTAGCTTTCATCCTGCAGTCCCAGTTGCTCAGACTTTGGCAAATATCCTCCCACAGAGCAGCAACTTTTGGGACCTGCAGGGAAAAATGCAAGGAAGGCTGATGCGACAAAGCCCACACTAATTCACCATGATGTGTAACCAAACAAACCATTAAAAATGGAAGGTTTGCTGTTTCTCAAGAACAGAGATGTGGATGGGGGTCATCACCCTTCTCTGCAGCACGGGGAGCAGTGCTCAGCACTGTCATTCTTAGCAGATTGTGCAGCAAAATATCCCAGTGCATGGGATTGTGACAGGGGAGGTTGTGTGCCTTTGGTGTTTGGATTTTCTGGGGGTTTTTGTGGGTTTTTTTGTTTGTTTGTTTTGGTTCTTTCTTTCTTACCTTATAAGGGAGAGTTTTGTTATAGAAAAGAAGCATTTGTAGGTTGGTGCTGGTGGATTGCAGCTAGGGAAGGCTCACTTGAGAGAGGATAGAATTTGCTTGGGTGGATTGCACAAACCAGCTGGGATGTGTAAGAGCAATTTGCTCTCACCCTGCTTCTCTCAGGCGCTGCATCTTCAGCAGACTGTCAAATCAGGTCCTAAATGTCTCTCTGCATTGCCTTATCACTTCTAATTCCCCTTACTTGCTCTGCTCACAGGAGTTTCTAGGGAAGATGGGATCTGTTTTTCTAATACATTGTCCCAACTTGCATAAAAAAATCACTTTAAAGAATTGTTTGAGGAAGTAATTTAGGACAACTCCTGCAAAAATGAAGTGCTGGGTGACTCCTTTGGCGACCAGCATTCCCCAGTGCTGCAGGGCAGTGGAAGTCTGTGCTCCCTCAGAGATGCCTTCTCCTGGAAACTGTCCCAAAACCAGGTAGGAGCATCCCGGGCTGTCTGGCAAAGGTTTCTTCCAATCCTTCCTCTGCAGACATAAATCACCAAAGGTCCCTTTGCCAGAGCCCAAACCACTGTGCTTCAGAACAGTCAGTTTGCAGCTCTGATCCGAGTGCCATCTCCCATGGCAGAGTCACCCATCAGGAGCTCCCTGCCACCGGGAGGTGATGCTTGCAAGCCTGGGGTGTGGCAGGAGTGACAGTCAGCTCAAGTGGCTGGAAGGCAAGCTGAGCTGGCCAGACTCCTTGCTTTGCTGACTCACCTCACAGTTACTAAGCTCTTAAAATCTCCTTTACGTATTTCCAGTGGGCTGGAACACCACCTCTCATTCCCTTTGAAGAGCTACCCACATGCTTATGTTATAAAGAGGCTGTTAAATTTGATATGAGACAAGAACTAACACACTCAGCACAAACCATCAGCTGGGGACAATCCATTTCCTCTTCGCTGATAGGCAAGGACTATTTACTATGGCTTCTCTCTCTCTCTCTCTATTTTTTTTTTTTTTTAATTTTTTTTTAATTTTTCTTTTTTCTCCCCTCCCCCCCCCGCCCCAAGCAGCAGAAAAAGACCAACATTGCTGCAGTGTGCTTGGTTGTTCTGCTAAAATTTATTTGTAATGTCACCTGCCTGCAAGTGCTGCCATGCCAGAAAGGGTGCAGATGCAAACCAGTGGGCAAATGAAAGGCAGAGGATTGGGTCCTGGGAACAAAAAAGAAGGCCAGCCCTTCTCTTTGTTTCCACAAGTGCAAGCACCCCTGTGGATGCAAGGCCACAGCACACTCCAGCATCACTGCCCACTCTGTTGTAAAGGGACAGGAAGCCACAATTGTGCCAAGCAATTTCTAAGTGAGATGTGTGCATAAAAGTCATATGTGTATTGATACATACATAAATGTGCTTGTATATGTATATTTGTGTGTATATATGACATATAATCCATTTTACATGTGCATAAAAGATGTGTGTAAAAGGCAGCCAGCAACCTAACAGGCCAATAAAATCACACCCCGGGTGTTCCAGCTAGAAAGCATAGGGAATTTTATTAAATCTGTTATTGAGCTTGGCATGTAAATCAACCCTTACCTAGTGCTACCCATACTATTAATCAAGAAACAGCACTGCAAAGAAATTTGGGGTAATTCAGTCCTTGTAAGGGACACATGAGAAGTATATGAACCCTTCCAGTGGGAGCACAGAGGACACTGCAGACACTGAGGCAGAGCTGTGCTGGAGGTCTGCTGGAAATTAAGGGGTTTTCTCATTGGAAAATTGGAGCTGTGTGAAGATCAAAGCCTTTTGAGCAAACAGATTGATTTTGGCAGCATCTTCCCTGTGGGAAAAGTGAAGTGAAATGGCTTGCTTGGAATGGTCAGTGGCATCTCTTTCGTGCCAGTCTTTCCATGCCTCACGCAGTTTTCTCTCTTAAGAGACATTGCATCAAGGCTGTGGCCAGGGATTGCAGAGCAGGCTGGGGTGGGGAGGCTACCTGGGACTGGACTCACTACAGCAGGACTGGGGAACTGCAGAAAACCACCAGGTTTTGCTGCAGAACAGGCAGAGAGCCTTGTGTCTGCCAACAGCAAACAACTCCCCAATGCTGAAAAGGGCTCCTTAATTGATTTCTCACTCTCCATCACTGTTTTTCCTCACAGTGATGCATGAAACTGTTGAAAATACCAGAGTTGCCTGAGGGAGATTGTGCTTCTCAGTTAGGCTCTAGCTGATAAGGCATTTGAAGGATTGTGTTATCCACATTTTTTTTTAAGCTCACTTAGCTTAGAAGTAAACAGATGCTGTAGGAGGCCATAATTTCACAAACCCATATGCACTTAACTGCTAGCAAATGGACTAATTATGCTCTGAGATAGTTTATATGCTTATAAGGAACATGAACCATCTACTAGCAGAACCCTGTGCGGGCAGAGAACTACTTAGTTATTGCAATATTTTGGCTAAACTGCACTCAGCTGTTGTTTCTCAGGTTAACCTAACCACCCTCATGAAGTTCACACAGAAGAATTAGATTCAGGCACAATCTCAGTGCAGCCAGGCCAGAGATTTCACTGACTATATTCTACTTCCAGCTCTGGTCTGCCCTGCACATGTGCTGACCAGCATTGCTTCCCAGCTTTTCTACCATTCCTTTATCCTTCCTCCATTACAGGCTTGCCATAATTGCTGTAAAGGCCCTCGATGTCCCTGATATTGCCCTTCCATTCTGGACTGTGACTGCCATGCAGAGAAAGGAAGAGAGGAGCTGTAGAGAGAGTTACAGCAGGTGACACACACTTAGGAATTTGCTCTCATATTGATGCTGCCAGTTGGGCTGGGACAGAATGTGTCACAGCCAGGGCTCTGCTGTGTCACTCCCAGCCACTGCCTGGGATTTCTTCTCCTCTGGGCTAAATATTTTTGGCAACAGCCACTCCACATCTGTCCCTCAGTGCTGCAGGGTGACAGCTGTCCTTTTTTCAATGAACACTACTAAAGCACCGGGGATTGAAATTATCCACACACTTGGCTGAATCCAAGTTTCAGATGAAAAAAACAAAGCAAACTTTGAAAGTACTTCAACATTTCAGGTTGCCATTTTAAAAGTAAAATACTTATCTTTTTCTTTCTAAAGGAGCATTGTCTAAAAGATAATTGAAACAGTAAGATAATTTGAGGGAAAAAAATGGTTCTGTGATGATTATCCTTTACTGTTCTATTGCAGTTCAGCTCAGGCCAAATCAATTATCTCATCCCTTTTCTAAGTTTCCTAAACCAACTGCCAAAACCCCAGTCTCTTTCTAGTTACTTTCCATCCATACATCTCAGTCAATATCCTCTTCCTGTTCTCGTCCCTTACTATTTATTGAGACTGGACCACTTTGCTCCTCCTGTGATCTATGTGTCCCTGCACCACCAACCTTCTCGGTTTCCTCAACTGATTGTTTCTGAGGCTGCAGTCTTTTTAGTATCCCTGCTCTAATTTGGATATCAAGCTAGGGCAGAGTGTGTCTTCAGGAATGGTCATTCACCAGAGATCCTTTCACCTGTGAGTAGGAGAATGGCCAAGTCCTCAGCTGCTGTAACCTGGAACAGCCCCAACACCTTCATGTGGGTCTGAGGTGTTTTACACGCCCCTGAAGAGATGGTTCATCCAGAAAGATCACGAGATACTCTACAGGGGGAGAGGTGAGCATTGCCTTGCCCGTGGCTGATGTGTAGCCAGCTTTGTTCTGTCTATCACTTTTATTAGACTTGCTTTCCTGACAGGCAGGCCTCTTGCAAGCCTCCTATTTGGGTAATCTGCTCTTCATCACCCTGCGTATTTCAATCCACATATTTACACGACTGAGACTATGTGAGAAATTAGATCCACATCACCCCACATCTGTACTCCCACTCTGGAAAGTATTTCGCTGCTGGGCTGTCAGGAATCATTACAAAGCTGAGGAGCAAATATCCTCATATGAATGCCTTCAACTCGCCTCCAGGACCAGAGATGATGTACGAGCTGTGATAGGCTCTCTGCTTCCCCTGGTGCTCAGAAACACAATTCCTCTCTGGAAGGAGGATGCTTATTGCTTAAACACATCTCCACTCAAGGATCAGAGAGTGTCCATTTCTTCACCATGAAGAAATTGTGGAAAGGAATTTTCAAAGCAAGTAGTATTTTTAATACAAGCTGGGTAATTACTTTCTCGGGAGAAGGGAAAAAATGCATAAAAGCAAGAAATAAACATCCATCAAAGTGCTTCATCAGAAGATAAGTGCTAGTCACAGGAACTCCTCAGGGATCCCAGGGCTGCAGTGGCATCCAAGCAAGAGTTCTTCCCTCTCCTAAGCCCCACAGCCCAGCACACCTCTGACCAGATCCCCTCCCTCCTCCTCACCGACTCTGAAAGGAAAGAAAAAGGGGGCTGGGAGTGATCCAGGAGGGGTTCATGTACAGTGACCCTTGGTTTCCTATCAGCATATGAAATCCAAGCCCTCTTTTTCTGCCCATTTAAGAGTTTCCGTGGTTTATGTCAATGCATGGGTGACACAGTGTCACATTCAGAATTAATGAGGCCAGGGAGGCCAGGAGAATGTCATTAGACTAAATGCAAATGCAGTGCTAAGAACCGGCCCAGACCTTTGCCCCAACACCAAATGAATTCAAGGCTAAAACTTGGAGCAAATAGCCCGGGGCATGACCCAGCTATGGTTCACACTAAATCCAGACCTTGAACTTGGGAAAACCTTGTTATTTTTTACTTTTAATTTTCATGCACTACTTATTTTCTGTCTGAATGCCAGATATGAAAGAAGAAATGCAGAAATCCTGTGAAGGAGGTCATTCTTCAGCTCCCACCAGTCAGACCAGAAGGGAAAGTGGCTAAAAAGTCTAGATGTGCTTGGAAAATTTCCAGCATTCATTTGCAAATCTCCAAATCTGGATCAATTCCCAGTGATCATCCAATCTGCTAGGTCTTTCATGCAAATTGATCTCAGCAAGGTCTACTCCATCACAGAAAAAGACATCATCTCTCCTAGGGCTGAAACAAAAAGGAATGAAAATAAATATTCTGAGAGAACCTGTGCACATGGTCTTTATGTGGCTTATTGCCTCTGAAATTAATTCAGAGTGGCCATAGCCTCCAGCCATTCCACAGGTTCTTGTATTGGGTAGGTGGGCAGAGGGCACATTGAACCTTCATTCTGAAATGGAGCAAAAGCCAAAATAAAAAAGCCAAAGAGAAGAAATAATAAAAAACAAAGATGAAAGGGGAAGGCAGTCCAATGCAGTTTTTCTGGACATGAAAGTTCCTGGTGACAAAGTTTGGCCAAAGGCTTCACTTTCAAAATAGCTGTTAAAAAAAAAAAAAACATATCTTCATATCAGACTTTTTATTTGCTGTAAAAGGATCAGGGTTAAGCTTACTTTTCATTTCTGGTTGGGGGTGTAATTTGACTTCTTTCTTTTCCTCTTCTTAAGCAGCCTGAATACTTTCTATGATGAAGTCCTTGTCTATTCCTTCCCAGTGTGGTTTCTTTCCTTCCTCACACAGAGGTGTCCATTGCTGACCCAGAGAAGAGCGTATGCTCCCAGAGCATCCACAACTCCTGCTGACTTCAGCATCCTCACTGAAAAGAAACTGAAAAATTCCGAATTACAATGAGGTTCGGATTACAGCTATGCTGTTTGGAAGCTGGGCTGACTTTTAAAAGTGCACAAAATGAAGGCTGGGCCATAGAGCTCCCAGCTGGTAGATACCAGGCTGTAAGAGCTTTGCCTAGCACTGCCCTCCATAAAGAAATGCTGTGTCCAGAGGTCTGCAAAGTGAATAACTCACTGCACAAGGAAGCAGATTCTCTCTGCAAGCTCTGCATAAAGCTTGCATCTGCACATATCTCTTTTTCTTGGGTCGGTTTTATTCCTGATGGCTTTTTGCCAGTGCAGGGTTTGCTAGTGAAATTCACATGGGAGTAGTTTTGAAAGCCTAAAAATCAATCATGAATTTAAGCTTCCCCCATGGCCTCACTCTTTCTGTAGGAATAACACCCCTTCACCACCCTCCCTTCTCCTCAGTTTGCATAGCTCTGGTAAGTTATTTATCAATAAAAATTCCACAGCCAACACATAATTGGATTTCTATAAGAGCTTTCAAAACCGAGCTGCACTGAGTTGCAAGAGGCAGACAATTAACTTGACAGCGGAGTTAGCACTTCAGCCTTGCATCTGTTTTCATTGCCTGCTTCTTTCAGAGCAATCATTTTCTCATTTTATTCTGGTTGTGGAGGGAGCAGGTGAAAACAAGCCACAGTTTCTTTAGCAGCCAGCTCTGGTGGTTGGCTGACGCTCATTGGAGGGGCAGTCAACTAAAGTGGTGGAAACCTCTCCTGGCAATGACTTTCAGACTGGTGATTAATGGGAAAGGGCTCAGGTAAGAGAAGAACATACAAGAGGCTGCAGGCTTATTCAAAGGTACACCTCCTCCGGATAGTCCAGCGTCACAGGTGAGATGGGACATGGAAGGTGGGAAGCACAAATGGTTTGGGCTCTACCCCCAGCACTTACTTGCACCAGAGCAGCATCCTTCTGGTGAATGGTGTGAAACACAACTACAGAGCACTGCATCCTCTGTCTGCCGCCACAGACTTCCCACAGCACAGGACAGACAGACAAACTACTCAAGCCAGCCAGGGAGTGAAGCCAGCTCAGTCAAGCAGCATAAATGAATCCTTTCCAGGCTGCTTTCTACTCCTTTCCTTTGCTCCATTTTTTCAAACCTTTGTATTAGAGAGGCAGAGGAGGCTGCGCTCTTCCCTGAGGCAGGTAAGTGATGGTGATGCAGATGCAGATGCAGATGCAGATGCAGATGCAGATGCAGATGCAGATGCAGATGCAGATGCAGATGCAGATAGATGGCACCAGGAGTCTGACTTCTCTCCCTGCCCTCACAGTCCCTCTCACAACATTGCCGTGCCTCCCACGGGGCTGTGCATAGCCCAAGGGCACAGGTTAGCAGGCAGAGGGATTTTTAGCTGTAAGGAACACAGGCAATCCAGACTGGTGCATGGCTGGTGAAAGGAAGGGTGTCACCTGTGTCACTGGCAGCACTTCTCATCGGCATCACAGCTGGCAGTGTGACCAGACATTAACGTCAGCACCCCACAGTGCCCAAGGTCTTGCTCTGCTAAGCTGTGCAATGAGCTTCCAGGCTTCATTGCCTGCTTGAAAGAGAGCAGCAGCAAAGCCAGGAGTTACTTTGCGCCACTGGATAAATCCCTCTGGGCTCTCCCTCTCCTCCCAAGCAGCAGTGTCTGCCCTGCTGGGGCTGGGCTGGGCTCCATTCCAAAGAAGCCCCAAGCAATGTCTCCTTTCTCTTGCAGTTTGTTTCACATCCGCCCCATCGTGGCTGTTCTTGAGATGGTTGTTCTTTGTCAATCCAGAAATGTAACAGAACTCTTCCTATATCCTCCAGGCATTTACTTCCCTCTGCCTGTCAGGTTCCATGCTCCCTGATCCTCTCTTTCTCATCTTGCGCATAGCAAGCCCATTCATCCAGCCCCGACGAGGACTGGGTCTGAGTTTGATTTCCTAGCTGGCACCAAAGGAGTGGACTGCCTTGGGGCTGCAGGGATGTGCAGGCATTTCGGATGAAGCAGGCAAGGTTACAAATTAGATTCAGGTCTAAATGAATCTTTCAACTCCAAACAGTTCTTAAATGAAGCTCAGGACTGAACCTGGGTTTAAAGCTTGGTTTGGTTCCTACTGTGAAAAGGAGCCAGAGCTAGGCACCATGAGCACCTTTGGAGCTGGGCTGCCTTGAACCCTTTAAAGGAAACACAGGCCATGTTTTTAGCTTTCCCGTCTGGAGCTGCACTCCAGCAGAGCTTGAGGTGGAGGGTCTGAGAGCCACTGTCTTGTCCTGGGCCACCCACCTCTGTGTCCTTCTGCTCGCAGTGACCAAGGGAAGGCCAGTTCTGTTGCAGGAAACATAATTGCTTTACAATTTGCTTCCTGTTTGAACAAAACCAGCAGACCAAATTACTAAACCATTTTAAAGAGAAAGAATTGAATTAGGGATATGGAAACAGCATTTTTGAGGCATTCTCAACAAAGATTAAAAAAAAAAAGAAAAAAAGCGAAACTGATGAGAGCAGCTTTTTCCATCTCAAATGAATGTTTTGAAACAAAATAACTTTATTTTGCTCCAAAGCTCAAGTGGAGGCAAGTTTTCTTTTTGCTTCATTTCATCTCCCTGGAATATTGAAAAACATCTGTCACGATGGGCAGGTCCCCACAAACACTACTTTCACTTGAAACCACATTTTCTGACAGAAAACCTTCTCAGTCATAAAAAACAGTCTTTGTGAGTACAGACATGGAGCTGTCTGAAAATGAGTGATAACTCAGCGCAGTGCCTCCATTCATGGAGAATTTCTCCAGCCCTTTGGGTTCCCCTCAGTACCCAGGCTTGTAAAGAGAACATAAAGAGCTCCTGCTCCCAACTGCCCCAGCAGATGGAAATAATCTGCGCTGTTTGTGTATCATTTTACAACTTGGGAAATCAAGCAGGTGGTGACACAGTTACCTTTACCCAGACTTTAAAGCAACTGTGTTCCCCTCGGTGCCCAAGGGCAGCTCTCCCCTGCAGCAGAGCCAGACGAAGGTAGCACTGAATGGGTGGGTGATGCAGACCTTTTCTCCAGCCCCTTCCTCTCCTCGGTGCCTGAACCCCAGGGGCTGCCCGTGCAGGACCCGAGGCTTCCTGCACCGCTGGGAAGGAGCCACTGCCCTCAGCATGTGCCTTACAGGCACTGGGAATAGCCTTCTCTGCTTTTTCACCATCCACAGCAAAACTTGCAGAGTACAAATGCTACTCCCAGTCTCTAACCTCTTTTTTTTTTTTTTTTTGCCTGATTTCAGCATGGCAAATCACAGTCTAGTATCATTATTTTCCCTACTGCAAAGTTCTGCTTGGATATAAGACTATTTCTTCTTCCCTTGCAAATGATTTTATTTTACTTATTCATATATTTCTGGAGGTCAACTGAGAAGGCAAGGGTTAAGTTATGCAGTGATTTTCAAGTGAGACCATTCAGCTTTGGCAGAGTCTGTGCTCCCCACCCCTGGTCCCTGTGTTTGATGAGGCTCAGGTCAGAGATGACATGTGCAGAGATAACGTATGGATAAGGTGATCTGGGATCTGCTTATCCCTTTACTAAATGATCAGAAAATATTTCAGAGGTCCCTCCTCTCTGCCTTGCCTTTGTTTCTGAAATATCCCTTGAGATCTGGAGGGAGAAGTCAATTATGTTTCGTAAAAATACCAGTTGGCTTTGTAAAAGAATATTGTAGTCTTCTTCTTCTCTTCCGTTTTTCAAGAAGATTCATAGAAAAGGAAAGAAAAAAGTGAGTGAGCTTTTAAAAAGTGTTTTAGATAAAAAGTTTCAGGTTTGTATTTCAGTTTTAAAAAAAACCCCACACCTGAAGCAGTAAAATAAAAAGGAAGGAAACATAGGGGAGGGAGGATACAGGGGACATGAAAAGTCACGTTTGTCATTGTCCAAAGCCAAGATCTAATTTGAACAGCAAACATCATGCAATCAATCCATCTGCCCATCATTCCCTTCCCAAACACATAAAAAAATCAAACCTTTGTTGACAGAGGATTTGTCTGCACACAACTATGTTACTGTAAGGGAACATGGAAGTAATACACATCTCGTAGAATTGCTGTACATTGTTTTCCTTGTAGAAATGCACCTTCAAGCTGGATTGCTCATTCCAGGAGACATCTGTGGATATGTTGTGCCAAAGTAAGACATCTTTATTTTGACATAATCTCATTCACATCGAAGGTTGTTCATCTCATCCATAAGTGAAAACCCACATTTCTGACCAAAGCTGTTGTGAGGATGCAGAGCTGGCCTTAAAGCGAGTTAGTTTTGCTACAGGAGAAGTGACCCCCTCATGAGGGTCCAGCTGCCAAGCTCCCCTCCAAGCCCTTCAAACCATCTCTGAATGCAGCAAGGCTACCAAAGAAGAAAGTGCTCTTTCAGTTTGTAATTCTATCAGTGCCAGGGTGTTTGCTGCTCTGGCTTCATACTCCTGTCTCACAGGGCTCCAACAGAAAAGCATTCGGCCACAGAGTATTTCCTCGCAGTGAAAGAAAAGCTGTCAGGCAGAGAGTACCAAGGCAGTGCCAAGAATGGGCTGCTTGGTGTGCACAGCCTGCAGGACTGCTCCTTTCAGCACTGGTGATAGCATGGACAATGGTCCAGTCAATAGCGCAGAGCTATCGCATGTATCAGTGGGGACACTGTCCCTAAAGGAAGCTCTAGAATCAGAAGTGTGATTAGAGGGAGGAAGAGAGATTACAGCCTAGGAAAACATCTTGAGCAAGAAGACACTGAAAATAGTGGGGCTTGCTTTGCAGCAGAGATAAAAACCTAGGAATGTTATGGAAGTGGACAGGACTATCAGGGCTGTGTAGAAGCCAGATCATCACAGAGCTTCTGTTGCTGTGTCTCCTAACACAGGAATATCCTGGATGTGCACAAATACTCTGTGGAATTGAGTCATAACATTTGAATGTATCTAGAGGAATGGCTTCTCCACATGTTGCATTTGATGCCTGGAGATTAGAGAGGTTCAGAATAAAATAGGATGCTCCTCAAAACCATGGGAATATTCACTATTGTATTAATGCAGTTTCATAAACAAGAGTTTGGGGACAGTTATAATGTTGGCGGACAATTGCTAATAAAGTAAATTAGTGAGCAGGTTCCCCAGCGGGCAGTTTCCCTCTTCCTTAGGAGCACCTGGCTCTGAATATAACCAGAGTCGGGATATTGGTGCAGATGTCCCAGGCAATTTGGCAAGTGTGAGATTTTCCCCTTCTGAAATTACTCCTTTAAGTCAACTAAGGTTCAAAATGCTCAGTTTTCTGTCTTCTCTCCTCTGAATTTTCTCAATATCTACTGCTGACTTCCTTACACAGGGCTGGTGTTAGCACACCAGGGTCCTCTAACCTCCATCCACGCTCCTATAAACTGCAAAGCCTGAGCTTTGTGGGAGTATTTTGATACAGATTGTTGTTTCCAGCCAGGACTTGGTTTGCAGCGTTTTCAGACCAGTCACAAAGCTCTGGAGGAAGTTTGGGCTTGAGAGATTTGCGGCTTCATTTTGGTCACTGTAGAAGTTGGAATAACTTAGATAAACATTGGTTAATCAGTTCAACTCCTTGTGCTTATCTGCCACGAACCTAGACTGCCTCCTCACTACTATTCCTGCAGCACTAGTTTTCACCAGACATAATCACAAACATTCCTATTTCCTGATAACACGCAGAGGAGCAAAGTTGATTCAGAAAAGTTTTCTTGTGTGTAAGAGAACAGGCTGCTGGGACTGCTGCTTGTGCCCACAGCTGATGCTTCAAGGGGCTTGCCAGAGTCAGCTCGACTTCCAGCCCAGCTGGGGAGATAGGGAGCTGAGGAAGCGTGGCTTCTGAAGAGCAGAGATAGCCTGGGATAAGCACTTGTAAGCCACTGAAGTGGGTCTCTTGAATTTCACCTCCCAGTAGTGCTGTGAAGTGTGTGCAAGAGACGGTGGCACAAGGGAAGCGAAGAACTGACTGGAGGACTTGCACGCTTCTGAAAGGATGCTGGACTCTAGCGGATTTTTGGTGAGCCTGGGGAATTCAGAAAATTTTAGGTTTATAGATCGAGCAAAATTATTTTAGGAGTTTTCTCCTGCTGAGGGAAAGCTCCCTGATCTCTGGTGAGCTTTCCCCACACCGTCTGTAGATCCAGGTCTCTGCAGGCATGGCTGGGCCACCACTCTCACCTCTCCTCTTCCCCTCCTGCTTGTTTCCCTGCCTCTACCTGGAATTGCCTTGCAGTGCTGTCAGCCCATCCCTGCTCCCCTCACTTCTGATGCGGGGATTGGGTTTGGGAAGCCCCAGACACAAGCTAGAATTCTCGGATTTGCCAGCTGCAAGGTGGGCATCGCGGGATGCTTCTCAGGCTGGCTTGGACCAGCACCAGGATCCACCTGTGGGATCTGCTGAGGCTTGGACAGCAGCTCCACACCAGATTGCCACCCTTGGACACAAAGAACTGGGGAATAAATCCTAGAGTGCAGGACAGATTACATGTTCACACACGTTAATTTACATCCATTTCTAGTTCTGCTAGCTTTTTCGAAAGCGTTTCTATTTATTTATTTTCTCATGTTACCAATGACATTAATAGTTTAGCAGCAGCTGCTGCCAAAAGAATGATCCAGTTTATAGGCCCAGTGAAGAATGACCTTTTACATTATTGGAGATAAATAAATCTTTGTTCCCCAAGCAGAAGAAATTATTTCATTCAGTAAAGTAACTAAGCAAAGAAATGTCTTCCCTCGAAAGTGTTCAAGAAGTGCTAGTAATACAGAATGCAATCACCACAACAGATTTATTTAGCCCTTTTCCCTCCATTGCTTGTATATACTTTTAAAAATAAAATGACTCCCGAAGGGGCCAATTCACAAGACATTTTTATAAAAGTTATGTCCAGCCAAAGCAGATGGAATGCAGATAGTGCAGGATATGACAGGGAAGCAGATGTTTTCTAATCATTCCCGCATCATTCCTGGTCACTTGCCAGTTGTATTGGGATTACCCAGTCCCCACACACAGGCAGCATGGCTTTGCACTCTGCAGAGACACGTGGTGACCCAGATGCCTGCTTGGGAGAAAAATTAGGAGTCTCAGCACTGGTATTTTCATGATGCCTTGCTGTTGCACCTCATTTAATTGGTAAATAAAGGGAATGAGTATCAGAACTTAAATCACACTTTTCACAGCCATCTCCAGCACTGGTATGGCTGCTCTGGAGCCTTCTCTACCTCCAGGAGAGGTGCAGCAGCCCTGCAGGGCTCTGTGTGGCTCCTTGCTGGCTCCTGGCAATTGTCCCTCAATCCTGGCCTGGGATAATATAATTTTTGCATGCTCACTGGCATCTCTAAACCACTCTTTGAATTATATTAAATTGCCTGGGGTTTTCTTTTCCCCCCCTCTAAAGACTGAATAATTCTGAATTCTTCTGAATTCTGAGGAAAAAAGAAAAATCACTTTTATCTTCATTTATACAGTGGATAAGATCCAAATGGTTTCTAAAGGAGGAAGATTTATTCCAGACAGACCGGCTGTGAAATCTCCCCATTCATTTACATACATACATACATATGTGGAGACAGACACACAGAGATGCCCATGTACATCATCTATCTCTACATCTCTATACCTTCACACTAATGCACTGCAAAGATATGCAGAGACAGCTCCGTGATGCTTTAGCCCATGCTGTCATGGAATCAAACCACAATGACATTTCCTGAGTTAAGGCAGAGCTGCTTTCATTCAAAATGTTATATGGGTTAGAGTTGCCACTCACTATGACCTGCATTTTACTGTATGAAGGCTCCTGTTTATTTGCAGTAAGGTGGCACCTGAAGTGGACAAACAGATTTGTGTTTTTCTCACAGGGTCCTGGGTAAGTTTGTGCCTCCTGAGCTCAAGGCCGTGTGTTGTGCCTTCCCTACACCACTCCCTCGTGGAGCTGGTCCCAGCTGTGCCTGCAGGAATTGCAGTCAGACCTTAGGGCTGCAGAGCTGGTACAGGTTTGGGGCTGTAACCAGTTTAGACATATCTGAGAAGAGCCCTAAATTCTTTGTAGTGCACTCTGTACACATACATCCCTGGGTGTAGGCACAAATATTGGGTAGCTGGTCTACACAGGCACAACCTTTCTTTTCCAGGAGCCAGCAGATAAATTTCTGCCTCTAAAACAAACCCAAAAGTTTTTATAAAACTTCATGAGTGAAGGACTGTGATTTTAGTGCAGACAAGAATCAGTCTGGGAAACATCCCTGAAAGGGTTGGCTGTATTAAGGATATTAGATGCTGTACAGAAAGGAGCTGATGGCCCTGAGAATGCTTCATACTGGGAGATAACAGGGAGCAGTTATTTCCTTCTTTGGCTTTCTTGTCTTCAGCAGCAAGGGAAGAGCCTAAGCAATGAACATGATTTGTAGGACACTCCTCACTGTCCCCAGGTAGATGAGAATTACAGAGCAAGCAGAGGTGACAGGGAGTCCATCAGCCAGATTGAGGACAGAGAGATACTGGGCTGCTTGGGAAAAAGCTGAAAGGCAAAATGTTAATGCTCAGGAGTCCAGTAATGCTATCACTGCTGATAGTGACACACAGATGGACATCTCGGACCAGCTGGACTCAGTGACATCTCATGCTGGGGCTTCATGGGTGTCACAGTTTCCATCCCTTAGCTGGATTCAGATAGGACTTGGCTCTCAGTCAGACGTGGTCAGCACATGATCCTTCCCACTGTCCTTCCAGGAAGCAGTGGCACTGGCATGCTCCATTGCCTTGGCCAGTCTTGGCTGGGAACTGCTCCTAGGCAGCAAATGGTGGTTCATTGCTCTCACACACTCAGGGAGAGCTGAGATCCTCTTGGCAGGGGCCAAGTCTGCCTGGAGGTAGATGAAGAATCAGGTTTTTGTTACTGCCTTGTGTCAGACCCCTCCTGGTGTCCAGAGGACTTTTCTCTGCAGATCTCCTCAGCCAAGCCCTGCTCATGAGGGTGCAATTTACAGCAGGTTTTGTGTGGGTGGGTCAGCTCACAGCAGTGATACTAATCCAAGCACAGAGCCAGCAGCTTAGCTTTCCCAAGGATGATGCAAAGATAAAACAAATTATAGCTCAGAAATATTTTTTAACATGAAATCTGGAAGATGTCAGGAAGATGGAATTGCAATTACAATTCTGTCCTGTTCTCAGACACGCCATAAAAAGAAGGTCATCAGGATCCTTCTGTTGATGACAACAGACGTGGCTGTTGCTCTAGGTATGGCAGCTGCAAGAGAGTCATTAGACAGAGGAACTTCTTTACAGAAAATTGTTTCATTTTTTTCAACCTGGAAAATACTGCTTGTCTTGAGAGCAGGACCAATCGTGAGGCATAAACTCTACAAAGGCAACAGACCAAGCTTTAAAAATTCATATCCACAACTGACCCTTTTGTTTTCACCTCTGAGAGATCATTTCCAGGGAATAAATAACCCAGTCATCTGTGAATCCACTGGGCAAACACAGCCCTTTCATCGTCTTCGTGTAAGCTTCAGACACTCAGAATAGATGAATATGCCAGCATCTGAGTCACGGGTTACCTGACTGTGTTGCCTGTGACTTTAATTCAGCAAAACACTGGAGCACGTGCTTAGCTGAAATTGTAAGGCAAGCAGCAGTGACTTGTCTGCTTAGAGTTGGGCATGTGGTTAAGTACTTTGTTGGCTCGAGGCCAGCCCCTACAGCATGATGCTGCTGGAGCAGAAATCAGCAGTGGGAACTGAATGCACGCTCATGGAGTGAAGGCATCCCCTGACCCCTGCGCTGAGCTCTGCAGGCAGCCTTTATTCACCACAATAACCCCGGAAGGAGGCAGCAGCTCCTTGAGCTTGGTGGTGCCTCCTGGCACAGGGGTGTAACCACCTGTGTGACTCACACAGGCTGGTGACTTTACCATCGAGGTGGTTGGGTCCTACTGCCCCTTTTAGCTGTGTGGCTGTGACATAGGCAGGCACAGAATGAATAGAGAAGTTGTGAGCCACCAAAACAAGGAATACAATACCTGAGCTTTGGGTCATGGCCTGGAAAACAGCTGGAAAGGCAGGGCCACCTATGCACAGGGCTGCTTGGAAGGAGACCAGAGCTGTGAGATGAGACACTTCATCCTGCTGTGTTCAGCAAAAGGCTTGGTTTTTTGGTGGTTTTATTTGTTTGGGATTTTTTTTTTTTGCTTGTTCTTTGCAAATGTGCAAATTGAAGCAAAAATAGTGACTCTCAGGAGCACTGGATTTTTTTCCCTCCTGCCAGAAATAGGACTCGACACCTTGAGCACTGCTGAATGCTCAGGGCAGGCAGGGCTGCAGTAACTTGAACACTTCCCGTGGGTTGTTGTGCTGTCTCCAGGCAATCCTCTGAGGTGAGGATGAGCTTGAGGCTGCTCAGAGTGGTGGATCCCTGCCAGGCTCCCTGGAGGGTTTGCTGTGCCAGGACCCATCCGGCAGCAGTGAACCTGTGCAAAGCAGAGCTCTCAGCTCTGGGTGTCTGGATTTTCACCTGTCTGAAGTGTGGATCCCACCCTGAAACGATGGCAGACAGTCTAACAAGAGGGTTTTTAATGAAGAATTTATGGTGTTTTTTTAAATTGCTCTAAAAGATCAAGTGGCAGAAAAAAATATATTTTGTCAGTTAAGAAAATGGGATGCATTTTGCCCTTTTAAAGATATATGAGATTAAATGTGCATTCCATTAAAAGAGGTTTTCTTCGAGGAAAATACCTAATGGTAGTGGAGAGAAAATAGCTTGAGGAAGTAACTTCTAGTATTACGCTGTGTCACTTGTGTATTCTTGGTGAATCAATGCCAAAAGCTAGATTTCATTTATTAGAAACCATATACTTTTCGATCTGAGCCTGTGACTGAGCTAGGATCTGGCTTTTGTGTCTTGTGGGAAACTCAGATGAGATGTCAAAAACATTTCTATTCTAAAATGAAACACATAAAGACAAATTGGGGACTGCTTAAGCACCATGTATGAAAAGATTCAGAACTTTTCATTTTGCTTTTGATTTGTAAGCCTTGAAATGCTTTGTTAAAAAAAAAAAAAGACATTCTGAAAAGTTATTTTCAAATAGAAACATGAATCATTCTCTGAGCAGAGTTCATGAAATAGGTCATGTTAGTTCTTTTGAAATGTTTCATTTTGGAGCTTCCCTCTAAACAAAATGTTAAAATCAGCTCCTGTAATTTTTCCATTTGGAAGGAACTACTTTTTCTTAGTCAACAATTCTCTCATAAAGAATATGAAATGTCCTCTGAAAAACTGCTTCATGAAAGATGGGTTTATTTCACAGATCACTGGAAAGCAGTCAGCTTTGGCAAGGGCAGTGTGGAGGTTTTCAATGGCTCAGGAATTCATAATGATTAGACACTTAAGCTAAGATGATTCCCAAAAGGGATTTGGAGTGTGGAGCTCTCGGTAATATTTGGTCATAAATATAATTCAGATTTTAATACCATGTGTGGTAAGCAATAGACTGCAGTGAAATTCAGAAAGACTGCCTTGTGTGTCTAAAATAAACCTTTACTGCCAAATGCTGTATCTTAAAAATGCGTTTGAGAGTAGCTGTATCTTGGATTTAGCTGAGTGTACTGGGATACATCTTGCCCAACAAAATAAAGATATATTGCATCAAGAGATTTGAAACTGGTCCATTTTTTTTGTTTGCCTGTGCAAATTTCTTTGTGTGGAAAAGTAATATATAAAGCAAAGGTGAAAGAACAGAAAAATGTAAGTTTCCAGAACAAATATTTCAGCTAAATTTGTTTTGATGAATGATATCCAAAAGCAGGCTTTTATATATATATATTTATATGTACAAATGTATATATATGGCTTTCAGATATAAAGTAGTCTTTGTTAAAAAACTTTCTGACTTAACCCTGATCTTAGGCAGAGGCCTCTTATCTATGCAGCATTCATTAATTGAATAATCTGATTAAAAGTGTTTCAAATACAGGTAATTTTATCAAAAGCACTGAGATATTGCAGGGCATGATTACTATCGTACTGCTTAATTATATTTTCTTTCTTTAGAAAAATGCAGCTATCTGAAAGTGTAATGAAGAGATTGCTGTTTGTGTAGCTGTGAAGAAGGGAAGCTGCTGCTTCATTAGCAAAGCAAATGATTTGCCTTTGGCATTAGTTAACCCTAAGGGCTAAATTCCACTCTCAAGTACATCAAGAGGAAAATAACAAAGGACAGACTGAATTTGCAGTACTGTTAGTGGGAGCAAAATTTGGCCCTTATCCTTCAATGGGAAAGCAAATATAATATTCCTACTTTCCATCCATCATGTCAGATAACGAGATGGTTTGATTAGATTACAGAGCCCACACTAACAATGATGTATATTTGGCTGAATTGAAAAATGCCATTAAAGTGGGATTCCTGGAATTTAGCAGGAAAACAAAATATTTCCTCTCTAAACTCATTATACTTACAGAAAGAAAATTGGGTAAGTAAATGAGTTTCAAGAGACCCTCCTGTCTGTGTTTAGAATTAAAAGCATTTAAATATGATCAGGTTTTAAATTTTTTTCCTGGATTTGTAAAAACAGTTTGGATATTTCTGGCTTTGTAAATCTTTCATTTTCTAAAACAGATATTTTTAGCATCTCCTCATGTACAACACAGACAGAGCATAATGCTTATCCCAGCTCTGAAAGACGGAATAGACCTTTAAGCACAAGATTCCAGTCTGGAGAAACATTTTTTGACTTTATAATGTGTTGATTTCTCAGTCAAAACACTGTGTGCACAGCTTTGATTTTGGCACAACTCAGGGGCAGTGGAGCCCTTGGCACTTTTCTCCCAGCTTATTTTTTTTGGTCGACAGCTGGAGACTCTAGGATTTGGGGGATGCACCCACTATTTGCCTTCAGGCTAGGGGAAACAGGCTTCCAAATTTCAGATGGAAAACAAGGGGACAAAGCTGACCTTGGCTCAGGGCAGCCAAAGATCTAAGGATCGGTTTTCACAGCAGCCCAAAGAAATGCAAAGGACTTCACCAGGCTGCCTTTGGCTAAAAGCCAGCTCATTCCAGAGGGATCGGTGGGAATGCCGAGTCTGTGAAGGGCTGCCTGCACTAAAACAGGAGGGGAACCGTGGTCCTGTTTGGCTCTGTTTCTGTGACTTTGGGTTTACATTTCTATAGAAGATCTCTGCGGGGAAAACCAGCACAGGGACGTTTAGCAATGAACGCTGGCAAGGAAAAGTTGGTTGAGTGTGGAAAGGGACTGAAAAGGGGAAACTGCATGGTGGTGGGAGGAATGCTGATGGATTTTTAGTTCTCTGCTTTGAAGGTCAGAAAGTCACTTCTGTGTCACCGGAGCAGCATAACAATGGCCACAGGTTTGTGGTGAGCCATGAAAAACCAGCCTTGACTTTTTAAGTTTTCTACTGATCTCTCCTTCTTGAATTAAGCTTCACTTCCGCATAACCTTCTTATCCCCATGTGTCAGGTATCCCCATCATTCCCATGGACATTTTCCCTTCCTTCCCTCTTGTCCATATGCACACAGCAGGCAGGCAGAAATTTGTTGTCCAGTGTGATTTTTAAAGGTATACAGGGAAGAATTCCAACATTATTAAGCTTTCTCACATTAAATAGTCTAATTTATTGTTAATAAGTTGTAGTTTTTTCTTGGGCTTGCAACCCTTTTGTATGTTTTGTTTGAATCCCTTTACTGCCAGAGCAGTAAAATTTTGACTGCATCTAAAAGCATTCCTAATAAATAATCTAGAACTCCACTTATTTCCCATTAAAAAGGACTCTGTTTGTAAAATTCTTCTCACATTTAATGGATTTTTCCTTGCATTCAGAATTTCCATCATTTGTAACTGGATCTAGTGCAAAACCTTGTGGAATAAATTCTGATCCCACTGTATAAACTGAGAGTAATTTAAGTGACATTAGAAGAGCTACTCCAGATTTGCACAAGAATAACCCTGAAAAGGGTCTATTGAAAAAGCAGACACATTTGAATTTGTTAAATAAGGCATCACATGTACTGCAAAGCTGCAAACAGTGAATTCAGGTGCACTTTACAATGCATCTAATGGCAGAGTTTCCCAAGGGCATCTCACTGACTTAGCAAGCACTTGATCAAGGGACTAAAACCAGCCCAGATCCTGAGAGGCTTTTGGACTGTGAGACTGCACTGCAAGCCCATTCCTGGAGGCTTCCAGCTGCTTTTGCTGGGGAGAAGGAGGAGCTGTGAGCCTTGCAAGTGGAGCCTTGTGTGCCCAGCAGCAGTGCAAGGGAAGCCAGTGCCAGGGATGGGACTGCAGAAGAGAATTCATCATGTGAGGAGCTGCCTAAACCACTGAGCACAGGCAGGGGGAACGTCAGCCTTCCCAGCAGGGAGACTTGTTTAACTCTGCAGCAGCACAGCTGCGATCATCTCCCCACAGCTGGATACCTAAGCTAGGTCGAAGTTCTCCTTCCTCGTGGAAATTTGGCAGGCATTGTGAGCTTTCCCCTATCTCACCATGCTCACCTCCTGCAGGGCCAGGGACCTGAATATCAGAAAAGTGAAAAATTTGGGTGGGAGACTATTTTCACATGGATGTGGAGCACTGAGGGGTAGCTGAGTCTCTCTAGGCCACAGGAAGAACTCAGGGCTTCTGCCTGCGAGCAGGATCTCTCTGAAGGGTGCTTTCCCTGTGGGAGAGGCAGAGCACCACGGACTGAGCAGCCACCTCAGGCAGCTGAGAGCTCACAGAGACACTACCTGGATTCTCCACCTCAGAAAAATGGAGGAGCAGCAATGTTGGGGCGCTGCTACGATGGCCTCGGCAGGCTCTTTCCAGCCCCAGTGTTCCCAGAGCTCGAGGCTCTTTAGATCTCTCCAGCCTGACCCCGGCCCCTGATGGCAGCTTGGCACTGGGCCAGAGGGGCTCAGCACCATAGGTGGCACAGATTAAGATGTGTGCAGTTGGCAGTGGAACACATGCTGCACACTAGAGAATATTAGTCTGAACTGCTCTTGATCAGGCTGTGCAGAAGCACTGTTTAATGGGGATGTCTGCCAGATGTCACCATCCTCCTGATCCACAGCCAGAGCTGTTTCTGATGCTGCTCCTTAATCTGTTTTCCTCAAATTTAGATTGTCCTATTGATGTCCCTTGAACTTCAATAATGGGTCCTTCTTAAGCAAGCTCATTCTGCCAGGAACAAGACCCTGCCGAGCAGCTTTGCTGGCATGCCTGAGCTCTGGGACACTGTGAGGTGGTGGCGAGCAGCAGGCTCCTCTGCAGCCCAGCTGTGTGCAGGACTGTGTGCAGGGAGCACAGCTGGCTGTATGGCACACAGCTGTCCATGTGGCACACAGCTGGCTGCAGGATGCACAGCTGGCTACAGGCTGTCCCAGTGCTCCCATGGCACAGCGTGCCACACGGCCCTGCCTGGGGCACTTCTGTCCCAAGAGGCACATCTGTCCCAGGGTGCTCAGCTCTGCAGGGCCCAGCCATCTCAAGGTGCACAGCTGGGTGTGGGGTGCACAGCTGGCTGAGGATGCACAGCTCTCTGCAGAGCACACATCTGTCTCATGGCAAACAGCTGTCTGCAGCAGCAGAATTCCAGTAGCATTGCTCTCCCCAGCATGGATTCACCTCAATGCAGGTTAATTGACCCTACCCAAATCCATGCCTTTCCTTAGCTCATCTTGACTCCGTGAGCTCCCAGCAGCTGCCAGAAACATGTCTCTTGCAGCCCTCAGGTCAGGTGGCTGCAGGGGATCCTCTTCCTGAGGGCTGCCAGACTTTACAGCTGATGTCACAGCTACAGGCACTGTCCTGTTGAATTCTTTGCAGAAGCCACAATTACCTTTTCCATGACATCATGCAGGTCAAAAACTTGGAAGGACAGGGAAAGGGAATGTGTTATGACAAAATAATGTGACATCTCTCAGGAAGGTTTTAGATGAAGCTTATCCTGACCTAGGCAGGAGAAAAGATTAGATGATCTCTCAAGGTCCCTTTCAGCATTGTAAGAGAAAAATTAAGTTCCTCTTGTGAAGTACAGAATGCTACTGTTACACATGATCATGAATAAAATATTTAATAGTACTGAATAATTAATAGTACCACCATCAGTTGGGTCAATTATTCACTGGAACTGGGAGAGGTGCCAAAAACATTTTCACCATACCTGCTTTCCCACCTTCCCTGCATGTGTGGCAGTAATTTACAGCACAATGGGGGTTGTCTGGCCAGCACAAGTCTAGCAACCTTTTTAGGGTCTGGTTTGCATTTTTTCTAGTCCAAAGCATCCCAGGAGGTTGAGTCATCTGGTGAAGAGAGCAGCTGCCTTCTCCATGCAGGGGAACAGTAACCCCATGGCACACAGAACCTTCTGCAGACTGATTAACTTCAGACTCTGCTCTCCATGTAATGAACTGTACTTTATGGACTGGCAGCTGCATTTCCTGCTCCATATCTGGCAGCACCCACTCCTGTGCATGGCACAGTAGTGCAGGCAGGAGGAAAAGGTCAGAAAGCTTCTGGCAGGGTGCAAAGATTCAGAGAAAGCTGGAGAGCCGGGCTATGGAGCAGGAGATGGAAGTCACAGGGGCTCCAGGCTAATGGGGCAGATGGGCCCCAGAGATGGGGAAGTAGGGTGGGATGGGATGGGGTGGGATGGGGTAGGATGGGATGGGATGGGATGGGATGCTGCTATGTGCTCTGACTGAGGGTATGGCAAGCTGGGACCAAAGGTTATCAACAGGATTTAGCCCCTTCCTGTTGCTAAATGCTTTTGCAGAGGACCTGGGAAGCACTGCCAGGCTACTGTCCCACTGCAGGCAGAGCCTAAGGCTGCTTGAGCCATGTCCTGGGATGTGCAAACAACATCTCCCACTTCCTGCACCTCCCTCCGTGGGCAAATCCCCATCACAGGGTGCAGTGCAGAGCTGCAGAGGGGCCAGGCTGAGCAGGGACTGCAATGGGGCATGCAGTGTGCAATGAGAATCACCCAGTGAGCATGCTGATGAGGACAGGGGTGCAGGAGAGTGGTGTCATTCTGGCACAAAGAGCTGCTCTTTCTCCTGGGTAAGTTTGCTGCTGAGGAGCAGACGAGCATCAGGGGCTGAAAGGGAGAGGGAGGGAGCAGCGAGCAGAGCAAGAGCCCTTTCTGCAGCCAGCCTGCTCACATTCACTGGATGCAATGTGCAACTGCACTGGGAGGCTTTTCAGGCTTTCTGATCACTATCAGGCAGGCAGCTGTTTCCACAGACCGCATAATTAATCCAGGATTTCTTTTCTAGGAGTGGCACAACCTAACTTATCGCCACAATATTGTGTATGGTGAATTAGAGTTGTTTCTTTCCCAGGAACAATGCTTCGTGCCTTTTAACATTCCAGGTGTAAAAGACACTCACCTCATTCAGCTCCCCAGCACTGCTCAGTAACTCCTCTCCTCGGGCTGAGAACCCCTGCATCCTCAGCACATATTGTCACCTCTCTTCTTGCCTCTTCCCAAAGCATTCCCAGATCTATCACGAAGAGATTTCAGCTGGGGACAGTGATCCTGCCAGGAGCCCTCATCACACAGATCATTATGGCCAGAACATTGTTCCAGGACTGGTACACATGGACTCCTTTTGCAAGGTGAGAGTCTGTACTAGGGTAAGAATTAACAAGAAAAGGGAAAAAAAGGGGAAAAAAAGGGGAAAAAAAGCTCTGTAGATTTAGGAATATTCATGAATTCCTGTGGAAATACTGGAGGTTGTTTTTTATGTAGAAAAATAGTTAATCTCATTCAGACAAAGTCTCTTCTAATAATTTCTTTTTGTACCCAGAATTAAGAATGTGACTTTTAAGATGTCACAGGTGGAATTCAGAACTATGGGCCAGTATTTTTCTGTTCTTCAGGGTTTCCCTGGCAATCATATAACATTTATTAAAACAGCTAGAGGTAGAATAATTCCATCATAATCCCAGAACAGCCCCAGCAGCCCCATAATATTGGAATGCGAATCCATTCCAGGGGATATTTGCTTTGCAGTAGGCAAGGTGCTGGTATCCAGCGGGTAGAGGAGGTGATGAAAAGGACTTGACATTTGATGTAAAGGCTTAGAGGGTGTTCAGTTCTACTATTTCCTCTTGTAGAAGCAGGAGAAAATGTTCTTTTTGTCAAAGTGATGTTTTCCAGTCCCCCTCACAGGTGCCAAGCTTAAGCTTTCAGGTTTTTCCTTCTGCCCCTAGTGCAGGGTCTGACATTGAAACTGAACACTTGTTCTCATAACAGGTTGGAGGAGTTTTCCAGGTGTCACCTCCTGCGTGACTTTCAGCCTCTGCCAGCACTGGTGGAGCAGAGCTGAACCTCTCAAGGATCTGTGCTGTGGTGGGCTAGAGGAGCAAACTCTCCTTCAAAAAGGTCAGGCTGGCCAAATCCCACCTTGCTCCCTTACCTGACACATCAAGAGCTGTCCTGCACCCTGCAAGCCCAGATAAGGAGGGAACAGATGGATCTTTTCCCTCTGTCTGCATCCTAGACAAGTACACCTCCACAAGACAGAGCCAATTCCCACTGACCTGTTATCATTCCTGCCAGAGACTATTAGAAGTATTCAGAGCTGTGTTAGTGTGCACAAGTGTTAATGGGAGACATGTGAAAGCTCTGAATCTCCACCCTATGGGAAATATAGATATTTTAGCTTCTCCTTTAATCTTCAGACCAAAATGAAAGGAGTAAAGGAACTAAGAGGAAGGAAAAGTCACAAGAATTAATGTTTTGGTGGGATGGGATGTCCCTGGAGATGTAATCTGAACCCTCAAAAATGTTAATTTTCCATGAATAAGGAAGTGCTGATGGCTTTGATGTGACAAAACCTCTAGTTGGAGCAACATTTGGTGTTTCAAAAGGTTGATGTTGGAGTGTGGCAGGAACACAGAGCTGGAGTCAGAAGACTCAACCACTCCACTTTCCTACTATCACAGACTCATGTACTGCAGCCCCAGTATTTGCTTGAAAATACTAAACTCAGCCAAAAAGTACATATCTTATCCAATTCTGCTGCATTTGGAATGCTTGATCCTGAATATCACTGCTCCTCGTTTCTAGTAAAAATATAATT
Source organism: Acanthiza pusilla (assembly GCA_036630365.1). Taxonomy (NCBI): domain Eukaryota; kingdom Metazoa; phylum Chordata; class Aves; order Passeriformes; family Acanthizidae; genus Acanthiza; species Acanthiza pusilla. Next base: position 17,336,904 of record JAXCHO010000234.1, read on the forward strand.
AGGCTTATTAGTTCTTGTATCAGTATTTCTCTTTGGCTCTTCCTTCTCTGCAGTTTCTGTGCACTGTCCACAGCAGTTTTGGGAGGTGTAACCACAGTGCCTCTCCTCTGCTTTGCTGAGCTGCACAAGCCAGGCAGGCTGCTTAATTCCCTTGCACAGGACACACTCTCCAATTTCCTTAGCATCCTTGTAGCTCCTGGATTATGGATGGCCAGATGTGTGCAGACAAGGTCTCATTAGACTTCTGCTTTCTGGCATGAGTATTTCCCTCTTCTCTTGGAAATACCTTTCTTCCTATTGCCTGAGAAAAGTTCTGCATTCCTCTGTCAGGGTTGTAGTGGTGACTCTGAGACATCCTGTGTCTAAGAGCTACAGAGCTGTGTTAGTTCACGCTGGTGGTCTGTCTACCAAAGGGGCAATTCTTGAGCCTAATTCTTATCCAAACAAATTTGTGTGAATCGTTTTTGCCCCATTTATCTTGTTCTAGCTCCTGAGACCATCTGATTTTTCCTGTATGCTTTATAATTACAGGAAAACTGGCATTTTCCCATCTCTGCATTCTATTAAACCTCTGTTTCATAAGGAGTTCGGGTGACTCATGTTTCTTATTGTTATGTCTATTAACCCATTTTCATAATTATTTGCTTATTTTTCCTCAGTTCTTTTTTGACAATATTCTGCCACTGTTTTTGATTAGTGGTTTTGGGCTGGCAACTAGTATCAGCAAAGTTATGCAAACTGGATGTAACACCACAAAACACAAAATGTGTCTTCAGATTAAAACTAGGATAACCCTTAGCATTGCTGAAGTGATTCTGGGTGAACTGAGATTGGATTCTACCACAGTGACTCTGCTGAGATAGCTTATTTGAGTAAAAGAATCAGGACTATACCTACAATGTAGATAGAATTGCACAATACAGGCTTCAACATACTCGCGGGAAGAAAACTGTAAACAGAGAATACAAATGTAACCATTGTTATTTGCAACTTGACTTTCAAACATTTTACCAGATTATAAATCTTGATTGCTTGTACCTCTGCCGTTTCTCAGGTCTGAAGCAAAAATATTTACCAAGGAAATAATGCTTGTAACAATGATCTCAGACCAGTGCAACTCATTAGCTAGTAATGTGCCTGCAGGCAGTATGAAAGATTCGATCCATCTGGAATTAAATAGCAAGGGATAGCTGGAAGCTGTATTCAATACTGATGGTGGGAAAAGCCTTAAAACTCCTTGATTGCAACACATGAAAGCTGTGAACCATCAATAACCAAAAAAATATGATGTGCCAACTATAGCAAAAGTAACAGCAGGGCAATGCCATTATTTGAGGTCATTCCACCTTCATCTTGTCAAAAAGGGATAAAGGAAGGGCATAACATAAGCCAGATCTCCGTCATCCTACACCCTTGTCAGTAGGACCTAATTGGCATTAAATACTGAATGTGTCTGGATTTAATACAACTCTGCTGCTTAATTACTTCATCCACTCAAGCAGTGGAAAGCTGCCCATTTCAAGAGTTTATAGGGGATAACTTGCTTAAGTCAGACATCACAGGCCCAAACATCCTAATTGATATTTTATTAATAAATTCTAAAAATCATGCTAATGTGTACCAAGCGGGGGAGGTAAACCCATGACTGATTACCAAGGAAGGGCCTCTTCTTTATAGAATGTCTTTTTGTAGCTGATTAGAATTGAGGGCAAATACTGGCAATCTGTTTCCATCACTGGCAGCTGGGTCATTGGGAAACCAATGAAGCACAACAGGGGAAGGACAAACTCTTTCTGAGATATCTCTGACTACTGACCCCATTTTTGGGCAAGTGGATAGCTGAAGGTCCATTGCCTTTCTGTGGGGTAGTCAGTCTGTGTGGGGCAGTCCAGGCTGTCACCCCATGAGGATGCTGTTGTGCCTCCCCAGTCGGGGTCACACTAACAGGGAGGGAGTGAGGTTTGACCCCATTAGCTGCCAGGTGTTTATGCAGCTCCTGAAATGGTCAGGCACCAGCCACAGCCAAAAGTCTGTACTCCCTGTTAATAAATGAACCATTTGAGACATTGTGACAGATTGATGGACTCATAAAAAGCACGATGGAAAGGGACCTCAAAGCATCATCTAGTTGGGTGTTTCTCTGCCTGTGGCACGAAAGGCATCAGGAGACTGTCTGTGAAAGCAATGCAGAAAGTCTGCTGCAAACCCCACTCTGCACTCTCATGGGTGCCAAAACATAGTGAGGGGAAGGAAAACACAGCATAAAAGTGCTTAGAGCTTCATTTTCATCCAATAGTGAATGGAAAGCATCCTCATAGTTCCTTGTAGGAGCTGGAAACTCCTCTCTGATCGTTTGTGTGGCCTCTCATTAAAATAAAATTTAAAAAATCATTCAACTGCTGTAGTTCAGACCCTCCCTGTGTTTTCTGGAAAGATCAACTCTAAACATTCCTGAGAAAATGAATTTGGGCTTCCTGGATGGACTCCTTTTTTGTGCCTGGAAAGCTACTGTTCATCTGTAGCAGTCAAGTCCAGGAGAGCTGTAGTCAGGGGAGGCTGAGCAAGCTCCATCCTACTGCAACTCTAGTAATATCAATGCAACAAAATCAGGCAATGTTTTTCAGTTTGGTTTTTTTTTAAGGAAGTAATTAATAATTTTTTTTTCCCTCATTTATATCTGATTTTTGGATCTTAGATGGTCTTAGGTTATTTTAAGCATGTGTTACAGTGCCCTGATTTCTGAATCCTGATTTGGGTGGGGAGTGTGTATGTCCTGACAAAGGAATACAAGTATTATCTCTCCTTTGTTTTTTTTTTTTCTGAGTCATATTTAAAAAATAGTGAAACATGAAACTTCATTTTATTTCACTTGATTTTGCTTTATTATATAAATACCAAAATATATTCATCACAGTGTGTATAAATTGTCCACCTGTGCACAGTCAGCTGTGAGCTATCTTTGGAGGAATTTTTGGAACTTCAGAGAACCATAGCCAGTGATGGTGAGGTGGGAGTTCACTCAGCTAAATTAGCTCTAGCACTAATAAACCTCCCCAGAACCTCAATGTAGCAATGCAGCACTGGCCAGCTGGGATGCTGCAGAGCTCATAAGTGCTGCTGGGCCCCAGCTGGCCCTGTGCAGAAAACCACCTGGCAGGCAGCGAATCCTGGTCCCCAGGGAAGCCTGGAGCACGCATGTTTTATCCTTTGGCTGTGCAGGCATCCAATCCTCCTTCCTCTTTTGGTAATTCATTCAGGAGCATGTTTCCAGAGTGGTGAGATCTGAAAACATTGTTTCTAGAAAGCCCTGTCTGGTAAAACACTCAGAAGATGGAAAGTGCAGTATAAAGCATCAATGTTTAGACACAGTTTTGTGTTCTGTCCTCTAGGGAATGACAGGCGTGTGGCATGCAAAGACAGCAGGATGGCCTAGGTTCAAAGGCAATATTCAGCTCCAGGAACAAATGAATGTGGCAGCCCTTTAGCCCCAACTTTACTTGTACAGCTCCTTGCACAGTAAAATGCTTCTTCAGCCACTGGGGTTTCCTGATGGTGCTGAGAACATCCTAATACTATAAGAACCACCAAAACATAGAAATAAAGGCTTCTAGAGCTTGCCGTCCATTTTTGCATCTCTTTAGTTTTTTAATGGAGTGCCCAAGCTTTATGCAATTCAAGTAATTTGTTAAGAATCAAAATCTAATTTTCACTCATTTTCAATACGGTATTGGATTGAATGATCATACATTTGTGTTCAGTGCATCCTCCTTGATTTGGACCCGGCTGCATGCTGGAGGGCTCCTGTAGGTGTGGAAGAAGCCATCAGCTGAGTTAAGGGGTCAGAGTTGCAGAAAGAGGATTTAGGTGATGCCACAAACATTTCAATTGAGGCTGCTGGATCCATTCACCCACCCAGTGGCTTTGTCCTCCCAGTGTGTTCTCTGGGGTCTAAGTTACCATTACAAGTCACAGGTCCCTGGGACTTCCCACTCTTGTAGGCATCACTTAACTGACAATCCCTTTCAAATCCTGCCTGTCCTGAGACCAGAGTGGATTTCTGAATCAGCCATTTAAGTTGGAGTGGGTAAAGCCTCTGTTAGTATTTAATACAACAGTCTTCTTTGGGACCCTGGATGTGCTATTGGAGGACAAAGGCAATAACAGAAAACAAGGAATTCCTGCGAGGCAGTGCAATTTGTACATGGCATCCTTATGTTCCCCTCCTTGTGCAGCACGGAGCTCTTTAGAGACCCCTCTTTGATCCAGCTTGAACTTTAGCCCTTTGGAGTTCAGAGGTTATGTCAAAAACTTTCTTCCTGGCTTTTAACGTCAGCAGCTAGAGATTTAAGCCCTAATGGTGACAAAATCCCATTGTTTTCTGCGCACCAGGACTTAGATGGGATTAAATTCAAGGAGATGTGCAGCAGCTTGCTGCTGGTAATGGTGTTTCTCTTGGGATCTTTAGCCTTTCAGGAAGAAGCTTAGTGCCCAGTCCTAGTCTGCATATGTGTGCTAGCCAAAACGGCCTTGTCCAAATACATTTTAGTGAAAGAAACTAAGAAAGATCCATACTTATCCTGTCTGCTCCATTTTCTCTGTTACTTTTGGCTGATAGAGTCTAGAGATATGCAGCAAACCACCAGTGCCCAGAGAGATCTCATCACTCAGTTTCCCATGGATAGCCTTGAGGAAAAGTAAGTGCAAACATTTTGCTTATGGGTATCATGACAAAATTCGACTTGTAATATGACCAGTCCAAGCCCAGATGAGTAGATGCTTTATGTTTCCCGTAAGCCTCAGCCTCTAATAAGGGAAAATAGCAGAAAAGTAAGGCAGATGCTGCCAGAAAATATCTCATCCCCTGGAGGGAAGGAAGAGAATGAAAGAAATAGCTGGTGGTACAAAATATTTTGCCTAGAGAGATTTTGGAATGGTTCCCTGGCCACAGTGGGCAAATCCTTACGAATCTCTCATCTGGGCTCTGTACGTACAAGTGCTATTAATGCACCTAACAAAATCCAGTCTTTTGTGGAAAACCACAATAAATCACTTCAGTGTGTCGTCCTGTAGGTGACAGCTTGATCTACCATGGAATGGAGTGAGAGCAGAATCCTGCACAGTAGGATCTGCTGTCTGCCTCTGATATCCTCTCCATCACTGCCAGGGAGCAGATCCCACCTGGGCAGCACAGCTCTCTCTTCAAAGGCCAGCACGGAGGACCTCCTTAGGACAACTTGAAAGCGCAGCAGCGTGGAACGGAAAAGAGCAGGGTCACAGTGGAGCATAGATCACTCCCCAGGAGCAGCCACACAGCCTGCAAGACCCTTGGCACTTCCTGGAAGCCTCCAAGCTGCAAGGTTTCCTGCATTAACTAACTGGCTGCTGGATTGCTGAGGTGGGCCCTATAAATCAGCAATGTTGTTTTTGATGATTTCAGCATGCAGGGTTGTGAGAAGGCACTTGGATGACTGTACAAAACTCTTGCCTTTAAATGGGCTAGAAGGATATCAACCTAGTTTTTGATCATGCTGCCCCCAAAATACCAAGAAACCTTGCTCCTGTCGTGTCTGGTCATAGCAAGGGAACTTGGATCCTTGGGTTTTGTGTGACTGTGGAGGAGGATTTACGAGAAAGTCAGATTTGATCTTATGCATGTCCTGTTAAATGCCTGACCACTGAGTTCTTTGATCTCTGTGAATGTGGTGCTTCTTGGGTACTGAGGGTCCTGGAGAGCTCAGCTACGAGTCTGCTGACTGTATAGGCACAGTTAGGGACATCTGCACCATAAATATCCTGGGCTGTCTACAGGCAGGAGTTCAAAGCAGGCTTCCACCAGGTCCTTCTGAGAATCTGCAGTAAAGGCTTGAGGAAGGTGTGATGTGATTTGGTGAATATGTGAGAAAACAAAGCAATGATTTTTTTTTTGAGACCAAGCAATAGGTCAGAGAGCAAAGAAAGTGGGGCAAAAATGTTAAATTTCACAAGGGGAAAACACAGGAGGAGAAGGAGGCACTTAAAATGCAATGACCTCAGATTCACACAGATCCTGGCAGAATTTACTGTACATAGCTGTGTGCAGAGGTAGGCAGAAGCAGAGAGGCAGCAGCATTGGCACCATTTTGAGGGGAATTCATTGGAAAAAACCCTGCTCATTTCTGCAAGACTTCTGTGCAGAAAGATTTTTTTGCCATAGTGGTACAGAAATGGCATCCTCCAAAGCTTTTAAATGTGGGATAATTACTCTTATCATCATTACAGTTCTCTTTGTTGTTGCAGAAATGTTTAAACCTGCTGGCAGATCCAAAGAACTAGCTATTCAGCCTCCTCAATTCTGCTGCCCAAACAATTGCTATCCAAAACCATAAACCATAGTCCAAGCATAGCTATCCCAGCTATAGTTTTGGACAGATATTCCTGACCTTGTAGCTTGGTGTTGTGCATTCTTCAGTTTCAGGCTGTGTTAGCAAGTCTGGGAAGGATTCCATTCATATAATTATTCCAGCGTATCAATTTGCTGCTCTTAGAGTGAAATCACTCAGCAGTGGGAAGCACATAAAGAGGACACACAGAGTTTAATGTAGGAAACACTTTAATGATGAAGAGATTGCCAGAAGTATCTTGGTTCAGTCCAGATCCCTAAAAGAGTAATTTTATGGGATATTACAATTTTTTTGCATTAATTCAATGATTTTTTTCTGTGCAATGGAACATGTGGTTTTTTATTCAGTATCACTAATCAATGTGTCACAGATCGTAGTGATTCCTGAAACTGTTTTCTCTCTATTGTCTCTTATTCTCTTACTACTCCCCATCCCCACTGTCTCCTCTTTCCCTGCGAATGCTGTGACCTCAGTTGCGACCAGGGTGTTCTGTGTGCTCTTATTCTCTTATTCTCTTACTACTCCCCATCCCCACTGTCTCCTTTTTCCCTGTGAATGCTGTGACCTCAGTTGCAACCAGGATGTTCTGTGTGCTCTCGGGCACGACAGGACAGTGAGAATGACCCCATGCTGCTGTGCATCCTTGTGGCACTGCGGGATGACCAGCCGGGTGTTGGAAGGGCAGCATTTTCAGCAGTTCACTCTGCACTAGATAGATTTTAAACAGCACCAGCACTATTTGGAAGAGGCTGCTGGGCAGTGCAGTGTTGCTCCCACTGAGTGTCCTGGCACCCAGCAAGGGTGGCCAGCAGATCCAGGGGGCCATGAGCCTGCAGTGCTGCTGGGCAGGAGCTGGGGCTGGTGGGGCAAAGGCACAGGGTGGGGCTCTGGAGGGGCAGGACACATCAAATGCGTGATCCCTGTACTCGATATTCAAGGATTGATTGGCTTTCAGGTGTCACAAGTTTGGCACCCAGACAGCTGAGGTGTCTCTGAACACTTGTGGTACAGAGGAAAAGTAAAAGCGTGAGGCTTTTGGATAGGTTGCTTGCTTACTGCAGAGTCGCCAGTGCTCCAGTCTTGTAACATTATTTTCCTTAAACATCAGCTGCCAGGATTAGAATACCACTGAGAAAAGCAGTTTGCATTTCTTAGCTCAGTTTCCTAAGGAAGCCAGGTTTACAGGATCCCCATACCTATCCATCAGCCTCTCAATCCCTCCCTAATGGCTTTCAAACCTCCTAGCAGCCTGGCGAGAAGGGATGAAGTCTCCAAGTTATTAAGTTTGTACGATCATTGCAACACTGAACAAGAAAGGGAAGGAGAGGAATCTTGTTGGAGCCCTCTCGAGGGAAGGATTGGGATGTCAGCTGTGCTTTTTGTTAGCCCCTGGTGCTTTGCATAGCCAGCCAAGGCAGTCACCAGAAACCTGCCATCTCCACTTCTGCCTGCGGAACAGTTTCACTCACCGGGAAATCTTCACAGGCGTAAAAAGAACCTATAGAATAAGAAGACTACCAGGCTCTAGTTGCAGAAGGCCTCTATGGAATATGCCCTGGATAATGGCATTTTAAAAGCATGGCTCTTTGGGTGCTTTGCGTGTATGTAAGCATTGCAGTGAGCCTGTGCTTTACCTGACCCCCCTGGGAGAAGGGTGAGGTGTGACATCTGGAACTTGTGACTCAGCATCCCTGCGCTGATACCTCAGAATTTTTGTTGTACCGCACAAAACCTTTTCTGAGCTTTTTCTTTTTCTGTTGCCCATTTTCCTAATAATAAACCATGAGATAAAGTGATTTGCTTCAAATAATGAGAAGTCAGAGGCAGAGAAATTGTAACTCTACCTCTGCCATGCCTTAGGGTCCCATGCAAAAACATGTAAGACATGATGAGATCCACTGACAAAATCAGTTGCGAATAAGCAAAGCCAATTGCATTCACTTCACATGTAAATAAGAACAGCACAAAAACTCAGTTTATAAAATATTTTTTATTTGCATTATAAGTTCCTGAGAATAAAATCTTTACTTTTGGTTCTGCAGCACATTGAGCAGTAGGGCCTTGTTAAGCTTAATATAAGACCACCAATATAAACAACTAATAAATGGATACCTAATGATGGTACCTGTTCTCAAGGAGTTACTCTAATGTCTGTTCAGTTTTGATTTAGGTCATGATTAACAAATTAGGAGCATAACTTTTCCTCTTGCTTTTTTTTTAAAAGGTGCAATGAGGTCACCTAAAGCTCAGTAAAATATTTTTGGCAGTCACATTACTCTGATATTTCTTTAACTGAAAAAAGAAAAAGAAGATCAGCTCCACCGTTTTACCTCCTCTAGCTGAGTGTTATTTATGGACCCACTAGAGAAAAATTTTGTGGACTATTCCTTATTTAGCTGAAAGAAAAAAAATTCAAACAATTTCACTAATAGGGGATTCTTTGGATCATTTGAGCACCCTTTTACTTTCAATAAATTTTTTTTCTGTAAAAATATTTAATAAAGTGATTGAGAAGCCCATGCATAAAAGTTCTCTTTGCACTTCATGACATGGATGGCGATTGGTCACTTCCAAAGAGATTTTATTCCTCTGTGCATTAGCAGGATCTCAGGTTTCACAATTAAAGGACACAGTCCTTTTATGAAAGGACTAGTTCATATTGTGAACTGAGGGGGAGAAAGGAATTCACAAAAATCCCCTCTTGCAGAGCTGAGCTGCATCCTTTGGCAGGTCCTTTTTAGTCAGAAAGAGTTGTTCAACCTAAGGAGATGGCACAGCAAACACCTGCAGGCATGGGCCAGCTCTTCTCAGCTCCAGCTCGGTGCCATTACCTTAGCCTTACCAAGGTGTGCTGTGCTCCTCATCCCTCCACACCCCATCCCACGTGGCTTCAGCACAGGAGCCTCAGCAGGTATTTCAGCAGGGCTCAGGTCCTGAGGCAGGAGTAAATCCAGAGATATTTGGGGCTCGGCTCTGCCAGAGGCTTGACGTGACAATTTGGTGCTTGGGAATAGCATGCAGGTCCTGGGCAAGAGAGACGTGGGCAAGGGAGTCACACCATCTCCAGGTGTGGCAGTCAGCTCTTGATAGGATGTAAGAGTTTAGAAGACATATTTAGGAAGGCTTAGGGAAGATTTAGGATCATATGAGAGCTGGTTTCAAACTGAATGACTTGTGTCGGAGTGGTTTGTTTCCTCAGCAAATAGAAATGTCTAGAAATTCCTAGACAATAGAAATGTGGCAAGGTGAGCTGGATTTATGCAAATCCTCCCTGCAGTGCCCTGTTGGGAAGGGTCAGTTTGACTAAGAAAGGTGGGGGGGAAAGAACAGTAAAAGAATGTCAGCAAATCAGCAAAACCAGCAGAGCCAGGTCTGGGCTCCTGCATGAGCCTGGTGGGTAACCTCCTGAGGTAGCCTCCTTCCCTGCCCCTTCTCCTCCTGCTCGGTACCAAGCGTGGTATTTATCAGCTGGTAACACCAATGAGTCAATGAACTGCTCCCCAGGGGCTGATACAGTACAGTCACTGAAAAGCCTAATTACCCTGCTGAGGAATGCGAGATTGCCGTAAGTCATTCTTTTATAGCTCAATTTTTGTACTTCGGGGTGAAAATACTCCCTGTAGATGTAAATTATTATTTTTTTCGTATGAATACTTTCTAATACAGCAGTGAGAGTGCCTGGGAAGCTGGGCTCCATGGAAGGATAAAGCAACTCTGACTCGCAGAGTGTGAACACACATTCCTCACCTATTCCTGCCTGTGTCTCTGGGCATGCTAAAGCCTCTAATCAGCCAAAGTTCTTTCATGACTGAGTATTGGTTTTCAGTGATTCCTTTGAAATGCTAATGGCATTGTCACCCTGCACGTTTGTGTATCAGTTCATCGCCATCTCTTCCCTGGGACAGATGGTGATGGAAAGAACATTTTTTGGTGCTGTGGTTTACACTGCAGGGGTACCCACAGGCAGCTGGGTCTCTCCCAGGTGGGCAGCAGTGCAGCAGGATGCCAGGGAGGTGCTGGGATGATCCTGGGGAAGGACAGAGCTGTTTGGGCCCTCACACATCCTGCTCTGTGACCAGGTGAGTCAGCTGTGTCAGTGCTGCTGTCAGTGAAAGGCACTTGGGGAAATGGGCTTGCCAGTCAGCAGCTGACTGCTTTTTTTTTTGTTTCAAGTTAACTCAAAAAGTTGTCATAGCCCCAAATCGGGCATTTCACTGTATTTTTAAAATTTGCTTTGAAAAGATTTTTAAAAAGATGAGCTTGCCAGAAAAAAACATTGTAGGAAAAAACAATATTTCAAATGGAAAAGTGGAAGTGGTTCCTTCTAACTTGTTTGAATATTTTATTTCCATGTTTTCAGTTTCATTTAAACTATTCTCTGAATTAGCACAAAGTCTAAGACTAGCTTCCAGCCCTTCAAAGCTGGCCCCATTCAGTTTTTTTTTCTTTTACTGTTCATGAAAAATATTTTTCTCTGCTCTCTGTCTGTTATATCTGCAAGGTGTATGTCCACATGCATTGTCTGACAGCAAGGGCCAGGCAGTTCTGGCAAACCTGAGATACCCCCAGGGCTTCCAGCTCTGGTAGCTGGGGAGCCTTGGAGCCCTGTGACCCTGAGGCCAATGGCACTGAGCACAGAGAGGCTGCCTTGGCACAAATGACATTAAAGACGAAATCTGCCCACAGTGTAGTATTTTCCAGACTCGTGACCCCAGATCTAGACACAAGCCTCACTTGTGCTTGAACTTCCACCAGGCTCCCAGCCCCTAGTTTGGCAATTGCTGCTGTAGTTCATTGAAAGTTTGTCAAAACCCATACAATTCCACAAACACCACAGTTTCAAGAAATCAGCATTTTTCTCCTGAAACCTGTTCTGCTGGAAATTTCCCAACCCAGTTCTACAGAGAGCCATTATTTCTGAAACGCTTTTGTAAACATTTATTGCAGGGTTTTTCTTAATGACAACAGCCGCAGACTCTGGCTGAGCTTAATTTGGCAATTTGCAAATCTCACTCCTTTTTGTCTCTTGGCTGGTTGGAGTAAGGGAAAAATTTTTTGTGTCTTTCAACACCACCACTGTGGCTTGGCTGCAAGATGTGCTGCAAAATGTTTCCAGGAGATGTCCCTGTGCCTGACACAGCAGTACTGTGGAACCCAGGGCATTGCTCGTGATAGTGGCAAAATACTCAACATTTGCTTAGCATCCTTCTCTTAACAAATCTTCAACATGAAGGAAAGTTTACCAGTGTAGAGGGAATTATAAGTAGATGGGAAGAATTTCAGCCTGTGTTGCCTCTGTGAATTTCCTTTTGTCTTTACTAGAGGAAGAACACCAAGTCTCAGCCCAGGGAAAGAGGATAGACAAGATCCTGGAGGCACTGAGCAGTGGTCAAACTGTGTCCAGAGGGAGAGCAGTTACCACTTTCCCACAGGCTCTTGCTTTTTACCCAAAAAACCCTGAAAGGCGTTCGGAGTCCTGCACATGAACCTTATTCGCGTTTTGTAATACCCCAGCAGGGTGGTGGTGGTGAGAAGTGGCAGATAGGGGATAAGGATGAGGGCAGAATCCCCTTGTGGGAATTGCAGCATGACTGAAGGCCATTTCTTGTGTGACTTCCTGGGAGGGGATCCCAAAGGGCTGCTCGTCTGTGCCTGGGAAGTGGGGCAGAGGACCCCACAGCCCCCAGTGCACCTTCCCAGCCTGGGCACACAGACTTCACCAGGAGAGCTTTGCTCCCAGGGCTGTCACAGGGAGGTGGCCAGCAGGACACAGCCAGCCTGGATGTGATTTCATTCACTGCTTTGTGAGCCAGTGTCTGTCTGCTGTTTCTCACATCATCCCTGAGCCACAGCTGCAGTTAGGAGAGGAGAGCTCAGCCTGCAGCCCTGGCTGGGGATATTGCAATCTGCTGTTCCTGTTAGCAGTCTGCATCCTCTCGCCCCAGAGATCTCTTTCCCCACAGATGCTTTCCACGCTGGAAAGTGGATTTGTGTTTTGTGACCATTCCATTCAAACCTCCTCTCCCTCACGTTTGGATTACCTGCTCTGTGTTCCTGAGCTCTTGTGTCGGTACCTAACACAACTCTGGGATCTGTCTGCTCTCTGAACTTAAACCCTGCGGAAGATAAATCCTCTCCTGCACTTTGCTCATCTGTTTAGCTGTATGTTCTTGGATCCAACCACTAATCTCCTCGAAAACCATTTGTTCAGTCCCTTTGCACAGCAAGAGAACACAAAAAACACTGCTCTGCACTTGGTTCCTTCCTCCTGCCACATCACACCATGAGCAGACCACTGTGGCAGAAAAAACCCCAAACAACAGGACTTTTATAACCGTGCTGGCTTTTGAACATAATGGTTTGGTGAGCATGAGACACAAGAAGAGTGTAAGCATCCCACAAGAGATGTCCAGAGCAAGGGCAGAGGTGTCAGGGACAGGTCCTCAGCAGGACTCAGCACAGGCAGCTGCTCTGCAGAGCCTCATGTCACTTTACACAGGGCTTCTGACACACTCCTGTGCCTAGGCTTCTCTCTACCATCAAGGGACCTGGCCCCCATCCTTTTGTTGATCCTCTGAAGCCTGCAGTGGGGTTAGGGCCTTTAAAAATCCATTTTCTGGTCACCCACTGCAGAGAAAAACTCTGCAGTGTTAAGACTACCTTTCAGTGTGAAAATCCCAAATAATCTACTCTATGCTGGAGCAGAAAGGTCAGGTATATGCAGAAAACCCCCAGAGCCTTTCAGAGATGGGTCAGTTATGGCTTGTCCTTGCACTGTTTATAGGAGTCAGACAGATGGAAAAAAAGTCTCATCTCTGCAGGGGTCCCTGTGTGCCGAATTTGCTGCTGATTCACAGCATCCGGAGTGTTGAGGATGCTCTGCAGAGCTTGACAGAGTGAGGCAGTCCAGCCCTTGAGCTTAAAATTCACTTCAGACCTCCTTAATAAGTCCAGTTGCATTTAGTATAAGCACCCAGGAGAATCTAAGCATCATGTTTGTGTGCTTGAGGCACCAAACAGAGAAAGTAACGTGTTTTCCATCAGGTGCTTCTAATTTGCCCATTTTTAATGTTAGAGTATCTGTAACACTACTTGAATTACAGCCCAGAACACATTCTCCTCTAAAACTACTTTAGAGGTAGTAGAAACCACACAAAGCAGAACTGCTAACCCTCTTTCCTCCTTAAATAATTTTATATTTTGCAGGTCCTACAAAATGCTTTGCAGTTCAGGAGAACAGTCTCTCTGGGACACCACACATCCCATTTTAAATAATAGCCCAAGTGTTGCCTGGAGGAATATTAGTAACATTTGCCAATTTTAAAAGGTTTGTAAAAGAATTTCCCATTACAGGATTTCACAAAGCAGCCATTTCAGTATCATTTATGCCTTATTATGTTTCAACATCTTTCTAAGTTTATTTGTAATTTCTAAAAAAAGAAAACACTTGCTGCAGTAGAGAACTTCCAATTCTCTTTCTAGGAAAGATTTTCCTCCAAGTGAGGATACTGTAGGGTTTCTGGTGCCTTTGCATTGAGTCCTCCAGAATCCTCAGCATTCTCCAAAGGGCACCAGGGCAGCTGCAGGGCGAGCAGTGGGGAGGGCTCCTTGAGCAGCTGCTGGGAGATGCTCGAGTCTCCTGGGCTCCATCCATGGCTATGAGGCAATCTGGCTGCAGGGAGAGCTGCGAGCCCAGCCCAGCTGAGTCTGGTGCTGGTTTTGGTGACTGGGACACACGGCTAAGGGACATTTTCTCTGCACAGTGGCTCCCATGTGTGACACTGGCTCCGGTGGCTGCAGTGCAGCCGTGGCGTGAAGGAGCAGCCTGTGGACCCACTCCAAATGTGGAACTGCTTCAGTGTAGCCCACTGCAGTCACAGCCAGGCCAGCCTCGCCTTGCTCCTTGCCCTTGCTGAGGCTTTTGGCCTCTGGATGCTTTGCCTTTGCTCTGTTTCCCCATCCTGTGGCTCCCCTGAGCTGCAGCTCTGCCTGCCAGCAGCTGCTCCTGCCCTCATCCCGGGGGCACTGATGGGCAGGACACAGTGGAGCGGAGCAGGAAGGCTCCAGCTGGTTTTGCTAATGCACAGCTGGATCTGCAGCTCTGGCAGGTGTGAACTTCAGGGCTCAGCTTGTAGCAGGAGTGGATGTAAAGCAGCAGGAGGAGTTCAGATGGCAGCGCTGATCTCCTGTGCGCTTCACTGGCAAAATGTTTCCGATTAGAGTCACTAACACTGAGCACCTGCACAGAACATGCTTCCAAACGGCTCCTGGATAGGGGGTTCAGCTTCTGCCTCTCCCTGCCTGCTCCTACAGTTGCTCCATCCCTGGATCAGGGGCTCAGCTTCTGCCTCTCCCTGCCTGCTCCTACAATTGCTCCATCCCTGGCCTGCTGCACCAGGCACACTCTGGGCTGGAGGATGCTGCAAGCTTGAGGCTTTCCAGGCTGGAGAGGAATTCAAATTCAGAGGTCTCAGCTCTTGCTCAATTCACTTCCCAGTACATAAATAGAAGGAAGAAGGATGCCTCTTCTCTAAAAGAAAAGTAAATATAATTTAGGATTTGGAATGTGAACTTCTTGGTGTCAAATGTTCTCCAAGCATGCCTTGCCTCTTCTGGGATTCAAGAGACCAGCCTCTAATTTTAGGATCCACCTCTGTGAGAAACTGTGGCCAGTGGACCAGGTTTTGGGAATTTGGGCTTTGTTGAGAAGGAGAAATCTTGGCCCTGAGGGTCTATAAAGCCAAGGAGCAGAAGAAGTCTAACACATTGGTTTTTGGAGAATCAGCCAAAGGCAGTGTGCCCATGCCTCAGTGCTTCCAATTCTCAGCTGTCGCGTAAATCCAATTCCTTTGGGACTCACACCAAGGCACCAGCCCAGCCGCTGGAGCAGCTGTGGCACAAACACTCTCTGCGGTGCTGTCAAAGGTCTATGAGGAGGCAGGGCAGAAAGCCATGGGCAGTAGCATCTTAAACCACTTCACTGAGCTTTTCCAGAGCTCATTTGTCAGAGCTGGAGGTCTTTAGCTGAACATAATCTTCCCTGAGCAGAAGGGCATCGCTGTTGTATGAAAACACTGGAGATATTTTGAAGAGTGTAACCGCAATGTGCAATACAGAAACCACAGATGTTCTTCTGTACAGAAAACTCAGTTCAATCTTCCACATTTCCCCAAAGCCGCAGATGTTTGAACTCCACAAGGGAGCTGCGAGAACTTGGGGTGGCATTTCCCGCACTCTTTCACCCTAAACTGGCATAAGGTGCTGTGGTTGCATGACATTGTTAGAGCTAGCAATGCTCAGAAACCTGGGGAAAAGAATGGAGATGAGTAAAACAGCAGTGGAGGGCAGGGAGTGGAGCAGACATCATTGCAATTGCTTGGAAACAACAATTTTTGATAAACAAGAAGCTAACTTTAAAACGATTTGATGGCACAAATGCAGTAGTCAACACTGGAATGAGCTGAAATGGCAAACAGGATGGGTGACAGCAGTCAGGGAATGTGTGTTTCAGCACCGGCACCAGCTGCATGTGTGATCTTGGCAGAAGCTGTCCCTCAGTTTCCTGTACCATGAGATGGAGAATAGTATTTCCTTATCTCACAGGACTCTTGTAAGTCTTAATTAATTTATGTTCATAAATCACTGTGAGATTTCTAGTAGGAATATCCATTTACTGTGGAGCTGAAAATTACATGATCATTATATAATCATTTTTTCTCTTGGATAAATCACAGCACAAGATAAATATTTTGCCATGTGAGAACCTTCATCTTAGTTTTGAACAGAAAATACCCTAATATTGAAACAAAGTATTGGCTAACCACAAAAGGGCTTTCCATGTTCAGACTTGTGAACTTGTAGCCTAGAGTCATGATGACTTTCTATCAAATCTATGTGTTGGAGTAAAGTACCAGTGACTGTAATCCTAGAGAAGAATCCCAAGACTGTAATATACCTAAAGGAGAAGGAAGTGAAGAGCGGTGCTCTCTGTGTCTAGGAAACATTTACTTGACAAATATTTAGCAAGCTTGGAGGTATTTTTGAGAAAAAAAAATGGCATGGATTCATGTTGATGAATGTTTTGCTACTGATTAAATCTGAGCCTGTATAAACTGTGTGGTGACAAAGAAATCTGAGACTGCAATGAGGAAACAGTTGGGTAGGATGTGAGAGATTGAAACCACAGATATTGCCATCCCCAGGAGAAATACCTCATTCTAAGGACTGGAGATTAGTTTGGAAGTATTGCATTCCATTCAAGGAATAAGTCCTATTATACACAATATCTCCTAATCTTTACCCTAGAAATTGCCTTGAAAAGCCAAATCTTGCATTGCAATAATTAAAGGAAAACATATGTGAAACATGACACTTATTTCTTGTCTGGGCTTTCATCAGCCTGTCCAGTATAAAACATCCCTGCGTCTCCAGTCAGTATAGATGAACTTCCCGCTGCACACCCCCAGGTGGAAAATGGCTTTGGGCATTTTATAGACCCAGGATTTCCAAGGCACTTAATTTTGGTTGTGCGACCTGGCCTCATCCTTCAATATTCATTTATTTGTGCAGTTAACCTATTTGGAGTCACAGCCCCACTAACTTCTCTAAGACACTGTGTTCAAGCTGGTGCCTAAGTTGTTAAACCACATTGCTTGCCATGTTATTTTTTAACAGAGGCCAAAAGTTTTGAAAAGTGGTAACCTAAAAATGAGTTCCCTGGTTCCTGACTTGGAACCTTATTAAAGCAACACTGGGTGGGCAATACTTTCGTATGTTATGCTGATAATATAATATGTCCACTCAGGCATCAAAGATAACTTAGCTTTGAAAAATTATGAATAAGTATAATGGAAAAAAACCCCAAACAGTTGCATTACATGTAAAAGGATAAAAGTCTGCCGTACCCTGAGTAATTTCTGTTTGATATTAATAAACATTTTATTGCAACCTACTTAAGTCATGTTGTAGATCCCTGCTCAGCAATATTGACACCCAGAGGTCAGGACTGTGTGAAATGGCCTAGATCCTGTGAAAATACAAATCGGATTTGTGGTCAGCCAAGGCTAGAGTTTCCTACTCACACAGATGTAATTGGCCATTGGAGTTTTCCAAGTATTTCCTTTCTGAAGCCTTCTTTGCTGCTCTGGTGGTGGTTGCAAAACTTTGTTCTTCACAAGAAGGAAATTAGTTATGCTAAAGTCCCGAATGCCCTGTGTGTGACAGGTCAGACTGTGCTGGGCACAGCCACAGCAGGGCAGGCTCTGGCTGGGCACAGCCCCCGGTGACAGTGACAAGCACGGGGTCACCTGCATCCCCTCCATCAGCCCAGAGCAGGGCAATCAGCTGCGCAGAAAACTCACCCTGATCCTTTTGCCCGAGTTGAAAACCCCATAAGAAGAAACTGATGGTCAGAGCCATTTCCAATGGTGTCCCAACATCTTCCTGATGGGATTTCGACCACAGGAAAGGGCTGAATGATCCAGATTAAAACAGAGGCACAGCTGGGAAAATTCTGAGTTCAGCTGGTAGTTTTTTGGATACAGGCCTTTTCAGTTTATGCTCAGATATCTCCTCATCACATCTGACATTTTGATCTGCAAATGCAGATTACATTAAATGGTGGTAACAATGCTGAAATTAACACTCAGACATGTTCACTCTTTTAATAATTATTTTCTCCAAAATGCTGCAAATCACCAAGTTTGTATGGATAGTCTAGGTAATTGTTATAGCTTACAGAGAGCAAGAATTTGATTCCAAAAACTGAACTATTTTGGAAAACATCAATGAGATATGCTCCTAACCGCATCAAACTGTGATGTGATACTGAAAGGTTTTGTTTCGTATTCTTTTTAGTTTACCTCAGTTCCTCAACCGGGAAGGCTGTATTCCCAAAGTTACTCAGGGTGAAGGTTGAAATTTAAAAATAGAGCAGCCCCCAAAAGGGAGCGGGAAGTGTTCAGCAGAGCCAGGCTTGCTCTCTGAGGCAGGCTGTTCGCAGGCAGTCGGTGCTAGGAGGAAAGGGTTGGATCCAAATGCTATGCTGTAACTACTGACCCTGAATCATCCCTCAGTCCCTTGCTGAAAATGTGTGCTGTGTGTATTTATTGCTCTCCAACTGCTTTCCTTTGAGTGTCCTTGGAGCAGTCTGGCCCTGGAGCAAAGCTTTAATTGCTTGTGTTTTTAAGTGCTCCAAAATCCACCTGTGTATTTTAGAAATGTGTTCAGAGGAATGCCAAAAGCAGTTAAATGGTTTTAACACATTTGAAATCACTGTAGAAATAAGGGATAGACAGAAAGACTGGTAAATGTGGCTATGGATTAATGGACTGAGGACCAGAATTGTAACAACCACTATTTTTTTAAATTCACAAGTGAAAATTTTAAATATAGTATAAAAGTAAGACAAAAAAATTCTTTGTTTTGTTGATTTTAATGTGTGTCATTTGAAAATGTTGTCTGACATTAAGTTTAACTTCAAGGTTCTGTTTCCCCCCATTTTCAATTGAAACCAGCTACAGTGGTCTTGAAAAATTTTAGATTCATCTGGAAAATTATTTATAATTAAATATAATATATTATAAATCTATAATATATTATAAATATATTAAAATATAATTATTTATAATTAAATATAATAAAATAATGAAGCAGCTGGACCTTGCCAACTTTTTTCTATTTTTATTTTTCATTTGAGTTTGGCAGATATTTTTGTTTTATGAAAATTTCAACATTGGTGGATATTTAACCAGAGAGGCACTAACTTTGCTCATAACTCTGTTGTTCCACCTTAGCTCCGATGAAATCCTTAGTCCTCCTTCCTGGGGTTATTTGCTCAGGAGGTTCCTCAGGCCTCTCTTACAGCAAGAAGCTGATTTTAATAATCAAATTTCTCTCTAGGCATGTGGCTGGGGAAATTTTCTTCAAAGCTGGTAGGGCCTGGGGCAGACCTGGGAATGGAAACTGAGGATAATGCGATTAAGGGTTTGCAGGGACAGACCAATCCCTCAAACAAACTGGGGTTTCATGTTTAAAAAAAAAAAAAAAAAAAAAAAAAAAAAAAAAAAAAAAAAAAAAGCTAAAATTCTTCAGCCTAAGTAGGCTGCTTCAAAAGCAATTATTCTGGGAAATGAGCTAGAATAAGTCCTGCAGAAGTAAAGATCCAAGATCCACAGCTGCTTTGTGAACAGTGTTTCAAGGCAGAGCCTCTTTCCTGGCCAGCACAAAAGTAGAAAAATTATATGACTACTTAACTCCACTGAACTTCCTGACAGGGCTGAGCATCTTTCCCCTTTCCCTGCTCTGTAAATTATCAGGGAATACAATCCAACAGAAAATCTTCAACAATCACTGCTCACAGGACTGGAGTCTAGCAGAGACTGAGGATGCCCAGAAAAGTGCTTGATTCACCATCCCTGGCAGTGCTGGAAAGATGGGTACATGTGGAGCTTAAGGACATGGTTTAGTGGTGGACTTAGCAGTGTTAGGATAATGGCTTGACTCAGTGATCTTAAAGGACTTTTCCAACCTAAACAATTTTATGATTCTATGATAATAAAGATCTATGCTTTGCTCAATTTTTACCTGACTTACATCCAGCCAAACATCTCTATCCTCCAAAAACATCCTTCAACCCTGCTGATTTTGGTCAAAAATAGAAATCTGGAAAATTTTAATCTGTGCTAAAATTTTCAGGAAAGATGCTGACCAAAAAGTGCTTTATCTGTAACAGGTGCCAGAGCTTCAAGTGACATAAGCAGCAAAAAATGTATCTGTTCAACTATCTGTGTTGGTAAAAGAAAACCCTCCAAGCCTCCGGCAGCCAAAATCTCCCAGGAGCAATCCTTCCTTGTGCTGTGCACTGCCTGGAGGGTGCTGAGCTTCCTGCTCTCCCGCAGGATATTCTGAACTTCCAGTACCTCCCAAGAAGAGGCACGGAAATGGTGCTGCAGCCCTGAAACCTAACGCATTCTGCTTGGGTTCCCCTCTATTCAGTTAGAAAAGTGGTAAACATTGCAGAGATTAACCTTGTAACCTCAGCCAATTCACATTAAGTTAGTAAAATGGAGCAGAATCTAGAAGCAATCAGCATTTGTGGCTTTCTAGGCCTTTTAAGCTCATTTCTCTGCAATGCAAACCTCCCTCTCCAATGATTTGTTCGGCTTTAAGTCCTCTGAATTCCAAGCTTTTATGTTATTACGAGCTTCCTTTTACTGGCTGTGCCTGTGCCAGCAGGTGCACGAACTGGGAGGCCCATGGCAATGTGCATTTTATTACTTCCAAACAGACCATATTTTCTGATTCTTACAAGTTCTGGAGCCATTACTCGATATTTGGCTATTAAGGTTACAAGAGCAGAGACACCTCACTCCTGAGCCCGTAGCTACGGCTATCAAAAAGGCTACTGTGGAACTGCTGCTGGAAACGTGTGTGCCAGCTGGGAAACCTGCACATGTGGAAAAATACCAGAATAAGGAATAAAGAGACATCAGAATTTCTGCTAAGAACCAGCAAGATGCTTCAACTGGGATTTCTGCTTGTGTCAGAAGGAAACCATTCTACAGTAATAAAGTAAGCAGGGCTACTCTCCTGACAGATCCTACTCAGGAGGGGTCCTGGGCAGCTCTGGCACTGGGGTGAGGAAGCTTGAGGCAGCATCCTGGGGCTGTCATTCAGGAAGGAGCACACTTCTCTCCATCACCCCCACACAAGCATCCTGCCTTGTTTGCAGGTTGTTTGCTGCCTGTGATGCTGCCTGCTGGTTTTGACTGGTTTTGGTTACACGGGCTGAATTTTCTCTGGTAGGAAATGTACAGGAGGGGCTGCCTATGATGGGTCAGCAAAGGTCTCCGAGAGAAAAAAGTCAGCTCTGGTAAATTCATAAAAAAAAGATGGGTTTTTTTGAACTTTGTTGGCTTGCTGTGTGTAAACTGTGTGTATGCAGCTCTGCTCAGAGCTATTTCTGGCTTCTATTTAAATGTTCCAAGAGCAGTGGAAGTCCATTTACAGGAAATCAAATAGCAGACAATAGGGAACTACCTCGGCAGGAAAAAGCCTAGGCTTTTATTTACAAGGGGGAGCAAGCAGACACAGTGACAGACTCCCTTTCCCTTCCGAAATGACTGCTAAAAGGGACAGACACTGCACTCTGACAAAGTGTTTACATATGGCCTCCCCAACAGCCAAACTGACTGCTGCTGAGAGCCAGGAGTGAGCAATAAATAATGCCACTGACTTTCACCTTGCTGCAAAAACTTTCGTCTTAGAAGACAGCAAACCCTTTTGAACACTCCTCACACCTTGGGAAAAAAGAAAAAAAATAAGCCTTTTCGTTAGAACAGGGGAATTCACCTTCAACAGAGGTGTGATGCACAAGGGAGCCTAGTTCAGAGACCATTTATTTGCATCCTTGCTCTCTCAAATGATGAGACTTGAGGAACACGTTCCTTTATTATAGTGCTCAGTCAGCTTTTGCTTTTGCCTTTTGGAAGAGGAGACTCTCAGCAAAAGGGTTGGGAGTCATTTTGTGCCTGCTTTTAAGAGACTGTGGCGGGGAAAAACACATTCCTATTTTTCTGCATGCTGTTAAAACTGGGCATCTGTAGATGATGGTCTTGCTGGCACTCATACAGATTTTGTAGCCTGTCAGTGCTCTTAGCAGGCTGAGAGACTACAGGTAATTTTCTGCAGGCACTTGCCCTCGACCAAACCTTTAAATAAAAGCATTCCTACACCCACTTGTTCTTCTGAGTCCCTTTTCAACGTCTCCCTTGCCTGAAGGCTTTTATAGCCTGTGGTCTGTTTATGGGTTTAGCTTTATAGCCAGTCTAATTAGTTGCTGTGATAAGGATAATTAGGTAATTAGTATAATTTGGATAGCACAGTATGAGGCTTTTCAAACCTCTTTTCTGGAGAGCTTTGTCTGCCACAGTGTAGTCAGTGACACTTGTCTGATCAAACGGAAAACAAAAAGCCCAAATATCTTTGAGCGTGATTGATGGCAGAGTTCACATCCAAGCCAGAGGGCTGAGAATGAGTAACTTGGAGCCACTCTGTGAGGGCTGAGCTCACACAGCCCCAGCTGAAAGGCACGCAACATGACAGCTCATGGCATCTTGCAGGTTCCAAAATGAGCCCTCAGACCTCTCTGTCCCTCACCTGCTGAGTTTTGACAGAGACAACAGTGAAGCACTAGAAAAAATGGTGAAGAAAGCAGGGAATTCTTCCTTTAATGCTCTCAAATCCAAATGGAATGATTTCCTGAACTATATGCTCCAGCCAAATACAAGTTATAAGCCACAGAGTAGGAATGACTAGAAACTTTCTTGTTTCTGAGAGAGGGTGAGACTGCAAGTTCCTGTGCCTTTCTGAACGGCTGTGACTTGATGGACTTTCTCTTGTAACCCCTTTTTCTCATTCCGTTTTCTCATTAGTTCCTAATTTAACTGTTGTGAGCATGCAAGTAGGAACACCAGTGGGGTCATCCTTGCAAAGAGAGAGCCTTGGGTAGAAAAGTTTGGAAGCATTTCCCTGTTCCTAATTGCAATTGGTGGCCAGTGTTCAATATCGCAAATTGTTTCAAGAGGTGAAGTGTTGTCCAAAGATCATGGAGGGCTGAAAAGCAAGGTATAAACTAGCAATAAATGGGGAAATGGAAATGAACAAAGTGAGGAAGAATGGACGTTATACACCCAATTGAATTTCCAGCATTCATTGGAAGGAAACAACTGATCAACCATTGGAGTCTAGGCTGAGGAGGAAGAAGACATAATATCTATTAAACATGCTGCATGTCCATGGAGGAAGAAACGTGAAGGCTGGTAACTTCTGACATTTCTAGTTCATGAAAAGAAATTATTCAGCATGGAGAAGAGCAGCCAATCTGAGCTCTGTTATTCACCGCCCCGAGATGCTCCCGGAAATTTCCCCCTCTGTGTCTGTGCTGGAAACAGGAAAAATCTGACCTAGAGAAGCTGCAGGGAAGCAATTGTCACTGCTGGAGCACCCTGGGCACTCCCAGGGACAGGTAGGGATGCAGATGCAGGACACTCCCCTTGTCTGCACTGGGATGTGCAGGCCACATCTGGAAACAGAGCAGTGTGGAAGGGAGCACAGCTGGAGCTGAGACAAGACTGTGCAGCCCCTCAAGCACTTGGCCAGAGATCAGTCCCAAGAGCTGAGCTACAGAAAAGATCTGAGGTGAGGCTGAAACCCCAGGAAGTGTCACGAGGGCCTGCTATTTGTGTAATCCCAGGGAACAGAGAGAAAAAGATTTCCTAAGAAATCTTGGTTTATCAAGATTTTAAACTGGAGACAGGCAAGGATCCAATCTCTGTTGGGAAAACATGCAAGATTCCTGCCAAATACAAGCTGAATTACAAGAAACTATGGGCTGGAGCTTCTTTAACCTGCAATACATTAGACTGGAGTGGTTCAGGAAGTACTGGGGGGGTAGAAGTCTCCTGACTCGTGCACGAGGGCTGGTCTTATACAAGTATCATTCCTGATGGAGAAAACCTTCATTCCCTCTCATGTCTGCAAAGCAGATGAATCAGGGATTTCCTGGTTAGGGAAGACCAGGCTGTCTTCAATACAAACAGAAATCTTAGAGCAAGGCGAAAAGCCAAATCGGTTCTTAACTCCTTCCAGTAGTCTCCTGGGTTCTTCAGAGTTATTAGTCTTTGTAAATATATGCTACAATTAGCTGGACTGATTACCCAAACTTGTATTGACTAGAGCTGCTCAGGACATTTTTGCTGAAGTGATTGAGTAAATATTTTTTCCACAATAATCTGCAGTGATGATGACTGTTCTCACCAATATTTATAACATTTTTAACATTTAAAAAAAAGTTTATTTACTTTTCTCTGGTTTTAGTTATTTGTTGACATTCCTGTGTCATTCAGTCTTCCAGCTAGCATGTCCAAACCTACTATAGATGTGTTGTGGCAGTTATATTTTGGGATGAGAAAGAAGAATGTGTGTAGAGAGATGAAGCAAAGGGGAAAGTGGACACAAGCACACAGTGTGCTCATCAAGTGAGATGATATATGACAGAAGAAATGGCACAGGATGTGATAGTTATGTTACAATACCTGCTGTAATAGGCTTTTTTTTTTTTTAATAAATAGGGGCAGCTGCTACTTCGCAATGACTGAAACATCCTGTCTTTTCTGGATTTTGTCTCCTACCAATGTTAGTGTATCCTAGCATTCGGAACAAAGAAGTACTCATAAATTGGATGAGCAGCTATTGTTTAAAATATTTTAACATGATTCCCAGTGAAGACTGGGATGGCTGTGTCTCAAG
The DNA here is from genome assembly GCA_036630365.1 of Acanthiza pusilla. NCBI lineage: Eukaryota > Metazoa > Chordata > Aves > Passeriformes > Acanthizidae > Acanthiza > Acanthiza pusilla. The sequence goes on from JAXCHO010000234.1 coordinate 17,361,593, forward strand.
AAATGATGTAAAACTAATAAAAGTAACACAAGAATAAATACATATGGGAACTTTTTTTCCCCAAAAAGGACTTTTTTTCAGAGTGTTTAGAATAAAATATTCAGTCGTTTTTTTTTCATTCCAGCTCAGAAGAAAAGGAGATTTTCAAATTTTGCACTGGTGAAAAGAGTTAATAGCACTACACATACAAAGATCTGCCATGTTTATATACAAATGTCATGTTTTATTACTGCTTTATGACTGTTGTCCTGTTTATGCATCCAAGGGAATTGCCGCTCCCTGACTGAAGCAGACCTGTGGTACCCAAAATTTGTGTCCCCAGCAACAGCCAGGACCTGCTTCTCTTTCAGCAGTTAGGGTTCTTTAACCTTCTTTCTTTCAGGCTGGATGTTCCTTTCAAAATACATGTTATCAATACTCATAATGGATTTAAGTATTACTGTTATCTCTATATATGTCCATGCTGTTTCTGAGTTCTCTCCCTCAGTGACATTGTCTGGCAGCAAATTATGCTATGAAAAATGCAATTAAAATGAGCTGTATGTCCTTTTGCTGGCTTTGCATTTGTTTCACTGAATTGTCATTTGTTTGGTTGAGGATTTTCATATTATAAGCCAAGGAGAGCCATATTTCCCTCTGTTCCCTGACACTTTTATTGCTCATACAGTTTATCATGTATATTCTGTTTCTGTCCCACTTGTAAAAAATGACATTTAGCAATCTCTTTTCAGAGATTTCTCTCTAGTTCCTTTGTTATGTTCACTGCCATTCTCCAAGGTCTGTGTATAGAGGATGCTTTTTGAGACAAGTAATCAGAAATGCACACTAGAACTGGCTGGAAATTTTCTGTGTTTCTATCAGAACAAGAAAAAATATTTATGTTTGAAATGTTTGAACAGCACTGGTACAAGACACATCCTTTTTTTTTTTTTTTTAAATTTGTAACACCTGGAAAAAAAAAACTGTAATAGAGCTACATTATAGCATTTGAAAAAAGGCTGAAAAAATATGCTTATTTCATGTAGGAAATACATTATATCCATGCTTGCAAACAAAATTAAACATTCCCAGATGACAAAAAATAGATTTTGGGAATTTAAATGAAGATATTTCTAGACAATTCTTTCAGGAAAAAGGTTATACACTAAAATTGCTTGTCTATATCACATTCATCTCAGCAAGTCCAGCAAACACTGTGGCATTGAGATAGCCTGCCTTGCAGCAAATAAGTGCTATTAACTTTCTAGGAAAAAATGAGAGATCCTGGTCTGTCAGACATTTCAGGCAATGCAAGTGATGGAAAAGTGAATACAAATGCATCACGAATTACATGAAGAAATCAAGGCCCTAAAGCTGTGAAGCATCCAGTGTTCAAAGCTTCCACTGCTTTTGGAAAGAGGTAATTTTGTCCAGAGCATAGCAACATTCGACCCAAATGGGCAATTTTAGGAGGTCAGACAGCCCTTGCCAAGCTGTTCCCCTCAAGCTGTCAGACCAGTGGGGTTCTCCAGGTGTTATTAATGCTGAAAGCTTTTTGCTTGGACTAGCATGGAGAGATACGGATGTCTCCTGGGAAGTTAAAAGGCTGCTTTGCACATAATATAAGATGCTTTAATACCATCCCATGGAGATTCATCTTGTTTCTAATCTATCAAAACTAACTTGTTCCTCAGGGGCCTTTGGACCATTGCCCAATTTGCTTTGCCCATTTCTCATTAAAAAAAAACCAGGAAAGTTTGGCAGCATCATCATTTCATGAATGAAGCAGATTGATGTAAACAACGTTGTAAGTTTAATGGGGTCGGTACTTACAAGCATTAGTCCCACTCTGACCCCATACTCTAGACTCCTGCTGACCTGGGGGTTAGGCTCGTCTGAAGATAACAAGGGTTTCTACACCAGTCCCCAGATTTATTCAAGCTTGTGTTGACTTTCAGCCTGTCTGCCTAAAATATACAGGGGAAGGACAGATTGCTTTCTGCACCGAGTGCTGTCTAAGGGAAGTGTCTGCTGAGTTTTTGGTCCTGGGCCAAGTTTCCTGCTGTCTAGCATTAGGGCTTTGGCAAGGCACTCTGGGCCCTGTCACAAAGAGAATCTATAAAAAAGGTTTTTCCCTGTCATCACACATAATTAAGGACAACATTTTAATCAGGCTGCTCCCACTTAATTGCAGTGCTTTGCGTAGCTACCCTGGACCTGCTGTTTTAAATAGATCCAGTGCATTTGTCAGACTTGGTCAGGCTGGGAAGATGAAACCTCATTGGAGATATGGAGAAGTCAATTATTTTACAAGGCAGAAATGTGCTCCTGTCATGGTATGTTACAGTATAGCCTTGGTTAGATGCAGAAGGGATTGATTGCTGTGGTACTGGAAGCAGTCAGCTCTAAACTCTGGTTGCTTGCTGTGGTTTAAGAGACCGCATGGAGAGCTAAAGCTTTCAGAATCAAATCTTGGGGCTGGGCAGGCAATTTTGATTGACTGATAATTTTATTTTTATTTAAATGATAAACAGAACAATGAAAAGAGTTTTAGGTGCCTTGCACATGGGAAAATATTCCTAAAAACTCAACCAAAGAACTCAACTCAACCAGGAAGCTGTGACTGGTAACTTTTCGACCACTCTCAGCCCAACTACTCCAAAACCTTTTTGCCAAAGGACGTTTTTATTCTGCAGCTTGCCTTAGAAGTCACTGGTTTTTTTAGGCCCTATCAACTCAAGTTATAGGAGGGAAGAACATTTTCCAGATCATGGAGCCTTAAAAACTGTTTGGTATACAACCAGAAGGATCCCACAGGAGCACTGAAGGAAAGGAAACTCATGAAAGAAGACAATCTTTTCATTGCTGGGCCATGGTGATCTCTTGCTCTAAGTGCTGCAGAGAAGCCAATGGGAAGACCTGAGATCCTGAGTTCACTGTGCCATGATCCATCCAATCCATGAGGGATTTTGCTCCAAGTTCAGCTTGTGAAGTACAGCTCAGTGTGGGAAAAACAAAGCCAATGACCCTGGTTTTCAAATAGGACAAGAAGGAGGTCCCAGGGAACTATGAACCAGTCAGCCTCAGATCAGTCCCTGGGAAGATGATGGAGCATTTCATTCCATAGGAGATCTCTGTCCACATGGATGACAAGAAGGTGTTCAGGAGTAGTCAGCATGGATTCACTAAAAGTAAATCGTGTTTTACCAACCTGATTGCCTTCTACAATGAAACAACCTGCACTCCAGCATGAGTTGTAAAATTTATTTACAGCATGGGCCGTAACATTTATTGAGCAGCTTTTGAATACAGATGAAGCCACAATTCCAGTTTTGACCCCAGCACTGCCAGTGAATCTGATACACAGGTGGGTTGAGGACACTGCTGAAAGTATAACACAGACATCCTAAGAATCTGGACTATCAGCTTTATGTCATAATGATAATCAAGTAGATTTTCTACTCTGAATGAATGGCTGCCCAAAATGCTGTATGACAGTCCCAACAGGTCCCAGGCAGGACCATAAAATCTGCTGCTGCTGACATATCTGTGTGAATGTACAGCTGCAAATTCCGGGCCAAACCCCCCACACAGGTAACTTAATTTAACAAATCAGCGTCAGTAAACAGAAGGCAAGAGATAAGTCCTGTCACCTACAGCTGTTGTTTGGAATGGTCACTGGCATCTCTCTTCCTATGAGATGGGATGGGATGGGCTGTGCTGCTGCACACGTCCAGGTCTCCAGCAAAGGGCTGGCCTGAGCTGTGATCCTCCCATAAGACCTAATCAGGCCTCGGCAGCTTTTTGAGGGCTGGAGAGCTGGTGGGGAAGAGATTCTAAGCTGGCCTCTGTGCTGCCTGGCTTGGCTGATGGTCCCCAGTGCAGTTCCAGGCCACAGATCTGTCTCATGTGAGCTTACCCAGAAGAGGAACACAGTGTCCAACATGATGGGAGCTGCAAGAGTTTCAGAAATTCACTGCCCTGGGGTTCTTCATTCTCCCCTTGGTGGCCAGTTCAGGTTACTAAATTCAGGTTCACTGCCAGCTATGTTGGTTTCTTGTCAATGGTTCTGGCCACCACCCCCTAAAAATCTCTTTCCTAATTCCTACTCCAACCACAGATATTCACAGCAGGGGAATAAATAACTGGACTGACCAGGAAAAAAAGATTGGGAAGTCAGCAGTGGAAATCCCCTTTTGGCAACTACTCCATCTGTGGTTAAAGGCTGAAGGAGAATTGTGCAAAGGGGACATCACTGTTGCCAACACTGGCCTCCACTGGACACTCTGCACTGGATCATATTTCAAGGACATCTGTAAACATCATCCTCTTTCCATCATGTCAGGTGCTTGACAGGACTAGAGAGGATTTACAACTAGGCAACATGGGAAGGACCAGCTGAGGAGATGGTCCTCTTCTCGTTCCAGGATGGCTTTCCAGCAGGTTAGCTGTCTTACAGCCCAAGCCTTCACAATCCCACATTTTCCTAATCTTTTACAGCACAAAATCACCTCCTGCAAGCATTTGTCTTTGCAATGGAACACAATGGAAACAGTTGCAAAAGCTGTTATGGATCTCAACAGCAATGAAAACGACTCCCTGTAGTATTTCCTCAGCAGAAAGAAGGAACAGGTGGGCCATAACTTCATCTGCCATGCCAGCTGTATCCTCGGAAGGACCTGACTTGGCTAAAAGTTTTGGATCTCAGCAGAAGCAGAAAATGCAGATGAGCACCCAGAATCCCAGGCACCAAAGTCACAATGACAAAGGGCTTTCAATTGTCTGACTGATCACTGGACATTTTTCCTTGCCACAGAGTTCTCGAGCTCGGCTCACAAAAAGCTGATCTGAAAGTAAACATCTGACTGCAGTGAGGGAGCAGCAGTGCTAAAAGCAGAGCAGCAGGCTTCAGGTGTTAGCAATCTGCTAATCTCTAATAGTCACCAGAGCATGGGCTGGAACTCCCAAGGTTTGCATTCTCTTTCTGCCTTTAGTGTTATGTGCTTTATAATCTGTGGCAAGTCACTTATTTGTCCATTTCTCAGTTTCCCTTTGTCTTCCCTAGAATGGGAAATTTTCCCAGCCAGGGACCTTTATCTCATTCAGGGCCTTTAGGTGCTACTGAAATAGAAAAATACAGCAATACTAAAGCTCTTTTGAGACCTTGTTCTTACTCCACTTGCAGGCAGTCACACCTCATCATAGCAGTGTGGACAAGGTTTGGATAATGTGACACATCTTACATACTTCCTTTTGAGCAGGGTGTTTAAGAGGCCCAGTATATTTATTTAATGAGATGCTAATTTACTGTACACATGCTTTATGGCTCTGGACAAAGGTGTCTTTTGCATTTCCTAACTTCTTAAATAAGGAAATCTTCCTCAGGGCTGGCTCAGCTCCAGCCCCTGGTAGGAGATGACCATGGACACAGGTGGCGAGATGAGCCATGGTGAGGGACAGCAGCTCCATCAGATCGCCCCTCTTGCGCACATCCCTGGCATTGGAGTCAGAATTAGTTTTTGCCAATCAGTGAACTGTAAGTAAAATGTACATCCCTGGAGAGAAGCACACAGCTGACACCAGTGGTGCTCCTGGTTTCTGCAAATGTGTACACTTATAGGGCCATGCTTATCTGCTGCCTCTGTGCCTCCAGTCTCCCAACAATATCGGGAGGCTTGGCTATGTGTCATTTGCCCTGTGTTGTCAACAGTTCCTGGGAATTCCTCTTTTGTTTGATGAAAACTTTTGAGGAAAGAGGAACAGTTTTATACCTGTTGGTCCCGAGAAGGCCTCAGGGGTTGCGATGGAGAGCAAAATCGCAACATGAATGTGCTGTTGAGCCACAGAACACTATGAAATTGGCCTGGGTCAGCATGTTTCACATTGCCATCCAGCTCTTCAAGCCAGCAGCTGATTTCTTGGCTCTGAAAAGCTCTAAGGTTATTCAGTATATAACTATCTCTTCAGATTTGTTTCTCTAACGACAAGTCAAAATATGGTTTCAATTTCATCAAAAAAAGTCCTGTTTATACAAGTGTTTGCAGTGGAGTTTTATGGTCTTTTCCCAGTTGGATCAGACCATTACACCACGCTCTGCCGAGCTTCGTGCTGTGTGTGCTGCCGCCAATGCTGATGGGGGTGAACGCACCTTACATTCAGCACATCGCTCTTCCTTTTTCTTCTTCATTATCACTGAGGGAAATAACTGAGGAGAAGCCAGGAAGACTCCTTAAGGCACGTTTCCAAGTCAGGACCTGGGATGTGGCCAGGTAGTTTTCAGTAACATGACAGGGCGCCAGTTTCCCACAAAGCATTTCAAGAACGCACCCTCCATCTTCACAGTCCAGTTTCATCGTAAATACTGAAGATTCACACACAAAGAACAAAGCAGGGAACACATGGCAAAGCAATCAAATATAAAATACTGGCATTCTTGAATTTCATTTTACCTCAGTGTTTTGGACTTTCTCCTTTAGAGAATTCACTTGGTCAGATGCACAGAGTTGTTGAGTTACTATCATGAGCAGACTCAGCCTGTGATCAACACATTGCTATCTGCCTCTTCTTTTTTTTTCCTCCATTTTTCCTTTTTTTTTCTTTCTTTTCCCACCAGTCACTAGGATGAGTTTTTATTTACCTACCAGCTTGTGAGATGGGAGTTTGCATTGGAGCTCATCAATTACTCCCTTCACTTCTCCAGTTCCCTTATCAGCAAACAAAAACAAATCAGTGGAGCTAAGCACAGTGAGAGAGCCACTGAATGTGCAAACACTATTTTTGCTCCCAGACTTGTGCACAGGGCAATAAAAACATCATTTCTGCAAATGAGAAACCTTTTCGTTTCACCAAAGCAGTCCCCATAACTGTAGCACTACTCTGGTGCCCAGGTAAATAGCTGCTGGCTGAAAATGCTCAGCTCCAGGAAAATCAAAGAACATATTTCAAATTGATATTGAAAATTTCATTACGAGCTGTTTATTTGATTAGGAAATAGTCTCCAAAAATAGACCAAAATTCCCTTCATAGTCTAGTCACAAATGGTAACTTGCCCATCTCTTCTCAGTGGAATGTCAACACAAACTGCACAGCAGACTGTAAAACTGTGCTCCAAAATTCAACAGGTTAGTTCCTTGGCACACATTCCAAGCCAAATGGTCCTTTAAATCCTTTCAGCATCCCCCTTATGAAAATAAGAGTATCAGTTTCTTAGTTGGCTGGCCAAAGAGAAACAATATGTTTTCAAATTGCATTGAAGAGCTTATGATTATTTTTAGCTTTCCCACTATAAGACGTAAAATAATTTCTTTCATTTTTTTCTCCTGATTTTTTCTTTATAATAATTTATTAAAATTTTATTAACCAATTTTATTGTTTAGGGGCCAATAACAATTTTTAAAGGTAAAAGTCTGTATTTTAGACTATGTTACTAAGAAATTCTAATATTTTTCACATTTTTCTTTCTTAAAATGTTGTTAATATATAAATTTGTACCGTTTTTGCCATCACAAGTACATATTTTTTCAGTGGAAATTGGTTTGCCTGAGATGATATACATTGCTCAGTATCCATTACATGGAGGAAGCAGAGAGAGTATTTTGAGCACTTAAATGGTTCGTATAAAAAATACTGTTTCATTTAAAGTTTTTCTAACAGTATATTTTCTGTTCCTCTAATACATTTCAGGAATCAGTTCAGTGCAGCCATCAAAGTTGAATTTAAGCATGACTTAAGCATGATTCTATTCAAAAATCCAATCCATTGCTGTGTCTAAATAAACAGTAAGCTCAGCAGCACAGCTTTGGTGTACACGTTTCTCTGAGCCATAGCTCTCACTAAAATATATTATTCCCTATATAAATGGCAACAGTTAGAATTTTTTAACCTCAGTTAAAATGCAAAAACAAAGCAGGAATCCCTTTTCCAGTCCTTACCCTGTTAGATTTATGATCAAAAATATAATGTGTCTCTCAACAGGGGGAGGTCACAATATGGTTTGAGCTAATATTGGAGCCTGTGAAAAAATGTATTGTTGTTTGGTTAACCAGTGTCAGACAATTAGGCAATGCTCAAAAATCAATTAGTTATACACTATAGCCAAAATGACATGTTTTCCTAACTGTGGCATATTTTATTTCCTCTTGAAGCCCTGATAATCATTCTAACTCAGGTATTTTTAAGTCCTACATTACTCGAAAATGATGATTTCTTAGGCAAAGAAGTTTTTCAAATCTGGAAATTATAGAGTTCTTAAAACATCCAGAACAGCTTTAGAACAATTACTTTTGTCTGTCCTGGTGTGCATTTTCAAAAGCTTTTAGGTCAGTTTGTCTTTCTTTTTCGTCTTTTTTTTTTTTCCTTCTTCTTCTTTTTAATTTAACTAAGATGCAGCTGTGAAAACTGGGCTCTTCTTTTGAACTCCTGTATTTACATTTGCTTCTGGCAGCCCTGAGGAAATGTGATTGTTTTAAAGCTTGCTGCAGAGTTTAAAAGGTTTTAATATGGGAGGCCAAAAGTAACACGTTACACAGTTCAGTGGATTTAGAGGTCCACGCTGCCTCAACCTTTGTCTGTGGTGATCAGGAGATGGTGGGGTGTGACTGCAGCATAGGTATGCTGCCGATTTCTAGTGGTTAAGGCAACTAATAAAAAGATTAAGGAGTGGAATGGTCCTGAGCTTGACCAGACTTTCCCCAAGGTCAGGACCATTTGTGCACAAGGCAATGCATTTGATCTGTCTTAAAGGAAAACATACAAGGTTTTGGTAGATATTGCCTCTACATAATTAGCTTACATTTGAAGATAGATGGAAACCAAGACTGTTTGGTTCAAGATGTACCAGCTAACACCCTGGCCAGTGTGATGCACAGAATGGGATTCCTGACACAGCTAATCCTCACTGCAGAGGTGCCATTGCCACAAAGCAAGCTGGACTCACTTGTGGCATAAAAACCAGCAGCCACTGGCCCCAGGTAAGTGTGTGTCACCCCAAGAGCAGGGATTGCCAACCAGCCAGCCCCTTTCCTTTGGGGACTGGAGAGCCCCTGTGGGGTTTTGTGTGCGTCACGCATGGAGGTGGAGCTAAAAGTCAAACCTTAAACCTCAGAGTAAAAACTAGTCTCACTCATCATCTCAATCCTAATCAAACAAAGGTTTAAATTGAGTTTTAATCTGCTAGTTAATGTGAATTAGCATCAGTTCATTTAAACACTATCACCATATGAAAATGAAAAGAACTAAAGGCCTTAGGTTTGCTTCACAGAAATACTTAGGCATACCTCTTTATATACATGTATAAGTAGTCCTGCTAAAATCAGTTGGACTACTCATCCAGCAGGAATGTTCCTTTGGTACCCAGTTGGATCAATATATCAGCATATCTGATATATGTGATATATGATATATGTGATATATCAGATATGTGGCTCATGTGTGGGTGATATATGGCTGGTGACAGGTTATGTGTTTCAGCCAACACAGATGGTGTTATGGGCAAACTCCTATTGCATTTTGATCACCGAAGCTTTGATCCTGCTTCAACTGCATCTGGAAATCAACATTACTTGGCTTCACGTGTGTGAGGGCAGGGGCTGCTCTGCAGTGAGGTGGTGGGAAACATTGCTGCAGAATCTACAGTTGCTGCCTCCAGAAGAAGCCTCTGGGACCAATTTTCAAAAAGCTCTAGGCTGGTAATACAAGCAAAGAAGGGCAAGAAAATGTTAATAACATCTCTTCTGTAACATTCAATTAATTAAATGATTGTCTGTATCCAGACCAGATTTCTCAACTGTTTTGCTGTATTTCTAGTAGGAAGAGATTACGTGCTGAGCTCTCTTTCACCTTTTTTCTTTAACCTGGGGGTACAAGCAAAACCTGATGGCCAAACCAAAATGAACTATTGTGTTGCAGCCTGTGCAAGGGACTACTATGAATACTCTGGCTTTTGTTGTTCTACTTACGAGTGGTCCCAAAAGCATGGGAATTCATGTGGAGGAGCTTTGTCCTAATTAATTCCAACATTATGTCCTCAGGTTCTACTCCATGAGCTCGTGAGAAAGTGGTAAGAACCATATTACCAACTAGGGTAAGACAACTGTCACTTAAATACAGTTTTTTCTATATATTGATGTAAATCAACCATATCCAGTGAGGACTCCCCACCATTTTCATCAGCATGACTTCAGAAGTTGTGTAAATTACACAGAGAAGTTACTCTGGTGAAATATCCATGCAATAGTTCTGCTTTTACTTAGGGTTCAAAGTGCTTCTTTGCCTAAATTTTGACGCTGGGAGTGGGAAAATTGCCCAAGTATGTCAGGACCCATTTTAAGTGTCCTCAGTACAGCATGTGCCTGGCTCGGCTGGCCTGAGTGTCACTGAAGAGGAATGTGTGTGGGCCATGGACTGCTTTCATCAGCAATATTTGCTGATCACTGCAGTGCTTACAGTGGCAGGAGATCACAGCCCTGTTGCTTTTGGGGATATGTCAAGGAGAATTTGGGAGGTAACTGTCCAGAACGACATGCTCTGGTGTGTGGAAGGTCAGGGGAGGAAGCTGAGTTACTCCCAGCCCTCTTTAGAAAAAGGAAGATCAGATTTTCATAATAAAATACAGTTTTTGTCCCAGGTGGGGAGGGAGGTGTGAGAAGCCAAAGTCCTCTTTCTGAGGTGGAGTATGCTGCTGAGACGGTTATGCCAAAGAGTAGAGTATCATCCTGGCACCATGAGATCTTGGTCTGGCAGGACTCAGACTGCATCATTTCAGAGGTTGAAATATTATTTCTTTTTCCAGTGATGGTGAAGGGCTGAGAAAAAGCTTTGTAACATTCAACAGGAAATGGAAGGAGCAATATCACGCATGAACTATGGTAGAACTGAGCCCACAATGAGTGTTAGTGCTTGAGAACTTGAGAATATGAAACAGAAATATGAGGTTTTTCAAAATGTTTGCTCTTCAGAGACCTTTATATATTTAAAATTTCTTAAATCTGAAAGGAAATGACAGTAAACAGATGGGAGAGCACCCCCACATCACAGCTCTGCTGTATCCCACTCTCCCCATAAGGAGAGCTGTAATCCGGCAGCAGTGATGAGGTGCACTACAGCTCACACCTGGGAAAGAGAAGTTCTGGCTCAGACAGCCGCCTGGAGATCTGCATTTTCCTCACAAAGGGTGGCTGTGCAGAGGTCATTGATATCCCAATCCTCCCCCAGAAGTGGGGTTACCAAACCTTTGCCTTCTGGCCAGTGTGCAAGGGGCCTGTTTGATCTCTTGTTTGTACATGATTTCCACTCATCCCCTTCCAGAGAAACTCGCTGTCCTGTTGAAGAAAGCCCTCCCTCCTGAGACACAGCTCAGACCCTTGGTGGGTGATCCTCTGCACACGTGTTTCTAGAGAGCAAGTCTGCCAAAGAGAAGTGCACGTCCCTTCCCACTCTGTGCTGCGTTGGGGTTTTGACAGCTGCGCTGCAAGTTCCTGTCACGGGCAGGGAGGAGGGATTGACAGAGGACAGAAGTCCCCATCTCTTCCCTTTAAAATATGCAAAGCAGTCACCTTAAACTAGACATGAGTCAGAGATGGATGCTTAAGATTCCAATTTTGGCTGTCCGCTGGACCTTTAGCTCAGGCTTGTTTGATAGCAAGGCTTGACCTGGAGTCAGGACACCCAGGGAGTGTTCAGCCCAGCCCTGGCCAAACTTCACTGTCTCTGGGTCAGTGGCTGGGAAATGACTTGTGGGTCTCTTCCAAATCACTCATCGTTTTTCATCACCTCCCTACTGGTTCTTGATATTCCCTTCCCTCCCTACAGCAAAGGATCTCTTGAGTCCTCAAGAGGACATTCAGAGACTCTGGGATATTATACATTGTCAATTTCCTCTTATATCTCTTAATTTCTCCTTTTCTCCTCATCAGCCTTTAATGTTTTATCCACCACTTATTTTCAGTTTTGGGAGATATATTTTCACCAGCTGATCTGGGAGATAACAGAGAAACAAGACTTTCTTGATTTTCTGCCTTAACTGTCAGTTACTTAATTCTTTCTACTGATCCTAACTTGACACTGAGACAGAACTCCAAATAATTTACTTTCCTCCTGCAGTGTCTCTCCTCCAGGCACCCAAAGATGCTCTTATGACTCCACAGATCATCCTTTCTCCCTTGCATTTTGGCCAAAGCAGAACACACATTTCTTTTGATATAACCCCACATAAATCAGTCTTTCTAGCCACTCCATCATTTTGCTGTGCTTCTCTGAATTCCTTCCAATTTGTTCTCACTACTGTTACTGAGCTGTCCAGAACTGAATGCAATATTAATATTCCACACACTGTATATAGTGCCTGTCAGGCAAAGATTAGGAGTTTTATGAAGATTGATTATTTAAATCTTCCCATACCACCAGTGATCATGAAGTCACTGAGCATTATTACCCCAAACCTGAAAAATTCCATTCATCCACTTATCAAGGTCAATTCACATTTCTGATGGTTGAGTGAAATGTTAGCTTTTCTTATCCTCACTGCAGTGAGGGGTAAGCCAGTAGACTTTGGCATCCAGCCACAAAAAACCTCATATCGTAACAACATTATGGTATTTGCAGGCTGCAGCTGCCAGCCCCAGGTTCAGGGAGTGCTCTGCCTGTTCACTGCATGGGGGAATTCAGTGTTTCAGGTTGAGGAGTCCACCTCAAACCAACCTGGGAGAAGAGGGGCTCAGTGAGCAGATAAACAATGCTGATGGGAAAGATGGGTTTCATATCCAATAGACTGGAATTTATGCCCGCTCTTTACTCCCCAAAACAGAAATGGGACTTGGGGAACAGGGCATTTCACGCAGCCTTTCTGAGGTCAGCAATCATTTCTTTGTCTGCATCAAACAGCTTAAGACAGCTCCTCTGCCTTTCCAGGCTGGTGCTCAAGTTTAAGGAGCTGCAGTATTTCAGTTTCCAGATTTTTGATTTACATTGAGTAAGGTACTTTGTAAGGAAGGCTGCAACAAATGCATTTCAAAATCGGATGTTAAAACCTGTGTCTGATTGTATCAAGATCAGCATTTCATGGTGGAACATGCTGCATTATGCAGATGAACAGTTTTTCATAGCTCCTGCAAACAGGTAGAAAAGAGAGTTAGGCTTCAGATTTTGGTTATATGAAACCTTGAAACATGCTGGAAGCAAAGAACCTACACGTGTGGTGTATGTTGCAAAGATTTCAAGGAGCCATAGTTATGTTATCTCCTTTTTCCAAATGCCTTCCGAATACTAGGTTTCTGAGGGATATATTCCTTGGTCATGGCCTCAGGAGGGGCTCCCATGAAGGACTAGCCAGCCTTTTGCCCAGCAACGTAGGAGTGTATCATGCTCTTGGTCACAGAAAAGGCTGGATATATGTTCCATTCCATACACCCTTGCCTTCTGCATGAGATGCAGCAGAGATGGAATGAAAACTGGCCGCGTTCTGTTTTCACAAAAGTAAATTGCCAAAAAATAACCAAACACTTTTGCATGGAGAATTTTAACAAAAACATGTGTTTCTCCAGTTCTGCAGAAAGTGGAGTTTATATTTTAATGAAAAAACCCTGTCCTACCTGTAGGCTTGCTCACATAAAACCCTGATTCCATCACACACTCCGCATAGTTCCCCAGACATTTCCAGTAAGGGGTCAGCAGTATCTAAAGTTTATTTGTTTCCTTGTCATTGGCAGATGAATGAGACTTTTCAGACTATGCTTGGGAGCCTTTCCTGCTGTTCTCTGCCCATAGACTTAGGCACTCTCCCAAACTGCCAGATAACTCTTGCCATACAGTCTGATGAATTGGTGAATCCCACTGTGGGATCAGTCAGATGTATTTAAGTCTGACCCAGTACTTGAGCTTATCAGACGCTGTACTGTAGAAGGGGGAATGACCAGAAAAAAATGTAGATGATTTTCTGGAAATTAACAGAAAAAATTTAGGTTTGCTATGGCAATGCAAGCAAAAAGCAGCTTAACCATTTCCTGGTTTTCCTCAGCACCTTTGTAGGTGATGGATGAAATAATGAAAGACTGAGGAGAGTGAAGTCATTTCCTTCACTGCTGATGTCCACTTGCAGATACTCAAGACAGCAACTTGTAATACTTAAAAGTTTGTATTTGAATGTGGAGCCACTGCTCACTGTGGCAGGAGGCTGTAAATTAAGATGGTGGCTCGGGAGTGTCTGCTCTGAGATTCTGGTGGTGCTGGAGGATGTTTGCTGCACGGGGGGAACAGAACTGCTCTGAAGCAAGTCCAAGTTCAAAATCAAGTCTGTTCTGAAGGAAGTAATAAGTGATAAGTATGAGATATAAGACTTAAATTATGGGTTGCTAACAACTCTCAAAGGTTTCTAGATTTAGTTCCTGGAGCTATCCTGGGCCAGATTTTCATGCCAACAAGTTTCCTGAGGAAAATATATCTGTTCTACACACACTGATGAGAGAGCACTGCAGAATTTCCATGGAAAACCAATCCATACAGAGTGCTTTCCAAAAGTTTTTAAAGCTAATGGAAAGAGGCCAGTGGTTTAATTGTGCATAGTACATCACCCCTCTCTGAAATGTAGCCTGCTATGATCATGAAAAGGACTAAATAAAATTCTCCTAAACTTGTGCTTCTTAATGTGGAGCAGGAAATTCCCAGTTAACCTCTGATCTACTTCCAACTGCTCTTAATCACAATTCTATCACTAATTTGCTGATTTAATGACTTCTTCAGAACATCTTTTAGAAAGTTGTTATGCATATTGGAAGGTAACATTGGCTTTGTGCAGCCTGTGTAGGCTTTTTTAGATGTGAAGAGTGATGCCAACTTAGTTCAGATTCACAAATTGCAGAAAGAGAAATTGCTGATAGAACTTCTTCATCATTAGATTTCAAGAGAGATATCAACACTAATTTGACTTTTCCTGCACAGTTCTCATGGTATGAGGGCTAAGTAACTTTTTCCCAAAGGAAAAAGTTTTGAAGAATACTTGAGGGAAAGTTTGGGCCTTCATTTTTAACCAAATTGTCCCACAATTACACCAGTGGCAGTAGTCTATTCTTGTGTGTGATTGTGGCATTTTTAGAGGATTTAATGTGTACAGTATCTGTACCAGCTAAAGATTTTGGCATTTTCACACAGCTCCTGCCAAAATGCAGCTGCCTGCATGTGATATCTTGCAGGCAAAACAGCATTTACACGCGTTGGCCTTTAAGTATAAACTGGGATATTAAAGAACCATAGTGGCTAGAAAATGTAACAACATCAGTGTGAAGAGATCTGCCTTCAGGATATTATTTCTGTACACAGAGAATTAGTGTGTGGAGCATTGTGCAATCCGTGACTGAGAAACTCTCACCTCACTGGTTAGTTTTTGATGTTTCAATGAGGCATGAAGACAGCAAATCCCTAGGTGGTTGGCAGGAGACATTGATTCATTTCACGGGTCTCAAGAGGGCAAAGACCAAACTTAATAACCTGAGAAGTGAACGTTTTGAGAAGTCTGATATGGAGGCAGGCCTCCTATTTGAGCTCCTGACGCTTACTCAGCTGAAAGTTGTTCTCTTTGTGGAAATTTCTGAGAAGGCCAAAAATAACAGCATTCTGTTCCCCTTTGGAATTCCCTACCCCCGTCCTTCCCATTCAGGAGTTCAGGATGCTAAATGGAGGGCCCAGCCTCTGCTCCTTCCATTTCCAACCTTGACTCTGTGCAAGGATGTCGGTGGAGGCGGATCCCAAGGACAGCATGGAGACAGTCTGTGTTTGATCCTGGGAAAGGGAGGCTCCATTAACCATGTGCCAGTGTGCCCCACTCCGTGTTTAGCTCCTGGTCCTGGCTCTCCCCTCCCCGTGGCCAGTGGTACACAACTTTTGGGACACTGAGGACTACTGCTCCCATCAGGTCATCCTCCTGTTTCCAGGGAAAGAAGTTGACAGAAACTAGGAGCATTTTTACAGCAATCTTCAATGAAGTAACTTGAAGTTTCAGTGGGAAATAGCAGTTATTTATCAAAAAGGACTGCAAGTTTCTTACAAGCAGGAGTAGGGTGTTTCAGATTTCTAGCTCACCAGGAGGAATCAGAAAGAAAGAAAACCGTGGAAAGCAGATATTCTGAAGAAATCTTTAATTAATCAGAGATTTCTCCTCAAATTCCACCCAAGCTTCTCAGCCCTCAGGTTTGTGTAGACAAAGTACTTCAGAAGGACCAGAGAAAGATGGTAGGAAAACCACTAAAACCCGAGAAATCAGATGGAATATGGGCCATGTGAATCTGAGCTGTAACAGCTTAAGACAAGACTGTCAAAGTGAGCAGAGATTTTCTGCTTGCAAAACTCTTAAAGGTAGCCCTAAAAGTCAGGAAATGGTCATTCTTTGATGTCTAAACTTTCCTTTAATTCTCACACTTTTTTTTTTTAATGACTTTAGCTTGTATTTGTCAAACTGAACCACCTTATTTTGGTTTGATACGCACTGCTGTGGTGCAGAAAGGAATGTGGCAGATGTGTAGAAAATTACCCACACTATGAGAGGAACAAAAAGCATATGAACAGAGGCTTTGGAAGGTGTTTAAAGCTATGCTTATGGTGATTCAATGCGATTTAGGGCAGTGAAGTGACTGACATTAAAGGGTACAGAAAAATACAGTGTCCTTCCCATGGGAAAAATGTAATTTCATCACTAAGTGCAAACAAACAGCTGGGACAAGCAGTTGAAATAAAATTTAACTGAGTTTATTTTTTAAAGAAAATCATGGGTTTAGAAACGCTGAAAAGCTCCCTCCAGTTTTTGGTCTGACCTTATTCTTGGCATATCCTTTTCCCACAAGGGTCTGTGGTGCCCCATGGTTCATCAGGTCCCATGGCCACCCCTCGCCACCCCTCGTCCACGGGTCAGGCCACCAGGAGGCTGCAGGGCAGGATTGCACAGCCAGCCCTGCAAGGAGCCTGTGGCACAGGGCACACGCCAGCCCTCGTGTCAGCTCTGCACAAAATCCTGCGGGGCTGCTGCTCCTTGTTGAGTGACTTCTGTGGAAAATTCCACTGGAAATGATCCATTCAAATGGAAAATGTTTATAGTATTGAAACAGACCCATTTTTGATAAGAGAAAGTGTGGGGGTGGAGGGATGCTCTGCTCAAAATACTTCAACTAACTCTGCTTAACAGAATAACTACTCATGTCTTGGTCTAAAAACAATGGATTTACTGTATTTGTTGTTAAACAGAGTTCCAGGGAAAAATACCCACTAATGAAGCAGGAACAAAACTCAGCTTGCTTTTATTTTTCATCCAAAAATAACAAGTAACCATAAGTTTTAAAACAATGAGCTATACTGCTGGAAAGCCCCAATTTTTCATTGTTTTGTTTCAAAGTTGTATGTTGCCAGAGAGTAAAATGACCTGCATCAGAAGAACTCAACATAGCTCCTTACATGCTTCAAGGTGATCAAAGTGTTTCAGGTTAATCCACATTAATTCTTTCAGTATGTCTTGCTTTTCTGAAAAATGAAGAAAAGTTTTTTGGCAAAGCCATGTTGATATAGCTCTAATGATTGCAATTTATTGCAATTTGTAATGTACTAAAGAAAACAGAGCTTATCGATTTTATGAGACTTCACACTCTGTGGAATGAAATATCTGATGTCACACCTGGAAAAAGGATTCCCAAATCTCTTGGATAATTCAGAAAATCTTACATTTCTGCATACATTTCCTGCAAGGCAGGCTGGCAATTGTGCACACTCCATTAGAAAAGCTGATCAGAGAACACACAGCTCAGCAGTGGCATATTAACTTCTCCTGTAAGACCAAAATGAGTTCTGCTATTCCTGATCACATCAGGCCACAGTATGTGGGTTGTTCATGCTCACCCAGTGACTGACTGAGCAAATGATGTGAAATGATCCATTCCTGCAGCTCTGACCTCATGGTACTGAGAGGGGCCCAGAAGGAGATGGAGTTCACTGAGACGTCTTTTCAAAGTTTATTTCAGATTTGGTGGAGCATGAGTTCTTCTGTTTAGGATTTTATTATCTAATCTGTTCTCTAACATGTTGCATTATAAACAAACACTCATCGTCTGTTTCCAGACACAGAAATGTCCTCTATTCCCTCCACCTTTGTACAACGCATTCCAGCCACAAACATTGTTTTTGCACTATCCCTGACGTCCTGTTTAGAATGAAGAATGACTCTCTGTTTGGCCTGGGTATGGTTATTTACAAGTGTTTGTAAAATGTCTAGGATAAAAAAGGCCAAAGGGACTGAAAGAGGGAAAGGACCATTAGCAATTGTTTGTTTTATTAAAACTAAAAGTTCATTCTGGTGCTGTTTAAAAAAAATAAACCCCTGTATTTTATTGCATGTGCTTGAGCCCAGCACAGACAATTTTGGCCAGGGGGCTGCAGTGAAAGGTGGGATTTTTTCCACTGATATCGTGCAGGGCACAATTGAATGAGTAATGCTTACAAAATTCATCACAGCTCAGCAATACACGGACTGGCATTAACCTGTCATGTTTCATTTGTGTTTCTTTCAGTGAAGGCTGTAAATGATGAAGCTCATGCATGTGCCAGCCCCAGCTGGTCCTGTGCCAGGTTTGGATCTGGACAGCAAGGCTTGGGCAGCAGAGCCAGGCTGAAAACCCACGTCCTCCTTCCCTCACTGCTACCCCATTAACATCCTGAGCAACGTCCCCTCTTGAAATACGCCACCTTTCAAATCTTTGTGGCTTTTCACACAAATGTGCACTTGCTTTTCACTTTAAAAGGTGGTCTGAAAATAAACATGACTTCTAGGTCCTCTTAATCAAGAAGTCCAGAGCCTTTATTTACTTACCCAATTTTGGGATCAGACCAGTTATGAAATTCTCTTTTTTTTCTGTGACTTTAGGGACCTCCAGCCTTTCTTCTGCTGAGGTGTCCCTGTTTGCTGTCCAGTAATGCTCTTTGTTCAGACATTTCCCTGTCTTCTGAGTCTTTCTTTCTAGGAAACAGTAGATATATTTATTCATGTTTTTTTCCCATCTTCACTCTTTTTTACTCTTTGGGTGGAGGAGAAGAGAGGGTAGAGAGCAAAAGTGTGGGGAAGGAGGAAAAGTGAAACTCTGCCTGCCCTAAACTTTTGCTCCAGATAAAGCTCAGGTTCCAGATACGGGGCCAGAAGCACATATGTCTCGGTCAAAAATTAGCGCTAACCTGGTTTTCCAACATACAGTTTCTCTCCTCAGTTTCCATCTGGAAAATTTAACTTTCCTAACATTTGATATCTTCAGAAAGCTTCTGGTTTTGATAAGGCTGTGGTTTCTGTCAGGAAAATTTTTCAATTTCGCACTTTTGATCAGATCCAGCATTGCACATACTCCACTCTGCTCCTGTGCCTGAGATAACTTACATAAAAACACTCAACACATCTCAGAGTCTTTTGTAGTTTTCAGTTAATTGAAAGGTTAATTATTTTATTCTCTCTTTTTTTTTTTTTTTTTTTTTTCCCTGACAGAAGGAGGATACCAGAACACAGTGACCCTTCCTTTGTTTTTGTTAGTTTTTTTTTTTTTTCCCTGGGTGCTGGTATCTTCTAATGAGTCAAGAAAATATTTCTGTTCATGGTACAGTCTTGCACAGTCACTCTCAGTCTTATCATCTTGCTGCCCCATCCCACTGTTGCCTAAAAATATGTGTGTGTGTGGTATTTCTGCTTCATTAATTCCTATTATTGCTTTGAGGCAGAGGGTCCATGATCAAAGTCAGCAAATGGGATTTAATGAGTAAAAACCAGAACTAATGTTACTGCAGAAAGCTGTATCAGTTCTTTAAGAAGGACAAGTTATGAGATTTACTGAGCCATACCTGTTATAAACCTGCTGCAGTCTGGCCATGGAGATTGCTGGTAGGCTTCCAGGTATTATATAGGCCAAATGCACGTAATTTGCAAGACAATACAAAAAAGCCAAGAGTTTTGTGTGTGTGGTCTGATTGAGGAGCACTGTTTTTTCATTATTTAATTTGGAGAGAGGAAAGCTTATTATGGGTCAGTTTATTTTATTTTATAATTTACTACTCAGTAAAGAAAAGAAATGCCTTCAGGGCCCCAATTTGCATGTAGCAGCATCACTTGGAGACTGCAATGTGCAGGACACAGGAGCAAAAACTTTCCACTCTGGCAATAAGAAGTTCCCATCAGAGAGGAGCACCTGCACTGGCTGCCAATGGCCACCCCAGGAGGTGTGCATGGACTTGGTTTTAGTTTTTCACTATGTGCTGTTCAGAGAGTCTTAGTTTACACTCATTATATTGCATGTTGAATCAACAAACTACACCTGATAAGCAAGAAGAAGATTGATAATATTGACATATTGTTTGGGACAAATCCACTGACTTCCTGCAATCCTGTGGTCTGTGTAGAACATGTGTCTGCTGTGGTGGGCAACAACTGTCTTTAGTCAAAAAAAAAAAAAAAAAAAGAAAAAAGAAAAAAAGAAAAAAAGAAGAAGAAGACAAAAAAGAAAATTTGAATTGTTCATCACCTGCTTAGAAGTTTCCACAGACACACGTGAGAACATGGGCCACATGAGCGATGAACAATGACCTTTCCCTTGTCTGGAGCTGATGTGCAGAGGACATTAGTCCTGGTTTTTTTGCTGCATGTCAATGAACTGTGATTTCAGTGAATCAACATTTTGCACCTGGTGCTCTAAACTCTTTTATGAATATTTTGTTTCCAAAATTGCTCTTGGAGGTTTTGTGGTATCACTTCCTTATTGCACCACAGCCGCAGTGTGAATGTGCTGTGAGGACAGAAAGAACCAGGAGTAAAGGATGAGGGAGGCAGAGGAAATATCAGTTGGGTTTTTGGAGTTCCTGAAGGATCACAGTGTCCCCAGGAGAGCTGCAGCCAGTTTGGTCACTCTGTGTGAGGCAGCCACAGCCGGTCCTGTCCCTTGGGTCTGCCCAAGGCAACAGCAGCCAGAGACACCAAGCCACAGCTGGCAGTAAGGCTGGGGTGGGAATTCTTCAAATGTAAGCAAGCAGGGCTGTTCCAAGGCTGACAAACTATGTCTGTTTGACTCAGAAACAAGAGAAACCGCAAACCTTTATAGACATTCTGTACAAACACTTGTAGACACTTGAATAGTACATGGCACCCTGGTGTTAGCTCAGACACCACTCACAATAAGAGTTACTCAACACGGGCAGAAAATTATTCTTGCTTCTGCAGCAGAAAGATTTACTCAAACCTAGCATGCAGCAAAATTCTGGTGCTCACAGTGAGGACCTTTTGGTGGCTGACTTTCCCAGTAGACACAGAGCGCTGGGAGGGGCACAGTGGCTTAGCACCATGATGAGCAGGCAGGGAGTGGGCAAAGGACCTGCCTGAGACAGCTCTGCCTTCAGACCCCGCATGTGAACCCTGCTGCTGGTTTCACTGCTCCACATGGTGCTGCAGGCTCAGGCCAGTGAGTGCGTGCTGCTTTCATGCCACGCTTTCAGGGCTTAAAACCTGAAGGTAAAAAAACCTTTCATAGGGAAGATGCAGATGGTGTAGGAGGGCTTCCTGTCCATGGGGGGCCACTTCCTCTGGAATGCCTCATTTTTATGGGTTTTTGGGCTCGTGGACTCATGCACTTACAAAGGGAAAGGGAATGTAAGTGATCTTTGCAAAGGGCTGCAGTGACTACCTATGGTCTGGTAAAACCTGTCTTTGCAGGGCCCATAGGGTTCTGGGTATGGCTGGGGCTTCATCTGCAGCCTCAGGAGTGCTGCTGGAAGGCAGTGGGGCTGCTGAGGGCAGGAAAGTGAAGGAGCAGGGAGAGTGAAGCGTTGTCAGCTGGAATCTGGCCACAGGGCTACGCTGAGCATTTCTGCACTGGCAGAAATTGCCATGGTATTTTAATAACTGCAGGTGATTTAATGGCCCATCTGGAAGACAGCAGCGCTAGTGCAGCTGGGTTTGTGCCACACACATCACTGCTTACAGTTTTGTAGTGAGGCAATTTTCTTTTAGAAACCAAGGGGAAGCTATTTTGTGCCTCCTTTCGTACCAGCATGTTCACATGTGTTGTCGGATCTGTCCTTTCGTGTTCCCTGGCTACAGATGTACGGTGCCTCCACTGCACGGTGTTCTTCACTTTTAACAGTGGACCAGGGCAGATGTAGAGAGAAAGCAAATTGGGTACACTTGCAGGACATGGTCTAATCCTTCTCTGCCCTTCTGTTTCTCATTCAGCTCAGATGGAACCAGAGGCATTGACTTCCAGTCAGCAAAACATCTGTTCTGCTCAGCTTTCTGTGAACAGTAGCAGAGAAAAAGTGCTGTTCCCACTCTTCACTAGGCCTTTGCTTGGACATCTTCAAAATGTTCTGCCCTGAAGCCCAAAGCTCACTGCCCAATGCCTCTTGGTGAATGTGGTTTTTCTGATTTATTTCAAAACTCTTCCACTTCAGGCTGGTACAGACTGTACTGAACAATTCAGTTTCAAAATGCTGCCCTTGCAACTGTTATGCAGTTGTTTTCTAGTCCTTTCCTCTAATTCTTCTTGCCTTTTGATAGGGACTATCAAGAGACTCAGGAAACAATAAATAGAAATTTTGTTTAAGTTTATCTTAGGAGAATATGGGATGTTGGAACTTTGCTGATTATCTTGGCTAGCCTTGGACATTTCCTTTGGCATGTCTATAATTGCTTTAAGAAACATGTTCATGTTGAGCCAATTTCTAATACTGTAGATTAAACTACTTGATTTCAGATATATGGCCAATTCTGCCCCCTGCCTTACTGGGATTGCCCCAGCATAATCAAACCATAATTTATTCCATGGGTCTCAGGTATGTGATTTCTTCATTGTAATTCACTTATTGCTTTCAGGGTGTTTGTGACTTGAATGAAACTTTAAATTTCTGGGAGAGGTAGTTAATAGGAGGGAGAGGGAGAACAGCAAACTATGTAATATATCTAGCAAATATGTGACATCTAATTTAAAAATCTGTTGTTTTCTTTCAACAAAAGGGGAAGAAAGCAATGCAGCCATATTGCGTTTTTCCCCAGGATACTGGCACAAGTCCTGGATCCGCTGACATTTAGAGAGAGATGTAATTAATTAACTTCAAATACCAGATTAGCTCATGGATTCAATATATCTCCATTCTTATGTGGACATAAAAAAGCCTTTGATTAATGATCACAACCTTTCTCAGGAATTTGAGGGCTTTTACTTACTAGTGAGCTTTTTCTGGGGTTCTATATCATCAGTGCACAAAGTGGTTTCAAAGTCAGTGCCTGGTATTCATTACTCGGACTGCAAATGAAGCCTACAGGCTGCAACCTTGGCCCTGTTCAGTCACTTGCAGTTTAATCACTGACTTCAGTGGCACCCAGATTTCATTCTGATGCTTCTCTTGACAAACCTTTTTAACAAACAAAACAGAAAAACCTACACGACCAAAGGCTATCGCCTGCTTGAAGAGCCAGTGAAGTTTGGCACAAGACAGTGTCTAGTCTTAAACATCAATCCAAGCCCAGAGCTTAAGGAAAGGAGCAGGTGAGGCCAACCACCGAGGGCAGATGTGGCTGCAGGAGATTGTCACCATGCATAAGCTATCACTGCCACTCCCCAGACTTCAGGCAGTCGGTCATGGCCCTTCTCTGTCTTTCAAATAATGCTTATTTCAGGATGCTCCTAGAGTTTCAGATTCACCCATGGATCCTCTGCTCTTCAGAGAGTGGGACAGGTCTGGAGTTCATTTACATTGCTATAAATCCAGTACTTGTACAGCCAAATAAACCACAAATACAGTTCAGTTCTTCCAAATCATACCTCCAAGGTGAGGGACATGTTCTAGCCCTAAGACCAGAAACGCAGCTACTCCATCTATTAACAGGCATGGCAAAGCACAGCCTCGTCCAGCACAGTGATGTTTCTCATGGTGTTTCCACTGATTAAACATAATGAATTTCCATTGCTACCAGGTGAGTCCAGATGGGCTCTTCCACACTGGTGGAAACGAGACAGGGAGCAGTGCACATGGTATCTTACATGTTGATGTTGGTAAAGACATTTTAAATGAACCCTGTGGTCCTGATTCCCTACCCACTTCTCAAGGCATAAATTGTGAGAGATCCTTTAGAAGCAACAGTGTTTCTTTAGAACAGAAAAGGGATGTCCCTGCTTAGATTTCTCTTTAAATATTGTGTCAGGCTTCCAGTAAAATATACATTTTTGTGTATGTTAGTACAGAGAATGGACACTTCCTTAGGAAGCCCTTTATTTGGCTAATTTTATCTCTGAAATAATAAATTCCTTATGTGAAAAACTATAGAGTGATCCACTGTCAAGCATGTGGAACAGGTTCCCCTTCTGGGTCCAAATGAAATAGCCTAATAGGCTGTTACAGACAGACCTATGAAAGTATGTGGATTTTTCACTCCAGGCTGCAGAACTTGGGAGGACAATGACTCAGTCCCAATAATACTTTGCAAAATGAGGACTATTGCATAATTCCAGGCCGAAGTTTTCTTGTACTGACGCTGTTTTTCAGCTTTGTAATTGCTTCTTCTACCGGGATTTTAAGTAAGCCAAATTTTAGGGCTGCAGATGGTGTCAGGTATCCCGGCTGCTCTTAGGAAGGAGCTGCATCATTTTCTTCTGGGTGAAAAGCAGCACAGTGTTGTGGGAGAGGGCCCATCAGCAAAATGTGAAGCCTGTTTATGTCACCCTGTTCTGGCCTGCCCTGATGAATTCCCCCACTCCAAAGCCTGACAGCACCACAGAGTTTTAGAAAACTCCTGGCAAAGGTCAGGGACTCCAGCAAGTCCTCGCATCCTTCCAGGTGAGAACCTGGTTCCGTAAACAGATTTTGGGGAACATTTGCAGGAACATTTGTTCTGAAGTTTGGAGTAACTTGGCACTTAAACCCATTCATAAACTGTTCCATCTTCCAGTCCCCTTGCACCAATCACTTAGATCTATTTCATTTTTAAGGATGATTCAATTTTAAAAATAAAATCAAGCATATGAGCGGCTTCCAGCATGTGTCAGGAAGAGATAAGTCACCCAAAGCTATGATGGCCCACCAGGGTGCCTTCAATGGAGTCAGACTCCTGTCTACACGGTCCTTATTAGGATCTTTCTCTCCCTCTCCCTCTCTCTCTCACTTCCTTTTGGCATTTGCTCTGTAAACTGAACAGCACCTGAGCCGGCATCATGAGCCTCACCAGTCTTTGTGGAGTTCAAATTGAGTTCAAATGTTTTAATTAAAATGTGCCCTTCCTCTCTATCATTAGATAGCTGCAAACAGATGACTGGAGCTTCCTGACTGGAAAGGGTTGGTCAATGGCCTTGTATCCGAGGGGTGAAACCTCTCTACTGGGAAAAAAATCTTGTCTCAAATGGTCTGCGTAAGGACATCTATTAAGTCAGAGCAGTGGCAGCTGCATTAAGACTTGAAATCTTCTCACCATGATCTTGTGGGAAAGGATTTTGTGCTCAAAAGTTTGGTGCATGGGTTTCTGACTCCCTGTTCAGAGCTGATACAAGTGACTGGCCCTTTGCCTGCAAGCACCCAAGATGCTGAGAGCCCATTAATTATTGCGTTTTTTTGGAGTGAGGTTTGTTCTTTCTGTTGGAATAGCACTGGGAACTGAAGGCAAAGAAGGAAAAGGATCTTTGTGAACAACTGCCTTTCTGCTGCAGCTGCTAAAAGACTTGGGGTCATCCCAAATTGAAAAATACGCCTTCTTTTTATAAATGTGCTGACCCCCAGTCATACCGCACTTTCTCTGCCCAGAAGCAATGATTCATTAAATTTCTGGCACTTTTCTTTCCTTAAAGAAATGAAACACCAGTCTCCACGGTCCCAAATTTGCTTTAGAATGGGGAATGAAAACATATTCACCCTAAATATTTTGAAACCTCAGTTCATTTCTTTAAGCCAAACCCAATACAGCCCTGCCACTTGCAGTGCTTGCCCTAGCACAGCATTTTCCCGGAAACCATGGTTGCAGCTGAACCTTTGAGACATTCAGAATCCATTTCAGCTTGAGATTGTGCTGTTTGTATTTCCTAATTTCTTCCTTTTTAGAGGAGAGATTAATACAAACCTGACCTATAGATGGTCAAATTCTGGCTCAAGCCCTTCTCCAACTTTAAACTAGCAAAGAAAGCAATTTGGTGTCAGGAGAAAGCACAGAGGGGCTGTTCCCCATCAAACTCCAGAGGTGTTTGAAAGACACCTTTCCCTTGCTGATGCAACCCATTACGAAAGAATCAGAAGCACTTTTTTGTCAGCAAATATTTTTATTGCAGTAGTAAAATTGTTGAAGATGTGATGAAAGGATATAGACCAGTCAAGGTTTGTAGGGAGAGATAACATCTCTTATTAGAGTAGCTAATACTGTAGGAAAAACCAGACACACTTTTGGAAGCAATATTATCCTTTATTATCTCACTGTTCCCCCTCCCCTGTGACCCCCTACCATCCTTCATCTGAAACAATAAATACTTATAAAGTGGAAGGAAACTTGACCCTCTGGGGCAGGTGAGAGACAAAGGCTTGTGTCTGACTCCTGATCTCTGTCCCTCTCCCTCTGCTATGGGTAAGGAATCGCCCAATGCTCAAGGGCATTGCATGGCCCCCGCCTGCCCTGCTGTTCTGTGCCAGAAACAACAACAAAGAGAAAACCCTCTCACAGTGGCGTCAGTAATGAGCGCTTCTGATTAGGGTCCCTAGCCTGGCCTCTTTGTGCCCCTCTGTCAGCACCTTGTGGGTCAGCAAGAGCCCAACAGCAGCTGGAAGTCAGAGGCTCATAATACTCTTAGCATGCACTAAAGGGATTTTAGGTTTGATATTAGGAAATCTTCCTGGCGCATGGTTCCTGACACCCCAAGAAGGATTAGTCTGGGGTCATTGCAGGATCCCCATTGCTGAAGAGCCTCAAGAACTTGGAGGAACATTTGAAAAAAAATGACATTACACAAAAGTACCTTGTGCCACCTGAGGGCAGGGACACAGAGCAAGAAAAGCTGATTATGACTCCTTTCCCGAGAGCCCATTTTCATTTTGGGGTTGTCCATTTGCCTCCCCTAGCTTTGCAGGCCAGTCTCAGCTCTGCAGTCTTGGTCTGTTGGTCTGGAGCAGATTACAGTGCTCTGTGAATTTGGGGCTGTGTGCTTTCCACCTGGATGTCCTGTAGGAAAAATAATCTCTGAGAAGGACAGCAGGATGTACCATGGCCTCAGCATTTCGTTGGCCTTCCCCTGCTGTTACCCGAGTGAGGCATCTCTAGCTCAAGGTTATGCAGCCTTTCTCAGACAAATATAGGCGATTTCTCCACAGAACCATGGTCTCCTCACTCTTCATGAATTGCCAGGAGATTTTTCAGACGCAGGTTCCAGAGCAGCATCTTGTCAGAGGCAGCAACAGGGGGAGGAGGAACGAGAGAATCATAATGTGGGTTTCGATAACACTTTCCAACACCAACAGAAGAGTAAAATAGAGTCCAGGCCTTGAGTAATTTGCTTAGACTAGAAATAACACCTACAGGGGATGGAGCAGAGTCTGGAGTGATAGTTGGATGTCAATGGGAATATGTCTGGTTTAAATTAAATCAATGCAAGGATTTTGAGAATAGGGAAGACCTTGGTCTTGTGCTGATGGGGACAGAGGAGCTGCTAAACCTATTCAGAGCAGACTCTCAGCTGCCCAAATGAACCACTTGCCATGTTATCTCCATGTTATTTCATACCACAGGAATCACCTACACAGTCTGCTTCCCAGGGCAGAAATTACCTGGGAAGTTTGCTCAAATTGGGAAATATTGCCCCATTTCAGAGGCCAGGAACAGCAGGTATAGATGAGGGCAGGCTACCCAGCACTTGTTTGAAAATGAAGCTGGCTGTCACGAAAAGATTTTCCTTCTCTAGAGAATATAGCTATCTGGAAAATTCTTAGCAGAAAGATCTCTAGTTGCCTCAGAGAAAGGAGAAAGGGGAGGAAGAAGGGAGGTGGTGATGGAGGGGTTGTGAAAACATGTCAATTTAAACAGAAACTTGTTTGCAGTAGTGTCAGAGTTTCTTTTTAGCTCTTGTTCTGATTCATATCAGCTTTTTTATTACATTACAAATCTAGATTAATTTCATATTAGTGTTTTAGGTTAAGTTGGTGTTATTTAATCCGTACAATGTTTTAAAAGAAAAACCCCAATAGCTACTTGCCCTCACTTGGGATGTTATTGTTACCCTAAGTTCTTGCAGTCACTGGTTTTAATTCCTTTCAGGTTAACTAAAATGTCCAGCTTTCCAGGACAATGAGTATAGAACAGCTTGTTTTCCTGCCAGTTCCCCCTTACAGACTCTGTAAAAGCCAGTCCAGTCTGGTCCTTCACTTGTGAATGTTCATAGTGCTCTTCAAGAAGAAGAAGAAAGGTTTCACTAGGGCCTGTTGTCTTGTCCTGCAGGCCCCTGGGGTTGAGCAGATGTTGCTTGTGAAAGGATTTTGAAAGGCTTTTGAATAAGAAGCTAATCCATAAGATAAAATAAAGAAATAAAATTTCAAAATGGATCCAAGGGAACACTTTTTTAGCCAATGTGTGATCAAGCTTTAAAACTCATTTCCCATAATATTGTTAGATATAAATAAGAAAAAGAAGCTTGGCAAAATCCTAAAAGGAAGGGATTTCTCTATAGAGAACAAGCATATCCAATGTTGTAAATAATAAATTATTTAAGGGTTTATTAAAACCTCTGTATCAACATTGAGTCTAATCTTTAATAGGACATATGAGGAGACCTTCTTAGAGCAGATCGTTCCATTATCTCCAGCTTTGGAGCATATCTTTCCCAAAAGGACTGGTGCCTACTAGCTACTGTCAGAAAATGAGGAGCCACACTAAATGAACTTTCTTCAGTGCTGCCTCATGCATATTCTCTAAAACTGAACAGACATTGAGATAAAATTTGGCAGTATTTAAGAAGGAGTGCGAAATCTGTAGATAACAAAAATATCCTGAACCTCATTTAGGGTTAAGCTAAGACCTCTCTTTTCAGGACTGTGATTCTGCACTAGATAAATCAAATCTTCATATATATAAATACATCCATACATGTATATATATTATATATATATAAAGAAATACATACATGCATACATGTATGTGTGTGTGTATATATATATATATATATATATATATACATGTACACAGATATTTTCTAGAGTAAAAGACTCCTTAAGAAGCTCTTGGATGGTCTGTAAGTTTGCAGAGCCACATGACAGTCTATCTTTCCTGTATATAGGGAAAGCAATTGCAGCAAGAGCAATTTAAGATTAATATTTAAGCCTGAAGGGGGATTTAATTTTTTGCACAATATACCCCAAACATTAGAAAAACTAAAGGAAAGACTAATTTCTTTCCATGGGTTTGACCCAATAAAATCTTGTGATCAAAATGACCTGCAGGATGTTCCAGCCCATTCTCCCTAAGGCTGCATGTCTCCGCTGGCAGAGCTGCTATGCTGATAGCCTTATATTATTTTATGTTATCTCTAATGTCATCTGGCTGGTCTAATTGGAACTGACTGGGTCTCTGATCTATTGAGCCTACACATCTCTGTCTTCACACCTCCCTTGGCCACAGTAGCTGCTAAAAAGAGCCCTGGGGACAGCCGACATTCTTGACTGCCAGCCCAAATGTGTCAGCTGGAAGGAAGACTATTTCCCAAATGACATCCCCTCTCCCACGGAGCTTTTGGCAGTCACCCCAGTGCCATCTCCAGTCAGGAACATCTGACAGTCGGATCATGCAGAGGCCGAGCTCTCTGTGACCCCTGATCCTGGCTGCCCTATCCCTGCCCCTACAGGGGAGCTGCTGCTGTCTGCCAAAGTGGTCAGTGGCCTCAGGCTGGTTCCAATGACTGTCCTTCCACCTGGGGCTGGCTGCAAGGTCAGAGGCTGAGAGGGGCAGAGCCACCCAGAGGCAACATCTCCTCCAGGATTCTCTGGGTCCCCTCCCTGCTTGTTGGTGGGAGTTGTTCCCAGCCCATCCTGCAGCCATCCTTGTGCTGCAGCCAGATGGTCCCAGGGGCTCTTGTCCTGGCCGAAACACAAGTGGCCACTTAACATCTTATAGGGGAAGTGTGACACTGGGCTCAACTCAGCTGTTGGTGGTGTTGGCAAAAAGCCACAATGCCTGCACTGGGGGCACAGGAGTCCATTTCTGTATCATTGAGAACTAAGGGTTTTATTCCTGGACTTGTGCTCTTAACAGAGAGAAATTTCTGGCTTTGCTTTCCCACCCAGGAATACAAGAGACAAAGGAATTAATGTCACTTTCCAGGTGGCTAACAGAAAGCAAATATCCCTAGTATATCTTAGCTTTCAGACAAGCTGCACTTCAGCAGTTATGCAACGGCAAAAAAAAGTCTGCTCTGAGTCCATAGCCGTAAAGTTTCCTCCAGAGCCCTTTCCATTGTGTGCTGGGAGCTCTACACCTCCCCCATCTCCTTGCCTTCATTGGAGCTGGAGTTCATCTGCTCTGTCCAGCCTGCTGCAGCTTGGGGAATTTCACGTCACTCCTGTCTCAGCTAGTCATGAGCCTGAGCTACACATTTTTGGATGAAGATGCCTGTGTTTGTTTCCCAGTTGTAGATTTATGGGAAGAGTGGGGGTAGTCTTCTCAACTTTGCCCCAGTTCCTTAAAAACAAAAAAACAGTGACGATAGTCAGCAGTGCTTGAGGATTGGGCACCATCCCTGCTCTCCATGGCAATGGGCTGCTGTGTCATTCCCAGGGGGCTGTGACATTGCAACGGGTAAATAGGGAATGAGGCTTTCCTCACAAAAGGGCCGCTCACCATGGAGGCATCAGCTCTCCTCCACTGCAGTCCTTCTGCTGCCTCTCCTGCCTGCAGCACCTGGGGCTGAGCAGACCAGGAGAGACGCAGCTGCCCTGGCAGACAGCCAGAGAAGAAAGGTGAGGATGGATGGATGGATGGATGGATGGATGGATGGATGGATGGATGACTCAAGATCCCAGCACAAAGTTTGGAGACAGGCCAGAGAGTCAGTGCCCTCCCTAGTTCCACCAGGGACTGGGTGCCTGGGGCATGGGGCTCCCCCCAGACCCCTGTTTCTGACAGGGCACCTTCTGCCCACTCTGCTGGCCCCAGTCTTCAGAAGGGCATAAAACGGAGGGGAAAGCATTCCAAAGAGTGAATCAGTCCCAGAAACTGCTGCGAAGTCGATGTCTGGGAATCATTAGGAGAACACTGTCTTCCCAGAGCAGCTGAAAGTTTTACTGCCAACAGCGCTTGGCTGCCAGTCTCCCATTGCTGCATAAATGATGATAATGGTCTTTGCTACTTCTTCTCCACACGTTCTCCTCCTCTCTGGGGGGGTGGGCTCTCCTTGGCAACCACAAAGCTCTTGTTATATGCACGGGGCTGTTGGCAGTGAGGGCTGGAATCGAACAGAGGAGGGAGAGAGGGTAAGATCCCTCCTGAAGTTAATAAACACCAGTGATGAGCCCCCACGGTGGCACTTTGAGCACATTCCGTGGCTGTTCTGGTCACCTTTGATAGACAGCACTTGCCCATTAACAGGCAATGAACTTCGATAGGGACTGAAGAGTCAGAAGCATAGTGCTTATGGGAAAATCCAGCTCTCATAGGAAAAAAGCAGTGAACTTCTTTCCTTGTGGTAGCGCTGACCAAAGTCCAATTGCTCCACCCCTGGTACAAAGGTCAAAGAGACAGTTGTCATCTACCATGGTCCGGCACTTACCTTTCAAGGAGCACAAGCAGAGCTCCTTGTCCTGCAGCTCCTCTTTCTCTGAGAGCATGTGGAGTTAAAAAGACCCACCAAGCTTCCTAGAGGTGAATCTCCCCCTGTAGCAATGGTGTTCCCATATTTGCCTGATGTATGACAATAGACAGCTTTTCCACCTTAGGGATTCATGCTGTAGTGTTTGTATTTCAGACCTGAAGCTTGACAAATAATAGTGAGAAATGAAAGCAACGTGATTTGTGAACATGTTTAGATTGTGCCTCAACCTTTGTGCCTGGCAGACCTGACCCAGTCCGGAGGAACTCGTATGAAACCTCTGAAGATGTGTTTCCTGTGTCTAGAGACTTTATAGACACACAAGTACCTTCCTTTAAACAGGGTAGGGTTGTTTTCTGACTTCCAGATACAAACTCAAGAAATGGATGTTCCAATTTTGCCATTTTCTTGGAACAAAAAACCCCAGGCTTCTCCAGAAACTTTCACATGTCTGTTGAGCACATGTGATAACTCTAGCATCAGCCCTACTAAATATATAGAAAATTGGTGTCAGAGCTGTTGAGCACAAACCTGGCAGAAACACTGGCAGAGAGCATGATAGGGACAAACCAGCAAACCCTAAAATATCTTTCACAGTAGCCCTCTCTGTAGTTGCTGGTGGGGTTTTCTGCATGGGGTTTCCTCTATCAGCCACCCAGGCTTGAACACTGGTTCCCGGCTCCCTGTGGGTCGCAGGATTGTTGGATTTCAGTACACTCTGACATGAATAAAAGACAAGTGATCCCTCCTTTGACTTACTCAGAAATGAGAAGCAGGCATATGCAGGCTTGCAACAGCCAAGAAACATTGTAAATCTCCCCGTGCCTTTTTGTTGGGATTACTGACAGCGCAGAACTATTTTGCAACACAAGTGCACATATACTCATGTTGGCCACTTCCAAGCACTGCAAACGTGCAGGCAGCTCCATGACCTGCAGACAAAAACAGATTTGATGCAATTACTGGGCTTCGTTAGGATCAAAATGGTGCAGTACAGCAAACAGATAAACTCTATGCCAAAGCATTTCCTTAAAGAAAACTTTATTATAGCAAGACTCCATTCTCAGAGGCCTTTCATATTATTTGTATTTAAAAGTTGTGAGCTGACTTACCCCAAATGACTTGCATTCTAAAACTGTGCTGCTTCTCTTTTGCTCTTTTATTCTAAAACTTGAAGTTCCCAAAATCTCCTTAACAAAAATTCTCAAGGGGTTGCCTGGAGAAGATGGGAGAAGCCAGCCAAATGCAGCATTCCAGGACCAGCTCTCCATGCAGGAAAATACTTAGAAACTGAGGTTAATGGTCCAACTTGGGTCTGACAGATACAGAGCTGTATGACCAAAAGTCTACTACACCTTGTGCTCCTGTCTCCTCACACCCGCTGCTCTCTCCCCATGCCAAGTCCATCCTTGCTTGGTGCTGACTAGGTTCTGAGCAGAGAATCTTTTCTCTAAAGGCCAAAAAAATGTAGTTATTGATGGAGTCGTGGGAGGAACACATTAGTTCAGCTTGCACTGGTCTTTGCAGTTATGGAGGGATCTAAACTGTGGTGGAGGTGCTAATTAGTTCTGGGGTTCACCAAAAAAAAGTAAATCAATAGACATTCCACAGGAAATTTTTCTTTAATGATAAAGAGATTAATTAACTGCCCAAAAGCAAGACCACTACTCAACTGAAAATCTATCATTCAGCCTCCCGGGAGCAGCAGCTGGAATGCCTCATGCTGCTCCTGTCCTCTTTTTCACAGACTGAGACGTGGGTAGATCACATCCCTCAGGGTGCAAGGTAACATGGGCTCCCAACCTCATCAGGGAAGCTGCACAGCCAGACATGAGCAGCGGCACTTGGGTTCATTTCTGAGGACTGAAGGGGCATCAGAGTGCAGGGGTATCTGAGGAAAGGCAGGTGGCTCACCAGCAGTGGTGATGCTACACCCATTGTTTTTGCCTTCCCATGAAAATTCTCTACTTTTGCTGGAACACGGAATGGCACGGTACAACCTAGGAGTAGGAAATAATCTGTTTTTAGATGTCTATGTTTTTCTATTGTTTTTCAAACCTCATTTCCCTTCTCTGGCTGCCTGGACCTAAATAAAATGCGTTAAACTACAGACAATGCATCTTGCACATGTTGAGGCTGTATTAGATCATCCCACGTGGCTCTACCACCAAAGCACTAAGGTTGCCGGTGCTGGGGGTCAGCCCCAGGGCTTGCTCCTCCCCTCCACTGCCTCTCCTTGCAGCAGCAGTGATCTGCATCACTGCACAGTCTCGTGGGTGCCCAGAAATGCAAGTAAATGCACACAAAGAACAGGAAAGGAGAAAGAAAGCCAGGGGAATACACTGGAGCACAGAGCTGCCTGACAATCCTTCTGGGGGCTTGAAGTCTTTTGTTTCAAATAGGGGCTTTCTCTGAATGACAATGGCTAGGCCAGTTATCTAATACACAGGTGTAAAGACCTCAGCAAGAACATATAAGGTATAAAAGACAAGTCCTGCATCCCTAAGGTCTGTAAGTCTATGACCATGTAAGTCTAAGACTTTTCTCCTAAGAAACTCCAGAGAAAGTCCTGTTTTGCTCAGTGGGAGGAATGCTAGAGAGCTGATTTCCTCATATATCCAACACACCTGCAGCTCCCAAGGTGGAACTCACTGACTGGTCTCACCAAAGGTGTGAAAAATGCAGCACTTGAAGTGCAGCCCTGAGCCAAAAGGTGCCACCAGTGAAAGAGCAGAGGGAGAAGGACAAGTTTTGCCCGTGGACATTCGTCTGGTTCCTCATACTGCAGCAGTTGTGGGAGCAACAGGGATGTGGGAGGGTTGGGTGGGATGCTGGCTTTCCATTTGTGGTTTTAGAGGTTTGCATGCTTTACATTTGCTGCTGGTGATGAATAGATAGGTTTGGCCTGATCTTTAATGAAATGGTGTCCAAAATATTTGACAAACTGAAAAAGAAATTAAAATCTGTTTTAAAGGACACTTTCGATCATTTTTTAAAATAAATCAGGCTTTTTCAACATGAAAAATCCTTTTGGATTACTTTCTGTTTTGAAAATGAAAACAATCATTGACTTGTTATGAGTCACTTTTTAGAATTGACCAACTCTGTTATAATTTTCTTGAAATATTTTGTTACTACTGAGCATATGTGTTTTGCCTCCTGCAGAAATGAGCCAAAAACTTTTCCACTATGGGGCTAATCTGTGAATATTTCATAAACAGATCATTCATTTGCTGATAGTACTGAGAAAACTGAGCAGTCTCCACTAAGACTTAAATGGACACTGCAGAAAAAATAAGGTGTTTCAAGACTGACACTTCTCACATTAGAACAGCCTCTCCAGCCCTCAAAATACTGTCTTCACATGTGTGAAGTGTCCAAAAGCAGCACCTCACTGCACCACAAGAGCTGCAGCAAACAATTGTGCTCATTATCCACACATTGCCTATATTTTTTTTCTAGCCAGAGCATCCCTTGTTGCACCCAAGACATGAACATCTTGATTCATTGCTTCAGATTTATATATCTTTTGACTGTGTTTTTCCCAGCTGACTCCCACACTCAGGTGCTGCAACAGATGCACAGTTGAAAATTCACTGTCAGAGAAAGCTGTCAACAAGTCTCAGTTCTTTGTGTCCTCTGAAAGCAGCATCCTGCCTCCTGCAAGAGGCTCTTACAAGCCTGTATCACGGTTTCAGCACTTCTGTTTGGTATCTACACTTACCTCCACCTCCTGTATTCCTGATCTGATCCCAAATTTTTTACAGCAAATCAACTGATCTGCCAAGCACATTCTAAAGTGCTGAAGATCTTTAAAATTTTTCTAGGCCAAAAAGGCCTGCATTCTATCTCATTTAAGTTATCAATGTTCTGTTGTTAAGAGTTTTCATTTGGGGGTCTTTTGACCTTCTTTTTGGTTTTATTTATCCTTAGTGCAATTTTTGGTTTCCGGCGAGATTTCAAACTTTTCTTGGCAGTCACTGCTAGGAATTTTTCACAGTTACCCGCCTACTCTAAAACTCTTGTGACCCAAACATTGATTGGACAGATAATGGCTTTTATTTTGCATTTCAGTGCCTCATTTGTGTAGTGAGGAGAAAAGCAATTCTCTGGCTGATGGAGAATAATCTGAAAAGCATATTAAGCATATACAGCCCTAGGTCTGCTTTCTTGTACACACACTCTGTCCTCCCAGTTTACACGTGGTCTCATTAACAACCTTTGCTCAAAATCATATTGTGTGACATTTTCTAGAGCTGGATCCTGGCCAGATTCATGCTGAAGTCAAAGTGTGTTAAGTCCAGCCCCTTGCCTTGTTCCTCTGCTGCAGGTTTTTCAGATCAGGCTTTTACTCAAGTGTTTCTCTGTGCAGTGCTCACGCCTGGGTCAGTAAAGCATCATTAGCGCAGACATCTTGCTGCCTAATGACAGATCCAATACTGGAGCACTTGGCATGAGAAGGATTGTCTGGGGAAGGGGGCCACACTGGGACTAGGAAAAACTGTATTGAATTCCTTACGGAGCAGTCACAAACTTCCTTCCTCCAGCTAAATCACTTCAACTGGCGCGTGCTTCAGTTCCCCATCTGTGCAGGGTGGATAATGTTTCCTCCTACCTCCAATGAATACAATCACCTAAAGCTTTGCAGGTCTGGGGTATTTTGATATGATGAGAATGAGGAAAAGGACCAGGGGCCTACAGACCCAGATTGCTTTCAATTAAACACCCAAGTAACCTGTAAAATACAAAATCTATAAAAACCACAAAAGCAAGATGCAACTGATAACTGGGTGCATCTGAGCACTGTGCACAAGGACCATATTT
Source organism: Acanthiza pusilla (assembly GCA_036630365.1). Taxonomy (NCBI): domain Eukaryota; kingdom Metazoa; phylum Chordata; class Aves; order Passeriformes; family Acanthizidae; genus Acanthiza; species Acanthiza pusilla. The sequence goes on from JAXCHO010000234.1 coordinate 17,398,201, forward strand.
CCCAAGTGTGAGAAATTACAAAATATTGCAAAGGGGAGGAAAATCTCTGTCAGAAAGCAAAGTCTTTATTGAATTTAATATCTTCAGTTTCCTGGGGAGACATTTACAACTATAAAAGCTTTTTCTGAGTCTGGAGGCATGTGAAAGCAAGAAAAACCCCACATTAACCCTTGGGACTTAATTTTAGCATTAATACTTCCTCCCCTTCTAGAGACACCCAGCCCTTCTGGTTTGTATACATCACGACTACACATCTTGGTGCTGCGGCCATTTCTCTGGGGATCCTGATTCAGTGCCCAGCCACCCCCTGGGTGAAAAACCTTTTCCTAATATCTAATTTAAACCTCCCCTGATGCAGCTTCATGCCATTCCCTCAGGTCCTGTCACTGGTCCCCAGAGAGAAGAGATGAGTGCCTGCCCCCTGTGCAGGTCCAGGACTTCGATGATTCTTGTGGGTCCCTTCCATCTCAGGATGTTCTATTCTGTAGCAGAATATAATTATCATTCTATGACCATTAATTATAACATGCTGTTGAATTTCCAGCGCAGTGTGAAATATGGAGTCTTTGAAGAGTGAGACTGATGCAGGTCCCATTGGGATCAGAAGGATTCAGCTGTTACCTCACACTGCAGTGGGTAATTTACTGGGAAGAGATGGTGACATGTTCAGTAAATGGAAGATTGGGGCCCTAGGAATCCCTTTCTGAACCAATCCCACATCCCATCATGTAATCTCTAAGTTATTGTTAGGGCTTGTTTTCCATGGTTTCACATCAATAAATATCTCACAAGTTCAGACTCTTTCCATAAAGTGTAGCAAATGCTTCACAGCTTCAACCACTTAGAAATAAAGCATAATCCTTTGCAGTGACCTGTGGTTTTCCTCATAGTGAAATTTCTGCTTTAACTGCACCTACCATGGTTTTGACTGAACTGCCAGTCAATTAACAATGGTGGCTGCAAAGAAGGAGTTTTATACATGGAGCTAAAACAGAGCTATCAGGAGTGGGGTGCTGGATCTCTCCTTGGGTTTCTGTACAAGTAACACGAGGTGAAAGCGGAAGGAAAGGATGCTCTCGTGGCAGGGGGTGGGGTGGGCAGCCAAGAGAGAAGTCTTCATTTAACACCATTTAAATGTAAATTGTAGTGAAACATGTTAGTGACAGAAGGGAGGTTATGACTGATCAGATACGAGGCTTTGAATCTTTGCCAAACAAAACTTCGAGGTATTTTGTCTCTTTCTTTTTTTTTGCATTCTTCTCCTCTCACCACTTTTGATCAGTGACATACACAGAGACGGCTGCTATCAGGGAGTCAACGAGCAAAACTGCCCAGAGCAGCAACAGGAATATGGGATTCAAAAGGAAACTTCAGCATATCAAAGATATTCAAGGACAGGGAGAACATTGAGGGTTTCCTTCCAGAGATAATGAGCAGACTAATGCAAAGTGAAACTGAAGATGAGGAAAGAGAGAAAGAAAGAGATCTGAGAATATTTTGGCAGGGGAGGAAAAGAGTTTTGTTGAGTGAAAAACGGATCAAATAACAAAACTCTCACAGCAGAAAGATCAGACTCAGGAGATACTGTCATTTGCTTCTATTCACTCTGATGCAGGCCTGGAGCTTGGATGAGATCTTGAGCTAAATTCTGACAGAAAGACATCCAGGGGGTTCATGCAGTGGAGAAGCTCTGTTCCACAAAGCAAGATGATGTGCTGATGACAGCATGAACGGTAAAATCATTCAGATTTAGAATTAAAGACTCTGAGAAAATAGGGCTAAAAATGTCAAGGTTTGAAAAAAATATGGCTCGTTTTTGCTTCACTGTGTTATCATAAATCAGATTGACATTAGTAATTCCATCTGGGGAAATCCAGAACTTACCCTTGTTTAAGTTAGAGGATTTTTCACACTGAATATTCTGAAGAGCTCTGCATGTAATGAGTGAGGTCACCTTGCTAGTTTGCACAAGTCACCCTGTCACTGTCATGCTGCAGAGAACAAGGACTAAGCTAAAATTGTCTGTGCATTCCTAGTATTTTTCATGTCATTCACACAGGAGAGAGATATCTGAAGAAAAAATGTTAGCTTAGGAGGTACATATAGCTACAAGGCCAAAGGGTAGAATTGGATCTCTACAAATGTAGACATAACTTTCCAAAGTTTTTGTTCCTTTATTTACTTGCATCAAAGGATAACAGGCATAATGGAAAACTGAGATCAAGGACTTCCCCATCATCTGGTCTACAAAAGTGAAGGAAAACCTAAACGGCAGCTCTAATTCAGTGTCTTGGTGAATTGCGTGAAGGCTTCTCCAGCCCATTTTGTTAGCAGAGAACTGAAATCTCTCTTTCAAAATGAAGTAATCCTATAGGCACAATAGAACCAAAAGTGAAAGTCTTCCAAGGTCCATCCATCTCTCTGTCCTGTTGAGCTACCTGCGGCTCAAGTGGCACCTCATGCACACTCTCTGAATTTTCAAAGCCAAGACATGAATTCAGGCCCCCAGCTCACACCCTGGAGAACCCAGTTTATTTCATTGTTAACAAAAATATTCAGGATCCAGAAGTCCTGAATAATAAGCATTCATTTGCATTCATTTGAACATGGGTACCTCCTTGTGAGGTGTCAGGACACTGATCTCTGAGTACTGATGTTATGCATAGATTGATCTGAAAGTCCTTTGTTTTTTACACATTCTGTAAATAATAAATGACAGTGACAAAATCCACAAGCCATGGGGTGAATCAGGAGTCACTAAAATCCATGGAATTTCCATATTTGTGCATGTACATAAGATCAGGTCTTAGACCTTGAGTACTCTTGGCTAAGCCCGTAAAGTTATGGGCACATTTATCTGCCATAATATCAATTCAGTTGCTCAGCTGCTGATGCGTTGTCAGGTTCCTAAATCTCACAGTCACATATTTGTCTGATGGCTTCAGTTTACAAAGCCACCAAAGTCCTGTTACTGGCCTGGGCCTTGTACTCAAATCATGGCTCTAAATCATTAAAAAATTCTTATTCTGATCACACATAAGCTTTTGGGATATTCAGTTTAATGGGACTGTCCCTGAAGAAAACTGATTTGCAATTATGTATGTTAGTTCTGAGTTGAGAAAAAGATCAAACTTCCATTGATCAGTTGTAATAAAATGCAGTATAAGGTAATGCTCTGCAGTCAAAACATGGAACCTGGCACAGAACAATGCAAACCCTACCTAACCCAAGAAATAATGCTAAAAACACCTTATCAAATTTTGACCCAGAAACACACATGTAGCAAGATAACAAATACCTTGTTCCTGGAGAAAGGCCAGTACTGATTTATATCTTGCAGCCCAAATAAATATAAAAAGCCTGCCAGAGCTGACCATGTAAATCTTAACCACCTCATATGGTTTCATTCTATGAAGTGAAAAATATGAGGAAGAAGGTGTTTTTGCACTGTGAATGAGCTATTCAGGAAAAGTGTTATTTATTGAACTCTATGGGAGGGAAGTTAATTTCAGAAGTTATAAATGTGATGAATTATAGCCAATATCTTGGAGGAATTAAATGGAAATGAAACGCAAGAAAGCCCCCATTTTCATTTAAATAACAATTGGGATTGAGTAATGTCAAATATAGGCTTACACCTGCCAGGAATTGGCTGACTAGATATCTCTGAAACCATCACTGATTAATCAGAGTGGATAATGTCCCACAAAACAGTGGCAATCGTGTTTGTGTGTTCAGCCTTCACAGGGATCCATGGGACAGTGCTGGGTAACAATTTCAGCCTAGGGGTGGTTTGTGACCTATTTGCTTTCATTCTTTGCTATTCCTAGTGTGGATGATTGCCTAAGAAACCTGGCAGAGTCCCTGCTCCCAGAGTGAACACTTTCAAGCTGGGAGCCAAAGGGAGGTGAGAGAAGAGTAGTCCCACGGTTGCTGTCAGGCTCAGTGCAGTGCAATTTGGTGACCTGAATTTGTGAGTACAGGTCCCAGGGCCATCAGGTTGGGTCACCCCATGTCTGAAATTCCCCCCCAGCTCAGGCACCTCGTTTGAGACACTTTGGGGACTGCTGCCAAGGGCACTGAGTACTTTTAAGTCCCCACAGACATCAGTCTCACAGACTAAGGGCAAAAGGGGACATTGTATATCTGGATACAGGAATAAGGATGTTGCATTAGGCAATTGGAAAAGAGATATGGAAAAGCAAAGGAAAAGCACTAGATGAGGAAGGTAGGGCAGCACAGGCTGTGTGGCAGGGCAAGGCAGAGGACATGGGGATATTGAGGATGGTGCTGAAGGTCGGTGGTGTTAGGGGATAAAGTACGGCATCAGAAAGGTAGAGGGCAGCTTGGTGTTGAAGAAAGCCACCAAAAACCCACCCACTCACTGATTTTGTGAGCTGCTGGTCTTGTATTCAGGCTGGACAGTGCTGGTGTCTCCAATTCACATGACCTTGTCCTTTCACATCACCTTGTCTGTGTCCACAGGTACCTCCCTATTCAGACACCCCACACGCGCCCTGCACACATCACCCACAATTCCATCAGCAGGCACCAATGTGCAGGTGTTTGTTGTAACTTTGCTGCCTGAAACATCAGCTTTCTGTGGCTCCCAACACACAAAGATGTCTCAGCCTCGCATAACCTTGATGTTGTGAGCCTATGCTAATAAATCTGAATAAGTAATAGACAGATACAAATCTGGGTAATAGAGTTAAATATCCCTTCTTAACTCAAACACAAACCAGATGTTTTCCATCTACCAGCAGGCCTCCACAATTATCCACACTGCCCATGCTGTCCCCCAGGCTCCCTGCCGGCCCCTTTTCCCGGGTGATGAATAAGATGCATCACCTCAGCTAACTCAGGGATCGGGTTGCTTTAATTCAGCAGTACTTTATCAGGCAGGTTTGTTGTGTGTCTTTATTCAGCTGCTTTAAAGCACCTCCTGTTTTGCTTTGCTTTGTTTTATTTTGCTCCCCACAATCACAACCTCTCTTTGGAGTCAGGGCTTTGCTGGGGAGCTCAGCGCAGTCACCCACACAGAGGCTGAAATAATATTTGGTGGGCTTTTTCCCAGTGCAGTAAGCGATCCGTGTGAGTAGTATAGGAGCAGTAATTCACACTTGACACATCCTGTGAGGGAGAGCTGGGCTGGCAGGAGCCGAGGCCAGGTGCAGCTGTCACAGCTCTTGGGGCAAGGGTGGGATGTGGATGTGAGCTCCATGGCACAGCCCTTCTGCCATTCCAGCGCCTCGGAATTGCTGCCAGGCAGGTGCAAACCAACAGACAGAGGCTTACATGTAGAGCACAGTCCAAGGCCCCCTATTTTTTGCCATATAACCAGGTCATAATCAACAGTGGGTTCTCATAATGCTCCTGCAAGCTACTGCACCAAAAGCCAGCCCTGAACAGCACTGAGCAGCACTCGGAGAGCTTCGGCAGCCCATGGAACAGCCTCACAGGCAGGGATGTGGGACACTTTCCAGTCAGCTCGTGCCTGAGGCCAACAGGCCCACTCTGCTTGCTGAAGGGAAGGAAATTTATTGATCAACTTATCCAGGAGAGCCATGATGCAGATGAAAAAGTAATGCTGAGCTAAGCAATAATCAGGATGCTCCTAAAATTAGACTGAGTTATTTGTTTTTAATTAAAAAAACACTTTTTCTCCTGCTTTTTCTCTATCTGGAGCAAATTGAGAGCAGCTCAATCTTGTAATTGTATTTCCACCACAGTGTGCCAAGGCAATCAGAGTTGTCAGGACTAAGCTGTCTTCTTTAAGAGTTAAATTTTATTAACAAGCTTGCTTGCAAGTCAGCTACATGAACTCCAATTTGTCCCTTGGATCTGCACAGGAGAGCCTCAGCATGAACCTCTTAGTTTTTCTACATAGAGAACCCTCCCAGCAGGATGATTAGAATAATGTGTGCAAAGACAGCACCAAAATTCAATTAAAAACGGCACTTTTTGTTGGAAACAGACTAGGGAGAGCAACTCACATCTCAAAAGCCAGCTTGTATCACTGAGCCAGAAAGCAGGGGTTTACAGGAAAGGCATGTTATGGGGATTGCATGACTTGGACATTTGACACTGGCAGATATGGGCTCTAAAATCTGGTATACACAGCACATTTGATACCAAACTAGTTTTTGGCTTTCTAACACTGACATTGCCTTCTTCACTTCCCCCCTGAAATTCTTTGGAACTAACGGAGTAATCTGAATTGACCTTTAACCACGAAATGTTGGCTGGCAGTACAGCCAATGCCTTCAGAAGGTCAGAGTTGGTTGGATACAAACCAGATCCTAGAGCTTTGACCTTGTCATCCTTAGCAATCTCTAAAGAGAGTCCAAGAAAAAGTGAAGAGTGAACATGCTCTTCTCCAAATAGAAATTCCCTCCAGGGCAGGATTTAAGAGAAAATTTTCCATTGCCGCAGCCTGAGTTGGAATTGATCAGTGAATATTTAGAAATTCTGGGAGGCTTTCTGGCTTCAGTTGGACTGAAGCTTGATCGGGGCTCCTATCCTGGGGATTTCAGAGATTTCTTTCCTAGCACCAAGTCCAAAGAAATGGATAGCATTCACATTTAAAAAAAAAAAAAAAAAAAGAAAAGAAAAAAAAATAAATAAAAGAACATGAACATCTGGAAGTCAGTCCTTGAAAATGGCTGTGTATAATCAGGATTAAGCCATTACATGTCTTGCTTCTTAAATGATGGAAAATTGAATTGTTCTGAATTACAGTTCTCGCTGCTAAGAACCTGCTACAGGCAGAAAAGAAAAGCAAGCATTGCTTAAACAGCAGCAACAGAATTCCAGCTTTTGAAAAACTCACGTTTCCCCTTCACAAGCCATTCAAACACTGGAATGTAAAGTTGTGATGAAAAATGAAAACCATGTCAGCCCAGAAAGCGATATATTAAAGCAAAGTGTTTGGGAGTCAAAGGCCCTTAAATAAATCTAAGATACATACTTTATTTTAAGCCCTAAATCTGCTGCTGCTAATCCTCATATTTAAAGCCAGAAATCTATTTTCCTGGAAAGCAGCTGAAGTGAGATGGAATTTGACATGGCCAGCACCACACTGTTATTATCTTCAATATTTGTTGTGTCCCTCACTACCAGCAGTATCTCTCTAACATATTTCAAAATTACTCTCATATTTAATGTATTCCAATGAGCAGAAAATAGCACTGCAACCAAAAGCCCAACTGCCTGTCCTCTGCTGCAATAAATACAGAAGATGTAGGTGGTATCCTAACCTGCTAAACTGCCCCATTTCCTTTGCTGACAGCAGCCAGCATTCACACCTTGTCTTTTCATCAAACTTTGCACATGTTTAATGCTGAGCCAGTCGTGAGGCTGGCAAGAATTTTTGTCACCCTTTTAGAGTGGAAGGAACTGGAAAAGGGAGGTTCAATGAGTTGCGTAAGGGCACAGAGGTGTGTGATGCTGTAATAAAAGTTGGAAACTGGAGGTGGTGTGGTCCCATGGCTATGGCACATGCTGCTGGGGGACAGGAAATCTGCAGCTGCTGTTCATTGCAGCAGAGAGGTGGACAGGACTCTCTGTGATCTCTCCTTCCTCTGAACATCAGTGTTCACATTGGCACCTTACAGGAGTCCTGGACAGAAGGGGACATAGCACAGTGAGACTTTCCTCCAAGTGCCAGTGGCTGCTTCTGTGGTATGGATGCAGAAGTGAGAATAGATGCAGTAAGAAAATGTTTAAATTATTACTATAATCTAATTATTATTAAATTATAAACATATTATTTCTCAAATATTTCTAAATTTTCATCTTTACTGTGTGAGAAGCAGGCAGAAAAAAAATTGGCATGTTGTTGTGAGATTCTGGTACCTGAATTTTGGGCTCTCTGTGCCCAGGAATAAGAGCATTAGCCTTGGGAAGAGCTGTCCACAGTCCTGTGGAGCCCATGGCCAATGAGGACAGCAGGGACCCCTCGAGTCCTCAGTGGAAAATAAATACTTGTCTGCATCATAAACCTCTGAATAGAGCACCCAGCCTGCTCCCAGCAGAGAGGGAGCTTCTAAATTTCTGCTGGCAGGAGCCTTGTGGGGAAGAAGAACCCAGCCCTTCTGCAAGCTCTGCTGGCACTCCTCCTGACAGAGCTAATGCCTCCAGCTTCAGACCACAGGCTTCAGCCTTGCCAGATCTTTCAACCCCTGTGTCTCCATTTTTTTAACAGAAAAACCTATTGTTTTAGGTTAAAATCAGAAAACCCCAAGAGGTTCAGTGGGATGGGACTAATTAACCAGCAAGGACACAATTTGATCGACACAAGCAGTGACTAAGTCCTAACATACTGCTAATGAACAGACCTGACAAATAAATGAAACTGGGCAAAGTTTTCTCCTGCCAAGTAACACATTTTTCTGCCAGAAAATATTTGAAACAAAATAATCCGAGTAATTCTGCTGATTTTTAATCCCAGGTTTTGATTTTCACTTTGTTTTTAAACTTCTCTGATCTTTGTGAAGGGGAGGTGGAGGGACAAAGGCTCATATTTCTATCCTTTTTTTTTTTTCCCATAGACTAAGGAAATCGAGAGAAATGGAAGGAAATATTTGTGTTCAGTCTCTCTCCATATCTCTTTGGATATTTTATTTCTCCCACTTTTCTGGCTGGGGACTACAGTAAGAGAAGAGGAGGCAAGATGTGAAATCAGGAAGGAGCAAAGGTTTCTTTGTTTTATTTCTTCTTGTTTGTTTTCTTTTCTCTCTTTTTTTACAAGAAGTTAAGAGATTGGATGAAATTATACTAAAAATTTACTAATTCAAATACTGGAAAGTTAAATCCTGCCAAAGACTTGCTGTGCAACACTGAATTAAAAAGTTGAATTTTGATTTACAGAAAACTTTTATTGGCATTAAATTCTTGCAAAAAGTTGCTTCATAAGAAAGGGCATATTCCAATAGCAGGAGACTATAATTGATACAGAAAGGGCACATAGAGAATAAATAGGGAAACTTAAAATGCAGAAACAAACTATTTCAGGTCATGATTCTGGAATCTATGATGTTTCCCACAATATAGAGGACATTGTAGAAATACCAGTCAGTCTTAACCTTTAAGGCACTGAATTTTCTCAGCACCTTGTCATTTCCACTGAAGTGAAACATCTTCAGTATCTCACAGTACCTGCCCCCCGCTCCCATATGTCTGGTGTGAAATTTCCCCAGACTGCCTCCATATGGGACTGCTCTGGCCATGGAAAAGCTGCTCCCTGTCTGCAGCCTTGCTGTGTCACTTGCTGCAATCATGACTTATGGATGTGTGTTATCACTGCATGAGAAACTCAGCCATCCCCAGCCAAGCAGCGAAAACCACAAACCTTGGAATAAAATAAACCAACATACACTTACTGCCACTGTTGCTTTTGCTATAGTCAAGGGAGTCTTCAAAACACGTTTCCAAGTGCGTTTCCCAACATCTCACCTCCAGAGCTTTGTTTCTCAGACCTCAGCTACAAATCACAGCCTCCACCCAGGGATGCTGATGGTCTGTTCTATACTAAGCCTTCATCACTGTGAGTCTGAGAGTCTCTGTCACATACTCCGTGCCAGCAATGCTCTGCGTAGTTAAAGAATGAGGTGTTCTTTCATACGACCTTGCTCTGACAAAAATGACTGTTTTGTGCTTGAGACATCCAGCTGATATTCTTCACGATGCGGAGATAAATATCAGGTCAGGGTGGTGATTTTTTTTTTTTTTTTTTTTTTTTTTTTTTTTTTTTTTTTTTTTTTTCTTAAACTAATAGAGGCGACTAAATTTGGAAATATCCAGTTATTGAAATATGAGGAAAGAGGAAGAAATGGATGGTTTAGGCACTCCTACCAGAAGACAACTTTGCACTCAGCATCACCCTGTTTGGAGGCAAGCTCTTGAAACTGGGCTGCCTTCTAACCACAGATACTAGGAAGCATCTTTTGGTGCTCTCAGGAAGCTTTTCCCTCTGTTGGGCAAGCTAACTTTAACCTCCCTAACATTACCTTCTTTTCCTGGAGGTTTTTCCTGCACTGCGCACCCATTAGTCACTCTGGGGCAAGAGGAGAGGAGCCAGACTTTGCTCAGAATTGCTCCTCAGCTTCTCTGCCATGCTCACCCTCATGTTGGATCAAGCACACTGGCATTCTGGCTGCTTTCCAAAGGAGACTTTCATTGGCAATTTGGACTGAGCTGTTTCTTTTTGGGAGGTCTTCCTAATCAAGCACCACTAGAGGACTTGAAACAAACCAGGGAGATTTCATGGTCTCCTCTCAAAGAACTACTGTGCCAGGAATCAGCAGTGCCTCTGAGGAGGTGTTTTCATAGGGAATTGGAGAAGCTGAGCCCAGGGCGGCAGCCGGGGGAAGTGATCTGAGTTGTGTGAACTCCCTGTGGGTGTCTGTGCACAAGGAAAGCGACACTGAGTAAAGGATATGCCTTCCTGTGTGCTGAAACCAGCAGGAGATGCTGTGCAATATATGGGCAACTTCTTTATCCTAGAGCTGTATGACTTGTGGTCTGAGCCCTTGGGGTGTCCCAAGAGACTCTTCCCCAACACTCCCCATTCTGCTGATGTGTCACTTTGGCTGCTCCCATGGAGGTCAAGACTCTGTAGTGCAAACACAGAAACTGTGGGAAAAGTGTCCCCCAGGGCCCTGTGTGCCAAGGCGGAGCAGTGCCTCCCTCAGCTCTCCCGGCAGTGGTGACAGCTTCTGTGGAGCAGAAATCACTCTCCTGCTCACTGCCTATGCAGCTGCTGAGCACCCAACGTGCCAAGGTGATGCAGGGACTAACAACTGAGGCACACTAATGCACTTTCCCACCGTATTTTGCTTTCCTGAAATCCAGTTTCCAGAAGAAACTGCTGTCTTCTTCACTTGCCATCCTAGAAGGCCATTTCAGAGATTGGCAGGCGTGTGCCAGCCTCCTTCCATCAGGAGCCTCTCAGGAGAGCCTGTGTGACAGTGCTGGTCCCACCCAGTCTGCAGGGGACAAAGGGGACACAGGCCTCCTCAGAATTTTTGTGGGTTTTTTGATGGTAGAAATGGAAAAAAATCCCTCCTCTTGGTGAAAACAATGGAAAAAAAATGAATACATGTTACTTCACCCCCTCCCCTACCACGTATTCCTGCTCTGAGCCAGGGGATGGGGAGAAACAGAACCTAAAGCTGCCACTTTGTTTCACTGCTGCCTTTGTTTTACTGCTGCTTTCTTTTAGATATTTTTGGAGGGAGATGTTGCAGGTGTCCTTCTCAAACATGCTCACTGAGTGAGAGTGAAAAGTGGGAAAAACCATGACCAGACTTTCAGAAAGAAATCAATAGTCCTGTGGAGGACTGGCATGCCACAGCTGTAAATATTCCAGCCCTTGGATCAAGATAGAACAAGCAGTGTGTGACTCGGGCACCATCAGCAGCCTCAGTGGACAAAGAGGGCCCCACGAGTCAGTGCAGTGCAGCTCCATGGGAAATGAGCAGAGGCGTAACCAACATTTTTAATTGGCCCAGGCTTGGCCAGCAGCGTGTCCATCATCTTCAGAGCCATCAGAGATTGGCTCTGCCGGACGTGGTGGAGAAATTTCCAGAATCTTTACTCAGGACATGCAGGAGCCATCTTTGCACCCCACCCTACTCACTGGCAAAAACTGGGCCAGGCAGAACAACCTCAGCTGGCGGCAGGCAAGGGCAGTTCACAGGCAGCAAAGGGACAGAGAAGCAATGGTCACATTTACACACCAGATGCCAGGCTTCAGGCTCTGTCTGTCACCTCCACCTGGCCTGCACTGTGGCAATGCAGCTGATGACAGAAACGCAATGAGCGCGTGGCCTGTGCTCCCATGAGCAGTGTGGCCATGCCAGCCAGCCCTGCTCAGCACAGAGAGCCTGCCCAAGGTGTGTGACACTGCCAAACTGCTCAGCAGTGGCACTGAGAGGTAACACCACATCTTTCCCAGCTGCAACTCTTGCAAATCTGTGGGAAAGCTTTCCTCTCAAATGTCTCCATTAGTTTCCTATATTTATTCTTGTTGTCTGGCTTGTATTTCTGTGTGCAGATAATTCCAATGCAGTTGCTTAAAACTATCCTCCATTTTGGGATCAAGCCACATATTTTCAGCCTTCTAATATTTGTCATTACTATAAGCATATATTTATATGTGTTAAATGCCAAATTGGCACATGATCTCCTGGCTGGGCCAGGGCCTCCACATGGCATCTCTCCAGGCTGTAGGGATTGCTTCCACTTCAAATAACAACTTTTCCTTAAAAGCTTCTGTGGCACCTGTGTTAACAAGAGCAAGAGACCCTCAGGACCATGTCAAAGCACACTTGGCAGCTGCACAGCAGGGAGGGAGCACTGCCTTTTTTCCCCCCGCCCCTCAAACGTGCCTGTGCTGTGAAAGCAGAGCTGTGTGTGCAGTCCATTGGCAAAGCCTTCTCGTGCCACAGGCTTCTGTTCACCACAGCAATCTCCCGAACCCCATCACCTCCCATCTGGGCTCACTTCCAAGCCCAGAGCAGCTCTGCCTGTGCTGGGGTGCCACATCAGTACTCAAAATAGCCTTATCTCCTCTATGTCTCCCTCTTTCTTTATCAGTCCTGCTCTGGCTTCCCCTGCCAAGGTGCCCAAGCACCTCTCAAAACAGACAGCTCCCTGAAAAGCCTTCTCCTCAGGGCTGCCAGGTCTTGGATGCTTTGGATCCATTTTCTTATTCTGTATTGCTTCTCACACATTGTCTCATAGTAGCAGGCTCTTGAATCCAGCACTGCAGCAGTAAGTGACAAAGAAGTTGATTGCAAACAGATATTTTTGGTATGAGTGCTTGTGAATGCATACTTATGTTCAAGGCTGGAAATCTTAAAATTGTTTTATTTCCTTGTATTTTCCCTACTCATTTCATGTTCCATTTTTAGCTGTGCTTGCAATTTACTTGGAACCTGCCCTCTCAAGTCAGAGAGATAAATTATTGATTTGCTTTTTCTGGGAAAATAATACTATAGAATGGTCACTCCAGCATACACAAGTATTACTGGCAAGGAATATGGAGGTAGTTTAGATTTATATGGCTGTAAGTGAAAGCAGAACTTGGCTCTGTGCTGCCTGACTGTCATGAAAAGAGATAGTCACAATGGGCCTTAGTATGAACTTGGCTCCTAGAAATTACGGCAATAAAAATAGCAATGCCATCATTTGTTAATTCTAATTATTCCAGAGCTCAGACATACAATCCTGTTCTTAAAGGCATGTGCTGAACTGAAATGCCTAAAAAGAATGTAGTAGTTCTTTTACCAGCACAATACAGACAACATAGAGCCCTCCAGGAATTTATATCATGACCATCAGCACATGGTTTGAATACTAGAGGTTCTTCTAGACAGAAAAAAACAAATATTTATTTTCCAAATCCTCTTTTTCATATTTGCAGAGTTTCTGAAGCAAGTTTCTCTTGCTGAGGTGAATTGTATGCAAAGGTAGAGAGATGCTATGGTGGCTGACTCATGCCTTGGACACCTGTGCACAGAATTGTCACCAGCCAGGCTGTGATCCTCATATCTTAGCAAAAGATGGACAGTAGACCACAGCCAACAGGAATCAGAAGGAAGAGAGCAGTTATAAGGTCTTTTTTTTTTTTTTTTTTTTTTTAATTCAAATTTTTCCGCAGGGCCTTGGGACTTTTCTCACAGCTCTGAATAGTGTCCAAGCCTTATCCATCTCCTGTTCTTCTTCTCTTGCTGATGGTAGTGGCACTGATTTACATTTTTGTGTCTGTCAATGTCCAATTACCAGAATTTCAGATCTAAGCAATTCCAAGGAGATCCCGCTGCACATTCTGTCCATTAAAAGCTCAGAAAGAGAACAAAATTTTTCATTCAAATGCCACACACAACTGTTATCTCTTACTCATTTCTTGAATGGATGTGCTTACTTCCAGGTTCATTTAGATCTGATGACAAGTGCCATACTGACAAGCCCAAAGTTTCCCACAAATTGCCCTTATCTTCCTGCTATTGGAACCTGAGCATCTTCCAGTTGGCCATGAATTTGTGTGGCACATCCATCCCATGTGAGGTTTCTTCCTTCACATCTTCTTGCTGGGGAAAGTTGTGCGCACGAAGCCAATATGTTTGGGGAGCATTTATCTGAAGACGTGAAATTTTGCAGCAGGTTGTTTCCCACAGTCATCATACTTTGTATGCTGTTAGTTAGTTCCTTCCTCCCTGAGCTGCAAATTCCCCTACAATTTCTGAATTTGCTGGCCACTTTCAGTCACATTAGATAAAATAGAAGAGATATTGAAAATAAGAGGTTCCTATAAAACAGTGAAAACCAGGGCTTGGATAGAGCACAGAGACCCCAATGAGTGCTCTGAATGATGGACGGACTGCAAGGTGAGAGCAGTAATTATCTGTCCTGTTTGATTTCCAGTTGGCAAGGAACAAACATATCTGAGAGCCAGTCGGTACCACATGGCTCAAAACAAGCAGTGGCACACGCTACTTTTGGATTCCCTGGCATTAGAGGATCATTGGAGAAGAGATGAGAGTCTATGACATATTTCAGGTAGTGCATGGAAAAGTGAGATCATGAGAAATGCTTGCATTGGTTGTCATTATGCTGATGAAATCCAGAAATCCCATAGAGAAACACACTGCATCAATTTGCATGATCAGGAAATAACTTGTTTTAATATTTGCCTGCTCATTGTTCCTTGCAGAAAAGATGGGTTATGCCAAATGCCTGGCACTGGGAGACACAAAATTCTGAGCTGCTGGATGTCCCCAGAGGCTGGTAGAGAACAGTTTGTCCTTTCTACAGATGGGTTTCCATGTGTAGAGTTGACACAGACCTCAGACTCCTAGCAGATACACGCAACTGAAATTAGTTTAGCTCCTAAGAAGGACAACTCTCTCAAATTCCCTTCCAATGTGGCAAACAGAAGATACGTCCACAAGCTGCTGCCACAGCAAAAGTTTTGTTAACCTGCAGTCAATGAATTACTCTAACTTCACTGTGATGCTGCAAGACAGAGATGAGATAAATAGAATGGAAGTTTAGCAAGAAGAGCACATCTGCAGGACCATTAATCACAATACCATTGCTGCTTCTCATCTTTTTTGGTGCAAAATCGTCTGTTCCCAGTAATGACACATTCTTTTACTGATGTGTTTAAGCTTGTTTTTCCTCTTACATTTCCCCATGCAAAGAGTAGCAATTGCAATGAAATGAGCAGAGAATCACGAGAGGAGGATGAGGGTACCTATCTATATCTATCTATATATCTATATCTATACATCTATACATCTATACATCTATATATATCTATATATCTATATATATATACTGTGACAGTATGTCTTTTATCAAACAAAAATAAATATTGCCCTAAAGCAATCATGCTATGCTCAGGATCACATGTTACCCCATCATGGGGTCCTTCTGACTGATCATTAGTCAAAATCAGAGCTCTTTCTTTTCCTGCCTGTGTTTCTACATGGAGCAGACACGTTGGTAATGAAGACGACTGCCTGCATGGGCTTTGCATGTGACCTTTCTCCAAAAGCAATTCTTTTCCATCAGTTTTCCATCAAATCCTCCTGTCCAGCTAATTCCTGTGAGGCATCCTTAGGTCTCCCAGCTGGATGGCTAAAGCGTTGACCTATTCCCTGACCTTGGCATACATTTTATAATTAAACTTGCAAAAGCAAGCAATTCTTCAGACTGCCAGGCCAGGCAAGAAACCCAGGCTCTAAGAAGCCACACACTATGCTCATGTTTTGTTTTACTGAGATCACTGGATTTGGCCAGCTGCTGACTCCTGGATTAATGACCAATACCTCCTCCCCTCAGGTGTCCCACTTAGCTTTTCCCTGGAGAAATGGGGCAGCCATCAGACCTGCTGGGATTTGAATCCCAAACTACTTTGGACATTGACCTTTCAAACACTGCATGAATTTTTTCAAACAGTTACTGAAATCTCAATTAATGATTTATTTATTTTATAATTAATCAGCCCAACAGAGGAAAAAGGGATAGACTCTGACAGCTCCTTAGTCCCAGAGCTGCTTATCAGCATGTGCAATAAACAGGGAGAGAAATCATAAATATTTCATTAACCCTCAAGATAGGGGATTTCAGAGTGAAGAATTGTTTCCCAATAGCAAACCTCAGGGTAATGTCATGAAAGTGGGTCACAGATTCCTAGAATGTAAAGTCTGTCATGGGTTCCCTGGAGCAAAGGATTTTCTCCTGCTCCCACACAGCTCCCTTAGGGCTCCCAGGCAGCTCCACTTCAGCATGGAAAGCCAAGGCAACACCTGAAGGTGTCTACATTATCACCTGCATTCATGACCTTTAGGAAAGGAGTGGAACCCCGTTGAGAAACGGTGTCCTGAAGGCTGAAGGAACCATGGTCCCCATGGCCCTCGCTCCAGCACCAGCCATTCTGCAGTGGGAATTCAGCAAAGCCTGGACCAACCTCACAAAACTCGACCAAGTGGGAGAGAGGAGCCTCCAAAGCCCATCCCACCATGGGGCCCTCGGGACAGGGATCCTGGAGCTGACAACAGGAGGTGGGTGATGGACTCCTTCTGAGAGGGAAATTATATTCCCCTATCCCTTCAGGAAGCTGCTCTGGCTTCAGGCTCTATTTAACATTCACTGTGGTGAGTTGGCGTGTTCTCTACATAAATCCTGATAAACTCCTAACCTCAAAAACATCCTGCAACTAGGGGCTGCCTTGTCTAGTTGCCATATGGTGTGAAAAAGTGCTTCCCCTTATCACTATTACATTTGTTCCTGCTGCTGAGTTTCACTGAACCTCTTATTTAAAAGACAATGTGGATATTAATTCCTCCCTCTCTTATCTATCCCACCCACTCTCTGCATACATTTCTCATGTCCGCTCTTATTAATCTCCTCTTCATTGTGAATTCCTCCCAACTGTTTTCAGTTTCTGCTTAAGAAAGTTTTGCTTGTCCACATCAGTAATGTCACTACCTGCCTACCTTGAATAGCGACCAAAAGAACAGCGGCCAAAAGATCAAGGCAACTGTAACCCATCATTCAAACATTAGGTCAAGCACCACTTCTTTTAACATAGCTACAGAAATAACTTAAGGTCTTACAACAACATATTTTTTCTCTGTTTGTGGCATAATTTTACTATTATTATATTCTGTTCAAAAGAGCATATGTTTTATTAATTTTCAAAAGCATAAATAGCATTTTAAGCCTCTATTTAAAGAGCTCTTGGCAAACTGTATAAGGGCTAAAAGAACACAGGTTTTTTTTTAATATGCTTTTAATCCTTTCCCTAAACAAATCCTCTGACTTGACTATTTTACATTTTGAAGGCACAAGGGTTTATGATTTGCAGTGTGATGCTCACTGTTGATAGTACCCACCACATTTTTGTGGTATCTACACTATCTGTTTTCCATAAGTGTGCCATCGTAATTCAGAACAGCAGCTTTCAAATATGTTTTGCCTCTGCCCAAGGGAGATCACATCACTTTTTTTTTAACATTTTTGGGGGGATTGCAATAACCAAAGTCTAGTTTGCATGGCCCTTCCAGTCTTTAATATAAGTGCCCTGGTATTGTTTAATTATCTATTAATTAGCTATTATATATTCAGCCTGACTGTGAAGCTAGTGCAGCTGCTTACAAGAAACCTGAATTTCAGCCTCTTAATGGGAAAATATGTATGCCTGGATCACAGTGTCACTTTGCAGAGCCACCTTGTCTGTTCCACCATAACCCTTCCCTAAAGCTCCCCCTTTAGAGAGGGAGAGAGAGGAATCTGAGGAAACTGTTATTGCTCTTCTCTCTTCCTTATGAAAACAAGAGTCTCTCTTTCTCCTCCAGCCCTTCCAGTCCCTTCCCAGCATTAACTTCTCTTCCACTACAGAGATGTGACATAGGGCAGAAGGGCCTCAGTTTATTTGTGAGCTTCAATTGCAACAGGACACTGTAGTTTAATGATGTAAAGGAAAATTAAATATTTATAGGTTTTTTCAGGATGTACATTGTTAGTTCTTCAGTAAGGGAGAACCCCTGAATATCTTAGCTGTCCTCTCAAAAGTAACCTTCTTCCCTCTAAAATAATGATCCTTGTGAATTCTTGATAAGAGTGTTTTCATTCCCAGAAGTCACACCAGGACTACAGCTGTTATTCAAAAAGTTTCTAGGCAAAGCTGTCACCTTGAAATTCATGTTTGTATCAGTCAGTACTGAAACTAGAAGCAGTCCCTTGACCTGATTGTGTTGATCTGCATTCTCTGACCCAAGGGAGTTTATTTTTATTGTTTCTCTAAAATAAAAAAAGCACAATTAAAAATAATTATATATGAAAACACAAGCAAAGAGGAAATGAATAAGCATTAAGCTCAGAACAATGGGATGGGTCACAAAAGACGCGCCAGGCCAAACGAGAACTGCAGCCTCGGCTCCAGCCCTTCAAGGGCTTCTGAATGTCCTTAACTCTATTTCCCCTGGCCTGATCCTGCATGAATTATGTCATCAGGGCCCCAAGTTCAGTAAGAGCAAGGGCAAGCCCTAAAGAAACCTTCTTGCTCCAGCATGTCTGTAACTTGAGAAGAAGAACAGTACCTCTGAAGTCGTGCTGGTGTCGTGCCGAGGGAGAATTTGTTTCTCCATGGGCTTGGTGATGATGTGGGAGATGACCTTCCAGAAAGGGACTGGTGGAGCTGAGGTAGTCACAGTTTCTCTCTGAGATCAAAAAGAGTTAATGTTCCAGCAGAGCATAAGGGCATATCATGAAGGGTGTCAGATCTTCTTGTATCATGGTGTCTGTGTGGGTTTGTTTACAGTGAGGCTATGATATGCTGCAGTGGGGTGCTCTTTGGTTTATCAACAGACATGTTACATCCCTCTCTAGGAGTCTGTTTATCTTGTTACAGTTTCAGAAGGCATTTGTCCAAATTGCCATCAACTCATTCTGGCTGAACTTCAGGTTGGATCGAAGCATCCCCACAGAGGTGTGGAGGAATGCCTGTAGATTGTACCAAACTCGGATTAAGTTATCCTGAGCTATTAAATAACCTGGCAGTGGCCTCTTAAGCAGACCCAGAGCAGTATGGTTGAGGAAGCCTGCAGCTCACTGAGAAATGTGTTGTTCTTAGCTGCAGCCTGAGAATTGGAAACATTAGTTAAAAAGTAGACAAAAATGTAAATAGAGGAGTGACGTGTTGACCACAGCAGGCAAACACAAGGAGCCAGGGGAACAGAAAGAACTGTAAGTCTTTGTTCAGATGCTGTGACACAGCTGACCCCAGGGTGGCTCAGGACAGAGATCTTCTACAGGCCGTCCAATCACTCATGGGAAGTAGAGGAAGCTTTAACAAGCATTTGTACAACATATCCAAACAAGGAGATGTGGTGGCAATAGGAGATTTTAGTTACCCAAAACTGTGTTGAAGAAACAATAGGATAACTTGAAAACTCTGGTACATAACCAAGTTTTTCATCAGGAGCAGAAGAGTGAGAAGATCCTAAAAGTATTTTGTGTTAGAAACATCAGAGCAAGCTACCCCTGTGCCCATGCAGGGGCCATTCCAGATGCAGCAACTTTCTGAGGACTTCGAAATGTGTAACACAAACCCTTCGCTGAGGATATGTACAAGGGAATAAGACAAACAACTGGGCACAGAAGCAAAGCTGCTCCAGCACAGAAAGCATTTCAGCTTAGGAAAGGACATCAACGGGAACTGGGAAAGGTTCTATAAATACGTTTTAATTAGAGGAAGAAAAAGGAAAGTCTTGATTCTTTGCTAAACAGGAAAAGAGAGCAAGTAACAAATTTTGAAGAGAAGCCTGGCATGTCTCTTTATCCAGCCCTTATTTAAAAAAAAAAAAAAAAAGAAAAAAGAAAAGCTGTTTGTGACCAGCTAATTAACCAAATTATTTTTAAAATGATTCAGGACTGCAGGTCAAAACAGGAAGAGACCAAGTTATACAATACTTGGATGAGCCAACTGCACACAAGTCAGCAGGGCCTCACAGAGTTCACCTGAACTTATTCAAGAAATAAGATGAAGTAATCTGTGAATAGCTGAAAATTATTGTAAAGCTATTATTCTAAAGCACTCCTATAGAGCAGGATGAGCCCTGGAGAGCAGGAGAAGGGTGACTATAGTGTTGAACTTAAAAAAGGAATAATGAGACCCCAGGAAGCTATAAACCACTCATCCTGGTTTCCCAAAAATCTGGAATGAGTTATTAAACAACCAGTTTTTTAAATACCTAGAATTATGGTATGGTGATAAAAAGCAGTCCACCTGAATTTGTCAAGAACAAATCATATCAAACCTGTCTATTTTTCCCCTTTCTAACAGAGCTGCTGACTTAGTGAAGAAAGAAGAGCAAGTGGATGCGATTTATCTTATCTCCTGATATGATCATATTAGGTATGAGTTAAAATGTAATCTCAACAAGACGGGTGTACAAGTGGGTGAACTTCACTCCAAAACAACAGTTATCTATTGTTCTATCAAATAGGAAGTTGTTCAAGTGGGATTCCTCTGGGATCTTTTCTGGGCCTGTTTCCATTCTTTTCACTAATGATGTAGAGGATGAAATCTGTGGTTGCCATTAGACTTGGAGAGGCTACAAGAGAATCAAAGTCAGAGGATCAAAGCACAGAAATTATCTGGAAAGATGGTCCACAGCCAACCTGATTAAGTGAGCACTAGGATAAAGTGCTACTTTTGGGGAGAAGAAACCAAATTCCCAACTATAAAGCTGGAAGAAATTTGTAAGCAGGGGCATGGCAAAAGAGGGTCTCAGGGATGCAGCAAATGACAGGCTGGATTTTAGCTGGCAGTGCAGTGCCCAGACAAAAAAAATATAAATACCTGAGTTGTATATATGAAGCACCATACATAAAACAAAGACAGCGATTATTCGGTCGTGCATTTCAGTGTAGAGGTTTCGTTTGAAAAATTTTGTCAAGTTTCGGTCCTTGTACTTTAATAAAGGTATAGACATACTGGAGACAATCCAGAGGAGATCAAGTATGATCAGAGATTTGGAAAATGAAGCCAGTGAGATAGAAAGAATTGCACTTGTTTAGTCTATAGAAGATTGTTTAGTTTAGAGAAGATGAAGGTGAGGCAAGACTAATTCCTAAATGCAGAAAAATCTCCAATAAAGATGACAGTCAGCAATTATTCTTTTTGAAAGGACAAGAAGAGATCAACTAGACATTGAACAAAAGCTGCTAGGACTGGACCTTGGTGAAAGCTTTCCATTCATGGGTGCAGCAGAGCAGAAGATTGTACAACCTCCTTCACTGGAGAGGCTTAGGTGCAGGTTAGAGAAATGCCTTCTAGAAAGGGAGAAAATACACTCGTTTGAGCCCCAAGAGATCTCTCTCATTGGAGACCTTTCCTTGCCTGAGGTTCCCTGCCTGCGGCTTTGGGGTTTAGTAGCTGAGGGTGCAGGTGTGTAATTTCTGGTATTACAATGCAGTGACTCTGTTAGTACTTTAATTGCAATGACTTTATATATAGTAATGATCAGCCTAAACAGCCCTGGCTCCTGGTGCCAAAAGCTTTTGCCTATCAAATTTCTTCTGCTGCTGGGGAGGAAAGACAGATATAATGAAATAAGTTAATGTTCACTGCTTTTTTTAGATTAGCACAAGCAGGTCTTGAGAGAAATAAAATCAGTGTTGATCACTGTATAAGCACTGAGTGTGTGTCCATTTTTATGGTCTCAGGTACACAGCCCCTCAGTGTGCCAAATCTGTTTTGGGGGGGGAGGAGAAGGGGAAACTCCATCAGAATCCACCTTCAAGAATCTGTAATTAATACACACAACCAGGCATAATTTATCTCCATCAATTTTTATTCCCTGTTGCAGAAAAACCACAGTTCAGAAAACCTAGGCTAAATTAAATCAATTAATTGAAACTGTGTTCCACTCTCTTTTTTTGATATTCTTTTATGTACCTCTTTAAAATTTATAACCTAACATCTTTTTTGCTTTTAATTTTAAAATTTCAGGGGAGGAATTTTGCTGCTCATTTATTTTAGTGCCACATTTTGTTTTCTTAACTGCTCGGGTCTCGCACATCTGGTGAACAAGCAACATTTTGAGGGGGCCCAGCCATTTCCTGTGAGGCTCTGATGTGTTTTGTCCTATCACTGCACTGGTCTGCAAGTGACACTGAGTTAAGGTACTTGGGCTGCTTTCCTGTCTTGAATGCTGTAAATCAGTGCCAAAAAAATAAGGGCGTCAGGAAGCTAATGAAGAGGAGAAATGGCAGCAGTCATCAGAACAGATGCCTCCAGGTGATGGCCAAAGATAGTATTAGGGAAATGATGGAAATCACTGCAAGGGACACAAATGAGACAGTATCATCAGCAGATAATTGAATTTTATAGTTAAATTAGAGCTGCTCTAATATAGACACAATTTTAGATTTCACAGTTAAAGCATAGTTCCGTTTTGCACTGAAAACAGGAATTCAGCTTCTTTGTTATGTTTGAAAAATACAGTCTCCTCCTCAAATTGGCAGCACTTATCCCTCTGGGTACAAGATGAATGGTCTGGTAATTTGTTAGTGTGTGATTTGCAATTAATTAGAAACTTGGTCCTTTAAGAAACCTGTTCCAATTGTTCCTTTGTTTGAAACATCTCAACAATGAAATAATGCAGACCACAAAAATGCGCCATCTAGTCAAAAATCCCTGAAACTTTGCATACAGGCAATAGCTGAATAAATTAGCTAGCAATTAAAAAAATTTTAACTAATTGCAGACAGGGAATACAGTGACTTCAGTGAAAGCTCATCCAATCATCTGGTTTCCTCTAGAGGGAATCTACACATGCTAATCCTGTCAGCTGTAGGGATTTACATTCATTAATCCCAATGACTTGGCCAGGGTTAAATGTATCAAGAAGACATTACTTGGCCAGTTCTTTTAATTTTTTACATTCTGATTTGGTGCACAAAAGGTTCCCCTCAGCACTGCTGATCCAATGCATATTTAAGAGGCATTGCTGAGGAACCTGAGGCAATAGAGCTCTGGAGAATATTGAAATAGTGGGCGCTGTGTCCCCGTCACTCAAAGATCACCCTCAGTTCTGTCAATAATGCAGGGCACTAAACCCCTGGCTTCAACCTGTGGCCTAGAAATCCCTAAGACACTGAGAAACATGACTTTGAAGGGGTTCCCAAAAACTGACTAAGAATTAAGCTATTGCAGAAGACCCAAATTTCTTACACAGGAGTATATGCTTCCTTTGGAATTTTTGTAGTGGTTCCCAAAATGAAAAGCAAGATTAAGGAAACCAGTAGCACATTTGATTCATGTGTCCTCATTATCTGTTTGGTGTAGCTCTGGTTGTCTATGATGACTATAAAATCCTGGCACGGAGCTAGATAAAGAAAGCAGGAGTAAAAGACAAGATATGTTAAAACAATAGAGGTGTATGAGGGATCTCAGGAGAGAGGAAAAAAAATTAACAAACCAACAAGACAAATCCCATCGTATTATCCCTGGAGAAGATATTAAATGAGCTTGTTTCATACCAACTGTGGCTGACAATATCTTCAGTGGAGGGCAGAAGTGTCCTTGGAAGTAGGACCCTCCCAGGTCAGTGTTGCCATGAAGACTGTCCCTCTGTCATGTGCTAAGCAAGAGTTAATAGAACCAAGGCTAAGAAAGCTTCAGTAGCAAGTGGTGGAACAGCTCTTCACACCACAGCAGTTCCAAGCACCCGGGCCTTGCTTGAGTTCTCTAAGAAAACTAACAAAAATTTTAGAAAATCACAAAGACTCTGACTAAACCAAAAATGGCTCATTTGGGTAGCTTTATGAAAGCTGTTAAAAATATTTCTATGACTGTTGCCAATTTATAAATGAAAATGTAGTTCAGAAGCAAAAGAATGCTTCTGTTTAGAAGAAGATGAAGCCAAATATTGTTTGACATTTAAACAGACTCTTTTTTTTTTTTTTTCTTAAAGAAAACAATCGTTTGGTGTTTATCCCAAATTCATAAGTATCTCTGGTTCTCCCTTATTTGTACACTGGGATGATATCATTTGCCAAAAAAAAAGAAAAAAAAAGAGTTATCTTACTAAATCTTAAAATAACTAACATCCAAAAACATCAAACCAAATGGTCACTCAGACATGAACTACATCCAAAGATTTAACAAAGAACTAATACAGGAATGACCCAATGCCTGGGAAAGAAAGCAGTCACTGGAATGGGCAGGATCCCTGCCAATCCCAAAGCACAAGCACCCCACAGTGAGCCTCACCAGGGAGCCTGCACAGTGTGGAAACTCCAGCCAGGAGAGGGAATCAGGAGGGAAATGCAAATCTCCCGTGGCAGAGAGAAGAGTCCCAGAGCTGCTGAAGCCAGTGGGGGGCTGCAATCTGATTTCTCTGCATTATCTGTTAGGAAAACACTGCCCAGAGGAAAGTGTGGGAGGAAGCTCTTGCCCCATGGCAGGAGGCATGAAGGCACCATGATTTGGGGCTGGCTGCAGGGAGGGGGTCGTGGCCCCTGGGATGTGGCCCTGTGACGCAGTGAGGGTTTGCAGAAGAGGTGGGGCTTGAGAAGTCCCAAGTGGCAGAGAGGTGGCGAATGCAGGTGAGAAGCATTTGGGACACAAGGGGAAAATCTGCACTGGGAAATGCCACTGCCAGCAGAGCTGTGTAGGGTGTCCTGCCCGTGGGTGCCGGGATGCAGGCGCAGGTCAGGAACCTCAGGAGCCCTAATTTTCTTCCGGTGTAACATAGTTCTGGAAATGTTTATCCTGGGGACTGAGACAAAGAGGTTTGTTTTTTCTCCATGCTTCTGTTAGGAATTCCTCTGGATTTCCTATCCAAAAATAATAAGAGATTGCAGAGGATAAGGCATGAACGTTCTTTCTGCTCTGAGGCAGAGGGGGAGTGGGCTGAACGAGAGCACTGAGCTCTCACTGAGGTGTGAGTCCCCCCATGGCTTCCTCCCAGCACTGCCTTGACCGGACACTCCCAGCTGAACTTCCCGTTTTTTGGGGGACAGGGTGGCCAAGGCAAGTGTTCCTCAGGTTGTCCCCATGGGAACATGAAGCTGCGTCCAAGGGCTGGAGGTGTGATCTAGGCAGTCAGTCCCTGTGCGTACGAGTCTGGCAGCAATTCCAGGCTGCACAGAATTCAAGGTTACAGTGCTGAGCAAGGCTTGCATGCAAGACCACTCAAACACAGGAGATTATAAAATAATGTAATAATACAAAATAATCTCCTAGAAGCAAACCATGAGCTGATGTGACTCTGTCTTTGGGTCTGGCAGCTGGACCAGTGTTGAGGAATCACGCAATAAAGTAGGTCACAGGTTTCCAAAAGACCTTTTTTTCCCTTTAAGCTTATGAGAAAATGATGATTTATGAAAATCAGCTTGAAGCAAGGGAGTCATTCTGATAATAAAACCTCAAAAGAGTATGGAGGGCTCTGTCATTACAGTAATGGGCCCCAGATAAGTGCTTCATCAAGAAGACTATACATCACTACTACTTACAATGCGCTGAAAAGATGGGGCAGGGGGAGAATGAATGGCATCTGCTACAAAAATAAACTGCAACACAAACAGCGCTCAGTGGTTTTATATTTTATATCACAAAATACTCCATTTTGGAATTCAGTTAAGCCAAACATACATTTTTCACCTCCTCTCTTCACCTCAGAGTGCAGCTAAAATGCAAAGACCTGAGTGCAGCATTCAGGTCAAGCCTCCCACTGGCAAGCCCAGCCCTGGTGAGTGCCATGGCTGTGGTGCCTGAGGCATTCAGCAGCCCCGTGCAGCACTGGAGATCTTGCTGTCATGAGCTGCAGAGAGAAGCATCCTCCTGCCTTGTTTAAAAGCACTGGAGTGGCCAGTGAGATACTGAAGAAAAGCCTGGCAAAATACAAACAGAATTTGGTCCCTTGCTTTGTTTTTTCCCTTCTGCCCATGCTTGCCGATCAGCCACGCTGCAGGAGAGTTCAGGATGTAACAAAGTGCTGCAGAGCTTTGCTTAGGTGTTTTGTTAGATTTATGTAAAGGAAAACACTTTTTCTTGCATTTCTGCATGGCTTCCTCAGTTGCTGCAAGCTTTCCCCAAGAAGTGAAGAACTTTTCTCAACTTAACCATGGAAAGTTGCTCCATTGTAAAAGTGGAGGAAGAGCAGAGTCTGAACTGTGTAAAGGGGAACAGCCCTCCTGGGACCTCTGACCATCCTGGGAGACAAGCAGCACACGGCAGAGCCAGGGCTCCAGCCCTGCCTGAGCCCCTGAGCACTCCTGGCTCACAGGGCAGCAGCGATGTACTCAAATAAATATAGACAAACGAAGCCTGAGCTCAGGCTCTGAGCCAGGCTGTTTCAGTGCAGCTTTCTGGTGTTTGTACTGTCCTGGCAGCAAGGGAAGGGGAACGCTTGGAGTGACTATCACAGTAGGTGCTCATCCTGTCATCAGGTACCACACAACCAGGCACAGCTCCTCTGGCTCGGCTGCACACTCAGTTGCATGTACAGCTACTTCAGTTTGTGGCTGTCTAAACTGTTTCTTTCAATTGGTCATCTTCACTAACAGCAAATTTTTATTCATAATTTATGCAGTGCTTTTGCAACTTTCGTCCCAAGTAAAATGAATGTAACAGCTGGTGCTCCTGTAGCTGAAGAGGGCGATAAAAAGAGGAATAAAGTATCTCTGAAATGAAATTTCCTTTCCAGCACATGCACTGGGTCCAACATAAAAGACACAACAGAAAGTTTAATTTAAAACTAATTTATTGGTGAAATGTTATCAGAATCCCAACGAAGACAAATAAATCAACATGACACTGGGAAAAAGATCAGCTGGTGAGGATGAAAGCTACCAACATAACAATCCACAGATGGGGAAAGAGCTACACAAACTGGAGTACATCAGCAAAGCCAGAATTAAATGCTCCCTCCACAACTTTGGATTCCAAAATTAAATCATTTGAGGTTGAAATGCTGATGCGTGCAAATATTTATTCCTTTCATGAGAAGCAAATCCTGGATTTTTGACCATGAAACTCTCCCGTGGCCCAATGCTCCTGTTTCCACGCCCCCATTCTGCAAAACCACCAAGTTACAAGCAAGGAACAGAGAAAAGAGAAGGGACACTTTGGGGGTGTGTTGACTGAACTTCACTAACACCAAGTTTATATGTTTCTCCCTATTATGGCAAGGGAGATGGAAATTGGATGGCTGCTTGGGTGCTCTAAATCAGAAGGCTGTGAATATTGTTCTGCTTTTCTGGAGGGGACGCCTGGATGAATGAGAAGCAAGAAAAAAATGGCTGACAAAATGGTTTGTTCTGGCTCAAAGTTTATCCAGATACTGTCTCAAGAGAAGAGATGGGCTTTTGGGTGAAGACTTTGCCAGAAGTCCAGGGGCTGCACACAGAGACCTTTCCTTCTGTGGTGTGACTCCTCTTGCACCCAAGGCAGGAGGATTTTTGTGCTCTTTTACAAACGTGACTGAATCCATTGCTGATCTCTGCTTGTAACACCCAGTGAACTCCCATATTTTAGGTGGCTGTTTTGCATTAGAAGCTTTGCTCACTCTTTGTGAATGTTTCATTGGAGAAGAGTCAGGGTGTCCAAGAAAACAATTTACTCACTATTCTCTTTGGGACCAGGGATGCTGAACCTCTTCGAGGAGCCCCTGCTGTCCCAAAGTCTACAGCCTACACATGAGAGAAGGTTTTAATTTTGCATAAGGCACAGTCACTTAGTGAAGCATTGCACAGCCTGCATTTTAAAGGATGCATTTTGTTTTAATGACCACAGAGTTATGAACAGCTCCAACTCAGCTCATGCACGATCAGACACAATTGTATTTAATCAATTATTTCAGTCCTGTCTGAACCAGAGCTCCAATGTGCCCTCATTTTCTTTCCTATACTGTAACAAATTATTCCTATTGACTAAACAGAGTGCCAAAGCTCCTTATGCTCTGATTTATGTGAAAGAATTAGCACGATATTGTCTGGGTTTGAGGTCACTCAGCTCTTTTTCTTGTTCTTCAGCATCTGCATTTATTCTCATTCTGTACCAATTAGCAAAGAGGAAGCAGAATCCAGCCAAAAAGGCCAGCTCCTCTGCTTCACATCATCCCCTTCATCCAGATTCTTCTTACACAGCTTTCCAGAAGGGATAGTCAACCCCTCCTGAAAATAACCAACAAAAAAGCAAAAAAGAACAAAACCCCCTACCTGATAGGTTGGTTTCAGAACAGCAAAGACATTGAACAAAAAGAAGAGTTCTGCAGAACACATGGCTCACAATTAAAGTAGAAGGACTGGTTTGCTCTAAAAACAAAGTGCCCAACCCTATTGGAAAAAACAAAAGGAGCAAAACAAAAGACTCCACCCCCTGTTTCTTGAAACATGGCTGAATCAGTCCTAAGAGGGAATAACTGTCAAGGGCAGCTCTTCAACCAGAGGAGATCAGCAGCTCCCTACTGTTGATTTGTGACAACTGAACTATTTATGGAGCTCACTAGGCTCAGTGGTGAAAGAGGGGGAGTTGCCATTTACAGGAGTGTGGGATGAAATATATACAGATTGATAAAGGATGGAGTCCTTGAAGTTTCTTGGGTTTTATTTCTGGTTAGTTTTTTTTTAATGAAACATCTCTTTTCCAGGTAGGCTGCATTCCTATTGCTCTAGGAGCTTATGATGAGTTTTCAACAACAAATACTACTCTAGGCTAAAAGAGTTAAATGGCATTCTCTGCAAGAGCTCCTCAGGCCTCTACCCTTTCCTTGGCACCATGCATCCTGTGTGATGGCTCTTGATATCTCATTGGAGCCAGCTGAGTAAAGACATGTTCAGGCCTTGGAGACCTTTTCTGGAGCTGTACTGGGCAGATTTCACCCCAAGAGAGAAATGGCACCCTTTGAAACTGGGACCAACCTCGTCAGGAGAAGATGGTGTTCAGCATAGCTCATGTACATCCCAAAGAACAAGTGAAAGAGGCTTTTCCTCTGAATTCCTATTTTTGTGAGAATGCCATAAGTAGCAAAAATAAGCCTGGGAAAAACTCTGTTTTTCTTCCCAAAGCCAATAAATCTTAAAGCTAAGATCTGTAATTTATCTAAATCTGTGGTTGTATGAAGGATTTAATCCTCCAGCTTTCTTCTGCAGTAAAGTAGACGGAGTCTCTGCATTTAGTTCCAAATCATCAGGGTTTATTTCTTGGGGAGAAAAGGTGGGGTAGGGTAGGAGAGAGGTCCACCACGTGGCCGCTTTCGGCAGTCACGCAGGGACCTCAGAGGAGATGGTGTGGACGGGGGAGGGAGAGAAGCAAGAGAGCGAATGCTCGCTCTCTTCCAGGGATAACAGATTCCATCATGAATACGCTAATCTCTATTAATCAATCAGGGAGGAGATACAAGTTTTACGTCATTTGTGTATAGCCTATGAGAGTTCTCAGATTACCATAGCAGCTCCAAGTTTGGATCTTTGCAAAGACTGGTTTTTCCAGTTTGTGTTTCAATCAGCTGGTATGCTTATTTTTTCTCTAGCTCAAACTCAGTTTTTAATTCTATTCTTTCTTTTGCTGAGTAATAATATGTATGAGAGCTTTCTGCTCCTTCTTCTCCAACAGTTGTAGTTTGGTTTATTTCATTAAGTAAACAGCACCAACCACCTTTCACTATAGTTTCAGCACACCACCCTGCTGGAACAAAAAGTCTGACCAAAGCAATCTTTTGTCTGCTTCTTTTATAAACACGATTTTGCATTAAAGTGAGAAGAAAAAAAATTAGCAAGATAAGCTAATGCCAGACCATGCTGCAAGTACTGAGCCTGAGCAGTTCCTGGAAGCTCAAGATCACTGCAAATAGCAACATGAAATATTTCATTTCAAGGTACCAGCTTCAAAATTTCTCCCCTGTTATTAGGATCAACATCTTTATCAAACCTTCTCAGTAAAATTACTATTTGGTCTGCAAAAATGTTGTATGCCTACTTCTGGATCTGAGATTTAGGTAACCTGAAGGAAGATACCATTGGTTTTTCAACTGTTTTGTGCAAAAGTCAGCCAAACGGTCATGCTGAAGTGAGATGAGCAGGTGTGAATCACAGATATTAAGCATACTATGTTATTAGCAGTCAATGTCTATCCTCACCATCCTTGATTAAATTTCTTTCTTACCTCTGGAGTTATTTCCAGATTTCACTGACTGTCTGGTCATTGCTTTCCAAATTCATTACAGTAGTGAAGCGTCACAGGAGCGTGGACAAGCTTTTCATCTCTTGTGATGGAAAATGTGGTGTAATTGCAAGCAATTAAGGAAAGACATTCCCTAAGTGAGGCTGAGGGGCTGGCAGCCCAGTTTTAGGCATTTACCTTCCAATTTTCACATCTTTTGCGACACCATTGCTACACGGAAGATTGATGGATCACAGACAGCTTTGCTGGCCTCTCACTCTGTACTGGCATTTTCCCAAGGAGGAGCAGGTGGCACTTGATGTTACAATAATTCACAGTGTGCAGATGGACCTGTCGCAGCACAAGTAAATTGCCTGCTAACAGATTCATGTTCTCCAAGCATCTCCTGGACACATGATAAAGAGAAATGCAGGATCAGGTTGCAAAGCAGCCTCTTATCAGGTGATGTCTCCTACTGATAACACACAAGACCCCAGCTCATGGCTCTTCACCTACTTTGTCCTTGGTGTTACACATTTGATGAAGTTTAAGCGCTGCCTTCCTAGGTGAGCTGCTCTGCACGCCTGCCACAAGCTGGACGCACCATGGTGGAGGAGAGCTGCCCACTGTGTTTGGTCTCCTAATGTGTAGCATGTTAGGGAACACACACGGGGGCCATAGGTCTGTTAGGGTTTCAGAGTTTGCCATTGTATTTTACAGGACAAACGTATTTTATTTCAAACAAAAAACGAGCCTGAAGAAGATTTCGGCTCCAGATACTGCTGTAACAAAGATTAAATGCTGATCTAAGCCTGGGCTCTTCAGAGTAGATTAAAGTACTCCCACATTGTGAAGCCATGAAGCCCAGCCCAGGAATCAGATTTTTCCCTCCCAGACAGGATTTCTACACTGGTGTAATTTCATTGACTGATGGCAATTCTATTTTGTGAAATGCAGATTATGAGGGGAAGAAGGTCCTTGTTCTGAATGCCATGTTTTGGATGAGTCTTAATCTCCAAACATTTTCTCAGGGCTTTCTTTAAGATCTCTTTGGCCATTCTGCCATCAGTAGATGGCACACATATCCACACAAATCCAAGGGCAAGGTTTGGCCTTACTAGTTTTTAAAGACTGGGATAACAGTAAGAGTCTGTTTTAAATCCTACAGCCAGACTGAGAAAGAGCAGTCTTATCACACTGCTTATGATAGCAAATCTCCATACACACAAGGCTTAGATGAGGGACTAAAATTCTACTCTTTTTCTCAGACTCTCCTGCTACTATGAATACCAACAAAAATAAGGAGTGGCAGAGAGCCATGCCCAGAGCCTGGCAGCTCTGCACTACTTTCTGTCATCAGAAGTCTCAAATGGCCCTACCATAACCCTTTAATTCTCTGCAAAAAACTAGCAGGTAGTGCTCTGGAATGGCTCTTCTAACTGGGAGAGTGGGAAGGTGCTAAGAGGAGCAAATAATGGTTAATGTTGCTACCAATGCAGCCAGAGATGTAAGACAGCAGAAGCAACCAGTTCTCTCTTTCAGGACTTGCATCTAGTCATAGAAAGCAGAAAAAAATATGTTGCATGCACAAGGTTGACCATGTGATGCTTCACAGTCCTCCAGTGTATCTGTCACAGGCAAGCAGGGAAGGCCATCTTTAACAATTAAAGGCCCAGAGGTCTCTTCCTCTGAGAGCCTACTGCTGACCCATGGCCCACCCCTGCTCGACGTGAGTGAACTTGCTGTGAAGAGATCAGTGATGTTTGTCTGAACAAGCAGTGGGAAATTTCCGTGGAATATATGTAGTTCCTTACACCAGCAGACAATGTCTGCTCTATGCAATCTGCATGAGGTAGCTCTGTCCCATTCTCTGTCCTGTACCTGCCCTGGATTCTGTGCCTGGACTCTTCTGGGGAGCCCAGGAGGGCACTGTCCCTCCCCTCAAGGCACAGCATGGCCTCACATTCCCCAACTCCCATTATCCACATTGCCCAATTTCTGTGTACACTCTGCTTTTGCTGCCACTGCAGCAGACTGAGCTTCTGCCCAGGCTCCCACACATGTGATGCCAATTTGTCACTGTCACTGGTACACCAGCACCTACTGCCTTCAGGCTTTCTCCATCTGTCCCTGGTGATTTACTGCACCAGAACATCCCAAGAGGCGCCATGCCTCCTTTCCCTGGATTCTCTTAAGGTCACGAAGTCAGAGCATCCCAAAAAAACAGAAGAGAAGGATTTTCGCTGTGATTGTAAACAGCACTGACCCAGCTCATTTGTGTCTCACAGACGTTGAGGTCTAGGGACTGCCCCGGACCAGTGATGTGGGGAGAGGTACCAAAGTGACAAAAAGCTCTTCTTTCTGTGCAGATGAGCCACTTGCAGAGCTTGGCCATGGCAGGGGTTAGGATTGGAAAGGGGACCCCAGAGATGTGCACCACCCGAGCGCAGCACCAGGCTCCCAGCTCCGAACTGGCCTCTTCAAAGTGTCCTTGTAACCTTGGCACTGGCCAGGGCCACTGGGGACCCTGCGCTCGGAGAATTGAGTGGGGCCTTTTCCTGCCTGACAATAAAATCCATTCTAATTATAATTCCCTGCACATATACACTCTGAAGGGCGGGAAAAAGCTTCTGCCGCTTGAGGTCAGGACTGAAAAATTATCTGGTGGGCTCTGGGAACACCTGCTGTAGGAGGCTTTCCCAAGAGCAGAGGTGGCAGGAAGATTGATGACGACCTTGCAGCACACACCTAGAGGAGGGACCTAAGGATAAGCCCGTGGTGTGGATCTGGGGCTGGCAGAGCCTGCAGCAGGTTCAGCACCACGTCTCCAGCCAGCCTCGGGGCTGTACAAGGAGGTGACAGTCCCCTGGCTCCGTGGGAGGAATCATCTCATGAGCTCTACGGAATCACCACCATAGAGCTCTGCACACCCAAAACCACTGCAGGAGGAGGTCCCAACCCCACAGTGATCAGGCTCCTTCTCCCTCTCCCTGCTTCAGTGCATCCCCAGGGAACAGGCGCGGCATTTTTCTATTCCACATTCTGAAAGACGTCGTAACTCAGAAATTTTCATTTGCCTTTTAAAATTCTAATGGGGGATCCAGAGGTTACATTTGTATTATGCTTTAAAACATTACAACCCCCATAAATTTTAGTGTTTTGGGTTTTTTTAAAATCTTTTCCTTTGACAAATTTCTACTTTGTAATATATAAAGAGTGGAAATACAATTAGTGCTCCTCAGTCTTATTCATTCTATTGCAATTAATGTTAAGGAAACAAAAGAACAGGAAAAAAACTAATTTTGGAATATAAAAATATTTTGAATCTTTGAAAAAAGAGAGATAAAACTACACCTATTATGATGTAGATTTACATCAACGTCAAGATATTGCCAGCAGATTGGTAAAAATGTTTGAGAAATTTTCTCAATGAAAAAATGTCATAAGTTTGAAATTTCTAATACTCTTTGGATATTTATCAGCTTGGCCATATGAATTACTCTTCAAGCAAGGAAAGGAGGCACACACCAGTTCTCACAGCAGCCCCAGAAGTCATTTTTAGCTGAGCAACCCTGCAGCTTCTGAAAACATTTCAAGATATTTTTACAGAAAATGTGTCTAAGTATTTATTATCCTAGACCAAGGTAAACAGAAATTCTATATAAATGATCAGTACACAGGGAAAAACCCTGAAATATCTATAGTTTTTTGCTTTTTTTGCTCATGTATCATTCCCAGATTGGAAGCCACTTGTGCAGTGGTTTTCTAGTGGTGAGAGCAGGATATTGGGTTTCAGGACTCTTGGGTTAAATTATTGAATCTGCCATTGATTTGCAGTGTGACCTTGGGCAAGTAATTTAAAGGGAAATATGTAATTATTAGTTTCATTTGGCCAGGCTGACTTACTGTCTGTGGCTTTAGAGCAATTGCTACTTTCTATTAGACTGAATGGGAGGGAGGAGGTCTCCTTTTTGCAGATGCTTTTTCCTGATTCAAAGGGTTTGAGGGTTTTTATTCTCTCTTACAATGTATGGAATACCCAAACAATTCAACAGATTGGATTCTACAAGTAGTTGTGCATGCACTGTGAGCTTCATTCTCGAGCACTGAATTTGAATAGCATCCCTTCGGTTACTGTAGCACACGATTGTGTCTGCATTGCTGTGAGATCGGTGTTCAGAGGGACAGCAAAAGAGGAGCAAACCACACAAACTCATGTCAAGATGAGGAACTTTGCCCTGTCTAATAGTTTAAATAGAGATAGTACGAAACAACCCCCAGGGATTTGGGGGTCAGAGGAGCTATCAGTGAAAGGATTTGTTTTAACAGATAATTTTGTCCAAAATGAAGGGGTTAAGCAGAAGTCATCTTTAGGTTTTTTTAAAACATAAACTTTGCAATAATTCTAAGTAAAAGTATTTTCTGGATTAAAAGATTTGCCCACATGTGGGTTCAAGCATTTTGTTATTCTATTATTATATATTACACATTATATATTATTATAGATTATTATAGATTACTATATATTATTATTTAAAACACAGTAGCCCTGTTTCAAAAATAAGAAAATTGCCATTTTTACACCTTCAAGCAGCCATGTTGAGAACAACATAAGAAGGGTTGAGGAGGTTTCCCATGCATTCTCATATTTTCTGACTCATCTTTAGATTTCTTCAGAATGTTTCAAGATGGAACTTTTAATTGTGAAAAGTGTTGAGGGGATGAATACTTCATTTTTTAACAGCATGGTTAAAAGAAAGTTTAAAGTTAAGGTAGTCCATAAGTTAGGATTTGTTCTATCTTTTCTGTAGCGTAATGGGACCATGCAAAATACAATATAGTACTTATATGTCCTGCAGGATTATTTATTTTGAATCTTAGCTGTAGTTTATAAAGTGTTCGGAGATCCTCTGATGAAAATGTAATAACTATGTCATCATCATCATCATTGTTATTATTATGAATATCATTATTTTTATTCCCTTGGTGAAATAAGAAATCAGTTTGTAAAAATTACAACAGCTGCAGGGAATGTGCCTCAATAACTTTTCTGTGTTTTGTACCACTGCCAAGAGAGGTTTATAAAATGCTGCAGGAGTTACCGTGTTCTGAGCTAACAGGAGGAATTTGCTTGGACTGTCAAATGTTTGCTCAATATGACAAATAAAACTAACGAGTACACCATGCACCATTTTTCTTTCAAGGGATGCATAAAAGCCTTTCTATAAATGCCCTTTTTAACCTCAGACAAGCATTTCTGTATTTTAGGGGCATGCAATGTGCAGTTATTACAGGTAACCTGTGAGCTGTTGAGGGTGAGGTCTGGCAAATGCCATAACAGAGAGGTCCCATAATGAGAGCAGCAGCTCGTGGTTTGTCACTAACCTTCAGCCTGGGCTGGGGAGCGACTGAAGCCATGGCTGTCACAATAAATCACCAGCAACCTGAGGGGTGTGTTTATCTCACACAAGGGTAGGTAGACATGGTTGTCTTTCGCAGGAAAAAGGATCTCAAGCACTCTTGCAGCAATGAAGAGAGCACATAATTTCCCAGGAATTTTTCCCATAAACTCTTCATGGTTTAAGTGCCACATCCTGCACTTCTCACTCGCAATTAACTGCTACTTGAGTGGACATTTATCTGACAAGTTAATCCAGTCGCTATGATATGGGAGGAAAAGGCAACAACGACCGAGGATATGAAGAAGAAAAGGTGACCAGAAGTGAGGGCAGTAATCTGAATCTCAAAAGCCAACCTCTGCTCTGCCACAGACTCACCATATGACCTTGGTCAAGTCCCTTAATCACCGGGTGCACCACTTGTCCAAGCATAAATTGGAGCTGAAAGTGCTGCCTGGCTTCTCTTCCAAGTGAGGATCAGTGCAAGACATTTTGGGAGGAGTTCGAAGAAATTCTTTTACATGGAGAGAGTTCTGCTCACCAGGTATCTGAACCAGAGGACAGTCCTGAAAAGAGGCCAGGGGGATTCATTCAGGTGAAGGAATGTTTAAGTGTTGGCAGATGGAAAATTCTCCTTCTCTTTCTAAATTAGATGTCACAAACAACGGGAAAATTAAATCCACTTCCCAGGATATGTCCCTGCACAGGAAATTCATTGGAGGGGTGTTTCCCTGATAAGAGCTTTCCCTGGGAAGAAACTGAGTCTGCCTTTTGTAAGTGGCTCTGAAAAATAGCTCCCAGAATCCAGATCCTGTCAAAATTATGTGAGAACATGAGACATTTTACTATCAAAATATTTTGGCTTCAGAAACTAGCAAATCTTTCTGCCTCGCTATGAAAAGATGCAGGGGAATGAAGTGGTTTTCCCAGTGCCACAGACTGCTGTGGCAGTGAGCAATCACTTCGTTTCCCTCTGTCACTGAGACCTCACAAGCTCCTGGCAGCTCTCCCGCGCTCCCACCACTGCCTCCTGCCTGCTGCTGCTGCTCACAGTCAGCTCACACATGCTTGCTGGAGCATTGCCTTTTTGTGCCAAAATTTCTCCTGGCAAAGCTATGCCCCACTGGCTCTATAAAACAAAAGGTGTTCCTGGGAACAGAGCTTATACACTTGGATGTCACCTCCTGGGTGATGGGACATGTGGTGACCATCCTGGCATCTTGTCTGAGCAGGCACACGGGAGCTCATCTATTACCCATTCCTGCAGCTCTGTTTTCCATCCTGGGGCAGCATTAGCTAGTACCTGGCTGAGCTTACCTGTGATGTGGCCTGCCCTGCATTGCCTCATAATTAATTTACACATTTCAGACTTGTTTTGACACTTAGACACACTAATTTGCTGATTTTAAATGGGAGGTTTCTTAGTTTCTTGCTACAATTTGGAAGCTTTTCTTCATTAACTGAAACTTAGAGCTACAGTTTCTCCTAAATGCTTCTGTTTGAAATAGCATGGCCAGATGTTTCCTTCTGGAGTTTTGTTTCAAGAAGTTCCAGTGGTCTTTCCAGGACAAAATTCCCAGCAAGCACCTTGTAACACATGAACTCTGTGGAAGAGGGCAGTTGATCATTGTGGTTCCCCCCTCTGAGACCACCACCCTCACCAGACCCAGGACAGTGGCTCGGCCATCAGCTCTGCAGCAGCACTGGACACTTCCCAGTGCTGCTGTGGATGCTGTAGCAGGCACAGGCTTGCTGCAGGGGCTGGAGGGTGGGAGGGGAGAGGGGCAGTGTTTGTGCAGCCCCCAGGAGGATGTACTCTCATGCAGGTGGCATCAGGACAGCTGCAAAACCCACATAGCTACATCCAGGCTTTTGCAAACCCTTCAGACTTCTGTCCCAAAGACCTTGGAAAGCCCCAGCCTCATTTCAATTGCTAATACAGCTGCTGATTCCCAAAGTTAGCAGGCAGCTGGAGAGGCTGCAGCCCAGAGGGGCCCGAGGGATCCTGTGCCCCGAGGAGCTGGGATGGTAGCCCTGCCCATGCAGCCCCAGGACTGAGACCACCTCTGCCTGCCCAAACAGGCTCAGTGCCCTCATTCTTTTTGGGATGAGCACGTGAGGGTCTCCGCTCGGGTCTGCTTCCAATCACCGAGCAGTGCTGAATGAAAGGCTGCTCACATCGGAGCCACTGCGGGTCAGGGGTGGCCAGGGCAGAGTGCATGAGAACTTCCCTCCATCCGGGAAAACACTTTTAATAGAACAAATCTGGCTCCTCACAGCAAGCAGCTAGCCTACGGCAGAGGGGAGGGAGGCAAAAGCAGAGGCTTGTCCAGCAGCTGTCAGCCTGCCCTACAGCAGCAGCAGCTATCACAGCTGCTCGTTAGCAGCCACCCTCCCACGGGATGCTCTCTGCTCTCCGCAGGTTGGGGACAAGGAGAGCCAGCCAGGGGCACAGTCCAGCAGCTCTCCACACTGGTGTCAATAGGGAAAGAGGTTTGTATCACCAGGGGCCACAGCTTTGCCCTCTACCAGACAAGGGCAGACCTATACTGGCATCCTGTGTGAAGACATGGCAGTGCTAAGAGCCTAGAGAATTTATGAGATGACAGATTCCAGGCCCAGATTTGCTCTGATTGGAGTTAAATCCCCAACCCTATATTAAAAATCATGTGGTCTGCAGAGCAAATCCTGCTTGGCAGGATGTGAGCCAGCTCCAACCCAAGTCTCCAAGCTCCACTTCCCAGGGTAAATTCCATGAAGCCACAGCTGCTCTAGGTCTGGGCTCCCCTCTCTGCTGCCAGCCTGCAGCCAGGCAGAGCCAGGGCAGGTGCCAATGGGCCATCTCCTGCACAGGGCAGGAGGCTGAGTAAAGGCCACAGATTCTCTCTGAGAAGCGTAAACTAGAAGAAAAAGTGTGGCCAACTACAGAGTGTGCTGGAACCTTAATTTACTGATTGTGTCACACTTTTTTCCTCATTTTTTGGAATGGCAGCCTGTGTTGGGTCCAGGACTCAGCCCAAGGGTGGATATTTTCTTTGTAATCAACTGTTCATTCTTAGGTGGTGCTGCTTCTCACCCAGACACAAGCTGCTGCCTCAAGCTTAGGGGACAGTAGGATTGTTTAGATCCTTCAGAAGGTAGGGAAGCACCACAGCCAGAGGGAGTGGGACACCACCAGGACATGGATTTTCCAGGGTCCAATCAAGAGGTGCAATTACATTTTCAATTTGTTTCTAAATAAACATTCACCCGGGGTCTCTTGGACCTGCAGGTCAGAGGTGGTGATTTCCTTTGGACCTACCCTGATCAGGCTGAGAGGCTGAGCCACTCCGAGCTGCTTGCACCCCCCCAGTGTGGAAGTCCAGCAGTTAGTCCTGGACATGTGAAATCAAAGGGTAAATGCACTCCATAGGACTTTTCATCTCAGCTCCAATGGCACACTGGACATGCTGTATCATCTGGCTATTTGAGGGCAGCAAGGCGTTGAGATAAAGTAAAGGACTAAAACTTAGATGGTGAAATCTGGGTGAGCTCTGTCCATCTCTAAAAGCATTGCTACTGCTGTTTTAAAAGACTCTTTCTCATCAACTGAAGTAAAATGATGAAGAACACTCCATCTGAGCCAAATTCCTACTGGCCACCCTGTTTTATCTAGGTTTGGGGGATTTTTCATTTTAGATAAACAAATATTTTGTGGCTTCCTATTCACAGCAGCTGGACTTTATCAGCAGGTCACCACAGTGAGAAGATAAGGTGTCTCCTTCACTCGGCGCCCTAGTAGGAGTCTCACGATCCCAGGTTGGTTTGTATGGCCATTAAAAACCCTTTAAAGTGGTTTTGATCTCAGTACCTTTCCAACAGCTCTGCAGTTCAGAGGGCTCCTGTGCTAACAGAGGAAATGGGACTCTTGCAGCTCTATCACAGATTAAAGTTCAGCCATACAGATACACCCTTAAAACTGCTTTTATTGTCCTTCACATAAATTTACAAGGTGGGACCTCATAAATTTGCTGTCACTTACTCCTGTTCCCACCTTTCTTGCACCACCTTGCAGCATGCAGTCCGTCTCCAGCAATGGACTTCTTGTTCCAGTGGAAATGGAAATTTAGGTCAGAGAAACATTTCAAGAATCTGCGGTGATTTAGGCAAATTGTTTCTGTAAAAAGAAAGGAAACCAAAGTAGAAGGAAAAAGGAAAAATGAGAAGGGAAAGGAGGAGAAGGAAAAAGGTAGGAAAAAGGAACAGAAAATATTTCCCTGTCTCCCCCAGCTTCAAGACTTGAAATAACTTTGAAATCAAATCATAAGGAAATTTCATCCTCAAGTGAAAACATGGGGGTTTTTAGAACTGAACTTATGAGAGATAATATTTCAAACTCATATATTGGCTTCTGAAAATGCAAACAAGGTGTTACGTTGCTGGATATTTTTAATGTTGCACAGTTCGAGTTCCCAAAACACTTCAGAAATGTTTCTGCACAAAACGCTTTTTTGTGCTTGTGATCTCCGTGCATCTGACTGGGGCTGTGAGAAGCTCTGCCTTGTCTCGGTGTGGCGAGAAGGGACAGTGGGCACATCCTCCAGCTGTGCCTGCTGTGCCCACCGCTGGGAGCGGTGGGACCTGTCCCTGTGCGCTGCTCTGCACTGCCAGCAGAGGGGAATCAGCCCAAGAGGAAAATCCCCGTGAAATGAATCTTACAGCTATCGTATCCCTTTTAGCAGGAGACCTGCATGCCAGGGTTTTGGTAAAATAAGATAAGATGTAGTTGGGCAAAGATTTCCTGGTAGTTGCTCTCCTTCCTTCTCTTTTTTTAGTAGCACACCTTCCAAGAATCAGCACTCTATACTCAGAAGTTTGACTCAGGGTATTAGGAAACAAATTCCTTCTTGCAAAGGAAATACTGATTTTGCACTAAAAAATTTAAAAGTAATTCAAGAGCCTGTGGAAGATGACAGAAAGTTACTGAATTCTCCATACTCTCTCATGTCCCAGGAAAAAGAAAAGGAAAGAGAAACTACTATTTTATCCGAAGTGGAGAAATTTGGGACAAACATTTTGAGGGTTTCCAGTTTCTGACCAAAAATAGTACATCTCCCAAGAAAGCACGTGCTTTCCTCAAAACATCAGTGCCGGCAAACGCCAAAACCCTGTTCCCTTTCCCATGAAGCAGGCAGGGGTGACAACCCAGCATCAGCATCCAGGCAGCAGGCAGGAGCTGGGCAGAGCAGCAGCCCCAGGGGCAGGAGAGCTGCTGCTGGGGCCAGCTGCAGGCTGCCTGCCTGAGAACATACAAACAGCCGCGTGCCTTGCTCCTCTGCGCAGCCCAGAGAACGTGGGCGAGCAAGGCTTTGCCTGCTGTGGGCCCACTGGGATCGCAAAAGTGTGTGGGACAAAGAAAAGTGCAGCCTTATTGATACCACTTCAGCTGGCTAAAACATCATCTGCCTTCTCTGTGCATATGTATAGATAGTCCCTCCATACTCATGCTCCTCTATGGAAAACATTGTTTCTTGGAAAAGATCGTCTTGACTGTTGCCTGTCAAAATATTTCCTTACCCCATTAATAATAATTATAAGCATGTTTACATAGCAGCTAGCATTTGCAAAATGCTTTACCCATTAATACATTCCCTAATTATTCACAGAAAATTACTTCTTTACCCAAAATTAGCCCTTTTTATTTCCCTGACCTGCTTCCAATCAGATCATGATTACAGCAAACTTAATGAATGCTCTGCACAGGCACGCTCCATCCTGTGGCTGGCTGCTAATTGTGTGATTGCTGTGAGTTTCACAGCTTTCCAAAATCAAAGCACTTTTGACTGGACAAATAAATCACTGGTATATCTCTATTATGTCATGTTTTTCTTTTTAAAAAAGGCAGATAATTTGGAATTGAAAACTGGCCTTCCATAACTATCATGTAATCTTCAGGTGTTATTCATTGCTTGGCCATCTTTCCTGACTGTAAAACATTGGTTTATCCCTCACCTGCCCAATACAGGTTCAACCACATATACTTAGAACAGTCACAGGAAGAAAAAGCAGCACAAAACTCATCATGAGGTAAAGACCATACTGGCGTCTGTTCACTTGCTGAAGTGAAATACTAAATGCTAAAGTTTAATACTCAACAGCTCTGAAAATGCTCCAGTCAAAGGGCAAGAGCATTTGGTGAAGTGGAGCATTGCTGACAGCTTAGGCTGAAATCTGCCCCACGTCATGAAGCTAAGACTGAAATTCTACCTCTAAATCCTGTGGGGATTCCTACGTGTTCATGCTACCCTAAAATCCTCCCTGCCATCAGAGCTCCAGGTGCTGGCTGGACAGGCTGCCTGCATCGCCCCACAAGCCATGCTGCAGACTCTATTCTGCAGGAACTGCAGATTCTACACTAAAAAATTTGAGCCAAGGCTTCAGCAAAGGGCACGGGTCTTCTGCTCCCCCAGAGGAGGGAGCTTTGAAGACCTGCTTTCCAGAGATTTTCACCCTCTCCATAGATTTGAAACGGAGAGCTGAGGAGGGGGAAAGACAAAAGGGGGAGAAGGGAATACACTCGGGTGGAAACATGGCCTTCCATGCTGACACTGTGGGAAAGCACCTCGTGTGAAGTCAGCAACAGGCAGAACTAATGCTTCCAGCCCAAAAGGAGCAGCAGAAAGATGCACATGCAGCCACTCTACATACAAACCCCCACAGCTCCCAGCTTTCCAGCACAGCAGCCCTCGAATTGCTGTGTGCACACGAGGATGCTGCTGCCAGTGAAGGGAGAGAGAAGGAGTAAAACAGCCATCATCCCTCAAAACCTCTCCATGCAAGGAAAAGGGGCAAACAGGCACATCACTCTGTACCTGGAGGGGATCCAAGCCTACTACCTCCTAAATGAAGTCGGAGAGGACAAGGCTTGCTCCATTGAGAGCAGCTCTCCAGGGAGAGCAGGCACAGGACAAAGCATATTGTTCAGCTGTTTCTCTGGGCTTGTACCATCTATTCTTCTGTCCCTGACACACCAAGCCACAGGCGCCCTGTGGAGCACAGCCACACCAGGGCTGGCGGGACCTGCACGGGCGGTGGTGGGAGCAGCCCTCGGCACATCTCCAGCCAGGGAGGGCACGAGGGGACGAGGCGGCCACGGCGTGTGCACTCCCGTGCCCAGCCCTCCGGAAGAGAAGGAAACCAGCAGAGACAGGCAGCTGAGGGACAGGCAGGAGACAGGAACAAGGTCAGCACAAATGCAGGAACCCCGGTCTGAGCTGCAGACAAAGGTAATTCGACAAGCAGTTCTAAACTCCCGAGTGAGTAAGGGTTTTACTGGGAGAGCTCCCAGCGGGAAGTAAGCAGAGGCTCCAGGTCTGGCACCACTCAGGCCATCAAGGCTGGGTGTTGTCCAGACTCGCAGGGGAGATCCCAAACTCAGGCTTTGGGTGGCCAGGTGGAGCCAAGCCTTGGGGAAACGGCGACACCGTCATCGGGACGTCTGCTGCGGCCCTAAGTGATTTAGATGCTTGTCAGCAGGAAAAAATAGACTTTCCTTGAACTGGGCAAACACGCCTTTTATCTGGACGCTGGCTGCTAAAAACAGGCAGCTTTTGGAGCTGTAAGGGTTGGATTTACTGTAAAGCTGTCCCCTCCCTGCTCCCCATAAAGGCAAACAGCCACAGCTGTACAGGACCAGCATGGATGGTGCCAGAGCAGCTGCACAGCTGTGCAGCCCCCGGGCTGCGCCAGACAGCGCTGGGATTAAACCCCCACTCTCCCACCTAGGATTAAGCCCACTATTTATCAGCGGTTAATTAACAGATTACTGGGAGGCTGAGAGAGTCTTTTTAGATAGATTGCACCCTGGCCTATTTGGCCTACAAACATAAAGCCATTGGATTCACTCTGGTTCCAGTGTTATTTCGCAGGGCAGTGGGAAGTGCACATAATCACCGAAACTTGACAATTGCACCATTTTTCACAGATTTTTCCCACCAGAAAACATTATATGGGCTTTAAAGGTCTCCTCCTTTGAAAGGCTTAGAGTAGAACAGACACAAAACTGTTGATACTGAGGTTTTACTGGGAACATGGTTTGCAATTAATTGAAATTTTTCATGAAAACTGTTTACTTTCTTAGGAAAAGTTTGGCTTTCAGTCAAAAGTGAATGGAAACTTTTCCTTTTTTTTTCCCCCAACAGAAAAGATAATTTGCGTGTATTCTGGTGCTCCAATGCCTCCTGGGAGATAGAGTTGAGCATCACTTGTGGGGAGGTGGCTATGAGGCAGCACAGCAGGTGGTGGAAGGTCACTGAGGAGGTCAACAGAAAGATTCCTGGAACACCACCGTGACTATGGGCGACAACAGAAAAACTAACCAGCTGGCATAAAGTCTAATATCTTTTTATGGTATTTCAAAATTTTCTCTGGAAAAGGGGGGAAAATGGCCAAAGTATCTATGAAAAATACTAATGAGCCTCGCCTTCCCTTAATTTTCTTAAAATGGGCCAATAATTTCTGTCACTGGAAAATAATTATAGCAAGTGAGATGCCTTCTCCTTTCCCTATTTTGTCCAGTCTGTCCACCTGAGGAACTGGAGACAGAGTCAAGCAAGCCACCCAAAAAATTGGTGTTCCAGCACTTCTGTACCTCCAGGCACACTTAACTAGTTTTTAACAATTGACATCCTAGCCTGCGCAAAAAAGAACAAGCCAGTGTGGAAACAGATGTGCTCCAAACACCGCAGGAAAACAAGACCTGGACCCCGTTAAAAGGCAAGAGGAGAAGTTGCCATGACTTCGGCAGCACTAACACTCAGAATTAGCACAGACTGCACAGAAGCTGCAGAGAGTCAAAGGCAAGTTCTACCCCTAGCTCTCATCCAGGGATGAGAGTTATCCAGTGCTGTAAAGGATCAATCTCCTTATTACTTTTATGAAGTGATATCCTGCAGGACCCCACCAACAACATGACTGCAAAGGACAAGCCATAGGTCCCCCAGGTGAAAGGGCAGCCCTTGGGCCCTGCCAGCATTCAATTTCTTACAGCAGAAGAGCTGTGAGGGTGATCCTTGGTCACCTTGAAGCCAGCCAATGTGAGGTGGGAGCCACAGGGTGGGTCCACAGTTGGGCCAGCC
Source organism: Acanthiza pusilla (assembly GCA_036630365.1). Lineage (NCBI taxonomy): Eukaryota > Metazoa > Chordata > Aves > Passeriformes > Acanthizidae > Acanthiza > Acanthiza pusilla. Next base: position 17,442,903 of record JAXCHO010000234.1, read on the forward strand.
CATCGCTGCAGCTGATTCCTTTTCAGGACAGGCTACCATGAAGAAGGAGCCCCTGTGAGAAAGGGGGAACTTCTACACAGGTCTCTGAGGAAGAAACCTGGCACAGGATAGGACTACTTCACATTTGAAATCATATTTGCATTGAAGTGGGAAACAGATCCACTCTGAGCTCCAGCCTGCCCTTATCTATCTCCTTCTCCCCCTTTTTTCTTCTCTCTTTGGTCCCACATCCCTATTTTCCAAAACTTTTTCCCACTGCAAAGCCATGCAGCAAGCACATGAGCTGAGGTTCTGCTCCTGCAGACTTGGTTTCATGCTCAAGAGCAGTCCTGTGGTCTCTCTGGGCCAGCTGTCACTGCTGCAGGGCTGTGCAGGCTGCATCCACCTCCTGGTGCCAGTGGGCATAAAGCATCCTTTGCTCCCTCCTGCATCCCCAGCCAGCCTGGCTGTGCACAGAGACATCCTTGCAGCTCCAAGGACTGGATTAGCACCCACAGGTCAGGGCTGGCCAAGGACATCCTGTTGCTACCGAACCACCAGAGCTGTGACCTGAAGAAGTCCAAATTTGGAGGATTCCCTACACACCAAGGCAACACACTCAGCTGTGATGCAGGCGAGGAGCAGGGAATGGCAAGAGAGTCCCAGGGGACTGACAGTCTCATTGCACAGACACAGTGAGACCTCTCACTGCTCCCAGGAGACGGCACCAGCACTCTGCAGAGCACGGGCAAACATTCAGGTAACGAAGGTCACTTGAAGTAGCTGAGCAAGACTGTCGGTCTGGAAGCATTTCACAACTTGGCTGTACTAAAATTTCAGTCGTTCCTCATGCAAGGCAGAGCTTGTATGCAGAATTCCATAAAATAGGTTTAAACCCCTTTTAGAGAAAAAACGTAGGTTTGGAGAACACAAATTGCTTTGCAAATTCAGGTTAATTCTATTGCAACAGCTGTGTAGGAAAGAGCGCTACAAAAGACATTGAGAAAAATAGAAGTATTCCAATTAATTCCATTCTATAGAAGCTATTTTGGACTTTTGAAACAAAATGGCTTGATATTTGTAAAATTCTATTAGTCATTTTATGCCACCATATTTTTATAATTTCAAAATTATTCAGTGTTGCACAGACTCACTGAAGAAATGCTATATTTAATCCTCCAAAATTCTTAGTTTTCTGTTTTCACAACTTTAAGAGACCAATCTGTGATGCTCCAGACACAAATTGCTTGTTTTAATGGTTGAAACTCACTGCATCCTCACTTCTCCTACACCAGCTTCCCCTCAAACTGCTACTGTTGACATAGATACTGCACCCAAAGATTTCCCCAAGAGCAAACCCTCCCTGCACTTGACACCATGGTAGCTAAACTTGAGCAGCATTGGAGTTTGGTGCTAAGAGGCAGCCCAGCACAAAACAGGACTGCTGAAAAAAAAAAAAAACAAACCCCAACCTGTTTATTTTATACAGTCAAATTTTGGAAATTCTGTCCTGGTTTCCCCTGACCATTCCTTAAAAAGAACAAAAAGGAGGGTGGAGGCAGAGCCAGGGGAAGAATGTATCAGCCATGGAGTAAACAGTTTGGAAGCCAAACATAATTGGCTGGTGACTGCATATTGTGATTCACAGAGGGAAGGCTTTTTTTAAACTCCAGGAGCCACGGAGCAAGGACAGCCATGCAGTCATCTTCCTGTGCGAAACAAAAGCTCCGAGCCAGCGAGGTGCAGCTCAGCGTGCCGGGACAATGGGGACACAGAGCATTACCTCAAGCCTGCAATGTGCCACGTGGAGACTGGCCTGATGTTTCCAGAGCCAGGCAATTGCTTTTAATATCAGGGTTTGGTGATTCAAGCCCTGTTCCCTCTCAGGGGCTCTGAGCACGACAGATCATTCCTATTTGGGGATCATACCTTATCTAAGTCCATTATTGCCTCTGCCTAATATAAACACTGTCTCACTCCCTACAAGGTCTGTGCATTGAAAGTTTTCTTAAACCAAGGAAACTTGGAATAAATACCTCATTGTCTTGAGGACTTTATCACAGTGGTATGAAAGAAAACCAGTGTGTGACTGTTTTCCAGCAATAAAGTTCTTTTAGTCTCAGGAAGGATAGTTTTGGTTTGTAAATTCATTGCTCTCACAGTCAGGACTTCACACTTGACCGGCGTAGCTGATATACTGTGAAGACTCTGATCTGGCATGCAGTCTGCAAACAGTCTGTCTGACATGAAAGGAAGACAGAGGGACTTTACCCATGTTTTTTTCATTTTTAACTTAGAAAGATCTAAAAGTTTAAAACTTTGTCTTTTGAAACAGGGAAAAAAAAAAAAAAAGAAGACTTAACATCGCAGTAAGTTTCACAAACTTTTCTCCAAACTGCCAGAGTGCTGCTATCTGGGGAAATTAATTCTGTTCTTGCAAAAGTCAAACACTGGGTTTTGAATGGGAAATTACTCTTACAAAATGTCCTTTGCTTCTTTCTTTTATGAAAAGTCCTTCAAAATTGACTGACTATGAATGGAATGCTCTATTTCATTCAAAACTTTCCTCTTTCTCATTTTACTTTGTGGCTTGCAATTTTGGAAGTGGTGACATACTCAGAGCTGTAGCAGCGGAGAAGTGCAGAGTTTCCCATGTCTCTGGCAGCACATATCATTGTGCTAAATCCCAGCTAAACCCACCGCCTGCTTCTCTGTGCTGCCAAGGGGAAGGACACGAGGCAAGGTGGGCCTCTGGCTTTTGTCTCCCACCTACATCCCTCCCTCTGCCTTGCTGACAGCTAAGTCCAGATTTTCATCCCTGATTGTGAGCATGGGCAGATATGGTTTCACTGTCAGCCAGGAACTCCTGAGCTCCTGTATGATGGAACAAAGTGGGAACATCCAAATCATCCCAGATTTCATCTCTTTCCCACACTGACAAATTGGTCTCCTGGCCCAAACTCTGTTCAAGAGGAGAGAGCTGACGAGGGCATTAAGCACCATGAAGCTCTGGCATTACTGAGGAGAGTTTCTGAGCAGCCCTAATCTCGAGCACACAGCAGGGACCGTGCTGGTGTGCACCGTCTCCTGAGCAACAAACCAAGCAACCTCTGCTGACTGCTGAGTGGGACAAATGGCAAATATGGTCTCTAGATAAAGGATTCACAGGTTCTTGCCTAAAAACCACTGTACTCTGAAATGTCCAGGCCAGAAGCTCATTCACCTAATTCAGACCACAAGTCATCCACTGGAGACAGAGCCGAAGGGATTCCCAAGCAGATTGCCCATCAGCCATGCTAGGATATGTGCCAGGTATAACCAACATTTTGCATGCTTCAGCTTTTGCCATGGTCTGACCGACTCCAGCAAGAGCCGTGTCTCCAGCTCCACACTGCCAGGACAAAGTGCAAATAGCCAAACATCTTAAATTGTGTCTGAGCTGGGAGCAGCAAAATCCCACCCTGCCAGGGCAAGTGGGATCCATCTGTCAGGTTTCCAGCCCAAACAGGAATCCCGGCTGGACAGATTGGGTTTTAGCTGAAAGATGTGTCTCAGCAGTGTGGACAAACACGAGCAGTCCCTGGAGCAGGCGGAAGCAGCGGGCGGAAAGGCTCGGGAACGCTGGTCCTGCTGAGGATGGACTTGTGACACGAAACAACAAACAGGGTGTCTGGTGAGCTTGGCATAACAACCCAGGCACATGTGAAGGAAGAATCACTCTAAACACAAGAATGGGACCAGATGAGTTGGTTTCAATGGTTTATTGTAAGAAAGCTCCTTAGATTACGCAGATTAAAATCTTCATGGAAACACTTCAGGAGACTGTGTGTTGCTCAGCTTCCTGCACAAGGCACGGCTTGGTCATAACTATGTGGAATTGCAAACTTAGAAGAGGGGGTTTGTTAGTTTATTATTAGTACAAGAATACAGAGCTCATGTATCTGTATATTGGTTTCCTCTTACACTGGAGGAAAGTAAATCTCCACTTCAGAGTAACTCAAAAGTGAACGACAAAAGAGAGTAAAGCAAGGAGCAGGCATTCAGCAGAGCTTTTCCTCTCAGTCCCTGCAAAACACAGCCCAGGATGATCAGGCCAGAAAGGGGGAACAGCCAGGCTGCAGTTTTTCCCAGTTCTGGGGCTCCACAATAAAACTGAATAACATGAATTATTCAGGTGGGGGATCAGGGAAGGAATTAAGACTTCACACGTCAGCCTGGCCCTTAGTACAATTCCTTCAACTCAGCAGAGCAGAAGCCAGAAGATGAATGGTTGGTGCTGAGGTTGCATGTGATGGCAGAAGTTCTCAGTGTGTGCTTGAAGCTCTTCTGTGATGGCCCTGAGATCCTTCTAGAGAAGAGGAGCTCTGCTCACTGTGGTCTGCTTGGTGAAAAAGCTTTAATTTTTTTGTGACTACAATGTGCTCAGTGAGTGTAGTTATGTTGAATTCCACTACTGCTCTCACATGGAGCAAGATTGCAGATTGAGCAATGAACACTGGAAGTAAAAACCCAATGCCTCATACTTAATGTACTCACTGCAGTGAGCTTCACTCTGCAGGCCACAGGGACACAAGGGAATGTCCTCCCATTGCAGCTGGGACAGGGAAGAGGAAAACATTCTCTGGAGAAGCTTCTCTCTCCTCAGTGGCTATAGAAGGAGCCAAGAGCAACCAGTTCACATGAGATGTTTAGTTTATAGAGGGCCAAGGTCAGACATGGAGCATCCTGGGCACGTTGGCTTGTGACCACTGCTCCTCCTGGATGGAGTGTCCACAGCTGAACTGTGCTAAGCTCAGCTGAGAGGTCACAGAGAGCTGAGTGAGGGGTCAGCTGGTGAGCAACTGGGAAATCACAGGCAGGGAAAAAAGACTTGGACCAAAACAGAAAGCAAAAAATGTGATAAATGGAGGGTGGAATTAATTCTCACTAAATCTTAAACCCAGAGTCTCCTTTTGCTTTTATGTTCTTTAACTCGGCAAATATGGCTTTTTATCGTGCCTGTTTCTAAATGAAAAATCTCCTTTCAAAGTGAAAAGCCAAAAACCTTCAGTTTGCAGCTATCCAGGGGAAAGTTCTGGTGCACTAAAATCCCACTCTGTTGTTTGTCTTCCAAACTGCTTATCAAATTCTGCACAATTCTGGAAATCAGTCCAGTCACTCTGAAACTTCCCATTTCATTTATCTTCCCCCCCTACCATGTTCCCCATTTTTCTCACCCTTTTGTCCTGCTTTTCAGAAGTGCAACATTCACAATCCCCAGGTATCTCCCAGCAAGTGGGGCTCAATCTGTAGGTATTTCCTGGTCCAAATGCTCTCTAATAACATGATTATTTTGCAAAATGCTGCTGGCAGCAGGAGTTGGCTTCAGTTGCAAACTTTTAAAATTAGTAGCCCCACAACCTTGAACCCATACAATGGTTACATACCCATTCATGTCCTCCTGAGGCAGCATTTTTCTCCCACTGAACGGACATGCAAAACTGCTATCTTGGAGTGAAGTATTCATTTGAGGAAATACACGACACATGAATCTAAAGTGTCAAAACTGCAAATAAAACACCAACCTCACTGCATGTCAGGCAAAACTCATGTTTCAATGTTTTTGCCCCCAGCTCTACCAGGGACAATGGGGATAAAACTGTCCTTAAAGACAACAGGTCAGAAAATGACATGCCTATCCAAGCTGTCATCTGAGGGTTTATGTTCAAGTATTCAAGCTCCTGCCTGCAATCAGATGGGACAGGAAAGGTCTGGAGGGCATTAATGAGAGCTGTGATGCCACCTGACCCCACCACCCAGGCCCGCAGGAGACAGGGCTCTTCACGCACAGGGTGGTGGCCAGCCCTGTCACCTTCACGCCGTGATGGCCATTGGCTCCCTCTTGGATAATTCAGACTCAGGGGCACAGACACAGCAAGACATTTAGCCAGGTCCTACAGGAATTAGAGGAGCCCTGCAATGTGAGGGTAATTTTTCTCATCAAGCAGCAATTATGTTTCTTTCAAGACCCTTCCCCCAGAAGAGAACGAACAACTAAAAGGCCAAAGATTTGTATACATGAGCTGATAATGCAAACTTCCAACTAAAGCCTTTTTTTCACAGCAGATGTCATTCCAGATGCATCACCTGCCAGAAAACCAATGCTGGTGAAATACTACATTTTAAAATGCAAATAGTTATGTTATACTTTTCCAGAAAGACAACTATTTCTGAGTGGTTTCCAGGAGTTACGTGGCATATGAAGTCATTGGAAACAGGCAGAAAATGATAATATAATTATGGCTAATGATTTAGGTTGGGAGAGGGGTGAGCAATTAATTTTTATTATGTTTATCAACATCTTCGGCCACAATGTAATGTTGGAAATGTTTCTTTTGTGACCCAGGAAACTGAAAAGCCATTTGTGGCAGCATGTGTGAGTAACATAAGTAATTATGTATTTCTGCATGTTTTATGTTGCTACACCATTATTACATCCTAGCATGTGACTTATATATTCTTGTAATTGTCTTATTAGGCCAGTTTGAGTTTCCAATAGCACCTATGTTGCAGTTTTTAAGATGTTTGCTTTGGAAGGAACTATGAGACACAAAAACATATGGATCACTTTATCATATATAGAAAGCATACAGTGAAAAGTTGGCTTTCATTACTGCATTAGCATGGATCTAGATATGCACTCAGTGTTGAGACTTGGTCATTCATGTGTTTATGACATTTAGAGCTGCTTTGTATTAGTGTGGATATACATTCACTCTGCTGGACACACAGCACAACTCTCCACTGAATATCCCTTCTGGCAAATACTGTGAGACCCAGGATAACTGAAACTGGGGCTTGTTAGTGGTGAAATAAATATGCTTCCAGCCAGCTAGTTCCCTACCACCTTCTTGCTTCACATTTCTCCTCCATCCCACAGTTCTGCACTGCGGCAGTTTTGCTGCTTTGATCAGGTGACTGAGACACCCCAAAGACAGCGAGATAAACCCAGCCAGCCAGGGATGGCAAGGATCGAAAACCTTCTTGGAAGACTCCTGTTTTTCACTAATGGAAATGCTCCAGCACTGTGGATAGGATTTAGTTAGCACTAGCAAGGTCTTCTCACATGAAAAGGACATATGGCACTGTGGGTGCACAGTAGGAGCAAATGGAAGCTCTGCGTGGGTGAGTGCGGCTGGTGTGGGTGAGGATTGCTTCTCTCGTGGCCAGGGCACCTTGCTGCAATGGAGAGCTGATGGAGCCATGCCTGGCACACAGAACAGATAGTCTGACTGTTAGTAAAACATAGGAACTTTGTCATCATTCCCTCTAGTGGTTAAATCCACATAATGCTGAAAAAGTTAAAGAATTGAGCTTCATCTCTCCTCTGAAAAAAAGCAGACTCACACTTTCTGCACTGTAGGTCATGGTCCCAGTCTCAGCGATGGTTCAAGTAGTGTCATTTACAGGAACATGCTGCCCTAAGAAATCTCTTGTGTACTTCTAGGTTCCTGATAATATTCTGGAATTGAATGCCATACATTGCATTACAACACCCAGCCTTTGCAAAGGACTAGAAAGATTCTTCCTGGGATACTTCCAGCGTGACACTGGATTTTGCAGAAGAGCAAAAAGCCCAACAAGTGAGAATTTATTCGGTGCTGAATACATCTCCATATCCAGATCAGAGCAGCAGTATTGCTGGACACCAGCAGCTCAAGGAAAGGCTACTGAGGCTGTTTGGCAAAGCACTGTGCTGGTCCTCACCCTTCCTGCTGCAAACGCTTTGACCAGCCAAACCCACTACTCCAAAGGCTGTGTTTGAGGGGCCTCGATTTCCCAGCACATTTACATGATGGTGACAACAGCATATGGTCACCTCCACTGAGAGCACCTTGCGCCAGTGGCTGCTGCCAGGGAGGCATCACAGCTGGTGGCCTCCGTGTAAGCAACGCAGTCAGGGCAGATGGAGAGACGCTGAGCTCCAAATTTGTCCCTGGAATTACAGTGACTGCTTTCTCCTGAGCTGCTGATGTGACCCTTCTCATAGCTCTTTCCCCCACAACAAAAAGAAACAGTTGCTGTTGAGTATAACTACAATTGGATGTTTCCAAACACAGCATGTTGACAAGTTTCCATAAATCTGAAGTTGTGAGAGTTGGGCATCTTCACATTATTAGCAACATCTGGGAAAAAACAAAATTTGTAGGTGCTACACACTTAATGGAACCAAATTTTAATTACTTTCATCTTATAAACTATTCAACAGATTTACTTGTAAATTCCTGGGAAGATCATCCTTTGCCTGTAGGAATAATGCTGAATTTGCAGAGTGTGTGCTATATTTCCCTGCGAGGCTCAGGTCATGATTTTAGGTACAAAGTAAAACTCTCTCTTCATGTGGAGCCCCAACCAAGATCTCTATGACATTCATGATACCAATGGTGCATAATGATGGTAAAATGGTCTTAGCCCTACTGACAGCATGGGCCACCAGCAGTGTCTGTAAATTACAGGTATTTATCTTTCGCCTGACAGAACACATCTAATAAAAACCCACAGCCAGATTTAGAAACCAAATTAATTCTGTATAGTCTCCAGTCAAGGAGTGAGGACAATATCACACTGAGTGGGTGCCCCATCAACAAAAACCCGTGGTCCCTGATGGGATTTGTTCCATTGGTAAGGCCAGGCTTCATTTTCACCCAGTCAGATGCTGTTTGGTTGACTTGGGGAGCAAGTTTTTACTCCCAACAGAGCCTTTCTGGTGACAGCATACCTCCTCAGAGCGCTTCAGTGTGCAGCTCTGCTTCCTCCTTTAATCACAAAGTAAATTTCTTTTCGGAGAGCTTTTAAAGCAAGATAAAGTGAGCTTACTGTCAGTCCCTTTTCAGCCCTGGGGAATTGCGTGGGACCATTTCTCCTGCGCAATTTCTAGAAACACCAGAGGTTGTGACCTCAGAAGAATTGTCTTCTTTCCTTAGTTCCATTGCCTTTATTGAAACAAAATTAAAAGCTTTAACCCCCTGAGAATTCAGTGATTTCACACGGTTTGGGCCACTCTGATTTATACCTTTGCTAATGCAATAAACATTTTTCCTGCTGTATGACTCTTTTGGCCTGATTTTCATCTCCCATTTAACTGTCCCAGGGTAACCATCAATGACGAATGCTTTGAAAATTAGCCCCAAATTCCCTTCTGCCTCTTGCCTCAAGGGCAGAGTTGTTCTATTTGGTAAAATGGGAAAGACATGATGTACAATTGGACTTTTACCACTTTCCTGTCTCCTTTGAACTAATTCTGAGAAGTCTTTGCACAAAATCAGTAAATAACAGACTTTAAGTTCACCTGTTGTTCTAGCAGACAATTAACTAAATTCTTTGAACATAATGTGGATCTGCCTGGTAAAAAATATTTTAATTTAATTTCTTATGAGATGAAAATTAAAAATAAAGAAAATATGTTAGGACTGGCCCCAAATCACCTTTTGTTTAATTAGTCATGGGGTTTTTTTAGCATTTGTTTTAAAGCAAACTAAATTAAACATTTACATAGAACATTTATAAGGAAGGAACTAAAATATTTTTCTCAGAAAATGCCAAAAGGAGATGTTTTCCATTTAGTATTTAGGGAGGGACTAGGGCAAAAGGATTTTGTAAATCTGATACCAATTTATATGTTTCAGTCACTCCAAGCCAGTGAAAAAACCCAACTGTTTGAAAAGTTCACATGGCTCTATTTACACATCCATTCTGGTGGCAATTTTACCCCCCATCTTGGGCTTCTGTTATTGAAAAGATCTTAGCCATGACAGAAGAAACAATGACCCCGAAAGTTCACCATAAAGACCCACAGTCTTTGCTAGTCTGAAATCTCCCCGCCATTCATAATTTATCTTACCCTCAAGTCCACTAATTTGTAAACTGCAAAAACAAAGACGGTGCCCAAGAACTGTGCAAGAGATTCCAGCTCCCCGGCATGCAGGAGTTCACAGAGTCCCCTGAGATAGCCCGTGAACTCAGCAGCACAAGTTTAATGTTGCCCAATAGCTTTTACAACTTACTTTCATGATCTTTTTTCAATGGCAATATAATAAATAATGTCAGTTTGGGATTTTTTTTCCTTCCCTTTTTTTTTGTTGCAACAGACAGAGAGAAAATCCCTGATAAGCATCTGTTGTGGAGAAAAATTAAGTACAGTATGTATACACAGAACACATATTAGTTTCCCAAATCGTCTTAATGATGGGCTATAAATATGTTTTTGGCCTGCCTGCAGGCATATTACTTTTGGCCGTGATCATGTCAGCTTCCATTAACAGAGCTGGATCCGTATTTTTAATGGACAAGTAACATAAATGTAGCCACAAAGCAAGAGCTCTTTTTCCTGTGCACTGATCATAAGCTCCACCATATTTCACAAGGGTGGTGTATTAATGAAGAGTCACCTGTCTGACAGGGGTATAAAACAGATGTCTTAATTGCTCTGAGGATCTTGTGGCATTATCTTGTGAGTGCTGCAGGAACAGGACGTTCTACCCTAAGTATAACTCAAGATGTTAAATGTCTGTACTCTGCCTCCTTAAAGTCTCTATTATGGCTACAGATCCATGTCGTGTATTTCCAATGACTGACTGCCAAATACATTCATCCAGCTGCTACGCTCCTCACCAGACGTGGCCACAGTGAATAACCTCTAAACCATCACAAAGTGCTGCTATGAAGCTTATGTAGGTAAAACTCTTTAGGGTAATCAGATGAAATTTACAGAGCAGGAATTATCTGCCCTGATCAGAGTTAATTATATCATTAAATATTTGACCACAGCTGGATTAGGCAGTTGGACGGGCTCTAGATAAAGGGGAACTCCAGAAAAGTATTGTAAGCATTTTGTTCCAACAGCAGCATTTCATCCAATTCCCAGCTCCCAAGCAAGCCTAAGCTGACTGCACTTAATAGCACAAAATGTAGATGCTGTTAATTCTTGAACAAAAGATGAAATACAGGGAGCAGCACTGGAATTGCAGAGGGTTGAAGGTGGAAGAGGAATGAATTGTGGAGGAGAGGGATAAAGTCCATGGAGCAAGGCAGCACTGGAAATTAAGAGATCCCATACAACAAGAAGAGCAAGAGCAAAGAAAATTAATTCTTCAAAGGAAACAGAGACAGAAACAAGAAACAAATTAAATATGTTAAATAAGTTATTCACTTGACAAGATTGGGTTTGGATTTCAGTCTGGCAAGAAATGTGCCTGAAGCACAGGGCATACACCTTCAAGTCACTAAATTCAGTAGGACTATGCTTACATTTCAATGTAGGTACTTAATTATTAGTCTGCTGAGAAAAAGGTGCAACACACAGTCTCTGTCAATGGCAAATTCTTGCTATCCGTCACAAATTTGGTATCAGGCAAACAAGCCCAGTTATAGCGAAAATTCAATATTCAACTTTACAGAAAGTTTGGATTATAAGAATCTAGGTTCATCATTTATTAATAAACTTTGTAACTTTCAAAGACCTTCACCAAATACTGGTTAATTAAAAGTCCTGTGATCACAGTATAGGTAATTATGTGATGGTTTGGGGCAGGGAAAGAAGAAAGCAAGTTTGGGTTAGCCAATCCCACCTAGTGACCTCAGCTGGAGGCACCTTCCTTGCCTGCAGGGCCTGGATTAAGCTGACTTGAGCAAGGGCCCAAGTTCTCTTTTCCCACACTGAAGGGGAATCTGAAATATGTCAACAATATCCGAGGAAAACAGGGGAAGAGAAATGAGAAGAACTGTCGATCTGGAGGAGCTGCCTGCAGGGATGGGGCAGAAAGCACCAGTGGTTGCTGATGTGACCAGCCCAGTGCTGAGCCTGAGCTGCTCCATTCCTCCTCAGACAATTCTTTTTCTCTCTGAAGGACACCCCAGAATGATTTCCACAAAACTCATCCAACTTCAGCTCAGCGTCAGTGTGCTGATACCAACAAGGAAGTACTTGTAAACAGAGCTGAGTTATGGAACAGCATCACAGACAAATTTTGCTTTGTTTTCAGTTGGATCCAAAGGAGGATTCAAATTCCACAAATTTACTGGGAGAAAGTCGCAACTTTTACTAGGGCAGTTATAATTCCAGACAAATTGCCCCTCAGAAGCAGAATGTAGTAATAGCAGGCAAGAGCTGTTTCATATGGTCTCATCTGCCATATGTGGAGTTCCCTTGAAAAGAAATCCAAAATGTTTCTGCTGGCAGTGTGTGAAGCAGGAAAAGCCCAGCCCCACTCTGAAATACCAGGCTGAGGTGCCAGGGCTGTATAGAATTTTATCAAACTTCAGAATCCTGTTGTCCACTTTGGTGGCAGACTCAAATAACAAGTTGTGCCTGTCTTGACTGAGAGAAAGAGCCAGAGGAAGGCATCTTGCAATGCATTGCAGAAAAAGAGTTTTCGTGCCAACGTCCAGGTACAAGCCCTAGGAATGAGCTTTGCAGGGGCATTAAACTGTAAGGAGGGGGAGAAGGGCAGTGAACAAAATGTCTGTGGGTGTTTGGCTATAAAGCAGTGCCTTGGACAGGGGGTAAATCCTGTCCAGGGTAGGGAGTCACTCTGTTTTCTCACTGCAGACTGTGCCTGCAGTGGCCATGAGAGTGTGCAGAGCCAGTGCAGAGGTGTGAATGCTGGAGGCAGCTGAGAGCCAGCCCTGTCCCCAGGGCTTCGACTGGCATGGGGACAAGCACTTAGAAGAAAGCGGCTCCCTCACACCCTCAAAGCTCTGAATGGGTTGAAAGGCAGCAGGAAATCCTGCCTCATCCCTATGCTGGAAGGCTCTCAGGAAGGGAGAGGTGATGGGGAATGCCATGGCCACAGCAAAAGCAGAGGAGCACTGTGGGCTGATACCAAAAACCACCCAGGAAAAAGCTGCCCACATTTGGGAACCACACATAGGCCAAAGTGGTGGATGCCCCAGAGGAGTGCGAGATGTGCAGATGTGCAGTGGTTTTTGAAAGGTGCTTACCCAATTACATAGCAGGCAGTGTTTTGATGCATGAAATTTAGTTGGATGCTATGTTAACAGCATCTTTGTGGCCTGAAAACTGGACAAGCTATTAAGGTGCTCTGGGAGCTAATGTTGAGAGCCAAGGGTGTGGGAAACCCAGCAGGGACATCAGGGCCAATAGCTTGATCCTGGTGGGAAATGCTACATGCAGCAAAGATTTGGCTCTAGCTAGAATGACCTAAAGTAATTCTGGCTCCAAGTCAGACCTGATAAAGTCGCCTATTGCTACAGATAGTGGATCTGAAGCGATTCTCCAGTGAATTCCAGCCAACCTCCCCAAAAAAATGGGACAGTATCTGTACCAGGCTGAGGGGCAGGAGAGGGCTGCTAGCCTCCTAGAAAGCCAGAGCTTGCTGGAATAAGAGGAACAAACATAGCTTTTATTCTCTTTTCTGCTTCAGGAGTTTTCCCAATCATAGCAGGTGGGTAAATCCATCTCTGTCTGGTCTTCCGAGAAGACTAGCCCAGAAGACAAGCCCTGGAGGGGAGCCCAGAGAGGCCCTGGAATCACTATCCCTGGAGTTCTTCAGGACTCACCTGCTTTAGCAGGGGGTTGGACTAGATGATCTCCAAAGGTTTTCTATGACGCTAGTAATCACATTCTGGCAAATACTAAATGAGCCTCCTCACTTAAGCCAAGCCCGAAGACAGCACACAATCTGGAGCACCAAGTTTTCTTCTATAACCTTGGACACTTGAGTTAAAAAAACCCCCGTGAACTCCTGGAAGGGTGGAGAAGCCCAGCTAGAAGCCATGGCATGCTGTTGCTCAGCCTTCCCTCCCTTCCCGAGCAGCTGCTAATGACTCACTCACCTCAGAAATGCTGCCAAGAGCCATAGGAGCCATAGGGACTGGGGGAGAATTCCTTTCTCTTCTGCATCCAATAGTTTTTATTGAATAACAGTGCTACCAGCTCTGAATCGCCGCTCCTGTCAGTGGGCAGGGGGTGCACAGAGGTGCTCCTCCACTGCTGCCAAACCCACCTCCTTGGCACAATGCTGGAACTAAAGACCTTGATGATTGAAGCCCTTTAGTCAAAACTCCAAACAGGGATTAAATCTAGAGCTGAGTGATTGTCTTACTTCAGATACTGAGCACATGAGGAACTTGGTGGAGGCTTGAACAGAAGCAAAGCTGTCTGAACTGTGAAAAGAGGCCCTTTGTCAGAAGGCATTTTGCTGGGGCCTTGAACAGCAGAATGTTGTACATGTGATGGCTTTTATGATAGACCCACACTACCAGCAGAGGAAAACAATCATCAGTGTTTTTAAACGACTCCAAGATGAATCACAAGTAGTGCACTATTATTGATTTATTTTTATCTCAATGGAATATTTGAGCTATAAATTACAGTTGGATAAACACAAACTGTGCAGAATTTTGCATTGTTTGAACTTTTCAATGGCAGGCCTCTCTCATGTTTTCATTTTAATGTAAATCAAACTGTGAAATGTATGGATGCAATTTATTTCCAGTTATGTTTATTGGACTTGGGAAAGACTTATTAACCAGGGGCTTTACTCAAATTCTCATTTGATTTCCGTGGATTTGACTGCCCAGCCTCTGTGGAGCTTTCATGGCTTGAGCACTGCAGACCCTAAATTTGATGTAAGAGACAACAGTGGTTTTCTCACAGTGCCCTTGTGGAGTCCTGGAGTGAGGCTGTAATGGAAAGAATACATCCTGCAGAGCAGAGTGCTCAGAAGAAAGGGATGGCGTCTGGGTGAAATCCCTGCTTGGCTGCCAAGCCTTCCCTTCATTGCAAGAGGGACAGGAGTTCAGTTTCTGTGTGTAATTTAACGCTGTGGGGAGACTCACCCTCCACAATATACTGTAGATCCCTCCGGTGTCAAGGAAAAGACTGCAAGGATTCAAGAGAAGATGGTCTTTATGCAATTTTGAAATAAGGGGAAAAAACCCTAAAAATGCTAACCAAATCCAGATCAGTGAGGACAAAGAAAGGTCAGTTCCTGGCCTGTAAATGCAGTGGAGGTGTTATAAGCCAAGGTAGCCCACGCCTGGGCATGGCACAGCTAACACCAGCCTCTTCCTAAAGTGGAACACACAGAGCAGCACAGATGGAAAGGTTAGAAGGACAGAGGTTTTTCAGTCCTCCTTTGAATCCAACTGAAAAATCTGGACCTGACATCTTTACAGTAGCTGCCCTGATGATTCCTCTCCAACTCAACACTTCCCTGAGGCCTTGATAGACCTTGGGGAAATCTTGGCCATGGTGAAGTCAGTAAGAGTTTTACCCTCACCTTACAGCAGGCTGCCCTTGGTGACTCTGAGGAAGTCTCTCATCACCACGTACCTCAGTTTCTCCAGAGAATATATAGATTTCCTGTTTGACTGAGGTGTCATGAGGACAGGCTCCTGCTGCCTGGGGACCACTGCTGTGACGCCGATAACAGGCACAGGAAAGTCTGTATGGGTCACTGGACACATTCCATTCTTATGACACGTGGATCCAAAAGAGCATTTAAATCAAAACATCACTGGTTAAACTCAACCCTTGGTGAACGTCAGCCTGTAAATTTCTTAGTCTAAATTATTAAGAGAACATTGTATACTTTATAACTGCACGTTTGAAAATACTCATGGGCTCCGGCTCTCCTTTTAGCCACAGCAACATAAAGTTGGACTCATTGCCTGACTCCAGATATATTTCAGGGTAACTCTGAGCAGGATCCTGGGTTTTGTTTATGACTTTTCATTTGTATTTTGTGAAAACTTAATAAAAACCTTTTAAAACTGAAAAACATGGTTCCATAAACCTCACATATGGGATCTTTAAACTCAACCAACTTATGAACTTAACCCTGACTTGTCTTTGTCCTCTTGGCCTTTTCAGCAACTAGCACTCTTCAGCCATGTCTGTATTTACAGAGGTCAGAAAACCCTTAGACAGCCAACTCTTGCCTTTGCCTAAAACAATAACAGGAACACATGACAAAACTGAACCACAATGTCCTGAAATGGGAAAAAAAATGCTGAAAATTAAGATAGACAGCTCAGAGAATCCAAATTAAGGCCTGCAAAGCAGAGCCTTCCCAGGCTGAGAGGACATGACTTTAGGTAACACTGAAAGTTATTGAGATGTGCTGGTACACCTTTTTTTTTTTTTTTTTTCCCACTATTAACACAGTGGAAAAATTATGCATCCTTTCCTAGAGGTCTTTCACTCAAAATTCAGTTTGTGACTAGCTCTGTCCATGCTACTGACTGTTATCCGGAGATTTTAAGGCCAAGGATTTTCTAAGAGTCTGTTCTCAACTGCATGAAGCTGACCATGGGTTTTTCCACAGAGATTTCCACATTCAGCTCACCTATGTGTGGCTGATGCAGGGTGCATGTAATGCAAGGTCCCTGGTTTCAATTCAAACACTTTGAGGGACTGAGAGTTCAAAACTTCCTACATCAACTAGCAAATTTTTCCAATATTTGATATGTTTTTGAACATCCCAGTGCAATTCCATTGATTTCTATGATGTCCCACCTGGGTAAAACAATCTTTGAAGAATGGGAGGGGAGAAAGATTGGTTTAGATTCAGCCCTGGGATAAGACTCTCTGGTTTAGGCTCAATATATGTGTGACACTTATTTCCTGAGGATCTGCCTCCTGGCTTTGCATCTGAGGGAAAAAAAAAAAAAAAGGTGCTTCAGACTAAAATGTCAAAACAGCCTAGGAAAAATTTAATTAGTTGAGAAATGAGCAAACAGATCTCTCCAGGGGCTTTGAAAATCTTCACTTCAGCTGTAGAAGAGTTAAGAGTGAAAGGAATAATTAAGAGCCTGATCTACATCCCTGGAAGCCCATTGGCAACACATCTCAAGGAAATCAACATTAGATTTGGAAATGAAGGAGAAAAAATAATATGGAAAAGAGTAACTAGAGACACTAGTTAGATGCAGAGATGGTGTGCATTGAGTTATTCCTCAGCTGGTATCAATGGAAAAGCATTGCCCTAATCCACAGGGAAAGCACCCACAGCAGCACTGTGAGCCATGGGACAGCAGTGTCCTGCTTATCTTCTGTGGGCTCACCTCAGTGCTCCAGGGCAGGCTCCCAGAACACCACAATCCCCTCCAGGGCTGGCAGCTTTCCTGCTGCTGTTTGGGGATGCTCTGAGTCATGCAGACTGCCCAGTGTAACTCCTTGACAGCTGCAGCCAAAGGTCAGACCAATAGCAGGAGTCATCGCCTCGATGTTGCAGAACGAGGTGTCTGCCCAGGAAACCAAGGTCCTGAACTCTGGGGGTAATGTAGGCAAGTGCTTTCCAAACTCCTGTGCATCTTATTGCAAGCTCCATGGGGACCGGCCTTCTTCTTAAAGGAAGGCCTGGAGCAATGGGACCCTCACGTAATTTAGCACCATTTTAAATGGCTGGAGAAATGGAGAATCGCCTCTTTTGAAAAGTCGTTAACATCAGAGAAACACCAGCCTAGGTATGACAGGGGGCAGGGGGCTGCTGCCCCACTGATACTGGCCTGGATATTGCTAAGCCCTTTCCTTAATGATCTGAAAATAAAGACACGAAAAACTGGATCAGTAGATAAGGTAGGACCATTTTAAAAAACAGAAATTAATAGAGATAACAAAGATGTCTAGGAAAATGTAATTATTTGAGAACTGAGTGACAGGCACTTCCTGAGACCTCAGAAATCTTAGATTTGTTCCATAGATTGGAAGAAGGCAGGAAAGCAGGACAATAAAAAATGCAAAAGGAAAGCAGGGACATTACTGAAGAGCTATACAGTCAGAGCAGACAACAGAGGCTAAGCTCCAAGTGTGCTTCTCTGGCAAAATAGAAAATACCATGGCTCAAAGTGCAAGTGGAGGAGATGTGAGACCGGAGAGAAATATTTTCCCCATATCTGCAATAGTTGCATGCTACAAATTTGGGTGCCTTTCAGAAAATATTGAGAGATTTAGGAAGGGAACAGAAAGGAATCACAGAAATTGTTTAAGGGCTGGAGAAAATAGGTCTTGAGAGACATCAAGAGGAGGAGAAGTCCATAGGCTGCAGCAACCAACATGTCATAAGTGAATATTCTGCTGTAGCAAGGCATCTAAAGAAGTCCACATACTCAGCTTCTCAAAAAGAACCTGTAGCAGTGATTTGGTTTTGGTGCCCGAATATCCTCAAATAGAGTATATATTAGGATATATAGTCACTGACAGATTATTTTAATCTAGAAAAGATAAAAGTAACACAGACCAATCAATAGCTAACAAATCAAAGACATAAAAATTCCAGTTAGAAA
Organism: Acanthiza pusilla; assembly: GCA_036630365.1. Lineage (NCBI taxonomy): Eukaryota > Metazoa > Chordata > Aves > Passeriformes > Acanthizidae > Acanthiza > Acanthiza pusilla. The sequence continues at coordinate 17,461,170 of JAXCHO010000234.1, forward strand.
TTCAGCCATGCCTTTTTTGTTTTGTTTTGTTTTGTTTTGTTTTGTTTTGCTTTGCTTTGCTTTGCTTTGCTTTGCTTTAATCTATGTCTGTCCTTAGATGCTGAAGAAAACTACCTACAAAATTGAAGGACATCTCTTGAAGTACTCCATTCATTTCTGATGTCCAGCCTGGAGGAGACACTTTTTGCTAGCACACCTTATTGAACTCTGTCCACAAGTAACTTTGCAAAATAGAGTGGCCTGTGATATCTGAGTCAAACTCAATGGCTCCCTTGCAAGCTCAGCAGTGTTGCAGTAACACCAGTGAGTTAAAGACAAGTTGAAGAGCTCTTGGATAGCAGTGCTGTTGCCAATGAAGGTGGAGGCCATCTTGAGGCCACGCGGAGGTATGTCACACACCGCCACCTTGACGTTGTTGGGGATCCACTCCACGAAGTAGCTGCTGTTCTTGTTCTGGACACTTTTTGCTAGCACACCTTATTGAACTCTGTCCACAAGTAACTTTGCAAAATAGAGTGGCCTGTGATATCTGAGTCAAACTCAATGGCTCCCTTGCAAGCTCAGCAGTGTTGCAGTAACACCAGTGAGTTAAAGACAACTGGTTTACTCTTTGGCAGGCAAGAGCTGGTGGCCAAGCACTCCCATGCTGCTTGGTTGGTGGGGTCAAGGTTTCCCCAGAGGATAAGCTTCCCAATAACTACCCCAGTGCTACCATAATGCTCCTCCTGGGCATTCTGGAAAGTCAGTTTCAAGCTACAGTAGACTGACTTTGAGAGACAAGTAATCGCTTCTCCAGGCCATGGTCTGCAGCCTGGTTTTCAGTCAATCAGAGCAGCACACAGGTGGGGCAGGGAAGCGTTCTAGCCCACAGCAGGAGGACTTGGTGAGTGCAGCCAAAACAAGCTTTTATGTCCCAGCTGACATCTGTGGGAATGGGCAGGTCTTTCGCTGTGTGGAACATACACGATTTATACAAAGGGATCTCTAAACATTTTAGGATTCATTGTTTTTAAAAGAGGTTGGATTCTGCAAAGGGGAGAGAATGTGTTTTCATACCTTGAGAACATTACTCTCTTCCATGACACCAATGTTTTAATGACTCATTTATTTTCCCCTGTCAAGTGGAACAGAAAAAAGGAGAGGGAAGCATTTATTTGCCAGAAAATTCTAACTAGTTTTCTAGGGAATAGGAGAAGACTAACATTTCTTAGTCTTGTTGATTTTCTAAGATGCTCTGTGCATGCTATCTTTTGAGGAAATACATATAATTTTTTTACAGTGGTTCACAGACACCAAATCCTCAGCAGAGTCTGTAATAGTCTCACAGAACTGCTGGGTGACATGGTCCAGACCCTAAGCACTCAGACCCATTTCTGATTGAACATCTCTAGCTGCAATTTATTTTGTACATGCAAATTAAGAATACAAGAAGAACATTTAAAATTATGAGGCTGGAACACCGTTTTTACAGATGGCTATTTCTGCCAGCGGGCAATTTGTTCTCCTCATATAAACATTAGGAAAATTTAAGCATCTGCTCCTAATTAGTTCCCTTGCACAAGTTACTGATGCGCATAACTCACACTTCCCCGTGCTCATTGCTAGGACCTCAGATGATTAGTTTGTTTGCACACTGCTCCTTGGAATTAGACAAAGCTGAAGACCTGGAATCACAGCTGTTCTCTCTGCACCAGAAATCAAACCCAATTTTATTGGAATGATGAAAATTGCCAAGATCAGATGACCCTGGGAAGCAAACACAAGTTAATTGGGCCCCAGCTGACCTTAATGTAACCATGTGAATTTGGAGGGAATCTGGCCAGTATTTGATTAATTTGTTTAAAGAACATGTTAGAATGATTTTCCTATACTAAAAAAAATTAAATCTTCTTACCCAGAAAATTGTGTGTTTTATACCTCAAGCCATTGTGGCTTTCTCACCAGAGCTGGGACAAAGCCATGGTACATCTTTCAGAGTACATTCAGCCCTAGCCCTCCTATGCTATATACCACCTGAGCTTTAAGTCCAGAGAAAATCAGGTTTGGGTTCTGGCCATGGTATAAAACTCTTCACGTTCAAGTGACATGGAGAATCAACAGAGCCATCCAGCAGTTCTTGCTCTACACCTGAATAGAGCATTGCATAGTTTAAACCTTTCCAGAAACCCTTACTTAAACACATCTTTAATGTTCTTAATGACGTCATCAAAGCTTTATGTGTTCCTTAAAAGCTTCCAGAAATATTAGCTCTGGAAAAAATTTTCCTCAAACTTTTTATTCAAACAAAAGAAATTATTGGACTGATTTGGAGAGACATAAAACATAGAGCCTCAAGCCTCCCTATATTTTAAAATCTGACAGAAATATCTCATATGCCTTTTACCAATATGTATCCAGTTAGCAGAAGCATAGTGAAGCTCAAAACCCCTCCTGTATATAAGACCATACAGCCACATTCATAGGCTGTACAGGATCATATAGATCAGCAATGTATCCAAACTTCACTTGCTTAACAGCCAGACCAAAATGTTTCCTATGCCTTGCATGGTATGTATAGTATATTTTGAGTTCAAAATATTTTGAGTATGTATGGTTTATTATTGTTCATAAAGTAATACACAGGGGAATATTATGAGAAGCTCACTTTTTTGTGACTACTCAGGTTTTAGCCTCAATTAAAGTGACCATTCTTGTAGATATTAAGAAAAAGTGTTAGTCAAAGGTCTCACAGTCTAATGGCACAGTAGTAAGAAACTAGATTTTAAAGTACATGGAGTTTTAATTCCACCTATCTCAGGGATCATTTCTTTGCAGGGGTCAAAACACTTTCCAAGCCACTTAAGTATCCTTAACCCCATTTTTAAAACAGGTAATGACCCCAAGAACGGAAGAACAGAGGATACTTACCCAATAAGTACCCATCACACTGTTATTGGATCCCAGTTATTCAGAACCTGTTTCAGTTCTCTGTTAATTGAGAGCACTGCTCTTTTTAAAAGGATCCATACTCATTCATAAGTTTAAGTTCTTTGGTTTTTTCCCACAGAAGGGTGTTTTCTTATTCTTATCCCAATACTTGAATGCAAAACTAGGTGTGCTGAAGAAACAAAAGCACCAGGATCAATTAAATAAGTTTCCTTTAGATTTGTGTCTCATGGATGAGTGAATTTGATATCTAAAATCTTTTTTGCAACTGAGACATCCGTAAGGGTTTTCCCCCATATGGATTCTCTATTTCTAATAAAGTACACTCTTGTTCTGCTCTTTTCCCTACTGTCAGGTCCTCCCAACAAAATTTTCTTTCACCTAGCCATCTGCTTTCAGAGGTTTACTTATCTTAGACATCTATACTCCTCTGACAAATCTGGTGGAAGTCAGCCAATGAATTCAAAAGGTGTCAGGGACACACACAGACATACACATGTACACAAAATCCTCTTTTCTGCAAGAAATCGGGGCTCATTTCCCTAGACTCAACTGAAAAAACCTAAAAAATTGTACACAGATAAACTTTCTTTCTACAATTATTAAATCACTGTAATAACAGATATTTCAATGTCAAAGACTCCAATATCTTCTAAGTGTTTACAGCATCTAGACTTAAGTCTATTAACACACCAGCTTAATACTGATGTGAACTTCACAGCAGTCATATATGGTACATGAACACAAAATCAGCCCTGTTGGCTTCAATTAATGCAGATGGTAGGACAGTGACTGCAGTGTGTAGAGATCTGCTAAATATTTGGAATAGGAAAGAAAATGTACTATTCTTCCTCCTCAACAGACCAGGACAAAGACCACCGAGTTTGTTTTTCAAGGATCTAAATAGTCATGTGCTATTTATTTTCTCAGAAAGGAGTTTCATCCTTACTGTGTGGTCAAGTCAGACTGGTTATGAAAAAGAGAAATGGTTCTGATAGAAACCTGCTTCTATGGCAACTCTGTAAGTGTTCTTCGATTGTGAAATCCAAGGGACCACACTGCAAACAACTTCATAAAGGGCCAGAATTTCAAAGTTCATATTAGTTTTGTACTATATGGCAAGTGAAGATGTTGGGATGTGATCTGGACTGTGTCTATCAGAGATTAGTGGATGTTTCTGTTAGAACAGCTTAATTTTAAAACACTGATTAAATGTGCACAAAATACTTTGTATTACATATTTCCAGATTAAAGACCAAATATGCATTCTTGATCTATCTGGGGTCAGATTTCCACAACTGCTCAGTGAAATGCATTCTCTTACCAATATCACAGCTAGATTATCAGCAAAAGAACAGAAGTTGTTAGTTTTGGTGAGCAGATCCTCCAAACCACTGGAAATACCAGTGAATTTGGATTTTAGTTTGATTTAGACTGAAATCAACTTAAGAAACTATAAACATTCTGGTGAGCTGGAGAAAAGTTTGTTCAACTCCAGTGTCCACCTCTGCCGTGGGCTGGGCAACCCTTGTCTTAAAAATATCCCATCAAAGGCAGCATCAGTGTACCCATTTACCTCTTTCAGAGAAAATAGAATATTTGCTGCTGCAAGCTATTATTCTGAAGCCAAGAAATGCCCCCCACCTTCACACTTGGTTTTCACACAGTGCTTACTCAGTCAAAGGTCCCATTGACTTTCGGTGGGTGACCGGTGCACAAGTAGGAACTTCAAGATTTGGCCGACATATGTTTTGTAAGTGAATGTTGAGAGAAAAGCAATTTGATCTCATTTCAAAGCCTGGCAGAACACAATATAGCATAATCACTAAAAAATCTAAGGCAGAATTTCATCAAGCAAAAACAAACACTGTTCAGAAACTCAGCAGGAGACAGCCAGCCCTGAGCCTACAGTAATTGCAACATTGAGAATAGGAGTGAATTCCCTGAAGATGCTCCATACAGTAGCAAACCATCTGTCTAAACACTTGCAGAAAAGGCTCATGTTTGAAAACCCTGGATCTTGCCAAGGTCTTTGCCATTGGCTTTGGAAGTGTAATGACATGGGATATTCACAGATGTTCTTTCTGAATGTCCCCCACTCTCTGTAAGCAGATGGATCTTGGAGACAGCAAAATGAACTACCAGGAAAGACAACAAAACCTTTTTCCACCTCCTGTTGCCTTCTCTACAGCAGGGACTGAGGTTTCAAAAATCAATTAACATTTTTCTGCTCATGGGCAAGAGTAAGGAAAATGCTTCCTTCCAATACTGAGCATCACGGAAACTGACCCCCCTGCAGAATTTCATCAAGGTGCCCTTACACATGGCCCTGGACCACCAACCCTATCCTTCAGAACAAACATCTGTAATCCACAGCAACTCCAGGGAACATTTCTCAAGTATCTTGGGAAAAGCTGTTGAGACAGCTTTTGAGACCCAGAAAATACTTGAGCTCTGGGATTTTGCAGAAGAAGTACAATTTGTCACTAATACATATGAAAAATCCAGTCCATGGCAGGGTGAATTACAAAAGCTTGTAAAGCAGAAAATAATTCATATTGCAGTATAAAAGCAATGACATTTGAAGTTAAGGGTCAGCTGCCAATTCTCTTGTGAGGTCTATTTTTCAGGGCTTTAGAACTTGAATAACTATACACAACATCAAGTTGACAGTCTCAATGATTTTTCAAACAATGGATTAACTTTCTTAAACTGATTTCAATACTTACAGTAATGTTTAATTGGAATTTTAAGAGTTGTGAAAAGAAAGCCCACTGAGAGGCATACAAATTGGAGTCTGCTTACCCCTACACTCAGTGCAGTGCTCAGAACAAGATGAGGCTTCCTCTGCTGCTGCACCACTGGGCTTCACCCCACCAAAGAAAAAGCTAAGAGCAGTTTGTTCCCTATGGCAGTCTGCAAGTGGCTCTAACAAGCAGATAGATGAAGATTGACACTACGGGAATTTCATGCTGTGGAAAATCTAAACAGAGTAATTCACTTGCATTCAGCTTTCTTCTCAGTATCTGGCAGAACTCCTTGAGTTGTGTTTTTAAGCCCCACCTGCTCTGGCCTTCCTCAGATGCCTCATTGTGCTCTATCCCTGTAGCTCAGTTGCTGATTTTCAAGATATTCCATTCCATGTTTTGCCCCATCTACAAAACAAAGCTGTTGACAAACACAGAGGCCTTGGCTCGGGAAGAAATTCCAAACATATTTTTGCACTTCATCGCAGGCATGTGCGGAAAGGAAGTAGGGGATACCTCCCATTGTCATATGGATCCTGTCTGGCTGAACTTGCCCTGCGAGACCCAGCTCTACCTCTGCTTGCTGCAGTGCAGTTGTTTGGCTCAGGACATATGGCACCTGTGTGTCAGTGACTCCTGGAGACAAATGTTCCAAGCATCAGCATCTGTATTTTGTAAGGAAACATGGGGATCTGATAGAGCCAGCCTGCAGGACCTCCCAGAAACCTGACAAGAACCATCTCAGCTCTCCATGGGCCTCTAGGTAAAGGCAGCACAGCATTTTCCCCATCCTGACAACCAGGAGCTGTCATAGCTGCTTTATGGTGCTTCTCAGTGTAGTACCTCACTGCATTCCAGGTTTTACTTATGTCCCTATTCACACACCAGGCCAACAAGGCCCAAGTCTGGGGGAGAAAACACCCGGAGCCCAAAGAGTTCACTCACACGTCTGTCAGTCAGCTCCCTGAGCCAGCACCAGCTGTGACCTGGGAGAGAGCATCAGTCACATCAGTGCCATATGGTGGCCATAGGAAGGCTGACAGGTATCTGAGAAATGGTGGGAACCTTGGCCAAGACACCGTGTCTTCTCTAGATGCTGAACCTGAGCTTCTTCCCAGCTTTACTCAGGAGCTCTCTTAAACTTATTCCCAGACAATTTGGACACTGGCTAAGTCTGGGTTTAAATGAATGCTCAAACTGGTGCTTAAAATCCAAGCCAGAGAATCACTCAATAACATTCTCTTGGAAGGTGTGTAGCAGAGCAGGGATCTGGACCCAGGCTTCTCTCCTGTAACTGGTCTTTCTCCCTTTATAGTTCTTTACTCTTGGAGGTGTTTTCCACCACTACTTGAGGTTTTACAGCCATGAGGGAAACAAAAGAGCAGAAGAGGATGGAGGAAGAAAATTGGGATAGAAAACAGGAAAAAATATTCCAAACTATATTATTTCTACATAATGTTAAATGAAGAATTCTAAAAAATCAAAAACTATAAAAATACTGAAAAAAATAACCCCAGTACCCTCATATTTTCATTACAACTTCTGGGTTAAAAAAAAAAAAAAGTGGGAAAGACATCTGTGACCAGCTCCCACCAAGAACCTTTAAAAATTTCTCATGACAAGGATTACAGCACATTTATGAGGTGGCCATTCCATGTGCAATCAAGCCAACTGGCTTTTTGTGTTCCTAATAATGAAAAAGAGGTGCTGCTACACTAGTGTAATATTACTGATGAGAGTGTTGAGATAAGTTTTCTTGCAGTCAGGTCCTTCTCAAATAAATTTTATAAGCTATGTTTTCCCCTTTTATACTAAACTCCATGATCTGCTTTATGTCTGCAATGGAAAACGTGATTATAAAAAGTCTTCTTTACTCTTGTTTTTATTTAACATAATATCAGAATCAGTAGCATGGAAACGAAGGGCCCAGGTTACATGCCAGGAGCCTTGGAACATAAAACCTCACTGTGGGCCGATAATATCTCACTGATTCTTACCAGTCTCCAAGACTCTGTCCACGACCCTTCTGCAAAATAAACTTTATGAAATAAAAACTTGCACCCTTCTCAGAAGTCCAGTCCCTTCCTGTGGTGAACACTGCTTTTGTGATAACCAAAGGAATTTTATATTTAGGGACAGCACTTGTTCTTGACCTTCAGAGGACTGTTTCCATTGACACATGCTGAAAAGAAAAGGGATAAAAATTCCCTTTGGGATTTCAGTTCAGATACTACAGTTCTAATAAGAAATTTAAACTGCCCCAAACTGCTAGTGTTAGAATACCACCTGCTAAGTATAAAGCAGAAAGGGAAAAGTCCAGAAGACAATACTTCATTACATGGAAATTCTTTGAATCCTAAAGCCATATGGAACATTAAAAGCTTTCCCCAAATCCCTCTCAGACCAATGGAATTCAATTGTTGTACAAAACTGATATTTAGAAGAAGAAGAAGAAGAAGAAGAAGAAAATTCTGATTTTCTGCATCTCTGGGAGCTGGCTGAGACTCATCTGCAACTAGAAAAATAGCCTCAGCATAAGAGCCAGGAAACAAAATCTCTTTTAATCATTTAATCAGCAGCTTTCTCAGTGAATTGGGCTGTGTGCCTCCTCCAATTCAGGGATCAATGCTTCCCAGTCATAAAAGATCCTTTAAGACCTTCTGTGAGTCCAGCATTTTATGAGTAAATTTTCACAAATAGGTCTGTTTTGTGAGCATCCCTACAATGGGATTGTGGGCACATTATGGGCAGCCATGCTCACAGTCTCTTGTGGCTTTTGTCTTCTGAAGAAGAGTAGCTCTAACAACCTTATCAAAAAAAGTCACACTACAGATGAAAGGCGCAAATACCTTGATGGGCATATGCAGGAGATTGTTCATACATAAATGAACTTGCAGCACTTGTTAGTTAAACCATTATGAGAATTTAACCTATCTACAAGGATAATGGCCTTGATCTTGGAAAGGCATGGTCAGAAAAAGAGCCTGCCTTTGAGAAATGCACTGTTGTTTTCCTACCACCACCCTGAGTTCAAGAACATGTTCTGCTGGGCTGTGAAAAGGATGTGATCCCAGGCTCCCAGATTAGCACCTGTTCCAGTCAGGACACAACTCAGCTTTAGGGCTCTCTTGAAGAACAAATTTGAAAACAAATATTTTGTCCCGTGCCATCCTCAAAAGCTGGTGGGTTTTTTACATAAATTTCTCACAGAATATACAGGCTGCTTTCCACCCAGGCAACAGAAGCCAGGATTTGGTAAAATACCATAGCAACATACTAACTTCCCTGGCAATGTGAGCAACCCACTCTTCACCACAAAAGATATTAAAATGGCATGACATTTTAATGAAACTCTCATAGCACCTTTCGAGGAGTTCAGGGAGACCATGCTGCAATTTTTGCTTCCACTTAGCTGGAACAGCTCACTCAGAGGAATAGCACACTGTGCTTGTTGGCCTCCTTCCATTCAAGGTTATGAATCAGAGCTGTGTTAACGAACGCAGAGAAACCTCCTCCATGCTGAGCACAGCAGAAGGCCAACCAAGATTTAATTGTCCCTGCTATTGCTCTTCTTTGCTAGCCTCAAGGCGGAGGCTTCAAGCCCTGGGGGCCATGGCTATTCCCACGGCACAGAGCCCATGCCCAGCACAAAGGCAGAATGGAGCATGATCAATGAATGTGAAGCAGGATCTTTGCTTGCCATCACCTTGACTTTTCAATGCACTGCAGAGAGATGTTGTTCATCCATCCTATCGCACCCTGTGGGTTTGCATACACCAACCATCACTGTGCCATCTGGTAATGATTTTCTGCAAACAGCAATATCATATATTCTTGCCGGGAGTTTGTATGAACTACATGGCTCTTGCTGCTCCCCATTCAGGAAATACCTTCTCTTTGGTAAGATCAGTGGGCCAAACTTTGATGTCAACATTCAGCTCTCTTTTGTTGTGCAGAACTCTGGCTAGCCATGTAAGCGTCTGCCTCAGCCAAGATGAAGTAAAATTCAATCACCAGACCCTCTCAAGCTGAATAATAAAGGGCTCTTATTTTATGTCAAACTTCTTTCTAGCAGTTTTTCCTTAAAAATCAAAGGATGAAATGCAAATAGCTGTATGTGTGAAATGTTCCCTGTGCAAAACTGCGAATTTCAGGAGAGGAGACTGTGTAAGTATGCTCCAGTTTTGTGGTCCTTTCCCAGTGGGGGATATCAGGCTCAGTTTCCCATGATCTCTGGCTGGACACTGAGTGAGCAGGAAGCACTGTGGCTGTCCAAGGCTTTCATTCTGTTTTGATCACCTCTGATACAAAAGCAGCATTCACGTTGCATTAGCACAGCTGGCAGTACAGCAAGTGAGGCTGAGGAGAGACAGGCACACCAAACCCATTTCATGCCATGGGGGCAGAGGCCAATCATGAGGAGCAGTGAGCAGAATGATGTATGTTCAGGCAGATAAAGGTAATTAACCCTTGGCTAGTCTAACCCAAGGACTTGTGGGTCTTCTGTCTCTTGAAGACTTAGAATCAACATATGATATCTCTCTTTAAAAAAAAGTGAACTTGGACTCTGCCACAACTCAGACCTCACAGATGAATCACAGGGTATGCAAGATGTGTGCTATACAAAGAATCTATGCAGACAACCATAAAAATCCCCACGGACTTAAATGCAATGAATCAGGCCTTGTTTAACCCATACCTGTGTTATTTCCATAGCCAAAGCCAAACCTCTTGCACAGTTCCAATGCATTTGAGCAGAGTTGTGCCTGCTCTCATCAGAGGCCTGCATCCCATGTCCACACAGATATCTGCTCTGTTTTTAACTTTTTCCAAGCTTCTTAAAAACTTACAGGCACCATGAAGCTTCACTTCTTCCAGCTGAATCCGTGACCAGTGAATCCTGGCCAGAATCTCTCCATTAAATAGAGATTTTTTGATTGTGCTGACCTATTTACACCCAAGAGTTTATTTTAACACAGGATTTTCTCCCTCCTTCTCAAATTTCTTTTTTAACAGAATTTAAGAAAATGCAAGAAAGTCTTTGCTGATATTTGGTTACTCACCACATGCTGAGTTGAGTTTCCTGTTTAAAGGAGAGAGAGGCTGAGAGTGTGTGTGTGTGTGTGTGTGTGTGTGTGTGTGTGTGTGTGTGTGTGTGTGAGCCAACAAGCTTAGAAGCACCAATACACAGCCATGAGATTTTTCTGAGCTATCTTGACCCAACTAACACCAAACACAGCTTGTGCTCTGCAGGCAGCACTGGGCAGAGGTCCCAACAAATGCAAAACAATATTTTTAATTCATCTGGGGGATTTCCTGAAGCAAACCTTGGCATGGAAAGAGCAAATTGCATTCAGCAAGAGTGGCGATGTTTGAGAAAGACTTAGCTGGCGATAGATGCCTTTAGTGGAGGGCAAGTTCCTCTCAAAGTTTGTCCCTGAAGCGGGGGTGTGCGAGGTGCAGTGAGGGAGTTAGGGAGCATGAGAGAGAGGCAATTAATAGCAGATGGGGGAATAAAGAACTGCTTTCAACAGGCCTCTAAAATTGTATGGAAAGAGGTGGGAAAGAAGGGCTACAGAGAAGGGTGTCCTGCTCCTTGTAAGAGCTGCAGAAAAAGCGGCAGGGGAGAGTGGTGTGCCCTGAAAAACTAGATTTCCCAATATGCAATACATACAATACATACATGACCCTGAAAACGAGGGTCACATGTGGAAGGGAAGGAAAATACCCAAACCAAAAGTCAACAGAGACAATCCTGAAAAAAATCCTTTCCGATTCAAAGGGTCACCATTCTTCACATTCTGACTGGGGGTATTGTGAAATCTGGTGATTTTTTAAAAGTCCAGCTTGTGAAATCTCAGGATTTATGTGTGAACATCATCCAGCTTGTCTCTCCGCTTCATAGAGACTTCTTGCCCTTGTGTATAGAAATGTAACTTGCAGATTACCTAAAATTAGCTGCAAGAAACAGAAGTGTCTCTGCCTGTAAAATTTTTTAAGCCAAGCTCAATACTCTGAAAGGATAATTTTTAGTTCATGAGAAATTGGAAGCTGAACTTTGCTCCCTTTTGACAGTCAGGGACTTGCATATCATTTTGGCAAAACAAAACAAGCCTGCAAACAATGTGATTAGGTGAAGCCTTTTCTATTAATGTCCAAGCAAGAAATCCTTTACAGCACAAACAATGTACTAATCTCTGATCTGCCTCTAGCTCTATAATATCACTCCAGGCACTATATTAAGCCTTATTGTTCCCTCCAGTAAAAGGCAGTTCTGAGGCTGCATTTCTGGGGACAGCTTCACACAATCAGAGACTGAATAGCTGTAAGCATGACTCCTACAACTGAGAGGAATGAGCATTTAATACGGCCCTTCCTAAAAGACAGAAGATATGAGGATAAAGGTCAAGTACTTTGAACCAAAGGCTGGGAAAGAAAACCAGCTTCTTGCTGTTCCAGCAATGGCACTGTATGTCTGTTTAATTGATCTGCTGAGCTTCTTGTAAGTGAATGCAGAGTGCATGTGAGGCCTTGCATGCCATTTTCTGATGAGGTTCCAGCTTGCTTTCTGCTGTACTTAAGATTACAGCTGTAGTCCAGAAAGTGAGTTAGAGAACCGCAGACCCAAAATTGTCCCTCCACATTTTGGAATGTGCGTTTCTTATAAAGTGCAGCAGAAAGGGCATTATGAATACAAAACAAGGGGCTGGCACTCCCAGTTTCAGAGCCTTGCTCTGCCTTTCACAGCTGCCTGCAGTGAGGCATATCACTCCCTTGGTACCTTAGTTTCCTCAGGAGCAATTGTGCTTCAATAGTAGGAAGAACATTGAATTTGGCTATTGCTTGCAACATGCCAAGTACATGTGAGGTACTTTAGTAAATGATACTTACCATTCATTGTATTTGAAAATACAAATTAAGTTTCAGAAACATACAAGGCTACCATCATTCGGCCCAGAGTGCTCTGAAGTCACCAAAAGTATTCCATTTTGACGTGAACATCAGCAGGATTTGGTCAAACACACTTCCCCACAAGACGCCAATCCTTTCCTGGTGCTGACTGCCAATCTGGTCTTGATTCAGGGCATGTCTGATCTGCAGACTTCTCTAATCAGAGCACTACTGGATTTTGCACATGTATTTTCAAAGGAAATAAAAAAGGATATTTTCTCTCCACTCTTTCAAGGCGCACTTGCCTTGGAGGAAGCACACACAGGAAGAGGCTCACAGGTTTAAGGTTCATCCTTTTCACAGAATCATGGAATGGTTTGGGGGAAGGGACCTTTGAAGCTCATCCAGTGCAACTTCCATGCAACAGGCAGGCACACCTTCAGCTAGATCAGGTCACTGAGAGTCCTGTCCAGCCTGACTTTGAATGTTTCCTGGGATAGGGCATTCTCTGAGCAACCTGTACCGGTGCTCCAGCACCCTCACTGTAAAAACATTCTCTCTTACATCCAGTCTAAAATTACCCTTTTTTAATTTACAAGCATTACTCCTTGTCATCTCACAATAGGCTTAAAAGTCTGTCCTCATCTTTCCAATAATGAATTCTAGCTTGGTTCCCCTCTGGAGGCATTAGACTCTGGATAAGGAATTTTGGCAGGTAACATGAGATTACAGTTATTTCCCTGGGTGGCAAGAGGTAACTCTTTGCTCCATGAGAGTGACAAGAATGGTGGCAAAGTGCCTCAAAACTTGCTAGAATTAACTGGAATCAGGGACCGTTGTAAAGTTCCTCAAGTTCTTAATTTTCAATGCAAATTGGTCCAGGGTTGCCACTTCAGCTGAAGGGATTTCCTATTTCTAATCAAATGGAAATATCCTGAACTAAAGCAGAGCAAAAAGCTGCCAATCCACATCTGCCTTTTTCCTGTAGGTTCATCCAAATCTCCCATGGCGTAATTGAAATGTCACTGTGTAATGAAACTTATAAAACTTTAATATGGAATTTATATTTTTTCATGTCTATTATTTCCAAAGCTTGCCACCATACCCTGTCAATAGGCTTCCTCAAGGGTATGGGTAAGGATCTCAGCTGCATCTGATTTGACTGCATCCTAATGAAGATGGTGAGTTGATCAGTATCGGATATATCTGAACATTCTCCCAAAATTACTTCTGACATTTACAAGGAAATAAGACTGTAAATTCAGCCTTAGGATCTAGTAGTTGCTTGTAAAGCAAGAATTGGCACTGGCAGGCTCATGTTGATCTAGAAATTCCAGGGAATATAAAAATTCCTTCAGCAGAATAAAACCTGTGCCTGCACTGGCAGTAAATTTTAAGCATCCAATGTCAATCAGACATGAAATGCCATGTAATTCAATATCCCCCCTTGAGATGCAGCCAAAAAGGAAAACTTTCACAAGTTGAAGAGTAGATAGAAACCCATCCTCTGATATTACATAATGCAGCCCAGCTCACATATGGTTCTGCTCAGTGTTTATCAGACAACACAAACACTTCCACTAGAGGGGAAGAAAGTCCCAGGAACAGACTGGGGCAGTAAAAGGGAGATCTGAGACAAGCTACATTGCCTCAAGATGAACTCTTGGAAGTCTAGGGCTGAACACCATCCCTTTCCAGAGACAGCTGTTGGGCAGGGAGGATCATGTTTTTTGAGGGGTTTTCATAATGCAATGCCATTCCACTATAACTGTTTTTCTTCCTGGGAAAAAGGGGTCTTATTTTGTAAAGTTTCTTCTTCCTCCAAATTGCTCAAACTTCTACTTTTCAAAGTATCTTTTATTTTCCAAATTTAAGATAATTGTAGTGGCTAGAAACCATTTAGAAACATTCAGAACTAAACCCAAAACATTTGAAAAATTATCTAAACAAAGTGCTGTACTTGACCCCTAACCTTACTGCTCTTTTCCAGATTTTCAGTTCACCAATATGTTTCAGATTTTGACTTTTCAGCCTCTGTCAAAGCAAAAGAAGTTTTTCCAGTACTTTGAACATCCTCACAAAGTAAGAAAATAATTTCCAGCCTAGATCTAGTGCCAGACTTATGCCTTGCTCCCTATACAATGCTTAGTTTTTCTCCACTGCCACTGACAGGATGTTTAAAAAAGGAGAGTTTTGACATTCAAAAGTGTGAAAGATTGTAGCTGCAGTGGAGTTAAAGAAGAAAGAAGATGGGAGATGGTGTCAGACAGAGTGCATCTCCTGTGAACCTCAGTCTTACCTGTTTCAGTTCCCTCTCCACCCTCAGTAAGTTTTTGCTAGAGCCAGTATGAAAAATGTCCCAAGGCACTGTTGCTCCAGCCCACACAAGGCCCTGGCTGGCAGTTCCCTTTGTTTTTTGCACTTGATCCCATGTTTATCAGCCATGAAGTGCAGATCTCAGTTAGGGTCGTCCTCACCCACAGACTCATTACTTGGTCTGGGTCAGATCCAGAACTTTACTGCCAATTCTTACTTAACCAAAACTCCCAACTCACTCCCAGAAGACTTGACTGCAAAGCATGTCTCTGCCATCAGTCATAACTCTTGCAAAACGTCCATGAGCTTAGAAAACATACTGAGCGTCCTTTTGGATTTAGAGAAATCCCTCTTCAGAAGAGAGCTCTCATTCACATCACCCTTGCCTCTCCAGCTGCAGCAGAGCACCACAGCCTCTCCAGCTGCCACAGGCCTGAGTGAGAGCAGGAGAGGGTCACAGCCACAAAAATTTGAAGTACTTCTCGGGCCATTTGCGTGCTGTGTCTGCTCCCCTCTCCCTTTGCTGCCCTGCACGGTGTGACAGGATGGAGAGCAATCTCGCAGCTAGACACACAAAGCAAGGAAATCATGCACAGGCTGCTCTCACACACACCTCTGCTCAGGGGACTGCTGCCCCTTGAAATTGGTCATGGACAATGCTGGCGGAGACAAGGATTCAGCTGACCTGGCCACAGCCATATAGAATAAAGCAAATGTTTTCTGTGGGCTGTTTTCTCCCTCAGCAGTCAAAAGGGAGGTGACCTCAGGAGAACAGACACTTTGTTTCAGAAACACCATGGCCTTGTGCACCTCTAGGCCTGACTGGGAGGCCAATGGAGTCAGGGCTCTCGGGCCCCCTGACATTGCAATGTGGTGGCAGCAGAGATGGCACCAAGGTGTCTGTGCTGCTGCCTCCTAGGCCCCACTCCTGTCCCCAGGCATGCCAAGGGAGATCAGCCCAGCAGGGGAAACAAACCTAGCTCCAAACTAGGGGAACCCTTGGCACAAAAGGAGCCAGACACAGATGCTGAGGGGCCATGCTCCGGGAAGGCACATGGGGCACCTGCACACACTGCGAGCTGCACAGCCCAGCGTGGAGCAGGGCCACCATGGCCTGGGATGCTGCCAGCAGAGCAGAGCTCATCTCTGAGCTGGCATGAGGAAGGTCTGCCACATCTGCCTCCTCACTGAGCGTAACTTTTGCTTACAAGCTCAGAGCTGAAAGCCCTACATGCAATGGAATGTGGTGCAGTGCAGGAAGGATGAGCTCTGAACACTGTCTCATGGGACCAGCTGCTCCAAGGCAGGACACACTGTTTCGGCAGCTAAATGTGAGGAGGGACAGCCTGTTTGCTCTGGCATCTCATGCACCTCATGGAGCCAAAGAAGTAGCAGGCACTGGGAGTGACCTTAGCTGCTCCCTAGTGCCTCCAATTCTCATCCTCCTTAGTACCTCCACTTCTCACCCTGATCTCTGTAATGACTGGAGCTGAGTTTTGGGCAGGCTGAATCTGAACAGACTGATTTTCACCCCAGACTACAGCAGATCTCAAGGCAGTGAGTGCCTGGGAGTGTTATGAGCACCTGTGTGAGGTTTTGAAGGGAGAAGTTCTATGAGACCTGAGCATGGAGAAGTATGTGTTTCTCACAAGTGTGGCCAGCTATACTCTCCCCAAACCATACATGAGATCCCTGAAGAAGGCAGCTTAAAAATCACTGGATTTATCAGCATAACAGTAATGTTTCTGGGATTATTTTTATTTGCCTTCTGGTTTCGGGGCTTTTTAGATCATATTTATGTGTGGGTTTTTTCTGCAACCATAAAACCTAAAAACTGTGTTGAAATTTTTATTACTCCCATGAATCCAGGAGCTGGAAGTTCACAGAATGTTCATGGGGCTTATGGTAAAACTCATGAACTAAAAATGCAAAGGCTTGAATGCAAGAGGCTGTTGTATTGTGCTAAGCAAATTTAGTCTGTGTAACAATATGTGAAGGGAATTACATAAGGAGGATGTTGTAAGTTAGTATGACATGTCTGTTGGGGAGATGATGTGTATACAGGGGATTCTTGCACTTTAGGATCGTAAGTACATCTCTGGCAATCGTGTTTTCTGAAGTGTGCCTGGTATTTTATTTTTTTCAGGGCGCAGAAGTGCATCAACACAGTTTTCTAGGTATTTGCTGGCTGCATAGAGGAGGTGTTAGAGAACACAGAAACACAGACAGGTATTTGAGGACTACATGGTCCACGCTGTAACCAATAGACACAGCTGGACTTGGCCTTTGGGCCTTAATCCAGATAAAGGCTTTTCTCCTGTGTGCTCGCTGAATCTGAATCACAGAAAGGATTAAATCTAGCTGAATCACAAAGTGCTGCCTGGTGGTAGATTAACTCCAGAGCTAGAAGGTAAAATACCAGAATCAGCTTTTTTTTACTATTCTGTACCTTTTTAGTCCTCAATGCTGGCAAGCTCATGGCTTCCTCTAGCAGGCCTACCTGCTAATAAGGACCCTGTGATGCAAATTCAAGGCACCTAGAGTCTTACAATGTCTGACTTCAAGATCTGCCAGCGTGCAAATCACCCCTGTCCCCAGTGCCCTCCTCACTCCAGGAGCTTGCGCATGCTGTGTCCCACAGAGGCACACCCCTCACAATAGCACTGCATTTATCTGCAGGGGCCAATCCTCTCCCAGCCTCACTGAGCTCCCAGAGCCAGCACTGTGCTGCTGGCAGGGAGCTGAGGCCACCATAGCAGGCTTCCCTGTGAGCCCAGAGCTATGGTGCTGCTGAGGCAGTGCTGGCGCTTGGGCTGCTCTGCGTCCCTGCGCGGGATCAGCAGCGGTGTCACAAATGGAAACACTCAGCAATCACAATGCCTTGGAATTCTCTAGAGAACACTTCGTCTTTCAAGTGAAACTGTCTAAGTGTTCAAGCCCCAGAGCCAGGTATCTGGTTACCCTTATCTCAGGGACACAACTGCCGTGGTATTAGCAGGCATTAAATTGTCCAATCATTTTTTAATACGCCTCCAATACAATTGACCTGGTGACCCATCCGCTGCACCAAATACCACAGGCAAAAAGCTCCAGGAAACCCTCAAGAAATCCAGCACTCAGTAAAGTGTCCCACTCTGGTTTTCTGGGCTGGCTCCACAGTTTAAACCACTCAGCTGTGTCAAGGCTTAGCTCTTTGAAAAACGTGTTCTCAAAAATGCCTGGCTTGTCTTCCTATCAAGATAGAATACTTGGTCATTCATCATCTGTCTTCTCATGGTTTTCTGCCTGAGGCCCAGCAGCTCACTTGTAAGCTAAGTCCTAATTGTTTTCCATCTCAGGTTTCTCAACTAGCTATCTTGGGGATTTTCGCAGGAGCACATAGAAGTGACCACCAGGAACATAAAACACTGCAGACTTTCCCATTACCCACCCAAGATTTAGTACTCTTCTAGGCACATAATAAAAAGGACTCTGTTGCTAATTAATCACCTGATTAGGGCCTGGGCTTGCAGGTCTCATTTTTTCCTACTGGGACATGCTTTCTTTCATTGCCTGTCAACATAGCTGAACTTGAGCCCTTGCCTGCATAAGCGCAGTGAGATTCTCTTCATGGGCATTGCTCTAGTGATCATCAGTGAAAAATGGTGGCTTCAGATCCTGCTGACCTGGAGGATCACATGGGGATTCCACCTTCCACGTGGTGAAATTATAGTAATAACTTGGAAATGTTGTAACAGATAGAGTAAGATAAATATTAGAAGAAGTTAGACTTCTTCACATGCACAACACACCCAGAAGGTTCATCAAGACTTTACATAGAGCTTGCAGGGCTGGATGGTGAAAAAATAACCTTTTTTTTTTTTTTTCCTTTAGGTCTAATATTCACTTCTGACCTTACATCAGGGGCTGAAGCAGAAATGTCAAGAACAGCATAAAATTCTGCTTTGGAGGTGGGCACCTTGGTCATGCAGGCAGAGTTGAAGAACTAAGGCTCTGCAGAGCTGGGGGTAAAGTTGCTCTGATCCACTTTAGCTGAGGTTCAGAGCTCAGTTTGCACCTTAATCACAGGGGTGGCTGTGCCAAAGGTAGGGCGGAAGAGCTACATGCAGAAACAATTTTCCAGTGAGTTACTGTTTCAGTGATTCAATCATTTTACTGGTCAGTGTGGAGTGGCCCTCAAGTGATCCCCTGAAACTGACGGGCAGCTGTTTTTCAGCATCAAAAAATTATAATTAGAGCAAAATTCCAGGCATGACCCTTTCCACATGTATTTTAGCTCCTATATAAATCCTTTTGGCAGCATCAGACAGGAGGAAAAGGCTCTTTGGTCAAACAGTTTAAAACTTATTGTTTTTTTTTAAAGTAAATACTTGATAACATCTATTTAACACAAGCTCTCTGTGAATACGTGCATAAGGAAAAAAATCTGTGTGAGAGAGATATAAGGCTATAACTAAATCTGGTTTGCAAATTTCCGACTAAACAAAGTTTCATCAGTAAACACTGCTTCCTTGCACATTTCATCTGAAGCATCTCACGTTTGATCAAGTTTCACAGAAGCTGAGGCAAAGCTAAGGTTTAACAGATTGACAGTGAAATAGTTCTGCATTGCTAAACAGCTCAGATGACTTTCATTTCTCAGACTTGTTTTCAGAATTTCCATTATACAACAGTAAAGAGCAAATTAGAAACTGAAAAAAGTGCACCTCAGAAAACTTCCCCAAGAGCCAGCAATGCTGGCTTTTGGTCAGTTACTGATCTCATGTTCAGTTGCGATTTGAGAAGTTCCCTTCCTTGTTTTCACCCCCTTAGAAAGGGGAGATTAGATATTACTAAACAAAGACGAATTTTAATAATAAAAGAATCGTAAATTATGCCAGGGGCAAATAAAAGTGAAAAGAAGCAACTTGGGGGGGGGAGAAGGAACAAAAAAATTCCACAAGTAGTTTCAGTTCTCACCTCTTGAGCATCACAGTGCAGAATCAAGACAGACTTTCGTATATTAAACGGAAATAGCTGCAAGCCTTTTGTTTATTTGTATTTCTTATTTTTGACCTCTGACAAAGTGGTCACTGATCCCAAAGACGCCAAAGAGCCCAAACAAGACACTGTGGCTGCTTTTTTTAACAGTGACTGGGAATTTAGAGGGGCATGAAATTCGAAACATATCCGAGGTGCCAACTTTCAGAAAGTGCTGAGAAGTGATGCCCTGGAAATCAGCCTCATTGCAGTTTTCCCATTCAGAAACTCAAACATCAAGGCATTCAAAATCACTGCCACATGGACTCTTTGTAGTCCTAAAAACTCCCTCCCAAATTAGGTTGATGCATAAATAAGTGGTCATTTTTTGTTATTTTTTTTAGAAACTGTTTTCTAAATACTAATTCAATTAATCACCTAACCAGGTAGTGGGAAATTACCTCTCTATTAGTCATCTAAAACACTGATAAAAACAACTTTGCAAGAACTCGCCTCAATCACTCTGAGATCTTTCAACACTATTTTATGGAAATCAGCCCCAATGCTATCATTGTCAGCCTGCATAATATATGTGCAAGTGTGTGTGTGTATACATGGTGCTTGAAAGAGCGAAAATATGCCAAAAGGCTATTCTGGGATTACAAATAGTCTTAGAGGTATATGGAATAACTGCAAAACAGGAGAACTTTTCTTCTCAACATATCTCAATACCTATATCTGCACTTAAATACTATTTCAAGCATGGAAGATGCCTGTTTGTGTGTGCATATATTGTGCTTTGTTTTCTTTTCTATCTGGATCATTAACTGGAATAAGTCAGCTCATGTGCAAAACATCTGTTTTTCGGTAAAGTCCTGCTTTTCCTCAGCTTAACAGCTGCATTGATTGAGGCACAAAGCTGTTGCCGAATTGTTCACAAGCAGAGTGACGTGGTCAGAGCAGCGACCTAGGCTCCTTCCCAACCTTGGTTGATTTCTTCCTAAAGCCAGTTCAGAAAAAATAGCATTATGAATGATTGATAGCATGCAATCAACTGCTTCCAGAACTATTACCATCTCTAATTCGGTGAGGGAGGAGGTGACTCAGTCTTGTTTATACTATTGAAATCTGGCTGGAGGGTTTTGGCTAGGCTGCAGAGGCTCAGTCCAGTTCATTTGGGGATTTAAGTCAGCATTTCACACGTTCTGGGAAACTTCACCCACCCTGTATACAGTGCCTCTAGCTCTAGAAGTTAACCTGGGCCAGAGGATCTTTGACAACCATATCATTATCCAAGGTGGTTTCCATCTCCACTCTAGTGTATATCTAGTGTTTATTATTTCTAGGGCACCATAGATGCGCATAGCATGTTTTATTGCCATGCACAGCATGGAATCTAGGGCTCAACTCCTGCAATCAGGTCCACTGCTAGGAGCTCTAGTGACCATGCTTTGGCTGAAGGGCTCTGCTGAAGCATCAGCAGAGGCAGGATCAGAGAAGCATGGCTCAGGATACAGGGAGGCTGAGATGCGAAGTCCTGGAGTGCAAGACGCTTTGGTGTCAGATAGTTTCAGATATTATTCTTCACTTAATTAGGGTTTAGTTACACTAATGCCATTCGGACCAACTAACATATGGACTCACCTTGTTTATGCCTGTCTCCCACCATGAACAAAAAAGGAGACAGAGACAACAGAGATCCTAATTTCAGAGTCTCAGTCAAGTGTCTTTATTTGGGCTGAATGGATGTGGGATGTAGTATTGAGGAGCCTGGAGAAACTGGTTTCCTGTGAGAAAAATCAGTACAACTACAAATTATCCCAGCGTAAAATAGAAGGATGGGGTCAGGCACAGAAAGAGCACTCCCAGGACCTGTGAGTATCCCAGGCAGACATGTCATCACACCAGGATTTATTCTCACCTTCCAGTCAACTCACATCAACCAAACCTGGCCACTGCAGTCAAGGGCTTCTTGATGCAATGGTATTATTGCAGAGGTTTTTGGCTCAGGTGAACCAGACTAACCAGCAGCTCTGTTTAGGCTGTATTTAAACCACACTGTTCCCCTCAATACAAATATGAGCTAGCTGTCCCTTAACAGCACAGCCTTTAACCTCTCAGGAAGCACGAGGCAGCTGCCATCTGGCTGGCCATCTGTCTTTCAAAAGGTGAGGAGGCAGGAAGACTGGGTGACGTATGACAATGCTGAATTCCCAAAGTATTGCTGACCTCAGTGCTTTACGGTCTGGTTTTGCCCCACAT
Organism: Acanthiza pusilla; assembly: GCA_036630365.1. NCBI lineage: Eukaryota > Metazoa > Chordata > Aves > Passeriformes > Acanthizidae > Acanthiza > Acanthiza pusilla. The sequence goes on from JAXCHO010000234.1 coordinate 17,483,270, forward strand.
TTTTCTGTCACTCTTCCTTGCTAACCCCTCATGGGTTAGCAGCCTCATGCACAATTGCTGCTGGGCTGGGAGTCCTCCCCCTCTTCGCTGGACGTTAATGAAATTGCAAGCAGATATGGCTGTACTTGCTGCCCTGCTTTGGCAATGTTTACAAAGCTGTTACCTTGCTGGGCTCCCTGTCCAGTGCCAAGAGGAAGAAAAGCCTTTGAGGTTGAATTTACTATTTTACCTCCTTGGATGTTGTTATGTCTTCTGGCTGGGAGCTGGATACCAGCACAGACAGAACCAATTATCCCAACCACTGCACATCTGGCACACAAGCATCTGCATGCTGCCATAGCTAAATGCCATTTGACCTGGGCGGCTGATCTTCCATAGACAGCAACTTTATTAAGAACAGCTCAAGGAAATCCCCCATCCCCTCCACCCTAATCTATGCTGTGCTAAATTGCCCTCTGCTCAGTCACTCCTGAAAAACACTGGATTGCTTACAAGGCCTTGGGGCACACACACAAAGCCACTACAATGGATTTTATTGGCACACCCAGCCTTCTCTGCTGTTGCCCATTGCCATCTTTCATCACAGTGTCATGGAATGTTTGTGCAGAAGGCTTAAATATTCATTTCTCTGGAGGTTCATTTGCACTGTAACATCTCAGACTTGGACTCTACCTTTTTTAATACATTCTGTGGGATTTGTAGTGTATAAAGCAACACAGAGTGGTTTATGAGAACTTTCCTCCAGCAGCATGTACAGCCAAAGTTTCTTGGACCATGAGAGTTTGTGCAGAGGGTGTGAGTTTTGCTTCTTGAAGGGGTCTTTGTTGTTGTTGTTCATAGCCTGCTTAGCCCAGACGTACCTGGCATTTTACATCTGAGTGAAATGAAATGTCCAAGATGAAACATGACAATTTGTGGGGGGAAGGAAAAATCAAGTATGCAGTTTTGATATAATTGCTAAGTATGACATTAGCAGAAGGCTCAGGAACTACTCAGCCAAGCCACGTTTAAAAATACCTAAATATGCATCACTGTGCCTATAAGGACTACCAGCATCTTCTCAGTTAAGACACCTTTCCAGATAACCCAGGCACAAAAAAATTATCTATTAAGAGATGATCCATTCTAATTACTTATACAACTCCACTGCAACATGGAAGTTGCAGACATGGAAGACATGGAAGTCTATCATGTTATAGTTCCCCATCTGTTCCACTCAGGTGACGTGCAAACTGGGACATATAAAAAGAAAAATGACACAGCCACAGCCTCACAGATTGTTCAGGACAAGAAAATTCACCTTGGAGGCTTAAAGCACTGGCCTAGCCTCCTTTGCACTGGACTGGATGTTGTCTCAAGAAGCTTCACCTGCAGTTAAGGACATGAATTCTCTCTCTATATGTACAGCAGATGATGAGTTCACTGTACCACAATAAAGAACAAGAGACATGCTGTTAAGAGTCACTTGAGATTGGATGCTAAAGGATTCAATATATGATGCTAAATCTCAACTACAAGGCCTAAAGTGAAACACCACCTGCCTTTGGATGTTGCTTGTTCTACTAGGCTGCTCCAATGCAATCAGTCACCCATTTCCAAGGCCATCTTTGTCTGCAAGTTCATGTCATTATCCTTACAAAAAGTGAATTTACATTCTAGGAAGAGAGGAGAAGGTGTAGCACCCTCCAAACAATATTGTTTCAGTGCTGTTTCCTGCTATGGGTAGACTAACTTAGAAACACAGCAGTAAGAACTATTCCTCATGAACTGTCATTGCAGCTGAACTATAGACTCATGATTTATATCAAGTTCCTCAAAGTTTGTGGGCATTTTCAAGGGACACCCCCCTCCCCTAAATCAGAGCTGAGTAAAACTGGATCAATTTATAGCTCCAGGTCAGAACCCAAAGAAATTCTCTCTTTTGACCTCCAGGCAGTTGATTTTGTGTATACTCAACCCGCAGACCGTGGATACGCAGATCAAAACCAAAGAAAGTTCTTACAACACCATGAATCTGCATGGCTTTCCCTGGGAACTGCAGGAAAGAAAACTGCTCTTCTTTCATCTTTGAAGAGCACAAATTGGTTAGAACCAACAGTGCTAGAGGAGCAGGGTGAGGCAGTGGTTTATTAATCACCCTGGGATCCCAGACATGTGCCTTCATTTCCCACTTGTAGAACTACATAATGGGATTTTCAACTAGTTCTTTATATAAGAAAGAGATTATCAGTGTGGTGTACTCTGAATACAAAATCTGCCACTGGTGAAGGAACATTTTAACATTGCTTAAAATCTGTAGCTCCTACACGGGCAAAAATGGTAACAGTCAAAATGGGACAAGAATACTACATGTAAAGTGTCATAATCTATGTCTCCATTCATTCAAATTTTTCAATTTACAATATTAAGTTTATGAAAAACAGAATGTGTGGAGGCTAATAAAAAGAGTAAGGACATATATCTGGTGTTCAGAAGAAAGAAAATTACAACAGATGGGGTGGGGGAGTGGTTCCTACACATTTAAATGATGTAGATTCTGCTTTGTACTCTGCTTTCTGATGCTAATTGATTACAACATTTACATCAACTAGAAATTCAAAAAGCAGGTATATTTACCGAGATTACCTTTCAGCCAGATATAAAAATAGCAAAATTAAACTGGCAGAGAAACAGCAGCATCCAGAGGCATCCAGACATCCACCCAGTGGTTACTCTAATCTTACCTGGCATTGTCTCCTCTGGCTCAGGGCACAGCAAGAAGACTGAGAGAGAGTGGCTCAGGTATCACTTTGACAGCCACCTTTGGACTTCAAGTCTCGCACATGTCCCAGTTTTAATTTCCCAGAAGGACTGTAAGTTCTTAGGACATTTAGGACCTAATATTCAAGCAAAGATGAGCCGAAGTCACTAGAGAAAAACATCATTAGGAGGGTTTTCTGCCTTCGGATCTAAGAGCCTTAAGTTCTGGGAATGTTTGTCCCACCAGGTTTTCAGCACCTCTCAGTAGCCCAGGAACAGAAGTTCTCTCTAGCCACCACCCTAGACAGAAAGGTCTCCTCCTTTCAAGACTACAGCTTCCACATGAGAGAAATAGTTTGAAGTGGGACCCACAACTTGAAGAAACCTCAGCCTTCAAGACAGCCCTCTTAGGTCAACAGCAGCATGGATGCAAGCAGTGGGAACCTGACCCGGTGTCATGGGAGCATCCTGTTATCCCTTGCTACTTTAGTAGAGAAATCAGGCTGCCCTGGGTATCTGACAGCCCACAGAGAGACCCCACTTACTTTGTGGACTGTCTAACTGACTGTATCCTCTGAAAACCGAATATCTGTGGTCCGGAGAACCAGCCTTCCATCCAGCCTCTGCTGTGTGAGAGACAGGTCACCGCCAGATCTCATACCTCTGGCAGACAAAACAAAGGGAGCTGGAAGACTCAATAGGTTGGAATATATTTATAATAAAATCTAAAAAGAAAAGAAACAAGCTGTAAAATTCAAATGTTTGATTTGAAAAGTAGCTAAACTCTATTTTACCCAATCCAGAACTCTATGAAACCTCTGGCAGCTTCTTTCAAGGGAGAAGGACTATTCACTGGCATTTCCTGCAATTTCTACTCCTAGGAAAAAGAAAGAATCATTGGACCTCTCTGGCTCTTCAGCTCCCTTCAAGCTCTAAGAGAACTATACTCTAAGAACTAAACTCTTCCTCTTCCTGAAAACCACTATTTATCTGTGTTTTATAACTGACGCTAGCTAAATGATTGGGAATGATGAAATCATTGAGTGAGCTAAATCTGTTTCCTGGGCTTGATTGAATGGCATTATTTTAAACGTTAATGACTGGAGGAAAACAACCTGCCTTGATTAGCTGTGATTGGGCAGAGAGGTCACCTGGGTTTCCTTACTGGTGGATACAAATTCTACATATGCTGATTATTCGTGGAGAGCAATATATTCATTTGCAGGCGGTTTGCACAAGCCGATGAAAGTGAAAATTGTCTGATTAAAAGCTCCTTGAAAGCTGAAAGCACCCAGCTGCTTTCAGATGTCAAACAGAATTTAGCAAAGGCCTGTAAAATGACTGGTACAATCAACATCCCCATCATCACAACTGCCTAGCAGCATCCAGTTTGGAGAAGATCCACTCATGCCAAGCATGCACAATACCATACAAAAAGAAATGGTTCCTGTCTCAGAAATATTATCTTCAGTTGTACTGCCAGTCCTCCTCTTGCTGTGCTGTGGCTCTTAAATCTCCTTGATCAAAAGAGCTGATTGAATTCTGTTTCTCAATGAAAAATAGATGGAATTGGATGGAAATTTAATAGCGATTTCCCTTCCTCGCTTTTATTTTTTTTTTCTATAACAGGACACCATTCAAAATCACAGCATTAATATCTAAAGATTAAAGCACTGAAACACAGTGTGGTTTGTGTGGGAACACCATAATATTTGTGTGGTATATCCCATAAAAGGTTGCTTTAAAGTGCAAGGCCAAAAAACTGAGTTAAAAATCAGGCAAGTTTTACAAGAATGATGGCAAAAAATTCCTCCTCCAAACCACTCTTTTTGGCCATTTTACCCCAGTGTTGGTCACCCCCACAGCTCCACACTCCTGTAAAAGCCACCATCGGAGACAGAAGCTCAGTTCCCACTGTAGTCAGCAGGGTCTTCTGTAGCCCTTCTCAAGCAGGATGTGCCCATCACCCGCCCCTCCCTGCCCTTCACCAAGTGCACCATGCAGAGCAACCCTCGAAGTGAGCAGAAGTTTAGCCAAATTAAGATCTGCAGGTTCAAGCCCTGCATGCTGTAAATAATTAGCCTTAAAAACATCCCCACAAAAAAAATTCCCCGCCTGAGGACCTGTAAATGAACACAGTAAAAATAATTCTCTTGCTGTCTGTAAAATGTGTTCCTTATTAGAGAACGCTCCTGACCCCAAGAGTGCCCACACTGTATTTCTCCCTCTGCCTCTCACTTCCACACGCATGCGCTCATGTGTGCTCGTACTTTGTTCTTTCATGAAGCTGGCAGCTGTAGCACTAACAGCAGTTGTAGACATTTTGAGTATTTATTCATCCCCCATATGTTGGGAAAGCCTTTGGGGATTCAAAATAAGATCCTTTGCCCCTGCAGAAAGAAGAATAAATATATTTAAAAGAATGTTACAAATTTGGCAAACATCACAACATCAATCCAGACCCTCATCAGAGTGAAGCGAATAACAATGTGCAGATTTTATTAAAAGTACAGGAATGAAAAAAACTGTTTCCCACAACTGAAGAACTTAAAGTCAAAAATAAGCAAGCCTGAACTCTAGCTTTGCCTGCGGTAATGAGCTGTTTCTCTCCCAGCGGAGTGCAGATGAGTGTTTGCGTCACCCTGCACTGCTCTCCTTTCTCTGAGAGCTGTCAGTTAAAAAATAGATTGTGTTGAACAAAAAAGAAAACATTTCCTTCAGTAGCCAATGAATCCTGATCCTCCCTCTGCCCCGGCTTTACATGTTCTCTAAAGCAAAAACAACGTTTTTCTGGATGAATGCTTTTCCATGCAAGGTGCCTTCTGTTCAGTTTCCCACCACACAATGGCTGCTCAGTCTCCACAAAGATGCAACATCGCTTGATTGTAATGATTCCTGATCAGAACTAAAGGCAATTTATCAGCACAATTGGACACACAACAAACATATGTAAGTGACCGTGTTCTGGGTGCAGTGAGAACCACAGCCGTCAGCACCGCAGCTCAAAGCATTTTTCGAGGAGAAAGCAAATTGTTTTCAGTGTCATTGGGACTGTAATCACTGAGATCAGGCATAAGAGGGAGACATGGTCACGTAACAGAGCAATTCAGAGTTTAGTTCCATTCTTTCTGCTCTTAAATTTCCCCAAATGAAAATATGGAATAACTATCGGTTCCACTGAGGCTGCTCTGATTTACGCTGAAGGAAACAAAACACTGTCTGGCCTTACGGGTTTTAACTTTTAGAAAGGGCTTATTAGAATGCAGCCACAAGAGATTTTAAAAAATAGAGTTGAATTCCCTGCTCTTCCCAAACAAGAAGTTCTGGGATTGGTACTGAATGCACAGCATGAGCTTTAAGACTGAAAGAGCCAGATTAGGTGATTACAGTGATTCCTTCTTGTCTTGAAACATCTAACCTATATGACAAATATAGAGAAACCAAGGGAATCATTTTATGAAAAGTCTTTTGCTTAGTTCCTCTGTGTTCCTTTCTATTTCCTATTTGTTCACTTCATCACTGCTATACTTTGAATGAAACTAAATGTTCTGCAGCTTATGAAAGAAATACCACTAAGGCATGGCTCTTGCTAATAATTACCAGCAGAACCCCTAGGTGGATAATGCTTATTAATCAAATTTGACATTGATTTCAATTTTCAACACTTGCAGCAATCTGATCTAAGCAGAAACTGGCACCTTTGCATTGCCTTTGGAGCTGGAGGGTGTTTAGAATCATTCTTCAGACCCTGTAAACCAAGATCCTTATCCCACAAGAGGATTTCACACAGAACTGGCTGCACGTTTGAATCAGTTATATTAAACCTGAACATTCTTCAAGCAGTCAGACAAGTTTAAATTCCAGTGGAGCCAAAACATTTTCAGTCATATAACAACCAGGTTTTAGTGCTAATAAATGTCCTTTCCTCCTGTCTACAGGATGTCACTATGAAATGAAACTGCTCCTAAGGAATGTTAACAGAGACACACAATACATTTTACCTCCTTGGACTCCTACAGCTGTGCAGCAAGGGTAATTCAGGGCTACAGGGCTACATTCCAACCCCTGGAGCTTATAATGTAATTTTCCTTCGTCCTGAAGACCACACTTGTCTCCAATGAGGTGAAAGACACGACTGGGATGGAGGGACTTATGAGTGCAGATCTCATTTCCATCATAGATGGAACTGGTAATTCTAGGCAGGTTTTGTCTCCTGAGGGCCAAAATCAAAGTCAGCATCTCCACCATTGTAACATCTATATTCGACAGCTTCTTTCAACTCCTTCTATCATTCCAAGGACAGTTCCTCCAACTTTGTTTAAACTTGGGCACACTTCCTGCCATGGAAATAAAACTCACCTTTACAGAAGGTTGTTTGCTCGCATACTTTCCCCTGCATATGTGTATGTGCTCCTACAGCTCACACCAAGCACAGAGCAAAAACCAAGATGATGTAGAAAGCTGTACATTAGGAGACCTATTCAGATCAATTTGCACCAAAGTAGATTTATAAACTGTACTCACTGGGGACAAGTAGATCTACAAGAATGAAATCTAAACCAGAAAGTGTCATTTCCCTATTGAATGTAGCCAAAATTTATTTCCCAGTTTACTGCCTGTAGCCTGACGTAGTAAGAGAATATTGCCTCAGAGTGAATTAATTAGTTTGCCTGAGCTTCAACCCACGGAACCTCTTGGTGAGATTTCAAGAATGTTGCCCCAGACATATTACCCTATGTAACCTTACAAATGGAGAGTAAACAGAGTAACTGTATTGTCTCATAAGGAGACTGTAAATGCAGATGAAAAATCTCCTTGTGCCCACCAAAAGCAATCAAATTCTACTGATAAGACTATATGAGCTTCCAGGTGTAAATTCGCAGTAAAATATACTACAGGTTCTGAAACATTAATTTTAATGATTGAAATCTTTGAGGCTCAGTTATTTTCCCAAAATCATTTGAAAGTTTGATCCAAATGGTTAAGCAGCATCTAGAGCACAAGGATAATGAAAACTTTATAAAAAGGTATTTTTATTATTTAAATAGGAGAGGAAGAGGAGATTTATTTTTTTTTAAATTAAATCCAAATGCAGTAAAAGTTTGCACCAAAATAACAAATGGAAATAATTAAAACTCTTCATTGGACATGTGTATTACAGACCCTACATTTGTTGTCCTCTCCTCTAGTCAGGCCCTGAGACATATGGGAAAAACAAAATTAAGCCAATCATATTAATACAGCCATGAAGCATAATTGTTTATAGGCAGGTAGCCAGTATCCACCTGCCATAACCTGGAACTGTACTATGCTCCCTGATGAGAATGTGAACCTTGATCAAGTACAGTGAAGGTCACAGACAGCTTTGGGGGGAAAAGGAAATCCAGCATTATTCCTCCTGTTTAAATCTTCAAATAAAATAAAATTGTTCTAAACTGGGAAGGTGAGTCTTTTCGCTGGTGATGAGAGGGATGGCTGAGCTCACTGGGGAATTCAAGACCACATGAAGGTAACATGAACAATCCTGGGATTTTGGCTGGATGCAGATCCCTTGGCACTGATTGTCCTCAGAGCCTATAAGCAGCAGGGAAGCAGAGGAAGGAATACAAACAGAATTACAAGACACTTAAACATTCTACATAGTTAGCCAGAGGATGGAATTTATATTAATCTTGATGTCACGAAGTTCTAATAAGGTGTTATCAGACAGGTCTCATGGCAGTGGATTGGGTAGACAGATAACTCAGCAGAAGCTCATGCAGCATCCAGGAAATTCTGCCAACAGTTTGTATAACCAGGGGCAGCCATACAAAGGCACTTTGCCTGCTTACATTGCAGACTTGGACAGACTTCATGAGAGACAGTGTCTCTGAACCTGCTGCCTGCTGAAATCACCTGTGTTATCCAAAGTACGTTCCCATTCTTTGGAAACACCTAACTTTTCTTCTCTTCCCTTTTTCCAGGGTGAAAAACTTTTCTTAATACGTTCTGATCCCTTGAATGAACAAGTAGGTAACATAAGCATGCTTGGCTGAAATTCTTGCTCGTCACTTTTGAGTCAATTGAGTGAAAGAATTTCACTGGGAAAAGGTATCTTAGTCAAGTCTGGAGTTAAATGTATCCTAAGAGGAGATGGGGTCCAGAATCTGAATCTCAGCCTCTGAGATCCTACAAACAAAATTCTATTCTCCAGGAAAAAGATAATTTCCAAGAAAACTTCATTTCAGATTTCCCCATCAAGAAATAATGGCTTCCCTGTAGGAAAATTAGAAAAAAAAAATGGGCACAGGCAGGGGGAAGGGTGAGAAAACAAAGACTCGCTTTGTTCCCCATCCTCTAACTGTCCTTAAGCTCTTGTCAGTTGAAAACCAGCTAATTTTTTTTATTCTAACTTTGCCAGTTGGAACAGAGCATTGGAACTATGTGCAATCACTACTTTCTGAGAAGAAGTAACACTTCCACATGGAAATGAAATTATTTTTAAAATAGCTGTTAGAGAGAAACAAAACCTGCAATTACACCCTATTTCATTCTGGAGAAAAAACTTCATTTTTGACAGAAAGCTTTTACTTTCATTTAAAAGGTTTTCTAACCAGCTCTGCCTACAGAAGATGTTTTAAAGATCTGTTTCACAAATCAGCAGGAGCCTTTCTAGGGCTCATCAGTGAGGCACACATTATTTTGTCCAAAGCTATTACCCTTGTCCAAAGCGATTACCCTTATCCAGAGCTTTCTGCCTCAGCTCTCAAGCTGATCAGCTTGCAACTGCCTCATTTTATACTTGAATGCCTCATTTACACCAATGAAAACATGTGAGAGCCATTTGTGTTGGCTCACATGGTATTCTGCTCAGCACAAAAGAGCCAAGGGCAATTTCACTGCAGGCACAACAATGGCCACTGTGCCTATGAACCCCACGGCAGCTCCAGCCTGCCTTATTTACAGCCCCACACACACTCCAGCGCTGCTCCAGTGGGGAAAACCAGCCCTCCTGGTGGGGTTGTTTTGGCCTCTCCAGCAGGAGATCAGCAGCAAATCAAACACACAGGATCCTCCTGCTAAAGACAGAAAGGGCGGGAATCACCACAAAGTCACTCCTCTGCTGTGACCTGGCTGGGAAATAGGCTCTGGGTATTTTCTCTGCAGTTATAAAAAGTTGTAAGCACAAAATGTAAGGATATAAATGGAGCAGTTCATGTGACAGCAGACAGAGTTTGAGTGACAAATTCCCAGGGCAGCAAAAATATCAGTCTTTTACTTCTCCAGCCTAAGATCAAATGCCATCCAAAGAAAATCATGGCAGCCCTCTAGCAGTGCAAAGCTGGGCCTGAAGTGTTAAATGTGTTTAATACCTAGGAGTCAGTAGCAGGGCTGGGAAGTCCTGCCTGGGATCCCTGAATTAATCCACCTATACCCACAGACTACGCGAAAAGCTTAGATTTAAAGACCTCAGTTTCTAGCCATGCTGGAGAAGAGCCATGGGCTCAAAGCAGGGGATAGGAAGAATGTGAAATCTGATGGAATTCTAACAATAGCTGCTCTCCACATCTCTGGTTGAACGAATGGATGGATCAATATATTTTTATTTTTCTACTGAAAAAAATCATTCTTCAGCCAAGACAGGGATGGTAAACTGCTTAATTTGGTTCCTGCTCAAGGTCATGCCACTATTCACCACCTTCCTACCCTCTCTGCTTTGATATTTGCAAGCCTTCAAGCCTTCCTGTGTGGCAGGGCTGGAAAGGAAGACACTGCACTGCAGCCTGAAACAGCTCCACACACCAGCCTTTGCCCTTCTTGGTTTGCCCTTTGGCACAAGAAGCCGTCTTACAACTGTCTTCTAGTTGTGAGAAATACACAGGAAACACCTAAGGAACATATTTGATTCTTTTCTTTTTGTTTCATTTTTTTCTCTTTTCTCTTCTTTTCTTTTCTTTTCTTTTCTTTTCTTTTCTTTTCTTTTCTTTTCTTTTCTTTTCTTTTCTTTTCTTTTCTTTTCTTTTCTTTTCTTTTCTTTTCTTTTCTTTTCTTTTCTTTTCTTTTCTTTTCTTTTTTCTTTCTCTGAGGAGTGCAAGAAGGAGGAGGAGGATCATGAAATTGCCCATTCACAGTGAATATTTTCTAAAATGTCTTATTTATAACCTACCTCCTTTCATAGCTGATCTGCCAGGAAACTCTCTCAGGAATGCACATTCCTGAACCCAAGAATCTGCAGTTGATACCTGTGTTGAGAATTATTTTTGGAGGAAACTAAATGGCAGGAACATCCTGGATGGATGCACCAGTGACCTGATTTCATTTCTTCCCTGTGGTGTAAGTCTCATTACTAAACACATCATTACCCTCTGGAACTAATTTCCACAGGAACCTCAGGAGTGGAAGTCGGGAGCTAACTACACTCACATACAAACGATGGGAACAACCACAGTCAGACTAGCTGGAAATCACTTCAAAATGCAGAAAATATATGACTGACACTGCTTCAGGGAATTAGTCTAGGACCATGTGATAGAAATTAGGATAATACTGTATGCTCTGGTAAAAAAGAGAGTTTTAAGAGAGGAATCCATGTGCACAGAGCAATGCCATGGGCTGCTGATATCAGCTGATTCTAGAGCTGATGTGGAACAGGATGTCATCTTTTGGGGGCTGCTGAGGGTGACCTCGGGAGGCAAAGACAAGCAAGATCTCTGTCTGGTGTTTGAAAGGAGTCAGGAAAAGTTAGAAGAGCAAAGGATGTCTCCATAGAGGGAAGACAGTGGCAACACGCAGTTGAAATGAGCATACATATTAATGCCTGAATCAAACCTCCAGATCTAAATATTGCCAAGTTTTGGAGGACACCTCCCCAAAATCTGTGCCTCACAAACACCGACTCTAAAGATGGTGAACCAAAACTTACATCTGACTTTCCCATGCTATGGGGTGGCCATACAGAAATGCCAGACTCAAATTCTAAGCTTGATCCTCTTTCGCAGATTAGATCCCTTAGGGAAAACCAAAGGTTCAGCTTTGTGGCTTATCCCAGCATCTGTATTTTGCACAGAGGCCTAGAAATAACAGCAAGCTTGGCTCCCCCTTGGCACTGCAAGATTTCTGCTAGAGCTAATCCTGGAAAGCACCCAGAAACGGCCACAAACCAAAACCACAAAGGGGCTGCCGCAAGTCTCACAAACCCTGGGTTTGCAGCGAACTAATAGCATCAGCATCACTGAAGTTATGCATGATTTGTAGTCTGTAAGTGAGAACAGAAGCTGGCTGTCTGTGCAGAGAAGCTAAATCCCTTTAATTATTAAAACATATCCTACTGCTGTTGAAAATCCCATTGCCGTTGGAAGAAATACACTAGTAATAAATGTATGCTATACATCAAAGGCCTCTTTTGTAAATATAGTATTCAACTTTTTTCTTTTTTCTAAAAAAAAAATGGCCCGGCGACTAAATTAATGCTTGATATGTTATCTTAGAAACATTTTGGAGTGGCAGATTTATCTGCTGTTTACATTTTTCCTCCTAATACAGCAATGAATAATTCCTGTTGATAATGGGAAATGATTTAATATAAATGGCTGAAGAGTCCTCTTCTGAAGCCAGTGGGAAACTTGGCTGGGCAGGAAAGACATCATTGGAGAGGAGAGCAGAAAAGCTCAGAGAGTCATTGCAGTCCCAAATGCATTTGAGAGTGCCCATGCAAGTTGCCCCATCCTGGCCCTCAGAGGTGAATAAAGCTGCAGACACATTTCCAACATGTACAGGTTTCTGGTTGTGAAACAGCAACTGTGAAGTTAACTCTTACTTACATATGTTAGGAATTCATGGCTTATTTCCAAAGGAGCCAATGTCCCATACCAGTATAAACACCAGAGCTAAGAATTTGCTCTTACTCTGGTGGAAACGTGCCTTGGCTTAGAACTGCACAGAGGACTAGGCAGAAGCAGCTGGGGCTCCACACTCCTTCCCAGCCAGTTGTGTAGGCAGCATTTCTGGCACACAGATCACAAACAGCTCTCCTGGCCTCAGAGCTGAGCTTGGCCTCCTGGATGAGCACAATTTGGCTGCAGATACTGAAGAGCTGCTCCAGATTATTGGTGCAGTTTGGAAGGCAAAGGCTCTACAGACTAATCTGGACTCTGATGGGGAAATACAACATGAAAATTGCCACTTTTACTATCTGTGTCTATTTTACCATGCCCTTGAATCCTGCAGGCAGCACGCAGGCAGATTTTTCTCCTCATGCCCTACCACAGATTTGAGCACTTCATGCCATCACTTCCCCTGCTGAAAGCAGGATCCATTCCTGCCCTGTGCACTGCCCATCCTGCCCAGGGCTGCTGGCACAGCTGGCCCCTGATACCTCTGCATGCTGCACCTCCCCACTCCATCCCTGCAGCCCCGGGCACACAGCCAGGGTCCCACTTTCCCATCTGCAGCGCACCACGGAGCCCTGGCCAGCGCTGCATTCATGTAATGCTTCATAAGCAAGGCTGTGTAAATAAGCAATGTGAGCACAACATCTGCTACCCAGCCCTACCCATTGTTTTCATGGAGGGCTTCAGTCAGCAGTTCCTCCCACCCAAATTCAAATTAATACAAGGATATTGAGTGCACATTTCTGCTTGGACCATGTTTGACACTGCAAAGTTGCAGGGCAGAAATTACAGACCAGCAGGAGTGTAGAGGAGAAATAAGTTCTGGGACATCCCATGGGCCTTAAACTCTGCACCTTTTTGCTGGCTTTCAGCCCATCCAGCTCCTCTCAGCAGAGGGCACTGACATGGCCCTTTTCCAGGGTGTCCAAAGGAAAGATGCCATCCTCCTCCACCCTCCCAAAACAGTCATGAAGATTCCAGGGCACCACCCTCTAGCCAGGGACTTCTAGGGTGCTCTGAGCTTTGGTCACATGTACTCTGCTCCCTCTGAACTCTCAGGAAATGTCCCTGATGCATTTTTTCAGTAAGGTTTGCCAGGAAGATCTCTAGCCATCCTCTGCTCCATCCCTTTGCCATGCTGAACTGGCACAAAGGGTCACAGAACTCACTCCCTGCTTGAGTGCTGCCTGGCCCTCACTCCACCTGAAATGGATGGACTTGAAAAAACTATGAACTGTGAACACATAGGCTATAAAAAAGCATGGGGAAATGATAAATTAGTTCTCCAAACAGTAAATCCGCCATCTAGCTCTATCAGGCCATGATGGAGCTTTAAGGTAGGGCAGGAATTCTCCTTAGGTAAGCCACTCAAAAATAAAATGTCATGCCTGAAACATGTACCAAGGGTCTCCAAGAGTCAGAGGAGGGCACAAGATCTTCCTCTGCAGTTTATTTGGGTAATTGATAACTGGGCACCTCTGACAGGACTTTTCTAGAAATGCTGGTCTGTCTCACAGACTCGGTGACTATTTTAGATTGGATGCCAGGGCTGAAGTTAGGGAAGAAAAAAAAAAACACGTATTGCAGCCTGAGTCTTGCTAAGCAAAGCTACCAGTTGCAGACAGGAGAGCCTGGAAAGAAAACCTGTATTGGGTTTCAAGCATCATGAGTGCATATCCTCAAAGCTAGCCCAGATATAAATGTTCCCCACTCAGACCTTTCCACTTCACACTACAGTTGTTACTCACAAAAATCTGCTACGCCCTGCTTGATCAGATCTGCAGACAAGGAAACCCTCCTGTGTGTCTTTGCCAAGTCTTTGTACAGTTCCTGTCCCTGAATTTTCAAGTCATTCAGGCAACTCTTAAATCAATCTATAATAAATCCAGTTTAGGTTGGCAGGGCTTTACAAGTACTCTGTGAGTTTCCTGATACCCATGGGGCTGAATTGAAAGAAAACCCACAATCTGAGAAGAAGAAACAAATTCAGAGATTGCTTTTGGGTAGCTGAGAGAACAGGATCTATTTTGGGAGTAACTCAATGAGAAATTTTTTTATGAGACTCTGGGGAGGAATAGAAGTTATGTGTTGTAAACCAAAATAGGTCCTTTACCCTATTCCTAAATACAGAGTACTTGAAGACTGCTTTAGGGTGGAAACATAGGCAATCCTTGGAGACAAACCACAGGAACAAGAGCAAAAAGAAAAATAGAGCTCTGCCCACCCACCCGTGTAGCAATATTCCTCTGAGAGATACCTGGCGCCACAGGGCAGTGGTTAGAAGATTGCCCAAAGAGACTTTGGCAGTGCAGATACCTCTGTGGGCTGAAACACAGACCTACAGGGTGGAGTTTGATGCAGGGGCAGTTGGTGCCTTGCACTCCCGGCTTCCGTGATTCCCAGGGTGGCTGGGGCCAGCTGCCTTCCATCCTCTGAGGGATGCGTGCAGGGACAGCTGCATGGCTCTGCCTTCGGATGGTCAGGCTAGGAGCCATTTTGGCAGGCAGGCTGTGCAATGATTTATGATGCTAAATATCCACCACAGTGAGGTCTTCGTGAGAGAACCAGCGGCTGAAAGTTTTGCTGAGGTTTCCATAATGCCCGGATCTTTACCTTTGTTACTGCATTTGTATCTTCCTGAAGACTTACAAAGCAGCAAACTAGAAATCCAAAGTATTCATCCACATGGAGTCTATACACATTTACATATTCTGCTTCATATTATTGAGATTAAAGAGACTCCAATGCTAAGCTCTCTTATCCTAGACCAGGCCGTATCTTTAAAGGAGCTTCACAGCTACCGGCAAAATTATGTTAAATAGGTTGGACCCAAAAAAGGATAACATTTTCTTTAAATATTCTAATGATTTTTTTTTTTTATTAAATATCTCATTTTGAAAATGCTGAAGCATTTTATGTTTACTGTTTTAATTATATTTAGGTCAGAGTTTGTTTTCAAAATGGACATTTTCATTTTAAAGGACCTACACTTACAATTAAATAAAATGGTGAAAATGTTTTCATAGGGCAAATTAAGTCAAGAGCAATTCTGTTGCAGCTAGATCTGAATTTTGTTGTAATTAGAATATATATTTTCTTCCCCCAATGTGTCTGTTTACTACACGCAATAACTGCTTAGCTAAGCAATGGCATCAAAAAAACACTTGCTGCTCCAGCCCTAGGGGATATTCATCCTTCAGCTATCAGTGAGATTCATGCTCTAAAGTCACAGATGCTTGACAGTGAGGTCACAGCAGTCTCTTGTGAAGACCTGAGGATGTCCCAGCTCAGTGCTCCCACAATATACTGTACACAGTCTTCTCTTTTCTGCCCCTGCTTTCCCCAAGAGCAGCACAGCCATGGAAGGGAAATATTGCAGATATGCAGAATACTGTGAAGGCCCTGATGGAATACTGGAATGGCCCCCCGTTGCAATAAGGTTTCCTTTCCATTGCACCAGTTATATCCATGACTACAGATCAGGAAGAGCAGGAGCTGGACACCCTCCAAGTCTGCTGAACAGAGCACCAGGATGCTGATTACAATGGAAAGGGCTCCTCATGGCCTCTGCTTCAGCAGCACAGAGGCATCTGTGTGAAGGATCACACAGAAGGGTCTTATAGTCACAGAACTGGAAGAGTTTGCACTCTGAGGTCCCTCTTCAGGCTCATCAATTACCCTTCATTAAAGGGGTGATGATTCTCCACAAAATCTGATCTGCCTCTCAGGAAAAGCAGAGCTGCAGCAGTTCTCTCCAGAATACATTTCCACTCTGCTGTTTCATTTAGCCCCTCACAGTCAAACACGTAAAACCCTGCTAACGAGTTAGCTAGCCCAGGAGCAGGCAAGCTGGAGACTCTTCCTGCCTGGGCACTGGCATGAAATCTGTCTCTTAAGGCACTCCTTGTGTGCAAGTTGCCAGCCAGCTCCATTCTCAGATTCCAGTTGGATACATAGGGCAGGCGGCTGGGTAGGAACATCTTCCCAGTAAGGGCATGTGGATTTGGCTTTCTGTGCAGCAGGAGCCAAGGCACAGTTTGCTGTCTCACTTTTCAAAGCAGAACCACACTGAACCAACAGATACTCAAGTTTGGGTGCAGGATACTAACCAAAAGCAGCCCTGATATCCTAATTGTCGGCCGCTGCCTCTCCCAGCTGGAATGGCCACAGAAGGCCCTGCAGGAAGACAAGGCACCCCACACACAGGGAGCTTGTCAGTAAGGGCCAGCTGGTCCCGGGGCCTGCCAATCCTGCTGTCATTCCTCGGCTCTATTACAGAAGGCAGTCTCTGTCTGCTCCTCTGTGCTCACTCTGTGCTGGGCTTCTGGCAAGTTACCAGTTGAAGTCATGGTGGGAAAGCCTGAAATTCTTCCTTTCCATCTACATTTCCTTTTCAGTTTCTCATGCTCTCCAGACAGTCACTCCTACAGCTTTCCTTCCCTCTTGCCCCGACCTGCTCAACACCCCGGCGAGGTGGTGGAGGCATTCTGCCAGATACGCTGAACCTGAGAGCGTCCCCATCTTGCCCAGCAATCACCCGAGAGGGAAGCAGCATTTATCACCACTCCATCGGCTGCTGCCAGACACTCTTGCCATTAAGATGTCAAAACAGGTTTCTCTCTGGAAATCCAACAGCCCTGCAGACTTACCCTTGCCAGCAGCAGCCCCAGTTGGACATCTGTTCCCTTTCAACCTCACACGTGCACTTAAAATGCCGGTACTGTCCACTTCTTTGGGGGATTAGGCTCCTATTAAAGCTGCCTTCCGCATGATTCATTGTTATCTCCTGGTGTTGATCTGATTTATGGATTGGCCTGTGTTAATTAAGGTCATAAAATTGGGAGTGGGAAAAGGCTTCCAGCACTGTGATGCTGTTTAATGTTGGGTCATTTTCCAGTGCCTATGTTATTTTTCAGGGGATGGGAGAAAGCATAGTTGATGTCCTGTGGTCAAAAATGAGATTTTACTGGGATGAGCTCTTGCCATCCTCTCAGTCTTGGGAGAGGAGACAAGTCAGTGAAAGGTGAAACCATTTCTGTTCAGCACTGATTCACAGACTCCAATGAACTCATAGTCCAAGCTGTTATTACTCACATTAGGCTTGTGTCTACAGCCCCATCTGAGAGTGGAGCTCCATTCTCCCAGGCACCACACAGCATCTTGTAAAAACGATCCGTGAAATCTTGCTGAGAACTCTGCCAGGGGCACATGGACTATAGCAAAACAAAGACAGAGCCGAGCCCACCTTGTTTGGCTCAGGAATCACCAGCAACACAGCTCTGGCCAAACGTTGCTGTCTGCACATTGTCACCATCTCCCAGGTCACACAGAGCTCCAAGCCACTGTTTCAGGTCTGTGACTCTTTCCTGAGCCACACTGGTCCAAGCTGGCTCAAGCACCTAAGTCAGTGTATGGATCAGGAGGTTCTCTGCCACCAAAGCAGAGCCCAGCCATGCAGGAACTGGCCATCCTGCCCAAGGTCACACCATGAGTTCACAGAGAAGACAGAACCCCGGTGGGTGCAGCCACCACAGTCCTTCAGGCATTTGGCCACTCCCCTCAGTGCCCATGTGTCGGTCCAGCTGCAGGGATGCTGTCCTGTCATTTCGACCTACAGCATCTTTTCACACTTAACTCCGGGGTTTTCATTTGGGATTAGGTTTTTGGGTTTGGGGAGTTTTGGTGACAGAATCTTTGAAGCCCAGAGACTGTTGTCAGTATAAAAAATGCTGATAGGGTTCACCTCTGATACAGTAGTACAGACCTGGTCAATGCACGTTTAGCCTCGTGCTATAAAATAGGTAGAAAAACAAACACAAAACCAGTGCTACACATTTATCTTTGCAAGCTGCTGCACGTTTTTTCAGGAATTTGTTACAATTTGGGATTTCTTAGTTTCACAACCTTCATGTGTTTTACAACACACTTGCACCCAATGGTAGCAGAAGGTTTACTTTTTGCATGTCAACCTGACTTGTCCAGAAAGGGCGATTTCTTTCTCTGTTTCACTTTCCCCTTCTAGCCAACTGCATTACAAGATTCCCATGAACTGGCTCAGTAATTCACTTCTTGTGGCCATTTTAGCAACCGGGGACTAAGTATAAGCGTATTACACATTTATTTTAACATCAGTGCTGGTCATTGTAAATCTGCTATGGCTCCACCATCAACCACAGCAAAACAGTTGGCTTGATGCAAACATGATGCAATCATATATATTTCCAGTGCTTGTCAAAAGTCAAAAATACTTTATGTCTTATAAATAAAAATTAGAGACAGGGCTAAATATTTCTACCTGAAAGTTCAATTTAAATTAAAAAATCAAAAGCAACACAAAAAAAAGCTTAATTCCTCTGTTAAGAATTTGCAGACTTTACCAGAGAGATATCCAAGCAGCAAAAAACTAAACATCATAAATTCTTCATCACATAAAGTCTTTGCTTAAAGACCGCATATCTTTAATGCCTTTTAAATAAAAAGAAAAAAAGGTACAATTTATAGCCTGGTTGAAGGAATTTCTGGGTGAGCTTCTGTGACCTTTGTTATGCATGAGGTCAGATCGATTATCATAATGGTCCCTTCTGGCAATGAGCTATGAATCTGTTAATTTTAGCTCAATATCCTCTTTCTCTAGGGGGGTAAGCTAACTGAAATTATATCACATTTTCCACTTAGGACTAAAGACACACACACAGTCCCTGCAGTTGAGCTGGCACATATTGCTGTACCATCACACACTAAATCCTGTGTGTATCTGAACTTTCATTCAGATAGTTGATAAGTCACATTGTTCTCCTCACATCATGAATTATTACTGATAAACCCCAATGATCAAAATCAGACTGAGACAGCCTTTCTGCTCCACCCTCCAAAAACTGGGACATTTTAAAACAATTCAAATATTCATCTTCCTTCTGACGCAAATGTTTAAGTTCCTGTTTTGGAGTTCCCCTTGTATTCTATTCTATTTAATGTATTATCACAGCTTACTTATGTATTTTAAGAGGACCTGAAATTCTCTCAGTCACCCCATTCCCATAGGTGGGGCTTTACAGCAGAGTAAATAGAGCCTGTGATATTTCGTAGCGATGCAAAGAGCTCTGCAGTTGTAGGTTATCAGAAGACAGACTGAATAATTTCACAGTTAAGCAAGCCAATGTGTTTTACAGCACCAAGGCTTCTTGGTGGCCAAGGAAAAGCCACAAACTTCATTTCCAGACCCAGCTGTTCACATGATACAATGTTTAAAAAAGGTTCTTTTTCAACACAGATAATCCACCCACAGTTAACTGAGAGCTGACTATTCCACTTCGGGCTGCTTAAATTGAAATGAAAACATTTTGTCCTGGCCAGCCAAGCTGCAGCATTCTGCTCCAGGTCAGCTCAGTGCTGCTTTGCCTGTGGCCCTGATGCCTCCCAGCCACTGCAGAAACTGGGGTGCAGCACACCTAAATGCTTTGCAGACTGCACCCCTCATCTGCTTCGAGATTTTTTTATTCCACATTTTTCCTAACATTCTATGGGAAACAAATGAGCTATCTGGTCTCTTTCTCCCAACTTGGAATGAAAACTAACAGTGATATATGCAGATTTCCCTTGAGAGAAAACATCCAATTTTTACACAGTATTTATCCAAGATGTTGAACTTGGATGGAGGAAAGTTTTGGTGAAAGCAGAGAGGAGGTATTTAGCCCAGGAAGAATTATATAATATTTAATCCTGATCAGTTCCCCAATCCACTCCTCCACAGGGACATCCAAAGTGCTGTGCTGGTACACAGAAAAGGGAGAAGGAAGAGATGTTGGGGACAGAGAACAGCGGCATGCAGCCAGGGCAACTTAATCCAGCTCTCAGGAAACTACTGCCTCAGAAAGGAAAGGTCAGAATGGAGTTTACAGCAGAAATGCAGACACAATATGATGATGGGGAGACACTCTGCTCTCCATAATATTCCTGTTATCCTAAGCAAACAGTAGAGGAGAATGAAAAGTACCACGGGGCTGTTCTGTTGTGTTTGTGTAAGAATGCCATTTTAATTCACTTTCACCAGTGCCTCTAAGTCAATACTTCTTTAGAGCTACATTCTCACGTGAAATCTATATCCCAGCAACTGGAATCAAGATTGCCCCGGGTCAGACACCTGTAAAGCTGAACTGCAGCAGGAAAGAATGGCACTTTGTATTAATAGGCAAGAGACAATTCAGAGTCACAATTTTCCTGTTGAACCTTCAGAAGGCAGAAAAACTCATCATGTGATTACAAATGTCCTCGTTATCATGCAGTTTCTCTTGAACCTTCCTCCCCTCCACTTATCTCCATACACACTTTGTAGAGAGGCAACTCAAGGAGCCAGATGCCAGGGCAGATGGGTATACAACATATCCATGCCAAATCTGTCTACGAACAAACATTTTTGTAGATTTAGCTGATTTTTAAAGACTTAGACTCCAGATTCTTTGCCTCTCCCAGAGTCTGGTCTCCCAGATTTGTCTAGTGAGATTCCTGTGACTTAGTCACTGAACTCTACACTGAGTCAGGACACTGGGAGGAGAAAGCCTGGTCATTGTAGTTTATGCTAATATAGAAACTGTAGATGTCCTCAACTATAAGTAAAAATTTGGTTTTGTCTCCAAAAAACACAGCTAGTGCCTTTACAATGCAAATTATGCTGTGAGTACCTAACCCCCTTCATCCCAGCCCAGCAACAAATCCTTAGAGGATGCTGTTATATGTACCCACAGATCCTAAATGCTTTGCCAGCTGAAGTTAAAAATGCAGATAATAACCCTAGCTTGGCGTCTGTATATCCTCCACCATCCCTGATACCTGTGGTGAGAGCTGGAAGACTCAGAAGCAGCATCTCATGGGTTGGGGTGACTGATTGTGTTACTCTTCCTCACCTTTCCCTTCACTGCTCTCTCCGAGGCTGCTGCCACTGCAGCCTGGGTGGCTCCACTGATGTGAAACTCTGCCTGCCTGGTGTCCTAAAGGCTTCACCAGTTGTGCTGGAAACAGCCTCCAAGAGAGGGATGGCACGAACAGCTGAGGAGAGCAATGTCACCACCCTTCCAGCTGCACCCAGAGGGGCCTGTGGCTCAACACCCTCAAGCTCTTCAGCTTCACTCACAGAACAGTGAAGCTCTTCTCTCAGCAGACACCTCACCAGTGCTTGAGCTGGAAGATCAAGCACTAGCAGACCAGGCCTTGGGCAGCTCCAGGAAGGGCAGCTCAGGGGAGTGTCAGGGACACCCTCCTCGTCCTGCAGCTTCCAGCAAACAGCACTGTGCAAGGGGCAGCTGCAGGGCAGGGAGATGCTGATGCTCTGTATGTCTCTGCTGCTGCTACAGCATTGAGGGTGTCTTCTCCTGCAGCCAACTGATAGGAATTTTCAAGCAATTCTGCTATTATTTACAAGAGACCAACTAATTGCCTGGAAATGCTAAAGTATAGATCCTAAGGCATAAAATACCTATCAACTTTAACTCAAACAAAATTGCTGTATATTATTACATAAACTGAAGACCTATTATTTTTCCCTGTGCTAAGCACCTCTTAATTGAAATCCCTGATTGTTTTTTCCAGGCCCCTCTCCAGCCCACCACCCAAAGATGCATGTAGCAAAGTGTTGTTAACATGCAATGATGTGTGGTAGGGAATGCCCATGATGATTTCACCAATTCCCTCTGTGGTCTGGTCTTTTTATTGAAGCAAAAGGGTCTTGCCAGACTTGATTGAAGTTAAATAAGATGAAATTTTTCCAGGGGCCTCTCTCCACAAATTACAAATCATATACATGACACTCAATTTTGCAGCCCATAATCACATTAGCAATGCCACTGAAGTGAACAGAGCTCCTTGGGTGAGTAAGAGTTACTCGCACAAAAACTTATTTCAGATTTGGTTACAGCCTGAGTTGGACTCACTCCAAACTGGAAGTTTCGTTTGCCCTAGTCTTGTTCATGATTTTGGGGCAAAGTTCATCCTTTTAAGAAATAATGCCAATTGCACATCAGATGAGTGTGGGGTTTTCTATTTAAAGAGTGGAGTGTTTCTAACAATTTAATTCCACTGATGCTTTATGACTATAATCCCAAACACTGTTTTTGCAGCTGGCTGCTTGGAAGTGAAATAAACCCAAGGCACCTCTAGAAGAGTGAACCTTTCAAGCTGCACTGAATGCAGGCAGGCACACCTCTGAGAGACACCGTGGGAGACATGTATGCTGAACAGGGCAGGACAGGGCCAGTCTGGCATCAAATACTATTTAATGTAGTTCAAATCCATAGAAATGATTGTAATGGGATGTTCCAGCTGAGCAGGAAGTCGAATACCTTGTTTCCAGTGTAACTTTGGGAGAGTGGTGTGTCCTAGGGCCACAGGTGAAGAGGTTCAAGCAAAAGCTGTACCTTCTGTAGGCAGTACAGCGCCTGTGGCACACCTTGGGCTCACACAGAGGCCATTCACACCACCAGGAGACATGGCACAGCACTTCAGTTGCTAATGGATGCAGTCTTGAGGGGTTTGCTGGTCCTCTTGGGCTCTGGCAGGCTGCCCAGCGGCCCCAGCAGCCCTCCCATGCCACACCACGGCAGAGGCACACAAGCTGTGGGGCCACTGGGAGCCATCATTTACTGTCCTTGGGGTCCTTTTGTTCACAGACAATGCTGAAATCACTTCAGCCATTGTGGCCAATACCAGTGGCTGCATAGCTCCCCAGAAACAAACCCACAAGGTTTCAGGCTGACTTGAGCCACAGAGCTGGTCTGAACAATGAATGTCTGCACCACACACATCCACAGCAGGTCAGAACTAAAGGGCCCCTGGAGACACATAAAACTGTCCCCTCCTCACACAGACATTTGACTTTTGATCTTAATTCGTGTTCTTCTGGGATAGATCTCATTGCTCTCCGAGGGAGAAACCCAGCCCCAGCTCACTCTGAACCAGGCCCCCACAGCATGGTCTCTCTTTTAGCATGAATTACACATTATACTACAATTTTGACATTCCCTGTGGCTTTGCCATGATATTTTATCTGAGGTGCCCTGGCCTTCAAAAGAAAAGGGTTTTCTCCACCAAAGACGTGACTAAAATGGCTAGGTGGAGTTGACAGAAAATGTCCTTCCCACACCCCAAATACCCTCCATATTACTGCAAGTAATAAGTAAAAGTTTGCTCCCTATGAAAGATCTTTTAAGGTCCTTTGGGACTATAGTACAGATCAGGACAATATAAGTCTTTGGGATCACAAGGGCAGGAAACAATGAAACAATGTTACATTTTTTATTATTTTTAATAAAATATATTCCATATTGTATTTCAATACTTCTATGAGACTTCTCTTCAGTCACTCATGGCCCTTAGAACACCCTCTTCACCTTCCCTCGGGGCACCTGACATTTTTAACATCAGCAAATTTGAATGTGATTTATACAATTTCTTAAATATAGCCCTTACCTAGTTATAAAATACTGCCCCGATTCTTTTATATACAATAACCATTGTGCTTATGATGACTTAAGCCATGTGTATTATTTTTTAAAAGAATTATATTTACATGGAATGTTTAAGAAAAGAATTTTCCAGATTCCGGAAGTAGAACCCCCTTCAGAACAGGAAGGAAATAATTAATTTTTACCTTAAAACCCAACCAGTGTAATGGTTTATTACCCAGCGGGAAAAGTGTGAGAGAGTTTCTTTTCAGCTTAATGAGGTGGATGTTTATATTAAGAGATTGTTCTGAAACTCCGGTGCCACCAGCAAGTGAATAACAATACTCAGATCATACTTCAATCTCAAAACATTTTAGAGATGAAGTCATTAATATTTTGGTGTGGGGGGACACATGAGGCACAATGAAAGACAGGTGACTTGCTCAAAGCCATCTCAGAGGTCAGTAGCAAACTGATCTCTTTGAGCATTGAACTCAGGGCTCCAGTCCCTCTCTTCTGCTGGTGACCATGATTCCTTCCTTACTCCCAAAGCCTCAGTCACAAAGTCTTTTTCTCTAGTGAATAGTTCCTCCTCAGCAGGCAGGACCTTAGGGACACACTCTGTCATACTGTGATGTTCTAGTACACCCTGTGTTGGATTTTGAGCTCAATAAAAGGGGATTTGAGAACATCGACAGTAACCCAGAATTTTACAGTATTTGGAAAGTCCTATTTAGAAGTAAGAAGAAGAGAGTTATAAAAAAACTTCCACAGCCTTGCTGGACCAAGACACTGCATGATCACATCTATTCGTGTCTTCCACATGACCCCGGTTTCTGGAAATGTCCAACATGGATGTGCAGGGATCTGAGCAGCAAGCGTATTTTCCCAAATAATTTCTGAATAACTCTTCTTGCAAAGCTGAAGTGCCCCAACTGTATTACAAATCAAGAGCAAAACCCCATTCCTCTTCAAACCTACAGGATCCTGCTTAACATTTGGGGTTTTGCACCACCTCAGGTACCTTCTTTTGGTCAATAAAGTCTTAAGTACTTATTTTTACACGTGTGAGTAGCATGACACCAACACTGACATCCTGGCCATGTAATGATTAGGGAAGTGCTGTCTAGTCCATTCCACATTCCTGCTGGTGATTCAGTTCTCTTTGTACCCTGCTTTGCTGCACAACCTTGACAATAAATAGGCTGCCCTGCTGTGTCCCAGTGGTGGGGCTGCCTTTCAACAGTAAAAGTAATGTGAAAGTAATTCCAGAACATAATAGTTTTGTTATTTTCAGGCTTCAAAGCACTTTGAGATCCCTCAGAAGCTGGGGAGATATTACTACTTCTATAGAATATTACTCCTCCTACAGACATGCATGTACCCCTAGGACCCACAGGCAAACACGGGGGAACGTAAGTCCTAGAGCTGAACTCCAGCTGCATTCATCACCTCATCTGTTATTTGATGGACTTTTGCCAACGGGCATTGTCAACAGGAAAAAAAAAATAGAGGGAAAAAAAGCCCGAACAACTTTCCAGCTAGTATTTTAAGGCTGTGAGTTACACACCATTTCCAAGAAAGGAGAAGTATAGATATTTTGAGCATGTGTTCTGTCTTTAGTTGGTTATGGGGAAAGTATGCTACTGTATGACTGGTCTTCCAGTATGAGCATTGCATTAATCAGTCAGGAGAGGTGGCAGAGGGGAGAGCTGCAGGCCCCTGAGCCCCCTCTTCTCCTTTGACAAATCCACCCCTTCGTGATAACACAGCAAAAAGATAACTAGCAGGAAATAAGATTTGACGTTGGGGTCTCCATCACATCCACATGTCAATGACTTTAAAGGACCTCCAGCTCACGTGTCAGTGAAAGCAAGCTCCGTGCTGGCAGTAACCCAACCCTGTGGGACATTGTGTGTGCCTCCACTACCACACCTGTGGCTAGGGAAATGATCTGCACAGCCCCTGATCCCTAATCTCAACTCTCAGACATCACTCACAGAGAAGTCTCTCCTTGTCTTAAGAGGAAAATTAACCCTAAACCCCAAACACATTCCTGAATGCTCGTATTCTCTAAAACAGCACCTTCCCAACCTTTTCTATCCCTCACTTGCTTTATTTACTCACAGTTTGTCCCTTCATGACAGGGACCAGGCTCTGTTCAGCCTTGTGGTTGGCAATGTGTGTATGCAGTGAGGCTCACTCAAGTGCCTGCACTCTGATCTGGATGAGATCAGAACAGAAAAACTGTGTGTCCTGGACCTTCTGTACTGCAAAGCTTGTATAAGACTTTGGGATTTGTACTTCTGGGGGAAATATATTTATTTTTCTGGTTTCTGTGAAATAAGATGTAGCTACTGGGTGTGCGGCCAAATCAGGCATTGGAAGCCCATACATTTGTTACAATTCCTCTGTGGGATGACAGTACTGAGAACTGGACCCCAGCATGCCACAGGCCAGCAGCTGGGGGGTTAGCTAACCTGTATCCTGTGTCTTTCTAACATCTGTCATTCAGTGCCCAAAAGATTCTCCTTCCATAGAAATAGACAGAATCTGTACAATTACCACTGCTTACTGTTGGGCTTCAAGAGGCAAAGCACCTCCAGCATTTGTTCCTCAAAGGATCAGAGCTCAGAGCAACTTCAGCCATCTCAGCCTGAAGCTCTGCAAAGCATTAGCAACTGACATACCAGGGTATGACTGGACACTGATTCAGAGTTTTCGTCTGATCTTATTGTCAGTTCTTAGGAAAAAGGAGGGAAAGGGGGAAGGGAGAACTGGATTGAAATCAAAGTCATTAATACACTTCTACTTGAAGAATGAGCCCAGGGAGAAGAAGTGAGGTCAAATGTACATTGAAGTAGTGAGATACAATAGCCACCAGGCTATTGATGACAGCTGAAGTCGCAAAGCAATACTTTTGCCTTCTTTTTCCCCCCTCCAAACTCAAAAATTCTTGCCTAAGCGAAATTAGGTATTGGGGCAGAGACAAATCCATATTTATGATCCTTGATTCTGAGGCAGAGTGAAGCAAACTGTAGGGTGGAGCTGGCTGGAAAAGAGCTGCTCTGGGCCTTAGAGATGTCATCAATCCTGTGCCACAGAGCATGTGCACTCTGTTAGAGCTGCACGAGTTGCAAGTGTCACAACCTGTAACTTGCAGAGCACCCTTAAGCAGTAGAACATGAGATGTTCGGGATCTCTGATCCAAGCTACTGTACTTCTCCTGGGAGAGAGGGCACTTGGTAAAACAGAGACAGCTCAAAATGAGGAATTCTCCTAAAAGCTGCTCCTCATAACCTGTTACTAAACCAAGAACCCCTTTCCCATGCCACTCTCCAGATCTGACTCGTTGTGAAACCACTGGGAAGAAGTCTGCACTTTCACTGGCGGGTCCTTGAGAAACCAGTGACAAATGTATTTTCACGAATACCTGCGTTTTTCACAACTCTGGGAGGGACGTCTCCATCTGGTGGCCAGGCCAGGGAAGAGATGCTTACAGACCGTGCTCTGGTTTGTCCAGCTCTGGGCACGCCTGCTCTGCTTCAGGGGCTTTGGCTTCTCCAGCTGCACATTGATGCAGCAACATTTCCCAAACTTCCAGGGGGTCCTGTTATGTCAGAGAAAGGCCTGGAGATTCTTGGCTGGACACTCCACTGTGAGCTGCAGCCCAGATTCCACCCACTCAGCTCAGCCAGAGCAGGAGGGGATCAAATTGTCATCTCAACATCTGGTTTGAATCCAATAAGAGAGATGCTGTGGTGTCACACACACGCACACACATACACACACACTCAAGGGCTTACAAGCATCAGGTTGTGGGGACATCCCAGTGGTTTCAGAAGGTGGAGGTGTGAGTGAAGAGAAAATCTGGCTGTCCATCAACTCCCAACTGCTATTTATTTGGCTTTCCTTAACAGTAAGTATAGCAAGCAATAGCAAGCAATGCCAGCATTAATGCCTTTATCTCCTCAGCATCCCTAAGAGTGTTGTCAGTCTCACTCTACAGTTGGAGAACCAAAGGCCAAGAGTAGCCAAAGTGAGTCAACCCAAGTCCTACGCAGGCCAGAGGCAGAGTGAGGAGGCAGACCTAGGTCCTCCACTGTTCAGCATGGCTCACTTGCTCACTCCACTCTGGAGCTTGGCAGAGTGTCCAGAGCAAAGCTACAGCCCAGTATAAATACTGTAATACAGCTTAATTCCCCAAGCTTTGTGTAAAGAGGTATCTCGGCCAGGGGACACACTCAGATACCTCAACAGGAGAGCTTTGTGTTGTCACCAAGTACAATGATGAATTACCTGCTAGAAGGCAGATTTCATCCTGCACGGCAGATGGGGAACAAGTCATAAAGATAGCTCACAAAGGTATGGAGGGGAGCGGGGCTGCGTCCTCCTGCTGAGCAGGCACATTGCATCACCTGCCACAAGGTCCTGGCCCCAAACTGAGCATTTTGAGGGGCAGCCAAAAGAAGAGAGTGGAAATGGATGGGAAGGTACAGAAAATGGCAGGACTTCATGCAATATAAGCAAACACATTTGGAATGGAAAAAGCAGCTCTAATCAAATGGAGCTCTGAATTTCCCTCTAGACACGGGGTATTAAAAATAATCCCAGCTGAATTTTACCCACCTCTCTCACAGCGTCTCCCAGCTGCTTCAAAAATAAACAGCTCTGTCTGGGTGGAACTGCAGCCACATCCTGAGTGCAGGAATGGTGAATAGGGTTTGCCTGGTCCATCTGACCACAAGGGTCTGCCACATACAGTTTGTGACTGCAATGCCAACTGCCCAGTGGACAGCACAAGGACAAGGGCTCTGACCACATTTCAAGAGGATTTAGCATAAGTTATGTGAATTCCAGTGCCCATGGGATTCATTTTATCCTCAGGCTCTCCAAACCTGGGATGAAAGTTTAACAGAAGGGCTTGGGTGCCTCATGGAGCCAGAGACAGCATGGGCTGCAGGCTCACTGGAAGACCCAGGACATCTCAGTGACCACATTTAACCACAAACAGTTGTCACAGGCTTTGCACCTCTCCTCTGGTGCTGGGCCAGGAGCAAGTCTGGCAGCATGGCAGCTGGGGAACACAAAACTGAGGTTTTATGGCTGCCAGGGAATAGGACACAGTTTTGGGTGTGAAACAGTTCCTGACTGGCTCTTGGGTTTTAAGTGATTTATGTTGCAACTACATTTTTAAGTTATCTGAAATCGGTCAGGCAAAATCTCCTGCACCAGGCTCCAATGATCTTCAGACAGCAGAAAGCTTTTCATTTTTGAGCAAATTTTCTCCCAGGGACTGCAAGATCTAATAGGTACCTGGCAGATGACAAATGAGCCCATCCCCGGCTGGAATGCTGCTCTTCATCAGCTGTCTTTGTCCCCCTCTCAGTCTAAAGACCAGGATCCCTTCCAGCCTTGAACCCTGCCAACTCCTAACACTGTGCAGAAATCCCCAGGGGAGGCGGAAACCACTCTCTCCAGCAGACTCCAAGTCTCTAGCAAGTTCCGAATTTTTGAAGGTGTTAACCTTATTTGAAAGGGGAAGCAAGCAACAGGGCTAGTCCATGGCAAAAATAATCAGGCTGGGTGGGAATTCCACCTCCTTTTGACGGGGCCACACAATCCGCTCAGCAACAAACCCTTTGTTAATCTCCCACCTATTTCCTGCTGCAGAATTAATTGTCGGGCGCTACTTGAGGGAGGCAGCAGTCAGAGGCAGGCTTTCCCTTCCAACCCAGCGAGGGCCACTGCACATCACACTGCCCTGGAAAGCTCCTTTCTGAGGGACTTGGCCAAAGGACAGTTTCCAATTCTGGTTGCTCTATTTCGGGCAGAGCACGTACACCCACCCCGGGCTCACCGCCTCACTGCAGGCTCACCTTTTCACTTTCCTCAGATTCTGTCGAGGCAAATTCTCATTGACCTCCGTCCTCTGGTACGTCATCCTTGGGGAGCAAGGGCTGTGCTGAGCTGTGATGGCACAGCGCAGCCTGTGCCTTGCTCAGACACCGACAGTCCCCAAGGCAGCCCCTGCCAGATGCAGCCACATGCCAGCCCCACCTGCACGGGCGCAGGGGGTGGCTCTCAGCAGGGGGACCCCCCAGGAGAAGCTGCAGCTGCTGTCCTTCCCAAGCTGCCCACGTGCTGGGGGAAGAGGAACAAGGCTGGGCGGCTTCCTGCTCCCGGGAGAGGCTTCCCGGCGTGGACATGCTGAGAACTCATCTGGGGCAGCAAGACTCACAGGCGTGCACAGAAGTACCCGCCTGGCACAGTTCCTCCTTGGTAATTTTAGAAATGCCTTTCTGACATGAGGGAGAAGCTTTTCACAGAGGACAGACAGGGCATGGGAACAAAGAAGGCATGCACGAGAGAGCCTCAGGCAGTGCTAGACAAGGGGTTCAGAGAATGCGACAGAGATTCAAAATCTCATGCTGGAGGCTTCACAAAGCAGCAGCAAAACATCACTAACAATCAGCTCCTTCCAGTGCAAGGCCTCACACGTGCTTCTGAGCCTGTCACTTCTGCCAGCTGTATTCTGGTGTGACAAATCCAAATTTTTGACATACCAGCGTGCTTTCCCCACCTTTCCTATATGGGTTGTTCATTGTTCTCTCATTCCTCATGGCAGGCAATTGCTTCTTGCCATGTAGACATTAAAGAGTCACAGGTTTCCTGAAAACTGTAGCACAGGCTGTGAAACTAAACAACACGTGCTGCACAATAAGTCATAAAGCATGTGTGAAAAATAGTTGACACAGAAGCGGTCATGGAAACTAGTGCTACCAGAGAGCACACAGCCACAGAGCTCCCATTAAAGGCTACAAAGTTGAACACAAATGTTAATCACTATGGCAGAATATATTAAATTTACCATCATGCCCCATTCAGTCTTTACAGCAAGTCTGCTGAAAACTACAACCATTTCCGCTGGCAGTGCTGGATGGTAGTTAGTAGTAATTAAATTACCAGAAATCTTCTCACAGAGAAATTCTTTTCATCTTGCGTACTCTAGAAACTGTTTTTACTGACTAGGGACTGATTTTCTCCCAGGGAGTAAGTCTATTTAAAATAGACTATACACATTTCTCCAGCTTGGGTTATATTCTCCTACCAGCTCCCCTGAGCAACAATACCCTGCAAGCAAGAAAAAGCCCAGGCTGGAAAAAGAAACCTGGTGAAACCAGATTAAGCTGTTCAAGCAAGATAAAGAGAGACAGATTGAAAACTACACAATACCCTGCAAGTACTACAGGCATATCCCACACCGTGATCAAACCTGTGGTCCTTAGATACCAACCAGAAGGAAGCTACTGACCTAAAAATATTCACATATACAGATACCTTTTGACAGCTCGCAGGCAGAGAAGGGGTGGAGGAACCTTGCCCTCTGCTGTGGAGAAAGAGCTGCACAGCCTTTGCTCATTGCCCAGCCTGGCACAGCTCAGGTGGCCGCGCTGGCTGCGCTTTGGATGTGGTGTTGCATGTTCTGCAGATGGGGACACAGCAGGGTCCATCCCTCACAGCAGCATTTACAGACAAGAGCAATGCCGAGCTGTCTGGTGTGGTCTGGACGGAGGGGCAGGATTCTATTTTTTCCCTCTACCACTTTGTTAAAAATATTTTGATGTATCCAAGGGCCAGAGCTGTGCATTTAAGTGTATTTTTCGTGCTCTCTCTCAGGGCCTGGTCTTTATCTCAGTGACTTCAGAAAGCTTCACAATTGCACTGGTTCAGGCTATGAGGAAAGCCAGCGTTTTCTGCTGACTCTACAAACGTAAAACAAGGCTTTTACTGACCTATAAAGGAAACGTCTAGGCCAGAATTGTCAAAAATAGGGCACCGGCAAACTTATTTCACCTTATTTTTAATCCACTCAAATACCATAGGTTGGAAAGTTCGTCTAGTGCTCAAATGTTTATAGGGATCTTATTTTGCTCAAGAGGCTATAGAAAGAGAAATGGTGGAGGAGAAAATAAAATCCTTATGAAGAAAAATTAGGAATGGTTGAAAATACCTGATGAAGAAAAATTAGGGCTGGTCGAGAAAATTTGTCAGAATTATTTTTCTGGACAGAAGTCAGATCCTTGACTAAGTGAAATTTTTAGAGCATACGAGAAATGTGTACTTTGTGTAGAAAATGGAGAGTTCGTCATAACCTTTTGACTGAAAAAATTGTGATTCTGCCAAATGCTCGTGGTTAACTCTTCTTGGTTTATAGGTGAAAAGTTGCCTTGTTTCACAGGGAGATGCAAGAAGAAGAGGAAGGGTCAGGTAGGAAATGTCCACTTACAGTTCTACAAAAAGAGATTTTAAAATAAACTAGAGAATGACCACTAAATGGGAAAGAGAGAAGAATCCTGAAAAGGGAATGAGATTGGAAAGGGTAAAAGGAAAGCATAGGTTCAGATTTAACAAAGCAAATAAGAAGGACAAAGTCAGTGTTCTAATGCAGGAGTCAGAATAAGGTCTTTGGCCAAGACTGGAGCCTTTTCCACACATTCACTGCCTTCTTTAATGACAAGATCCCAACCCATTTTTCCTACTCTGTTCACTGCACATACCTTGTTATTATGCTCCAGCATATCAAGCTACAAAATGCACCTTTTTTATGACACATAAAAGGTGCAAGCCTAGCTAACACAGATGGCTACTCGACAGTCATGATGGGAAAAAGACAATATTTGCCATTAAACAAAGAGCCTTCAGTACATAAATATTGAAGTGTGACACAAGATCAAGCTGCAGCTCATCAGATTGGGTGTAGCTTTCTCCTAGACTCACTGAAATCCAAAGTTCTGCTGCTGACCCCATGTCAACATAGGCTTGTTTCTTCAAATGAAGGATGTCAGTGCTTTGGTTCCAAAGAAGGCATTATCTCTTCACTTGCTCCTTCCCCACATGGCAAGATGGGGAGGTGACAGCATTTCTGACATTTCCCATTTAAAGTTAAAATTCTTCTACTGATGCTGCCAGGAGTACACAGAGGAAATTACATTAGCTCTACTATGTCAATAGAGTGGGACAAATTTATACCAATGGAACTTGTGACCTAAACTGACACACACACCTTAGCTTTTTTCTATGAGATAGACCCCAGAATGCCAGTTTTATCTCCCAAGCTTGACAAAAACAGCTTAAAGGCTTTCCCATCACACTCAAAGTGAGAGCTGATAAGGCTGAAAATCCAGAAATTGCTTACTTTACAACTCTGAGTCCCTTTCAAGCTGACCTTCTGCCCTGAAAGCCTAAAACTCCTCACCAACAGCTATATTTAGGCAACTAAAGGACAGGAACATCTGGGAATAATAACAGCAGTCACACTTGGAAATGGCACTTATATACCATTGTCTAGAAAACATCACTGTGCTGTAAAAGATTTCCCAAGTCCACTTGGTAGATTTCAGACAGGAAAATTACCCACCAGACAACCTGTGCATCACCAAAGCTCAACAATGTGACCTGGCAAAATAAAAAATAATAATAAAAAACCTTTAAAAAGCATCCCAAACTTTCTTCAACCAGAATGTTTTTCACAACCTCTTGGAGGCGTATTTCAACATTGCCCTTCCATTGCACTGAAAATGCAAAGCCATCAGGAACCGACCAACGTCTGAGAAAGAGGAAATCAAACTGACGAGTATTTTCACCTCCCAAGCTGAGCAGCATGTGGAAAAAAACAAACAAGCAGCCTCCAGGATCTCACATGATTTCTTTTGATTGCTTCCTTTTAAAGGGGGTTGCAAAGCTAAATGGAGCTCTGGGTCAATATTAACAGCATTAGTTGTTTGTCCAGCCTGCTCTTCATCACAGCTTGCCTAGAGCTATTCATGTTCAACACAGAAGTAAGCAAAATAACTAATCTCAGGTAAAATTTCTTTCCAGATATCCAGAATATTGTTGGTTAACAGAGTCCTTGAGAATCCCTAAATGCTTTTTTTGGAAGTGTTGAAAAATAGCTTACAAGCCTACATTATACAGACAGTGGAGCAGGAGTAAATGTGGGATTGAGCTTGTCCTGACACAGGACTGTGAGGTGGATGTAGAATGAAATGTAAAAGACTGTTTTGGATGAGATTGTTTTCTTGAAAGGAACTCTGAAAGGACCCTGAAATATTTTTATTTGCATGGAGCTTAAAAAACTACCAAAAAAGACGCACCCTCTGGACAGTCCTGGTGTGTGTTGCAAGGTGCACAGCCTGCAGAGGAAGGGCTGCTCACCAACTATGGAACTGGTGCATCCAGGTCCACCCAGCAGCCTTTGGCCATCTGCAATGTCCCTCTGCCTCCTCAGCTCACCTGGGTGACCATACAATGCTGTGTGCTTGCTCCATGCATGGCAAGTGCTGAGGTCAAACTGAATTCCCACTGCCTCTCTGATTTCGGCTCTAAGCTCACTTAAAAACCCAAAGCTGTATCATGTAGCATGCATTCTTTAATTTTAAAATTAACTTCTGAGGGGACAAAAGGTGAAATAAAGTAGGGAAGTAGGACAGGGAAAGGCAAAGGAAATTGCTTTACTGAAACACATTTTATTAATTTTGGTACTGTCTCCTTTTCAGCTGGCCAAATAATCGTCAAGGCTGTTTCAAGTCCTGCAGAGGAGTTTGTGGAGACTGGAGTGATATGCACTTGTCACGACTCACTCAGTCAATTTAAGGTTCCCATGCATCAGCCTCTGAGCCAGCAGGACACTTCATGACTCCACTAACAAAATCAATAATTAGAATTACAGAGAGTGACAGCTATGAAAAATAAACAGCAACAAAGATTAAAGACTCCAAAGCTGCCCAACCAATGGGAGCTAAAGTTTATGTATTCAGTTTAAGAAAGACCTTGTAGAGCTCCCCTGTGGTCTTTTGGCAATTTGATTTAATTTAGTCTGTTCCTCCAACAAATAATTTTTAAATTAAAAGAGAGGGGAAAAAAAGAAACCAACCCAAACACTGCAGTACATTTGTCCGGTGCTCAGACTTGGTTGATTACAGCTCTCGAGCTTCCAGGAAATCTTGGAAAGCTTTGAAAGCCAGATGACTGTTACTCTATCCACAAAATCTTCTTTTTTGCTACATTTCCCCCTTTACTTGACCCCGGTAGGGCTCAGCCCTTCACACAGGCAGACAGGAGTCCCCTGTCTCTGCAGAAAGGGACCATAGCCACACACACAGCCAAGGTGTGGTACACAGGGCTCCATCCAGGTAGGGCAGGAGCCACTCCTGGAAGGGCCCATGCACCACTGAAGAAGTAAGAGGATTTAAACACACACTTTCAACCCAAACAGTGAAGCCATTATCACTTTTAGCATCTGTTACACACAGGTCATCTAACACTGTTTTCTTGTGGACCTCTTCTTTGGGGACCTGGGCTTGCCTTCCTCTGCTCCATACAGCCTCTGATAAGGCAAGTCATCAGACACTTCCAAGGACAAACCTTTTTCTTTTCTGCCTGCCTTTCATTTCCTAAAACCATCACCTCCCTCCTCTGCAGAGGTGTGTGTGTGCATCTGCCCTATTCCTTGTCATCTTTCTTCAGGTCTGGTCACGCTAAGGACGATTTGCAAAGCCAGCCATGGAAAACTCAGCTTTCCTCCGCTGCCCCTCAGGGTAAAGCCCTAACTCACCTTTTCCCAGCCCAAATCTGCAGCAATTTTGACACAGAGGTATGCACTGCGATCTGCCAAAATGGAATGGAAGCCAAAGAGGTAGAAAGAGCCAAAGAAGCAGATCCTATCCTGACACACGTACGAATCTCTGCAGCTAAACTTCACACATTGAGTATGAAATGACATGTCTCCAGACACGTTCTCAGCCTGGAGGGTTACATTGCCAGAGTGCTGCTTCTCTTCTAAATCACAGAGCATTGTCATAGCTACGGAGTGCCAAAATCAAGAAGAAAACACATGAGAAAAGTTACCAAAGTTTATTTGGCAAGGATGTCCAGACAAACAATGCTATGCTTAGAAAAACTATTTCTGTTTTTACCAGAAAAACAAGACTTTGGTGTTTAAACCACCACCAAGCAACTTCAGTAGCACACTGACTGTAGAACTTTGCTGTGATGTTGATTTAATAAATAAATAATCTCAATAAACCAACACCATTTCATGAAACACCTGTTCTTGTCTGCTTCCTATACAAGTTTTGGCATGATTGACTCTTACTTAACATTGAGATCAGATGAAATCATAGCCCAAAGCATTATGCTGAGAATTAAAGGGATGAGTTAACCAACATCATCAGGAGCTCTAAATTCTCATTCAAGTCAACTCTGGTGGGCTACATGCCCTGTGGAAGAAATTACTGTATATTTGTTGCAAAGCACTTAAGAAATCACCTTTTGTCCTTCAATTCATTTTTATCAGGAAAATAACGAGGCAAGGAATGAGTTTCAGGTTTCAGTTGCTCCAAGTCACTTATCTTTTGCTATATTAAAATAGAATAAAAAGAGAAGCAGTCATTTTTCCAGTATTTTGAAGGCTGCTCCATGCAGAAAAACCAATGCCAATATTTTGAGTCAATATTACAACAATCAAGTCTCTCACTATACTAATGATCTGCAAGTAAGTATCACTTTACATCCTCCTTCGTATATTATCTCCCTTACACCTAATCAATCCCATTGTGATCTCAATGTGATTTGTAGAATCCCTTATTATTTGTCGGTGGGAGGGAAGGGCCAGAGCCTTTGGGGAGTCCTCCATAAGCCAAAAGAATATGCATCAATTGGTAACATTTAGAGCCTCTTGTAATCATTCTTTATAAATTCCACTCTAATTGCTAGGCTGCCATGGACCACGCTGCGTGCCAGCAGTTCCCGGTAATAGGCTTCTTCACATGAGGAGTGAAAGAGATCTGGCAGTAAGTGGTAGGTAGTGTCAGTGGCTTTCCTGAGTAATTTCCTGAGTTCCTACAGAAAATGAACCTGTAAGACAGCTGCCTTAGAGTTCAAGAGGCATAATCAGACACAGATGTGAAACAAGGGCAGCTCTTTGAGCTCAGTGAGAGGAATACATAATTTTGAACACACTGCTGCATTGGTGGCTAATTAGTTCCAATAAAATTGGGTATGTGCTCTTTGTCAGGGCTCTGAAGTCATTAACTCCCAGAACTCAGACAAGAAAACATTCTGCCTGACCCACCTGTGCTGTCATTGAGACAAAACTGCTCATGTCAAGATCATTTTTTTAAAGGTGTCTTATCAAAACAACTGCTTCATATTCATTAGAAGAATTTTACACCAGCCTTTCTAACTACATCAGTCCCTCTCTGACCACTGGGTACAGCCCTGGCCTGCTCTTGTGATCTCTCTGGAGGTGCAAAGGCCAGTCAAAGCTGAGATAGGCAAGTCAAGGTTTTCTGAAAAGCCACCTCCCACCTCTTTCAGTGACGGAGCGCTGGAGACTCAAGTCCAAAAGCCTTGGAAGATGGAGCACCCACCGCTGGGTACAACTGAAAGCCAGAGGGAATTAACTTTCATGCGAGTTGGATTCTACTGCCATGAAAAGCAGTAGAGGAGTGGCTCAGACAGACAGGACATGCACCATCACACTTGGAATGCTGCTGCTCTAAAAAGAACACTGTTTATGACTTCAGAGGGAGTCCCTTCAAGCAATTCAGGGGGCTGAGATGAGTATACTACAGTGTTGTAATTTTGCCCCAAGTTGATTGTTTCCAACAGGGTGTTTCTTATCTTGCCTTCTCCCCCCCCCCCCATTCTTAATTTAAAGGGCTAAGATTTTGTCTAAGCCTTGTTCAATCAAGAGGGAGAATCCTACTGACCACAAAGAATGGTACATCAGTCTGTTTACAAGGACACGCCATTGGTTTGACCCCGGTAGCATGAGCAGATTGAAGTTGCTTGCATAATATTTACAGACTGGTTTACTCCTTGGAAAAAATCCTAAATGAATCCTGTAACACTTCCCCACTTTGTGAATCTTAAAGATAACTACTTTGACATAATTCCATAAAAAATGTCTCCTTTTAACTAAAATAACCACATCCTTGAATGAGTACAGTGAATTTGTATTTGGAGAAGAGACAGATCTTACATGTTTTGCTCTTGTTCAGTGAGCACATTTTTCTGCAGCATTCTTCTTCCCTCCCTTCACAAGGAAGAATATAAGTGCAGAGTGTGATTTTTTTGCCAGGCTTTTTATTCACCAAGCCAAGACACTGCTCAGTCCCAGTACCCTGGCTGTCTGATCTTTCCACTGTAGGGATAAATAGGAAGAGAAGCTGCTGGCCTTCTCTTTAATCAGTACTGCAATCCCTGAGAAGCCCAGAAGGCAGGCACTATCAGAAGAGAAAAGCTGTGGTCATTGCAGGTCATGACTGTATTTGCTTTCTGGCTTCCTTCCAAGGTAATACCTTTTCTTGGACCAGAGTTTATTTTGCATTCTGAAAATATTCTCAACAACACCGTTTCCTTTTTCAAGTTATTTTTTGCGCAGCCCTCTGGGAACCTCTGCCGCATGCTGCCAGCGTGTGTGCGTGAGCGTGTGCATGCCTGGCTCTCACACCCCTGCCCAGGGCAGCTCAGAGCCTTCAGCAGCTTCTGACCTCTGCAGCCTCTTGAGTGGCTACCCTGTGACAGGCAGCTGCAAACATGTGGCAGAAGAAACAACTGCTGATCTAATGAACCAGGACCTAAAATCTGTCTTGCTCTCTCACTCAAAAACTTATCTTTTTTCTGAGTATCACACACAGCTCAGCCATGGCATCATCTCATTGTGAATTCAAACAGTGCAGTATATCTCTCCAAGAGATTAGAACAGAAGTCACCATGCTACCAACACCAGCAACATTTCAGCCAGGCCTGCCTGGCCCTTCTGATATTGTTTTGTGTACAGAGACCTCGTGCGTGTTAGCCTAGGTCCTCTCCCAGAGGTCAAACTGTAGATATCATGAAGGCAGTTGCAGAGAAGAGCTACATGCCCATCTGGCATCCTCTGTTCTAGGATCTCCAGTTCAGCTGTCACAGCTCTGCTCTTGCTCAAGCCCAAGAAGATCCAGTTTGCACAGTATCCCTTTCACTTCCAGTTCACACACCAGA
This sequence comes from Acanthiza pusilla, assembly GCA_036630365.1. NCBI lineage: Eukaryota > Metazoa > Chordata > Aves > Passeriformes > Acanthizidae > Acanthiza > Acanthiza pusilla. The sequence goes on from JAXCHO010000234.1 coordinate 17,522,361, forward strand.
CTTAGCAAACAGTCTCAAATCTTCCAGATGACAGTAACATTGGGTCACAGCTGACCACTTCTCCATGTAGGAAATGGAAGATTAAACAGCTCTCTGGTTCCCCCAGCAACAAAAACCCAGGAGATTTCCTTTAGCCCCACGCTTTAGTTTCTCAGAGGATGTTTACCCACACGCTGCCAGAGCTAATGATGTACTGCAGGTTTGGAGACTTGTCATGAACCAGCCATAGGATGAATCGAGGAGCAGACTGCAGCCACATGGTGTTTCTGAAGGTGAAGAATGGCTCAGTGAATAGGAGCAAAGGACGTTGATTAATCTTACTTTAAAATTACATAGCTGACTTGTCCCCACAGAGTATTTCTGTTGTACCAGAAAAAGTGCCGTTTGAAACACATGAGACATCACATTCTGTACTTTAAAAAAGCCTCCGTATTTTCTCAGCCACCATGGAGCTAGGTCAGGCAATGCTTTCTGTGGATGCTGGACTGAATGTAAAGACAGGGCTGGTGACTAAGTCGCTGCCTCCTGAACAATGGCCTGTTCCCCTTCTAGAAAAGAAAGAGAAAAGACAAGTTTGAGCCAAAAAATTTATAGCAATACAGTGAACTCTAGTTTTTGGATCAAGTTGCAGCCGCAGGACCACTGCGGTACCTATTCTGTATCCATTTTCACAGCATGCATCATTCAATAGCCATTGCACCCACACTGCAGAAAACATCTCCCCCACCAGAATGCCCACAGATAAATTCCATGCCTCCTTCACTTCCCACCCTCCCTGTTTTTGCATCCACACCCTGCTGCCCAGGGAGCAGCAGAAACAGCCACCACCTGAGTGAAGGGATCACACTTCTGCCTGTAGCCTTGTCTAGAACAGCTGCGACTTTTCGGATCTGAGGAGCAGTGAATTCCTTTTGTTTGATACCTATTTCTTGAGCTAGCACTTCAAATGTACAGTAGAAGGTGGCCTTACTGTAAAAGCTCCTTTCTCATAGCACTCCACCTAGATTTATATTCCTCCTGTTAAATAAATATAGTAGCCTGTACAGCTAACAGTGAATAAGCCATGGTTGGTTTGTGTTTCAGTAAAGGTTTAGTTCTTGACAAACAGAGATGGTAAGATTATTATATATATATGATGTGAACTGGAGAGTAATGCAATGCTAAATGGTTTAATGAGCTGGAAGAAAGCAAGCTCTGCTTAACTATTGTTTTTGCAGGCCTACTAATATCTATAATTCATCCAAATAATTGGCAAAATAGAAGATGTATAGCAGCCAAGTAATCCTGGCCATTCCTACCTGTCTAGCAAAGAAAAAAAAAAAAAGTGGTGATTAAACGAAATGTCTGGATCTGTTGGTAGCAATAAAATCTTGTGAGTTGAGACAGGATCTGAGCTAGCAGAGCCCATGGAGACCAGGAATGCTCTACGCTGGCTAGATGTCACCAGGACAAATTGTGGTAGGCTGGCTAGACAAGTAGCTACATTACCCTCGATGGAGATGCAGCGGCAGAAAATAAAATTGCTGGGTTTAAACTATCTGCTGCTATTGCTTATTTACATCTTTCTGTAAGGCACAGTTCTGCAGCCTTCTTGGCCAGTCTGTGTCAGCCATCATGTGATTTTCTGTCAAGACTGAGGTTCATGAAAAGATAGATGTGCCCCCATGCCTCCCAACTATATTCCAGTGAGAGGACCTTTTAAACTGTTGAATTAGACATGAGAAAGTATGTCAGGAAAACATAAAACCACCCTGATTTCAGTGAAACCTCTTTCTTATGGCTACCACCCACTCAGCTTCACAGAAATAAACACTGCAAAGTGGACACACAGCCTCCAGCACCCGGACACTGATGGGGTGCTCTGGGATGCATTAAACTTTCTGACACAGAACAGCAGCACCAGTGAACTTGTTAGGTAACAGCAAATATACACAGAGCTAAGCACTGGTCACATGTGCTGCTAAGACAACTAGAGCTGAGGGTCCCTTTCTGGCATCAATCCAATACTTGAGAAAAATTCTGCTGTTAGATGCAACTCCGAGTCAGCTGTCAACACCCTCTGGCTTCTGGGCCTACACACTGCTGTTAACATCTGCCTCTGCACAGACGATCTGAGCCTCCCCAGATTCTCTTGACTCTAGTTAGTGACCAGCCTCATGCCTCAGACCAATCCATGGCTGCACTTAATGGAAACTCTAATGTGTAATTGCACCAAGAGCAGGCTTTGCCATTAGCAAGGCTCCCTGCTTTAGATTCTTCCAGGATATGTTACTGACGCTCCCTAACATGGAAACCAAGACTTGACACTGTAGAGAATTTTCCCTCTTCACTTCAATAAACTCACATTCTTGGTCCTTGAATCATTCAAATTACTTCTAGGACATCACCAAGTAATCAGGTGGATGCAAACATTCTGGCTGTGAAAACAAGTAGAGAGCATCCTGGAAACAAAAAATCAAGAACAACAATTTGACTTCCTTGTGATCTCTTACTTTTGAAAACATATGGAAACTAAGGTATAATCTATGTGCCTCAACTGAGTTCATGATTTAACACAGGCTACTAGAACCAGAAATAGTCTTGAAAAACCCAAAACTCACTATTCCTTATTGACCATTTCCTTATTGACGCTTGAGTTAAGGGGGGAAAAAAAGCAGCAGTGTGTACTTATCTGGCTTAAAGCAGCCACTAGAAAAGCCCATTCCAGAAATATAATGGTGCAATCCAACCATCTCCATGCGCTCCCACACATGCTATTCAAAGCAAGGCTTTTCCCTGCTCTCAGCAGTACATAACTGTGCTTTCACTGTGTAAGAAGAAAGCACCATGGATTTGAAGAGCACTCTCAAACATACATTAGTTTTTAAGAAAAATCAGCACAAGAAACCTCAAGCACTTCTTCAATAATTTGCAACTCTGTTCTCTCTGCATCTGGTTTAATCTTGCTTTCATTCCAACTTATTTCAAGTTAAGCTTCCTGGTTATTAACCAGAACAAATTGCTGTCATGTTCCCTTCAGCTCAGTAATCAGGGCAAGATTTTATATCCATAAAAATGCATTAGATGGTTGTGATAACACTTCTGGGGGAAGGGGACTTAATACGAAACTCCTGCCAGATTGAGCACATTGGATACTTTCTCCCGAGCTAACACAGGAGGAAGTGCTCCACACCTCCAATAGAGTGACTGAAGTGAGTGCTGTCTACATAAACCACCAGCAATGCATAAGGAAATGTCTTGTCATACTTCCTAGGTTTGCAATAAACAGGTCCTTTCGACATGGAAGAGCAAAGGAAGGAAGTTGCAGCTCACATGCCCTCCATTATAACTAAATCAAGAGACGTCTGGGAAGTTAATCTCAGATGTAGCATTTGCAGAGCATTGTCTTTGATGCGATACATCTCTCCCTTGTGATATACTGCCTTCCCAGAAGTGGCTGTGAGTCCTTTAAAATATTACTTTCCTAGGGGTGACATACACAGACAACAGGTAGCTATTTGAAGCACATACTGGTATGCTTAATGCCAAGGTGGCACAAAACCTACACCTGGGTTGTTTCACATAATCACACACAAAACTGGAGCCCAGGGACTGCTCCTGTGGCACCCATGATGTGGAATTCTGCTGTCAAGCTCACTGTGAACATCATTCCGAAAGGTTCTGACAGCAGTTCCCTCAGCAAACTAAACCAATTCCTGGGCTCATTGTTGCTGAAAGAGTGAAAGGGTCTTGCTGGCACTCTCCACTGGTAATTTTCACCAACATTAGTGAACTGAATCAGGTCAAAGATGGACCCAACAAACAGTAGATCTGGCAGAAGAAAGGAGATGAGATGACACAGCCAGGATCAAGAGCAAGACACATACAGCTCTCAACAAAAGTGTGTTAAACAAAATACAGTCAAAGAAAACTTAATAAAATAAGGTAAAACTGAGAAGCAGTTGCATAACAGCTGCAAACACCCAGCAGAGGGGAGCACAAGAGCACCCTGTTCACCCACAGCACAGCTGCCAGGTAGCTTAAATCAGCTCTGAAACTCCATCTCCAATACAAGGGTCCCATGTGCCAGGAAGGAGCTATCCTTCTCTGATCTACCCACCACCTGGCTGTATTAGTTTGTCACAATGCAATTATTCAAGGCTGCAGGGAGTTTAAAAGCATGCTGTGTTCCTAGGTGATAGCATGTTTATGAACATGCTCTGTTCCTATTTGGCACTCGGTCCTCACTGTATAATTTAGGAGTCACAAGCTGTCAGGCTGCCAGCAGCACACTGTACATGCAGCACGATGGCTTTTGTTGTTCCACCATTGTTTAAGTTTATATAAAATCTTAATTGCAAATGGAAAGAAATCTGCCTGGTCAATCAGGCCTGTTTTGAAGAGAGTTTCCAAAAGCCTGCTCTGAGTTTCATAATTGGGAAGTTCAACCCAGTCCAGAAAAGATTTACAGGAGTTAACAATAAGAAAGAGCTTGTTTGAAAGTGTTGCCAAGCTCCAACTCAAGGCTGAAAGTCAGCTGGAGAGCACCATCTATTGGGCAGAAGAGTGGCTGGATTGCTGTCTTTTTGCTTTTTAGAAGCCAAACTGAAGGCAGCTCCCCGGCTCTGCACAGCAGGATGTGCCCAGCATGCACGGCCCTGCGGGGACAGGGAGGACACTCCAACCACCGCAGATCCAGAGATTCCTCCAGGGGCAGCTCTTTTACATGTCCAACAGAAATTTTGGCTTGAACAAACGTGACCCAAGGGCCAACTGCTGAGGAGAGGACAGTGCAGGCAGTCCCAGGGGTTTATTTCAATGCCATTTTCCTCCCTACCAACGACCTCAAGGTCTGGTGATTCCATGGCACAACCAAGCTACTGACGTTTTCTGATTCTGGCTTTAGACGACCACTGACCCCTCATCCAAAGGTCCATCCCAGCAATGAGCAGCATCCCACACTGGTGAAAGCAGTGTCAAAGTGGCACCTGGCAGCTGTCTGTGCATGGCACTGAGTGAATTCATCAGCCCTTCAGCCTCTTTCTCTCCATGCACACCACAGTCCAGCGTGTCTCAGTACAGAAGGGACTGGAGAGGGTTAGCTTTTATCTGTGCCTTATTTCTGTGACACTCCGTCAGCAGCCCCATAGATGACTGGTTTACCCAGAAAGCATTTTTGACTGCAGAATTATGTTTCTGAGTATTCCCACTCCAAGCTGGTCTTGTCTTTATCTCTGTTTAGATGCCTAAGTTTAGATTTCAAGGGCTGGCCTAAGAGTCCTACTTTTAACTGCGAAACACATCTCCTTGGGGAACACTTTCATTAGAGCCGGCTAACACTTTTGGCCAGAGAAACAGGAAAGAAATCTTAAGTAGCTTTTCACTACCTTTTGCCTAATTGCCAGCTGTGTTTATTAGAAACACCATGAAGGCATAAAAATTAAATTAATGCTGTCCTTTTGCCCAAGAAGGCTGACCGAGGTCACCACCAAACTCCATGGCACTAGTGCGGTCCTGGAAAAGCTCATTAGAAGTTAAATAGGTTGAAAGGTCTCACTCAAGTGTCCACCTCCAGCAAGGCCAGAGGGACCTGGTTGTGGTGAGAGGCACACAGCCCCACAGCATAGACATTGCTGCAGGTGACCAAGTTCAGTTTCCCAAAAGTAAAGCCAGAGATTGAGGTCCTGACTGGATATGAGGAAGGCTCTGAAAAGCCCGAGCAGGGAGTCACAGGAGGGCCACTTCTATCACATGTGGTCTGTGGAGCATTTCCAGCTCCAGTAGTTTTCCAAAGAATTTTTGCAGAAGCTGTACAAAGTCAGGTAAATAAAACTTATCAGCCATAATTGTTAACTAACTATCTGTGATAGCAATGAATTAAATAACCAGTACAGACTATGTTTTGGTTTGAACTAAAATGGAAATTTCCAGAGAAACAGATAAGTTGTTCTGGTCAATCATAAATAATTAGGTCATATTTTTTCTAGAAAGAAATCTGTTAATGGTTGTGTTTGGACTTCTTTTAAATTGTTTTCTTTTTTCAGGAGGGGAGCTAATTTTGGAGTGGATACAAATGTCAAACTTCAGAGCAACCAAAATCCAGATTCCAATCAGAGTATCTCAGCTCAAATCAAACACTGAATGAGAAAGTAAATCAGACAGTGGCAACAACTGCAGCCCCAAAGGCCTGCCCACCTTAGCAAATTTCCTGATTTAAAAGCACAGGAAATAATACAAAACCAACTATTTTTCATAGGAGAGAGAGGGGTCCTCTTGTCAGGGCTCTTTCCTATGATTCCCATTCAAACTGGCACAGAAGACAGTAGGGGATATGGCAGTGCAGGAATGGAAAGCCAAGCCATGGTAAACTGCAACAAGTGTTAAAATAAATTCGCACAAATAAGTTAAACTCTATGGCAATTTTTTTCTGTGGCATAGAGAGGAAACAACTAAATCAGAAGCAAAAGTTATGGCTGACAACTTGACACAATTAGGAGAAAGATAAATCAGCCCGTAAGTTACTCCAAAAGAGGCAGACAAGGGAATGTCCAGCAAAAAGCACCCTGTCTGAGCTGCCTAAGAGGAATTCCACTGGGAGAAGGCCAGCAGGTCTGAGGTCTCAGAGCCCAGAGCACAAATTGGAAAATAATGAAGCTGGTCTGCTGTGATTGCTACAGAGGTGACAGCGCTGCAAAACAAAGGGATTGTGGAGCCTGAGTTAGGGCAGTGGGAGAGATCAGCTTGCACACACAGTAAGGGGTTGGGTTACACGTAATTGCTCCTGTGAAGAGTGGGTGGTTTGCAAGTGTTATGACAGCTGCAGAGCAGAGGATGTCTCTGCTATGAGACAACACAAAGCTAGACCAGAAAACAGGGAGACACAAGTCACCGAACTTTGTAACCCAGGGCAAGTACTCTGTCCCAAGGCACTTGCACTATACAGGGACTCCAGGAGCAGGAAAGTTTATCAGCACTCACACTCAACCATTCGTTCCTTCCAAGGAGCACAGAGTGGCTCTACAAAGACTAAGAAATAAACTTCAGGGTGTCTAATAGGTCCCTTCACTGCACAAGTCATGTGCTAACCATACGAGTAGGACTTTCTTCTCACAACTTGGCAGGGCAGAGCTGGGCGACAGTAATTTTTCAATCTAGACCTACCATATTTATCATGTTTTCATCCTCATTACTTGAAGACAAAAAAGCTTTAATTGCATGTTCTTAACATGACAGGTCATCTTGCCAATATAATCTGTATTCAGAAGTTCCTGGAACTGCATAGCCAATTGCAACATGATTTTAACCTTTAAATGATTGATACACAACCTCACCTTTAACTCCATCTTTACATCTTTTATCTAGCAATGCACTTGGCAGCCAGTCCCTCTTGTCTGTATTTTCTATTTAAAGTACTTAATATGAATAAGCGAGCAGCAGACAGCTAACACATTCCTACACAAACAGCTCCCACACACACCAGAGCTTGCCTTCAGGCTCGCTGTTGTTAAAAAGTTCTCTATCTGCATGCCAGTTTGGGTGCAGGGCTCACAAAGCATCCCCTTGCATCCAAGTAAACTGGGCACTCGTGCCTTGTAAATGCACATGTGGGGAGCATGCCTGGCACCCTGCCACAGCCAAAAGAAGAGCAGACCTCTGGGCTCAGACTGGCTGGGGCTGCTCAGCCTGCTGCCACTGGCTCTTCTGCCAGCCCTGCTGCACCTTCCACCTCTTCCCCCTCTTGTAGGACCCTGTGGGTGTTGTTTCCTTCCTTACCGCCACTAGTATCCAAAACCCTTTTGAAATGCTTCACACGATGGGTTTGTGGCACAAGCAGGGTATGCCTTCCCCTTCTGATTTTATTCCACTGAGTCCTATCTCGCCTGTGCAGTGGTTGATCTCCTAACCTGTATTAGGGTACCATTTTGTTTACCTGTTCTGGGGAAACTGGCAAGTGAAGAATGCATTTGAAAAAGGGAAAATATCCTGATGTGTTAGCCTTTCCTCTGCTAGAGAGGAGCAGGACAGCAATTTTATCACAGAGAGCAAGACAAAACTCCAGCTTAACAGCTTGGTTTTGATACTATAGCAACAAATGTTATTGCTTTACATATCATACCAATGAAATGAGGACCCCTATCCCCTTACCCTCCTGCCCTGGTGCCCAGCATTCCCAACACATGACACCTGTGTGGCCACTTCAGCTGCTTGGCCAGCCTTTGTTCATCCCTGTCCTGAACCCTGTGGTCATTTCCCCAAAGATATAAGCCATTACAAACCCTAATTGCACAGCCCACTTTAGCTCAATCTGGACAGACCCAAGTGTTTTCAGCACAGGAGGTCTCTCATTTCAGTCCTGGGGGAATCTGCTAAGACAACCACTGCCACAAAGCTAATAGAGCCAGATTGTGCCTTGAAGGCTCAGGCCCATGTGGGAGCACTCCTGAACTGCAAGATCTGGGCAGAAGCTCGAAATGTGATTCTGCAGGAGGAAGCGCAGTCCTTCCATCGACTGACAGCCATCTCTTCTATGCTGAAAGCACTGTCCCCTTTCTTATTACCAGGGAGGGTGGCTTGTGCCTGACAAGTCCACTAAGCTCTGAAAGTAAGACTCGGGAAACTGATGAGGGAAGGGACCACTCGGAAAAAAAGCAGTAAACAGATGGAGACCCTGTATCTATCCCATTTGACATATTCTTTAAAAAAATCAAAAACAGGTATCTCTGCCTCATGTGCTGAATAAACACCTTTTGGTTCTGCTAATGTGCTTTTTTCTGGACCCTGTCAAGAGCTGTCCTTGATGCAGAGCAAAAATGTGTCTAGTCCATCACAAAGTTTGACGGTTCTAGGAAATCTAGGAATGAAACAGAGCAATGCTTCAGAAAGCCATTTTCTGTCCTTCACACCTCCCTGTCCTTGCAGAAAGGGCAGGCAGCTAGCACAGTGGTTTGCTGCAAGAGGAGGCAAAGCAGCACACTCTGAGCCATCCCTGCTCAGCACACACGAGAAGAGGCACTTCTGCACAAGGGCACTTCTGCACACACTGCGGCAAGGGGAGGTGAGCTGGGAGCCTGCAGCCTGGGGACCACAACTGCACACTCTGGCACACTCTGCACGCTCTGCTTCTTTCTCCACAGCCCTCTCATTACTCAGTCACACAATGGCAGCTCACAAAAGCTTATTTGACCTTCACTGAGAAAAAATTCTTTTGCCTCTGATTTAGCAGGTCTAGCATTTTCAGCAGAGAGAGGATCTTTGGCCCACTGTCATTCCTTCTTAGTTCTCTGAGAGTTTACCTAAGAAAAGACTGAGAAATTCTGTCCTTCTGCTGTAACCCAGCATGTACAAACTGTGTGCAGGATCTGACCCTGCTAAAAGCCACAGGAGCATTATTGTTGATTTTACTTGGGCCATGATTTCACAGTTAGTTTTCTATTAAGAGAGGAAAGAGAAGTTCGCTCTCCTTCCCCTGTCCCCATTCTCTCTAGTGCTTCCCAGTTATCCAAATCTACAGCACAATTCTTTGTTATTTTCCTTTCCTGTAAGTAGCACAAATTTAACATGCAACAAGCTTGGTCTTTTTGATGTCAGCTATGACTCATGAGATAGACGCTGGCTTTACTGATTAATCTTACTTATGCACATGTCTTATTCCTCCCCTATGACTTGCCAAGAGCATTTATTTCTGCTACACTAGGAACAAAATCTCAGCTATGTCTCTGGAGCATTACATATTGCAGACTCTGTCTCTTTGGCCCCCTGCATTAATTTTCTTCAAATGACACCAAGGGGCCAATATGTTAAGTTTGCACTATTGGTCTGACAAAATTTTGGCTTCTATTTATAATCATTTGTATAAAAAGCATCAGTTTGGGTTAGCTTAGGCCTATTGTGGAGGGAATCACTCTAGCACAGATCATTCCAAAACTGCTTTCACTTTCTGTACTTGCTGAGGTTTGTGTTTTTGAGGCAGTGTAAATTGTATCAGGGATACTGACAACTCTCTGATGTGCAATTGGAGGTATACACTGGAAGACTCTATTAATCCCAGCTTTGGTCTCCTGCCCTTTTTAAGAGGATTTCTTTATAGAATTAGATATTGATCCTACTCTAGTTATTGGAGTTGATTCACAGCTGCATGACTCCATGGCCTGCTGGCATAAACTCTCTAAAATCAGATGAATACTGTGAGCAGCAATACACAAGGTGCAACAAGGGCAATTCCAATTACATACTAAGGATGGAGATATCTGAACTCCTCTGGACCTCTGCCCCAGTGTTTTACTTTCCTTACTGTAACTTATCTTTCAGGTGGAAGAATCTAAGATTATTCTTCACATGTTATTCTCCCAGGTTTGTGTATATCATGGTATGTAACCCATGCTACAGGTCTTCTGATGTTCCTTTAAGCTGACATACCTGTAATAAACTTAGCTGTCATTAAGTTCTTTGATATTTAGTCTAAATTTTGGAGGTTAACAGTCTCAAATACTTCCAGTTATAAATTAATGTTGCCCCCAGAAACTCTACAAAGAGAAGGGCTGTAAAACAGCATATCTTTATCCAAAACATTCAGAAAACACAGAGGTTTCCCTAACAGTGAGAGGTGGATTCCTTCAATCAAAGGAATTGTCTCCTCTTCACTCCATGGTCATTCATGTATATGCTGAAAAAAAAAAAGTCATATTATGTCAGCAACCTACCGCAGGAGGACCCCACACGGATACTGATACACAGAAAGGCAGACATTTCCAGGAGTATCACACATTCTACCTGACTGTGAGGGAAAAGCTGCACCATGCCAACATTCCCATGCATGGAAAGGATGCAAAGCTTCCACCAGAAAAAAATCCTGAGCTCTCTGAACCAATTCTTGATCTACTTTGTCTTATTCTTGCAGCAAGGTATAGGAAGGGGGTAGAAGTGTGCTAACATCCTGAACAGACTGAGCAAGGACATATATTTTAATGAAGAACTTAATAGCTCACAGTCCCTACTGTGTGCCCTCAGGGAAAGAATAGCAATACCTTTTGTAGATTCCTAAATAAAGGTATTGCTGCCTAACCACGTGGCAAAATACAAGCCAGAGCTCAACATTGTAAAAGTATACACTGTATACCCTACACTGTAGAAAGCATTAAACTCAACAAATCTAAGTTAAAAACATAGGAGAATTCACTCAGGAATCTTGATCTGCAGGTCTGCCCTTTGAGCATTTGAAAATGAACTAAGAAAATAAACCGATAAAGTAACTGATTGATTCATATTTGGAAAAAAATTGCATGACATATACAGCAAGAGAATATAGCTAATTAGAACCATCCCTTGCAAAAACAGACCAGCATGGACAGGGTCCCAAACACCTCGTGTCTGCTTGTTTCCAGCTACATTCTAATCACATCTGTCAGCCTATGGAATTTAGGAAATACAAGTTTTTACATGTGTTCTTATGAAAAGCCCAACAAACTTTTGCAACCTCAACTTCATACTGCCATAATGAAAAGCATTTTAGCAGAGGCTCTGTAGAGCCTGGATCTCCTCTAGTGTAGTCTAGGGAAGGTTGCTTATGATTTCAACCTTTTAGGCTCCAATCTAAAAAGGTTCATTCACACAAAGCAGCTCAGTGAAGCCAAATAACTAGGCTTAGCCTAGGCTGCCCTCAGATATTTTATTACAGATGAAACCAATTCCCTTTGAAGATAAGGGAATGCTTTAGTTGATGGTCTCCCTTTTGCTTTTGGCAAGATCTATGTAAATCTGGAGTGATGCCATTAACTTCATAAGAACCTCACCCCAGATTTACAGTGATGTCACTAGGAGCAGGATCCAAGCCTTGGTTGATTGAAAAAGAGTACCAAACATGTTAATTGAAACTGAATCTTAAAGTAAAACCAGTGGGAAGACATTTTCTCAATTGCACTTGTGATTATTGTTAATTTGTAGTGAGTTACTAATGTAGCCATTGAAGTCAAAGAATTCACATAAATCAGCATAATTTATGTGTGGAATTGAGCATACCTAATTAACTCCAATTGTTGGTCATTCTTTTTTATTTTTTTAAAACCAAGTAACCAAGGCTCTTAATGTTATAGTCTGAGCCATAAAATCTAGTCTGGTTTGACAATGTATAGACATTTGGCATTTAGAGCATAACTGAAAGGCCCACATTTTCTTTCGCATAACATCCCTCAACTCAAATACATTCAAAGTGAGATGCAGAAGAATTAAGTTCTTTCTTAGTCTCTCAATGTTCTGCTTCTAAAATATTCGAATTTTGGACCAAAATAGACCAACAACCTACATGGGAAGAGAAAATTTTAAGTAAAAAACCACCATATTCTTTAAAAATCTTTTCTTCTGAAAGAAATGCACTTTTGAGACTCCTTTTTCCATACTACTCTTAATGCCAAAGCACTAAGCCAATGGTGAACAGGTTAGAGTTATGCCCTACTTCTCAATGATATTTCATCTAACATTAGGAAATCATTCGAGTTCCTGGCAAGTCTACTTATTCCTTTATAAATGTTTAAGGCTCGGGGGGACCATTGTCATAATCTAGTCTGATATTCTGCTAAACAGGCAGCCAAGCTTTGAGAAGGAATCTCCTGTGTATATTGTCAGTAGTGAAGCTTTGCATACCCAATCTGGACATGGAACACTCCATAGTGCCACTTGGAAGCTTGCACCATTCTTCTCATCTTGACCTACCAGGATAAACTGGTAGAAATTCTCAATATTTATTCAGCAATCACAAGAAGTTTCATGATACAGAGCTAGGATTATACAACAGCATAGACACTTACCTCACAGATAATCTTCATCTTTCCACCCCTCTCTAACTTGCATCCAGTACTGCCCTCCATCAGATCACGGCCTCTAGAGGCATTTGATGGAGGTATGGTACCATTAAACCTCCCAACACATGTAGTTAAACCCCTACACTGAGTAAGGTCCCTCACTGACGCTCACCTGGAGTCATTCTGACACTGAAAGCAGGCTGTGGGGGCATTACTATTTCATCATAGATGTCAGCAGCCAGAACATTTATCCAGATCCTATTTCATGCTCTAACAGGCTCCTTGCCTCAGAAGATGTCATAGGGCCAGGAGAATAGATCTGCGGAAAAGTCCAGAGCTGAGAAGGAGAACACCAACCTCAGAATAAGTCACAGAGGGGTGGTAGAAAGTGCATCGTACCACAGGCAACAGCAAGTCACTGGAAAGCAGAAAGATGAAAGATGTTTTCATATTATTCTGAGAATTTATATTCAGGGTCTAGTATGCAATCCCAAGCTTTACAACAGTCTGATCAGCCTCTTTGTCTCATCTTTCTAATTCTCACCTCATGCCCCCTGGATCTACTTAAAACAGTCCAGTTAAAACTATTTTCTTGGCCTGGTATTTGACCACGTCATATAAACCAAATCTGAGCCAGAGGCAAATCCAGTTCAGCTTGTGGTTCAGGTTTGGGTTTAAATCAAAAGAATGTTTGTGATTTGAGTAGATGGAACATTAACAAGTAACAACAATATAATAGCCTGTAATAATAAGTTTACTTTGCAAGAATAGATTCACAGATGAGTCAAAAGAGGAAACTAATCCCCTGGGTGATATGGTTGTAGGATTAATATGGTATGAACACAGTTAGATCTTCAGAGACATGCAAACCTATCCAAAATGCAGTAGGGTTTGTTTGGCACCAAGCTTCCAACTTTGACTCCAACCTAATAAAAATCAGAGTTGTATTTTTTTTTTTTATTTTCCCCTAACTTATATAAATGTATTTCAACCAATTTAAAGAGCAAAACCTTCTCAAACTACCAAAGTCCAGGGGCCTCTATTTTTGCAGCTCTAACAATTTTACTAAGACATCTCCTACTCTGTGACATTTTAATTATTCACAGCACCAGTGCACTGCAAGTGAAACATGCTGTGTATTCTCCATTCACTCATTCATTAGTTTTAATTAAACCCTCTAATTTTATTTATGCTGTCATGGACTGATTAACAATTTGCAGCGCAAACCAGGAAGTTTTAAACAGCACCTTGAGAAATCTTCCTTGCTCTTAACAGGGATCTGCTATAATAACTACAAATCTGCTGGATTATGTTCTGAAAGGCAAAAGGAACTACATCAGCAGCTTTCCCAGCGCAATTTTCTTTTAGCTGTTTAACAAAACACATCTCAAGGCCTTTGGTGAGAAGCACAGATGATGAGGTATCCAAGGGATTCAACAGAATGAAACTGCAGACAGACACTGTGAAAGTTCCTTTATTAGAAGCAGTCTAGGGCTGAGATGGAGCAGCATGATGCAATAGGAACAGTGGACCAAGTCTGACTCCAGCAGAGACTCAGGACACTTTAAGTGTTGCCAAAAGGACAAGAGGCACTGCCTGGAACTTGTTAAAGGATAAATTCATGGAACAGTTTAAGGAACTCTAAACAGAGTCTTTATGCTGTAATTCACACATTTTATTATTCTTTTAAATTCCTGTTGTCCATTTGAAGTGTCTGTAACTTGCACCCTCTGACAACAGACCTGTCTCTCAAGACCTCCATCTCAGTGATCTTTGAGAACCTGAACTCATCAGCATCTATGCTATACCTCAAAATGCAAAGATTTGAGTTCACTCAAATCAGCCACCCATATACCTCTGCAATGTCCTGCTCAGCAATTAATTCTGCTCCCCGGATTTCATAACAGCCCTACCCTCACTCTCCATATCTGTTCCTTCCTCTCTGGTCCCCATCTACACATTTCCTTCTCATATCTGTTTGTGTCCCCACCTGCACATCCCAGCTCTGCCTTTCTTGTTCCTTCAGCAGTGTTTCATTCCCTCCCACCTGGCTGGGAAAGACTGCCTCAGACCACTTTTTCCATATTTCCCTGTTAGGCGTAGTTGTGCTCACCAACTGAGTCAATGCAGATAAAAGTTTAGGAGAAGAAATAAGCATCTCCACTGAACAGGACCCACTGAAAGATTTGGGGAGAGCACACAGAGCTCCTGGGCCCTTTCTCTTACCCTACTTTCCTTCTCCACTCTCTGCTCAGTACAACATATTCTTTATACAACTCTGAGTTACTGCCAACTGCTGTGGAGGCCACAAATAACTATTGCCATTCTTCTATGGCCTTTATGCACAACGTAGGAAAATAAAGTTTACAGACACTGAAGTCCTACCATGAATGACAGAGCTGTGCACTACATCCCATTTTTATGGTACAGGATCCATGCTGCAACAGGACAGGCTAATGGAGTAAAGAGGGACAGGGAAAGCCTCTTCAGGGACAACAACCATTCCTACATAGCCACCACCATTAAGTCAATCCTTATAATTTTGCTTGTAGGCTTAACATTAGGGAGAAATGAACACAGAGTGAAGCACTGAATTTCATCTGCCTGACCTCTGCCCTGAGTACAAACTGAGGCCAGACATCAGTTTGAATGTGTCAGTCCAAAGTGAACTAAAACGACACAATTCTTTATCCTTTGGCACACCCTTCGAAACCTGGTCACACAATTCAGCAATGGGCTATTTATAGAGGCTGCACTACCTCCAGGCCTGGAGCAAAGAGCTGTCCCAGGGGAGCCCAGCTAAGACAAAGCAGAGCAGCGCAGGCTGAATCTGCCCACCTCATCAGGAGGGTTGGATTTCACTCTGGCCAAGAGTATTCTCAGCAACAAATGAGGCCTCCCATAATGTATTCCAATAAAAATAGAGGCTTTAAAGAGAAATCAGTGTTTTGTTCCTTTCCAAGAAATATAAATCGTTTAAAAATGTGCTATTTTGGAAGCATTTGTGATTTCTTTTAGGCGATGCCTCCCTCTAGTGTTAAAGCCGGCAGGTGGCCATCACCAGGCTGACAGCCCAGTTTTTGAGGAGATGGAAGATTTTTGAGTACTCGAATATTTATTAGGCTTCTCTTCCTGGCACCATCAACAGTTCAAACATGGCTTGAGCAGGAGCTTTAGGAATCTCCATAGGTGCTAGTAGTCATTGCAAGGAGACCTACGCAGGTCGACAGCAGGTGAAAAGCAGCAGCCTCTGCCTGCCTGGGTAAGATGGCAGTAGAAGATCCTGGTTCTGGCATACAAGAGCCAGAGCCTTGTTCTAAGCTTATAAATGAACAACTGCAAAGTATGTGAAATGTGAAAGGCTGGTTCGAAAAGAAAATAAACTCTGCTTCTTCTCTAAGTCAATCCAGGTCTGACTTCCCTCTTTGCCTGCAGGAAATTGATGCCAACATATTTTAACATGCTTACTCAGTTCTTAAAACATATGTAATTTTTTTCTCCTTTTTATACAGATCATTTTAAAATGTTGTGCACACACAGCTATAAAAAGACACATAGCGAAGACACGCATGAAGCAATGATCTGGCTGCAAGCTCAGGAAAAGGCCTCTAACAAGCTGCAGCAGATTCACCTAGAAAGTCACTTTTTAATTCCTCTGGAGAAACATACAGCCCAAATAACCACAAACATGAAGCTTTCCTAAAAAAAGTGGTATTATCAAGAACCTCCTTACATGTGAGCCGTTGTCCAGCAATATTTGTTGGAAATACAAAAGGTGAGCAATCTAACCACAGAAAAGCACTGGGAAAAACCTTCACTTCTGGAATTTGTTCCCATTTGCAGTCATTAGTTTTCCAACCTAGTAGTGCATTAGGATTAGATTTCTGCATTTAATTTCTTAAATGCACCACAGCAGGGAGAGTGAGGGAAGGAAAAAAAACTATTTTATTTCTCTGCAATATAAAGAGTTATAGTTATTGCTTGCCAACTACACAATTATTTTCAAAGAGCTTAGCATCTCTCTTAGGTTGATATATTAGCTTTATTACACTGGCATGGCTCTGAGAGATACTTGCCACTCAACTCGTTGGTACAAAGAGATACAGATGCTTTATTACTGTGGATGGAATTCCCATTTCTGCCAATGCTGCCGGCAATTCTGTGCCCTCCTGAGAAGTAATGCAGCCCTTAAATCATTTATTATCTATTCTCATTGCAACTTCACAGTTTTGGCATTTTGTTTTAAAAGTATCAGTGTGCCTCAGTGTATAACATTTTCACCAACAGCACAGAAATCTCCTAGGGTGTTGGCTCAGACCCACAGTTGATACTTCATCAGGAAAAGATGGAAAAACAGAGAAGCTAAACTGATATGCATTAAAATCTGCCACTGCCATCTGTTTTTTGGCAGAACAGTGCTGCCTTTGGGCACCAGGACATTCCATACCTGACTAACTGACCCCTCTAGCATAGTGTTGGGATTTTCAGCTTCAAAGCTGGCCTCAGGCAGGACAAGCATAGCCAGCTGATCAGCTCAGCCACAAAAGCAGCATTTCTAGGAATAGCTATAGCACAGGGAAGCACATAAACGCTTAGGAAAGTTTTAGGTGAAACTTCTGATGTCCATCCCATTGCAGAACTCTAAGCACGTAAGGAAATTTTATTATTTTGAAATTCAGCCTCAAGATTTTACAAAGTTGTGTTTGAGGCACACTCTAAAATTCCATTGAAGTCTTTCATCCCTCTATGTTAAGAGACCAGCCTCTCTTTTAAGCACATAGTATGTTTTTTTAAAGCTAGCTTTAAAAAAACATACTATGTTTCAGGCTACATGAAAGATAGCAAGAAGGATCAGCCCTTGGAACAATCTACCAAGTCATGTAGTGGATTTTCTACTGTTCAGTGTATTTAAATCAAAATGTCGTGTCCTGCTAAGCCACCTCACCTCCAAGACTGGGGCCTGATGTAGAAGTTACTGAGTATTTTTACTGTCTGTCGCACAAGAGGTCAGAACAAACGATCTAATGGTCCTGCCTGGCCTTCAGCTCTATGAATAAATGAAAATCTTAGGCCTAAGCACTCTGGGACAAAGGAACATCTTTAAATATTTAGCAAAACACTGCATCCACTGGGACAGCTTCATAAATAAAAGTAGCAGTCACATGCCTGAGGCTCAGACATCTCAGGTCACCTTAATGCATGTATAAACACTGGTGTGATGACAGCATGAAGACGTTCAAATCCTGTGGTCACTTGACTCCACAAATGTAGTGGTTTGGATTACTTTTTTCTTACAGTCAGTCCAAGCCTTTCTGTGTGGTTGTTCCATTGCCATCAGTCATAGTAATCGCACAGCATTTCCTCAAAACAAAATCTATAAATATGTTCCGTCACAAAGTCCTTCCTTAGCCTCCAGTCTGGAAAATACATAGGAAAATCTGTGGAGGAAAGGCCTACTTGAAAAGCAGGAATGAAGATTTGGCCAACTGTCAGCAGGTCACACCCTTAACAGCACAACCAGGCTCTCAAGCACAAAGGGCTTGAGAGGATCATCTGCTGCTAAGAACCAGGACTTAGGCATGGTAGGTTATTACTGGTTATACTGGGTACATCACTGAGATGTGCTTATCACAGTTATAGGGATAACTCCAGAGCAGGAAACTGAAAAAATGGTGGATTAAAAATTAAATCACTGCCCCCTTCCCCCTAATCACTGACCATGATTTACAGAGCATGATTTTTCATTACCCAATTCAGAGTCACAGAAACAAATTGCTTCCTTTCCAAGTTGTTATTCTATTTGAGCTTCCTGGGAGTCTGAGTTTTCTCATACCCCTCCAGATCCAAGAGCTCAGCTGAGCTGCTGCCTTGCATGGTCTGCCAGGATCCTTCTCAGAAACCCCACAAGGCTGATAGAAAGGGAAGACACTCACACAGTTTAATTTCCCAATCTTGCTAGCTCAAGTAAAAGAGCATATCTTCATATCAAAACTCACCAGAGCCAGCTCCAGCAAGAATTGTCATCACTAATGCTTTCATACAAGGGAGTGAAGATTGTGGCTATGTTAACAATATCTAAAAAAACTAACCAAGCAAGCATAACTTGTCCTGCCCAAGAAACCACACTGACAATGGTTTAGTGGAGTAGTTGCACTGCAGCAAGCACTTATCTACATGTAGAAAAATGAAAAAAAGGAAAACAAAATGAATGTAAATGCAATTAAATACTTCAGTAAAAAATAAGCATGTATGCATGCACACAATGTGAAAATATCAGAAGCCATATGTGTATGTGGCCAAAACCAGAACTGAACTTTCGGTTCATTAGAAGTTAATTTTCTGTGTGAAAATGACTGCACTGAAAAGATAACTTCGAAGACATTCTGTTTTATAATACAGATGGTGTACTTTTACAGCCTTTGTAATGGACCATTCCAGGCAACAGGTGAGGCTGAGAACAGTGAAGCAATAGTTAGGTAAAATCATGTTTTGAGGAAGAAAAGTTAAAGAAAGACATAGTGTTGCAAATGCATCAAAGATGAAGCACCACAGAAAGAGCTTTAAAGGCCAATGAGATCCATCCCTGCTACGACTTTAATGGAGCCATATATATTTTCAGCTGCTGGAAGATCTGGCTTCAGCAGACTTCAGCTCAAATGCCTTCATTCACACGACCAGTGAGTCGACCCATTTTAGCCAGATTAGTTGTACAATTTGCTTTTTATTGCTACATCATTCCCAGTGTCTGTGGTGTTTCACAGACAGGTGTCATTGATGAGACTCCAAAAGGAACTCCCACACTTTTATATCATGGTTTCAGAACACTCCCAGAAAGACTATCTTTAGTCCCATATATGCCCTTACACACAGAGCACAATAGGGACCTTTATGATCAAGCTCTGCCTGGGATCTTTGGGGTCACAGTCTGGATACAGTGTAGCTGGAGTTTTTTCTCAAGTATCTGCTTTGAATCCATAATATTTAATGTTGGATTACAGCCCTTCTTCCAATCTTAGTAGTGATCCCCTCTCACAGTAGTGATCTCTTAACCCACAGAAGTCTACTAACACGTAGGAAAATCTTCCATTTCCTCCTGTGCTTAGGAAATGCAGCTGTGATTTGAAGACTTCTCTCCTAGCAAATAATACAAAGCTCTTTATCTTCTGCTTCCAGGACGACTTATCTTTTGACCTTCATTAATCAGTTTCTGGAAAATGGAGCCTACCCCTCTGTGCCATAGTTTAAGTTTTGTTAACAGTTTGATGTTGCTCTGTCCTTAAATGCCCCCTAGTTACTGTCTTTCTCAAAAGACTTTGAGAGATCCGCTACAATACTATGCACTTCATATTTTAAATTGGTTCAGCAGTTGTAAAGCATCATTCCTTCTACTTAGAACACAGCAATGATGATTTTTTAAAAGCCTCCTCATTGTAGTCACTAAAGGATTTTTGCAGTAATAGTGTATTTCAGAGCAAAGGAAAAAACCAAGAGCTTATCAACATAGCACTGCTTTATTTGCCTGATGACCTCTGATGACCTTTCAGGTCTCAGTCTTCCAGATTATTAGAGAACCAATTCTTGAGGTTTGTAGACATTACAAGGAGGGAATAAGGGAATGGGACAAAAAGGAACATCTTCAGTCAAGGACCTGAAATTGTAGTTCAGAATAAAGCCGTCAACATTTTTGGAAATTATTCATTAATATCTATGTTTTCCACTGTATTCTGCTATAGAATACACAGCTTTCACAGTTGGCCCAAGGCTGCCAGCAAATCAATTCGGTTCTGCTGTCCAGAGGAGGGGGAGCTGGATGCAGGAGTTTCATGACGCTGAAATGGGGAGACAGAAAGATGGGATAAAAAGGCAGAGAAATCGGACAGAGCCCCAGAACAGATTTAGTTTTCTGCCTCTGTCCCCAGCAGAGCACCAGGCAGGGCCCCACAGCACCGACAGCCGCGGGGCCGCGCCCGCCCCACAGCCCGTGCCCGCGCACGCGCGCCGCGCCCTCCCCGCCGGTGCGGAAGTGACGGAGCCGCGCGGCCCTGCGCATGCGTAGTGCCCGGAGCCGTCCCGGTCGGAGCAGCGCGGCCCGGCCCGGCTCGGCCCGGCCCGGCGGTGCCGCTCCCGGAGCGCTGCGGGACCGCGGCTCGGCCACAGCCCGCGGGGGGCCGGCGCTCCCCGGAGCCCCGTGCGTGCCCATCCCAGCCGCGCCTTGCTGCCCGCTGCGGCGGAGACAATCTTCGTCCGACAGCCCCGTCCCAGCCCAGCGCTCGCTCCCAGGCAGAGGTGGGTGAAGCACCACTTCTGCCCGAGCACCGCTTGGTGTAGGGGGGCTGAGGGGCCCGGGGTTCCTCGGAGGGGGCGGACCGGGGCGCGGTGTGGTACCTGTTGCCTGAATGCAGGACCAAGCCCGGGGCGGGCGTATTCCGAGCGGCTGGGAGAAAACTGTGAGGTGGGACTGAGACCCATGGGCTGCCGTGCTAGGAGAGGTTGCTGAACCATAGCAGCTCCAGGCTTGCCTTAGTAAGTCAGTCCAGCATTAATTTCCTGAGAATTAAGGCGCTTTATGCTCCACTTCAAACTGAATTGTCAAACTAAAGTTTACAGTCAGCTGTTCTCATTGGTGCTTTCAATGGCAAGTCTTAACGTGTTTCAGAAAGTTGTATTTTTTGTGTTTGGATTTTTCAAGTTGTGTATGTTTTCATTATATCACAGTCTTCTGGACCATGACCATTGACACACAAGACTGAGTTCACTGTCTGGCAATGAAAGTAATTTTTGCATATTGTCTTATTTGTCTTTATATCAGCGTCTTCCAGGAGGGTTAAACATAGACAAAACCTCTGAGAGGTTTTGGCCACTCTCTTTATTGTGAAGGCTGGTGTGGAGATGCCTTTGCAGGGAGGATTCATGTAGGAATAGACTCTCAGGTGGTTTGAACTAAGAATTTATCATATATGTACTTATTACTTTGCATATTTTTTGGAGGGGCACAGTGTTCATGAGGAGCTTTGTATGTGTGAATGTTCTTATGATAATGTGCTTCTTCTTTGTTACCTTTGAGCAGAGGATGCCAACAGACGGGACCGATAGTATCCAGGAGCAACACTCTGCCACTACTTCCAGCAATAATTGCCTGCATAATGATGAGGAATTGGGAATTGAACGGGAAAATGGCATTTGTGACAATGGTGTGGGTAATAGTATTGGAATTCCCAGCTCTGACAGCCAGGCTTCCACTTCCATGGCTGTTCCTTTGGAGGTGCCCAGAAGAGGACATCCCCTTTTGCAGATCGACAGGCAGCAGATTCAGTCTGTCTCATGTAGTGCACATGCTGCTGAGCTCAAAGATTTAGGAGTCGATGTCTATGACCAGGACGTGTTGGAGCAAGGAGTTCTTCAGCAAGTAGATAATGCAATTAATGAGGCAACTAAAGCAGCAAAAATAGCTAATGCATCGAAAGAATATGAGTCAGTATTGGAGGACTTAAGGTAAATTATGTTTTTTCTTACTGTTCTTTTCTGTTATTGCCAATCTAATGTCAGTATCGTGTTTTTAAAATCTGAAAGAGGAAAAGATGTTTTGAAAGCACTAGATCACATGTACTCTTTAGAGTCACTTACCTTTTAAAAATTGAGAAAATATTTTTCACGTCAGACAATGCTTCATTACTCTTATTTGACTAATCTAGTCATGCTTCAAGGCAGCAGAGTAGAGTGCATCTCCTTTTTCTGCTTTGTCTGCTACCTCACCAAGATGCATCTGGTTTCTGGTAGTGGAGAATGGTGTTATACTCTGTTACTCAAAGTTACAGTCAGAAAGTGTTACTTCCTCAATTCTATATGTTTTGTGGGGTTATGTGCCTTCTGTAACTTGGATAGCTCCATCTCATGAATGTTCTACAACCAAAACAACCTTATCACAAGTGTTTGTAAGTACTAAATGGTACTTTAAAAGAATCAGATTCTTAAGTAATGTTGATACAGTTGGTAGTAGAAGACTGAGGAATAGGAGCTGCTAGTCTTTTAAATTTTAATCTCCCTTTTTGTTTCTAGTCTCATAGTACAGTTACTATGTGAACTATTGCAGGTGAATCATTTTACCCCTATGTATGTTTCACTGTATGGCATTAATGGTGTTTTTTTAGTGCTTAAGGGTGCTATAGGCCTCAATTACCTGTGTGAACTCACACAGCTCTTGTATGCTTAATGTTATGCACTTCATTAATTTTCCAGTTTGGGTGTGGAGATGTGAAATTAAATAAGTTTACAAAATGAAATCTAAGTTCAGATACTACAGAGCAGAAGAACATAGTAAGTAAGACAGTATTGAGAGAAGGAATGGAGCAGCATAACCATTACAATTAGATTATATGTTTATTTAAAGAGTGGTGCACAGCACTGTCAATTAGTTTATGTTTTCTGGTTTTTCTTTAAGAAGCATCCTATATTTTTTCTTATCCCTCTATTTTCATGTTCCACTTAAAGTTGTAAAACAAGATTTACATGAGGGAATGCAAATGGTCTATGCAGACTTGCAGAACCTTCTCTGCATAAGATGTAATGTGGTAAGATATAATGTGAGAATCTGAAAGTTGATTTTTGAGAAGATTAGCAGGTATAGCTGGCTTTGAGCAGAGGGACTAATAAAACTTCAAATGTGAGTAGAGCATGATAGAGTTGGTTAAAATCCTGTAGCACAGTGAATGCATGACTAGAGGAAAACTCAGGCAAGAAGTATTTTCTGAGTAGTTGGCACAGAGTTCATGGTAGAAGCTGAATGATTCTATCATATGCACACAAATTTAAGCAGAACAAGTAGAATTAAAATGTTTGGAATTTAAACAGGATTTAACTTCAAAGTCCTGTTAATAAAATTTTTGTGGAAGAAGATAATGTCAAGAGACCCCAGGGCCAAGGAAGCAAGAGCCAAAATTAGAAGATGTGCAGGAGGGTGGTGTACTGCAAAGCAGCAAAACTGGAGAGTGAAAAAGAGGATGGGATGGTTCAAAAGTGTTAAAAGAGAATGGAGAATTGAAGATGGCAGTGATTGCTGGGGAGCTGGTAGAATATGTCTCTTAGGAAGGGTAACAGTGGTAGAATTCAGATTAGAGCTGGAAGTAAATGTGGCCCAAAAATTTCCTCCCTGACAATGGAGGAGACTTCCTTAGTGCTTCTCTTTGCATATGAGAGGAATAATGGCTGCTTTGCAGGTGTTGTAGAGAGTTTTCTTTAACTTTTTCATAGTGCTTTGAGAGACTAGTTTGTGTATCCTTATTAAATACTCTGCTATATGAATCGACAAACCTAGATTTGTTGCCTCTGATGATCGAGCAGTTCCCTCTTCCTTGCAAATGAATTCAACAACAAAACATGATAGTAGGTTGTAGCATGTGGTTCTCCTTTAATTTCATAGTGTAAATGGAAACATGAAAAAGGGGTAGTGTGTGAATAAGGGAAGTTTAATGTTGATGTGCTGCTAATTCTTTGAGCTAGTTTATCTTCAGGAGATTGCATTTTTATCTTGTAACCTTTTTGTGCAAAAGGTAAAAAATATAGGTCTCATTATATAATGGCATGAAACCATTAAAACCATTTTAGAAATGAAAACATTGGGTTTCCCATTTAGATTTTTGGTTTGTGTTTTGTTTACCTTGAATAATGAAAACAACCACTCTTGCTTGTCATCATCAGACTTGCAACTTTCAAGTACTAAATATTACAGTGGTTGTTCAGTTTACGTTCTTCTGGAATTTTACTGTTAGCAAAATTTGGTTTAAAAATATTTTATGATGTGCAACTTTTGTATTTAGTATTTCCAGTGTTGTTTAAATAAAATATGCTTGTTCAGAACCCTACCTTTTGACCTTGTTAGATCCTACCTTAAATCTCCTGGAATTTCTAAATTGTCTAAATTGAGAATGTGCTATTTTTCTTTCTAGAATTTACCAGTTCATTGCAATCTTGTTGTTTTTTCAGATCATGTACAACATCTCTGAGACATATAAATAAAATTATTGAGGAGCTTTCACCTCAAGCTGCTGACAACAAAAATATTAACAGAAAACTAGATTCTGTAAAACGGCAAAAATATAACAAGGTAATTGGATTACAGGAATTTCCTGTTGGCAATACTTAGTTTGTACTTTGTCTTAAGGTTTGGCTTTTGTGATGTAATTCTTAATGATATAGTTTGGAGTCAGTCTAGAGCTGCTGTTCCTTTCCTTTGAAATGGTTTCATGCTAATTTAAAGAATTTAAAGTGCGGAATTTTTTTATTCTAAGTTTTGGAACAAGATGTAAAACTGAAGTTCCAGGACCTGCTCAGAAGATTGATTCATTTTAATTTAATTAAAACCCTCCCAGTAGTATTTGGGGAATTAACAAAGCCTTGTTAGGGCATGATTCAGTAGTTTACCTAAAATCTCAGCTCTCATGATCTTCATTCCCTATGTTCTTTGCCTTAATCCTCTTTTATTATCTCTATCTTGTCAGTACACATTGTTTCTTTCTATGAGCCTCTTTAATGCATTGATTTGTCACAAACTGCTCCAGCTTTTTTCTGCCAGAGTAGTGTGTTAAGGGAGCTGTAGAGCAATCTAGCTGGCATCAGGGTAATGTAGGGAGTAGACCTCTGCAACGCTGAATAGGAAGGAGATTTGAGAAAAGAAAAACTTCTGCTGCTCAGGAATGTAGCACCTTGATCAGCTCACTGTCTGCTGGAAATTCACCCTCTTACTTTCTCTAATGATAAACCTGACTGTGGAACTTACTGTCCTTTGCCCTCAGCCAGCCTTAGGTCATTTGCCACTGACTCATTCACTTGATGTTTTTTAAACTTGATAATTTCAGCAACTTGCATAACACTGCTCATAATTTAGCCAATTAAGAGAGTGATGGGGGCAGTACTGAACAGTGGCAAAGGACTAGAAAAAAGTATCTAGAAGGAGTAGGAAGAAATGCATTAAACCAGGCTTACCATTAAAGAATGATCACTATTTTGAGTGTTTTCATATTGCTTGAAGAGGTTCACACATGTGTGAGTTGCAGGGGAATTTCAGGCCTCGTTGTGAATTCATTGTGAACCATCTTTGACGTGAAAGAAAAAACTCTCTGAAAGCTATAAGCCATAAACTGGTCCTAATAACCTGAAGAGTATTTGGAGGCAGGCAGTATATTTGAAGCTGGTCTTGAGCTACTTTTTGCATGGAAAGTGCTTTTTCATGCTCTTCCTTTTGTAGTATTTAAAAAATGTTGCTAAAGATGACTGAATTCTTCTGTTTTTGAGGCAAATGGGAAATTAGTGACTGGTACAAGACAGCTATTTCCTTAGAGCTGACATACAGGGTATTTTATGATATAAAGTACTCTGGTAGCAAGGATAATAGTGCATACACAGGAGATAATATATTGTACCATACATGAATACACTTGCTCTTTGTGTTCTGAAAAGTGCTACATGAAGTCATGGGCAGGCTAGTGAACTGTTCTTCATCAAAAACAAAAAAAAACCCTGCTCATTTTGCAATGAACTTGATTTTTACTGAAGTATGTACCTCTCTAGGTAAGGAAATACTTCCAAAGAGTAGAGTTACAACTATGGTAGGTTACATTGTCTGCATCTTTGTTTTACTGGTTGGAATACTTTGTTTCACAAATGATAGTTAGCAACACCAAGGAATCCTACCATCACAAGTAGATATACTGTTGAAGATAATACAATCAGATAAAAAGTGTACCAGAAGAGTTACTAGCTAAGAATTCTTTTCATAGCAGTAATAAGCTATATTTCTTATATTATCTGTAACATTGATCTTTTGAAGTAATTTCTCTTTTATTTTTTGCTGTTAAACTAGCTGTGACCACTCCTGAACTAACCATGTACAAATATGTGTCAGGATGTTGGACTGATTTACAATTCCAGTTTCTTTGTAACAAAACATTTCAGAACTTCTGGGGTGATAAATAAATCTTAGTAAATCTTACAGCTGTTATTTGTGGCCTAGTAATCATTAACCCAATCATGGGATCATGAACAAATCTCTTGGTGTTCTCTGTGCATCTCAGAAATCTGTTTTGATGGGCTTCCTTCACTAGAGTCAACACATTCATAAAATGGCCTTAAGAAATGTTTATAAGAATGCCCAGTGTGCACGTGATTTTTGTGTGTGTAAACAGTCTGATCTTGCTGTACACGTTTGGTAAGATAATTGTACACACATTGTGTGTCTCCTGTGGGTTGGAGCCCTACAGCTATCATAGTGACGCTTTTTTTTTTGTTTCAAGTGCGATACTGTAAACATTTGAATATGAGGTTCTGTTTGAAAATACTGCAAATATATTGATTTAAGTCTTGTTTTAAGGGTTAGCAAGTTTGTAAAGCAGATTAAAAATTAAATTACTTGTCTAATTCTTGTTGAAGGAGCAACAGCTAAAGAAGATAAAAGCAAAACAAAAACGTCTCCAAGGAATACTTGGTTTAACAGAGTTTGCTGATGAAGCAAATGAGATTGAATATGAGGAAGATGAAGGTATGTATAGGAGAAGGCTGAAAGTTCTCTTCTGCTTTGACGTAATGCCTTTTTTTTTGTTTGAAGCTAGTTTGTAAGTTTTTTGCCAGTAAGGAAATAAATTTCACTGGTTGGCTTTCAAAGAGTGAGTTAAGAACATTTATTCTGTACACCTGCAGATTTGCAAATCTTGGCATATTCATGTGGGAAGTTTTAAAAAATTGATGTTAATCTGTGTTCAGCTGAGTAGGGATGACTGAGGCACATTAGAGTATTGGGCTTAATAAATTGGAAATCTTAACATTTTTTTCAGAGCTAATTTGATAAAGATGACTAACATCGTGATTGAATTACATTTTATATGCTGGATGCTATCAATCAGCATTAACAAAATTGTTTCTTCTTACTGTTGGGAAGTATCACTAGAAATGGAAGGGGGAAGTGCATCTCCTTTTCAGGCTGCAGTGTGATTTTTAAAATTAAAAATAAGGTTTCTTCCAGAGCAGGATATATGTTCCCTCAATGTTTTTACTAGGTGTACTTTCTCTCTGCTGGCTGCAAGCTAAGTTTGGCCACAGTCACTAAGCTGCAGTATTTTTGCAGGGCAAGTTTGCCTCCCATTGGTGTCTGCGCATCACCTTTGGGTTTTATCATTGTTTGCAGAGGTGAAAACTCTTTGTGCTGTTTGTCCCTTGCACATGTGGCTGGAGTAGGGTCTGATCTCCCAAAGCTCATGGTTCTCTCCTGATATGACAAAATCTGAAGGAGTCAAAGCCTCAGTTAACTTTTCTCAGTAGAAAAGCATCTTAAGTCCTCTTTCTTTGAATGGGTTCATGCAGCAAAACTCAGGCACCCAGTGTGTTGAAATGTAACTAAGAAGTGAGTGGAGCCCAACAGAAGAAATGGAGCAGTTCCAGTCGAAGGGGGTGGAGGTGGAAGGGTTTCATGCCTGATGCATTGTCGTTACTCATTAAACGTATGATAGATACAGTGCTTTAAAATGGCATTTAATGCTGTGCTGGAAATTCTGATAGACTTATTTTGAAATTTTGGACTCTGATTATAGATTTCAGGCCAGAATTCTCCTTCAGCTTCTTGAATTCAAGAGCTTTTCTTTCTCTTTGGTTTCAAACACCAGTTGCAATTTGTGTATGGTAACTGTAAGTGCACCAAAAAGTTCTCTTGTGTGGCAGAATGCTGTGCAGCCAATCTGAGTTTTAAAGTAATCATCCCAATATTAGTATTGTAGGCTAAGAAGACAGGTTCTGAGTTTTTTTGTTTGGTTTTATTGTTTGTCGGGCTTTTGGGTTTTGGTTTTTTTTTAAGCATATGGTAGGACAGTCTGCATTTTGTAAGATTTACATCTGTTCTGGTGTGGTAATTGAAATGTCAAATTTCAAGCTTATGAGCAGGACTGAAAAATCAGTAACAAAATTGAAATGGACAGTGTTGCTGTGTGTGGGAACACAGTGGTTTCTTGGACTGAACATGGTGACATTGGTGGAGTTGATGGCATAGGTGATACATTAGAGTTCCTGTATCATTGGGAGCTGTAATTTTTTGGTAATTCTTGCTACTGTGGGTTGTTTCAGAACTATTTGCATTTTGATAGCATGTGCAACACCCTTGTTTTTCCTGTGTTTTAGTTATGCAGAAGGTGTTAAAGGCATGCTGTATATTCTGATTTTTTGTTGCAGAACCTGGTCCATCATCGCTTGGCAGTATGCTTATGCCTGCTCAGGAAACAGAGTGGGCAGAGCTCATCCGTACTGGCCAGATGACTCCATTTGGAACTAAAATACCTCAGAAGCCAGAGAGGAAGGCACGACAGTTAAGACTAAATGAAGCATCTGATTTTGAGAAGTACTTAGCAGACCAGGCTAAGCTGTCATCTGAAAGAAGGAAGTTATCCCGGCGCAAAGGAGTAAAGAAGAAAGCACAAGCCAAAAATGTTCAGTGCGTGGCTCCTGAAGCTGCTACAAAGGAAAAAAGTGGCAAAGCCCTCTCAAAAACAGATAAGCGCTTAAAAAAACACTTGAGAGAGCTTCAGAAGCATGCCCTTCAGATTCATTCAAAGGCCAGGATCCCAAAGGAAAAGAAGTACCTTGAGGCCAAGAAATTCAGGCAGGAGCAAGAAGATGATAGTGGGGAGTCTGAATATGTACCTGATGAGGAACTCTTTGATCCAGAAGCAGCAGAAGAGGAAGATGAACAGCCATCTTCTCTTGCTGAGAATGATTCTGATTATGAGCTTAAGAATTTACAAAAAAAAAGAAAACGTTTGGTGAAGAAAGATTTTAAAGAAGCTGAAAACGATGCTGACTTCATTCCAAGCTCTGAGGAAGAAGAGCATACACCGGGGAAGCACAAAGTGAGAAGATGGAGAGATGATGGAGATGTGGACTATTATAAACAGAGACTAAGGTTAGTCCTAGATGTTTTTATTAGTAATACTAATAAATTAGTATGTTGAGCATACGAAGGGCAGTGTCTATAATAGACTGCTAGGGAGGGTATTGAAGTCAGGGAAATTAGGTACTCAGAAGGATCATAGATAGCCTTCCAAAAGGATTTAGATATGGAGCTTAATTACAGGAACTTTGCTATTACATTTTTCTGGTTGTTAAAGGTCCTTATTTGTGTATCACCTTGTGCTAACCTGTGATTTATGGAATTTGTATAACCTATGTGTTGGTGATCTCTGCAGCTCCAGTGTGCTGTTGAGATTTTTCTACTGATAGCATATTTTTTGAGCTCCTAACAATAAGACTGAGCAATATTACCATTTTTTACATATTGCTTGGAAACATTTTGAAGGGGCAATGAAACGACATGCAATTTATTAGGCTGTTAAAATACTAACTAGACATGCCAGTGAAGTTATGAGACTTCTGCACATACTGGGAATCAAGAGATCAAGATCACTAAAATGGTTATTTTGTTTTAATTGTTCTCTAACCACAGGCATGTTGTCTCTTTTCTAGTATAGGGGTTGAGCTTCATATAATAAACTTCAGCTTGTTGATGGCATGTGTACTTTTAATTAGTTACCTGTAGTGGATGTCCTTCAGGTAGTTAGTTACATAGTCCTCTTGAAAGTCATGGAAGTTGAAAACAGCTTCTCTAGCATGAAAGGAGGAGGACTGTCAGTGAAGGGTGATTGATGTAGTGATAAACCCTAGCATAAGAGCTTGATTAGTGCTTGGGAGGCTCAAATTTACACTTCTATGGAAATATAGAATCTCATGGATTTAAGTGGAGCCATGTCAGAGAAGGAATCAAGAAGCAGAGGTATAAACATGATCTCTCCTCTGGTGAGAGCCTGGGTTGCTGTGGAGGAAGAGGTATCTTCTGGTAGCATAAGTGCCTTCAGTTGTAGAAAATCTCTTGTTGGAAGAGCCCAACTTGACTTCCACATCCCAGGTTACAAAGGCAGATCAGGAGCTCATGTAAGGCAATAGGTTTGCAGTCCCAAGATGTTGCTTTTCAAAATTAAAGCATAGTTTATTGCCCTTGAATAGAAATTGTGGCAAGAGGCTAATCTGAGCAATGTCCAAAGGGTCAGAAAGAAATATATTTTCTATTGAATGCATTAAGAAAAATTAATTGTTCTTAATTGGTAAAATATTTACTGTTTTAGTGAATAAAACTGTATTCTTCACATTTAAAGTAGACCAATATTAAATCATTTGTAATTCAGTGTTTTCATCAAGAGTAATTTATTTTGATTGAAAGTTTTAATATGACTCACAGTTTAAATTCATTCAAAAACGTTTTTTAATAACGTTAAGATTGTGACAATTTATCCTTAGCAAAGTCATATCATAGACTACATTTCTTTTGGTTACTGAAGTTACAATAAAAGCCTAAATGAATTTTAGAAATATCAATAACTGTAATTGCTACCAAAACACTACATCTCTTAAAAATTTCATAGCTACAGTTATTGTGGCTGTTAAGCTGCAGCTGTCCACATTGATGTTTTTATGCTGACACCCCCAGGTAATCTTCATTATGGGAAATGCCATGAGAAAATAAAATGTAGTGAATTAAGAAACATATTAAGAATGCTATAGAAATGCTGTCATTTGCTTACATTTTATATCTTGTTTCATGTCAGTTTTACTTTTGAATGCAAACAAATGGGTGAGATTATGGTATATTTTACCCGCGAGAGAGGCAGATGAAAATCCTTCAGGATTACTTTATTCTTCTGAACATCTAGTCTTGTGCTTGGCAATGAATTCAGTCCTACACTCTTAGAGATTGAAAATGAGTTTCCTTAACATTAAAACTTTTCAGAGATGGGACTTCAAGAGATTGGTCTGTGTCAAGGGGAAACTACACTGATGTTGTTAAAGCATGATAATTAGCTAACTGCACTACTGATGCAGAGCATCTCTAGAACAAGAGACTGTTGTCAGAACAGGAGCTGTTAGCTGTAGGAAATGTCAGGCGGGAGAGCAGCTGACTCTTCCCTGTCCTTCTGAGGACTACTTGCAGAGGTTGGCCTGGTTACTCAGAGCAAGGTGTGATCAGAGGAACGTGAAAAAGTAAAGTTTAGCTATGCAGAATTCAGCTTAGACTATCAGGAGTTTCAGGCTTTCCTTTGATATGGATCTTGCCTTTCTCTAGTTACTGTTACTGGAGCCATGTTGCCTTGTAGACAAGCAGATGAAAAAAATCTTCTGTTCTGAAAAGTCAGTGTCTAAGGTAAATCATAGCATGCTAGAATAGTGAACAGTACCAAGGAACATCAGGGTTATGGAGAGTAAGGTAACTAAGGATACTGTCATGCACCTTTAAGGTAATTTAAATATTGAGTGAAAATTAACGTGTTGTCATTCCCAGCTATCCATCATACTGGCGATTACCAGCTGACCCCAGAGGCTTAGGTACTCAGTCTCTAGGATGGTACTGGAATGTCTGAGATTTGATCCCCATCAACGGGGATGTTATCAATGTCTATTTTGTCATACTCAATAGCGACCATCTTTATCTAGAAGTGTTCAAAATTGGAGCTGGTGGGGTCTAAAGCTGTTGCCTCCTGTCCAGTGGAATGCTCAGGTGTTGTGGTTTAACCCCAGCTGGCAGCCAAATCCCCATGCAGTCACTCACTCACTCCCCTACCACCAGAGAATCAGAAGGGTGAAAGCTGGAAAACTTGTGGGCTGAGTTAAAGGCAGTTAATAGGGAAGGCAAAAGCTGTGCACACAGGCAAAGCAGAACAAGGAATGAATTCACTGCTTCCCCTGGGCAGGCTGGTGTTCAGCCATGTCCAGGAGAGCAGGGCCCCATCACACGTAATGGTGACTTCGAAAGATAAATTCCATCGCTACAAACATCCCCCACTTCCTTCCTCCTTCCCCCTGCTTTATATACTGATTATGGTGCCATCTGGTCTGGAATATCCCTTTGGTCAGCTGGGGTCACCTGTCCTGGCTGTGTCTCCCCGCAGCCTCCTGTGCACCCCCAGCCTCCTCTCCAGTGTGGCAGCACAAAAAGGCCTTGGCTCTGTGCAAGCCCTGCTCAGCAATGGCATCAATGTCTCCGTATTATCAACTCTGTGCTCAGCATAAATCGAAAACATGCCAGCCACTGTGAAGAAAATTAACTATTCCATCCAAAACCAGCACATCAGGTCATGGCAGAGTCAGTGGCTTTGAAGACTATGGAAAAGGTGAAAGTGGGCCTGTTTTTGAACTTTTACCTAGAATCAAAAAACAAAAGTAACCTTGAGTGCCTATTAAATGTGTAGGAAGTAGAACATTTTTGTTGTTTTGTTTTCTCAACAAGAAAACTGCCGCATGTTTTTCTTGTATTCTCAAGCTTTGCAGATGTGGAAACCTCAAATTATCAATATTTTGTTTGTATTACTCAAAGTTTTCCTTTGCATGTGTTAAAATACCAAGCATAAGTATTAAAAATTAAATTTTTCTGCTTATATATAGTTAATATGTTACATTATTGACATCAGTAAGGTGTCAGTCTAAGGTAATAGCTTGGAGTCAAAATAAATCTCAGAAGTCTTACAGACACTCTTCCCATATGCCAGTTGTCGGTACGTATTTGTCTGCTGCCTCAAGGAAGGAATTACATGGCCTCTTATAGGAGATCAGTGCCATATCTGTGTTTTCTTGTGTATTCTGTATAGTTTATGAAATACAGTTGTTTGACTTTTGTTGCTGTCAAGTGCACAGAGGCAAGGCTAGGAAAGCTGCTTCTTTTCATGTCTCTCAAGTGATATGCAGGCACTTGAGTAGCAGGAGGTTTTGGCTGTCATTTGAATAAACTGCTTTGTATACAAAAAAAAAATTGTTTTAAATTAAATTGGTTTTCATAGATCAGTTTTCATGTGCTAGCTTTCTTTGATGTATCTGAGTTACTGAATCTCTTGATGTTTTGAAGTTACAAATTAAAAAAGGATTAAATACTACCTTTCCTGAAAGATACTTTCTTAAAGCATCCTTACTGCTCTTTAAAGTGACAAAACCAGGACACAAATGAAGATATATTTTGTCTCACTCGTTGAGTACACCTTTCATTCTAAACTCAAGTGTGTAATTGTCTACATCAGTCTTAATTTACTTATGGGGGCTTGTGGTACTAACTGCATGTATTTCATCTGTTAGGACATACCAATTAAATCCACCCATATAGACCATAAAAAGTTAGATCAAAAAAGTAATACTGAATGCTTCAATTTAGCAAATTAGAATAATCTGTAAGGGATTCTTAGCTGTATAAAATACAAAACATATTGTGCTTCACAAATGCAAGCTATATTAAATACTCAGCTTGGTTCCTGACTGTATTTTTTTTTAAAAAGTCAAGTTGTGCTCATTACTGTTTTGAGTGTGGAATTTCTTTCTAGGGTATTGCAGTAAGTGGAAAATGGGCTTAGTGTCTGAATACATTCTTATATTAAGAAAAAATTTAATTGTATGATATATAGCTTTCATACTTACTTTCAGGAATAAAATTGTATTTATGTCAATTACAATGGACAATATTAGATTTCTCAAAGGTCCCGCTTCTGTTTTGAAGAGATTTTGGTGATGTAATAAAACCTATGTTTTCTGATTGTTTAGGCATACTAATGATTTTTAACTGATGTATATAAGGAATATATTGACCAAATGGACAATAAGTTACTGCGTATGTAAGTCAAAGATGAGCTATCACACTTTCTCCCTCCGAAGTTTGATTTCCAGGGAAAGGTACAAGACCAGATTAACCAACAGACCAATCTGGTCTTGGAATAGTATTTGTCTTCCCATGGCTCCCAAAAGCCAATTGGATATTTACAATTTTCTGAATAAAATAATGGTCTTTCAGTGTAGAAGATCTTAATGCTGTGTGTTACATTAAGTTCACAGCCTTTCAGAAACTGAATGGCTCCTTCAAACTTTGAAAGTTGCTTGTGATAACAAGTTGCTGCCGTTTCTTTAATCTGCTAATTGATGGTAAAAAAACTCTAGACATTTGGAAGAGATGTAGTACTTCAATTAAGTAAGAGATACAGCATGTAAAAAGGAAACGTTGGGGGGGGGAAATTAAGTAGAGGGTTTATTAGTTCAGATTCTAGATGTATATATTTTCTAGGTATGGGATAATTTTGGGAGCAATTGCAATATCGATCACACTTCTTGAGAAAATGTAGTAGTTATATGGAGATGAAGTGACTAAATTCCTGGACAGCTTTGCGTTAATCTCGGTTTCCTCTTGGTTGTTTCTGGATCACTTTTCCCAATGCACACTAGAGGGCAATCTGCTCCTTCCCAGGGGAGGCTGCCGCTCCTGTACCGGCTGGTGGTGATTCACGTTGGAGTACAAAATTAATAGCAAACTGTTGTAAAAATTATTGCCCTGCTTGCGTTTAATATGGATTGTTTACCTAGATGTCTCTTTGGAAGCTTTGTAATTGGTAGTTGTTCTGATTTTAGTGTGGTAAGTCGAAGTTTCCTTCCTTGGTTTGAATCCTGTGTTAACCCAGTCAGATGAAATAATCAAGTTCTAACATGTCCCAGTTCCAGTAGTGACACAGTCTGAAGCAATGACTGTCAGCATTTGTCAGTTTGAATTCCTCTTTCTGAAACTCAGTAGAGTAAGACCCTCTGTGCCTGATAGCACAACATTATAGTACTAAAGTGAAATAAACGCATTTTTATGCTGTGACTCTAGAATGTATCATATCTGCCTGTTAGACTCCAAAGCATGAGTGTAATTTTTCTAAGTCAAATATTTAGCAGGCTGCTAGTCTAAGATAGAGATTTCCAGTCCTGTTTTAGAATAGGTATATAAAAGAGGAAAACACTAATACTTTATGTATTTTTAGTAAGTTCTTTTTTACTACTGAGGTGGATACATGATTTCATATAATGAAATAAGAATCTGATAATAAATATTAGCAACTCGTCAGTTTTAATCAGCAAACTGAAGACTTTGTTTTTCTTATTTTTCCCTGTGTATGTTTTTTTTTCTCTCCATCATTATTTTTGCTTCTGAAGACATCTTGACTTAAGAGATCAAAATATGCTTCAGTGAAACTGGCTCTCTAAACCTGTCCAACATTGTGTGGGCTTAGTTTTTCAGTGCTTTCATTCTTGGCAGTGATTTTAACTTGTGTGTATTTGGAGATGGTGGTGTTTATTTTCAGTTAATAAAATAATACCAAGTTTGTTACTAGTTCCATAAAGATGGACTTGAAGTATTTTCTCAAAGGTACTGCTGAAAAGTCCATCTAGAAACTTCACATAATTAGCCATCTTTCATGAGAAATGGTGTATGATTGTGTTTCTTGTATGTGAAGTGTTGACCTTCTTCCCTGCTCTCTTGTTCCTAAAGCAAGTGTTTTTAAACAAATTTGGCAGATAGGCAGAGACCATTATGTGGAAGTCTGCTTTTGCGCTGCATCCAGAACAGCAGCATATGGATGTTTTGGATCTGTTCTCTACCTTGCCAATTTCTATAGGGATTTTGTCAGTTTATACACCCCATTCAGTGTGCCTGCAGTAAACGGCACTTTCATGAGAGAATTCCAGCAAAACCCAAATTGTCAGTGAAGTACTGTTGGTGGAGTAATTCATACCCAGCTAAAGTACATTTTACCATTAGAGGCAGATGGTTTTGGGTCACTGAAACATAAGTCCATAATTCTGTTGGAATGTTGAAGATCCTTTGGTACTTTTTCAGCAGTGGGGGAATGATGGGATGGGAAGGTAATTCTCTAAGTTGCCTGGAGTCCAAATAAGATGAGGCTACTAACCACAAATCACATTGTAATTTCAAAACCTCATAAAACTCATTCTCTTAATAATGACTGTTTTACAGATTTAGAGCACATCACCCTGAAGATGGTGATGTTTCCAGCTGAGTCTTCTGTATAAGAGTATACATTGCTTCATATTCCTCTAGGGGAAGGAAGTTAAGTGTTTGGTTCAATTAATAAAATAGCTTTGGAATACCTAAATTTTATTGATACTTTGGCAGGGGGGAGGGAGATTTAGGAGTTTAAAGTAGCCAGATTTTTTTTTGGTGCTGTTAACTGTTGATTCCATTATATTAATATTTTTGTCTGTAGAAAACTGTAACTAGCTATAAAACACATACCTTTTAATATATCAGATATTTCAAGAATTTACCTGCATAATTCTCTCCTCCAAAGGATTACTATTTTAAATCATGACATCAGAGAACGTGTTTTTGTTGCGGTTTTTACCTGATTGAAAATTGTGTCATTTTCATACAGTACCTTTTCCATGCTGTAATTTAATGTTGACTCCTTGTGTCACTCCAGGAAGTGGCAAAAAGAACGTCTGAAGAACAAAGAGCATCAAACAGCTGAGGAACTTTCTGAAGAAAGTGACGTTGAATTTGAAGAGGGTTTCAAAGTACCAGGATTTCTCTTCAAAAAGCTTTTTAAGTATGTATTGTGTACTTAATTTTAGTATTATACTGCTGTATGCTGTTAATAATATTAGTAGTAATAGTTATGTTGAATTCCAGATGCCCTTTGCTATAACTTTTATTTCAGTGAATGATGCCTCAACTTTTACTTCAATTGTTTTAGTAGGTTTCTTTCTTTGAAAAAGATTTCAGAATGAAACTTCAGTGAAATTAACTTATTTTGAGCTCAAAATGGAATTAAATGAAAGGACAGATCATAACTGTCTGATGTGAATATTGTAAATGTTAATGAAATTCTAAATATTAATTTAGAAGCTCTCCTTGTCTATTTTTATAAATGCTTTCTTTTGTTGATATATGCTTGCTCCTAATTCAGGTGTGGAGTGGTAGAATAACTTTACTTTGAAACATAACATATTGGCAAGATGTGATAAAACAACAGATATGGTCAATTCAAAGTAAATACTTGTAATTCATATTATAAAATAATCTTGAACATTCTGCCAGGTAAAATTTTAAAATATAGAGAGTGAATTCTTAATTCCTCTGATAGATGGAAAACACTCTACAACTTATTCTTTAGTTACTTAATGCTTAATTGCAGGTTCGGACATAACTGTTTTCTGTTTCAATTTTTTAAGACGTAGTGCCCAGTGATGCTTTCAAGTTCATCTCAAAAAAGCTATTTACAAAAGACAGCCCAAGCAAGTTAGCAGCTGACAGAGTTAACTTCATCCACAATCTCTCCCTTAAATTTCATGCATGAAGGGCTTGAATTCAGTTTTGTTGGCAACATTTCACGCAGCGGGAAAAACATCTTCTCTTTCAAAAGCAAACTCTCTTAAAATCTTATTGTAGTAGAAAGCCCTGGTTTATAATGGGCGTGTGTGGTATCCCTTCCAAGAGAGCCACTTAGTCCTGACCTCAAAGAAATTATTACTGTTGTCCCATAGTCATCAGAAGGAAAGCACTAGCTCTGAAATGGGATTGAATTAATGACTTGTTTGCTGGTACCATGCAGAGCCAATATGTGGTCTCCAGTTGTTTATGTGAAGGTACTGCACAAGTATTCATCTTGAGGACGGATGTGTGGTCTGAGCAACCCAAAGGGAAATGAAATAGAGTAGTCACTAAAAATTAATCTGGAAGATGGAAGCCTCACTAATGAAGGGTATCCCTGCAAGCATGAGTCAGTTGGCAAAACTTCTTAAGTGGTTAGAAAGATCAATGGAGTTGAATGATTTGTCTGACTTGTAACTTTAATGCCGAAATCTCCGATGTAGGAAAGCCCATAGTCAATAGGCATTAAACCGTTGAGTTCTGAGCAAGCTTAGTACAAAACGTGGAAGTATATTGACCCAAGGACACGTATAACATGTATTTTAAGTGATCTTCCTGCATGGTTAAATTCCAAAGAAGTTAGCTCATGCTGGACATAGGACACCCTCAGGTTTGTTCTTTGGTAAGCCTGTTACAGTGGACAGTCTGTTTCTTCCCTACATACTTGTCTGCTTTGATGAACACTGAGCAGGAACAGCATTGGTGCTGCTGCGGAACAAAATCAAACCGACCTGCAAACATTGTCTTCTTCTGTCTGCACTAAGCCGCAGAGAACGCTCTCTGTATAAGAAAGAAAACAAGCATCATCATTATTTGTTTTCAGTGTGTGATTTCCCTAATAAATCTGAAACACAATTTTGCCTCTGCAACAATGCAGCTGAACTCTGGTAGCTGCTGTGGTGAATTTTGAGGGATGCACCACAGCACGATTGCTCATGTGACATACAGTCCAATATAACTATTTTGGAAGACCAGCAGCACTTTTATTTTACTTCCAGAGTATTTTTGGAATTAAAAAAGAAAAACCAAAACCATAAAAATTGGTGCCATAAAGGTTGAAAAGAAAAAGTTGAAAAGAATTTATTATCTTACCATATAACCACAAAAAATGGAGGGGGGGGTGTTCCTTTAACTTTTGCATAGTTACTATTATTGCATGTTTATATGATTATACAAAGAAAGCACATGCATCTTTTCGATTTTTAGATAGCTGGAGCAGAATTTTTCACAGGCTTAGTTATCTACTGTGAAACTTTCTCAGGAGAAGGAAGGAGAGAGAGAAATATTTTATAAATTCATCTGATTTTAAAGCTTGGTATGTAATCCTAAAAAATAATACAGATGTATATCAGGAAGTTATTGAAGGGTTGTCTTCTGAAGAGGCATGCTGAACATTTGTCTGGGGGAGCAGCTTCTGACTGGAATTGGGGTTACCTTCAATTCCTTAATGTTTGTCAGAAAACGTTTTGTCTTCATAAAATGTAGTCATGATAGCATCTTAATCCGATTATAGCTAATCCTGCAAGCCGTTTGATAGTTGTTTTATAGATTGCTGCATTTTAAGGTGAATTAATTTCTAATAAAAGGGTTTCTTAAGGGCTTCATGGCATAATGCTTTTGAGACACCAGCAGATAGTGTGATGTCTGAACCATTAGATGTGTTCTTTGATCGTCTTTTTTTAACTACTCAAGCCATTTGTTTGCCTCCATTTAGCATTCTCTAAATCCATACCAAACTCATCATAAATTGATTTTTAATAGTACTTTGTAGACACTACTGTCGTTAGCTGTCAGTAGTCCTAAATATTATTTGTTCAAGGACGAAAACAGGATTTTAAATTGCACACAAGAAATCACCTAAAGTGAACAGGCTCTATTAAAAAAAAAAAAAAAAGTGTTTTGTTCTTTGCTGTGCTCTGCTCTCCAGAAATATGTGCCATCAAGAAAATTATATTGGTAGCCTTTTTTTCCTGTAAGTTACAAGGCACTGAGGTGCTGAAACATGTTTGATTTTTTTTTTTTAATGTGATTTAAAGATATGGTTTTCCATTTATTTCTTTTGATTTCCATTTAACCCACATAAATGGTGTGCTATTCCTACTGGCCTCACTATTTCATGTTGTTATAAAAAGGTGTATCCTAAAGTGATTCTTAGTCCAGCATCTTATCATCACCTTTTTAGCTTGTCATCATAAATCTTTCTTCCTAGTCCACTTCTTTTAAATGGAATGTGTTTTACATTGTTGCTTGTACAATTTCCAGTGAAGGTCTGGGAGTAGGAACTGCCCTGATACTCTCACGTAATGCTCTCCTGCATCCCATTCACTGCAATAGTTTATATTGCTTTGCCTTAGGTTTTTTCTTCATTGAAAGAGACTAAATGTTATTAAATAAATTAATGTTAAAAAAAAAAAGCATGGTTTGGCAGATGTGATCAGTTTTTGTAGTGGAATATGAAGTCTGTATCCCTTACAAGTCAACCTGTTCCTTCAGTTCAGGGTATGTGTTCCAAATAATATTATTTACTAGACCTTTACTTGCAGGTTGTCTTTTCTGAAAAGATGATGCTTCATAAGAGTAACTTTCCAAGTTGCTTTTAGCACTTAAAATATATAGGAAATAAAATACCCTCTAATTACCATGACTATCAGTTTAATTAGAAATGTTTTAGTGTTGCATAAAGAATGAAAGTCACATGTAATGTCTGAGTGCATCAAAAATGTATGACCTAGTAAATACAGCACTCATGTAAAACACACATCCAGCATGTTACTGTAACTGGTATGAGAACCTCACCAAATGATTAATTAATGAGTACTTTCTGTTATGATCTGTATTATCAAACATTTGCCATCTTCTTTTTCCTTGTTTTAGGTACCAGCAGACAGGTGTTAGGTGGCTTTGGGAATTGCACTGCCAGCAGGCAGGAGGAATTCTGGGAGATGAGATGGGATTGGGCAAGACCATTCAGATAATTGCCTTCTTGGCAGGTCTGAGCTACAGCAATATGAGGACTCGTGGTTCAAATTACAGGCAAGTGCTTCTCTGCAGACTGTCAGTCTGTGGAGCTCAATTAATATTTCATCAGATGTATTACT
This sequence comes from Acanthiza pusilla, assembly GCA_036630365.1. Taxonomy (NCBI): domain Eukaryota; kingdom Metazoa; phylum Chordata; class Aves; order Passeriformes; family Acanthizidae; genus Acanthiza; species Acanthiza pusilla. Next base: position 17,563,490 of record JAXCHO010000234.1, read on the forward strand.
GGTGGAGGAGGGTCCTGTGAATTATTAATGACATTTCAATTACAATATTCCTTTAATTCTTTTAGTGGGGGACATCAAAGGAAAAATTTTACGAGACAATGGAGCTGTAGGGCAGGAAAAATTAAACATGTAACACTTTTAATGAATTCCAGGCATTGATGCTTCATTTTGCAGATGAGCCGCACTAGATATTTTGGGTCAATACAGTGTCTAAGGTTACCTTCCACAAATGGATTGTTTACAAACTCAATTACATTAATATCAATAGTTTACACAATATGGAATTTTAAATTAGATGTAATACCTTTAGTTCCATTTATTAAATTTTACATTAAAATATTTGTTCTGGCAAGCCACCAGGTAAATGTTTTACAGGAAGTAGCAAGCTGATTTGCAATGAAAGTTAGAGTTTCTCGTGGGCAGGGAATTATCCATGCCAAAAATTAGGAGTAAAGCCAGTAACTTACACAGAGGAATTTCCATCTGCTTTTGGTTTTTTGTTGCTGTTCCTTTTCTAAACATATGCTAGTGTGACTGGCCTGTCTCACAAGATATTTTATGGTTTTTTGTTACTGAAAAATGCTTTAAAATTTCTCCTTCATAGGTGAAATTACTGGCAAGATACTTGTGTCCTCAGATTTGCAAATGCATGCATGAATAGTACTTGATGTTTCTATTTCTGTTGGCCTGTTTACCTGATGTAAATAGCTACATGAAATTTAGCAACTGTCATAGTACTGTACTAAACAAAAATAATTACCTTTATATAGAGGTACATTTACATTATGTTGGCTTGTACATGAATTGTAAAATAATCCTTTAAAGAGAAAATACTCCTCTTATCTCTCCAGTTGCTTCCTACTATAGCCTTAAATATTAAAAAAACCCACAGCTCCTTCATCACTCAGGCCAGTTGATTTACTTCAGTATGGCTGCCTGGTTAAGGATGCTACTGTACAGATTATTTTATATTCCCTACCCCACTTGGGAGACCACTGACTTGATGGAAATCCTTCAGGGATATCTCTTGACATTGTTAAATACTGTGAAACTATAGCAAAACTTTGAAAAGGCCGAGATCGATTTGCCCATCTAAGAAGTGTTCTTTCTGTTCTTTCACACATAAGATAATGTGTTGAGTTTCATGGTTTGGCTGGTGCATGTCATTGAATCCATCATGATGACAATTCCGTGGGAGGAAACAAGGTTTAATACACTGGTGAAGCTTGCTCTGACTTTGCTTGTGTGCTGTAAGGCAGACAGTCTAAACAATTTGATCTTTCTCACCTGGACTGAGAAGGAAGTGATAGTGGTAACCAGTAGCACTGGTTAACTTGTTTCCACTTGAAAGATGTGTAGTCTGATAGGCAGGAGACCTTCTAGGCAGCCTGGCTGCAAAGCCAGCACTAAGAGTAGACAAAGTTGTGTTGCCAGCACTGTCTTCCAACCTAGCTTGGGTCTCGTTACCTTGGTGTGTAACAAAAACCTTTCACTACAGACTTGCCTTCATTTATTTGAAGCATCAGATGAGAAACTGAGAGAAAGTTTATACACAGATTATTTGCCCATCTGTGCTCTTCAAGATACCGAGACATAAACATAAACAACTCAATCTCTACTTTGAGTGGCAGAGATTAATTTCCATGGTGCTTAGGTAAATAAAAATCCACTGCCCCAGAAAAAATATGTTGCTTTTGCTGCCGTGTTCTCTTATTTTCACTAGGGTTGTTATCCTCTGGGCTTGAAAATATGATTTGCCAGTCCTTGGCAACATTTGGTTGTAATGAAACATGTTTTCCTTTGCTAATTTTTTGAGTATTTAAAGATTATAAATATAGTATAAATACAGCTTCCTTTTTCTTGGTAGTAACTTGCAGGAGTAGATCTTATGTGCAATTCTAATTGCATCCAATTAAATAACAACAAATAGAGGATACATGTGAATTTGGGCTTTATACACCAGAAGCAACAGAAGAAGAAAGAGATTTGAAGATATTGATCATATATGATATTGACCATAAGCTATTAGTACAATGCAGCTGTGAAAAAGGGACAGTATATAATATGACAATATATTTGGAGTAGGAATAGGGCAGTATCATTATCTTCGTACAAGGCACTAGTAAGACTTCGGTTTAGAATGTTTTTGGTGTGACCTTTGTTCCAGGAAAACAAATACAAATTGGATAGGCAGCAGACCAAATGTTGCAGTGTTAAAATGATTAGGAGAATGAAGGATGCCTCCTAAGTGTAGCAAGCAGAAGTATATGATTTGTTTAGTTTTGTGAAACAGCTCAGACTGGAAGAAGTTAGATGACTCTTTTATATAAATAAATAAAAGCTCTTAGGAGAATAATAAAATGTTGGCTAGTGCAAAGTGGTTAGAGTCAGGCTAGACAGAAGAGTTTTCACACAGCCGAGTGGAAGGGGAGTAAATTTTCTGAAAATTGATCCAAGGAGGTGTGAACTCTTTGTTTAAGCTAAGGGGGAAAAAATTCTGGATAAACCATGCATGTAAGTTTGTGTGATACAGACCAAGGGAATTAACAGAGGCATTTTGTTACTACCCATGAAGAATGAGAAACTAGTATGTTCTGGCAAAATTGGCTTTTTTGCTGTAGATGTTTTTAAGAGCAGTAGCAGCAGTTATTTGGATTCGTAGCATAGTTGAACCTATTTTTTGCATATCCAAATTTTTACTTTCATTTGGATTGCTGGGTTTTTTTAATTAGACGCTGTATGGTTGTGTTATAGTGTTTGTTCATAATAAGCAATCCAGGTTGTTATTCTGCTTATGTATAAACTTCTAATAAAGAATATTATTTCTTCATGTCAGTTTCTGAAGGCATTAAGGGGTTTGTTTTTTTTTTAAGCAAAGTGTTGCTGGTGTCTGAGAAATCCTGTATTGCTATCAGTGTGTGATCTTGAATGTATACTGTGATCTTTTGCATTGTTTGTTTATAACCACTTGAATAGTACATAGACACAGATCAGTATGTGCTTAACTGAAGCTATTGCCTTTGTTTGAAAAGTAATTTTGTTCCATTTTTTAAAGAGGAAATATATTTGAAAAATAGCTGCTAGTAACCACTACTTAATATATTTCTTATATGATTGTTGATATTTATTTGTGGCAGTAATATTTTTGTTTGACTGGTGTGCAAGGGATTTTTTGCTTCATAACCTTAAGAGCAGCTCTGAAATTAATATACAGAAAGACTTTGTTTCAAACATCTTCAGTAATTCTCAGAAACAAAATTACAGATAAGAAATGTGTGAGACAGTTTGAGCTGAGCTCAGATCTCAACTTCCATGGGTGATACAGTCTGCTGCTTTAGGTTCCTTGTGTTATCTGTTAACTGTACTGAGAGTACAGTATATTACCAATATGAAGCAGAACACCTGTGTGTAAATCCATTTGTGAGACTCTAGCTACACATTCTGTATAATAGAAATAATGAAACAATTGCTTGTTAATGATTCCTCTTCACTTATAGAAACAGCAGTCACTAAAACCTGATTTGTAATATCACAGGAGGAAGTTCCCTTATGCCTTATTGTTTGGAGCTTTTCTATTTCTGTTTATCTTGATAGGTGCATCCATTAACTGTTCGATGGGTAGATTCTTTCAGCAGTACCCTCTTTATCTTCCTTTAAAAAACAGACTTCCAGGAAAACAAATTGCCACTTAATTTCCATAGCCCTCGTATTCCACTTAAACTGTAAAGTGTGTCGTTTTAATACGTGTATATTTTAATGAGCCACTTCATACAGAGTATTTATTTCACATTAAAGGGTTTTTTCCTTGAATACTCTATTTTAGGTACCAGGGATTGGGTCCAACAGTGATTGTTTGTCCAGCTACTGTGTTGCATCAGTGGGTAAAAGAATTCCACACTTGGTGGCCTCCATTTAGAGTCGCTGTGCTCCATGAAACTGGTTCTTACACCAAGAGTAAGGTAATGATTCACATCCATTTTGTAATTCCAGAGACTTTATTTTTTTTCTTGCAAAAAAAATTCTTCTCCTATTGCTTAATGCTTCTGTGTAAGAAAGAGCTTGTGCCCTCTCTCTGAATGTCTTAAAAGAATAAAAAGTTCATTGTCTTGTGTAGATTTGATAGTATACTGGACTAAAGGGGCATGATGAGGAATACATGTATGTTATGATAAAGACTTGTCTTGCCTGAACAAATTAAACAGAGTAACAAGTTTCTTGCTTGAGCTTTCCTTGTGCTGTAGTCTATGCTAGGAGTTTATGACTAGACTACTTGAACACCAGATAAATGCTTGTAGCACATGTGAATTCTCTTCTTGCATTTCTATGCATCACTATGTCATTGATCTGATATTTAATGTGTTTTGCATGCATGGGCAGTTTCTCTTCAGTTGGTTGCTGTCAGTTGATATCACTTAGTTTCATTTCCTTTAATGACTGCTACTTCATTAGTTTTCATTGTTTCAAGCAGTGCCCTTCCTGTCTTTCAGTTTTCTTTGTCAGTCTCTTCATATGCATACTCTTAGTCTATTTCTTAAGTTGGAAAGCCTGACTTCTCTGAAGTTTCAAACTTTGCTATCTTGCAGGAACAAAGCAAGGAAAACTTGGATTTTTATTTTCCCTTAGCCTTATATTTCAGATGCTTAAATGGATTTTCAGGATTCAGCAAAGCATTTTAAAATTTCTCTTTAAATATTTATTGAATTTCTTGTAATAACATTAAGATTATATGGTGCTTAATTGCACTTGATTAAACGTATTCTGAAGTAATTGATGCAGCTACAGTACATAGCAAAAAAGGAGTAGCATGGTCTAATGTGCTAATAGCTTCCTGTTGTTCAATTAACTTGGTGTGTTTTCAAGCCCTAAAAGTCTGTTGACCTCAATAATATGGTCGCATGTCTTCCTAAATTAAATCATTGTGCTTATTTTGGGCTATTTGTTAATTAATGGACTTGACAGACTGACTCAAATTTTTCCATCTGCAGGAACAGTCGGGCTTTCAGGATTTCACCTCCCCATTGTCATCTTTCAAATGCATATTCAACAACTTTAAATTAAAGATATAAGCACTTTTGGGCAGGCTTAGAGAACTGAACCTAGTGCCTCATCTTCTAAGAGCTGCAACAATGCTTTAAACAAGTGTCTTTGCTGATAAGGTCTTGACCTCATGGCCATGTTTTTTCCTAGATGCCTCTTAATGAGAAAAGAGCAAGCTAAAGTAAGGAAAAAACCCAACTTTCCTCTTGTAGTTCTCCTTATACCTGCAATAAAAGCTTGCTACTGATAAATTAACATAAGTAACACACACTGAAAATACATCACATAATATACTATACAGGACAGATTACTTACTCCTGCCTGGGATTTATTTTCAATGTACATTCTTTCTATGAATAATTTAGTTCTGATCTGGTCTTACAACAGTTCCATCTTCTGATAATCTATGGCATTACAGAAGACCACTTCTACATATCTTAACGTTGTAGTACTCATCCAGGGACCATTCTGCCCTTATGCTCTGGCATAAGGCATAAAAAAATAAGTAAGTTAACTAAATAAATATGAAAATAGTAGTTAGACTGCATAAGTTCTTTGAGATTAATTTTATATGGCCAAAAGCCAACTCCCTGTGCACCTGTGGTCTCAGTGTTGCACAGGTCTGTTTGGAATTAACTGACAATTCCAGGATTCACCTGTTGTTCTATTACTGTATCATGGTTTATCACAAAGTAAACAAGAAGAGTTTTGTGCTGGACAGCTCCAGGAGAGGATTGAGGACTTTGTTTATCAGCTTTGGGGTGAGGAAGCTCATTTCAGCCTCTGAAGAGGTTACAATTTTCTGAACCAGTGGAAGAACATAATTGTCCTCCAGACTAACTGGGCATCAGACGGTGAAGACCTTAATGGATTTTGAGGACTACTTTGTCCTGTAGTGGTTGGCCAGCCAGTTGTGGTAAAACACACTATTGCAGCTTGTTCGCTGCAGGTCTGTGAAAGAGGGAGAGGTGATTTCTAAGGAGCAAAGATTAATTGTAAAACAATTGAATGAGAACTTCAGAGAAAAAGGGTTAAGCAATAACAGATGTTCCATAATGCAAGACAGTATTTCATAGCAGAAACAGACAACAGCTGAAGTTTCATTTGATAAAATTTAAGTTGATATTTTAGGTGAGATGGATGTATGTAATTTTTACCATAACATTGTCGGGAATCCTGAAATCTTAGCAAATACTAAATCTTTCAACATCAGTGAAATGATATGCTTTTATGAATAGGCATTTTCTGGTGCACCTTCTAAGATATACAAGCATTGATGCAAGAGAGCCTGTCTCCCAGTTCTTCAGAGTTGCCCACAGAAGTACTTCACTTGACAGTGAAGAGTGGGGAAGACATCTGTTCTGAGTGTTCCATCATAAATTGATTCTAGGCAATACTTCCCACGTCTGGTCAGTTAGTGACACTTCTTTAGTGTTACAAATGGACTAAGTGTAAATTTCCAGTTTCACCCCTTGAAATATGACTAATAATTTAAAGGCCTTCAGCTCTCCACAAGGGAAGGCAGATTGTTTTTTTAGATGATGAAAGGAAGTCACAGTAGTAAGTTGGAGGGACTTCAGGACTTTTGAGCTTAAGGCATATGGATGAAATGTAACACTTGCTATTATTATTATTATTATTATTATTATTATTATTATTATTATTATTATTATATTAGTGCTTACAGAAGATTATTTAGTTCTTTTATGATGATAAATGTGCTTAAGCAGTAGGTGGAACCAGATTTAAGTGATAGTTTTCCCCTGTGAAGTGAGCTTTCAGTTTGAACAAGGTATAGCATTTGTGGCTAAATGTGTCCTGCGGTGCTGTCTTACGCTATTAAGCTCCTACTATGGTTTACACTCAAATCTGATCCGTAAACATTGAGTGCTCTGAGACCTCTAAGCATGAGAGAAAACAAAGTAAATCTAATGTAGTGTATCACAAGTACTGTTTTATTCATGGTATGGAACAGAAGGTAAGGAGAAAAAACTTTAATAGTGTTGGGAAAAAACCTTTCTATGCAAAGAGCACGCCCTGTTTTTTTAACAGTTCTGTTGGCACATGAGCCTTAGTAAATCATAGAATATAAGAGGTAACATGAACTTTGGCTATCTTGTTTAATATAGCACATATGGAAGGAGGCTGTATTTTTTAAGCTCAAAGCTGAACTTTTAATTTCTTAATTTTTAGAACAGGTATCACTGAGGTTAACAATTCCTTCTGATGTTAGTCACATACTATTTTTAAATCTGTAACTTTGCATTCCTTCATTCTGGTCAAATGCAGGATACACAGTGCAGCCCTAAAAAGTTAGTTCATGATGCTTACAGCTGTGAAGCCATCTCCTTGAAGAGGACTTTACACATGGAAAATTTTAGACCTTCAAGCCTCACAGTAGAGTACATAATCTACATGTGAAGAAAATAAATTTCAGAGGTTACAGTTATTGGCATGACTGCATATGGAACCTGTATTTTAGCCAAAGGTTCTATTTCTGAGCTAAGGACCAAACTCAGATAAAATTATTATCGTGCTCCAAGAAGTAGCATTCTTGTTAAATATGTACTAAGTGCTTTAGTTCTTTTTATTGCAACTTTTACATTATTAAACATTATAATGTGTTCTTTTGAAGCCTCTTCGTGGTGCCATTTAGATTTTTTGTTGGGGCAGGGAAATAATAAAGAGGTTTTATATGTTGAATTTATGGATCCCCAGGCCTAATGGTTGGTTATGAGATAGTGATAAGCCTGCTGAAGAATGCACTTTTGATTCACAAATGATATATGGTTGTATAAGCGACTAGATACTCTCTCTGACTTCACACTTGCCTCAAAGGTATCTGAACATTTAGTGAATCTTGTAGTTATCACTAGTCTTTTTCTTTAAGTTCAATCTTAACATACACATTTCTATTTTTAAAAAGTACCATTTTTAATACATAATAGGTGAGAGTTCAGAATTCAGGTCTTCTTAAATATTTTTTTAAAAGACTACTAAAAAAAACTTATTTCTGTAAGCATCAGTCAAAAAAATTGTCCTGTTTTTGTACCTTCAGAAACAGACTTAAAGCTACAGTGAGTACCAACAGGAAAAAAACATTTGCTTAGAGGTATGTCCTTAGAATAAATCATAAATATTTTAGCCTTAAGAAATTATGCTTGTCAAAAATAATGCAGTCTTTGTAAATCTCATGTGCTCCAGTGAAGACAAGGCGACAGCATCAACTTATCACCCAGGGCTGGGAGAAAATGCTGTCCCTGAATTGTAAAGGCCTGAAGTTCTGTGCTGAACAGAAATGCAAGTCCGTAATTACTCAATCTACTCACATGTTCCTCTATTCATTAGCATCAGGTAAAGGCCACAGTGCAGAATTTCGAAATTAGGTAACTCCTGTGTAATTTTTGGCATTAGTAGGATTTCTCTCAAGCAGACATTTTTAATTTAGTATAACAGTGCATGACCTGAAATATTTCATTGAAGTGTATTTCCAGAGAAAAAATAAAGTTGTCAGGCATGCCTTACTCTAACAAAACAAGAAGTGTGGACTAAAGAATACATTATAAAATAACGTAAATTATGAAATACCACATGCTCAAGAGTTTGTATCCAATATTAGATCTGTTATCATGTTTTAAAGTATTTAAAATTATTCCAAGAATTGCATCTAAAGCAAAGGCAACCTTGAAAAAGTACCCAGTGCAGTAAAATGAGACTTACTAAGTGTTGTAGTGTGAGTTGATAAAACTGTGTTGTTGTATTTCTTCCTTGTCAGCACAAATCCTTGTTTATTAAAAATTTAGCTTGAAGGAAACTTTAATTAATTACAGGTTCAGTAAATCCTGACTAGGATTCTGCTGTGGTGTGTTTACAGTGAATGGCCTTCATGTGCCTGTGTTTCACTTCTGTTCTCTCTGCTACCTGACAGGGTGATTTATGGCTGTTGTTTTCTACTAGTCCACTGTTTGCCCTCTAGGAGGGATTGGTCTCTTGAGCCTCCATAATAACAGCAGCACTTTCACAAAACATCTTTTAATGACAAGAGTGTAGCATTCTGTAAGTCGGGCTAATTGCAGACATACCCTATTAATTGCAAAAATTAGGAGAGGTTACATATTTTACAAGCTTTTAATTTTAAATCACCCGAGATGATTTGTCTTAAGTGTTTGGGTAGAGATGTCTACAGTATTCTATGACAGACCATTGCTGAGACTGGAGAAAACTTGCAGACTATGGATAATGTACCAGGTAGAATTAAGCTTTGGATGTCCACACCTGCAGAGAAATCCTGCTCTGTCTGTAATACAAATTATTCTAAAGATTACATATTCTCTTGAGAATCATGATGTCAACATTAAATATAGTGTCATGGTTTTATCAGGAGGTTATAATCAGAAAGCAGAAATCCTTGAACAGTTAAACTCAGAAGAGTTTTTTGAATCTTGGGGTATATGTAAGAAGGTAATTTTAGAGTAAAAGAGCATGGATAGTGACATCATCTGAGTTTTTGACGTGCCTTTTTCCCTTTTTGGTTTTTTAGTTGTTTCTTGTGGGTTGTTTTTTTCTTAAAGGCACTTCTAGTAATAAGGGGTTTGTCTTTCCTTTAGCAAATTTGGTGGTTGTTCTACTTTCTATTTTTCCTATATCACCTTCGGTTTAAGTCTTCTAGATTTATATGTGGAGCATAAAGGCAATAAAGATGAGTCCTGGACACCATGCAAAGTGATTTAGACTGTCCCCGCCCTGCATAACTTGCAGCTATAAAGGCTAGTAAAACTTGGGGAAAGGTTAGAGCTTACAAGAGAAGCACAAAATTTGAAGACTGATAGCAACTATATTAATCTACTAATTGGGAAGGTTAGACAGAATTTAGGATTAACCAAACAGACTTTTGTATTTATTTTTCAGTATTTCACTTGTTTATTTTCCTCTAACATTCTTGATCTTGCTTGCAGTACACAAAGCTGGGTTTGTGAAATGAATGTAGGAGAACTTGAAGAAATTAGTTGCCTGAATTAAATCCAATGTTTGTTTTTTCAGGCATTGCCTTTAAAAAATTAAAAATTAAAAAATCATTGTTTGCTTCTGACCAGGCTTTTGGTCAAATTCTGATTTGCTCTAATACAGTATTCAAGTGCTTCATTCTTTTACAGATGAGCTAAGAATCATATAATCAAAATCTTGCCTATAACTCATTTTCTTTGCAAAGTAAATTATAGGTCTGCTTTTATAAAACTTTTTATATGTACCTTGGACAGCAAATCTCTGTGTGTGTAGTTCAGTAGGTTTGAGAATTCTGTCTCACAATGTGCACCTTTTGCTTTTAGGTGAAACTAATTCATGAAATTGCTTCATGCCATGGAATTTTAATTACGTCTTACTCGTACATTCGACTGATGCAGGACAACATCCACACGTATGATTGGCATTATGTCATTCTGGATGAGGGTCACAAAATCCGAAATCCTAATGCTGCTGTCACACTTGCATGCAAGCAGGTACTTTATAAAAAATAAATTTAAGTGCTCTGGGGGGAGGTTCCAAAATCTGATAGCCTATCATAAAAATATATGTTTGATCATTAATAAAGAATAAAAGCGTAAATCACAATGGTCTGTATTTGACTATTACCTTACTTAACAGTTTTAATGAATTTACATGAGTAAATTTACAGAAGTGTGGTAGAGGGAAAAAAAGAGATTTTAAATTGCATAGTAATTTACCACTAGAGATTAATGTCAGATTGCTGGTGTGAATTTTCTGCTAATGGTTTATGGACAGTGTATTGCAGAAAGCTGGTTTTTTTCATGAGTGTGAGGCCACATATTTTGACATGAGAATTTATTGATGGTGAAATCGAATATCCTCTGAGGCAGGAGGCAGGATACACCATGAACCATGAAAATAACTTTCTTTGGTTTTGTGGTTTTTATTAATAGTTCCGCACACCCCATCGAATCATCTTGTCTGGCTCCCCTATGCAAAATAACCTAAAGGAGCTCTGGTCCCTCTTTGACTTTATATTCCCAGGAAAACTGGGAACACTACCTGTGTTCATGGAGCAGTTTTCTGTCCCGATAACCATGGGAGGATATTGCAATGCCTCTCCTGTTCAGGTAAATGTATCCAAAATAATACTTTGCTTGAAGGAAATTTTTCCAACTGTTACTGTTGTTTTTAAATTGACTTCTAAGTGTACTTAATGCTGTACGTTCTAGACACTAACCCAAAAAAGAGTTGTGTGTATGTATGTTTTACTGCTAGTTGTGTAAAAAAAATTCAACTGAATGAGACCATTTCATTTATACAGGAGTGCAGCTCATAAGCAAGGTTTTCTTGTCAAAAGCCCTTAAATTTAAGTCATTAGAAATATTCTTTGACATGAAGTAAAGATAAGTTGGGGTGGGAGGTGACTGATCCCACATTATGATGTGTTTAAATAGAACTTTCCTGTTTGCTATCAAGCTTTGGCACATTATGCATTAATAGGAATCCTCAAATCCAAATTTAAAAAGGTTTTTATTTTCAAAAGCTAAATTAGGTGTTAGAAGTCTGGAAGTAGATAAACTAATTTTGAAAGCAAAAAATTATTAGGGAAATTATTTTGAATAAATGTCTATTAATCTTTATAGTTGTGGTTCTTAGTTTTGATGGTAGCTTAAATATTTTTTTAATTAGATGGTAAATAAATCGTGTGCATCATAATCTGCAGACTAAGTTTCATATAAATGCTAATAAACTTGTATCCTTTTAACTACTGTTTGTAATGTTTTGTTTGCATGCATTTCCAAAGCTTTATTTTCTTACCAAATTTAAGTACTTCTTTTGTCTAAATATTAGTAATTTACTAAATTGGCCTTTCAATTGTTTTTTTATATCAATAATTTCTTATACTGTTTGCTTTAAGACAAATTAAAGTATTTTAATGTACAGTTACATAAAGTATTTTATGTACAGTTAATACCTATCTCACACATCCATTACCCCTTATAGAACCATATGCTCCATTATAGGGCTGGAGTGACCTTCAGTTTCTGTGATCCTGGGGATTTTCTTGTACCGATTTTTTTTAAAGTCTCAAGTGAGCACTAATCTTCACTTATTGTCTGGTAATCACTATTGCTGCAGGCTTCTTTTTTGATCTTCAGTGTTTGTATTAGCACTGTTTCATGAGGATTTTGGTTTTGTACAGATTTATACTCACTTCTTTCTTTGGATTCTAAATTAAATATCCTACTTTTGATCTCTTTTTAAAGACAAATCTGTGGTATCTGAGGAAGACTTACTTATTCAATTTTATTGTTGCTAACATGAATTTTATTGCCATTCATGTGTTGAGCATGGAACTGTAGATCCAGATAAAATAAGCCATCTAATTTTATTAGAATTTTCCTATTGCTAATTACGTAATTTTACTTGTTGCTAAAATTAATACCAAGAATCAAAATACAGCTTGTGCATTTTCTTCCTTTTTTCAGGTAAAAACTGCATACAAATGTGCCTGTGTGTTACGGGACACCATAAACCCCTACTTGCTGCGAAGAATGAAGGCTGATGTAAAAATGAGCCTTTCACTTCCAGATAAAAATGAACAGGTTTGCTTATTTTCGCTCCTGGATCTGAGTCCTCTCCCTCCCCAAAATTCAGTCTTTCATGAACATTCAGAAATAATTTGTGCTAGTAGCAGATAAAATGCTGGTTTAACTAAAGATAAGATGCAGAGCTTTCAAGATTCATATTCTTTCATCAGTGTTCTGATTATTAAATGATCACTGTCTTACAGGGTCTGTATGAATTCACTTATCTAAAAAGCAATGATAGATGAAGTGTAGTCAGGGCTACTTAATACTGTCCCCTTAGGTCTCAAGTGCATTGAAATGAGTTGTCTGTCTGTTTCCTTTTTTACAGCAGGAAACAATTTAGCATTGTTTCTTGCTCTAGAAAGATTAATTGGGCAGTAAATAATAGAGAAATACTGGTGTCAGTTGTTCATATTGAAGGCTAGCTCACCTATATATTCTAACAAATTTCCTAAATATTAGCCTTGTCATGTAAAGCTGGATTGCTTTACTAGAAGGTGGTATGTTTCTTTAGGAAACATTTTCATTCAAAGTAGAGGAGGTTGAAAGTATTAGTTAACTGAAATACCTACAAGCACTCACTTGTAGAAATTATTAGCTTTTTCTTCAGGTTTCAGTGCTTCAGGCTTTCATGTTCTGTCCTCAGTCCTTTCCTGTCTTCTCCTTCTAAAAGAGAAGTAGGCATGTCAGTCTCTGTAAGACAATGCTGAAAGGTACATAATAAAGGATTAGGCCATACTGCATAGTGCAGTCTAATGAGCTTTTTTAATAAATGTTTTAATTTCTATATACTTTAAAGAATCTAGGCTACTTAAAAGAATGTGATCATAGACAGTTTAAACAAATCTGATTTTTGTTTTTGTCAGTCACAGGGCACTGCATCAGTTTGATTTAGAGCATAGTGGTGGGTGCCTTGCAGGATGCAAGGAAGTGATTTCGTTCAATTTTGACCCATCAGAGCACCTGAGAAATCATTATATTTCATGCTCAGTTTAACAACAGGATAGCTCACGTCTGCTTGAGTTCCCATGAGGTACTAAGAATTTGCAAGTTGTAAGGGGTGTGACAGACACACAATTGAAAGGGTTTCCTATAAACATAACTTTGAGAGAATGCTAGAGAATGCTAACATTGTACAGTTACCTCATTAAAACTAGAAAATGGCAGCACTTTCAAAACTAAAGCAGTTTTAGGGGAAAACATAACTACTGGGAAAGAGTACATAAAACTTCATGAAACTCATCTTAATGATTATGTTCTTTCTCTAAATTTTTTTTATTATTTTTGATGATTTCTATGCAGTATCTTAACTTAGTATTTCAGTATGTCAGACATCTGTGAAGTTTCATCGTAGCACATTGTAAAATTGTAAAATTCATGTGGGTTGGGCATGAGTAGTTGGTTTGTTTTGTAGGTCCTCTTTTGCCGTTTGACAGAGGAACAGCGTCAAATCTATCAAAATTACATCAACTCCAAAGAAGTTTACCAGATTCTCAATGGAGACATGCAGGTGGGCATTAATTAAGGATAATGACAGGTACAGTTTGATGGATAAAGCCATGGATTGGCCTTTGCATTCTTCTAGCTGGATTCTGAGCAGAAAGGGAAGCAAACATTGGTCTCTCTTCAGCTTTTGTAGTTGTCTACTTTTTTTTCTCAGAGATGTTAGATTAAATATATAGAGTCAGCGATCCATATGTAGTGACATGACCAGAAAAAAGTAGGTATGGAATGAGCTTCACAATATGTTTGTGATCCTGGAAACAAATTATGGCTTGTTGAATGACCTGTTGTAGGTTACTGTGTGCATGCTTTTATCTAGTTGCAGAGTGAAGCAAAGGAAAAGCACAGTTAGTCCTGAGAGCACAGTTCAGATGTGATAACTTTATAATGCAACAGTTGATGATTTCACAGTATTAACAGAAAGCAGAGCAAATAGCTGAAAAACAACAGTGTACAAACAAACCATAAATTATTGGCAGGCTTATCCAACTTGTAGTGCTAGAAGATTGAGAGATTCACTGTTTCATGCTAGTTCATTTTTATGAGTGCCTGTTATATCAGAACAATAAATAACACTTGTGGTATTATTGAACAGAACCCTTCTAACATGGCATCAAAAGAAGTAATTTCAGTTTTGTTCAAATATGTTTACTCATATATTCTTTGTTGGTATACATTCTGGTGGATAACTATTCTCAAGGTCTGTCTGAAGTTATCTGTTAATGTGGCAGGAGTTGGAAGGAAGGACAGGATAATTTCGAGAAACAAAGTGGTGGAATTTTTGCTTTTGAGTAGGAAAAATTTGACTTTACAGCTAGGGAGGGACTAGTCTTACTAATGTGGAAATTGTTGCAGAATTCTCTTAACATTATCACCAGAATAGGCTCACAAGTACATAAAATTTCAATCACTTTCTCTTGTACTGATTTTTCCCAAAACTTTCCATGAAACAGGTATTAACATCAAAACACTATTAAAAAAAACCATTGATGGTGACTGGATTAATCTGTTGCTGTTTATTTTTCTTGTCCACAGCCTGTATAGATACAAGTATTTGTCATGAAAATAAAAATATTTTTCTCTTGTGTTCCTTAGATTCTCTTAGGACTGTCAACTTTGAGAAAGATTTGCAACCACCCTGACTTTGTTGCTGAAAGTCCCAGAGTTTTGAAGAGTGTGCCGGATGGTGAAGAGGAGGATCCAAATCAGTTTGGATATTGGAAACGTTCTGGAAAAATGATAGTGGTAGAATCCTTGCTGAAAATATGGCACAAGCAAGGTCACAGAGTGTTGTTTTTTACTCAGTCAAGACAGGTAAGATGAGCTAATTGTTTTTAGTTTTAGTTATTACTATTACTAAAACATGTGTGTGGGTCCCAAAAGGACTTGCAACTTAGAACCACCTTTTGTAGTGTCCTTCTCATAAAATTAATGTCTTATTCAAAGTTACTGAAATTACTGATGTCTTTGGAATAATCAGAGGCCAGTTCCCAAACTCAAGTAGGCTTTACTGGAATGACACAGCATTGTGGCAATGGCCCAATTTCAATATACTGTGTCAAAGCTTGTATCGGTTGTAGCCCTACCCTGCCAGGCTGACCCTGCTGTGTAGTTTCAGGATACAGTTGGTAGTCAGTTTGTATGCTCTGTTCAGTGCCTGTGCACGTCTGATCCTCAGAATTGCTCCCTTCAGGACAGTAGCACACATAGTGACCTTTGTTTTCCCTATGTACTCACAATGGTCTTTTTTCTGTGGAATATCCATGGGATGCTGCACACCAGTCTGTTTAATTGTCTTGAGACTATGGCCCTGGACTTTCCAAATCAAATACAAATATTCCACTGCATTCAGCTGTGAAATAACTAATTTTCTCCCTCATTTACGTAAGTTAGTTTTCTGTCATTTAAGAAAGTTTTTGAAGTTTTTGGTTGTCATCGTTCGTTTGATTGACACTGCAGTTGGTACCAGAAATTCTTGTAGGTTGATCACAGTTGGTCAGTCCTCACATCTGGATTTCATTAAATGTTTTCCATCACCACAGATGATGCAGATACTTGAAGTCTTTGTGAGATACAGAAACTATTCCTACCTCAGGATGGATGGCACCACAGCAGTAGCTTCCAGACAGCCTCTTGTAACAAAATATAATGAGGTGAGATGTTGCACATGAATACACATGAATACATATTTATGAATGTGGTTGAGTTCTTCCGTTCCCTTTTGTTGTGTTTTTAAATATACTGCTTCAGCTTTGAGACACAAAACTGGGGTGTTCAGTGAAATGAAACCCCTGTCTTTGTGAGAGAGGGGAAAAAGTCATCCCTTGTTTCAAACTTCAGCTGGGTTTTCTGCTGAGAAAAGAAACACAGTTGAGAAGAGGGAAAAGAAATTTTGTTGGATAACAGTAAATGAAATTTAGATCAGGCTACTTTTATTTATCAAAAGAAATATTACATGAACAAGGAAATGTATTCCTTCTCTTGGCTCCCTTTGCATCTTTGCAAATAATGCTGATAAAATAATCCAGGAAATAATTTTTTTTATATTGCATTTTGGTAATTCTTGCTTTAGTAAATTCTCTGTTGTGTTACAGGACAAATCCATATTTCTTTTTCTTCTAACAACACGTGTTGGTGGCATTGGAGTTAACTTGGTTGGTGCTGACCGGGTTATTATTTATGATCCTGACTGGAATCCCAGTGTAGACACACAGGTGAGTTTGGTTTATTACATTCCATTTACCAGCTAAGTTGGAATAAAACTGAAGATGAAATTACATCTATCCCCTCAAACAGTGTTAAAGCACTGTGTTCCTCTTTCCTAAGTTGCTGTTCCCAGCAGTGGTCACTTAAGGTGCAGTTCCACATTATGATTACTCCTTTGACAAAGCCAATTTAAGTGGTTCCCACCACATCCCCTTTATGCTGTTATACCTTACCACTATTCAGTATTGTTGATTCATGTAGTCAGTTACAGTACAGTCAAACAGTTCAAATGGCCTGTGTTTTTAAAATAAATAAACCAGATGTTTCTGAAGGGAGAGTACAGCTGTGCAAATTCTTGAACACACAGGACTGTTCATGGTGACAATGCAGGGTGAGAAAAGGAGAACAGTTGCTGCTCAAATTGTCTTTCTCACTAGATAATGATATGTATCTGTGACATTAGAGAGCTGCTCTAAGCTTTTAGAAGTTGTTCAATATCTTACGGTGTGATAAGACTCTGGCTTATCAGATCATGTAGCAGTTATGTGGTGTTTACAAATTTGAGAGGAAAAAGCTTTTGTATAGAAATCCTATGTAACTCTGAGATCTGCAAGTGTCTGACTTAGAGTGGTCTGCATTAGTGGTTGGTTCAAATGTTTGTAGGAAAGATTTCAGTTAAGTTAAAGAAGAAAAGTTCAAAGGAAAAGTGTGTATTAAAGCTCTCTTGTGAAATGTCCTTCTGGAATAAGTCTATCTAAAGTACATATTCTAGAGATAAGTCCCAATTTTAACATAATTTATTTATTGATAATTTTTGCATAGCTTTCTTGGTACAATTGCAGACTTCCTAAATCTTTTTCCTTTCCTGCAGAGTTAGTTATCCTAATGCTGTAGAAATACCAGTTCTTGAAGTGTGTGTTACCTAAGTGTGAAGCAGGGTTATCATTACTTCTCTGTCAGACACATGTTTGAGAGGCTCATCTCTGGTAACCAAACCTTTTGTGTTCTAGGCTCGGGAACGTGCTTGGAGAATAGGCCAGAAGAAAGAAGTGACGGTGTACAGGCTTCTCACTGCAGGTACTATTGAGGAGAAGATATACCACAGGTCAGTCAGAATGATATCTTGGATACAGCTGCATGCTCAGGAAAAAGTTTGTAGCAAATGCAAGGTGGTGTAACAGTGACATACCTGTGCATGTGCGCACATTGCTTCTAATCCCCAGCCTTGGCCACGATGGGCACATCATGGAGAACTTCTAAAAATTTCTTCTGAGAAATGGAGATCCTTTTTCTCATACTAGACTCACGGCTGTGCTGCTCCATCTCTAGCTGAAAGACCCATGTGCTAAATGTACCTTACTAGTCTGTTCCAGCAGCTGTGTCCAGTACATCCAGAATTCACTGTAAAAGGTAGTATGAGGCATAGACAGAAAACAGTAAGCACCTTATTTAGAACATGAAAGTCAACAAGTCTGAAATGCAAATTCAAATCATCAAGTTCTTTATATTTTCCTTGGGATATATCAAGATGTATGTGGTACATACATCTATTTACTACTGTGCAAACCCAATTTGATTTTATTCCCAAATCATTCCAAAGTGAAAGAATTAAATCCCAGTAACTACCAGTCATATTCACGTTATTTATTCCAAAATGTAGCTAAAGTCTTTAAAGTGCCTTTAAAGTGCTTGTATTTCAAAATCAATGAAATCTTTTTGGTTTGCTTTCCCATTCAGCTTTCTCAGTAGTTAGCTTCACTCACATGAATTCTAAATGAATGTACATGGGAATCCTCTGCCTAGACTTTTCAAAACTGAAATACCTTCTTGGAAAATTCAGATGAACAAAAAAGCTCTAAATAATGAAATGCCCGCACTTACCAAATGCCTTTTTTTTAGTCTGATTTGCCACATGGACACAAAGCATCCGCTGTTGTTTGGCTTGCATCCCTCTGGCACACTTCTGTTTGAACAACACTGACTGCATCAAGGAATTGGACTCTTAACAGTCAGGACAGCCATCAGAAATTCATTTCTTTCCAGAACAGTGCAATGGACCTTTTACTTTAAGCTGTTGTCTTTTCTCTTTTCCTGTATTTTCTTGCCTGCAAATAAAAACTTAGGTTTTGACTACTGGATTTAAAAATACTTTCTCGGCTTAATGACAGCAGAGCCAAAAGCATGATAAAAACTATTCAAGAGAACTGATTTCCAGTTTTATTTAGGAATGTATTTTTTGTATAGAATAAAACAGCTTTTGCTCTAGGCACTAGGTAGTACAAACATGACACTGAAGCAATTTTACCAGTACTAGAAGACTTTTTGCATCTGATTTCTCCTACCGATTTGTTCTTTTTGGTCCTCTGCAGGTGGACTTTTTTATTCTCAACCACAAGTCTGATTTCCCTTTTCAGTGGCTGTCATCCAGTCATCACTGTCAGGCTGAGCTACTCTGCTGCTTTTGATTCCTCCAATCAATTGAACCCATAAAATGTCATTTTAACAAGCTCTTGTTTTTCTTTCAGGAGCTTTCTGGTTGTTTTATTGTAACATATGCAAGCTTTCCAATTTTAATGGACAAAAAAGTTCTAGCTGTGAAGTTATTTATTGCTTAGTTAAGGAATGCCTCATAGGACATCTCAGGATGGTGGTTACCTGTTGTGTTATGGGGTTGTTGCAAGATAATAAATCCCTGTGTTTAACAATTTACTTGGTGGTTTGAAAGTTACTAACTCAAGATGGTCTTTTGGAATATAACATCATCTTCCCGCTGCTTAATCGTTCTGTAGGGTAATGTTTGTGCTTATAGTTTTCTGTTTAAGTACTATACTCAGTACTTAAACATAGCTAGACGTTGTTTCATGCACAAAGTACTCTTTTTTTCTTTTTTAGACAAATCTTCAAGCAGTTTTTAACAAACAGAGTACTGAAAGACCCTAAGCAGAATCGCTTCTTCAAATCCAATGACCTTTATGAACTATTTACTCTGAACAGCCCGGATGTGTCTCAGGGGACAGAAACAAGTGCAATTTTTGCAGGTACATGGTTTTTTTTCTATTTGTTTGGAAGAAAAAATGTCTGAAGTGTTTGTTAAATGGATACTAATTTCATTCATCCCTCAGGTACTGGTTCAGATGTTCAAGTCCCAAAGCCATCTCATAATGGGACTTCGAAACG
Source organism: Acanthiza pusilla (assembly GCA_036630365.1). Lineage (NCBI taxonomy): Eukaryota > Metazoa > Chordata > Aves > Passeriformes > Acanthizidae > Acanthiza > Acanthiza pusilla. Next base: position 17,583,493 of record JAXCHO010000234.1, read on the forward strand.
TGATCTCCATCTTGCAGAAAGTAGCTCACACAAGAAGATTAAGTCTTCCAATTCCTACTCCACCACAGACATGAAAGATTCTTCTTCTGACGCAATAGAGACAAGTGAGGAAAGCAAGGGAAATTCGGAAGCCTTTGACCAGAATAGCTATGCAAAAGATGATGCACAAGCTGCTACTGATATAAATTCATTTGATAAAAGCAAGGAGGAATGCTTGGAAAGTGATGACAAATGCATGTCCCAGTCGATGCCATGCAATGCAGGGTCTTCAGAGAATGCCAAATGTCTGACTGCTGTGGTGGCTAGTGAAGGACCTGGAGCAGCTAATGCAGATGCCAGGAGAGATCTTAGCCTTACCTGTGATGCAACTGGCTCTTGGGAGCAACAGGGTACTAAAACTGAAGATGGGCAGTTTGATAATAATCATTATAAATGTATCTCAAAAACAAAGCACAGGGTGGATATGCTGTCACATGAGAGCCACAAAGATAAGTCTAAGAAGAAACATCACAAAGACGCCAAATGTGAAGGAAAGCGTATTCCTCATCTAGTGAAACAAAAGCAATACAGAAGGGAGAACAGTGAAGAGGAGCAAGTCTCAAAGAAAAATGATGACTATGTCTTGCAGAAACTTTTCAAAAAATCAGGTAACAGTTATTTGGCTGCTGAATAAATAGAGGTGTATAAAAGCTATGCAAATGATGGAAAGAGCAGATGTGTTTCTCTGATGGTTAGAGCTACAATACAAAACATGTTTGTTCTGTTACTGTAGTGAAACCTTAAAATGTTCATTGTTTGTTTAAGTGTTCCAGTTATGAATTTGCTAATTACCTTGAATAAAACTGTTCAGAGAGATCTGCACTTCTGGATATAGAAGTAATGCAGTGTTTCTCCTGGATATTTCCAGGATGTAATCAACCTTCATTTACAGAAGGGTTTTGCTTCTGTCTGTCCTGTCCATAACAATGGAAATGATCAATTTACCCACATAATTGCCGGGTCTGTTGTGAATAATGACCTCATCAGCACACCAGAAGTGATTTGCTGTCAGATTGATTACTTAACTGATATAGAAAGGGGTTCTCTCATTAGAAATTACTGTACTGATGTGCTTTATATAATCACCCTGAAGAAGGAAAAATACAATTCTGGCATTCACTTAAAAAGTGAGCATTTGATTTTCACATAAATTAAGAGATGTCCCCCTTCACCTTTTGTATCTTCTGGTTTTTAGGGGTACACAGTGTTATGAAGCATGATGCCATTATGGATGCTTCCAATGCAGATCATGTGCTGGAGGAAGCAGAAGCAAGTAGAGTGGCCCAGGATGCCTTGAGAGCCTTAAGACTCTCTCGTCAGCAATGTTTAGGAGCTGCTTCTGGTGTGCCAACCTGGACAGGCACGAGTGGTCTTTCAGGTGCACCATCAGGAATAAAGTAAGTTCAGTTCTCACTCTGCATTCCCAGAAACAGAGGAGTTACTTAGGATGTTAAGGATTTACATTTTTTGCTTTGGTATTTTCAGTAACATGCATTAAAGTCATGTTTGTGTTTTATATTTAATATTGACATGAAAGCATATTACAAGCCTAGGTAGTCTGTTCTGAAGTACAAAGAAAGCATTATTGTTACACAGTAGAAGAGAGAGCTTAGCAGAGGGCTCTTGAGAACCCTAAAACACAAACCCAGTCTGTCTTTGAAAAAACTATCCTAGTCATTTTGAGAAGGATGTTTTATGGAGTTAATTCTTTCATGGGTTTTTAGGAGTCGGTTTGGCCAAAAAAGAAACTCTATGCTGCTTTCTTCGCTTTCCACTTGTGTATCACCTGCAAAGAAGCACAAGGTAAGAAACACAAGCTAACATTTCTGTTTTAATAGCTGGTGTATGTGAAGTGTTACGATTTATGCAGTAAGTCTGATTTATTCTGTAGATGTCTCCTACACATTTGTAGTATTATGTAGAATTCTAGAATTTTTAATTACCTGTGAATTTGAGTTTTTTGTTTTGATGAAGTCTGATTAGATACAGCAGTCACAAATTGCACCATCTGAAGACCACTAGTGCTTTTCTTTCGCTTCCTAAGTTCTGAAGTTGAGGCTAGAATACATCACCTCTTTATTGTATGTTTCCGATGACTAAGTTCTGAGTGGTCATGTTTGTTATTTGAGTCTAAACAACAGGGAGATTTTGTTTATTGGATTCTGTGGGTCTCAAAATACAACTTTCTCCATAGTCTGTATGTTTCTTTGCAGGATGCAGATACAATAAAGAAACAAAATATAAAGAAGTGCAGTTCCAGTGAGCACTTTGATGGAAAATCTGGAGAATCATCATCCGGTGCTCTGGACTCTTCGTCTTTATTAGCTCGTATGAGGGCAAGAAACCACTTTGTTTTACCACAAGGGACAAGGAATGAGGGTGATGAGAATCATCAGCCAGCACCTGCCCCAGTCCAGGGTTCGACAGAATACGATGAACTGCTCGTGGATCTACGGAACTTCCTGGCGTTCCAGGCCCGTGTGGACGGCGAGGCCAGCACTCGGGAACTGCTGCAGGAATTTGAGTCCAAACTGCCTGCAGAGCACTCCTGTGTCTTTAGAGAACTGCTCCGCAATATCTGCACCTTCCATAGGAGCCCCAGTGGGGAAGGTGTCTGGAGGCTAAAGCCAGAATTCCGGTGACTTTTCATCAGCAAAGGCACCTCTATGTCCGCTTGACCACCATTCTCCTCTCAAAGGAGGAACATTGTTTGGCTTAAAATTTTGAAGTATTTTGTATTCCTGAATTAATTGATGCCTTGAACAGTCAGTGGTGCAGGACTTGTTGCAGAATTAAAGCTAACTTAATTTCTGATTTACATTATTTATATGAAAGTGCCATCTACCTCATAGATGAAATAATACAAAATATCAGCACCTTTTCTTTAAAAGAAATCTTAATATAAATAGGATGAAGAACATATACTGACCTTTTATTACGGTAAGAACCATGGATGTTGCCATGGGTTGTAAGACTTTGATTTCTGTGAAATTCCAGAAAACTACTTCCTTGATTTCCTGTTTGTTACTTGAATGGTCATAGGGCACACAGTGTGCCATCCAAAAACAAGGGGGTGGGGGGGAGATGATAGTAATCAGCATGAGAGATTCACTTGTACTGATACGTGCATCAGAATAATTTTATGGAACTCATCAGTGGTGAGAATTTTCTTTTAATGTTTAACTAACTTGGGAAATAATTCTACTGCCATGGAGGTGTAATCATAAAAAATGGAAAGCATGGCAGGATATTGAGTTAACTGACAATTGATAATTATGGAAAACTTACTAAACAGAACACCCATTAACATCATAATCAGCAATCCAGTTACAGTCCCCTACACCACTGGCAAGTGCTTGCTACAGTATTTCTTAGCACTGAAGTGGCAGTAACTCTTTCGTTTGTCACAGGTTGTGGACTTACAATTGAAATTTCATTAAATGTTTATGTGTTTCACTGTTACTTATGTCCAAAATTTCCCTGTTACTTCCTAGCACTTAAAATTTTATACCTTGACATAGACTGGGGTGTTAGCTGGTCAGAGGGGGAAGGGTGTCACTGTATTTTACTAACCATAATCACTTTTGGGCATAGTTGGAGCATATCTAGAAGTTGCACATCATATGTGTTCTGTAGATAGGGAAATCTTAAAACTTCTTGACAGTTGTGTAAGTTCTAATACCAGTTATTCGTAGCAAATCCAAGTACAACATTGGATCTGTCTTCAAGGTACTCATGTGCTACACAAGAAGATTTTAAGGTGGAAAATGGGGACACATTTTATTAAGAAAATGACATTGTTGCAGCAACATTCAATTACTGTATGGCTTAAACTAGGAATAGTTAAATATGCCTAATGTCCTTCCTATCCCTACGCTATGGAAAGCTGAGCTACTTTTAGCTTTTTTGTTCACTGTGAAATTATCTTGTTTACTTTAAGTGGAAGTATAAATACTGAAAGGTGAATGGCAAAGCAAGAATACAAACTTACTTTCTTTTTGTTTAAAAAAAAAAAAAAAAAAAAAAAAAAAAAAAAAAAACATTAAGAGACTTCCAGTGGTTTTTCCTCTTGTTTTTACTCAGTGATAAAGGATCTGTAGAGATTTGCAAGAAGTGGTGCTTCACTGTATCAGTAACTGGTCAAATTGGCTTTTCAGAGGCTGGAATTGAATAGGGCAGAAAATCCAAGAATGTTTCGTTTTCCTAATAGCATTTGAAGATGGGACTTTTCCTAACATCTCTTTCTCTGATCCCATTTATATTCACTTACATTCCCTCTTTCAAGAAAAAGATGAAACAAAGAACTTGAGCTGCAACTGCTGTTGGTATTACTTGAAATGGATCAGAAAAAGAGTGAAAACAAACAGATTTTGCTGTCTTCTTCAAAGCTATGGGGAATTTGAATTGGTTTGGGTGTCATGTCCCCATGCATCTCTACTTATCCCAGGAACAAACCAGGAATTCAGCAGTCAGCAAAGCTGCTGTTTCACCTTTTCTGTTAGTTTTGGTGTCCTGTTTTATTTCTACTCCCAATTCTAAAGACATAGTTCCTGTATACTACGGAGAGTTTGCAGCTTCTCAATCTGTTAATGTAAATAGATTTGCATGTACTTTTTATGAATCCTTGACTTTTATGGACTTATTAAAAAAGGAAAAACAAAAGTGTGTTCTAGAAGTCATTGGGCACTGGGGAGAGTGGGCAGGGAGGCATTGTCTCCTGTATACTGTGTGCTGACCAAATTATTCTTATTATCTTTAATTATATTTCCATTTTTCACACCATTTCAAATTATACATCCTAACAACTAGCTTTTTTCCAGTACCTGTGTTTCTTGAAAATATTTAAGGACTGAATTAGTATTATTATAATACTCAAAAAATACTTGTAAGTAGTTAATCTCAAAAGAATATGTGATTAAAGGCTTACAGGCTGATTTATAGGTAAAAGTTTTTCTGGAATATAATATAGCTACTATATATTTTAATGTAGAAGAGTTATTTCTGAAAAATTCTACTTCTTTCCATAAAGCATTACCTGATTTTTGCTTGTTTAGCTTTACCTGTGTAAAGTGAATTCCTTTCACATCTTCACAGAATATCTGAAGCAATTCCTGACTAACAATATTGCACAGTCAAACAAATAATTTTGTTTGACTAAAACAGTCTATTTTAGCTGTCTCAATTTCCAAGTGCTCCATGCTGTAGCTGATAGTTGCTACTTTATTTGTGCATGATTCTAAAAATCATGTGGAATGCTTGTGTTCTTATAATTTTGTTTTCTTACCTCAGTAAAAAGGGGATAAAGAAAAATCAAAATACAGATGTTAATTCAGGGACAAGCTGGGAAAAAAACATTAAATCTTACTAAGGAAAGACATGTCAGCATGGAACAGTGATTAGAAGCTTCAAACTAAAAAGAGCGTACCACGGGGAACTACTGAAAATTTCATTCCTGTAAAGATGCTAAAAGCTGAGCACCATGCTACTGTGGGACATGACCACACAGCTGAGCAGACAAATGCAGTTGAATAAAAATCTAGAAAGCTAAATAGCAGAAACTTCGATTGCTCTGTAAGCAGTTGTGGGGACAGTGTACACTGTGTGGGTAAAACGTGCTGCATTGATACTTCAACAGCAGAAGTTAAAACATCATAATTGTTCCTGCTGGTTTCGAGCCATATTTGTAAAGGAGAGGTAAAAAACCCTCTTGTTTATTAAGATATTTTCCATTGTCTGCCCATCCCGTCCTCCTTTTACATGATTCCAGGTGCTTACTCTCCTGTGTTCACCCTTCCGCTGAAGATATATAGCCAATAAACACATCTCTGGTATAGAACTAAATTTTGATATAGAGAACAAAGACTCAGCTAAAGGTTGTAGATCTTTGACTTTTCTGGACTGTAATTACCCACCACAAAAGAAATGTAAGATACTGAATGGATGGGTTGATTAGAAATGGTGATTTAAAATGGTATTTTTAAATGCCTAACTTCTGTCTGTGGCTCAGCCTCTTCTCAAAGAGCTGCACCACGTGGAGAATTGAGTCTATTGCAGATAATATATGTCATCCTCCAAAATAAAGCTGCAAAGTAGTGGGTTTTTGCATCTACAAGTTTTGGCTTCAGGTGACAGTCACCTATAGGCAGTTGTACTCAAGTCTGAAGGTCAGCTTTGCTTTTGATTCTAGGGTTGCTAAACTTGGCTAAATTTTATTGTCTTCCACTAGTGCAATTCTATGCCTTTCAAGAAGCTGTAACAGAAGGGACAAATTTGATTTTTTGTTATTTTCTTTTTCTCCTAAAATAATTTTATTTTTAAAATAAGGAACTGGGTAGATGAATAATTAAACTGGTGGGATAATATCTGACTTGGATTCTTCATACTGCTGTGATTCTTATGTAAAATCTAGCAATTACATTTAAGCAGATTTCTCTCTTGAAGGGAGGAGGTGTTGAGGAACAGTGGAACAGCTGTATCTGTGATTCAGCAAGGAAGGATGATGCAATGTCTCTTGTGCTGGTGGTGGCTGTGCTTTCTCAAATGATATATAAAGATGGTGAAAAATTTAAATGAGACCCTATAGCAACTTTATCCAAATTTGGCTTTTTTCCAATGTATGGGCTAAGAAATTACTTAATTTCCTCATGTTTTACACTGTATAACATAGTCACTGAGATTATTTAAAATGTGGAGTAATCTGCCTGCTTGGTCTTTTAGAAGCAGGGGTGCCTGGAATTTCCTGCTGTAAACTTCTGGGTAGCTTTGGATGCAGCACTATAATGCCTGCTGCATTAGTGTCTGCATCTGATGGATACAAGTCTTTAGAGGGAACAGCAATACATCTTTCAGGTCCTTCGAAAATCCTTCAGGAAATGATAGCACAGTGCAAAGAAGTCCTGGTTGGAAAAATGGGTAATATTGCATTTTATTGTCTAGATCATTAATTCAGCAACTCTAATTTACACAAAACTATCATAGAAGATTGCTGACAGTCCAGTTTTTGAAGGGCTTGCATAGGGCACATGGAGTCAGGATGTGCTGGCGAGTCTGCACTTGGGAGTTTATCTCCTCTGGGAGAGGTATTTATATATTAGATACCTGGTAAAAACACTCACTGCTACTTAGGGCCATTTATAATTTCCATGTTCCAACATTCAAGCTAAATGCTGAATATACTAAATGCTTACTAACTCAGTGGATCTCTCCATCTACCCAGCTCTCATGGGATTGCTATTCTAGGCTCTGGGGTGATGTCACCTCTCCTACTTCACACAGTATTGCTGATGCAGTACAGTCCTGTGTCTTCAGCTGAGACTTAGAAAATGAAGCTTTCCTTAGTAATTCTTAACTTGTTCTGGTGGCCCTGGTTTTGCTGCCTCTGCTATCAGTAAAAGCAAAGAGGAGTCTGACATCTTTCATGCAAGGGCCTAAGGCAAGGCAAGGGCCTTTTTTAAAATGGGCCTAAGCTGCTATGGAAGTGAGTGAAGCACCTCGTGTTCTTGCCCTCTGCCTGAAAAACCCAGGGAAGACTGCAGAGCATGGTTGTTTAATTCACAGAGCAGAAAAGGAATCTTCTCCCAGAAAGAATAGATCCATTGTGCGTCACTAAATTAGGAACTACAGAACCAGCGTGGAAAACACAGGAAGTGTCACACAGCTGTGCTGAGAAAGAAGCAACTTCCAGCCTGCTCTACTCCCTGGCACTTCCTATTCATGCTAATGTGACACTAAGGAGAGAAGGGAGGGTGTGTCCTGAGCTGAGCTCTTCCTTTCTGAATGGCAGAAAGGAGGAGCTGGACTTGCCCTTCAGTCCAAACTTGCTAAAGTTCTGAAATGCACAATGAAGGCTCCCATGTTTGCTCTGCCCACTGGTTATACCATGCACAAACCATGCTTTTTCAATATTGCTGTCCTATATTCACCACAATGGCATCAAAGATGATGTGGCAGGCCATATAATAAGTACCACCATTCTTGCCCATAGGCTGTACCAGAAAGCCAGATGATTGTGAACCCTTCAGACCCAACAAGCTGTTTATCCACTCATTTAAGAGAGAAGAGAAAGCAATGCCAATGTTGAACTCTACAGAATCCACCTAAAATTTTAAGTTAACTATCTATCATAGTTCCCTACAGATTCCCAGTTTTTCCTGGGCTCCCAAAGCCACACTGCTCACAAAATGTAAGTTGAGAGAACCTATTTTTATTATACAGAACAGGGAGGTTGAAGCCTTGCACTAATTGCAAACCAGGACTTAGAATCATCAGAGGAGCTATGACCAGCTCCTGCATAAGGCTTACATAAGTGGTGAGTCATGCAGTCTTACAAAAGAATAGGGAGAGAGGCTTTCATTATGTTGTTTGCCTAATCAGAAATATGAAAATAAAAGAACACAGCACTCAGTGGGTTACGTTTTGGCTAACTGTAGGCTGGAATTTCTGCAGTTGCACTACGCTAGAGGCATTTCGTTGTTTGTGGTCCCAGTTTATATTAAACAGAGAGGATTTTTTTCATAAATCTTTGCCTCTAGGGCAGAGTTAAGGTTCTTTGGGAACCCTAGCTATGTGTTCCCAGACATTAATGTCTGGAAGCAGCACCATGAGAGTAAAAATGAAGGTATATGCCTAGGGAGGATACTGGGAGTAAATGAAGAGACCCAAGGGCAGGGTAGGGTTTGTGAGGATAAGGATGTGAAGAAGCAGTGGAGTGGAAGCAAAGCTTTTTAGGTTGACTGAAAAAGCCTAGTGATTTCTCCTATCATACTAGTCTCTTTCCAAGCTCTCAGGCAGGTAGTTGAATGGGTATTATTTTATCCAGCACTGTTGTTAGGCATGAGCTGAGATACCTACAGCTGTTAGAAGACAACTGGAGAGTGCCGAGGATCAAAGCTGGCTGAAGCTTTATGTGCAGCAACAGTGCTCTTTATTGGTCTGATTAACCTATCACTGTTTCTCATTTTCCTCCATTAGTTTTCTGCACTCATGTGGCAAATCAGAGCAGCAAGCTTGTCTCATGGTGAAACACCAAAAAAAAAAAATATAGCATTAATAACTCCACTTTTTTTTTAAACGTGGCTACAATAGCTGCAGGCTGGAGTGAGTGACAGTGGGAGGGAATCTGAAGCTGAAGACCTGCATGGTCAAGTGCCAAGGAACTTCAACCTTAGAGCAGCAAAATGTGAGTGCCTCCTGTGTCAGAGCTATTTGAACAATCTCGATTAAACTTTTTTGTTTCCCAAATCGCTAATTTGGAACCGTGTGGAGCTGTGGCCTCCTTGTCTGCACCATATTCTCCTGCAGGTCCACCTGCTTGCTCAGTGGAAGTACTCCTGTCTAACATCGTGTGGCTAAGCAGAAGAGGCAGTAGACATTTTTATCTGCCCCACAAACTACTTCCCATTGCTTGCCTGGAAAGAGAACACGGTGCAGTGTTGCACAAGCAGAACTGGCACTGCTGCATGAACCATCAGGAAGGTCTATTTGCTCCTCTTTAAGTTGTCAGACTGCCTTGAAAAGGACTATGCAGGATGCTAAGGTGTGGGATGTGTTCGTTTGGGTTGGTCTTTCTTGTTTTGGTATTTTTTGGGGGGTGGGGGTGTGAAATCCCCTTTATCAACCAGTGAGTGGGGAAAAGACAAATTATTGGAAGCTGTTTGACTCTGGGAAATATTTAAGCCTTAAAATAGCTCTTCAGAACATGTATTCCTGCCCCTATCCCTAATTACTTCGAAGCCTGGCTGTTCTTGCGGCACTGCACTAGCAGAACCCCGGACTCTGTCCATTAGAGCCTCCTCCCCTGGGCAGCTGTAGGGCCGGAGTGTGAGCCTGGGGAAACTGCAGACTCCATCCTGCAGCCCTGCCGAGCCCCGGCACCGGGGCCGCCCCAGCGGTGATTCCGCAGGCTGTGGGACAGGAGGGCACCGGGGATCCCGGGCATTCCGCAGGCTGTGAGACGGGAGGGTACCGGGGATCCCGGGCATTCCGCAGGCTGTGAGACAGGAGGGTACCGGGGATCCCGGGCATTCCGCAGGCTGTGAGACAGGAGGGTACCGGGGATCCCGGGCATTCCGCAGGCTGTGAGCCGGGAGGGTGCCGGGGATCCCGGGCATTCCGCAGGCTGTGAGACAGGAGGGTACCGGGGATCCCGGGCATTCCGCAGGCTGTGAGAGAGACGGGAGAGTACCGGGGATCCCGGGCACTCCGCAGGTTCTGAGCCGGGAGAGTACCGGGGATCCCGGGGATCCCGGGCACTCCGCAGGTTCTGAGCCGGGAGAGTACCGGGGATCCCGGGCACTCCGCAGGTTCTGAGCCGGGAGGGTGCCGGGGACCCCGGGCATTCCGCAGGCAGGCAAGCACAGAAGCTCACGCCCATGTCCCAGTATAGTTTTTATTGCCGCGGCAACGACAGGAAACAGCACCTGGGCTCAACAATGTCCAAATCAAAGGCTTTTGGGGGTGAAAAGAAGACGGTAGGTTTAAAGGACAGCGTTTGCACAAGTGCGCCGTTCTTGGCTGACACCCGGCAGCCCGAGCCCCGGGCCGGCCCGGCGGCCCCTGTGATGCGAGGGGCGCCCGGCACTGCCCCATTGAACCTTAAGCGCCGCCGATGGCCCGGGCGCGGCGCGGCCGCCCCTGCCCGGGGCCTTTGCCCCTCAGGGCTGCGCGCACTCGCCTGGCCGCGCTCAGCCGGGCCGGGCCGGGCCCGCCGAAGGGCCGCTGCCCCTCTCGCAGCGCGGTCACGGCCGCGGGGCCCCGAGCGGCCCGGCCGAGCCCGCGCCGCTGTCCATGGCGGAGTGCCCGCTGCGGATGTGGCTGTGCCTGGCCGGCCTGCTGAGCCTGCGGGCGGCCAGCGCTCTGCCCCTGCGGCCCGGCCCGCGGGACGAGGTGCTGGCGGCGGCCCTGCAGCGCCTGCGGCAGGTCTTCGACATCGAGGAGCTGCCGCCCGACGTGCTGCCCCGCAAGAAGCCGCCGCAGTTCATGGTGGATCTCTTCAACAAGGTGGCCTACGCCAACGGCATCAGCCGCGCCCCGGGGCTGCTGCAGGGCGACGTGGTGCGCAGCTTCGAGGACCGAGGTGGGCCCGGGGGCTGCGGGGCCGAGCCTGGCGGGGAATGCCCGCGGAGCCCGGCAGCGCCTGGCGTTGTGACTAAAGAAGGGTCTTTTCCAGTTCACATGGACCACCACCACTTCTACTTCGACATCAGCGCCATGGAGAAGGGCGAGCAGATGCTGAAAGCTGAGTTCAGGGTCTTCAAGCTTAAGAGGACGCATCTGTCCAGAAGGTCCGACGTGCAGCACTTCTGCAAAGTAAGCGGGGAAATAGTTCTATCATTGTTACTAATACTGAAAATGAGGAGTGCAACTACGTACCACGCAAACTTGCTTTATTGTTATTTCTGTTTTGTCGTCCTCACTTTTTCTTTGCCTGCAGCATGCAAAGAAGTAATGCAAAGTTTTGACTTTGGCAGTACGCTGTCCTTTGTGCTATGGCAGTGAGCATTCCCTAAAGATACAATGTCAGACCTATCCCAAATCGAACTGTATTTCTCTGGGACTTGAATTGTTTCGAGATTCGAATTGAAATTTATCTGCTGCATCTGCTCTGAAATATAGAAAAGCAGCCAGGGATTCATGGGAAAACAGGGAGGGTAAGGAAATTGAGTGTATCTGTTCCTCTGGCAATGGACAAGATTGGACTTTTTGTAAACCTGAAGACAAATATGTGGAGGAACAGAAGTCTTTGATGGTATCAGCTGTTCAAAACAAGATAGGGCTGGTCAGGATATCTTTCTATAGAATATATAGTCTGGTATCCTGCCTCTGAACACATCTGGAAGTAGGTGTATGTAGCAATAACTGTTTATCTGTTAAACTGTCCAAAATATTACTACTTTTTGCCTTGTTTAGAATAATGGTACAGTTTTACTGTTTTACAGCTATGATGTGGCAGAAACCTGCATGATCTCCATCTTTTTATTTTGCTCTAAGAACAATTGAATTAATTTCTTATTGTTTTTGTTGTGTTGCTGTTATCTAGGTGGAAGTGTATGAACTCTTGGAGAGTGAAAATAAGCCACAGAAAAAACATCTCATTGCATCAAGGTTATTGTCCCTGTACACGGAAGGCTGGGAAGTCTTCAACGTCACACAGACAGTAAGCAGAGAAATCTGACATAATTTTATTTCTATATCTTATAAGGGGACAGCTCCTAACTCCAGCACTGCCATTATGCTGGGTTTTGAGGTCAATTCAAACTGAAGGACAGCAGTGGAGGGAGAAGCTTTCTGTCCACCCTTAAAAGTACACCTGGTGCTACCTGAATTAAAGAAGTGTTTATGAGCTGCTAGGAGGGCAAGAATGGTGAGAATTGAGTAACCCAAACCTAGTCGATGGAGGGACATCAGGCCAAGTATGTCGTTGTGACTGAAACCTTGTGTTAGTCCTTAGACAACCTTAGACAGCCAAATTGGCATTGGTTGTGTACGACAAGTAGGTTTTCATTTCTCGTTTTTATTCTGGTGACATTTCTGTAGGGCAGTATGCTTCAATGTTGTGTTTCTGGAGTTTATTATGGCTGGATTACCTTTCAGTCAACTGCCCCCATATTCTTCTGTATTTGTGAGCTTCAAGATCTGTTTTGTAGATATCCATGAAGTGTAACGGTAGGTGAATGCCTTTCCATAGCAAAAGAACCCACACATGGTTTTTTGGGTTTAAAACCGTACTCTGGGACAGGGTTTTTCATTGCCTAAGCTTTATGATCAGACTGAACAGCATGTTTGGATTATTGGCCGAGTTCCATCTTAAGTCATGATATTCCTGCTAGAGAATAAGGCCTGGCCTTATCTATTAGTGTGTAATTATAACAATTAGATAAGTAGATTTGCTTGATTGCAAGTTTCTTCAAATGCCATGGTTTTTAGGTTTATGTGAGTGTTAATGGTTTGAAAAGTCTGGAGAGTTCCTATTACTCTGTTGAGATTGCTATGAAAAATAGATTTCTGCTGAAAGTCAGAGAGAGTTTATTTTAATATTAACTCCTACACTCAAGTGTTCACTGGTAAATTCTCTGAAATTAATTATCTTTCTGTAAATGTAGCTTTGGGGAATGCATATGCTATTTTGTATTTTTAAGTGTTGAATTACTGGTTTAAATATTAAATTCAATGGAGTCTCAGCTATACAGTTATCTCACTTCTGTTATAATCTATGTCCTTATGCTCTCATAGTTTGTTGCCTATTCCCTTTTCCTAATATAAACGTTGCTTAATCATAATGCTGTAATTAGAATATTGAAACAATTTTTTCCCTGTCTTTGCCAGGTTTCCAAGTGGGTTGGAAACAGCAGCTCCAACCATGGCTTTTGGATAACTACGGCACATGTATCCAACGATGGAATGGAACACAACGTGGTTGCGTTTGCCAAGAACCAGGGCACTTTGCAGGAGAGTAGAAATGCTCTCCTTGTCCTCTTCACGAACAGTAACAAAAGGAGGTCTCACAGCTTTGTGCCCTCTGCTACAAGTAAGTTCACTTTTAGAATTTGATTTGCCTGTTCGTCTTCTGTTACCTCCTGCTACCTCATGTAGACCTAACTTGCAGTGTTTTTTACTTGCAGTGAACAGGTTTGAAGTTCAGCTTTGTCAGTGATCAGAACTTGATTTAATAGTTCTTGCTGGTAGGTCACCAGCATCCTAAGTTGCCTCTCCCCTCATAAAAATTGTGTTTGCAAGAAATATTCATTAATCCTAAGAGGGATTTTTTGTTGTTGTTTATTTGGTTTATTTCGTTTGTTATGGGGTGGGAGTTCTATTTTTAAGTACTATATATTGTTTTTGTGGTGGTGAAATTTGCATGAAGATTGTATGTTAGGTTTAGACTGAAAAAACTCAGTGACCTGGAAAGCTTTGTGAAATTCTGGTAAAGTATCTATAAGTAGAGTCATTACATGTGATTTTAAGAGTGAAAGAGGCTGTTAAATAAGCAGTTTGAACTTCTCTGTCCTTGGCTTGGTTTTTAAGCACCTATTTAACTTCAATGACTAATTAGCATTGTGACTACACGCTGCTTTCATCAAAGACAACGCCCTCGTGCCTTAAATTACAAAACAGTGTATTACCTCTCCCACTGGCCTTCTGTAAAACCAACTAAGGGTGGATTTTAGGGCCTGATAAATGCAAAGACCAAAAGCTGGGAGGAGTGGCAAAAATCGTGGTGTTCTGGCTTTGCAGGCTTTTCTGGTAAACAGTTGTATTTGCATATCAGAACGAAGCTAGGTAGTACTTGGATCGGTATTAAGTAGGTGGTGAAATTGATTAAAAGTAAAAATGAGACTGGCCTGTTTATTTTTGTTTTCCAAATAAAAATTAATAGTGAAATCCTAGAACACAGATTAATGAGCATCAAGCTCTGCATGGGATACTGTGTCAGGATTGAGAAATATCTCAATGAAGAAACTCCCTAGACCTGCCTAATTTTAGTGGTCAATCACTACACAGATTGTTCTACATATCAGTGAGTTTCAGCTTCTGTATGTGAATCCTCAGGTCTCCATGGACCTCAGGGCTTCTCAGAAGGTACTTTAAGAAAGCATCCTATTGTCAGTAAGCTTCATTCTTTAACAGTGTTCTGTAAACCTGGTGGTGGTTTTTTTAGATCAGAAATTTGAAAAATATTTTTTTGTAAATGTTACTTTATACATTACATGGTTACTGCACGCTCTGCTTTGCAAGCGTATGGGTAGAGTTTCTGGGAGAATACTGGTGAGAAAAACGCTGTGATCTCCACCCTCTGTTAGCACTGCCCAGAATAATGTGTGTTGTAGGAGTTGTTCTATGAAGAATGTTACTACCATTCAGCCCTGAAGAGGGACTGTGGACTTCACAGAATATTTGGTAGATCATTGTGTTTTTCCTTTCTGTTTCTACTGAACTGGAGCTTTTTCAGGACACAAAGTGAAACACAAGATTTGATAGATTTGGAAGTATGGCTGAAATGGCAATTGAATACACACCCCTTCTGGTCCTTTCACAGGTTAGGTGCCATTTCAAAATTACTCTGAAGACTTTGATGTAGATTTATTTAATAGACTTTCATGCAGAATACTGTATTTAGTAAATGAATTTCGTTTGTGATACATTAACATACAACTTCCTTTCAGAATCAGACATAAACCCTGCCAAGCCTGATGCTTCACGTGTTTCTCATGAAGCTGATGCTGTGGAAAGCAGCAGTGCCAGCATGAGCAGGAGACCCCGAGCTGCCGCAGCCCCTGCTGCCAGAAGCGCAGTAACAGCATGTCAGCGAAGCGAGCTCTATGTAGACTTCCACGCTATTGGCTGGTCAGGATGGATTATTTACCCAAGTGGATACAATGCATTTTATTGCAGAGGATCCTGTCTCTTCCCTTTGGGGGAAAGTCTAAATGCAACAAACCATGCTACAGTTCAGTCCATTGTTTATACACTGAAACTGTCTCAAGATATCAGCATGCCCTGCTGTGTGCCAGATGAGTTGAAGTCCCTCAATCTTCTTTATTTTGATGACAAACAGAATGTCGTACTTAAAAATTATAAAGACATGGTGGCAACAAGGTGTGGTTGTCATTAGCAAGACATTTTTTTCCTCTGCCTTTGGTGTGCACCTGGATTCAGTTCCCATTTGCCACTGAAGATACCAAAAGAGATGTCATTTCAGTTTCAGGGAAGGAGAGACAGAAACTCATCTGTCCTTCAAATCCTTCTCCTCTCACCATGGCTGTATGGAAAGGTGGCTGGCTTGTGAAGAGCTGTGGACTTCAAGACCTCCATGGAGAGCTCTTTGAGTGCCCATACACCAAAGAAGCTATTAAAATCAGAAACTTGCTATGTGAAGGAGTTGAAACACATTTAGCTGACTGTTCAAATTCAGGTCTTGTTCTGTATACCAAGGCTCAGAATTCCCAGTGATTTAAGAAGCATAGCATCCTGCCTCAATCCAGGATGGGATGCAAGTGTCTTAGTAACAACCTTACTCAGTTTTATCTGCATAATCCAGTGGGGATGTGCAGTCCTACTTTGAGCTTTCAGGGTAAGTATTTGCCCAGAGCTAATCTCAGAGGCCTCTATCACCTCCACATCATGCATCGCCAGGAAATGGACTTCTTCCCCTGAGCTTTGTGCAGCTCTACCAAATGCAGAGACCTGCTCCTAAGTCCCCGTGGGACTTGCTACCCAGCGTGAAGGAGCACATAAGTCAGTATTTGTCTGGGAATCAGAATACTTGGCTTCTAAGTCGGGGCTGCAACTCTGTATAGTGAGGCCAGTGCCCCTCTCTGTAATATTATTCCCCTCCACCACAATCTGTGTGGCTGTTAGGCTGTGTGGCAGTGGAGATTGCTGTTTTGTATTTGCTGTACAACGAGATCTTAAGCTTGGGTCAGAATCCTCATAGTTCAGCAAGAAAGAAAACCATGAAGCTTTGGAGGTCCCTGAGAACATGCTGGATGCTGGCCTGGTCCTGTGTCTGAGGCAAGTTTGGTGAAACATACTCACTGATTCCCTTCCGTTCTTCCTTGTGGAACAGGACATAGGCTTGGAAGGGGCGCATCGCAGCTCTTCAGGCAATTCATTGAGTTATATCTTAAGCTTGGTTAAGTTTCTTGTCTCCATTAATCCTTGAAGGAGGCTGGCCTCTAACAGAATATGACATCTCCCATGGGCAGAATCTTCATGGAGAATTTTTTTACTCCAATGAGTCTTTTAAAAAGAAAAAAAAGTGTATGTAATGTTTTTCTTTCTGTAAATACTGATGTCTGTAATAAATATATTTTATTTAAAACACAAAAACTTAGGGTATATTAAATTACTCTGTAATATAAAATGCTGATTTTCAAATAAATGTAACATTGGTCTGGTTTGTATGTTGTATTTGAACCTCCTCCCTGAAGTCATGAATCAAGTAATTTTCCAGAAGAGAGGACATTCCCAATGGCTTCAGTGGGTACTGTATCAAGTCCTCTGACTTTGTGTCAAGGAGTATAACAGATAAGCAGAATAAACGTTTTTCCCTTCAAGGAGGATCCAGTAGTTGTTCCTCAAGTGAGAGTTTTGATGTTGGTCATGGTTGCCCTGGTAACTTGGAAGGTAAATCGGTTAGCAGGGTGGTTCTAACTGCTGCATCAGCCACACCCAGCCATGGGATTCAGTGCCATTGGCAAAGGGATTTTGGGAAGCACAAAGGGTCATAAAGGATCTCCTTTTACTGGTTTATTTCCCAGGCTGCTGTTTTGCACTTTTCCCTTTTCACTGCAAAAGCACTGTGGTGTTTTAAGTCTGTAGGAACCACACCTTGAGTGTGGCAAGACATACCTACAATGAGAGTCTGGATGAGGTCGTTTGTGAATGGTGACTTCAGCTGATGTTTCATCTCTGCTTCTTTTGGTAGAGGCCCTAAGAACTGAAGCCAGAAGTTTTTACTGGCAGCATTTGGAGTGGATTGGCAGAGGGAGGTTCTGTGTTTGACATCACATCTTCTGTCCATGTGTGACATGTTTCCAGCACCATCAGCAGTGTGTAAGCTTCATCCTTCACTGCTCAACCCAGAGAAATGCCCAGATTTTTTCTAGGATATCTTAATGTGTTTCTTCTTGTTTCAGATGCCAGGAAAAAAAAAAAAGAAAATTTTCTACTGAAAAGCAAGTATGGTTAATAAATAAATGATGGGCACACTGAATATTAGCTAACATAGTGCTGCCCCACAATAGGTGAAATATGCACAGGCAAGCTAGGAGCACTCAGTAGTTTTGCACACATTAAATTATTTTTTTTCTGCACCACTCAACTTAGTCTTATTATGCCCCATTAAACCCTGATAATTAAAACAAAATATATTGGAATTGTTTATCCTGGACTTTGTAAGGAAATGAGATTCATAATAATGCCAAGGGAAAAAATTTACACTACACCACAACTTGTAATTAGAATAACAATTAGGCACAAGTAGGCTGTTTTTTGATGCCTTTTTTTTTTTGTTTTGTTTTGGTTTAGTATAAAGGTGAATTTTCTTCTTATTCATTAACTGAAATAAGTAAAAATTAAAAAATAAGAAGAGAATCTGTAGTAAAGCCCATGGTAAAGCTGTAGGTTTATGCTCAGCCCCATGACAAAGCGTTTTGTCCAAGTTTGGAACTAAAGTGGTCCAGGCATGCGAGGTATTGCAGTCACATTACTCCTTAAGGTAGGGAGAGCGCTAAGCTGGTCCCCACAACACTGCAGTGGGGTGGCAGTGGGGTTGGAGTATGCTGTGGGAGAGAGACAATGGTAAAGAGCACAAATACACTAGAGTGGTCTCCTGTTTGTAGAAATGTTTAAGGGATTTCTGTGCTGCTCCTATTACAAGATATAGATGACAGGCAGGTGCATCTTGGCACTGAGGCAGGAGAAGGGAAATGCTGGGCATGTCCTGGGATGGGTAAGGCAGAAGGGATGGGCTTGGGGAAATTGATCTGGGATGGTTTCCTTTTTTTTTTTTTTGGGGGGGGGCGGCAGGGCGAGGGGAAGAAAAAACTTATATGTGCCTTCACTGAGGAAGCAGGAGCACAGCAGTGCTTACAACGACTGAAAAGTACCCCCCCAATCTTCTATCGACTCTGCAGACTTGAAAACTCTGTTTGGTATGAGGCAATCTGCTAGGAATGCTCGGCGTTGTTTCCAGACTGCCGAGGGTAATTACTATGGTTCCTGTTCTTCATGTAGGAAATGGGGCAATTATTTGAAAGAGCCATGGAGGATAATATTTATTCATAGTCCTGGAGCTTGTCTCCGGGAAAGAGGAGTGGCTGGGTGCCTATAGTAAATTCCAGGGCTTTCCCACAGGTACCAAACCTTCAAGGTTATCACCAGACCCCTTCAGATCACACAAGCAAATGCGTGTATACATATTCATTCTTATGTACGCCCATGGGCACATGCATTCGCTTTCAGAGGCAGCCTCACCCCTGGTTCATCCCAAAGGATGGTGCAACTTACCTGTAACTGAGATGGAGTGCTCGGGCTAATTTGAGAACATTGCCACATCCAGAGGGTGCATTTCGATGGCTTTGTGCAAAAGAATGTCACACCTAGGCCACTTCTCCCCTTCTGGCCTGGAGTTCAGTTCATCTCCAAAGCAAGTAGTTAGTAGGTGTGAATTTGCCTTCCCTTTGGTGAATGAGAGAATTGTGCATTAAAGCAGCTAATAAAATGTTTTCTTTCTTCCTATTAGGTTTATGGCTAGAAGCCAT
The DNA here is from genome assembly GCA_036630365.1 of Acanthiza pusilla. Taxonomy (NCBI): domain Eukaryota; kingdom Metazoa; phylum Chordata; class Aves; order Passeriformes; family Acanthizidae; genus Acanthiza; species Acanthiza pusilla. The sequence goes on from JAXCHO010000234.1 coordinate 17,602,794, forward strand.
TTACAGAATAAGGAAGACTGCTAACTTTCTGTTGTCACAGGATGTGTGCAGCTTTAGATTCACACATGTATTAAGTGCCCTAATTCAGAGCTAGATTGTGGCCTGTCTTATTCTCGAAAACAAAAGCTGCACGTTTTGCCTAAGAAAATTACCTGATACTGAGGAGTGACTGACCTTTACCTGAAACCATGATTTGGTGATGTTGTCCATCCAGGCCTCGAGACACAAAGCAGCATTATGACATAAACCCCAATATGCTGGTTCAGATCTGCTCACAAAAACCTTGCTTGGTTAACCATCAGGTCAAATGAAATTGTCAGGCAGCACAAAACTGGGGCGTGTATTTAAAAATTTGTATAGACTTTCTACTGTGATCCACATTGTAATCAACTCTTCATCTGTGTCAAATTTTGTGCTGAATGTGCTGAGCCAGTGTTGGTGGCCGAGCAAATGTGTCCTCAAAAAACATAGACTGAAAGACCATCTCTTGGAAGTCTTTATTCACAAGTCTTGGATAGAAGACTTGTTTTATCTGGGAAGAAACACCTTTGTATGATATCTTCATTAAAAACCCAGACAATCCCCCTGAAAACCAGTGTTGTTTTGCCTCATTGAATCTTGTCATAATCCCAGCCTGTGCTCTGAATCACTTCAAATGGTAAATGTAGGTTTGGTAAAGGCACAGCTCCAGGCAGAGAACAGCGGATACTGAGTAAAGCTTCTGGCAGGCTAATCTGCCGCTAGAGATGCCACAAGGTTCCTTCTTGTTTTCCATTGAGAGGGAAGGCAAGAGTGATTTGTGGACTGGTCATAAGGTTTTCATAGGACCTGGCCAGTTCTGAAAGGAAACATACAGCATTGTATCTAAGAGAATTATATGGAGGACGGTGGTGAAGGTCTGTGTGTGCCTACATGAAGCTTTTTGCGATCTGGGTTTAATGAGTATAACACTTGCAGGGACATAGACAAGACAAGAGATCATGGGATTAGGCCCGGCATACAGAACTACTTCTCAGTGGTATGTAATTTAAGATAATATCCCTTTCTGTCTCATGCACTTCCTTTGCCATGTCATAAAATTTCTATCCAATTCCATTGGTTGCTTAGCCCTTGCCCAGGCTCTGATTAGAGACTTTCCTCTCTGGTGTTGCATGTTCCTTTATCTAAGGGTCATGCAACAGCTCTCAAATGAGAAGAAAATATGTACCAGTATATGCATACCAGCATATGCAGTTCCCATTAAAGACAGGGGAGAGAAAGAGAAAGAGAGAGAGAGAGAGAGAGAGAGTGAGAGAGAGAGAGTGAAGGCTTACTTTTATTATAAATGGGACCAGGAACGTAAAAGTTCAATTACCAGAATGCATTTGCTTTGTACATTTTAAACCTGCTGTAGCTACTGTAACCAGCACATGCAGTTGGGTCTAATTGCTGCTTTCCAGCTTGACCTAATTGATGCTCTGATTTGCAGTCACCTACCTCTTTGAGCCCATGTTTCATTACATTTTACCCTTGCTCCTGAAATCCTAAAATTCCCATGGGGAAAAACAGACTACAACGATCCAGAGGTTTTGTGTATGAACTGACAATTCTTTCTCCCCTGTAATTTTCTTCATCTACTCATGAACGATGAAAATACAATAGGTTGAGAAAGAGGTTTATTAGTTACCCCCAAATACTCCTTATTTAGGCAGGAATAACTGCTTATTAACTCACTGGGAGTTAAACTCTGAATGAAACCTGCAGTGATATAAAATCAGCTTAGAGATAATTTCATAACCTAATTGGGATGTTTATATTACAGGACTGTGTTATTCTCAGTCTCTACCCATAATTACCAAGAAAAAGTTCTCTGGTGAAGAATGTGTCAGTATTTTCCATGGAAAAATATTTAAACAAAAGCTTCTGAAATATGAAAACCTCATGGTTTTAGCTTTAAATAAGCATTTCAGTCATTATTAAAAAAAAAAAACCCTCTAATGTCTCCTGCAGCTTTGATTTCAAACACGTCACATTCTTCATTAAAGCAATCATTGTTAAAACAGAGGGACATAAAGCAACATAGGATTTATTCCTTCATTAAACTGATGATCCGTATATGAAGCCAATTAACATTATGAGTCTGGTGAACATCAAGTGTAAAGAGGTTACAGAAAATTAAAAGCAGTCACCTTGGTCTTTAGATAAAGAAAGAACACTTTTACATTATAAATTATAAGAGTGTCCAAGCGGGACAAATCGGCAAATTTGGTTAATTGGAAAATACATTTTACTGCACATGAATTAGGGTAAAATAACCTTTTAGCTGCTAGTCTTTTTCTGTGGTCAGGTATTGAGAATCAAGGGAAAGGAGGTGTTTGGACATGGAAAGGCAAGAAAGCCATTTCATCAAACTGAGCCATTCAGACTTCCTTGAGTTTTACGAATGATCCCCTCAAAGCTCAGTGCTCCCAAGGAAAACATCCATTCAGTGATTTTCTTTGGCAGTTCAGCCCTAGGTTTTGTTGTCATGGGTAAAAGATGAGAAGAGGTGTGTTTTTGTGTGCAGCACAGGAACACTTCTGCTTCAAGACAGACACCATCAGCAAATGTCTATCCAGAATTACACTTATTTGGACTTTTCCTTGCAGACCTAGTAACTAATATTGATGTCACTATAGTCACAGTAACAACAACAGTAATAATAATAGTAATAAAAAATAAGTTTATAAGAGAGGCTTTAAGGACTTTACATAAAAACAGATATTTTTTTCTGAAATATTGTAGCTCTGTATGTTATTTCATTCTTCTTTTCAGTGCTTTCCTTTGGTAGCTGGATGAGAGGAACTACCAGAGAAATAGTAGACATGATCCCAAAGCAATTTACTGCGTATTTTTCCACTGCGGTCCCAGATTCGCCGGAAAGCGTGTGCAGCAGGGGGACACGGAGGGACGCAGGAACAGCCCTGCCGGCAGCATTTCCCCGGGGAGGGACGGGCGGGCGGAGCGGGGCCGGAGAGCGGAGCGGGGCTGGGAGCGGAGCGGGGCCGAGCGCGGAGCGGAGCGGGGCCGGGGCGCGGAGCGGGGCCGGGGAGCGAAGCGGGGCCGGGGAGCGGAGCGGGGCTGGGAGCGGAGCGGGGATGAGCGCGGAGCGGAGCGGGGATGAGCGCGGAGCGGAGCGGGACCGGGCGAGGAGCGGAGCTGCGGGCGCTCTCCGTGGTGCTGAAGCGCCGCCGCCCCTGGGCTCCGTCCGCCCGAGAGCAGCACCCCGGACTCCCCAGCGCTAACTTTTAATTATGTCAGCCCCACGTTTCGAGCATTAAAATTAAACAGACACCGTGCCGGCGAGGGGTGGGGGATTATATATTGCTTAGTTATCTCCTTGTTTTGCAGCTGCTGCTCCTTGGGAGAAAGTTGATTCTCGACCGGCTCAGGGTTCTACTGTTTCTATTTAAAAAGCAGCGACTTGGAGTACCTCCCCGTGCTCCATTCCGCCTTCTCCCCCTCCTGCAATACGCTGAACTTGCAGGCTTCAAACTGCTGGGGAAAGAGAGTCTTGGAGCCAAAGCAGCAATGCAGCCCCCTGACTAGAGCAAGGCCTGAGAGTGCCATAATGAAGTTATTATTATTTTATTAGGGGTTATGATAAAACACTATCTCACTCCTCTCTTCCCGACGTCAGAGAAAAAGGAAAAGGCACATCTGTCTCTGTGCAAAGGGATCCCACAGTACTGACTCTGTGTGGATTTTAAAGCTCAAGAGGGAGAGACTGGCAGGGGAGAGCCAGGCAGCACCTCTGGGTTATGTTCTTCTTTTTAAGGTTATTTGACCTAAAGCTGGTGCTCCTATTTTATCGAGTGCAGTCAGTTTCAGAACATTGGTCTTTGATCTTGCATGGTACTGTAAAAGCTATCTCAATTGGTAGTATACTTTACTGCTCAGAGACTTGCCTGGGTGGTGAGTCAAATTTAAATCTGTTTTTAAATCTGTTGTCAAAGATATTCCTAAAAGTGTTCATGTATGTGTAGACATTTAAATATATATAAAAACACATGAAGACAGCTTTCTACATCTGTTACTAGTATGCTAAAATTATAAGTGAATGGAAGAGACAGGATCAGATCAAATTAATTTGGATCTCAAGTAAAACTAATTTTTGCCTTGCTTTGCTAAAATAATGCTCTACAGGATGGAAACATAACTTCAACTTGAATATACATTAGGGGAATTTCCACATCTATGCCTAATGAAAAAGGCAGATAGAGCAGGTGATATTTCTAAGGCTTATTAGTGTTTATTTAATGAGATCATATGTACAGAATTAACTTTCCAAAGACATCATCACTTTAAAATCACTATTTCTGCACCTGTATTGTCTGTATCCATCTCCTTTGCTCTGGTATGAATGTGCTGTCTTTAAACTCCCATCAGATCTAAGAGAGCCTGTGTAGATTTGCTCGCCCTTCCTGCACAGAACATTACAACTTTATAAAATATTAAATTTGTGTAGTCTGCCGGAGAAGCAATTGTTCCAAAATAAAATCAGCAGTCTAGACGAAACATAGACACCAGAACTTATCAACAGTTGTCTGACTTACATCTTCTGATGCATCTTGAGTGGGTCATAATACCAACTTTATTTTCAGTGGTGCATAAATTAATTACACGCATTTAATAACCAAAATATCATTATATTCCCCCTTTAATATCATAAAGGCTTTACGCCAGGGAAGCACTTAATGTGCAGGGGGCCATAACAGGCTATTATCCTTGTGTAATGCTATTACAGAACCAATTATGCGCCATTATACTTGCTTTTTTTGCAGTTTATGTGATTTGATCCAATCCCGCGTCCCTGACTTGAAAATTTCATCTGGGTACTTTAAAGTCTAATTTTCACCCGGGCTGAGGCAAGGGCCATCTCTCTCCGCTGAGCCTATGTCTCGGATGCATTTTAAAAGTAATTGCGAAGGGTCCCGCCGCATATCATTTGCAGACGGGAAACGAGCATAAATCCAGAGACCCCTCGCTGCGAACAAAATCAAACTTTGCCGTGGTACGATCGCTTGGAAAGGCGAGGCGTGTGCAGAGCGGCCCCCCAAAACCCATCCGGCGGCAATTACCCGGCGCTCTGGCAGCGGCGGGGTGCGGGCGGCGGGCAGCGCTCGGCGCGGCAGGGCCCCCCCGGCCCCGCACCCCGGGGCACCCCGGGCCGGGGGGGACACGCCGGGGGCTGCGAGCCCCGGAGCGCCAGCGCTCAGAAAATAATGGGATTGTGCTGCTGCCGTTCACATTCCTGGCGTTTGCTGAGAAATGACGGTTTTTTCTTTTCATCCTCTCCACCCTCCCTGCTCTGCACACCACGTGGGCCATTTGTAGGACCCAATAGACCTATCCAAGTTACTCACTGTAGACAGCGCTGGAAATAATCAGATTAAGGCCAATTATGCGTGAGATTATAAAGGCAAGTGCTGAGAGGCAGAGCATGCTGTAGACAGATATAAAGACATCTGGCCACTTCCAGAACTCCACAGAGCCCTTCTGTCTCTGCAGCCAACAACTCACAGCGCCTTATTCTAAAGCAAAACACCCCCAAAGCTTACCGGTGATTTTTGCTTCTGTTCGGTTTAGGTATGGATTACTGTATTTATGTACCTTCTGGATTTTTTGTTTTGGTTTTTGTTTTGTTTTGGGGTTTTTTTTGTCTTTTTGTTTTAGTATGACTGCATATAAATTTGAATAGTAGTTTGGGTTTTTTTTCCTTGCAGAGGACATTGGCTCCCAGTGTGTTGGATGCTTTAAAAAGAAGGCAGCTTTTAGGTTTTACTGCTGTTTCATTTAGGCAGAATAATTTAGATTTTCTTTAAGCAGTTGAATCCTACCTACAAACATTTTTTCTTTATGCAACTATTAGGTCCGTGAAGGAATATTTGAGACCATTAGATAAGCAGCTAAAAGATAGATAGATAGATAGAGAGAGAGAGAGAGAGAGAGAGAGAGAGAGAGAGATTGGATGGATGGCTAGAGAGGTAGAAGAACAAGAGAGACACAATCTGCTATTCCAGTGAGAAAAAAAACAACAAAGTTTTGCTGATTGTGATTACTGTGCACCTGCCACGGAGTTTTCTGCCTTTGGCTTTTTATATTCGCTGCACGGGGTTAGACACTACTTTCTCTGCGTCCTGTGGGATGGGCTTTAGGGTTACCAATGAGTTTCTCCAGGTGTTTTCTTCTGGTTCCTCATCTGTTCTCTTCTTTCCCTGTGTGTCTTCAGGTCTGCAGGAGGCACCTCGGCGGTGCGTGGCGGTGCCCGACTGGGGCGCTGGTGCCGGTCCGTCGGTGCGGGGGGTGCGCGGGAGCCCCGCGCCCCGCGGGCTGGCCCCGGCCCCAGCCCCGGCCGCCGTCGGGCTCGCAGCTGCGAGCAGCGGGCGCCCACCCAGCCGCAGGGCCATGTTCTACTTCCACTGCCCCCCGCAGCTAGAGGGTGAGTGTTGTCGCACAGAGCCGTGTAAGTACAAGAGCTGAACTTCGAGGTGTCTGTGTGGCGGGGATGCGCTGAGGATGGAGGGAGAAACTGTGACCGGACTTGCGCCACGACTGTCGCGTACAGATACGTGCTGGGATGAGATGAAAATTTAGAGACAACTAAATATCATCCTTCTGCTAAAGGAAATACAACCCTATCCCCCTCCCCCCTCCTAGCCTTCCCGTCTTGTCACAGGAAGGAAAGAAGGATTGCATGACTTTTTTTTTTTTTTTTTAAATTTGATTCCTGCTGGAAAGGGCTTGGTTTTACACCCCCACCCCCGTCATTTTGCCACCTGCCTCCCCTCTGTGGATAGCGATCCCGCAGTTGAGCCTCAGGCTACGAGAGAGATGCTTTTCTCCCCTCCCAGCACAGATGTTGGTGTCATGGCTGTAATTGGGACACTTTCAGGACGTGGTCACGCCTCCTCCCTCCAGCCAAAGGGACCGCATAAATCTTTAATGCTATTTTGCAAACATTCTGTGTGAGGATGGGGAAAAATGAGGCACGAGAGAAAAAAAAAAAAAAGGAAAATTAATATTTGGGAGGATGTTTTTCTTTGTGTTATTGGTCAGGCGCTTTTGTTGCATTATATTATTATTATTATTATTATTATTATTATTATTATTATTATTATTATTATCTTTTAAAAAAAACTGCCAGCCTTCAGGATTTCCCCGTGTCCCCCCCGCAGATGCCCAGGGCTCTGCCCCCGCTCCCTCCGGCCGGTGCTCATAGTGCGCGGAGCATCCCCGGAGCCGCGGCCGCGCAGCAGCAGCCCCCAGCGGGCTGTCCCGCTGTGCCCGAGCGCTGCCGGCGCTCCCGAGGCTGCCCGGCAGGGAAAGCGACCCGGCTCGGTAAAATGCCCTTGCCCGGCCATCCCGCTCCTTGCACGGGCATCACCCGGCGAGAAAGGGGCTTTCCCTGCGGCAGCGCGGGCAGGAAGAAGTGGTCCAGCGGTTTCGTCCTCCTCCGGGAGAGGGTCGGCCCCTCTTTAAGCACGGCTTCCCCGGGCCAGTGGACCCAAGCCGGCCTGTGCATCCCGGCTGGAAAATTCGCTCCCCAAAGTTTTCTCCGGGCGGGACAGGGGAGCCGGACTGGGTAGGGCAGTGCGAGGGTCCCTCCAGCCTGTGCCACCGAGCTCCGAGGCGGCTTTGTTAGTCAGTTTTTAGCAGACAGCTTTGGAAACGTACACTTGTTTTTGTTTGTTTGTTTGTTTGTTTGCTGTGTTTGTTTCTCCGGTGGCAGCGTGGGGCCGGTGCCTGGGTTTGGTGGCCCGAGGCGGGGAGCGGCCCCGCGGGCTGCAGCCTCTCCCCTGTCCAGGGTCGGCCCCTCGCCCTCCCGCCGTGGGCAGCAGCGGGGCGGGGGGAAGGGGCGGTCTGTCCTGCTAAAGGGTGAGAACAGCGTAGGGCACCACAAGTGAAAAAAAAAAAAATACACCTCCGTCCAAAGCCCCCTACCCACCCATCACCAAAGCAAAGCAGAAGCAAAAAGCTCTCTTCGGCCAGCTTTTGGGCAGCCAGGAAGGCCCGCGGTGCCGGAGGGAAGAGACCGGGCTCTGGAGGTCACCAGGACAGTAATTTATTCTCTGATGAGCCTCTCCCAGGCCCACATCGAGTGAGGTCTGTGCGAGGAGAGGGCTGGGGGCCGTGTTTATCTTCTGAATAATGCTGCAAGATGAGCGGCGACCTCCAGCCCTCGTACCCCAGAGCACTCCCCGGGCAGGTTGGCGAGTGGGGTCACAGGGACACACAGCAATGCTTCTGGGAGTTCGGGTACTTTTCAGTGAGGGTTTACTTTGGTTTGGTTTTGTTTGTTCATTTGTGGGTTTCGGTTTGGTTTTTTTGGTTTTTGTTTGTTTGTTTGTTTGTTTTGTTTTTTTGGCTCTGGTTTAAGTTTTGAGTGTTTTTTTGGTCTGTTTTGTTTTGTTTGTGGTTTTTTTAGCCTGTTTTGTCAGCAAACAGGAAGGGAGTGACACATTTCAACTCAGGAACGGATGATGTGTGCCTGGGGGAGCTGCTGAGACCAAGGTCTGCTCCATGGAACGTGGCCCACATCTCGGTGGCCCATCTACCCTCTCCCGTCCTCTGCCCGGGGACATCCCCCCGGTGCCCCAGTCTGCCCCTCGAGCCCCGGTCGCGGAAGGGCAGGATGGCCTCCTCCAGCCCCGCTCCCGAGTCCCGGAGGGTCAGCCGCGGTCGAGCCCCCGGTGCTGGGCAGTACCGAACCCGTGCCCACGTTCCCCTGCAGGAGCCAGGGCGAGCAGGCGGGCCCGGTTCGGCGGCTCTGCGGGGTGCGTGGGGAGGCACCTGCCGGCGGCCTCACTGCCTCCTCCGGCCAGGGGCTCTCCCGGCAGGCGGGCAGGGCCTTTGCGAGCTGCCGTCCGCACACCTTGCAAAGCTTCGTCTCTTAGTGCTTTCAAAGCACAAATGGCCCGCAAAACACTCTTTCGCGGGCCGGGGTGAGCTCCGGGCGGCAGAGCCCCGCGGTGCCCGCAGCAGCCCCCGGCCCCCGGAGATGGGGCAGCCCTGCCCGCCCGAGCGGCTCCGTGCGCCGGCCCCGGCCCTGTGCCCTAACGCGGCTCTCGGCCCGCAGGCGCGGCCCCCTTCGGAGGTCACTCCGCCGGCGACTTCGACGACGGATTCCTGCGAAGGAAGCAGCGCCGCAACCGCACCACCTTCACCTTGCAGCAGGTAGGAGCCTGCTTGTCCCTGCTCCGGCCTCTGCACCCATTGCCTGCCTGCCCCATCCCTGCTGCCTGCCTCCCCATGCCTGCTCTCAGCCTGCTTCCCGCCTGCTCCGTGCCGTGCCAGCCCCATCCTGCCGATCCTGCCCCATCCCTGCTGGCCCCGCTTTCCTCATCCACGGCTGACGGACACCCCCGTGGAGCAGCCGAACCCCTCACGGATCCCTCCTGGATCCCTCACGGATCCCTCCTGGATCCCTCACGGATCTCTGCTCTCCTTCCCTCCATCAGCTCGAGGCCCTGGAAGCCGTTTTTGCTCAAACGCACTACCCCGATGTGTTCACTCGGGAAGAGCTGGCTCTGAAAATCAACCTCACGGAGGCCAGGGTGCAGGTAAACATCCTGGGGAATTACTTAACTCGGGTGTTCAAACTGGCAAACTTTTTTTAATTTTTTTTTTTATTTGACATCATGACTGCAGAGTGCACATTTGGCCAAAGAACGCAAATGAAGACGATCTGTCATTTTCATGATGCACTTTAATAACATCAACATAATGTGGAATATTAGATTAGGTTGATTAATCGGTCATTCATAATTAACTAGTGATAATGTTCTACACTAATTTGTCCGCGTCTCCAAGGTACTAAATTACATCAATGCACATCCATTTCCTTGCTTTTGGAGGGGGGGCGTGGTGCAGAGAAAAGAGCTGAGACGTGATTCTCCAAAGCAACTATGACCACTGTCGAGCAGTGGGGTTAGTCCACTGCAGGGAGCCCAGCTGCCAGGAAGAAAGCTTCTGCACCTCTTCAACTTTTCTCCCTTTCGCCTTCTTTCTAAACACTTAATTTAGGCAGCTAAAGAGCCTGCAGAGCAATTCCCACACCTTTAATATGATCCGATAAATACCATTGGCCATGATTACTCTTTCCACAGCCATACTTTTCTACCCCTTCCTTTCTTCCTTCTCCTCGCCTTTTTCCTTTTTTGTTTTTTCCATTAATTTGTTTCTCCATATCAAGGGATTAACTTAGTATGTCTACAAGCTGTGCTAAGAGCAGCAGTCCTGCAGTTGCCAGAGGTGGATCCCTGTAACTCTTCAGGCATCCACCACAGAGTTGCAAACAATTTTTTGAACACAATTATGCATTCATTTTTATTTATGGGGCTTTTCTGCATGCTGTTCTTTTTTTTGTTTGTTTTGTTTTGGTTTTTTTTTTTTGTGTTTTTTTTGTGTTTTTTTTTTGTTTTTTTTTTTTTTTGTTTTTTTTTTTGTTTTTTTTTTTTTTTGTTTAGGTGCTTGGGGTTAAGACTATGCAAAGATCTAATTGTAGGAAATATAATAGCTTGCCTTTTGTTCCCTAGGGTCATGTTAGTATCTCTTAAAACCCAATGGCTGAAGAGAGATAATGGAATTCACCACAGTAAATTGGGGATTGTAAACAAATTATTTCTCCTATAATCAGATTATGTGATCCTGATTATTAAATCTGAACATGAATCATTGGTCATATGCGGGCAAATTAAACTGATTATTATTTGGAAATGAAAATCTCCTTTTACCACTGCATTGTAGGTACTGGCTTAAAAAAATAATAAAAAATGCCATTTTGGCTATTGGTGCCTAAAGACTGAACTGCAAATTGAGATAAATGGGACAATTATTGAGCATTCAGAAGTGGAAGATCATAACTTCTTCCTGAAAGGTGCAAGGGTGAGATAGGGGTGGTGACAATTAGATTGCTGAGGACTGGTGTTTAGCCTTGTTGTTGGCTATTATGCAAACAGACAATAGATGCAAGCATTTGTTTAGCCTGCTTTCATGCAGGGACATGGGGAAACACAGAGGATGGGAGATATGTTTACATTTATACCCCTTGCTCATTCAAATATGATTAATGTGCTATAAAGCCGAGTCTTAATCGAAGATGATGTTGTCAAACAATAACTAAATAGGAAAATAAACGACTTCATCATGCTCTTTCCTCAGAAGCAGGCGAACTGTCAGTGCAAAGTCATTAAAATATGATAATGAAAAATAGCTCAATTAAATATTGTTATAGCTGTGACCTTCATTCAATTAAGACACAAGAAAGTGTCTGCATTTTGCTTTGCATTTAACTGCTCTAAATTTAGAATATAGATAAAATCATTATTCAATGTTTGCTGATACATGCAATTAAAAGGCAGCTAACTAAAATGGAATTGGAGAAGGAGAAGAATAATAATAACAATCTCGCCTATACTTGAATTCATGTATTAAAATGTGGATTTCCTGACCTCAAGACAGGCTTGACATTTTTCACCTCAAACATGGTGCTTTCAGTGTAGCAACTCCAAGGTTAATGGAAAAGAAAAGTTTTTAGACTACTAGGTGATAAAATCAAGAATATGGATATTTGTTTTGCATATGGGGAAAAAACAAGGTTTGGAAACTGGTGTTCTATTCTGAGTTGGTGCAGTCTGAGGTGGGGGCAGTTGTAAGACCACATCATTAAACTGCAGAATGATCTTCGGAAATTATTATCTATCAGCTTTTGAGTCCTCTGAATGCAGACTGGACAGGAGAGGAAGAACAGGCAGTATCAACCCTCTCCAGAAAATGGGCTGGATAAGGTGGCCAGATACAGACTTTTTCATTCCTGACCTCTCTGATTCTAGCAGCACCTGATTTAAAAATGTATATGTTTTTGGCAGAGTGCTTAGATATGTATTTAACACCATCCCTATAAAAAGGCTTTTAGATGCATTAAAGTGTAAAAATCAGTGAGAATTAAATGTGTGCATAAAGGCTTGCATGTGATTAAATGCTTTGCTAAATGGCACAATAACATAAAAACTTATTTTTAAAAAAAATTTGTTGTAATATGCCTTTTGAATGTCTTTAGACATTTCTGGCTTGTTTTCCAGACCCAGAAATATTACAGATATAAATGTAATCCTTAGACTCAACTGGAACAACAACAGCGATACAAAATAAAAGGAAGTTTTAGCCAAGCTTCTAAATGACTGATTTCACTAGACTAGCAATTTACAATCTCCTTGCTTCACATTTGGCTAAACACATTTTTCACCCAGGATTGGTTTTCTACTCCAGGTGTGGTTCCAAAATCGAAGAGCTAAATGGAGAAAAACAGAGAGGGGTGCTTCTGACCAAGAGGGCTCTAAGGAAACCATGGCCGAGGTGGCACCTCCTGCAAGGAATTTAAATTCTCCTTCTCCAGCAGACCAAACCAGGAATAAAAAAGAGGGTCTGGAGATCCAGCAGAGGTACGAGTAATACATGGTATCAGCTGCCTGTCTGTGGGGTGAGAATGCCTCATGGGTATGTGCATGCATACAGATTTGCATGCTGCTATGCCTTGACCTAGAGGTGTCATCTTTAGGAAATGAGGTGTTTCTTGAGCAGCTCACTGCTCCCTGTGGAGATGCTGAGAACCTGGTGCCTGTGGGTGGCTGATGTTGTCCTCCTTTGGTCACATCTGTTTGGACTCTGAGACACCAGCGTGTTTGTGTGCATGCACATATGGAATTAGCTCATTCTGGTTTTCTAAGGAAGTTGTTTTCTTTTCTCCAACAGCCTGAGTCGAGCAGTGGGTCCTACAGGACCTTTCTTCCCTTCCTGCCTGCCGGGGACTCTTCTCAACACAGCCACATACGCACAAGCTTTATCCCATGTCGCCTCTCTAAAAGGTAAATTTCTTTATTTAACTTCAGGTACAAGCTCAAAAAGCATCCTTTTCAAGCTAATTGGCAAGGTCCCACTGCCCGCTGTGGGGAAACCTTTGGGAAATGGTGGATCCGTCTTTCGGTTTAGATTGGCAGCGATTGCACTGACCAAAGCTGCATGTACCAAAGTGAGTCTCCTGTTGTATCTCATAGAATCTTTTGTGGCAAAACCCCTTCATTTTACTCACAGTTACTTTTTGTGAGGTCAGGGTTTCTCTCAAGGAGTAAGACAGGTGGGGTTTTCTCCTTTAGAGTTTTTGTTGCATATGCTTTTTTTTAAGAGTTAAATTTATTCTAATAAATTAGTTATATACATCCTTTTGCATTATGTAGTACCTGGCGCTGTTACTGATGCCTCATCCACTCGTTGCATGTGGTTTCCTTTGCAGTGCATCTCTGCACAATCCAGACCTTTCTCTTCTTGGACAGTAGGTCCCCTCTGAGAACTTGAATAAAGCATGTTCCTGGGGACAGGGGAGGATATGAAGTAATTCCTCATTACCTGGGACCCAGGCTTCAGGAAGGGTACATCCCGTGTCCATATACTTTCAGTGCTCAAAAAGCAGCAGTATGCATCTTTTAAAAATAAATCACCTACTGATCCATTAGCTGTTCTTAGTCTAACAATTTATAAGACTAAGGGTGTAAGCAGGATGAATTCAATTTATAGATTTATAGGACGCAAAGCCTCACGGCAGTGCCAAGCACAAAGAGGCACATACATTTACTCTGTGTCCCGATGTGGTGCAACAACTTGTTAGGAAAGTTTCCCAGTTAGAGACTCATCACTATGAAGAAAAATGTCCTCTAATACATCTCGCTGTATTCTCTGGCATACCTCATGCTCCTTATGAGTATTTCCAGTTAAATAAGCATTGCCAAGGTATATTCCTGAAGCAAATTTTTGGAACTTCTGAGTTTCGTTTTAAGTCAAGTGTCCTGCCCTCTGCATCCCATTCTCTCCTGTCTTTCAAAAAAAGCTGAAGCTAGACACACCACACAGTTACTGTTCTTTTGATAGGTGATTCAAAAACCTGGAATTTTGAATCAAGAAAGGACACACAGGTGTGATCTGAACCCTAAAAATTAAAGGCTTGCTGTCACCAGCAAGTGGGCAGCAGCTGTTTGGAGTGCCTGAGTCCTCTTGATCTCTTCTCTGTGAAGGCTTGGGCCTGAGAATTTTGAATTCTTTCATTAGGGAGGAACAGCCTCTCTGAAGTAGATACAGCTGAAATTTTTCAGGCAAAAAAAAAAGTTGTTCATTGATAAAATAGTCCCAGACAGGTTGAAAAGAGTGGAAATAGGGTTGTGTTCACTGAATAATTTAGATGGAAGTAAGAGGATTTTTTTCCCTTAAAATTTACATTTAAGCCTTTTCAAAATTAAATGCATCAATATGTTGTTCTCACTTGTTTCATGTTTAAGTGTAGCTAAATTTTAAGAAAAAATGACCCAAATAAATAAAAGCCAAGCAAAATGAAATTTAAAAAATTCAAAAATTGTCCTGAGGGGTTGATATTTTTAGTTGGTTGGTGGTTTTGTTTGTTTGGGGTTGGGGTTTTTAGTTGTTGTTTTTGTTTGTTTGTTTTTAGCTTTATTTATTTGGAAGATTTCATTATATTATTTTCTGTGATTTTGCAGTTTAGCCACTAAATTGAGAAATTAGTAATTTGCTCTTTTTTGCTTGATTGAAGTTTTACAGCTTAGGGGCAGAAAAAGTTTTATTCCTGAATTTCCTGCGGATATTAAATAGTCAGTTGCCATGACTAAGAGACAGTGTCCCTGAAAAGCTGGTCCCAAATGTAAACAGATTTTATGTATATATATCACATTTGTATAGGAATGGCCAGTTATCAGATGCCTGCATCTTGTTTTGGTAAATGTTGTCAGTTACATATGCAGTTCATTCCTGAAATGTCTGTTTTATATTTCCTGCCTGGTACTAGAAATCTCCAGATACATGCAAGGGGACTGGGATAAAGTAGCATATTTTGATTTTATGAAATCCAGCCACATATTTGCATGTCTGTGTATCTGCCTGCCAGGAGCTTTGTGGAGCTGCCTGTGCCTGTCAGTGTATTGTTATCCTTGCAGGGAACTGGTAGTCTGAGCTGCTACTTTCAAGGGAGGTCTTTTTCTTCTGCTGCTAACTCTGCTGCTAGGTCTTAATAATGTCAAATTTTGGCTTTGGGGTTAAGGGGAAATAATTTATCGTTCTATGAGAGACCAAATTTGATGTATTCAAGCAGAGAATAATTGTAACATCTTCTTTGTGGTATGTGAAGTATTATCTTCTCCTTCCTTGGCTTGTCCTTTCAACTTTCTCTTTCCCCATCTCTCCAAGAGCAATCCACTTGGGCTGGGGTATGGCTGTGCACAGCAGTCACTGAGCTTTGGTCCTGTTAAACGGTGGCAAGGACAATCTCTAGAGCTTCTGAGTGGACCAAAGGTATCACAGGCCTGATGCACAGTTTATTTTTCTTTGGTATGGAAACTCCAGGTGAATGATGGGTCATCTAAACCAGTGTATTTGAGAGCACAACCAAGCTCATGTGCCAGTCTGGAGGAAAAGATAATGGTCGTGGGGAAGAAGGAAAGGACAGGGAGAGACAGTGTTCACAAAACCTTAATATGACCATCTCAGTCATATGCTCTGTTCATGAGTTGGTTTGACTCTCCGTTCTCATTCCGCTTTGAGACAGGAGCTGTGTGCATATGGGCAATAGCCTGTGTCCTTATATTTCTTAATTAATGGACCTAAGCTTCTCCCTTGAAAATCTAGTTGTATTTTGCTGCAGAAACGATGCCAGGATCCCACCACAGTGAATCTGGGCATGTCACACAAATCGCATGAAATGCAGCACAGGGCATAGAGTTATGAGCTGCTTGTTTCTTAGATTTCTTGGATAAGGGGAAAACCAAAAGTAGTAAGGTTTTCTAAAATTTTGTGAGTTTTATTGAAGAGTGAAATGATTGAGAGGTCTTCACAGTATCTATCTTGTGCCAGCCATGCTTTCAAACTACCAGGAATTCTTTGTGATTTTGAAAGCAAATTAGTTGCTCCAGAATCAAAGCAGCATTTCACTATGAAAGGATGCATGACCCTGCTTTCTTCTATGCAAGTGTCAAACTAAATGCAGCTCCTCTATGTGGATCTTGTAAATAGATATGTATTCCCACCATTGGGAGAATAAACCTGGCCAGTAAAGGGAATCACATTCTTCAGTACAGCCATAAGAGCTGCATGCAACCAAATGAGCAATCTCAGCACATCAGGTTCTACTGGGAAGTGTAGGCTGTTTTCTTACTCTTTTGAGGAGACAAGATGTGCTTTGTTGGACTTGTGAGCCAACACTTTACTGGTGTCAGTGAGTAATATTTGACTGATCCTTTAGAAGGAGACAATTAAAATCAATACAGTGAATAACAAGTGATGATGGTGATGTAACTAATTAATAATTATTTTATGCTCTCAGGGACCATTTTCATTCCATCATCTGAGAGCTCTCCATCTCTAGTAAAAAACTAGTACCTCTCTTTCTCCTTCTCTGAATTTGCTGGGCTCCAGACCCAGGTTTCCAAAGCTACATTAAGTGCTATGGGCACAAGGTTCTTGTATCTAATTTGTAGTATAAGGATATAATAGTTGATGGTGAAGTTGCTCTGGAAGAGACAGGAAATCTCAAGACAGCCTAGTCTGGGGCAGGGACTAAGCCTGCGACTTTGCTTTTGGAAGCACTGTGAAGTGAACTGTAGGTTTGCCTCATGTGGCTCTGGACCCCACATGTGCCACTTCTAGGATACGGGGATATTGTTGGAGCATGAGACTAGGTCTGCTCTGATGAATGAGGAGAAAGCTATTTTCCCTAAGAACTACACCCCATGAGCTCTGCTGTCTCAGAATCAGAGATTTTTTCCCCTCAAAGTGAGGATATTGGCACCACAGGATGTTCTGTGAAGAAAAGGGGCTGGCTATTCAATGCCAATAACACAAAACTGTTATTCAGAAGATAGATTTTCCAGAGAAGAGTATATTATCACTGGAGAGTTTTTCTGGTTTTTTATCAAGTATTCTCTATTCAGTAATACAACAGAGCTTTTCCTGTCTCCTGTTGCTCTGAAGTTTTGCTCATTGAAGGCTGTCCTTAGTAGCAAGCATCTGATAACTACAATATCATCTCCCTATGTACTATTCTCTCAGGAAGTACAATTCCTCATTTAAAAAATTAGCACAAGATCATAATTTCTGTGGTATACAGTGTTTCCTACTTCAGGGGTTTAATACTTTGCCACTGGCCATACTCAGGAAGAAGGTTGACCTACAGAGATGAAATTTCTGATGTTCATTACTCTCTAAAATTGTCCTGATTTGACAACTATGCTACTTCATTGTGGTGACTTCAACAGCTCCATGATCTTTCAAGATGAAACACTTACTGTAAGCCAGGCATCTGCAGTCCATTTAGTAGATTTAATTGCAGACCTCAAAGATGAAGGGAAAATACTTGTTTTATTTATGGGCTGTATAACTATAGAGTCACCAGGAGAAGCTAGTGTTCTGTGCAGAGAGAGACCTCAAAGTACCTTCCTAATGGATGACAGCATGAATGCAATTCATTAATGCAGAAGATGTTATTAATGGGTGTAAACAAGAATCTCCGTTTTTCAGCGGATGTGTTCTACCATTCTGGTGGCTGAGGCCAGGAGTGTGTCTCTTACGTTCAGCTGAAATTTCCCCAGACCCCATGATGAGTGAAGTGTATGAGGAGAGAAATAATTACACTTGCCAGGGAATTACTTTCATAATTCACCCACAGCTCTGCTCTGTGCAAGTTATAGCTCAGTTGGTTTTCACGGCACCTCCACATCACTGATAGAGAAGCACGATTGCATTATGCACATCGAAATGGGTATTCCAGGGCACCATTGATTAGGCCCTTTTATGGCTTGTTGCTACTGTGGTTGCTGTTCATATTAGGGAGGCTTAATTGCAGTATCCAGGAAAAAAACCTGAAACATAACTAGAACTGCCCATCCATTACATTTCAATTTCTCTTATGGAAAGATGAAGGGAATTTGTCCAGTTCCTTTGGGCAATTCCCATTGCCAACACTACAAAAGAAGTGTTCAAGGACCTAACTCACCCTTGAACTGGTGTTTACTGTATTGAAGCACCACTGTTTCCTGTAAGACGGGGAATGGGAATAAAACTCTTGGGGTCCTTGATTTTCAGCATCATTCATGATTATGGACTTACTGACTTTTCTCATGTAACATAGCCAATATATTAAGTGGGTTTGTTTGGCATTTTTCCTAGTTTATCTACCACTCTGACTTCAGAGAATCTAAAACATTTCTTTTGTTTGCTGCAGATGCACACACCTTGAGCAGATTCTTTTGATTCCCACATCACAGGTCCCCAGTTCTAGCACTGCCCTACCTCACAGGTAGAGATATTTGGTCTTTTTCACAAATACCTGGAAATAGGCAGGTGCTTGGAGCCCTAAGAGCCATGGGTAGGAAATGGGTGCTGTCCTGTTCCTCCAGGATAGATCTTGATGAGGTTAGCGGACCTTGGCTGGGCAGGGGTTCCTATTGATGAGGTTGCCGAGCTGACAGTATTCAAAGGACTGGTTCTGTTCTCCCAGCTTTTGTGTGGGCTTTGCTGCCAGCCTTCCTGCCCTAACAGGCACGCCCTGGCTTCTGGGTTTTTTTTTTTTTGGAGAGTACTAATGGCTCAAATAAAGGAGGATGAAATCCTCCAGTTACAGTGTCGAGATATTTAGACAAAAAGGCTCCCCATAGGGCCACTGAGCCAGATCATAAGCTCTTTGTTATTTGCACTGGGCATCTAGGGGTCACAGGCCAAGGAGATGTGAAATTACAACATTTGGACTCTGCTGTCACCTCTGAAGTACTCTTACACTCTCTGGGCAGCACAGGGTACCTTCCACACTTAACCAGCTTCTCACTAGAAGGAGAAACCATCCAGTACAACTTCAGCAGCCTTGAGGCTACCCTAAATTATACTGGGACCATCTGATGTTTCTCCATTTCAGACATAAAATTCATGCCTTACTTGGTCTGAATTTCCTGATTCAGAGCTCAAGAAGATTTGGATAAAGCCACTTTTGTGTTTGCTGCTTTTGACTTAGGCTTTAATAGACAGAATGTTGGTGTCATGTATGAAGTGCAAGAGGGAGCTCTCTTTGAATCAGCTCCCACTGTAATCAACACTATGAACTTGAGGTTGTTGTGACCTTCAATCCTTTTGAAAGGGATTCAGAATTTATGAGAATTTAGAGCTCAAGCAAACCAATGTGACTAATACGAGAAGATAACAATACTTAAATCAAACAATATTTTCTCTGAAAACTAAACAGTGTGCATTGATATATGAGGTTTTTAAATGGGATTTTTTCACTCCTTCCCTCCATGTCAGGTTGCCATTCAGCTGTCCATATCAAATGCTGAAATGCACAAATAGTGGAGGAGGAAAGGAATGTGGTGTTTGCCCTTTGGAAAGACTACCTCTTAAATTCTTTAAGCTCTTGTCTTGAAGCACAAAATGCATATTTAAAAATTTATATTGATGTTTATGTATCAATATGCATCCCTCTCCCATCCCTCTCTTCTCACCTGAAACTGAACCATGGAGCTGCTCAAAAGGGTCCACAACCAAAATTGTAGATCAAATATTGTTACAATTTAAATGTGATGTTGGCAGAGACAAGACAAAACTAATTTAATTTTTCCTGTCAGTCTCTGTAGTAGATCAATTAAACTGCCAAGTGGATCAAATATTTCAGACTGTATTTATTACATTAAGTATTTATGTTCAGCCTGGGCATTTAAAGTATGATCTCATATAGGAAAAGAAGGAGGTTCAGATCAATTCAGCAGAATTCGCTGTAAGTTAATGGAAATCTAATTGTGTATTTTAATTTTGTGTACAAGAGGCAGTAAGTTCCTGAAAGAAAGCAAATAGTACCCTGTCCATATTGTAGCAACTTGATACAAATCCCATTAAACTAATCTCAGATGGTCGTAGATATTGGTGGATCAGGATCTAGGGCTAATGGCTTAACCCTCACTGATTTTGATGGGAGCTGGATGCCCGAAGTCCTCTGAAGATTCAAAATAAGTGGGAACAATTCCTTCCTTCCCTACTGTGAACTCAGGGCTACTGCGATAAGGTGTCAAAACCCACTGCTGTCTGCTATATATGGGTGCCTCTTTCTAGGTGTCACTTTTCTGGAGATTGCAGGCTGACAGATGGGCAGGTGGAGACTTTGGGCTCCTGAGTGTCCCATTCTCTGTCTTGGCTTTCCTGCTGGCAAAGTCCAATACACTTCACTGGCCTTATTATCTGCAGATGCAGAAGATTGTAAGGTAGAATCAATCTTCTTTACAACATACATTAAAAAGGAACAGGCCTAAATCCTATTTTCCTGTATTCTAACTAAGCCCTGGAGCAAGTGATGCTTTTTACCTTTTTTTTTTTTCATGTGTGAGATGTTTGCAAGTGTTTTAACCTCAGTGAAAATTAAAGGAATGGTTTATGGGTGAATTATTGCTAGATACAGCTTAGTTTCCACCACAGGTAACTGCACCCTCAGGTTGCAGAGCCACTAGGTAATATCAGGGCTAATTATTAAGCAAAGAGCTTAGGCTGGTACTGAATACTGATAAATATTTTATCCCTCTAACAACAGAATGAAAATTATTCTTAGGGGATGGAGCTGATTCCCGCTTTTTTGAAAAGGGGAAGACTGCTTTCCACTTCTCCCCACCTCCCACTAAGTAGACAATGTCTGTGCCCAGTCCTGCATTAGGCACAGCAGGCCAGCCCTCCCCTCAGCCTGGGAGCTGAAGAGCTGTGTTTGAAAGCCTCACTCAGTTTGTGTGAGAAAGCAGCAGTGCAAAGGCAGCTGATGCACCCACAGGCCTCCAGGCTCCCCCATCTCTGAGCAGAACCTGAAGGTAGCAGGGCTTAATAGATAGTAGTGAAAAAGACCTGCTGCAAACTGCAGGGACTCTGAAGGGCCTCTCCTCCCTCTTGTTAAAATAGTGGCTGGACAGAACCCCTGACGTGGCTGAAGTGGATTCAACAGGGATAAAAATTACTGTATGAGCATGGCTGAGCGTGGTGGTGGCAAAAACTGTAAATTGTGTTACTGAGTGGATTTAATTATAAACTCTCTTTCTGACCTGCTCGAAACAGCCACAGAATTCAAGACTGAGCTTCCTAGAGCTAGCAGCAAAAGAATCAGAGGATTTTAGTCAAGTGCTGAAACTTGCTTGTGCTTGAATGCCTGGAGCCATGGAAATGTTGGTCTGCTGATCATATGCTTTATCAGAGAAGTATTACAAGAGAAAAGTGTTCTTTCCATTTATACTAACAATCTTTTCATTTATATTGATAACTTCACATTTACAAGGACAGGTACAATAACTGTCCTTTGTAGATGCTGTTTTTTGAAATACAAAGAGTACTTTTTCCTGAATGTTGCATGCAACCACAAATCTCTGAGAATTTCTGTGGAGAAGTCTTGCCAACGTCCTAAAAACAAACAACTGGCTGCCTTCATTCCTAGCAGATGGGTGCTGACCCGTTGCTACCAAGAGCAGAAGTGTAAAACTCTGCCGGTTATTAGTTCCATCACTTAGTCATGAGCCATTTAACTCAAATATTAACTGCAGAAATTAAAGCAAGTCCTTGGCTTGGAAAGATCAGGGGAAGATACTGCGTCGTGTCAGGATGTGTGTGGCTGGGCTGTTTCTTGTTGAAAGGTAGCATATCAGCAAAAGACAGGCTTTTGCCAGGGGTGTGCAAGAGGATGTGGAGTTTGCGTGGCTTCTAAGACCCCTGGAAAAATGGTGACTAAAGGTGTCTGCTTTTCTAACCCAAGAGTAAATTCAAGAAGTAGCTCAGCCATTCCATGCTGCCCCCCCATCCTACTCCTCTGATACATTCTCCATCGTCCGATAGATGCATCTAAGATGGGAACCAGGGTGGCTCTTTGGATGGACTGCATGTCCTGCATGTCCTGCCCAATCATCAACCTGCACTTCCAGGTGTGTTTGTTTGGGAACCAGCCCAAGCCCCAGCATTATCAAAGAGAAGCCAGAGGAAGAGCCTGCAGTGTTCCAGCTCAGGAAGGCAGCTGGTGGAGTGAGGACTGCCTCTGGCAGTGGCTTGCAGGGAAGCTTTTTGGCTTAAAGGGAGAGGAATCACTTTGTCCAGCCTCCAGTGTTTCCTTGCCTGCTTGGAAGAGCCATGTGTCTCAAATGACAGGGTAGAGATGCTCTGGCCCATCTCTCCTGATGGGACTCTTGGGCAATATCACAGCAGCTCCCTTGGCTCACTTCTGGAGGCCGTTCTCTTTGAGGTGTCATCCTTAAGCAGCACACACATTGAATGGGTAAGAGTAGAGTAGGCTCTTGAAGGTAGACATGGTGCCAGACATGGCAAAAGCCTGGCCAAGGAAAGGTCTGTCTCATCTTACAGTGAGATAGGAGGAGGTCATCATAACAATGGGAATATTTTCACCTTTTTCCCTGCTGTAATCTTTCAGGCAAAGATAAGTGACGGAACCACTACACTCACCCAGCAAATGCTGCTGCCCACATTGATCAAGTTCGGTGTGCAGGTGGAGGGCAGGGGACGTCTCTGGCTTGGGGCTGATGGCAGCCACAGAGCAGCAGCTTGATATGAGAGGAGGGAATGAACTGAGCCTTGCTTACGAGGAAATTTCATGAGTGATCTGAGCTTCACTGCTCTCTTCTGTCTCTACTTCCCTCTCTCCCTGTTTTTATCACCCTGGTGACTCACAGTGTAAGATCCTTCCTCCAGAAGGATCAGCAGAGCAGGATAGGGGTTTTCTAGCACTGATTCAGAGAAGACCTGTATACTCACTAAAGGTCCTGTACCCACTAAAGGTCAACCCCATCTCTGTCCTCTTCAGACTGACCATGGAGGGGACAGTCACACAGTCTCCATGACCTTCCCTAACAGTCACAGTGCCTTCTCTCCTTCCTCCCCAGGGAGCCCGCTGTGCTCGTGCTGCGTTCCTGACCCCATGGGCCTCTCCTTCCTGCCGACCTACGGCTGCCAAAGCAACCGCACCGCCAGCGTGGCCGCGCTGCGCATGAAGGCGCGCGAGCACTCGGAGGCTGTGCTCCAGTCTGCCAACCTCCTGCCTGCCGCCAGCAGCAGCCCCACTCCTCCTGCCAAAGCCGGCCCCGAGGGCAGCCCGGACAAGCAGCCCTCTCCAGCCAAGGAGCACATGGAAGGGGAGAAGAGCGTATGAGACCGGAGTGGTGCTGGCCCCTCGGCTCGGGGCAGTGACCCGCCGCCGGTGCTCTGCTGTGGGGTGAACTGCAGTGTGGCTGTGCCCAGTGGGACATCATGGGGCTACCAGGGACCTGGTACAGCTGAGTGGCCTCTATGGCTGCCTTTCACACACCCTTGCATTTCTTGTGTCCCTGTAGGTTCTTTTCCCTGATTTATCAGCACTATCTGTGTTTGGAAACGTTTGTGAAACTGTTTTTATTCCCCCCGCCTCATCCCAGGGACACTGAAAAGCCCAGGATCCTGGCTTGCTCCTGCACATATTGACTTCCCATCCCGCGTGAAACAGATGTCTGGAAGCAGCACATCACTTCCAGGTGTGAGTTCTGGGGCAAGAGAGGCACCCAGGCACCAGTTACTCCACTGCTCACACCAGAGGTGAAGGAATATCCAGGTATATCCCCATCTGGCCTGCTGTTTTCTGAAGGCATTTGACTTCAACCACACCTATCCCAGGCAATCCAGGTGTAAGAGAAGCAGAAAATAGAACAAAACTCTTCACAATTTTTTCCTTCTGTCTTCATTTCTCTGAAAGTGAAACTTCTCATGGAGTAGGCTACTGGGAAATTACTGAGATCAGTTTACTTGTGACTAAAATCCTTGTACTAGCCTCTGTGTGAACATTAGTGTATTACTCTTGCCATTCCCTGGGTTAGACATGAAAGACATGTGACTTCAGAGTGGCATTCACAGCTTCAAACAGTAATGCTGATATTAATTGGAGAGTGTAATTGTCTCTAGATCTGCTCAAAGCTGGGGGTATTTTGACAACCCTGTCTTGGAAAAAGAGACTGGAAGACAAAAAATCCTTCATTGCAAGACTGCAAATATGTTTTTTCCATGTTTTGTGTTTAATAAAGAAGAAATAAACCTTGGAAGGATATTCCTTTATACCATCCAATTTCAGACTATTCCATTTACTGAAAGCTTGTTGTAATGAATCTAGATATGAAAATATAGCAATTATAGATTGGGAACAGTGCAAAGGAGAAATTGATGCCTTAGTAAATATAGTCTTATCTCTCACCCAAAACTCCCCAAAGCAAAGCAGACCAAGATCTGAAAAGCAGTCATTTTAATCCAGGGTGCATCACATTTTTTCCGTAGGAACCGCACATGAAGATTTAAACTTAGTGATGTGGACTTGCATTTTTGAGGTGCCATTTGCAGACTCCTTAGGCTTGTCCACAGGTGTCCCTGGAGAACAGGCTGAAACCACTTCTCTGAGACTTTGATCAAGTAATATGGAGGCTAGTGGAAGGATTCCTGTCACTGCTGATCCTGCTGAGGACCTCCTGAAATGTGCTGAGCACATGGCTTCACACAGGGTTTTGTTTGGCTCTTCACGGGATCTGAGTTTGGGAATGTGCTTGGAAAGGCAGTCCTGAGAAAGGATGTCAGCAAATAATTTGTATCCTCCGTGTAAGTGATCTCAGCCCATGAATTTCACAGAACCGGGGACTTCTGCTCCCAGGACGCACTCATACCCCTGGTGCACACCTTCCTTTCCATGAGGCAGGGTTTGGTGTCAGCACCCACTCAAAGGGTGGGAGCCCTGGTGGTCATGGGGTGCTTGGCAGCACCAAGCACCTTTATGGTCGAAGATGAAGGGTACCAGGCACCCCCAGAGTGGAATTCGTGTCTTCAGGGCACGAGCCAGCAGAGAGGGCATTGCTGGATCTGTCCTTTGGTCAGAGAACAAAGAAAAGTCAGACAGGGCTCACATTCATCAAATGGAGTAGTTTTGCTTTTCTTCTGCCACATAGTGTGTTTTTGGGGGGAACCTTTACTGTCCTAATGCAGGGAGGGGAACATACAGCAGTCTGTGATTCACTTTTGTGCTCCAGCTTCAGGAGCTGCTCTGCTGAGCTGTGGGTGGAGGTGGCTGCTCTGGCTGCAAGTAATGGCTTAGTTTAATAACAGCAGCAACCCTTTTCATCCACCAAAATTAAAGAGATCACTATCTGCTTTGTTGCGGGGAGTGGATGGAGGAGAGAGAATCACTGTTTTCTTAGTGATCTTCCCAATAATTTTTTTCTCTCCCTCCTAGAAAAAAGACTAAAAAAAATTCCAGTCCAAAGAGGCAGGCCCAACTTTGTTTCAACATAATTACCTTGCATTCAGTTGAACTTCAGCCCTTCTGTACACTAACTCTTCAATCTAATTGTTTGATTAAACTCGTATTTCCTCCAGAAAGGTACATAAATAAGTGAATTGTTGAGCAAATTAAGAATACTTAACAGCATTGCATCTGAAAAGTAGTTACGCTGATTAAATTTTCTGTCCTTGAGGATTTTCAGGAAATTACTTTTGATCGTCAATAACACAATTAAGTAAACTACACGCACATTAGCATGAATAATTGATAAGAAATTATGTATTACCACGAAGCACTGATTTAATAATTCATGATGCGACACTCTAGTGACTGTGCAAAACTGGATAACATCGACAAGTCTGCCTGATGTTGCTGGAAATGCTGCAAATACAAACAAGTCCATAGTTTTGTTGTACAATAAAGGAAAGTATCTGATGCATGCTGTAGTTTCTGTTTGTTTAATACTTGAATAAATTTAGAAAGAAGACCGTGAAAAGCTCCTGTACTGTTTTCATTCAGATCAATTTCTCTGTGCAAGCACCTGCTTTCGCATTGATGACTGTCCAGTTCTGCTTAGACCACAGCGATATTGCAGAGTGAGGGAGGCTCTCCCATGCACAGCTGGAACCTGCTGAGTGTCTCAGAATTTGCAAAATTAGGGGACTCAAAGCTTTACAAAGCCTCCTGGTAAGGAGCAAAGCAGCATTAGTCCCCCTTAAACCTGAGCTCTTCAGTGTCTGATGTGTCTGTGATTATTCATTAAGATTTTGTGGGTGGTTGCTCTAAGTCAACCCAAAATGAAGATGATTTGTGTGTTTTGAGTGTACACAATGCACTGTTAAACCCTAGGCCAACTGGCCAACAATTCTTGCAAATTGCTGAGGGGAGGCAGATATATATTCATGTTCTTGTCGGCATGTTTGGGAAACCAGGGCACGATGAGCCTCCTCTTCCTCTCAACTTTTGATCTGAGATGTGTCTGCTCAGGGCAGTGCATCCCAAGAGAGCTCGCTCGAAGTCACTCAGCAGCAGCACAAGGGCAAGAGCAAAACTCCAGAGATCGTGTCTCAGTCATGCTTGTTTCTATCCACCAGACCCTGCTCCCTTCCAGATGGACTGCCCACTGCAGATGAGCCACCTGCCTACTTTCTGTGCTGTCATATATCAGGGCTATGCCACTTAAACCACTCTAATGGCCATTTCAGGAGCTCTGATTAAGTCTGGCATTTAAAAGTTTATAACTCAGCTATAAAAAGTCACTCAGGCTGAACCCCAGCCTGAGAGGCCCAAGCCCAAGGGGATGATTTACATGAGAGCTATACCAAAATTAGCCTGCATGGTATTTTTTTGGTTATGCAAAGGAAAAATGGAAGCCCAAGGTTTAAGGGATGGATGTAAGACAAACATGTTTTGTTTGACAGCTAACTGCATTGTCACTGGATCCTATGCAGTAATTTTCTCTGAATTTCTGTACTAGCACGAGCCATGTGCTGCATGAATGGTCACTTTGCCAGTGTTGCTTGCTAAGGTTTGGCAAAGCATCTCCAGTCCTGGGTTCCTTTCTCAAGAAATCACAGACAACCACAATGCCCAGGTTCCCCCTCATCGCCCACCTTCCCTGCATCCTCATGCATGACTGTGGAAATCCTGCTCTCCTGCCTCCAGCCCTGGTGCTGACTGTCTCCTTGCGCCACCCCTGCTGCAGTTCCTGCTGCTCCAGGGCTGAGCCTGGCACTGGGGAGGCCCCGGCAGGGCCATCCAGGAGCCTGTGCTTAGGACATGTGTGGGGTGAGCACAGCACGTTGGGCTGGGTTTTGTTCAGGGGGGATGCTGCAAAGTGCCATACCATGGGGCTTCTTTATAAGGTTGCATGTCGTCATCTCAGCTCTCCCTGCTTGTTACCTCTCACACATCTATTTAAGTCTCCTTACGCCTGTGTGCATTACAACAGGAAATGTGGAGCTGTGTTTTCACCTTTGCTCAGTTATGCTGTAGGCTAGTCCTTCCTACACTGCATGCTGAATAGTAATGAGATTGTTGGTCTAATAGGCTCTTTATTAAGAGTATTATTTACAACAATGCTGAAGGCCATGTGCATGCAGATAAAGATCTTGGTTTACCATTAAACTCTTCCCTCTCGCAGTCGGTGCCCTCCCCTCTGTTCCCCACGGATTGCTGCCCTTGGTGAATTTGGGATGACCTCTCCACTTCCCAGAGGAGTCCCCCATCCCAGGTCATGGCCAGGGATAAAAGCCTGCTGGCAGGGCTGTGTCTGTGGGAACTCTGCTGTGCACTCAAGCTTTCTGCTTCCCTGCAGCAGCAAGAAGCCAGCGCAGTGTGGGAGGAAGTCATTTGCTGCCGGGTGGACCACAAGGGAACAGGAGATGGAGATGAAATGCTTGTGGTGTGCTGCTGTGGCACATTCTCCCTCTAAAAGAGCTGCTGCTCAATAAAGATCTGTTGTGCTTGGCTGGCGGTGCGGTGGAAGCAGTGTGTGAAGCATGGGAGGTGAGATGCCCTGAATTGATACCCAAGCCCTGAGCACATAATTCAGACCTCTCCACTGAAGAGTTTGACACCCCTCTCTGAGATCACAGTGCGGCCCGAGGGCGGGGGGGCTGCACCACCACAATGCCATAAATAAAAGAGCAATAGAGTACAATAAACAATGCTTTATTCTTTCCAGTTAAAAACTTCCTTTGCAATGTAGCAAAATATTGACTTTAGGTGGCCATATTACCACAAAATAAGATCTTTTCCTGATAACAACCTAAGAAGCCTTTACATAGGGCTGGCCTGTGAAAATGTGAATTTCATTGGCGTATAGCACATGGAGCCTTAGCGGAGAGTGACACGTTTACAATATTTTAATAATCCAACCACAGTGTCCTTGTTGTCTGCCCTAAGCTGTCTGCCACAAGTAGACACTCATCTGCAGTTTTAGAAGTCTGAGCATCTTATTTTGGAGTTGTGAGAAGTTTCCTGTGGTAAACTAGTAATAGTTAAATCTCACTGGAATTAAAAGCATTGGCCTGCATAACGCTTCTGGTATTTAATTTCAATGGCCTTTTCTGTAGTCAGTGTTTTTTTAATGTAACATTCATAATATGAAACAGAAAAGGCAAAAAACACCACCACTGCGTCATTTTACCAAGAAGAGTTTTCACATGCAGGGCAACAAAAGGCAGCTATTTTCTGCAGGCTGAGTTACTTCTAGAGCTCTGTTCTGATGGGCCTGGAAGTTATTGGAGCTGCTTCTGATCTCAGTTCAGCTAAATCACTCTACAGCATCCTGGAGCACCTGAGACTGCAAGAGCTGTTTGTACAGAGAAAATATCCACAGCTCTGGGCTGGTCTAAAGGGAGGTGGCTGGTACTGACCTGCTTTCTATGTCCCAGCACAAGCCACAGTGCTGTGACATTAATGCCACGTACAGGTGGACACTTGGAAGTATGTCAGCCTTCATGACTTATTACCCATCTTCTGCCCTACCAATGGCCTGAACATACTCTGAGAAGTGCCTTCAGCCCGGCTGGGAGACCTCTGACAGTGTGCTCAGAAAGTGCATCCCAAGAGGAGCCATCAGAAGGCAGGCCAGACACAGCCAGCCTGAGGCACTGCTCCTTGGGACTGGTCAAGGCCAGGAGAAAACTTTTCATTTTTAATTAAACTGTATTTGCTTTGTCAGCTGAACTGGTTTACCTTTCAGTTCTTCTGTTTCAGAATTCTTTTTTATTAAACTCCAGCACTCACTATTGGCCCTAGAGACTAACACTTGCTATAGCGGCAAATTTATTAGGACTCCCCTAGGTACAAACAGGCCAAGTTTTTTATTATGTGCACACAGCTTCTTTACACCCGCACTGTACATGAGGCAATGTGTTAAATAAGATCCAAAGCCCATTAAATGAAGAAGCCCATCTCTGCAAGGAAGACTCCCCAGGAACCTAAACTCTGCCTGTTATATCACAGCTGGCTCACCCTCGCTCCGTCGTGCTGGCTGAAGCCATCAGGTTTTGGCAGATGCTTGAGAACCAAGAGGCTGATGTGATCACCAGCCTTGGCACAGCAAGGGATAGGAGCATCCCTGGGAGTTGTTACTTTTTATTAGAAATATTTCTGTAGCGGTGTGCAAGAAATCAGCTGCTGGCAGGGAGGGAAGACGTGCAGGAGAAAAGAGCTGATCCTATTTCTCCTCTGAACCATTACTTCAGAGCTAAACCCAACCGGGACT
Source organism: Acanthiza pusilla (assembly GCA_036630365.1). NCBI lineage: Eukaryota > Metazoa > Chordata > Aves > Passeriformes > Acanthizidae > Acanthiza > Acanthiza pusilla. The sequence continues at coordinate 17,632,400 of JAXCHO010000234.1, forward strand.
GAGCCAGAGGCTGTCTGAGGAGGATTTGACAATCACCATCTGACAAGGGCAAGAAGGCAAGTTTCAAAATCCCTCTCAGAAAACCAAATACTTGAATACTTCTCCTGTGGGTCTGAACCTGGGAGTAATCCAGATTGATGCTGCTGCTTGTTGAGATAAATAACACAGACAACAAGCAGCCAGACATCCTGTGTGGGTGTGGGTGTGCATGTACATTCAAACCACAGCTTCATTTCTTTTTTGGTGGAGTTTCCCTCCACAGGGGTCAGGAGCTGTGCTTAGGTGCGCCAGCCCTTCCTCTGTCAGGGCACAGGACTCAGGGCACAAGGTTTTATCTCTATTTCCACTATGAGGCTGTGGGTGGAGCTCAGAACTTGGGTCCAAGCTGCAGGAAAGGAGGGGGGAGAGTTTCTTACTCAGTAGTTTTTTAGTAGCGATCCTTTTGCACCTTGACAAGCCAGCCTGAGCCCTATTTTTTTTCAAAATTGAAAATTTAAATTTTAAAATTAAAATTTAAAATTTAAAATTTAAAATTTAAAATTTAAAATTTAAAATTTAAAATTTAAAATTTAAAATTTAAAATCTAAAAAACAGGACTCTTTTTTTCAGAGCAGACATACTGAAGGGAGATATTTCTTGCTAAGGGGTCTTGCTTTTTAGTAATTGAATGAGTCTCCATAGCTTGAGAGGTGACTCGTCCCTTCACTGAAGGCTCACAAGCCATCTGGGACCCCTCTGTGCCTCTGTGTCCCTCTGTGCCACACTGCCTTGTCTGCATCACATCATCACCAGAGATGAGCTGCAGTACAGCTGAAGATACAGGTGATACTCCTTTTATCCTACACAAAGGGGTCACTAGATCTCGTCTGAAATTATCTTTTGAAGTAGCTGGTTTGTTGGATAATTTTTTTTTTTGTTATAATGTTGTATGCCTGCTACTCTGTGCAAACATCAAGTGTCTACAGAGCCGCTGAGGCTGGGAAGCCTCTTGTCTGTAGGAAACTCTGAAAACCTTCAAATTCCTGCCCAGTTCAGACAAAACCAAATTTTTAAGAAAATAATCCACTGTGTTAAGAGCTATGCTTTTTCACCAGCTCAACGAATCACATACATATTAAAATTACTTTTGTGACACCAGGACTCTTCTGTTCTTCAATACACAGTTTGCCAGACACTGTGAAAGCAGGAGAGGAGTGAATAAATGAGAGTCTTTGTTATTAATTATATTTTACAAGTACATTAATGAGCCAGAAAAGGAGGAGCCAAGGTACTGGAAACACCTTATTCCTCTGTCTCCATGGGCAGGAGGTGTAGCCTTGATTTCATACTCTCAGTCTCAGGGACTTACCTGTGCCCAACTAAAATAGTTTCTGCACGTAAAGGTGGATATACCTGACCCACAATTTAACAAGGTCCATAAGGAAGTGAACCTTAGCACCTGACACAAGGGAGAATTGCATTGGTCAGATGCCACTTTTATAATGATGACACCTTTCAAGCACATTGTTCTCAGTCCATCCTTTCCCCCTGCCCTCTGTCAGGGACCCTCTCTCTTCCGGAGCTCAGCTCCTCACATTTCTATCAGCAGGAGGGAACATTTTGGGCTTTCTACAGGCAGACTGGGAAATACTTGCGCTGACAGAGATGACAATAAGCAGCAAGGAGCAGGAAAGTCTTCTAAACAGCCCAGCATGTTATGGAGGATGATGTCTGCTGTGTGCTCTGTTAGCTAACAGCATGTACACAGCAATGTGAGCATTAATTTGGGGGAATTAGGGATGAGTGGGGGCTTAGTTTGATTCAGGCCAGATTTAGGATTAGCCATTTAAAAAAACCAACACATATTGGGATCCTGTGGTTTTATCTGTGGCCTCTGATCATCACAGGCTTCCTCTTGCTCAGCCCGATCGGGTGCATGTGACTGTGGCTGACAGTGCTGTTCCAGAAAATGCTCATAGTACAGATACAGTTACATGTATAAAACCTTTGTTTGACCCCGGGCTCAGCTTTATTTACAGGGCAAAGGGCATTTACCTGCTGAAGGAGGGCTTCAAGTGCAGCATGGATGTACCATTGCCCTTACGGCAGTGCCACTGGCACAGTATGAATGCCACTGGAAGCTTTCCAAGGACCAGGCTGTCGTTTGGGGTTTTCAGATGAGAAGCGTAAAAATTGACAAGTGTAAACCACGTGGCTGGTGTCCTGCTGAGCCTGATCAGATAACCTCTCAGTGTACCCCAGGGATGGAGATATTGCACACCATTAAACATGTCTCGGATGCCCAGAAGGATATAAATCTCCAAGCAGGTTCCTCTAGCTCTGGAACACACGGTTAGTCAGCAGCGGGAAAGGCCCCCCTGCAGTGTTAATAGAAGATTGTCAGCGTGGAGCTGGGCACATGGCAGCTGCATCCAGAGCCACGGACAGTCCAGCGCAAGAGGGAGCTCCACTGTGGCTCATCGGGACTGCCTCTGCTGCCAGCACTTGTCTGTGACTGCATCAGAAACCATTCCCCTCACATTGCCAGTTCAGTGATTGCAACATCCCTTCCTCATTCCAAAATGGACAAAAACCCCCTAAACCACCACCATCAGCAGCAAAACAAACAAACAAACAAACAAACAAACAAACAAACAAACCAAAGCCCCCAAACAGTGGGAAGAAAAAGTCAAAACAATATTCAGCTCGACAAACTACAAAGACATAAACCAACAAAAACTTTCCGATATTTGAAAGCCTTTTCTTTATCTTCAAATTCATAATACATGTTTTAAAATTAATGATTTCTTTAAAAAGTGATTTCAGTCCAAAAGAAAATGTCCAGGACTGTTTAGTTAGACATCCATGTAAGCAAATGATGACTTATCAATAATTTTGGAGCAAGTTTTCCTTCTGAGAAGACAGCAGATGAAAAAAATCAACACTCCAAATGTGCAGGTTTTTAACCAGCAATTTCAGTGTTGTCAAAGCAGTGTCTTTTTCAGCGAAGAAGCTGTTTTATTGGAAAATTCCTGCTAAGGTGCAGTCATGTGACTTGGCTGTGTCAGTAGGTTTTTGGTCCAGTACTCCAGCTGGTATTTGATCCTGCTCGGTTTATGTTAGGGCTCATCTGGTTGCTAAGGAAAGGAGTTTATGGGAGCAGGATCAGTGCTAGGGCCAGTTCTGCTGCTGGGTTGAACTGCTGGGGCTGATCCCGTTGCCAGGAGGAGTGTTTGTGTCTCGGGCTGATAATGCAGGGGGTGCAGGAAGGGAGCACAGTAAGCAAAAGGGCATCTCCATCCTCCTTTGCAGTTCCACCCAGCCCAGCCCGGGGACATGCTCAGGACTCACCAACTGCACCACCTTTTGCAAGAGAGGACAATGTGTGACCACCATGCCTCCAGCAGAGAGATGGAGGTGTGGGAGCATCCCAGGTACAACCCTAGTCCTGGCAAGAATGTGGAAAGAAGCAAACATTCATCTCTCTGGGGCAGTGGAACATGGGAAGCCAAAGGGAAAATGGAGCTCACTAGGGGGAGCTGCAAGTGATAGGACATGTGCACTGCCAAGTGGGAGGTGGAAAGGACAGTTTGAGGGCACTGTTTAGACCATGTCCAGACACTTAAGAAGATCGTGAATACCCTATCTATAATTTTATATAGACAAGTAGACATACCTAGATACATCTCTACATAAGTAAACATCCATGTAGGGGTGCACTATAGACAATGACATTGTCTTAGTATAAAGCGATAGGAAATTCATCTTTCATTCTTTTTCCAACTTTTCCTTTTGGAAAGTTCAAATAGCACAGAGAGTTTTGGCATGGAGTAATGCTGGAATGTTTTCACCCATATTCCCTGGGAAGGGATGCATTCTCAGGGCACCTGTTCCAGGCAGTCAGTGCTCACCAGCAGAAAGTGATTCTGCCAACAGACTTTCAGGAATCTCAGGGCAATCAAAGAGAGTCACTCCAGGGCCAGATCAAGTTCTCATCCCCTGCAGCTTATCAGTGCTAGGAATAGAAAGAAGGATCAATGTTTATCTCAGAGTCTGTTGTCTCTGCCCTGTCAGTGTAAGGATGGTCCTGAAGAAGGCCACCTTGGCTCACCTGAAGTGCTTCCTGTTGGTGACAACACTGACAATTCCAGCATAGCAATAATTCCATTTTTGTGTGCTCCGAATGCTGCCATTCCCTGTGTCAGCTTCAATCAAGCAAAGAGACAGTTGTGATGAGGCTCTGATTGCCAGTGGGCAGGAGTGTGAACACAGCAGGGAGCTCCAGGACAAGGGGGTCCGTAGGGAAGGGTCAGCCTGGCAGCCAGCTTGCCTTTGACAAGCCCTGGCTTTTCAAAGTGCATCTCCAGCTTTGAACACTTCTTAATTTTTGCTGGAGTCCAGCTTCTTTCCGTTGCTAGAAGGATTTCAAAGATTGACCCTGCTTCTCACAGAGTCTTCCCTCTCGTTTTCTTTCAAAGTACCCCAGGCCTCCATTTATTCAATATGGACTTGGACATAGGAAAGTGCTCATCTTTTAGCACTGCAAGCTGCTTCCCTCAAGGCTTGACTTAAATCTGCTTTAATAAAAACACAGAGCTTTAGTCAGTTGGGACACAAATGATTTCTCTTCTGCACTATTGGAATGCTGCTTTCTAAGTATGTTCAGTAGCATATTAGAAGCAAGTCTCTAATTGGCCATATAGTACCAAAGACCTGACTATCTAATGTGAGAATTCAACATCATGAAAACTCTGAGAATATCAAAAAGAAGCAAGAGAAGACCACAGGTCATTTTCAGCCATTCCCTATGCATTCAAACCCCATAATTACAATATTATATTTAATATCAGGGGACAGTGCTAAATGTGAGATCATCAGAATACCAGAATAATCATCCTAAAGACAAAATAAATTAATCATTGACCTCTATTGTTATAATGAGATTTTCACAAAAAAAACCCAAACACATCAAAGTTCAATTTACTCAAGTGTTCTATGTTCTTTATCTCCTATAAGGCTCAGAAGTAGAGTTTCTTTAATAAAAATGACTGATGTACACCAGTTGCTCCAAATTACACATTTATATGTATTCACTAGAGCCCATGTAACCCATCATGTGCAATATCACCAGCTTCTGATGCTGCTTTTCAGTGAGAGAGGGGATCAAACTCAGAGTTCTTTATTTACCCAGAAATGAAACAGAGTATATCCCCGAAATACAGATATGCAAATCTGTCCATGTACTTCTGGTAAAAACAGAAGCAGCCAACTGTTCTCTTTATGGTCTGTTATATCACAGTAGCACTTCCACTGTCAGCAAGGACTGCTTGGCTATTCAGGCATCAGAGTAGAGCAAACCTAAATGAAATTGCCAGTCTGGACAAGGACTGAGCCAGAATCACTCTGAGAACAGCCTCCACTGTTTTTTGTAACACAACATACACTAAGAGAAAATGGGGAGAAATGTGAAAAAAGACAAGTTACACACGTGGTAACTTCCCCCAGGTGGATGGGGCACAGGGACTACAAAAGCCCTGATGCCTTCTCGGTGGTGGCAAGAAGGTGATCCTCTGCCAGTGCTTTTGGACTGGGTGCTGGCACCATATCCCTGAGGTCCTCTGGCCAGACAGACTGCTGCCCTCGCACAGCAGGGAGGGGTGGGAGTGATCGCAGGAGCCGTGGGCCAGAGGTGTTTCTGCCCAGCCTCCTGCTCCCTCTCTTTAGGAAAGGGAGGAAGGGAGATGAAGCCCTGCATCCATTCATCTCCTAGATATTTTAATTTTATATCACACACATACACACACGCACTTCCTCGTTGTCAACTTTTTATGCCAGCATAACTGGAGATAAAACTACAATGACACATAATTACAATGAAAAAGCTGGCTAGAAGTCATTCCAGTATTGTAAAACAAGTCCCATTTATTTTGTTTATTAATTAATAAATAATTACTTATTCGTAAATACAGTTGCATTGATGGAACGTGCCGATGACATTTATCTTCTCGGACAGATGACTTAGGAAGGCACTGAGCACCCAAGGAGGAGTTGACAAAAATCCATGCACATAGGCCATTTCAATGAAACTGAACTCTCTAAAACAAATCCAGCATTTTCCACGAGAGAATTCAAGCCCTTGGGACAGAGCCATGGCTGTGGAATGAAAGTCCAAGTCTGCCCTGTGACAGCTGGACTGCTGGCATTGCAGTCACCCCACAACTAGAAGGAGATTCAGAGGGAGGCAGTTCTGGCCCTAGAACCAAAGATTAGGTAAGTCAGGGTTGGCCTCAGTCACATCTGCCAAGGAAGAATCACCACTGCAAAGGAGCCTCAGGGCACCAAGAAATGCAACATGCCCAAAGGCCACGTGCAGGAGAAGGGAACAGTGAAAACAACAGCCCCTGTTCCCTTCAGCCTGCTGTGCTTCTGTGCATGCCAAGAGCCTGCTGTGTTCTTTAGTCCTAGCCACTGTCTGCTGGCAAGGCAGAATTTAGCTTGGTTTGCCTCAGCACCTCTTTAACCTACAACTTAATGTCATTGTCACAAAACAGTGCTTTCCTAGAACTGCTTTCATGACTATTGCACATTTCCCATAGCACCCCTCCCCCAAAGAAAAGGGTCATTCACAGCTCTCATTTTGCCTGGTACTGACCTCTTCCAGCCTTGTTTCCCACAGAAGCGATGGAAAACATCCCCCCAACAAACATGAACAGAATAGGGCAAGGAAAGAAAAAATATTTGTTATTTGAAAAGGTGGCATTTGTCTTAACACACAAACATTTTCTGTTCACCATCACAGGCATTACTGCTGTCTTACTGATACGCAAATGACAGTTTTATAGGTATATCACATATTATAGGTATATCACATACATAGTGTTTTTATATATATATATATATATATATATATAGGGTTGTTTATGTGGATGCATGTGTGTGTTTGCACACACACACTCCCACAGCCCAGCACAAATTTGGCCAGCAGTGTGGTCTAGGCCAGAGACATTTGCTATGGATTCCTACTCAGTACCAGGCTGGGACCTGGAGCAACACTTTTATAGTGTCATTCAACCCCTGTGGCAAAGTGCTCCAGGAAAAGCAGGATACAAGTCAAGAATTCTTATAACTCCCCAGTTCTGCTTGTTTCATTTCATAGAATCATTAAGGTTGGAAAAGACCTCCAAAATCATTGAGTCCAACAGTTAACTTAGCACCGAGGGCTCACCACACCTCTTGAACATTTCCAAGGATGGCCATTCCACTACTTCCCTGGGCAGCTTATTCCAAAGACTGAGCACCCTTACAGTGAAGAAATTTTTCCTTATGTCTAATCTAAACCTCCACGGAGCAACTTCAGGTAATTTCCTCAGGTCCTGTCACTTGTTGTCTTGGAGAAGACCCTCAGCTTGCTACAACAATTTAGCTACAAATTCTCCAGGTCAAAACCTGCTCTGGGCCCTGTTCAGAGACACAGCCCATTGTGAATGCAGCTCCCTGAAGCAGCAGAAAGAGCTAACTGAAGCGAAGTCCTACTTGAAATGTACTTTGTACCCAAGCTAGGACTGGCTCCTCTTTAGATGCCAATGTTTCAGTTCACCTTAAGAGCAGAGTGAAAAATACACCCTGCTTTCCTCACATACCCAAAAGCAGTGTAGTAGAGCATCCCATTCTCCAAAATAAGAGTTTAAGAAGACCCTTGAGAAAGGGGTGCAGAAACAGGCACATCTACAAAACAAATGGCAATTAAAGAAGTAAAAGGGACTTTTTTAATACACCCATACATTTTTGTCATCAAATTACGAGTTATTTTTTAATCTGTGCACTGATACTTTGTATCCATAGTCTTCCCTTGGAAAGGAAGCTTTTATCCTGTCCTCTGAGAGCCTACTTCTTGACTTGTGACTGTTAAGGGCATTTAAATTTGTAGTATCACACACACACTCACAAAAAAAAAAAAAAAAAAAAAAAAAAGGAAAAAGAAAAAAAGAAAAAAAAAGCTTGTGCACTCTGATAGGCTTTAAGATTTCATAGGTTTTGTCTAAATGCACCATGGAAAACTCTAATGGATCTATTTATATATATTTTAACATGTGGGTGAGATTCTGCTCTATACTAGATAGACATTATGCTGTATAGAGCAACAGCAACAGAGAAGTGCAACATGAATAGCACCATCAGTTTACAAAATATTTGTGACTAAAAAAATATATATAGTAAGAGCCACATCCCTTAATTTAACACCTTGAAAACGAATTCTTGTTCCTGAAACAGTCTTGATTTTCTATGTTTTGATATTTTTAATTTCTTTCAAACTGAGCCCTTTCTCATGGAGGGCTGTATTTTGAGTTCCAAGTCAAGGTTCATTTAAAAAGTTTAATATTTTCAGAAGAGGATCCCAGGATCATTGAGGCTGTAAAAGATCTCAGGAGGTCTTTTCATGAACCTCCTTCTCAAGGACAGTCAGCCCTGAGGGCAGCCCAGGTTGTTCAGGGCTTTATCCAGTCAGGTGTTGAAAACTTTCTAGGGTGAAAACTGAACAATAAACGTTTATTCAAATAAGGGCTTTTGGCTGAATATACTTAAAACCCAAACCGTATCAGTACAAGATTCTCCATTTTCACCCCACCCCTCTGCTGCAACCAAATGTACCAAATCACAAAACGCATAACACGTGAAATGAACCTTAGAAAATCATTGAAGGCTAAATCCAAACCCTGCTGTAATCAGTGAAGTGATGCCCTTAGTGTTTGTCTAAGAGAATTGTTTCAGTAAGTGGCACTGATGAGAGGAAGTGTCTGGTGGGACCAGGACAGGTCATGAACAAATGGCTCTTGTCAGGGATGGAGGAAGGCTGAGAGCTGAATCCAGGTTAAGGAAGGAGAAAAACCACCAAGTGTTGGTCTGTGACCTAAGAGAGGCTTCAGTCCTGGGAAATTTACTGAAGAAAAACTCTGCCATAAATATTAACACTGGGAGAGTGGAGCAGTGCCTGTGTCCCGTCTCCTCATTGTATTTATTAACAAAAGGCCTGATTCATCCCTTTCTTTTCAGGAAGTCAAGAGCTGCTTCACTGAAGAAAATCCTGTAAAAATTGCCTAAGATATGAATCAGGCTGAAAGTCACTGTAAAATTCTTCCTTAGAGCTTCTGCATTTCAGTTGTAATTGGGGAAAACAACATGAAAATGAGAAAGAAAAAAACTAAGTCAGTACTTCAAATATAGATATTTATAAGCAGGCACATTACATTCAATTTTTCCATCTTTTCACCTAGGTTCCCTCATTATCTATGGTGATAAAAAAGAGCTTATGCAAGGATGAGTGATATTTTCATACAGATCTTTCAAAGAAAAGTGATAATTCGAAGAAGCACTTTTCTAGAAATTAATACTTTGGATGTTTTGAATATTTTGTTTGCTTGTATTAAATCACAGAATTCACAAGATCAAAATTAGATACATTTTTCAGGTTTTAAAAGTTAATTCCATGTTTCAGTGGGAGTCTGAAAAAAATACCAAAACACAGTTCAATTACAATAGCAAAGAACTTCTCGTCCTAACAAACAATTAAATACTGTTGTGGGAATTCATTCAACCTTGCTCCTCACCAAAACATTTCAGGCCAAGTATCAAGATAACCTGAAGTTTTAAGTTGCATTATAAATAAACCCTGACTCCGGGGGAACCTATTTGGATGTTATCAAAAAATATAAAGAATTCAGCAGCATGTTAGTGGGCACTGCAAAAATATATGAGAAGTCTAGAGCAGCTGCAACTGTATATTGGTTGTTTAAAAGGTTTTTTTTTTACATGGCTGTTGTATTGTGCATCCAGCATACAATCTTCTTGTCAATGACGTTGGGGCAATCCACGTGTGCAAAAAATGAATCCTGCATATACGGCATATGTGTAGCCACATACTTTCTACCTGTCAATATAGTTCAAAGGCAGTGAGTGAGGAAAGTTCAGGAGATGCAGCATCAGTCCTAGGTCTCATAGGATGGACAGGATGGTCTCACAGGTTTTACTTTGTGTCATGTATCATGCAACACATCTGGGCAATAGGACACTTGCTTTGGCTATCCCAGCCTCCTTAACGGCAAAGCAGCAGCAGCAGCAAGCAGTGGCTTCATATTGTCACATGTATTTGTCCAGCTGGCATTGCCCTTTCATCTCACTGATAATTTGGTTCTTACTCAATTTCACTTTTCTTCAAAGTGGTCATCGCTTCGCATCTTTCACCATGAACAGCTTTCATTTTCTTTCCCACCCAAACCACAATGAGATTCATACAAAGTGTTGTACAAACATCAAATCTGCATGTGCTTTTGTGTGCATGTGTCTGTCCAAACAGTTCTTAAAAACACTAGCTGGCATATTTTGTTACTTCAGTTTTCAAGATACTCCTTCAGCAGCAAAATCATCTAAATCAGTGAGGGTGACAATGCCAGTATTTTGGGTTGGGTTCACATCCTTTCCTAAGTGAACTTGGGTTTCTCTGGCATGTTGACGGTAGGAGTAGGAGGCTGGTTCAGTATAGGGCTGAGAATCCACAGATTCAGCGTATCTGTAGTCCTGCTGGCCATCTCCTGGTAGTTCAGCTGGTTCTGGTCCAGCAGGCACTGACCAGCCAGGTTCAGAGAGATGAGAAGGTGATTTCAGCACTGCCACCGATGAGGCTGGTAAAGGCAGCACTCGAGGGTAGGAGGCATAGGGAGAACTCTTAATTTCTGAAGAGGTGGACTGGTGTAGGTTCTGTTCCAAGGAAGGGACTGAGACTTGAACATATTTGCCTGTTTCTGGGTCATAAAACGTCTTTAAATTAACTTCAGCTGGTAAATCAACTACATAGTATTGACCGGAGTCAGGGTCTTGGAGGAGCTTCCGCTGGGTTGAGGAGGGTGAAGGGCTCACTGCTGGTGCTACTCTAGGCTTTCCAGTACTGCTTTCTGTGGGAGTGAAAGTTGAGTGAAGGGGAGGATGAAGGCGAGAGTATCCTAAGGGCGAAGCAGATACTGTTGTCTCTCCAGAATGAGTAGGCTTTCTCCCTACAGCATCTGTATGCTCAGTCTGATGTTTTTTCTGCTGCTCTTGCATTTTTTTTCTCTTGCTTGCCAGCTTTTTAGCCCGACGCAGAGCCTTTTCTGTTTTTGGTGGCACAGTGGGTGGCTTGCCTCCTGGTCTCCCTCCAAGTCCCCTGGATTCCAGGCTCTCAGCTTCCCCTGCAACATCAGAAAATAGATTCCTCTGTGCTGAATCAATTAGCTCTTCTTCAGGCATATAAGCTTGCCTCTCTAGTGCCATGTTCAACAAAGCAGGGTTTGTAACATCCTCTCTAAGGCCAGAAATGGTTTGTTTATCTGACAATGAACTGGCAGCAAGAGAGTGCATCGTGCTTCCTGACCTGGGGGTCGCAACAGCAGAGCATGAAAGACTGTCTAACAAAACTGGTGCACCTTCTGTATGTAGGATGTCCTCTAAAGTGTCATTGGATACAGAAGAACATGTGTGGTCCTCTAGGATGGAGCCAGTCACAGGGGAAATTGTGTCCCTAGTGATTATTTTTTTTGCACAAGAGCCCCCTTTGCGGTTAGATAAATGATGATTCTTAAAGTAATTTGTCTTTCTTTCCGCAGGATAGCTGGGGTTGTTTCGTGCTTGGTCATTTTCCAGACCTATAATTGGTTGCGTTAAGCTGTGTCTGGCCTTTGTCGGTTTCTTTTTACTTCTGAAGACACTTTCCTCATTCATTTTCCCAAATTTATTCAACACCACACAACCCTTTTCATCTTTTTCCGTCAGTTTTCCAAATGTAAAACTCTCTGTATCTTCCAGAAGACTGGGATCCAGTGTTGCTGAAGTAGATCCAGGCTCACTGGCTTCTTTTTCTCTGTCAGCTGCTCCATCGCTCACATTCTGCTGCCCTCTGTGTCTCGATGCCCACCAGCCAAACTCCTGGGCACGCAACATGTTCTGGCGCCGCTTGTTGAAAACTGCTGGCGACATAAACCTACGTTCCATTTCCTTGTAACTGCTGCTCACTGTATCATCCAGGGAAAATGACCTGAGTAGGGGCAGCTTGACAGCCCTGATTACCTGAGGTGACCTGAATGTGTTATCCTTAATCATAAACAGACTGGGTTTGGTGGAGCTCGAAGATGATGGCGTTTGCGGTTCCTCAGACCTGGGGATGGATGTGTCTCTTACACTGTCAGATGCAGAATTTGTGCTGTTGGCCTCTTCCCTTTTCTCTCTCCCTCGTTTCTCTTTCACCAAACTCTTCTGTTCATTCCCAGTAACACTTCCCTCCCTCTTCTCTGCTGCACCAGTACCAGGGCTGATACAAGCACTATATTGCAGTTCATCTTCCCCAACATCTTTCCCTCTCTCCTTGTGTCTTTTCTTACTTCCTGAACCCATTTCACTGTCAGTCCTCTGGCTTTCTTGGAGGCATGTCTGCTGCATCAGGGGCACTGGTAGGAATGGCTCCTCCTGAAGTGGCTGCTCCACTGTGGAGACGAAGGATTGCTCTGAAGAACTAGTGCTTCTTTTGCCTCGTGCTTCATGGCCAGGCACCACAATGTTGGTTTGGGCATCACTGTAAGGGACATCTTCTTCTGGTGAGAGTTGGTTTAGGAGTGCTTTGAAGGCAAAATTTTCATTCTGAATAGCAGCTTGTTTTTCATTTTCCTCACCCTGCACACTGTGGTTTTGCGTGGGCTGCCCAGCTGTTGTATCTACATTGTCCCTACTGAATGGTCTCTGTGCTGGATAGTGCAGATGTTTTCCTAAATCAGGTTCATGTGATTCATGTCTGAACGAGGGGCAATTTTCATTATCCCTTGTGTTTTCAATCAGATCTTGGTGTTTTGAATTGTCTTGTTGCAAGCTGTCTCCACTTTGGTAAAATGAAAGGTTTTCTGTTGTCTGGGGTGAACTAAAAGTCAGGTAGTTGTCTGTAAATTGTCCAGTTAAATCAGCTTTACTGTCCTTTTCAGGAACACTGCTAGACAATACATAAGCTATATCACTCAATTCATCTTTCTCTGTAATATTTTTCTCACTTTTGCCATGCAAAGTCAAGAGTGAGGCATTCATTTTTGTACTCTCCTGCATAGTTTCCCTTGTTTTATTTTTCTCCTCCAAGGCCCTTAGCAGGGGAGAAGGGGTATAAATGCTTTTAACACGTTTGCGCACATCCTTTAAGTTGAATAACAGACTCGATGCTGTCAACCTGCAATTATCCCAAGACCTGTAATCATCTAAGGTGCTCTCCTCGTGGTCTCTTGGAGCCGTGCTGTCTGTGGGAGGAGGTGTCAGTGGGATGAGCTCACTTTCAGCAGCATCCACCTCCTGTTTCGGTGGTATGACAGGTGTTAGGAGCTCCGTGATGTTGAAAGAGGAACCGATCAATCCAGAGGAGTCTGCCTCTTTAGCCAGAGGAGTCACATCCAGAGCAGGGTCAGCACCAGTCGCCTTTTCTGACGATGAGGTCTTGTGGCTGTCTGTGAACTTCTCCTTCGCAGCGTGTCTCTTCCCTGCTGCCCTTTCTGCAGCCCTCTGTCTCCTCCAGGGTGCACAGGAATTGCCCAGCTGGGGGCTGAGGGATTCCTCCTCAGCTAAGGTGGCCTGGGGTTTTGGTGGGGGGGGACTGGGTGTCTCGAACGTGAGTGGGGGTGAAACCATCCTGTAGGACACGGACTGGGGTGACACAGAGGTTTGGGACAAGGCAGTGGGGGAAAGGCGAGCTGGCACTGGGGGTGGTGGCACAGGAGGGGCTTCAGGGGTAGGGGGTGTTGAGGGACGGCCAGGTAGGGTGGGGGGTGGGAGAGGAAGTGCTGGCGGGGCAGGGGGTGGCCGAGGGGGCCCCTGGGGTACATGGCTCCTAGGGGGAGGTGTGGGAGGGGAAGCAGCAGGAAATTTGGTTTCTGAAGGGAGGGAACCCTGAGGTACAACTGTGAGATGGAAAACAGCTTCTGGTGGAGTTGGTTTCCTCTGAAAATCTTTCTCTGTCTTCTTAGCAACAGTGGCTGTGACACGTGACAGTTTATGTTCATGTGTGTGGGATCCTTTAACAAACGGTGATTCTTCCAGGTATGCAAGACCTTCCTTTTTCATTTTTATGTCAACAAATTCCTCCTTTTCAGTCAATTTTTTATGATGAACATTCCATGATTCAAAAGCACTATTCTCACTGTGAAGAAAATTACCTTTTTTTGCTGGCTCATTAACTTTCAAGTTTCTGATTTTTAAAGCCTTTTTGGAAGAATGGGAAAAATTTGACTTGGCTACTTTTGACATCGCAATCAGCACAGGATGATAACCATCAGAGTCCCCATAACTCAGGTCTACTTTATTAGGTCTTCTCTGTGGCTCATGTTTGCCACTGAGACAGTGGCTACCTTGACTAGCCTCAGGAAATTCAGGAAGTTCCTTGTGGATTCTTAAAACCTCTGTATCATCCCAGCAAGCAGTATCATTGCCATGATTTACTTTATGTTTTTGAAAGCTGTTCTTAATGGGCTGCTTATTTGCTATCTGAGAACATCCTGACCCTTGGTCTGCAGTCTTATCAAAAGTCTTAATCAATGAGGACACTTTTGAAACATGCTTATTGTTCCTTGGACCAGGGACTGGCAAATTTGATTTCCTTTCCACGGCAAAGGTGTTGTTTGTAGCAATCCTCTTCTCCTCGGGAGCACAGTTTGGTAACTGCTGGAATGTGGAAGACCATATTGTGTGTTCATTGTTTTTCGCTGTTAGCTTGTCACAGACATTGCTTTTCTTGATGTCATGGTTTAACGTCCCTGAGTGAATTTTAGCAGACAACTGGAGGGCAAAGTCAGGTGAAATGGAAAGTTCTGGTTCATTGTAAGGATCTTCAAGTTCTGCTACACACAAACTTTTGAAAGCCCGATCTGTGAGGCTGCTCACCTCTCTGTCTGCATCATCCAGGAGACTCCCAATACTTGAGGAATCACTATGTCCTTCTGTATGTTTCTTATTTCCCTGCATTGTTCATGAGAGTCATGGAAGAATTATCCAAAGGGTTAGTTCCAGGTGTTGAATAGGCAGGTGACTTTGTGAGGCAGATCCAGCTGTTTGCAATTCACAAGCACAAAGCCATTCCTCCCGACGGTGCTGCTGCACATTGACTCATCTTACAGAACAGCCGAAGGAAACTTCCTTCTCTGCAAAGCCAAAAATTATAAATTATCATTTTTCTATATTAACACTATTAGACAGCATTTTCCAGATATATCAGTCACTGAATAATTTTGTGATGCTAGCAACACAATGAACAACATGAAAAAATCACTGTTATTTTGGTCGTTCAAGCAGCTCATGGTAGATAGCTTAATTTCTGGAAAGACCATTTTAAAAAAGTGTTTTTACCTCATATTCTTTACTTGGGCTCTTAAACAAGGACATAAGAGACAAATTTCAAGTACTTCCCTTTCCATATCTCCAACCATAAACACTTCCAAGTGCTGTGCATTCATTTAGAAAAGAAGGCTAGACATTTTTGGCCAGGAAGAATTAGTAAAACAATTTACTTAAAAAAAGATATCACCAAGTACATCATTGCACACTAAGCCCAAAATGAAAGAAAAACCAATAAAACTTAATTGTCACAGCTTTGTCATGACAATTGCCATGAACACAGCCCTTGTTCGAGAAAACAGAGTGGCCCTACAGGTAAAAAGGATTTACTGTGCATGTTCCAAACAAATGGTGCTGGGGTACAACTTAGCCACCCATAGCAGGATACTGTGGGTTGGGCTGGTCTGCTGGAGCTGAAGAGGCTGCTAACATCAGCTTAGCCAGCAGAAGGCAGGAGTGCCTCGGGGACTGTAGCAGACCCACTAAAGTAGCACAGGGAACATTTGGTTTCAGTTCCAGAGCTGCCGAGAGCTAAAGGTAACCCACTCAACACAATTATAAGGTACCACAGATTTCCATTAATCCTTGATTGTGATACACAGTCAGGACCCACAGCACTGGGGTTTTTGTCTATCTCCACAACAGTCTGAATACAGGACGGGGGAATCTTTGTACTGAACAAGTAAAAACAAAATATACACTTCAGCTGAACTTGAAATCTCTACACTAAAACTCTTTCAAGTTTCTCTGTAAACTCTTTAGATGATTATTCTCACATTTGAGGACTTAAGCAGAGTTGTGACTAAACTATAGGGAGACTCAGTTTAAAAGCATACTCCAGAACTGGCTAAAACTGTAACAGAAGTCTGGTCTGTATCTCCATTTCCTCCTACAATGGCATTATGAATTTGTGATGAATTTGTGATGAGCTGAAACACCACAGTTCACACCTACAGCAGCTTCTATACAAGTGGAAGATGTCTCCATCTCAAGCTTGGAGACACTGATTCAGCTTGTAGAACTGAGCAATGAAATTCAGATCTAGATTTCAGCCTCTCCAGGTACCCAAATCCCTGATTCCACCTTGGTCCATCTCAATGAGACTGTTGGAAAACACCTGTTTTTCTCTATGATGACTCAGTGCTGGTCAAAGTATGAAAAGTAAGAGGAACTGAGCTTAATCATCTGAATTACTCTGGCTCAGTTGTTTCTTCAAATGAAAACACTCCTCACCTTTCTTTTCTATTTGAAAAAAATCTCAGCCAATCTATTTTTAGACTCCAAGTATCACAGTGAATTTAGATCCTGTCCTTCCAGCCATGCAATTCCAGTGACTTATGCATGACTACAATAGACTTACGCCAGAAATAAAATAAGCCTAACAGAGCTTCTCCATCTTACTTTGTACAAAGATTTTTCAAATGTGAGTTTCACTCCCCTCACACTCATACATTTTTGTGTATAATGCAACAAGAAAAAAGAGAAGACAAATGAAAGGCCATCCTGCTCCTGGTTTTGATTCTTACATAAATGAGAAATACAGGTACATACCTGTCTTATAATTTTGCTTCTTGTTTTTAGAACTCACTCTCATACTTGTATTTGGCTTCTTTTCTGACCATCTTTAGTGAGGAGGTAGACACAATCCAGTGATGTAGATTCGACAGAAGCAGTGTCCCAGGATGTTTCTGACTTTCAGCATCTTTTTGATCCTAAGTGAACTCTGAAATTTGAAAACAAAGATATTTATTTGCATGATCTGAGGATTGTTTTGTTCACTTGTTCATTCCCATTTTACATCCACTTTAGGGCTGATTTACAGGATTTCTTACAAAAAGAGACAGCTATCCATCCCAGTGCAACAATAACCCAATACCTGGCGTGTTCGATAGCTTGTGGAGTGCAGTCAGGTTCCTAGCAAACAACTATCACAATCTCCAGCTCACTCCAGCAGCCCCAGCAGGGACTGGCAGCTGAGTGAGCAATGATTTCCTGGCACTCTGCCCCTTGCAAAGGCTGGGTGATGACTCCAGGCTAAAAACAAGAATTCCTCCCTACCCTTTCAGAGTGCTACCCTTTCAGAGGGACTCAGAGGAAAATATGTGTCTCCATTCCACCTGTATATGAATTTCTGCTGTCAACAAATACAGACATCAATCTGGTCAACTTGGAACTAATGCAGCTGAGGTTTGAAAGTCCATGGTTTTCATTGTCCCTGTGGTAAAGATGAAAGGTGGACAGCTGGCACAGTAAGGGGCAGTAAACAAAATATTTTTTTGCTTCCATGCATGAACCAGAGGCAGGAGATGCTAAAGGAAAGCTCAGCTATGGTGAATGTGAATTGCTGTCATTTTTCTGCTGTGGAAACCCCTAAGGTTCAGGCCACTTTGCTTAATCTTTTCAAGAATATATCCATTTCCTACAAGGAGAACTGTCTGGCCCTGATGTAATGCAGGTAGCACAGTCTTCTCTACAGAAAGTTTTGAGTCAGCTCATGATATTCAAATCCTGCTGGCAAAAGTGGCAACAAAGGCTCACCCACTGTGATTGTCTCCTGCACCTCGCCTGAGGAATGGCAATTACCAGCGTGTTTAGGGATAAGCCTGTGCCAATCACAGCTTTTTGTTCTCGAAGATGTATGGGTAAAAAAAAAAAGCAAAACTAAAGGAAAAATAGACAAACAAACAAACAAACAAACAAACAAAACCCAGTGCTACATCTGGTTGCAGCCAGATGTAAAAGGGTATCCTCACTCCAGAGATGTGTAGTCGGTTCTCTCTTTGCTCAGAGATTAAATTACAATTTTACTGCTTCTGTGACACTCCTAACTGTGCAAAGCCAACACAGCCATGGGAGATGGTGATTAAGTTCTGTCTCACTCATCAACAGGGCCGCTGAGTAAATTCCAGTAGCACAATCTTTATCAGTACTTACTGGTGGTGCTGCCTGAGCTAGGAAGAATCTTGGCTTTCAGATCTCAGGTCTGGAGAAATATATTGTCCCTTGTAAATGGAGAACTTTTGCTGAAAGTTGAGTAGAGTAACTATAAACATGGAGATCATGACGTAACCTCAGCAATTATTTTCCTAGATGGAGTCACTGTTACAAAAACAACTCGGCGCCACTGATTAAGAACAGAATAGTGACTGCCACTGTCTCTGAAACCCCTGTGATGATCCTTGTCTTGCCTGGACGAAATACTAGTGCTTGTGCAGTGTCATGTTTCAAGCTGGAAGAGCTGTATCTGCACCAAGTGTTCAAGGTGCAGATCATTACTGGGACTGGATGGAAACAGCAGCACTGTACTGATGAAATTATTCCTTGTATGACAACAACTTCCCAGCTTTAGGCAAAGAAGATGTTTGTGACAGGTTTAATAGCCTGGTAAAGTCCCATTTCTTTACCTTTTTGGACAAACATGGCAAGCCAGCAAGCGAGCTGTGGTATTTCAGCTTAGGTCAGTATTTAGTTCAAACATTTAAGGATGTCTGAATTTAGTCTGTTTTAAAGAGAGAGGAAAGCAATGCTGGGCATCTGGAACTGCTTGGAAATGCTGAGAAATGTGTGAGGTGTTAGCAGTAGGCATCATCTGATATGAGCTACTGAAAAAGTTTGCATGAACACAGATTTCAAGCAGCTTAATCAGAAACCAACCTCCCCTCTCCTTTAAACAGGAGGCTTTTTTCAGTGTCTCTCTTAAGTGCCCAGCAAATTGTGATGAGGAGGTTGAATTACAGATACTATTCCTGGCCTGGCACAGAGTGAATGTCAGCCTTTTTTTTTCACTAGACAGGAGCTGGGTAAACCAGCAGACTTGGCTGGAGCATATGACATCACTGCTGCTGCAATATATAAAGGGCCAGTTGGTTCCCCCACCCCCGTGGGCTGGCATTTGGCTGAAGGGTTATGCCATGAGACATCACAGCGGCATTTTGACAGCGCCCTTGGGAGTTGTACAGCACTCTGAAGTCAGCAGCATTGCATTACCCATGAGAATAGGAAGAGAAGGAAAGATTTTTCTTTTTAAATCTTTGTGAGCTGGTTTCTTCACGTGGTGCTCGCTCTGTGACATCCATCCACAGCTCCAGCCCAAAACTCAGAGCCTGGTGGTGACTGCTGGCTGAGGTTTATTCAGCAGTGTGCTCTACTTCCACACATGATGCTACTTAGGTTTCCAGGGCCTCATCATGACAATGATGATGGGGGGAGGATCACAACACTGTCATCAAGGAAGGGAGCTGCCTCAGAGAGAAACAGTCAAGCCACATCTCCCTGAACTGTCAAGAAAGGCAATTTCTAGATTGAGGTGGCCATAAAATGAAATCTATTAGCACAAGCCTTTGTTTCCCTCATCTAACAAGATCACTTTCAGCAATTCTTTGTGGTCATAAAGGGAAACCAAAGTGAACTCTCGTGTTTGGGGAAAGGGGAACCATTTTACTCAAGTACAAATACCTGCCCCAGCAGATGGAGGATGAAGAACTGGATCTCTCCAGCTTAGGGTGAAAATCCCAAACACTGACAGAAAGGACTAGCATGGAACAAGGTCACCTCAGCTATTCCAGCACCAGATCTTTGATCATTGCACTGAAAAGCAAGGCAAAGAAACCATGTGTCTGAACCAAACCAGTGTAGGAAAAGGGGTCCATTCCTCTTGAGGATTTGGCCTGGCAATTTTGTCTCGAACGGCTTGTTCTGGGCCAGAGAAGGGGAGAGTCTGTTCTTGACTTTGGGCCAACTTCTGTTCTCAGTTACACTGGTATAAATCTAGAGTCATTTTTCTGACGTCAGTAGGATAACTGAGAACAGAATTGGTGACTGAAGACATCTACTTCCTAAGCCAACACTGATGCACTATCCAGAAGCTACATATGCAACTGTAACCACAGTAAAGTGAAATTCAACATCTGCGAAGAGCCAAACCTCACCCCTGTGAGGTATTCAGACCAACATGCAAAGGAAGGGGCTTGGAACCAATACCACATTGCTATGCCATCAAATTGTGTCCTCTGGACAATTCTGATTTTCTAACCTGTATTGTTCATCACTGAAAATAGCAGTGCATTTGGGATAAATATTTTCTGCAATATTCACTGGAATAAACAGTCCTAAGAGTGGTGTGGTAGGCATGGTATAGTTCCAGGCTGCACCAGCAGAGTTGGCTGCCAACCTGAATTGCCATCCTGTGGACAATACCACCTTTTGGAAATATGTTTGTGTATGCTTTAGGGGAGGTTGTTCTCATTTAAATAGTTTTTAAAATTTCACAAGGAATAAAGATTCTAAAAGAAATTAAATTGTGAATTTCAAAATTTCATTTAGAATCAAATACCCCTTTTTTAATCTTAGATTATTTCACCATTTTTAGTGAAAAAAAGCTATGAGAAATAACATGTATATATACTATAATAGTTATAATAGTATGTTATTGCTGTCCTTAAATCAAAAGGGATGTATGCTATTTAACATTAACTGAAACTTTTGATTTTATTTTCTATATCAAACAATACTCTGATGTTATTGCAACAAAGAGTGTGATCTTGTTTTGAAATTTCCCTAAGTAAATATTTTAAATTATAAACCCCATAAATTTCCAATTATCTTTCTAGGGGAAATGTCATTAAAATGAATATGATTGTGATTTTATTTGTTTAATCAAACCACTTTTTTTTTTTTTCCTGAAGAACTCGAGTCTTTTCCTTCCAGTGAGCTCTACTGAAGCTACTGCATCAGCTCCCATGGGAGCTGGAACCAGGGACTCATCAGTTCAAAGAGGGTCACTGTGGGCTGGTGGAAGTGTGAACACGAGGTAGAAATGCACATAGCTAATGACGGTGTGTTCTGTATCCTGCTGTGTCCCTTCCTCGAAGGAGGTGAACCTCTTGCAGCCCCAGCTGAAATGCTTACCTTTCCAGCTCAGACCACAAAGCTTCCAGCACTGGAAGATGAAGACCTCCCATGAAGGAAAATGGAAGGCACAGAGACTGCAAGTGTCTCTACCTTTCCCTTTCTGGTTCAATGGCAAAGACCCAACAGTTATTTCCAGCTGGTCTCCGGACTGCCTTTCCCAATGTCCTCCAAATGCCCCATCCTGCCAACAGGCCTGTTAAGTCTGGAAGAAGGAGATGTCTCTCAGAAAGGGTTGTATCTGGACTGAGGCTTTCTTGCAACTCCTGTTCATCCTTTCCATCACCTGATTCACTGCCTCTGAAGAGCCAGTGCCATGCAGACATGGGGAAGTCAAAGGCACAGAGCACATGACTGACACAGCCCAGGGCAGGTGCAGCACCTGACAAGCAGCATGAGTCTATGAGAAACACAGGGCAAAGGGATGGTGCTCCTCCCATGACTCAAAGTCAGCACAGACAACTGACATTTAAGCAACTGAACCCAAACAGTGCATTTCTTGGCATTAAATGTCTGCCTGGAAAAGGCCACTAGTCTGTAACTAGGTCAGTCACTATACACCAAGATATTAATACAGCTCCCCAGCAATATGGTACATGAACACCTCGTGGCTATTTATCTTTGCAGACTCTCCCACTGGACCTGTGTCTCATTTACAGATCAGCAGCTAAGGCCCAGCTTCAACTGATTGATTTGCCCAAGATCAAACAGGGCATTTGTGGCAGGACAGGGAAGCAAATCTATGTTTTCTGAATTGCACAAGAAGAGCTTAACCTTTGTCAGGTAAGGCAAAAATATGCCTTCCCACTGCCCTTCATAACTCATGGTACTTTAAAAAAAAAGTACTTTTTACACAAAAAAAAAAAAAAAAAAAAAAAAAAAAAAAAAAAAGATAAAAAAAATCCACCTTCAGCTGAATATGGTGCCATAGCTTGGCATTATATTGTATACCAAAATCCATCCAGTTTTGGAGGTGACAGACTGCAAAGATCTCTGCTCCATCTCAGGTGCTTGATACCTGTATCTCGCTAAGATTGTCAAAACTCAAGCCTTCCTCACTAGTTCATGGTGACAGCTGATATTACAATGGTACAGCCCCCTCACTGAGCCCGGGCAGGATTTTGGCTGATGAGACAAGTATTCATCTCCTTGTATTCAGTCTCAAGCAAGACTTAGATGAAAGCTTCTGAGTTTTCACTTCCTGAGTGGGAAAAAGGAGATTTTCCCACAGAGAGGGAAAGTTGTGGAGCATCACAGCATTGCAATGGCTGGAGGTGGGAGATGACAAAGGGGGAACGAAAATAAAATGCATGGACAAGAAAATAAATATAATGGTTTGGATGCCTTGTAATTAGAAGGACACCAGACAGTCCCAGCCTCAGTCATGGGAAAATTGTAATGACACCAGCAAGTATGTCAGATACAAGAGGGAGGCAGGTGTATTCTCCTCTGTGACCTACACAAGGAAATCTGCAGCTAGCAACAAGCCATGCCTCACTACTCTTTCCAGGCTGGGGAATCTGAAACCATCCCCCACTCACACGGCCCTCTGCTTGTCAGCCCCAACTCACTGATACCATCAGCACTGTCAAGTTTACACTTAAACCGTTTAAGCTTCTTGACAAGGAGAGTCTGACCCACACCCACCACACAGGATACAGCCTCAGGAAATAACAGGCTTGCAGAAAACAAGTATTATTCTTTTACTGGTAGTCTCATCTGCTCTTTTTCTTTATAACTTCTGGATATTGTCAAGGTTTGGACAAAGACTTTGCTGAATCTGTTTTCTATTAAGAAAAGAATTCAAGACACTTGTACGTGCTAGGATCAAAATTGTTCTAACTTCTAAGTAGTTTTCTCACCCACTGAATTCCACAGGATTTAGGGACATGCAATGTACTGAAATATTTGTCTTATGTTACCAAAGACAAATAGGTGTATGTATCAGAGGTGCGGAAGAAGGTGAAGGCTCTGATTTTCAAAATTCTCTGGCTCAGGTTGCAGGAACAGAACTAATTCTTACTTACACCTTGCAATAGCTTTCAAATGCAGCCAAAAGAGCTCTGCTCTCGGGCAAGCAGTGTGGCAGGGAGGGCAATACTCACACACATGCCAGAGCATATGACTCAAGCACATACCCATCCTTTCACATAACATCTCTCCTCTGATGACAAACTGCTCCTCAGCCATTCGTGATTATAACTGAGCCATTCCAGCTGAAGGACAAAAACTGTGCCTTGCTTTCCGCCTGCTATCTGGAACGTAGCATGTATAGCCATGGGACAGCTACACACCCATGGGAGGACTCTCAGAGGGCAGGGGAGAGCCCACTCGCCCTTGCCCCCAGGTGTCTCTGCTTTCCTCTTTTTGAGAAGAAAAAGCCAGGAGAAAAATCTCACCCTGAACAAGATGGAAGCTCCTTCCAGCTTCCTCTTCACTGTGCACAGGAGCTTGTTTTGGTTTTGCCCTGGGAAATGCAGACTCCCCCTTCATATTCAGAGTCTGATTAATTGTTATGATTTAATGGTGTGCCCCCAAGGCAATTCCTCATTCTTTCACAGTTAATACACATGCTATGGTGTTTCTTGTGATTGTTCTGTAAAGGATATATGCAAAAGACAGAAGAGGAAACATCAAGAGTTTTAAACAGAATCCACACTTATTCCCGAAGAAACAGACTGATGACTCTGGTGGAGTCACTCCCTCAGCAACTTCAGTGATGCTGTCAGCACAGTGCTTTCCCAGACCCTCTGAGGAAGCCTGCAGACAAACAATGCATTACCATCAGCGTAGTGCTGTCACCAGTTGCTTCTCCTTTCCCATCCCTTCTCCTCAGTTCTCCCACACACCACAGAAGTGGCAATTCTAGCTGCTTGTCTATGGCTTCCTTCAATCCAGAAGCTGGGTCAAAGACTGATTTCTCCGTTTTGGAGAAACACACCAAGTCCTAATGTCACTACTTCAAAGCAAATCAGTCAAAGTGAAGAGTCTCAGTGAACAACATCATGATAAGGAGTGCTGCCCCACTGCCCCAGCACAAACCCCGGCACAGCTTGCAGGGGTCAGTTCCCTTTGAGCATGATGTGGTTTCTGCACCAGCATCCTGGGTGGGGAACTTATTCCAGTTTCTGCACAATGGAGCCCTGTGCTTTGAAATATGCAAAGGATGGAGACAAAGACACGTGAAGTACACCTCAACAGAACAAAAGTCAACAGAAACATGCAGAATTGTACATGGGTCTATAATGAAGCTGACAGGAGAGCCAAGCTGGCGTTGAGGTATGACAACTTCTGTCTGATCCAGGTAAAGCTGATAGACAGAGGCATATCTGAGACCGAGGATCTGTAGCTGCAAACTGCTAGACACTGCTGTGTGCTGACTTTGCATCTTAAGGTCTAGTTAAATGCTAACCACATACAACTCTCTTAGAGACCCTTAAAAAATTGCAGGGATTCTCATATCTGTCTTTTGCAAGTGGAAGGTTTGAATTAAGCAGCCTTTGTGTACCTGACTGTCATAGCCTCATCACAGTCCCCAAAACAGCCTTTGACAC
The DNA here is from genome assembly GCA_036630365.1 of Acanthiza pusilla. NCBI lineage: Eukaryota > Metazoa > Chordata > Aves > Passeriformes > Acanthizidae > Acanthiza > Acanthiza pusilla. The sequence goes on from JAXCHO010000234.1 coordinate 17,657,221, forward strand.
TGTGTGTAAGTAACAAGGAAAGCATCCTTGAAACTAATGGGATGGGGCTATGTGAGAGGCTGAAAATAAAGATGCATCCCTATTTGACCTGCTTGGCTCATAAAAAGATTGCTCTGACTGTTACCAGATGATTTAGATTAATCATTACCAGCTACTCCTTCTTGTATATTATTATTTGCAAGCACAGGTGATGGATGATAAAGAAACCTAGAACTATAATTAAATATCTGCTTTCTATTCCTGTCCAAAGAGGATCATTTGGCAGGGAAACCCAAGGGAAACCTTACTTCTAGGTAAGGGTTGTCCTCTTAGAGCTTCAATGCTGCCTCAGTTTCTCTGAGGCTGTTAAAGGACAGGGGTCTTGGTGGCATTCTCTCCCACCAGACACTTTTGAAAGCCATAAAAACCTAGCAAGCAGCAAGATAGTCTCAACACACCAAGCTTAACACAGACACAAATATACGCACATAGTATATACATATATATACATACATACACATATACACACAGACACAACTTTAGACATGTGTAAATAATCACTGGTCCATCCAAAAGCATATGCAGGCTTGATTGGAGAGGAACAACCTTATCTCAGGGGTAAAGTTCCCCTCTGAGGGCACACATGCAGCTCCCACTGTGGTCCTTTCCCCACACACCTGTCAGCTGGCTCACAGCCAGCCGATCCCAAAATGCAACACTACCTCAGACACTGCAGTTACCCCTAAAAGCAATGAACTCACCCTCTTGCCTAGAGCAGCCAAAGCTCTGTGTTCCCTGGCACCCCAGCTGCAGGCAAGCCTGCAGCTAAAAACCACTTGCAGAATTTGTCTCTGCCAGCAACTTTCCCTGTGTGTGAGCTCAGCTGGACAAAAGAAATACTAATACAGATGAGTGGCATTTTCTCCCAACATGGCTCATAGGGTTAGTTGACTTTATTTCTTGTCTTGGAGGGATTCACAGTTTTGTGGACCTTTTCCACAGCTCTGGCAATGCAAGTACAGGTGAGACAAGTATTTCAGAGAAGCAGGTAGGAATAAGAGGATACAGAGCAAAATTTCTGTGTACTTTTGGTTTGCGGTGCTGGGATGCAATTACACCTGCAAACCTTCACCTAGCTGTGGCCTTCAAGTTACAGCTCTTTCAGTAACTAAGCTGAGAATATGTGTATAAATATCTTCCTAATGACAAATGTGGAAAGATGGAGAAATGTAGTTGGGGCGCCTGTGTACCGGGAATCCTTTTCTTCTTAATATTTGTCACAGACCTCATCCTTCAAGCATTTAACTGAGGACATTTGCTTTTTACACAGTCAGTTCCTTGAAGAAGTGAAGGAAGAGAGCCACAGACTTTGATCCTGTCCAGAAAGGTTATTTGTCCTTCTTATCTCTTCTCTCTTTTCCTTCTCCCCTGTCTCCCTTCCCAGAAATGGCACAGTACTAGAGGAACCCTGTAGCTGGTACTGTACAAAGTCAGTGTGAACAGTCACTCTGGTCTGCTGCTGTAAAACTTTTCCCCATTCTGATTTAATCAGATTGCCTGTTCCCATGCCATTTAAAAAAGCATAAGCAGTTTGCCTTCTCAAACTCAATTTTAATTATTTCTGTTCTTTTTTTGCTGCTGAGTTCTCCAGTTAGACTAATAAAATGCAGTTCCTTGGGATAGCAGACTAAGAAGTTCTGCAACAACTGGAGTCAGAAAAGCTTATGCCATTTAAGAAATCTGCTAACAATTAAAACTGGATACAAGTCATAGTCACAGTCATTTATAGTGTCCTTTTAGCACTACATAGGTATTTGAACTATCTTGCTTTTTCAGGCTCTGTAGCATGGTAATTGCTTTTTATAAAATATTTAAATTATTCTATTCCTATTTGTTCCAAAAAAAGAAACATAAATGCCTTCCAAACCCTATACAAATCACTAAAGTTTTAAAGAGTAGCTTATCTGTAGTCAGTAATCATCTGGAAAGTAAAACCAATGTATATTTCCTTAAAGTTGCATACAGAACAATGTGCAAGACAATTAAATGGAGCTTCGTGTCAATTTAGTGCTCTTTTAAAAATATCATGCCCCTTTGCAAAATAATTACGTGTCCTAAACAGTATTCACTGCAAACAAATCTCTGTGTATGTCTCTTTCCACGCACAGACTCTCAGAGACAATCTTGCACTTCTCTGAGAAAAAAAGGCTGGACAAAATGAAAGTTCCACTTCTAATCACTGAAGAAAAGATTTAAATGCTGTTTGATTTCTCTTATCTGATCAATCACACAACTGATTTGTGTGCACACACATTCACACGCTCAGAAACCACCACTCTTCACAATTTCCCTTTTTCAAAAACACCCATATGCTTCCCCCTTACCTTCTGTGCTCCAGCTTCCTGACAGAGACAATGCAGGGTTTTGCTTTCTTCTCTTAAGTCAAAGCCCCAGCACATTTTAGAGCAGCCTGCTTACTATTAGCAGTTCCCATTATTTATGTGTGTTGGACTCTTCTTCTGAACATGGTTATTTTAATAAAAACAATGACTGAAAAATAAATAAAACAATAAAAGTGGAGGAGCTAACCCTCGAGCCCTCGCAGACCTGCCCAGCCAGGTGAAGTGAAATGAGCAAGGAATCCGAAGTTAGTAAAATGTATTTAAATAGTTATCAGGCAAGGGGAAACCAAACGGAGATCATGGTGGGGAAGAGGCAAACATACGTATTGGAATAACCACGCGGTGTCGAGTAACAGACAGATGAAACAAACAGTCATCAGCTATTTTTACATTCAGATTGGCCATTGGTAATTCTTCAGAGATAACTAATACAGACAGCAATGCTGTGCCATGGGCTCGCTGCTGCCAGGGAATCAAACCTTAGAGCACTGCAGTTTTGTACCTACAGGTGAGAGGCAAAGGGTTTATTAGGGTCATCACTAAAAATACTGTGTACATATGCACATGAGTAGCACATTACTGTCCTGTGGGTGCTTTTTCATAAATAGCTCATTTCATCATCAAGGCTGGACAAATGTAGCCAGTGTTCCTGGAGTAAGGACCCCATTCCACCGTCCTTCCAAAGCAAACAAGATCAGCCATTGCCCTGGAAGGCACATGCCAGCGTTGGGTTTCAGTTGGCGCACTGCAATAGGATGTTGGATAATGGGGGAAATATGCCGTGAAGCCAACAAGCTAAGTTTTTGTACTGCAGATCTAACAATGGATAGCACCCTGTGCCATACTGGGTGCACATAGCTCCTTGCTGGAGTCATGGGACTCTCCTGGGGGTTAGCATCCTGTTGGACTTGAACCATAGCCTACAGCAAAATGAAGAGCAGGATCTCCCGTGATTACAGCCTGACTCCTGCTTCCATGGCAGAGCCCGACTCCACATGAGCCCAGTGGTCACTTGCTCGTGTACACTCTTTAAAAAGAGCTGCCAATTGCATTGCTACAGCATGAGCAAGGCAAAAACCATTCAGTATCTGCTGCCTGAGAATCTCCAAGCAACAGGACACTTGTGATGAACTAATCATCCCTGAGACCCAAGAGCAGCCCAGGCTTACCCCTCCTTGGAGGGAAAATGGCCTGCCTTCTGCAAAGCAACCTTCAGCTTTGAATTCCCAGTCTGAGAGAGGTGTATTTTTTACCTCAGATTCCAGAAGGAAAATTTTGCAAAGATGACTCTCCTAAGCTTCCAGTCTGAGTTTGTGGTGCTCGAGTGTTTCACCTAACTCATCCCAAACTGAATGTTGGTCTTGCCAAACATCAGGACACTTCTAAATGCTATGTTCTGGCCTGGAACTGCACAGTTCCAACAGCTCCCCGTGCTCTGCACCTGTAAGAGCACTTCTGCACAAAGGTCTGGTGCACCATGAGTCATGGCACCTATGGGCTGAGACACTGGAGAGAGCTGGGGCACACTGCAGAAAAAAGTTTGGGATTACAACAGACAGTGCAAAAGTAGTTTTCAGGCACCCACTGCCACTAATGTAGGCAAAACTGTCCGTATGTGTGTCTGTCTCTCCCACATATTTCTGAAGAGGGGAGGAATGTATTTCTGGAATACTTGTGACAAAAATAAACCCATCTCTGCTGTCTATGAAGAGAGGCAGGTTATAGCCCTGCTTTCTGTAAGCCCTGAACTTGTGAACTGCTGAGAGGCTGAACAGCAGCTAGAAAGATCCCTGTGGAAATGGTAACTGCTAGTGCAGGGATGTTGGCTGATTGCTTGGAAAATCCAAAACAGGCCTCTCACATGAAAGCAGCTGGGGTTAACACTATTCATCAGGATAAACGTGGTTCGCAGACTCCAGCTTTGAAAGGAGTCAAATCTTGGGATAGGCATTAAGCTTATTTAAATACGGTGATAATAAATATATATATTTGCTAATTCAGTGTTCAGATGAGACTCTGGGATCAGATGGCCTGTCATTAAAATAAAACCACTTCTGGGGAAAATTACTGAATAACACACAGCAAACACAACCCAGTGGCGCTTAGATGTTGTTATCCTGCTCCCAGGAAATTTAAAAAGCAAAAATTCCTGCTGCTTCCTTTCAGTGAGTGTAAAGCAATAACAGATCACACTGAACTTTTGTAGACAGCAATTTGGACTGAAATTTTAAACTTGTATGAAAAGATTATGCAATCTACACAATATGTCAATAGAAAATGTATGTAAGTTTGTATGTATAATGAACTCCATCTTTCACATACACACTTGCAACTGCACATGCTTGGCAATGCTGAGAATTCTGACATGAGAGCCTTATGCAAGAACAGCAGCTTTCAGCCTTTTCTGATTTGTATCCCATCCCAACACTTTCTCCAGGGAAATAAATGGAGTTCTGCCCTAGTGACAGAGACAGTTTTTTTCCTTCATTACCTTAGCTGCAAATCCCAGAGAAGCAGTATGCAGACCCCGAGGGGTCAATGCACCAGTCCCATGCAAAAAGTCCCTGGTACATGGAAACCAAAAAGTGGAACTGATTATAAACAAAATGAAAACATCACCCTGGACTAGGAAAAAGCAAGCATCAAACTCTTTTGGCTGTAAAAATTAAATGGTTTATAATTCTCATGGCATTAACAAGCAAGGGGTCTATTTAGAAACCCATGAGAGCAATAGGACTATATTGAGTTTTTAGCTGTTTGCTTACAGCACTTTTTGTCCAGCAGAGCTATGCAGGTTCAGCTCTTACCTGGCAGCCACAGATTGAGTGATTTGTTGACTTTTATCACAGCGAGTGGAATAACCTGATCCCCAGGCACTGGCTGAGTGTAGGTGAGTGTAGAACATTGGCTGGACAGAGCAGCCTCAGGGTCATCTCAGACAGAGAAAAGCAGTGAAGCAGGGAAGGATTGCCACAGGTATTTTCTCTCCCAAAGGGGAACAAGATCAAGGCTGCATTTTCTGCTCTGTTAGCCAACACAGGCCGTGCTGCACCTGATATCAGGGGAAATGACAGGTCAGATTCCTCTCTCTCTGTGTCCAGCCCCTTACACATCCTGGTTTGAACCAAATTCTGTCCTGAAAGACCCAGCTGAGAAAATGTAGGTGAGAACATTAAGGTCCCCAGTGTCTGAGAACCATTGGCAGTCCTATGGCCTCTTCCCTCGGAGGCATTTCTCCGCTTTTGTGGAAGGGCTGCTTATCCACCCATTGTGCAATGAGACAGGTGCAGGACTCATCCACAGCCTCTCTCCAGGTCTACTCCTTAGGGTCCGAACCTTGTCAGAAGCTCGAGTTTATCAGAGCCAACCGCAGAGACTCTGCAGGGACTCCTTCTAACAAGGAGAGAACTTTTTAAGCCCTCGCAGTTTTTTCATATTTGTCCTTATTGAAGCTTTGAATGAAGCCTAGCAAAGTAAAAAGTTTCTCCAAAAGGAAGCTCTGGGAGAAATTTGAGAAGGGTTCAAGAAAAACAAATATTTCCTCAATTTAATCTTTCATAATTTTATAATATGGTGTTTAATACAATAAAATGTTAAAATTATTTCCATCCTGCCCTCAGAAAGTAGTAAAAGATATTATTTCCTAAAACAATTGCTATGTTTCTTCTCTGAAATCAGATTTCTTATGAAACCAACAAACTTCGCTACATTTTGGCTTTGACTGCATTTATGACCACTGGGAGACATTTGTGCCACCATCTTTTTCTCCATCCATGGATAAGACCTTAAAAGCAATTTTAAAAGAATTCCTGTTCTCCTGATCTCCTCTCCTGCTGCTGTGCCATCAATAGCACCCAGACTCAGCTGACTCAGAAACAACTTGTCTGGATTCCAGCCCAGAACACTCATCCTGAAACTCTGTGAAGTGCCCGATCATGGCACCAGACAGGGGCTCAGCATCTCTCTTTTGGCTTTTGGGAACAGAATGTAGACTAGAAGGACTCTAAAACATAGCCTCAGTGACACTTTTGGAAAGGATGTCAGTCACAACCTCACCCTACTTATTTCCTCCAAACCAAACTGACTTTTCAGTCAGGAGCATTCATGCTTTTTCCAGTAACACAGCCACCTCACACACAGTGATCACACCTGAAGAACCACAGAAAGATGGTTTTGCATAACTGCTTCACTATTAAATACTCTGCCAGGAGTGGAAGACAGATGTGGAAGAAAAGAAACTAATTACAGAGAACGTTAAACAGCAGAAGAGGGCTAAAGTATTGTACAAGTAAAGATTAAACCTGCAAAGCACTCTTCTATCTGGGCCCATTTATCAAAGGGTTTACACTACCTTAAATAGCAAAAAAACATGCTAAGTACTATCTGACTTCTGGGCATTGATTTTCCTTGGAAATCTTTCCCTTCTCATCAGGACGTGTCAGCAAAAACTGGCAGCACTTTGCAGTTTGCAGGAGAGGTTCAGCCCATGCCAGGACATGCAATAAACCAGTCTTTCAACTAAAGCTTAAGAAATGAGCCCACTTGTGACATATCAGATAAGGAAAAAAATACCTGTAAATAGTCTGAATGATCTAAAAATTAATTCTCATTAAAAACATGATGTAGAAGCCAGCGGCATATAGAGATACTAGGCCAAATGCATTAGGTAATTTATAAATATAGCTATAATCCATCTAATTTAAGAAAAGGTTGGAAGAATGTGGGGTTACTGGCCTGGTGTAAATATTTCCCATTTACAAATTGCAAAGCAAAAACTGGAAAGCACAGGCTAATTAAAATAGCTGGACAAACAATGATGGGAACCATAAGGCGCTATTTTTAGGGGATTGTATGAGAGCCCAGGCAGCTAGAAGTCTAGTCAATCCAGAGGTGTCACATGGCTGCTTTCAGAGTCCTTTGCACTCTGTCACCCCACTACAGACAAGGTGAACGAGACAGTAGGACATTTGTTTCAGCCCCACACACCTCCATCCAGATTTCATGCAGTATTTTGCATTTTACACATCCCATCGGATGAATTCCCATGGAAGTTTCCACAGAATCACTGTCCCTGTCCTGTCCCACGTTCCTTCACAGCTGAGAGATGGGGTTTGGGCAGTGTGAGCAGGGTCGACTACCCCCAGATGCTTGAAATGACAAGAGGAAGCTGTGGTACGCTGCATTATAAGAGGAAATTGTGTTATGCTGCAGTTCAGCTGGTACTGCAAAGGTATTGTGGTTCAAATGTGTGTTTATCTCTGGGTGAGGAGAGGTGAAGAAAGATAAAACATTAGAACTTGTTGTAGTTTAGTGAGTTGCCTGAATTACATGGATTTTCATTGTCTGGTTTGTAGGATACACTTTCTGTGGGCCAACAAGAAGAAAGAGTGAAGCACAGAAGAAAAAAACAATTTTATTATATAATTTTATTCCTCATCAGTCAATGAAGTATCAAAGCATGTCTGTATTATCTCAAGAACTCAGAGTGCTGCAAAAATATGTTCAGAAGATATTGGGGTGCAAAACATGACACTGCACAGTTTTGTACTGGAGCACCCGTGGGCAGTGAAGGGGAGGCCAATTTGATTTAGGAGAAAGGTTTCAGCCCAGATGTGAATCAAACAGGGAAGGATTTTAAATTTGCACTTCCTCCTTCTGAAACAAACTTTCTTCCTAGCTCAGAATCCGTCTCAGGAAACTATTATTGGAAACCACAGAGGTTTTGAAAAATATTTCATTTTTGCAAGTCTTGGAAGAAAAACAGGTACCAGAAGTCTGCAAGCGAACACTCTTGCCTAACCTGCTTGCAGTCCACCAGCAGATCAGAGCTCACCAGTTAACTGCAAGAAGCAGCACAGCTCTTTGCATTTCTCATTCCAGTAATCCGAGTAATTATAATGCTGTCTCTCTAAAATGATATGAGTTTAAGTGACATTTAAGAAAAGTAAGCAATCTAAAATCGACATTCAGTAAGCCAGAAAGCACTAGAGAGAGAAGGAGAAGTTTATGCCCATCCTTTCAGAAAAAGCCAATGTGTAATTGTTCAAGGTTTTGCTGAATGTCAGGAATGGAAGATTAACATGCAGTGAGATTATCAGCGCTAGCAGGAGGAATTCATGCAAACACAGCAAGGCCAAGAACAGCTAAAAACCTGGCCTGAAAGATAGCAAATGTGCTTCTCTGCAGAACAGTGCTAAATAATGACTGAGAAGAAAAGAGCCAAATGAGGACCAGAAAAGCAACCCCTGCAGAAAAGCGAGGGAACATCATCAGGGCGTTCAGAGACAGAACTGCTGCAGGAATCAGCCCCAGCCCCTCCTTGTGCAGAACACCTGCCCTGGCTGACACTGCCCAGCACTGCCTGGAAGGTCATGGCAAAATCTGCCCGGGGAATTGGGTGAATTGGGCATCTCGGCATGGATCTGCATACATCCCTGTGGCTGAACTTGGAAAACAGGGTCAGTGGTATATATGGAGTTGATAGGAAGACACCATCAGAGAATACCCTAAGAATTCCCCCAAGCCTCAGAACTATGTCATAGCCTCTTAATGAGGATTAATTAGATGTATCCCAGGTAATCAGAGACTACTCTTAGCAATAAAGTGATTCCTGGGACTGAAAGACACTGAAATGTACTAAAGTGTCTGGTATCAATAAACTGACAAATGCAAACAAAATAATTCTTTAATCTCATTCCATTAAGGAAAAGGCATGTGGTTTGAATTATGATCATATAAACCACTGCCTTCAGGCATTTTTTGAATGTTTCTAGTCTGCTAAACTCATTAGAAAATTCATGCTGTCAAATATTTGAATAAAAATATAATGCGAATAAAGAGATAAATACTGTCTTTTCAAAAAAGTCACAAATGGTTTCCTTTAAACTTTACAAAAGTGTTTTAGGCAAAAAAAGGATAAAGATAAAACAATAATGAAATTATTACTGGTGAAAATTCTAATGTGGCAAACAGGTACACAATTAATTATCTTCCTGCAGAAAATAGGGACTCTTCTCTTAGGAGCAAAACTAAACATGTTCACAAAATCAAGGCTTTTAGCTGATTCATAATAGCACTCATGCAGATATTCTCCCTGATTTCAGAAGTGTATACACTCAATATGGAGCACAGACTGAAGCATTTAAGCACTGCAAGCTCCAAGTGTATTTTCATTGGAATTTTTTAGTTAGTGACAGATAGTATTGCTGTTTCAAAACACAGCAGCAATTCCCCCATCCAAGGTGTATCTGAAATCCATTAAGAAAATGAGTGTGTATGCAGGCAGGCCTGAACAAAGAGGCAATGTTTGATGTCTCCACTGGCAACCCTTTTAATGGTGCCCATGTCATTTGGGATTCCAAGTCTCACTCATTTCAATATTCCAGTCCTGTTGAAGGACAGGAGCCTCTCAGACACTTCAAAGTGGTGCACAAAAGCTGGATATTTTAGAAATTGATGTTAAACAGTCTGGCATATGCAGCTGAGCCAGCTCTAATCAGCAGAAACCATTCCACAGACATGAGTGGGAGCTGGAACATGCTCTGCTTGCTTGTTTCTTCAAAGATGGAGTTTGTGCTGTCCTCGCAGGAGGGATGCTAATGAGACCTTGGACTAGTCTTTTTCCAGCCTAGGTGAGCACGACAAGCGTGAAACATCTTCATTGAAAAAAATATCTCTACCCTTTCTGAAAGGCTACGGATTATTATGGAAACAATTGAAGAAAAAAATACAAAACTTTCAGGATAGTAATACAAGACCAGAAAATACGAAGCAAGCAAGGAATGGGTGCTGTGTATCAAAATACATAAAAATGAAACACTATTTAAATAAGACTATTTTTATATTTTTCAACATTAGATGAATGGTTAATTCCACTATACTGATTCACATTTTCCTTTGTACGTTTCACAGCTTTACCACTTATTTTGGCATCAATGCAAAAAATTATAGTAATGAAATTTCATAGTTCCTTCAAAAACCATTTGCAGACTCATTGCTTCTACAAGATATTTCCAATATAATCACACAGTCCTTATATTTACTGTTTGAGCTACATTAGTTTGTGAAGTCCATGAGATTTTAATAATACTCTTTCAGTATATCAGTGGTTTCCACTGTGGCCAGTACCAGAGTGAGCAAACACCTAACCTTGCACTCAGAGATGATCTGTAAATCCAGACCTATGTACATGATCCTGTTTCTTAAGACAAAAACCCCCAACCACTGTGAATTTGAGTAAAATCACCCTGCAAAACACATAGAGATTCATATCAAATACTTGTATTGGAATTCTTTCCAGATCTCACCTTTAAACACCTACAACATGCTTTGTAGAAATGGTGTCAGGTTTGGAGCTACTAAACTATATGCTCAAGTTTACACTGGGAATGTATGAAAAAGCCATCTTTCTTCTCTTCTGGCATTATGGACTGTTCATCAGCTTATGCGGAGTCCTAGATGGAAAAACCTCCAAGGGAGGATTTTTACTAGCACATTCTGCCTTCTGCAAATTACTGTGGTATGATTGTAATACCTTTGTGCTTTTTCCTAACTGCTGGTAGTATTTTAAAAGTGCCTATTGCTCTTGAGTCTAGAGCTGCATAAACAACAACAATAATAATTAATAACTTTTGCAATTATCTTCTGCCAAAAGAAATCTCAGCTTCAGCTTCAACTGGATACATTCATATGTCTCAAGTTGTTGTCTAGGGTTTCTATGCACTAACTGTTGGTATGTTCCATCCCAAAGGTGGCTCTTTGGGAAACTTGGAAGGTCTATAAATAGAAGATATTATTTATTTTTATTGGGAGGGCACGGGAATGCAACAATTCACCCTCAGGGGACAGAGACACTTAAGAACACTTTTTTCAGTACTGGATGCACGAATAGTTCACAGTGTGAGGTAGAGAAAAGCTGTAGTGCCAAATATCCTGTATGAGCAAGAAGATGAGATCCAGGGGACAGAATCCATCACACCCACTGCTGGCCTTTTACAAGCTTAAAGTGATCTTTTCTCATCCCTGGAGGTTAGCAGATACTTCTGGGATGTCAGAAATGCCCTTCTTCCTGTAAGGAAGAATCAGAATCTCAGGACACCTGGAAGACGAGAGAGGAAGCCTTCCTGAGCAGCTTAGCCCAGGCACCAAGTGCTAAGACAGCTGAAGAGAGATGGCAGGACTCTGGCCCGAGAAAGGGGACAGAAACCCAGCAATGGCCAAGATCCTCTGAGCAAGGAAATACAGATGAAATACACACCAGAGGAGACTTGAAGGGAATACAGATAATGAGAAAGTCTTAAAAATTTAAGAAAATACTAAAGGGAAAACTAGGAGCAGAAGTACAAATAAAGTAATTATTTTTCCTCTAAAATTTGCAGGTCTGGTCCTATTTCTGTCTACTCTTCGTGTATTTTCCAGCAGGAAATATAAGCAGATTAAGATTTCATAGGATCAGATCAAAGGCACCTAAACAAATTAAGCATTCTCCTCTAAGTGGAGAATTAAGCATTCTCCTCCTTCCAGCCTTCCAAAGCACACCATGCTGAGCTGTCACCCTGCTGGAGAAGCCCTGTGGTGCCCATGGTGCTGGGCATGCCCCACACCCCGACCAGCCTTCACCCTCAGCTTTTGCTCTAAGCCCTGAGTGCCATTCCCGACCTCTGCAGTGCAGCAGCATTTCAGAGCTAGGCTGGAAAGAGGAGAGAGGTGGTGGACACTGAAACTGCTTGCAAATTTGAGCAAGACAGGGTGCCAGCCATCCCTCACCAGTAACAAGTTCATATGTGCAGAGCATGTTGTGTTTCATTTCATAATCAGTCAGGAAACAGCACTTCACCCAGAAAGTAGAGCTAAAGGGATACATACCCAGTTGTCTGCAGGGAGAAAATCTGCCTGTACCAATGCTCTCCTTCCTCCACCACGGCCAAGAGAGTGTGAGACAGCTGGGCCACGGTGCCTGGAGTGAGCCAGGGGTGCTGAGTGGTGCTGGCAGCGATACCCCAGGGCTGACACCAAACCCCCTCCCCTTGCCCCAGGGCTGCCAGCACTATGGTGCTGCTCACAGCTCCCCCTAGCACCATCAGGTACCTAAAGGGGCTTCTGGGCAGAGCCCATGCTGCTGACAGCAGTGACCAGCAAACACTGCCTTTGCCTAAACAGACAGGTGCTCTTTCCCAATTAAATGAGTCTTGAAGTCTGTTTCCTTTCACCGTTCATTTGACAGCCCTGGAAAAAGTCCATGTGCTCAGCTGGCAGTGTGCTGAGCACAAGAATTGGAGGACAGAGGAGAGGGTGGCCATGGCTTGGCTCCACTTCAGCAGCTCTCTGCCTGGAAGCAGTGAGGAGAGTGAGTAGTTACAGTTCAACTCTTCTTCCTTAAGTGAAAAATTTGCCTTAACTTCACCTCATTCTTCATCAGAAGTGAGCAAAGGGCTAGGGTGATGCAATCTGCCTCTGCCTGGCCCCTGGCAAAAACAACACCAACCAAACACTGTTGCTTGTGCCAAGAGTCTGGCAGATCAGGTATCAAGTGAAGGCTCATACAACAGCATTGGAGCTGATGCTCTTTCTGATGGAAGAAAATATTTTGCATTTCTCTACGCTTCTACTCTCTGGACCTTCTTTAATCTACTCTTACAACTGTTTCGAGGTGACAGCAATCACCACAGACAGCATTCAGAATGGATTTATGTGGGGACACAATACTATTCTTGGTCCCTTTTCCAGTCTTCTGTTTGCCTTTCTAACTGCTGAGCATGAAGCAGACATTTTGGAGGCATGAGTGTAGCCCACCAGCACAGAGACACACACACCAGAGCCAACACAGCACTCCTGTGCTTCGGAAAAGCATTTTGGAAAACCCTGCTCTTTATAGCTCCAGCCTCCCCACGCTGCCCCAGGAGTGCACACTGCACCTACAGCAGAGCTGAGGGACAGTAGCTCCTGATGCTGTGCCTAGAATACATCATTCAGTTTAGCTTCTCCTTAACTACTCCCATTCCTCATGCCTGATATTAAAATAACCTAACAAAAACATGGTTTTCCCCCAATTTTTGCCTTTCATTGGCAAAACCCCACAGAGAGGGAGTCCTGAAACTGTGCCCATTATTTACACTGTGCACTCAGTGTAAACTGTACCACTGACGCAGGATAAGTCCTAGAAGCACCTAAACACAGGAATAATGAAACAAGTCTGATGAGAAAAAGTTTTTGCAGGTACCTACAACCTAGGCTGGCACTAGTAATGTCAAGGATTGTGCTACAATTACTCCAAGGTGATTGTAGCATAAAGTGTCAGTCTTTGATGATGCAGCTCAGAGGTAGAAATTAAATTGATGGGGCATTTCTGGGACCACGTCTTAGTTCTGGAAGTATTTGTAGAATGATGAAGATATGGTTTAGATTGCACTGAACTGAATTCATCCCACCAAATTCCTTTCTGTTGGCTGCTGCTGGGTTTTGGGTTACCCAGCTAAGGCAGATGACATACAAGTCATTTAAGGGCTGAGGTGCCTCCTTACCAAGTGGATTTTGCAGTGTTTGCTGTACTGAGAGAGGTGATGCAGGGACCTCAGCCTGGCACCCTCACTGGGCATTGGAAGGTACCCCAAGCACAGCAGAGCTCACAGTGCTGTTCAGGGGCAATCATGCTGTGCCCCAGGGGCTGCAGGAGCTCAGGTGTGGTGCTCACAGGTGTCTGCTCCACAGGGACTCAATCCTGACAGCTGGAGTCCCACAGGCTCGACAGGCCTAAGCCTACACACAAAGCATGGCAAGACACCTGGGAAAACCTTCTGCTAGAAGTTCTTGCATATCTGTCATGTTGTTAATCATTTTATCCCAAGCATGATCTCTTTGCCTTGAAGTCAGAAATGCCTTCCATTGTGGAGTTAATTCACAATCTTAACAACACTAGAAGGCAGGTTTTTGTGGTCAAATATATTGCCACATTAATAACTTCAGAATATTACATGAAGCACAAAAAGAAAAGAAGTGAATAAATTAACAGAAGAAGGCTGCACGGCACACTAGAGTATTAAAGTGCCATTTTATTACACACACCTCAGAGTTAAAGTTTTAATTTTCTTTTAAAAGATCGCAATATATAATTTTCATCCTCCATATTCAAAAATACTTAGAGAGGATGATTTGTTCTTTTGTTGTAATCTACAGGACAAATAAAGCTATAGTCAAGTGATGCTGACCAAATCCCTGCAATTTCCCAATGATAACAGAATTGTTATTATTTTTGTATTCATTATTGCTCTAATAAGGAACTTTTCTCCAAGGATCCTGATGTTCTTTAAATACAAATTAAGGAGTCTTTCCTAATCCCTTATGAACTCTTCTGCAGTCTTGTTTTGCAAACAGATTAAAAAGGAGGACACTGAGGCAGAGAGGTGTTACTGGCTTTATTTCCACAGGAACTGACTTTGAAACAGCTCCTAGTTAGTGGTTTGGCTCAAGTCAAAGCACTAACTCTAAGTTGGAGGCAGCCCCAAGAATTATTCCCTGTCCCCTGCTCGGGACAAGGCTCCTTGTCCAGATGTATGGCTGCACGCATTCCTACAGTACCAGTACAGTAAGCACTGCCACTTGTGGGTTTCACTTGCTCTGCTGAGCCGGCACTGAGCAGCTTTTAAAAGTGGAAAGGTATTCAGAGGCATCTTTTTCTTTTACAAGCTGCAGACATTTGCCTCTTAGTGAAGAAGGTCATCAAGCAGGCATAGAGATCTCTGTGAATATCACTGCAGCAGTTCCCAAATGGCTCCTCGATGCAGCAGCTCTCCCCACTGCCTTATTTTGCAGACCAGCAGAGTTATATTTGGAGACAGATATCGGGATTATGTTCCCCAGAGCCTCTGATGGAGTAAGTTCAGAGTGTGTTGTCATGATGGACGTGCACACATGTGCCCTAGCAGAGTAGAGGTCAGCCATCATTCATGAATATGTGGAGACCACTTACAGTCCAGTTACAGCATATGCTAGTAACACGTGCTCCCCACATGCCCTGTTTTCTCCCCAGTAAGCTGCTATATTTTAAATGTCTCCATTAGCCTTTGGAACGACTGACAGCTTCAAGCTTTTCCCTGCAATGAGCTTCAGTGTGGGAACATCATGCAGCTTTCAATCACAAGCCAAATGGCTAAAGATTTGAAGAGGAGATTCCAGCTGCAGGATAAGAAGCCTGACCAGTCAACCCTACACCTTTAATATAGTTATTATTTATTCATGATTAGCCATAAATGCACCTAGTTCCTGCAGTACTGTTTGTCTTTGAAGAAATGCCCTTGCTGAAATTGCAGGTGAGGGTCTAGGATTCTCTCTCTCAATGCACCTGTACCTAAGGCAAGGTTGCTGGCCCTTGTGCTTCTATTGGGAGACAAAAGATTCAACAATTAATGCAGCAGCACCAGCTTATGCCCAAAACATATCAACTTTTTACAATTCTTTCAGCACAAGAAATGATTCTTTCGTTTTAGGGGAGAAAAGTGCCAATAAATGGTTTCTACATAAGGCTGTCAGACCTCAGTACCGCCAAAACCATGAGTTGCATTCACAGTTGTTGAAGAAAAACATGAAGGTGGCTGGTGTTGCAAAGATTCAAAGGGCCAAGCAAATAGAAATAATACGAAGCATCTGCTCTCCTGCAGTCTCGTGTCTTTCAGAGATGCTGTCAGCCCCAACAGCAATGAAAAACATGCTTGGGTATGAGATAAAATAGTGTTTCTCTAAGTGCCATTTGATTTAGTCTGGGAGCAGAAAGTCACCCAGGGCTCATAATTTAAACGTCATTGAAAATATACGTTTTGTTATCAAAAGTTGGCTCCGTTTGAGTGGAAATGCTGAGCTATGGAGAGGCATGAAGCTGTCCCCTCTCAGGTGGCTCAGTTCTTCAGAGACACCAGGAACAGAAAGAGGTAAGTTCACACTTCTGTCACTGAAGGAAGCACACTTTGAACAGCAATTTAATTCAATGTAGAAAACTGTTCTGTTAAAGCGTATCCATCCCTTGATATAGCACTACTGGCTGAAGAAAGAGCAGAGCAGGTCACTGAAGCTGCAGTTACAAATGCTGTCCAGCCAGTGAGGCCCTTAGTGCCCAGCACTTTTCTGCCTTAAACTTAACTCCCCATCTCCCCTCTCTGGATCTTGCTGGCCTCTTTGGATACCCCAGGTGTGACTCTGCAGAAACAGAACAGACCAAAAGCGCTCCTGGTAAGAACTTAAACTAAACTTCATCTTTCTGGTGGAACTGAGTTAGGAAGAAACCACACATGATAATGTTGGCAGCCAAGGGAAGACAGTAAGACCCTGGGTGAGAGGTGATATGTGGTAATGCACACACTGTAGGAACCCAGAGCTCAGTCTGAGCCCTAAGTTATCTTATACTGCTTATAAAATAATTGCATATTGTTTGACTTGGTTCAATCATTAATGACAAACCTTTGTGTAGCACACTAAAGCTGCAGTCAGATGTGTTCCTGTGGCAAACCAGGTTACAAATTTATCACCACCACCACGTATCAACTGAACCACAATAATTAGCCATGGGCTTATTGGTGCAGCTTACAGCGAATAAAATGCGTTGGTTTAAATTCCAGTGAAATGAATGATGTTAGATCCATTTAAATTAAGCTATGCTGACCTATATGGCCATATTTTTACTGTTTGAAACATTGCTGGCATACTTAACTATAAATACCAGTAGAAGCTAGACTGCTTTGGAATCAATTTTAGCTAACAGATACATCCACCATATATGCTGGTTTTGGCAAACCGTTTAATTTGAGCTTTTGGGAGGCAACAGTATATCCCCAGAGATGGAGAAAGATATGTACTCACAGGGGAAGGAAACAAAGTAAGGGAGATATTTGTGTGGTAAGATGTGGCTAGCTGATAGCGATAAGAGATCTTACTAATTTTAATCTTAAATAACAGCTACATTTAGAGTAAGAACTGCACCTAAACTGCTCCTTTTCGTGCTGGGAGATTGTCAACTGAAAGAAAACACTGAAGGGAACTCTGGTGACATGAGATCTCAGTGAAGTTATCTCCCTGTTGCTGTTATGTTTCTTTCTTGATGGTGTCCTTCCCAAATTGGGCACAGTTACGCTTCCTGTATCCTCCATGATGCCACACACACCTGTGGGTGCAGCCTGTGTAACCTGTCACACTGTCAGGATATGATTCTGGCAGTGCTTTCAGTTCATGTTTAGCTTATCTCCACTTTTTGCAGATGAGCAAGGAGACAGCATCCTTCATTTCCCTGTGTGCTCCTCCACCCCATCTACTCTCATGATTTCTGAAGGGATAACACATGTTCTTGCTTTTTCCCACGTGGGAGCAAACAAATTAGTTATCTACAAGTTCAGAGCAGAAGCACTTTGGACAAACACCTGCCAGCTGTTGACAATGTGCTTTTGTAGGTCACCTTTCACCCTTACACTCCCAAGCAACGAATGAATGACAAACATGAACTAAACCACCGCAAGAGCATTACCAAAATCAGCTCGCTGATATAAATCTTCAAGAAACTTCTGCCACAGGGAAATGTTCTGGCAAAAAATTCCGCACAATAAAGAATGTCTTTCCCCTGTGAGATCACAGAAGATGATGGGCCATGAACCTCATCAGTCAGGATACCCACACACTCTCTTGCACTTTCACAGTTGTATCTTGACCTCTCTTGTGCAGTAGAGCTGGCAAATCCTTTTATCCAGCTGCTGACAGCCTCTCTGTGGAGCACAGCTCTTCAGGCTCCTAGAAAATATCCATTTCTAAACAGGACAAAGCCAAACTGACCAGATCTGGTGTCACCAACAGACCAGCTCTCAGGAGTTTAAGCAAGAAACTCTGGAGCTTTCTTGCTACCAACTTTTCCATTATTTCTGTGGCTTAGAAAGGAGTAGGTGCTGGCAAGATTCCATGTAAATCCCTCAGCATGGGAGAGTCTAGTCTTCTCTAGCATCCTTCAACAGGAAGATATCCAGATTATCTACAAACCAATTTATTTCAATCTCCACAATTCACAGTGAGTCCAGGAGCTGAATCACACCAGAGGGCAACAAAAAGACTCTCCTCTAAATCTTCACTATCAGGGATTTCAGAGGGAAATGTGAGGCGCACCTAGTCCATTGTGATAGGAGAAGACTTTGAGGTGTGCAGTCTTCAGACCTACACTGGGAAAAGCAGGGCATGCCATTCTAATGGGCGGAAAATAGAGAAAGAAGGCACTTTTGCTGAATATTAACAGATTAGACATTTCTGCTCTAATACCATGGAGTTCAAGAGAGATTTTATGTATGCTCAAAAGAATGAGCAAATCTTTTAAAATGCTGATAGACTGTAAATAAAAAAAAATAAGTATTAATCATCACTGCCATCAAACTCTACGAGAAATCTATCTTTGTATTATTTGGATAAGGCTCTGTCATTAGTTCAGCCTTGCCATTTTTAGAAATTATTAGAGTTTTATAGCAGGTCTGATATTCTATGCCAATGAGACTGTGATTTTAATGCATATTAATGGAAGAAATGGGGGAGGGGAAAGGAAGTTGGTGTGATTCCCTCACAGAGTACAATACTAAATAAGAAGATTCCAGCTGTGCAACAGGAAAGTTAAAATGGTTTGTTTGGATCATTAATATTGCAATGAAAACTAATTAAACCTAGCGCTACAAGGAGGAGCTCATTAGAGATTTGAATAGAGGCAGCATAACACTCAGCAGCCTCCAGTTTAGCAGTTTCTTTTATCACACCAAGTGGGATAGCAAGGGTTCACTGAAGAGACAAGGATAGTCTGAAGAGCCAGGGGGATATGGGCACCCAGTCCCTGGGATGCAACTGCAAGAGGCACCTGACTGCTACAGGGCTTCTTTGGAAAATGCTGCAGGAGCTTTGTAGCTCTGCAGAATGAGCCAAGCCCTTTTTCTGGGTCTCTGCTCAGACTAACATTGCCGCTATGCTGTACCTCTGTCCCCTTGTCTGACCTGACATTTGAAACTTCATCTAAAATTTCCTTAGCCCAAGAGCCCTCAAATATCCTTTACAAAATATATCTACTTGTTTAGCATCAATCCCCCTACGCCCACCCCAAGACATGGAACTTCACAGTCTGTAGTTTACGTATGACCCTCAGTTTTACATTTCTGTTCCCCTTCTGCATGTCATGCCACTTTTGCTGTAGCCAAAGAAGCTGCCCCTGCCCCTGTTCTGTGGCCATCAGCATCCTCCTACAGCTGTTTAACTCTTCTCACTTCTCACTTCTTCTGACTTCACTCCTCTCCTCTCCTCATTCCCTCCCTCCCCCATGGCCTCCCTACTGCCCAATACCCCTCAAACCCTGCTCCCAGCTCCACACAGAAGCCAGGGACTATATTAAACTCTTCCACAGACATTTGTCTCAGAAGTGAATAAAGGCCAGATTGGACTTCCCTAAGTCTTGTGTCCTTGCAACTTCAAGTAAATACTGACGGCCCAACTAAGCTGTTAATTATCCATGGTAACTGCTGGTAATAGTGGTTGTATTTCACCACAATAAAGGCTGCCAGGGCAAAGGAATAACCTCTTAACCCTGATCATAAAGGACTTTGGAGGGGTGGAGTCCTCACAGACAAGATATCTTGTAGTTTTACTAATGTTGCCTAAATGTTGCTGGATTGGGGTCCTACTGGTAACTTGAGAAATTTAAAGATCCTTCAGTCACAGAGAAAACAAAGTAAGATACCAAAGCGGTGACACACTAGACAGTACACATGTAACTCAGACTAGAACTTTTCCTACTTGACTTAGACAATCAAATGCCAAAGAAACATGATAGGTGAGGCACTGGAACTGATGAGTCACTGGAAGAAGTTACCCCGAGAAGCTGGGGATGCCCCAATCCCTGCAAGTGTTCAAGGTCAGGCTGGATGGGGCTCTGAAGAACATGGTCTAGTGAAACGTGCCCTGCCCGTGGCAGGGAGGTTGAAATTAGATGATCTCTAAGATTCTTTCCAATCCAAACCATTCTAGGATGCTACCAAACGAACCCTTGCCTCCCTTAATTACAGTGTCAGACCACATGAACATGTGGATCACTGGAAAACCTTCCATTTTCAAGTCAGAAATTTCCCACCACTATAGGAGGTGCTGACTCAGATTTTTATTAGTTTTGTCCATCTTTGGGCATCAGGGAAATAAACTTTGAAAAACCCCTCTGCTGCATCTGCATTCACTGCTAGGTGATAGTACAGCCAAAGGAGTGAACCAGAAAAAGCAAAAGCTCAAAAAAGGAGAAAAGAGACAATTAATACTGAAGATCCCAAGAGATGAGAATGGATCTAAGCAAGTCAACAGGACATCAGTTCCAGCCCAGCCTGCACTTCCAGGCAGGTGCTACCAAGGCATGACTTCCTTAGATAGTCAAGGAGAAGAAAAACATGGAAAAATGCCATAAAAGTAAAAATTAATCACTGGAAATGAAAAATTATTTTCAGATATGACATCAAGGTATCAGCCTACTCAATCTATGCCAGTGAAGACCCTCAGAAATGCCTCTGCTGTGGCGTTTCATGGTGGGAGGCAGAGAGAGGCTGTTGGGCAACTGAACTCCCTGCAGAGTCAAACCCACCTGCAGTCGGTGTTGTGGGACATGGGGACTTCTGCACAGGAACTGCAGAGATGGCAGATGGCTCCTCCCCATTCAGCACTGTGGAACAAAACAAGCTGAAATGCTCTACAGAAAAGGCTGCCAGGCAGAACCTAGGGCTATGATTCCCAGGCAGGAGCAGCACCACAGGCTGCAGGAGCGGCACCTCTGCAAAGACCACTCCCCCTGGCATCCCAGTGATGGAGGGTGGCATTTAAGGATTCTCGTCACCAAAAGGGGATGGTTTTTAGTTTCAGCAGCCAAAACATGGACACACAGATGGGATGTCTTCCTCACTCCTCATCCTGCAAAGCCTTGCTTTGCTGAACCCATGAGGAGACTTGGTGTACGTGGGCAGGCTCAGGCCAGCAAGCCCAGAGAGAAGGAGCCCAGGAGAGGCAAAAGTGCCCTTCAGATATCCCTTGAACACAGGAGTCCCAACCTAAGATTATATGCATGTACACTGAACAGATTTATACAAACCCTGCAAAATTCACACCAGAGACCTGAGGTAGTGTTTTATGTACTGTTTCCACCTTTTCCCTGGGGGAGAAATAGATGAGTTTGTCATGATGGCACTTGTGCCTCTTAATAGCAACCCTGAGAATCTGCATTCCACTTTCTATTTTCCCCTCCCTGATGATCCCCCCTCAACCAAAGCCCTCAACAGCATAGTTTTGGAATGACAAATATCTTCTCAGGCTTGAGTGACTGCAGTAACCTCACATTCCCTTTCCTGGTGCAGCTTGCATATCACAAATTCACATAGTTCAAAGTCAGCCCTTGAATACTTCACATGCTGGTTCTGCTGCTTCCCCCCATGGCGTCAACACCTTTAAGCAACCCCATATTGCCCCTGACGTGGTCCATCTGATATGCTTTAGACTGATAAACAAGGACAGTGACAAACAAAGGAGAAGGAAATGAAGAAACACATTGTGGCCAAGGGCTTGATTTCTACAGAGCAATGGAGACCAAAGAACACATTAACTTTACCTAAGCTACCATCCTCAACAAAAGTGACCACCTCACATTTGTTCTCCACCGCATAAACCTTCTAAGGCTATCTTCCAATTAATCTAATTCACAAAGTGCTCTGCGTGAGGAGAACCAGGGATGTAGGAACCTGCAAGCTCAATAGAGGTGGACAGTGCAGGGAATGACATCTACCAGAACTTGTGATGCTGCAAGGATTCAGTGAGAAAGGCAATCTTGTTTCAGATCCCTCCCATAGATTAATTTGGGCAGTGATGTAGGCAGACGTTGGTACACAGTAAAAGCTGAATGCCTTGGCAGTCACTTGATCACGCATAGTGATGATTTTACTAGCAAAGTGCCTATGCACTGAGATGCTGGTTCTGCTAATTGCCTATCATTATCACTGCCTACACAGGAAAGACTTCAGGCCTCATCCATCAGAAAGACAACACAGGTTAGATTCTATAAGATTCTAAGATTCTAACTATCTTAAACCACAATGTGGGCACTTTCATTCCTGTTGAAGAAGTTAAAACAGGTATTTACATCCCTATTCTTTATGTAACAGCTTAAAGAAACCAGGGAGGTAACTAGAAACATATTTAACTCTCTTATTTCAGCTATCTAAATTTGAATTTTGGTGCCCTTCTTCCTTTGTCCACAAATTCTTTCCACTCACTTTGGCAGGCACAGCCCCACCATGCGCAGACTGAGATTTTTGAAAGCCTCTGTCAGAGGCTGAAAGCTTTCAGCTTTCCACAGTGCCATGCACATGAGCAAAAGGACTGTTTTCACAGGCAGATAATTAAATACATTTGGGGGGAATCTGCATGGAAATGAATGCTGAATTGTTGTTTTATTTTAACTTGGTGTTTATGAAGATGTCAAATGACTTTTTGTGCTTTTTGGTGTTTGTTAGATGTAAAAGGAGAAAAACCCCACAATTCTAATCCCAAAAAAGGGGATCAGCTTGTTTATGTCTATTATATTCCATTAAAGAGGCAACATTCACTTTAAGAGAATTTCCAGCTTCTTAAATGCCTTGTGCAAGTGCAAATATTAGTTAGCATCAAAATGGGATGGAGTTAGGTCTAATGTCATGTCACCAGCATTGCTCCTAAAGTAAGTGGCAATTACTTTGGATAGGAACTGCATGGTTTGTTCAAGTAGCTCTGCTCTATGTGCATTCAAAATTTGCTTCCAACAACAGGATTTCAAAAGTAAAGTGCCACATGTTTGTACATGCAAGGAATAATAAAAACATGCTGTAGGATCCCCTTTGTCCACTGCTCACTAGTCACAGCTGCCCTTGGCTAGCAGTGTGACATCAAATGCTTCCTTATCACTAAAACAAACACACACACACCCAAAACCACAAGCTGAACATTTCTACCCAGAAACTTACTAGGCTTTCTTGTGGAAGTTATCTCACATTTCATGTCCCCTCTTTTCATGGTTGAACTGACTAGCAAAAGAAAAAAATCCCAGGATGAATCAAATTTTTGCTGTGCCAGTGCAATGGATCATTCTGTCCTCTGGTTACAGCACATCATGAGAATGCAATTCAGCAAGTGACCCAGCCAAGAGAGGATAACAGGGACATGAACTACCTGAATTACCACTCTTATGGGGCACTGCATTTACATTCTCAGAAAGAAACCAATGGTGTTTTTCAGGAGTTCATTCCTCGAAAAGGCGCTCAACACATTTATGGCATACTTTCTTGAAAGATTTATTCTGTTGAAGACCCTATTTTACACCTGGAAATGGGAGAGACAAAAAAAGTTTCTTCTACTCTAACACCTATGTTTTTTAGTAGGTCATTTGGAGGAAACTCACCGTGGTTTCCCTTCAACAAAGTTCAACATGCTTATACAGAATACAGATGGACAGAAGATGAAAGAATATTGGATGGAAACTGGACATACTTCACCCTTTTCTCTTGCTCTGAAATTTCCCAGCCACTGCATTTTGCTCCACCACACACACCACCTTTAAAGAGTAAGCACCCAGCCATTTTCAGAGGTTGCTTAGGAACTTTCTAAGTTATTGTCATGAATGTCAAAAGTATTTTAAGACACAGCTGAGTGTATCAGAATATGCACAATGACAAAGCCAGGCTGCCTGGCATGTTTTGTTCATGTCGTATGAAAACCTACATAGGAAAAATTCCAGCAGCACTGCCTCAGTAAAGGAACTTTATCAACAAACACCCCTCCAGTGACTGAGATAAGCAGAGAACCAGACAATATCATCCAGTGAGTACTGGAGCCCTTCAGTTAGGATCACCCAGACCAAAACTCACTGCTCAGAGAGCCGAACTCTCCCACAAGGACTTGTCCATGAGCTTTGTAGGATTGTTTCTTCCTCCTGTAGCATCCCAGTTCCTCTGGCACTTTTACAAATGCTACAGCATCTCCACTGGGATTTACAGTGCTTCCCAGAATATACAATCTATGGAAGGATCTCCTCCTCCAGTAGCTCACTCGAACAGATTTGAGCAATGAGACAAACACAGTGTAGAGAGGTTTTCCCAGAGGATGCTGAAAGTACTGAGACCCATGTGTTCTGTTGTTCTCTCCCTGAGCAGACTCTTGACCCCAGCCTGGAGCTGACTAGCACAAAGAGGAGCTGTCAGCCAAATTCAGCCAAGGAAAATCAGCAGTCACCTTCCTCCCCAGCCAAACCTCACTTTCTGATGGAGTGGGACCAAGCAGTGAAAGGCACCTGCTCATGCATAGGAGCTGCTTTGCTCTGTACAAGTTTGTTCTGTGTTTGGCACAGTGGGCAGGTAATAAATAAGACCTTCTAGTCCCACTGGATGGTGGATATAAAGAGGTATATTGAATAACTGTCTTCTTCATTTGGCCTTACTCATTATCCATTTCAGATGTGGTGAGGATCTGTTCCTGAAGTCAGGGGAAGATGGGACAGGGAGGACTGCATACCATGTGACCAGGCTATTCAAGTCTGGACCATCTTGGAAATATGCAACAGGTTGAATTAATGTATCTTATGTGTGAAATTCTACATGGTAGAACAAAGCAGCATTTCCAAAAGGTTGCCTTAGTGCAACATAAATGATTTTCTTTGGTTTTTTTTTTTTTTTTTTTTTTTTTTTTTTTTTTTGGGGGGGGGGGTGTAGTGTTACCTACACAGATGTTTTGGATTTCCATAAATTATGAAAAATGCAGATCTGGTTCTCTGACTTTGAAACATCATCAGTTCAGGCATTATCAGCAGAGTTAAACGACTGCATTTTCCATACTATAACAGATATTTTCTACTCAACACAAGAAATACATCCATGCAACAGAAAAGGACACACAGTTGAAAAAACAGTGGGTTATCCACATGGCAGCATATATATACTTCAGACAATCAAGACAAATATATTGCAGGATATTTCCAAGAGACAATCTAGGTGGGAGAGGGGGAGTCATAGGTTCTCTATAGCATGTTTCCCTACAGGCTTATCTGATCACAATGTCTATGTGTGAGTGTTCCTCAACGCTCCCCAAGGTACCCAAACTCACTGAATAATTTCAATTAAATTTGAGAGAAGCTTACAATTTTACCAGTTGATGAGATTTTTGTAATTTTTAAAAGAAATTTCCACCTGCTGTCTCCCTGAGAGATATCAGAGTGGAAAATTAATTCCTTTCAGGGGGGAAAATAAGTCAGATCAAATAAGTCAGATCTCAAGTTGCTACTAAAATGTGACCTGTTTCTATTAAAAATAAAGCTAGATCTGGACAGAACATCTGCAAATTATTGGACTGCTCAGCTGGAACATGGACTACTTCAGCACTGTCTTTCCTGATGTACACAAGAGACTTGAGTACATGTCCCATGTTTATTCTTTGCCTCCTTGCACCTCTCTGAGTTGGTAACAGGATCAAGCCATAGCGTCCCTCAAGTAAAATCCAGAAAACACTTCTTTAAAATGCACCAGCACCTCTGTAACAGAACACATTCCTTTACACTGAAAAGGAAACAGAGATGGAGTGGAATAAAAAAGGAGCAAGACAGAAATGCTGAATGGTTTCCCACAGTATTCGCTAATGTCAAGGGAGGAAAGCATTAAATAACTGGTGCAGGCATGTTTCCCTTTGTTAACACGCCCGACATCTGTGCTTCTGCTGCTTGCTGTGACGTGGAATCCCTTCCAGTTGTCCCAGCAGCTCAGAGCCCTGACAGAGGGGGTGATGGAGAAAATAGCAAAGGAAGAGCAGCTGTGAGTTTTCAAGCATAGTTTCCATTTGTTCTGGATGCCCATAGCAAAAGCACCTTGATTTTTTGGCAGTAACCAGCCTGAACATGTTTTCTTCAATTTGTTCCATGATGTGACATGATATGCTAATGGAAGGCAGCACAACCACACACACCAGGCTGCCTGAGGTTGTCTAATCACCATTGGTATCCATCAAGCAAAGTGCATAAAATCTTGCAATCTTTCTTCAAGAATCTTTTTCAATTGGACTCAAGTTTTACTTGGCCACACTCTGGAAGCATATATTTGACCTGGGGACTGGATTTGGGTGATGATGAGCTCTCATCAAGAGCTGTTAATGAAACAAAGGAAATGACCCCTTGGATCAGACCAAAGAACTCCATGTCTGCCTGCAGTGGCCAGCACAGAGGATGCTGCAATCCTGTCAGCAGGATGAGTCCATCAGCAATGTTTGCATGGGTCGGACTGTAACAGAACATTCTGCTCACCTGGGGCAATTCTTTTTGACTTTTTGCTTTGGGACTGACACGCATCCCATTGCATTGGACTTACTGCTTTCTTTTCAGATAGGTTGGATTGCCATTATTGTAAGAGATTTTTTATGTTTGTCTGTCTAATTTGTGCTGCTGAAATTCTTCCTTTCAAAACATTTGCTTTTTGAATCTTTCAAGAGAATCTCCTTTCTGAACTCACAACTATCCTGATGCCCCTAAGCTGTTGCACTGGTCTTTGCTTCATGATGTTCAGTGCCACTTTTTAAAGTCCATTTTTTTGCCCATAGGATGAATTCCACAGAGAATCAAAGTTGGCCAGGACAGATTTCTTTTGAACCTCAGACAGAATAGAAGGAACAGCATTTTAGTGTGTCTCTAATTACAGTCACCATGACAGTTCATATGTGTAGCAATAAAAATAACCATAAACCTACCTAATCATTAAAGTAAGCAAACAACTCCTCTCTGTATCATCATACACAGGTACTGGAGTTGCTAATAAACCAGGAAGAGCACTGAGGCACTGGAGTAGCATCTTTCCTATCTCCACAGTTTCTTAAACAACTTTAGAGGCATATTTTTATTAAGTATATGAAAGGCAGATGATCTTAAACCTCAAAAAGAGTCTGTATAATAATTGTGTGCTCTTCTAATGCTCTCCAAAGACCTATTCAGAGTCCATTCTGAAAGACAATAATATATCAAGAACTTCTGCAAACTTCCTCCTAATGAACACATGCCAATTTGAGACCAAGAATTCTGGCCTCGGAGGACGAAATAACCACTGCACTTAGTCTCTGGGTGTTTTGCTACTTTATTTCAGAGTGATTCAAAATCTAATTAAATTTCTAAACTCTAATGAAATTACAGAAGAAAAATCATTTAGGATTATATTATATACAATTACTCACAGCTGAAAATTACAGTTAGCCTCTTACACCAAGATAGGGTCTCCTGAGAAATCCTTGTTATTCATATAACGTATAAATCTGACATTACTCCCACTATTTACAGGTCGAAGGTAAAAGCAGAATTAATTAAACATATATATCCTGCCCAGTGGCTGAATGGTGAAGAATAGAGGGAAGGGTGATAATGATGACTGTGCTTGAAACCACATTTCCCAGTTTGGTCAAAATCAGAATAAACCTACTACGAAGCAGGATTACATTAAGCCTCACTTATTCTGGTCGGTGCTTTTTCTTGCTGGAGGTATGCTGTGAACAAGAACAGTGAAGCAGTCAGCCCTGTGCAGTCACCTAGCTAAACTCTGTGAAGCTTTTGTGGAAAAGTAGCAATGGAATAAAGCAAACAGCTTCAGAGATTTCATCCAAATACTCAGATGTTTATACAGAAACTACTTCAGACTGCTGATTTGGGTCAGGAGAAGCAACAAAAACAAAATAAAGCAAAATGAAACCACCATCTGCCCACCCCCCACCCCCCCAAGAAAAAAAAACAACCACCAAGCCCCAAAACAAGAGAGTTGACATTCCTGTTATTCCTTCTACAAGAGATTCTCAGGAACCTTGAAGCATGGGATCATTTGCAGATGAAACATATGAAGTACAAAAACACTGGAGGTTTCCTGCAAGGATTCTGATTTTTCCATCCAGCTGGTGCAGAGATTTTTGTTTGGTTGGTTTTGGTTTTTTCAACTTTGAACCCATAGAGAACCAGGAGCAATGAAAGAGCAAAAATTAACTACACACACACATGTGCACACGTATACTCACTACAGGTCAAAGCAGTAACTAATACTTTCTATGACATCTGCCACACTCATTTGTACCAATGCTTCACACAGCAAAATAGGCCAAGAACATCAAGATATTTTTCTAAGGTAGAACTTATTGTCTGGGAACTGGCTTGCAAAGGTTTAGCAGCCATGGTGAGCTGCTTCTCCTCTACTCCTGAAAAAGCTGATTATGAAAGGGAAATATTCAAGTAAGTGTTCTCGAAACATTATGATAGCATTCAAGTTGAGTTCATAGGAAAACTAGCAATACTGAAAGAGAACACCATACAAGGTTCTTCTTCTAAGACAGAAAATCCACTTGCTTATCCATGGATTTAGAAGACTTCAGCAGAAACAAATTCACAATGGTAGGACATTTTCAATTTTGTAAAAATAACTGTTAATGTTTAAAGGCCCCATAGAGAGCAAAACAGCTGAACCAGGCTGTGACTGTTGGCTGTCCACCTTCTCCACAAAACATTTTCAAGTTTGTTTATATATTGAGCTTAAACCCAAAAAAGGGAACTTCTGTTTGCAAACGTAACTACTGAGGATGTGACTGTAGTTTCTCAACAATCATGTGACCTGCTTTAGTTTTTTTTTTTTTTTTAGACACTGCAGAAGAGCAAAATTGAGGAAAACTTGGGTGAAACTACACTGTCGTCACAAATTCATAATGACCTTGCTAACAAGCTGGACATCAGTCCCAACAGCATTTCTTCTCTTACGTAAGTGATCTAACTTATTTGTTTTCCATTCTTTAGAGAGCTTTTTCTTCCTAAGGTTTGTGGGCTTATATTGTATATATGCTGTTTAAAACTTTGTTCTTCAGAGAAAAACCATTTGTTGAGCCAGAGGGATATTCTGCTGAGTTTTCTGGCTCACAATTCCTGCTCTGGGTGCAGAGGGGTCAGCTGTGCACAGTCCAGGAGACACCATGAAGTTAAAAGCCACAGGATTGCAGAGGAGGTGGCAGAGCTGCTGAGCACCTTGTTTGGCTCTGTACAGGAAACAGCACTTCAGCAGAGTGTGAGGGAAAGGTTAACCTGTGTGCATGCTGACTGCAAGCCACTTTTCATTCTGCCACTCTCCCTGACTGGACTGCCATGCTCCCGACTCACGCTGCTTCTAATGCTCCCTGCAGGGTTTTCTCTCGACCTGCTTCTTGCTTCACGCTTCCCATCCCCACTTTGTTCAGGGAAGAAGTGGGGCTCAAGGCCAGGAAGCCTCAGCAGGGCTCATACAAACCCTGGGACAGTGTGGGCTAACGAGAGGAGGGAGCTGGTAGCAGCTCCATGGGCTACTGCCGTCCCAGGGCATTTGACGGGACAGGCACCACCCTCTGGTGGCAAAAGCCTCCGCTTTTACCTGAGGAGCTCTTCCCACACTACCCCGCTTCATGCAGACAGCCACAGAAAATCTCCATCTACGCTTGTGGGGAGTCCCGTTTGCTTCACCTGGGACATGCAGAGCCATTACTGCAGCTGGCATCCCCTGGATATGCGCTCCTGCCTCCCCTGCTGCAGAGCTGCCCACAGACCTACGGCAGTGCCCTACCCTGCATGTACCCATCCTCAGGGGGCACACAGGAATCTGTTGCTCCCACTGTTTCTGGCAACCCTTCAAGCCCTCTGCACCTTTCGACAGACATGTCCAAGACTCCAGAGGAGTGGAGACTGACCACTACACAGGATCTAGGTAACGATTCTTAGAGATGTGAAGTCAGCTGTGACAGCTCCTTAGTGACAGACTGGTTATGGCTCAGCAATCACATGGCACAAGCCGCACTCACACAGTAGCATTTGCTCAGAGCAAAGAGATGCAGACTCAGGAGCAGCAAGATGACAATTCAGCAGCTAAAGGCACTTTGCAATAGATATTGGGGAAATGCCTCCAGGTATTCACAGGGAAAGGCATATGCAAGTTATATGCCTTGGATGGAGGGATGCCTGGTACAGATTGGAACTCAAAAAATTCCTGTGTCAATGTAAGAGTTACTCCTATCCTTATCTATTAGTGAAGGATTTTGCCTCTGAGTTCCAATGAAAGGACTCATTTACTTGGACGCCAACAGCACCTATACTGTGAAATTTACATATGGCTGGAAATTTTGCTACACTGAATACCAGCCAAAATACTTTTCATTTTTACATGTTGGTTTTCAGGAATGGTTTCCAGCAGGATAATTGGCTGTAACCTCTTTGTTGTTGAGGACATTTCTTACTTGACTGCAGAGTTGCTCAGATAGCACCTGTGAGCCATCCCTTTTTTCTACCCTTCCTCTGGATTTCCCAGATATTTGCATCCTTTCCTATTTGCTGCCTCAGTTACAAATGGCACTGAGCTCCTGGCTGCTGCAATGCCACAGGATCAGCCATTACCTGCTGCGATGAGGAGAAATATGAGTTGTTGGAGGAAGGGAGAAGAAAGTCCAATAGAAACAGGAGGCAACAAGCAAGGGGACTAAGGCAAGTGCTGTGTACTGAGAAAGATGAGGCACGTATCGCTGTTTATCACTGCAGGTTAGGGCTAGGAGTGGTTTACAATACCTAATAGGTGGGGAAATTGAGCTCTTCCTGCTTCCTGATCTTATGCCCAGACTGCAATCTGCACCATTTTTCTTGCTGGCTGACCTGTGGGCAAGGCACCGCGTGAGCAGAGCTGTGTCCCAGAGAGCACAGGGACAACAGAGCAGCTCAGCAGCTGTTCTCTGCTTGGCTCAGCTCTGTGTGCAGCCGGGCTGGGAGGGCTGAGCCTGCCCGGAGTCACACCGAGATCACAGGCTAGAGGCTCCCAGCACAGTGTATTTACCTGCGGGTCCATCACTTGCTCAGCAGCTCTACCTCACAGTGGGTACCCACACTGTCAGAGGAGTGTGTTTGCAGCTGGCAGGATGAGCTGAGCTTCCCATGCCATGTGCCTGGCTCCAGCACAGTTCACCAAACTGAGCTCCAGCACAGCTCACCAAACCTCCAGCACAGCTCACCAAACCTCCAGCACAGCTCACTAAACTGAGCTCCAGCACAGCTCACCAAACCCAGCTCCAGCACAGCTCACCAAACCCAGCTCCAGCACAGCTCACCAAACCTCCAGCTCCAGCACAGCTCACCAACTCCAGCTCCAGCACAGCTCACCAACTCCAGCTCCAGCACAGCTCACCAAACCTCCAGCACAGCTCACCAAACCTCCAGCACAGCTCACTAAACTGAGCTCCAGCACAGCTCACCAAACCTCCAGCACAGCTCACTAAACTGAGCTCCAGCACAGCTCACCAAATCTGGCTCCAGCACAGCTCACCAAACTGAGCTCCAGCACAGCTCACCAAACCTGGCTCCAGCACAGCTCACCAAATCTGGCTCCAGCACAGCTCACCAAATCTGGCTCCAGCACAGCTCACTAAACTGAGCTCCAGCACAGCTCACCAAACCTCCAGCATAGCTCACCAAACTGAGCTCCAGCACAGCTCACCAAACCCAGCTCCTCCTGTAGGCTCCCACTGCAGATTCACAGTTCCTTTTTCTCATTGTCCCCACCTGTAACCCAAGAGCAATCCAGCCCGCATGTCACCTCCAGACAACAACACACCGAGATGTTCCCCAGCGGCTGCAGTCTCAGCCCGCGGATCTCAGCAGCCTCCTGGTGCAGCCAGAGCCCCGGGGCACATCTCCATCACGGTGCCAGCTGCACCCTGTGCCTGAGCCAGGCACACAGGACAGGGCAAAGAGCACCCGCACTTGCTTCGAGGCTCTTTGAAAAATGATCCACAAGTCACTCAAGTGTGGATATCAAATTCATCTGCAAGGCTCTTCCACACAGAAGCAAATACTCCGCAAGTCCAGAGGGTTTACTCAAGATGTGAGAGTCAGTCTGAACCCTGTGCAGAGAGGGTCAGGAATACAGCACTGGGACTAGAGCACTGCAGAGTTCAAAGCATCATTTCTAACCCCCCTGAACCAGGAGGTTTATGTACATCCCCAAAAGATCTAAATTGAGATAAGATCAAGATGAAACAGAAAAACATGTCTTTGAATTAGTTAATGCACCTCTTTCCACCCAAGAAAAAACTGAAACAAACAGAATCCACCTAACACTGCCTTTGAAAGCAAACAGTATTTAACCAGCATCCAGTAAATGATATTAAACTTTAATTAAAAGCATATTGAAAGTATGAATTGAAAATATTCTCTTTAGTCTTGTGGGTTTTCAGAAACTTCCCCCCCCTTTTAAAAAAGAAACTTATAATTTAATCTCAATATATTAAACTGACCTACATAAAATATTCCATGTAAAATATTATTTCTGCCATAAAATACATAATCTGTCACTGGTTTAATTCCATTAGAAAGCATACATTAAGGTCTATGTATTATGATCATTAGGATAATAAAAGTAATACAATATCACTTTTATTATGTTTGAATTTAAAACATTCTTCATATGAGCACAAAGAATAATTAAGGAGATGGAAGAAAGGTGTTTTTTTAAAATTTATAATGAAATAAAATCACAGGCGAGAGCAAAGAGACTGGTTTTTAATATGGAAAAAACAGAAGCTATGCTTTTCATGCCCACTGTGCAGCCTTAGACCTTTTTTTTCTCTTTAAATTTCCTTATCTTTATAACTTTGATTTTGGTCATTTAGTATAGCCAGTATAAGCATAGATTTTCTACTCCTTACAAATCCTTCTCTGAGTGTCGTGGAGGTTTTGGAGAGAAAACATTTCTGCTTGTATAAAATATGTTTCCAGATATTTTCATTATGAAGAAAAGTTTGGCAAAAAATGGACTTTCAGCTCTGAATTATAGTTCCCAAAATACATTTGCTTTAAAACTCAAGATTTTTTAAAGCTCTTCTCCAGATTTTTGAAGCTTGGTTTGTAATTTATTAAAATTTGGGAATAGAAATGTGATTAAGATCAGGAAATAAAAACAAATCTGTTGTAAGCCACCCAATATATCAGATTTTTTGACATAACTGTGGAAGCCCCAGGGCCCACACTCAGCTCAAGAGTTTTAGCAGTCTGAAAAGCAGACACAAGATGTATTTCTGTAAAGATACCAAAAGGCTTTGTTTTGGAATGTAAGGAGTATGCTTCAAGTTCAAAAGCAATCATGTTTCTAGCATTCATTTTACTGGAAAACAAATGAAAGCACAGACCCTAAAACCTCAAGAAAACAAAATTATTTCTCCACAAAAAGTGGAGGAGGTGGGACTTACAATGTTGGACACCTTTAAGAGTAGGAAAACGGAGTGCATTTAAGACATTAAAATTCTATTTGGGTTTCAGCCAGACGATATTCCCTCCCAATTCCCTGCTTTGGTGGGGAATGTCAATAAAATGATGACGTCGTGTGCAAAGCAGCTGTATTCCCACCAGGTGCCACATGTACTGTCACCCCAGCCAAAGAGCAGTGACTTCAGCATGTGCAGGAGACAAATTTAGCAGTATGCTAAATGTTTAGAATGCAGGTTTAGAATGCAGGAGTCATATCTGCCTTTAAAGCCTTTTCATGGCCCAGGCACCTCCTGCAGCTACACATCACTTACATCATTTGGAGCTACTTGAAAAGACTTTGGTGGAAATACCCTTGCACTGAAAAAAAATCGAGTGCACATTTTTAACAACTTCCTATAATGAAGAAGCAACACTAAGCATGACCTCTCCTTTCTCTCATTTTTAAAAAAAATGTTGATTCTGTTTCCTTCATGAAGTATGTGGGAATAAATTGTTTTCTTCAAAGGCACTCTATTCTGAGGGCCTGCACACTCTGAGCATCAGGTAGCACGGCTCAGTGGCTTTGTGGAGAAGGGAAGAGCCAGGAGCTGTCCCTTTCATGAACAGGCAACTTGGCATAGAAATCTCTGAAACGGTTTGCTCCCAAAGTTTGCTTGCAAGAGGAAACGACTCTCTGCCAGCAATAAATCGCATTCTGAAGGTTGGAACTACAGGCAGGATTGGGATTCATGTTTTCTGGAAAGGGGTGTTGGGCTATGCCGTATCCTCACTTATTAGCATGTCTTATTAGCTTTACTGTGTCTGTACTCTTTTTCTTGATTTATAGGAGCTTCTCTTGTATAGAGCGCTTTGGTTTGTAGTGGAAACCGTGGAATGGAAGCAGTGCTAAGGCAACATAAAATTTTGGAATTGTATTTTCTATTCTGGTCGAAAACTGGCATAGCACGACCACATTTCTAAGATGCCCTCATTAACTTGACTGGTACAATTTCATTATTGCAGGAAGCCTTGGATTCTATCTTAAGATTTATTAGAATCAACTATCCCCTTGGAAATAGCCACAAATGACATTCTGCTCCATGTCCTAACAGGCTGAATATTTCCATTCCAGATCTTTGGAAAGCAAAGGTATATGCTTCTGGAAACCCAGAGGAAGAAATAGGTGAGTTAATGGTGAGATTTTTCACTTCCTCTATTTTCAATAGAGGCAAAATAACAAAACTGAGTGTCCTTAGAAGACTTTATATACTTTTTATGTGTAGAAGATAAGCATCTGATTGTGAGTTTGTAGTTGCCTAGTGCTGCAGAGTCCTGTTGTGTGACTGACACTTTAAATTACTTTTAGGTCAGCATAATGCATGCAGGGAGGACAGAGCGTGGAACTCAGACCCCGAACACAGGCACCCTCCTGCCTGACGTATGAAGGAGGACACTGATGTACACAAAGTGATGCAAAGTCACAACATGCCTCATCGTTTACACTTAAAAATTTTATGGCTTCCTCCTAGCCAAGAGTTACAGAGGCAGAACAGCTGGGCAGGGCAGGCAGTGAGGGACTGGGAGGTGGATAGTGCATGTGCCGCTGTGGGAGGCAGGAGTAGGAGGTTGGAAGGATACAGAGTGGGAACAGACTGGGGATGGAGGATTTTGCTTTTAGGGGGAAAAGTAGAGCCCTAGCTCTAAAACTCAGCTGAGACCTGCACACACCAAAGGCCGAAGTTGCTCATTATCACAGAGCACCCTCCAGCCCCTAAGCCATGGGTTCACAAGGCTTCATGGTATGCAGGGGTTTGAAAGAGTAGACTCAGACTCAGCTACCTAGTCTGGCTCAGCATTTTTTTCAGGGATGCATTTAAACATTGTCACATCTGAAACACAAAGAATGTATTTATTACTTAATGGTGTATACCCACTGACTTGTTTTCAATATTTGCAGATTACACATATGTTATTATAGGAGTTACTCTGGGAGCAGTACTTGCAATCGGTTTTGTAGCACTAATATTCTGCATGATCAAAAACAAAATGATTGACAGTGCTTTTGGAGGTAAGAAAAAAATAATCCTGATCCCTTATCCATAGATCTATCTCTCCTCATCTTCTGATACAGTAGATCTGAGCTTCAGTGTTAGCAATTGTGTATGTACAACAGCTTTGGTTTTCCTATGAAGAACTATTTTAAAAGTGTCTGAATTGCTGGACTGCATAGAACTGCAGATTCACCTTTCAGTATAACTCTACTCTTTAGCCTCAAAGTTCTTTCTCATGACACCCTGGGGATATGCTACAACCAAACTCTGAACAGCCAAAATATCAGCTAACGTACAGCTCTGAGAAAATTGTCATGAGATATTCCAGCTGGAAAAATCAAGAGGGGCTTTAGGAAAGTGGCATGACACAGCTAATATCAAAGAGTTTTGTCTCAGTAAGGATGGCTGGATCTTTACCAGATGTAACTATGTACTCCTGGTTGCCTCCTCACAACTTTTGTGGAGGCCTGTCACCACTCTGTTCCTTGTTTCTTAACTAACCACATTTTTCTCTTCTCACTTTAGAGTCAGATGGCAAAATGGACAGAAGGTAAGAGTCATGATGTTTTCTGTTGCAGTTATGCACAGCTTTTAACTTCTCTCTCTCCTTATGCATGATGCTTCCCCACATTTGAATGACTGCACATAACACACATGGTAAGCCTCTAGAGGACTGCGATATCTAGTGAATCTGCATGGAAAAAGGAATTGTCTTGTAACACCGTTTTAGCATTTCAGAAACATGCATGAAAACCCAGCAGATTGAGATTTTTTAAAAAATTAAAATCCTTCAAACACGTGCGATGAAACAACTTTTTTGTTTGTCTGTACTACACATAGTAGTAGGAAACTCACAGTAAATGGCTTCATCTAAGGTGACTGTGTCTGGATCTCAGTTCTGAGAACTCCCTTCACTCCAGGTTCTCACAACTCAAGGTCATGCAGTGATCATTCCTGCTGGAAGGGATGCATCTCTGCCCTTCACCTTCCTCCCTCTTACCCAGAAAGAGTAAGGCCATTTTAGGGTTTGAGCACCTGGCCAGTTCATGGGCAGAAGAGCCTCTTAGAAAATGGCCCCTCTGCAGCTCCCCCAAGGACAGACACCAGGGAAGGGATGTACAGGAGCAGAGACTCTGGACCAAAGAGGTTACTCATGGTAACCTACAGAGGTGGACACCTTTCTGTGACCCTTTGGGACATTTTGTAAAGGATGAAAAAACCCCAAATATTAATTAATGAGCATTCTCATCCACTGAAGACAACAGCTGTACGTGATAATCTCAGAAATGGTTTTTGGCCTCTCTCAGAGTGCTGGATAGAAGGATGTCCCCATCACAGCCATTCTTCATAAAGAGAGCACAGCATATGTAAACACTGAATTAAAGATCAAAGCAAGGACACCCTTTGCAGCAACTGCTTCAATATTTCGCATGCCCAACAACGAAGGGCCCCAGTTCTGAAGCCTGTTATTTTCCCATGGAGACACCTCCCCAGCCTAACACTGCTAACTGGCACAAAATGTTTCCTTTCTAGTAACACACCATTCTCTGACAAGACTTCGGCAATTTCTGTGCAGTAACCTAAAACAGATTAGGACTACGATAACGTCAGATGAACAAACATGGAATACCTGATAAACTTTATGGCGCTTTCAGGACGGTATAGACAGAACAATGATTCGGAAAGTCATGAGAAAGAGCAAAGCCAGAACAGAAAAGCCAGAGCGCAGTGTCAAGAGAAAGGGGAATAAAGAGATAAGAGGGACAAAGACAAGCAGAGCCGCAGAAGGCAGTGGTAGATTTACTGCCTGGATGAAATGCACGTGGTATGATCTATGAACTGTTTCACAATGGACTTCTCTAGCTCCCTTCACTGTTTATTATGTGTCGTATTTTCCTTCAGAGACAGTCTGAACATTTATTATATCATCCTCTGATCTTTCTAGGAGAAGTGACTGACTTTGTGGTGGCAGCAAAATTCAACATCTTTAATGGTGACCTTACATTGACCTCTTTGATGTTTCCTTATCCCAGTCTACATGACTTTGCTAAAAGATAGAGGGAAGTTTCCAGTTTCATGACAAAATTTTGGCCTTAAGGCTGGAAGCGTGATACAATACACAAACATTTTGCCTTAGAGCCACTGACACTGAACAGTAAGAGAAACCCTAATTCCACAATTTTTGGGGCAAAACTATGTTAAAAGTTATGCTTTTATGGCTAAGTAGGAAAAACCTTAGGAACACACTTCTTAATCAGTGTACTTTTCAATTCTGCTGTGGTAGTCAGTAATTTACTAGCAAATCTTTGTTCCCATTTGCTTCAGGGCATCTATGTATTACTCTCTGGTGGGTCACTAAGGGATTTATAATGCTGGTATTAATCTGTGGAAACAGTACAGCCTTCTACTGGCCTTGAGGAAACCTCTGGTGGTAAAAATACTACCAGAGCCATAGCAAACATTTAAAAATGCCCCTAATAAACTAATCCTAAGTAGAATTTATTCAAGTCACCAGAGAGACATATGATAATTAGGTCTAAGTTGATTTTATCTACTTGCTTCAACCCCCTAGGGAATTCTAATTAATGGAATTTTTAGACCAGTGGCTAGTCCTAGAAAACCCTCTGATAAAGTCTATTATCTGAAATCACTGGATTTACTCCAACCAACCATATAGCCATCCTGAATCCCTCAGGGATAGGCAACCTGAATCCCTCACTGTTAATCAAGGCACTATTCCTTTAGGATTGGAGAGGAAAATCAGCAAACCTTCTGCAGACAACTTCATTTTCTAATTGACCAGTGAAGATTATGAATGCTTGTTCAGGAAAAAAAAAACAGCTTAATCCAACTGATAGAACACTCAACCAAACTCACCTTCAGCCAAATTTTGTTTCAAATTTCACATCATTATGCCCACAAATGCCTTCAGCCACTCAATATTCCCCTAGCTGGGAAATACTCTGAGTGGGCACTGTACTTTCAGAGCTGATGGAGTTGCTCAGCCTCGTGCCAGCTGAAGGCCCTGAAGCAGATAATCATCCTCTGTGTCAGAACCCCAATTAGCTGGTACTGAATCTAACCATGAACGGATTTTTATTAAAATCAGGAAGTATTTGGAATGTGTCTCCCTTCATAATTTCCACAATACTTAAAACACAAATGTTTCTACACCCACATGACACTGACAGCTGATTGTGAAATAATTAACAGCATTTACCACTTTATTTAGTCAGGTACATAACATTAAGATTTAAACAATCAATTCACAATGGGATGCCCTTAAACTCAATGGGATATTTACTAACACTTGAGAAGAGAAAGGCTTGAGGCAAGATTCTGTCAGCCAACAAAACAGTAATTTAGATGTCAACTGACAATTATTTAACGTCCTCTTTTTTAATTAATAGCTCATGTCAGTATCAAATGCCATCTTGGTGTAAGCTTGGTAAATTATAATGCCTAAAAATTTCATGCAAGTTTAATGTATTCATAAAAATGTCTGGGCACATTTAATGCTGGCAATATTTTGAGTTAACTACAGTGCATGTCAGCCAGATTTATTTTGACAGGAGACAAAGAAAGAGACATACAGAGACAAGGAGAAGGGTGGAGAGACAGAGAATGTTTACTAAAAGGGAAAAGGTACATATTTTAAACATGCTGCAAATGAATCTGTTGTCAACACATCTTGGGCAACAGCACGTACAAAATTCCCCACAACACTCACTGGGTTCTACAGAACTCCATGAAAATCACTCAGTAGAAAATCAGGTTTTAACTGCAATACACAAGTTCTGACATTTGATGGAAGAGTGGGGGAGTTTGGGAGCTGCTTGCCAAGTATATTGGTGATTTTCTTTTCCTACCCTAAGATGCATCTAGATATTCTGTCATGTTTTCCCTCCTGACTTCTAAGGGACAAACCTCTCTCTCCTTTGCTAGACTGTGCTCAAGAAACACAGGATACTTTTGAGAACTGTAGCATTCTTTAGGTGAATGGAGGAGGTCTTGGAATGTTACTGCACTTTTAAAGCCTTTAATCTGTTCTAAAAATCACTAAAAGCAGTGCCACGCATTGCATACAAGGTGAAATAATCTACTTTGAAAATATAAACATCAGAGATGGAAGGCATGGAAAAGACTAGGTTTGGGCAATCAAATGCAGGTTTCAATGCTGAGCTGCAGTTTGTTCCTACTATCAGAACTGTGGCAACCTAAACATCTGAACCAAGAGTCTTTTTCCTTGCATTTTGTCATGTTCAGGTCTGCAGTCTGACAGACAGGGACAGTGCCTTCTTTTCCTCTCCCAGGAATATTTCTTTTAAACTATGCAGTCAGTTTCATCTTCTTGGATCCATAGCAGACCAGACATGTAGATTCAGCAGAATCTTTGACACCTCTGGGTGAATGGATTCTCTTATCCCTCAGTCTTGCCCTAAGCTGCTCTTTCACTTGCCTCTCTTGTTTTCCCAAGCAGGCCTTCACAAGGTGTTCTGACAAACAGGATATTCTACAAAGAATCCAATCATCAGATCAACAAAGTTGTCATAAGTTGTTAGTGCTTTACGTATAAGGGAAAACAGAGTGAGAAACAACACTTAACCTCTTCAATGACCCAAATAAGCCTTGCAAAATCACAAATTATTCCTGTGTGGTCTGTTTTGACTGCAGAGCCTCTTTTCATACTGCCACCATGGCCAAAATCCAGCAGTGAAAACTGTTGGGAGAATGGGAGTGGAAGACACCTCGGAGGGTTTGATACATCAGAAGAGGCCCAATTCCTTGCTCAGCACTGTAGGGATTAAAGGGCTGCTGGATAGACTCAAGGCTCTATTCACTGCCTTAGGTTTGCTCAGCATCCATCCTGGGAACTGAGTTCAATGGAGAATGTTTTAAAGCTTCACAAATGCCAGAATAATGCATGCTATTGCACATAAACTTAAGTAGGAGTAGAGATTGTCTAAACAACTCCATGTGTGTGTAAATGTTAAAAAATGGGCAAATGAACTCAGCAGAAATGGCCTTCTCAACTCCTTGGACATATACATTTGCATATACAAAATGTCAATACCCATTCTGTGTTGAGGCAATAGCCACCAGTGACTAGAGCAATAAACTGGTTTTTCTACCGAGTTCTGTCACTGCTCTGTCCAGCTGAACTTGTTCTTCTGAACAACCTTGGACAAGTCACTGGCTGAGGTTACCCTTTCCATAAAATGAAATTAATCTTTTTATCACACACTTCAGAATCAAGGACATTAAGATTTGCACTATGCTGGGGACAGCAGGCTTTAAAAAGCAGCATGAAGACACTCTGTAGGCTCTCAGCTCCCCTTAGCACCATTCCTGGATTGAGGGAATACTTTGTATACAGACACACACACACCCCCTGAAAGACAGTTTTATACATATATATATATACCTATATATATATACCTATATATATATATATACACACACACACACACACACATATATGTATACACACACATACGTACGGCCCAAACTGCTAGGGTGAGATTAATTCATTAAACCTGTTTCCAGGACACAGCATACTTCACTGATGCCAGCTACCAGCCTGATGGGCAGAGCCACACTTCTGGCTATTTTTTGCTCCTCTCTGGCCACCCTCCACATTCCCTGGGAAGGCATCTGGCCCAGGACGCCTGTGCTTGT
The DNA here is from genome assembly GCA_036630365.1 of Acanthiza pusilla. NCBI lineage: Eukaryota > Metazoa > Chordata > Aves > Passeriformes > Acanthizidae > Acanthiza > Acanthiza pusilla. The sequence goes on from JAXCHO010000234.1 coordinate 17,698,623, forward strand.
CTTGGATCTGGGGACTGCCTTTGTGGTTGACCTTTCACAGCTGCCAAACAGGGAAGAATCCTTACTCCTTCCTACCCCTCTGCACAACTGTTTGAGGCTAGCCTTGAATAGCTCTAAATAATTTGATTGTGAGAGTTGGTGCCAAACCTGCAGAGTCAGGAGAATGCCTTCCTGGTAATAGTCAGACACCTGTCAGAGGCAATTCCTTCCACAGCCATCATGGTCGCTGCTGGCAAACTTGCTGGTGCAAATGATTCCAGCCATAAACGAGTAATTCTACCCTTCCCTGGAGCTGCTGCAAGGCTGGATTTAAAAAAAAAAAAAAAAAAAAAAAAGGCAGAAATGTTTCTGGAAGAGTATCCTCTTCACCCCTGTCAACAGGCACCCAGGGTAACTCAAATATTAGATGCCACCAAGCAAAGAGCCTCCTGCTCGCTGGCAGCACCAGCCTGCCAATCAGCCTGAGGAGCTTTGTGTTGCCTAGGGCTTGTCAGAGAAGTGACAACATGAGATTAGCTAGGAATGAAGGCTGCTATGATAGCTAAAGGACAGCTTAAAACCAACACAAACCGAGGCCTCTTGATGCAAGAGACTCAAGAATGCCACAGGTGTTAGACAAGGACAGCATCAAATCAGAGCTCCTGCATATTCCAACTCACAGATTTCCTGTATCACATCTAATTTCTGCACACAAGTTCACACTAAACTTATGAAAAAGGAATCACTGATTTCAGATGGACTCCTGGGAGCATTTTTCAGTGACATCTCAGAAAATAAAATTATTTGCAGATCCTTTTTTCAGATGATGTGTATAGTCTATCACATAATTTTATTTCAGTTCCCTGATCTCTTCCTGTCCAAGAGTTCTTCCCTGAACAACCTAAGTATCAGCACACCTGTTTGTTTTTCTCCTGATTGTTGCTTATAATCATCCACTCTCCATATTCCATGTGCACTTTACAGCCTTGTGTCAGAGAACAAATAGCAAGCTGAAAGAAATCAATGAGTACCACAAAGTGATGCTGACTTCTGCCTTGCAGGCTGCAAATGCTTGGGGACCCGTGGTGTATTTCTCAGCAGCTCACAGAAGTTTGTGTGCTTAAAGGCTTTCCATATGGGTTTAAATGGGGTTTAAAGACACTTTGCAGAGGCTCACAGAGTCAATGGAAAATTTATATCTTGTAAGGGAAAAACACAGAAAACACTGCCTGAAAAGTAATTAGGATTTTGTGTGTGTGTGTGTACATTAAAACAACACTTGGCCGACTCCCAAGTCTTATTTACTACACAGACATTGAAATGCTTGTGCTGGCACAGGAGAGGTGGAGGCTGGGGATAAGAAGAATAACTAAACCTGTAGGCAGAAATGCTCTTTTTAAAGTGTTTGTGAACCGATTCCTTTGAACGAGCTTCCATGACTCCCTGGAGGAGAGCAAAGCATGGGGGCAAAGGATGTCCCATCTCTAGAGAAAAGCCTGCTTCACTTCCCCCCATTCCCAGCACAGCTCTGTGTTCTGGTCAGGCAGTCACATTTCACTGGCTCAGGGAACCGGCCCTGCCAAAATCAATGCAGTAGAACACAAAAATAATTTTCAGAGGTATCAGGTTGTTCAAGGACATCTGGCACAAGGGAAGTGGCAAAATATTGCAACTGAGGTGCCAGGGAAGGCTGGACTGTCCTTACTTGCAGGAAATGGCATTGTCAACAGTGGGAAGATTGCCTGAGAGCATCAGCAAGAAAACCACTATTTGGGTGATTTACTGATTGCATTGGACTACATGGAGAAGAGCATTGGTCTCCCAGCTGGTCTCTTCTTTGCTCTTTTTATATGCAGAGAACGGAGTTACTTAGGATTAAACCACTTAGGCAATCACTTAGGAATTGCCCTTCCTAGCAGCTCCCTGCCAGCTTCTCCTCTGACACAGACTAGAAAGATGAGAATCAGACTCTTACAGACACTAGCAGTTAGGGCAGTGAATTTCATATGAACAGAAAATTTTGGCACAGCTTTCTAAAAGGTGAGATGAGTGACAAATGAGTGACAAAATTTCCCTCAGAGAAGGAATAAAGACTCAGGCACATTATGTGAAGCATTGTCCCTGCCCACAAAATCTCCTGTGGCATCTTTCTTTAGCAAAGACACCGGAAAATGCTTAAGTAGTATTGTAGGAGTGGGACTACGATGAAGTTCATTTCTCTGTGGAGTCATGAGATTTAATATAAACAAGTCAAGGGCTGCAAGACAAGATCGTGTTCCCAAGCACTGACACTAGATGGAGTAAAAGTGAATAAAAGTCAGAGCAGTGAAGAAAAGATAAAAAAGGTATTGCATTTCCCCAGCTCTAATGTGTTGCTCATTTGAATTCTCATCTTTGATTATCGCTCTGAAAGTCACAATCAATATCTCACTCTCTCTACTTTACAGGTCAAACATGGGATCAAGCCAAAGCAGGTATGTTCCGGGGGAAGAGGGGTGCTGGAGGCACAGGGGGCGGAGTGACTGTAGAAGGCAGACACAAAATTGCAGAGGTACATCCACCCAGGGCAAGGTGGCACAGCAATAAAGGCTGTGGGGTTACCCTGAGCTCCTCCTGCCAGCCCAGCTCTGCCGGGCACTGCACAGCCTCAGGCAGGTGCTGTAACCCTGCTGTCCTCCATTTCCCAGCTGTTCCCTGGAACACCCCAACGCTGCCCAGGCACCCTGCAGGGCTGTCCGCCCTGTGCAGCTGCCGCACAGCAGCAGTACACTCCTGGGAAGAAGGCAATCCTGGGAAGCACCCTGGGATGCTACCCTAACATTGCTGCTAGTGGATTCCCACCTGGCAGTAGGAAGACACCACAGCAGCCATAATCATGCATTTGTTCTGTTAATTCACCTAGGAAAAACAGATGCCTCCAAAGGTACAAAGAAACGTCTAGTAAAAGGAGAGTTAAGTGAAAGGAACTTCAAGAATGTAATTGCAGTATCTCCATTAATAATTTTCTAGAATTCCTGTGATTTTTATTTGAGTATCTCTCAGCTCAGCTTTTACTGTGATGTTTAACCTGGGATAATCCAGGTAAAACCAAAGCCAGAGAGTTATTGTTAACCTGTGATTTTTCTTTCTTTTCAGAGATGACAGCAATGCCATGAGAAACCAAAGTGCAAAATATCAATAACCCTTTTGCAATCAACAGTTACCTGGTCTGAGGATCAATAGAAGCCTCTTGTGCACAGGCAGGAATCTTACCAATACCAATCCCTTTCTTTGTTCTTTAGTTGAAAGGCTGATTGATTGTTTACAGGAAAAGCTTATAGTGCAGGCTAACTTCAATCACCTGCACCCCAAAGGCCTGTGATCCCTGACAGCATGTGTACGAAGGAAATGTATGAGGAAAATAAAATAGATGAGCTCTGCTCATTAATTGACCTTGTTTATTCTGGGATAAGTGCATGGTTGATTTCTAAAGTCAGTTAAATACCAGGTAATCAGACAGGTGGCAATATAATTCAGCAGCAGAATTCACGGTCACATCCAGCTTTCAAGATAAGTAAATAATGATTTCAGCAGCTTGGAAAACCATTCATTTGAGGTTAAAACGAAACAAGACTTCTCATATATTTCAGGAAATATATGTTTTGTGCTATTAGGAAAACATTTAATTCATTTAAAGTTTTATCTTTTTTAGATTTAGAACTGCTGTCTTTTGTAGGCGATACTGATGATTTCAACAATTTAAAATTAATTATGGTCATTTAAAATTAAAAATTCATTTTTGAAATAATTTTTTCATGTTCTGTTGACACTTCATGTCAGCATTGTACAAACAAGCTAATCTGTTATTTCCAGAATTCCCCTATCCCTGTTTTTCGGTTGGGGTTTTTTTGTTTTGTTTTGTTTTGGTTTGGTTTTTTTTTTCCACTAAGTTCAATTAGAATTTGTGAATAATTTCAGTTTCCCAGCACCTTCATTCTTGTTCTAGCCCTATATGTTCTGGTGGACTTGATTACATCAAAATTGCTTTGCCTGGCTCCAATTACAATCTTCTTACAGTGGGAGTGACAAGAAGAAAGATTAGTACTTTGTTTCAGAACATTTAGAGTAGTTTAAATAATTTAAACTCAAGTTATTCTGTAAACACTTTCCAACTTTTACCAAAGTTTTGAGTCTGTGGCTTTGGTCTCAGTTCAGAAAAGCCAATGTCTATAGAAATACAGATTTTTTAAATCTCTCACTTTACATACATTCTTAAAGTTCACTTTCATATCCATTTCTGCTCTCAGTGTGGCAGATCACAATAAATAAAATTCTTTCCAGTTCTCCAGTAATGTAACAGATGTAATCCAACTTATAAAAAACCAAAACAAAATAATTGTAAAACTGAAGTCCAACCTAGAAATTGCGAGTATTATTAAGAAACATCACTCCGAAAAATCATGGAAACCAGGGCCTCCTATCCAGTAATCAAGTTTCAGATCAGGCAGAGCTGATGTGCTGGGCCAGGGACTTAGAAGAAAAATGCTGTTAGAGCATAAAAGCAGATATATCAGAATTTTGTTTTTAAAAAGGATAAGCTACTGTGCTACTTGTAACTGTAACCAAAGGGATTTCAATACGGGATTTTTTGACTTTCACAAAGCAGGTCATTTTTCAAATGTGCAAAGGAAACTGGATCGTAATTTTTCCACACATTTGGAACAACAAAATGTAAAGTTTATTTTGAGAGAAAAATGATATATTGGAATACTTTGCCTGGTTTTCTAGGTGTCTGTTACACATTTCAGTAACACTGCAGTTCATTAGCAGTATTTGCTAACAGATAAACTAAAGCAGTAATGTGATACTTGTAAGTAATTGTGTGTACATGTGTAAGTGAATAAAGCATCTTGTAAGGTATCTGCTAATTGATTTGCTTCCTTCAGTATCATTGTAATTAAGACTTGGAACAGAAGAGAGAGCATGTGGTCAGGGAGGGAAGCTATCACCTTCCCTTATTTGTGTGAACAAACGTTTCAGTACACATAATTTCAGTACACTGTGGGAAATAAAGATGAAAATAAAAAAGAAATGGTAAGTCACAAGCAGTGGAGGAGAAAGGCCTGGAGAATTAAGGCTGGTAATCTTGACTAGGCAAATGTGCTGGGGTGGTGGTGAACATATTATGATTTCTCAAAACCTTTTGGTGTGTGCTTCTCCCTGGGTATGGGAGAAGATGAGCAGCCCTGAGATGAAACATCTGGGCACAAGGGACCCTCAGAGCTACTGCTTCTGTTGTCCCTGAGAGGTTTGGGCACACTTAGTCACTGGTACATGGGGCTGCAGTCTTCTGCCACGTTAGGGAGTTGCTGCTCTTGCCCATTCCTACAACCAGCTTTACAGCACCACTGGAGCATCAGCAGCTCCTAACTTTGGGCCAAGCTGCACAGCAGTGCTTGGAAATAATCAGCGAAGGAAAACTAGATGAAAGAGGAGCACTGGGGAAGCATTCAGTCAAAAGACAAAAGACACTGTTAGCTCCACGAGTTTTTGATCAAGGATTCCACCCAGGCAGTCCTGCATCCAGCACCACAGGCATCTGCACCTGCCTGTTTGTGTACCCAGCACAAGTTATGCCTGCCCAGGATAAACAGCCCCTGCTCTCCTGAGCTCATGGCATTCCCCTGAATAGACAACAGTGGGAAATACTTCGGAGTCAGGGTTTGGACACATGCCCCAGCATGTCACACCAGACCTCAGTCCCTTCACAGCAGATGCCCAGCACATAATGATGCTTGTGAATGGAGTTATTCAGAGGAGCAGACAGTTGTGGGCACAAGAAGTGAGCTAAGAGTGTAGACACAGCATGAATTTCTAAAGAGATAACGACACAGCATTGGCTTTAATTACAATGCAAGTGCCACATAACAGTGAGATCATTCGAGTCAAATCCTCCTGTCAGCTGCATCGGTGCAAATCAAAACTAACTGCAGGAGCCACGCAGCTTGGTGCAGCCCTCATTCACATGATAATAAATCAGGCAAAACTCCGCTGGACTCAGCACAGCTGCATGGCTAGTAAAGAAGTGCCTGTGGGAGGAGTCCTGGAATCAGACCCCACTGATGAAAATCCACTCTGAGCAGTGTGAGGAAGAGGAGAGTCTGATTCGGCTCCTCCCAAACAGAGGACGGCAAATGTCAATAGTCAAAATATTTGCAACATGATTTTTTCTTGGCTTCTCTCATGCCTGTAAATGGAAACTCAGATCATTTTAGTCAGGAATATTTTTTCTGTTTCTTACAACTGCACTTAATCAAATAAAAAAGATTATTAAAAATGCTTTGACTCACCAAGCAAATATGGGAAAACACAAGTAAACAAAGTACCTAACTAGCAGACCTGATAAAGAAAGGATGCTTAACTGTACAAATAGGACCTATATAGGCTTCAAACTTCTGCAAATTGCTGTCATTACACACAGGGAATATTACAATGGTCATCCTAGGTCTGACAGAGGCCACCTTCTCCCATAGCCTCTTTGCCACAGCAAACATCTAGATGGAGCCTAAGAGCATTGCAAGCATGTGCCAATGCTTTCCTAGAAGATTCTACTGCCCCACAGCAAACTTCTGCTCAGTGTGACTAAGCCAAAAGTGTTGAATTTACTGTTTTCTGGTGTATTTTTCTTCCATTGTCAGAAGTGGTATTCCACAGATATTGTATAGTTGTGCATAAAAAAATCACAAAGGCCTTTGCCCTCCCTATCACTACCTCAGGGAATTTGTACAAATTTTCATGCTAATACATCATGAAAGCAATTCACATCATCCTAAGAAGGCACATTCACTTTTAACCGAGAGGAGAAATGAGGCATGGAGCAGCCTAAGTGCTGTGGCCAAAGCCGATGCAGGCTCAGCAGAGCAAAGAACACAGATAAAGTTTTCCAAGCTCAGCATGGGTGAGCTAGCTAGTAGAACATCATTCTTCTCTACTACTGCCTCCAACAAAAATGCTGCTTTTGGAAGGCTTAGATGTTAAGCATTTCACCTTATTGAATATATATGGTTTCAATTCTCATATTTCTGGCTTTAAGTCCTAGACAAACCTTGTACTTTCACTCACAGCTACATCAAACGGGAGCCTCAGCAAAGTCAGTGACATTACACTGGGCTTGAGCACTGTGTGAACTAAGAACAAGCCCAAATGCGTGACAAGCAAAGTGGCACAGTGCTCACATTCTGTCTTATGCATTCAGGCAAAAAGCATGTCTCGTTTCCTGCCCCATGCCCCACTCTCCACGCCACAACCCACAGGGTGCTTGCAGGATGCAAGTGGGCTCATTTGCAACCCTCCCACCGCTGCTGATGGGGATCTGTCCTGATGCACACAATCCACAAGGCCTTTCCTTCCCAGCACTATCACAAATCTTCCTGAGTCAATGGGCAATTAAAATAATTACCTTTAATCATATTCTTCAATTACTCCACAGTACTGAGGGAGAACTTGGAGGGCTGGGACCAGATGCAAACATATTCTGTTGTGATTAAAACTGACTGAAATGCTCCAATGAATATAAACCACTGACTATTCACCTGTTCTGGGAGCAACCCCTGTATGTTTTAAGCTGCCTCATATTTAAACTCATTAGAGTGGCACCAGGGAAGCAACAGAAAGCTGTGCTGAGTGCCCAAGGGCTCCTGCAGAGACCCCTTCAGAGGAGCTGCTACCTTGAAATGCATGCAAAACACAAAATAGCTACTCAGAAGAAAAGGCCACTGTGTCTTTGCAGTGAGCAGTTCCAACAACTGGCAAAGCACCCGTGAAGAATGGGCAGGCTGGGTGGTGAACCTGCCCCTCACTCCCTGGGTGTCTCTGACAGCTCTGGGACCTTGCTGTTCCATCACAGGTTCTTCTTTGGGAGGCCACTGACATCCTTCTGTCCTGAAAAAATGCCCCTGACCTCATGTTTCAAAGGTTACAGGTACCCAGCTGTTTCCTTTGTGCCTCTCCCACTGGAGGCTTCTGCTCCTTCCTGCCGAAGGCATACAGTGCCCAAGGCAGAACTGGAATGGCTCTGAGGTGTCTCAGGGGGTCCTGGTGTGAGGAGCTGACTGGATGTGTGTGATATAGGATTGGGGATGGTGGTAGGTTCACAAGGACTTGGCTGGAGATGCCTGGGAAATTGTTCTTACAAGCAAATTGATGATATAAAGGAAAACAAAATGTAAGAGAGAACTAACTGATGTTGGGAAGGGGTAAAAAGTGATTGCAGAGGAAAAGAAAGGATATGTGAACTTACACTTGCCTCAAATCACTGTTTTAGCAGTCAAGAACAACAGAAAAAGCAGAGTGGTGCCAACAGTCATTATTCAACTTGGGAGTTTTGCACTATCTGATACTCTACTTGAGACACTAAGTCTTCAAGTCATGTGGCTGTGGCAACCCCCACTACAATTTTAAATATACCTTGCTTTTGACCACATTAATAAATAATGCAGATCTAATTCATAACATTTTCCAAATAATGTTAATGAGACAGTAACTCAAATCCTATTACAGCAAGATCTATACATACAAGATGGTACAAATGAAAAATTATTCTCAAATCCATGTGATGTAACATTAACATAAGCAACAAACTTTTGATTCAGATCCAACACTTGCCAGGCTTTTCAAACAGGATGATGAAGCTGTGACCTGACCTTCTGTGTGAGTCCTAAATGCCTTCCTACCATGACTAAAGGAAAATTAAAAATTCTTCTCATGCCGTTGATTATTCAGTAGAAACCAGCCACTGACCTAGAAGCACATGGTTTTTCAGGCATCTTTCTTGGGGAGGTGATGCTATTGATCTGCATGGGGCTGAGGCTTCGAGCATGTCAGGGAAAGGAGCAAAGGGTGGCTGTGACAGCAGCAAGGCTCATCTCCAGCAGCAGCAGCATCAGAGAGACCATACAGGGATCAGGGGAATCCAGAAGTGGTACCTAGCCCCAAACCAAATCAGAGCTTCTAGTTCTCTCCTCCCAGGCCGTCCTACTGACTTATCTATTATCTTCTCCTGCGAAATTTGTCATAATCTCTGACTCGTCAGGCCAATTAATCATGCTTCGGAAAAAATGAAATTTCTCAGAAGGAGATTATCTGTCTCTGACAAACAAGGGATAATTCAATTAGCTTCCTTTTCTAAACATTTAGTAACTGGTTTTGGTAAATTAGTCCTTTTTGTAATTTAGCTATAATTTAGGAAGATTTAATATGTCATTAGGCACACTGAATTCTGTGTTAATATAACATTATGGCTGAGATTTTAATTGCCCCAGAGTCAGGAACTGTATACATAAATGGCTTGATTCCCGCATGGAAGCAGCTGATAGGAAGTACACAGAGCTCCACAGAAATTCTCCTTTAAATCCCTTCTTCTTTTAGTTAAGCACATGTTTAAGGACTCTGGAGAATAGGAGGTTTTCTCTGACTTGGGTAAGAACGCCAAGAATTCAGTGTAAAAGATAAATATTTACATATTTATTTGCAGAATTTCTACACACTACAGAATTTTGTGGATTTAACTTGGATTTAATCTCTTCACAGTTCTCAAATTCCCTGTTTCTGATCCTGCAATTTCCTGGGAAAATCCCAGTATCTAACAGTAGTACCCAACTGTGTCCTGTCTGATGAGAGTTTCTTCTCTGTTTCATTCTGGAAACAGGCCTTTTAGTCCTTCTGGACATTGCCAATTGACACTAATGTAATGGCATTAAAGAAGTCAATGCAACTTCATACTGAGAGTAAAAATCAGCCTCTCATGCTGGGGGAAAATCAAGAAAAAATCAAAGCAATCGAGTTGTATGGATGTTAAAAAGCATAAGTGGAGAAGCAGATCCAATTTTAAGGCAATGTTAATTGCTTTACCATAGCAGGGTCAGCCAGACTTTGTCTAAGCTGAAAGAGAAGAGTCATTTAAAGCAAACTGATCCCTGTATCCTGCTGGCTGCAGCACAGGTCCAGAGCTTCCTGACTTGCCACTGGAACAACCCAGCTCAGGGTATTTCCCACTACACCGAGTAACCTGCCCACGGCAGATCCTTTCAGAGCTCATGTTTGACTGCATGGATCCACCAAAAATGCTATGATTTGGAGAATCTTTTCTTTCAGAGAATTTTGGAGCTCAGGCCAAGGTAGCCTCCTCCCACCATTTCAGCAGATTTGCCAGTTCCTATCAGAACTTAATAAGAGAGCAGAAGCCTCCAAGGAATTTACATTCCAGCATGCTGCATGAAGGCAAGCAGCTAGAAAAAGAGGACACAAACCTCTATTTCAAGCTTTTCTCCAGACTGGGGCCTTCTCTAGATCTCTCTTTGCAGATTAGCTGACACCTACTAAGGTCCATGGCCTTATTTAGCAAATATCAACCAAGAACACAACCAATCTCTGTCAGGAAGCCAACTTCATTAGTTCTGCTTCTCACAAGACATATCTCCTTACACTGGAAATACACATCCCTCTACAGAAGCAGTAGGGAAATGGCCACAACCTACACCAAGGCAGTTCAGCCCATCAAACTGGCAACAGACCTTTTTAACACAGCGTTTCTGACTCTCAGCTGGAAGGATTGGTACCCATTTACAGCTGAGCTGATCAAGAAAAGCCTCAAACCAGCATGATCTGATTCTCTACCTGTCTTGAAAACACTTACTGTTAGCATGGCAAGAGACCTTATGCCTCTGTCAAAAAGCCAGATATCGTAACCACTCTGCCATCACACCTTCATTTAGAGAAAAACAAGAAATTTCTTTATTTTACGGTTAAGATACTGCAGGACTGTGGTGGTGAACTCATTAGATGCCACGCTGTTCACTAATTTTAAGCCCTAAATCCGTATTTGAGACAAATTGTATAAAACTGAGGCTTCTTCATGAGTTATTTCAAGTGCTAATAGGAGGCATGATTCTGCTCTCAATTGTATACAAAAAAAGCCTGGGAGTAACTTGATGGAATTACTGCAGGAAAGAGCAGTACAGACAGAAGGAGAGTTCAGCCCATGTATTTTTAATTTAAAATATTCTTATATTTAACTACAGTTCCAAACTCAATGATTATTACTATTAAGGGATTTATTAGGCAAGGATTGCTCTGGAGAAAGTCCAGCTGACCTCAGTGGGAATTTTGCCCAAGAAACTTCCCATTGGAGTGTGCAGTACTATTTGTATGCTCACAATCACAAGCATTAGCAGAGACCAGACCCACATCTGAAAACTGTTGCATTAGCTCTCAAAGGTGACATTAGCAACAGAGGCGAAGCTTTGAAAACCATCGGGACAGATTCCCCATGTGGCTTTTTCGGTCTGCACAGTGTCCATTAACACTCTGCAAGCAGCTGAGATGAATTCACAGCCCTGGGCTGCAGGGTGCATTAAGCTCTTAATTTTTCTCCTGCACAATGCCATTGCAGGGCATAAAAGCGAGGGGTGGAAAGGTAAATGTCCTGGGGGAAAAGTGTTCGCAGCACGTGTGCAGCTGTGCCTTTAAAAACTGCTGGTGGGAGACGTGTAGAAGGAAATGCTCAGTGCGATGGTGCTCCATGCAGAACAATGCTGACACATTCAGATATCACATTTACAGGCTGGCAGGCTCACAGACTTGGCCTTAGCTCGGGACAAAGTACAGTATCAGGGAGAATCAAACTATTCTGCAGGAATGAATAACAGAGTGGGTAAACTCACTACTAGTGGAAAAAAACCCCTCAGAGCAGACCTGCACAGTTTCTGCAGCTACAATGAATGCTATCAGAGGGATACTGGGCAGAAAGTCAACTTGTTTCTGATAAAAGTTGGTTCTCAGTCACTTGAAGTTTTTATTAGTTTTCAATTAAGACAGCCAAGAGGCTCACAATGAAAATGGATTGCAGAACCTTAAGGAGGACTGCACTCTGTGCAAAAATGGAACAAGATGGTTTTAGTGCAGGGGGAATGGAAAGTATTAAAGGAGTTTGTAACAGATCTAAAACTTGAAAGATGAACTTTCTTTTTTTTTCTGGAGTGGGGAGGAAGGGGATTGGGGGAGCCTGGTAGTTGGCTAATCCTGATAAGAGCAGAGTTCATCATTGGTGTGAAGACACACATGCACAGGGAAGACAGAGAGAGGCTCATGAAAGACCCAGAAATAAACTCTGGCAAAACATCTGGAATCTGACAAGCAAAGGAAGTCACCCAGACTTAAGTGAAGCCGACATAGTGCAGGCTGCTCTGATACTGTGGCCATGATAGCATGCAAAAAACACTATAAGAAATAAAGACAGGACCTGCTCATGGCATTCAGAGTACAAAACAAAAAAATGTGGTTTGGCACACAAGCCAAAACCATGCCCAGAGCTCAAAACTGTGTTAGAGCCATGATTCTTGATGAGAGGGCAAGGAAGGCCTGGCAAGTTCAATGAAGGCAACACCAACACTGCTGCTTCTGGAGGTATCTGGACAGCATGGCTACAAAACATGATTTGGCTGCAGCTGTGGGCTGCTTAATAATATTGTCTCTTCTGAGACTTAGTGAAGGAGGAAAAACTAATAGCTGATCTTAACGTATAAGTCTGGTCAAGACAGTACAGTCATCAGAGAAGGAGTGACCAAAAAAATTATAGAAGGCTTTAGGGCCACTTTTGGGGAACTGGGGAGTTCTCAAAGAGGGCTGAACAGTGCTGAAAGGACACAATTACTCTAAGACACAGGCTCCTTGGAAAGCTACTCTTGTAAAGTGAGGGTAAGCTTAGACACATTTGTCTGGGAGGGCAGAGAAGAAATATCAGTCCAGTTGTTGGACATTTCTGCTGTAAGGGGCAAACCAGACAATTCATGGAAAGCCAGGATGTCCCTGATGACAAATACTGATATGAGCAAAATCAAAGTACAACTCAGGGTATTACAGTTTTTAAATTCAAACTTCAAATCTGCTTTTGCACATCTTATTAATCCACAGAATATGCAGCATATAAAAATGGAAATATCATCACTAGAAAGAACTACAGATGTTAATAATCAGTGACACATTACTCACATTTCATTGTAAAACAGATGTGTGTATTAATTTAATTATAATGACTAATATACCATAGGCCTTTGACATATATATATAAGAGTAATGTTTTCTGTGAGTCAGAGCTTTAAATATGGTTTCGATTTTGTTTACTTTCCTACATTCAGTGTCAGAGAAGGAAAGTATATTTGGTGCAGGCTAGCAGATCAAAAGAAGCAGAGAAAGTCGCTGGGTATTATCGGAAACCCATGTTTTGACAGTAGGCATTTGCAATGAGTGAGCAGAATGTTATGATCTCCAGCTTCACTCAAATGTCTTCTTTTTAATGATAATATTTCCTTTCCCTGAGGCTATACCACAAACAATTATGGAGCATTTTGGAGCCTGCATTTTCTGCTATTACTTTTGAAAGATAGTATCCTGCTTCCTTTTTTTCCCGTATAATCTTCCTTTTTCTTCAGAGCAATGTTCAAATACACTCCTTTTTTGAAAATGACTTGCCTATGCCATGGCTCATATTATGGTCATTTAGCACTGTGGTCATTTACTAGTATGGCTAGCTTTTCTTTTCAGTCAGATTGTTGACTGCCTTTGCACTGAGGAATCCAAGTAACAAAAATAAATAAGTAAATCAGACTTCATGAGCAGAGTCACCAGCAGACATTTTCCAAGATACTACAAGGTACAACACACCTTATGTGCCAGTCAAGCAGAATTTAGAAGCTCTCACCCACCCACCTGATTTAACTTTAGAGGTTCCCTAGGTTCAAATACAGACTTCCCTTAAAGATCAGCATGATGTCTATTGTGAGTTCCAGAGAAAGAGGTGAGTCCTCCTTCTTCTCACTCATGTCTCTCCACAGCCACTCAGGCACACACAAACCTTTTTGCCTGGTGAAGTCAGCCTCAGGTGTGGGACACCCTTCAGCAGTAACTCCCAGCTGGAAGCCTTTGCTCAGCATCTGCTGTGGACAACACATATTTTGATAAAATTGCAGCTTCAAGTAACCACACTGTTTTTCTAAATATAATCCCACAAACCCATAAAATGCAACTCAGCCAGTGTTTTTTGGCACTTCTCATCAACAATGCCCATCAGAACCTTCCACTCCCGTTATTAATAACTTTTGACAGACTTTAGCCATCAGAGTAGAAATAGTCTATGCATAGGCTCTCCACAAAGAGATGTTTTGGTTTTTTTAATCTGTGCAAATATTAGTATTCTCTTTAAAACAAACAAACAAAGCAACCCACAGAGCTTTTCCAATATCCGACTTCATATCAAAACAGTACACTTTTAATACCTTCATGGGTAACAAAAATAATTTTTCATGTTTCCATGGTACAATCCTGAGTTCAAAGCTGCCTAGCCCAAGCCATAGAGAATCATTCACACAGGTTTTCTGTCATTTAGGAAGTGCAGAGGAAAAGCCCTCTTAGTGCTGTACAGAGGAATTTGAGGGATGTTCACTTGTAATTCTGCCCACATCGCAGCTGCCCTGCACAGACTATTGTTCCACGTAGCCATGGAGCCAGCAAATCAGAGCGGACACAGTCAAAAGGGATCTGGCTGCTACTTCACCACATCAAAATCACTAATTTTAATGGGTCAGGACCTCTTCTCTTCCATCAAACAGTGCAAATAATTTGGTGCCTTTCTAAGGCTTGCTGTTGAAGCAGTTGTCTTCTTCCTGCTTTAGGAGACAAACTTTGTCTATTGCCTTCTCATGTAAGGAGAAGAATGCAGGAAAAAAAAGAACAGATTCCTTTTTTTAATAGGTAGTGCATATTTGAGAGCTTATCCAAGGCAACTTTTCAGACAGAAGAAATACAAGCTGATATGGTGTTTTGACAGCCCTACATCTTGTCCACATGGCCACAATAATGCTAAGAAAAATATCTATTTTTGGTTAAGGGATGCATCCAAGTTTATGATACGTACAGTATGTGAGATGTGGCTTCTTTCTCTACAAAGAATCATTTAACAAACGCCCCTGAAATTCTGTACTTTAAAAAAAACAGATAAAGTATTTCTTTTGCTCCTTATTTTCCCCTTTAAAGGAAAGAAGATGAAGAACACAATATTCAGTACCTGACAGCTACATGAAGGAGATGCCTTTAATATGCTATAGCATCTGCCTATTTTTCACTTAAATCAGTATTGCAGTATTGAGGCACATATGTCCTCATCTACAACATGAAAGATAATCTATTCTAAAATACCCAGTATTTGAAGGACATGAAAAAAATATTTTGTTTATTCAAACTTGGGTCAAAAATACTTCAGAGAGATCATCTTAGAAACACAAATGAGGTAACTTTTTAAGCAGTTCACAGGCCTGCTGGATATTTGGATAAATAATTCTTCATTATTTCACTGCTCAGCAGGAAACATAACCACTTGTCTCATCCATAACTCCTCCTGAATTTCAGAGGTCAAAGTTTGACCTCTCAAATCTATACAAAATTTGACTGAAGTTTCCTGATTAAACTGTCCTTAATTCCTTAAGAAACAGTAGGCTTTTACTTCCGTTTTTAAGGTTAAAGAATTTTTTTTAACGTTAGCAGCTGCCAAAGTGTAGCGACACCATTCCTGACAACAGAGCAAAAGTCCAGCACATCTTCCAGGGACATTCCTGAGGTTAGGGAAGGATTCTCTGCTTTTCTGACAACAAACTCTGTTCTGTGAGTATGTGCGTGGGTACTTTGTTTTCAGCTTGGAATGTTTGAAAAAAATCAAAACTCAGAGTCACAGCATTTATTATCCAAATAAGAAATTTGATCAAGGATTTATTATCCTTATGAAAAGCAGAAACAGAAGAAGCTCTTGGTGGACATGGTAGAAAATGGCGATCAGAGGGCAAGATGCTATCTGCATCCAAGCAGGACAAAATAAGTCAGAGACAAAATGTTGTTATTCCTTGGGATACGAAGACCTTGAATGTTTTTTTCTGTGGTGTGTTCAAAGTTTTAGTATTTCTACTAAGGGAAACAACATACAGAGAGCATAAAGCAGTCTCAAAGAAATCAAGGGTAGAAGAACTCTTCAGATCTATTTAGGCCAACATTCTTCCGCTTATTTCACCTTCATCCAAACCTTACATTCCACAACCTTTTGTTTCTCTGCTTGGACATTACCTCAATCCTTCTCAATCCAGGTGATTGGGTAAGGGCAGATCAGAAATATCAGGTGCAGGGAAGGGGTACATTCCTTGTAATATTTCTGGTCTGAACAGAAGCAGGTAGGTCAAAAGAACTTACGTGGAACCATTTATTCTTAAGATACATCAAGGCTAAATGTGCTACTTTGGAAAATTTGTCGAAGAGATGTTTGAAAACTTAAGACAATAAATCCAAGCATAACCCAACAAATGTGAGACAAGTACATTGTGCCTTCTGACTTCAGTTCACTGCTTTTGTAGTGTGGCTTTCCGTGAGCCATGTAGCAGATGTCCAAGGGTTCCTGTGTGGGTGCAGTGATTGTTTCATGATCAGCTTCACCTTAAAAAGTTCTCCCCCCCCACCAAGCTTTATTCTATCAGGAACCACATCCAGTACCATCGGAGCCACATGGCCACCCTGTCCACAGAGGAGGGATGCACTGGAAAACTTCTTTCTCCTCAGCTCAGAACTAAGTGACAAAGGAGCACATTGAGTGGTTGGGTGTGCTCAGTGAGGCTCTGAGACACATCTTGCTGAGACAGCACATGCTGCAAACCATACGGAGCTGCAAAAGTCTCCTGGGAACACAGTACTGTGTGTTTGCCCTGCCCTTAAGTGTTTGTTTATTCCAGCTGCAGTCAGAAAGAGGGCACTGAACCAGAAGGATCATTGCTTTGTCTCAGTAGAGTCATCCTTGTATCAGTCAGTCCAGAGACAAATTATGGACACAAAGTCCATATAAAATATGGTGGCAGCACAGGTTGTGTGGACTGAATTCCATGAAACAGAAGTCTTCACAGATAAACCATATCCTGTGGTCTCTCAGAGAGACTCATCCTTCCCCAAACCTGGCTGCAATACTTATTTGGAGAGGAAGAAGCCAGAACAGGCGATAGCACAGTGCTGGACAGGACAACTCTCACTAACCATGTGGTTCTGGAGCCTGTGCCCTCTCTGAGCTGGGCAGAGTGGGATCAGCAGGCTCACGGGGGCATCTTGAAGCCCTGTCAGTAATATTCTAACTGGGACAGGTGCCTAATGAGAATGCCTAGCCAGAACACACCAACGCACTGAAAAGACTCTGAAATCCATCTTAGCATGACATTCGCTCACCTACTGCCAGAAACAAGGCCAGGTAAAAGTGACATCTTGATATTTTTGGAGAACAGAACTGGAGCAGCAATGGACTTTTTAATGGTCCCCAAACGACACTGCCATCTACCACTGCATGGAGCTGACACTGCTATATACAACTACATGAAGCTGAACTGTGTCTTTGTACACGACGATGCACAGTGAGACTCTTCAACTCTTGCACACACCTAACTGTGCAGGAAGTACACATGACAGAGTCTCTAATCACTCTTGCAAAACATCCACAGATCTCATTTTTTTTCAGGATTAGCAGTGCCCTGAAAATTGGAATGATCAAACTTGAAGCAAAAGCTAAGAAAAATATACTAAATCCCCTGTGCTTTTGTGCAGTCCCAAATATGATCATAAAAGTAATAACAAAAGCAAGTTTCCTGTACCAAAACAAAATGTGCTCTTATGTGAAGAAAGAGAAAATGAAAAATATGTTACAGCATCAATAATAAGGATTTCACTTCTCCATGAAAGTATGGCTGCATAACAGCCACAAAACCTCAGATCCTACCCAGATACAGTATTGTTCATTCATAACCCTGAAAGAAAAAAGGAAAAGGGAATGGAAGAAGGACACTTTACACTGGGGGAAAGGAAATCTGCAGTTAACAACATCACCCTATCTATCTAGAAATTTGTCAATCAGTCAGAAATAAATGGCAATAAGTAAAATACCATCAAAGCCCCAAACTCTGCGGAAACATTGCATGATTTTCAGAGACTTAAAAAGCATGATGCTTACAATTTGGAAGCTCTTATATAGTGTTTTTTCTGTTGACAAGGAGCCGGATTCA
The DNA here is from genome assembly GCA_036630365.1 of Acanthiza pusilla. Classification (NCBI taxonomy): domain Eukaryota; kingdom Metazoa; phylum Chordata; class Aves; order Passeriformes; family Acanthizidae; genus Acanthiza; species Acanthiza pusilla. The sequence continues at coordinate 17,716,709 of JAXCHO010000234.1, forward strand.
CAAAAACAGTACTTTCCACATGTTGGTCCACAAAATAGCCATAGAAAAATATTAGGGGCAGAACCACATTGTTCAGAAGTTCTGGATTGCTACAGTTCAAAGGTAACTTGGCCCATTAAAGGAATAAAAAGTTTGGATACAGATCCAAACACCCTCCATGCTTGGCAACATTGAATCAGTTTGGATTTTCTCCATCTCTAATCACTGAACATTCATTTTTAATTAGGATTCCTTGGGCGATGGGAGCTACCAGCTGCTTGATTCTGAAAACGACCTGGCCATAACTCATGTCTCCAATGGTAGGTTCCAGGCAGGCAGGAAGCATCTTTGCATGCTGCCTGCACGAGGTGTGGAAGGGAGACAATCTGTAATTGCCCTGAAAGATGATGTCCAGGTGAAAGATGGAGAGTTCAGAGAGACAGTTTACTGCTGCAGGTGGGCAGCAAACCCCCATACATCACTCAGAGCAAGCATAACTCTCCTCAGCAGCATATCAGGTACAAAAGCAAGCAGCCCACCCCAGCCCAGCAGCACGTGGTGAGAGCTGCAGCCTTGGGAAGACCTTTTTCCATGCTAGAGCCCAGCCAAAGCAGCCCAGTGTGACTGCAGTGGATGCCAATGTCCCTCTGCCACACTGCTGTAAGGGCAAGCCACAGTCCTGCTCACAGGAATCCTGCACCAGATCCTGGAGATGGATTTGGGGATGCAAGTAAAATCTTTCAAAGAAGGGAAGCAGGTTAAGAACAGCCAGAGAGAGAGGACAGGACAGCAAAAGCCAAGAGGCTGTGGTTACCTCTCCTGACAGACGTGACTTTGCAGAGAGGCAAAGGGGATTTGCACAGCAGGTCTCACCCCGAGCGACTAAGGCTGATGATTTCAATAACACTGCCCCAGGGAGAGAGGGGCTCCAGGCTCTGCAAACAGTCAGCCTGAGCTGTGTCAGCTGCACTGGAGTGCTGATTAGGCACTTTTCTCCTCCGAGCAGGCCCATTCAGCAGGAAACGAGGCCACATACGTGCTGCCAGAGCCTGGAAAACCTTATCCTGCGGGTCAGAGGCTCCACTCTAGTGCGTCAGCACACTTCCAGAGCAGCAAAGGGAGGTGCACTGTCTTACAGAGAGCTGTGCACCCGGCCTGGGGGAGACAAAAGGAATTGTACTGCATGTTCATCTGGCCTTTGGGATTTTTGGTGCATGGGTAAATTGGGATGGTGTCACGTAAGAGGCATCAAGAATCTTGAATAAACATTTTACTAAAGCAGAAACATCTCAGCTGCAACAAATGGGTGGAAGGGATGAAAGATTTTGACAGCAAAGAAATGCAACTCATGCAATTGCCACCTTTTGTGCTGGTTGCTGCAGTTCCATTAGCAAACGGTTCCAACAGAGGCACAAAGGAAGGTTGCAGTTCACTCATCTGCAGCCCAGAGGTGAGAACAAAGAATCATCCAACAAGTCAGCATCAAATCTGGAAAGATGGGAGGTCAGAAGTTTATGTTTGTCCGCAGCTCACTAGCCTAACTAGTGGTTTCTGGCCCATGAGTATATCCGAAGAGATTGGCACAATGTAGATTTACTCAGGTGTGTTGGGTGCTGGGTTATCTGATGAGTGTAGCTGGTGGTACATTTTAGCGGAGAGAGAGACAGAGATCTTACAGGTCCTGTTCTAGCTGTGCAAAGAAAAGCACTCCCTTGGCAAAAAACCTAAAGGGGCAGCATCACCTGAGCTCATTTATCCAAGGACAGGTTAGAAAGACTTTCAGCCTAGACCACTTTTAAAAGTACATTTGGAACTTCAGAATAAATATCCCTTTAAGAATAAGAATCACTTTTTATGCTCTTATGTTGTTGAAGAACTTTCACGGAGTGGAGCAATAAAAGTGATTCTGCACAAAAGACAGAACCCACAACACAGAGGGAACCATCAAAGGTACAGAGAAAAGAAGCTCAAAACAGAAAGAGTAGGGTGAAGCAATTTATGAGAGACATGGAGTGAGGCATGACTGAGTCTAGCAGAATTATGTGAGAATGTTTAAGATGTCCATCCAGCCTAATATCTCCTCTCAAGCAATGGCAAGGAGCAGATGCTTTGAACAGGTATGCAAAATCAGTCATCCCTGGTTTCCTCTCTATCAGCAGTCCAAGGACTTCCTGAAATGGAGTTTCTATCAGGACCATCAAACTAAATAATTGCCAGCAGAATGTTTTTGGTGAATTTGTCTGTTTGTTTTTGAATTAGCTTATCTCTTTGATAGGATTTCCCTTTGGTATGTTAAAGGAGTAGATTTGAATCTACAATTTTTAATTACCTCCCAAGGCAGTATAAATTTTAACAACTACTTCCGCTTTCTCAAGTCTGCTGATTGCTCTGTGCATAATCCAGACCTGTCACTCTCTTGTGAGAAGTGTTTGCTGTATGGATGCAAAAGTCTGTCCCTGGAGGAAACAAATTGCAAGATTTTAAAGGCCGTTTTCACTCTCATAAGGATCAAATTTAGAACATGCTAAATTATCTGTGATGCTTAAAAGCAGACATGTATTATCCTGCCTAAGTGATTACTAGGAGAGGGGTGGAGTAGCTAAATCCGTACTAATTGCACTATCCAGGGAAGCAGGAATGCCAATGTGTTTGTGTCATTCACACTTCATGCAACCTGAATATATAATCAGGCATAACCCATCACATCTGCTGGTAGAAGTATTAAATCCATGTCTGTGGAGATTTGTAGGCTTTCAAGTGATAAACCTTTCAAAAGGAGCACAGGGGAAAGGCAAGAACGGACTGCAAGGTGCCAACTTCCCTTGTCCTTTCTGGCTTAGCAGTATAGTGAACCATTTGTGAAGATGAAGACAGTAACCTGGGGGTGATGCACCTTAGGCTACTATCAGTTCATTCAGGACGTTTTTAGAGAGGTTGAATGCCAGTGGTCAGTAGGTGCTGCCATCGCAGAGGACAAACACCAGAGCAGCATGTGCAGTGTCCTGGCACAGGTGTCCTAAATGCCCTGCAGCGCTCATCCCTGTGCCTGCTGATGGGCTATTCCTCCCTGACAGAACTCCTTGTCCCCAGGCTGCCACCACCTGAACCCACCCAAGGGGAGATAGCATTAACTAGAACTACCAGGGAATGGTGGTCCTGCTCCAGTTAAGGAGTGGGATGAGTGGAATGGGCATGAAGGCCTGCAAAATTTTCCACACCTCTACGAAAGCTGAGACAATGCCTAATACAGCCTTCCCCATCCCAGCACTCCACCCCACAGCCACCAGCTGCCGGGCTACCTCACCTGCTTGAACAGGTCAGGGAAGGAAGGAGTTTCCCACTTGCCATCGACACAGATCCGTGTCCTTTGGGCAAGGTGTGTGTGTGTCCCCAGCGAAGATCGCGGAGGCTAGAGATGGAGCATCCCTGTCCAGCCCTAGTGCCACCCTTCAGGCATGGGGTGAACAGAAACGACAGGGAAAGGAGGCGAGAATATGCGGAGAATTGAAGGGGGACAGGACGCTGCGAAGCGCAAAGGAGTAGAGAGGGAAGGAAGAAAGCAGGAAAAAAAAAAAAAAAAAAGGAGGAGAAAGGGGAGGAGATGCAAAGCAAGGGGAGAAGGGAGGACCGGGCGGGGAGGAGGCGAGAGGCCGGGGAGGAGAGGAGGGAGGCAGCTCGGCAGAGGGGGACGGGACGGGACGGGACGGGACCCGGCGCCCCGCGGGCCATGCGCCTCCTGGCTACGGCGCTGGCCGCCCTGCTGGCCACGGCCTCGGCCCCAGGTAAGCGGCACCGCGGGGTCAGCGCCCGGCGGCCGGACCCCTCCCCTCGGCCCCGCTCGGACAGCCCCGGCTCGGACAGCCTCGGCTCGGACAGCCCCGGCTCGGACAGCCCCGGCTCGGGCAGCCCCGGCTCGGGCAGCCCCCGCCCTGCGCGCCGGGAGCGGGCCCGGGTCCCCCGCAGCGGGCGGGGCTGCGGCAGCACCGGGCTCGGGCGGCGGGACGGGCGCGGAGCCAGAGCTGGGGTCGCCCCCCGGCAGCCTCTCCGCCCTCCCGGCCCGGCCCGGCTGGTCCCTACCGCGCTCTGCCGCTCCCCCGGCTCCCGGCAGCAGCGCTTCTGCACGGCGATCGGATCCTTTGGAGAAAAGAAAGCCCTGTCCGTGCAAGTTCATGGAAATGGGTGCTCGGCCGTTTCTATGCCAGGCAAAGCCGAAGCAAAGGGAGATTTGGAGATTTGTTTTTTCCACAGGTGCTCTGATCCCGTTGGCATCAGGTGGAAAGGGAACCTGTAGGTCACTTGTAAAAAGCCTCCTTCCTGTAAGACCTTTATGCCTCCAAAACCAAAGGTATATTGTCCTGAAGCTGCAAAATGGACACAGAGTCTGGATCTGAACTTCCAGGTGCAGTGAGCTGAGTGGGGTGGGTAAGCCCTGCTCATACAAGGCTAGTGAAAGATTTGAATTTGAGCTCCACTGCAGAAGGGTGTGAGATGGTGGAGGCAGAGGTTTGGTTCAAGTCCATCTGTAGTCAATGCAGAAGCTTTCTCCGAGGGGGAGCCTCTGACTTGTGAAACTTGCAGACAGATCTGTTCAACTCAAAACAGCTGGTTGGTTTTCGTTGGTTGCTTGCTAGCCAGCTCCTAATTATTTTCATTTAAACAAAGACATTTGCTTCTTCCTTGCTCATCTGCTCTTTTTAATTGTAAAGAAATCAAACTGAAGCAGGCTTTGACAGTAGCATAGCTTCACTGAACAAACTACAACACAGATAAAAGCCATCCCACATGCTTCTGGTCATGCAAAGCTGACATCAGAAGGTAACCACCCTAGTCGTATGCCCCTCTAGTCCCCCAGATATCTGAGTTCCCCAGATATGAGTCCTTTCAGCACTGAAGGCTGGATTGCAGATTCTTCCCATCAGTATCCATGGAGGAAGGAAGAATGGCCTGTATACAACACTGAACCTGGGCTGTGAGCAGTCGTGCACAGGAGCAGCTCCACTTCTATCTCAACTGTAGTAAATGAGGTCTCCCACAGAACCACAGCCATGCTGACACTGCTCACCACCTGTAAGGGCCGATTGGTCACTGTAAGACCTTTGCCACTGTTCTAGCACAGGCAGGGGGGAGAGACCCTGGCATAAGCAACTTTCTGGGTGCTACAAGTATAGTTGGGTACTCCTGACAGTGCTGTGAAATTGTTTTGCTATGTAATATGGCAGACAGCAAAGTCCAAACCTAGCTAATTCTTGGACTTGAACTGGTGTAATCAGAAGTGGACTATTTTCAAAGCAGAATTTTTTAAAACAGAGTTTAGTCAGCGGTCACCTTTTCTGACTCCCCATAGGCTACTGAAACATGCGGGTAGAGGGTACTAGAGAAGCAGCTAAAATGTTGGGATGGGAGAGTCTAAGTGAGCTGATTGCAAAAAGGAGAGAAGTTTGATGGTTAAGCGCACTGCAAAGGAATCACCAAGTCTTGACTCTCTCTCCTCCCTCTTTCTATAAATAATTTCCCATTCCAAGGAGAAATGAGACTAAAACACTTGTGGTGAGCTCCACCTGAACGGCTACATCATGCTATATTGGGAAGGCAGAAGAAGAAAACCAGTGATTCCTCACTTGAAACAGCAATCTGAAGTGTAGAAATTCAGTGCTATGTTGGCACACAAGCCTGCTCTCAAGTTGTGAAGTCTCCTGTTCTTGGCAAGGAGCCCATTACAAGGGTAAACCTCATGTTGGGGCTGACCAGTGCCTGCTAAAGACAGGAGGAACATATCCACTAATGTCTGAGAGCCTTGAATGAGGGTTTTCCTTTCCACATAGGAGATAAATTAACTCTTTCCTTCAAAATCCACTGTCCTTTCTCCAATGGCAGTAGGAGGATGGAGTCAAATGTATACTGTTTTTCTGTTTCATGTAAAGCATCACCTGAGCCCATTCAACATGAGGTGATACCATGGTAAAAGCACCATGAGATTTCCAAAACTCTCTCCATTGCTGTACTTGGGCAGCTGCACCAACAGGAGCCACAGAAGGAAGATAAGGAGATAGGTTCCCACTGATCAGAAAATTTGATACGTTCTTGTAAAAAGGCATGACCCCAGGGGAGAAATAGAAGCCTTAGGTATAAAATACCAATGTTTGTATGAGTATAAACAGCTAGAAAGGGATCAGAGTCTCCATGTACAATGCTGCTTTATCTTCTCGCAGAGGCTTCCATCATCACCATATCTGACTTCCTCTTTATTTTCTCTTGGGTACTTCTTGGCACTATGTTCTGCCTAGTTTGGAATTAAGCAATGAGCTTTTTGCCTTTTAATTTGGGACTCTATTTCACAATTACTGCTAGCCAGCTTTTGCAAAAAAGAAACTCACATGTCAGGAAAATGACATAATTGTTTTTCTTTACAGTTTTCACGACGTTCATAATTTCAGTAGAAAAGGACTGTGTTTTTAATTTACCCACACCATAATTTTATAAATGATTTATTAAACATTTATTGCCTAAGTACTTTTGAGGACCCCAAAAAGTGTTGAAATTCTTACACTTACTCCTTATTTACTAAGCAGCTCAACCTTCAAAATTTAATCTTATTTTGATGGCAGAGGTAGCCATTTACTAGCTTCCCTTCTGCTAGTAAAGCACCAATGATGGTAAGTCCAAAGGGTAATAACTGAAGTTTCATGCCTGGAAAGCTTTTGGTGGGATTCAGCCTTAATTTTAAATTTTGACATCATGTTCTATTTGGGTGCTTCCTACAATCCAAAATAACCTCTTTCTGTGGCATTTGCATGAATTGCAGAGACAAACATCAAGCACAGATAATTTTATCAAAAATCTCATCCATGCTTAGCTGTAATTCCTTCAATAATTTTTTTAAAAAACCCAAACTGTTCTTTATACAAGTTATTTTCTCCATAACAAAAAATATAATGTGTACTTGGAATAGACATTATTGGAATAAACATGCCATTCAGTAGAGATTTCAATTGAAATTACACAAAATTATTATCATACTATTAATTTCCAGGATTCATCTCAAACAGTTGCAATTCAACTTCTTTAATTTAGTGGATTTACTGTAAGTAAGGTGATATAATTCACCACTTCATTTCACAGCTTCACTGGGACCATAAAACCAGTCTTCAATACTCCTTCAGAAATAGAATGAAAATACTTTACTTGCTTATTTTGAAGATAAATATATGTTTGTGTTTCAGGAGCTGATGTCAGACAAGAGCCTCTGCCAAAACACTCATCCCTTTTGTTAAAATGTTCCGTGCTGATGTGCTAGAAAAGTGTCCAGAAATGAAAAAATCATTCTCCCAGAGTTGCAATTCTCATTACTATTTGAGTACAGTACAGTATTCACATAACAGGAAGTTCACATCTTAGAGGACATTTCATGCTTTGCAGAGTGCATTGAGGGAGGGCTTGCTCACTGCTGGAATATGGTTCTCTCTCTGGTGGGTGCCCTCAGACCGGGAGATTACACATCACAAGTCGTTAAAGGAGCACATTGCCACAATACACCGTTGGTCAAAAATAGATCACTCTCTGAGATGACTAATCAGGACATTCTCAATATGCATTAGGAAGGAAATAAAATGAGTGTTGATTCCCATGCCTCAGAAAATCAGTCCAGTATAAACCAGTTAAGTCAGGAAAGGGAAATCTTCTAATGAACAGCTGTGGACACTTTTTTCAACCTTCTCCTATACTGGCTGTTGTCAAGTAAAGCAGAGAGGCAGGAAAACTGGTCTGGGTGAGGTTTAGGATGAGGAACATTAAAGAATCAGAAATTAATGGAACAATGAAATAATCATTTGTCCCAATATGACCTTACTATATATTTTGTCATGCAAATAATGTCAGATTAACTTGAATTTGTAGTCAGAAAAACTAATCTGATGGATTTAACCCAGGTTTGAGATGACTGTGTGATTATGGCAAGGAGAATATTGCTTAAAACAGAGGACATGAGGAACTGTAGGATATAGAGAATTCAATGGTCTTCCAGTGATAATCCATGGAACAGTATAATGTAAGGTTTAGCATAAATGATGCTAGAAGAAGTAGACAGAAGCGTGCATGTTGAAATCATGTGACCTTATCGAATCAGCATACAACGAGGACAGCACATAGGAAAAACTGAGGATGGGGTAACAGAAGTGGAGCAGAAGTTTGTAAAGCAAAGTCACGTACTTGGGGATTAGTAAGAATTTCTTTGATACACTGGGAACTGAACTGCAAGTGACAAAGAAGGGAAAACACCCAAGTATGCTATTTTTTTATAACCTGACACACACTCACATGTGAAAGTATCATGAGAAAGGACAAGGTAATTCTGGGATATACCAGGCAAGGTATATTCCAGTCAAATCTGAGGAGTACTGTGAGTATTCCACAGGACATTGGAGAGCTTCTTTTCAGACACTGTCTAAAACTGCAGTCAATTACATTAAAAAAAAAATACAATCAACCCCAAAATTGAAACTGTAACCAATGCAGACAAGGGCTGTTAGGGTGAATAGGGAAGACACTACTTTACTTGAGGAGACTAACAGAGCTTGGCTTCTTTAGCTCAACAAAGCAAAGGCTGAGACCAGATAATTGCTTTGTATATTGAGTTAGGAAGCAAGCTCTAGAGAAGAAAATGCTATTTAAGCTTTAAGCTGGCACAGGAACAAATGAGCATAAACTGGCTATTGAAACCCTGGAAGTCATAAGAAGCATGTAAGTTGTTGGAAGATCTGTTCACGGAACAGCTTTACAAAACAGTCATTCAGACTGACGAAAGGCTACGTGAAGTTGGTCCTATGACAGTAGCAAGGTCCCTATGTCAGCCCTATGTTACTGATTAGTGACAGCAAAAATACTAGAGCAGACTGACTGAAGGAGGGCCTCATGCCCTGTTTAACACTCACAGAGAGGCAGATGATGCCAGGTTCTACAGGGTCATTAAACTGCTACACGCTAGAAAGAGAGGTTTACTGCTGTGGGCTTGCACGCTGGCACAGATTATGGTTCTGAAAGATTCTCACCATCTTTTCTTTCTTTTACAGACATTTGTGAGGCATTAAATGTGACAGTCTCTCCTGGACCAACAGTGCAATACTCCGAGGGGGATAATGCTACCCTTTACTGCCACATTTCTCAAAAGAGAAAGACAGACAATTTGCTGGCTGTGCGGTGGGTCTTCGCTGCATCACCCACCAAGGAGCATCTGATGATCAAAATGACAAAGTTTGGGTCTGTCCAGTATTATGGAAATTATACCCATCATTTTCACAAGCAAAGACTTCATCTTCTTAAAGAGAAACATGGAACTATGTACAAATTTCTTATTTTAAGCCTCCAGCAAACAGATCAAGGACATTATATATGCAAAGTCCAGGAAATTGGCAAACACAGAAATAAGTGGACAGCATGGTCAAATGGTACAGCAGCTACTGAAATAAGAGGTGAGAGACTACTGATTTCAAGTCTATAATTTCTTCTTGTCCTGTGATCCCTTTTTTTTCTTCTTTTAAGTTCATCCATAAGACACTTGAACTTAGATTATTTTTGAGTGTGATCTGTGGACAGGGAAAGACCTAATAGTCAACTTACGTGTTTTGCCTCTCTCTTGGTGTTTCCCTTGCTCTTATTTCTGGTCCAGAAGCAGTTGGTTAGTAGCACTTCCAGTCTCACTTCTGTACTATTGTTTCTACCATTTGCAGCCACAAAACTGAGCTAGAAAAGCAATGACCAGCCTGCTGGTATTGAACTATGGATAAAATGACCAGCAGCAAGTGGCAGATGTGAACCAAGGTGAAAACAAGCCATCTCTTCAGGATGGATTAGCTCAAATCTTACACGGCCACAGCCACACTTTCAGAGATGGGTGAAGTTGGATTTAGCGAACAGACTGCTTTGAAGACATGGTTTTGTTCAGCATCTGTGCCATCAATGCTAGCTGGCAAACTAGCCCCCTGCTTGTGCCTTTATAAACAGAAAAGTTGATTTCCCACAGGGACAACTCTAAAGATAATGCCAGAAAGCCATTTAGAGTGCTAAATTCACTGAATGATGTAAGTTCCTATATGCCTGCAGTGAAACATGGAGTTGTCAGGAGTTCTTGGAAAGGGAATGACATGTTACAAGTGGCAGGAGAAAAAAGGCGATATAAAATATTTTCACACCACCTGCCGTACCTCTCCTCATGAAGAGACACTCTTTATCTTTCATAGTTTCTCAGGCTATTGCTAATTATAACTCTGAAACCTCTTGTTGCTTTTCATAGCTAAAGTATGGGATCCAGATCAATGTAGTTATTGAAAAGAAGGAAATCTAGCAGAGCAGGAGACCTGAGGCAAGGCAGGAAGGCTGGCCAGCCTGTAGAGAGCTGTAGATACACTGTGGGGATCTGAAGCAAACACCACAACCACTCTGGCCCCCCCAAAAGCATATTTATTCTAACTCTAAATCCAGATTAAAGACATCAAAAGATATCCGAAATATTGCATATCTTTAAATGTCATAGCAACTGTTACCACTTAACACCTCTTGACTGGAAACAAAGGACCACCTTCACCAGCATTTGGCGAATGCACCCTGAGTGTAGGGAACTTGCTACACTTGAGAAGGAAGGTAACTCTTCCAAGTAGTGATAAAGTTTCCAGTTTTCCCAACAGTAATACTCAGGCTTTTCTAGGAAATTTTATTCCAAACAAATTTGTATTTTATATTATGATCAGTTACACTTTTTATTGCAAAGGGATTTACTTATATTACAGTTAGACCCAGGATGCAACAAAAGGAGCAATAGAAATTGCCTGAAGCATTTGGATACTTAAGTTGTACTGCTGATGCTTTATCAAATAAGGTAGCAGTGTTCCACCACATCACAGTTGCTGTGTTGCCTAACATTTTGTTCCAGTTAATGTGTCTGCAGTTATGCCCAAATTCAAAATACTATCTTTATGCTAAAGCACCAGGCAAATTTCTTAAAACTTTACACATCAAGCAGATGCAGAAATAGCACAGTCCCTTTTTAAAATTAATTCACACAGGAAGAGGATGTTACTGTGCAAGACACAAATTTCCAGAGAGAAAAGGATCCTTCTGCTTCTTCAAAATGTAACTTGCTCCTGAAGCAAGTTGACAGCTGTGGTACCGACTGCCATTAATTTATATTCAGATTTTGTTATTTGCTAGCAAGTTTGCACATGTAAATTTGCGTAGGCCATTAAGAAGTTGCAAATACATTTTGTTGCAAAACATAAATTTGTACAAATACACATATTGGACTTAAGGAAAAACAGTTGAATTACAGGCTACAATTCCTTACTGTATAATGATGGCAGTTAAATTTTAGCTACATATCTGACTTCTGCTTTAGGGGCAAAATACATTTCTGTGGGAAAGAAGCCTCATTGGGAAGATGGAGCCCTTATAGTCTTCTGTTCCTGCTCTCATGGCAATTTCTGCAACTTTGTAGTGTTTTCAGAAGGTCCAGCTGAAATTTGTATTGTTGCAATTTGCCCCATTTGGTGCAGTGAATACAAGACATCATAGCATTTACAAGAAGGTTACTGTTAAATCTTGTTAGTGAAACCAAGAGAAATCCATGTGCCAACGTTGCCAAGAAGTGTCTCCTAATCCAGCCATGCAATGTCTTCTGTCTAAGCTAAGGTCAACCTCTTCCCTTTCCCCCATCTTCTCGTTGAAGGCATCTGCTCCTTTCCTGGGTTTGTGTCGTCAATGTCAGCCTAAAACCAAGCTAGAGGTCTTAATTATAGTAGAGAATACACCAAAAAAAGTTTATCGGGGGGAAAAAATCAGAAAAATGTGTCTTCTATTCCCTTCCTATCAGAAAACTCAAAATAATCAATCAGTATTCTTCCCAGGCCAGCATGTTGCACCCCAAAACTATCATTTACAATCAGGCAACCCCTCAAGATACTGCACATCTCTTAGGATGAGCAATACATGTTCCACACAAATGGTTCTCAATCCAAGAGAAGAGAGTACTTGTAGGAGGACAAACATGAAAAATTAGGCAGTCCAACTATAATCCCACTGGCATGGACAACAAAAACAAGTAGATGATCACAACAATCTGTCTTGTTGGGAAGTTTATGTGTCAGAATTTCCCACAGAAGAAAGTCTGTGTTCTTAAATATTAGTTGCATGTGGCATTTTCTAACAGTAAAAATGTTGCAAAATACATGAATGCAAGATAATTTTTCCCCCAAAATGAACAAAAGCCTTTTTTTTCAGGGAAGTTATTCTGAAATACTTGCCAAAAATCTACACATGTGATGCTTTCATTTAACAAATGAGTAATTTGTTAAAATATTCAGGATGATCTTCCCATCACAACTCAACAGAAGATTTCATTAGTCCTGAAAGTTCTATATCCATTGATCTAGTCCTACATCCCTGCAGGGCACTCCTTAATGAATTCCCTTTCAAGTAAGATACTTGTTCTCTAATGATTTGCTCCATGAAGCTCTGTTGGAGGTTCAGACCTCACTGGCAATCTGGATGACATTACCAGGCTCCCATTTCATTGCAATGATTTAGAGCAGAAGAAAAATCATGGATTGGCATAAGTGACATCATCCACTGTGATGTCATGAAAAATATCAGCATGCATAAAGAATCTGGCTGAGGAGAGCAGAGAGGGTTTTGAACAATGTTTCATCAGTCAGAGCATTTGGATTCTGGTGCTAGGCTGTACAGCTGTTATGATACGGACAGTCATCCATCCTCCTGAAACAGGACATTTCTGTGCAGCTGAAGCATTTCATTGAAAGGCAATTAGATAAAGCAAAATCTTGATGAAATCTAAGGCAGAATACATTTACTTCAAGAGGTTTGAACTTTTTTGCCACACATTCTTCAATTTTTGTCCTGTCTTCTTTGGTTTTTTTCAGTGATTTCATCACAATCTTCTGATCATCCCACTTTCAAGAAAAACCATGAAGCTTGGAAGTTTTTTGAAGGTAAAAATACATCTAACTGCTACTGGTTCTATACACAATGTTAGTTTAGTCCAGTGCTACAGGACAACTAAAGTGCCCCAAATCAGGACAAATTTGGCTGGTTCCTGTGCAAACCCAGCCTTGCCTGAGAAGTCGTCCCACAAAGTACAAGGGGTGCTGGACAAAAGAGAATGGAAGAGTCCAGCTTCAGTTTCTTACGTATCTGTTATGGCCAATGGGAAGGTAGCCACTGGGAATGTGTTACAACACCTGAATGGAAGCCATGAAGGGAGACTAAGGCTGTAGTTTGAAAAAGAAAAAAAAAATACAAAAATTACAAGCCAGTGCTGCCAGCAGAAGAAGCAATTACAGACTTACTTCCTTCTTTCCCAGCCACTCAGCACTCTCCCCACTGCCACTTTTCTTGTTTCATTGTTGGTGTGTTTGGTTTTTTTTCTTTTGTTACAAAAAAAGTACAGCTGTTCGAACTGGGAAATAACCCAACTGAAGTACTTTTGGGTTTTGAGTTCTTGCTCAGAAAAACCCCAAAACCCAAACCAGTCCTTTGTTTGCTCCTGAAATTCACACCTCATAGGTGTAGTTACACCTATTTGCATTTATCGAGTCTTCAACCAAATTTTAAACTGAGCAGGATACTATAGGAAAGTTTCAAGAGGATTAAACTACTTCTGAACTAAACTACCTCTGTTACCCTAAGTTTTTTGGGCCAGAGTCTGTTTAAATCTCATAACTTTTTTCTGTCCTGTCATAATGAAGCATCAGCTGCAACAGTGACCATCATCTGTGCTTGGTTTTCAGATCTGTATGTGTATGCAGTGTTTGTGTGTTCCATAGGAATCATCAGTGTCCTCCTTTTTATGCTTGTCATTCTCTGTCAGTCACTTCTGAACAAGAGGAGATCCACAGGTGAGTCAAATGCCATTCTTGATGACTGCAAAGCCCTTGCCAAAAAGGGGGGCTTGGGGAGGGGAGAAGAGAATGCCGAGGAAGCAGGAAAAATATTTCCTTGCCTTAATTGTAATTTTAAATAAAATTGGTAGGAAAAAAAAATCTGCCAGCCAAACTAGAACAAAAACATTTTGCTCCCTTTAAATACATATTTCACTTTAAATTTGCTTTGGACTTTTCAAAAATCTTTCACCTTTGCACAAACGTAACTTGAAGGTTTTTGGAACTTCTCTCAGAGGAGAACAAGTGCTGTATCATTAAATTGCATTCTGACCAGAAGCTAAAATTTTGCATGAGTCACATTTCTCCAGACGTGTGGAGGGGTTTCAAAGCAGTCTTACTCTGTTCTATTTTATTCTCCTTTCCTGAGTAGCTGTGAATATTCTCGGCAATTTGAGGGGTTTTATTAGCACTCTCTCAATTGTAGTATTTTTTGAAACTAAAGCATCATTTCAACATTCAAATCTGTCTTTTCATAATCCTATTTCAAGATCAAGGGTTACTGTTTCATTCTTCTCCGCCTCAGAGAGGGTTTCTCAAAGAGGCTATATCTGCATCAAAGCAGTGTTGTTGTAAACAGAAGTGCTATTTCAGATCTGTGGAGTAAGCAGTGCAGGCTCTACTTTCATTTCAGTTTAAAAGTGGTTTTTTTGGAGACCTCACACAAGCTGCAAGGATGAGATACCAGCACACTTAGCCGCCACCATGTTAGAGGAGAGTGTAAGGACCACCTCTGAGCAGAAGCTTTCAGGAGTTTGGTTAGACACTTGCCTTGTTAATGACAGGAGAGAATCATGACTTTGCTGCCTCTGCAGCCTACACAGATCCCACGAAGGAATGAGTGACTCAGATACACAAGTGAGAAGACATGAGCCAAAAATAGATGTATAGAGAAACCCTTGCCTGACCACAAACACATTTCAGGCTGTGGCTCCATCTTCCTGGTAGTGCACTTAGTAGAGTAACTCTGATTCCAACTGAACCCAACAACTCTGCTTGCCAAGAGGAACAAGCAAGGTCGATGTTATTCTTCCTACCCTGTTAAGTGATGACAAAGGTTTTGTGCCAAGGGAGTACCCACACTTCAGTATGTTGGTCATGGTGAGTCACCCTGAAGCCACAAGCACTAGACTGATGTATCCCAGTTTTTCTTGAGCAGACCTTGGATTAGAATTTGCTTGGTTTTGTCAATTTACTGCTGTGAACATACAAGCAGCTTGGAGGAAAAGTCTATTTACATTGAACTAACACCAGCTAACTGTTGAAATAATGTAAAATACAGAATTAGGATATACAAAAGAGAAAAACCAGGTGTTTCTGAGCTGCTAAAACCTTTCTTCACTACCCAAATATCTGAGTATTTGCATGCTCAAAAGCATGTCAGCACTGTACACGAGCATCCCCTTACTTCCAAAGGGTCAGGCCTACTGTTCTCCTGTACATTTAGAAAAGGCCTGGCAGGGAGATGGAAGCACTGCCTCAACTGGCTTAAATATGGCCCCTTCGTTAGCCCCAGCTCCTGGTGCTCTCAGCTCCCCTTTCCTTAGGACCAAAATGCACCTCCTAGGAGCTGTATGGCTCCCTTAGAATGGGAGAATTTAGCTAAGCCCAAATATGAACACTTTCCCATAGAGAGGGGCACAGTCATGTGAGTGCCACTGTCTGGTTTTCAGGGTCCTTTAAAGAACAGAGAACAAGAAGGGAGGGCATGTCTGTGTTGCATTCAACTTCACATCATGACCCAGGGATGCACCCTCTCATCCTTCTGAGATATAAACTGGCAGTAGGTTGATCAGAAGAGCCAGAGTCTGTCCTCTGAGAGAGGCATAGAAGCCACAAAGCCATAAAAGAGCATCTTAATAACCCTGGCTCCTAAAAGGCTGCAGTGGGGGCAGCTGCCCTTGCTCAGGACTACTGACACAAAGGAATACAAAGCAGAAGGATTTACACAGCTCACACACACAGCTGTCAGAGACAGGATAGTGGCTGGACTGGACCTCTGATCTGATCCCAGGAGGCAATCCCTTTATGCCTACGGCCACAATCTGACTTACATTAGGAGCAGCAGTGGCTCCTGTGGGTGAATGGTTTATTTCAGGCTTCTGGAAATAAATACAGGCACCACAAGGGAAATAAAAGTCTTCAAAGTAAAATTACTGGCCTGCTGTGCTTTTCCTTAGCAAGCTGTCTTTTGGCTGGGCTGACCACTGGAATGTGTGTTGCCCAGCATTTCCACAGCAGATTTTTGGTGTTGTTTAATACATTCCCCTCTCTCAAGACTAGCTATGTCTTCGAGTCAGACTGCATTTTAAAGCACAATATAATGTATGGTGATGATCAGCAGCTCTCCCAGTGTAACAACCTGGCAAATACACAGTTTCAGCAACACAGGTCTATCTGCAGTGCCCATTTGAAACTCATAAACTATGTTGGTGTGAAGCCATATTTTCTTTTTTTCTTTTCTTTTACAGTGAAGCATTACCTGGTGAAGTGCCCCCAGAACAGGTAGGAGATAACACATCTCTTTACTATAAACCAAGGTTCCAGTTCAAGATTTGTTTTGCTGTGTGTGCTGTAGAACAGGAGTAACATTTTCCAAAATGCTTATGGGAAGATAAAGACTCCCAGGTCCCTGACTCATGAATGGGCCTGCTGTGCATGAAAAGGGAGATCTGCCTGGGCTAGCTGGAGGTCCTGCAGGTGCTCCAGTGATAAGCCTTTCCCTGATGCTCTGAATTGCTTTCTGAAGAAGCCTGCTTTCATCCTGTGTGAGTTTCCAGGGTTTCCCAGCACCTCAACAGATGGTAATGACTTAAACCATCCCTGCTCACAGAACAGATCACAATGTTACCCAGTGATTCCGACACCCAGGAATGGAGGGGGGTTCAAAAGCAGATTTTCAAGGCCCACAGTCTGTTCCCAGCTGAAGACACCAAGTGATGGGAAAAATTCTTCTTCTGCTGCAGTATTAATCACTGTTCCTTTAAATACCACCAGCTGCCAAAAGTTTTTGATGGTGTGGTGCTATAAAACTGATTTCCATTGTATGATTTTCCTGATATGTATATTGGATGGGAACTGCAGTAAAAATATATAACAAATATTTTACAAACAAAAAAGATGAAAGAGGGATGCCTCGTAGCAACACAGAAGTGCAGCTGTTTCCCAGTTTTCAGTGACAGAAACCATGTGTTCCTAGCCTTGTAGTTTAAATCCACTACCTCTTGGTATCACATACTGTTTCTCATAGTATCTTTAGACGCTACAGGATTCAATGCCAAGTATAGCACACCCTAGATCTTCCAACAGTGTGATTTTTAGTGCATTCTCATGGGATTATCAGCATATTCAATCTAACTGGCACTCAGATGGAAGTGAAATCAAAACAAAGCAGCACAGGGTTCAGGAGAGGCCAGTACATGGTATTCATGGACAGATCTTTGTTCTGTGACCTTGACCAGCCATTGCATCACGCAAAAATTTAGACAGCTCAGCAGTTTTGGTTTCTCCCTGGATGTGTTATCTTTCCCCCTTCTTTATTAGCTGCTGGGAAGAAGTTGGAATTACAGAAACAAACAAACAAAAAAGAAGGGGAGGGGGGAGGAAATCAAAGTAAATTGGTAGGGAACAAAAAAAGAGAAGAAAATTAAGACACAACAAGAAAAAGACACAAGAAAAAATAGAGCACTCAGATAAACTCATACTACAACATCTGACTCTCTGGGAACAGATGATGTATCAGTGATACTGCTGGAAACACTAAACTTAGGAGGCTGAATAGCGGGCAGAAAACAAGCCAATGTGGTTTATTCACCATAAAACAGAATCTCCAGAAGTGAAAGATATGCATGACTCTATATGCACAAAATCACAGTTTCATGTATTTCAGTGTGACAAGTTATGCTAATGAAATCCTCGATCACACAAATGCATGGCTAAAGTGCATTGACTTCAGGTCTTTAAATAGCTATAAAAGTGTTACCAATATCAGAATTGTTATGTTTCACACTTGGTACCATTTATTTTCCGCCCTCTGCTCGAAACACAAACCATTTACTCCTTTGAACTCATTGCTCTTCACCTGCAAATTCCTTGTCTTGGAACTTAATTCAACACATTTAGACCCAAAACCTAATGTCTAAATATCCATTAGGCCAAACTGATTAACTAATTTGCACGAGATTCTTGCCATTTAAAATTACTACTGTGCAGAATTCAGCCTTGATTAGAGAAGCTCAGCTCTAACTCCCTTAGTGATATTTCATACACAGAGTAGAATCCAGTTTCAAAATTACATTAACAGTCTGATGTCTAAGAAATGTCTGTATTCCCACTGCAGTAATACCTAAGTATCTTAAAATATTTATGTCTTGACATCAGAATGGTGTTTTTACTTTTAATTGGAATCTGAAGTGCAATAGGCTAAATTATTTGCCCCAGGTTTCACAAAATGGCCGTGGGAGAAGAGAAAATTAAATCCAGATTTCCTGAGTATAACAAAGCAAATGTTTAGGTTTTGGTTTGCTACTTGACCAATAACAAATTAAGGAAAAAAATGAGTTGACCAAAACCCATTTCTTTACCACATTTTAAAAATAACTACCTAAATAAAATAGTACCTTTATTTTTGGTTTTCCAAACCACCTAATTCCGTTTTCTGGTGTTTTCCTTTCTTTAAATATCCTTCTTACTATTATTTTCCTTGTTATTGGATCATTTTGTCAGTTTTCAGATCCAGAAACCCCCAGGAGGTGAAGCTTTGAAAACAGGAACTTTTTTTTCTGTCTTTTCTGTTTGTGTTGGCCTGAAGTCTCTAGTCCTCCAGTGACTGTTCTGCTGGCGATAAGTAACTGGAGGTGAATGAAGTGTGGGCCTCAGAAAGCTGTCCATCTCAGCCTTGGTTCCACAGTGCCAATCTAACATCATAGGAGCAAACTCTGCCACACAGAACCAGAACCAAGAACCCAACTATCCCTGGCACCTTTTCACACAGCTCCCCTCTCCAGAAAATATCCAAGTAACTCCCAGTTCACTCAAGTGAATTTTTTGTCACCCCTCTGCAGACCTTTGACAAGAGAAAATAGCTGACTTAGATGACAACAGGAAAGGTTCCACATCTTAGACTCTAATAAGGATAGCAAAGCCAAAATTCAAGTAGTTTCCCAGGTCTTGCAACAGCCATGACCTTCAGGGAAACTGCTGCCATGGTTCCATGATTATTACACACCTTCCACAGGTTATTTCCCCAAACCCCTGTACTTTTCTTGCTCTCTAAAAGCTTATTAGATCCTTCTAAAAATGTGCAATGTGACACGCTTGAAATAGAAGCTAGGAGGCTGAAGAAGGAGCTGGAGATAAAAAACTAACTTTCCTTTTAGACATAGAAGAAGACAAGCTTACAAAGAGGCAGTGTTTCTGAGCCAAGGAGTCTTTTCTGAGCTTCCTTGTTTGGTTTGAGGAGCTCAGTTCTAAGACAGCAAGTATTGTATCTCCAGAATTAGTTAACCCTAGTTAAAAGAAACCTGCAAGTCACAAATACATTTCTTTGTAGCTTCACTCTTTCAGTGGCGAAGCAGGAATAGTAACTAATGCAATGAATTGACACTAAGCCTTTTCATATCTTGTGCTTAAAGAAGTTACATTGGAACAACAGCATCTTTAAGCTACACATCTGCCTTAATGACCTTGGATTGTGAAACCCAAAAGCATTTAAAAAATCATTCTCATCTCCTTTTTGGTGACGTTTTCTTTTTGGTGATCTCTTCTTTGCCGTTTGCTGTTTGTACAAAGAAGCCAGAACAGGCAGAACAGTTTCATTTTCTGCTGGTTTTAAACTATTTCATCTTGGTTTTAGTATAGAAACAAATGGTTTTTGTGGGATAGGTTCATAGTAGAGCAGGCAGGCTTTGAAATTGTTTTAATGCAACACTCAGTTTACATAACTAATGTGATTTATTTGTAAATCACGAACATATTTTACTTTTTAAACACTTTCCAAAAAGTTTGGCTGCAAACCTATGTTTTTGCATGAGTACATGAAACAGAACTCAGGAAAATCAGCAAACCAGGGTCTTTTTGTAATCTACACAAGTGTAAATTGAGAATGATTTTACCAATGGTAGTGACACTCATTTGGATTTATAACTGTGTAAAATGGTAATGTCTGCAGTTTTGTTGATCTTGTGTGGGCAATAGCTGAGAGAACTTTTATTATGTCTTTGGCCCAGTCTGAATATTTTATTCTATTAATATAAAGAGAATGTTTCATTATGCAAAAGAACCTGGAGAGGAACAGGAGCTTGGGACAAATTATCTAAAATTCAGTGAATAAGTGTTGTCAGTGTTACGACTGTGGAGACCCTGGTTGCATCCCGTGGTGAGGTGGAACTCATGGTACAGACAAGGAATGTCCCCACAGCCACACTGCCCTCACCTTTCACAGGACAAGCCCAGGGGCAGATGCAGCTGAGCAACCAAACCATCTCTGTCCCCGTAGTCATCATAGCTAAATGGTTCACACTCTCCTCCTACCCCAGCTCTAAGTTAAGGTTCCTTTCGTTACCGCTCAAGCCAATACAACTTCATCCCCCTTTAGTTGTAGACAGGGAGCTCCTGCACAGTCAGTGACCACAGCTGACCTGTGGTGATGATCAGTGCAGCCTGACTGTGTATCAGAGCCCTGAATATTCAAAGCAGGATTTTTGATCTCAGGCTTTGGGAAGTGATAAGGGTAAAAAAATCCAGCCTTCAGGGATGTTAAACTCTAATAATCCAAACACAGAAGCTCTCTTGGGTAGGAGTTTACAGTATAACTTGTACTCTTCCCTGATAGCTACTAGCACCTTATTGTACTGGAGAATGCCCAAGTTAGAGACTGGGGCACAGTTTCTTGTTTTATATTCCCTGGCCCCCTTGAAGAAGCCACCTTTTGCTAATGTGGGTGTGTGAGATGCGTGAAGACATGCTGCATGTTCTCCTGGCCCCTCAGCCAGTCCTAGCCCAGAATCTGCATTGAAAATTTTGCTTTTCCATTGGAGCTTATACAAGTCATGTAACCTCTCTGTGCCTCTGGCCCCAAGGGCAGATGGGCAGAAGTTCACCCTGGGTGCAGCAGAGGGATCATAAATGCTTCTAAGGAATAGGTGCTATGAAATCAGTCTTGTTTAAACCTGACAGTTTGCATTTTCTGTGCCAGGATGAGTGAGACTTTGAGTTTCTATATAGTTAAAAAAATGCAAACCCCCCATTTCCAACCCTCCGTAAGAGGTTTTTCATTATATGCCCAGATCACAATCCAGGTTGTTGGGCGTGGACTCTCACAAGTAGAAGGTGATGTGTTTGCACAAACTCATGGGGACAAACTGTCTTTCCCTCCGTTGCCTTCATTTCCCCCTCACTTTTGGGCCTGTGCTTTGCAGCTCCGGGGAGACAGTTACCAGTGTGACAAGCATGTCTCCTCTACAGCCTAAGAAGGTAAAGAAAAAGAAAGAGAAACTCGAGCAGCCACCAGCAATCCCAGCAAAAGGTATGGAAACAGAGATGCAGAGGTATTTTAAATCCTGAGTGTAACCATGGAGGGACAGCAGAGTGTGGGACATCAGGAATCCTGCACTTTGCCACTGTCTCTGCCTGTGAGGTGACCCATGCTCACCCCCATCCATGGGGGAAGAAATGGCCTGTGCTGCTGCTGGGACAGGCTCTTGCCTCCCTGCAGCTTTAGCCATTCTGAGATGCTACCCAGAGGAGAGGGAGGAACCTCTGCAGCAATATTCACCCTGCTTAAAGAGAAGATTAAAGTTAGGCGAGTTGAAATTACTTGTTGGGGCTATTCTGAGGGAAGCCTGCATATTGCACTCTTTAAAATTGCCGGTGCACTTGGGAAGTCAAGCAAACTGAGCAGATGAAAACCAGCCTCTTGGGGACCTCATTTTCTAAGAGGATTAAGAGGATTTGCTACTACAGGATCTGTCTCACAAACTCTTGGGTGTACTTTCTGAGCAGCACTCACTGCCAGTGCTGAGCCAGTGGGAGAGAGGAGGGAAAGGACCTGAAGATTTAATGTGGGTTAGATCACAAATGATCTGTTCTTGGGGGGATACTTGCACTAGCATTTGCAAACAAACAGCATGTTTTGCATATCAGATTCTTTAATCTTAAGAATTTTTCTAATTTATAAGCATTATGTTTCCTTGTAAAAATACCTGAAATATGTTTAAACTGTTGTATAAGTACATGCATTTGCTCCTAATTTGCTATCAATATGTAATTTATAAATTGCTAATACATGTACTAAAAATGATAGTAAATTATAATGATATGAAATTAACCCTTAATATTTATTTTTGTAGCTCCAATTACCAATAATTTCCCTAAACCCAAGCTCTTGAAACCTCAAAGAAAATTGATCCTGGTAAGTAACTTTCTATGACATAATTTTCTGCATATTCTTCTCTCTCCATACAAATGCTGTAATATTGCCAGAACTCTAGGTTCAGATACAATAAATGGCCTTAAAAACCATATAGGTACTTTTATTTTTTTTAAGTAATACCTTTTTGAGTGATGAATTATCTTGGTTCTTTTCATTTTGAGCATTATGTTACACTGGATTATGTTTTCCAGCTTTCTAACAGTTGTCATGTCTACAAATCTGGCCTGTTCTTAAATGAAACCTGCTATTCATTCTCATGTGCTTCTGGCAGCTGGTGTTTTGGAAAAAATACCGGTTACTGACAGAATCATAACTGTATCGGTCACATTTCTTTTGAGACTTTTCAAATCAGAAATGGGGAGGCCTTATTCTGTGCTACACTAGTGTAAGTCAGAAATGCCTTGAATTGCAGGAATAAGATATATATATATATATAGCTCATACTAAGGGAAAAAACCCTTCATATAACACCTTCTCTCAGATATGAGTTTCTGTTTGAAAAATACCCCATGCCAGATATATGCCAGACAAATCAGATAGATGGTGAGATGTTTCTCTGCTTTTTTGGTTTCAGTTTCAGATGAGGGTTAGAATTGGGAACCTTCCCACCAATTGCCAGTAAATAACCTCTGCCTTTTTAAGCATGGTCAGATTGTAACCCTGGATACCTGGGCGTAATGCCAGGTGACTTCAGAACAGCTCAGCTAATATCTTAGGCAACTTTCCTGCTTGGATATGAAGCTCACTGTTCCTCTGCTAGTCTTGCAGGGATTGCCCCTTGGTCAGACTCTGCTCATACAGGTCAGGCTTTAGCAGGGGAAGAGCTTTAAAACATCATGAAAAAGGCCTGATGTCCACATAGGTACTTGTGGCAGGCCAAAGCCGTGCTGAGAGGGCAAAGACACAGATGAGAGTGTTTGGCACGGGGGGTGACAGCCACCCTTTGCCATGCACATGGTGTAATCAGGCAATCTTCAGGCCTCTTAGAAGAAGCTCTCACCAGGTAAAGCACTCAGACTCTTCCTGCAGGTCAGTAAAGCACATCAACACATGCTGAACTTGGAGTAAATCTGTTTCCAGTTGCTTTTTCTTTCTGGAATAATTCCAAGGATAGCCCTCAAATAGCTGTTGGCTCTTCCCTTCCTGCTATGCAACACAGTCAAGGTCCAAACACTTTGGAGGTGAGCAGGAATAAAGCTTTTTCAAACAATGAAATCAGCTTTGTCTCCCCTAGCATGACTGAGGATCACACTCTGCATGCAGACAGCAGACTCTGTTTTAATGCCTAGCTGCTGGACTTGAGTCTGGCAGCTGTTTCCAAATGCTGCTCTCTTCCCTTTCATATTTCACCTCAGAGTGCACCTGGAGAGACACAGCAGCCCACAGAAAATACACTATCTATGGACATGAGTTAATTTTAAGTCGAAAAGTGATCCAACAAATATAAACTCACCTAGCAATAAAGTACATTAAGGGACAAAATAAACTAAACTGCAGTCAGTCTGCAAGGCACATCCCAGAGCACTTTCCCAATTCTGTTCCTCTTGCCTCCTTTTACAACACTATGTTTTTGTATTCTCAAGAAAAAAACCAAAACAAACATACTTTCTGCTTTCAAATTACTTTTTTCAGCGAGGAAAATTAAACTAATTGAAGTAAAAGAAGTTTAAAGAAAGAGAAAATATGCAGAAAATAGAGAGAAAAAGACATATCAAATACATCTAAATGAAACTTTTCTTTATTTTCAGCAAACTTGTCTCCCCATTTTAACTCTAAAAAATTTCTCAGATTTTAAATTTTCAGTCTGCTTTGGGGCAAAAAAATTATTATCATCATCCTGCCAAATCTCTGCAGGATAAAATAACTTTTTCTTTCCAACTAAAATTATTGCACAGCTGGTGTCTATACTATGTCTTTTTTCACTGATGGCACACACTTACTAGGTAATCACTACTGCAAAGACAGACACAAATTGCTGAGTTTCTGGACTACTACTGCAGCTTCCCTGTGCAACCCAAGGAGGGTACTCTATTGGGGCACTAGGAGAATATTCTAGAAAACCTAAGCTAACAAGCTAGAGTATAAAGGAACATTACAAAATAATTCCAGTGTTTTGGGAAATTTTTTGTAATAGCCTAAATACCAGCAAAATTATTTCCAGAGGACATATGCTTCTGGTTTCTTGAAAGATGTTTATAATAAGCTAGAGAATTTCTTTTGTTGTTAACGTGCTAGAGTGGGTTGCAATATAATTTTACAAGAACACAATAACCTGGATAAAATATGGACATAATCTCAATGAAAATTAAAAAAAGAAAAAAAAAAAAAGAAAAAAAAAAGAGAGAAAGCCTAACACCATGTTCAATTACATGGCTTTGAGTAAAGCCTTTTAAATACTCTGCTTAAGTCATATTGCTTTTGCTTTAGCCAGAATAACAATTCTATGCTCCCCCTGTTGCAAAAATATTCCCCATCAGTGTCATTCTCTATTAGCATCAATGAGAAATGTGTACAGATCAAAGGAAATAGAGATGCTGAAATGCAAAAAGGGATGTTTTTAATAGCATGCAAGAAGCACAGAGAGTCATTAAAAAGAAGAAAATTCTGGGGGCCCACAAACTCTTCTCTCTAAGGGCTGTTCTACTCTAGCCTTAAGTACTTAGCCCTTTGAGTTGGTAGAGATAAATCTTCTACTTCCTCAACCAAATTTTCTGGTAAGCCTTTCATTGCCTCCTAGAGATTAGCTGTCATAGCCCAAGAGTGTCAGTTATAGAACATCAACTAAATGAAAAGGCTTTAGTGTCTTTTCATGAAGGCTTGAACCATCAATCTTAGGAGCTCCTGTGTGATTCATTACAACCAATGGAAAGGATGTGACTTCAGGTTAGATCAAACCCTGAAATAGTTACTTATGCAAAATTTTTGTTGACTTCATCATTTTCACACCAAATTTTAAGGGGAGGAATACCTGCCCAGATAAGACAGGCTATAGGGAATTTTCTGATTCTGCTGTTGACATGTGCACTTGTTACATCATATAAATATCACACTTTGAAATCAGGTAATTATTTCCTGTATTACAAAGGATCCCCTTGGGCTTAGTTCTTCAAACACATCCATGTAAAGCTCATAGCACACAAGAGTTGGCTTCTACTGTTCCTACACTGACTAGCCTCTCAAATAACCTCTTTATTGAATAGAATGTACCCAGCTTCTCTTGTTCCCCACCACAGAATACATGCAGCTCCTGTGTGATTTCTGGAGCAGGATGCTCTCAGTAACTGTAGCTCTGAGCTATTTAAGAGGAGCATCCTTCTACCTTCAGCTCATACAGGGTAGACAGCATTGTTTATTTCAGCATGGATTGGACCACCAATGGCTCAGTGCTACATGATTACTGAAATCTGCTTTTGATGATGATGATGATGTAAAGCTACATGAGAAACAGGAAGGGATTAGGGTTATCTAAGGCTGAGGGAAATTTCTAGAAGTCAGTATTTTACACAACTCGTGGGATTCCTCACTAGTCTTAACTGTAGGTACCACTGGCTCTTTCCTTGAGAAAGAAAAAGGAAGTGAAATACATCTGCTCAGTAATTTGTGAATTCTGAATCTGGGAGCAGTCAGGTCTTCCTTTCTACTGGATGACTTTAAATTAAAAGCTGTGCCACCCTCTGTTAGAAGAGTTGCTTCCTCCACAACATGTTACAATGGGGGATGATTTAAGCTCCCAATTTCTTAAGGCATTGTTGATCTCCACAGACCTCAAGGAACACCATACATATGATATACAAAGGAGTGGTAAGCAGTTTTTCCCTTGACTCCCTGTTATTCTTTAATATTTCCATTCAGTCCTCATGATTCCTCTCTCTGCAAGATGAATAATCCTTTTCTTTTTTTAGTTTCTCCTTAAAATATGTGAGATGTCCACAGGACATGAATATCATTTGCATGTTCAGGTTGACACTCAGAACTCAACATAGTCAAAACTACCAAGTTGAGCTTGCTTTTCCATTCAGATCACAGGTTGATATCTTTACACCCCAGAGAGAATAATTTGTATAAATACATAAAATTTCTTGTTGGATCTCTATCGAGACTTGTATATTTACAAAACCCCACAGTAGATGATCTTTGTGTGATGACAAATTTGGAGTAATAAAAGTGTCAGCAGCGAAGTAAAAACTTTTAAATACTCCTTGGTTTTTTGAATGATAAGAAGAAATCAGCCTGATTTCCAGCAATGCTAGTTTAAAATCTAGGAATAACTGCAACTGTAAAAATAATAGAACATTAGCAAAGGTGAGGATGCTCTTCCCCCAAAACTCATTCAAGGGGACTTATTAAATCATCTTTGTCCCTGGTTTTTTTACCATCACTTCTGTGGGATTGAAAAACAAAATTTAGATGCAATGGTGAAAGTCTTCACAAATTGTTGTGGATATTGTTTAGGGAGTATAGGAAACATTTTATGCTATAGGGAGTAAAAAATTGGCATCTTAATGGGAGAAAATCTGCCCTTTTTAACTGACAATGCCACTAAAAGTCATAATTCCTGCTCTCCGTATTTTCCAATGTCATATTTCTTAGCTTTGGCACTAAGTGTCTCTCTTGATATTGCAGCACTCTTACTGGCCATTAGTTTGATTTCTGGAGGATAACTCATTTTGCAGATCTAGCTTTGGAACTTCTGCAGAAGTAATTTCTGAAGTTCCTTTGTTCCAGGGGAATGTTTGGCTTTCTGCCTGCAATCAAGTCACTGACATTGATAAACACTTGAAGCTCATAAAAAAAAAGAAAATCACTTTCTGATGTCTGGGTTATGGTGCTATCTTAATGAGGAAGTCATCCCACTGTAGTTCATAGGGTTTGAGCATTAAGTGTATCTGTGGCCCTCAGGAACACTACTGATTCCAGCACAAGAAAGACCACACATTATAAAGGGAGGGGTTTGCCAGTGTATATTTAAAAATAGGACTGTCAAAGCTTAATCCTTGCCTCTGTGAAGCTACACTGAGTTTTCTCCTGCCTGACGCCACTGCCAGCATGTGCTCTCTCCCATGTCCTGGTGGCCCAGACAAGGGAGTTGCAGCCCATCCACCAAACATGCTGGATCTTATTCAGCACATCCTCACTGTCCCCTGCATCACAGACATTCCAGTGATGGCCAAGCTGGAAGCCATATCCCATCCCCTCCATGGCTTCAAAAACCAGATGTTTTGAAAAGGAGATATGCAGAGGAGATGATGGGCTACCCCCTTTCCCTTAGGCTGCACACAGCATGCAGTTTCCACCCTTCTGGGCATGCATACAGAGACAGCCAACAATCTCTTCTGTGGTAACACAGCCCAACCAGTTGGCCTGGGGAGTCCTGTCTAGACACTTTCTGATGGAGTGTGCTCAGGCAGTGACACTGGATGCTCCTGAGCTGTGCCATCTGGACAGTATCTGCATTTTTTCCGTGAAGCTTTTTACCAACTGTGACTACAAAACAGGATGTTTCTCAAATATGAAAGGAAAAAGGCCAAAGAATCAAGTTTGGCTTTTGCAAGAGAAAGGGAAAGAAAAAAATGGTAGTTCCAGCGTGTCCTTGCTAAGAGCTCCTTCATGGCACTGGGGCAAGGCTGCTTTCTTGGTGCTGTGGAGTAACCTGGCAAGAAATGCAATTCCTAAGGACTGGATCAAACAAACATTAGCAGCACCTCTTGACTCTGTACCTTTCCCATTTGCACTTCCTGCAGCATCTCCAGACACCACATGTGCACCCAACAGCACAGCGTGGCCAGGCCACAGTGCGTGGCAATTTGCCATGTGCTGGCAATCACACCAGCAAACATCTGCAGAATTGGCAGGGCTTTATCCTTGCTGACCTAATCCATTCACCCATGAGTGCAGGGCATGCCAGTGAGGGTGGAGTTTCATTTTCAAGTGTTACTGCAGGAAACTGGAGTTACTAAAAATACTGTGAAGCTCTGACTGGAATTTCATACAATCACAGAATGGTTTCGGAAGGGACCTTAAAGATCATCTAGTTCCAACCCCCCTGCCATGAGCAGACACACAGTTTGGGACATATGCTTGTTAAATCTAGAAAACTCAAGAGCTGAAAATTCAGTTTCATCTGTAGGTTTCTTTTCACCTGTGTCATATCCCAAGCAAAAACTGCATTACATGTGATTATATAGACACTGAATTCAAAGCTGAATTATCTGCAGCAATAATCTCTAAAATATTTAAGACTGAAATGAACTGGGAAGTTAGGCCTTTTCTCATTTTTGGTAGTAAACTAAAAATTCACATTCAATTTGTTATCTTCATGATAACGTGTGTGGTCATGGAACAGTGAGATTTCAGCAATCTCTAAGTGCAAGCTGGCATCAGTTGTTTTTCCAGAGAAGTTAAATGTATGAGGTTATTATTTGCTTGTTTTCTTCATACTTAATTACAAATTTGGATAAGAGAAGTCTTAGTTAAAACTTCAAGATCTTTCAAGTCTGACAGTGCTCACAGTAAACATCCTTGAGGCTGCCAAGAAACAAACTAGCTAAGCCTAGCAAGAGCAAAATGGACATTCCTGGTAATTATGACATAAAATTCAGTGTAATTTTGATTAAAACCCTGAACCTTCTAGTTAATTTCTAACACATTTATATACTAGACAAACCCAATAAAAACCAAAACTATACATATATATATACATTGGTTTCTTTTACATATTCACATGATAGACCTTAAAGATTATTTAATAAGAAAAATATTCCTATAAGTGAAGTCTTTTGAATAGTTGCCCATGGGAAGCCCTGTGACTGGAATAAACTAAAATTAAACTGGAAGAAACCTGGAAGAGGAATAATTTTGCATTTGCCAAAAGATACACTGGAAAATCATGACTCTTCCTAATTTATATTTTGGCAAAGTATATGATCCCAAGATGAGAAAACAGCCATACAAGATAAATACTGTATCTAGGAATGCCACGCTGGAATAGAATCCTACTTGAAGAAATAATTTCAATATTATTTTATAAAAATGGTGAAATTTTTAAGAAAAGGATGTAGTAGCCCTAGAAATCCCAGTGATGTCCTAGATGAGGAGCCAGGACAGAAGGAGGGGTGAATGGCCAGTCATTCATTGTCTCTTCCTCTCCTGCCCTACCATCCGTCCCAGCTATAGCATCAGTTGTTAAAGTCACGCGATTGTTCCAGAAAGGAGGTGGTGGCATGGTTCCAGGTTTACACTGCCAAAACAACATCCAATCCTAATGAGAGATGAAATCGTAGAATTAGGTTGGTTTTTTCCCCCCTGTCTACTCAAAAAAAGTTGGTTTTGGACAAACAAACCAGCAAAATTAAATTAAGCATGTGGTTGATAAATGAAGTGCAGAAGAGTGTATGGAATAAAAACCTGGCTACCACAGGTACTTAAAGTAGTGTTGGCTCCTGTGCACTATTATTACACATCCTTTGCTGAAAACTGTATACCTTTCACAATTTTGAACCTCCTGTGTGTTTCCTCATATTTTCAATCAAATTATTACATACTAGAAATATGCATAAGGGAAATTATTCTACACATTTTATGGTGTGCTGTTGCTTGTAGCAGTAATTGAAGTACCTTTTCCACTTATGAAAGTACTAATTTTATTTGGTTTTATTGCTTTTCTAGATGCAATTATTTATTTAGTGTGTTTTGGCTTTATTAAATTATGTTTACTATAGGAACATCATAAAAATGTATGAAAGCAACACATCAGCCACTACTGCCCAATGACTTGTTTTGGGGAATCTAGTGTTATTTTTCATATCCAAACATAATAGAATAAGGTAAGAATAAAGAGATAATCTACAGTAGAAAACAATGCAATTTTGAGATAATATAATAAAACACCTGGACAATATGATTTCATAAATCTTACTTCTAAAATTTACATGAGCTAGGCATTGGGGTGGCTATTTTAGGACATGCAGCATTTTCTAAACGGAAACATAACAAGAAATATGATTAAACAATAAAGGGGAAAACATATACAGATTTAGCTTGCCCTGAACAACTGATTTCTACAGAACAATGAAAATATTTGTACCTCAACAGACGTTCTGTGTCAGTCTCAGGAAATGTAGAGTTTTACTCTGGCAGTGACCAACAGCTTTGCTTGAAAAGTTTTATCAGATTCATTTTTAGGAGGCTTTTCACATGCAGTGTATCATTATGCACTGAAGGTCTGATGGGTCACTGAAGCTGGCAGCAAAATCCCCAATACTTTCAAACAGAACTCAATGTGCTATCATACACTGAGAATAAAATCTTCAACATTTGTTGGTGTTATTGTGGTGTCCACCCTCAATGTAACTCCTGTATGTAGCTTCTGTACTACATAACTGAATAGACAGTTCTGAAATCTCAAAAGGAATTTTTAACTTAACATAAAAGCAAAAACCAACTGAAGAGCCTAGAAACTGAGGCTAATACTTGCAGGTTAGAAAGAAAAGGGCAATATAAAAAAATTTCAGGCATCACAGCAGTTGACCAAGAGTTTTTTCTAAACCTTTAAGCCAAGGCCAGGATAGGACAAATGTCTTTCTAAACACTGTGGTTCAGTTCAGTCCTAATACATTAATAAAGAAAATATATGTGTGATTTTATTTCTGTTACAGTCAAGATCTGTCTGGATCCACAGGAATTCCTTTTATGTCATTACACCGGAGAATTCAATGAAAGCAGGAAATTTTCTATGTTGTCAACAGCAGAGCATTGACAATGCAGAAAA
This sequence comes from Acanthiza pusilla, assembly GCA_036630365.1. NCBI lineage: Eukaryota > Metazoa > Chordata > Aves > Passeriformes > Acanthizidae > Acanthiza > Acanthiza pusilla. The sequence goes on from JAXCHO010000234.1 coordinate 17,747,826, forward strand.
TGGTGTCCTACTGGACCAGTAGGATCAGAAGTGGAAATCAAATAGGACTACACATGGAAGTGGATGTGGGAGGGAGGGAAGACCATAGGAGCAGTGAAATGCAAAGGTGCCAGTCCTGCAAGCAGTGCCCGGCAAAGGGCTTGTACTCATACTGTACAGATCAGTTGACTTCAGTGAGACCACTTACAGCAGCAGCTGCACAAAGTATTTGAGGATTTGATCTGCAGAGAAGAAATAAGATCAAATTAATGCTGGAAAAGTGTGAACTTTTTCACCCTGATGGAAACAATCTGAAATGTTGAGTGTGAGCAACTGTCAAGGCTAAATGAGAGGATTCCAGAGCAGTGCAAAGGACAGGAAGCAGGGGAGCACAGGGACTGATTTCATAGGGTAGGAGATGCTTATCTTTATAGGCAGAAGACAATACAATAATTAGTCAAACATGTTTCAAGGAAACAGGAATCATTTGTGTTAAATCAGAAATAAATAAGCAATAAATAGAATGTGAAACTTTTGGCCTTGGCAAATATTTACCATTTCTTCCTAACATTTAAGTACTGTGTAGAAAGTCTTGGTTGATGAACTTTGAGCCAGTTTTAAGTTTACAACTGCCAAAGCCTTTCTTAGTCTGAGAGATGCAACCTTTTCATCGTTGCTTCTTGTGACTGCAAAAATTCGTATGGATGATTAAGTTTTGGAATTTTTAAATTGTCCTCTACACTTCGAGGATACCAGTTATTCAGGTACTCAAGAAGATAAAGAACAGATTCTCCAGTTCTTCACTTGCATAGGGCCATAGAACTTTACCTTTCTTCAAGGAGCACAGACTTCTATCTTTTACAGATGAACTGAAATCCATTTCAAGTACTGAGGGTCTCATGTACAATTCCTTTCATTTGTTGCTACATTTTCTGAGGTGAATTAGACATGAACAACTCACTCTCAGCTGTGAGCAGACCACACACAGGAGCACAAGATTTTCCTTCTCTAAGCCACCTGAGTCTGGATGAAGCCCCCAATAGCAGTAGGCAGCTTCTACACGCATGAGAAATCTGTTTACAAGAAATTTATTTGTAAATAAATTTTATTCACCATCTCCCTTAGCTAGATTTTATAGTTTTAAGTCAATTCAATCATTGTAATAGAGCAGATGGTTTTAGTGGTATGGCCTTTGTTCTAAACTCTGAACTCATCTATAGCTTGGCAAAAGTGGTGAAATTCCACTGGAATGGCAGTAATTCTATCCAATTTTTTCTGCCTTCTGCCTGTTTTTAACGTTTTTTGGTTCTGTTACGAAATATACTGAGAGGCTCTGTGAGTGGCTGTGATTAGAGATGTAACTGGTCCAAGGTTTACAGCTGGAAAGCAAATCTGGCATTTATCTTTCAAATTGTGAAATCTGCAATAAATAAAATAGGGAAATTTCCTATTAAGAAGGCTGAACATTTTGCTAACATACATCTTTCAAATCTGAAATATTTGTATTGTCAAAATGTTCAACATTCGTGAAATTAGAAGCAGACCTGAAAATCCTACTTTTTCCTGTTTCTTATTTTTAATATTATTTCATATTATTTTTAGTATTATTTAATCTTCCATGAACAAACTCTAATGCAGAGTAAACTAATTAACAACATAGTAGAATTAGAATGGGTGGGAGTAGAAATATAGCCAATTTTATAGAAGATCTACATTCAGTGGTAATGACATTATAACTAATTCGTTGGTTCTGTTTTGCAGCCAAAAATTGCAGAGGAGAATTTAACATACGCTGAACTTGAACTGATGAAGCCGATTCAAGAAGCCAAAGGCATTCCCAGTATGACAGTCTACGCACAGATACTCTTTGAGGAGAACAAGCTGTAATAGTTCATGCCTGTATAAATGTCCTTTGTCTGTGTTCTATTTAATTCTTGCTGTGCTGTTTATTTATAAAAACCATACAAATGTCCTTATTTTTTTATTTCCATTCATGCACTTCTATTTTTCTATGAGACTTTTAAACACAAAATAGTTGAAAGTAATCATAGAAAAAGCAGCTGGTCAACAAGTGACATCCCAGAGTACCTTTATGGTATTCTAGACCCCTGTTGGAATGGACTGAAGTTCCACCTGGGGCATTTTTAACACTAAACATTATTCCTTCTTTAATGTTAATGTGATGAGTCCAGCTGCAATCGTCAATATCCTAGCAAGCCTCAGGAGGACTAGTGGCAGGATCCATGCCCATCAACCTGCTACCGAAGGAAAAGACCACTGACCAGGAAAATGGCCACTTTAATGCATTTTGTCCCATCAGAAAAATATTGACCCAGTAAAGCTGAGACCTTTTTCTACAGCAAAGGAAAGGCTAAAATTACTTTTTCTGTTTTCCCCTTCTCCTGAAATAGTTAAAAAGGTTTGTCTTCTATGTTTTCAAATTAATTTTCCAAATGACACTGTCTTAAAAAAAATTATGTTACTTTTAGTAAGGTGTTTGAAATAAAAGATTTCAAAATAATCTGAAGGAAACATATATAGTTAAACCCCAGTGATTTAAGGAAGAATATTCATATCTTGGGAACATCTCCCAGGATTTGATTTTTTTAAATTCTGATTTGGAATAGGAAAAACTTGATAGTGAGTAAAAGACTGAGAGAACCAGGACACTGCTTTTGGTCTAGGTTTAGTTTGGTGTTTCCAAACCTTCAAGAGTTTCCCCCTGAAGCCTGCACTACTGAGCTGCTGATCTTGAAGAAAAAATTACACGGCTTCTCCTTCAGTATGGAACAGATTCTGTAATGCCCTATTGACTTAATCTGGAGTTATTTCTTTGGAAGGACCAGGGCTCAGGAGATAGGGAAATGAGCCCTGTGTGAGGACACAAAACAACATTCCTCTTTCTTTATCCCTTGATAACCGAGAAGGCATTCTTCCTTTTCCTTTTATACACATTCATGGAAAATGAGCTATTCTGTGCCATCCTGGGCATTTCAGTCATGAAGAATAGCTGGACTGATGTTTTCAAGCTCATGTATCTTCAATGTCTAAATTTCCCCAAAGCTCAGGAAGGGTTGGGTACCCAACGTCTTTCAGCTCTTGGGAAGCTTTAGCCCTTGAGTCACTCTGGAGTTCATGGAGATATAAAAGCATGGACTCTTCGGGTCACCATCAGGCCTTGGAGATCCCATACTTGGCATGTGCCAGGTCTTTTCCAGGTCTGCAAGGAAGCCCCAAGACAGGCTGCTCATTGAGCAGTGTTTAATGAGGATTTTGGAGCAGCACTTGCAGGCCTTGGGTTCTGGAGTCATAACTAAGGTGGTCCAAGTTGCTTCTTCCTTTACAGGTCACAGCTTTTTAGTGACCGAACAACTTCTCCCCAGGGCTCAGAGCACAGCTGGAAATCATCACAGCAACACTCATGCCCTTGCTCCTATTACTGCATGGGAGTGCAGGACAAGAGGACGGGGGGACATTGCAAGGATGGGGACATGGAACCGAGGGACGGAGCACATCCCTGCCTTTTGGAGGGTTTCACCAGAATAAGCGAGTCTGTATAAACTTCTTTGTAACTGTTTTGAAGACTGGTAGATATTAGGCAGCACACATAATCTGTTACTGTCTAGCCAGGATCTGTAAATATAAAATACAGTGACCTGCTTCCATATTAGATAAAAATCTCTTCTATAAAAAAGAATTTAAGAAAAGCTTATCAGGCTGACCATTATGTACAGTACTAATTCCAGTTCTATTCCTTCATCAAAACAGTTCTTTCCAAACTAAGGCCAGCTTTTTCAATAGATTTGCTAGCAATTATTTGCATTTTTAATGTTCGTGTTTGTGAGCTGTCAAAAAAGATGTTTCTTTCACCTTTCCATTATTCCAGGAGTTAATCACCCACCAAAAGGGCATGGGGTTTCTTTCCTCGTTCTCTGATCAGGTGTTGGACTTTCAGTGACAAGAGCAATCAGCTCATTGACCAAAACCAAATTGGTGCTAATAAGTGATTCAACATTCAGGGATCAATTTTGGAACAGCCAGTTAACTGACTATTCAGAGAGGACATCTGTTATGCAGACAGCTGTTCAAAAGACCTTAGAAAAATATAGAATTTATTAGTTACTTTGGAATTAGAAATAAAATCCTAACACACTAATGATTTGACCACTTAGCTGGGGAAACTTTCAAGTTTGGTTACAAACATTCCTTTTGCATACACCTGGCCATTATGCCCATTGTTCAGAAGAATCCTCTACTGTATATTTATGCCCAGCATGTTAATGAATACCATTGTTTATGTATTAATATCCTATATATTCTTGTTTATATTTGATATCTAATTCCCCAAAATAATAGTTAATTGAACTGAATAAATGACCTTTTTTGTAAGATTTGTTGTCAGTCTCTGTAGGATTTATTGCTTCCTAAGAAGGATAATGCTTCCTAGATTGAAGGATATGTGTTTATCTCTTATTCAGCACATTTAGAATGTCACAGTATTCAGGTTTGAATTCTTAATTCTGCAGAAAATTCTAGGCTTTTGAAATGTTTTCCATTTGGAACTGACTTCAGATGGCAGCAGAATCCTGAAGGATTCAGGACCAGCTGAGTGAAAGGAGGCCAGAAATATTACTTGGGAAAACACCCATCTTTCTGAGCAGATATTTCCTGTGCCTTGTCTTATGTAATGTCCACCTAGATTTAATAATGTCAGATCACATCATTGGAGAAAGAAAAGCATCATCTTGCAATTAACTGCACATCTGTAAGTATCAAAGCAACCCACCGAAAGACTACAGAGAAGAATATTTCACTGAGTATAATATGCTTTAGTGTGAGAAATGCAGAATAAATGGATTTAGCTCCTTCTAACAGGAACTGCAAGGCCAAATTAATCCCTGGCCTAACTCTCACTGTTTTCAGCAGAACAGCCACAGAGCTGAAGGTGGCCCACAGTTCTTTTATGACAGGAGTTCCCGTGAAGACTCTTAGCACCTTATAAAGCAGCAGTTGGAGTCTGCTCAGTCACACTGTTTTGGTTACTCCTTCTGTTGTCATTGGTAAAACATGGCTTTGTGCTGAAATCTTAACAAATACAGCTCTATTAGCTTCACACCAATTTAATATCAGATTGTTAAATGTTAATGTACTGCACCCTATAGCTTTAAATAGAATTAGATATGTTTACAGCTTTGGTTAAATGCACCTTGTTCCTCCACATTAAATTTTATTACTGGAATCCTCCATCAGCAAATAGGAGTAAATCATATTAGTGTCACAAGCTGTGTGGGGGTTGATTCTGCAGCCCAAGGAAAAGGTATTTTATTACTCTTTATTACAACTTTCTAATTGGTAGGCGTGGTCAGCATGTCATTATCTCTGCAATTGCAAGCAAATGATTTGTTTTAGTATAACTGCAACATAATTGTGGGGTTCTCTCCATTAAAAAGTTCAATAAGCTTGTGTCCATAGCCAGGCTTTGGCCAGGTTCTGCTGGCATAGAAGGACTCAGACCAGATAAGATTGCATTTGATGTTTAATTTGTAGGTTAAATTCTGTTTTTTAATGGCTTCTCCAAAACACCTCTGCTAAGTGATATCAAGGTGCAGAGATCCTTTCTGGCTTCAGTCTAACCTGCCACTGTAAAAGATAAAATTCCTAAACGTTGCTGCATAACAAGTGGTCTTCCGAGTTTTCTGCACTAATGTGAAATGTACTCATTCCACGTGCTTATTCCACCAGCAGGTTTGATTCCATTTTACTGCCTTGGTTGGGCAGACCAAAGGACTGCATGTCAGTGGAAGTCGTTTGCATAGCTACAGGTATTTCAGGAATCCTCCCTGTCTTGGCCCCTATTGTGTCTCTCTTGTTCCTTACCAGCATTGCTGGGCTGTTTCCAAACCCCTCAAAGGGCTCTTCAGTCTCCAACCACTATGGTCAGAAATGTGCTGGCAGCCCTTTGTGAGCCTCCTGCTCAGGTTTCCATTTTAGTACATTTAGTACATTTTAGAGCCTGTCACTGCGGCTGCATTTCCCTGCTGTGAGGATGTGTGACCTGGTCTGTGAGGATCTGCTGCTGCATCTCACACCAGGAAAGCAGGAGGTCATGTCACAGAGTCCCCAGGCAATCTCATTTGGGTTGGGGTCCTGGATTGGGAAAAACTTTAGGGAAAGGGACTGGTTTGGTCAAACACAAGATTTCCCTCATGGACTTAATTTGAGTTGTCATGTTAAAATCCTATCTATTTGTCCATAGCAATACTTTGTCATAAGGAAGTGCATGAGGACACAGCAATGCATTAGGGCTTTGTACATAGAGCTGTGACAAGACAAGATCACCTTTGGGGCTTTTGCCTCCCTGTTCCAGGCTGGCATAATCTTGGGCACAGTTAACAGCAGTGCATAGCTACCCACAACCCCACATCTTTCCTTGAGAAATTAGCCATTGATACTTTTGGATTATCCTCAGGAATGAAGAGGCCTGCAGGAACTTCTCTGACTGCTAAGACAAACCCTCTCCTGACACTGGGGAGGGTGGAGGAGCATAGCACAGAACAAAGACATCACACAAAATATAAAGAGCAAAACCCCCCATGAGGATGGGCAACAGCTGTCACATTCAAACATTGTAACTGGGTGCATGTCCTCCGTTATCATGAAAGCAAACAAGAAGTCACTGAATACTGCTCAGTGGTGCTGCACCATTTCCTCCACCTCTGATTCTGCCTGCTGTGAATAGAACTAGAATGGAAACTGCTCAGCACTCTCTGTGAAGGGATTTTTCACACAAACATTTAAGCAGCTTTACACATCTTTCCCCTGAACTAGTCCTGTGAGGCTGAAGCCGGTGAGAGTTAGGCCAGGGATTAATTTGGCCTTGCAGTTCCTGTTAGAAGGAGCTAAATCCATTTATTCTGCATTTCTCACACTAAAGCATATTATACTCAGTGAAATATTCTTCTCTGTAGTTTTTCAATGGGTTGCTTTGATACAGATGTGCAAAAAATTGCAAGATGATGTTTTTCTTTCTCTAATGATGTGATTTGACATTATTGAATCTAGGTGGGCATTGCATAAGAAAAGTCAAGAATCATGGCCTAAGTACTCACATTAGAGGAAGTTCAACAATTTTGCTAGCCAGCCATTGTTTTCTATATGGCACATCTTCATCCTAAATGGTCCTGCTTTGCAGCTGTAGTCTGCTCTCTGAGGAATATATGGCCCTCAAATCCCTCAGGCAAACAAAGCTATGCTCACTTCTACCTCTACTTCCTCCTTGCTTGTTTTCAAAGAGCAACCAGAGGACAGAAGAGGAAGTAACACAAGAGCCAAAATTAGTAAATCACCATGTGCATGATGATGGCAAATGGTAAAGGCCACTCCTATGTATCACTATAAAAAATAACACTAATTGGGATGCTTTGCAATTTCCTGTACAACTCATAATTAGGTTAGATAAGAAACTAGCAGTGTCTAAGTGCTATAAATGTCTAAATTAAGTTATTTTGAAAGTGCTTGGCACTCTGACATTTGAGAGTTCAGAGTAATTGGGGTATTGAAATAAAATTGCTTCTGTTATTTAAAAGGTCATTATCTTCTTCGGGTAGATATATAAGGACTATTTTCTACTCTACTGAGCTGGTCTATTTGGTTCAATTAGACCTGCTTCAGTAGATTTCTAGTGGGCCTCCTCCCACTTATCACAGTCCCAGCACTGCCACAGAGAAGGGCCTGTAAATATACAGCCCAGATATGGAGTATATATTCAGCTCATAATCAGGCTCTGAAGAGCCCAGAGCTGCCCAGAGCTTCCCCCATGAACACCATAGGTTGCTATACCCAACAAGGTGGCAAATGAGTCCTTACACAACCAAAGCCAACAAATGCTGACTGAAGCCACTCTGACAGGCAAACAGAGGCTAAGGAGCAAACCAGGATTTCACTTTCCTAATCAAATAATCTCATCATCTCGCTGCAGCTCTGGTTACTTTCATAACACTACTGGAGTTCCTTGTTTACAACATCCACAGTCCCACTGTCACACAAAGATATGCCTTTTTGGTTGCTTACTAGATCTAGTACCCTGCAACTGTGTCAGTCAAGGTGGGAACTGAAATGACTGCACCTTGACTGCATTTTATTTTGGTCAGTCCAGCAATGTCAGTTAAATAAGGAGTATAAAGACATGGACATTAGCCAAGAAAATTTAACTTACCACCACTTTTCCACTGGAGATGCCACAGCCAGGAGACAGTAGGGAATGGACTGAGCACTGGAGGGGCTAAAGAAGACTCTCACTGTTAATTCCTGTGGCTTAATCCATGCGCTCCCCTCAGGAGAGCTGAGCATCCCACCAAAACTGGAGTAGACGTGGGAGTTTTTGCTGTCCCTCTTGGCCAGGGAACATACCTGCAAGGCAGAAACAAAGCCTAGAGAGCCTCCTGTCCAAACTGAACAAGGAGACAATTTCTGACCTGAAACATGGAAAGTTCCCATGCTGCTGTTGCCCCAGTGACTGCTCTACACCAACAGCCTCTGCATGCACAGAGTTGCAACACTTGAACATGAAACACATCAAGTGATCGCTGAACAGAGGCACCACTGTCCCCATCAAAAGCATTGCATTTGCTCAGTACTCATTACAGCAAACATTACTCATGGTCACTAATATTCCAATATATTGTTGAAGGCTGCCTGGTTCTGGGTACCACATTTCCATAAAACATTTAATCCCAGTGCAAGGAATAAGAGTGAGCCCTTTTAGAGAAGCCCTTTAAAAAATTTCATGTGGCAAATTTGCATGAGCATCCTGACACTCGGGAAGAGCTCTGATGAGAACCTGTCTGTAAGGCAAAAAGTATAGGGAGAGTTAGCATTGCTCCACAGGAATTGCACCACCCTGTACCCTCTCACGCTCCCATCATCCTGGCTGACTTCAATGACAGGAATTGCCATGTACACATCTGAACAGTGACACCAGCAATGCAGCAACTGATTCCTGAGTTGGGAACAGCAGGACATAGTGACAACCACAGGGAAAATTTTCCTGTGGGAATTACAGATTGCTTTGCATCGATTTCTCAAAAGAGGTTTGAGTAAATTCTTTTTCATAAGGAGGCAAAGGCCCTGAAGTGCACAGGCAAATATTGCTTCATGAGTGTTAACTAGCCAGCAGAATGCTAGACATCAGACACTACTTAATGCTCAGTGTAATACTTACACGACTTTTGCTGCTGAACAAGAAAGCAAGATAGTCTGTGCAATAACCAAATAAGTGTAATTAAGGCATTTTAGGGTTTATGGCACTCAATTAGATTAAACTGGTTTTTAAAGCCCCATAAAGGTTTTGTTGTTCCACATTTCTCTCCTTGGTTTCCCTACAGGGCAAAGTTAAAACTGTGCCTTATTTCTGCATTTCTTATCCTAATGGGATTGGATTTCTTTTAAGGATAATTCTCACCCTGAGCTATTTACCCTGTGCAAAAGTTGGTTCTGAGATAATTCTAACACTGTTGATATTCATGCTGTTCCATTTACAGTAACAATGGAGTCGTGCTATACTTGTTTAAGTTTTTAAGCATATTCTAGATGTGCTACCCCTCCACCCCATGCGTGTATCATATCAGGATACTCACAACTCACACCACTACCGCCCCTGACCTAGCACCAAGTCTCATCTATGTATCAGTGAAAGCCACCTCCACATCCAGAGCTGATGGAATTTCCTGGACATTTTCATGGATATTCATCATTTATCAAATACGCAGAAGACCAAACCAAATGTAAAAAGTAGGTGCTTGCAAGAGGATTAATTTCAGCTGATCATTTGACCACTTATTAGAAATTGTGAGAAAAACTTAATGTCCCAGAGACTTACCTGCAGAAAAATAACCAGGTAGAACTCTACCACTGTCACACACACTGGCTGTATCAGGACTAAATAATTGGAGGGCTGCAGCATGCTGACATTTGTGCCTTTATTCTGCACTCCGAGTCATGCTTTTGGTACTCACAGTATATGTTTTTTCCCGTGACTTTTCTCATTGGGAAAAATTCCCTAGAGCTAGAGAAGAACCCAAAATTTTCTCAACCAAGAACTGTTGTACAGGAAATCATTCCTAATCAGAACTTGTACCAGGATGAAATTGCAATCCACTTCTACTCATCTGCCTTTTATATTCTCCCAAATTACAGCCCCCTGAAGGTGAGAAGAAGCTTGACTTGGGAACACTTTTAACATGCTGACTTCCACTCACACACGCACACTCTGGACCTGTTGTCTGTGATTCAAAATAGATGCTGCTGAAGCAACTGTTGAAGACTTAAGAGAACTGATATTAGGCACAAGGAGATGAGCCTGTCAAATCCATGCATGGCCAGCCTCCGCCTGGTCTCTTCTTATACCAAAGTCAGGTTGATGTCTAGAGTATTGGAGCCATCAGTGCAGCTGCCCAGGCTGCAAAGTGGGTGCCAGTGCCAGCTCTAGAAAATGGAGCATCTGCTCTTGGCAAAGATAAGCTGCATGAAAAGGCTAAAGGAGGAGACAATTTGCAAGCTATTCAAGATGCTTACCAGGTAAATGAAAACATAGAGTGACCTTCTTTCACAGCTCTTAATCACTTTTACCATGGTTCAGGAAAGTTGTATTTGTAGTTGACAGGGGTCTAAGTCTTGCTGTCCACGTATCCAAATCACAGCTTATTTCCAAGGAACGTGTAGAAGGAAAAGGAAAGAAGTAGTATACTTTTGTAGACAATTGACCTTTCCCCAGTCCTCAGGAAAAGTAAAAATAGGCACAGTTCACTTTTGCTCCATATGGCTACTCTGATTTGAAAATATTGGTGTGGTTTTGGCCTGCTTTCAGTGTATGTTTCCCTGAGCACAGAAAGATTAGTATTTGACTCATCAAGTCATGCACTTGGAGGTCAGAAAGGAAGACCAGGCAGGTCTAGACATAATGCAGACTTACTTGTATGTCTGCATCACGAGCTTACATCTAATTATTACATTTTCCACAGGCAATTACCTCACTCACTATGGAGGTTAGGATGAACCAGAACAGAGGCTGGGGTGAGGACATGTCTCAGCACTCTGGAGGGAAGGAGGCTCTTTGCTATAGAAGACTCTTTCATTCAGCAACATAATTCAAAAGAAAAGCCATCAGCTAAGCAGTGCCCTATAGGAAGAAGAAATTTGATCATGTAATTAAAATAAGACTGCTAAAAACCTGTTTTCTACTCCAGATTCTTCCTAATGATGATATCAAGTCTCTAGCATCAAGATTTTGGCATACCTCATGTTCCTCAGTTTCTGTCCAATGCAGCATACATGGGGCTTCACTCCTGCAGTGCTAACAAGTCCCAGTGCACTGGAAATCAAGGATCTGTCTGCTCAAAGGTGTATTTGCTGGTATGAACAAAAGAGCCTTCATGGCCATAATGTCCTTCATGTTCTTCCTGGCACTGCTCTGATCCAGTCTGTGTGTTCAGGAAGCTGTTCTGCCTCTGTGGCTACCCAGCCCTTCTGTATGTGAGGTAAGATATTCAATCTCTTCACCAGGTCAAGGAGAAGCAGAAGGGAGAGGGAGTTATCCATTTAGCTCCTTCCAATTATGCTAAAATGTTAAAGAGGTTGATTTTTCACAGTTTTTCCATCCCCACTAGGGACACAAATGGCACTTGAATTTATTACACTATAGTCCCAGCCTTCATTTACTACAAATACTCACTTCTACCATACAACGTGATTGTAGAGGTAAATCCTGAAGTATTTCTAACATACTGATCTTCCAGAGAGTATAGGGACAAAGTCAGGAAAGAAGACAGCGAAGGAGGAAAAGGAATGAATATGTTGACCAGCTGTATCAGATCTTCCTTCTCACCTATTCCACACATTTTGCCTGCCTCACTATAAAAAAAAAAAAAGTCAGAGACTAGGAAACATTGCACCGTAACATGTGTTCACAGTGGGGCTGGATAAAGGCACCAGCATCAGCCTGGGAATTCCAACCTTCACTTTGCAAACAAAATAGCTTTCCAAAAGCCATGTGTACATTTCTATGCATATTCAGGGAGGACAGAAATGGAAGAGTGGAGATATTAATATTCTTGCATGTCAGTGAAGAACAAAAATACTGCAACAACCCCTGTTTGAAGCCTGAGTATTTTTTATCTCATGATATTAAAAATACAAGGTTATTATTAAGCTACACTGATATTTCACATAATCAAGGCAGTTTTATTTGCTAGATAATATTTGTAAAATACAATGTATTATGTCAAATTCAATATCTAAAATAACATTTTAAATACAAAAGTTTTCCCAAGACAAATACTACAAAATCTCATTGTCTATGTGAATATCTGTCAGTTTCTCTCACAACTTTGGGGTCCAGTATCTAATTTAAATTATACTTGACTTCAGGGTCAGTCCAACAGCTCCTTTGAGATTCAGTCCCCAGCCAGAGGCTTCCAGTTTCCCTGGTTCTCTCATGCTCTGAAAGGTAATTTTTCTCTCCATCCAAAACGTTGAAAAAACAAGAGCTCTTGGCTATTTCTTCCTACCCATCCACAGACCAGCAGCAGATTCTTCCCCACTCATCACCAACTAGGAGCTTGGAGGAATTTCTTGAGAAAAAAAGAAAAAGATAAAGAAAACCTGGTTTAAGAGCAAGACACAAATAGGATCAAGGCTTTTTCTCTATGTGTAGCAAGTAGGAGGATGCAACATTCAGGGGCATACATTATGTTTAAAGTTAAAACTGAAGACAGACCCATATTAGAAAATATTTAAAGTTTGGTACTTCAAAGACTGAGCTTAGAATTGGGTCCAGACTTTCCTGGATTTCAGTGGGTTACTTGTGGACAATCTAACCAGATCAGAATCTCTTAACCTTCTCTGAGATTCTATGGATGTTGCATAACCTGCTGTCCAGATTCAGAATTCAGACTTGTTAGCACAATGTCATGGCTTCAGCCAATGAAATCCCTGCTGCATGCAGTGCCACCAACACTAATGAAACTAACCCTCACCCCAAACGTTCCCCCTTTCAATGCACATCAACATCACACTAAGTGCTCTACAGCTGAGCATGCAGAATGCAGGAACATTTTATCAACTGTCAAAATTTCAACACTTTCAGAGAAAGAGACAGTAACTGTTTTACAGTACATCATAACATCCTGACATAGGAGATAACAACAAATATTACAGCCAGATGACTGCGGGAGGGGCTTGAGTAAACTAAAATACTGCTGGCTGTACAAACTGAGTGGAGTTGAACAACAAAGTTGTCCTTTGGCCAAAAACTTCACACCCACATTTTAAGGAGACAGAAGCTCCAGCAACTCCCAGGATAGGAGTTATTTCCATGTTGCAGAGATGGTGTAGCAGCTGACTGACTTCTTCAACTATTCTGGCCAAAATCTCCTGTTGCTCCTGGCTCATCTCTTACCTGTCCAATGACTACCCCACACCTTTCATTAACGTACCTAGCCAGGCCAGCTCCTTGAGGGGCTGTGTTTGGCTACAAGAGGTTCTAGTCAGCTCCCACAACCCCCAAACTGACTGAAGGGTGGGAGCCAAGCCCCAGCCCCACTGGGCCCATGTGGGCAGCTCCAGGAATGGCCGTACCTGGACACAGCCAACGCTGTCACCGCTGAGCTCGTCCGACTCGCTTTGCCAGTCAGGGCAAGGCTGGGATTCAGTTCCTGACACAGAACAAGATGTTTTCCACACTTGTTACCTGTTGTGTGGTTTAAAAATAAATATTTAGAAAGCATCTGGGGGGCAGCATGGATGGGATTGTTATTATTTATGGTCAGCAAGTTGTTAAGTTGAGAACAAATATATTTAATCTTGGCCTGTGCTGTTGCAAAATAGGCCCATCCCAATTTAATTTGTGGCTATGATAGTTACATGTGCTGACGTGCGGCTGTATCAATTGTGTGCTAAATTGGATTTGTGTATTATTGCTTTCTAAATTGCATGCCTAGTTCAGCAAAATTGTTCATCAGTTTTCACTGGCTCTGTGCTTAATAAGATGCCCCACAATACTTTGCTGCCAGGATATAATACAGCCCATAATTGCCTAGTAAAAAGAAATTACATAAAGCCCTGGTATTATCAACTTATCTAAATCTGCTCATAACAGAACCAATAATTAAATGCTGTGAACATTTCACATACACACGCATACATACACACACACAGACCCAACAACATAACTCAATCACAGTTACTCCGGTCTTTTTAATGACTGTGTTTTGCATTAATTTCCTTTTCTTTAATGCACGGGATGAGATGTGCAAATATTTGCTAATTTAAAATAATTCTGAAGTCATCTGAGTAGGCTAAGGGAGTATGACCCTGGTTTGATTACACCTCTCAACTCTTTATTAAAGTATGCCATTCCTGTATCCTTCTGAAAACAAGCAGACTTGTGTTCATGTGCAAACAGATGTGTGCCTCTACTCATCACCAGATACCTGGGGTCAGCACACACCTTCTATGGTCCTCTTGGAAAAAAACCACAAAGAGAAGTGTTCTGCTATGCTCCATGGAACTTTTAAGTCCTCATTTAGAAAGTTGCTTAAGATACACATTTTGCAAATAGCTAAAATATCAGTCTGTTAAAAAACATGCATATCCAATTATGCCTGGAAAGACCTGCCACGGGGAGTTATAGACAAGAATTTCAGAAATTCTTAAATCAAAGGAGACATTTCTACAGGTAAAGAGAATCCACAAAATGAGTACAGAACACCACAGGGATTTTGGAAAGAATGTTAAGTCTTTTGCTTTGACTTATTGACAAAGCAGTCTTCGATTAGAGATGAGAACAAAAACAAATATGAAGCTACCACAGCCAGACTATTTCACATCTGGCATCTCAGGTGTTCTTGCACCTTCCCTGAAGCATCTGGCTCTGGCTACTCTAAGGCATGACAAAAGGTTTGATAAGCATCTGGTTTGGCCATTATACATACAGAGGCATATTGGAACTATTTTCACATAGCAATCTAAGTAATGTTGATGCCAAGTTCCATGAACAGCACTTCTGAAGATCTCTGTGGTAATGCCCAATTACTGTATAATATCTTCTTTTTTTGCAGATGGTACATCTATAGCTCTATATTTACGCAAATTGCATGCCTAAAATTGAAGTAATAGAGAATGTCTGTAATGAGGACCACAGCAAATAAGTGGTGTAAATTATACATAATAACACCACAGTTCCTTTCTCTTAGAAAAAGCGCTGGGAAAAAAAAAAGCTGTGCTATTTAGGATGTGCCCTTAAAGCTTTTTGACAGGTTTCAGCTCGTGTATTTGTTAGAACAGAGAAGTGAGCTTGAGTGGTTTTTAGTACCAGTCAGCACCATAGTCCCACGATCTTATTAACCTCAGCTCTGTGAGAACTTCATGGTATCAGCTTCAGCTGCACACAGCCTTGAATAAACAGCTCCAAGCACTAGGGCCTGCTGCTGGCCTCCCACCAGTTCGAAGGACCTCTGACCTCTTTCAAGGTGGCAAAGACAATAAACATCTCTGTTCCAACCAGAGCAAGGTCTGGCACTGCCCACTCTAACATGATGCCAGGATACTTTAGTACAGGCCATCAGCAGAGGTGCCAAGGCAGTGGACTTTCTGGAGCCAGGACTATTTCCAGACACTCGTTTCATAGATTTATGAAAGGTGGTCTTCCAAGACTGGCAGAACCCATGACACAGCCTATGAAGAAGGTTTCAGCTTTATCCAGGTATGCTGTGCCCATGAGATGGCTGGCTCAGGTGTGCTCCCTGTCTCCAAGGTGGGGCAGTTGCTACCATGGCGGCTGCTGCTGCTGGTGACAGTAGCACTGCATCAACTGCCCACAGCATCTCCCCTTCACACCACTGTGCTCACCCTGCCTCTTCTTCATCTCAAGCAAACAAGGCTTGCAGCTCTGGGACACACTGCAGATCAGATCACAGCCCACCCCGGGGTCATACCTGTGCTGCCCAGCTCTTCCATCGCACCGCTCTGCACCTTCAGTCCAGCACCTTCCTCTGGGCTATTGCTGTATTTGGTCTTCCACAGCTGTGCCAGTGAGGGGGTAAAAATGGAAAAAGAGCATGGATTGTAACAATGAGAGAGAGATTCAGCTCCTGCTCCCTGGTGATGGGTGGAAATTGGACTTCTAACACCAGAACAGGATTTTGCAGTTGTCTCCCTCTCTGTCACTGTGCTGCAGGGTGTCACACTGGAGGAATGTATTCAGGGAGCTGGTGAGGTTGCAAGGCTAACATGCTATTGGAAATCCCAGTCACCCAGGAAGCTCTTCTACCAGACTGGAGGCAGAATCAGCAGTGAATTCCTACTCCTGAGAAAGTAGAACTCAATTAACAGAGCTGTGAACTCTCAGAAACCATATTTAAACCTATTTCTGAGGAGTGATAGAATTTTTGCTTTCAGAATCATCCCAGAATAGAAAGCACATTTTCAAAATTCATCCTGAATGGCAAAAAGTCCTCTGGTCAAAAGGATAAAAGTTGATAGGAGGCAAATTTTTCACTCCGATTTTCTTTTTCTGCCCTGTGCTGCACTGTTAACTGTCATGGGCTTTTAGTTGCTCTGTCCCACCATTTAGAATACAAAACTCTACCTCCAGTCTTCAATGAATCAGGATTCATTTTCCTCTCTCCCATCCACCTACCCTCACCACTCCATCTGTGCTTCCTGTGATGATGATGATGCGTGTGTCCCAGTCCATCACTTCAGCAAAGCAGCAGCAAACAATGTGGCAGCTGGGGCTGCAGGCAGTGCTGATGCTTGCAAGAAGCTGACCATTGACTGTCCACAGGTACAGGGAAGATCCAGCACAAGAGATAATATCACCCTGTAACACAGCAAGAGGCAATGTCTCCAAGTCCTACACTCATCCTCCTCATAACTTTTAAATGCTGATTAGAAATTGCTGACTTGCTCTGATTTAAATTCTGAGCATTGTTTTTCTTCTGGGCAGATGATATAAACTAAAGTAAAAATTACTTTCTTTTTCATTAAAAGTTCTGACATTTTTACATCACAAAACCCTGAAACAACTGTCTCAGATTTAGCAAGATAATGCAGAAACAAGTTTTTTTCACATTTTAAAATGAAAATATTTAATGAAATGTTCCCTGTTTTCCATAAAATCCAGGATTTTAGTAAAAAACCTGACTGACAGACTGATCTCACTACCGTCAGGGATGGGGGCTGTGCACAAGCAACACCTAGCATAGGTTCTGGGCCAGGACTAGAGCTCTCATCAGTTTTACAAATAAACATTCTCTAAAACAAGGACATGGTGTTCGCCTGCTTAGCTGCGAAGCCTTTGGTGATTTCACAATCCTCCTCTGCCCCTCACAGGGAGCTCACTGTCATCGCATTTTTACACTTTGTTTTGCATTTGACCAATGACCAGCTCTGCATCCAGTGACCTGCACTTCTGATGCAGAAAACATCCTTTGCACTGAACCTCTCCTCTCCACTCCAGGCAGGTGCAGCCTTACCAGAGACTGCTTATAAAGAGCAAATACACAGCTAATTCCTTAGGAAAACACACAGAACCAAGAGCCAATGCTGCAACTGTAAATGATCTAACCAAACTGCATTTTGATCAAGTTATTAATTGAAATTCTACATAACTTTTCCACTCTTGATCCATGCTAAGAATCAGCTAAATAGAACCTCATCAGCAAAGTCATCTGATTCTGGCAAAGGACAGTGTGCCCTTAAATTAGCAGCATGCATCTGGTTTATGTCAACTAACACCGTACTTCACCCCTGCCTCGTTTGTGGCCAGGGCTCTTCATACTGCTGGGCAGAATTCTGGAGATAAACAATGACAGCATGTTCAAAACAAAGTTGCCAATAATGCAAGAGATTAAATTTCAGCTACCTTATCTGCATGACAGTACATGATTGTCCAGGCATTTGGCAATGATCTACAGCGCTTTTCAGGTCTAGACCAGGGATTTAAATCTAACAGAAATAATTAGTTATGGCAAGCTTTTACAATCCTCCCTAGTTTATAAACTTTCTGGGCCAGTTCTTATTTTGTGTCTACGTGACACAAACACCATGAGGTTTGGATCTATAGATGGAACTTCTAAATGCTCAAGCAAATCCAACAATCACATAATGAGGAGCTGTATAGGGTTCTTATTTCACAGAATTTTTCTTCTTTCAAAACTTTGCTTTGAATCATTCTGAATTTTTCAGGAAAAAAGCCATTGTTACCAATTGCATACTTTGGCATCAATCAAAATAATTTAGCACAATGGAAACACTTTGTTTCTATTTTCATGTAGCAATACATAAATATATATAGAAGAATTAAACAGAAATTACATTTCAGAATTAACTGTTCTGTTTTGTTAACATCAAAAAGAATTTTTTTCATCCACAATATATGGACCCCTTAATTTTTTTCTCCTTGAAGCTTCAGTTATAGTTTTCTAAGGTTTTTCATCTTTTACATGAACCTTTCTGTAGACTAGTATCCAAACAGTTTAACCACTTGCACTCCAATAAACTGGAGATCAGTCATTTGGATCAGTCACCGGACTGTTTCTGGTTCAAACCATCTCAGTTTTGGACAGTTCCAGGAGATCAGATATGGACTGAAAAGGCTCCTGCACTGACTGGTACATGGAATGAAAGAACTTTGTCCCCCTGGGGTCTCGAGCAGCTCTGTGCCAGCCCACCCCCTCATTTCTGAATGCTTGGCACTGCTTCAGCTCACTTCATAAGGGAGCACCAAGATATTTTGAACTGGCCTGCTGAGGCCACTGGCCATTTCACACTAACCAGGACTGGGAGTGGAGCTGGCAGTGAGCAGACTATTTAATTCCCACCCTCAAATTGCTAGCCATTAGACTGCATGGTTAATAAAGCTCTGATATGAGATGACTGTTCTGGCACAGACTAAGTAGAGAATATCTACCTGGTTTCTTTCTGCTATGAACTCAATTTTGCTTTCATACAATATCCAGGACTGGATTCAGCCTTGAATTGTCTGAGCAGCTGAAATCCTGCTCTAGCATATTGGCAGAGAGAAAAAATAAAAATATGAAAGCAACATTTCTGGGAGGTAAAAGGTTGGAAAAAAAATCTAATTAGGGGTGCTTAGAGAAACCCAATACAGAATATTTTCCTATCAACATGCATGCAATTCTGGACAGGCACAGACCTCAACAGATTTATCCCCACTGCTATCAGGAGCTTCCCCCACACCGGAGAGTAGCAGGGAAAGGAAAAAGCCAACATTATCACTGCAAAGGTGTAAGGCAGTTGTCAGCTGAGGTGGCAGACTGCAGACTAACATGTCCCAGCTGCATAAATGTGCAGCTCAGATGTGGCTCTGCTGCCTGCATGTCAGGAGAAATTAATGAAATAACAAGGGCAACAAGGTTATGGGTGAGCCAAATCCAGGAGGTACTAGGGTAATACTTCATGCTCCATAAACTAAAAGTTGTTTAATCCTGCTATCTATCTATCCAAAGATGCTTCTACTTAGTTACTCAGTCTAAGATGTTGCTTTTAGTGCTTGCCTCTCATCATTAAGAACACTATTAGCAATCTCAGTAGAAAGAAAAAAATCAATGTATCAGACTCTCAGGATGTTTTTACGTTAGGGAAAGCACCCATTAAATCATCATGAAATGTTCATGGATGCATCAGAAGAAAGATGATAAATTAAGATCTTACTGTTGAATTGTTGATGGCAACAGAACCGAGGCTTTCCTCATGGGCAGGAAGCTGCTTTATGAACGTCAGCTGGTTCAGGTCCCAGATGATGCAGGTTCTGTCATCGGATCCGCTCACAAAGATGCTGTAGGTTACAGATGCAGCAAGGCAGGTCACTGCCTGAGTGTGTCCATACAGAGCCTGGTGGGGAAAAACCAACCAATAAACCCCAATAGATGGTGGCTGATTTACTAGGGAACCACGGTGCTACCTCATTTGCTTAGTAAGCACAAGCAACCTAGTTATTCTTCGGAGAGCTGAAGAGGGAATGAGGGGGAAATACCAAAGGATATTACAGAAAAGCATCCTTGTCCTCGACTCATAGCTGAAGAAAGCTGAGGGTCCAAGAGATTATATGACTTGCCCAAATTAGACAGTGATTCAGGCCCTTGGCCTACTCCTCAGACCCTTAGACAGTGCTTTATGCTCAGCAAGAAAAAAAAAAAATTTCACTTCAGTCTATGCAGTTTTAAGTAAAATTTAAACTTGGAAATTTCTCAATATTTAAAAAACTTTTTGAAATAAAATTTATCAGGATATATTTCACTGACCTTCTCAGTCTTATTTTTGTGTCTATCTGAACAAGTACTAATACATTTCTAATATTGGTTAGGAAGAGAAACAGCATTTGTAAAGAATTCTTGCTTTAAAGCCATGTAGGAATTACTTTCTCTTTCATCATTACACAAAGTTCTTTTTGGTGTTGTAGTTGTTTTATAGGTTCAGAGACATTAAACTTAGACTTATTTAAACAGTTTCTTTTAAAAAGAAACACACTTTAGGCAATTTAATAGCACAGACAGAAGGCATGGATTGAAGTATACTCCTGACAATTATTTAATGCAGCATTCTCAAGCGACAGCAGTATACATTTCTGCTACACAACCACAGAAAATGACAGCAAAACCTGTCAGGGAACAGAGGAAAAACTCCTTCACAGCTTTCCTGAAAAGCCTTTCAAGGCTCATTTTTTAGCTGCCTTACTGTGAAAAATCAGACCCGCCAGTTACAATGTTGGTTTTCAAAGGAAATGCATATTCCTTGCTGACTTTCTTTCCATGTCATTATTAGCACATCTTTAGGGTCTATCTCAGTTCAGCATAAAGGAGGGGAGCCACATGTCCCAGACGACTTTTGTGGACACACCTCATCCTCTTTTCCAGCATGTGACCATGAGACTGAACTTTTGCTGGCCAACGTGCTGCCAACTTGCCAAGGTCACCCAGACAACAGCAATCAAACATTAATCATTGCTGAAGAAGCTGAGCTGCAGCAGGCTCTGTAATACTGAAGGTGACCTGCAACTGCGAGGGATGACTTTCAGCTTCGGACTATTCCATTCACGAGCACTTTATTGTGATTCCATTCAGAATAAATACAGGCACAAAATTGGGTCTCTAACTGTGGTTTTCAGAGGTCAGAAACACTTTCACCTAAGCATGGAAAAGGAGGCTCAGCAATAGCTTTGGACTTGCTGCGGATCTTTACAAAGGACTGGGCATAACCAAGTGCCCATATTGAGCCTGAGACTGCTGCAAAAAAAGACTAGGACAAGGCAGGTTCAAGGGCTCAAAATCGCCTCTCCTTCCTCCAAAACATGAAGGAAAACATATCCATTGTGAAAGCATCCAAACTGCCAAGTCAAGCCAAGCTGAGCTCCTGCACAAGTTTAAACAAAACCTTTTTTCTCTTTTTTTCTTTTTTTAAAAAATTTTTTAAATCCATAAAGATCCTGCCTAGTGGTGAAACATTTTAAATACAAGCTGAGTGTAGAAGAGAGGGATAGACTTCCACACAATTACAATATCAGATTCAATCCACCAGTCTCAATGCACATTCATGAAACAAAGTCTCATGCATTTGGGTCTCTACATCTTTTTGTTATCACTTGGCAAAGACTGACAGGTTTTCCCTTAATGGGAAATATCCTGCAGGATATTTGCATAAAGATCTTGAAGCCTATCTCCGAAGTATTTTAGCAAATATCAAAAGACATAAAAGAAGACCAGCTTCTCTGCAGGAATGTTTAGTCCAGGGAAACTTAAACCAAGTTTGACCATTCAAATTAACTGTCTGACAAGGACACAGACACTTACAGATATGCTCCACACCTTCCTGCGAGGCAGAGAGCACACCTTGCTCAAGTGCTTCATTTGGCCCAGAAATTCTGGGGATCTGGATCGCACAGATCCCTCTGCTAGTGAATAGCATGGATCAATACTGAGGCAATTACACTCAATCTTTAGTGTTCCACAAAACTGTGGAAGCAGATCCCACTAGAGAGAGAAAAGCTACTTTTTCTGCAGAAATATAGTTCCTGTACTTTACTACATTCCAAACCAGAATGTGTCAGTCCCATGAGACAGCTGGTAAGTGAATAGCATCCACTTTATAGCACATAAGCTCTTCTTAAGCAAAGCTCACTCTCTCAGGAAATTTTTTTTGTTCAGCAGAAAAAGCAGCCACCATGAAACAGTGAATTACATGAAAGCAGCAAGTAATTCACTGGAAGACATTTAGAACCATAGTTCAAGTTTACATCCCTTCCAGACAGTCATAAAAAAAAAGAAAAAGCTTCTGCTAGCAAAGTAAAGGAAAAAATACAGAGTTTGCCATTGCATGATCTCATACCACTTTGTGGATTTTGGGTAATACCAAATTAATCACAGTGGAACACATCAGCAAAGCTGATTTTAGATTTTTAAAGGCATTATATCGCAGATAAAAGACAGCTTTTTGGTTTCCTGGAACTCAGACTGACCCCCTGACTGGTATAGTTTGGATGTTGATCAAAATTACTGTTTATGCTTTTCTCTACTGCTATTTCTTCCCTTTCTATGTTCGTGTTCTGCTTTGGAATAATAACCAGCTGGATTAAAAGGTCATCAGATCTTGTCTCATATTTCTGTCTTCTACAGCAGGAAACAACATAAACCTCAGAAGAGAGGCTGCTCTAAAACAGCTCCCCCCCCACATTTCAACATGAATTCCATTACAAACTTTGAAAATGCTTCTAAAGGGAAAAAATCCACCAAGCAGCACTCATAGCTATAAGATATTGGTATAAGGTGTATTATCAGCTCCTGACCTGGTAACAGGCTGTCACATGATAGTGCTTATTACTGATGTTTTTTCTGCCTTCTTGGTTCACCCAAAGGTGCTTCTTCTGACAATCATCTGGGAGATAAAAACTATCTTCCAGGTTTCATTAAGTTTCCATAGCAGAAGAGCCACAGTACTTACCTCTCTCAGGTTTAGACATTTCACTTTGTCCTTGACCAGGGAAAATTCCCAGACACACACAACTGAGCTTGTTCCAGATGTGATTATGGTAGTTGCTGAAGGACACACAGCACAGAGGCACTTTCCCCAGTCTGCCATGCACTCAAATGTAGTCACATTCTGTACAAGAAAGCATCTTTAAGTTAAATGCTCATCTGGTGATACCAGGTATTTATAAATACCAAATGGTAGATTCAGTTTTCAAAACTGAGCCTCCTTATCTTTAAATCTAGGAAAGAAAAGCTCATCATAACCAGTCTCTATGTGAGCACAGCTGTGAACACATGGACATGCACAGGCTGTGGCTGCATGCAGCTGTGCCACCTTCCAGAAACCAAACAAGAAGGATGAACAAAGCTCAGTATCTTATGTCTTAGGAGATCTGGGTCCCAACTCCTCTTGTGCCATACTTCTTACCTAACTTCAGGAAAGCTCATTCTGCCACCATATAGTAACAGAAGGCAAACATTCCATATAGATTAAAAAGAAAGCTCAGGCTGTGATGGCTGCTGCTAACAGAGTTACTGCCAGGCCCTGCAACCCTCCTCATATTTGGATTGAAAAGCCAAAAGACAAAGCACAAAATTCCATTCACTAATTCCACAGCAGCACCCAAATCAGTCTAAAAAAATGTCAGGTCTATTTCACATTGTTACAATTATAGCATAAGCATCCTCCAGCACATTCTGCATTAGCTCTCCCCCACACAACCAGGACAACACTCTGGTGCCAATGATTCTGGTGGAGTTGGATGGCACAGCTACAAAACCCCTGCTTAAGATAGAAAAAACCTCTACCTGCTTGCAACAAGGACTAAAGTTTCTTATAAGCTCATGTCCACTAGCACTGTTGACTCAGAGAAAACTCAAGTTGGACTCCCAGCTATTACTCATAGTGACTGTGTAATCATACTCACTATGCTCAGTGTCACCCTGGGTTTTGAAGTGACAAACAGAATAATTTATGCCTGTGGCAACACTATGAACTGCCAAGCACTGATTTTATTATATGGGGAGAAGAAATTAAAATATATCTCATGGCTTTTTCATTTCCATTGAATTTGGATATGTTTGTAAAAACAAAGATGCCACTTGTACAAATATCCAAGTCAGTATCTTGCTGAATTACATGTTATGCTATTCTGGTGCCCAAGCTAACTCAGAAATCTTTGCTTAACATTGTCACAAACACATCCAAAAATCACTGTATTTATGGTAGAGGAAGAAACGAGATCTGTCAAGTGCCCTAACAAGCAGTGTAATGATATAGACCATTTATTTCTAACAGCAAAGAAGTAAGAATATTAACTTCATTATTTTGAATGAATGCACTGGGCTTTGCTGGAGCCAGAGGGGAATTGACAGATGGTTCTGTCTTAATTCCAGTAGAAACTTCTGCACAATGAAATTTCTAATCAGTGGCCAGGAGACCTTGTGTTGTCCTTATGACCTATGGACAACACAATCACCAGACGGAAAATTTGAGATAATTTAGAGGCAAATGGCATGTTTTGAGCAGTGTAAAATGATTTTGCACTATCTTGGATATCCAACTTGAGATTCCTCAAGAAGCTTGACTGTGAGAAAGTCCTGTCCAGCATCTGAAATAAGCTCCCTAACAGCCTCTGAAATGGGTGCCCAAACCGGACAAAGAAAACAACATATAATTAATTTCGTGAACTCTTTGGCTTTTTCTAATTTACCTTGTCAGATCCATAGTTGCCAAAGCAGCAGGTGAAGTCCTCAAATCCCCAGCAGAATGTTTTGTTCCAAAGAGGAGGAATCATAATTTTATTTTTTTCAACAGCCAGAATGCCTTTCTCTGTATGAACAATGTGCCCAATAGCTCCCTTGGGATAGTCTGGCAAGACAGAGAAAATATTTTATTCTGTTTGGTTTAGAGCACTTGTGTTAACTTCTCTCCTTGCACAGCTTGTGTGGTGAGGCAAAACTACCACAGGCTGTCAAGTCCCACATCTGGGCTCAGTGCTGTGGCCAGGCCCACAGACAGAAATCCCCTCTAAAACTGAGATTCCCGACACAATAATGGAAATGCTTCTCTCCAGTGGACCACTTAAATCCATGCAGAGATGGTGATGTCTTACAAAAAAAACCCTGTTCTGAGCTCTACAACAGAAGTTTGAAGAAGATTTCAATGCTCACTCCTAATACACAGGTACAAAAATCACAACTGGCAGAAGGGATCTTGATTGAACCAACTCATACAAAGCTGTGTGACTAGTTTTGTGATCTTGAAAACCCAGATTCATCCTATCCAAGAATCTTGTACTTGTTAGCTCAGAAAATGGAACACAGCCCCTTCAGCACCTTTTATGGTAACTGGCGAGAGCTTCAGATTTTGCAGACTGCTCACAAAAGGAGGAAGAATTCCACTTGAGTGAAGGAACAGCACAGTCTCTCTTCCTGATGAACCTTTCCCTTGAGCATTCCTAGATGGATGTGGTTTCGTGAAGAGCTAGAACAAAGGAACATCATTGAAAAATAAATCACTATTTGCAAGACCACACAGGAGAAACACCTGTTAAAATCCTTAATCACAGACTCCAGGACTACCATACATGACCCTCATAATTAAAACAAAATCTTACCCTTATTACATTTTCATCAGACTACATCCCTTCCTCACAGAGACAGAAAGCTAATCCCAGCAATTCCAGACAAGAAAGAAAAGCATAGGTGAGACTTTGAGCTGGGTTTTATTTGACTATGCCCATTCCCAGACTAGTGATTACACATGTGACTGTACTGAAGAAGCAGAACCCAGAGCTGATGCTGCAGCTGTATGGCAAACAACAGAAGCAGTATGGTTAGAAAGTGGGGCTGCATACTGATGTAGTACACAGTCTAGAAAAGTCTACAACCCATCTTTCAGCAGAGTTAAATCAGAAGATGTTTCTCATTTAAGTTACTGTTATTGGTTTCCAGTCAAAATACTGTAAGATCAAGATAGATTATGTTCTCTGCTCTCATGATAAAGTGGTACCTGCTTTGGTATCTGTCCAAAGTTGCTGATAAATCCCAGGATGGTGCTCTTAATCAGAGGATCTTTAATGTTGTTGAGGTCCATCTTGTCTCCATAGAAGTAAGGGTGATAGGTGTTAACTGCCTCCACTGCAGCTGAGCCATGCTGCTTGTGGCCAAAAATAAGGTCTATCCAACGATGGAGGTGTGCACTGACATAATCACTTTCCAGTGCCTGAAACCAAAACAAAATTACTTAATTCATTAGACTGTATCCATTACAAATGCATTACTGCTTTTTGATCCTTGCTGGAGACAAATTCTCTGCAAGTGAATAATCACACTTTCCGTTCCTCCAGCACCACCATTCTCAGCACATCCCTGTAAAACACCAAAAGAGGCCAAAGTGGATCTCCACAGGAAATGAAGGACAGAGTGCAGCATGTTTGACTTAACAGACAGCAGGAGCAATATCCTCAGAGACAAGGTAGGTTCCACAAAGCAAAATGAAAGCATTCCACAGATCTTGGCACCCACAGTGATTGGTGCATGGATTAATAGGACCAGAATGAGCAATTACTACTGGAGAAGATTGGGAGAGATGCTACAAAATAATATATCCACCCAAATGTGGGCTCCCTAAAACTCAATGTAATCACAGAGGAAAACACCTTCTTGGAAGACGCAGGCAGCAAGTTTATAAGTAGGGGACACAAGTTCAAACTGAACCTGTGCCCACCACCAGGTTAGCCAGTCTCACCCATGAGCCTTCACTAAATGCTACTGCTCCTGCCATCACCTGCCTCATCAGATTTTTGTGCATTCCCAAACAGCCTTGCCCAATGATTCAAGCAGCAGTATCAAGCATTATTAAAAGTACTTTCCTATCTCTGAATCATTTGACTGTGCAATCCCTGATGTTCAGTGAAAGGTCCTCCAAGCAGGCCAGCCCACCCAAGCACAGCAGAAATAAACAAGCTAATGGGATCCAGAACAATGGCTCATTTCACAGAGCAGACAGTTGCCCAGTGCAGCTGGTGTAAATGACCCTGCCCACAGCTATAATGATCACAGGGCAGCTCACAGAACAAGCACAGTGTACAATCTGTCCCTGAACAGACTCAGAACTCGTTCTTATTAATAAAAGCAGTTAGTCCATGAATTACAAACTGTAAATTTTGACTGGCATCACTGCCAAAGCAAAACAAAGCAACCAACAGAGCTGTAACTGTGCAGCCTCTCAGTATTTTACTGAGCACTATGGCAAGCCCAGCCGGGGAGGGAGACCTTGTGGTCTAGGGAGGAAGTAAATACATTTATTTAGTGGACTAGATTCCTAACTTATTAAGCATCAAACAGGAAGCTGTTTAGAGTTTTATGTCAAGAACAATTCTTTGCTCTCATATTGTTGAAAGCAATAGCCAAACCTCAGAACAGTGTCAGCCTCAATTTGTTTAATGCACCAAACTCACTGTGAAGCCTCCTAAAAATGGCCATGATACCAGTAACTAGTACCTCCAGCCTTGTGGATGATTTCAGAGGAGACAGAAACCTTCATGTTTCAGAATTCAAAATCTCGACTCTTCACTTCAGGGTTAGACAAAGTTTCCCAGGCAGGTTAATTAAGATTTCTTGCTCTCCCCTGTGTAGTACCCAGCACCAGCTATGGTTGAAGAGACAATATTGCACTGACTGTAAAGTAAATCTGATCAGATCTGGCAAATTATTAAGAAGACAAGTCTATAAATATGATCTTTCTTTTGCTAAGCTGCTCTTATTTGATATTTGAATTAATTTGGTTACCAGCTGTGCCAATGTTATTAAATTGCGCAGCTCAGTGGAAGGTCTGTAGACAAATGGCAGAGAGCACAGAGTATCCACATTAAATGAACTCTGGGGGCTTTACTTCCAACTAAATCTAGACTGCCCCCACAGGCTGAATGCTACCAGCATCTGAAGCACAAATGGAGTGCAGCTCTTCTCTCATTTCATCCAAAACAAATCTAGTTGATACAACCTGAGATCATTCTACCGTGACAGTAAACCCATGCTATGCAGGGATGACTGTAGATTAATTTCCAAACTGCACCATTACTCTAAAGTACAAAATAAAAACAGATTTTGATATAATCCCCTACAAAGTGATTATACAGAGAGAAAGTTGAAATCCCAAGGGCAGCACCTGCATAGCAGAGGTGACAAGACGCACTGAGGCAAAAATTGAAGCTATATGTGACAATCCAGGATAATGTAATGCCTTGAAAATCATGGGCTGTTTGTTTAGCCCCACCAAGGCTAGCACATATATTCATCATAGCTGTACACAGCAGCCATCTGTGTGCACTCACACATGCAGCTCACCAGAGGAAATCTGATGGGATAATGCAGGTGCAGAGACCTGCACCAAGACATTATGCTGCAAGGTCTGAGTTCAATGTAACAACATTCACACAGAATCGCATTTGCATTCACTTTTATGTAGCGGATGACATCACACAGAAGACTTTCTAACTATTAATAGATAGCACTAATTGCAGTAAGTCTCAGGACCTTAGAGCTATTTGCTTTCAAATTGCCAAGGCTGACTCCATTAAAGTCAGAGAATTACATTAGGTTTCCCCTGTCCCCACCCTGAAAAATGAAAAAATAATTTTAGTTCTGGCATGACTCAGAGATGGAAATAAATAATTTAAATAAACACACAGGTTGTTAGCAACATGGAACTGTATGCATATAAACTCCTGTGCATTACATTACGTTCTCTTACAGTTGTGGGCTGAGATATGTTTATGCCACAAACCTACATGTAATCCACATCTGGTCTGGAAAGTTTGCCTTGATTCATGGTGAATTGTTAGGCAAAGACACATGCAAAGTTCAGAACCAACACAAACTCCACAAAGGTAGGATGCATTTGCATCCAAAAATTTCATTTGTGATTCTGGCCTTCAGAACTTCATTTTCAGCGGGACCCAGGCAGAATTTTGATACAAATCTTTATATTCACTGACCTGTCTGTGCAGGAGAATGAATTTATGGGGGTCCCCATCTGCCCAAGGAGGAAGCTGCACATCTCCCAGCACTGTTCCATCCTGCATGCAACCTGCAGGAATTCCAATGGGAGAATCAAAACAAGAATGAGACACATTGAAAGTAGGAAAAACATTACTAAAACACCAAAGTCAAAGGAAATTGATGTGATTTTTCCCATATGCAGTTTCAGGTTCGTCAAATTTAGTGCCATAGAATACTGAAGGACCAGTGTTCTGGGATTTCTGATCCAGCAATAAAGCAGTGAGAATATATTCTTGTAATTGTCACTAATTCAGCAAAAATATGCATATCCTCAGCACAAACCATTTTAGTACAGAATACAAACACAGACAAGACAAATGTGTTTGCGCAACTTTCTTTTTATACATAATCCTGTGGGCCTAACTGCCAAATATTCCTACCGAAGCAGCCACTGAGAGGAATTTTGTTCTCAAGTCCTTTGCAACCTGATTCCTTTCAGAAGGTGAACATATGTTCTTAATTCAGAGCACAGCGTTGTGCAACTCGATGAATTCAAATCTAAACTGAGGTTCAGGTCTGGGACCACAAGCTTCCCTACAGCTTAGCAGTGCACAGATTTGGCTTTGCCTATTGTAAAATCTTTCTGTATGTTTGCCCTCTACTGGCAAGATTCTGGCATCCTTAGGGTCCCTCCATTCAATTCCACTCAGGTCAGTCTCTGTATCTTGATTTCAGCCGGGCTTTGTTTCTTGGCCTCCTCTCAGGATAAAACTACCCCAATTCTTTCTTATCTTTTAACAAACTTCTGGCAGATTTTTTCCCTATTCTTATACATAAACATATAAATGTAAACATTCCTATCTTTTAGCATGCCTCATTTCATTGATATCTTAAATACAATTATAGCTAGATCTCAATACCATGGGTTAAGCTGCCTTTGCCGTCACCAGTTTAGGATGATTCTTCAGGTATTTTTCCTCTGCCTTAACTGTTAATCAGCCAGTGTCTATTATAGAAAGAAGCTTAGCCTTGCAAATGGTGTGAAAGTCCTCTAAAGTGAAGTGAATCAGAATTTCCATGCCTATTTCTGAATAGTGATTTTTCTGGATTCTTTCTGAGCCTTCATCATGGATGCAGAAAGGTCTAGAGACAATGTAGATTCAGAGAGGATTGTGATGCTGCTTGAGGACAGGGAAAATATCCAGTTCATGTGAGCTGTGCAAAACCTTTCAAAATGAGAGTGAGGATGTAGAAGCTTTAATCACTTCGTGATCTCAGAGAGGTTAAAAAACCAAAACCAAAACCACCTTTCACCAACAACATTTAACAATTGACCCATGTCCAAAAGACAAATATATTTTCAATAGCTACATAGATGGGATGATACAGGTAAAATTTTTAAAAGCAGTCAACTAGATCGGTTATATAAAACTCTAGTTTTGTGTGATAAAATGTGTAATTCTTTTGCACGGTAATTAATAGGAACTACTTGCTTCTTCCTGAGCTGGAAACTTGGTTCTTCTGACATCACTCATTTTTCAGAAGCTTGTATTCTTGTAGCATTATTTGAATAAAAGTTGAACTCTTCTCGTTAGAAAGACTCATCAGTCCACACAGACCAGAGACCAACCCTCAACGCATGATCTGGATCCTTTCTTTTGATAGGAAGCTGGAAGGAACACTTATGTCCCTTCTAGAACTTACCAAGTTCAAAGTGATTTGCATTGGTTAGGAACTCTGGCAAGTAAAAGAATTCAGGGATGAGCTCCCTGACATCACTCATGTTGTCCCTTGATGCTGATTCCCATGTGCTCTTGACACTGTGAAACATCCTGTCTGCAACATCAAAACCACCACCCTGCGGAGACAGACAAAAAGACTTCAGTGTGCGTATTCTGTTAAATTAAAAGCATCTTAGCCAATTTTGCAATGATCCCGTTATCACATGTTTGACAAGGGGATATCTGTTGAGAGGCCATAGAGCTTGGAGTCTTAGCTCAACCTGCAATAACACAGAGGCAAGCAGGAGCCATCATGAGCAGCTTGCGAATATCACCATGTCCATTATTAATTCTTCTGAAAGCAATTAATTTATTTCATCCCAAAGTGATTTGTAGGCAATGGACAACTCCACTTATGACCCAAACAGTTGTGGACAATCTTATGTGCAATTCTCCTGGGAAAAAATCCTTAGAGAAGGGGAGGTTACCACTGAAGTAACATTCATTAGATCCAGGAAAACAGGAAAGGCCCAGTGGGCAGGAATGTGCAGGGACTGGTCATTCTTTATGGGAAGGAGGGACAGCATAAAGAGAAAAAAAGACTTTCTGGGAACCAAGCTAAACTAGTAAGTAATGATGGAGATAAAAACTACCTCACATCTTGAGAATATTTCAACATGTTTAGATTGATGAAAGCCAAACACTAGACAAAAGCAGGCTTTGTATCCGGGGACATCATTCTGAACTAAGGACTCAAAAGGAAATTTTAAAAAAAAGTCAATTACTGAATGAAGGGTATATGCCTTCTAATGAAACCATCTTTCCTACAGAATTTCCTAATGGAATTCCAGATACTGTATGCATTTGAGAAAATCCAGTTTTACCTTTACATATGGATCCCTACATTGAGCATGAAAGAATTTACTGTGACATAAAATTTCTGTAATATTGGAAATAACCAAATAAAAATCAGTTTTTGGAGATCACCTGAATTGCGTGAAGTTTGTCAGAAACATCAAACTGTTTTAGAGGAAAGCTGACTTTTTAACTGTACTAAAATGACAGAACTGAATTGTTTCTCAATACTTAGTTCAAGTGCTGGCAGCAGTGCTCCCAGGCTAATATAGATATTTCTCATTGGGGTTAACTAATCTGGATTATATGTCGTGGGACATAACACCACATCTCACTGCCAGGGCTCAAGAGAGATTGTCAGAGATAGAAAAAGTACCTTTAAATGGTTCTGCAGTACAAGGAACATGTATGAATGATTGCTCACCCTCAACCATTCAATCCTCAAATCTGCTTCCCTATGCAAAAAGAATAAGCCAATGGGACTGCTTAATGAAGACACTAAAGCACACACGAGGTGCAAGAGTCAATTTGTTAAAAATATGGGATGCAGTCAGGTTCTGTCTATGGCTGACCTCCTGGGAAAACAAAACTTTCAGTTAGCTTTCTCTCTGCCTGTAGACTGTTGCATGTGCCAGAGGAGGAGGATGCTGTACTTTGCACAGTAACAATCATCTGAAGTTCAGATTTGAAATTTTTCATATCAGAAAACAACGTTTAAGCACTCTCATGCTGTGAGGATGGAACCCCAGCCACATGGATGAGATGAACCCCAGCAGCAGTTCCCACATGGGCTTCTGACACAAGAATCACCACCCTTTTGGCTCCCCCTGAGTACTTGAATACTTAGGTTGCAACTCCATAGGATCTACTCTGCTCAGTCTTGCAGCTGCAAGTCAAGAAATAACTTTTGCCGTATCTTTTGTTAGGGGGAAAATACCTTCATGGATAAGTTATCAGAAGACAGCAGTAAATAAAGGCCAAATGCTGAAGCCACATTCCTTGTTTGTCTTTTGAGACAGACTCACACCAAAACTTAATACACATTCCAGATGAAAAGATCCTACCCCTCCTTCCCCTAAGGTGAATTCTGGTCAGGCTTCTGGTCCAGCCTCATCTCTAAATGACAGCATAGTTCTGCTTTAGCGTCTTGTCCTTCTTCCTTGTATCAGTGACAACTGTGAAGCCTTCCCACACGCACTCAAGGGACAGAGTGAAAAAGTGGCTAATCACATGAGGAAGCCTATCTGGAGTTAATCTGATGCACAAGGTCATCTTGCTCTTGATCATTATTAGGCAGGGACCCTTGGAGTCAAATTCAAATTGAAATTAAAACAGAGTAGAAGGAGGACTATAAATAAATCAACAGCTAACAAGTATCTCATTGAAGCATATTAAAGGGCTTTGTATATTTAATCTGCACACAGTGTGCTGTGTCTGGTGGTGATTGATGCTTTTTCATCTTTTTTTGCAGCTTTTATGAGAGCTGGTGGTAATCTCCTGAGAAACAATATGATTTGTAATAAAAAGATTACCTGTATTAAATAAAAATAATATATACATAGGAAATGCTGTTAGCGCGACAAATCTGGTTAAAGATATTACCACCACGAAAAAATGTGATTTTTTCCCTGGCTGTCTAATTCATTTTAGGGAAAAGTAATATCTTTAAAACTTAAGCCTGTATTATTTATAAAGGAAGCAATAACTGATTTTCCCATTTCCTATATTAATAAATTTATTTGCATATATTTATATCAGAATTAATGAGTTTTCTCTCTCTATGAATGCAAAAACTGCACTGAAAGGGGAAAAGAGAATCAAGAATTGCTTTATGCTTTTGGATTGCAAGACAACGAACTCTTATGACTTTTCTACAGCTAGACACAGTAAGTCTCTGTTTTCTTTCCTTTCAGTACAGACCTTACTGTCATCAGAAATACTAGAAAAATACGGTTTTGCAAAACTACAGTCCAGCAGGGTATATACAAAGCAAGTAGGCAAAAAGACCTCTGGAGAGAAGCTAGAACTTCACAAATTTGTAACACTCAGCATCACCTTGATGGTGCTCTAGACCCAAAGACCTCAGAGTGTTTCTAGGAGTTGCTTATGAAGGTGCAAAGACTTATAACATGTCCAGAGATGCTGAGAAGTTATCACCTCCTGGTGGTGCTTAAATGACTGCTCAAGAGGAACACAATGGAGAGTAAAGATCCTGCTCTCTATAAGTACTTTGGGGAGGGGAATGTCAGGAAAGGTCAATCTGATAGCTGAAATGCAACAGTGGGATAAGAATAAAAGAGGACGAAAAGCTGAGCTGATCAAAAGCAAGGGTCAATATTGAGGGCATGGAGTCCTAGAACCACTTTCCAATACAGACACTAAACACAGAACCTTCACTGCTCTTCTGTGGTGCTGAGACAAATTCCTGAAAAAATTCCAGTATTTGACCAAGGTAAAGTGGAAGATATCAACCAATACCTGCTTAATAAGCCAGTTTCTCCTCCATTCCAGCACAATATGCAAAGCACATGCAAACTTTTATCCAGAGTCAGACCTTTATACATTTTTTAAAAAGTGCAACAAGGCTTCTCCTGTACAATCCCATTAGTAAAGGCAATGCTTCCTCACTGCCTTTTTCTGTGGTCAGGTGCAAATCAACTCTTTGACTTGAGAAACAAGATGTTATGCCAGCATCAATTTTTCACAGAGAGTGCACCCAAATTGTTGCATTTCCTTGTCATGTATTCAGACTGTCCATTTGCAGATATAAATGCAGTTTTTTCACTTTTTAAGATGCTGAGAAGTTTTCACAGCTCCCAAAGGCACCAGCACCCTTCAAAGGTCTTAAGTGTGGGAGTTTTCTTTTTGGAACCTGCCACTGACTTGATCATCCACTTCTCAGATCTGCTGTTTGCCTGACGGCATCTCACAGTTAGCAATTCCTAAGCTACCATAGGACCTGTCACCTGGAGGAAATGACAGCAATGAGCTCAGCTGAACGTGCACCAACATAAAAGCAAAATAATAAGCATGGAAGGAGTTCAACAGTTTCCATGGATCCACATCCAGACAAAATTTTGAGTGCTTCAGATCTCAGCAGCCTTTGAAGATAACTGTCCTCACAAAACTGCTGGTTACCTGCTAATCACACAAACACAGCCACAAAGCATTCACTCAGACTGCAAACTCATTATGCATGAAAAGTGTGCCAGGGAGATAGAGCAGCCTTTGTTGTTTACAACAAGAAATAACTGCTCCACAGTCATTCATGACTGCAGCCAACATATGGCTCACAGAATGTGATGGCAACCATTGCCTCAGGTGGTTCACTAACCCATCAACTACTGCTGGTAACAGCCGATATCATAGGGCTTATTACTTAATTAACACAGCACTTTATTTGTATTAGTTCACTGAAAAAAAAGGAAAGCACAACAGCAAGCACTTGGAAAGCTGCAGGAGACATGGCCATCCCTCACTATCCATACGGCAGCCTCCAAGTTGGAATAAGTGTGGCCTAGCTATCCTCCTGTATTTCTTCATAAGGATAGGTAGATTTCAGCAAGATATTCCTTAAAAAACACACCTTGGAGAATCTGTCATCCTGGTAGACACTGTTATAACACAACACATTACAGAAATGAGGGTAACAACTCTGCTACAGCCCAAGCGTACTTGCTTGAGCATGACCAACTGCCTGCTGAAAAGGGCAGTCAGGAAATTTAATGTCCCTGTATGCCGACCAGATGGGAAAGGTAAGCACAATGTTTAATTTCCATACATTCAATTCCATGGTGAGAGCCAGCTTGGCACTGTAAAAATAGTAACAAGTTCAGAAAAAGATTAAACAAAACATTCTTTCTGGAGTACCGGATGTAATCTCACCCCCCTTCTTCAAGAAGTTGATCCTATGATCCCTATCATTTCACAACTACCAGAACCTAGATGCCCTCATCTGGCTCAGGAATGTTCTTTACACCACCACAGCAAGCTCCAAGTACTTGCCAGTAGCTGCATGACTGTACTTGGGCTAAGAAGACCTACCATAGAAGTCTCATCTGCCCCCAAGTGAGAAGGTTTTATTCAGACAGGGAATAAAACATTGTCTAGGTTTTTGCATGCCTCAGCTCTCACAAAACTAACTAATCCTTCTCCCTCACATCAGTCATGGTCCCATTAAGATGTTTTCACTGAATTCAACACTCATGGCATAGAGCATTCTGTAAGCCCCGAGTCCACATAGAGAGTACAGAAAATGTCAGAAGCACTAATCCCCCTTCACTACACAGCCACTGTAATGCACTACATGGTTCATAACAAGGTGTAGGATATCTTGCCCCTTTACCTGTAGAGAACAGAAGGTCTGGGTAAATGGCTCCATTCGGACCAGGTAAGATGCCACTATAATTGCTGAGGAGTAGTGAGTACAGTAATGGCACCGGGCTGGCAGGTCTCCTGGAAATTGCACACAAATCAGATTCCAGTACGAAATACCATTTCAAGCCCATAGCATCCTATTACCACAGTACAACTGAACAGGGAACAGGTATTTTAAGCCTGTGTTAAAAGACCTGTCAGTTAAAGCAGACCATGCACTGAATACGTGCATTGAATGCACACGGTTACTGCTGAAGTACGTGCATTTTTTGCCTTCCGTATTTCGTCTTCTGAAGAATAAGGCCTTTAACTTTCCAGACCATCCGTTTCTCCAGTAGTACCAAAAAAGGTCTTGATCTCTGGAAGTCAACAGCCTCAAATTGTTTACTTTTCTTGAAGTAGCTGTCAGTTAACCTGTGTGCAGAAGTCTTCTACATGTAGCTTAGCTAACAAATAAGAGTAATGTGTGCAGCTTAGCTAACAGCACAGTCTTTTTCAGGGAACATTGCTTTTTTCTGTACCATTTCTTTCAGTCCAAGTGAAGAGAACAGAATAGAGCAGTATGATACAGCAGTACAAGGCACATAAGGCAGTACTTGCAGGAGTAATTTCTGTTTGAATCCTCAACCAGTTTGTATACAGCAATGAGAGAAGCGCTCTTCAGCATGGTCTCTCCCATAGCCACAGCTCTGCAAAGTTTTTGGGTGTTCTTAGGGGACTGAAGCCTCTGCTGTCTATTAATCTCCTAAAACACTTACCCTCACTCTTTTCCACTTCATTGAAGCGCTGGATGAACTTGTGTTTCCTCTCTGCAGTCTGTGCTCCCATGGGTTTTGACAGATCCCGAAATGTATGAGGATTAGTCAGGTTTAGAGTCTGAAAAGAAAACCCAGCAGAGATGGAGATTTTTAGATCTTAGCCATCATGACTATCCCAGTGACACTGGATAGTGACAAGGTTGTGTTGCAAGTTGGAAGCTGTGACAAGCAGGTCACAGGTTCACCCGACTCTGGGACTTCACAAATAAAGGACCGGGCAAGTTGCAAATTGCTCTCAAGGCTTTTCTGTCCAAAACTCCTCTGTGGTCACAGAAACTTGTCCATGCCTATCTGCTGAGCTGATGCAGCCTCTCCTTAACTAGGTCTGTATTAAACAGATGTTCATCCATCTTTGTGAGACAGAACATGATCCTCAGTATGCTGACTTGAAGATAAGGCTAATCTACATAGAATCAGTACAGTTCAAACTAACGATTTCAAATCTTAAACCCTTGGTCTAGACCCCTCTGCTTCAATGGCATCATTCACCAAACCTTTGTGCAATTGCTACCATAGAAAGTACAAAATTCTGCAGTAAGCACTGACCTCAGAGTGATAGTCAGCGAGGACCCATGGAAACACAGGATACTGCATGTAATCATTGTAGCTGCGGCCAGCCAAAGTGTTCAGGTACATGAGGTAATCAAAGTTGCTGATCTCCCTCTTCTGCAGGGAAAGGAAACAAGCATTAAAATCTCCAGACTCTTCCCCTGAAAACCATGCAAAGGCACTCTCAGAGGCCTGTGGTTCCCAGGTCCACCAGGACAAGAATTATAAATAGTGCAATCAATCATCTTTTGCCATTCAGATCAACACAATACCTCTTACACAACAATCCATTGAACAG
The DNA here is from genome assembly GCA_036630365.1 of Acanthiza pusilla. Taxonomy (NCBI): domain Eukaryota; kingdom Metazoa; phylum Chordata; class Aves; order Passeriformes; family Acanthizidae; genus Acanthiza; species Acanthiza pusilla. Next base: position 17,785,471 of record JAXCHO010000234.1, read on the forward strand.
AACCTGTCTTCATTCTGTCTCTTCTTGAGACAGGCCATTTGCATTTGTCTATAATCACGCAGTGCTTTTATGCTGTATTTGCATAACAGAGCACTTTTTCCCGATTTAAAAGTGAGCCAAATGCATGCAGTCTGGATATTGGGAAACCCTGGACAACTGCCTATACAGAAAAGGCTGCACAAAGTGCTATATATAAACAAGAAGGTATGGATTTCTTCATTTGTCTTGAGTCACCAGTATCATGGCTACAGAAGACTAAACACATCTCCCAGCTCAGCAAAACATTTGGTGTATTGATTTAGATGTACAGATCATCTGTGAACAGGCATTCAACTAGGTGGCTCTCTTTGGTCTCAGTTTAAAAATGTGCACAAAATCAGACTTAATCTGCCAGACAGTAGCACCATATGTTTCATAGCAGGAAGAGCAAAAGCTCTGGATATAACCAGATGTAAATACTGTGCTCCTCCTGCCAACAGCCTCACCTCCAGCAGTGAGAGAACAGCTTAGGCCTTGAGGTACACACGTACACACTCACGTATCTGTGTGCAGACATATCTGTGTGCTGAAATTCTTTGCTTAATCATGTGCAGCCAAGATTTAGCTTACCTGCCACTTCTGGAGCATAGTCTTTTCACCTCCTGACTGCTTCCTGTATGGAACAAACATTTGATTGAAACAGCCTGCTTCAGAACAATAACAGAAAGTCAACACGTTAACGTCTGTGCTCCCTGTGCCCCTGCTCTCATCCCACAGAAACGAGAGAACACCAACACTACAAGAATGTCGAGGTTTCATCATTGACCAAATAATTCCAAAATCAGAGTGTCATTGACTAGGTTAGTGCTGTTCCGAGTTAAGCTACACTGCTCATCAGTCTGTACTCCCAGCCCCATGCCACTGTAGAGCTATAGAGTGCTAATGACAGGTACCATTAAGCCTGTCTGCATCTATTCTGAAGCCTTATTCTCAAAAGCTCATGCTTTTCTGAAGCATTCAGAAAACACTGGTTTGAAAATAGAGGTCTCTTAGTCTCTGTATCAAAGACTATTGTTGCACAAAGCACTTTGACACTAACGTAGTTCTTAAAAAGTAGATTGCCATTTTAATCTTTTTAAAGCAATAAATATATATTTTCCACTTTTTTGTTCGCAAAATGCAACATTTTAATAAAAAAACTTTAAATAAAAAACATCCCAGACCAACCAAAAGCAGATTCTAAACAAGGGAATTCACTTGAAAATAAAGAGTCAAAAGTTCTGAGGAAACAAAAGTTACATTTCAACTGCACTGTCTATTTCTGAACCACGATGTATGTCAGTATCTGAAGACCATGGACTTGCTCTTGTCAATACCTAGAAACCAAACTGAGACAGCTTTGGATTATCATGGTTTAACCCCAGCTCATAAATGAGCCCAACACAGTCACTTATTCACTCTCCTCGCATAGGGACAGGGGAAAAGTGAGAAAACTTGTGGGTTAACATAGTTTAACAAATAAAGTATAGGATGTGCACACAAGCAAAACAAAACAAAGAATTCACACACTACTTCCCGTTGGCAGGCCGGTGTTGAGCCATCTCCAGGGAAGCAGGGCTCCATCATATGTAACCATGACTTATAGAAACAAACACCATTACTCGGAATGTCCCTGCCTCTTCCTTCTTCCCCCAGGTTTATATGCCCAGTATGGTATAGTTTGGTATGGAAAATGCCTTTAGCCAGCTAGGATCAGCTGTCCTGGCTGAGTTCCCTCCCAGCTTCTTGTGCACCCCAGGCCTCCTCATGGTCCTGGTGGGACAGTATGAGGAATAGAATAGGCATTGACTGTGTAAGTACGGCTCAGCAATAACTAAAACATCCCTGAATTATTAACGCTGCTTCCAGCACAAATTCAAATGCAATTTTCTTCTACAGTGAGGAAAATTAATTCTACCCTAGCCAAAACCAGTACACAGATTAAAGAAACCTTTTATCTGCCGAAGCAAACAGGGTTACTAACATGATATGATACTGGGGGTTAGAGAGGCTCTTCCCCTTGAGTGTAAAACAAATCCTAAGGTGCTAGCTCAGAGTCAGGACTTTTAGCTTCACGAAGTGTAAGGAAATCAGTTCATCATAGACTGTAAAACTACTACAGGAATAACTAGCTGCTATTTTTCACTCCTGTGCTCTGTATTAGATCACAGTAAAAATCCACAAAGCAAAGGCTTAAAGTAGCTTCCAAAATCTAAATAAAACACCAGAATGGCCTATAATCATTACCATTTCATTGAACTTGCAGTAATAAACTCTTGTCAATTACCTGTCATGATTATGAATCATTGTTCTACTGCCTATTCAATCCTAGACCAGTTAATAGTGTAAATAAAAGAAGAACACTACGGTTTACATATTATTTTATTCCTTGCTTAGGACTCTCTTCAGAGAAAGTGTGTATCTGAGAGAAGGGCGTTCCATGAATAAATGTGAAAGCCAGGATGAATTCTAGCACATGGTCTACAATTCCTAAGCTTTGCTTAGTTCTCTTGCTAAGCATATGAAACCTGATAATGATAGGCTATGTTTATGGAAACCAGTACACAAAAAGGTGTAGAGTTCATGTCCATTACAGAAAAAAAAAGATCTTCACTCTTGGACCAAAAGTCAGACTAGATTATACAATGGTCTGATTTACACAGTGTAAATCAAAAGAAATTCTATTGACTAGAGCTATAGTGGGTTTGCACCCCCAGTCTGAGCAACACATGGCTCACGATTGTGGGAACTCCAAAGTACAAAACAGATATCGTGAACACTTATCCTTTAAAATTAAGCCCTCTCACACTCTATATACATTTCACAGAACTTTGACCTGGTGACCTTTGTAAGGCCTCCAAGACACATGTAGAACTCAGAGAGAGTATCTAAAAGAGATGGAATAGGATCAGGATTCCTGGCATTATCTGAAGTGTGGTTGGATTAGGGTGTTTGTTACAGAGCGATCAAGTTAGGTTCTTCCCTTTCCACAGGGGCAGACTTGCTCACTAAAACCACTCAGGTTTATTTTGGATTTCTGGCTGAGTTTGAAAGCAGGGCAGAGCATTACAAAATGTTGTACACAGGACTAAACTGGGCCAGTCTTGTGCGGATGTTATGCAAATATACATACGTTGACTTGTGGGCACCGTGACCCTCTAGTGAAACACTTGCTCTGCTTGTCACAAGCCCTAAACAGCTAACAAGACCCTAAAAGGGTCAAAATAATTCTCTCTGCTGACTTTGGAAGCTACTACATAACTCAAAGAGGTTGACAAGTTCACCACATCATGAAAACAAGCAAGGCTAAATGTAGTCTGTCCCTTGTAAAAGCCATCCTTCTGGGTCTCAGAGGACAAGGCAGGATGCTCCCTCTGATTCCCCAGAGATCTGAAATTCTCCATTCTCCTTTGCTGACTCAGGGTCTTGGAATAAGAGTTGCATTACAGGCAGTTCAAGCCTAATCCTATCTACTCCTTGATAATCAATTTGCATTTCTCCAGCCAACACCTCTCTAGACAGCGCAGCAGAAGCTTAGTGTAGATGAAGGTCAGCTATCCAACCACAGTAAGTGCATTTAAAAATAAATAAATAACCAAAGGCTGGTTTGTAAAAGAAACTGAAGTGCTTTACAAATATAAATAACTAAACTTTCAGAGAGAGTGAAATCATATGAAGTCAAGAAAAGTACCTACAGATCTATCTTAATATACAAGGTATTTGTAGGGCACCAGCCATGGCAGGACGTAAACACAATGTGTACTAATGATGATCCACCTTTGTCTACACTATACATAAGTGATTTATCAATTCCTCTTCCATTAACATCAGACTATGATCTCACTCTTGTGATAGCCAGTATGCCATTTGCTAGAGACAGGTGGACCTCAACCCATTTGGAGATTCATTGCAGATGAGATCATCTCAAAGGATAAGATTTTGCCCTCACAGAAATTAATACTAAAATTCCAATAAACTTAATAGATTCTTAGATTTCACAAAACTGCTTTCATTTTCTTTTTCCTTCCATTCTCCAGACTACAGTCTAAAAGACTGTGCCAATGCTCTCCTAAAAGCACTTTTCTTAAAAAGAATCTTTGCAATTACCAAAGATATTGTAAGGAAAATCTCCTTTCTGCTAAGCCACAATTTAGGTCCAAATCATACTGTTAACAGAGGAAAGATTTCAAAAGAAGTATCATCTTTCCCTTGTGAAACAATGAAGTCTCTCTCAAATGCAGAAAGTTTTAGGTTAAATTACTTTAGAAAAAAGGTACAGTGTCTTCCTTGCATGGCTGTATCAGTCTACGTTCTAGGTATGCTTAATCTGTGCTCAAAGAATAGATGTAATTAAAAATGAAAAATAAACATCATATTCAAATAGGGCTCCTTGAAGTAGGGTGTCTTGAAGGGCTAGGGAGGGAGAAAGGAATCTCCATCATTTATGGAACGCTGTTTGCACCATGTGCATTCACAGTGCTTAAACAAAAGGGGTAACATTTCCACTGTGGAGATGTTGCTCTCAGGCAGACTTCAGGTTATGAAGAAACACATTGAGTAAATTCAGTTAATTTGTTTAGGTGGGCAGAATGCAATCTCCAGCCCTGGAATCAGACAAATAGATTAATGACATCAGCTTCTTTACGTCAATAATATCTTGGACCTATTATCAGCAAAAGAGAGGCCTCAATGTTGCATCTCATGTGAATAATACCTCAAACCACTCAGCTACTTTTCTTCCATAGTAGGATATTTTCAGATATTATTTTGAAATTATTGCAATCGGTTACTAAAAGCTTGAGCTTGGTAACCTCAGTCATAAGGACAAATTTCAGTAAATTAACATGATCCAGAGGGAAATCATTGTACCAAGTGCACTTTTGAAGGGTCACAGATAGACATTGCAGGTAGACATGATAGGCAGGTAGGTAGGTAGGTAGGTAAGTAGATAGATAGATAGATAGACAGATAAGCACCGATAGATAAATTGCTGCACCAATAGATAGATATATTCTCTGCTGCACCACTGAATGAGCCTTCCCCCCTGTGTCCACATCTATCTCATTTGGCATGTGCTAAGGAGGGTATCACAAACATCACGAGTTTTAACACACAGAAAAGTATCTCTCACTCTGTTACAGCCAAGTAAAATGAAATAGTCAAATTACTAAAATGGACAGTTAAGGCAATGCTAGAAGCTGACTAACAGCTTCTAACAAGCTCCAGATGCTTTTTCTTTCAGCATAATTTGAAATATAACATTTCCAGGCACTGCATGCCATTCAGTTCTTTTCTTTCCAGCTTGATCTTGCATTCTGGAACCAACCATTATGCTAATAATCTCTAAGGGCGTAGCACTCCTGTTGCTTAGTAACACAAGTTCCATAAGCTGCAGAAGCAGCACTGAATAGCAGGACCCCGGAGTTGGGGAGCGCTTTTGCCACTCCTCACTCGCATACTCATGCAAGCTCCTTGAAGAGCTGCCATTTTCCGTCAAGGAAGCACGATTCAAAATTCACAGGGCAGTGGAAAGGAAACTGTCCTGTGTTTCCTACTCATGTATTTATTTACAGACTGAAAGACTAATTCCTTACTCAAAGAAGAGCAGACAGAGGACAACTGCACAGTAGCAGACTATGAAGGCTCAGCCCGCATGACTGAGAAAAACCGAGCAGCTTGTGACTTCTGCACCTCGCCTTCTAGGCCTTTGTAGCTACTAACTGGTAAGATTGTGTGCAGGGGGGCAGCCTGGTAGAATTGTCAAGATGAAACAATATTTTTGCGTATTCTTGGTGGGCCTTGGTTTTGCAAGTGACCTCGCACTGTGCGATAGTACGGTGGCCCTGAAGTCATATGGAAAAGTACAAATATTAAGGAAGGAAACCTCTCTCAAACTATTTACTCATGGTGGGATTCAGTCTAAACCTGCCTGGTAGCAAGAGACTGCATTTAAGACAATCAATGAATTAATCTCTTCCACAACAGATCGTATCCAACAACAAGAAATGGTAACAGGCTTGCAAGCAGGGAAGCAGAACTGCTTGGCTTTATGCAAAAGCATTTGCTGTATGAGTCCTGTTTTTAAGCTTTGCATGAAAGTATTTCACTCTAGACGACAGTATCACCTACTCCATGGGTGAATTAGTACACGTCACCTCACAGCCTTCCTGCCACCAGAGAGGTGCAGGGCATGTGCAGCTCCACTGGGCTTGCCAGGCCTGCTCCGCAATGTGCAGAATTCCAAAAAGAAAGACAGAGGAAATTTCTCAACCGGTAGTTCAAGATGGGCTCAGGATGGTTCTGTGCAACTTTGGGTGCAGTGGACTAGGAAGCACCAACCCTGGAAGAAAATAATAGGCAGAACTACAAAGGAGGTGGTCCTGAAACACCACGCAGTGCTACAGACAGAAGACCAGTTCTGCTCCTGCCTATGCCAGCAAAGGAAGAAGAAATGTTCCGGGTCCAAATATGCAATTTTTTAGGATCAGATCTCCTTCTTAGGACAGGCTTAAGATACAGTGGGTCATGACTGACCCTTGTTGAAGTGCTTAAGCGCAGATAAGGCATAATCCCCAATCCTCCCTTACCTCAGAGAGACAGTGACAATCTTAGTACTGATGCTCAGGTCTGTTCTGTCCCTGCAGCTCCCAGCAACACTGAGCACCACAGACAGCATGATGTCCTTGACACACACTTTCTATTAATTTCTGTATCAGGTCAGCCTCCAAGCTGTGGGCCTATTAAACACTCCTAAAGCTCTGGGCCTGTCAAAACCCCAATCCATGCCAAACATTCCACCAAGTGCGGATAGAAAGGGAAAGGATTTTCTAGTCAAGACCTGTTTTAGTGAGACCTTATCACAGAAAGGCAGCACCCTCACCCCCGAGGAAAAGTCTTGCCAACAACTCAGAGCATGAATCTGGCAGCAGGCTGCAGGTTTAGAGAAAACAGGTGGAAAGTCTCATCATCATTTCTTAAGTGGTAGGACAACACATGTACCTCTCCCTCTCCCATCCCAGGAGATTCACTGTGAGCATAAGATTGAACAGGCATAATTAACATTTAAGCAAGCAGGACTCCTGTGATTCCTGAATTTTTAATATCAGTGGCTACAGAACTGAGGCCCTCTTATACAGAGCCAAAGACAACGAGACATGGCTAAGTAAGCTCCATTATCTCCAGCTACAGCCCTGTAAAACACTGATAATTAGTTTACAAGCATACAGAGGCAGGAGAGCTATTCATCCCCTTCAAGTTGTCAGGTGCACTAAAATGCTTCTGTAGACCTCTAGTACTAATCCCTATTTTTGGAATTGCAAATCATATTTTTCTAAGTTTTAAATGTGGCTCCAATTTTTAACCCAAAATAAATAGCACTTAGAGTGAGCGCTCCCTGGGGATTTATCAGTGCATCTCAGAGGTTCACAGTTGGATTTTAAAAAATCTGACTAAAGAAGGAAGGGTGAAGAAACTCCTTTGGAGTCTGGACACTATTCAGTGCATCATACAAAGAGATCTATCTTCAGAAAAATCACACTGATCTGTTTGTTTGGACTTCTTAAAGACCTGAAAGGTCCAGGTTCAAACTTTGTAACAGGTTGGAATGGGTTAGTGACAGACAAATACCCAAACCCAACAGGCTGAACTGCAGCGTTCGTCCTGCCAAGCCTCCAGCGCTCAACCTTGTACGCCAGGCTCCCTCTAGTGCTGCCAGGCACGCACAGCGCAGAGGGACCCCGGCGCTGGGAACCAGGTACCAGAACTGCAGCACAGCTGGATGATTCTTTGCCTAGATGGTATTTTTTAAAATAAGAAAGGAAACTGTTTTGGCTTAACGCTTCCCTCTTGGATTTTAAATGAAAAGTAATAGAAAAAATTAGTAGGAACTGAATTAAATGTTTTCTTTCTGAGTTTTAAAAACATTTAAAAAGAAATTATAATTCTGAAATGAGAAAAAAATGACATGTTTTTCCTTGAGGCTCCCATTTTTTGAAAGGCATACTTGGCTGAAAAGTTTCACTTATCAAAAAGCACTGAATGTTTTGGGCAGCTTGTCCAACATGAAATTCAAACAAAGAAAAAGTTGGACCCGAAGGTCACCTGGTTCATGTCAGTTATAGGAAGCAGAAAGTCTGTTTCCATCCTGCCAACATGTAAGAAAGATGCCCTATAGATTTTCTTCTGAAGCAGTCGCCCCACCTCTGTTCACCAGAAAGGACTCAGGGTGTCCTGTACCAGCAGTAGGGCCCTCGCACTCCCCATGCTGCTCAACTTTGTCTTCGCAGAATTGCCAACAAGAATTTTGCATAAAATCCTTAAAATGAGTGAGCTGTGATTAGAAAACTCTGCTGTTTTGATCTCCAGAACATCATTCTCGCTTCTGGGGAAGTTATTTACACTAACGTCAACAAAGATGGAAAGAATACTTATTTACACTGTAGAGTACTTTGCTTCAGCTACCAGTCAACATATAGAAAGAACAGCTTTGACATTGCCCCTTGGTAATATGGTCCTGTAAGTACTCACGAGAGAGAAACATGGGAGTGACACACAGATTTCACCGGGTTTAAATATTTTCATATAAAATAACAAAAACTCTATTTGGGAACATACCCTCAGGGCAAGACTGAATCCACTGTGCTGCTTCCAGTATTTTCTGAAGCATCTGCCTCATTACAGAGCTCTTGGGAGAGTGGGTGGTAGTTGGGTTAATGCTTTTGCATTATTTTGGGCTACAGCATGTAATTGAAAAGAAGCTGAAATGCCTTAGTTGTAAGCTTGAGCTTCCCCTTCATGTATTCACACATGATTAATGAGTAGCCAAAAAGCCTGAAGGGTTTGTAATGAAGCCGTTCTAATAGGGATATGTAGTGTAGACAAATCCATATTTTGTCCCAAACAATCATTCATCAAAGCTGCAATTTGATCCTTCACAATTAAATGCCAGAGCACCCAGACCTGAGATTACTCAGCTGTAACCTGTGCTCCTTTCTGAACTCTCACTGAGAGAGATATTGTCATCCATTGCCAGGGAACCAGCCCATTTCCTTTGCCACTAGCCATAATTAGCACGTGTATTTGATAACCTTTGATTAGAAAGAGTTCACCAAGCCTGAGAGTAAATGGACTATACTCTTACAGGCCTCACTTCCATGTAGTATGTAACACATGAGTGTTACAGTATGAGTCAAAAGTTTGACTACTAAACCTACCTGCATTTTTCTGAGGGCAGGGGGCCTTTACAGCGGGAGACCTTCTATCCCACAGCATGGACAAAATGACAAGGTTAGAGTATCCAGAGGAGAAGACACTTAGAAGACCTGGTTTAACATGTCATTATGCAGCACTGACACCAAACCCTGTTGCAGTTTGCCCTGTAGGTGATGTATGAATTGCCAACAGTTCTGGGAAGTCTGAGAGCTCACCATGTTACTGAGTCCTGGTCAAAACTAAATTCTTAATAATTTTCATTAAACATTTCATCTTTCAATAACATCCAGAGCCCAAATCTCAAGTCCATTGTACAGGAAATTTAACCAACCTGTTAGCAAATGCCAGGCCTGTAAAGATGGCAATTGTTGATCTGGTAGAATGAGACGGTTCTGGATAGCTTCTTTTAATGCAGTCTCTAAGGACTGGGTCAAGACCCACAATACATTTCGTTCAAGTGGCTGATGGATAATAACATATTTCATTTCATTTCATTATATCCTAAGCTCAAATCAGTATTTATAAATGAAAGACAGCAAATGTCTCCCACTTGTAATTTAGATGTTACATTACAATGAAGTAATATTGTAAATTATTAGAATTTCACCTACTCAGAATACTTTCAGGAAGAATTTTCAGAGTTGCAGTTGAAAAGTTCTGACTTAAAAAAAAAAAAAAAAGGACTTCTGAAGGGTCTAGCAGTAACATTAATTTATAACTGTGTGATTAATGGCCATGGCTTTCAAAGGCTTTACTGGAGTTGTCACATTTTATCCACAGAGTCTGGTGTGTCTGTCTGCCTGTCAGTGGAGAGATGCCCAAGGGAAAAGGTCCACAAGGGAAAAGGATCACCTTGAAAATAGCAAAAAATTCAATCCGGGTAGCTTTTAATGGAAGGCGCCGTCTTGACTTAAGCAAAATGGGCATTACCACCTTCCCAAAGTGCATTCTGGAGCTGGCTGATGTGGAGGAAATTGATTTGAGCAGAAACTTTTTAAAAAAGATTCCAAACATCATTGAGAAATTCCAGAATCTGATGTGGCTGGACCTACATAGTAACCTGATTGATGAGCTGCCCCCGGCAATAGGCACACTTCAGAACCTTACTTACCTGAATTTATGCAACAACAAGTTGACCACTCCCGGTCTACCACAGGAGTTGACCCTTCTCAAGGGCCTGCGTACTCTCAACCTTGGCTTGAACCGTCTTGAGACTATTCCCACCACTCTTGGGTCCCTGAAGGAACTCATTGAGCTAGGTCTCTTTGACAACGCCTTGACCACCATCCCAAAGAGTATTAAAAAGCTCCCCAAGCTTGAGAGACTGAATATAAAAAGAAACCCTTTACCAGAATTTGAAGAGAAAGAAGAGGAATTTGAATTGGCTAAACGCGTAGAATCACTTTACTTAGTAGAACAGAAAGACTTGTGCGATCCCTGCCTGCAGACATGTAAGGGTGAGATGGAAGAGCTGCACAGGTTAGAGGAAATGACACCCGGCCCCTCAAGGAAGCCAAGTTTCCCTTCGCTCATTACACCCAATTCCTCTGCAAGGGATAACCAAGAAGAATGGAGAATGAAAGACACCGATCCTGAAAATGTATCAATCCACTCTACAGATGATGTTCCTGAAAATATACCAAATGACTCTACAGATGATGTTCCTGAAAATATACCAAAGGACTCTACAGATGATGCTCCATGAAGTTCAGCCCAAGCTAATAAAAAGCTGAGCTCCCTCCTCTCCTCTGTTTTCCTGCAGTTGTGCTTCTTTAAAGATCTACACCCTTTTTGAAGTAAATCTCTGTGGTCTCTAAAATGAAAACCAAAACAGCTAAAACAGATGTATGTTTGGGAAGGCCTATTTCCATCTGGGCCTGTCCCTACAACATGTTTTCAGTGTTTGGACTTTTTGGGGTCGTTTGTGTGTGCAGTGTCCAGTGAAGGGATCTTTTAAAAAACAGGGATCTTTTAAAAAAACTTTCTAGTAAACCCATTCCCACTATTAAACCCCAAATATTAGTTCTGTTCATTTTTATAGGGCGAGACACAATTGAACTAGTCTCAGTAAACACCACTTGGAAGAAAAGGCACAGACCTGGGAACCTTCTGCTGCTGGTGGCTGCCACCAAGCTCTCAGTCTCAGACAGGCATTGTCAGTATAAGAACCATGAGCCTGTTCCAATTCAGCAGAGGAGCAAACAAGTGTTATGCCCAGGAGTAACCAAGCAGTGCAAATACAATCCTTCAATCCCAGTTGCCATCAAGGGGCCAGACTCTGCAAGTTCTTTGGGATTTTGGGTGCTATACCTAGGTGCAGCGACCTCCAAGTTGCACAATCAGCACACTGCCCATACTTACAGTGTTTTGTCTGTCTCTCTCCAAGGAAGATGCAGAAGGGAGAAGGGGTAGGAAAAATATTTCCATTTTTAAGGGTCCCAGGCTTATCACTTAAGCAGTGATTAAAGTGACTAAGAGGAGTCACTGTCTTCCATGATCCAAGAGTCAGCATGTGAATTGATGAAGTCAGGTCTGGTATCCCCACAGCACTTTTAGCTGTCTGTTGACACGTACCTATGCACACGTGCACCTGAGCACACATTCACTTGCTCAAATCACACCCCTGGGGCAGAGAGTGCTGACAGCCTGCAAACAGCAATATACAGGTACAAGCAAAGAGCAGATTATAAAAGCACTCAAGCATGACACAAGAAGGGCTGGCAGAGGCCATAATAACCTATGGTGACGGCAAACATTTAAGTACATTTGAATGAAGAATAAAGTGCCAGGAGCACTTTATTTTTTAAATTACTACAGTAGAGCCTGGGAGGTGGAACTCCTGTGTATTTCCTATAGACTAGGTGGAAAAACTGATAAGGGATTTCCCAGAAATTCTATTACCTTAATGTCATATGATGCATCAAACTAGTAATTTCTTCTTTCCATGCTTCAACTGAGCAATTATTAATAGTGTGTTTGGGCAAAGAATGTAGTCTGGCCTGCCTCCTTGTCTCAGGTATGGCAGGAAAAGCTGGAATGCTGTGGAAATTGGCCATTATCCCCCTAGATTGGGAAGGAGCCCCAAGTGTTTCTTTTGAAATTTTCTAACTCAGAAGCAGCTCTATAATTCAAACAAGGGAAAAAGTAAACTCATCAAGTCCTCAGTCCGTTAGTTCTGACTGGAGCTTGGTAGATGGAAGCACACCTACTGAGGTAATTTTCTCTAACTTTCCACTTAAGCACAACTTTTCTGGCTTCAATACCTAGGCAGCGGTACTATGCTATGTTTATTTTATTTCAGTTCATGCTCTAACATGGTCCAGCCAAAGCTATGCACAGGTTCTTTACATTCTCAGAGTAAGTTGCACAGGGTCTTCTCTCAGCCAGCAGAGTAAAACTGAAGGCAGAGCCTTACAGGGAATCAGGACAGGCTACTTTAGACCTAGGTATGCAGCCTGCCTTGTATTCTGAGATGAAACATGATTCAAATGTTTCTCCCAATAACCTCTAGCCCAGTAAATGCCCACGGTTCTTGATGCTGTAATGCATCTTCTCTCAAGACATTCACACGTCTTGGGTTCCCAGCAAGCAGGGGGAAAGGAAGTTCTCAGTTGAGTTACTGTTTACACGGAACAGACATCATGCTCCCCAGTCAGCCATGACCTCTGGTATAGGTTAGGCTGTAGCCAGAGCTGGTTCCATACTGCACTGATACTTTTTGCCAATTGATGACTGGTGCTCAGGGTGAAAACGCTCACTTTACAAGATTGGTAATGATCTACAACAAGTAGACTGAAAATTAAGATGGGTACAGCTGACACAGACTACAACAACTCGGGCAATCTGTATCTCAGGTCTCAACATAATTCCAGCCTCATCAATCATTTTAGAGGACACTGATTAGGCACTTAGGGCTGTGTTCCCCAGATACCCAAACTGAGAAAAGTTACAGTAGCTCCTGACAAGCATGAAACATTCTCTCAAGCACCTCCCACTAGGAGAATTTTTTTCCCCTTGCAATGGTAAATCTGAGGGATGAGTTAGAATCTCCACTGTACAGCTAATGCAACATGCCAAAACATCCACGTGTACATCTCCCACTGTCTGCCATAAGCACACAATGAAGAGGTCATTATGCAAAAGCATTATGGATTAGCTCTGTCCTAACCTCACTGACTGTCTCTTCCCACAGTCAACATGTGTGTAGAGTTTACCAATAAAGTGATATTAAGAAGGTAACTTCTCAACACTCATCTTTATACTGTGATGATGCATGCTAGAATGCTTTTTGAAAGCAACACCTGGCAACACCTTTGAATCCTAAAAAGGGAAGACACAAATAGGTGAATTTCTATATGCTTTTTTTAAGGTGCAACTTATTCACATAATTGCACTTATTACAGTTATCCAGTGTTTCCTATGTTTTACCTTATATTTAGGGATTCTTCAGTTATCCCCTTTGACTTCAAAGCAGGTTGGAAAGAGCAAAATCTACAGGAGATATGAAAGAACACATTATATTTGTGCAGATGGTTATTAGAACACAGTACGTATGTATATAACTGCTATGTCCTCTCAACTTTCTTCAGGAAGCCATAGCATTTCCCTGAGACTCTAACCTAGGAAAATGCTGCAAGACAACAGGCTAAAGCATATATCTAATAGTAAGGAGTTGCTATGGGCTAGATAAAAGCAGTTTCTTTCCCCAACAGGACTTTGAATTTATATGTAGGGTTATGGACTTTTTGGTTTAAGGTGCTATTAAAGTCAGAGAATAAGAACCCACTCAGACATTTATTTAGCAGAAATGCCAGAAAGAACACCAGCCCTCATCTCAGCCATTCATATTTATATTCGCTGTGGGTTTATGATATCACCAAACTATACCCTTGAAATATATAGTTTTGGTAACCTTCAGCCAAGGATCAAAGCTAAAGTTGGAGAGAAAAAAATACGTTATTCCTAAAGAATTTAATAATCCTGTGTTGGTTGGAAGAAAGCAGGAAGAAACCTTCTTTTAACCAGCACTGTGAGGGGAGGTAGAGGTGACTCTCATCTCAGTGGGAGGAAGAAAACCAGCTACAGTCAAAATTTCCTGTGATACAGGGACACACAACAAACCACTGGGTACTAGTAAAATCCTACACATTAGATCCATTGATAAGTCAATGGCTATATAATGCCTCAAAAAATTCACAGGTCAGCAAAAGGAAAATTTCATAGCTGAGGTGCAATCAATTAAAGCTCAAGGAAAAAGTGGAAAATAAAGTTTCTGCGGCAACACAACACAGACACCTGTCACCAGGATAAATAGAGGTGGTAGACCAGGAACACCCCCAGGAACATTCCCATGTTGTTATGAGCTAGTCATTACCTTTTAAATATCTTATTTCGGTCGCTGTCATGGAAGACAAGAAATCTGGAGTAACCATTTTTGAAGAATATTTCCAAGGCAATCTCCTGGAAAAGTAAATCATTTACAGTGTGAGGAGCTGCAGGGCAAAGCCTAGTGCTGCAAAGGATACACCACAGCCTGTCCAATTCTTCAGGGCTTTAAAAAAAAAGACCCTGACTTTTTACTAAATGTGCAGAAGTAAAGCAAAATATGTCTAATATCTAAATTTCTCCAACTGTAGGAATGGTCCTACTGGGTGACTAGGAGTTCAAATTCTTCTTTGAAGCAAAAGCAAACTCCAGATATTGGTTCCATCACTCACCTTTTCCTGCTGCTTCTGAAACTTTTTTATCTTGAAATCTCGGTGTGATAAATAAGACAAGAGTAGCATTAACTTCCAACTAGGTAATAAAGCTAACACAAAGAGGAGATGCTGATTAAGTTTCTTTTAGAAAGCAATATACTGCTTTCTAAATTAATAGAGAGCTCAACAGAACTGCCAAAATAATTTCTCCTGACTAGAAGCAGCAAAAGAGGAAGGGGAGTTTATGACATTTCTCACAAAAGCGTTGGAGAATTAAAGTTGAAAGAAAACTTCACTCCCTTTTCCCCCTCCCTGGAATGTCTGTATGTCTCCACACATTGTTATGTTGGGTATTTGAATATAATCCCATTATTTACTTAGTGACTGGTCCATTTTTCCCTAAAGTCATTCAAGTAAAACTATAAATAACATGTAGTGTCTGGGAACCCAGACATGAGTTTCAATCCAAATGTGGCAGGTGCAATACAAACCTAGAGAAACACTATGATGGCACATGGCCCATACGTGATTCACGAATAAAATATAAAGCAGAAAGGTAATATGAGAGCAGCTATGACAATAAACAGCTTGCAGCTCAAGTGTTACCATTACAGAAGGGGGCCAGTGCTTTGCTCTGGGCTGGGCTGGGTGCATGAAGAGGAGACAGCTGAGGCAGTCACTGCCTGAACAGCTGATCTACCTGTCCTGCAGGGAAAGCACAAGGAATCAGGTTGCCTCTTTTTCCGCAGTATTTTTTCAAAGAAGTTTGTGGCATAGAGTCCTAGTAAAAACCTAATACAGATACCTGATTTTTCAGTTCATTAACTGAAACAAAGCAAAACCAAACAAAAATACTGTGGAACAACCAAAAAAACCCCAACAACCCAGAGCATGAAACCCCAAAAACCAACAAGTTCAGCCTTTGCCCCAGGCCCATCCAAAACCTGTTTCTACTCATTTCCACTTTTCACTTTGGATCATGCCAAACGTTTCTATTTCGCATGTTTAAAAAACCCCATGCATGCACAGATGTGAATATATGAGTAGCTGGAAGTCTTCAACTGGCAACTTTGATGCTATCCCTGAAACAGAAGAAGTGGCAGTTCTGCAGCTTGGGCTTGTCACCAGTGATCTAAGAAAATAAGCTTCATGCAGATACTCAAGACATGACTTACCATTCCTGTACATGCTTGGTGAGTGACCTAACCATTGCAATATACTGTATCCTGAAGCAAGTGCCACCTACCAAAATTGCCCAGTTTGCATATATAATTAAATAAGAAATGAAACAGGGCACACTCATGGATGAGTGCCATACTGCATGACATAAGACAATTATCAGCCCCATTTTATCCTGCCCTTGAATTTTCCAAATGATTTCTTAATGCCCTGCTGAATCTCAATCTTCCAAAAATGGATTCAAAATAACAAATAACTAGTTACAGCTGCTTCAAAACTCCATATTTTTGTCAAATCTGTGGATTACTCCTTAGACTGTACCAAAACCCACTAAAGCAAGTACAGGCTCTGGTGTTGCAAGAAGCACTAGTTACAACCCTTCTATGATTCTCCTCACAGGTTCACCTAAACAAGACAAAACTGAAAGAGTACCAAGGCCCCTGGTGATGAGTAGGTCCTGGGTATCACAGGTACAGGCATAGAATCCTCTGTTTTGGCTTATGGTTCTTTTATTGAACCACATGCACAACTTGAAAGTTATTCCAAGAGGCCCAGGATAAGTGTGTTAGTAACCCACAGTCTTTGGGACCTGAATATTACTGAAAGTCAGCTGCTTACTGATAGCTTCCATCAAAACACAGGAAATTAACTTCAAGTCTAATTTTCAAAAACATGGTGTGAACAACACTGTTGGCCCAGCAATTAATAAGCCAAGCCCTCCAGTCAGGGTGTTGAAACACTGTGGTGAATAGAGAAAGGAGTTTGTATTAGCAAAGGCTAATGAAGCAATGATAGGACCAAAAACATTTTGGTAATCAAGCAAAAAAAATATCAGCAGTCTTAGTGAAAATTGAGTATTTCAGTCACATGTCATTATTGCCATTGCAGCTTTCCCTCAAATGACTGAGGGCGTTAATTCCTACCTGCAGGAGAAAGCGCATCAGATGAATCTCTTTGATATCATGATATGAATAACGGGAACACATCTGGTCTCCTATAGCATGATCTTTATGACATAAGTTGAAAATAAATGGATCACTGATGCTGGAGGAGAAAAATAAATTTAAAAAATTAGTTTGAAAAGAAAAATACCTGGAGAGCCCTCTTGAACATCCAAGTCCTCCCCTAAAGAAGAATAAAAATACTATGAGCTATCAAGACCAACTGGGGCATACATAATCTGAAAACAAAGCTAAATAAAGCTAAATAACAAAGGCAGATTTTCTACTAGTTACCCAAATAAAGACCCTGTGGAGGCTAAGGGTAGGTTTGGAGTTATTTTAGTGCATGTAAATAGGCAGACAGCAATGTTTTGCACACATTGAAGTCCAAGAATTGGCAAGGGAAGAAACTTGTTGGGAGAACCTGAAAGCCCAAGCCGAGGGCAAGCATCATATGGACACACAGCTATTGTAAGCAGCAGTGACTGGAATTAATAATTAAGCGATTAATTAATTAATTATTTCAGGTGTGTATATCTATTGGAATTGCTATCTACAGCCTAGCCCACAGAAAATCTCTCAGAAAAACAACCTAAGCTTTTATCAAATCCAGTCCAATCGATCCTTGAGTCACGTGATCAGATTGACAGATATTTGACTTAGCAAGATTCGGATGCAGAGCAGACAGTCAGGGAGTAAAAATGCTGAACCTCCCACTGGGCTTTGCACATGAGCACACAGTACACACAAAGAGCTTGGTCTAACAGACTCATTTTCAATATTGATCACTTTCAATAAATCATGAGTCAGAGATGATAGCAGTGTGCCAAATATTAATTACAATTCTGTCCTGGAAAAACAAAAATCTTTTGAGACAATGAAGCTAAAGGCTCTTTTACTAACTGTTCCATATGAATAAAGATGTGAGCAGCTCAGAAAGAAACTTTAACAACATTGCAAAATAACTGAAAACCAGCACTGTATATGTGAGACTGTCCACCATCTCCATCTGTTGAAGATGGATATTCTCATGGCACCTCCAAAGTCTATGAACAAGCACCTCTGGTAGTTATGTTAAACAATCTTTTGAACAAATGGAAAACATGGCAAACTCCTTGCTATGCTATTATTCTATTCTGCATGAAATCCCATCAAAGTCTGTGCAAATTCAAGGTATCCATGTGCCAATACTGAAGTTGACCAAGCAGATTTCTGGAAGGAAGGAAAGAATGACCCACCTGGACAAGCAGTGACGAGTACAGTAGACTTCCTCCAGAGGGGATAACACAAAGCACTCGCAGATGTAAAAGTGTTCTTTGCCAAAGAGCAGCACTCCTTCCAGTGCTGTGTGACCCTGCACAACTGCCACAGAGCACTTGAACGTCACCTAGATTGGAGGCAAGCATAATGAAGCCAGGAGCTGGTAACACAGGAGACAGGGGCAGCAGGGAGCTAGACCCAGTGATGCAGCAGAACATGTGCTTGTGCCAAAACAGCTGCCATATTGATTGGCAAGTCCATGGGGACAGAGCCACAAAATCACCATATGACTAACAGAAGTCCAATCAGAATATATGAATCTATCAATCTAATTGTCTTAAAGACTTAGATAAATATTCCAGAATATTTTTAAAAACTTCCCTTGACATCCTAAAACTCAATTTCTTGTTTTTACTCCCAAGTAAACTAATTTGGCCCTTAGAGTAACTTCTGAAACACAATTTAAAAACACAGGGAATTTTTGAACGAAGTATTTTGTTTAACATATATGCCAGTTCATAGAGAGTTTTCTTGGGAACTGACGAATTTTGATAAAGAAAAGAAAGCCTTTTTTCTGGAACATTTTCTATGGCTGGGAGATGGTGCAGAAAGTAAACAAACCAATATAGGGACCAGAAAATGGTGTGGCCTGCAGGAAATTCAAAAGTTCTGATTTTAAATCAAGCAGTAGTTCACTGCAAAGAATTTACCTTACATTTAGAAACATGGAGTTCCTTATTTCTGTCTGCTCATAAAATGTTCTATATATACTCAGCTCCAAAAGCAAAGTCCACCTGTTAGTAGTGTCAACTGGGAGGATCAAGTGTTGTGCCCAGTTCCAACCAGAACTTTCAACTAGTACCTCCTCCGTTCCCAGGGAAGGAGGCAGTACCTGATCATCTATTAGCCCAGCCTCAAAAATCTTGCTCCCAAAATCTTAAAACACTAATACTACCTTACATACTAAGAAAACTGCTCACTGCTGAGCTCCCCCTGTAAATTGACACAATCCTGAATTGCATACAATCCAGAAATGAGCGTAAAATTTTGCAAGCTGAGTCCATCTGAAGCTGCAAGGACCAGAGGGCTACATACAATGGGATTAGAGAGGTATTTACATAACAGGAGAAGTTTCCTGGTTCAGAAATGCAATGCAATGTTCTAAGAGAACAGACTGACAAGTATGAGACGTATCACAAAGTCTGTTTTTCTCTTAAGAGCTCAATGATCTTATCTCTACCAAACTTTGAAGAACTAGAGAGCTGTTTTCTTTTTCTTAGGCACGCAAAATTGACCCAGAAATGGTATTGGTTTTACTAGATCATGTAAAGTCGACATGATAATATGTAGAGTAATTACGGCTCTCCTCTGCTCTTTACCTTTGTTCCTAACCTCACTATTTATGGAATCAAATCTGCAACCTTCCTTGCCATCCCAAAATACACATAGTCTAGTTCAGGTCAGCTGAAACAGATCTGCACTGCTTCACAAGCTTTTAGTCCTTGATGTCAGGATAACATAAATATTAAATTAATAAGTAAATGAAATAAAATCTTTTTTCCACATTTAAATACTTTTACCGAAATGCAATTATTTTACCAACAAATGGGGTGCTTCATTTTGAAATCACTTAGTGGGCACAGAAGGTTGTTTTTTTCATTCTGGGTTTAAGAAGAAAAAAACAGCCCTGGGAGATTTCTGTGGGTAATTTTTCATGAAAATCTCTTCAATCTCTTTCCCCTCTAAATGATTTCTAAGAGGAAGGCAGCATTTCTCCATCACCTCTCCCACAGGAATGCATGTCTCTGCGGGGATATGCCAACCACAGAACTCTCTGGAGTGCCTGCCATTACGTGGTTAGAGACATGTTTGCTTGCACTGAGAATACTAGGGAATTCTGCTCACATTAGCAAACCACATGGTTTCCTGAAGTAATTAAATAGGAAAAAGATTGCTTCTTCCCAAAAGGAAGGTAACTGAATATTGAAACATCAGGCAGTCGCATAAAGCAGCTCCACAGACACAAAGTTGAAATTCAGACTTCTAATAAATCCATCTCATCAAATCCAGAGATCATATGTGTGGTTTTAGGAGGCCTGCTCATGATCACTAATATGGTCTGGCACAAATAAACATTTTGCTATTCTGCCTAAGGCAGGACCAGGACACGTCAGCAGACCTTGGTGGGGGGGGAACATGTATTTCTCTTTCATAAACCTTAAACTCTAAGCCTAAGTATTCTGTACTATCCAACCAGAAACAGTCAAGAATGTAAATTCCCTTTCTTCAATTTTATATTATTTCTTAAAATTTATATTATTATTCAATAGATCTACATTATTTGAAATACAAGAGCTCTTGAGCTGAGTGATTTTTTTTCATTTGGGGAATATGACATATTACTGCGGATGAGTCACAAAGATCTGACAGAGTTGTACTAGAGAATCTCCACCAGGACAGTGCTGTACCTGCAAGTCTTGTACCTTCAGTCTTGCCCTGAAACACCAAGCAGCTTGAAATTATCATAAATTAAATAAAAACTTTCATTTTATGTAAAAACAGATGAAAACCCAGTTCACAAGCTACTAGAATCATTAATCAATGAAGCAAACATGACATAAAATAATTGAATAATTACCTTCTAAGGTATTGCCCAAAGCCCTTCATCTCTTGATTGCTCTGTTCATTCAGATGTACAAGGGAATTAAAGCTAAAGGCATACATTTTTTTCTTTTTCTTGTTTTTCAGAAGAGCTGTTTCTAAATGCTCCAGTTGCATTTAAGCAAACAGCCATAAAAAGCATATCTGCTCTGGCATTCCAAAACCAGCTTTCCAAAAGAACTACATGTGTGAAGATGCAGAGTCTTCATATAGTGTTCAAAAACACTGTAGGGGTTAGCTATCTCTTCCTGCAGACTCCAGTAGTGCTAGCATGGTCCCTCCAGGGAAAAACACAACAGACACACACACACACACACACACACACACACAGAGTTACACACTCACTCACACTTACGCACCGGGAGTCACCTCTCAGGGACTAACCTTCAGCAATTTCCTTTAGTTTAAACTGTATCCATTTACTTTCTCTTTACATTCCCTTTCTCTTACAGGCCAAGTAGCAAATTGCCAAACAGCATAGCAATACACCACCTGCACCCATATTCTCCTGATTTAACTTGCTGAGGAACAGAATCTGAACCAAAAGACAGTGTCAATATAATTTGATCTGCTGCGTCTGCAAAAAGCTCTCACCCATCAGGGTATGTACAAAGGTACCTGTTCAGTGGTAATACAAAAAGTAGGACTGGGTGACATTTTAAAGCAATGACCACTTTCTGGAGGGCCTATCCCTGTGTACCAGAAATCAATCTCGCATCTGCCAAAGCATCACAATGACTTTTCTGTGCAGCGTAGGAGATAAGATGGCTCCAGTTGCCTGCTTAAAGTGCAAACAGCTCAGGAGGCAGCCACTGACAAGGCAGGACTGCGGTGCACTAAGTGAGCACAGGACAGCTAATGTCACCCCCTGCTGCTTTTGTTAATACTTCTGTCAGCTCGGCGAGGCAGTGACTGCTGCTGGAAAAAAACATGCCTGGCATTTCTGATGGCTTCCTGCAGAGTTACATGGAGAAGAGACAGACAGCCTGAAGGCTCAAAATGAGATCAGTTCATGGAAAACATGCCTCGCATTTTCATGCCTGTCTCCTTCTGCTGGGGAGAAAGAGACAGGGTATGGGAGGAAGGGGCAAAAGGAGGAGGGGCAGAGAAATTAATTCTGTTACATAGACAGACTGCTCCAACAGCTCTGAGGAAATCATATTAGAGCACACAAGTGCGACCCCCAGCCACTGGCAAAGCATCAAGAAAATCTGGTGATGGTATTGAGACATTAAAATAAAACAGCTATTTCTATATCTATGTACAACTATCACAGCACTGTGATGACTTGAGTTTAAATACTACAAGTATTTGGCTTCCCACTATGGGATGCCAACTCCTGGGCCACTGGGGGAATGATGCCACTGAAAAAAACAGGTACACTGCAAAAGATCAGGGAATGAGGCCAGATCTACTCCTCAATTAAACTGAGAACATCGAAGTTACTGTCTTCCTAAGAGTTACCCCTATTTACTCCACAACTCATGTCCCCCTACATTGTTCCTGAACTTGCCTCTTTCCTTATATTGGGAAGAAACCTTGGTGGAGGGCATCCAGTCCAGTACGAGAGCAAAGAAGGGATGGAAAGGTTTTGACTAGATAACACATGATGGCAGAATCAAAGAGGAAGCATGGAAAGTTTCTTGACCTTAGAGGGAAGAATCCGTCCAGTACACAAGGGGAGACAGAAAGAAAAAGACATGTGAAGGGAGGAAGAAAACAATTTTCTGGTATTCTTCAGGAAGACATGTAAACACCACTGAACTGGCAACCTATACAAAACTTGCATGTTCTTCCAGAAATAATAAATAAATTTGATCTAGGCACTGCTCTGTGCATGAGTATAGGTTGTAGAGCAGCACAGAAATTCTCAGAATCTCATAATTTCCCATGTCTTGGGAAAATTCAGACAATATTGACTCATAAGAGAATATCTTGGTTTATCTGAACCCCAAACTAAAAAGAACAGATAGGCCTCCACATCCAATTCACCCTCTAAAATGCCATGTCCTCTGAGAAAATTTTCTAGTTCATATTTCATACCTTTTCATTCTCTGCAAACTCCTGCAATATAATTTGTCTCTCCATACACAGTTCAAAGAAGTCTTCTGAATGGAAACTTTCATGTAGAGCTGGGAAGAATGTTAGCTGGTTACAGTCCAATCCCTTCTGATCCATCTCCCTCTCTGCTCCATTTAACATCAATTCTCCTATATCAGTGTAAAAGATTGAAGTTTTAGTGGCAGCCGGATGACACCAAAAGCATGTGAAATTTAGACTTTCCCTCAATCTATTCTACCTTGGGAAATAGCATTATTTATCTGCAAAAAAATAGGCAAGAGAACTAAAATCTGTGACTGCTGAAGAAGGATGCTTATTTCAGGGAACCAAAGACAGATACTTGGAGTCAGTCATAATTCAACTAAACGCCTATAATCACAGAAGATTAGGAAACTAGGAAAAATTGAAAATGGCAGTCTTTTGGGGACAGGGTCTGAGCATGATCTTAAGAAAACCCAGAGAGAGACAACCCACTTATACCTTGCCCAAGCTGTGTCCCAAGTTTTGCAAACTCATGCAATGCATGCAGCCAGAAAAGGCACAGTCAGCCTTCTTATTGAGGCTGATTGCAAGCACTTCATGCAGAAACTACATAGTGCTTCCATCTTGTTTGGAGTTTAAAACAATGAGCTCCACTCACATGTTTGCTAGGCCCTATCACAGTAAAAAGTATACAATACTGCATATTTCCAACAGCACTTCTTCCGAGTTTAAGCAATTGGGAGCTTTCCAGATGCCCAAAAGTGCCCAAAGCCTTCATTTCAAAATACCTTTTGTGCTTTAGACATTCCAGGTGGCAACAAGAGAGCAGCAAATTCCAAAGATGGTTTAAAGATCACCTATAAAAATTGCATCCATTTTTTTCCCAGACTTTACAGTGACATTTTAGCCCAGGGCGCCAACAGTAAAGGGTTTCTTCTCTGGATTAAATTGTGATCTGGAACTCCATACACTATTCCAGTTATCTTTGACTACTCGTGTCCACTGTTTTGATGATGCAATTTAGCCCTGAAAGGTTACCTGGATTCACTTCAGCAGGTGAAGTTGCTTCCTTTCTGTTTGCTAGGAGAACCTGAAAAGAGACTAGGTGTGACTAGAGTGGAACATGCAGGCAGGTAAGCATAACTCAGAACCTTGTTGGCAGAGAAAAACAGATTTAGAACTATGTTGCAAATAAACGCCTTGGAAATTCAAGTAAACTCATTGGAAAGGAAAAAATAAATGTAATTGGAAAGGAACCCAAAGGAACAAATGTCAACAATTAAGCAAAAGGATTATTGTTTTTTCAAAGAAGACCCTGCATGAGGCCAATTACAGGATAAAAATCATACCACTCAATCTACAGAGAACTGCCAGAACCCAAGCAGCACATAAAAGCTGAAAATGCCCTAGATATGGGAACCTTATATTAAAGTGCTTCAGCACTTTGATAGAATTTGGCACTTGGATATTAGAGAGACAGACAGTAGTAATATACCCTACAGACACAGTTCAATCTTAGTTTAAACCACCCTATTCTCCTTTATGGTCATTCACCACTTCTGGCAGCACTAGTAAGCATATGAATAATAGGACAGTGCAGCCTTCTACCTGGACTCTGCTGTATATGTTGGGAAGTACTATATCTTGAGATACCACTAGCAGAAAAGTATGGGCAGATTATACTGTCACCTGTTTGGAAAGATTTGTGCAAGAAAAGAGGAAAAATCATTCTGTTGCTGTTAAACACATTGCAGCCTTTCTTACCCTCTCAAAACCAGTCCCCTTCGGTGGGTTCTCTATGCATGGAACAGCACACTGAAGAGTTAGGTGGTGAGAACACGAGGAAAGAGACACACATATTTGTCAAAGGTTGGACTCTATGATCTTGCAGCTCTTTTCCAACCTTAATCATTCTGTAATTCTATAACGTCACCAGCAACTCTCACAGAAATTATGAACCTACTGCAAAAGCTTCCTACCTCACTCTTCGTTCGCATCCTTGCCACGCGGGTGTTCACGTGCTGGATCCTCCTCCTCATTCGCGAAGGCCCCTCATAACAATCAAGAATCCATCGTGGCTCTAAGGATCGTGAGGCATCTCTCCATGGGCCCCTTCTGTAGAAAAGTTGCTCCTCAAGTATCATCCAGTCCTTGGCTGCTTTGCTGTAAGCACACTGCTGCATCTGTGGGACAGAACCATTTTGTGCTAGCTTTCGGACACTTCCCTCCTCTCAGCCAGCAGCGGCACCACCCCAGTGATTCAGAGGGATCCACCAGGATTCAGGTGGATTCACCACCCCAATCCAGCAGATGGGACCACTGCAGACGGAGTGCTGCAGACCTAGCAAACACAAGTCCAACTGACCATTGGAAGTGTGCTGCAGGAGACGTTACTGGTGATCAACTAGTGATAGTCTGATTAGATGATAGAGTGACAAACATAAGCATGTCACAAACTTGGAAATGGCTGCTTTCATTAAATTTCCAAATCAAAAGCAGTGAGCCAGGAGAACCACATCACAGAGATTTTTATTCACTCCTTTTTTTCTGGCAAATGTGTGTGGCAAATTGCAACAACCATGTTCACTGTAAACAGTTTGAATGTCTCAGTTGTAAGTGTACTATTCTCCCTCTGAGAAAGGCATACATTTAATTATTTCTACTTAGGTATTGTGTGCAAGGAGTTGGCGAGCACTAAAATATCAATTTAAAGGAGGGAAGAGGTGAGAATTTCAAAGATGTAAAAATTTGTTGATCTCTGATGGCCAAACTGAAACAGAAACATACCTGTGACATTTCACTGTCTATGAGCTTGAGATCTATTTTAAAAGTTTTACTGACTACTAAGGGGAAAAAAAAGGTCAAAGTTCTCACTTCCATTGCTGCCATTGGAAGAGCGGAATAACTCATTTAAACAAAGGAAAGGAAAGATCCTGAAAATAAAGTGGGGAATCCGATTGCTGAGTTATGCTGTATCACACTTCAGCAGTAATGTCAGGAAAGGAGTGTTGACTCATCAACTCTCAGCACTTCTTCAGGCACAATATTCATCTCACTTTAAAATGCTTAGTTTCTCAGGGCAGTCCAAGAGTAACCTTTCAACAACAGCAAGCTGCTGCCCAATATTCCTGCCCTTTACCTGTATGTGGTCCTTGTACAGAGAGGCATACAGCTCCTGCCCAACTCTTCGGTACTGTTCCATACATGACACAAATCCCTAGGAGAAACATCAGAACACATTACGCCAAGGCGCCGCAGGTTTAAATCCTGTGAGGGGCAGAAGCAGGCATTATTTGCTTTGTCTTTTATTAGAACAATTGGGGAATATGGCCTGTGTCTACAAGTTTGATGGCTCTGCAATCATCAATGAGTCAATCACCTGAGAGCGAGTTGGCCACTTACACCAGGAATATAAGCATGGACATGATCTTAACAAGGGTCATTAGTGGAACTACTCAGAACTTTCTCAGAAGGAGAAAGAAACAGCAAATACAATTTAAGGCACCTCTTTTTGGAGCTGCATTAGTAGTGCAAGTAGCATAAATGACGCCTATCTGTTGTAGAGACCCCAACTGAGGTAAGGATCTATAGTGATCCATCTGATCCTTTCTGCACTAACAAAGTGCAAATAAAGGTATGGTCCATGTCCCCTTTTTATAAGGCAGGAAATTAAATGTTTCCAAACAGATTTTTGAGATTTAGGAGCCTAAGTCCTCTAGCAACAAGTGACTTGGTATATAAATATGCTACTTAATGTGATTGTGATGCAGAGAGGTCTGAACTAGCTCCAAAACTGGAAACTTTTAGAGCTGTGCTAGTGCAAGGTGACAGCCATAACAACAGCCTCTGTTCCACCAAGCTACTACAGATATTTTTTTTCCTAATCAGAGAGGGAAAGCATATGGAAAGGCTGTGTGTATAGCTGAAGCATTAAACAAAAAAAACCCAAAAAAACCCAACAACAACAAAAAATCAAGAATGGTTGACCATTAACTGCATTACAGAGAGTATCATAAGTACCTGTCCTTTGATAAATAGCTGAGAATTAGATGTGGCAGAGAAGTCAGAAGCTATTGAGAAATTATACAGGAGCGGTGAGTGCCCCCAGTGCCATATGAAGGCTGCCACATCCACCTGTACTTCCCTGACAAAGGTGAGATTGTTGTGTGTCACAGCACAAGGCTAAACTTGCTGTGAAGTCCCAGCCTCTTACTACCTTAAGCCATGTGTCAGGTAGGTAATTTTTCAATGCATCGACACTGTGCCACGCTGGCAGTGATCCCTCACAGCAAACTGTCTGGCTGCTGCTTGCACTGGGCTCTAATTAAGTTAACACACAAGGCCTGGGTGTTGTGCAGATTGCTGCTGGCTGCCAGCCAGGTCTGTAACCCTGCCGCGAAGTCAC
Source organism: Acanthiza pusilla (assembly GCA_036630365.1). Lineage (NCBI taxonomy): Eukaryota > Metazoa > Chordata > Aves > Passeriformes > Acanthizidae > Acanthiza > Acanthiza pusilla. Next base: position 17,812,887 of record JAXCHO010000234.1, read on the forward strand.
ATTTGTTGGTGTTTCCCTGCTGGAAGCTCCTGTTTAACACTGATGAAAGTCATTATATTTTTGTTTGTTTAAAGCATCATTAAACCTATAATCACAGTTGCGGCCTCACAAAACTATTCCATAATTCATATAAAACTCCCATAAAGGCTGACCTAGAAAGCAACAGCATCTCTCTGCTGTTAAACCAGTCTCAGTAGAAGAGAAGAACTGAGATCCCAGCTCTATGTGGACTTAAGGCAAAACCACTCAGAGTAGAAAACCAATTCCTCCATTTTAGATATGCACAGGCTATTCAAGCCAAGTCAGTGCTCTACTGCCAGCTATTTCAAAGTTGCACATAGTCTGTATTTCATTCACAGTCATCACTCAGACCCCTAAGGTCAAAGCCCACATTACAAAGATTCTCATTGACCCAGCTCCTAGCCCTTGAAACATATGAAGGGTCCTAAGAAGAAAAAATTCTGCTTGCCACATCTGGTCAACTGAAGACTAACCACTTTGGCTTCCAAATGAGCTATAGCTAGCCAGCTTCAACCAGATGAGCGTGTCCCTGTTAAGCCCACAGGAAAACCATCTGGTTGTAAAGTGAAATGAGCAGTTAACAAAATTGGAGATGACTGTGATTGGAAGGAAAAAAAAAAAAAACCCACAAGCCAAACCAACACACAAAAACAAAACCTGAAAAAGATATCCAATAAACATGGAGAATATAGAGCAGGCGATTATTTACTAAATGTTCAGTCAAACCTATTACACTGTAATGCTTAATGAACAACTAGTGCAAACAAGTTTCTAACAAATAAACAGGTTCTATTAAAAATTGTAGGTCGTTATGCTTTAAAAGAGCAACTCTTTATGGAGTACATTAAATACAACAGTGCCAAGAAAAATCTATCTTAACCAAGAATATGTCAGCTTTGATAATTGCTAATGTAGTGTAACATAAGTTTTGAGTTTCATATGCAGAAAAGCAAGTTTAAATGTAAGAAATATAATGTGCATGTTAGGTAAGGGCATACTAAAGGGTCTTATTGATCAATTCTTTCCTAAAAATCTGAGTATGAAACAATACTTTAAGCCTTTTTTTATACAGATTTCTCTACTTTGCAGCCTTAGGCAATCTCATTGTAAATAGAATCAGATCATTTTGCTGCCACATATTCCCCAGCCAATATTTAGAGCTTGAAAAGGTGATAGAATTTACAAGTTATTTTCCTATTAAAAAACCAAAACAAATCACAGACTCAAAACCCGTTTCTTCTCTTGCTGCATTGAGTCCTCAAATAGGAGAGAAAATGATTAGCACAGAGGAAATCCAGAGTGTGAATTTTCTATAATTTCTTTCAACTAAAGCAATTGAGAGACTGTAATGAAAAACAGTTGAAAAGAAAAAAATAAAAGGCTGAAGTGTGACTTACAAGTTACCAAAACTCTACTGAGCTTTGGAATGCTTTATGTCTGATATTTTTTTAATATATTTGATGACTTAACACTCCCGCACCTCATAAACATTCAGGCTTGCCATAATAAACTCATATTGCATGATACAGACACCACATATACATTCTTTCCTCAAGAAACATTATGTCATTGGGCCGCTGCGCTTGGAAGCTTTCTTTGCATGTGTTGTGTTACAGACTACACACACACACAAAAGTATATGCCAAAACTCTTAATAAATGAAAATAAACTTCAAGTCCAAAATAATTTTGGACTTGTAAGAGACACAAGGAAAGCCCAAATGTTCAAACCCCTTGCTGCACCAAGTGAATTATCCCATGGATGTGGCAGTGCCAAAGAGTTTGTGTGTGACAGAAACAGATCTGATGACCCCAATTAAAGAAATCACTGTGTTTAGGGATATGTTTGGGCATGCATTTCGCAACTTTTATGTACAGGCTGTCTGCTAGTGAAGGGGAGCAAACTTTAATCCAAGCATTAAAGATACCAATGCACAGACAATATATATGCAGCACTTAAATCTCAAATGTGCCAATTAAAAATACTTAAAATCTCTATGGATGATGACTTCGAAAGAAGAAAACAGGAAATTAGCAGCATTAGAATGAGAAAAATTACATTATACCAATGTGATATTTTCACATCTTGAATCAAACAGAAAAGCAGATGAAATAGAACACTGAGTAAATGCCATTTTATAAAGAGCAAATTGTTCTGTTTTTCTTAAGCATGTATTTCCTGGCAGCTCAACATTAAAAGGCATCCACTTGTGGTACAGCACTGCTCTTCTCAGCAGCCCCATATCCCACCTCTGTCCACTGGACTGCATGCCTTAGCCAGTGTATGGATGTGACCTAGTCAGGAAGGAGAGTTTCTCACAAAAGCAAATGATTTTTGCAGGCATCATCTAGGGACAATAATATTTTCATAGAACATTCCTGAACCACTATGACTTACACAGGCACAGGGCCAGATTGTCAGTAAAGTTTTGAGCCTAAATTCTTTGGAGATAGGGAAACTATCTTTTTGTATTCATGGCAGTTCTCATGCTCTTCCTTTTTCCACACATCTAACCAGAATGTGCAATTGACGCTCACTACTTCTGGTCCTTCCTTGCTAAATCAATCAATCCCTTCCTCATCAGGTTTGCTATCAGGATTACAGCTATCATGGCAGCTTTACAGAGAAGCATCTGAGTGCTACAGTAAACTACAAGAGCTTGGGGAAGTCTCCAATGCACCCGCCCTGTTCTATTCAAATAAAGACAAAGTGCATAACATCTCCAAATCTGCTCCTGCTACTAAATCTGACACAGTGACCAGGTATGCTGCTACCCCATGCAAACAATAAGCCACCCATCTTGAGACCAGATTACTTTTCAAGTAAGTGACTATGCACTAGGCAACAAGCAGGTTCATTGAAAAGAGGAAAAATTGTTCCATTACTCCCCAAGTAACAATCATTAAGCTAGGGCAGATAATGTTTTCCTTAGCAGATTAAAGAGTGGTTTTTCCTAGTCCTTCACATACACTCTCCACACTGAGGGTTGTTTGCGGGCTCTTTTGAATCACAAAATTGTTATTGCCATGTGGATTTTATTGTTGCTTTGCCAAAATTCATTTAGCTTTTCAACAGACTGAGTTCCAGCAGTTAAGTGTTGCATGGAAGCTTCGTGCCTCAACCCGCTAGGAGGCTAATGCACTGTGCCAACTGCTCCTAAGGATCATGGATGGATTCCTGGCATTGCCAGTTGGTTGGGGAATAGCAGACCTAATGAGAAAATCCTCTATATTTCAGTGCATCATAAATGTACCCACACACAGGGATGGGCTCCAAAGGGTAAACCTAAAGTGTGGTGTGTACATGTGATGAGACTTCCACACTGTATTTATCAGCTAAACCCAGGCAGTACAGAAGCCAGTCTATTCTATAGCAACCATATGTCTGTATGTGTGCACGCATACACACTGCCCTTCCACAGATGATGCTAATGAACAGAGTATTTCCTGGGAGAACAGATAACTTGCCTCCTAATAGCAAAAAAGGCACAATGTGAATCAAGGCATGTTTTTTCTTTATTCCTATCTCTGAGAATGGCTTCTGTGACTTGGGATAATACATTCAACCTCCTGAGGACTTAGTTTCCATCCTGTTACAGCAGAGGCATTAGCTTTTACCTCTGAAGTGAAAGATGAAGGTGAGACTTTGACATTATGGGGAATAGCAGGGGAGTCTCTTCTTGCCTTCATTTGTTTTTAATTCACTGTTTTCCTATTTCTATTTAAAATGCTGAAGTCCTACAGGTGTATGTAACTTAGGGCTTTATTACACACTACAATCTAAATGCATTTGTCCGATAGCCTCATGCACTGTCATTTTCTGATTACATTTGAATCATGACTTTTATTTTTAAAAAAATGTGCCCTTATAATCCTTCAGCTGATGAAAAAATTCTGTAAACATCAGCATATGCTTAGAGGCCAGAGTATGAAAGAAACCATCTCCCTCCTGACCCATAAAAATACCAGTTTTCCTAAAATTACTTACATTTAAAGGTGACAGGATTACTTCTGGAGTTTTTTAGTGCATGTAGTTCAAGCTGCTCTGCAGCAGAAAGCATAAATAGAATACAGATAGAGACAAGCAAACAATAATTTGGCTAGCAAAGACAAGAGCAACAAGAAATGAATGGTCACAGACATCAGCACAGTTAGCAACCTACACCCTCACTTAGAAGAAACATTTAAGTCAGTATCACAGATATTTCTAGGACCACCCTTGATTTTCTGTTCTTTACTTTTCAGTTTAAATTGACACTTCAGTCTTTTGAATTCAAATAATTTCTTCCTGAAATTATTATAAATAAAATGTTGATTCAAAAAAATGGAACAGACATTTGAACCAAGAGATATGAAAAAATATTTGTCTATGTATTCAGCAAAGAAAAAAATAGTCTGTTCCAGTGGATAGCACTCGTTTCTAGAGTTTTTCTGCAACCAAATAAAACTCCTCTTTCATCCACGTTAACATCATTCAACTCATTTGGCATCAGCCCCATTATGTGAAACTAAAACTCTGCAACCGGCAGTTCTTGAAAGATGAGACTTCGATGCCAACAGCTTTAAACATTAAATTCCACTTGCTGAAATCCTATATCCAAGCTTGAGCCTGACCCTGAAAAAATTTCTAGCTTGAAAGACAAAAGTATATTTTAAAACAATATGTGGGAGAAATAACAGGCAACATTTTCATACAAGGTGTAATTCAATGAAGGAACTTCACTCCCACAGAAGACCACTGAGTTTAAAAACACAGGAAAACTCCCTGTGAAGGGCTATCCACAAAAAATTTGGAAGCACTATCTCTTATGTTTCAGGTTTTGACATGAAATTGATATAAATCAAGAAAGAAACTATTTTGCTGGGATAGGTTTTCTACTGTGCACTGTGCTATCCCACACCATCTCCTGTAGCAACTTCTAATGAATTTTTAGGGGACAGACTGAGGGACCTGAGAATCTGAGTCAGCCTAAAGATTTGTATTCATCATACAACATTTTTATTCCAATTCTCAGCTAAACAGTTATCTTCAGTGAATGGGGAAATAAATCCCATACGTTTCACAAAATTCAGTGATTTGTATCACATAATATGAAATAGCTCTGTATTTTCTGTTTTCATGCAATTCTTATCTAACACTGACCTGTTGAATTATTTCTTTATGATCTTGTAAATAATATGAAAATGATAAATGAGCAGTGTGTCAGATATGAGGACGTGAAAATTTCTTTGTTCAAAGTTAAAGAAACTTTTTTCAGATTGCTATAGCATGCTGTAATTTAGCTTTGAGCCAGTTATTAAACAAGACAATAATATTATAATGGAAATTGTTTAATATACATCATTAATAGTAAAGTGCCTGCTTTCATTGAAGTAAAAAAAAGTGTGCTATGAGCAGTTTTGAAATGAATATTTGATTCCAAAGTTCCCTTGTGCATTTAATGACATGCTAATTTACATTTTAATTACTTCCTAAGAAATCAAAGCATTTGTTGACAGAAGAACATAATGTCAACTTCACGGTGCACTGTTGGTGGATAGTTAATGAACTTAATTAGATAATTAGTGATGTTAATTATCCTTCTATTATGAAGATAAACATGTTACACAAATGATGCTCTTTTCAAAGAAATATCATTAAATGTTTGCTTGTTTTAATTCAGTTAACTCACAAGCTGATAAAGGACCAACTGAGTGATTGGTAAGGAAAAGATTTAAGTGAAGTTTCTGGCTTTGCAATTACAAGTTAGGAAGTCTCTTAACTTCATTCGGAAGACTGGCATTAAAAAGACCTTTGGCACGGAGGAATGCAATTAATCAACGAAAACAGCAGAGCACAGACATGATCAGGCTTCCTGTAAAACCGAGGAGGCTCTGCATTTCTTGTAAAGAATAACAGCTATATCTACAGCTCTGAGGCAGTGTGTCTTACAGGAGTTAGAAGCATGATGCTTTGTAACCTTGCTCAGGCACTCATCCTAAAGAACCTCAGGACAGGGCATGGACAAGCTGTTGACTGATTTACAGTTGACTGAAATACAATTGTTACAGTGGTCCTTTGCTGCTCCTGTAGCTTTTTGATGATATAAAAAACAATCACAGTCATTGCTACCCTAAAAATTAAATACATATACTAGATTTTGACAGCAAAACTTGGGGAGAGGGGGGAAGGAGGAGAAAGAGCAAGAGATCAAAAGGTTCACTTTGAAACAGGAAAGTCAGTGATTTGAAAACCTTTGGCACTGTATTCAGTCTTACAGACCTTCCTGCCAGCAAACTTACCCAAGTCTGTCACCTGCAAGCATCAAAAATATCAACTTTGTACAGTGCTCCTCTTGCTCCTGCATGACTACTCAGACTTCCAAGAATGCACAAAACAGCAATTACCCAAGCAGATCATTGCCATTCTACTAGCAGAAATGTAATTATACTCTCTTTTCTAAATGATCACACCTCCCAGACAAAGCCACAAGGCAAAGCATGAGATAGCACAGTGAATTCAGAAATATGCAGAAAACACAGATGCACTTGATGACTAATCCTCACACTTGCCACCAAATAGCAGGAAATTGGCTTTGCTGATGATGAAGAACATGAACAAATGTACAGCGGAAACACGGGGCCTGATCCTTTGCTGGAGTGAATAGTTTGAATTTTGCTTATTTTTCCAGAATGAGGACTGGGTCTCAAAAGCACTCTTCCTGTCTTGTAAATAACAACAGGGAAAAAATTAAATGGAGTGTTTTGTTGCTTGTTTTCTGTTTGTTGTAATCTGCAGCAAATACTAGTACTGCTTCAATATCTGTCTATTTTTCAGCTGATAAAAGAATCTCAAGTTAATAACCCAATAAATAACCCCTTTATTCTTTCTGCTGGGTACACCTCTGAACTCCTGGATGAATTTCTGCACTTCTCTCACTAAATTTTGCTCAGTTAGGAGCAAATATTTTTATTTTACCACAGGATTTAAATTCTTTGTTCTGTACTGTGTAGTTCATACTGTTACTTTTCCTTCAATCTCCATGTTTCAACCATGTGCCTGTTGCTGTAGGATGTAAGTCCATAACTGGCAGTAGTGAAGACAGAGGCCAGGAGTGAACACAAGAAGTCACCTTACACAGGAAGTGATACAAAATTATATTACAGCACTTTAAGTGACTACCAAAGTGGTAAAAAAATTGAGTTAGAAGCTCAAATACTACTTAATTTTATTGTAAGTTTTTAACTATAAGTAAGTGTATGAAGGAAGAGGGCTGTTGAGGGGCAACTAAATTTTCTTCCTCTTAGATTTCACCTCTCTGAAAAGTGCATCAAACTCTGAAAGACAGGCTGGAGGAAGAAAGGGGGAGAGGGAGATTGGAGAAGAACATTTGGAACTGTAGCTTCATATCTCATTGAGAAGAACAATTTATCAGAGCTATGGAGCTGTCAGTACTTGACATGATAAGGAATAACACCAAGTGAGTAATGTTTCTTCCAAACCCAGCTCCTTTAATTACAAGCAGCTTCCTTACAGAAGAGAGACAGAAGATGTAGAAACACCAATTTCATGCACTTGTGCCTGAATAATGTCTCCGTGCTGCCTTTTCCAGATGGCAACCTTTTCACTGGAGGAACTAATGATGTGGGCATATTTAGGGAAAAACCAATAACGGAGTCTTTAACCTTCAACAGCAAAAAGCATGTTGTACAAAATGTTCCTTGGGATACATTTACAAATATCAATTACATTGCTCACTGAGGTGTAATCAGCTGTAATAATCAAAATTAATTTTAAAAAATAATTAAACAGACCCCAGGGCAAATAGTCGACACTCTTGTAGTATGACATCACAGCATACATATGTACCTGGGAAGAACTTGCTCACTCTGTAAGCAGCAAAGTGATTTTAAGGAATGAGAAGAATTCTGTGGCATGCTGAAAAATACCTTGCAGCTCAGTAAGGTACTATCAGGCACCTTAGCTGGGTATCACAGCTGGAAGGTCAACCTGGTCAACACACCTGGAAGTGAACCAGGCATCACCAGGCACAAAGCTGCAATCTCACATGCCTTGAGCCTAGAGGGTTAAGGCTCCCTAAAATGATGTTAATAACAGACTCCGTGTCCCCTCAGGAGGAGAAAAAAGAATTTAATATGTTGAGCACCACAGTAACACAAGCTTGGTTTAAAGCTCTGAATGTTATGTCAATGCACTTCTGCCCTACCCCATAGCTAGTTACTCTATCCCTAGTACACTTCAACAAGTAACATCTATCTGGTGGGTTTTATTTCTATTTTTGACAAATGCTCAGCAAAAACATGGAAGTGGCTCTCTCTTTCAGCAAAGGAGGAGCTTACACACAGAAAAGATAGTTCACCTTCATTGTTGATAGTAGGAATTATGCATACGCTACAAACCCATCCCTGGATTATATACCAAGACTTGTTCCCTTATCTCTAGGGGCTAAACTAAAATTTGGACCTTTAATACTTCACATTAAGTAGAAAATGTAAAGACAGTACTATGATAATACCTGAGCCTTTCTACTAATTCAGTGACTGAAGGACAAGGTTTACACAGGTGCTGCAAGTCAACAGCAGAAGCAAGGTGAGAATCTCCTCACCTTGCTCTGTCCCAGGCAGAGCCCTGTAAGCACAAACATATCCAGGCTGCTTAGGTTTTTTCCTTTCAAGTGCCATAATTGGGCCCTATGCAAAAAGTATGCAATATGGGATTATATGAACAGGCTGCCAAGAGAAGTTCTTCAGGTCACTATTTCTTTGTGATGATTTCTAGCAGCCTAGAAGAGGAATCTCAATTGCAATAGGTGTCTAGTTTACAGTGGAACATGTCAACCAACAGACGCACTCAGAAGCCTCCCAAATCCAGACAAACACTCCAGAGCTACATAAAAGGCAGACCCAGAAAAGACAAAGAGCAAAATTTACCTCTGATTTGCATGACATTTCCTTTGTGTTTCGGCCAGGTATGAACCTAATAGCTGAAGAGAGGCTTTCACTCCAGGAACTGTGCTTGCTCTGGGACAGGCTTGGCCCTGCTTTATTCTGGAGAAGCTTCTTTTCAGATCCTGTAGGCCAAAACAGACAAAAAAAGCTTGTAATACTTGAAGTTGAGCCTGGGGGCTCTATCCATTACACAAGACAAAACAACATAGCAGTGTGTCATTCCCAATGAATTATTTTCTATTTTTATGAGAATTGAATTAACACATATTTCTCAAGTTTTTATTTAAAAGCCTCACACAGGTCTACCATAGATGTTTCATTGCAGACATCAACTTTGAATCATTGCAGCACTACACATATTGTAATGCCCTTCTTCAACCATATATTCTCCCTTCTAAATCTTCCTAGGGGATACAAGCATCTAAGGAGATTTCTCGCAGCACAGCATGAGCCCTATGACATCACCAGGTGATTACAGAAGGGCTGGGTTATGAGACAGAAAGCAATCACAGCCCTCAATGAGAGAAGCTGAGAATCTGCTTTCTCAGCTTGTGATGTGCAGAGGAAGGGTATAACCAAGGAATGGCAGCTTTCCACCATGCACCCCATTTACCACAATGTCTTTGTGTACTACAGTGAGTATTCCATAAAAGAACAGAGACCTAGCAAGTGCTGCCAAGCTTTTGTCATAATTTCTTCCCATAAAGGAGTGATCTCTGTTATCTTCATGTCCCTTTCCTTGTCATTTCCTTTTACAGAAAGATCCATCTTGTAAATGTCCTCCAGAGCCTGCCTCCTCTGAGAAATGAGCTGCTTCCAGATGATTTCTACTGTTTTCAGAATCTCCTGGTGGACTAGGAAATAAAAGTAACACCAAAAAAATGATGCTTCATTTGTGTTTTCAAGTCAAGCAACAGGTAAAGCAAAAACATTTCATTTGGAACAGTACTGGTCCAGAGTAACTGCCTCCACAGATTCTAAACTAGTTAATCTAATACAGAAAACAGCAGGACATTTCTTTTATGATATTTCAACTCCTTGAAAGAAATATGTAGGAGTGACACACAGTTTTAACTGGTTTCTGCCTTGGAAAACCATTTCATCAGAATTTTTATGATCTTATTATCATGCATAGAATGCTAAAGCACATAAAGGACATTTCTTTATGTTGCCAAACATCATTGGAGATGGCAGGGCAAAGGTAACCAAGCTGTGAAACAATTTGACACAGCGGGATACTGTACAAGGAAGTGCTGAGTTGTTTTGCTCTATTTCCCTGCAAACCAGACTGATCTGGTTGCATCATAACCAAACCAATATATATTAAAAAATAAAAAATAAAGAGAACACTGCTCTGCTGTAGGGTTCAGCTGACCACACTGAATCCAACCCAAAGTTTTTCATGTTTCTCTTAAATGCTCAATGTGTTTCTTTCTGTATATAACAGACACACTCTGTATGGGCCTTGAAAAAAGAAATAGAGCTACAAATAATATGTATCTGGCCACTTATAATGGCCATAAGTGGAGGAGAGATCTCCAAACTGATATCCATTACTCCTGAGGATGTTGTTGAGTGTGACTTTTGAATAAAAAGGCTTGATGCAAACACAAGCAATTTTTCTAGCATAACCTTCATTTCTTTGTGCCTGCAGTGCCTATACACCAAAGAGGAAATTAGTGGCACTTGCACAAGTTGCTCTGACAACTGCTTAGGACAGATATTTTCCTCCTCTCTAAGCCATAGGCAACATGTGCCATAAATTACCGTCATCTGGAGTAGGCAGGCTGCCCTTTTCCTCTTCACTGGGTGCAAGGAAAATTTGGTGATAAGAAGCCAGCTTTGGTTTTGCATCCACCCCAAAACCTTCTGAACAGCTATGACAAAGAAAAAAAAAAAAGGGAGGGAAGGTGGGGAAACCAGACTTACAATAAACTGACAACAGTGAAAGAGCTGCAGGTGTTTCTGCACATCCGCTCCTACTTGGATTTATTCAGTAGATCAGTATTTTCAAGCTTGAGGGCTTATACCATCATGTAATACCACAGAATTTCCAGAAATGGAAACTCAACCACTGCCAGCCTGGTTTTCAAAGTCAAGGAGCAGTCATCATGACCCTATAGATCATTCTCTTGTTCGTGCCTTATCCCTGCACTTCTTACTGCACTTGTATCTACCATTCATCCCAATTAGACAGAACACAGGGCTGTACTGATGTAGCCAGACTGCATCCAGCTTTCTTGCACCTCCCCTGCGCACCTTGTACATTGTGTCTTTGCCCTGAATTCCTTTACTAGAGGTATCTGCCGCTATGTGGAAAGCAGTGTCTTGCTGTACCCTACACTTGAACCACTTAGTCTGGGTTTTTTGTGTCAATAATTGTTCATTCAGTTTCTAAAGCACTCACACGAAAAAGCTTTAAACTTAGCCTCACAATACTATTATCATGTGGATGTGATTATTAAGAACATGACCATGGCCAAAAAGAGTTCTGCTTTGGGTGTGGGGCTGTGTCACAATCTATCAGTCAGTTGGTAAAAGACACTAGGAACTTCTGTAAAATGTGATACTTAAAAAAAAATTAAAATATGAAACAGGCTTGTTTAAGGCATCCAGACAATCTGGACTTGGTCCCAGAATTGCTATCAATAATAGCATATATAGACACAAGTAACATACTAAATTCTTTCAATTTGAAACAGGCCCTACTATCTTGGAGAGTCAAAATCTTGGGTATGCAAAGCTACCATTTCTATTTCTGTTTTTCTTTAAAATATCACAATTCTGATTCCCTGGATTTATGTTTGGCTTTTGGATAATATAAACCCTTCTATAATTTAGTTTTTAAAAAAATGCTTTTGTTCTTACTTCGTAAAAGCAATCCTTACCCCATCTCAATGGTTTTGGCCTGGAAATTATTATCTGACTGGAATAAGAACGTCCAGAAAAGAGCTCAGGAAGTGCAGCTCATTTCTGGTGTGATACTGTATTAATGGATTCAATTCAGACCATCAAAGCAGTACAGAAGGTTATCATTGAAACAAGAAACATCATTACAGTGAATAAAGCACTGGCCAATATTTGCTTTTTTTCACAAAACTAAGCTTCCAAAGTAACTCCCCAGCTTACATTAGCAGGAGTACATCCGGTATACCATCATCTCCAAGAATAGTAGAGTGGGTATGGATGTTCTAGCCCTACCCAATGGCAAATGGCAAAACTCCCAATGTCAGAACAACCAGAACTTTGCAGCTCAGATCCAAGTAACAATAACACAAATATCACAAGATCCATGTACACTTTTATATATGTTTTAAATGTACCCACACACAAACGACTGCTGGATCAGAAAAAGAACATCTCACTAAATTACTCCATGCATATGTCTCAGAGAATGCCACCTGCATCCTTGTGGAGTGATCCTAGCCCACATCCCAGGAAGATTTCCAGATGCTCATTTTCTTGATGGGCTTGTGAGCCAGCTCCACTGAAATCACTTTAAGCTTGCTAACTGCAGTTACTACTCCAAAGTGAGTAGGCTGCTGGAAATGTTGGATTCAGCTCAATCTCAGCTTCTAGTGATTCCCCAAACTGGGTGTTGCCTGTGACATCTCCCCCTCTGCACCCACTTCCATAGGTACAGCACAGAGATATAAACAAACATTATAATGAGATGAATATTTTTACCTGCCCGAGTTCAGCTGGCAAAGGCAGTACATCAGGCAGATGATAAAATTACTATTTGAGTTGTAAGTTGCAAAAATAATGTCCCACTGCTCTTGCAGAACAAGGAGAGTATTCAGGACATTAAACTGTTCAGGCAGTGATTGTTGTGGTCTGGATAGGCAGTATAAGATGGCTCTGTTTAAGCAGCTGTACAGGGCACTGAGGAAAACTTCCTTTTGAGAAACAGAGCTTTCTAAGACCTGTGAAAACACAAAACAGCAGAATACTTGGCTTTCTCAACAAACTTTCTCTCCAAGGATCTACTCCTCCCACTTCATTTAAGCTGTTGCGAACTTATTTCAGCAAAATTCCCCCGAACTACCTGTTACATAAAAATTCTATTTTTCTGTATTTCTGCAGAACTGTGGATGAGGTTAATTTATTCCTGTTCAGCAATGTGTACATAGCAAACAGACAGTGTCACAAAAGAGTTAACTATCCTTTCTTTATGCTGCACCATATATCTCTAATTATAATTTAGAGCTATTATGTTCTCATGTAAGAAAACAGAAACAATTATCACCAAATGGATTACAGCCACCTTCTTCAGAATTGCAGTATCATGACCTCAGTGTAGAACAGCATGTTACAATATGTTGATAAAAGTTGGGGGAAAAAATGAGACTCACCCACATAATCTGTTTGGCAATGAAGATCAGGATTTGCTTGGGGTCAGCAGCAAACATTCTGCTGTTCAGCTTTTCTACCAGCTTCTGAACAAAATAAGTAATATTCATCATGGATACAGGTACAGCTGATTCTGAAGTACCATGAGGATCACTGCTCCCTAGAGAGGATACAAAAGGGTTGATTATTCCATAACAAGCTGAAAAGGGAAAAAAACCCATGAGATGTGAGGTTAGCAGAGCTGAGAAGGAGCATCATGCCGTGCTGTCTCTGAGCTGGGACAGGTCTGAGAAGACAACTTACTCAGATTGGAAACAACAGCTCCACCTTAAGGATGGAACCAATCTCACTAAAATGCTGTCATGAAGGACTGGTCTATCTAATGACTCAGAAAGGAGAGCAGCAACAACTAAGTTATTTGGGCTGTTTTCAGAAGCATTCAAGGATAAACCTAGGTTTTTTCCTAAGTACTCCCTTTTTAATATTCAGAAGCTGTTCTCAAAAAGCAAAAAACAAAGAGGCTCTCTAGAAAAAAATTATAAAAATATAATAATTTACACAAACTGCCTTACAACAAGATAGAATGAACAGTCAAGCCTGCTGAGCTGGACTGTCCCAGTTATTGTTTCTAAACCTTTCTAGCATTTACACCGACATGCTAAATATCAGCTAGTTAAACAATCTGATTCTCACCACTCACCTCTGGGTCTTGTTTTCCCCTCGCCTTGGCTGGTAACATGGAAGACATCCACAGCAGACAGCAGAACTTTTGTCTGAAAAAGTCTCTTCTGCTCACTGGTGGCATCTTCTGGAGAAGCCTATATGGTGATGGCATACGTATTAGCACAGCAGGGAAACAGGAACTCTGACTCAACTTCACTTTCAGCAAGAGTGCATATGTGGACAACTTCTGGACAACAGATGAGATGTCAGAACTTCATTCCCTAGTTGAAAAACCAGGAAATCTTACATAGGACTACAGCATCCAGCTGATAGCCAGCACAGCTGCCCTCTGCACACTAAACAGAAACAAGGTTTCGGAAAAGGGCCCAAATTTGGCTCACAGGTGATCTTGTGGACCCAGAGGAAGACCCAAGAGGTCTTGTCCTCAGGGACATTCAGCTCCATTAGCAGACTCAAGATTCAGACAGTCAGCAATCCATACTGTATTTTAACTGTACCAAACCTTTGGATAGTACTGTATAAACCTTTAAGTAACTGTTGCTCCACAAGATGATTTAACTCATTACAATTGCACTCAAGCTTATGTTCATTACTATTTGTATTACTATGCTAAGTCTGTATCAGAACTCACATCTGGGTCACCTGGACTATTGACAATTTGGAGCTGAAGCCTGAATTTTTCATTTTCCCATTTCTTCAGACTACTCTGATTCTCTCGAGTGCTTTCAGTGGTTGAAATCTATAATCCAGACTCAGCTGCTACAGCTTGTATTAATCTGTACTTAAAGTGGAGACAGGGTTTTTTGTTTGAGAACTGAGATTTTATTATCTCAAAAATCAATACACAGGATACTCCACATGTAATTTTCTGTTGCCAACAAATTCAGGGGCTGCTGTAATTACAAGCAGGTATTACTAAGGAAAAGGGATTTTTTTCCACACCTTTCTTCAATATTAAACATTGCCTGAAAAATGTCTTTTCTGTTTTCCAGGGGCAGCATTTTCTTAGTTCACATTAATGCAGAGGAGTTAAAAAAGTAATTTCCTTTTATCACTGTTAACACTTTTTTTAGTAGGTTGCTAGCAGGATATGGCCTGTCCTTCCACCCCCAGTGCAAGGCAGAACAGCAAAGCCTGATGGTAAGAGAAACCTCAAGAAGCAGCTCAAGGGGGTGTCCTTGTTTGTTTGCTGGGATGTTGAGAAGACTGTCCATCAGGAGGACTCGCACAAAATCCCACACTTGTTTCTTGGCAGGGTGTGGTAGGAGTGGGAGAGAGGAAGGATCAGCACAGCCTTTCCCTTCAGCAATGGCTGGACCATCAGGAGTCAAAAGGCCTTCAGACCCACCCTGTGAAAGCAGACAGTCTCCTGTAAATTGATTTTTTTTTTTCTCCTAGTGACCCATCTCCAATCCGAGGGGCTTATGCTGGCTCATGTTCACATACATACCTTGGCTGGTCCTGAATGAAAAGCAACCATAGCCAAAGTTTTCAAGAAGTCAGGACAGTGCCACACAGGGTCCTGCATATAACTGTGATAGATCAGGCACAGAAACTCGATAACAATCCCTGGATAGGCAATCTCCCAGGAGGCTTCTGCATCTGCAATAGGCTGAACACAGACAAATGTGCATCTGGTCAAGGCAGCATTTCTTTCATTCATAAAAGCTCATCTTTGTTCTTCTTTAGGTATTCCTAAGCAAACATGGCACAACCACAAAGAAGTCAGACAACGCACAAGCAGCCAACCCCCACCCTGCAGACTGAAGATATACCCAGCCAGAAAGGTAGCATATCATCATCATCAAGAATGAAAAAATGAGTGCTGCTGTGGGCAAGATCTGTCTCCGTACTCAGTTCTTAAACATGAGCCCATCACATCCTGTGCTCCATAACCAGGGCAGTGGTTGTTCTGACCCTTGGAAGTCCCTGCTCACTGCCATGTTCAGTATTGCCCTCTGAGGGCAGAGCAGCACAGGGGATTACAGGTAAGGGCTGCCACTGGCATCTCTCACACCTGGGCACTTCGTTCACCCATCCACACTGCACTGTCCTTGCAACAAAACACTTACCTTGTCCACAGTGAATCTAACCATTTCCAGCAGTAACACAGCTGCCTCTGCACACAGCCCAGATTTGAAGACATTCTCTGTAAGGTGGTGCTGCAAGATCCACTGCAACATAGACTCAAGATCTTTCTACACAGGAGGAGAGATACTGCATTAGGAGATGGGAATTTTAAAACATACATCAAGAACAATGCCTGCTCTCTCCACCAGAACAAAACCAACACATCTAAACCTCCAGCAGCTCCTTCCTCCCCTATTAAATTTGTAACATCTAACAACTGCACAAACAATGTTTTTCTGAACATCAATTTTCTTAAATCAAAGTTAACTAACTTAATTTTAAAAATATGAAAAATTTTTATTATCACAAAACCCAAGTAGGGTTAACTTTTCAGAGAATCCTCTCATGGTAAACAGCATAAAATGCCAAAATAGTAACACCATGGCAGCTTCAGGTGCTTGTCTGCTATTTTATTCATACCTTGACTGCTTCAGGTGGTTCAGACAGTGGAGTTGCTAGAAAGAGCTCTGCCACAAGCAAATAGATCTCAGGGATGTGAACATGATCAGTCAGACATCTTTGCAACACAGAAAACCCAAAAATCAAGAAGTAGCCATTGTCAGGTGCTGGAGAGCGACTTTTTAAATTATCTTTAAAGGAAAAGAAAAGAAGAGTGCCTAAAAATAAATGTCATATCAGCAGAAGGGTTACTGACACAACTTCATCCTCACTTGTCTCTGTCCCAGGACACTCAGTAGTCTGCTAGGCCGCAGCATAAACGGTTTAAAAAACATCCCCAGACAAACAGATAACAATTTTTCCCACTATCACTTTTGTTATAGGGCATTCTCCCTGAGTTATTCTTCTTCCTTTCTCCTCCCCTTCTCAGAACCACAGGTCTAATTATCAAAAAGCAAGCTGAACAAATCTTAAAGAAACAAAAGGTTTCACAGCACAAGCTGACATCTGAACACCTCACAGGCTAATCAACTAGCCTGATTTTGTGCAATACAAAACGGCCCATCTCCCTGCAGGTGCTAATCAGAATTGCTAATTACCTACAAGGGAGAAGTAATGCTTTCCACTCTTCAGCACAGAATTGCTGAAGTACCAGGACAAGCTTGCCCTAGAAAGTAATTTAAATTCTTGGTCTACTGAGATCAGTGGGAATTCTCCTACAGTGTACTTCAGCTATCTTCTACCACAGAGTTGGATCAAGGCAGTGTTTTGGGAATGTTAAACTGACACATACCCATTAGAACAGTCAACCCTGCAGAGCTGTTTTCCAGCCAGCGCCCAGCCACTATCCCTTCCTTGAATTTGTTCAGCAGCGAACGATCCTGGAGGAAGCACAGAAGCAGCTTGATTCCCAGGACAACTGTGCTGAAGTGCAGGTAGCTCTGCGTGAACAGCAGAAACCAGTCAGGCCCCAATGCCAAAAATGTCTTTTCTTTTTCCCTAGGACAAACAGGTAAAAGAAAACACATTGAAGGAAATATGATGGAAGACAGAAAGGAGATATTACTTAAAATTATTTGTAAGTGATTTAGAAGCTCACGTTTCTGTAGAAAAAAAAAATCTCATTAAATGTGTACCACAACAGAGAATCACAAAGATGTAACTACAGACTTATCCACACAGCTGAAGTCACTCAAAATTTCTGCTAAATCTAACCTTGTATTACTGCCAGGCAAAAATGTTCATTCATCTGAAGCTCCTTCTGATGTTATTGATATGCACTTCTGAGAGTGCATATCAATAACTGAGGAAAACTACACCACAGACTAGATGTTTCAAGCTATGAAATTCAAAATTCCAGTTTAAATTTTGAAGTCCAAGATGTGTTATCTAATGAAAATACGCAGTTACAGCACCCAGCACTATGAAATCTGCCTTTCAGTTATGACAGGCAGAACTATAATAATGGCATTCTCATGGTTACAATAGAGGAGTGCAAGTAATTCCACATTAGATTGAACTTATTTTCAAAGACAGATAGGATTTCTTCAACCTTTACAATGCAGAAGACACATCACTATCCAAGTTCTCCCTCCACAGTATTTTCTGAAAACATGAAACTTTTTCCAAAATCAGTATCAGATGTGTGATCAGACCACACAACTGCATGAATGCCAGATAAATCACTGACAAAAAAATATTTCTGAATCCAACCTGCTCTTACTCATACAACATTTGTTGAAATTCAAATATTATCAGTGTTAGTCCTGGTCAAGCACCAGGAAAATGAAAAATCTGGAAGACAGAGACACTTAACTTCCTAAATGTTTCTACTTACTCAGAGGACAGGTGAAGTTTGTCTGAGCATACTACATCTAACAGCATCTTCAATAGCTGGTTTCGAAGCCAGATTGTCTTTCCAGATGTTTGGCTTAAGGCTACAAATATCAGAAAGTAACAAAGAGTAATGAAGAGACAAAACACACGTTCCATTGCTTTGATGAAAAACTTTGTTTGCACCAAATTAGCCCAGTGGAAGTACTTATATCAGGTTTTTTGTAGAGTAAAAGGATGTGGACATGAAATTTTAGATATAAGGATTCCTGCTAACATCAGAAACAACCTCTGTTACATTGTCAAAGTCCTCTCTTTAGAGTCACTTAAAACTCATTCAGAGTACATGTTGAACAATAGCTCACAGGAAGGAATCTCAGGTTAACTCGAGAGGGATATGTAAACAGGCAATCTGTGATGTCTGTATAGAAACTACAGTTACCAGTGTCTCCTTAGTCTCCTTAATATGATCTATTGTTTAGAGGTGTAATAAGCAATAAAGCCTCAACTGAAAGACCACAGTGAAAGAGCCAACTGAGTGGATGCTCCACCATGTAATCCTGATAAATACACAGATATTTTAAGAGGTGCAGAGCTCTGCACTATTATTTGCTACAGCTGTAAGTGTACCAAAGTCTTCACAGAAAATCCAGGATGCCCATTGAAATTTTATTCCTTGTAACAGCCTAGTAGGTTAGTTTGGGGGCAATTTCAATTTAATGTCCTTCTTCTCTGTGTATATCTGAAATCCAACATTGTGTCAGCTCTGGACAATGCAGCCAAAGTACTGCTGGCTTACTACTAGAGAGAGAACAAAAGGGTCACCTCAGTGCAGCCTCTCCCTTTCCATATGAAGCAATTTGAATTGTGCCTTTCTCCTTCACAGGAGGCAGAAGCACTAATGTTGCATTTAGGGTTCATCAGGCCCTGGGAAAGGAGGGAAATGACTGTAGCTACCTATCGCAACACATACACCAAAGGTAGCCCCTCACCTTCAGTGGGCATCTCAGCCACACTATCCAGGAAAATCTGATTTTCATCCACAGAAGAAGGTTTCAAGGTGTAAACAAGGAACAATCCAATCCTTGCAGAGAAAGAGTGAAGAAGTTGTGGTCAACAAAAAGACACCCATTTAATTATTTGAAGATTATACGCAAAACTCAATACTGGTTAACAATGACTTAAAAACTATTGGAAATTCTAATCACTGCAGAAATAGGATGAAAACTTCATAAACTAGGAAGTAAATTAAAAAGTCACAGAATAACAGAATATGCTGAGTTGGTAGGCACCCATAAGGATCATCAAAGTCCAACTCCTGGCCCTGCAAAGGAACATCCCCAAGAGTCACAGCATGTGCCTGAGAGCATTGTCCAAACACTTCTTGAGCTCTGTCAGACTGGTGCTGTGACTATTTCCCTGGGGAGCCTGTTCCAGTGCCTGACCACCCTCTGGATGAAGAACTTTTTCCTTATAAATACAACCTAAATCTCACCTGACAACTTCAACCCCATTCCCTTGGGTCCTGTCACTGGTCACCAGTGTCTGCCCCTCCTCTTCCCCTCATAAGGGGCAATGTGGAATGCCCCAATGAGGAATGAGGCCTCCCGCCAGTCTCCTCTTCTCCAAGCTTAACCGACCAAGTGAATTCAGATGCTCCTCAGATGGCTTCCCCTCAAGGCCTTTCATCTTCGTTGCCCTTCTTTGGATGCTCTCAAATAGCTTAATGTCTTTCTTATATTGTGATAACCAAAACTATCTACAAATCCAAGCAAAATATATTCTGCTATGGAAACATGTTCTCTATCTACTTTAAAGGTCTTTCACCAAGAGGAAAGGAATACTGAGTTAAGTATTGAGTTAATATCAAAGACTGAGCTGCCTGTGGCGTCGAGATGTCACTGTTATCACCACTTGGTTTCCAAGCATAGAGAGGAGAGCCGAGAAACCTTAGCAGGTATTCTTTGAGGAAGACTGGCAACCTTTTTCCACCTGTAGTTTGCTTTAATACATTACCTGGTTCTAAGGATAGAAAGATTAATGTGATACACATATTTAGTGAAAGCACACAATCTCCTCCTGCCCACAACAAGGGTATTTCTTAAGGGACGGAACACCAGTTGTTCTGCAGGAATGGTCCACACAGCACTTCCCACTAAAAGTCCAAATTTGGGACCAGCAGAAACTGCAGCACCTCTCACAGCTGCTGAGAGCATGTTACAGTCTCTGCAACCCTGGAGTTAGAAGGATATGGACTGTCTCTGTCCCCTCGCTCAGCACTCATGGGCCTGACAACCAATCAAATTACCATGGTATAACAAATCATGATATTTGAATAAAACTGCTCATTCACACTCCTTACAACATGACAAATTTGATATACTAAATCCACTACTCTGACCTGTATGAAAAGAGAACAGACTAACTCCTACAAACCCAGGGCAGGAACAGCTAACATATATCCAGGAGTTTAAATTCACAGAACAGCTGACAAACAGTAGGTTCACATATTAGCTTCGTCCAGAGTTAATTAGTCATGGTGCTCATACTCTTCAACAGAGCTGAAGGCTGACTGCAGAAACCACAGGTTTGACCTGCAACTCTGTTTCTACACTTTATTAACACAGCACAGAGCTCCCATCTGTGCAGTGCATTTCCCTGGAGTTAGGTGGCTGTAGACAGCACTATGTGGACCTTCCTCAGTTGGTACTCAACAGACTGATGCAATTAGGCTGGGAAAAAAAAATGAAGCAGTGCTTACATTCTATGAAGAGCAAGCAATGATTTAAATGCAAAACTTCATGAAATCCAGACTAACATAACCGATTGAAATTCAAGAACAAAATGGATTGTTACTGGGATATAAGCCAAAACCAACAGGATTAGGTACAGAGTTCTTTGGGGCCAAATTGTAGTACTGTAATGATACTTTGGAGAAAACGCTTTAATGAAACCAAATATTAAGTACAGGCTTTGAGTAATCCCAGTCATACCTACAGAACTGTCTGTGCACCATTGTAAGGGTAATCCACCTACACACAAATATAAAGTTGAATTGAATGAAAACAGTTTTTCACTGGGGGACTCTGCCATTGCCAAAGATCTGGAGTTCTACGAAATACAGGGTGAGGGAAGCTCTGCTGTCAAGCTCTCTCCAACACTAGCAGAAGTATAGCTCATCTGCAACCTGAGGAAAAGCTATGGACCTTAAAGGTTACCTGAGAATATCTCTTGTATTAAAGTATCCTTGCAAGAGATGGGAGAGAATAGTGCAGACCACAGTGATCTTGGAGCTACTGATTTCAGGATCATTGAAAAGGAAAACAAGCTTGGGCACCATTTGCACTTGGTAGGCAACTGCAACATTCTGACATGCATCTCTGTAAAAAAAGCACAGGGACTATTAAAAGCTTCTACTGGAAATGACCAAGTTTGCTGAATTTCAGCTAAGAGGATTCTCAGGTTGTACTGATACTTCACCTTTAGCTTCTAGTGTTGCCTTTACAACATTTCAGACACTGTCTGACAAATTGAACATGTGTCAGTGATGGAGATCTGAAGACTACTTTGTGTGTTCTGCTCTTATCTACTCTGCTCTCTCTCCCAGAACTGTTGCATGCCAACAAGTTCAAAGAAAACATTATTGAATTTTCAACCAGTGAGTTGATAGTAAAAAAATGTTGTTCCTGTGAAACTCAGCAAGGGACACCAGATATCTCTGCATAGAGCTTTCTGCTACCAAAAAGAAGGAATCTACCATTACTCACCCCTCTGCCATGCTTTGTCTCTTTATATTTAACCCCAGTCCAGATGACTAAGAAAGTATACTGACAAAAGTCTTCCTGGGTTGTGTTTTAGTTTTAAACACAACTTCAATTATATATTTTTAAAAATTATTTCATAGTCAATTCAAATATTCAGATTTCACTTCCCCAGCACATATTTAAATTCATTGTACAGCAGCAGTTCCACGTGAACCAGGTCACCGGATATCTTTGCCCAGTGTGGCCCCAAAGACATCTCAGGGGCTGATTAACTCATTAATTTGAGGTTTGAAAGAGCAATCCAGGAATGATTCACTCCCAGAATCCACCAATTCCAACTAGGATTAGACCCTTCATATCCACCTCCCAGTTCCAGCTTCAGGTTACAGATGAGCTTGTCCCACAGGTTTCTGATTCAAACACCTGTCTATACCTGGAGGACTGAAAGATCTCCACAAGATGGGAAAGAAGAACAAGGTCAAGATTTTCTGGTGCTTTCATCCAAAGCTGAAAGACAAAGGAAAACAGAGGTTTTATTGCTCAGCTGAGCTGAGAGAACAGTACCTGTGGCAGAGTTAAAACTAGTTTAGGGAGGAAAACATCATAAACATTCAGTGTTTCTGTAATGCAACCTGCAGGCACTGGGAAGTCCCCGCCAGTTGTAGGGAATTGTTGCTCCAGAGCTAGCCCTAAGGAACAAGCTCTCTGGGAGTGTTCCTGCAGACCTGGGGAGCCACAGTGTGATAAAGCACAACACACAACCCCATCCCAAATATTGGATCCAGGAGGTGCTATGAACAAACCAAACCTCCTATTATAAAGCCATCTTTAATACAGCCAAACCCACAGAGTAACATGAACAGTTTTACCTCAAAGTTGCAGAGAACATACTGGAATGCACTATAATTCTTGATGACTGAAGACTCGAAGCCCAGCTCAGCAGTGCCCACTAGGGAGAACATTAACTGCAAAATTCTGTTGTTTAACAGCTGGGTTTTCCTCTTCAACAGATAGCTCAGCAACTGAAAAAAGAAGACCAAATAAGTATCTGCCAATTATAAATGGGTATTTATAAATTAACATATAGCACTACTCTTTAATTCAAGACCAACACACAGTTTACTCAGCTGTAGTAGTCATACATGCATATATTTTGTATAAGCATCATGAAGAAAGTGAAGATTTCAGTCCAGACATCAAGTTTCATGCAGGAGGTGAAAGAGTGAATTTTTGAAGGAGCTTGACAATTCTGTGGCATTGAACAGGAGGAAAATATCTGCCATATTATGTCAAATGGAATTTACAAAAAGCAACAGACAAATATAACTGTAAATAACCACAGGAGGTGTTCTGTGCTATTCCGAATGGATGTATTCTTAATTGCTTACAAATGGTGTTAATTAAAAAAATATTAGTTTTTACCTCTCCAAATGAAAAATATTTGTGAAACATAGCCAGTTTCTCAACTGAGCCTACCTTTGATTATGCAACAATTTCCTAATACTGTGAGAAGAATGTTCAGAAAATCACTACATTTTGAACAGGTTGGGAAGAATAGACATTAATTTGAAAATATGTATCAAGACATATTTATTAGTTGGCTGTTAAAAAAAAACTTCACTCCATTGCAATATGATGATCAGTCACATGGAGAGAACACTGTTTAGCAAAAAATCAAACGCAACAGCTCATACACAATGTAAAGACTGGTATTCATCTACAAGAAAGGATTGGGCAAGCAATATCTAAGTAGTATAAATATATTCATATGAATTGTGATCAATTTATGAACAATTTACATATTGGGAAAATGGAAAGTTTATAATAAATCATTCATGAAGCCCTAATGTTAAGAGTCTTGTTTGGAACCTTCTATATTAAAGAGTCTTCTCTGTTCCTTAAGAGTTCCCTGCTTCGCTTACACAGCATAAAGAAAATAATACTAAACTGAAACTTCATACTTGAGCCTCAATCCATCCAATATTATATATATAGACTTTACATACAACCAAAATCTTTAATCTGCATAGCTTTCAGGTTTAAAGATTAATTTGGGACAGACCTAATCAATGAAATTCAGATGGCACTTACTTTGTATCAGCACAATTGCTAATACACAGTGACATACTGAGCTGTAGGAATCCATTGTCAGCCCTACACTGGGAAGGAATCTTAGTCTGTAAGGAGGAATCTTTTGCTGTATGAGCCAGGGGGAGCAAGAAAAACTGCCTGAGAAGTGGTCTTTTCTGTGGGGGATCAAGTGTGTTGGTAAAAGGTGAAGGGTGGGTCAGTCACAAATCTGCTGCACCAGCTTATTTAGTTTATTAGATCATGTCTAACCAAGAGGCATCTGCCCTCACCTTCCCTTCAGCAGATAAACTGTTACAGAGGTTCCCAGGGATTGTAAACACAGGATATAGAACACTATTCTATAGTGCCTTCATAACTTACAAAGTTCCAACCACAAGTGCCTATAAGCAGGATATGTTTGGTTCATTCCCATTGATTGATCTGGAGATAAAGATCTACAAGGGAAAGACTATAATCAGAATAAATGGACAAAAGAGCATCTACCTGGTATCCATGGATGTGCCTCATCAGTTTTTCACTCAGTGGGCTACTGTTGAGGATGGAGTTCAGGACTTTGACAGCTGCATACATGGTGTGGTCATCACGGGCCAGAGCAATGAGACCCAGGAGAATGGCAGGGCCCCCAATAAAGTTGAGGCTGGTAGCTGCTGGAGAGGACTGGAACACTCTTACCCCTAGGAAATCACACTGTTACTCTACCAGGAAATGACATAGACTAAATCTATTGTTACTGGACAGAGAAAAGCTCCACTCTTAAAAAATACTAAACATTAAGACATAGTGCATTTACCATATTGGCCCACAGCAACGGACCCAATAGTCCGCAAGGAACCTGAGAGGTGCCCAGCAATATTCTTAGCTATGAATATCGGAGTTGAGCTGTCCCGAGAATTAATCCCAATCTAAAACAGATAAAATAAATTTTAAGAAAAATCTTGGCAGTATCGGGGAGACTAAGGTGACAAATGCATGGTCTAATAGTTTAGATTAATTTTTTACTTTTAGACTGTGAAAACCATCTTTTTTCATAAAACTTGATTATAAGGACAAACATTCACCCACCTACAATATCCCACATCTCCACTACTTTCACATGTCAATAGATCTGGTATTAGCAAGAATGATAGAATAGCATGTGAAAAGTCCTTCTGAAGGCATTAAGAAAACAACAGACTGAAACAAGTTATCATAAAACCTGAAAATTATGGCTTCTGTTCCTGTTTCAAAAAAATGTTTTTTAACATTGTGCTCACACTGTCTAGTCTATTCCTCTCCACAGATGAAAATTAACCTATGAGTAGAAGAAAGTTAAGGAATGGGAAAAGAAGCTCAAAAAAATCACTGAAGGTACACAACCAAGATAAAGTCATAAACTTTGCCCTAGGAAACTGATTAGAATCAAGAGAAAACTTAAGACAAAGGAAAATTGTGACCTCTTTGGCAATCAGCCGACCATCCACTTCATTGTAAGAGCTCTTTATATCTTTGACTGTAGTGAGAGATGAGCACACGACATTGATTCCAAAAGAAATCTTCTCTTCTGCCACCAGAGGTGCCATATTATGATCACTGTACTGGTCCTCACCTAAAACAAGAGAAACTATGAACATCTGAAGGAACTTTGCTTGTTCAATATGCAAGACAGGAGAGGGGCAGGTGAAAAATAACTCGAGGAAACTGATGTTTAGGAAATAATTTTACTTTTTCTTAACTATAATCAGAAAAAAAATTCACCCTTTGCAATAAAGTCCATGGCAGCTTGCATCACCAACAGATGTGCTTGGCTGTGTCCTCTGCTGACTGCTTTACCTAGATTCTACATCCTCTCATAACATCTCATGAGGCTCAGAAGAGTCCAAAATAAAACTCTCCCTCTGTCCACACAATATAAACAAGCTTTATGGACACAGAAAACATTTCAGAGGCTTTCTGTGTTACTGGGAGGTTTATCGGGGTACCAGGAGCAAAGATTCATGTGGAAGAAGGACAGAGGCAGAAGTTCAGAGCTGCCAACTCACATCATTTGGGAAGCTTCTAAAAAGTACCATGTTCAGCAGTTTAATGGCTATATGAAATTCTAATACACATTTCTTTAAAGAATTTTTTATTCCTGCTCACACTTGGAAAAACTATATGTACCTTTATTTAGAAAAAAGTCAATCTTACATTTTTTACAATTTCATAGACTGAGAAAACAGCTGACTTACAAAACTGTTTACTACTGCTAGTGACACAGCTCTTTTAGGCAAAAAAGTAGTTCAAACACCACATGAAGATTGAATATACATAAAGACCCCAAGACTATGTCACCATTTCCTTTCCAGAAGGACTTGGTCTTAGGACTAATCCTCTGCACAACTGCAGCTGATTAGTGAGAAGCAATGAGATAGTGGTGAGAAAGGACACAACACTGCCAAAAATTCCCACTGCTGTTTGCAACGAGGTTATAAATCCATCTTAAGGAAAAAAACTATAATATTTGAGGGGACTGGGGTAAAGCTCTTTTAAAATCAGAATTTCCATTTGACCAAGTTCCTTTGGGTGTTTTGATGGAATATGGAGAGTTCAGGGAGAGAGAGTGAAGTTCATTTCACAATTATGAGATCTCATCTTACATGTTGCTCTGTGCTTTCCCTGCAACAGGGC
This sequence comes from Acanthiza pusilla, assembly GCA_036630365.1. Classification (NCBI taxonomy): domain Eukaryota; kingdom Metazoa; phylum Chordata; class Aves; order Passeriformes; family Acanthizidae; genus Acanthiza; species Acanthiza pusilla. The sequence goes on from JAXCHO010000234.1 coordinate 17,839,756, forward strand.
ATCACTAGAGTCAGGTGGACACAATCCAAGATTACTACTAAAGTCTGTCTGAGAAGAACTGTGCAGAAAACAAGCCCTCCAGACTTAATAAAGACTCAATGAGTCAAAAAATCAAATCCTTCTGACTTTTACAGGTAATGTTTTTATTTCAGAGCAGTACTTTGACACCATTTGTCTTTCAACAGCCCCTTCCCATGGCTGACTTGTAGATTTTTGTGTGTAGATAGACAGTATTCTGAAAGAGCACTCAGCCAGTCTTCTCACATTGTTTTAGGCTGGAACATCACCAACAAAGATTATTTTGCTCTTTTCAAATAAGAAATGACCATCCCATTTCATCCCAAGTACTAGCACAGAGGTGAGTGCACTACTTGTTGAACAAGCAGTAATCAATAACTGAAATGTTTTGTCTGTCTGTTTTGTCTGTCTGTTTAATAATTGAAGCTAACAACATACTTTAGTTAAAAAGCCTCTTCATTAAATGGAATGTAACTTACTCCCCTACCCCTCTCTCCCCTGTGCTCTCTCCTACTCTGCAGGCATTTGCAATTAAACTCCATACTGCTTTTTCTGCCTTTTCTTTTTTCCCTGTTAATGCAGAATGTCTCAGTTAAAGCTTCTGCTTTAATGTTTGTCCAACAGAAATCGCAATCTTGCAACTGAGGACATGTTATCCCTCTTTACTCTTCATCGCTCTCTGCTGCTTGATTCCTGCCCTTCTTTCCAATTACAAGATCCTCATGTATCTTACTACAGTCTTATACAACATTCAGTAACTCAGTGTTCCAGGCTTTTGGAGTGAGCTCTAGACAAAGCTGAAACATCAACAGCAGATTATAAGAGTAAAAAGAACACTGCCCTGACAAACAAATAGTGGTGGATATGAGAATTATCACATACCTTTAAGTTGTACTGCTTGGAAATTGCTACAATACTGAGGGCCAAGCTTAATAATAACTTCTATAGTTTCCACTGAAATGGCTTCTTCAAACAAGTATGTAGGACCAATGCGCCAGGTCAAAGAGGACTTCTGTTTCCAAATTCGAGGAGTAGCTATGTACCCATAGACATCAATAAAGGAAGAGGGTTCCATGGAAATACAGCTACCTGGTAAAGGCTGGAGATACTGCATCTGCAACAGAGAAGGAATTCACTGAGGGGAGCCAATACACTCAGGGTGCCCTGGAGTCTTGTCCCTGTAAGGTACTACCTGCCACCCCTTTATTCATTGACGTCTGCGTCAACTGTGCAACACAATTATATCAGGTCTGGCTGAGCTGGAGTTCATTTTCCCACAGCAGCCCTCACAGTGCTGTGCTTTGCACTAGGATGTACAAAGGGGTTGATAACACACCAGTGTTCTGGCTATTACTGAGCAAAGCTGGCACGACATCAGCGCTGTCTCTCCAACATTCCCCCCATCAGGGGACTGGGAGTGGGCAAGATCCTGGGAGAGGACACATCTAGGCCAGCTGACTCAAATTAATGACAGGGATATTCCATACCATATAACGCCAACTCAGACATAAAAGCTAAGGAAAGGTGGAGGAAGGGGGGGGAATTAATTATTTACAATGCTTGCCTCCTAGAGCGACTGCTTCATGTGCTGAAGCCCTGCTTCCTGGGAAGTGGCTGAACTCACTGATGGGAAGTAGACAATGAACATATTTTCATTCTCTTTGCTTGTGCATGAGCAAACTTTCACTTCTGCTTTAGTAAACTGCCTCATGTCAACTTATGAGTCATTTTCCATCTTATATTCTCTCCTCTGCCTGGCTGGGAAGGGGAGTGATAGAGCTACTTGGTGGGCACCTGGCATCCAGCCAAGAGCAACCCACCGCAATAATTATCAACTACTGTTCAGAAATTGGACTTCAAGAAGTACTGTAAACATAGCATTTTGGAATGTTTAAGCCTAATTTTTGTTCCAAAAACACAGTCAAAAGAATTCCAAGTATTAGCAAAGAAAAACCGTGTCTTGACTCCCAACATATTTTTCCTTTTCTAAACTCCATAACTCAGACTGTGACTTTCAACACAGAAAGACAATTTACAGATCACACTTTGTACTAGCACCTAGTGAATAAACTGTTTTTGAAGAGTGTAGATGGCCCAATTGCATCACTAAGCTTGAGTGGAGCTAACATTTTTTAGGAAACAGGGCCATTTATTTTTGGTACCAAAATAATGATTGGACCTCCTAAACTGAGTCTATTATTTTATTTAACTGTGGAGAGCTCTAACAGGAAGTAGTTGGAATTTTCTGGTAGAGAGAAACTATATTTTATTTTGGGGCTTAGCCCTGTCTTTTACAATTTGCTGTTAGGATGAGAGACTCCTAGCATTTACTGACCTCTGACTATGGAGATTTAGAAGACAGGGCTGGTCAGTACTAAGAGGCAGGAGTTGATACTTGGATGAATAAATATTAGACTTGATGTAACACAACACCACCACCACCAGCTCCACCAACTAAAAATAGCCTTTGGTATTGTTAACAGCCTTAGTCCATTTCTAACTTGTTAGACAATCTTTTCTTCACTGTACATATAAAGATGAAGGCTTGCATTAAGTCAGTGACCCCAACACTGGGATAATTTTTTGTTTACTAAAGGATTCTTTCATTTATATGAGCTGTTTCACTGAATGTTAAACACACTTGCTGTGAATTCTTTAATCAATTGCAATGTTCAGGCCTAGTTTTATTGATGACTTTCAGTCTCATTTGAAGGAAGTCAAATTAAATTAAATTTTCATTCTTGAAATGGATATAGGTCCCAAAAGACATTTATAAGACAGATAATTTTTCTCAAGTATGGGAAAGAGAATATTTAGAATTAAACAGGTTGCATTTACAGAGGAAGTATAAAACACACAAGTGAGTTTTGCATGTGCTGAGATTGAGTTGAAACATGGGAACAAAAAGGAAAAGACCAAGGTTACAAGTTTCAATTAATAAAAGGATTCTAATAAAAAACAAACCAAAAACAACCACACCAACCAGAGATACAATAAAGAACAGGCTGCATTTTCAACACTGCCTTCAAAATCCAAAAATCAGATCTCTGAAATAATATGAGATCAGCTGCAAAAACAGTAGCATGATCTTAATGATATAAACCAGGGGATATTCTCATTTATCTCATAGATTATGAGCCCTTCAGGTGCATTTGGCTTGGTTTTGACTGATATTTCATACAACCAGAGAACTGACTGCTGGAATATCACAAGGAATGGCACATTAGGGGAGATAACCAGTACACCAATATTTGCAATGAGCTCATGAATTCATATCGTCTCATACACTGAACAACTAATCCAGAGGAACACCTATCTATTCCTGAATGCTTAGTGTACTAGTGAGGAAAAATACAACTGACTGATTGTTTAACGGGTGTAAGAGGAAGAGGACAGCTTGCAGCATGCCCAAATAAGGTGCTTGAGAAAACTCCTCCCCCCTTTGGATTCTTGCAAAGAGCTCGCTAGTCACAGCAACTTATTTCTCTGTGACTTTTCCACTTTTCAAGAGCTTTCTTAAAAAGAAAAGGTGGAGACTCCCTACATAACTCATCACCTTTTCGCCTAAATCCTAGTCTTCTTTGGTTTGAGGTTCTCTGGTCATACCTTAATGTGAAGTACTTTTTATAGCTGGTAACTTCTACAAATCTTAAGTATAAACTGATAGATGCAGCAAATCACTAGCGAATTCAGAAAATTTTGGCCTAAGGGTATAACTGAATTTCAGCAACATAATCCTGAGCTACCTGCAACCAAGGTAACCCCAGCTCTAGAGGAGCATCACCACTCAAATTGCCCTGGTTATCTACATGCTGAGGGCAGAGAGGGGGAACTAGTTTGAAGCATCAGTACAAGGTGAGAACATCTGAAAAGCAGCACAAACACACCCTTTTCGTACAGATTTCTGACTCCACTCACACCCAGCACAGCGGCACGTGTTACATGTGCAAATCACATGCTTTGAGTTTCTCAGATTAATAGTGAAAAGTCATGGTAGGTACATTGGGAGATGAAAGCGAAAAGCAAAGCAAGGCAAATGTCAGGCACAAGATCTATGCAGAGGGCCTTCACCTTTGCAGAGCCAAGCATCTGACCATTTATATAAGCTGACACAATGCAGATCTTCTTTGCTTCCTTAGCAACTGTCACTGTGAGATGATGCCACTGGCCAGTGACCAGCAGTTTACCACAGCCAAACTGGGCTTGCCCTGGATATGAGGAGGGATTTAGGACCTCACCCTCAGGTTCCATAATATCTGTAACAGCAAAAACAGGGGTAAATCAATAGAAAGTTTCCCACCTTCACCTGCCTCTGGAGCACAACTTTCAAATGTGACAGAAAAAACATGACACTGTGGGTAGAGTGTGATTTGATGATATGATGTGCCATGTCTTTAAAACATTGCCCAAGGTCTGTTATCAGGACCTACAATTTGCACAACTCTCAAGATCCTCCAGCATACAGTGTGCCACCCTCCCAAATAATACCTGCTATCTGCCTTGATGCCGTAAAACTAGACTGAGCTAGGACAAACTCAACATATTCACCAAGAGGAGAACCACTCAGTATGTTCACAGAGTTAGCTGACATAGAGAAAAAATCCCTAGCAAATCTGTAAGATAATGAAAGTCTCTATATTAATTTATAGCTTTTATGAAAAAAGACAAGCTAGAATTTTTATTATTATCTAAGGCAATCAGAACACTCACACAATGTCAACTGTGCATGAGAAAGTCCCAGCTACTATTCTGACTCCATTCCCAGCCTCCTCTGGAACATTCAATCACATTTACATTTGAAGTACCTACTCTACTCAATAAGGAAAAAGAGATAAATATCAACAGGGAGCAATATTAATAGACTGGCATAATAGAAAATATTCTGAAAGCGAGGAGAGGAAATTAGTTGTTTCATTAGGAAGCTAGATCACTCCCCAAATCCTCAGTCCCTTCTCCAAACTTGCCTAGTGTCACACAGAACAGACAGGGACCAGCTGGTTCAAGCCCAGTCTCTACAACTGCACACCACAATGTAAGTGATATTCAAAAATTTTCCATAGAATATTGCAGTAATTCACAATGTCCACAGCAAACTTAAAAATTAAACATGGGCAAGAATTGCAATCACAACTGGATGCAAGAGGAAGACTGAAGAGAAATCACATTCATATCCTGGGTACTTCAAAGAAGAGGAAATTTATTAATGAAAAAATACAGATAATAAGAGGACACAGCACCACAACTTGATGGAAAAGAACCTTACCCAATGGCTGGAACTCTACTTCTTCAGTGGAGATGACCAAAGAAAGGTCCTGTGGGAAGAAGCTTACAGAAAAGCAAACAAATTCTTGCTCTGTTCTTGACATGTGCCTCACGACTGTAAGGAAGCGCAGTGGGTGGCTGTTGTGTGCCAAACCAAACTTGCTAACCAGGAACCAGCAGGAGAGTGTCAGGCCACCTGAGGGAGGGAACGTTCTCGTGCCTGTAGACAGGAAACAAAAAGACAGTAAGGATATTATTTTCCTTGTGCAGCCATTAGCAAACTGCTTTTTGTTTCATTTGTAGTTCACACCATGGGAAACCAACATTAGATTACAACAACAGTTTAGTTTCTATTCTACTAGATTTCATTGCCTGTATTCAGTATGACAGAGATTGCACATATGAGTCTGTGCACAGATATAAACAACCTAAAGTTGACTGATGAGAAATGACTACTAGATCTCCATGCCATGGAGCTCATGAATTAGAAATCTCTGAGACAGAAACAAGTTTTCAACTTTCACAAAAATTCAGAAAGCAAAAGGTACACAGCCACTTCCCAGGCCACACAATAGAGGGTTTTGTTGTATAGGAGAATCCCATTAGTGACAGTTCCTATTCCTTCCATGGGAGATTACCCTAAAATCTGGTGGCTCTTACTTGTTAAGACTGTTTTCTTAGCAGCCTGCTTTAAATTTGTATTGTTAATGTTAATTCATTACACTATTAAGCTGCACCAATTCCACATTTCACTGAGCAGTTCCAGTTATACAGTTCAGAGCTAGTCTGGGAGACAGAGATAGAAATGTTTTGAAATAAACAGCTTTTTTCTTACAACTGTTGAATGCTTTGGGGCTGAAAAGTCAGTGGGTCCCAGCAAGCTGTGAGTTAAAGTACTTACCCATGCCAATCCCTCCCGAGACAGATTGGTCCACACTGGATCCCATGACAGTGGCCAAGGTAGGGAGGTATAAACACCTACAAAAGCAAACAAGCATCCATTCATCAGGAACAAAATCATCCCTGAAGGTTACTAGTGATTTCTGGTATTGCATAATCATGGTAGCAAGGCAGAGACTAGGCTGTCACCAACCAGACATTAACAAAATATGTGGGCAACATTGCTGTAAGAAGGGCAGCCATAGGATACTTAGATTAAGAGGAAGAGAAGCAAATAGTTACTGTATCCAGAGTTAGGGCTTGGAGACCACAGAGCAACTAAAACAAAAGCAAGAGCAGCAATACCCGTAGCCTTCCATGGACATGTCAAACTCCACAAATGATGGAGCTAAAGCAGTGCTGCGCAGCTGGAAGTTTCGAGGTGATGTCATGGAGATGAGACTCATGGCAGTCTGGAGTGCAGATCCCTTAGACACCCAAGGAGAGCTCCTGACAGGCACAACTGTCTGAGGATCAGTTTTACTGTCCACCACAGCCTCTTCTGAGCCTGAAAGATGAACACAGTGCCTAACCAGATCAATGTCTGCAAGTCTTTTTCCAGTCACAGGTATTGCTCATATTCTGTTCATCACTGGTAGGAACAGCACTGCATGCTCTTGAAATAACATATCCCCAGCAGTCTCCAGAAAACCAACTTCAGCAATACAAAAAAACCCATTACACTGAAGGCCTTTCAAAATGGGAGACAGGCAGAACAGATGAGCTTACAGAAATGATAGCCATATTTTCTTCCCACACATCTTCAGGCAGCTCCAGAATTCACCCCTACTAAAAAATGTCCCCAATCCCTTGGTTCAATTTTTCTTATACACAGACCATTCAACTCTGCTGTAACAGAATAATTACAAGCAACATGTAGGAGAGGATTTGAAGAATGACTGAAAAGAACATAAGATGCAAATACAAACCATACTGTATCAGGTGTCTCAGGCATGAGAATAGTTTAATAACAAATACTACTATACTGTAGCCTTTCACCTATAAAATACATTAGAGCAGAGAAAGGACGTGGATTGAAAATAGCCTGTAGAAGCAGGGCAGACTACTAGGATTATCCAAGGACTACAAAAAGCACTGCTCTTTATCCCTATCCTTATTCTATTACTAGCTATAAATCACAGGAAAAACATGCTGCAAACCAAGAAGACACTCCCTTTGGTTTGTGGAAGATTTGTATTTTTATAGATCACTTCCATGTCTGATCCAGAAAAATCTGACTCTATAATCAGCATCTAACTTAAGCAAAGATATTACAATTTGATCTCTGCTGGTCATTAGATCAGCTCTCAGTGTTGGCCAAGTACCACCCAATCTGGGCAATACCCAGTGAAAAACTTCCAGGCATATTCCACCTTCACTATGACTGTCTTGGAGCAACCTACTCAACAGCAGTTTCCTGTCATGTCAGAGATATCTCTAACTCAGCCACTGTATCAAGCAACAGGCAGTTCATTGTGGGCTTACCTGCATTAGCTGAATCACTCCCCTGACATGAAAGGACCTTGGTTTTGTTTGCACTGGGCCTGGAAGGCAGTAATGGAGAACCTCCCAACCACAGAAATTGCCTAACATGGAAAAAAAAATAGAAGAAAGCAATTTTAGAAGAGAAAAACAATGAAGCCAGACACTTTGGAGTCACAGCAACCATGCAAATAGAGCTTAGACCTCTGGAGAACAACTTTTCTATTGAACACCAAATTTTAAAGACATCCCAATTAGAACAGAATAAATGCTTTCCATTGTAGCAGCACAAATATTTGGTTTGCTTTACATTTCCTTTCAAGGTTTTTCTGTTAAAAAAAAAATTAACAGATCAACAAAAAAAAAAAAAAATCTTTTCTTCATCAATATTTTTGAATAACCATAATTTTTCTGAAAAAAACAAACCTCTGGGATGGGGGTTTTGGTTGTTTTGGGGTTTTTTTAGAAATTCTATTCCGTATTTGAGTGAAAGAAATACAGTCTTCCACTGAATATTCAAATTTATCTGCACTCTGATACCTCTTAGGTACTGTCATGTCTAGCATTTGCATTAATGAAGAAAATGCAACCTCAAACTAGAAACAGCAAGCAAGAAAGAAGACTACACTTTTTTATTTCTGCATCTGTCATTGACATGGATCTGAGATATGAGAAAGTAATTTCAACTCTGCAGAAAACAGCTTCTTGGTATGAATACCAGGAGAGAACAACCCTGGTTGTTTTGCAATGACTTAATTAGTTCATTCACAAATGGCTTTACAACCCCTGCAGAGATGATGCAGCAGAACACTATGGACTCATACCATCTACAGGAGTCATTTAAGCATATATCCTGCAATCAATGAGAAAGGAGTATTAACTGGGACTTGAAACAAAAGGCTGAGTCTGGCTAAATTAGAGCACTACGTGAAACATCTAATTATCATGTAAACTTTGCAAAAAAAATGGCACCACTAAAGCAAATTGGTTCCATTAGATAAAATCCCATACCTTAACACATGTGGCTCAATAGCCTGGGATGCGAGCTTCTCAAACACCCTAGTGAGGGGCAGATGCAGGGGATGACTCTCATCGCAGAAAGCATCTTGGCAGGAGGTTATGATGGTGCCCAGCAAGCCAGATTCACACATCACCTGACGACTCTTCTCTGACTTTACCAGGGACTGGATATGATCAACCAGAGCACACTGGATTTCCTGGGAAAGCTGAAATGGACACAGAAGTAAAGTCAGAGGGCTGGAACTAAACTGTATATGGCAACTGATTTATTTTATTTTAATTTGTTTTTCAATTGTAAAATCCCTGAGTGTAAACATCTGGTCCAGAAAAGAAGCCCCTAAGGCAAGAGGCTGAAGCAGAACTGCATGGCTGTTCTATCAAGCTCTGCACTTAAACAGTGTGTGTATATTCATCTGAGCAGCTGCTTGGCCATCCACAGCTCAGCTTTCCTGCCTTGACACTGTGGTAGTGAAGGAAGAGAGCAATCAGCTATCATTCCAAACAAGGGACCACCACCAAGGGCAGGTTAGTAAGCATAAACTCCTAGACCAACATGGGAAGTCAGAACATATTTAACATTAAACCTGTGGAGAGCCATATTGACATGATCTACTCTTCATTCTAAAAGCACTGATCTTAAACAAAACTCTATCTAGCAATGTCATGAAATACTTAATTTTAAACACTTCTCTACATGTGTTGCTGAATTGAAGCTGTACTTCATTATTGCTTCTTAATGATCTTAATTCTCATAAATTATTTTTAGAGCAATTTGTTCCCAATTAGGAACGGATTGTACCCCATTGACCTAACTAGATTTCACATAAAAGTAACTGGATCATATATTTAAACACAAATCTTACGAAGATGAATTATTCCCTATTTCCACAAACTTTCAAGCTTTCTCATATGCTCTTCTAGGAAATAGATATGCAAAATTTTAAAGAAAAGGACAACAATGGTGACAGACATACAAATTAAGGCAATGGGATTTGATTTTATAACATGAATGAGAAGCAACTGGATTCAGAATAAGCTTATTAAGTGTAAAGGGGAATTTGGCTCTTTTGCATTCAAACTGACAAAGCCAGTACAGGACAAGTTCAAAGCCAACAAGCAATTAGTTTTCAAAGTGTCCCCAACTGCAGCACTTAGGAAATAATACATCCATTACAACATACATACTGTTTTTGCAAACTCAGCTACCATTTCTCATATCTGAAGGGCAAGTTCTTTGGAAAATATTTTCTTCTCTCTGAAGGGCTATTCATTGCCAGGGACATAAGTTTCACTGTGCATTGCAGTACACATAGAAAACACCCACCAGACTAAACTTCACTATTACAGCATTTCAAAATCTCACAACTTTTTTTATATTTTAATCAAAATTTTAGTCCATTTCCGACAATATGCAGGAAAGTATGTGTAAGACTACCACTACAAAGAATGACATAGGTCTTGACTAAAACAACTGGTTTACTCCAAAATAAATCAAATAAAAGCATAATGGCGTACCAAAAGTATTTATTATTTTCATTAGCCTAGCAGCTCTGTCAATACCAACGTTGCCTTGTTTTGAATAAAATGTACTGTTTTCATTTTCATGTGCTGATCTTTGTTCCAGTAAAATGAGATTTTAGTGGAAATATTAAAGGTGGCCAGGAAATCATGCTGTGTGTTTCTGTATGCATGGATTGATTTTCCTAACACTTACTACTTGCACCATGAATCAGGATATTGAAGGTGCAGTTAGAATGTAGTTGAGCTGTCTCAGATTAGAGTCTTAAGGGCAAAATGTCACCTAGCAATTTGCCCAATCTGCTTAAGTAGTTCCCAGATTCTTTCTCCTAAGAGCCCATAGTTTCAAAACTTGGTAGCTGAATTTAATTCACTGTTATTCATCTTCAAAATAAGCAAAAATTATGAACCTTGGTCACTGTACATTCACTTCAAAAGGTTGCATTTTCCTTATATTTAAGAACAGTACAGCAATAAATCTGTGTGCAGAAATACTTGAAAAACGTTACTTTGTTAACATCTACAGTGAGAACAACTCATTTAGGCTGAATTTAGAACAGGGATAAGGGTCTTTTTTAAAGGTGCAAATTCCTTATTGATGGACAATGTTTTACTTTCACAACAGTGACTATGACAGCAGTTCATCATAGGAGAGACATGGATGAAAACAAAAAGGAAAAATCCAGCTGTGGAAGCAATAATATTATTTAACAAAAGCATAAATAATTTACATGATGAATTGTGTGAGGAATTTTTTTTGGTCTGTATTCACAGAAAACCTGTCAGGATGATGGCACAGAACTGAATCATTCTTTTATTCTCTTCTTGAAAGTTCTTTCCCTTACTCAGCCTTGTCAGATCTAGGAGATCGTCATATCTGACATTACAAATGGGAAAGATCTGGCATGACACTGGAATCTTAAAAGCCACAGTATCAAAATTCCAGTCAAGGATAAGATGTGTATCAGAGGAAACTTCTTTCTTTTTAAGGTAGAAAAACCCCTGTGCATATCCTGGGCCACATACCTAAAGTGGATGCCAGCCTGTCTCAATTTACAAAGTGCTTGAAACATGTGCACTGCTATCTTTCATCACTGAATAGACAACATATTAATAAAAGGAAAATCTATCTTGTATTTGGTCAAACAACATGGAGCCTGATGGAAACTAGCTTAGTTCCCGTCATAGGCATGAACATGAGCAATGTCCACTAAATACAGTTTACTGACTTTAAGACTGTTGACTTACTCAAAAGTCTTGGTCAGTTTTAAAGTTTTAAGGAAGTTTTCACACCCATGACATTCAAATGATTTTTTTTATCATACCTAGCAATGGCAGCAATATACATCCACAAATCTATTCTCCTCAGCTTTTAACTTTCATTCCAGACAGTGCAAAATCACCTGCTTGACTGTCTGCTACTGGGTTTTTTATGCTGACAGGCTCAACATTGCTTCAGCCCTTCATTTCCTGGGTCTGACAAAGGTCACTGAGAAGTTGCAAAATTGGCCGGAAATTGATCTTATTTCTGAGGGTCAGAATTAAAGTACATTAATTTTATTGAGTTCCATTAATGTTTCTATAAAAGCAGTGCTTTCTCGTTGCCAATTCTGTGAAAGCAAAGGAATCGCACATGACCTGAAATCTAAAGATTTTTCCAGATTACTCCTGAACACCCAGGCCTAAAATATCCATCACAGCACTAAAAGAAGCAGAAAGAGGGGAGGTACTGTCTCTTCTTCTGCACATTTGCTCCTTGAAAATGTACTATTTGACTCAGTCTTAAATTCAGAGCAAGAAGCCCCTTCAGATTTTTTATGAGAGTCTACAGTACATCCACAAAGACATTATCCCTCATCTAGCTGTCAAACACTGTGGCACTAGAGAAAAACAATAGTACCCTGTTGGGACAGAATATACCTACTCGAAGTGTAATTCCTTCAGTTATTTTCCTTCTACCAAACAGTTCCCCTTCACTAGGTTAAACCTTTTGCATCAGATCTTACCTGACACCTGTGTTCCAAGTAGAATGTCCTTGCACAAGGATTCATGCAGTGGTATGTTACCAGTAAAGGTATTAAAGTGCAGCCTTTTTTGTCTCTACCTGGCAGCACATCAGTGAGCTTCCCAAGCTCTGAAATATTCTATTCATTCTCTCAATGATTCTAAAATAGAAATAGCCAGGAAAATTCTATTTTTCCTCTATCCATTTTGTGGATTATTTTATGAGAATTCCTCAGGACATTTGTTAATGCCTAACTAGACTTTGACTCAGGACCTTGCATATTAGTGGTCCAATTTTACCTGAGGCAATCATATTCACAACAGCAATACTAAACAAACACTACCAGTAATAATTTCTTGTTGACTAAGGAAGAGAGAAAAAAGGAAAAGATGAGCATACTTAAATACATAACTGAAATTGGTGGAATTTGTGCTCTAGTCCTTCATACTTTTAAGAACACTGCCATCTACTGAGGGTCTGAGAGGCTCTCTCATAGAGCTCAAGTGTCCGATTTTTTGATGTTACTCTCAACCAATTAAATGTTCTACTTGTTTTTCAGAAATTAATTACTGTGATTAACAAAATTTCACAAGCTGATGGTTTGATTCCAACAAACAGTGTTGCAATGTGCCAGCAGTCATTTGCCCCTTTCATAGCTCTGGATGTACAACCTGCTTTGTTTCAGTCCCTCCATATGTACTTTAACTGCATTCAAGTATTTTAGACCATATAGCCAATACAATATAGGCAATATCTTTATTCAGAGTGGGTGTGTATATATAAGGAAGGTTTAACAAAGAAAAATACATTCTCAGCTGCCTTGAAAGTTTATGGACCATTAGGTCTGAAGAGCCAGACTGCTCTGATTGCTAGGCCTGTTGGCAATAGTTTGGACAATTTTCAAGGCACTTCTACACTGTGTCTTGGCAATAAGCATTCTGGGACCAAAATCCATGTACTGCATCAGACAAGTACAGAAATCCTTAGGCAAACTGACAGGCAAGAGTCTTTGTTGTTCTTATATCTGTTGACTCACTGCTCCTCCTGACAGTGGTCTAGGTAAATTTTAGTACTGCCACATTTGCAAAGAGCAAGCAATTCCTGGAAATGAAGCAACAGAAAAGTAGAAGACACAGTTTAGCTGGCACTTCGATATGTTCAGACTCACCTGAGCATGTCCATCTTTGTACAGCTTTGGCAACAACCTCACCATGACACAGACAGCACCTGGATGTACAATGGTGCAGTCTCTCATTTCCCACCTGCAGTAAAATGACACATCATAATTATCATTAACAACAGCAAAGAAGGTCCAACAATGTTCTAGCAGAGTACAGCATTAAATCCTCCTAGCAGCAAACAGGCTCAGCACTGGAAAATAAGCAAACAATACAAATGACCTGGAACAGCTAGAAGCTTCCTTAGACTAACAAAGACAGGACATCACCTGCTCACGAGCTGACATTGCAGGGACGTGCACATTCAAAGATGTGCAGCAGCCTCTTTGAACAAACTTGGCCTTTGAAGATATTTGCAGTACAGAAAACAGACAACCAAAGGAATCACTGATGCATCTGTCCACAATCAGTGTTATCCTTTCATTTTCTAGGAGTTTACAACTCCAGTCATACAGTAACTTCAGTACTTTAAAACATAATAGAAATAAGCAAAGATGAGACAGTCTGGATGAAATCACTATGCCACCCTCCCCTTCCAACACCAGAATTTGCCTAAAGTAGTACAATAAAGTTGAATATCTGCTTTCCCACGAGTTTTTATTTTTGCCACTTATGACCCTTTTATGTTCAGGTACAGGAAGGAACTGAGGAATCAGAGACATCACAGAGAAGATCTGATTATGCCATGATGCAGGCTAGCGGTCAGACATATCAAAGATGAACCCACAGCATAGCAGAAACTCTAGTTTAGGCACTACAGGCTCGTCCTGTTTGGAGTATCATCAGCATTTCTGGGTGCACCTCTGAGCTGGAGCTGTGATGTGCGCTGTCAGAAACATCTGCCCCAAGCAGATCTCACAAGAAAAGCAAAGGCAACATCTAATGGCTGTAATTAGACTGACAAAATAAAGCTCAATATGCTTTAGGGACTGTAGAAAATGAAAGGTGCAAGTACAAGAGTAAGCACTAAAATAAAAAAATAAAGTTTTACAAGGGATGTAAAGGAGGGTAAAAGGGGTACAATTAAATATGTTTGTTAGCTACTCCCAAAAAGGCTCATCTGATAAAGCAGAGCAGCAAGTAATGTGTAGCATACTGCCACACAGTGACAAATAATTCTTACTGCACCCTCAGAAAGAAAATTTCAAATAAATTATGCATTTGCAGTATTTTCTGTGCAATAAATCAAAATCAGATCTGGTGTAAAGAGTTGTTGCAGCAGTGGTTGCAGGATATACACACCTGTACTTGATATGAATGTGAGCAAGTTTTTAAATGTCGAAGAAGGAAAAAAATACACTGAAAATATGTTCTCCTCCCATTTCCCTGAGAAAACCCAGTCCATTTTAAAAGAGAAAATTCCAGGCTCACTAAAATCAATAGGAATGAAATTACAGTTCGAAAGCTGCCTGGATGGAAACAATCTCAGCATTGACCTGGCTGGTCAATGCCCAGATGAGCATGAGCCAGCAATGTGGCCAAGTGGCCAACAAGGCCAATGGCATCCTGCCTGTATCAAAAATAGTGTGGCCAGCAGGACCAGGGCAGTGATTGTCTCCCTGTACTCAGCAGTGCTGAGGCTGCACCTCAAGTGCTGTGTTCAGTTCTGGGCCTCTCACTGCAAGGACATTGGGTGCTGGAGTGTGTGCAGGGAAGAGCAACATGGCTTGTGAAGGGTTTCTAAGAATATTATATAAGCCTTATCTCCAGCCTTCTCTGTGGTTTTCTATGAGGCCCTCATCTTATGGCCTGTCTTAGTACAAAAGCTGTCTTCCCATACCAACTCCTCACCTCTGCAAATATCCCATCTCTCACACTCCTGCCCCAGGGCTATCCAGTCAGCTCTGTGATTCCACTCCATCTATCTCACATCTATTCTTGTGTGAATCATGAATCTACTCTGCATGGGTGCTACTTAAAAATAAGACAAATAAGAGGCTTTGGGGACAAAATGAGATGTCACAAAGAATCTGAAGAGCCATTAGCACAGTGAGTTGTCTGTGGTAACAGCAGTTGCAGCAGCCATGCAGTTTGGGTGGGCACAAAGAAGGGCTTCCCTCCCAAAGATATCAGCCTCAGTTAACACAGCTTGCAGCAAGCTATGTCTAATCACCAGGAACAAAAGGAAAAGCAGAGACCCCATCTGTCACAAAAGGTGTTTCAAACACTACTGCAGGGGCAAGAACACAGAGGGCTGGTTTTGAGATGGGAGTGACAGGGTCAATTCCCCTGTGGCCTAGAAGCTTGCAGCATCATTGACCACAGGACAGTGGAAGGGGCTAGAATATTATCCAGCATTAAAATGCTAACTTTCCTATGTCTTTGTCACAGGCTCCTGCAGGATCACCTCCTTTTCCTGTCTCTTTGGCAATGTTAAATACGTATTGCAAGATGGGGCATCACAGGCCACCTACACTGACTGCATTTAAGTTCCTCCTTTCAAGCTGCAGAGCTGCTGCCTGAAACCTTTTCAGAGGGAAGTGTGAGTGTGGAGTACAGCTAAGAGGAGGCTGCATCAGGGGAACAACAGGCTTGCAGAAACGATGGCATTTCTTAATTTTATTTTCATAAAATTTACTGCTGGAAAAGGATAAAGGCTGTATGGCCTGAAGATTGTCAGCTTTCCAGTACATATTCCTCTTTTGTATTTGCATACACTTGTCATGGACAGTCTCCAACCACCCTTAGCTAAATCTGGTTTCCTTTTGTGCCGTCACATCCCAGAACCAAGCCAAACAGTTCCAAAACAGACACTGTGAACTGAAAGGGTCCCAATTTACAGGATTAATTTCTCCACAAGTGGTATTTAGTTACTGCACAGCATCACATCTCAGCAGGCAAAACAACACAAGGATATAGGAAGCCTTGCTCATTTCAGACCTAGTGACTTCAGGAAGACAATCAGAAGATAGAGCCACACCCTTCCCAGCATTGCCCCGACCTACTCTTTCTCCCTTATTTCCCCGGGCATCCCTTATACACACACTTAAGCAACAGACAGTGTACTTCCCGTAACTGCCACCATCTATATACTCTATGCACAGGGACCCATGTTCTCCCAAATCGGGCTAGGAAGATCTGCTTGGGAGAGAGCATTCGTTCCTCTTGAGCTACCAAGTCATCTCCCCAGCACTGAGTATCTAACCAGAAGCTTCCAGTGTAATTTGAAGAGTGGTGACAGGGAGCAATCATCTCCATGACTACTTTAAAATCCTCTGCACAAGGAACAAAGAAATCCACCACATGTCTTTGTAATTGCTTCAAACAAGTATAAATATAACCAGAAATGCTTCCTCAGCATGCCTCAATACTCAGAGAAAAAGAACTCAGCTGACTTCAGTGATTGCTGCTACGAGTGGCAGACATCATGTCTTGGTCTTTAAACTTGGAAGATGACATTGCTATAAACTACAGCAGGGTTGAGAGAATCTCACATTTATCAACTTAGCATTTTTAAGCATAACTCCAACCAGAAACATTTTTGATAAAAGGACTGAGAGATTCAAGATAAAGCTACCAACAAATGAAGGGACAGAAGATCTCATGAGTTACAAAATGCAAATTATTCAGAACTGATTCATGGCTACAGCTATGCTGATTTCTGGTACAGTCTCCCCTTCCTACAAAGGATATATATTTTGATATCAACTTTCATTTAATGAGGCAGGCAGCATGACTGCTCCAATCTTCTCTATTTCAGCATGAATGAGAGTGTCTGCACACATGTGTTTGGACACACATGCATGGGGGAGTATTTAAAATAACTTAAAGTAGCTTTTATTTTTAATTTATTGAGTGACTGGAAGCAGCTTTCCACATAATTGAAAAAGTCAAAATTAATCAGGGCAAGTTCAAGCAGTGACTAAGCACAAGCTTTAAGTCCCAGCAACGCTGTTCTTAGACACCATTCCTGCCCCCATGTTGCAGGTGTCAGAATCTTCAACATAAACTCTGTAACTCTTGGGGCTGTGTGTCCCACTGCTGCATTAAATCCTTATGCTCCAATTTTATTATCGTTTACCTTTCTCAAAGTGTAGGTTTCTGCTGCCTGGAGGCCTGGAAGTTGGGACTGTGACCTGATTTGTTTGTTCTTGTTATATTACACCTTACCTCAGTTTACTAACATATAAAATGCACATAGCAGTCTTAGTACTATATTTCCTGAGGAAATAAAAGCTTACTTCTCTTCAGGTTTTCCCCATAGCATATAGGCAGAGGCAGGTAGTTTGTTGCCTGGTCTTTTGAAAGCAACAGGATGCTCTTCTTGAGCTTGAGGTGCCTCTTGATCATCCCTTGATTCTTCTCCCATCTCTGGCTTCCTCTCCTTAAAGTAGATTTCCTGATGGAGGGTTCCTTTGACCATATGATCAAGAAAATTCAGAATCCAAATGCAGTTCTTTAGCCACACTGGGAAAGGTTCTGAAGAACAGAAAGCTGCATCCAAGAATTCTGCAAACGTCCTTTTCTTCTCAAGGCTCACAAGAATTTGCCTTTCCCCTTGTGTCCAGAAGCATCCAAGTGATCCAAGATCCTCTGCCATCTTTTCAAAGAGACCATTCTTCTGGAAGAAGTTGCTGTTGACAGGGTCTAGGTGCAGGGCTGCAGTTATCCCCTGAAGAGTGTAGAAAACAAGCTCCAGTATGCAATTCTGTCCAACCACTGTCCACTGCCCAGATGGAGGGTCCTGCAAGGCACCTTCCATGTCTGAGAGGAGAGACAGGAGACCATTGAATCCACTGCAGGTTCTGAAAGCTGAATGGCTCTTGGGACTTTCCAGTATCCTCAAGAGTGACTACAAATGTTGGGAAGAAAGGAAACAAAAGAAGCACTTAAAGGACAAAGAAATCTTATAATATTTTAAAATTCCAAGTTTGTAGCAAAATTATTTCACTGAAATTTCAGTCTTGGGGGGTGGGGGGGGAGGAGTTGGTCAAAATAAAGGTCATCACTGCCCAAATTCTCTTCCTCCCTTCCCTTCTCCCGTATACCAAATGAATCATACAACCAAACTTTGAATGCACCCTTAGGAGAAGCTAAAGCAATCATCCTAACAGGTAGGGAATAGTGCTCACAGGAAGAAGCAAAGGAACCAAATTTCCTGCATTACATATCCTAGTCGGTTTGGCGGAGGTAGTTTCATATCTTTAACTATTCTTTTATCAGTCTTCTCAGACTCTGTAAAGGAACCTGCCTTTGCCCTAGATAAATGGAAGTAAAGGTTCAATTGTAAATACCCTAAAATAGAAACTGGCATGAAGGCACAGCTCTCTACAGACAAGTCTTCCGGCAGCCCTGAATGCACATGAGAACCCACACTAGGCTTTTATTCATATGACTGAGAAGGCCTTTTCCAAAAAAAACCAGTGACGTGGGATGGTACAAAGAATATTGCAAGCAGCAGGCTCTCCTCATTAAGAAAGATAAGAATACCTTTTCTCCACTGAGGTATTTTTAAAGTGTGCACAACACTTCAGAGGAAAAAAGCCATAAAAAGTAAGATCCCAAGACAATGAAGTCATTAGATTTTATCTAACTTCAATAGGCTTAAAGCAGTTTATAAGTGAATGCCACTTGACAATATTACACATGCATGAAAAACATCTTAAATCGTTTGGCAGTTTTGGATGCTATGGGCTTGCCATTTTAAAACAATTCTAGAAAAGTTACTAAGAGCTGTGGAAGTAAAATTGGTGAGGAAAAGGATCTTGCAATGAAACAGTCTACTGCATTTGGATATAATCAATCCCAAGTTTTTGGGATGTCACACAATTCATTTTGTACAGGGCCTCTTCATCAAATTTGAGGCTGTACCTTTGCACATTGGAAACAGTTAATTTTACATATAGAGCTTCCCCAGAGATATCCAATGAAAGAGCTTTACTTCAAAACCTCCTGAAGAGGAACAGTCTCTAACAGAAATGTATCTGACTGTAACAGGATCTAGGACTGTGAGAAAGGGTTGCCACAACTGAAGGGGGAGGGGGGACTCTATTACTGTCATTCAATTTTGTATGATAATGTATCAAAACAGGCAGAGACTTCTGAACAGGGAGCAAATTTAATAACTTCGAGTTGAAGTTATCAGGATGGCTTTAACACATTCCAGAGAAGGTCAACAGTAAACACATTCCCTCCAGCTTTAACTCAGTTAGAATTTAATCGCCTATGAGTTAGTATTCCTCTGTCTTGAATCTATAAAACTGATGTCTGCTGGAAACCCCCTAACTCAGTTACTGCTAACAGAATTTATTTCGCACATTCCATTATTTGTTATTCCTCATAATTGTCCACGTGCCACACTGGAATACGGCAGTGCTAATTGCATTTGGGCTCAGCCTTTAACAGCTAAATATACATTAGCAAATCAATCTGAATTTGTGTGTAACACAATCATAGTCCCAATGGATAAAGATAATAAATTCATTTGCTTACATTATGCTTTAATACAGTTATCATTTGTCAAAATTAGACACTGAAGTTGCATTTATTTTCATATTAGTTTGGACACCATACTCAACTTTTCCACAGGTATTGTTAAATTTACTGTTTCAGAGCTATAAACTTTGTCCTTTTTTTATTTTTTTTTAAAGTAACATGGTTCTTTTATTGCAGAAGCAGTTGCTATATAGTACAGAAAAGTGAATTCCATTCACACTTGATAGAGAAGGTAGAATGAAATTTTAAGATCAGTGCTTACAACACTGCTGCTTTTCAACAGGATGCCTATGACCAAAAGCAAAATAAAGCATGGTGATTCCTTCCTTTGTTTCATGGCTTAGGGATCAGACACTCTGGGGTCTATAGAGGCTACAACTAGTTCTAATTTCTTCCTCCAAACATTCACACAGCTCTTCCTTTCCATTGCCTCATCTCTTTTCCCATGATACTGGTGAATGTGAGGAACGACAAAACTCAGGACAGCAAAGTTTCAATCTTGGAAACTTATCAGAATCAAGTGTTCATCTCATGCCTCCCCTGCCTCTTCCAATTTTATTCCTTTACATCTTCTCACATCCTCTCCACATAATCCACTTTCACTCACATTTGTTTCTCCTTTCTCTGTCACATTGCATAGAACTGCTTATACAATTGTGCCTTTAGCATTTCAATTCTCCCTCCTGTATTACTATTAAACTCTTCAAAATACTTTGTAGTGAAGTGAAGGTGTTGACCACACATGCATATCTAAAAATCAAAGTGCCCAAGTCACCATAATCAGGATCTGGCCCATGGCTGGTTTTTTTTGCTCTTGAAAAAAAGACAGTTTCCAAGAAAACAATCCCCAAGTGGGAGCCACATTAATTACCTTCAGCAGGTCTAGTTTCAGATGCAGTTCCCGTTGAGTGGAAGAACAGAGGGCCCCAATAATAATGCTCATATATTCTTCATAATTGATGACTGATAGCTGCTCCAAGATGCTGAGAGTAGCACTCCTGTAGCACTCATCATCCAAAAATATCTTGATATATGGCACCATTCCATAGTCCTTCAGAACAACTAGGGAAAAATACATTATCATTTGTTAGTTAAACTATTATTTGCTTGTAGTTTTTACAGGCAGGTTTTCAGTGTTTATGTGTGTGAAGTGCCACATTTCTACACCTAGAGCAGGACAGGTAAGAAGAGCAGCTAGTTAAGCTAAAGATGAGACAAACTGAATGGCACAAGAACAACTAGGAATAAAATGACTGGATGACCATGGCTCCTAATCATCATAGGTGACAGCTTCCCAATACAATAATGAAGGAAAAGGAAAAGACATCTTAGTTTTCAGCTTAAGCATCTCTTTATTTTTGGAAGGGATCTTTTTGATGGTTTCTCAAAATATATTTACACTGTGCAAGATGCTGTAAAAACATGATGATTCTAGGATTCCAGAGTGAATTCAGTGTATTGCAGTATTCAGTAGAGTTTACTCCTGTACTACTATGTTCCACAAGATTCCCTACACACAGATGTCTTAGACATAACACTAAAATAGGAATGTTATTCAGCATGCACCGATCAGCAGCATCCAATCAAGATTTCAAATAACAGACACCATGGAGGAAAATATGGATGAACAATCAATACACAGGAGTCAAGTACACGGTCTTTGTTTTCCACAAGCTAAGTTTGTGCATCCTATGTAAGCACTGCAGGAGTATGTACATGGACGAAGGAGACAAACTGACTATTGGGACAAAGCTCATTATGCAGGATGAGAATACCTTCATCGCATTTCTTCCTAGTGTAACATAGTTATCCCTACACTTCTAGCTTTTGTCCTCCATTTTTGACTGAAGCATAAACGTCAGAAAAATTTTTGGTGCTCCTTAAGAGGATGGCCACTTACCACCAAATATTGCAAAGGTAATGCAGTCATATATATTTCCTTACCTGTGTTCCTCACAGACCTCGCTGTAAGGGCAGCCACCATCTTCAGCATCACAACATTTAATTCCTTCTCAGTACCTTCTTTCAGACAAGGCAGATGAGTTCCAGCTGTCAGTATATTAGAAGTCATATTATAAGTCATATTATAATATACAAGAAATGGACAACTGTAGCAAAAATACAAAATTATACCAGTTCTCCAGCAAATTCTAGCTTCTCTCAAGTATTACTTACAGGCTACTTGGATACTAAAATAAGCAACAAAATACAGACATGGTATTTTGTATTCATCAGGGTCTAGCGTGGGATTGGGAAACACAGGTCTGATTCTTGCTCTGCTGCCCATATCTCATGCATAACTATAGGCAGTACTGCTAATAGGGGTGTTTTCACTTCCCAAATTATGTAGAGTTACCTGTTTGATGGTAACTGGTAGGAACACACACAAAAAAGAATATGATAGGTTATGAGCTGTGAAGAGATAAAATATTATAGCAACAGGGAATATTTAAATGCCTAGACTAAAAAGTCAAGAGCAGAAATATCCTGCATGTTCAAAGGCAAACAGGATCAGACAGTGTATGGTACGTTATTTTAAGATCTAAAAGTCAAAGTTTGCAGGCTAAATTCCTGGAATCCAAGAGAAGGGAGTAGTGATAAAGTCTTCTCACTTGTCCCTCTTCATCTGTGTCTAAATTTACAAATTATATAGGCATTCAATCACTCATTCTGTAAAACTGACATCACCAAGTTATCTAAAGCAGTGAAATTAATGCAAAGACAGAAGAAAGCCCCTATGCACCAGCTCATAACCAGAAGGCAAGTTTTCAAGGACCTGGGTATTTATCTCAACAATCTTTATCTAAGTACTCTTGCACAAAGCCCTGGTTCTCTGATATCAAGAGCCTAAATCTAAATGTCCTTGCAGGTGATGGATGTTTGCACTCCAGAATTTCTGTTGCCATTCATATTCCTTCTGTTGTGTGTAAATAATTCAAGTATGCTTACTGCATCAGAAGTTATTCCTAGTGCTTTGGGTCTCTCCTCCTTCACTAAATGACTCCTGCACTGAAATTGAAAGGCATTTCCCAACTCATATAGCATAGAAAATGCTATCATGCATTTTTCTTTCATTAAAACTGCAGTTACAAACTTTAAAATATGTGAGTCTTTCTCCTAAGTCAGCTGAGTGTGCAGTTACCACATTAGGACTATAACCTTCCAATTTCTATACTAGGAGATAACGCTATCACAAATGGTATTAATTGTGGGTAACATATGGCCAAAATTCAATTAACTATTTTCTATCACCAGTCCCCAGGATTAAGGTGTTACTGTTAGAGAACTAAGTATTGCGGAAAATTTTTCTTGCTCAAATCTCAAGCTTGCATTCTAGAGAACCCAAAATTAAGACCTGTTTAAAAGTGTGGGCTGAAGGGTACCATCCAGAATAATTAGTCATACACTAGTGAAGAACAGCCCAGAACTGCTTAGGCAAGTGAACAGAATAATAAACAGCAAAGATTTCAGAGAGGACCCAACTTAATGTGTCAAATTTAGGCCAGTTGACTTGAAGACAAAATCTAGCTACTCAGTATATAATATATATAAATTTACTGCAAAAAGAGATTGTTCATTCCTATTGATCTGTCTACTTCAATAGTCACTGGTGAGTGGCATCAAGTTATACCTGACTTCCTCAGGATCTTGGCTTCCTTCCTCAAAAGTGCCAACAGTAGGCCTAAGAGCCCAGAGTCACGGAAAATATCACTGAATAACAGGTCCTTCTGGGTCATATTGAGAAGGCACTGGAGAGCTGATAAGGTACAGAAAGGCACTGTGTTTTCCTTTATCAAATACTGAACCTTCTTCAAAATTTCATGGGGGACATAGGACAGGTCTAGGACTATGGACTCCACCAGTCTGAAGAACTGGACTTGGACTGGGTGTGGCTTGAAATGAATTATGTCAGTAAATTGGTTGATAGGTTGCAGTGTCCATTCCAGAAGAAAGAAGTTCACTCTGTCCCAAGCCCATATGGTACCAATTGCTGCCAAGATTCTTCCACACAGGTGCTGATCATTACTTCTCTGGAAAATGGATTGTAACACCTGAAAAGGCTGAAGGTTTTTCACTGTCATTCCTGTGGGGGAAAAAATCCAGGTAAGATCATTTATACATGAGTGTTGTTTAAGTCTACAAGCACCATAACTATAATGTTAGATCACATCTGAAAGTGGAAATAAGAACAACAGACATAAGGGATGTGATTGGGAGGCATATTCTTGACCTTGGATTAGACGCTACAGCTGGCATGGTCATTTCCATTTGATGTAGGTGGCATTCAGGCTCCTGCAGCACTAACATGTAGACCTGAAGATGCCATATAATACTCCTCCTCCCATATTAAGACACAAAATGAATACAGCTTCATTTTTCTATGAGCCACCTACCCAGCCACATGTGTGTATATATAGATACTGTACCAGAAGATTGTGTCTGTTCAAAATCAAAGTGCGGCAATTGCGGGTGCACGATATTGCCAGAAACTTTCAGTTCAGTCTTTCCACAGGTTGTAAGGCAAGTCAGCATGTCCAAGATCTCGTCCAGATAAGGGTCTCCTTCATTTTGCTGCAAGCCCTCACATCTAGGAATAAAACTTGGGACAGTCATATGTTCATGTCTTAATTATAAAAACACTTTGGACACATCATCAGGTACAGAGCACATAGGAGCTACATAGAATAACCCACACCATGGTGGCACATTCTGAACTGGAAAAATCTTAAAGACTGGAGGAAACTGAAATGGCACTGAAAGAGTCCTCTGAACAAAAGGAAGATAAATGTTTTTATTTAGTCCAGTTATGTGTCCTTAAAAAAAACAACAAACTAACTCAAAAAGAAGTCTGGTTTGGAAAATAAAAATTTAAACTTTGTGAGAATTCAAATAACTAAAACAGACACTTCATATAAAAAGGTGGGCATATGGTTGGCAAGATAAGGGACTTGCTAATTGAGATAAATAAGAGAAAAATCTCAGCCCTGAGGAAGGGAAAAATATTGTATTGCCTGAGCTTTGTGAATCACACGATGATGACATGTCCAAGTAAGGAAGTAGTTTGAAATGTAACCCCAGATTTTCCACAGTTCATAGACTGAAGTGAGAGTCTGTCAAAGGACAGAGAGTTGCTTATCACATCATCTTATTCTGTACTGCTCAGATGGGTCAATTCTTAAGGAAAACTGCATCATCTAGGCATGGGTTAGTGGCAGAGAAATATACTAGTGTTAGATACTGTACGATACTGTTGGATAAGAAAAATCTCAGAAGAAAACAGAGCAAAATGTTCTGGTTTTATCTACATAAGAAAAAGAAAAAAAATAGACCAAATGCTCTCTTTCAAAGAATGCAAGAATGCAAGATTCTTTTTACCTGAAGAAAAAGTTCTAAACATCAGAGAAGAAGATACCTGCTCACACAAAACATTCTGGAAAGAAGCTCTCCATCTATCCTTTTATGCCAGCATATGCTGTGAATGAATATGCTAACTAAATATGCGAACTAAAGCCCTGAGCATCTGTTATTTCTGTCTCTTCAGCCAAGTTATATCAGTTGAAAAGGATGGGGACATTCACAGATATTACTGAAAAAGATCCTGTATTTTCTACCCTTATATGGCTAGAATTTAATCAGAAATATGCATCTCAACACAGTTTATTTATAAGGGAAAGCTAGACAGTCTCCAGTAACTAAAGAAAACGCTTCCAGAAAAACACGCTTTTTTAAAATCAATCATAAATTAGTAATTTTGTGCCATTCAAAAGTCATGAGCAGTCATTTTCTGCACAGCAAAGGAGATAGTGTTTCCCTCCCTACCTGACTGCATTCCTGGATTAAAAGCTCACCTTAACTGAGACAAAGGTCTCTGACCTACATCCCCTGTAATATTAATTGATGAAGAACCTTTCTTTGTCTTGTGTTCAAAAAGTCCCTATCCCACCTGCAAACTAACTTCTATACTGTCCTCCTTCCGTCGTGGTTTAAGTAGAAAAAGTTATGTACTGCTTCCCTTCCTAAAACAGCAATGCTTTGCATACGCACAGGATTACCTATATGATTCATATTTTAAGAGAACAACATGCATTCTGAAAATTAAGTTTTACCATCCTCCAGAAGCCTACTAAAAGAACTCTCTTACCTGAGTAAAATTTTTAGCAGGAGTTGGTAGCCATCATTATTTTCAAACTCTGTTAATAAAGCTGATGATACAGGATAAGAATCTTTCACAAAGCACAAGACAATACTGGCAGCTTCACACACATCACAAGCAGGTAGAGTATCAGCCAGTGTAAAGAGATTCTGAACAGCGATTTTAATGCAGTCCACAGCTGTGAAAAAAAAAAATACAGCAGGTATTTATAGACTGACAGTCAAACAAGTTCAAAGTTACTAACAAAAATGAAACAAATTTGAAGTTAATTCCCACAAACAGGAATCAGTTAACTCTTTTTCTACAAAGAAAAGAAGATATATGAATATCACACTCATTTCAGAAGCTACATGGAGAGCATTGCTGGCTTTACAGTATACATGCATTTCTTTGCTTAACTCCCAGAAACTGATTTAATCTCAGGAGCATAAGCTTTCAACCTCCCAACTCACCAAAATTCATATACAGTGAATCCAGCTGTCTGAGTACAAGGAAAGCAGAGACTAATAAATGTAGTTGTCTTGTACTAAGTCAATCACACTTTCTGTGCAGAGTTCACAGATTAATTCTTTGCTCAAAGAAGCATATGTAATGGGGTACACATATTTTGCTCTGAGGAATGAAGCCTAGTTTTCTTCTCTAATCTCATGGCCAGTCCTTCCAGGGCAGCTTGAAAATCTCACCCAGGAAGCCAAATTTTTATTAGAAAAAATAAAAATATCTATATGCAGTGGACGTGGAATATTGATGGTATGCTGTGCATTACGAAATTATTTTTTCGCTTCTAAGGAATTGAGACTTGGGGCTCTTGCACTTCTTAATAAGAAAAAAATTGCTTAAACTAATAAAGCCTAGAAAGAAATAAGAACATAACCAACCATGATGTTGTCCCAAAAGATACCATTACTCTGACAGTGCCCCCAGCCTTGTATTTAGTGCTCATGAGTCTCAGACCCACAGATCAAGTCACACAACTTAAGAAAAAACATAATACATCTTCCTCCTGCCTACATCAGCGTGATCAAGTGGGATTGGCCCTTGCCTGTAATTTGGTTTTTTTGTGCAGAAACCACTTCAGTTTCCAGATGGCTATCAGAGCTAAATAAAGCTCCCCTCTACTAAGTCAAGATCCCATGCTTTGACTGCTGGATGATGTAGGGATAAAAATCTACCCTGGGGAGACTCTTTTTGATAATTCATTCTCAGGGTAGCTATGGGGAAAAGAGAAGTCAATTTACTAAACCCAACCTTGTAAGTACACAATGCTGTTTTTGGTTTGAGCCTTTGAAATTGTTCTTAGCACACGGCCTGTAGGTACTTTCCAAAAGTGGCTGCACTGGTCCCACAGAGAAGCAGTTGCTATAATTAATGACTGAAGCTTATCAGCTGCCAGAAGTTCCTCTACACCTTGTTCCTCTTTGTACATGTTAAGCATTATCTGAAAAGCAAACAAAAATCAGCTACAATAAATACCTTTGGAAATGCCCAGGAGATGAACAAAAATACATTGGGGAAGGAGATTATGAGTTTGGTATTAATTCCAGGAGAAAGAGTGCAGTGAAATGAGGAAAACGACCACTAGGATATTCTCAATGGATTTTTCCTGCTTAAAGTCATGTTGTTTTGTTTAACAAAAAAACCAAAACAAACAAACAAACAAACAAACAAACAAAAAAAGATAGTTTACATGTTTTATATCTTCTGATGTTTATTCAACAGTTTTCAGTCCAAATTTACTTTTATTTTTTTTGGACAGTTCGAATCAAATGAACAGCTAAGAGCCTAAATGAACATCTGAGTACCCAGGGAAAATGAACTCCCAAATGCACATCTCACCTTAACAAGCATTTCCTGAGTCTGGGCTTCACCTTCACTTGTCTCTCCATCATCACTGGTTTTCCTCAGAGGGACAGTAAAGAAAAGGTACAGACACTGCATCAGAGCAGCTGGAAGTCCAGATCCAATGATGTTCCACATAGTCCTCTGAGTAAGCAAAATAAAGATCAGTCCCTCCAGAAGCTGACCACAGTTTACTTCCCGTCCTTTCACAGTTTCTACACACGGAGAACAGTCATGACAGATGAAAGACCTACGTGAGCATTTTATCCTCACGAATGCTCTAAGGTACACAAGACTGGCAGTCACATAGCCTAGCCATAAAACCAACTTGGCAGAAGTAAATACACTAACTGTGTGTTGCTTTAGCTGTTCCCAGGACTTCCTACTCCAGCTGAACTGCAGCTTTGACAGAGGTACTCTGTCCTGCATATGGAGACATAGGGAAGCACACAACCCGCAAACTAACTAGCAGCTGAACCACTGGTAAGGCCAGGGACAGACACTGTCCCCTTTCCACGACACCCTGCAGCTCTAGAGGCCTGGTATGTTGAAAGCATGAATTCTCCATTCCCTCCTTGACTCGGCATAGCAGCAGTTTAGCTCTAATACCTTTGCTCTTTTAGCATATTGAATAATTGCACACACACTTCGAATTACAGGTTTTATAAATGCAAGTGACAGCTTCTTCACAATGTTTCCCAACACTTCGTTTCTTCCCTTCTTCACTGTGGCTGAGCAGAACTTCTCTAGAAGTCCCAGTATGTGTGCTTGGCACACAGTAATCATAAAAAAATCAGCACCAAACTAACAGAAGAATGAGGTTTGTGATTTGAAGTTTTGTGAGTATATGTGCTACAAAAAATAGCAATTTCTTAAATCTGTGGAAAATACATATCTCGTCAGAAACTTTGTGTTGTGACTAGCTATATGTATAATTTTATATCGCTCCTTATGACACAGAACATATCACTATAATCTGACAGTAATATTTTATTTTTGCATGTCTTTGAACAAGAAAAACTAAGACAAACTGTTTAACTAAATGTCATGGATAAACACACGGCAGATGCCCATCAGCAGCCTGTACTCCTGATGCCAGTCTGCATTTGGGATGGCTGTACAAGTAGAGCTTTTTACATGCTTCGAAGTGAGAGACTATCAGGATAGAAAAGCCAGCCCCTGTACTACTAGATTCTTACTAGTCATCTTTTTAATATGTAAGCTGGAGTGATAAATAATACACAAAAATATACACAGTGGGGAGGGAAAAAAAGATAAAGCAGATAAACACTAGAAAAACCAGCTGTCTGATCATCAAAAATAAAAAGGTATCTGAAAGCATGAAATGCTTACTTTTCTCTTTTAGAAAAGCCTGGCCTGCAAACATGGTGGTGTGTCCTCTGACTGTATGCCTTGGGCATGCTGAAGCTCAAAATATTAGGGTTCATGCAAATACTGAGACTTGGGTGTTCCACTGTTGGGGTGCCTACACAGTTCCTCTGAAATAAAAAGGAAACCACCCTTCATAGTAATTTCTCTTACCAAATCAGTCTGTGAGAGCAGATACACCGATTTCAGGAGCAAATGACCATCTCCTGCTTCCCCTTTCTGTTGCAGCAATTGCTCCAAAGCCAGACGAGCTGCTTCTGTTATCACAAAAACATTAAACTTTAATTCCTTAGTGAAAGATCAAAATGCTGCATTTATGCTTTCATAACAGATCTGACAAATTTAACAAAATTACAGTAGCAGGAGTCCACTAAAGTGAACAGAAAAACATAAAATTATTTTGATTCAGCATCAAGCTGAGGTCAGTTCATGTAAACTACATTTCAAACTGACAAATTTCACCGAGAACACCAGCCCAGCTCATGAAGCCTGGCAACTGACAGCACAAAGAATGTGCAACAGCCACCAGGAAAGCCATGTGTGGCTAGCAATATTTTTCTCATTTAAGAAAGATCCTCAGAATAGTGTATAACCTACTCTTTAACTCTTACGTGCCTTATACATTATACATTTCCAGCTATAAAAGTTCCAAACCCAAGATCATCATGGCATACAAGGCCAAATCTTCAGTGCAATCATCTCAAACCAGTGCTAGCTCGCACCTACTAAAATACCTATCTTACTACACAGCATTTTCCTTTATTTCCAGCACAGAGGACAGCTGAAAGACACACATTTCCAAAATAACTGGATCCAGTGGAGATGGTATGGGATCATTACCTGCAGGTTTGCCATTGAGGTTCCTCTTAATTTCTTTAGTCAGAAGCTTGGAAACCTCACTGGCTAACAGCTGAATGCTGGGGAATACAATTACTCCAGCAGACTGTTCGCAGGCCTGAAATCCAAGTGCAACTGTTAAGTCTTTCTGACACATCATGTCTTTGGTAGATTGACAAATACTACTAAACAAAAATGAACATAAGGCTAACATTCCCCTACAATATTCCCTCCCCAGTCAGTATAGTCCATAAAGCTGTATTTCCCAGACAGACAGGACTATGACACTAGAGATACAGAAGTCAGCCTGGAACTACCTTTTGAATCATGTAATGCACCTACTAGAGAGCTTTTATGGTATTTTCTACATTGAACACAATCCCAATAATGTAAATGCTGGTCACACCTTGTGTCACTAATTATTTGTATCAAAAATTATGCTTTCAAAACATGACAAACACCCTGAAGAAACAAAAATTTATAGACAAGCCTATAAACAATTTATAAATAAATTTATAACTCATTTTTTCATGAATGGACAAGCAATTAAGTGCAAAACTTAGTAGATAAACAACAGTAAGACTTATTGATTCCCTGACTTCAACAAAAAAACCCCTCAAATATTTTTTAGCCCTGCCTTTGGGGGAAAAATTTTAAAGAGCAATAAAGAAAATATTCAGCAGACTAATACTATTGCACCCAATGGGCCTCCAAGAAACAGGTGTTGATTCTTTTATATAAAATATCTGATGCTGCACACATTTATGTATTAGCAATAGTTTGGCATGCACCTCTAAGGACCAGTCTGAGACACCTCTGTCCCCAGCAACCTTGAAAAATTTTCTTTACAAAAGTCTCCTTCTTTTAGAAGCTCTGAAAAAAGTCACATTGTAAGCCCCAATGATGAAAGGAAGAAAAATTACATGTTTTCCTAAAAAAAAAAAAAAAAAAAAAAATTGAATCAGACACCCCATAATACTTTCTGCTAAGAAATCAGTGCAACTCCTTGTAAATTAAGATCCTGCACAAATATTTCCTTCCACACCATTGCTTTCAATTCCTTTTCTTTCCTCACATCGCAGATGGCAGCTTGTGGACAAAGTGTCAGTCATCTCTCAATAATCAGGCAAGCACCTACTTTTTACTTCATTTTACTGCAGTCAACAACTGAAATGCACCCAACTCTTCTTTCTGTGCTACAAGAGTGAAATGCAATTGCACAGTGTGCCTATTAAAAATCTTCATCAATCAATAATTTTAAAAGCAAACTAGGTTTTTTAGGTTTTGACCATAAGTTACTTTCAGAGACACTCAGTTGCAGAGGCAAGATCTACCAATTTATCCACCTCTGATGCAGAAAGAGGGAAGGTCTGCAATGAACAGAAGCAAGCTGGGCAGACACAATGACAAGAAACCTACAGCCACTTAAGAGTATACAGTGTTTGTCATGAAGCTATGCCCTTTTTCAGAAGAAAGCAGTGATAGATTTCTGACCCTCTTCCTCAAAGAGCAACATCCTCTTAACACCTCAAGGCCTTGTTATACTCACTCTTCTGCAACAGAAAGAACAGGATAAATTTTAGAAGTACAGATCATATGCAGCAGAGAGAAGTAATCAAATGTTCATAGCAATGCTACTATTCTATCTCCCTACAAATCAGGCCACTAATCTTCCGACTGGACTTTGCCGGCCCTCTTCCTGAGGGTCAGACACCAATCTATAGAACACATTGTCCTTTAGAAACAGACCTAATTAATTTCATATTCATGTCTTGGCCTATAGAAGATCTATATCCGGAAGTATGTCAACCCAACTCCATTGCAGGATGTCTACCTTCAGGGGAAACTCAAATAATATGGTATCCATATAATCTGATTTTCTTTCTTCCTGTTCTTCTTAAACCTGTTTCTACATGTTTAAGATTCTGCCACAAGTTCCCTGTGTCTGTTGTTACCATCTGCCCTTCTTATTCCATGGTTCATGGAGAGATGCTAGCTCAAAAGCCAGCCATGTAATAGAACGTTCTGATACTTTCTGAGGCATCAAGAAGGAAGATACAGAAGGCACATTAAAATGACTCCCAACCCAGGCCTGAATCACAAGCAGATGGCTGACATTTCCCTCCCACACCTTTTCCTTGTACGTCAAAGAGTATCAGGGAGTAATGAGCCCCCACACCCCCAGTGTCTCCTGCTTGCCCCCTCTCTCCAGCCAACTGAGTAAAAGCTTCATAGCCATGAGCACAGTGGTTTTCCTATACACTTAGCTCAAAATGGAGAGCATCCCCTTTTATGTCTCACAGTGCTCCATATAAACAGTGACCATGCATTAACTTGTTTTTCCTCACCTATCCATTGACTTCTATTTTAAAAATTCAGCTCAGCTAGGTGGGGAACAGATGGATCTAGTTTGGTCACTCAAGAGCACTGAGAACCCACAATTACAGACACTTGAAATATGCCACCATTAAAATATGGTTTCACCAAAGAGATGTTTTTATTTTCTTTCTGAAAGACACAGTGAGAGTGTAAAAATGCAGATTCAATATCCATAAATATCCAAAGTAATCCAAGAGAGAAACAATTTTCCCGTACTAGTACATTGCCACAGTACATTTAAAGATAAGCCAGGTTTTCTGCTTCACTCAGCATACACTCTGCCATTCTGTCTCTGCATGGTCCACTCAAACAGTTTCCCAGATATATTCCACATACTCTAGCAAAGAAACCAACCCATAAGGTTCCCATTCATTACAGAGGTCTTCTAGTTTCACCTTTCAGTATGTTCGTCTCAGAAATCATTGGCTGAGGGCAGCTGTAGGGCAGCCTGCTAACTAATATGTTCTAGTTCTCAACTGTGTCCCTCACCTACAATATGACCTTCCTCTTCTCACTCCATGGTTTCCTCATCTCTCACCCAATTCCTCTCTCAAGCACTAAAATTAGCCATCAGCATTGTCATTAACCCCAAAATTCCGCGTTAAGGCTGTACACCTGCATTTCCCCTAACTGTCTGCATGTCACAACCACATTTTTCCAGACTGAAACTATGCTCAGCTCCCCACAAGTAATAAAATAGATGAGGCAGACATGAAGTGACCTCTTCACAGGGTACTCTGTAAGATGCCTGTCTCATTCCTTGGTTTCAAGAATAGAATTTAGCCACGCAGGAAGCTGAAGCAGTGCTCCCCCATGTACTTTTTCCATGCTAACCTAGCAGGTTAGGTAGATGAAAGGAGGACAAGAAACTCCTTCTCCAGGCTCCCAATGGAGTAAAAGAATTTATCACCTAAAAAGATCCTGCTTCAATTAACTGTGCTGGCTGTTTTGGTGACCACAGAATGGATAGGGCAAGGGAAACTCAAATTGGCATCTGCACCAAAGGCAAAAAAGAACAAACCTTTAAGAACAGGGGAAGAAATTCCAACAACCTTCTCTGCTGATCCTCTGGGATGAGAAATGGAGCCACTTGCTCATACTCTACAAACTGTTTGCCTAGAGTCTCCCACTGGAGGGTATGGCTCTGAGGCAGCTTGTCCTTGCTGTGTGCAGGTTGCTCTGGCACTTCCGCTGTGTCTCCATCATCAGGGTTCTGCTCTTGCTGTTCTGCTTTGTCAGGTGAATCCTCCAGCTGCCCCGTGAGTTCAGCTGCTTTGTCCATGCTGAGATAAGACCAGATAAATATACTGTGTTATTTACACCTTTTACCAGTCAACTCTCCCAAGAAATTAGACACTGACAGTTTTAGCTGTTGGAGTTAGCATTTAGTAACATGGAAACACTCTCAGTCATTGACTCTTTTCCAAATCTAATGGCAAAGCACCCTGCTCCTGGACAAGAGCATTACCACCCTGCAATTGCATGAACAAGCTCTCTTCTATGAGAAGTGTGCATGTGCTACCCAATTCATCTGGGCTTTGGCAGAACAAACCAATAAACCACATGCAAGTATGGATTACAGCCCCAGTTTTGCCCCTGAGCCAGATCCTCTCCCTTATATTACTGTCACCACTTGCAAAACAAGTTGTAACTATTACCATCAGCAGATCTGCAATGGAAGAGCACTAGCCAAGAGCCAGGTTACACATTTCAATGAGTATGGATGCTAAATCTAGCTGCACATCACTGATACATGCCCTACCTAGAGTGAGGCTGAAGCCCTGTCTAGAACAG
The DNA here is from genome assembly GCA_036630365.1 of Acanthiza pusilla. Lineage (NCBI taxonomy): Eukaryota > Metazoa > Chordata > Aves > Passeriformes > Acanthizidae > Acanthiza > Acanthiza pusilla. The sequence continues at coordinate 17,874,005 of JAXCHO010000234.1, forward strand.
TAGCTCTGTGGAAAAGCCAAGGATTCTCCACAGGGCTGTGCTGGCCCAAAGAGGCAGCAACATTCAGCTCTTCTGTGTGGCTGATATACAGCTCTGAACAATAAGTATTTTCAAAACAACATTGCTTGTTTTGCTCATCCTGTAAACTGAAGTTTCATTGAGGATATTCCTCAATGAAGGAGCATGGTGCTTCTAGCAGTCTGATTTCCATCACATTTAAAATAGGTCCATCTTACACAACACCTTGGGAAATCCTTCTGCTACCCTTAACCTCAAGTCCTCTCATCCACTTTATAGTCCTGTTTTCACCCACAGTGTTCTGGGGCGTCACTCAGCCCTATTGCTTTGCCCCAGCCTTCTGTGAGCTCACCCTGCTATGCCGAGCCTACATCATGACAACACTTACACCAATGGAGATTAGGCTTCCTCAGTTTCAATCAAAGTCACCCATATGCTTATTGGAGTCCAGGTAATTGTCTGACTACTCATGAGTCTGTGACAGGACAAGGTAACAGGCAGATGGGAGTTGTCACCAGGATGACTGCAGCTCACTTTACTTACCAAATATATTGTTTTTTTAAGAGCCCAGAAGAATCTTTCACAAATCATTACCCCTCAAACAAAATAACAATATACCTTCATTTCTAGCAAATCGGTTCTTTCTCTACAGTGTCTCTTTGATTGCCATTCCATCATTTAAAAAAAAAAAAGTCAGAAAAGCAAACATAACTAAAAAACTGAATCAGGTCCGCACTATCACTACATAAACAAATTAAAATAAATTTTAGAAGACAGTATTATGAGCCCGGTTTAGAATTATGAGCCAACACTAAAACTGCATTTGGGATTCTCTTCCTTCGTCATACATCAGTTACTCAGCTAGCTTACTGCTTGCATTCTGCCCACTCCATGCCAGATGAACCAGTTTCACTTCCACACTCCCGCAGTAGCTCTGTACCACAGAGATGAAGGGCACAGCATTTATCTTGTCACTGTCCACCACACCACCTGCTGCAAGATTACAGTCCCAGCAGACACCTGTGCTTAGATGCAAATGCTGCTCCTTCACACTACACCATGGGGTAAAGTACCACAGCCCATACTCTCTCCTTTGCTAGGAGATAGATGCCTATGTAATATTGATCAGTCCCCAAGGAACAGTCTAGAACTTTCTATCTCAAAAACATTTTGCATTTTGCTTGCTGCCGTTGTTTTCCTTAATTATCTGCATTAAGACAATAAGCCCTAGGAGAATAAAAAGTGTGGTGACTGCACAGAGTAAACAGGAAGACTCTGTTCCTCATGACTGTGTGGGAGTTATATTTGTCATATGTTATACTTAACTCTGGTGTGGGATTTTGACCCACTTGAGTCATCCTGAAGCTGTAAGTGTGTTGGTTGAGAAGGCCTGGGTGCTGTTCTAGGGGATTCAGTGAGCACAGTTCAGTTACTTTTTCAGCGAGGCTCAAGTTGCATCCCAAATAGCAAAGCCATTTTCTTCCTCAAGGAGATACCTGACCTTGGAATCTACTCTACTAAGCCTAAATCAATGCTAACAAGTATCTCACTCCAGTGCCTACGTTCACCTTGGTCATCTGCATAGAGAGCCCCAAAGTTTTTTACAGAGGCACTCTACAAATGGTGCAACTGAGTCATGGAGAGGGGAAATGAAATGCTAACACTGTTCTCAGAAGAAGGTCAGTGACTCATCAGTCAACTCCCTGAGCTGAACTGCATGGCCCTGCAAATATGTTTACCATTTTTCTCTCTTTCTATTTATACTTGACTGAGAGGGCCTTTCTTGTTGGTGGCACAGCTAAAGCAAGCAGGGATAACCTCTCAGAAAGTGTTCACTCTATGAATCCATGTAATGAAAGAGTTTTTTCCATCTCCACAGAAACTCTTACAACCAGATACTCACAAATAACTTCATTAGTGAAGATTGAATTGTAACAAGCTATTTACTGAACACACACACGTGTGCATGTATATAAGATGCTTAAAGTGTACATGGAACTCTTTAACCTCCAGAAATACATGAAAGCAAAGTGAGGATTATTACATTCCTCATTATTTATTCCAACGATCTAGATTACAAAAAGACATACTAAATATCAGTCCTCCACAATTAGTCTGTTGACTCCACTTGCTTTAAATATACTTCTCATAGTAGCCTTTTCTTGCAACTACAATTTGATTGGGACATCTAAATTTTTAAAATTTTCTGTTCATCTTGGAGGACAATTATTCTTCTAGACCAACCACAAAATCACATGGTTCGGCATTCAAATATCTTTGGTATTAAGGATAGCTTAAATATTTTGAAAAGCTCTTATATGTTGTCTCTCTTCTTCACTTGCCTCGTGTTCTGATCCTCAGTGTAAGATAATAGTTTATTTCAGATTTGGTAAGGTTTTTTTTGATTCTTGATTAAATTTGATTAAGATACTTCTGGTAAGTATCACAATACAAAAACTAAAGTCTAAATAATAAACATTTAAAAAGACAGAGACATGAAGATTTAGCAAATAAATCTGATACTAACATTCAGAAAGTAGTGTCAAGTTACAGAGAGGAAGTGGAACTTAATCATGTATTTTCCCTTTTTTTTTCTAAATTAAACTTGTGTGAAATCACACTGCAATGTGGCTACGCCTTTCCAGACTGAAAAGACAGAAGGGAAGAAAGGCCTGACCAAAACTGGCAGAAGGACCAGCAGAATACTGTTACAAACAGCTTACTAGTTGAAAAAACATGATTTTTTAAAATGACATTTTAATTATATTTATCTGTGATTACCCCCCTCCCCCCCCCAGTCGTTCATACAAGGATCCCATTCAGGTAAAGAAATCCTAATTTTCACCAAGATCAATAAGTTTACTTATGCATTTAAAACAATTTGTTATCACAGCAAGATGATTGACTAAAAGAGAATCAAGTTTCATACCAAAATTCCGAGATTGGTCCACTTTTTATAGTAAGTATCTGCAAAAATGTTAGTTATTTGAGTGTATATGGAAAGCTTTCATCTCCAAAAGTACATGAACACAAAATAAAATCTACAGTTGGCCTCCTTATTTATTCCAACCATTCAGACAACAAGAGACATAGTAGACTAAATATCAGACCCCTAGTTCCAGGACTACCTGCTCTAAATATTCTTTATCCTAGTATACTTTTCTTGTCTATTAAATCCCAGGATTCTGTGGACTATCGGAAACATGGAGCTCAGATCATCCCAAAAATCCAGTGCCATGCTCCTTTATACTCCCTTTCTTTCGCTGGCAGCCAAGATGACTGTTTAATGATCACAGGTTTGAATAAAAACCACAGTTTTAGCTAAAAATTGTAAATTCTAAAAGCAGGGATTCCATTACTTCTGAAGGAAAGCTGTCTTTGTATTGCAGTTTAGGGTGAACTTTGACTGAAACCTTCACTAATTAAAAGTAATCCTATCACAACACACCAGTTCCAACCAATATTGCAGGTTCCTTCAACATTTAACAGTCTGCTCCTTCTGCTTACACAGAAAGTCTCTTGACATACCTGGGCTCCTAGATTTGACAGCTCCTGTTGCAGTCAATAACCATATCCAGAGAAATGAGTGTAACTGCTTCTGTCCTACTAGGCATGTTGGTGTATGCAGCAGCTCCCACTCTGCTCTTTAAACTTTCCACTGTGAATCACGTGATTAGCTGCTGCACTTCCTGAGGAAAGCAGAAGTAAAAAGCAAATGAACCAGAGCTCAGGACCCACCAAGCTCCCAAAGCAATTTAGAACAGCTCAGCTAACACACAAACCCGGAAGGCACAGTATTCTTTTCCCTGCATCAAGAGTAATCAGGTATTTCCCTCTCAATACCATATTCACAAGGGGGAAGAGGGGTGGGATTTGTTTCATTTTGGTTTTAAATTTAAGGTTTACAAATCTACTACAGGAATACAGCACCACAAAGCTCATGCTCTCTGTGCAACAATTTGTGCCCAAAGTCAGGCAACAGTTGTAGTCCCTCCTCAAATGCCACACCCTTAAAATAAATATATTTGAATGCTGAGGTGAATGCTGTGTCTTTGATCTCCCTACTGAAAGGGTCAAGGTAGCTTCTCAAATCAAGGCAAACAAGCACTATAAACTCACTGACAACGTAAAGGAACCTTGATTAGCTACGAGCTTGGGGGAAGATTACTTCTTGGTTGTCTAGTTGCTTTTATGTTCTCCCTAATAACATATCTGAAAGGCTTTATAATGGGTTTTTTTAAGGGGAGGTGGAGTTTAAACATTTTTACACAGGAAATTCAAGTGTTTCTAACTGCTTCTCCCCAGTAATTTTATGGTGTCCTTGAGAATCAATGGGATCATGGCCTTACAGTGACTGAAACCTGAGGGGACTCTACCACACATGGTTAAAGCTATCTGGTTTCTGTTAACATCTGCTTTACTCAAATGCTTGAAAAAGCATTCAGAAGGAAAACTAACCAACTTTCTCTTCCAGCTAGGCTGCAACTTCACTGGATAAAGCACAGGTAATCCAAGCTGAAGACTCCCAGTAAGTCATAAGACAGGACAGCGATTGCCTATACACCACAGGGACCTCTCTTGATGCAGTGGTGCTCCTGGCACAGCAATCCCAAAGGACTGCTTTCATCCCTTACAGTGTAAATATACTGTATTGAAATACAGGCAGTAGCTAAATCATGGGTTTAATTCACCCTTTTACACATGATAGCAAGATTTAAGCAGAACTGTAACTTTGCTGCAAACAGAAATATACCTTAGATCCCAAGGAAAATACTCTGCTCCAGTCTATACATACAGTAGCCTCTACACTAACCAGCTTTTGTAAAGCATTAGCTAAACTAAGTGTAATTTACAGGGTGTTTTCCAAGAAGATGCAAGATCACACTGAGCTATGCACACCCAGGGCAGCTCCAGTGACTGTTTCATTGGTCACTTCAGTGAGCCCCAGAGCCGCTCACAGCTCAGTGCTGCACTGATGTGGCTGTGGGGCCTCTGGCAGCTCTCAGCACAGCCTGAGCAAGCTCACGCAGCCTGTGAAACTCTGTGCCAACGCATCCACTACTCTCCTGCCTAGGCCATTCACATATCAGCCAATACACTTGCAGTTGCAATCTAGCCAAACCCACACTGATGAGATTAATGGCAGAAGCACAGAGATCCAGAAAAAAAATATTAATACCAATCCAGAGAGAACATCACTGTCTTTGACTTCCTAACTGAGAAACAAGCCCAAATGTGCTCCATTTCCACCCTTTTATTGTCACTTTAAAAGTGCAAAAGGTCATTTGCAGCAGCCCCCTCCCTGCTGTTTGATCAGAGGTTTATTTCCCAGGGGTCTTCCCAATCCACTGGGATTCCCCTCACTCAATGATGTCAGGACTCAAGCAGACACACAGTCGTTAGGAGAGTCACAGCAGAGGAAGCACCATTTCTCTTTTTCATTCTTCACTAACTGCTGATGGGTCTGAAAGTCCAGTTTCAACACACCCACCCACTTAATCTCTGCTTCACCGGAGCAAAGCAGATGCAACCAAATTATCCGTAGTGAAAATAACTCAAGGGGTAAAGACAAGCACATAGTTAACATAGTAAGAAACAGTGCCACAATGCCCTTTGCAGGCTGGGTTGCTAATACCAAAACAACCTTTCCACTGTGTCTCCAGCTACAAAAATGGGAAGAAAAATCCTTCTTTTTCTGGCTAGTCTCAGGGAAAAGAAAAAAAAATAAATAAAAAAACCCCAAAAAACAAAAACAAGTGTCCCACATGCTTACATTTGCTTCTGTGTCAGGGAATCTAGTGCAAAGAAACCTTCATTTTGTTTGAGAAACCTAGAAAGGGCACTACATCTCCCGGACCCAGGAGCCAGCTCTATCAACACCGACTGGAAACTGCCATCTGATAGGGCAGCACTGTGACATAGATCATACCCGGTGGAGATGGTGTCCTGCCTGAGCCAGACATACACCTCGCTTCCTCAGGCAAGGGTGTAGAGATAAATATAACTACAAGGTCCACCTGTCTCACAGCATCAAATAGTGTCCTTCATGTTGATTCCTGTCAAACTCCTCTCTTCTTTGCCACTCCAACCTCCACACACAAGTGGAAAAAAATGGATTCATGCCTTTACATTTATGATACCAGCCACATTAATGGTGCTTCAGAATGCCAAGAGTCACAGTACTTCTTCAGTCTGAGGCTGGAGGTCAATGAATGCAGGTTTCCCCAAAAATGAAACTTGCAGTATGTTTCAGTCGCATTATATTCACCAGATGGCTGACTGGCTACAGAAAGAGCAGACATGTCCTCTGGCTACTGTTGTGCAGTTGCCATTGCCTGGGGGCTCATAGTTCAGCCCAACTACAAACCCAAATGGGATGGGGCTTTGCGGAAAAGCCTGTATTTCTTCCTTCAGCAGGTTTCTCCCCTTGTAGACATGAAAAATAAAATTCAGCTGAATTTGCTGAGACAATGAATTTTTGTGCTGTACATTCATAACCTTCAATCTAGAGAAAAAAAGCCAGTTAAACACGTGTTCCTTTCAACATTTCGGTGTCCAAAAGTTGAATTAGCTGCAGGCTTTTTTCCACTCTTTGCCTTTCTTGCTAAATCCATCATCTTTTCTTGATAAAAAGAAACTTGATTAAAACATGTTCCATAGACTCATTTTTCATTTCTTTAGGGAAGCGGCTGTGTTTCATTTTCCTCCGCTCTTTTCAGTGGCAGAACAGAAGCTGACAGAGAAACCGCAGAGAAAGGCGACGCAAAAATTTAAACCATCTGCTTAACCATCATTTTCACTCATCATTTTTCCTCAGCAAACCTTGAAATTTGCAATGAAGGAGGCATTCGGCTCCCTCAGCACATCCTCCCAAGGAAGCAAAAGCAGCAGGCTATGAAGAAGCCGCAGCGCTTGAGCACCTCAGCTTCCCTCCCTCAGGGGAGGGAGGCCTGGGGCACAGGTGTACAGAGGCCACCCCACCTCTTTGGCTGGGTCTTCTCTGAGGAACAAAGCCCTGGGGAGGTGGGAAGGAAAAAGCCAGCTCCTGTTGGTGCTGCCAGGCAGCCACAAACTGAGCCGGGCCCTTCCCGCTGGGCCCTTCCCACCCGGCCCTTGGTAGCGCTGCGGCCACTGAGGGAGAGAAGGCCGAAGCATGGCCGCACTGCGCACAGGGCCAGGTAACTCACGGATCTGGGCCCCGCACAGGGAACTGCACTTCAGCTTGAAATTCAGTAGAGCTCATGCTGATGAAACCATGAGAGGTGGCTGGTAAAGACATACAGTGTGTCCCCGAGGAGACTATTTCCTACCTGCCAGCACCCCTTGCCCCTGAGCACTCTCAGGCTGGATCGGGAGGCCCAGATACAGCCCAGACCATTCTGCCACCATGACTGTGGGGTGTAAAAGGACAGGGCAGTTTGCAGCCTTGGTCCCGCAGTCAAGCTCCTAACTTGTCTCCAGAAAATGATTAATTTTCTTCCCCAGTGATTCCACCTGAGGAAGGCCAGGTGCTCTGCAGCCAGTCCTCTGTGCCTCCTGGCACCTAGCTGACACCTTTCGTCAGCAGTAGCAGTGTTACGTGATAAGGAGAATTTGTCACTTGAATTTTGCCATTTCAAAATGTTTTGTTGGACACTGGAACAAATCCTCTCATCAACACAAATCTGTACATCAAAATGAATTTTTTTCCAATGTTTTTGTTGTTTAAACAGGAACCAACAGAAGTGTTATTGAATAGCTTTCATCTTACATGTTAGGCTGCAACAGTGGTTTTCAGTCTTTAGAAATCTGTGCAATCCTGAGGTAGTTTCCTACAAGCCCTTATGCCGCACATTCTCTAAGTCTGCTGCTTGACAGCTTCCCCCTTTGGTCATCTTTTTTGGGTCTGTTAAAAGTAGTTGGGGGGACTCACTGGATGATATAACTGCAGGAGTACACTGAATAATTTGAAACTACATTTTAAAAAATTTCTGTGCATAAATAAATGCCAAAATTATTCCAAAGTCAGTAAAACAACATCAACTTTTAAAAACACAAGAAAAAAAGAAGCCTCACTTAAAAATGGGTATGTAACAAAGGTGAAAACATTTTTGTTTGAAATTGTGAGACCCAAACACAACCAAATAAATAGACTATTTTTTCCCTGGAAGAAAAAAAATCAAAAAAGAAAGCTCCTCCAAGAAGCTGCTATTTTGATTAAATGTCACATACTGACTAGAAAAATGTTGTGCAGGAAAATTTAAAGGCAACTTGACTGAACACATGATCTCCACACTAGAACCCATGTTAGTTTAATGAGATTGAGGATGTTGAAAGGCTGATGCAAAAAATACAATTGGCATAGCAATGGCATACCCCCTCCTGTACCGCAGATTAACTCCACTACAGGATACACAGGAATTCATTGTTTTTCTATCAACTCAGAAGTTGTTGAATTAAAAGATCATGGTATAGAAGTATTTACAAAGCAAAGTTAGACTTTAACACATAGTACTTATCAGAAAATAGCACTCAGACAGCTGCAGACAAAAGCCCAAGATGTAATTACAAAACATATTGACAAAGAGCTGTTTCCTTGGAAGATTTACTCTTGTTATTCTCTCTGTGGAAGAATCATCAAAATCTCTGCAGAAAACATCACTTTCTTAAGTTTCAGAAATGGGTCCTAGTTCCTGTTTTACACCCCCTTTGCTTTCTGCAAGGATGTTGTGTAGCTTGCACAGCCACAGCAACATTCATCATCATCTTAGAGGAAACAGGGAGACTGAAGTTCAGGCTAAACAAATTAAACAAAATCCTTCCAACACAAGGGTGAGAGCAGACATTTTTCCAGCTCTGATATGTCCCCTGCTAACTACTCATTTTTTTGTTTGGTTAGTTGGTTTGGTTGTTTTTGCAGCTCCCAAGTTTATTGATAAACTCTAGCTCCTGTGACCTCATTCTCCAACAAGCTGTGTTCCCACAGAGACTCTGCACATATCCAGGAAGGCTGCTCTCCCACAGTTATAACTGCTCAGGTACCTTCAAATGCCTAATAGGCCAGATTTAATGAGCTGCCACACCCTACTCAGGCATAAGCCTGTTTTTTCTATAGATATTCTTCTAGCTCTGTGAACTACACTTATGTATCTTCCCTTTTCTTCAGTTCTTTATTTACAGAACTAATACTCCAATTGCATTTGGTCAGCAAGTTTTGCCATGTCATACAAAATTCTGGACAAAAGGAATGGGGATGGAAACAGTAGTTTTGCTATCTGGTATGCTCTGGTTTAAAAAAACAATTATTGAAGCTGATTAGCTTCCCTGGGGAGTGCGGTTGTGTTATTTTTTTCCTAGGAAGGGACTGCTTTTAAGATGTTCAAACAATCCTGTTCTAGGCTGGTAAATAAGAAAAAGAATCTCCTTAATTTCTATTTAATTTATAGCCAGATTCTACATAAGTGTTTGCTTTTGTGCTAGGAACTGGACCAATAAGGATACACAAAATTGCTGCTGCTCATCAGAGAGGTAATTTTAGTCCTGAAATTAAACCTGAGCACTGCACAAGTAGAAAATACTTTGTTAAGGTGGCAAATTAGAGCAACGAGGAACTACTCATTGGCTGTGTGGTCATTTGGAGCTCAGTGCATTCAGCAGAACTTGAAAGTAGAGTTTTCACATTTGCAGCAGAGGCAGCTACCACATGGAGTAAAGGAGGAACTGGTAAAAGAGTGCAGTCCTTACCTTGCAGAGGGGCTCACCACAAGAGGGAAGTGCAACAAGCTCCTCAGCCACTCCGTGTCAGATTGGAGTCCCTTTTGCTGCTGTGCCACTGCGGGGCTGCAGAGCAGTAGCTCAGAGCTAACAAATTCCTTCTGCAAGGCTGCACATTAGGATGCCATTTAATATGCAGGGTCTCTAGGAGTGTCACTGCCTTCAAGAATTGCCTGGATGTAAAAACAGAAATGTGAATGGCAGGCCTCACATGCAGGTCTACAAAGGCTTATTCAGTAAACAAGAGTGGTTAAGCTGTCTGAAAACAGACACCAGTCATACGGTGAAATTTAAATAATTGTTTTTTATCCCTACATCATCCACAATACAATGCCTCTAACTTGAAGGAAGGAGAAACCTACCTTGTTAAAGTTATATGCATTCAGAATGTAACCTGCAAGGTTTGCCCCCTTCATTCGACTATGTAGCAACGAACTAGTACCAGAATCTATGCTCAGAACATTGACAGAGTTACCGGGGGGGGAAGGGGGTGGGGGGGGGAGGGGAAGCACAAAAGCATATGCCTTGTACCTTCTTTGGCATAAGTGGAAGAATAGCTCAGAGGGGGGATCCATCTTAAAAGACATCTGAAATGCACAGATGACAAGTGTATGACTAAACGCTTAGCGTAGATAGGCCAGGCTCTGGTGGTATTTTTATTTCTATTTAATGTCTTATCTTTTTTCATTTCCACTAAACTTTTATTTTCTATTTTTTTTTCCTCAAATGAGAATAAAGATGAAAAATTCAGACAGCCTGCCTTTGCCCAATACAGGCACTCCCTCAAAAGATATTCATAACTCTCCCCTTTCCATGGGCCTATTTTGTCCATACAGATCTTAAAAAAGAAACTGTACGTTACAGCCTTTTAGCCTGTGTCTGAGCTTCAAAGAACATTACTTGCTTTGTGGTTCTCAACAGTGACATGGGCAGCCTTAATTCTGAGCATCTTTTGTGTTGGCACAGTCCTCCCTGAGCGTCACGAGGTGGCAGCACAACAGAAGGGCTTGCAAGGGCTGCTCTTACATCAGGCAGCCAAAATCTTACATACGTGCAGGTACACAGTTCATTTTCATCTTAGAGTTGCAGCTTCCATTTCTTTTCCTCAGACCATCTTAAAAAATGAGACCATAGAGCATCACAGCACAAAATATAACCACTTGCCTGTTTATGTGCTTTCAGCTATTTGAGCTGATTTACAGGATTACATTTTCATACTCCCACCAGCCTCTGGAATGGACAGCTTTTAGTTGGGCACCCAGCAGAGAAGCCACTTAGAAAACAGTGGTGTACTTTGACCTTCTCACTCTAGGGACACAGCTTATAAAGGCGTCAGCATGTAGCAGCGCAGATAAAAGATTGTGGATGAAGAATGGAACTTGGGGAGGAAGCAAATTACTTGTAAATTTTGTCAGCATTGGCAAAGGAAAACTCCATAAAGGATATTTAGTAAAAAAGTGGGTTTTGATACTTTCAAAACTAAACTAGTTGATACTTTGTTTTGGAAAAGCATTTTTTCATTTAAACCTTGAACAAAAATATTAGTAAGGCTAGATGAAGGATAGCATAAACAAGAATATATTGAGACAAATTACACTGGTGGGGAGTCATGATTTTTCAAGGGTTATTTGGTTGCTTATAAACAAAAAATCCCATTCATACAACTTTAATGAGTAGTTCAGTTCTCTCTGTAAATCCAGTAATATAGAAGTTTTCAGAACATTTTTTTTTCAAGCTGAAATTCCCTATAGGAAAACAAGCTTAGGAATCTTGCTAAGGATTTAGAACCATGGGATTTTTTTGTTCCTACAAATTTTTGACCTTTCAAATAAAGTATCTCTATGCAGACTCATTATACTGCAGCTATGAGTGGACAACCTCCACAGCAGGGCATATCTGAGAAGACATTTGTATAAATAAACACTTGGATAGTCCGAATAAGTCTGCTTCACTTATGAATATCAGCATAGGCAAAGGGAAGAAGCATTTGCCATCTTCCAGGGAACTGGTGTCCTTGTAAACAAGATGCTGATTACCAAGTTAAGACAACCTTTAATAGGATAATATCTGCTCTGTAATAAATGATGCTTTAAAATACTACACTTCCTAAATAATTTTCACCCATAGAGGAGTTGAACAGCTTTTTAAAAAAAAGAATATCCCATTTTTCCATAACATTTTGATTGAAAAATACTCATGGGAACATATTTTCAGATCACACTTTTGCATAATAACTAATATTTCTTACATTAAACCCATTCAATTGGGAATTTTTGTTCCATACATCTTGAAAAGCTTATCAGAGAGGTCAGTTTTACAGACTCCATTTCACAGGCTGGAAACAGTGACATTAAGGATTAAAATTACATACCCAGCCAGTGGCACAGCCACAAATAGTACCTGGGCCTCCAAAACCCAAGTCTGGAAGTCATTAACAACTCTATTTTAATTTCATTATTTTCTTCTTCTCTGCTGAAAATGATTTGAAACAGAAGAAAAATGGGTCAGTGTTAAAATAACAGCACATTTGAAATTTTTAGCTCCCTCCATTTTTCACCTAGCCTCCAGTTTTCACCCTAGTTTCATTTTGAATCAGATCTGCCTAAATGACTATATTTTTCCCTGAGGCAGCAGGAGGAGATACATTCTTGAGGATGCCACTTTCAGTCCCCAGTGTCTAAAATATGCCTGCACTGCTCTTTGATTCCTGCCACTAAAAGAAAAAAAGTAACATTCATTCTGCAGAGATAGCATTCAAGTTTTAAATAATGTATTTCTGTATCTCCTCTCTGAACCAAGGGCTTCATTCCTTCCAAGCCCATAGGTGACAGATAGGATAAGCAATTGTCCAGGTTCCTGTATTTTATCCAGCTGATTCCTGAGGTCCTGCAGCTCCTTGCTAAAAGATATATTGCTGTCACTGTTCTCAGAGGTGCAGGGAAGGTCTGGGGGTGTACAGAAACAGATGAACAAGTGAGAAATCAGTAATGTCTCCAGGCTTGCACATCCTACCTCTCTCAGGAATATCAAAGAAACTCAAACTGGTAAATTTTGCTGGGTGACTGGAGCAGACTGATGTTAAGATACAAATGGAAGCATAACTGTGTAGGTAATACAATTAGAATCAGAGACATGGAGCACAACAGCACAGTTAAGTGGGACTTGGTCATGTTAAGAAACTTCATTTTGAAGTTTGAGATGCTTTGCTTGCTTAATGCAAAATCCAAACAATGTGAACTATACCAATAAATTCTGATCCAGCAGGTCAGTTAAGCACATATTTTGATGTGAATCTTGTGAGCACTCTGTCATGGTTTAAATTAAGCCTTCAAATGCTTTTCTGTATTGGAATCAGGAAATTAAGTTCAGAAATATCAGAATACATTTCACAGAGAATTTCTGTGAGAATAATCACCCATTTTAAAGAGGCAATGATGAAGGGAAGATCATCAGCTGTGATTTCCCTGATTTGACAGCAATAGCAGCCCTCTTAGATCTGTGATGGTCTGAAGGTGATAGTGAGGCAAGGGCTGGAGAGAAAAGTAGCATTTTGTTACATCAAAAGATGTAGCAGCAGAAAAGAGACTTTCAGACAGACTCACAAAAATGTTGACAGAAGGGACCTCTGGAGGTTACTTAGTCCAGCCTTCTGCTTGGAACAGAGGTAGCATCAAAACCAGACTTAATCTAGTCATGTTAAAAACCTCTGAAGGCTGTCATCTTCCCTGCTCTGCAGGTGTCTGTCCTAGTGCTGCATCATCTTCCTCCTGGTCAAAAAGTTTCTCTTTTGTCTCCAGTCTGAGTTTCTAAGGTCCAAACTTGGGGGCATTGCTTTTTTGTTTTAGCATCTGTACTACCATGTATTTGATTTTACACTCTGAAAATGTCCTTGAACTAATTGTGGGTTGATATTTGATTCCCCCATTAGCCTCTTTGCCAGATGAAGCAAGTCTGTTTCCCTCAGCTCTTCCTTGTGAGACATGTGCCCTAGCTCTCAATACTCTGAGTAGCTCTTAGCCAGGTGTGAGACAGATTTCAAGCCAAGGGTAATTTGGGAACAATTTATTTCTGTATACCTTAATTGTGTTAATTCAGTATTTTATCTGGCTGTGAGACACAAATTGCATTGTCATTGCCATTGCCATTCTATTTCAGATTGGAAAATATCCACTAGATCTTTTACGGAGCAGAACCAAATAATTCAAAGTCTCTGGTCTGCCCTGAGGTGTCCCCAGTAGATACTGCAAGGGTTAAAAGATTTTTCTCTGCTTCATTGATAAAACTATCATCTAGACACAAAATTAAGATGGGCACTGGTTGTCCATACAACGAGTATCCATTTTACACTTAATTCATCTCCTTATCCTGCGAAAAGCAGATGAGATGCAATACTTGGAGCCACCCTGTCTCAGTATCCTTATGTTTGCCTTCATTACCAAAGGAAACTTTGCTTGCAGACATGTTTAGGAATATGGCAATAGAAAGAGTTTCTAGTACTGAAGGGGACATAAAATTTCTGATCCTGCTTTTGCCCTTCGTATAATAAGGACGATACCACAAAGACAGAACAGAAAATGTACACAATTAAATAAGAACTAGGAACATACTTTGTCTCCCTGTTTATGAAATCTAGAATATCTGGATTTATAAGACACTTATTGTTTTCAAGAAAGTTTTTGCACTTATTATCTAAGTCTCGCTTTCCTGTAACATATTAAGGTGCATCACAAAACCCATTTGGAAATCTTTATCAGACCTTTCAGAATTGTCTATCCTTGACCGTCTCTTCAATTGCACTACCTAATAGCTTCTCAAAAGCTGAAAATTTCTATCAAAGGTTTTGTTCCTCATTAGAATAGAGCACCTTGACATGGTCAAAGATCACTGGTTATAACAAAATCAGAAAGGGCACATCAACATCTCTGATGTTAGTCAAGTATAAACAAAAGGAAAGAAATCCAAGTCATGTTTTCTTGATCGACTATGAAAAATAAAATACAATTCTCAAAGTGCTTTTGCAGGCCACTTATGTAAAATATCTATTTTTCTTACTCACAGGGTACTCTTGAATAAATTCAGATTACATTAAGGTATTTCCAATAGCATTAGGTGAGATCGTTCAGGAATATAGGTACACTTGGTATATGCTCACCACTGCAGAGGAGAAAAAAGTTAGTCTGCCAGAAATATCTCTGCAGTGTAGTTTCTTGACCCACTGAAGTTCAAGGCAGCTGTGTTATAGGTTTCTCTCAAGCTACAGCTGCTCTCTAGAAAATCCCTCTTACATCCTGAAACCAAAGATTAATTACTCCTAACCTGTTTGTGGAACACAACTAGATGGGACGGAACATGGACTGTAACAGAAAAATAAAGATACCCAGAAATTCCCTAGTTTCACTCTGAAAAACATTAAAAATTGTTCTTGTTTAGTCTCCCCCTTATCCTTCATTCCTGAATGTAATTCTGTAAGATCATGGTTCTGTCCTTTCCTAGTAGTCATCATGTGTTTGGCATTTTCACTGCCTCCTGCAGGAAGCATTACCCCTGGGAAGCCCAAGATGTCATTAGGCTTATGCATTTTCATGTTTTTCAGCCAAACCTAAAGAAATTCTTCCATTCCTTGTCTCTTAGCATTACATAATCCCTGAATTAAGTTTTTCCTAAATTACCTTTTGTTTCTCAAAGATGCCATTGAACTTCCAGTTGTTTCCAGAGCTCCTCTAAAACATCTACACAGCTTTCTCCATTCTGCATCATCAGCCTGTGTGATATTAGAGAGGCCATCTCCAAAGGAGAACAGGAAAATTCTCCCTTCATGGTTTAAGTATTTCTTGCTATAACTCCTAAGACTGCCAGTAAAACCACTGATTACTGAAACCACTGAAACATCAGTGGACTTTTTCTCCTGGAAAACCAGCTGGCATCATCAGCATCAAGGGGTTTCAAGTGGTGATCATTTTGCCTGTAAGCAAGGGTTATATCAAACTGAAATTCCTTCTGGTCATTAGATACTGGAAAAGTTTTTGATTTATGCACAAACTTCTTCAGCAGAATTCCACAGTTCCTGTGTACATCGCCATTCAAACTTGCCTTGCAGAAGAAATGCTGGCGCAGTTATTGATTTCAAGATACACACCATGGTCTTTCCTTGTTTCTTTGGACCCTTCTCCATCAACTCAATTTTATAATATATTAGAACAGATTACAATTTTGGTTACAATCTAAAGGAACTGGATCTAGGATTCAATGGGGCCAAAGTCCAGGGCGATTTCATCTTGGGCTTTGATCCAGGTGCATCGGGCTGATGAGCAAAGAAAATGTTATCAGTCAGCTAGTTACAACAAGTCCTTGGCCTGCAGATGGAAGCAGAAGATGAGGAGGAGGAAAAAAGGATATACCGTGTGATAATTGGTAGGTGACAGCATGCTGTGCGTGCAGCCTGGGGAAACAGAGATCCATTCAATCCGCCTCACAACAGCTTCAGCAACTTCACTGGCCCACGCACTCTTCCGTCTCAAGCACCCGCCGTGTTTCATAGCCTCCAGTCATCAGCCTTGGCGCCAACAGATGAATCATATCTTCTGTGAGTGTCCCTGCTGCAATAACTTATTATCATCTTCTGCAGTTAGATAGCACTTGCCAATCCCAGATCTCAAAACACTGCATTAATATGGATGTAACTTGGGGTTTAATATCTTGCTTGTAGCCATTGGAAATCAGCTGTCATTAAGACAAGAGAGCCCATCTCCTCACTCTCCTTAAATTTTCTAATCCCTAGATCACATCACCTGACTTCATTACGTGTGCTTAACACACAATGGTGAATACTTGTGATAGAGACGAGAGTTTTTCCACATTCCAAAAAGGCAGCAGATAATTAATGACCACATTTATTTTTAGAATCACATAAGAGTCATATAGCAGCACTTCTCCAGTATGTGGTTAGTCAACTGATTTCTATTTTCCAGCCTACTAGATGCTTAGGGCTCTACAATAGACTATCATTGTGAATTTGACCAAGCAGTGCGATATAACCATGAGAGCAGTGGTTTGCAACAACTGGTACATACCATTACTTTGGTATTCCAAGCCATCAGGGATATGGCTTGACTCAGATATAAAAGCCCTGTTGCCTGCAGCCCAGTAGCTTCCTAAGTCACTCTGAGAGGCCTGCTAAATGGGTCTAGCTCTGGAATAGAATAACCAGCAAAACCCCCTTCCTCCCTAAGGGAAAGAGAAAGACAGCAGAGCAGGGCATAGTCCCCAGAGTACTTGGATGAAGTAAGGAGGAAAGATTTAGAAATTGCCAGGTTCAATCAGAAATCAAGCTCATCAAACACATTTATGATGATGAAGAAGCAGGTCTAGGGTCAAGCTGGGAAAACACCCCACAACTAAGAATAAGAATTACGTAGAATACAGATTACCAATATCAGACCCCATCTTCCACTTACTAGGTAAGCCCACAGCAATGAGGCAGATGCAAGGTCAAGCTGAAAGAACAGTCTGTAGATCATAATCCAAACTCATACATCACTAGTTACACAGAAGACTAACACTCCTACCACACAGTTTGAGCTAGATATGAAGCCCAGTCCTGGGCTTAAATAGAGATCCTGGACCTATGGGCAGAGGGTGTGGATGGTGACCATGTGAGGTGTGTCATAGCCCTTCAGGCTATTAATGCCCTTCAGGATCACAACAGAGGTTTTTCCTGTCTTTGTAGATCGTGCTTAGATGAGAGAATGTCTCTGCTGCTAGGATAGAAAAGAGCTGTTGAATTCACAGGAGAATAAAGGTAAATACAAATTGTTGAGATGTCTTGTCCCAGTTATCCTCCCCAGTTCAAGCAGTTCAGTACACAAGCTTTAGGAATTAAACATTCCCATAGGGTCTGGTTTCTTCTAGAAATTTCTTGGGCTAACTTTTTACTGGACCTACTCTTAGTAGTTCTTTTAGGAACTATTCTCTAAATTTTCAGACCACCGCATTACAGCCAACATGGAACCATTTGCTGGAGGTGATTGTTTTGTTGTTGGTTTTGGGTTTTTTGTTTGTTTGTTTTCATCTCAGCAGGCTTGTTTGTTTTAGTTTGGTTTGGCTTTTTCCCCTGGCAAGCAGTTTACTTTCCCCAAATAGTGTTTCTGAGCATTTCAGATCTGAACTTTAGACAAACATTAAATAGGGGGGAAAAAACCAAAATAACCCCAACTTTCCAAGTGTTAAAAAAATAATTTAAATTATGCTTCTGTGTTGAAAATTGCTTTAGGAAGAGCTAAAAATGTTTAAGTCAAAGCAAAACATTTTAAACAGAATCAAATTGAGTATTTCTATTTACATGGAGTATTTTTTATCTAACAAGAAAAATGTAGAACTTAGCATTTTTAGTGTTGAACTCATCTGTTATTTATTTTAATGTTTTCATTTTACCTATAAGCATGATAATTATTTATACAGGTCATGTTATATAATTTTTTTCCCAGAGAGGAAATCAAGTTTTCATGGGAAGTCACTTAGCAGGATGAAGTGTTCCATGTTTCCCATGAGGTTAAAAGTTCAGTTAACTTTATCCCTTGGCATGTTTACTGTACACACCTTTTGACTTCCTGCTCAAACTGCAAAATGATGTGCATAAACAGCACCAAAGCAGGCAAGAATTGCTAAAAAATGGAGAAAAAAAGATTTCTGTTAAATGGTTGGTAGGAATTACTTTTTTGATCCAGGGTCTCAGGTTCAACAGAAAGGCAAATTGTAACACCTCTCTGCTGATGCCCTTTCTGCTTATCCACAGTATCAGGATACTTGCAAAGTTTGCTGGCCAAGGGATCACCAGTTAGCTATTTTTCCTTGTGCTTAAGTGCAGCTAAAACAGATGATTAGTAGGGAGATAACTGCAGGAGGCTGTGCGCTCAGAACTGAGACACTCGTTCAGATCCCACTTCTATCTTCCCTTACAATTGTGTAAGTCTGAGTTCATGCCACCATGAACTCAAAGATTTACAATCACTTATAAGCAGCTGGTTCCACCAGCAGCTAAAGGTCCAAAATATTGTAGCCATTTCTGCAGTTGGCATATTGAGAAGTACAACCTCTGTAAAGAGCGAGAGAACCTCTTCCAGTATTGGAGATAAAGCTTGATAGCCAGCATTGAGTATTCAAGGTATGATAGATATTGGTAGAGGAGAAGAGCCAATCTCAGATGCCTTTTGTCAGTACAACTCAGCAATACAAACCTGCAGGGTGATACTGCAGGGCACGTACACTGCTAGAGAAGTATTTACCCCCCTTTTGGCACTCACAGAAGAAATTGCTAGGCAGATGGAGCTAAGAGCAGCCCAGGGTCAGAGTATGTCCATTACTCAGATGCAATTATCATCCAATTATCTATTTATATTTTATAGATACTCTTTAATAGTTTCTATCTATTTCAACAAACGTTTGTCCTTTCCTCCTCTTCATTACTGACTGCATATCTGCAGAGTCTGCCTCCCTCTCAGGGAGGGGTGAGGGTGAGCTTAGCAAACAGTACAAATAAAAACGATGGGTGCTAAAATGTAATGAAGACATTCCCGTGTGCCCATCCTGCCAGGCTGTCAGTGCAGACGAGGTGTTTTTCTCCATCGCAGAGAACAGTGGGTCGTTTCTCCTTCTGCTCCCCAGCTTTCACCGGGATGCTTCCCCGGGAGGGATACAGGACACAGCAGGTGGCCCAGCACGCCGCTGCCCTGAGGACCAGCGCACTCGGTATTTCTTCCAGCGCAGAAGAAATCCCGCTGAATCAGGCTCAGCTCCTCATCTGATCGTTGTCGAGCCAAAGCATCTGTTGAGCGCGCAACCGGAGGAAGCCGCAGCTCGGAGCGGGGCTGAGCGCTGCTCCCTGCAAGCGGCACATTGATCACACGGCCGCGTGGCCAATTAGAGGCAGAAGCCAGAGCCAGCCCTCGTGTCTGCGCGCTGGTGATCTATCGGCAGTAATTACCGAGACACTTAATGCTTAGTTTGGATGGGAATTAATTCGAGGCCGGATAAATAATGCATTAAGGTTTATTCAGCCCCGCGTGAAGCGTCGCCCCCGAGCCAGGGCTGGAGCGGCGAGCGGCGGTGGCGGCGATGCGCGGGGCGGCGGCTGGGGCCGGGGCCGGGCGCTGAGGCTGCGGGCAGCGCCCAGCCGGGAGCATGCTGAGCCCCAAGATCAGGCAGGCCAGGAGAGGTGAGTGTGCGAGCCGTGCGCTTCGCGGGGTGGGGACGGAGACCATCTGCTGGTACGGGGAAACTTCGCGGCGGTGGCGGACAGCCTGTACCACTGCCCGCGGAGTGTCCCCCACCCCGGCGGCAGGGGCTGCTGCCCCGCTGGCCGAAGCCAGCCCTGGGGAGGGCAGCGCAGTGACTGTTCGGGCAGAATGAAGCCTAGGAGGAGGAGACCTGTGCTGGTGTTCACCAACGTGGTCTGCAATGTCTGGGCTGAGAAGCAGGAATAAATAAAAAATACTATACTCTGTCCTGGGACTTGACATAGCCTTTTCACCCCTGTACCAGTTGCTAATGCTGTGTTTCTAATGCTGAATTCATTATAGCAGGTGGAGACAGGTGTGTCTAGTTCACCTGCAGCATCTTGGAGAAGCAGTTTGCTGTAGAACATTTTACTTGAAGGGCTGGAAGCAGGAGGTGCAGATATTTGTTCTGTGAGCTGTGGGCAAGACAAAAGGAGGAATGGAAGGAAAACCTGCCCTGGGTTTGCAACAGCTGCTTTGAGCAGTCATTCGGAGCTGCGAGGTGTAGTGTGCCGTGTTTGTAAAGCAGTGAGCTGGGGCTGGGCACAGCCGTTGTCTCGATGTCAGGTCACCTGGAAGAGATGCTCCAGCAGGGGATGTATTCTGTGATCTTCAGGGGCAGTACCAGTTCCTCATTTGATGTGATATTTGTAAATCATCATTATCACTCAAAAACTAATGACCGTGTCAGAGGGATATCATCCTGCCCATTGGAAACAGATTAGATTAATGTCATTTAGGAGCTAAAGAAAACACAGTCAGAAGAATATGTAAAGAATAGGGTTTTCTTCAGCCATGCCAGTATTATAAAATAGGAGGTGTCAATGGTTTTAGCTACTGTGATTCCAAGACAGGTACTTTCCGCCAAATGTCACTTTGCATCATATATTGAAAGCAGTATTACGTGATGAACAGTCCTTAAAATACCATCAGCCCATTAAATAGCTGTTAGAATCTTGGAAGGAAGAAGCTTCCTGCCATCTGGAGGTGTCAGGATCAGATATGTACTGCCGCACCCACAGGAAAGTCATAAGTACTTATTTTTTAGTTCCACAATATTGTAGAAGTTCAGCACGTCTTTTGTAGATGCTGCCTCTTTGCCATCCCCCTTCTAAGTGGTATCTAATCTTTTAATATATATGTTATCCAGCATTCCTGGTAGCTGTTATAGCTCTGATGAGACAAGATAGATGATGCTGCTAAGGTGGTGTAGGAAGGCTGTGTCATGCCTGCCATTCTTCCACTTTCTTCAAATCACCTGGCAGAGACTAATTTGTGTATTAATATATATTGAAGTCTAGTTATGGGATGGGCATTCTAGATCCCCAGGGGCTACTGATACTTGGGGGACAAACTATAGTTTACCTTTGTGATTCAATTTCAGTTTATAGCAGTACGTGTCATTCTCTCTGGGTGTGTTCTGTTTGGCTCATTAGCTGTGCAATGGTAAGTTTATTTCTGAATGAATTTAGAACTCATGAAAAGAGCTGGGATGCTGGGTTTGGAAACTTCAGGAATTTTCCTGAAATTTTGCAATGCTGTGGCAAAGCACTGGTAACCTCTTGCAAAGGTTACCAAGTAGGACCTAATCCTGCAAGGTTCTTCTATAGCTCTTGTTGACAGAAACTGTATACAGGCCATGCTGAAGATGCTGAATGCTTGAAGGTAAGGGTCCCACCTTGCGACACTGAGCTGAATGGGAAATGGTAGTTCATGCTCCCTGGAGTCTCAGTTGGGATTGCTAATGAAGACTCAGGTGATAAACAGTGGACAAGCAAAGTATTCAGAAGGCTGAAAGAATGGTCTGTGTAAAGTGAGCATCAACAAGGGCAGTTGATCTGCTGCAAGCTGCTGCATGAGTTTGGCTGACTTTTTAAAGTAGTAACTGTTAGCTCTGCTGTTGAGGACTTAGTTGTGTAAGGGAGGCAATGTGACTTCTGTGAGCAGACAGATTGAAGAGAAGGGACAAGGAGGGATAGCCAGGGTATAGCCTGTGGTGTTACTTGAGTGTGACAGAAGGCAGTAATTTGGCTGAACCTAGGGATGTTAATGTGTTTGTAAAGTTCTTGAGGTTCAAACCCCTATGTGTGCGTGGCTAGCTAGCTCTTTGCTTTAGGCTCCCAGCATTTGTGCAAATAGGAAAACTTCATCAACTTCTCTTTTATTTCCAATTGTCTGCTGATAATGTACCTTTAAACATTGAATTGTGACACTTGATGCTGTCATTTTTGTTTGACTTTTATATTGTCCTTAAGAAAACTCTTGGGTTTAAAGACATTAAAGCTTTTGAAAACGCAGAGTCTGGACTTGAGCCTGACATTCAGGGTGTAGTTCCTAATGTCTGTGAGTGGAACAGTAGAGAACAAAGATAATTTGCCTTACTAAAAGTAACTAACAAGTATAAGGCAGTCCTTGCTATTCCACCAGCAACCTCACATCTGTAACTCAGAAATATGCATTCAGAGGTACATTTTCTTTTCGTAAGATCTAGGAAGGTGTAAAATCTCACAGACTGAAAATCATAATGTGCGTAAATGGGCCTTATGGGAAATCTTTCATTATGGCTAGGTTTGAATGGATTCGGCATTATTTTTTCATCTATAAGGGTTCATGCACAGCAATTGGCAGAGTCCAGGATCCTGAAATAAGTGACTGCAATGGAAAATAGCTATTTTCACATTCTTATGTGATAGAGCAGAAAAATATAGCCTTGCGGAGTGGAGGCAAGAGAACTTTACATATGGATTGGAGGAAAGGCAGTTTTCAGACTGCATCCCTCAGTCTCAAGGAATGCATTTTTTGTTCCACTGTTTTTAAGAGATTAAAAAGTGAAATAAAGCATTTGCTCCTTGTCTTGAAAGTCTCAAAAAGGTTATACCTGCCCAGTTGCATTTAAATGTGCTAGAAAATGGAAGTTGGCCTGACTACAGGTTTATACATTTGTATTTTAATGAGCGATGTGATTGCCCTCTGTAGAAAGAAAGTTAGCCTGCTGCCATGATATATAATTTATAGCATTCCTGTCTTCAGCACAGTTTGTCTCAGTTGTAGAGGCACTAATAATGAACCTTCTCTCCTTATTAGGACTTTTGTGCTTTTGGGTGACACTCTGACCTATTATTTCTGTTTGTGACATGCTCATACATATGCTACAGTATATTGAAAATTTTCCTTACAGTCATAATAATTAAACCTTCATTTGTCTGTTTTAATTAAAACTTAGAGCCTGGAAAAAGTGATGTGAGACTTTTTTGTTAGGCTGTTGCAAATGTACTGGTATCCTTCACATGACTGTAAAAGAATAGAGTAATTTCCCTCATGCTGTGTGAAGAGCCATCCTTTCACCAGCCAGTGAAAGGCAGAAAAGGGGAGCTCTCATGTGTCTTGTGCCCGTCACAAAATCCCAGTTTAGCACCTGCAGCCTCAGCACTGCACAGGGCAAGAGTGGTGCCTCCACAGCCCCACACTCAGCTCTGGTTTGAGGGGCTGCTGCTGTACACAGCTATCCCAGAGCCTGTGGGAGACCAGCGCCTTGGCACCTCCAGCCTACCAGGCAAATGGTAACACCCAGTTTCTTACTCCTGGAACCAAGGTAAACAGCCCTGAAGCTGTGAACTCCTCCAAACACTTCCTTCAGTCCTCAGAGCCCACCAACATTGCTGGGAGCACACAAGGCCTGGGGCGGGAACAATCAGTGTGACTAGTGCAGCTGGCAGAGTGGAGCCACCATTAACGAGGAGCCCACCTGGGAGGGGGCGGTTCACTACCCCACATCCTTAATGATTGATTCTTTGAGGCAGGAGAGGCAACTCCAGGAGCTCTTCTCTGGAAAGGTATGTGGGTAAAAGACAAGGATGAGCTGTTGGTAAATATAGTTTGGTTTATAGCTCAGTTTGGCAGAGGAAGGCATTTCTGAGACAGTGGGTAGGAGGTGGTGGCAGTAGAGCTGCCTGCAGCATGGGCCTGGGTTTTGTCATTTTGCTTTGGAGGAACTTGAGATTAAGCTGCTGAGTTCAGTTTAAAATACTAAAATGGGGGTACAGGGGCTATGGAGGGAGACATTGGGCTGGACCTGGTGCACTGCTGGATTAACTGCCCTGAACACAGCACAAAGAAATAAGACCAGACTAAGGGGTAAAGTGTAGGGGACAAGTAAACTATGAGGGTCCCTTCTCACTATGTGCAGCCTTCAGGAGGTGAATGAAGCATGGAGTTACTTTTGTTCCTTGGTAGAGGGTCAGGCTCCTAGTACTGTGCTGCTTTGATGCAGGGGTGTGTGGCAATGAGCTGCATTATAAGCTCTGGACTCTTTTTTGTCTCCCCTCTCCTGATTCAGTGGCCATGTAGAGACAGAGTTAAGAAAGTGGTGTTTGTGGGGTTCCTTCAGATACAGGTTCACATTCTCACTCTTATTTTGTGGCATGTCCCATGAAGATGGATATGGGAAGTTGTTCAAAGCTGTAATCCTCTCATCGCTATAGAGATGCCCTTCTCGAATTTGATTCATGGTGTGTGCTGGAGTAATTGCTGCTCTTGGCAATAGCAGCTTTCTGTCCCTGCCTGAAGGCTCAGGCAGGCAGTTATTCTCCTTAGAAAAAGCCCTGAAAAGTTTGCACGCAGGCACCAGTTTATTAAGCACAGGCAATCTGAATTTGAAATAACGAGCCATAGCCTCACCTCCTGGGGAGGGAAAGGGGCATTGAGAAAAAAACAGGAGGTTTAGCTCTAAGGGTAGCTGGACTGCTGGGGAGAGCACTTGTGGAGAGGGAAATAAATATTAAAAAATCACAAAGCCATAGTCTCTCTAATTACTAGTAGAACATCACTGAAGGTGAAACTGGCAAACCGTGTATGAATAGCATGGTGGAAGTGCTACAAATGCTGGCACCTCTCTCCTGAGACAGCAGTCACCTGCTACTTTTACTACCTGTATAAATGTATTACTCTTCATTGTAAGATTACTAACAGGAGGACTTTTTTCCTTGCTGGCTTTCCCTTTGTGTTTATGGTAAATGATAGGCAAGCACAGCAGCATAAACAACTTAATTTGTTTTCTTCAGCTCCCTGCAGTATGGGCAGGGGTAGTTTGATGCAATGATAAGGGCTCACTGGTGGGAAGGGGAAACTCCTTCATGAGGCTGCAGTGTGAGCTATCTACTGAGCCGGAAGAGGAAAGGATCTGTGCCTAGACTCTGCCCAGGCCTGCCCATATTTAAGTATTTAACACTAAGGTGGGGGAGGGAAGCTCCTGCTGACAGTCTTTCTAACATGTATTCCCTCCACAGAGCTCTTCTGTGCCTCCTTTGTGCCCAACGAGCTGTTAGTCTTCATGAAAAGCTAAAAAGAGGAGATACTCGGTTTTTACTGTGGTTGAAAAAAGTTACGTGTAATATCCTTCCTCTTAAAAGCAGGTGTTGTTATGCTTCACTAAGATTGTCATCCTGTGAACTGGTATTGAAGTTAAAAAAACCAACCTGTGGTATAAGATGTAAATGACAAAGAAGCTGCATATGTTGTTTCTAAGGTGAAAACTGATTCTGTTGCAGGGGAAGGGACTGGGTTGATTATGATCGCTTTGGAAGAACTGTAGGCACAGGGTTAATACTTCTTTGCAGACCTCCAATTTAGGAGGAGCAACCTTTGCTTTATTAACCAGTGATGTCACAAATACTTATGGCTCAATAATCTGAGTACTTAGATTCAAAGTATGAATTCATGTAGGAGTAAGAATTCCTATATTTCTTCTGCCTTTGTCTCCCGGATCAACCCTGCCAGTGCAGCAAATCACTTAGTCAGCTGTTGCACACAGAAGGAAGATGAATTTGTTTGCACATTGAAATCAGGTCCAGCAGGGTTGAAATAGACACACTTGGTTCAATGTTATGCCCTGAAAAGCAGGGTAGGAGTGAATACCCTCCTGATCATTGGATGAATGAAAGAAGAGAAATAACAACGTTATGGCTGAATTCAGGGAAGTTTATTGCTGAAAATGGCTGGGTCATGGTATCACTTCATCTTATAGCTGGCAAAAGGCTTTGAGAGAGTTTTCTTTACTCCAGATTATTTTTTCAATCCAGAATAACTTTGGGAAATGATATCCCATGGAGCAAGGTGGACAAATGTCTTTGGTGCTCATAACATCAGTCTTAGGAACCGCTGATGCTGCCAGCACTGCAGTGTCTGAAGAACACAGCCCGTGTGCTTGGTGTGACACAGACAATATTTAGCAAAAGCACGCAGGTGACTGGAGTGCTTCTGAGGAGCCTGAGTTGTTACAGTGCATGGACCTATGCTTATGCTGCATCTGCAGTGCTGTAGAGCTACAGTCTTGATCAGAACTACACAGTATTTGATGCTTTACAAGCTCAGGCCACAGTCACAGCTCCAAACTGAATGTTACTGTGGTCAGCATTTTTTTGTTTGTTCCTTAATCTACTATGGCTGGAAAGATTATTAAAAATTAATAGTCACAGCCATAGGAAGGATTACAAGGGACTATTGCTGATTGCAGAGGGAGTACTAGGTATTCATTCAGCCTTCATTCTGTGACCTGATTTGACTCACTAAAATAGCAGGAAGAAAAAAATCTGAGAACTTTCTACCATTCCAGTGAGGAACTTTTCTTATAAAAAGGTC
Organism: Acanthiza pusilla; assembly: GCA_036630365.1. Taxonomy (NCBI): domain Eukaryota; kingdom Metazoa; phylum Chordata; class Aves; order Passeriformes; family Acanthizidae; genus Acanthiza; species Acanthiza pusilla. Next base: position 17,900,683 of record JAXCHO010000234.1, read on the forward strand.
TCACCTTGTCAGTGTAGTGTAGGAATGTAAGGCTGGGTGTATTGGCAGATGGAAAGAGCAGAGTGGAAGCAGGAAAAAAGGAATAAGATGTCTTTCTTCTGGCAGTGGTGAGCTGTAGCTCAGTGTGGTTGTCCATGGGACTACCAGAGCTTTGCCAGCAACAGAGATGCCTTCAGCAGTGCTTGTCTGGTGCGCAGTTCTAACCCAGCAGATGGAGATGTACAACTTTGAAGATACTGTGCCAGGGTTCAGTGGGAGTGGAGAGCTGGTGCCTGGATTTGCTAGATAGCTTTGTAGGCCATAGTGTGTAACAAGGGCATGTGCTTTAAAGCAACATGTCAAAAAGCTATGACCTAAGTGCTGATCTGTCTGCTGAGTAGTCTGCAGTGGATCCAGATGGGAGATCTCAGAGGATGGTGCAGATAAAGGGACCTTAAAGTATGGTCTTTTGCTGGGAGCAGTTTCTGTACTTGTTCTTGTACTATCAATATGGTCTGTAATTCTGGTTTTGCAATAACAAAGGACATGGGCTGTTTCACTTTACTAGATTGTAAATTGGTAGGTCAGTCTATTGTAGCAGAAAGAATCAAGCCATCAACTTTCCATCTTGGCACTTATCCATGATCTAAAGCTAGTAGTTTGAAAAAAACTGGCATGGCTTTTTGTATTTGCAGGGCACTTTTGAGAACAGCTGGTGGCAGGTTACCTGCAGTATTTGAGGTTTATTCATTGACAGGTGTCAAAATCACCACATATTCCTAGAACGTGAAGCAGCAATTAAGAAAAAAAAAAAAGATAATTAATATTGAAGCTGATTCTCTTCTTCCTTCAGTCTTATCCCCCTGCTGCTATGTTTAGATATGCTACCTGCATAATTTTGCAAGTAACTCTGGTCAGTAAAGTGGCTTTTATGGTCACATCTCACAGGTCACTGGAGTATAAAATTATTTTTCTGATTTAGAATGTGCCTTATACAGAGTTGACTATGCCATTTGTAAGGTGGAGAAAGGTTATGGCTGTTGAACACCACAAAGAAGTCCAAGATCAATTTCTTCATGCCAGCCACGAAGCAACTTCCTCAAATTAGTGTGTCTTTGCTGTGTTTCTGACTGTGGTCCATAAATACTGTACTGGTGGAACAGAGGCATAGTTTTTGCACATATTCTACAAAGGAAATGCTGCGAGCTTGTTGAAGTTTGATGGAAAACTTCAGCCAGCTCTGATGACTCTAGAAAGGCTATAGGCAACTTACAGTACAGTAGGGCTATGCAGCTTTCAGTACCAGATGCAGTTGTGTATTCCAACAGTGTTGTTTGGGTGTGCCTAACCTGCTAGCTGGCAGGAAATCTTGTCTCCCTTTCTGCCAGGTACTGTCAGCATGTTCACCCTTAAAACCTGTTGATGTGAAGAATTTGTACAGTCTAGTCATGTTCTTCAGAATTCCATGGTGGACATGCAGTTTGCCCATGAAAAAGCACTGACAGATCTGACAGTGCAAAAGGGATACAAGAGAACAACCTTTATAAAATAGCAAACATCTTGAAAGCAGGACTGTAGCTTTTGGACCTGGAGAACAGATGAAACTGTGTTCCAGAGAAAGGGTGCTCTTTCATGAACAAGGCTAGTTTCCCAAGCTGTTTGTGCTCCTTTTTGGGCATTCGTCTTTTCTTGTCAAGAGTCCTGCAGGCTGGCTCAGATTCTTTGGCCATAGCTGAAATATGCTTTTTGGTAATTTCCTTGTTATTCAGATCTTCCTTCATCCCCCCCTCCCCTTTGGTATTTTTCTGCTCAAAAGGTTATGTGTTTGTGTAGGGGTTTTTTTGTTTATTTGGGTTTGGTTTTTGTTTTTAAACAGAATGGGCTTACCTACAGGTAAATATAACCAAAGTTTATGCTCTTCAGTTCAGGGCTGAAAGGTATTTCAGACTGTAAATATCACCAATTTCTAACAGCAGTCATCCCAAGTCTGAGAGACAAATTGTACTGGTTTATAGTAAATTGTACTAGTTTATGTTGGATTTTAGATTTATGAATTGGTCTTTGGAAATACAGTTGTTCTTGCAGGAGCTTAATAGTTACACAAACAGATCCTTCCTTCAGACTTTGAGTTTGGGGTTTTTTGCCTGATTTGATACTTTCAGTCTGGTTTCCTAACTGCTGCAGAAAATAACAGTTACTAGACAAGCGTATGTAAAGCTAACTGCCTCCCTGCTTTTCCTTTGGTTGGATAGTAACATTACAGAACTGCTTCCAGTGTAATGTGTGTTATGGGGTTTTTTGAAAAAAAAATGGGTTTCCAGCCCCATTTATTTTTCCTTTCTCATTTTATTTTGGCTGAAAGAAAAACAAATCAAGGGAAGGACATAGAATATAGCGCATCATCTTGCTCTGTAAAATGTTCTGAGAAGACAGGTGCAACTTTATTGTGTAGAAATGATGGAGCACAATCTTCTCTTATGGTTGTGTTTCTGAATGTGGCAGTTGTCATCCAGATCACAAAATGTGAGCAAATAAGTGGCTATGTAGCACCTTTTTGTTTCTGTGGAGATTGCTACTCTGTCTTGAGGGAACTGAAAGCCTTTGCCAGTTCCTTATAACTGATATTTTTCTACTTGCCTAAAAACATTTTGTCACCAAACACTTCAGATATTCTGCCTTCAATTTCTTTGCTTGTTGTATTTCAAGATGCTTGTTCTCAGATTGTGCTGAGGAAGTGTCTTGATTTTGTTTGTGCTTACTGACTCTGGTATCTTAGCAATTGAATTCGAACACAAATATGGTTGTGTGATGGACACAGAAAAATTTAAACCAAGTATTTTTTTGCCTACAGATGAGTGAAAGGAAATTCAGTGTCTCTTTATAGGCGTATTACCTGCGTTTCCAGTGAATTCCTTTTGTGAGGCTATGTTTGAATTAAATAAAACAACTGAGAATATAATTTATGGTATGTGAAACCACTTCCCTTTGTGGCTAGTACTTTACACAAAGACTATATTAGAAATAATATGTAGTGTCACTGTGTCATCAGACTGAAGAACACCAGAGTAAAGTGCCTTTATTGTAGGACAATTTGTTGGCCAGAATCGGTTAGAATGACTATATTGATTTTAGCTAACTACCTATGAAATTTCAAAAGATTACAACTTTAATTGATATTGAATTGCATCGACTTGATTGATTTCCATGTCTGGTTTAAGTAAGTACTTACTGAGTGCTCAAATCTCTAGTGGTGTTCAGAGCTGGGTGTGGGAGGAGAGCAGAAGAGTTTGTATAATGTGGTCCCGGCAGGATTGAACTCAGGAAGGGGGGGATGGTGTGGATAGGGAAGGTCAGATGTTGTCTCTTTTATGTGCATATGCAGGGTAGAAAATAGATGTGATGAGAGAACAGGAATGTGGATATTTCTTGGAGACAGGTCTGCGTTGCAGAGGAGCTCTTGTAGTGGTGTATGGCCCACTGGATAGGGATTGCTACCTCTGTAAGGAATGGCAGTATGGTTCCATCCAATTTGACCCATGCACTCCTTAGAATAATTTTTGATTTTACTATTAGAGGCATGACAACCAAGTGAGGGGTTTTGGTGGGCACTTTATTTAGTGTGGTCTCAGGCATTTGCACACGGAGTGTTGAGCATCACTTCACTGCTTTTGCTCATATTCCTCCTCCCATATTCATCTGGGTATGAGAACTTCCATATGCCAGTGTCACTTCCAGTCACAGGAGTATTTTCCAGGTCTGTAACTGATTCTTGCCTTTTAGAAGGATTTCAGTCCCAAAATTACTTGACTCGTTAGTGCCACCTATGGGTGTGCCTGGTCTGTTACCTTGCTGTGCTACAATTGTCTTGTTTCCCTGCTTCAGAGTGGGTGTGGTGTGGGTATATAGTTGGCATTTCTGTACAGCCGTGCTGTGCAAACGAATCCTAAACCTTTTTCCAAGGCGAGTTTGAATCCTTTCTACGCTGATATCTGTTTACAACTTACATGTATGACTAAATCAATAATCAACTAATGACAATGTGAAGAGCGAAACCAACCTGTGTGGTGTTATTGAAAACGCATTACTGGATCAGAACTCCAGAGCATGTAAAGTATTTGCTGAGTTGTGAGTCTGATTTATTGATTTGTTTTCTTCCTTACATTCTGCTGATTCTATAATTCTGTTAAATAGATAAGCACAAATAATGTATTTCTACCATTAAGAATCAGGGGCTTGATGTACTGCATCAGATTATCAAAGCAGATATTTTGATCCCAGTAGTCTGAGATAGCTGCTGCTTTAAAGACAGGCTGTGCTCATCCGTAAAAGTTTTCTTCTGACCTCTATGCAATTATTGTATTTTGTGAAGCATGCAATATAGGCATCAATGCAGTTAATAGCCATAAATAATTCCTCTTTCTAAAAACTTCTATCTGATCCATCTTGTTGACTTGCAGATGAAGTTGCTAAGTATCTCCCTAATGAAATTAACTATTACAGTCACGACCAGAAACTAAAGAGATGGAAAGCTAAGACAGCATGAAGAATTAACAGTCATAGCGATTGACTGAGACATGGTGCTGCATAAAATAAAATGAGAAAAAGATCTGCATTCTCCAGTGACTGATCATGAAAGCTTTAACTCTTGACTAAAATAAATAATTACTAGGTGATATGTACAAATAGTACCAAAGAGGGAATTAGGGAACATATTTGGGGTTATTTCAAAGCAAGATGTTTGATGTCTTTTGTATGATCTGTGTCAGTTTAGATGGTAGATTTCCAGTTAAATAAAACTAATTTCTTTTCAGAGGGAGAGGTAAAGTAGCAGAGGGTGTATAAAACTATATGCAAGTCAGGAAAACTGGGGACTGATGGAATTTTCATGCTTAAGCTGGAGAGTGCTAAGGTACTTCAATGTGGAGATAACTCAAGTGCTTACTGAAAGATAGAATTTTGGTATCATTAGACTAATTGGTTACTTCAATAGCCAAGATGTTGCCTAAGAACCATTATAGTGCCTTTGATGAAAGCAAATTCTTGGGATATTTATTTTTGTAATAACATAGTTGGTAATATGAATATGGAATGGAATTTGGACAGTCTAAACCAGATTACAGTTTGGTCATAGTTGTAAAATGTGGCCTGGGATGAGGAGAGAAGTTTCATTCAACTAAATTCCTATGGGCCCCTGCAACAGAGATTCAAACATGACCAATGAGTTTTCTTACTGCCTGTGTGTGAAATGGGGTCCTCCATGTCCTGGTGGCAATGGGGAGGGGACCAGGGGTTGTGGTACCTCTGTAACCTTCGGCCCAGAGGATGCTGTGCTGCCAGAAGGGCCAATACTAAAGTCCAAGGGTCTTGGCTGTGTGGTGGGAAGTGGTTCTTGAGGTATTTATGGGAATAAAAATGTCTGTCTGTGAGTGCTCAGACTACGTGTGTTTAGAGAATATGCCTGGATACACCAAATCCTGATTTTAAGTGAGCTATTAAGATATTTTTAAAAATTATTGTTTTGGCTATGTAAAAATAATCAGAATGAAGGAGTACTGGGTTACTTAGGAGAATCCAAAAGTTGCTGGTAAACTTTACTAATGTAGGACTAATGCTATATATTAGCTCACATTGAATTCAGCAATGCATTTTAGGCATAAATTAAGGGAAGTGTGATTCTGAAAAAGCTATGATGCTGCAGCAGTACTTCTTACAACATTTCAACTTTTAAATGAATTTTGAAGTGAAAATGAAAATAAAATAAAAAGTTAATTTCTTACAGCAGTAAATAGTTATAATTTGAAGCCACAAGACATAACCTGTTACTCACAGCTCAGTGGAGAGTAGTAGGATTTACCTTAGTATTTTAGAGAAATGGGGAAAAAATCCATTCTGCCTGTTCAGACAGGGCTTTCACTGAGTCTGAAAGATAAGACTAAAAATGTAATGCCATCTTCTGCTTATAAAACTGTGAAGTTGGCAGGGGTCAGACCAAGTGCCTACAGGGTGATTACAGGAGAGGTGAGTGGATCCTTATGCCAGAGTGGAAGGAGAAAGTGTATGAAACTATACAAATGGAGATTGTGTCACTGAGACTTTTTGATAATGGGAGGATGTGGTACCATTCAGATCTGCCCTCTGGTGACCGAAGTGTTTAGTGTGTACATGTGCTGGTTTATAGTTCTTTATAAAGCAGAACATGATGACCTGACTGCCAAGTCATGAGCAAGGTCAAAGCAGATTTTATCACAGTCACCAATGTGATTTCCCTCACTGGAGTACACTGAGGAGGCTCTCTAAAGATCTGACCTAAGTCCCTTATCTCCCTTTCCTTAGTTTGCAGTTTGCTTCATGGAAGTGAAGAAATAGTATCAAGTTTAATGTTGCAAATGTGATTATTTCTATTTTTTTTTCTTATAGTTTTTTGTTCCCCAAACCCCACAAGATCCACATTATCTTTCTTTCTTTGGCTTATGCTGGCAGTTTCATCACTGTGTGGTGTGGCACCAGGAGCAGAAACCAATCAGGTGGTGACATTAAGGCTGTGTTAGTTGTCTGAACCCAAAAGAGACAAAACTAGATAGGGCAACCCTCCGGCTCTCAGAGCACTTTCTTGTGATAGTTTGAATTAGCTGTAGTGTATCAGGGATACCGGAATAAGAAGCTTGCCTGGTTTTTAGCTGCAACAGTTCACAGTGTTAATGAGACATCAGTGATGCAGATTTACTGGTACTGGCCTGTTAACTAACACCTTGTTCCGAGTGGGCAGTTATAAATTGTGCTTTAAGTTAGCTGAATGTAAAAAATGGGAAGGAGCAGGATCATATTAGCACTAACGAAGGGAAGAAGGCATTATTATTATTATTATTATTATTATTATTATTATTATTATTATTATTTTAAGATACTTAATAAATCCAAAGGAAGTAGAGGTGGAAAGGACCTCTAACTTATCCAGTTATCTTGTCCTCTAAGTTATCTAATGTAACTTATCCATTCTAGAGGACTGGCTTGCTGCCTGTAATATATAATTATTGTCTGCAACACCAGACTAGCTCTAAATACCCCAAACTTTAGTACTCTTACTGCAGGCATGTGGCAAGAGAGAAGGAAAGACAGGGTAATAGACTTTTTTTCCATTTCTTAAAATTTTCCTCACTTCTTTTCTATTTCTAAAACCCTTCCTCAGATTTTCATGTTCATTTTTCCTCTGTCTTTTTATTTTTTAATTTTATTTTTTATTTTGTTTTTCTGCTTCAATGTCAGAATGCCCCGAAGAGTGAGATGACTAATAATTCTCAATAGCTGTATTATCTGTACATCTTCTGTGTGGATCACAGCCACTACTTTGACAATTTTCTTTTTGAATCTTTCTCAGTTTTTAATTTTTTTTTCTCTCTCTCCTATGGCAGCTGGTTTCACTGGCTAGCCACCACAGACCAGTAGGGTGTGGAGTGAGAACATTTTTTTATACTCTCTCATTCTTCTCTTTGTGCCCCCTCACCAAACTTCTACACATCCTCATTGGGTAAATATCCCTTTAGGAGACAGAAATATCATTATTCCCAAGGAGAGCTGAAAGGTAATAATGATTTGCCACAAAGAAAGGTAGTAGGAGCAGTGAAGCCTTAGTTGGAGGTATGGTGTCTCTTTAGACACTCTGGAGTGAGCAGTACCAAAAAGGTGATGTTTGTCTTGTGTTTGACTGTCCTGAACTTCAGTCTGCGCCCTGAAAAGTACCTGCACAAAGGGGGAACATGTAATGGTCTGTGTATATCTGAGAAGAAAGTGAGTAACAGTTATTTAGCCTCTCTGAGTTCCTACTGTTATTGCTGTCTTTCACTTACTCTGTAATTGCCTTTTCAGCCCGGTCAAGGAGTTTGGTGATGGGTGAACAGATTGGGCCTCCCTCCAGACCATCTTCTCCAAATCCTCAAGAGCGTGTCCTGAAGTGTGGCTGGCTAAAGAAACAAAGGAGCATTATGAAGAATTGGCAGCAGCGGTGGTTTGTGCTGCGTGGGGATCAGCTCTTCTATTATAAGGATGAAGAGGAAACTAAACCTCAGGTATGACTAGAGAACTGTAGGACTTAATGGTTGTGACTTCTGTGTGATCACAGTCATGCTTTGATTGACAGCTCATTTTGGTTGTTTTCTATCCTCACCAAAACCATACACACTTAAAGAGGTTCAAAGGCAAGAGATGTTGCAGGGGGGCATCTCTACTACCAGACAAGTGATAGAGCTTCGGAAAAGGTTAGAAGGTGTTTACTTACCCACTAGGGCATGCTGACCTTCAGATCTTAGTAGGGCCATCTATGAGACTGGAGTTTGACACGAAGAGCTATGGAGTTGCAGATTACTGAGGCAGGAGTGATTAACCTTGCTTGCTCAGCTGGGACTCATTATCTCCCAGTTAATCCATTGTTAGCCATGAGGTGAACCAGATGCTTAGAGCTGGCTTGTGTGCCTGGAGTGTGGAGGTTTTCTTACGTTCTGAGAATGGGCTGTAATGTGTGTTTTAGTGTGGGGGGGAGGGAGTGGGGTTTGCACTATGGACTAAAACTTACAGAGGAGATGAGGCATTTCTAATTCATGTTTTTAAAATGCCTGTAAAATTCTCTTGCAGCGTTTGAGCTAAGGTCTTTCCTAGTTGCTGTAGTAGATTATGCACCATAATTCACATCGTCATTGTTTTGACTGTCAGGCCTTTAACCAGAGTCATGGAACGGAGGGAGCATAATTGAATGAGCCAGACAATGTCCCTGCACTGCTGGCTCCTGATGAGTCAGTACAGGCATTACAGAGTGACAGTCAGCCTGTGTAATATCATCACCATCCACACGCTCATTATAGATGATTATTAAACTGCTTGATGCAGCTGCCTGCTTGACTGTCACACATAAATTTCATTGTAGAGTGAGAATGGAAATTAATATTCCCCTGTGGGCCTGACATAAACATGGTAGATGAATGAGGATGTTGACTGCATCTTATATCTTACACTCTCCTGGTCAGGGATTTGGTCCATAATTATGGATAGTCTGCTATGTAAAGACTAGAGAGATTTGAACTTGATGGTGTAGCCTGATTACTCAGGATGCTGCCAGCAACAGCTGGATTTTGCACTTTTAAGCCAAGCACCTTATCTTCATATGCAGTGCATGTGGAGAGCTGGGCACTTCTGACCTGTGTCAGTGAACATGATGAGGAAGAAACTGCCTCAGGTAGTCATGTTGTAAAGGGCTGCTTTAACTCTGCCCTTTTTAGGCACGGGGTTTGCCATACATTTTATCATTGGGAAGCCATTTTGTATAGGATGATACAGGACTACGTCCTGACTATTCTTGTAGGAGTTGCAGATTAGGATTTGCATCTGACTTCAGCTAGGACTGTATGCGTCCCACAGGTGAGATGTAATTCTGGAACTTATAGATAGCTGTTGCTTGGGATTCTCTGGAATGAAGGGGCACAGGTATGCCCACACATCTTAGGAAGATAGCTGAGACTCTTTATTGTAGGGAGATATTTGTAAGACGTGGAGATACTTTCACCAGCTGATATTGATATTAATCCCTGATTTCCTTCAAACCTAAAGGTACTCATGCTACATTTAAATATTTTTGTTTTATTTATTAAGTATGGCCTTTAAGCTTGTGTGTAAAAACTAAATCAATAGTTTCCCCAGAATTCCCATTTATCTTCTGCCTACTTGATTATTTATACATACTCCGGAAGAGAGTTGTATTCTTATTGTTTGCCTGATAAAGTCAAATGTGATTTATGACATAATGTTTCAAAAATGAAGCATGAAACAACATCTTTTTGTTTATGGATGTTGCATTGCCTATTTTTATGGAAACCTGCTCTTTCAGATTCTCAGAGGAAACTGTAGATATTCTTCCTTTGATAATACTGCTTAAAAGGTGGAGCTGTAATGTAATAGCAGGAGAATCACACAGGTTTGCTGGAGTAAAAAAGAATTATTCTCTGGTCTTAATGGATTGAGTACTGTGGAAGGTGTGTGTAATTACCTGCCACATGACAGTTGCAGTTGCACAGCCCACTCTGTCAGAGACCAAATGTTAGAGGGTGGACTTCCAGCCATTGCTTTTCTTCAGTTTTCTCAAGTTGCCCTCACGAGGACAGAGGGAAGGGAGAATTGACCTGCAGAGAGCTTTTGATGCTCCTACTGACTCTGTTAATATGTGTGTGGGTTTTTAAAGTAACTTTGGGCTCATTTCTATTCCCAGGAAAGCAGATAGCATGTACCCCTCCCTAATTTCCAGGGGAACAGAAGTCACTGTGCAAAATTCATTAACGTTTCCTTCAATATTGACTTGGCATGATAAAAGGCTTTAATGCATCTGCAGTGGGCTTGAATTTTGCACTTTAGAAAACAACAGAATTTTCTAGAATGTATTCTGGCCACTGGACCCTAAAGATGTTTCATACAATACTTTTCAATACCATCTGGAATAATTTCAGATGCATCTGCATTTTTGTCAAGTTGCCTTTCCAGTGTTTTCCTGTTATCTTTGGAATGTCTTCAGTTTATCTTCTAATTTCAATGAACCTCAGAGTCAAATTGCAGGGCAGCAGGATTGGGAGGGAAGGGTGCTGAAGGTTTATGCTATTGTGTTGACTTATTTTACCTCAATTTTAAATCTTGCAACCATTCTAGAGAAACCACTCAGCATGGACTTGGCTAAGTGCCCCCCTACACTGTGTCCTTCTGCAATCTTACCCTTACACTAGGTAGGGGACAGACACTGAGCCTTGACACTGTTGAACAAAGCATCTGTAGGAAGATGTATTCCCAAGGAGAAAAGCTACAGAAGTTATACTGAAGACTGGCAATGAAAAGTAATGCATCTAGCTTCATTATTTTATAAAGATTGCAAAGGTCATATGATGGTTGCCTTCTGTTAGTTGAAATTCTGAATTGTTTTTCTCATGAGACACTAAATGTATTACTCCATTATATGTGGGTCTGGAAGCTGACAAATAGCATAACTAGAATGTGTTTTGATTACCAATGATATGATGGTCCAGTGTGTCTTGGATTTGGTTGTTGCCAGATCAGTAAACATGCTGCATTCTCATAACCAGAGATGTGTGAAAAAACCTGGCTGAAACAACTTTCTTCATTTTCTGATCAGCAAGAAAAGATGCTTTGGACCCAGTTTGCATTCCAGGGCAGTTCAGTGAGGAACCCTCCTCATGGCTTAACTCTTGAGAGTCCCAGTTCTGTATTTTGTCTGTCTGATTGTTCATATGTCCTGAAGAATGTTAGCTGGAAACCTTTTAAAATATCAGAGATTAAATGTTTGTTCCACTCATGTTACTGGACAAGAGCTTCCTGTGATCTCTTTTGCAGCTTTTCCATAGATTAAGGGGATTTTGTTCACTTTGAAGACGCTATGTCACCAACTATGCAGAATTCCCAGACTGGAATATTTTGTGTTAATAATGCTTGGGCTCAAAGAAGAAATGAAGCTGAATACTGGCAGAATTTGAACTTGGGCAGTAAAGAGGCTCAGATTTTTTTATGGGGAAGCTATAGTCTTTTGGATTAAAAGGTAGTCCCTTGCCTTGCAAACCTGAATTAGCTGCTCTCTTCCAGTATCTCCCTGGGAGCTTCTGTGTACTGAAGACCTCTGGAAAATTGGCCATTTTATTCCAAATATATGCTGCAACCAGAAATTCAAGGGTGTCGGAAGAGTAGATGTAATGTGAGATGAAACTTTTGCAAGGGATAATTAGTTATGGAAACCAAGGAGAATCACTTCTGCATGCTCAGAGTATTATTATTCCAGAGGAAAGACCCTGCAAAAGAAGTGTCCAGTGTGAGAGAAAGGACGGTGAAGCAGGTGCATGACCAGCTCAAATCTTTTCTTGCTCAGAACTATGGAAAGGTGATGGGCTCAGTAGATGTGCAGGGTTTGAATTTGCTATATATTTTATTATCTTTTCTTAACCTTTATAGTGGCCTTTCTCTTTTCACTAATATTTGTGTCCATTACAGGGTTTGATACTACTGCAAGGCAGTCAGGTGAATGAGCTGCCACCTAATCCTGATGAACCAGGGAAACATCTCTTTGAAATTACCCCAGGTATGCCAGCATTTCTTTGTGCTTTCAATATAACATCACCTCATTCCCATCAGTTGTCATTAATGATGATTGATTTGTACTGATGACTCCTGAGTGTTCTGATACACTAGCCAGATTATCTAGTGAGACTGGGGAATGGGACTTGACTACATGGTGTTCTTTGTTTTGGATGTAAGTGGTGCTGTGGTACCTCATTTTCATTTCCATGGTAGTTGAGATGCATCGTGCTCCTTGATTTTTCTCTTTGGAGAGGATTCCTTGCTTGGAGTGTTGTGTGGTCTCTCACACTGATGTGTTTTTCCAGTTGTTATGGGAGAAACGGGTGCAGAACACGGCACAGAACTTATGGGAAAGGGACATGCATGTATCTGGATGCAATTTCTTTCATGTATACTAGCTATTTTGGGAAGCAGGTGGGAGAGCAGACAAAAAGCTTCAAAACATTTCCCTTTTTGATGAAAGGTTTAAGAGAATAGATGACCTAGCATGGAAGAGAAGTTGACATTTTTTAGGTAGAAAACCTAACGATTTGTCAATATTGTTTTAATGTAAAACTTTGGCAGTCATTTTAGCTCCCATATAAGTGCTTCCTGTGGACAGAGTTGGTATCTCCAGGGTAGATTTAGAATTAAGATCCCTGTTGCAGCATAGGAGCAACTGAATTCAGTTGATTTAGTTCTGTTTGTGTTTGGAAGAGGACCATCCCTGTGCATGAGTTTGAATGTAGTATGTTTTGGAGGTAGTTTTGGGTGGCACGATTTACAGAGGGAAAAAAGCCTGTTGTGCTGCTAGCAGAGTTACAGCAGAGGAATGAGAGCTGTGGAAGGACTAAACCAGTTCATCTGTCTCTCAGTATCTGAAGACTGAATTCCTGGAAACAAAGAGGGAGAAAAATGTGACTGTACTAAAAATTATGTGAATGCACTAACTCAGTCATGCTTCACTTCACTGCCAGCTTGTCCTGCATGGTCTACCTGTCCATGCTGCTTAGCATTTTCTCTCCCCACAGTATTGGTGCTGTCAGTAGGGTAGATAAAAGTAATTGTATTAGACTGCCTCTTGTTTTTTTAATGGATTTTTTTTTTTTTTTTTAAAGCAACACTTGCCCCTGTTTTTGAATGTTATTGCTGCGAAGTCAAGTACATTTTTACCCTTTGGGGTCTTTGTCTTACCACCCTGTTAGGCTGGCTTAAAATGCTTTTCTTGCACACCCTTCTTGGCACAGTATTGGGCAGTGCTGGGAGGTTTTCAACTACACCAGCAGGCAGTGTTTTGCACTAACTTAATCACAGAATTCTGTTTGACACACAGGAAGCTACTTGGGAAGAAGAGGTTGCGCTTTTTTTTTCCCCCCCTCTTACTTAGTGCTGCACACTATCTCTTTATGCCTTTTTTTTTCTCTTATACTGCATCATTCCCTCATAGGCCTGGCCCCTCAAACAGCAGGGAATTGGGCCCATGGTGTTGCTTGCATGGGGGATCTCCAAGGAAGTGGCATTCACTATCTGCCTGAATGTGACATATCTGCACCATTTTCCAAAGATTGTGCCCCATACTGTTGCAGAAGGACTGTGGACCTGCAATGTGAGAGCACTTGGATTGTGGAGACTGTGAATGATCCCATGTGTTCTGGCCGTGATCTGAAATAATTTACTGATCCACAGGCTGGCATGATTGAGTTTCCTGCAGGTTTGAGTTTCTTCTGGTTCCAGATAGGAAAATAGTAATTCTGCTCTACTTGCCCAGCCTGTCAGGTTATATTACTGTAGCCTGCAGAAGAATTGTCCTATCTGCAGGTGGTTGTTTTTTTAGGTGAGTTGCTAAAGCAGAGCCATGTGGCTGCTTGAAAGAGACGATTCAGAAGGATGAAGAGAGTGACACAGTTCAGCATAGTTGTATATCCCAGGATATATATTTGTGTTCAAAGGGTGGTTTTGACATTGCACTTTTGTGTTCCCTAGAAAAATGATTCGGTCTTACTGCACCACTGACTTGTCTGCAAAATGAAGATGTTTTCCCTAACTTATGCGGCTAAATCCATTCATGTTTGTTGCAAACTTAGTTGATAGATGGATAGTAAGTATTGAAAAACACTATAAATAGCCAGTCAATACAGAATGTGATTGACACAGACGTCACTGGAGAATGTGGCCTGAAGAGTTCCCCATTTTGTTCACAGTACATTTATTCTGTGCTGGTTTTGGCATAAATGCCTCTTCTTTTTTTGCACGTGTTCTGAAATGACCGTGTTCTGCGTGGTTGCCAGCCTGCAGAACACCCACATAGTGAATAGCTCTGAAACAGACGCCAGACAGGAAAGGGAGCACAAATGATCTTGCAGAGCCCAGATCTTTATTTTCTGTCACTGCCCATCCTTCCCTGTGTTGGATGTATGGCCATGATCAGATTTCTGCCTAACTGTGCTTCATTTATCTCACTATAAGCTGGCACTCTACAGTTTCTGTAGGGGTGATAAGGTTTTTTTCAAGTTGACAACTAAGTTGGGGATCTTGTGACTACAGGTGCATTCAATAGTAAGTAAGTATAGATGTGGGATTTTACTGTGCTAGTAAGCATCAGAGCTTTAACTAACAAAATCAAGAATGGAGTGTAGCTTTCCTAAAATGTACCTATAGCTGATACCAGCTTATCTGGCAAACAGGAGAGGCTGAGATCTGAGAAATATCTGAAGAGTTCTAAAGTCTGTGGTACCAGTTATCTCCAAAGCCATATTTTGTGATTAATAGTTAAGGTGCTCAGTGTCCTTGCTGCTGAGATCTTGCCACCTTTCCTCTGCTGCAGGCTGCGTTAAGCTTGGCTGTGGGAGCTGTTCCCTGAGTGCAGGGACTAGAGTAACAGCATGTCCTGTGCTGTAACAGAGCATGTATTGATTTTCTGCTGAGTAACAAGAACTAATGATGGGCATTGTGTATTATTCATGTTTCATCAAGTTCATTTCTAAGCTGTATAGAGCAGCTGGGAGAAGGGTTAACTAGGGACATGAGAGACTGCAGAACAGTTCTGCAGTCAAACCAGTGTTAGATCTGGTGACAGGACTTCCTGAAACACATTCTCTTACTCCATTTTGGAAACTATGTAAATTTCTGGACCCATTTATGCTTCTGTTCATCACAGTTGGAAGTTTAAAGTGGAATGGTGGAGTAAGCTGTGGGTGCGAGTTGCACTCATAATCCACTGCGAATTAGCAGGTGGTGGGGGATGTTTTTGTAAAGTTATGGGGGTAGTATGAGGTTGGGTGCCAAAGTTGTACCATTTGGGGTAATAATTCCACAGCAGCTGATATATGTGGATGGAAATGATCTATGTTGCTTGGGAGAGGAGTCCACATGTGGCAACAGAAACAACATCTGCTGTTGCTACGACAACAGAACAACTTAGTGTTGGCCTGGGGTCACAGTGCATTTTGAAGTGGTGTAATGCAGCTTGTAAGAAGCCTCAGGGATTAAGCTCTGAGAATGTCTTAAAGAATATTGATGACTTAAGTGCTCCTGAAGTCTCACCTTTTAGGAAACAAATGTTTTAATGTCTTGTGGAGAGTGGTCTACCTAGTTTTATTCCCCAGTCTTTGCAGCACTATGAGATGCTCAAGTTCCTCTGCAGACAGAGAATTCCCTGATACAGTAAGGTTTTTAGAATCAAGAAAGGGAGTGGTAAAAAGGTTCAGAAGTTAGGAGGTACTCATGGTACACATCTTGGTGTCTCCTTACCACTGATAATAGCTAATTTCTGTTTATTGCCGCAGTGCTTTCTGCCAAGGTGAACAGTTACAGCTCTTAGCTGGGACTTTGTGAGAGTAAGAGTGCAGTTTTGTAATAAGTTTAATTTTTTTCATTGGAAACAGCTGCTGAAGGAGTTGATCTTGTTTCCACACATTGAATCATATCTTTCAGCTCTTATGACTGAAAAAAAGTTCTCAAACCAGTTGGACTTCAGCTCAATCCAAATGAGGTGATGAAAACTGCACCTTCAGGTTGCTTTTTGTGCTCCCTTTGAGTTAGCACCAGCCCTCTCTTTAGTGAGGCAGTTCAGTCCTCTTCATAATTGTTACCTTGGTCTTTGTAGACTTAGCCAGAGCAAGGATCACTGCCTATACTTGATTCACGTGTTGAAGATTACTTTCAAAGCTTTGGAAGTCAGTTCTCTATGGCATGCTCTTTCAGTTAATTATAAAAACTTAGTTCAATATAACCAACTTGCCCTTATAAAAGGGACTTGCATTTAATACTGAATCCTTTAAAGATGGAGTAGTGGTTGCATTATGCCAGAAGTTAGGCTGGAGCAAAATAAAATGCCTCATCCAGGAACTTTGTGCAGGGTTTATGTAGAAGCTACTTCACTGCTTTGGCTGTGCTATATAATAAGAAGGAAAATCAAGAAAGGCAGAATCAGAAGGTAGGAGTCCTAATTCTTACAGGCACAGTAATTGTTGCCTACTTGTTCCATAGGGGTCCATTTGTGTTGTTGACAGGGTCTGAGAGAGAAGCTGGAGTGGCAGCTTGTTTGTCTTGCGCCAGCAGGTTGAATGATGCTTTCAAAGCAGTCTGCTCTGTGGTAGACTTCTACATCCCAGGTGATCAACACCAATTAAGTTATTTTTGTGGCCTTTTAATCTCAGTTCCTGTTGAGATGGTGTGTAATTAAAATACCTGGGGATAAATTAGAAATTCATACATTGAAAATCATTCCATGTTCTCTATTATTCAATGCAAATTGCAATTCTAATTAACAGCAGGATACTGAGTTTGCCATTGGTAATTAAGTTTTCTCCTGAAGTCTACAGCTGAAAACTGGCTGTGCATATCTGAATATGTGATGATGTTTATATTTGAGAGGTTTATTTAGATTTCTGCGATTTGGCACCCACCATATTGACTAGGGAAATGGCAACAAAATAAATTTTGGGTCCTACTAGCAAGTTTAAGACAGTGTAGTTGCAGAAGTGCACTGTGGAAACACTTAGCAAGAGAGAGCTGTGGATGTTACTAAGTCCATGGCATTGCACTGACCTGGACAAGAAGATTGGTGGTCTTGGTTTTGCAGTGGAGGGCCCTGTCAGATTTGTGTTTAGCACTTACAGATATCTGGAGTGTAGCTGAGAGCATGCAGTTATTCATATGTCGCTAAAAAGATAACTGTCTTTTGGAACATGAGATAGACTTTTCCATTTATTAAGGGGTGAGAAACAATAAATGTCTTTTCTAAACTGTCTTTCCAAAGGAGTGCCCAGAATGATAAAATTGCATGCATTCTTTACAGTCACAGTCTGGAAACTGTTTTGTTTATTATTACCTTATAGCTTGGGTTGAAGACCTTTAAGATAATAGTGTTTTAGCACTAAGATGATGCCAGGTACATCTGCTTGTCTTTTCCCAGCTGCAGAGTCTCTTTTTATGTTCAAGTGCAGTTTGAATCTCCCTTAAAGTGTGCATCTTGAACTGTGCCTGAAAATTGTTGGTGTGTTCTTCTCTCTGTTCTGCTTGCTCCGTCTCTCTTGAGCACTAGATGGTGCTGGTTCTTTCCATCTTCTGCTTGGACTCTTACTGTCAGTGATGGTGCATGTCTTGAATTGCTAGAGCATGAGTTCATCCTCTGAGGAAGCTGTTTACTCTGTTTTCTTCATTCGTGTCTCCTTAAAGCAAATCAGCAAGCAAGACATCCCTAACAATGTTTTTGCCCAGCCTGTGAAGCCAATATTGTGCTCTGTAGACAGAATACGGTATTGAATACATTTCTGCATATTTGCTCAGTTGGTTAGGGCATGGTGCTAATGATGCCGAGATTGTGAGTTTGATCCCCGTATGGGTTATTCACTTAAGAGTTGGACTTGATCCTTGATGATGCCTTCTGGCTCAGAATATTCTGCGATTCTGTAATATTCTATATTGCACACATTCCCTGCATTCACAATATACGGCTGCTATCACAGATGCCAAAATCAACAGTCTCTGAAAACATTCAAATTCAAATTGTTTGCCCATTTAAATCTTGTTTTGGTTTAAAAATGTTTATATAAGACATGTTCTACATAGACACATACTGTAATGACTGTGTGGGGAGGCTGCTTGGTCTCCATTGCTTAAGGTTAACATACTGACCCAGGGCTTATGGGCTATTAGTGGCATCTGTCTGATTTCCTCTTCTCCCATTCTAAACCGGTTAAACTTATTTTTTCAAAATATATATCTTCAGAATTTTGCAATTTTAATGAATTGGTATTTTCCAAAATGTACTAATTGCCTTCCTCAGAATTACTTCTTTCCTAGTGTCTTGGTTTGAAAGACAGGTGTCTGTTAAAGAAAGTGGGAACCTCCTCTTAGAATAGAGAATATGACCCCCCCTTCCTTCCGAATTATTATAACTTTGAAATCAAGGGCTTTCAGGCAAAAATAT
The DNA here is from genome assembly GCA_036630365.1 of Acanthiza pusilla. Lineage (NCBI taxonomy): Eukaryota > Metazoa > Chordata > Aves > Passeriformes > Acanthizidae > Acanthiza > Acanthiza pusilla. The sequence goes on from JAXCHO010000234.1 coordinate 17,919,185, forward strand.
GGGGAAAGGAATAACAGTTCTTTACTAGTATCTATAACCAGTCAAACAAACAACAGCAACAGTAGCAACAACAACCAAAACCAGAAAAAACCTGGTGGCAGCTTTCTCTGGGCTGCCAGGCACTGTCCCTTTGGTGCAGTCACAGTCACAGCCGGCAGGGGCGCTGTTGGCTTCCAGTCAGGCAGGGCAAGTGCGATAACTCCTGCGCAGCTACAGGGGGCGCTGTGGTGCGAGGTCAGCTGCCTGTGTCATGTGGGTAATGGTGGGCAGGCTGGGCAGGGATGGCGTGCAGATGGACGGGCTGGGCAGGGATGGTGTGCAGATGGACGGGCTGGTCAGGGAGCTCAGAACAGGGATCTGGAGCAGCAGGATGGGCTCACATGGACTAGCCAGCAAAAGGTGGCGGAAACTCCGCAGTTGTGGCAGAAACCACAGTGCATTCCGGCAGGCAGGGCAGCGGCAGTCCGGTTCCTCCACAGCAGCTCACCCAGCAAGGAAGAGAAGGCAGTGCAGAGCCGGGCATTTTTACACCGTGGCAGCAAAAGGAAGACAGCGGCATCACTGTTCCCCCTCCGATGTCCAGTGAGCGAGTGAACTTACCAATGGCCAGGTGCTCCCCTCCCCTCACCACACTCCAGCTACATCTTTTGTCTCTTACCTGGTTGTTATGATTTCCTAGTAACAGAATGGAGAAAATTTCCCCAACCCCCAATACCATGTCACTGAATTCTTATGAAAAGAGAATGTGAAAAAAAGGGCTGAACTTTGCCCTCAATTCTTGTAGCCTTACTGATTTCAACAGTGTTGTGTTCAGTCCAGTGCTGTATCCCTACAGCTTGACCATCCACTTCTGCCTGCTTAAGGTGATGACTCATTGCAGGTGAAGGTGTTCAGACTGCATCCAGCCTTTCATGCAGAAAGGTTATTAGGCTCTTCTTTTCCCCTGAGGGCTGTGAGGCTCTCTGATAGTTAAGAATGTTTTGGCTCACCTTATGTTATCAGTTTAAAACATCTTGAAGGGCATCAGGAGGCACCTGCAGTGTGTAAATTGCTTTTTGCTTTGTTTTCTTTTTTCCCCTAGTATGCAATGCCCAAGGCTTATGTTTGCATTTGGCAGGTAATGATCCTGTTTCATTAAATAAACAAGATCCTGCCTTCATTTTATTAGAAGTGTTTGATCTACTTCAGGTTGTACTGTCTTCATCCCTCAGTCCTCTGGGGCCCTGGGCAGCTGAAAGTAGGACTGGAAATGGGCTGTGACTGCATACATGTGTTCTGCTGTCCTGGGATTTGTATTCCAGGCGAAATGGGCTGTGACTGCATACATGTGTTCTGCTGTCCTGGGATTTGTATTCCAGGCGAAGGTCTGCATTTGATCCCTAATCAGTAGCACCTAGCTGTCTTTAATGCACGTGCTGGCTTTCAACAAGAATGATGGTTTTTAAAACTTCAATTGCAATAGCATAAGGCCTGCTGGGGAAGGAGCATGAGACTTAAGAAGTTTCACAAATACAGAATACAGCTTTCTGCTAGTGCAGATCATTAAAACATAACCTCTGACTGATTTTGAGAAGTCTTCCTTAACCCATTGTATTCACGAGAGAAAAATACAGCATTTTATATAGGCTGCTCTTTGGGTATAGAAATATGGCTTTGTAGTGTGATGGCACATTTTAGCTGAAATGTACACGGCATCATTTGATCCCCTCAGGTTGACTTTTCAGTGCAAATTAGGTAAGATTTTGAATACTTCCTGCTGAGACCTTCCAGAGTGAGTTCTGCTATTGAATATTCTGCCTTGAGGATAATATGTTAAGTCCTAAGGCATGTGTAGTTAGTACAGGGTTTTTAAAAAAAGTATTCTGGTGTGTGTACAGCTTTGTTACATGTCAGCATGATCAGTTATGTAGTACCATCGCTATATTTCTTGCTAGTTTGTCAGAAATCAAGTCTTCAGTGGCATTTTGCAGCTTGTGTGTTCTGTTGCTGCTGTTATGGGTTAAGCTTTGTTCAGCCCCAGAAACAGTTGTGTTCCCAATTGCAATAACAATGGGTGAATTCTCCACAAGATTTGTACAATGTCTGGGATCCCTGAGGCTAACAAAGTACTTTAGTAAGTTAGCATAATGAAGTATGAAATAAGATACATGATATATGATGATGTCACAGCACACACTGAACTCTTGCTGTAGCAAAATAAAGACAAAAGGCCTCGAGTTGTGCCAGGGAAGATTCAGGGCAGACATTAGGAAGAATTTCTTCACTGAAAGGGCTGTCAAGCATTGAAACAGGCTGTCCAGGAAGGTGGTAGAGTCACTGTCCCTGGAAGTGTTCAAGAAAAGACTGCATATGGCACTTAATGCTGTGGTTTAGTTGACATGGTGATGTTTGGTCAAAGGTTGGACTTGATCTTGGAGGTCTTTTCTAACCCTAATGATTCTGTGATTCTGTTCTATGATGCTGACAATCCTGTAAAGGCAGCACCATTGATGCTTTTGAGATACCTGTTAGCACTGTACCTTAACTGCTCAGTAGAATACACTGACTTGGAAATACCATGTGGAAGTCATTCCAGGAAGCAAAGGTAAGAAAACTAAAACACATGTCCTTTTTACAAGGCCCACAAAAAAGTGTGGGGGAGAAAGGGAGGCACAGCTGATAATGTGCTGGTCCAGGATCCAAAAGAGAATTTAGCTGAGAAACTGCTGTCTGGGGTGTTTATGAATGCACTAGTGCCAGTTTGAAGTGGCAGCTGGCCCACTGTCAAAACACCTGTGAGGGAGAGTTCACAGCAAAACTCCCTCCGTATTTTTCTGAAGTGCTTTAGGGATAACTAGTGTGCTGTCAGTGAGAACCAGCTTGCACTGGGCTTTCTGGACTTCATAGGGAGGAGGAAATAAGGCAAGGATGTATCACCTATGGCATAACACTTAAGCCTTACACCCATCTTAAGAACATCTGGGATTTTTGGGGGGTTTTTTTTGTTTTGTTTGTTGGGGTTTTTGTGGGTGGTTGTTTTGGGGGGTTGTTGGGGGTTTTTGGTGTGTTTTTGTTGGTTGGTTGGTTTTTTGTTTGTTTGGAGTTTGTTTTCTACTGGGAATGTATTTAACTCCCTGTGCTAGTTATCCAGGTATAGTTTCACTATGGGAAATGCACGAGTGCTGAGTACACTTAAAACAGTGTGGCTAATCTGTGTTGAATTTAATAGTGTTAAAACAACTTTATCCCCTAAAGTTCATTGTAAGCTTCACAGTGTCTCTACAGTACTCATGGCAGGAGCTCTGCTCAAGGTACTGTTCTTTAAAGGCAGTGAGGCGGCTGGGATCAAGATGATGGTCTAGTGTAGTACATTCTGATGAGCTTAATCTTCCTAACTTTTTTCAAGCACTCTAATGGAAATGAATGTTATTTCTTCCATTAGGAGGCCAAAGTTCAGGTTCTTCGTAATTACAGAGCTTTTTCTTTTGACAGGCTCTAAATGTTTACTTTCTCTAAGTTTGTGTTTTCTCTGTTCTAGCAGGTGCACAGGCCTGTAAAGACACATTCTTTCAAAGTCTGCCTTTGAATCTCAGTCAGAGACCATTGCTCATCTAAGTGAAGTCAACTTAAGATATTGATACCCATGTTTTCATGTGGTATCAAAGATGCTATGTATCATCTTGGACTCCTAAAGACTGTTATTAATTCTGGGAATTGTTTTTAATCACCAGCTGTCAGACAGTCATGAAAACTTGGGGGAAGGAACAGGAGGAATTTGAGATAAGAAAGAAAAGAGCTATGAAATCAAAAGTATACAGTGTTGAAAGGGAGTGTGTGTAAGGCAGTAGGGAAAGACTTTTGCAACCGACCATATATTATTTGCATTGAAGGGTAATAGTGCAAACTGTGGTGCTTCCCTGAATTTGGGGTTGTGTATTTTACTTTTAGAAGCACTCTGGCAGCTGCTGACTTTGGAGATGAAGAGCCTTGTCTACATTAGTAATTCTGTCCCGGTATAATTTTGTCAAAGTATTGGCATCATAGTGTAATGAGGAGAAAGATTACTTTTATTGACACAAATAGAAGTGTCTGCAAAGATCACTATTGTGTGAGAATCCTTCTCCTCCACAGACGCCATAAAGACTCTGCTTTTACAGTATGTGGTTTGTATATGAATCAGAGAGTCAAAATGGCACCTTCTGGAAGGGTTCAGCATAAGATATTTTCCAGATTAAATTTCCTCTGGTTCACTTTGAGTGAACAGACCAGGCTCCAACAACCTGTTCTGTCCCTGTGTCCGTTATAGGCCTTGGACATGGATCATAAGTGTCACATGTTTCTAATACTCTAGAACATGAAAGCAGGCATCCGACCTTTAGTTAGCTCTGTGACCCAAACACATTGCAGCAGAGAATAGAGGAAGTTAGTACAAATGGAAATGTGCTTATAATCATGCTTGGTAAGACAAATATTATCACCTTAGCCCCTGTTCTGAAGCTGGTGGAGGTCTGTGGAGGGTATCATAATTATGGCTGTGGACCTGTAGGGTGACTCTTACTGAAGGGGATACATAAGGATTGGGGAGGACCAGTGAGAAGAACTTCAGTGTTCTCCCTTAGTTTTTTGAGGTTACAGCTGTTTCCTCTTGGAAAGCACTGTTCTGCCTTCAGCTGTAATGCCAACATCAGCACAGTTTTCTGCTTTGGTCTTGGTAACTTTGATGAAAATATTAAGCTACACATAAGGAGTTATTTCAACATGTCCTAGGCTATAGGAATCCAGATATTTTTTATCAAGCTCAGACCTTTTTGTCATTAGCTTTAAGTTTGGCAGTCAGTGAAGAGCTGTCTCTCTGTGAGCCAAAGCAGATCCTCCCCTCTCTTCTAGAAGCAAGGATTCTTTGAAGTTACTAAGTGCAAAAGCTTGCATATGTGAATAGTCATCTGTCTGCTCTCTGTGTACACTGGGGTCTGTTAAGAAAGGGTTCTTTTTACAGCAGTTTAAAGTGCTGATGGGCAGCAAGATGCTTTCAGCTATTTGCAGTAAAACTGCTTCTTATAATACGTGTGCTTAGCTGATCTTCCCCTCTGGGCTCTGAGCTGGTGATCCAAAGTAGCTCTGTATCCATGGCAGTGCCAGGTAGGAGCTGCAGACATCAGCCACTGTGCCTACCTGCTGCTGAGAGAAATGAAAGCACAGCACTGAGAGCTGTCCTGGCACTGCAGTCAACACCGCCCTTCTGCCAACAAAAATGGAGCAGTAAGGATGTCAGCTTTGCCACAACCAGTTGCAAAAGATTGATTATAAAGGGATTTTTTCCATGTGTAAGGCTTGACTATTGAGGGACTTTTTCATTTTCCCTCAGTCCTTCAATGCCAGAGCTGCAAGAGCTTTCTAATGCCCATAAGGCAAAAACCTAGGGATATACTCTCTAGCACAGTGTGGCCAAAGCTGTATTGGAATTTCCAACCAAGCTTTCTTTATTTGTTGGTGCTTGCATCTAAAATTCTTCAATTTTTTGAGTTTGTGTAGGAAGCTATGAGTATTTTGCATCCAACAGGTGGTTCATCAGAATTCATGAAATTCCTCTTTGCACTTCAGTAGTGCTTTAGGTTGCAGAGTCTTTATTTGAAGGGAAAGAACAAAGAAGGTGGACACCTGGGAATCTCCTAAAATATGACCATTAATATGGAAAAAAGTCAAAATTCCAGTGCACATTATTTTCATAGGAGTGTCACGTGGCATGACTGAATTTCTCTTGGAATTACAATGATTGGAGGGAGAAAAAAAAGTGATGAACTTAGTCAGATCAGAAGAATTTTTTATAAACTCAGTATCTTTTGACTCTCTTTGGACTAGAAATTCTTTAATTCTTTAATAGGACAAGGTCAGATGTTTTGAAATGTTATTCCCAAGAGAACAGGTGACTTTTGATCCTTTCTTCTTTTTTTTTTTTTCTTTTTCTTCTTTTTTTTCTTTTTTTAAGCCCATGCACCTTTTCTTAACTGTGCTGTGCTCCATTATAAACTTAGCCTAACCTGGTTAATGGGAATGCATTTTATATCACTTGGGGAAAGGCAACCTGTGAATACGAAATGCATACTTTCATGCTGTACGTACCTCTCCTACAGTCTGGTGATATCTACATCGAACTCCTGTTTTCTGTGCTAATGTCTTCTGTGAAGAATAGATGAACTTTAAATTGTTCCTTTAAACCATGAAGGTTTAATTCTTCTCTCAGCAGGTTATTTTTCAGATTCTTAGAAGTCCAGAGAACTGGAGTTTTCAGAAACATTTCCTTTGCAGTTTATATTAAACATAGTAGAAGTGTGTATTTGGAGGGCTGGGATTTTGAGGGCAGGGAATTATGAAGATTGGGGTTTGGAAGGGTGAGGATTGTTTACATTGCTCTGCTCTCACAGGAAAGAAGCCTTAGGGGAGCTAGCATGTCACTTTATTAATAAATACTAGGCTAGAAAATTCACTTTGTAGTTTCAGGCTCTCATAAGAAATGTAGTAGGTCTTTAAGGGAGTTAGAGTATTTAGAGATATATGAACTAAAACTGGTTGTAATGTACTCTTCTACCTGTGATATTACATTGCCAGAATAGTCTTTTCTTTCTTCTGAGTCCAATGGCTATTGGAAAACCTATGGAGAGTCATGAGGTGTTGCCACTGTGGCCTGGCAAGCCACTTTTAATTGCTTCATCATGTATTTTGGAAGTCATGGGAATAATGCATGCTGAATCTGACTTCACTTAGTAAACTTCGTTTTACAAAGGCTCTAACTTTTGAGAAGGAAGTTTATAATCTGCCCTGACTTACAGGTTTTTTGATTGATATGGAGAAGTAGTATAAATAATTTTACAGATTGGACAAAATAAGCTTTCATTTACCAAACTTGAAAAATCTAATATATTCTTCTGAATTTTGAGCATGAGTATTAGTATAAATTGTGAGCTTTTCACAAGTGCGTGTTTCAAACTGGCTGGCTCAGGTCCATCCTCTGTGAAGCCCAGTTCACCTGTTTAGTAGTAATGATGCAAAGTGGTGTTAACAATTGTGTTCTCCAGACAAGCTTGTGCTTTTTGGGGAGGAGGGAATGGTGAGGGAAAACCTCAAAACTGTGTAATCATTGCCTTGTGTCTAAAAAAGCATTCAAAAATTATGCTTGCCCAGTTCTACAGATGCAACTCTGATATAGTTGGGAATCGCAAAAACCATTTTCTCCAAGTAAAGAAATTATTAATGAATACGTCCAGCCACTGGTGATGCCTTTGAATATTTCTAGTTTTTCCTCTTAATGCACCTGCAACTTGCTGCGGTTTAGTGCTTCTTACTAAGTGCTAAAATGCTCTGTTCCCAGCACCTTTAACCAAAACAAGGCTCTCTGAACACAGATTCAAGGACATATTCGTTGCCTTGGGGCCTGAAAATATGTAAACAACTGTAAGATGAAGGGGGGCAGGCCTGGGGTGGTGAACATTGTTACCGGAGGGTACGATTGGAGAATTTGAGTACAATATGCTAATGGGACAGAACTTGTAAAAAGGCGAAGAGCTCGTGACCGGTCGTCCATTTTGGGTGTAGTCCCTGGGGGGGACGTTCGTCTGCCCGGAGTTTACCTTGAAGGCCTCGAATAAATTTGTCCACATTTTATACTCCTAATTTGTTTTGGCTTCTCTTTTAGGCATCACTGGTACTCTAGTCATGTCTGGAATGAATCACTGAACCTACAATAACATATTCCTCTGCCATCCTGCAGTTTTTTAAAATTTACTTGGTTGGAGTTTTCCCCCCCAGAATGTAAGTGGTTGGCTGAACTAAAACTGAAATCTTTACTTCCGGCTTCCAGATCTTTAGCATGGTCTGGAAATATGAAAGTTCATTATTCGCACAGCAGTGTTTAGCAGCCAGCTTTCCTTTTCAGTGGTAGCCAGAACACTAGTGTATTTCTTAAGAAATGGGGGGGGAATATAAACTTTAAATCAAGAATTTAAGATGGTGAAGCTGAGAGCTATAGCTGGAGAAGAGAAAAATGTGCAAGTTACATGAGTTATTCAGAAAATATTAGGACACTCAGTCTGCACCAGTTCATTTCATAGGGACATGTGAAGTACTTGGAGTTTTTGAAAGATCAGCCTTGAACTTGAAATCCAAGTTGAGACATTGAATGCTGGGCTCCTGATTTCGTAAACCCTAGTCTAAAGTTGGTATGTGCTGTTTAAGAGAAGACATGCATGGTTGACTATATGTCTAAAAGGTCAAATGGTTAAGAATTACAGCAATCCCACCTTGAACAGCTCCTGCTATACAGACTGACTTATGTATATTAGCAGAAATGAGTCTCAAAAGAATCGTTCCGCAGAGTTAAGTTGGTTTCATTGCCGGGAAAGTGCAAGCATATCCACCTTTCTTATTGCAGGAATAGGCTAATACCTACTTGAAATTTTCACTGTGTGTAAAGATAAGTGCATATTATATAATACTGAAAATTATATATAAAATCTCAGTTTTATTTGGTCCAGACAGGTTTGGCTATCTTTATTATATTATCTTGTGTTGAGCCTTCAAACCCTTCAGGTTGTGTCAGACCTTGTACCTGTGGCAAACAATCAACATGTTAGGGTCTAGCATATGAGTTTTTAGGGTTGCCTTTATTTAGGCAAAAGATTTGAGTGGCAGTTCTGCACTCTGACCTTCATTAGCTGAGTGCTGAGATGATCTGCCTGGGCCTGACTGCATTCAAAAGAGAAGCTAAGTGTGGTTTAGACATTAAAGAATCTTGAATTTCTCATGGGATGACAGATCTAGACATCTGACTTCTGCATCTCCCAAACGTTACCCGTTTATCTCAAAATGTTTTTGTTTTGTTTTAATCTTGACCATACCACTCCTCTCCCCCTCAAAAAAAAAGAAAAAAGTATCTGGTTTGTATACATGTACTCTGCTGGCCTGATCCCCTGCTGGCTCGTTCTGTCTGGCAGGATTTGGACTGGCAGTATGTTTGACAACAGACACATATTGGCTTAAATTTTAGGAAACTTAATGAGTGCCCTCTGAAGTTCAAATGACAAATGATCTGCAAAGTGCATTGAAGGTATTTAGAGCATGAATGTCCATATTATTTATATGGATTTTTCAGGTTATAAAAGAGGTGTGGTAGTGGTTATAGTATTTTAATTTACTACAGATTAGGGCTCTTTATTTAATCACATTTTCACTCACACTTCTTTGGTTGAATTTTCACTGAACAACTCTTTAACTATGATATTTTCCCTGAGGGCTTTGTGTTTTCTGAGTGTATTTTTTTCACATATTCAAGACTGACACAAATATATATCAGTCACTAATACGTTGACTATTTTTCTTAAACGAATCTTTTTTTAATGAGCTAGTATTGAAGAACTGGGTTTTTTTTGGATGAAACTTGTATTTTGCTGAGAAATTCAAAGCATGGATAGTTCATTTATATGTGAGCTTTGGATGACTTTCTGAAACCTGTCAATATTGGCTTATTGTATTGCTGACCTTCACTAATTTTTGCAATCGAGAGCAAAAGTGAGGGAAGGACTAAGTGTTCTTTAGCTCCATTTTGAGTAGTGATGCTTTTGGGTAATGTCGCGCTATGTGCACATGGTAAGGATATCAGAGGCTCTCCCTTCATCTTGTAATGAATGCACCTGAAGATTGTTCTTTTAAACACATCGTGATGGTTATTGCAGTAAATGAATCTCAGCTATTTTCATCTGGGACCATTTAATTCCTTTAGGTAACGTCACATAATCAAAAGGCAAGACAAACTTTTTGTCAGTTTTCTGAATATTTTGTGAGAACAAGGTAAGTTTAAAATTGTAATGTTTCAGTAATAGAAACAAAAAAGTTCTTGAAATACTTTGTTGAAGCTATCAGATAGATTGATTGATTGTCTAAAACAAGCATGTGTGCTTAACTCCTCATCAGCCTCTGTCTGTCCATGTGAAGTGATGTACATAATAGTCCTAAGACTTAAATACTCAAATTTCAGTAACTGCTAGGTAGTCTGGGGAGTTCTCTGTGATACAGCATCTAGTACCTTTCCCCATGGAACTGACTTGGCTGCCAGGCTGGAACAGCTGGAGAGCAGGGTGCTTTCTCCATCCATTTTATCTCCCACTGATCTGACAGTGCCATTAGTAAATGCTTTGGCTTTTCCAGAACTTGAAAAACTTACCCGTGCTGGGGGCTGCCTGGAGTTTGCTTTGAAAAGAAATGCAGGAGTGTTGCCAGGAGATTGTCCAGCCCCTCAAGCAGGTGGTTTACATGCCTCTTCCCTGAGATCAGATCACCCTCTAGCCAAGAAGAAGGGGAAGTATCTGCTGCTTTACAAGGGCAAGGTAGCGCTTTGCACAAGAGATGGGTTTCCAAGCAGCTGTCAGCTATTGGCACTGTCTGACAGGTTTAGAGGCTCAGTAAAACAACCGAGATGAATTCTCACACATCTATCCAAGAGGAACAAGTTGGTACCAGCAAAGCCAGGATACTGGATTTCCTTCAGTTCTCTTGAAAGAATATCTTGGATTTCCTCTAGTATGGTTGGTGGTGGTGGGAAAGTTTTCCTGCCCTGTCCATCTTCCATCCTGTGTGGGATTGGGTTTTGTTTTGTTTTTTTGTGCTAACTAATGAATGCTCATACTCTGGGATTGCTCAAGTGTGCAGTTAACAGCTGAATACTCTGCAGGAGGAGGACTTCTCTGTAGAACATTATTGTAGTCTTCTTTTTTTTTTCTCTTTTTTTTTCTTTTTTTTTTTTTTTCTTTTTTCTTTTTTTAATGATTGGAGACCTGGTAGACATATACCTTCAGGTTATTCATTTTCTTTCCTTGAAGTCTGTTCTGAGGAACTTGCTCAGTTTCAAGAGGCTGGGATATGTATTGGGAACAGGAGCTGCAGATTGTAATCAGGACTTGGGTTCAGGCTGTTTCTGGTATTTTATCTGTATCGAAAGATGTAGCTCCTTGTTACCTCCCCCACCCCCAAACCTCTATTTGTGTAGTTTTCTTCCCTCCCACACACACTGTAAATTGTGTGCATTGCACAATGCTGTCAAGGAGTGTACTCTTCTGCAGTGTCCAGCATGGAAAAGACTTTATCGTTCAGTCACTTTGTTGTGACATCTAACTTTCAACACTTGATCCCAGCTTAGCAAAGGTACCCAGTTTGCCTGAGTTGATGTAAAAAATAAACTGTGCCACTCTGCTGCAGTGCTTAGGGCATTGCTGCACCTGGGCAGTGGGGCTTCAATAAGCAGGGTCCCTGCTCAGTTAAGTGAAGTGCTGCAGGGTCTAGGAGACAAGCACAGAGTGATCAGAGAACCAGCAAACATCTGTTCTAGGGATGTTGTTTTTTCCTTATCCCAAAACAAAACTCTTATCTTCTGTTTGTGGCTGGTGATTTAGTTAGGTTAATGCAATTAAAAGTGAGTGTGTATACAGGTTGCCTGAATATTGCTAGAGCAGTGCTGACCTTTGCAAGAATACAAGGTCCCTGGAACACTCAGTATCTCTGTGGAGACTCAGATATATGGTGAAGTGTTTGCTCTTGTGGGGGTGCGTAGTGGTAGGAGATACCATATGACCCTGTCCTGTGCTGCCAGAATTTTGCAAGAGGTGAAATGGTCTTTCTGGTATTTTTTTACGCACACTGAAGGTTTACGGTTGGTGTCTGCGGCCCTCCGGCCTTCTAAGAGCCTCTCGCATAAAGCAGGCTCCGGTGGTTCTCACCCCTTCGAAGAGGCGACTATAATTAATAAGCCGGTGCTGTTTAAGGGGCAGGGAGCCGTGAAGCGCTGAGTTCTGCCTGGAGGCCGGCTGGAAATACGGGCGACAAAGGCGGGGAGCTCCAGGGCACCAACCTGCCGCTGTCCCTGCGTAGCCTCTCGGGAGCCCTTGCCCGCTGCCCGCCCCGCTGCCAGGGATGCTGGAGGCGGCCCCGCCTGGCAGGGAGCGGGCTGGCTGGGGCCGCGAGGGACGCTGCCACCTGCCATGGGGCTGTGTTCCTGCAAAGGCTGCCGTGAGGAGCCCAGAGGTAACTAACTTCCCCCCCAGAGGTGACGGGAGGAAACTCTGCTTCCCCCGCGTGCCCCGGCGCGGCGGCGGGGGGTGCGCGCAGCCCCGGCTGGGAGAGCGCGGCTCGGGCACCGCGGGCTCCGCTGCCTTCTGCGGGGCAGGACAGGGGGAGTGGGAAACGAGACCGTTCTCCCCCTGCGTGCAGGTTTCTGTGTCTCGTCCTTCGGGAGGTGCTACCACTTGGGTGGCTCAAAAAAACTCGGCAAACTAAACCAAACCCTTAAAAACTGTGTCTGTGTGAACTTAGGCTTTAAACACAATTCTTGGTTCTTCTTTTTCTCCACTAACAAGTAAAATTTAATGGGAGGGGAACTGGTTGTTTCTTTTCCTCTTCAGAAAGGTTGTTAACGTGGCAATAGCATTAGCTGACAGACTTTCCTCATCTATTCTGTGTCGTGATGGACTTAGATACTTTCTGAAAGGTCAAGCTCGCAGTAGTCTAGAAGAAACTGTTTTAGGAGGCAGAGAGACAGTGTCTCCAACCTACTTAAAGCTACTGTAATTCTCCTGTATCAGGATTTTCAGTTACTTCTGGGTGGCTCCTGCATGAGTTTGTGTTGGGACCAGACTCTGACATCCTGTCTGTTTTGGGGTATGTTTGTAGTTGGTACTCAGGAGCTCTAAGAATAAGTGTTGTGTGAGCCTAAAGAGAAGTGTAGCTTTTCTCAGTAGAAAACAATCTTCTCATAAGAATAGTATTGAAAAACATTACCGTGCTTGGAGTTTGTAAAATGAACGCTTAACTGTTTTGACTTTTTGACAGTTGAAAATAATTCCCTTTTAGTAATCAAAATTCTCTGAAGTTGGATTCTTGAGAAAATAGAGGGAAAAATTGCTTTTGTGCAAAACTTGGGAAAAAACACCCTTGTAGTTGCTATGCTGAACATATGATCAAAAAAAATGGTAGAAATTGAGTACACACACTGTAGTTTTGAGACAACAGGAAAAATAAACACATTGGTTGGAAATTTGGTGACTATGAGGCTGCTGTCTACATCACAGATGTATCAGGGTAAAGTTTGTAAATAAAGGTAAGCTTCATAAAGCTAAAGAAGGCAGTATAAAAGCTAAAAGAAAAGCGTGTTGATCTGAAGTAATACTAGTAACCATCAGTTATATTTAGAAAGAAGCATAGACACTGAAATAAATTTTCCTTGTCAGGAGTAGAGAAGGCCAGGTAAAGGTTTATCTAGTCTTTCAGATATTATTGAATTGACACTGCCCAGATTGTCAGTATAACACCCAGTGAATGGATCTGAATTTCCTTCTAAAGATAGGATAAGGAAAAACTTTTGTGCAAAATACCCATGAATTTTGGATTGAGAATCCTGTGGGATTTTTCATATGCTTCTGTTTTTAATCTGTTGAGGAAGGGGAGACTTAGGCGGGGTATTATCAAAAAACGTTTGTCCTAGTTCCTGGCATAAATCCAGTCACCTCATTCACTTGAGTGAAATTGTATTTATCTTCTTCGGGTAGAGCTTCTACAAACAATGGGTATTTCAGCTAGCATATTGCATTCAGGCTTGGAAAAAAAAAAGTATGTTTGTGTCAGAAATGCACATTTGTGTCAACCTGCAGGCATTGCTGAAGCACATCATCCTCTGAGAACTGGTGCAGTTGAGATAGATATTTGTGTTACACTGTACTTTGCCTGTGGAACCTTATTGAGTATGTAATACTAACAAATGTTTTGAGGACTTCTTTCAAGGCTAGCCCATTAAAGGTCCTACATGATTTTTTTGGTGTTGTTTGGAAAATACATTTTAAGTAATTCCTGTGTAACAGAATAAATCTATCTTGTAGTTGACTCTCTTAACCCATGTAGGAGGCTGAAGCTTGTTGCACAAAGATTGTGTGCATGAAATTTAATAAGTCTCAAGTTTAATACAGCTTCACTATTGATACTAATATGATCAGTGAGGTTAAAAAGTCTGTGCCCTGTCTTGCTGGTCAGTTACTGTAAGGGAAGACCTGAAGTGCCAAGCTGTCATTTGTATTCTTAATTGGGGACCAAATTTGGCTTTGTATGATGCTGCTGAAATTCATTTATTCCTTGGTGCTTGGCATGGGCCCCTTTAAAGAAGTAAGCTTACTTTCCAGTGCTTTTAAGATGCCTCTAAATTTATGAAATATGTAGAGAAGCCAATGATTTAGATTGCGCCTGCTGCTTTGCTTTTTTGGCTTTAAGGAATGGTTTAGGCTACTGGTGCAACAACCTTTTGATCATGAGCTTCAACTACTCCTGCTTTGCTGTGAAAATACTTTCAGCAGATGTGGGGGGGAGTGGCCGGGGACCTGGGTACTGATAACAATGTTTTGTGTTACTGCATTTGCCCATCAGCTTTTTCTGATAGTCTTTTGGCACATCAGGCACTGATAGGGCTAACTGATGAGCACATTCATACTTCATAGAAATTGCAGGCTGAAGTGTCTCTCTGAATGCAGCAGATTATGTGCAGATAGCAGAGACAAGCTTAATAAGGGAGGTTGAGTGTTGATGGATATTTGCATTTATTTAAAGCCAGGATGGAAAGCTCAAAATGTCATCCTTCCCCACTCACCTCCTATCCCTGTAGTAGAATTACCCTACTGGCTGAAAAGTAACAGATTTCTGGGCAGGAATACTGAATTGTCCCTTTTTGTGCTGAAATCAGAATGTGGGAGAAGGACATGATTGATTGCTATGTGATGGTAGGAACTGGAAGGGAACTAGAAATAAAATCCTTCCACTTCACCCTGTTAGCTCCAATAGCCTGGAACCTGAAGCTGTTGGGAGAGTGTTTGCCATGTGCTATGGTTGATTGTTTACACTTTACTGTTTCCTGAGCTTGTTTCAGTGTGATTGTATTTCTTTTCTTGGCATTTTTTACACTGAAGAGTTGTTCTGGTCAGATGATCCAAAAAAATGTTGCACTCTAGTGTTACAAAGATTTTTGGTGGCTTTCCAGCGATGCAATGTAACCAAGATTGTGATTTCTGCCTTTACTATCTGTAATCTGGTCATCAATTGGTCCTGCTCAATTTAGGTCTCCTAGGGAGACCCACCTTGTGTTCACTAGGATAAAAAGTTTCAAATTGGCACAAAGGTAAAGGATGGAGGAAAATTCTAGTTCTCAGCCAAACAGTATTTGCCCTCTCAGTCTTGTCTGATGTCAGCTGCCAAGATGTGCTTTCTGTTACAATTTTGTGTTTAAGAAGTTGCAGTGTGTATATAGGGCTTACAAGACAGGAAACACGGGGAAAATGGGGCTTACCTGAGATATTGAAGCTCACTAGGTTTTTTGATAATGATTGTGCTTTGTGTAAAAGGAATAGAAAAGGAAGTCTTGAAAAAGTCAGTTGCATCTGTTGGATGACCTCAATACTTTCCATTGTAAAAGCGAAAAGGGTGAGGATTTAGAAGATGACCGTACTTTGGAAGTCTGCAATTCTTAACGCAAATAAAATGTGTTCAGTATCTTCCAGTCTAAAATACTTCAGAAGTGTGGTCTGAGCAAAGGAATTAATTTTCCTGTTTAAGAAAAGAAAAAAGAAAAAAAAAAAGATTAAATTGTTTCCTCTTTTTCTAGATTCTTTTAAAGCCTCCACAGTTACTGAATATACCATCTAACACAAGTCCAGAATGAGTTCTCACTAGAAGTCCTGAATAGATTTTCACCATAGTCTTATACATTTGGCTCTCCCAGGGACATTTGATTGGCTGTGCAGTTATGTGAAGCACCACAGTAGTACAGCTGCAGTACTTTAGAGTTATGAAGTCTCCAGATGAGAGAGCATGTGTATGAATAAATTTGTGTGCTTATTATGTTGCACACTTTCCTTTCGCTGAGAAACAGTTCTCTGTGATGTGACCTAAGCGCTGTAAGAACAGCCTGTGCTGGGCGGGAATGTATATTCGGTTAGGATGTGAACTCATTCCTCATTTCAGCAGGGTGGTCAGTTTACATAATAACTATGGTAGCAAAAAGGACTTCAGAGTCTTCTGCATTCTGCGTTTTTTTGAAAACCCAAGGCATAACAAAGGAGGAATTCAGTCTCTTCCAAAATGTACGGAAAAAGTGAATGGATTCTCTTAGTGAGTACAGCAGAGTATGGCACCTGCATGGTTCTCCAGCTGGCATTCCCTGGTGTGCTCTTAAATGTGCTTCCTCTCCTTTTCCCATGTGCCTATTGCTACTAAGGGTGGCATTTGGAAGGTACATCTTGGGGCATGAGGGAAACTTTACTTATTTTTGCTGAAATTCAAAAATTAACTAGAAATTTGAGAAGTTGAGAGATTTGTTTTAGGAAGAAATATTACCTTGAAGTTATCTGGTCAATTATTACTTATCTAGAAAACTTCTCTGTGACTTCTTTTGTCAATGAAAGCAAAGAGTAACCTTTGACCTAACACAGCAGAGCTCTTGCTGTGTTAGTTGATGGAAAAATACTATTTACCTTTCTGGTCTCTACTGCTTATGCTCTGAAGAGGAAAGGAATTAACTGATAGCATTTCAAAAGCTTGATCATATGTTTGGTCTCTTGTCCAATTCACCATCTGGTTTTTGGTGTTGGATGGTTGCTAAGCAGAACTAATTGCAAGTCTTTTGTTGAGACACTTCATTAAAAATGACTTTTTTATTTAAAAGTTGTATTTCTACAGTTCTTGATTGCTGTAACTTGAAAATATCAGTTTCAATTAAAAAGGTTTATTTCTTCCCATATTATTAGTAATTTATCAGAAGTGAAAAATATTTTCTGTTGTCCTCTTTATCCAAGAAAATGTTACTTTGTACAGTGTTGGACCATGTCCCTCAAAAATGAGCACATATGGCATATTAAGTGGAGTGGGATAAAATTTTACAGGACAGGAAATATGGGTCCAAAACCAGAAACGGGGTTTCTGAGGTTCAGCAAAGCAGTGGATCACTATGTATGTAAAACAGGAGAACTATGGAATGCTGCTACATTGGGGGTAGGTGCTACAGAGGTTTTTAATGTGTAACAACTACATAAGCTGAGCAGCTTAAGCAATTCTTTCCTTAGTGGGCAGTGTCTGTGCCCCTTCAATGAACTGCTGTTTGTAGGTTCAACTGCCTGCTGCGTTTAATCTGTACACAACTGACCTAACACCTGAAGATTTAGTAACATCTGCTGTATACACAACCTCTGGCTTGTATTTACTGTCAACAGAATCTTGTTACTTGTTGATCTAAATTCAGGCATTCATAGTGAGAGAGCTCATAAATGCAGCATGAACCCCTGCTGTGACATTGCTTCTGCTCTCTGTTACCACATCACTCACTTGTAACAGGAAAGCTGCACTGCATGAAATGGGATGTACTCTCTCTTCTCCAACTTGTTACATAGCCTCTCCTCTCTTTTTTCCTAGATACAGTGTTCAGCTCTACATAAGGGTTTTCAGCCTGGCATCCTACCACCGGTAGAACTTGCATTCATTGTTCTTTGGGACATCTTCCAGGGATGGTGACTTCACCGCTTCCCTGGGCAGTCTCTTCCAAAGCTTAACTGCTCTGAGTAATACCCACTCTGAACCTCCCCTGACATAACTTTTCCTCTTGTCCCATCACTGGTTGCCTGGGATAAGAGGCTGACCCTTGCCATAGCCTCCTTTCAGGCAGAGAGAAATAAGGTCTCCCCTGAGCTTCCTTTTCCCCAGGATGAACTACCCCAGCTTCCTCACCTACTCTTCATAAGACTCAAGTTCCAGACTCTTCACCCGCTCCGTTGCCCTTCTCTGGACATGCTCCAGCAGCTCAATGTCCTTTTTGAAGTGATGGGCCCAGAACTGGACACAGGACTTGAGCTGCAGTGTCACCAATCCTGAGCGCAGGGGATAACCACTTCCCTGGTCCTGCTGGCCACAGTATTTTTGGAAATCAGGATGCCATTGGCCTTCCCTGCTGGCTCATGTTCAGCTGCTGTCCACTGACACCTCCCGGTGCTTTTCCCTAGGCCGCTTTTCAGCCACTCTGCCCCCTACCTGCAGTGCTTTAGCAAGATTAGATCTTTAGAAAGATCTGGCAGACAGTACTTTTGAGGTTTAAAGTAATTGGAAAAGAATGTGATAAGGTGTGGTGAGCACGGCAAGTCCACCATCTTTGCAGCACTGTTAAAAATGGCTGTCTAACTGGAGGTCAAAGCAGGTTGGATATTTGATTTCTATTCTCTTTTCTAGCTCACACAACATTCAGTTTGGTCTGGAGCATTTGTGTTGCTATCTGAATAAGTAACAGTGTTCTTGAAAGCAAACACAGGCAAATAATTAGTTATCGTTGATTGGGATGATACAGAACTTGTTCAGTTCATATAAATGAAGCAAATGAAGTGTCTGGCTGTTTTTAACCAGAGGATGGTGTGGAGAGGAACCCTCTACTGTGGTATGTGAGAACTGAGCAAAGAGGTGGTTGGACAAACTTGGTGGTTAGAAGCTGGTGTGGGAGGGTTTCTTTTTCCTTTCTTTATTTTTCCTAAATAACAATTGAATAACAATGCCACAAACCATAATCTGTACACTAGGCACAATACTCAGACTGAAATGGCAGTAATGGAGCCTGTGTCTGGGTATACCAAGCTGCTTGTGGAGCAGTTGTGGGCTGGCTGGGCAAGGTTCAGCACTGCTGGATCTCCCGCTGCCTTCTTGGGAAGCCTGGAAAATCCAATCTTTTTTTCTCCAAACAAAAAAGCCCTGAGTGTTTCTGGAAACAGTGGAGATCATATCCATGCAACTCAAAACGTTGCTGAAGGTATGTTACAGCTTGTCTCACCTGCTGCTTCTCTCAAGACATCCCAGGATGTACCCTCCAGGCTTGCTGTAGTCCCCTGGCTGCTGCAGGTATCAGTCATTAGAGGGGATTGTATGATGCAGCCTGTGAATGACAGTGTTTTCGATATGTCTGGGGCATGCTTGCTGACTTAAAGTTAATGCTTCTGTTTCCCATGTTGAAAATAGCTGTGCATGTCACTGTAATTAATATTTCATGCTTTGTTCAAATGTCAGCACTGTGTGCCTTGCATCTGTTTTAGGTGATTGCATTGCGGTGAGTAGCTGCTATAAATGAAGGAGTTTTTCAAGTGAGTTACTGATGGTGCTTAGGGATGTGACTAATTTAATAAAAAATAAGACCAAATTCTCTGTGTGTTGAATGTCTATTGTAGTGATAAACAACACAATTTTGTTCATTTTTATTTTTTCTCAGGAAGTATAATGTTAGCATTATTAGTAACTATAAATCTAGCAACAAAAGCAGGCAATAACATTTTTAAGGAATTATGTTATTGAAGGCTTTGAGCATCTTGTTTTGACTCTCAGTAAGTTGCCTCATGGTATAATCTGGCAATTTATTCCATTTAAGAAAGGATATTGCTTGACAGTGGGACACTCCCCTCACTGTTCCCCAAACCATTTCTGTAAGGTAGGCTTTTCCAGCATTTGAACAGAATAGGACTTCGGTCAGTTTTCTTTTCTGTCATTAGTATTTAGGTTATCAGTGAAGCTGGGACTAAATGCAAATACAAATCATCTATGAATTAATAGCTTTTTGATCCACTGATGTGGGAATTGGCATTTTGAGGCAAGATGGTAGTCTGTGTTCCAACAAATCTATATTTTAAAGCATAAACCAAACTATTGGTGCACAAGGAGGGAATGGAAGAACAATGGGTGGTGTTATATGATAAGTCTAATAATTATTTTGCCTTTATTTAAGTGACATGGGAAAAAAGTTCAGGAACTGTTCTGGTCTTTGGGATACTTCATAGTAGCAGATAGGCTCTTCATTTTAGTGCTTTAGCAGGTGAGTCTTTTGCTGTTTTACTAGTTAATTTTAATTTCAGCAGCTGCATCAGTGTAGGTAGTGAAACAGCAACCTGAAAGCTAAGTTTTGCAGCTCTGGTGTAATCAGTGTATTTCTGCAAGGAATAAGTAATTAAACTTGTTTTTTAACTGAGAAGAGAGCATGTCACATAAAATATTACAGCAGGTATGTACTGTGTAGGTGACTCTGTGGCTGCATTTTCTATGCCACCATTGGTAGATGCTACATGAAAAAATGGGATGGAGTTTGCTATAGCTTTACCCCATAGATAGGATGGTCCTTTTGCACTTACAGGAATTCTTGTCTTAAAAGGTTGGTAGTAAGGAGAAAGAGTTCAGTGTGCTCTTTCTGGAAGAGTCTTTGTCAATAACTGTAAGCAATTTGAGAATTGGTTCCTGAAAGAGCAAAACCAATGAATTTCAGTACTGCTTTGGGAGCAGCTGGGGTTTCAAGAGAGGTTCTCTGTCCTCCTACAGCCATTGCAGCAAAACTGTTAACTCTAGACTTTCAAGGTGCAGTAACATCTCTGAGTAGAAATGGATATTTGGTTATGCTGTGATGCCAGGTTTGATGAACTGACCAAGTGAATCTGGTGGGGAGCTGAGAAATGAATGGAATTAACTATTTGAAATTATTTTAAATTAACTAATTTCTAAAATCTATAAAAAGGTCATTATCTTTCAGGTTGGAAGTGTAATGTACACCAGTTCATTAATAACCTGTGACACTGAGCTAATAATTGAGGCCCTGGCTGTACCAGGGAGTATGAGGTACAGCCTTTGCTTCCCACTAACTTCAGATGTGGCTTCTCTTGGCCGTGTCTTAGCAGGACCAATTGTGACTTACTGTGTCACTGTAAATAGCACAGTTGTACTGTGTTACTGAGTTGCTGCGAGCTGGCCATTACCAACCAAATGAATTGGGCTCTGCTACTGGTATGAGTATGAGAGGGGGGAAAAAAATCCTGTATAAAGGATTTTTCCCAAAAAAATCTTTAATGTTTTGTTGTCGGATGGGCAGACACACCTTTCTATTTTTAGTGGTTACAGCAGTATCCTAGCACTACCTATGATCTGATAGCCTTATCTTCCCAGTATCTTTTGTTTATCAAATCAGAAGTGCAGTTGGTGGAGGAAGTCATTATCTCTGTAGCCTGTAAAGTCTTTTCTACTGGGCATCCTGCTTTTATGAGGTTGCTGGGATATGCAGTGAACTGCTGCCATCAGAGTGAGAAATGAAAAAGACTATGCGTCACCATGGTGTTTTCACCTATGTTCTTGCTATTGGGATGGTGTGGAAAAAGACTTGAATGTAGAGGGTAAGAGAATCTAAAAGTCAAGTGCTAAGAGCACTGGTTTGAGAGACTTTGGTTTAGTAGCTGGCTCTGGCTTAGCCGTTGTTGTGACCCCAAGCCAGTTGCTTAGTCCTATAAGTCCTCACTTCTAATTTCTGGAAGACATCTAATGATGCCTGGAATTGAGACTGAAAACCAAAGATTGTGATTTGCTCAGATGTTGCCATAATGGGAGCTGCATTATTGTCACGAGTTTGAGAGATTGTATGTTGTTTGTATAAGTAAATGTTATGGGACAAACAGAAAGAAAAAGTAAACTTAGTTTACTTAGCTTAGAACAATTTAGTAACTGTAATGAAATACTATAGTAATACTAAATACACCAATATTATTAATAATAATTTTCATAAAAAGGAATGGGAGAGAACAGAATTCAAGAGAAACCAGTGATGCACAGTACAATTGTTCTCCACCCACAGAACAATATTTAGCCCATCCCTGAGCAGCAATTGGCCCCTTCCATGCAAATTCCCCAGTTTGTATACTAAGCATAATGTCCTGTGATGTGGAATATCCCTTTGGGCAGTTTGGGTCAGCTGTCCTGGCTATGCTCCCTCCCAGCTTTCTGTGCAGCTTCTCAGAGCATGAGACACTGAAAAGCCCGTGACCTAAGACAAACACTGCTTAGATGAGCCAAAACATCGGTGTGTTATCAGCATTATTCTCACACTGTGTCCAGAAAAACACAGCACTCTACCAGCTACTAAGAAGAAAATGAACTCCGTCCCAGATGAAACCAGGACATGGCACAGCCGTCAAGTAACACATGAAATACAGTAACATATTTTAGCAGTGGTAGGCAATCTAGAATATTTGTGACACTCAGCAAGGTACTCTAGGGCACCATTAGGAGCTAAGCAGGGAGCAGGGTATGTCCAGTTTGTTTCCCACCACAGTCTGCTGCCCAAGATGATTTTGCCTAGAATTGCTTTGGATACAAAGGCAGGTGCTGGGATAAGAGAGAGCAGTCATTCCCTTAAGGGAAAACTCTTGGATGAACCTTCTGCTTTACTTTTGTCTCTTCATACTCCGTGAGGACTGGGCATATGGAGGGCAGCATCTTTCTGAAGTTAAACCACTTCAGCACCTCTAAAAAGGTGGAATCTGGGACTTTACTCCCATTGCCCAAAGCATGTAGGTCTTTTGTGTGTAGCTCTTGAAGTAACGCTTTGAAAAACCAGTGTTTTGGCTTTCTGTGTGGGAAAATCTGTGTGCGCCAATGTGTGTGCCTTGCTGATTAGCCCACTGGGTCAGACACCCCTCCGGAGCAAAGAGCTGGACTGAAGGGTGGTGGGAGGGAGGGCTTTGACTCCATCAATCCCTTTCTGTCTGTAGCTCTCAGGAATGCTGAGAAACCATATGCAGTATTGTTCCCCCCGGCATATTCTCATGTGCTTTGACTAGCTTGGTTGTAAGCAATTCAAGTGACAGGCATCCAGCTCTCCCTTGGGAGGCAAAATATAGTTCAGCCATCACTATAGGAAGGAGAATGAGATTCCAAGGAAATGAGGGGAATCTGCTTGAAAACAGCAGCAATGTAAAAGGGGCTCTTAGACTTGACTGTCAGGGATTTACCCAGTCTCAGCCAGAGACAGACTTGGGCAGTTTTGTACCTGCTGACAGTGGCAATGACTTAGGGCCTTACTGTATGTTTCTATATTATGTTGTAATTTTTTCTGGTTTTTATTGTGAAGATTCAATATTGCCATATATATGGTAGAGAAAGACTTCACTATAGGAGAAACAGACAAGGGAGTGTGGGACTTGAGTTTATCTTTTGAAGCAAAGGAACTTAGACTAGTTGAGAGGCTTCGTAGGCTGTTTAGGGGGCTGGAAAGGGTCCCTGAGTACACTGATGGTGAGAAGCTTTGTGAATTACTGCTTTTAAACATCCTGGTTCCTTGCTTATTAATACACAATGTGTATTGCTAGATCACCTGACAGTATAAATGTAATTCTTATCCATTTGATCAATTCATCAGTGTTTATATTGGATAAGGTAGAGCACATAGTAGGGTTTCATGCTGGTGCTTTATGCCTGTGGAAATGCACTTACAGAAGCTTATCCTTTCACACCATTTTAATACATCTGAATAAGGCAGACATCATTTGCACCCATGTTCTGTATTGTGCCACTGGGCTGTTTTCTGATATTATGGAAAGTGCCCTAAAATTTGCTTTACTGCCTCACAGGATAATAGCCTTTCAAGTCTGTTGGCATCACCCACTCCAGTTTCCCACAGTTCTGTGTCTTCTTGGCTCTACACTACTGAGCCTCCCACATGAATTCATGGTAGTCTTAATTAATCAGGTCATACCTCTCACTCACAACATCCTAATAATTTATCCATACTGAGTTGTTCAACCTATTAGAGACACAAGCTGGTGTAACTGATGGATTTGGCTAGTCTAGGAGGGTTGAAGAATCATTCTCTTTTGTTTCTCTGATGCTGTGGGTGAGTGGTTGGTAGTGTATAACTCAGCAATGAACATTTTGAGTCAAGGAATGCAAATAAACCTTTGGAGTTTGTGGTTTCTGCTCAACAAAAGTAAAGTGTACTCTTATTTCATGAGTTTTGAAGCTGTTTTACACACCTCTCATCTGCTCTCAGCACTTCTTTCCGAACTTCCTAAAACAGGAGTGATATCATACTTGAAGAAATCTCTGCAGCAGTAGCATTTTGCTGATAACAGCTAAGCCAAAACATGATCAAGGTCTGTTTTCACTGGCAGTTCAGTTCTGCTGGACAGAACCCTTGCTGTGCTGTTAATATCAAATTATCAAGTCTGTTGTTTTCTTTTCCTGAGAATGCAGCAGTTGCTAGACTGGGTCTGACCCAGGATCTGGTATTCTGTCTGCCAGTGGCTAGCACCAGATGTCTCTGAAGTGATTGGGCTCTGGAGCAGCAGGTGGGAGTTAATCTACCCCTACACTAGGGTTTATCATGTCTTTAACAGCTAGAGATAACTTAAGCTCTGGAAAAAGCATTTCAATATTTCTGCTAAATGTCTGTTGTTACAGTGAAATGGTCCTTCTGAATAGTCTTGCCTAGCCTGGGGAGAATACAATATTTTTGAATTGTAACTTTTGTGGCATTTTCCTTAGTCTTTTTCTTTTTTTTTCCCTTTTCTTTTTGGGTTGGTGCCTCAGAAATCTGTTGCCTTTATGTGGTGGGTACTGCTCCTGTTTACTGAACTGTCAGTGTTGCTGCTTTTTCTTCCTAGCTTCTCAATGAAGTTGTTAACCTTTTTCCTTATGAAAGAGGAGTTGTCTTCTTTATTGAAGCCATCTCAGCTGCAGTGCTGGTAAAAGTGCTTTTTGCTACCTACTGCTCTTGGAGACTGCTCTGCTGAATAGTGTTCGTGTGAACCTGTTGTTGCTTAGATGCTGTTTGGTCACTTGGGGAAGCATAATCAGCATTACCTGCCCTAGTCTTGTGTTAGCTAGAATTCAGTTCAGTAAAAATAGCTCCACTTCTGCAGATGCATTTTCTGTATATTATAGAAAGGAAAACTGAGGCAGAGACCAAGAATGCACTTTTATCAGCTGGAATTTGAGCCAGGGAGTGTGGTACCTCAGGTCCACTAATGGACACTATTTCTTAAAGGAAAAGCCTGGGTTTCAGACATTGTTCTGTTAGTTCAGCTAAATAAGAAGTGCATGATCTGAGAATCATGAATTCAGAGAATGGAATAGCCTCAGTAGCACTGAGCAGCACCTGAGTATCATCACCTAGTGTAGTTCAGATTCAGGTCCCAGTAGGACCTATTTTGTTACAAATTTAAACAGTGGTTATTACCCTAGAGCTTCTTGTGTATATCCTAGCACAGACTGCTAGAACAATAACTTGAATTTTCAGAGCTGTATTGCTTGAAGAGACCTCCTGCAGCAGCTGTAAATCTGCCATTGTTGAGTGCTCCATTGATTCAGAGCAAAATAAAGACAGAAAAGAAATGATGCCGCACATTACTACAGTGCTTGGGAGTAATTCAGCTGGAGTACAGATCTAATCTATTCCTGTTTTACTGATGAGATTGCTGAGACACTGTGGAGTTGAGGGACTGACCTTCAGCAATGCAGTGCAGAACACCCACTGAAGTCAGTGGGAGATAGGAGGGCATGGCAGCTCTGAAAAGCCAGTCCTGGCAGTCTGCAGGAGAAAGCTTGGGATTCCTGTCTCCCAGCATAGGTTAACATTCAGTAGTCTATAAAAAAAAATACATGCTTAAATACAATGTTGATACATGTCTTAACCTTATGCTTTGCTGTGTGACAATGCAGGTTTGTTTCTGTCTGTTCAGTTGTGGAAGGAATGCAGAGCCCCAGAGGATGAAGACTTATGTAGGCTATTCTAAACAAGTCTCTTTGCTGTCTTCAAGAATCCAAAGGTGCACAGACTGTTCTTTCATGGGGTCAATATGCGGGATATTTTTTGATTAAATGAAACATACTGAGACAATTCTCCTTAAATAGCAGCAATGCTCCAGGGGTCTTGGTGTCTTTTTGTCCTGGAACACTGAGAAAGTTTTGCACTGAAGACATCCTGAAATAGTTTACTTTTGTCTGGTTTTAATTTTCTTTGTACTGTGCACAAAAATACTTCCTGGGCTAAGGTGTAACATGGCTCTGAGGAATGATGGTTTAATACCATCGGGGTAGGTGGCAGTCCCTGAAACTAATGCCACTGAGTGAGCCCTGTAAGGCATTTAAGTGTGGCTGAAGAGTAGATCTAGAGGCTTGTGGCAGTTTTTATTCCCAACCCTTTCCTTTTAGCTTCTTTCCATTTAAATTCAGCTTAATTTCAGGTTTGAAACTGAGCAGAACTTGTGTGTAGAACATGAAATAATCTGTGCCTGTGGCTTTTTGGTAAAACCTCTGCTGCTGTTAGCAGTCCAGGTAAACTGTAGAATGCTGGGATGTTCATCATCCCAAGAGGTAGGTCCAAACCTGTATAATTTAAGAGCACAGTAGATGAGATTTGTCTTCTGTCAGTCTTAAGTGAAAGCCATCTTTAAGGCAGCAGAGGCTAGCTATTACAGCCTGGGTCCCAGTGAGACAAAGTGGCTTGATGATAGGTTGGGAAGGCATGCCAGTCTCAGCAACCAGTGTCTGAGCTGCAGGAGAGGCAGTGATATTTTTGTGAAAGTTTCCTAAAAGATATACCCTTTATAGGTATATAATCACTGATTCTGTAGTGAATGCTCTTCCTGTGAATAAATGTCATCAAAGTCAGGGATAAAGGATCAAATAATCTAGGTCAAAAATAATCATAGAAAGGAGAATCTCCATTTGTGATTGTGTGCGGGAATGAGGAAGGTGATTTTATTGGCTGGGTTTCTTCTTGGGGGAAAGCAGTCAGTTCCGACATCCTCAGCATGTGTTTAGGATGTTGTGTCCAGTCAGTTCTGAGTAATAGTCCCAGTAGTTTTCTGTTCTGGCAGATCCGTTCTGTTCTAAAATATAAATGCTATTGGGAATCAATATGAACGAGATAATAGCTTTCAACTGAAGCATCCATCAAGGTCTACTCCTCTGGGAGTTTTCTAATTACTATCACATGAATGGACTCGATGTTTCGTGAGTTGTGTGCAGAGCCAGTCCAGGTTGTCACACAGAATTCAGCAGCCATGAGAACTTTCAGAAGTGGCTAAATAATGCATTAAAATATTTTCGCATTGTATAGATCCCTGTGATTTCTGCATCACTGAAAGAGAATGAGCCTCAGAAAATGCAGGGGAGGCAATTTCTGCTTGTGGGTCTAAAAATGTTATGTAGGGCTGTACAGCAATTTCAATCCATGCAAATGAACTGGAAAGCTTGAGATGCATGATATGGGAGGTCCAGCTTAGAATATGTAATGAGGAGGAGTTGTAATTTTATATAACAATTTTACTCTTTGCAACCCTTACATATATTCATACCTATGAAATACCCCTGAGATACTCACAGCTATTTAGTCTACACTGTTAGACGCTGACACCGCATCACCATCAGTGTCAGGTTTATATTAAATACTCTGGTTCATTTTGTGCAGCATATAAGAATAGCATAGAAGCAGTTTATATCCTAAATAAGCCATGTCTTTTTCTCTCCCTGCTACTGGCATTTCTCTACCTACTGCAATACATGGGTGGCAGCTTCAAAGCAGTCATTCTGTTTCTACAAATGGATGTGTCTGCTTAATATTAGGGAACACCTCTCTATTTATCCACTGGTTTGTCCAAAACAAAGGAAAAATCTTCCTTCTGTGATTTCTGACCACTAACAGGATATATAGAAGCATATGTGAAGTGTCTGATGCTCTCCACATCTGGAGGAGGGTCTTTTCTGCAGGACAGTGTAGCAAGGAAGACCGTGTGTTTGCTGAGAAGGTGGACTCCAAATCTTACGATTCCTTACTCTTGGGCCTGTGGAGACTTGTCTTCTGCTGCTTGGTTCCTTCCATTCTCCCCCTTGCATTCTTTCTCCAGTGAATCAGATGCAACTTTGTACTTCTTTACTCCTTATACATAGTTCAAGCTCTTGTAAAAGCTTGTAGCACCTCTGCTTCCTTCTCTTGAAGTAATGAGCTTTCTTAAAAATAAGAGGGAAATGAGGTGATTAACTATAATTCCTCCTGAGTTCTGTTGTTATAATCATCTCAAAATCTATTCTTCTCCTCAAGCTAAGCTTATTGTTCTGCTCGTAGTATTAGGATGAAGCTCTGGGATCACTGGCTAGCAAGTTAATGCATCTTAAACTTTCATCCTTCTCAGAGGTATGATAACTTATGGGTGTACCTCTCTCTATTGGAAATGCCAAGTGAAATGCATTAGCTGAGAATATGCAGTGTTTATGCATCTCCCTTAAAAATGGAGACTATTAGATATAAGGGCTGGTAAATCCTGAAGATGCGCTGAGTTGATGGTCTGACTATAATGTTAATATTTTTACTTACTCATGTGTGCACTTCAACAGCTGCCTCTGTTCTTGTCTGTTTCTTTGAGGCAAAGACCTTTGCTTTGGCTTTTTAATAATCATTCAGTGATATGAAGGAACAGTTATTATCCCAGTGGAGATTAAAGTAATTTATCTATTTTTCCAGACAAATCTAAATATGCAGGAGGTATTCCAAAAAAGTAGACACTGTTTTTGAATAGGTTCACTATCCTTAGTGCTAATCTGTATTAAGAGTTTTTTTGAAAGTAATTTTTAAGCAGGGAGTCTGTTTGGATTACTTTGACTGGAGTTAGTCTGTTTGGGGTTTTTTTAAATGCTTTTAGTGCCTTGCTTGCAGGGAAGCCAAGGTCATTAACCAGATGCTCCCCTAGAACCGCTCCTTATTGAAATGAGGCTCTCTTTAAGGAGGGTACATAAATGCTGTTATCCAAAGTGTCCCCCCAGGATGGGGATTATTGGAAGGGGCAGGACAAGTTGTTTTGCACTTAGAAGTATGTTCGGCCCTTGGCAATTCTGACAGTGTTGTAAAGGACTTTCAGGGCAGTCAGACTGGTGCTGTAAGGTGGTCCTTTGTGTTGTGTATAAGCCTGCTCACAGCATGTTAAAGGAGGTAGCTTTTACGCTGTCCTGTTAGAGGAGAGGTGTGTCCCTTTCTGCTGCATGCTGCTAACCCACTTTGCTTTCACAGCTGGGTTTGGGAGGGGCAGAACCAAAACCAACAAATTTTCAGTTCCTAGTATCTGGCCATCTAAAATGTATGGAGTCTTCTCACTTTGTATTTTCTCTAACTTCTTAATCAGTTATTGCATTTGGGTGATATAAAGTGCCATGTGAGTGCTCACTAATAGTCATGTTAGTGATGTTATCCTAATGGACTGGCTAAATTGTGTGCATGCAAATAGCTATTGTCACGATTAATTGTTCAGGACTGGTAGTGCTCCATAATCAGAGGGATGAGGCTACTGATTTTGACAGTGATTTTTCTATTTCCCTTATTTTATCATCCATGGTAAGGAGGTGAAATGTTGGTGCTGAAACCCTACTTCTTGTTATTGCCTAGAAAAAGTCCAAGCAGTTGAAGTCTGTCATAGTGTTACCAAGTTGGGTTGAGTGGAATTTATTGAAAACATTAATTGTTAAAGTACAAGTTTAAACTATCTGGAGCCATTATAGCAGGTAAACTTTCTTAGCAATACTTGCCAATGTCTATGCATTCTCTTGCTGTGGAATTGATAGTGGGTTTGTGGGTAGATCAGACCAGCACACCATGCACCATTTGAAAAGAATGACTTTCCGGGTTTTCTTCAAATCCTGTGAACCTTCATCAGCAGGACTCTGGGAGAAGGTAGATGTAGCATTACTTTAAGGACCCACAGCCCCATTATTCTCAGCACAAATGCCAAGGAAACATTCAGTTTTTAAAATAAATACAAAATGACTCTGTGGATAAATAAAAATCTTTAAATGCTGGAGATAAATGGAGGAATGCTTCTACAGACTCTACAATACTTTATAAACTCTGTTTAGGAGTTAAGGCTTTTAGCCCAAGTTAGACCAAAAAGAAGTGTTGAAGAAAAGACACATAGGGAAGAAGTGTGTGGGAAGAAAAGGAATGAACTTTTCACCTTGGTATCCAAATTGACTAGAAGCTCCTGATCAAGCTATTTAAACTAATCAAACAATAAAAAGAAAATTATGCCAAAGGCTAGATTTAGTAAATTCAGAGTGGCAAATTAGCAAATCTTTATATAACGGAAGAAGAGCTAATTACGGTTCCTGTGGTGTTAAATTCCTGTTTCCACTGAGGTTCCCTCCTGCACTGGTTTAAAATTTTCCTAGGCTTCAATGATTATTTCTAACAGACTGTTGGCCTCTTAGTTTATATGCATGTTAGACAAGACACATGCAAATATTCATGTGTTGCTTGTTCACTGTGTTGGGAAGTTGACAGCTGCAGCTTTTCCTAGCATTATGGTGGGCTTGTTTTCCATATCCTTAAGGATGGTTCTTAAGGACAGTTCTTACCCTTAAGTAGTACCTAGATCTTTATGTGTTATGACTGCCAGGGCTTGCAATTTCTGATCATACAGTTCCATCAAAATATTTAATTTGCATGTGCTTGTCATGCTGTTTGCTTCTATTGAAGTTTTTTACATGCTGTGTAAGATTATAGGGTCTGCCATTGTAATGACATTCCAATCTCATGGGGAGACTTCTAGAGTAACAATTTTAATATTTACTGCCTAAACATTAAACAAGGGAAGGAAAGCGTGAAGTAGTTATGCCTGTGGTATTCTAATTTTTGTCTGCTTTATTTAATTCTTACAGCAAACCTTTATGGCTAAATCAAAATTTTGTATTCAGCTAATGGTCCTCACTGGGTTACTTATGTCAGCTTGCTTGCTGTCACTTTCATACTCATTTGAAAAACATTTTAAGGAAATGGACTCTTATAACTTTTTAGGAGATAAAGTTCACACATAGTATAGAGCCTGTAAACTGTGGACAGTAGAATAAAATGGTTGCAATTTGAAACAATACATCGTTGGCTTGTTCTTGAGTCTAAAAATGTGGTACGCTACGATTACTCTGTATCTGGGATCTGAGGGGTAAATTTTATTTTCAGTCCTTTGGCCTGACTCCACCATCTGTAGACTGTTTAAAGCTGCAGTCATTTTAAGATATGTCTATCCCTGCAGTGATATACCCTTGTTTCCTCATCCCAGTTCTCAAGGGCATGTTGGATTAGCTTGAATAATGAATGTGTCTAATTGAGGGGAGTTGACATTGGATGTAGCTAGTACAAAATAGGGCTGGAAACAGAGTGGGTATAATGTAACCTTTGAGAGGACATACTAATTTTTCTTTGGAAATGTATGTCATGAAAGACCATTATTACAGGTGTTGACATGCTGTGGTTCTTAATATCACATTCTCTGAGGCTTCATGGATACTAAAGCTGGATTTGCCTTGTCGATCATCATTTTGAATTGCTTGGCAACGGAGTGAGCAGAGCTGATGTTTGTACTCCGTGTCTGCATGCACAGAATGGCCTTTGGTCCCTCTGTTTCTCCCCCTCCCTTCCTGATAGCTTTACTGGTCTGCTGCTGTTTTTCCATAAAAGCAAATCTCACTCCTGCTAAAGAGATGAAAGCTTATAAGAGAATGATCTTTACATGGTAGAGAGTACAGTTTACAACACAGTCACAATGGGCCAAACATGAGGTCAAAGGAGGTGGTTTAAAACCACAGCTATAAAGAAAGGAGGTGGTGTGATAGGTCTCAGATTTCTGGTATCAATGCTTTGTCTGATCCAAGTGCCACTATTGGAAATGAAAATACAAGGTAGGAGAGAGCCTCTGTTTTGTTTCATAACAGCCTTTGTTTTTTTCTTCTGTGTTGACTCAGCAATGTGTGCCGGCTCATGCATAAAGCTCTTTATTGAATGAATTGAGGGTTTTGCTTTTTTGGAAGGAAAAAGTGAGTCTCTTTGCCACAAGAGGGAGAGCATGAGAAATGCCAGAGAGAGGAAACTGCACTGTGACAGTTCTGCTCATGTCTTCGTTTTAGGCCCCACAAAAGGATAGGGAGATTTTTGGAGCTGAATTCCTCCATCATTTTGCCTAGACTCACTAGAAAATGGAGGTGCTAGAGATGGTCAAAATCTAGCAAGGCCTTGCCTAATCAGTGTTGTCTAGTGGTTCTTGCATGAATTGTGATTCTATCTTAGCTTGAGATGTATATCGCTAATGTTATATGAATCAAACTTGCAGACTAATGTATTCAGCAAGTCAGTCATAGTACTGGAGCTGGGACTTGGAATCTAGAGGAGAAAAAACATCAGTTGTTGGAATTCATCATTGCTTGTGTCTGGTTGGCACTCTATTACTGAAGCCACTTAACTAAATGGGTATTGATTTTTAGTTAATTCACTATCCAACCAAGTCATGCTGATATACTTTTAATGGACTCTGAATTTAGTTATGCTGAAGGGCTACATCTATTTTAACTGTGTTGGGGTTTGTGTCAATTTAGTTAAATCTGTATAAAAGTGAGTATTGACAAGCTCGAAGTGTTTCCTAATGGAATTGTGCGTTGTAAGGTCATTTTCCTATCAGGTCAGGTTTTACCCCATCTTCTGTTTTTCATTTGGTCGTTGGTGATAACATTTTCTAGGTTTATCCTTTATTTTATAAAATTGAGCTCAAGAGTTATTGAATACAAATGGTCCAAAAATCAGCACTTCCAAGTCAAGAAATAGCCTAAATCCACCTTTTGTTTTGCTTTCTTCTCCTTGCTGCAGATGTGCTGTAATGATAGACATCTCATTCAGTTATTTTTTCTCATAGAATTCTTTTTTTTTTCTCCTGTGATAATAACTTTGAGACACTTTCCAATCCCGTAGTGTTGTGATTAACTTGCAGAGTTGGTGAAAGGTGTCTGTAAAAGTTAATTGCACACACTGCTCAGCTCATCTGAGGTGAGTGGAATGTAAAGCAGAAAGCAGATCTGCTGGGAATGCATGTATTTGTGTGTGACAGGTTCCCGTTGTGGATAGTGGATTAGGCATGACACAGAACAGAGCAATAAGAGTTCCTTCTCCTGCTCTGTTGACGCCTGTTGTGAGGCTGTGAACACACACTGCTCCCTTTGTCTGCCTGCAATTCCCTGCCTGTCTGTTCTCTAGTCTGTTATGATGATAAACTCTGCAGGGCATGGACCAACTCTTGTGGTCTGAAAAAGCCAGGCACATCCTCATTAGCTACCACTCCCTCCTTAGACTATTTTTAGTCATTGTTTGTCTCAACCAGTTGTTACTTCTATCTAGCAGACAGTAGAGACTGCCAGCTGCATGCTTAGACAGCGCCAAGCACTCGGCAGCCGAGACTTGGTGAGCGCTTTAGTCACTACTGTCACTCTCTTTCCACCACAGCTCTATATTTTAGTGGTATGACACACAGGATTTCTGGTACCGCCTAGATTTTAGCTGTGGCATTTGTCACAGCTGCTTCAGTGCTGCTGTTGCCAGCCATGCTTCAGTGCATCTCAGGCATCAAGTTCATAAACTAAGTTGAGAGAGGCAAAGTTTGAGGCATAAACTGAAGGGCCAAATTGCCCAGTAGCAGTGGTAAATGAGTAATTGAGCACATTGAGTTCAATTTCCTGAAAATGGGGGAAAAAAATCAACTCTCTTTAGCCAAAGTAAAACCTTCACAGTTTAGGTAGGCATATTAATTTAGGACATTTCATCCTGTATTTACAGCTTTTCAAAACTGTCAGGAGAGCCTGAGGTTTCAAAAACTTTAATCCAAGGATGCCAAGTATATACCAACACAGGCCAGAACATTCCCCTCCTGTCCTGTTTGTTGGTGGTTCCTTCAGCTGTGGTCAGGAAGTGGTTTGAGGACTGGAGGGTTTATTCTGTTAATCCTGTCCCAGCTGTGCTCCTACCCAGAGACTCCATAGATTTTTTCCTAGCTTTTGAAAAAAGTAAGTATTTCAGGTGAATGAAATTCTGACAGCTTCTATGCATGCAATAAGAACACATCTGGTGATTTATTGGAAAATGCCAGGAACATTTGCATAGACTCTGTATGTGCACATCCCATTATGAGATGTCGCATGTCCCTTTTGTGTGACATTTACCTGTCCTGTAATTTCTCTAATGACATGATGAGGTGCCTCTTAATGTTTAAGAGCTTCTAGAAGAGTTGATTTGCCTGATGATCTGGGGTTGTTATTGAACTTTTCAGGACACCATGAATGGCAGACTTCCAACTAGACCCTTATTAGAATCGTCTGGGATCTGCTGCTCAGCTTGTTTTCAATCCACCTCACTGACCACTCATCCAGTCCACACTTCGAGAGTTTGCCAGTGGGGATGTTGTGAGAGGCAGGGTTGAAGGCTACACTGCAGTTTAGGTAAACAATATCCACTGCACTTCCCTCATCCAGCCAGGCAGTTGTTTCATTGTAGAAGGCAATCAGGCTGGTCAAGCATGATTTACCTTCAGTGAATCCATGCTGACTACTCGTGATCAATCTGTGTGGATAGAGATGGCTTCCAGAATGAAGTGCTGCATCATCTTCCCAGGGACTGAGCTGAGCCTGACTGGCTGGTAGTTCCCCGAGTCCTTCTCCTTGCCTTTTTTGAAGACCAGGGTGACATTTGCTTTCTTCCAGTCCTTAGGCATCTTTCCTGATTTCCAAAACCTTTGAAAGATGATCACAAGCACCCTCGCCATGGTTTTCTGCCAGCTCTCTGAGCACTTGTGGCTGCATCACGTTAGGGCCCATGGCCTTGTGGATGTCAAATCTGTTTAGGTGTTCTCTAACCCAGCCCTCCTTAGTCAAGGGAAATTCTTCCATCCACCATTCCTTTACCCTTTCTTGGGTCAGAAATGCCTGAGGGCTGCTCTTGTCAGTGAAGACTGATGCAAGAAGGTGTTCACTAGCTCTGCTTTCTCTGCATCCTCTGCTCCAGGATGCCCCTCAATTTAGTAACGTTTTCCTTTATTTTCTGTTGTTGATGTATTTGAAAAAGCCCTTCTTGTTGTCTAACATCCTTGACGAGATTTAATTGCATATGGGTCCTGGCCTTGCCTGTTTCATTTCTACTTATTCTGACAACCTCTCCACATTTATCCCAAGTGACCTCGCCCTGCTTCCATTTCCTGTGTTTTTCCTGTTTACGCTTGAGTAATGATAGACAGTAATGGCAAGAAACTGTGAGCCTGAGGTAGCTTCTGTGCTGGAGAGCTGGGCAGACAGGAGGCTGACTCCTGGCTCCTGTGACTCCTGCCTGCTGCCCTCTCTCCAAGAGTTCACTGAGGCTCACAACTCCAGTGCTGCAAATTGAACTTCACGGTGGAGTTAGTTTTGCATGGTAAGGGGCATGTGAATAAGGGAAATGGTGTCATGTCCTCGAGGTGCTTAAGATGCAGCCTCTCCCTCATAAGCTGAAGTTTGTAATATGAATCTGTTCAAATTATTAACCTCTACTCCAAATAGACTTGCTATTTTTTTCTTTTTTTTTATATGGTAACAGCTGCCCATTTTTATGTGAGTTTATGGGAAAATCCAGTGTTTCTCCAATTAAAAATAATTCTGAAGCTGTTCAGATAGCTGCACCCATACAAAGGGCAGCCCAGCAGCCAAGGCAGTAGCAAGGGCTTGTGCCAAAGACCATGAAGAATTCCAGCTGTGAGCAAATGTGAGAGCGCAGCCTCTGGGCACCCAAGCACTGTTCCCTCCCAGCTATCATTTCTTTCACAGCTGTGGGAATGCTTAAAAATTGTGGACAGCTAGGGAGGAGGGGAAAAAAGATCACAGCGACTTTCAAATATTTGGCTGAAAGCCAGAAGCGTTGTGAGCAGAGATTCAGCATTACAACTGCAGCCATGGGAGAGATTCAGAAATGATTGGGTTTTGTTTTTAAAGTGCACTTAATTCCAAGCTTCTTTCTCAGAACGTGAAGCTGTTGTTGGCATACTGAGGTCCAGCCTGTCCTTTCTTACTCTCCTGGGAGTATCACTCTCCCAGTTTGTCTCATTGATTCCCCTCAGCTGTAATTAATAGAGATTACTTAGTTAATTTTTCTTTCTCTTTCTTTCAGTTATTCCCACTCCACTTTCACTGCTTGAGGAAGTTCAGACAGCTAGATAGAAGTGAGGAGGCTGGGTTGAATAGAGAAGTTGGGTTGCCATCTCCGAAAGATGTTTACCTGCCAGGTTATAAAACTAATCCTCCCGCCACATCTTTGGGGAGCCTTTAGTGACTTGCGTGCACCAACTGTGATTAGTGATGACTCAAGCTGTCCTTCCTTTGGTATCAGTTTGAAATGCTCATCCCATGTAACTGGTGTTCTTTTCAGTGCAGCTATTCCTTTGGGTGTGGGAGTTGGGACAAGGAGGTATCCAAGAGACGTGAAATCTCATGGCTAGGATTTCCCCCATGCATCCAAATACTTTCTAGGTTTAACTTGTCATTAAAAAGAACTGTATAATCAGAGTTGGATTAAGAGATAATATTGTAAATGTCTGCATATTCAGAGATTTGTTTGTGTTTAAAAAAACGGGGGAGACAAAACTTTCTTTTTAAGTGTTATTTTTCAAATCTTTTTGAATGGGTGTGAATTGTATGGGCTGTTTTTCACAGAATCACAAAGTGGGCAAAGTAGTTTGTCAGCTCCTCTGAAAAGTATTTGAGCACTGAAGAGACATTGGGATAAAAGAATGCATTTACTTCTCAACAAATACTAACATTCATCCACCTATATTTTAAATAGTTTCTAAGAAGATCCAGAGATTCTCTGCTATTTGTAACTTCACAACAAATTCAGTTTCAGTACAATTTGGGCAGAAATGTTAACTTCCTCATTAGCTTCTGTGAAAGTGTTGGCTTGTGGGCCATCATCCACCAAGAGTGTAGGCAGCATGTAGTTACCACTTACCCATAAACATATTAGTTATCATCTCTTAGAAGGACCACTCCTTCCCGGATCAGTGTAGTACAGCATTCAAAACAGCTCTTAAACCCAAAATGTATTTCTATATAGAGTTAAAAATATGCTTCTTTATTTTTATATAAGCACGTAAGTGAAAAGGATGAAAGGAATTGACTGTAAGGGTATTTCACTGAAATTAGACATAATAGCCACATAAGGTTGGGGGTAAATGCTGTTAAAGGAAGTTTTGATGGATGGAGGAGTTAAAAAAACCCTCATTCAATGAAGCTATAGACATTAGTAGTCAATTATTTTATTTACATTGTGTTCCCTACCATACAAGGATATTGGGAGAGCAGAATCCACTCGCAAGGTGTATAGATGGAGTAAGACTACTAAAATATGAGATCAGAGTAGATTTAATCTTAAACCAGCAATGAGAAGGTGAGTCAGTCTCTTTAGCTGTGACTCAAAAGACAATCTTGCTATTACTAGGAAAACCAGTTTTGTTTGTTGCAGCACATTAATTTGTTAATATTGTAGGAATTGAGCCTTTGAGATTAATTTTTGTCATAAATAGGCAAGTGGCATGTATGTATTGTAACGAGCAGTTTTAAGAAAGTTGATTAGGAAGTGTGTGTGCCTCACTGCTATTAACACCAATCCAGCTGGAGGACAGAGAGAGACAAGGAACTGTTGCTGTGGCTTCTAGCAAGGGTTCCTTCCAGGCAGGCGGAAAGCAGGGAGTTGGGGAGAAAGATGGATTCCATGTTGCATTGTTATTGCTCTGTTCTGTTGTTTTCTCATTTAAGCCCAAAATGGCTCCCCAGTTGCTTTTGATGGGAAAGATCTTGCAGGAACTGAAGGTCCTAGCAGGCTCGTGGGGGACCAGCTAGCCCTTTCTCCCTACCACTTTGGCCTTTGGTGCTCCAGGTTGTTGGCTTTCAGATCGCTTCAGAATTTTTTCTGACTTACTGTTAATAGCATGGTCTGGTGACGTTTTCACATCCCTTTTTATAAGTTCTGCATCACCTTTTTTTCTACTCACTTTCTTGTCTTGAAGCCATGGAGTCTTTACCATGAAGCTGTAGGGGAACTGATTCAGGCAGAAAGGATTGCCTGTTCAGGATGAGAGTCAACTTGAATTGTTCCTTGTGTATACTCTCCAAGGTTTGAGGTTTGCATTGTGTTCTCTGGCTTATTTCTGGATAGTGTTATATTCACTAATGCTGAAGTTCAGTTTTATGATCCCATTACAGAAGATGAGGTCTGAAAGTATAAATGGATAGCTTTACAGAAATTCCCAGGGAAATGTTAAACAGCATTGAGGAATGTGTGTCAGTGCAGGATAGTAAGGTTTATACCTACTGGTGGCAACTACAGAACTGCCTGCCTGGTTGAATAGCAACTCAGAACTCTCAATAGTAGTTTTGAAAGAAAACCCTACATGGTATATGTGCAGGGAGAAGGGGTGGAGCTAATTCTGAATCATATAAGTAGTTGTGATAGCCTTGCCAAACTGTTTACACTATCTTGTATGTAGGCTGTATAGTAATGGAACAGCCAGGAAGCATTTTACTTACCCTTGCTTTTTCATGGCTAGGTCACCTAGTAATTTTGGTGAAAACTTGCTCCAGATTTCGTAAAATCACTTAATTCAGACAAGAGTAGCAGGGGAAGAATCCTGTCTGTGAGGCTGAGAAGGTGTTCAGCTGGGCTTACAGCAGGTAACTATAGCATCTTAAGTTCACAGAACTGTGTAATATGTTGGAAGAGGATTGATGATGTGAGAACTCTTATTTTGCAGACCAAACAATGTCTTCTTTACTACTTTTATTACATACAAATTCCTTTGTAATTAACCATTCCCTGTCAGCTGTGGTTGTTGCCAGGATTCATTTTTCCATAATATATGCATTGTTTTCACATAATACATTATTTTTCATCTCCTGTGGTTATTTTTGTCTTTGTAACCTATCTAGGATTCTTTGTTCTACTTCTGTCACTCCAGTTTGCAACACTTGTACTATCTTCACACGCTCTCACGTATTTCTTTTTACAGATCTTTATGAAGATAGTATCTGAACACTAAATAAAACATTAAAAGATATGTTCTCTAGGGAGGGAGGTTGGAAGCCTCTAAATGGAGATGCAAACAAAAATCTAGATACAAGACCTGAGGAACAGCTGGGACTTGAGCCTCATGCTGTGTGTATTTGATGAGAGATTTAACATGTACTGAAGAGTTGACAGTCTGAGGCTGTTTAGAAATTTAACACAGTTTTGGGGCTTTTAGTACCAAAGATGTCGGTATGTGATCCAAAGTACTGTTCTGATACAAATTCTTTTTGATGTTTCAAATTTTTTTAAAAAAGAAAAAGACATCCCCCTACCTGGCTGTAGACTAGCAAGCTTTATTATTACTCAGATATGGTCTGCTTCTATAGATATGGTCTGCTTATATAGTTCCAGTTTTGTTGGATTAGGTATCTTTTCTCCTGCAGCTGGCATACAGCTGATGTAAACTATTGTGTGCTTTCCCTAACTTGACAGAAATGTGATTGTGTTTGTGCCTGATCTAGCTCAGTCATGCCTTATTAAGTGATTTTGTAGCTTAGAGCCAGCATTAATTGTTGTGGAGCCTCTGCCATGTTACATGAAACAGAAATAAGTTGTCCTCTTCCCCATTTTGCATACAGGGAGCTGTGGCAGAGAAATCAAAGCCATGTTCCAGTTCAGAGCATAACTGGCCTCCTCTCTGTGGGACTCCTGTTCTGTTGCTGGCTATTGCCTATTTCTTTTCAAGTTTAATACACTGAATTCTATGATAATGTGCTTTTGGGAAGCCCTCCTGAGTTTTGGGTACCTCTGACCTGACAGTGTTCAGATTCCAGACAACTTGAGTTTCAGTAATAAGGAATTCTGAAGCCATGGATACTGAAACAAAATCCAAGCATGTTGCACCTGCTGCACTTCTTTGCTTGTTTTACAGCCTCTTTGTAGCAAGCCAGCCCATTTTATCTGGAATACTTTGCCCTTTATAAACCTGAAATCCGTCTCTGAAATCCATCATTTACCATCTTCCTGTTGGAAGACTACCTAATTACCTTCTTATTGCTTATGTTCTTGCTTGGGCAAGTGGTCTGGCTCAGGCCAGTCATTCCATGGATTATCTCTCTTTCCTTTTATGTCTGAGTGTAAAATACAAGTCATGATAACACTAAGCTTTATAGGTAGCTGCAAATTTTGTACTTATAGTGAAGTAAGCTTGATGCTAATGTTCAAAGGGACTGTCAGTGCATGGTTCCTTTAAGATAGAGTTAGTGGCAGGTATAGAACACAGTTTTCTGTCCACCCAGCAAGTACTGTCATATGTGCAAGGTCATTAGAGCAAAACAAGGAGACTTAATTGTCAGAAGTATTGTGTGAGGCCCTGCAGGTCCAACCACCAGTCTTAGCTCTGTCTCAGTCTAACTTCTCTAGTGAGAGTGTATTATTCATCATCACTGTCATGTTGGTATTGAATATCAGAAGCTTTTTCTATATTTCTTCTGCAGATCGGGACCATTTTGATTTCGCTTTCACTTGCTTTCTGTCCTATGTATATATTTCTCCTAAAAGAGAAAATGGAAAACCTAGAAGTACTTTATAAAAACATAAAGCAAAGCCTGGCATTTAGAAGAGAAAGCCTCCTGTAAAAGAAACACCTGAATTTATGATGCTGCCCTGCATGCTTTTTTCCACAGAGATGGTGCTCAACAGACATAATTCAGTATAGCACTGCTGACTTGAGTAGAGCAAGGCTACCTGGAAAGTTGAGCTTGTAAGTGCCTGCCTTTTTCATCTGCAGATTTACA
The DNA here is from genome assembly GCA_036630365.1 of Acanthiza pusilla. Taxonomy (NCBI): domain Eukaryota; kingdom Metazoa; phylum Chordata; class Aves; order Passeriformes; family Acanthizidae; genus Acanthiza; species Acanthiza pusilla. The sequence continues at coordinate 17,959,688 of JAXCHO010000234.1, forward strand.
GTCAGACCTGGGGTTTGTGCACCAAGCCTCCCTCAAATGCCATAGCTGGATGTCTGTTCTGTGCTAAAATAGGATATGGCTGGAGATTCATTGATAGCTTTGCATATATTTCAAAAATTGAGAAAATACCTTCATTTAAGCAATTAGAGATATTTTTCTTTTTGGCAATTTCTTGGGAAGCTGTTTCCTGAGGTCATCTGTCCATTTTTTACTCTTCACAGACATTCTGTCTTGTAAAATGGATTGAGGACTTTGATCATAATCTTGATCTCCTCAACTCTGTTACAACAATTCCTAAAAGGTACATACATAATGTAAAAACACCAGGATTGGTTTAAGTGTGTGGATGGCTTCCATGTAGGAAGAAACTGCCTAGATCATGAGAAGAGGTGATTGAGAGCTGAGTACACTAAAATTGGGTATAATTCTGAACAGGATGGGCAAAACAGAAAAGGAATAATTAAGTATTTAGGATTATTCATAGCACAGCAGCTGCCGTCACTTAAATGATCATAATCTGCTGTTTTAGTTTAGTTTCTTTGTTTTGATTAAAGTCTCAAGTTTGTATGATGTTCCGAAACTTGTTTCAGCTAGCAGCATTGAGAGTTATACCATGGTATACCTGAACCAAACAATTTGTTTACTGCTGCTATTGGGGCCTGGAAATTGTGAATCAAGGTGTTCCAGGCTGGTCCACTTTCCAGAATGTTAGATGACCCCATGGGATCCAACCCTTTTGAGCTAAAATATGTGAGACTTTTGAATACCCCTGCTCTGATCCTTCTACCATGCCGAGACCTCATCCCCCTCCCTTCCCATCCTGGGGCTGCATTATGTACTTGACGTAAATCGTTGATCCCTTGTTATCAAATCTAATCAATAATGAGTTCTGTGTCTAAATATTTAATTCCCAGTCTTTTGAAGTAGCACCACGATGGGAAAACATAATTTTTTTCTCAGCTTTAGGGAGCAGTTGTCCCCAACTCTAAAATTGAGATTGTCATTGTACAGCTGGTGTTGGGAGGGGCTAAGTGTGTTACCTGGGTGTTTGTGTGCAAGTGATTAGCAGTAAATCATCTTAACCTGTTATATGAGGATATTTGCATCACCACTAGTGGCTTTTAGAGTTAACATCTTTAACTGGCTCTTCAGTTGTTTGAATGTGTATCACTGCATTGGTTTTGAGTGTGTTGGGATGTTTTTCTGCTGTGCAATAGGGGAAAGAAACTTGGAGAAGCCAGAGTGCAATTTAAAGCAGAACAGTGGTGAATTTGCATAGTACCTCAACCCTCACATCTGTATTCTCAGTATAAAAGATGGAGAGACTGTTTCACTCCATAGGGACAAATGAGTAAAGCGAAGTAATGCAGACTCTGAGAAGTGACACCTGTGTGCTGTGGACCTGTGTGCAGCAGAAGAGTGATGAAGATACTGACAGTCCTTATCAGTGAGGCTGGTGGTGTGAAGTGTTTAGCTGGTGGGTGTTGATGGATCAAAGCAGTCTGAGCACAGTGTGCAAATGTCTCCTGCACTCCTCTCTACTCCACTGGGAAAGGAGCTGTCTGAGCCCTTCTAACACTCTCACCTGCAGGGCCTTTTGTGAGCAGAGAAGCTTTTAGGGCTTAATCTAGATACTACTGGAGTAGAGTAAGAGTGGTTTTTGTTGTTTGGTTTGTTTTGGGAGGTTTTTTGTGGTTTTAGTTGTTGGGTTTGGTTGTTTTTTGTTTGGGTTTTTTTTATTTTTGTTGTTTGTTTGGGCTGTTTTGTGGGGTTCTGTTTTTTAATTTTTTTTTATTTTAATTTTTTAAAATTATTATTTGCTTACTTTTATTCTCCTGTGAAAGTTATGATCTCAGGGTGAGAAATCTGGGAAAAGATACCAGTTAAGGCATCCTGGGGAAATCAGATGACAGAGATATTGAAATTACTTTTCAGCAAAGCAAAAAATTCATTTCGTGTTATCCCAAGACAGCAAACTGTCTTTCAAATATTTTTAGTTTATTTTTGTGTTGATTGTTTTGCCTGAGCTTTTCTTCTGTTGTAAATCAGCTTTTAGATAAGAAACCTATTTATCAGTAAAGCTACTGAAATACTTTCTGCAAAATGTATTATCTTGAGAGGTTTTAATTTAGGCCAAACCCATTTGCACTGAATCAAAAAACTGTTCTGATCTCCTTGAAATACAGCTTTTATTTCTTCTGTCTCTGTTTTCCTGTGAAGATAAAGGTACTTCTGTGGATAAAGGTACTTACTCTAGGTGTACCAGTCTGAAGCTGAATGTACATTATACTCTCTTTACTGGTCAAGGGTGAAAACAGATGTCCTCTCTACCTTAGCAGACATTGCCAGTGCAGTTAAATATCCATTACCTGTCTTTACAAGAGGCTTTTGTCTACAGAATGGACTACAAAGTGTATTGTGGTAGCAGATCTGCCACTCCATTAGCTGAAGCTGAAGGTGTACGGGAATGATGCTTCAGTCTTGTATGGGTACCCCTCTGGCATCACTGCAAAAGCTCCTAGTGTAAATCTAGCCCTGGAGCTCAGTGAAGAGGCCTAAAGCTCTGAGCTGTGGTTTCGCTGGGAAGAAGTGGGATAAGATCCTTCAGCTGAGCATAAATTGGGCTATGCTGATATCATTATTGCTGATTGAGAATTTGGCCCAGTGTCATGGCTGTATTTATTTCTCCTGCTGCACCTTGAAATACAGGCAGCTTTTGCTTGATTGAATAGGCCTGTTTTCTAGATGGGACAATTACTGTTGAAATTGCCAGTTCTGAAGAGAAGGTGTTTGCCTGCTGTCATCTCTGGTAGAGGCAAAGGGAAAATAGAGAGGTCACTGTCAAGTTGCTGCCCTGAGGAGGCATCATCCAAAAAGAAAGGATCCTGGCCTGAGTGCAGGACTAAAGGGTGCAGGTCCCAGGAAAGCAGTGGTGTAACCCTTAAAGAAGATGCTTACTTGTTTAGGAGTCTCACAGGAACCTGCGCTGTCCCTGTTTCCTCACATTCATACATGAAAGAGAAGTTCTGTTTCAGTCTCTGCCTGATGGAGGGATGTGAAAATAGAAATACTGAAGTATAGTACCTTGATTCTTCTGCCTGACTGTAGGAGAGAATTCAGATTCTGTTCAAAGCCAGTGACTTGCCAAGGCAGATGTTACATGCTTGAATGAATTTAATAAGATGATCAGGACTCTGTTTATCAGTTTGGCTTGCTTAGAGCAGTGCTCCAAACACCCAGGGAAACAGGAAGAAATTGTAATTAAAGGCGGCTTTGAAATTCAGTAAGTGACTGATTTGCATTTTACTATTTTATTCCTCTTTCCCCTTCCCCTGTAAAAGCCTGGGGAGGTTTGCATGGTGAGACTGGCATTGCATTATCTATGCTTGAGGGACTGTGGAGTGGCAATTGTGTAATGAGGATGAAAATCGGAGCTTACTCTGCAGAGAAAATCCTTTCGCCTTAACCGGTGCCCGAGGCCTTTCATCGTCTCAGTTGCACATGTGCAGCAAGGTTGTTGCTCTCTGAGTAGCTGTGCTGGAGGATTCAGTGAGAGCCTGTGGTGCTTGTGACCAGTGGCTTGGTTTTTTCTCAATTTTCATTATCCTGTTTAGTGAGGAGAGTACATGTGTCTGTGCTAAACTTCTTTCTAATGGACTAGGAACAAAATCACATCTCTTTCCTGTGCTGGGGCTGTAAGCAAAGGCTCCTTACCCACTCTCACAACATTTACAGGTTTAGTTATTTGTTCTGTTCTGTTTTACCTACTGTGTCACTAAAAGCCATGCTTCGCACTCAGTTGCAGCAGTAAAAATGTGTCAGTATCTCTTAACTAAGCACTATAGACTTAACCATTTGTTCTTGTTCTGCTCAGTAAGTGCTATAGATACATCTGTCCTCATCTTGGTTTAGGTACCTGAATAATTTCATTTATTTCATTTCCAAAGTGAATTAAGAAAAATGTGACAGAGCTGAGAAATTTCCTGTTTAGCATACGTAGGCCTGAAGTCATATGCTGTGTCTCATTGTGTATGTGTTTTCTCTTGAAAACCCTAATTCTGAAAACTATGATTATGTAAAACTTGCAGCTTTCATTAATAAGAAACAAATCTCTTAATGCTTGTGGATTTAAAATAAAGATACCAAATAGCATCAGTAAAGGCTCAGAAACCACAAGATAGATAATAATAAGAAATTCCCATTGGTTGGAAGTACATCTCCTGATTTTGGTGGGCTGACCTGAAATTTATGAATGCCTGGAGTGGCAATGATTCAGAAGCCAGATTGTGTTCAGGCTGGTTGACCAACAAAAGTCACTGTTACTTTAAAAACATGTCATTCAAAAATCAATTAAGATAAAAATGCCTTCTGGAAGCTATCAGTGGACTTACCATCTGAATCAGGTGGGTTTATCACATCTACCCAGCACATCTATCAACCCTCTGTGTAGTAGGGAAACAGCATCTCTTTCCCTAGCATTGCCTGCCCTGTTAAATTAGGAAAAAAAAAAAAAAGAGAAAAGTAGGGCAAACTCTGTAGCCTTTATGCAGGGAAAGTCCCATCAACTTCAGTGGGAGACTTGGCTCAGGGAGAAGTACAGGAGCCAGGCCAAAGTTTTCATTCTGGTTTTTAGGAAGCTAGTATCCCAAGTTTGTAGATTAATGCCACATAGCTTTGCAAAAGTGGGCTGTGAAATGCCTTTAACTCAGTGGACTTCTGGCGTTTAATTCCTGCGACTTCCTGCAATGACTTCCAGTCGTTGTGTTTTAAAAAAACCTATTCTTCATTGGAACATGTTTGCCTGAATGTGACGTTAGGAATACAGCCAGCAAAGCTCGAATATACTTACACATAGGCATAAATTAAACCCCATTTTTGCTGGGGGACAGATAAGCATGAAGGGTCTCAGTGTTCTCAAATGAATCATACTTAACTCATCACTGGGTGCTTTGATTTAATGAAGCCATAGTATGTTAATGTTAACACTGCAAAAAAAGCTGAAAAGTTACAGGCAGCCATGCTAACTAGCTACAAGCATTTAAAAGCCTGGGCATGAGCTCCTGCTTGGCTATTCTGGCCATAATTAATGATGACAAGTATGTTGGAAAAATAATTATTTTGCTTGCTTTTAAAGACAATTACTTGCTTGAGGCAAATGAGGGGGTGGGATTTATGTGGCTGTAATAAGCATATGTAGATGGCATCTTCCCAGAAGAATATTATAGCCACAGGATCTTTTTAATTGACCTGAGATTCCTTTGTTCTGCAGATACAATTTATGTATGTGGTCACAGACTAAAATGACCCTACTTGTTCTAGGGCAGGCTTAGTTCTAAACTGCTGAAAGGAAGAAAAGACTGCTTTTATCAGCCCAATCAGCAACAGATAGAAATCTCGCCTGGTCACTTTGTAGGGGGGAGAAATCTTTTTAAATTGGTACCCTGAATGCATGCTCTTTTCATCTGATAAAATAGGAGTTGGGGATATGGAAGCAGGCTGAGATGAGTATTACTGCAGTCATCTGGTATCAGTCCTGTGTCTGGGCTTGCATAGCACAGCAGCTTTTGCCTGGCACATGGCCGTGCCATCCTCTGACAGCCACCTGCCTGCTCATTTACCATGCTGGCCTGCAGAGCCTTGGTCCCTGTCCAGTCTGGCCATGGTGCTGGAATCAGGGAGGGAGCACCTGCTCCTCTACCGGCTGCCATTCCAGAGCATCGTGTTACTGCGTGACAGAGGGCACCTCCGCTGCTCCTGCCCGCCAGTCACTGCCTTGCAAGGCCTGTGGAAGCCACGCAGTCTTATCATGTAGTCTGTGATCAAATCCTGTAACAATAAGGTACAGTCTTACTGCCTTTCTCTCTGAGTTTCATGCTGACTGGGCCCAGGTGGGAAACAACAGCAGAAAATAACCCAAGGCTGTAATTCAGTGGAAAATTTCAACATGTGCAAACAACTAATGACCTTTAATAGAAATCAGGAGTTTTCAAGTTTGTTGTCAGTCATTTCATTGTTTGTCTAAGATGGTAAAATCCTTTTGGGCCACAGGAGAGAGAAGAGGAACCAAAAAGCTGTGTGCTGTTCACTTACATATCAGAAAAATCTCCGTGTTGTTCCCTTTTTTAATCTTGTGGTGGTTGTACAGAAGTCACAATCCCTTTCTCCAGTTCCCATCTGTAAGAAGAAGATGATGCTGTCTTTCAGTAAAGTGTTTTGAAACCTGATACTGAAATTTGTTACAGAAAATGCAGTATGAAGGGTCATGGGTGCTTTTCTCCACACTACTCAGCCTGCTGCTAACAGTAAAGATTGTGCTCTGTACACTCCTAAGTCAGTCTCTGAAATGCGATCTGAAGTTGGACGAAGGAGGATGAATAAAAGAGGAGAAAACCCACTAATTGTATATTAAGGTGGTTTTGGGTTTTATTTTAGCAGAAAAATACTAGATTTCTTGCTGTCCCAGGTGTATCTAGCCCTTTCTAGAAGCATTACTAAAGGAAGCAGGCTTAACAGTGGGTGAATGATAACATTTGAGGGTTTGGATCCAATTCACTCTATTCTTGGTGTCTGCAAATTTTTATCAGGATGGAAATTTTTACCTGATTTCAGTCTGTTTGGAGAGCTGATTAAGGACAGCTATGCCTGAGCAACAGAAGAGTAGTAGAGGATAAAGAATAAACAGGTCTCCCATCATGCAGATACAAGGTCTTAGGGCTTCTCGAAGTAGGCTGTGGTGGTAGGAGGTGGGGAGGGGAAGAGAGAGATCCTGTGTTTCATTGCCCTGGATGAGAGATACAAATGTTTGTTTATATAAGTTCAAAGTTCTCCCTGGAAATTACAAGTCTAACAGGAGGGGCAACCTCTCCTTTTAGCTCCAAGGGCAGAGTGGGTTGGAAATGAGGCAGAATATAGGGTACTGGAGTTAAAAGCACTAGGGTTTTGTGCAAGGTCATTAAAGGGCCAGATTCTTAGGCAGCTGGGAGGGATTACTGCATTAGTCTGTATTTGACCCTGTGTTAAACTGGCAGAGAAGGGTGTTCCCTTGTGGTTGTGCTGTGGTTTTCACTGGGTATTTCTTTTTTTTTTTTCTCTTTTCTTTCTTCTTCTTTTTTTTTTTTTTTTTTTTTTTTTTTTTAATTTACTGAGTACAAAAAGGAAGACTTAGTTTATCAGGAACTCCAGCGTGGTGTGCCACTGAGTGTGGGACATGGCTGCTGGCAAAGAGGAAGCTGGTGTTCTGAGGGCTGTTTGGGCATGACATCTTTTCCCATGTACCACACAATGATAGCAGGAGGAAGTGTCATGAGGCTCAGAGTTTATCCTAACTGCTGAACTTCTCAAAATAACCAGATTCTAGTGCAAATCTTTGTTTAGGGTCTGCTGGAAGAAATTTGGAATGATGGAAAGCGCCCATACCCCCAAATATTTCCAGATATCGATGGAAATATTTGTGAAGCCATAAATCATGTAAAATCTGTGAGAACGTCTGATTTTCTTTGATAACACAAGATTGCTTCCAGATTAAATATGGTATAGATTGGGCTGTCTCCAAGGTAGTGCAGTAGAAGCTTGGCCTGCTAGTCCAAGGTGATAAAACTTGTCTTTCCCAGAAAACTTAAATATTTATATCTGTGCTGACAACAAATGGTTCAAGAAAAGGCACAGGTATGACCTTCCTATCTGGTGGAGTGCACCCCTGGTTTTACAGTCTTCATTATAGCGTTGTATATTCTTTTGCCTTATAAGAGTAGTACTGGTTTCCTTTGGATCAGTTGCTTTGCCAGTCTATAAAGCTGACTTCATATCCAATCAGTAGGTTAATGGTTATAGATTGTAAATGGTTTCCCTTGCTTGTAAGTAGCTGCTTTTTTGTATCTTCGTGTAGTGATGGCTTGGCAGTACCCCAACGGCTGGAATCAGTAAAAGCCAAGAGCTAAACCACCACTGGAAGTATAGATTATTTGCTTTTATGCATTTTCCATAGGTCCATGAACCTTTAAAAGGGTGAGTTCTATCCTTGAGTCATTACACATGGAAAGACTTGAGGCATAGAAACACCAGTATGCCCAAGACTGGGTAGTCAAATTTCTGGCATTGTGCTTTATATTCCAAGGAATATAAAGGTGTTGCCTGCCCAACCAATATGCTGTGGTTGAATGAATTAGAGGTAGGTGACTAGGAGGAGGCAAACATAGATAAATGTCATTGCTATTAAATGTACTGTCCCAACTCTGTGGATTTCAAGAAAATATGAAGTCAGTACCAAACAGCCTTAAACTCATCCAGAGAGGCAGCAGAAGCAACAGGAATAAGCCTGAATTTCAAAATCAGATCATCTTGGTTGAATAAAAGCAAAAGATCTTTAGGAGACCTAAAAGCAGTGTGGTGGAGTAAGGGGAAATATGCAGCTGTAATCATGTAGGACAAAGCAATGGGATTAAGCCCTGGTTCCACTCATTACCTATTGCCCATGAGTCTTGAAGATTTTTATTATTTTTTAAATAAAAGCATTGTCATACTGTTGCCCCTTTTGAAAAACAGGGAAACTGAGGCATAGGGTAGTGGGATGACTGTCTGGAATCTAAACATCCTGAAGCAAGGTTTCTTGTGCCTAAGGAGGAAGTGAAGAGATAACCCAGTGACATGACAGGAGATTTATTGGGATACATTTTCTACTCAAGACAAGAACTGGTTAATAGTAACAGGGGTGTTTTTGGTTTTGGTTTTTTGGTTTTTTTTAATATCCAAACCTGTTGTGGGGTCTTTCTTTTTTTCTTTTCAACATATTGCTGCTTGCTGTAGCAGCTGAGTAATGCAGAAGTTCTGCCTGAAAAAATGCTTCCTCCTTATATGATACTGTACATATTGTCATGGAAATTGTCCTCATTTCCCCCGAGCACACTTTAAATAACTCGAACAGCAGTGCTAATGAGCAGAAAGATATCTGCAATCCCCACCGTGCAACTTGACATACTTTATCCCACTCTGAATTCCCTTTGCTCATCTCTGAGCATTTTAAAGATCTGGTATAATAATTTGCTTTCTCTCTCTGGTCTGTTCATTTTGCTCTTAGCACTTGGTAATAAAAGGTCAGCTTTGGCTGAAACCTTAGTGTTGCAGCCATGCCGTTTTTTACTGCCAAATATCTTAAGAAAAGCAAGTGTCTCCGAAAGGGTAAGTCATTATATTTTTGGTGTGTTTAATGTTGTCTGTTTTGCTTTAAATCACAGTAAAGGATTTATTTTGAATTAACAAGTAGTGGAAATGGACCTGTTCATACTGCCTGTTGTTTAGCACTGGGGATTTTGTTATGCTGTGTGCAGTTTTGGTTCAGGATACAGTGAATGTTATTATCTTGTATTTTACATTCAGAAAAGCCGACTAAGCGAGAGGATGTTTAACCCTTTAAACATGGAGCATGTGTTTTGCACAGGGATGTAATCCCTGATGTAGAACAAAACAGCAACAAAGAATATGTGTGTTTGGTTTTACAGATAAGTTTAGGTAGGCAGCTGAGTAATGCTCTACTATATTTTGTTTCTTTTGCCCAAAAGGAGCATTTTATTTTCAATCTACACTGCAATAATAACTTAGAATAAATAAGACCAAATGAAGGAACAGTGTATTTCCTCTTAGCATCTTTCCCATGTAGGGGTACCTGAGTGCGTGACTCCACAGAGATTTTCAGCTTGCTGTTGTGAGGTTCACTTTGTGAATTCCTGTGTGGGCTTTTTCAGGAAATATAATTGATTTTTCTCCAGGTATGTACAAAACTCTTCATGAGAGTCATCTGCCTCTAGCATTGTAGAATTTGATGGTGTAGGAAAGTCCTAACAGAGAAATACATTGATTGTAAATTATTTTCTTCCTTTGTGTGTGTCTTTATTGTGACATTTGTTGTTTAGCCTGCAGTCCAGATGTAGTGTTTGCATAAAGGCAAGTAGCAGTGATTTTTTGTATCTGGGACATGCACTAGTTCCAGAGGATCTGAGGAATCAGACTTGCTCAGCTGTGTAATTTTATATATATTGCTTTGCATTTATGTGTGTATGTGTTTACTTAGTATGCACATTTCTCTAATTCCACGTTTGAATATGAAATTTTTTAAGGCATAGATGCTAATGGGAAATCTATAGGTTTTCATCACAGGTGTAAAATTGAGGAAAATGTATTGAAAAAAAGTTAAAGAAAGCAATTTTGCATTACCTTTGTGTTTTCTTCTGGGTTCCTATTTTAAAATGGGATTGCACAAGAACTAGCAGCTAAGATGTGATAATTTAGTTAAGCTGACCTGTAGATGCTGGTACCAACTATTTGGTAATTGAGTGAAATGTGTAGACATGTACACAAATTTACACAATAATTCAGAAATTCTTAAGGATGGAATCATTTCAGCAAAGCTTTTATTGAAAAGGAAAAAATGTCATACCTGGATTATTAATTTGATTGTGCTAAGGTCTTTTTTAGAGTTTTGTTGTATGTGTGTACATATAAATGCCACTTTACAAGGGGACATAGGATGATTTTTGCTCATCTTCTGGGGGCACACATCTGTCCAATGCTTGCTTCCCTTACAGCATGTGCCACAGTAGCAATGTGTTTCCAGGCAGGGGCTGAGGAAAGGTGCCTGTCTTTTCTGTGTCTGCAGGAGGCATTGCAGGAAAGGGCTGATGGCACAGCCAGGAGAGGTAAGGCTGGGCCTTTAAGAGGTGACTGAGGGATTTCAGGGAACAGCAGCTAGTTGTACTCTCAGTGAGTCACCACCAACAGGAAAATTGTCAGCTAACTGAACTGAGAGTGTTTCCTCTCAGAGCCTGTTTTTGCCAGAATCTCCGCTCTGTAAAATCCATCAAACTGTCCAGATTACCTCCTGAATCAGGCATGCTAGCAGGGTAGAAGGGATCTGATTCCTTCTGGTGCCCTCTCTGCTGTGTGCTATCCTTCTTGCTTCCAGGACAGTGTAGGAATGGAAGTGCCAAAGCGCTGTGTGTCTGAATGGGAAATGCTGAGGTAGCTGAGCTTCTCCCTGAGCTGTTTAGTATCAGTCTGCCACTAATCTTGCTTTGATGAAGCTGGACTCCTGACAGCTTTTGAGCCACTTTCCATCCATACTTAAGGCAATCCCCTTTAACTCCCTTTCAGAAAGCACTTCATTTGCAGAGGGTTTTACTGTCATCTGAATAAGGACATCCTTCCCCGTAAGTAAATGTGGTTGTTCAAAGGCATTAAATTATTAGAGTGCCCTAGGGACAGCATCAAAAATATGGTTGCATAAAAACTATAGTAGCCACAGGCTCCAGTGGATCTGACCTTGCTCTTCTCTGTGTCTCTGAACAGGGAAGGAGCAGACTATCAGGAGCTGTGAGGTTTTCTGTATAATTTGTGATCTCATTCCCACAGGCTCAGGTGGTCTAGGGACAGAAGCTGGGCTATGACAAGTTCATGGCCAGAAATATGGGTTGCATGGGAAACAAAACTCCCAGGTAAACACTCCTGGTTCAGCCTTGAGAGTGAAGTTACCCAGATTAATACAGGAAGTGGTCAGCAGAGATGGGAACTGGTAACTGATTCTCCAGAGTCTGATAGCCTGAAATCCCAGGAAGCGCGGGATTTTGTGTCTTAGCTCTTTTGTGCCAGGTTTTAGCTAAAGCCTGTTTCTTTCAAGTGAGCTTTATTCTCATGATGCGCCATTTTATCTCCTCACTAGTGTTCCAGGCCAGGCCACACTGTGTTTTGGGTTAATTCTCTATTTGTTTTTGTGGAGGCTGCGAGAGTTTCCAGACATGCCTGTAATGAAAGAGCCAAGTCAATGCACAGTGTTCTCTCTTGCTGTATATCCTTAGCTCTGCAGACTGTTGTGCCTGTGGAGACTTCCTGCAGGTCTCATTTGGTGATACAGCCTTACCCTACTATACCCTCTGGAAAATGTGCAGCAATGACAGATTCTGGAAAGATACAATTAAGGATTCCTTTATTTTTCCTATTACCAGTTTCAACCTCCATCAAACTCCTACCGGTTATATCCACACTCACTCCTTAAATAAGGAATCAAAACAATGAAGCTATTTATTAACCTCTGCAGCCTCTAGTTAAAACGCTCTGTTTTCTCATATATCTTTCTCCAATACATTTTTTTGGTGTTCTTTGACCATTCCTTGAGCACTGGCTCAATACTGTTCAAAACTGGACTATAAAATGTCATATAGTCATAATTGTCTCTGATCTGCTAAGTCACTGTCGATTCTTCACTTATCTCTTCATTTCTAGTGGGCAAAAAAGAAAGTTTCAGCTTCAGGAAAGCCTTTTCCACTTTAATTCAAAAGAATTTAATAATGAATGTTTTATTGCCAAGTGGTCCTTACTTTTCTGCAGCTGTGGATTTACAGGACTTCAAAGCTGTATGATTAAGGTGCAGTTTTAGTTTGTTGCCAGGCAAGCCAAACAATCTAAACTTCAAAGGAGGGGAGCGTTCTTTAATGTTGTGGGCTCGCTCTTTGTGTTCAGCAAATGGAACTGCTGGGGAAAATGCCACGTGCAGCAGACAAGTGATGTGGCTGCCACTCCTGGGAGGGGGTCTGCTGGCTGCTGCCTGAGAAGAGCAGCCTATACCCAGCAACCTCAGGATATTTGATGGCTGACATTTAGGTCATTTTTGCATGATGTCGACCCGTAAGACTTGTAGCTTTGCTTTCAGTATTCTTAAAGCTTCTGTCTCTCTGGACCCCCAGGGGTGGTCATGCTAAAGGCAGGATTTGAGTCTGAGGTCTGTTACCTCTCCTGCTTCATTTTGTCTGTGCCTGATTGTTTTCCTCCTCTGATGTGCCCACAGGATGGATGGTTTTATATGCATTATGAAAGCTGAGAAACGCTCTCCTGGTGAAAGGAAGCATTCAATCCGTATCACACTGTGGTTTGTCCAGGACTGGAAATGAGGGTGTTCTGCATCTATGGCAGTCATGTTGAAAAGGGGACACTGTGATTTTGCTCTTCTGTTAATACTTCGCACCCAACCATACATCTCCAGTTCAATATAGCAGGGTTAGTGGGGAGAAAAAAGGAGAGAGATCGCTCCATCATTGGATGGACCTGGAAGTTGTGGTGGTGTGTGGCTATTCTTTCAACTCTGAAGCCCAAGCAACATGACCTAACCCTTTGTGTTTTATTAAACTCCTTATTGCACTTCTCTGGTGGATACTCCAGTTCAGAAAGTAGAACAAAAGCCTTATGATGAGGCAGAAAAGGGCCTGGGTAACTGTTACTACTTGAACTGGTGTGTTGTTTACTAGGACTGTTTCCTTGACTAGAAATCAGCCTTAAAAATCCCTACAAATGTATTAACTCCATAGGTTTGGGATGCAGCAAGGTGCAAATATGTCATGGTGAGGTATCTGGGATCAAAGCAAGGTGCTTGAGTAGAAGATGAGTCCACAGACAGTCTGGATCCTGAGTGTACACTTGACTGTTTTGAGCAGTTGGAGTCTCCAGGAAACAGTGTGCTGAACTCCAAGGGCCTGGAGATATGAAAGGAGCTGGCAGGACACCACAGAGACATGTCTGTTGTTCAGTAAATGACTTGCAAAGCCATGTGGCTCTGGTGCAAATCTCCCTCATCAATATTAAAATCTGAGAGGAACTGGGGCTTTATCCAATCCATATCCAGGCTTTTGTGGGATCTGGGCCACTCTCTCCACAGGGCTCTGAGATTCAGCAGCCAGAGAGGCCGGCACTGCCAAGAATCGTAGTGCTCGAGAGGCAGAGTTGGCCAAACACATTGCAGTGCCTCTCAATGACCCATGTGCACACTGCTGAGAGAGTGGTGACTTCAGCTCGCCAGTTAAAGCTCTCCAGAGGGAGGAGGTGCCCAGCAACCTCTGGAGCTGGTGAACAGAGGAGCAGCTTTGTGAGATATCGTACGCTTCTGGTGTGGCTTTCTCATTTCGAGAGCATTGCTTTGATGAGAAAATGGCCTCCTTTCCATCCTGTACTGGGAGAACAGTCTTCATTGCTGTTCAGCTTGTTTTCTCTCATTCTTTGCTTTCTGCTTTCTAGGGCTGGCACTGCCTTTGCAGTTGCAGACGACCAACCTTCTAAACAGTATTTCTTGCTTTGTGAGAATCAATGTTTGATTAATTCAGGTTGCCTGGATGTGGTAGGTGTGTTTTTCATTCTGATTCTGCTAGCTGCTAGCCAGTATCATACTGGAAATAATTTAGTGTCTCTGTATCTCAGTTCTCCACTGGTATGTAGGAATTTCTCATTGTGGAATTCAAAGGATTTTTTTTTTTTAATTAATGACACAGAAGGCATTTCTCCACTGATGCACAGTATAACCTTGGAAAGTAATTTCAGTCTCCGTGCCTGTTCTCCCAAAACACTGATGTTTAATTCTGTGTGAAAAGCATATTCCAACAATGGAGAACCTTTTTTATTTCTTTTAACTTATTTGTTAATAGCTCAAGCATACACTGAAATCACTTCTGTTTTCATATACTTGTCACAAGATTGGTTTGCAGTTACTGTTGTGTGACCATTCCTTATCTGAAAAAGGCAGTCCAAGCTGTGTTAGATGTTTTTAATTGGACAAAGCAGTAACAGAACTGAGCTAGATGAAGCTGATCTTAGGATGAGGAGTATGGTATAAACAGTTCTTTTTACTGTTGGCCTCCTGAGAATCAGCCTTGCCATGTTTAGACTCTCATATAGACAGGACTAGAGTGTCTGCAAACAGGAGAATTGGAGGGTTGCAAGTGTTTGACTATGCGTTTAGAAATATACACCCTTGTTATGATCATTACAAGCATGTAATGCTTTCATTATTAGGTATCTGGATCACCTAACTGGTGATCTTAAATTAAATAAGGCAAGAGAGTTAAAACCTCCCTGCAAGGCTTGGAGAAGCCATGTATGTTTGGCAAGTGCTTCCAGATTTGCTTCAGAGACCGTGGATTGCATTTTCCCTTAGAGGTAGCTGGCAGAGACCAGACTTTGAAGACAGTAGTTTACTGCTGTCTTGGGTTTCTGCTTTCACAATATGAACCATTTAAATAAAAAACATGATACAATGGAACTTTCTGTGTCTTTAATGCTTGAGCAGTGAAACTGGCTGCAGTCACAAGCCATACAAGCTTACAGCCCTGTTATTTTACCCTGTATTTTAGATTTGTATCCCCTCTTAGGGACTTTCAAACTCATCTGATTGCTCTCAATTAAAACTACATAGACAGGAAGGGGATGCTTGCTATGCTCCCCTCATTCCCTCTGTTACCTGACTGGGGCTCTGAAAAATCATGAAGCAATCAGTAATTTTTTAAAAATTTTTTTCCAGCCTTGCAGACCATTAACCCAAATGGTTCTTCGATTTCCAAACCATGTCCTCCCAGCCCTCTGTGTACCACAGCTTTACTATAGATACATAATTCATTATCTGGAAAGCTGCTGTCTTAATGTAATATTAAACAGGCAGCAGCTCAGCAGGTGTCCCCAAGGTAAGGAAGGCAGCATGCTGCTGGCAGCAGCTGCTGCCTTTAGGCTTGTCAAGATTTCTTTGTTTTGAAACAGAAGCTGGAAGGCTTTTTAATACATACCCTGTCATTGGCTGAGCATATCCTGGTTTCTGGCTGTTATTCTGCCTTTGACTACAAAGACAGATTCTTATAACACGTTCTGCCTGCAATGGCTGCATACAGTTCCATGCTCTCGAGAAAGGAGCAGGGCATGAGGAGAGAGAGGAGGCTCACAAGGCAGCAACGTGTGCCCTGTTTCCTGCTTGCATTTTTCTTAGTGGACCAACTGGGCTCAGTGAATCTGTGCAGCAGCCTAACTTGTGTGATAATTTTCAGAATGGTCTTTCTGCTTTTATAAGTGTAAAAATACACAAATATATTGCCTACAGAGGGCATTCCAAATAGTGAGGGTGGTATTCTGCTGGTCTCATGCAAGTTCTAGTTCCCTGTGGCCTAAATCTCTGTAATTAGATTTAATTTATGTAGTTCATACCGCTGGCAGAATCAGTTCAACTGTCAATGCTGGCATTTCCATTTGAGTAGTAAATCACAAGGAGCATTGAGCAAGGCTTTTTAGTTCTTTGGGATAAAAACTTCATCTTGTGTATTTGAACATCATAAAACATGTTGATGGCTGAGTTTCCCCTGAATATATGGGTTTTAAAATGGCCATATGTAAACTGCATGCTCTAGAGATAACTGGGGTGTAGTTACAGAGTTTGGCTGCCCAGTGTGAACATCTATGCTGCAAATATACTCTTGCACCAAGACAGCATTTCTCTATTACGCTTGGTTGCTGTACATACCAGTGTTAGCCTTCAGGACTTTTGGAACAGGTTCCTGTGAGTTTTAGTGTCTCCTGAGCATTTTTCTCCTTTCTGTCCTCCTTTGTGGAAATTCTTTTCGTTTCCCTTGTTAGTAATGAGACTGTCTTTCTAGGACTGTGACCTTGCTTTGGTCAGTAGCCTTTGCTTGAAACCTTTAAACTTTCAAATAACGTAAAATGGTTTAGAGGACATTTTGGCAACATTTGTCACCTCAGTAGGTGACAGTGTCCTTTGCTAAGGGACTGTGTGTGCTGGTATAGTGGAGAAGAGGCTGCTGACCCAGATTTTCAAATACAAGGATTTCCCTTTTGCCTGCTAACTATTTTGGATGAAGACTATCAGGACAGAACTTGTAGACTACAGTGCCTTGCAGATCTAGGAGGACCAGCAAAAGTTCAAGGATTGCTGTAGGAAGGATGTCACTTCACTGGACTTTGCCTCAGATCACAAGGATTGACATGTACAGGCAGGAACATCATATCAGCTTGGAAGTTGTTCTTTGGAGGAGCTGGGCAGCAGCAGCTCAGTGGCTGATTGGTTTGGTGCTGCTGAACTTTCTGCACTGTGGGAGTGGAAGCTTGCACAGAAATGCTTGAGGCAGTTTTGCTGTGTTTGATGATAACTCTGAATAGTCCCGAACTCTAAATGTGCTTCTATGAGCAGTCTGCCTGAGCTGTGGGCTCCAAGGTTATGCACCTGAGCTTTACTCTCTGCCTCTACAACTCAAAGGTGACTATCTGAGCTTGTCAGATGAGATGCTACCTATGTGCAGGCCTTTGGCCTGTGATGGAGGAGACACAACCATCACAATGGGCTGCAATGGAAGGGTGCACCTCTATATAGTGGTGGCAATGACTGTTGCAAGACAGAACTTCCACTGGGAAATCCAGAGTCTCAGAGAGAAGCATTCCATGCAACATCCCCTTGAACTTCAGTGGGAGCAAGGCCACCAGCTGAAGCCACCTCTCAGGATGAGTTGTTGTTTACCTAACATGGTAAACAGGTTTTTTCACGTCTTGTTTAAATCTGATCTAAACCAGCATGTTTCTGAAAATTGAGGTTGTATCAGCTAACAATTAACCACTTCAAAAGAACTATTATGGACATTCTGATGATGCTATTAACTGGAAGGAGTTTGTTCATTGCCACTGAGTGGATAAATTAGAATTGATGTTTCTAAGCATTATTCTGGTAGCAGTTCACTGTCAGTTGTCCTAAAGCACAAAGAATTGAGGCCCCTGCTTTTTGCATCAGGCCAGCCTGGAGTCCTTTAGCCATCTGCAGTTGTGTTCTGAGTGGCTGCAGTGCTGGGCCTGAGTGACAAGTATAAACTTCCCATTTTTCCCAAAGACCATTGTTGTGACAGTGGAGAACGCACAGTCATGTTTCGAAGATTCATTGATTGCTCAGTGCACAGCCAGATACAGGAGGAGACTGCTCTAAAACTGTTAGTCTGTGCAAACTCTAACAAGGCTACAGACTTGGATCAGAATATCCCTGAGCTCTTAAGTTTGGATGGGGATCAGCAGTACTTCCATCTGCATTGTCTCATCATTAGTATTGGCAAGGGTTTCTTCAAACTTGCCAACATTTTGCCAAAGGCGTACAGTATATATGCTTTTGCTTTTCAGTCCTTTTTCTGTGCTAATGTGACAAATAGCTTCGTTTTTTGTAAAAACAAAGTCTGCAAGTGTTGAGTCCTTAATGATAGTCCATTAATTTGCTGCTGCCAAAACTGTGCTTGTAAAGCTTCAGTTACTTTACTAAAGAAGATAATAACGTTCGTAATTGGTTGGCTTGAATTTCTACAGTACTCTGTATTCAGTCTACAGAGAATCAGAGCCTTTACAGGCTTAGCTAAAAACTCTAGTATCTGCAGCCTAAGCTTTACCAGTGGATGGCTTCTTTTCCATTCTCCTTAGTTCAAGGTTCAGAGCACTGGCTAAGATGGGAGATACATAGTCCTTTGAATATACAGTGAGGATGTCTTTGGTTTCGTGGTGGATTAAGTACAGGAGAAATTAAAAATAGGCTTGTGAGGGGCAAGTTGGAGGAGCAGGTGGTTGTAGAGAGATGTATTTAGAAGGCATGAACCACCTCATTCCTGTCATTGAGCAGACCGGGCAAATGTGAGTGTAATAGTTCCAAAAGAATAAAGAAGTTGGGTATTATTTCTTCAAGATGAAATTATTAAAGAAAAGTAGGTAATTCACTGTTCTGATGTTATGGTAAATATTTTCTTGTCAGAATATGTTTTTCCTCAACTTTCAGTGTTACAGATTTGAAGAAATTTATGAGAATTAGAAAATTACTTGTGGTTGCATGGTAATGCATAAAAATTATCCAGTCATTTTCATTCAGATTTTTCAAAGCATGAAGTATCATCATCTTTGGTCAGGAAGGAATTTCCTCCCTTATAATAGCGTGTAAACATAACCACAGCTGGAATATATAATTTGATACATTCTTCAGAAGTGTTGAGCCCTTGCTGCTTTGGAGAACCATGTGGAATCATATGGCCTGTTTTGCACAGATGTGCTACTATTTTCTGAGTCTCCCTTACATACATTTGTAACTTCGTTTTTGTGCCTTCAGATTAAGTTGCCTCAATTTAGATGTCTCCTGCAATGTGCCTTACAGGGACAGACACGCAGCTCCTGCCAGCTGGCCTAAATTGCCTCCTTGTGAGTGTGTGGCTTCTGCTGGCCTGAGAAAAAATTAATTTCCTCTCCTTCCAAATCAGAGGTCAGTGAAATTACTCTAGGCACATAGTCCAGGCAGTTTCACACCATCACCATAAAGGACTAGGCTTCATGTAACTTTCTAGATCTGAAATACGTTGAGGAAAGACAGTAAGGGTTAGTTTTCTGGAGTGAAGAAAGGAGGGTAAGGGAAAGCAGCCTGCTGTTGGTGCAAGGGTCTCTGTGGAATGTGCTGGGGAAAAAAGAGCTGTGCAACCTTTTCTTGCTACCCCTTGTCATCCCCACTTGCCATCACCAGGTCTTCTTCCATGAGGGGATGAAATTACTTCTTCACACACATACACCCAGCAAAACTATAGAGAGAGGTAAAAGTTGTCTCTTTGTCATTTGAAGACAGACACATCCTGAGGTAAACAGTTCCCCGAGAGCTGGTGACATGTCAGATAGATTCTAAAGAAAGGGTTTGACGTTCTGGAGCACAAGTCTGTGTAAAGGAAAGAAACTGAACTGCAATTATGCCTAGGCTCCCAACATTTTCAGATTCTTTTCCATTAGGAGCTTTGGCAAGGAAAACAGTGTTAGCATTGGCAGAGGCAATGCTATACCCTAAATTTGTCTGCTTTGTCAGTGGATACTGCTGTAAGAGGCAGTGAATGTGCCATTGCGCAATGAGAGCTCCACCTAAGGAGATGATGTCTGTTATGATGCAGGCTTTGAGTTGGACATGCTCAGTCTCCACAGTAACCTCCTATCAGGAAACATTATTTGAGTCAAGAGCCAGAAGGGTTTAAAGTAGTCTAACTCCTGAGGCATCTTTGGACATGATTAGAATATTGGTACTCTGGAATTCACACTCAGGATGAAACATGCAAGTCACAGCAGAGGCAAAGTGGTGTCGTGCAGCTCCTAGAAATTGCCTGTGTAGTAGTTGTTCCTTATGTTAATTATTGTTGATTGACTTCTCTTTGGCATTCTCCTTGCTGGCCTCCTAAAGTAGCTGTGACCGTGTTGGTAAGGTTTCATCTCTTGCTGCTAGCTAGTGGAAGCTCATAACAAAGCAATTACGGTACAGCTTGCTTATAGGAATACTGTATGACGTTGGGGGCACATTTCCCAAGCTCCCAAGACCTCTTTAGTTGGGGAGGCAGTGTGATCACTGTTCATGTCCGTTTCTTTTACGGAGCAAAGTAATTGTGGGCAGAAGGTGGAGGGATTGGTGCCTGAGCTGTGTTGGTACAAGGGAGATGCTCCGTTGTTGAAAAAAAAAAGTATTTAGTTGCATGTTATGGCTGGGCTCATCTGAACTCTAAATATTAGGCTGCTGCAGTAGAACTGGCCTTCCTGTGTTGTGAATTCACTTCAGCCAACCCAAAGTGTACTTCATGACCATAGTGAGCAGCACATCCCAGACAGCATAATAGTCTCTTCTCTGAAATTGCAGATAACTGACAAGGAGACACAAGAGCGTGGGTGTGCTAGTACCTGAAATATTTTTTTTTAATGTCAGAAGTATAACTTAAAAATTACAGAACCTTTTTGACTGAAACTTCTGACAGTTCAGACAAGGGCGGACAAAGCGCATTAAGGAAAAATCAGCTCAAGTAGACTCAAACATTACTAAGCACTGAGCTCATGTAAGCACGTTTTACAAGCAGCGGTTCAGGGTGAAGTTTGTGTGCAATGCTACTTATTTTTCTTGAAGAGTACTTGAAGTTATTTTCCTCCCTTCTTCTTACCTTGCATCTCTTTTTCTGCTTGCCGTGTTTCCTGGAGTGTGACATCACTTCCTAGTGTTTAACCTGCCTGGAATATGGGTTCTGTTTATTTCCAAGGCATTGGTTTATTTGAAGTGATTGGTAGTCTTAAACAGCTCTTCAGGTAAGTCTAGATTAATAAGGTCACATGCATTATCAAGAGAGGTCTCTCCAGGCAGGAGAGTCAAGCTAGCCAGACAGTTTTAATGTATAACAGGCCAAAGATTTAGTTTAATCTTCATTTCTTGCATATAGTTTTAGTAATCCTACACTTGATCCTGACAACTGAAACAGATCACTAGCCTTAGGTTTATAAGGGTTTTCTGTAGTCCATGTACCAGTACAGAGAAGCTTTATTAGTGACTCTGTTCATGTTAAATCTTGTCAGATGTTTTTGCATAAGGAACCACAGTTCTGAGGTCTGATCTCTTTGTTGGTGCATTTTTAAAGCAGTTTAATGGTTTCTGAAACCACAGAAGGCATGGGAGGAGAGAAGAGATCACAGGGCTTTTGGATTGCTTAATAGATGGCAGTGGCTTTAGAGTGTTTGCTTGCTTTTGCTTTATTCTCTGGGATGAGGTCTAAGATACAGTATCGAAAAACCATTTACAGACTCATCAAAATCCTCTGCAGTGATTTTTAGTTGGAAAATTTGATCAACTTCTGCTTCTAACTGCCATTGAACTTGGTGAATTGAAAAGTGCTTAAGGAAATTAGGCATTTATATTTGACTAAAAAGCCAATGAGATATAGTGCATGCTTATAAATCCTGCCCTAAGAAAATGTGAACTGTGTCAGTTTATGAGCTGAAATTCCTCATTACAAGGAAAGATATTTAAGATTTCCTTTTTCTCATTGACACAACTAAATGAATGTTGAATATGAGAATCTTCCTAAATTCCTTCCAAACCGTGGAAGTGAAACACCTTTCATCTACAAAGGTGCATGTTTCTTTAGGAAAAATTGCCATTATATTGTCCATTGGAACTGTGACACAGTGAATGTATCTTGATTCAAAGCGTATTTCTTTCATTTGCACTCCACATGATAGTAAATTCTCGTGCCTTGTTTTTTCGTAGTTTTCTATACTTTTTAAAACAATCATGCATTTACTCAGCTCTGAATCAACTTCCAAGTCATATATTCCATATATAGATAGGTAGGTGGGTGGGGATAGATGGACAGATACAAATTAAAAAAACATGGCAAACATACATCACTGTTTACTGTACTGCGTAATTCCTCACAGATCATACCCGTACTGGGAAACCCCCAGTTTTCCTTTGTTTTATCTGTCACTCCTTGACAACTTCAGATTTTTCTTGCTGTTTTTTTTCTGTTCTGAGGCAGCCTAAATGGAACATTTCAAGATGAGTTTCATATTCACAGCATATTTTCCCTTCTTTAAAGAATAATTAAGGAAAAAAACAGAAAAAAGTGCAGTGAAGTTTAAACTGACTCTGATGGGAGGTTAACCCAGGATTCAGCTGTGATAGACAGGGTCTCTCTCTAGCATTTAGGCTCTTGAAAACCTTTGGTTAGGGTGGAGAGCGCTCAGGGTAGAGGTTTAGCATTAGCCAGAATCAAAGGCAAGAAGACTGAAGAAATGGAATTAGGTTTCAAGTGTTTATTCCAAGCATTCCTAATGAACTTCTGCTCACTCACTGATATGTCTTTCTTCTCTTTCCATAATACAGAGATTAAAACTGGTTTTCTTTGGTTTTTTTCCCTGCTGTGCAAACTAAGTTTCCCCCTAATAGAGCTGCCATTATTTATGACAGAATTCATCTCCCTGTTTTTCACCTTCTTTCATTATCAGGGAAATCTTTGAGCCGCGAATCCCGATTCTCACCTTTAAGTCAATCATAAAGAGCAGGTCAGGGAAGATGAATCACTGCAATAGTTCTTTCGAGCAGTGGATGCTAGTTTTTGTCCATTTGTCAAGATCTTTGTTGCTGCTTGTCTGCAATCAAAGGCCTCCTGTCACTACTTGCTGTAGTACCGAGGGCAAACACGTCAGCTGGGCTCTGCTTCCCACCAGCCGCCCTTCCACAGCTCAGCCCTGGGCTGCCGTCTGCCTCCCGCGCACTGCAGCAGCACCTGTGCGTGGCCAGCCGAATTTCACTCTCACTGAAAGTGCTACAGCTGCTATCCACACCAAAGCAATGCTGGCGTGTCAACAAACATGGCAGTGTATACACATACACAAGGTGTTGTAATTATGTAACTTCTCAGGAGGGCTCCCATAATGACAATACACAAGCACATCAGTAAGCAGAATGATGTAAGAAATGGGTGAAAGGCAAACCAGATGGGGGGAGTGGAAGGAAAAGAAGTTACCTAGGCAAAGAAAGAAGCTGCCAACTTCAGAACCCAGCAGCAACTTTGCTTGAGAATATAAAAGTTCCTCCTTTTACATGCAATGAGGCAGTAACATCTCCCATACAGAAGTCCTGTCCTGTTCCCCCTGAACTTCTGTTCTATACAAAGGGGTTCTGAGGCTTAGCTTCACAAGTGATCTTAAGAAGGTTAAGCTTGAGTGAATGAGGTTCAAGGCAAACAAAATCTTCAAGCTTTTCCCTCTCTGGAAAGAGCTGTATAAAGGAAGAGATGCAGCCTGTCTGTTGCAGGTTCTTTGAACAGGAACACAGGGCAGGACAAGTAAATGTAACAAAATGGTACCTTGTGCTTTTCAAGTTCTGGTGAATGCATACCAGACTAAAGATGGTCAAAAAATGAATTTTCAGTGAACAGGGCCTCGAAGAGTAGATTGTGACTCCTGCTGCGGTTGCAGCACTCCATCTGACCTTTAGCAAGATTCAGTCCTGCTCTTTTTGCATTTAACCTTCCCTTTTGTGGGGCATGGGGGGAGAGCTGAAAGGTGGACCATTTCTAAGGATTAGGAGGTGGGCATTACTCTGAGGTGAGTGCTGCCATTAGCAGGACATGGCTCCCAGGCCATATGAAATGCAGAAACCATGAGTGGAGGCATAGGAGAGCAGTTCTGCCAGCTTGAGTTAGTCTGGGCCTTGAGAGAATGCATTTGTGCACTGCAGCTGGGGGCTTGGAGCTAAACTGTTCCCTCCAGGCAAAGATACATACCAGGGTATGTAAAGCACCTTCACAGAGGTACCGTGAGATGGGGGCAGCAAAACATTCAAGTCAGCTAGTACTGCAGCCCTTTTGATGGGGAGCAATAACTAAACAAGTCTCTTAATCCTTCTAGGCTCTTAAATTTACTGTATATGCCTACATGGTTGCCATGACCTTTCCCACTTTTCAAGCTGTTCAGTTTCTGTACACCTGGATGAGAGGCAAGTAGAGCTGCCCACTTGCTTCGTGGATAAGGATGAAATCCAGTGCATCTTGTCCAGCATATACAGGAAGTCTGCAGCAAAGCAGGCAACTGGATACAGGATCCCCTGGCCACAGGCTAATGCTAAAGCAGATGGACTATTCATCCCCAAACTTAAGCCTCCTGTTCCTGCCACATCTGTTGAGACACTTGTACTGTGTTTGGAGACAGCTTTGTCTCTGGTCTGGAGGTGAAAGTAGCTTTGAGCAAAAGGAGTGGAATGTCTGCCCATGGCAATGCTGAGCTATGCAGGGTTGGTCTCTGAGGCCCAGTCTTGTTTATATAGAAGCTTCATTAAAGATGAGTGAGAAATTCTGTTCAAGGGTATGAAAAACCCTTGTCTGTGTTTAAAATAATTTAACAGAGTCTTCTTCCCTATCATGGTGCTGAATAGCCA
Source organism: Acanthiza pusilla (assembly GCA_036630365.1). Lineage (NCBI taxonomy): Eukaryota > Metazoa > Chordata > Aves > Passeriformes > Acanthizidae > Acanthiza > Acanthiza pusilla. The sequence goes on from JAXCHO010000234.1 coordinate 17,984,226, forward strand.
GACACCCTGTTTCATTCACATAATAGAAGTGGAGCTCATGTGCTTCAGGGTTTAACATCAACCGTAGTCAGGGCTGAAGCTCCCTTAGTGGCAGAGAGGAGGTCTGAATTCAGTAGCTGAATGTGAACTTCATCTTGCTGTGAGAGGCAAAACTAAAATTCTGTCTCCAAGTGTTTCTGGGCTGGAAGCTTTGAAATTGTTTTCCTAAAACAATTCTTAAAGTCTAGTGTGTTTGATTTGATACAGTGTTGTGTTTCCAATTCAAATCTGAAATCCATTACAAGATCCTGTTTTGTGTCTGAGCCCATAAAAGAAATCATCTATGAATTTCAGATAAAATTCTAGACTTCTAAGAAGTTTCCTGTGACTTTGTTTCCTTGGGCTGTTTGTTTGTTTGTTTGGGGAGGTTGTTGGGCTTTTTGTTTTTTTAAGAAGGTCTAGGTGTTTGAATTTGGCTGTTTCTTATTATTGTGACTACCAAGACTCAAAACCCAAATACCATCCTCTACAACAATGTAGAGAGATATGTCTGAACTCTGCCTTTTAGTAACCCCTAATTTTTCTGCTTGATGCCTCAAGGATGTAGTGAAAGGAACCAGCCAAGTGTACAAAGAAATATGAGTAAAATATTATTAAAAAAGAAAATGTTTACAAGTGAGTCTACATGCTCTGTTACTGCATAGTCACATCATGCTAATGTAAGACACAATTCTGAAGTACATTTTTATTTCGAAGTTGGCCTTCGTGTGTGGAGTTGCCTTTTTTTGCTTGTACTTACATGTCTAGTCACTACTGACTCTCCCACAGGCAGATTGTAGGGTCATGACCTTGCTCCTATTTCAAGTTTCAACGAGGAAAGCCAAACATGGAGGAACTATATGTAGTCTTTGGCAGAATCTCAGGTCTAGCGTGTACAGAAATATTTTTTCCGTCCAGTTTTTACTTTTTGCAGACTCAAATAGAAGTAGAATTTTTTTTTTTTTTCCCCTAAATGCTTGCATGAACACTGTCTGTGAATGTTTAAAAAGGAGCTGACTGGTCCAAAGTAGCATCTTAGGGGAAGGGGACTTGTAGTCAGGTCCCTCTGGTACAGTGATTCCTTGGGAAGATGCTGACACCACTTTTGCAAAAGTCCAGTAAGTTATCTTCATCCTCTGCTTATTGTGCTTCTTATGGCAATCTTTGTATGAATTAGTGCAGCTAATTCCACTAAACTTACAGTTTGTGATTAATTCTAAGACAAGCTTCTGTTTTTTTCTTGCCCTACATGGCTTGGGTGGACAAGATCTCAGCTGGTCTCCTTAAACTTAAGAACAGGATGTATTTTTACCTTGACCATACTCACTTGTTCGCTGGTCCAGCTTGAGCTCAGGCTATCTCTCTGCCAAATGCCACATCCTGAGCCCTGTTTCTGGTGTGTATTGAGGGCTGTGGAAAGCCTCTTTGTTTCAGTCGTATCCCCTATAAAACATTGGATTATGAAAAAGGGCATGTCAGTAGGCCTGCTGGGTAAGGTACAAGAATTAGACTTCACGACCTCTGCTTTCACCATGAGGCCGAGCATGTTGGTAAAAAGATTTAGGCAGTGACAGGAGTCACAGACTGCAATTTCCTGTTCTGACAGTTCTGTATGCAAAGGATGAAGTATGTCATCCTTGCACTGGAGTATGGTGGGACATTGATCTGTTCAGATGCCTGCATCCTAGCCTTGAGCTAGAGAGCTGTTCTCTTCATATACCTTAAGGAATATGAATAATTCAGTAAATTAAAAAATGGGAGAATGTCCAAGAGGATGCCATAGGAAAAAAGGCGGAATTTGGGTACATGTGGGGAAAAAGCATCATGGCTTTTGTTTCTTAAGCTTCGTAACTAGTCTCAGGTGGCTGTTGTTTCTCCTCTTTACTGAAAGACTGCATCAGTTTCCCGATTTAGTGAATTGCTTCTCAGAGAACCACAAGATACTTCCCAATGCATCTCATTTTACCACTTCTGCTTTGCAAATCAGTAAATGCTCATGAGTGTGTCAAGGCAAGAAAACAATTAATAGCAAGAAAAAGTACTTCCTTGGCTTGCAGGCAGCTCCCAGCTTGCTTCTTTCCCCAGATTAGCAAGGATTTAAGAAGCACATGTTCTGTGTATGCTAAATCAGCTCTGCAGAAACCACAGCATACCATCATCCTGCTCTTATCTCTGAATTCCACGGACAGGCAATCTCAGCTGCTCAGCACAGGCTGGCAGCTTTAGCTTGCCAGTAGGTGCTGAAAGCCATGTAAGCATGGAAATGACAGTGACACAACGGCTCAGATGTTATCTCCGTAGCAAAGCCAAAGGCAGTTTCCATGGTGATGGAGAAGCTCCAGGCCACTGGGGATGCAGCTGCTGTATTGGACAGGATCAGTAGCCTTTTCATACCGAGGCTGTTCTAATAAAGCTTTTATGTTTTTATGTGGCATTCACTAGCTTGTATCCAGTTCTGGAACATGAGATGAAGGGTGAGGGGAAGATTTAAATTGGCTGGAGTGAGTGCTGACCTAAATATGAAATAGGAAATAAGGGTCAAAATGTTTCAAGTCTTGGAGTATCCACAAGGAACAGTTTTTTATGACAGCTTGAGTGAATTAGATATTCCAGTCAGTGATTTTCTGAGATGTTGCGCACCAACATTAATAGCTCCTAACTTTCTTCTGAATTGGATCCAAAATCAGAATGGGTCTCTTTCTCTGTATTGAGACTATAAATTTCCCAGAGAGTTTGGGAAAGTGGATCACCTTGTGACTTCTACATCTGAAGTGTTTTAAAATGTCTTGCATTTCTCTTGGTCCCACTTTTGGGTAAAAATCTCTCAATACCTCAGCACAGGTATGTGGAATTAATTTCATACTTTTCCTTTAGAATCTTAGGGCCTGTGCTTTTGCTTTTCTTATTGCTGAGACAGCAGATACAACATCTTCAGGTTTCCCACACTGGAAATGCACGTTTTGCACTTCTGCTTTGAACTTAATCAACCTGTGCTTTGTGGATGCCGCAGCATATCAGTAGGAATTTGTCTGTAAAACTGTTCAATTAAAATAATGATTTGATTATTTTTGACCCAGATTTTCGGTGATTTTAAACATTGGTTGTTTTCCTCTGAACTAGATACTAAAAGAGATTTTTATTCTGTCTTTCAGGTGGTGCAGGGGACCGGGAAAAGATGCCTGTCAATCATGAGGCTTTCCTGCTTATGGCTAATTCCCAGAATGAAATGGAAGATTGGGTGAAAGCCATCCGGCGGGTTATATGGGCTCCATTTGGTGGAGGTATTGCAAATAGCTCACATGCACATAAATTTAAAAATTTGCCTCAAGGTAAAACATACTCTTGTGATACTAGGATATGTGTAACACTGTAAAATCACTGAGATGTCTAGATAAGCTCTTGATTGTCTGAACTGTTTTGAAGCAAGGGATGGGGTTGGTTTTTTTTTTTTTATTTTTTTTTTTTTGCCAGGGGAAGGACAGGAATGGAAGGGGTGTGCACATCCAGACCATATAACTGTCTCAGTCAGAAATGGGTGGTGATAACAAATGTACCACTGTTGTCAGTATTCAGTTCTTTACAGCAAATTATTCTGTAAACCTCATGGGAATGAAGGATTCTGTCCAGTTATCTCAATTTTCTTCCATAAGGGCAGATGCCCATCTTGAACATCCATACAGCCAGAGGCAGCAAAACTTTTAATCTTAATTAAGTTAATGTAGGGCCCAGTTGAGAAGGCAAAGCTTCCACTGGCTTCAGTGGGGGAGTAGCCTGAGGAAGAACAGGGTCAGACTGAGTGAGCACCTGTAGGGTAATACAGCTGTTGACAATCCCTGTAGTGAAAATGAACAAAAAATCCAGACTTTCAGTGTTGATGTTATACCACCATCTTCAAATTCTCAAGTCAGTACATTAAATAGGAGTTGTTTTTGTGGTTTAGCATAGAACAAGGATTCACAGGTGTTCTCTTCTGGGTTCAGTGTTGGTGACAGCACCTGCTGGCTCGGTACTGAGCATTGTGCTTTGAAGTGACTTGTGTACTACTGATGGAGTTCATGCAAATAGTGGTATCACATGCAGATAGTGCTGTCAATCTCTTTGAGAGGTACAGATAAAAAAGTGCCAGATAAGGGTTAGGTAATACAATTACTGTTGCTGAAATGAAGTTACTGATTTTCCTGGATCTAGGGAAAAAAAAAAAAAGGTGACCTGGATGCACTAAGAAGGCACAGTGTTTGTTAGCCACTTTTATCCTGTTTTCATTTTTTTGTTTTGTTTTGTCTTAAGTGACTCTTGAAATTTGGAGTCTCTGTGTAGCAGGATTTGGTTTGTCTGGAGGAGATACAATCTCTACTGATGCAATTTTTTCCAAGGTCCTTCTTTCACTTAGCAGAAAGGGTGTAGGTACAAAAGTTACCTTGTGTCTGATCTGAGAGGTTGCATATGATGCTTTTGTGCTGTGGGCAGACCAAGGGCTCTTCACTAATGGAAACTGGTCTACCATGATTTCTCCTCAAACACAAGCATGTGCTTGTTTTGCTTCCCTTCTGAATTCCAGTCCACAGTGCAGGGTCTTTCGACTGAGCTCAGTACAGGTCCTCCATCAGAAATATCAGATCTCAGGGCTGATATTTCTGTGGCCATTTGTAGTGGACCTTATGGTGTGTATTTTATAGCTTTGCAATGTGCATTCAAGAAATACTGTGAGGGAAAAGGAGACACTCCATCATGATAAATGGTGCACTCTCTAGCAATAGCCATGTTCAGGGCATGGTATTGTTAGCACTGCTGCTATCAATGCAAATTTGGCTTCATGATTTGCTTGTGTTTTGTCAGTCTCTAAAAGTAGTTTCAAAACAAATATCTTTAAGTATTAAAATAATAATTAAAAATCCTAATATTTTAAGAATAGAAACATGAAAATGGCATACAGGTAGTAATGGATTTCCTTTTTTTGGTTTGTTTCTTTATGGGGTTAGTATTGTCCTAATTAATTGTCTAAGTTTCTTTACCTTCGAATTTCTCTGCAAAGTGGTCAGATTAACATTTTTGTCTTTTCTTTAAATGAGGCAGCTACTTTTACTCTTACACTGATTCCAGGAACGAGCTTTATGAGGCATCACAAACCGTAAAACGGAATAATGAGGATGTGGAAGCAAGGCACCACAAGGGACATTACAGCAGTGCAGGGGGGAATACAGCAGCTTCTGTTTGTTGCTATTTTCACATGCTGCAGGTTGATCTTGTTCAGCGATCAAAGTCGGTACAGGTTGTTTTGTCTGCTGGTGAGAGCTGGCTTGAGCCCTGTAGAAGAGAAGCACTGCTGTTGGCAGAGTTGGAAAGAATTGAAATAGTGTATCAATGTTTTTTCTCTATCTGTGGGTAAAACCTTCCCAAGAACATGGGTATGGGTACATGCTGGGCAGTCAGTCTAGTCTGAGCTCTCTGCCCTAGTACTCAAACGCATTAGCTTTGTAATCCAAGCTGCAAAAGCAAATTCCTACACTGTGGTCACTCCTGTGAGCTGCTGAAGTGACGGTGACTCTCAGGAGTGTCCTCTGCCACCCAGCAACCATGTGTCCCCCCCTGACTTCATTCTGCTGATGCTGGGGCTCTTGAGCTGTGCAGTAGGAAATGACCTCACAGGAGAAGAAGGGGGAAGGATTAGTTCATAGGTAGATTGGTTTCTTCATCCTGCTAACCATGCAGCTACACTACCAGTAATTCCAACACAACGAGGACAGTGGGGAGACCTGATGGCATGGAAGAGGGCAGGCTTGTTCATTCTGACTGCAATCCAGACACAAACTGGCTTAAAGAAACCATGGAGCTGCATCCTCTGTTTCTTTGCACTTCACAAAGAATGTATAGGAATGTCAATAACTGGGAAACAGTAAAGGTGATCCAACTGTTCTTCCCAAATGTTTTTTAGCCAGTTTGGGAAAATGATCAAACCTACACCTTCTCCATTATAATTAGAGCAGGACAGTTCCTCTGAGTGAAATTCCAGCTTAACTCAAAGGTGGGAGGACAATAAACATAGTTGTCTCTGTTTTAATTGAATAATTTGAACTCTGCTTTGCCACCACCACTAATTTGAGAGCTAAGTCTTATCTGTCTACACTTTTTAATATATTAAGCTGAAGGGAGGAATTAAAAAGCAGGCTTCATTATTAATATGCAAATATCTAGCCCTGGAGAAGGTTGATATGGTGTAAAAACGAATTATGCCAAGATAAAAGGGGAGGCTTAACCACACTTTAATCTTTGCTGATGTATTGAAGAAACATAAATAAAAAAAGGTTGAGGGTACCTTCTTACGTGTTGATGTGGGCACATGAACTGTGCTTAAAGGTGAACAGCAAAGGCTTCTTAAAATAAAACAGAAAACTCCCCAAAGCTGCTGAGGATCACAAATCACTAAGAGAAGACACAGTCAGGTTTAAAAGCCATATGGAATGTGTTCTTTGAAATACACTTCAAATGTGGCCTTAAAATAAAATCCTGGAGTTCCTAAGTCTTTTGAAGAAGAGCTTCTTGTTTATATGGAAAATAATCTCTAACAAGTTTCCTTGAGTTTCAGGCTCCTGAATTCTTGAGTCTAGTACATCTCATTCAGAGCAGATGATTTTGTAAACTGAGATTTGAGAGTACTCCATGCATTTTGATTGTCTTTAAGAAAGAAGTTTGTCACAGTGGCTTGATAAAAGCAAGTTTTGGAGCACATTCTGACAGATAAAATGATTGAAACTGTTTTCTGTGATCCTTCTTGCCTCTGTGACAAATTTTGCTCCAAGGTTACTCCACTACAATCTTATCTGGAGAGTCCCTCAGTGACTGCTCTTTAATGTGAAGTGCTTGTACCAGTGCCACAGTGCTAAATCAAAGGGTTTGTGGCCACGGGCGTGGGTGAGAGTGACTTTGCCACTACCCTCCCAAGGTGGATGCGTTGAAAGTGTTTGGCATAGCTGGGGGAGAGAGGAGGTCCTACTTTGAACATGTCTGGTGGTGCTGTACTTCTAATCTGAGGAGGTACGGCCACAGGAAATTCCTTTTCATGTGCCCTTCTCTCAGTTGGCATGCCTTCCTGATTTTTGTCTTGCATCAGCTGTAAACCAGAGTTTATCTAGGACTGAATTTCTTGCCATGAGATCCATGGGCTTTTTGGTGCCTGAGTTGAATGCCAAGTGGTGTAACTCTCTCACAGCTCAGCCCACAACCAGCACAGCACGGGGACAGAATCATTCTATGTTAATCTTGATTTATGTTTGTGTTTGTTTTCTTGTGTTTACATATTCTGTCTTGCCATGAGCAGTTCCTTGCTTCTCTGCCAGAAATACATGTCTCAGCCCCTTTCTTTCTCCATTACTTTATCCTAATTTCTCCTCCTCTTCATCCCAAGCTTTCATCAGTTACTTGTGATGGAGGGGAGGCGAAGCAGTTGGAAGGCATGTGTTTCCCTTAGGCAAACGTATAGGGCTTTACCCTGTGACAAAGTAATTGAGTTGCAAGAGCTTCATTTTCTTTACTCAGGAGGAATGGTCACTGTTAAAATGGTGGGTTCTGAAGAAGTGTCCGATGAGGAAGCTGTTCTACTGTCATTAATTCCAGAGTTTTTTCCTATATATATAAACTATGATGTGTGGATTCTTTCTTTTTCTGCTGGCAAACAGTGCAGAGAATGAGTTTTTTTGGGAACCAGGGCTCTGTGCATATATTTCTTGTGTTAGGGGAGAACTGCAAAATGTGGGACAAGTGTGCGAGGTGTAATTCCTGACTCAGTGTCTTTATGGGTAATGGAAGACTAGCCCTGCATAGGCCTAATTAGGGATCCTGCTTTAAATGAGTAAATGTCTTTGAGATACCATCTGCATGAGAGCAAACATGACTGTTTTGAAGGGTCAGATACTGATATTAGATACATGTCCACCAGGATGCCAAACTATTTAGGAGCTAGGATATGACATTAAGTTTTGGAGTCTTGAGTTTTAATTTTTCCACCTGTAATGTGGGAATTTTCCAATAAGCGCATCATAAACACAGAGCCATATCAGTGAATTTAAGATGTTAAGATACCACAGTAATGAAGAGGAGGAGGTAGGTGGCTTCTGTTATTTGCCCAGTCTGAAGACTGAGAGGAGGTTTCTACTCCCTTTCTTGTTAGCAGGCTCCCCCAGAGTGGGAGCCTCAAGTATGATTCCTGACTGGGTCAGGAGGAGCCCCTTCACGAGGTGTCAGGGTGGGCTTCCCTTGTGCAGGCTCCCCCGGGTGCGTGGGGAGTGGCGCTGGGTGTTTGTTGTGCCTGATACCTGCTGTTATCTCTGCACAGAGATAGCTGGCGCCTGATGCAGCTTATCAGCATTTGCTCTTGCTGTTGTCTAATGCTGGGAAATGGGCCCAGCCAAGGGAAGAGGAAGAGAAAGATGATGGGGGTTATGAGGTCAGGTGTCTGCCCAGCTCTAGGGGATGCCTGAGTCATCTGCAAGGAGGTACTGGTTAGCCTTGCCCTCAGGTAAAGGTATCACAAGCAGATGGTGCACCTGTGGATATAGAAACTAAGATACTGTGACTAAAATAAGCTGGGTGTGGATCTTGCTGCCAGAACTGTTTACAACAGAGAATGCTTTAAGATCTGTTTCTGAGACCTGATTAAGTTCTTTTTTATTCTAATTTATATCAATCAGATATATCTGGGGCTTCTATTACTGCTTTATGACCAACATATTTTACCATCATGTTACAGCCTTGAGGTAGGGAAAGGCGGTTGTCCTTGTTTTTTGTTCAGGAAGAATATGAAGTACTGAGCAATCAGATGACTTGCCTGAGGTGACAGTGACTGTCTATAAAAGAACCACTCTGATGGCATCATTCTGCAAGGCAAACAGAAAGGTTGCAACCATGGACCTTGACTATAAGGATATGTTTGGAAGAATGCCATGGCATATGATCCTGGACAGAAGAGGGGACCAGGAGGTCTTGTTGATTTTCAAGGGTTACTTCTTCAAGCTCAAGAACAATCCTCTTCCTTGTGCAGGAAACCAAGCAAAAGTGGCAGAGGTCTGCATGGATGAACAAGATGCTTGTGACAAGGCTCATTAGCTGAAAAGGAGGCATAGAAGAACTGGAAGCAGGGACAGGTGACTGAGGAGGAGGAATACAGAGAAATTCCTGAGCATGTGGGAGTGGACTTAGGAAAGCTAAAGGAGATCTGGGGTTGAATCTGGTAAGGGATGTGAAGGGCAGTGCTGGGGCCAGTACTGTTTAACAGCTTTGTTAATAACCTGGATAATGGGACAGAGTACACCCTCAGCAAGCTTGCAGATGATACTGGGAGGACCGATTGGTACATCAGATGATGGTGCCATCATTTAGAGGGGTCTCAACAGGCTGAAGAAAGGACTGAACAGGAGCCCATGAAGTTCTGCAGACAATAATGCAGAGTCCTGCCCCTGCAGATGATGAGTGTAGGCAACAGTACATATGGGGAGCTGACTGACTGGAAAGCATCTTTGCAGAGAAACACCCGGGTTGCTCTTGGACAAGTTGAACATGAGCCAGCAATGCACCCTTGTGGCCAGCAATTCCTGGGCTGCTTTACGACAAGCATTGCCAGCAAGTTCAGGGAGGTGAGCCTTCAACTCAGCACTAGTAATTCCACATATGGAGTGCTTTGTCCAGTTCTGGTCTGCCTGGGACAAGAAGGTCATGGGATTACTGAAGCGAGTCAAGTGAAAGACCACTAAAATGATTAAAGGGTTGTGCAAGTAAAATGCTAAGAGAAGCTGAGGAGGCTAGAACTGTTTAGCCTGAAGAAGAGGAGGTTTGGAGTTGTTCCTGTCAAAGTTGATGTATAGTGTGTAGAAATATTTGATGGAAGTGTCTAAAACTAAAATCAAAACTAAAACATGTCAAAGTGTTCCTTACTGACTTTTAAAGGTCTTGCCTTTTGAAGTCAGGTCCTGCTCTGCTGCTCCTTAGTTGTATTTCACTTCTAAAGCTGCTGGCTCAAGGCCTTCTATGACATTCGGTATTAGTGCCCAGGCTGGTCTGGGCTCTCAGTGGGGACCGTGCAGTAGCTTGGTCATTCCAGAGCAGAAATGGATACTGTTGGAGTGCTGTGTCAGGGCTCCTCACAGGGAAAGTCCCCCAGTCCTGGTTACAAAAGCCCCAGGTAGCAGCATGAGTTCTACTCTGCAACACTATCCCCAGCTGTCCTTAACCAGCTTAGTTCCAGTGGCTTCTGAAGGATAATGCAGTTTGGCATCAGGTGAATGAGTTTCTAGAGCTTTATCTGTTACCATGGACAGTCTGGGGCACCAAAGAGCAGGGACCCCGAGGTGGGGAATGACAGGCAGCTTCTCAGTGCCTCTGTTCAACCAGATAGCAGATAGAGAAAAACTACAAACAGAAGTGTCACCTCTGTTACATTTGCAGGTGAGCAGGGTAAAGCTTTTAATGGGATTTGCTTAACAGAACTTCTTTTGGTTAGGAAATGTTGATTTGATAAAATGAAACATCACATAGGTATGTTTTAATTTGGGTGAAACTTGTGCTGGGAAAGGTTTTTTGAGCTCAGAGTAGACTTTTTTAATGCAAGCTATGCCCTGAAATGTATTCCAGAGGTTGTATAAGCAGTTAACATGTAAAATCTATCTGAAGGCTTTTCCTCAGAAAAAAATTACTTTGAAAAGGTCCTGGGAAAAGAGAAGATTGCAGAAGGTCTGATGGATAAAATGACACATCTAAGAAGAATTTGAACAGTTGCGCTGTCATGAGGTTTCCACCAAGGAAAAAAAAAGTGTTTTGTGCAGAGCACAGTTGAATTGTGAAACTCATTGTCACAAGATGCAGAAATAAGAAGAAAATTGATTAAAAATAAAATTAGATGTGTTCATAGAAAAGTCTACCTGGGCAATCAAAGAAACACTGCTGGAGGTAGTCATCATCTTAGTGTGTCCATTTTGCAAAGAGCAGTTCAGCTTTAGATAAAATACGATGGGGCTTATGTTTGCTTTCCTTTTCTCTTTAGCTAAGTGCCATGGAGAGTTGACAGTGGCTGTGCATTTATTTTATTGTTGGTGGCTACTGCCTGTAGCACGGAGTCTGACCAGTGCCACCCCCACACTGGTGGTTTCTCAGTGAGACTATTCCTGTAACCATCAGAGTCATGTTTGAGATTTGAAAGCTGACAGTCTTTAAAATGCTGGTGTTTCTCACTGCACGCCTTGGCAGTGTATTAATGGGACAAACGTGTTCCTGTGGTGTTTCTCAGCTTGCAGGCAAATATTTTAATTTCTGTGTATTAGTCCTTTGATGAATGTTATGAGGGTATGTGATTACTGAATGAAAGGGAATGGTAGCTTGCTCCTTGCAAGTTGCAATTTTAACCATTTAGGAGCTGAGAAACAATAAATTCACCCTGTCTCTCTTTTCCTGTTTTCTTTCTAATGTTACCCTTCTCCCTTCCAGAGTTGCTCCCTTTTCTTCTCCTTCGTCATGATGTAATTGGACTTGCGATTTCCCCTTCATGCCTTCAGGTTAGCAAAGGGAACATTCAGCTCTTCAGCACTTCCAGAAGTGTTCTTGAAAGGCTAGCAAATTTACTGAAGTGTTCTACCTATTTTACAAATACGGGCTAAGTGCTGTCCCTTCCCCAAGCACAGCTGGTCAGGTTCAGCTGTTGCTGGAACTTAGACACTGACCTTATTGCTTGGGTGGTGAAGCTGTAAGTTGGTGATGATTTTAGCTGGACAGTGGAGGATAAAGATAAATACGTGGGAATCAGGTAACAGATTTTCATCATTGGTTGAGTTTGAGGATGCAACAAAGTGAAACTACATGTAAATTTACCTGGTAGTGAGTTTTACAGTTGAAGGTTAGAGACTGACAGAGGTATTTATGAAGTTTGATTTGGATAAACATCTGTGTGTTCATTGTTGATCCTGTCTGCATCTCAATGAATGATTGTGCTTGGATTATCGACCCTGGGATATGGGAAGGCTTGGGATATGGAAAAGATTCAGGCCATAAGCTTGTCTGGCTTTCTGAATGGATAAAAGTGCCTAATGTGCTAAATGTTGGCTGTGAGTCTAGATCACAGTCCCTGCCAGGTTCCTGGATGGTCAGGAATCTAAGTGAATAATTTTATTCCATACTAGAGGTTTCAGACACTGTGATCCTTCCATTGGAATCCACAGCTGGAATTCTCATCCATCTCTAGTGATGGGACACTGGTGGTAACAATTACACTCTGTCATAACTATTTTTTACTTACCAACACCCAGAATTTTTGTAAAGCATTTCTGTGCAGTGGGAGCATCAACAAGCAGCACCACTTAAAAGAGATAACCTCCTGATCAGGTGCTTTCTACAGATATAGCTTCAGACAATTGTATGGAAACTGTCTTTTAAGCATAGAGAGATATATGCAAGAGTCAATAAGTAAAAAATTCTGTAAAATAGAAGTTTTGTTTGTGGGGAGAAAGTTGTCCAGGGCACATTGGTCCAGATCGCTGCTTGCTAAAAGGCATTTTTTGCTACTCCTGGTGTTTTGTTCTCTAACTGCTCTTGCCTTTGTTTAGCAAGAAATAGAGCAATAAACACAGGGGGTTGGCTCTGGATTCAGAATGCTGTGGTTAAGTGATGTTTAAGTCTGTTTATCTTCTTTTCTCTGTGAGCACAGTTACAATCTCAGTTTGGAGCATAAACTGAGTCAGTCTGTCACAGGGTAATTTACAGTGCTGCTAGTCAGTTCCTTTCCTGGCATATTACGGAGAGATGGGATGATACATTACACAGGTTAAGAAGAATCTACCGTGGTAGAAAGGTGAGCATAGCTATTTGCTAATCTTTAACCCAGAGTGAACTGTTTTATCAGTCCGTAAACAGAAGCCTGTTTATTCTCAAAAGATTTAATTTCACTGATAAAGGTTGAGACCCCAGTCCAGAGCAGGTGAGGGGTGTGGGGACATAATTTTGTTCAGAGAAGGATCTGACCAAAGGGTTTGGAGAGGGAGGAAATGGGAAGGCAAATTTTTTGTACAGAAGACATTACTGCTGAAGCCTTTCCTACTGGGTTCAGCTCTGTGAATGATTGCCTCTAGCCAGTTCACTGCCAGTTTTCAGCAGTTAAAAGAAGTTTAAGTGCCCAGGTTTGCCTGGGTTAAAAAATGAGTCTGTGTAAGGTTTAGTCTTCTTGAAAGTAGGGAACTTCAGCTATGGTTCTAACTTTGACACTAGGCCCTTTCTGTACAACCAGAGCAATTTCCTAGATCTGAGCTCTGTCGGATCTGCCTGAGTGTACCTGTATATTAGCTAATCCTCTAAGCCAGTATCTAAAAATACACACACCCCATGGGCACTTGCTAGAGCTGTGCAAGCCAACAAGTTTGTTCACAATCAGAGATGAGGAGAAATACTTTGAGTTCACATGGGTTCACCATTCCCATCTGTTGCAACCAGATTCAGGACTGAATTTCACCTGTGTTAAAATGCCAAGCCTGAAACATGCCTGGATTTTCAGAGGTTGTGTGAGCTGTAGTGAAGTTTCCAGCCAGTTTTGAGGCTTGTAGTGATGTGTATAGGCAGGATGCTTTCTGCCTGTTCTGGTACCTGCAACAAAATAACTGCAGTGGTGCTAACTCTTGGGAGCAGTGCTAGGACTATCCCTGCAATGACACTGGGAAAGAAAATGCCTCCAGCTCCCCAGCAGCAAATTAGTGGGAGATGTAATGTCTGAAAAATTTTATAAACTTGGGTTGTTTTTTAGAATAAGAGCTGCTAAGTGGTAAACTATTCTACAGTTAAACAACTTCATACCAGTGGGGAAAGAAGGAATTCAGTCCTCCATTACCCCTTCTCTCCTTGGCACATATGTATGGGGAGATCTCCAGGTGAAAATTTTTATGCTCTGTTATATGAAATGTGGCAAATCCTTTGGATTTTATTTCTGTTCTTGCAGTATCAAGTATACTTCTGGAGTCTGCAGTCCAGTGATTATGTGTGAATCTTGGATTTAATTTTTGACAAATGTGGTTAACAGAGAAAGCAGGATCCAAGTGTGATGTGGAAATTCAAAATAGAGAAGAAAAATCATATGTATGTGTGTATACATATATGTGTGTGTCTGTATCTTGTGATTTTTATTCCAGTCTCATATTTTGTAGTCTAAGGCATGAATTTTAGCACCATGTTTTTAAAAGGATTGAGAGTTTCATATAAGAAGGATAGGTGGCACTTGTGGAGTGTGTAGCACATTGTTGCTGTCACAGGACACGTGGAGCTGCAGAGTTACCTTGTGCAGGGAACAGCACTGAAGCAGCTGCCATTTTCTGCTTTAGTTCTGATGCTTATGTGAACAAGCATTTGCTCCAGCTTTTTCTCTCACCAGAGAGCTGTGTTTGCTCTTTGGAGAAGAGTTTGCATCAGCTTCATCATCTCAGAGCATTGTAAGTTCTGCTGAAGTCTAATCATGTTTTGAGTCATGCTGTGTCCTTGGCCGCAGAGAGGCTGTGAATTTCACAGGTTAATTATACTTTGGGTATATGATATCCATGTTAAACAGCATGACTTTCTATTTCATTGGATGCCTCTTTGTTCCTGTGTTTTGAGAGATGGAAAACAGAAATGGAAAAGTGAATGGAGGAATAAAAGTCTGCATTTGCTATCTCCTGTGTTCCCATCCCAAACACCGAGTCCTAGGCTCCACAATGTTATTAGCAGGTGTGACAGATTTTGAGGTATTATTCCAGGAAACGGTGCCAAAAATTCTGGTGGTGTCTCAGACATTTAAAAGAGGATTGGTGCTGCTTACCAGTTAGCATTGGGAGCAGGCTCTCCCTAACCTGCAGCCTCCTGTGTTCACCACAAGGAAAGAGAGGAGGACAAAAGGGTGAAGGATACTCAGGACCTCATTTGTACCTTTGGTTTAAGGATTTCCATCTCTCTCTATGTATTCTTTAGTGTGCTTTAAATGCTGTTTAGTGTATTGACTAGGCTTCTGGGCAGTACCATGCTACTCAGGATATACCTTAAATAGCTTTTGGTAAAAACAGATAATATGGAGAAGTTTGTTGAGCGACAACACTGTCTCGCTGACTGGAATCGCACAGCCTGTCTGCTGGGTCAGTATGTTCTTTAACATGTGTGTTTAAACTGGCCCACAGTGTAGCTAAGAAAAGGGGTGGGCCACTAAGTTCAGCTGAGTGTGTTCTGCATGGTGACCACAGACATTTTAATAGCCAAAGCAGATGAGCAGCTGCAGACAGATAAAACTTTTTTTTGTGGGTTTTTTTCCTGCAGAGGGAAAAAAGTTAGCTTATACTGATAAAATTACCCAGAAGCTTGGTGCAAGGGTTTTGGGTGGTGACTGCTGCAGATCTGCAGTCACATGAGTGCATTTTGTGAATGGGATGGAGGCCTGACCTCTGTATAGCTGCACAAGGCATTGCATGGTAAGCATTTTTGTTAATGACAGGCTTCTTACCCTGAGAGCAGAAGCTGAGGGGGGGTGAATGTTTTCCTGCAAGAAAAGTGGCTGGGTATTGTTTCACATGTAAGGAATTGTAGTTCCTTCCCCTACTGGTTATTCAGCTGAGATATTGATTCAGGCAATTTCTCTGTAAAAAGCTAAAGGAGAGGCTGTAAGCACCAAAAAAATCTGCCCAGGTCAAGGAGTGTAGCTTTTACTAAGCTTTGTGAAACTTTCCAACATGTCCTAGAGCTGTGGAGGTACTCTCAGAGCATACTAAGGCTACTGTGGGGAAATGTTCCCCTCCAAAACCAGGTTTCTGCTCCTGGTGCCTTGCAAGCAGATGAGAGGCCAGACCAGGGCACCAGGTTGCCTGCAGCACAGTAATATTGCCTGTATCAGGAAGGATCCAGAGTGTGGCATGCAGACGGCAACTGTTGCTCAGCTTTTCCAGCTATCTAGAATAGATCTGACAAGCAATTAGAGCATGAATATATTACAGAGCCGATGGGGGATGCCTTTGTTAAAACTTGTGACCCATACTTAGCTGCTGTTTACATTGGCGGCTGCTTCGAGGGTGGGCAAGACCCTACCTGCCTGTCTTTCTCCTCTCTCCTTCCCCGCGCGGAGCGAGCCGGGGAGCTCTGCAGCTCATTGGATATTTCAAATGCTTTCTGCACAAGTCATAATTAATGCCGAGTTGTGGAGCTAAGACCAGATGTGCTGCCGAGATTATCTCCCAGGGCAGATCGGCTGCTCTCCGCTCTGTAGCGCTGGGTGAATGGAAAGCTGCCAGTGCTGGGACTCAGAATGTGTCTGATGCCTGAAGTCAGGACTTTCTTTCTCTGCCGCTCCTGCTGTCTGACACTGCCTGGTTTCTGCTTGAAGCTCAGCGCCTGTCATGTAGCGGAGTGCTGCACAAGAACGAGAGGTATGAGATGATTTTACAGAGTTTAGATTTGTTATGGTTTTCTTTTCCTAGAGGAAAAACAGGTACTTGAGTGTAGCCTTAGACAGAGGCTAAGAATCTAAGATAGGAGCTGACTTTTACAAAGGGGGAATGAGTGGAAAGGACTCAGTCTATGGCCAAAAATACTACTGGATACCAAACTAGCCTTTGAAGATAGTTATGGGGTAGGTTGTTTCTCTTTGCATATACATAGAATATTTAAATGGGTGTATGTGGATGAGAGCAATCAGCTTCTAGTATATGGACACTACTCTTTCTGGGAATGGGGTCAGAAGATATCAAGTTCTACCACAGACCCATTTGTGTGACTCTGAGGAAGTTATTTCGTCAGTTTTTCTTGATTCCTCATTATCTGTTGCTTCCTTTCCTTTCCCTTATTCTTGAATTCTTTGGCTGGCTGGATTGTTTAGTTGTTCAGGACTATCTTTTTTTTAGGTACATATGGCTCCTACTATGAAACTCCTTTTTCTGTTGCTGCAGTAATTCACATAGTGTGTGCTTGGGTGGGCTAGGGGAGGGGAAACAAGTTAAAGATTTGTGTGTGTTTTGTGCTGTGGAAGCATATGCATTTCTGAATGTCTGCCCGTGATTTTTTCTCAATGCTTTCATGTGTGAGAGGGACAGATAAATGTGAACTTAAGCATGAAAGTGGGAAGGTAAAAGTAGGCACTTACCTGTGCAGGTGAGCACGTACACAATCTTTATATCCATAAACTGCCTGTCTGTGAGGCACCACATGCATGCGCGGGTGTATGTACTGTTGTATAGCAGCATCCAGGTGTAAGCCTGATTATCTTCCCACACATCTTTTAACGTGTGTGTAATAAGCTGTGCATACAGCTGACGTAGGTGTGCCTGGACTTTTCACACTTTAAGCAGATGCGGAGTCCTTAGTCTTCCCCATTAAGAAAATCCACTCAAAAACTGACTTTATCTCTGTCTTTAGTTTATTTTGGTTGAAATCAGAGCCTCTGATGAGGAAAAATGTAGCAGGGAGCATATATTTTCCTGCCCACTGCATGTCTGGACAGCATAGCTGAATGTATAGGCTTTGTATGCCTGGAGCTGGTGGGTGAGCTATTCAGGCCAGGACAGAGAGCCTGTCTGTGTCTTAGTCAGTACATCATTCCTGGCTCACTTTTTCCACAAAGAGTCACCTAAATCTTTAAAGAACAGAGGCAGCTTGTTGGAGTGGAGGAAAGAAATTCTGTAGCTCTGCTAGCCCATTTTTTTAGTATCTCTTGAATCTTTCTGAGATTAAGGATGTGGTTCCAGGCATGCTGGAGTTTTTTTCTGCTTTGAAACCAAACAAAAGGGCCTAGCTATAGATAAGGGTATGACAAGGAAGGTTAACCCTTAGGTTGCTGGTAAGTTTTTGGCTTTATTTCCAGCTTAACTCTGTCTGGAGTGTGACTGGATGGCACTGGCTCCCCTTCTTTAGAACGAAGAAAAAGACTTTAATGTCTTCCAGCAGGATCATCAAATGGAGTGAAGCGCTGCCAAGTTCAGTCTGAGCTGCAGGGCTCAGTGATTAAAAACAGGCCTGTGCCTTGAGGAGCCGGCGGATGAGGCTGTGTGTGACTGGCTCCACATTGCTTCTCCTTGGAAGGCAGGGCAGTCCCTGTCCAAACCGGAGATGTTGTCGTACACTGGTAGTTCCAGGGACATTTTACTACATCACTCTTACAAGCTCGGAGACCTGACGGAAATGAGATGAACAATACAGAGCCCGCAGGACACCAGTTCCTCAGTTTGCCCTGTGTAGCCCTGGGAGACTGAAGTAGGCACATCTGCTAAGTATGTTGCCATTGTGACTGAGAGGGCCCAAGTGATAATAATTCTCCTGAGCTTCATCAAGGCTGCCCAGCAGATGTCCAGATGAAAGACTTCTACAAGCCTGGAACTGTCAGCATCTCAAACTTGCCTTTGACAGTCCCTTTCCAGCCCAGCTCCGTAGATAGGTCTTATCTTGCTCTTTTTATGAACCTTAACACTGCTTTCCTTTTCTAAGCCATAGACAATTCTGCTGCCACTGCACAGATGAACAATTTCTCCAAGGCACACTTTCCAGTCCCTCTAACTGCAACTGTGTGCTTTTTCTCTCTGAACACCAACCATAATGCTCTTACTGCTAAAAGATTTGGCCTGGGTACAATCTTTCTTCTGAGCAGCATCTGTGGTGGCCTTTGTCTATGGCTCAGCAAAAAAAGTAGGATAGAGAGAAAGAAAAAGCATAGAGCTGCAGTGTAACTGAAAAATGTAATGAAGGGAAAGTTGCAGTTAGCAACAAACTTGGTTTGGGTGAAATACTTTGTACAATGTTTGATGATTCCTGCTAATGCTTCCCTGGAAAATCAGGGGGTCAAGTTCAAATGAAGAGAGAAAAGCATAGATCTGCAGCTGGGGTTGGGCCGGAGTGGGACTGCCAAATCAGTGTGGGAGGCAGCTGAGAGTACTGGGCTGGGAGAAGTCTTTCACCCTGGCAATGGCTTCAGAGTTATCTTCCACATGAAAAAATGACCTGTGCAGACTGTGTGATCTTACTAGCACAGCCCTTCAGCAGACACTGTCGCACAAGAAGAAACCCACACTTGCGCCAGCTCCTTTCGCTCATCATGTGATAGGTAGATGAGCTTCATCCTTGGTCATGTTTGGTTTCATGCCTGGTTTTTCTTGTTACTTACTTGAAATGGTCTAGCAGGACGTGAACAGTATTGCAGTATAAGAATATTTTAGTGCCTTTATTTCCTCCAAAGATTGTTGTTTTCATCCAGGAGAAAAAGATGTTTCTGACCTCAGTGTGTGAGAAGGAGTAAAGATGGGATCCCCAGCATCTGTCTGTGCAGCAGACACTCAGAGTAATGATGCTACTGTGTTTGTGAAGGGTCCATCTGCTGCTCTATCTGAGTCTCAAAGCAGATCACCCTTCTGTCTCTGTTATCTTGGCATCACATTCCTTAATCTCTCTGTCAGTAGTCTCTATTTGACTGTAGTCAACTTGTCACCTGGAGTCACTCACAAGGAGATTGCACCTACAGATAGCTCCTGCTGTTGTGATACAAGTTGACTGTGAAGGCAAGGGCTGATGTTGCCTGAAATGTATTAGAGAAGTTGCTGAGCACAGACCAGTCAAGGCTGGGGAAAAGTAGACAGAGCTTCAGTGGAGACTATGCATACAGTAGTTCTGTGTGTGCTTGCTTATGCATGTGTCTGATGCTGCCTTTGTCCTTGGTCTAACTGCAGAACATCAGAACATGAGCCTATAGAAGACATTGTATCTGTGCTTTATGCCTGGGGAATACAGAGCATTTATTCCTTTCCCAGAGTTTTCTCTAGACAAACCCATTAGGAAACAGACTCAGCAAGTAGGGATTTGAGAAAAGAGGGCTGCTCTTGCTGTGATATCTGCCACATCCTGATCTCCCTGAACCTGTATGTCTTGCATCTAGAAAAGGGAACATGTATAATTTTAAGGAAATAGATACGCCCCATCATGACAGCAGGGATTACTTGATGAGATTACAAAGCAATCTGCAAAAGCGGAAAGAGATTCCCTATCCTAGAACTTGACTTCAGAGACACCCAACTCCGTGAAAATTCAAAGAGATTAGAAATGAGAACTAGTAAAACCTTTACTCTGCAATGAATCTAATATATACAGTGATAAAGATAAGCCACTCCCATGCTCCAGGGCATACCCTCCTGCCAGGATGAGGGAATTTCCTTTCAGACTTTTCATGGCCCTCCGGCTTTGATACTGTAATGCAGTTGTGTAGGCTGTGGTGTAAGGAAAGTGTCTGTCTTCTGATGTATAACAAACAGGCAGGGAAAGGAAATTGCACCTCAGGATCCTTCTTGCAGCCTTCATTCAATGAGCGAAAAGTGATAATGAGAGGTTTGTTTCACTGAGGATTCAGCTGGGTTGGACTGAATATAGCAAGCAAGTAGGGTTTGACATGGTGACTCCTATGAAGAACAGTGATCAGTGGTTAGGAAACTTCCTACCAGGAGTTATCAGGCTCTCATGAATGTAGCATTAAAATAAAAAACGGAACACATGGTCACTAGCAGGGGAAAGTAGGTAAAGCCTTCAGAAATTACCAAATCCCCTGGCCTGGTACAAGTACATATGAGCAAGTATTAAACACTGCATCTGGCTATTGGGTGTGAAATGGTGTGACTCCAATATTGCATGCTGCTTTTTTTTTCAGACCTGCAGGTTTAACTGAGTGCTGAATGAATGAACTAAAGATCACTGATGTCCATAGAAAACTTCCTGTAGATTCAAGAAATCCCTGAATGGAATTTTCTGTATGTCTGGTGTGGTCTAATCTGAAAATCTGGGAGTAGATTCTGGGATTCCCTCACTTACTAAATTTTTTTAAACAAAACATGGTTAATTTGGATGCTATCTTCCCTAACTCCACCAAACTTTGTAGGGTGCTAGAATTAGAGTTTCAAAACACAACTCAGTGACAGTCCTTTTATATGGAGCAGCCTCCGAGTGGCAGGATTGAACTAAGACCTCTGGCTCTTACAGTCTGAGCCCTTTTGTATTGTCGAAAGATCTGATGCCAGTAGAGGCATTCAGCAGCTGATATGGGCCAGGAATTCTATACTCCCCAAAGAAACAGACAGTACTTCATACTTAATGATATATGTCTACAGTAGATCTGACTAAAAAATTAACCTAGGCCAGTCTGGTTTTAGAGAATCTGGTGTTTCTGATGTTTTCAAGATGCAAGAAGTAAAGCATGCACTTTTTAGTAGGAAAGGCAATGGATTTTGCATGCATTTTACTGGGGTTTTCTTTGGTTTTTTTCATTTTCATTCAGCAAGTTTAATTTAATGAAAAAGCAATGGTCTCCCAGGATGGTGGAGGATTCTCACAATATCCAGTTCTAATGCTGACAGCTGTACTCTGCTGTGTTAGCAATCCCCTCCTACTGGGATTGCTACCTGTTGAGCTGGCCAGCTGCAAACGGTGGGAGGGCAGTTGTGTGACAGCCTAAGCAGTAGGTGCAGGCAGGAAGGAAATGTGTCCCCTAAAGTCAGTGTAGCCTTTGTTTTGGTCTTCTTGGCCTGGAAGATGCAATGAAAGCATAATTACTTAATCCAAATTCAGCAGTCATGGATAACCATAAACATAACCTTAAACCCACCTTCCTTGTGTATGAGATATAAACCAGCTTAGGGCAGAGGATAATTTGAAGCACTGTTAAGCAGAAAGAAAGAATTATTCATCTTGTAATTCTTGTTTTTTAAAATAGCTTTATTCTTCAGAATTTGTTATTAGCTGGACCTTCACACAAGCAGCCCCCTCTATGTGAAAGTTTCCCTCATTGTGTGCCCCAAGCAATAGCTCAGAAGAGTTGAAGCTGACACCCAGATGTCTCTTTGCTCTCTGCTGTCAGGGATCTTTGGACAGCGCTTGGAGGACACCGTACAGTACGAGCGGAAGTATGGCCAGCGCTTGGCCCCACTGCTGGTGGAACAGTGTGTGGATTTTATTCGGGAGCGAGGTCTTACAGAGGAGGGGCTCTTTCGGATGCCTGGACAAGCCAACCTTGTCAAAGATCTGCAGGATTCTTTTGATTGTGGAGAGAAACCCCTTTTTGACAGGTGAGTTGACATCACCAAATTCTGGCTGGTGTATCTGTGACATGTAAAATCTGCCAGGAATGTCCATGCAGTGGCAATCATAGCTTATGTGTTCTTTCCACACCATCATTCTCTCTGTTGAAAGTGCTGATGGAGCTTTCTCCTGCATGGTGTTGGGTGTGGAGGCTTTTGTTCAGTGGTGGAGCAGAGCTCATTGATCTATATGGGGCTTCTCCAGTGTTTCAGCTAAACACATGTTGAATGAAAAGCATTGTTAGCTTTGGGTGCACAAACTGAGCAGTTGGTGGGATCCCACCACAGAAATGGGTATGACAGAGGTGAACTAGGTGATCTACTGCTTTCAGATGTTGCATTCTTCCAGCAGATCTGCCTGGGGCAATATCTTGACTCTTCCTTTGTCACCAGGTTTCAGAATAGTCACCACCATCTCACATGTCTTCCCTGGCTGTTATGCCAGAGGCTGTTTTGTAGACGCTCAGCTTAATATCTCTTCCCATGGGAAGAGTGTCTCTGAGCTCTCCATCCAAGGGGAGCAAGGAAAGGGGCAGCTCTCAGCTGTGCTGTCTCTACATTGGCCCGCAGGCAGTCAGATGATCAGAAAGGTGGGTGCTGACAGGGCCTTTCCAGCCAAATGCTGTCCTTACCCTGTAACTAACATTTCCTCCACTCTGTCATATGTACATCCTGCCTGGAGTGAAGGTCAGCATTGTGCAAGGCTTTAATAGCCCTTTGTGAAATAGGGCTTGACCCTAACAGCGACCTTGAACTTCAGGGATATTTGGATCCAAAGGCATTGTGTAGATCTGGTCCGCCCTCTATCACAGGTCCATAAATGAGATTGGATCTGGCATCTTGTCTTGGAGACCTGGCACCATTTCTTGCCAGAAC
Source organism: Acanthiza pusilla (assembly GCA_036630365.1). NCBI lineage: Eukaryota > Metazoa > Chordata > Aves > Passeriformes > Acanthizidae > Acanthiza > Acanthiza pusilla. The sequence continues at coordinate 18,007,193 of JAXCHO010000234.1, forward strand.
TCACTAGCACCATTTTTCCAGGTGATGCAGGTGGCATCTGGTGTATTACCAACACAGTAACCTTAGGGGATCGCTTCCCCTGGACTTGCAGCCAGTCTCAACATTGCCAATACCTTCCCTGCCTACCACTGCAGGAAGAGCTAGCACTCTCTCCTGCGTGGGCAGAAACAGTGTTTGGTCTCATCTGGGGAAGTACATCTTCAGAGTTTATTTGGAACATTCTTCTAATTCTTCCCTTCCCTCAGCTTCCCAGACCACCCATCCTCCTTTCTTTGATTCTTAACCACAAACAGTATTTGCTCCCTAAATGGAAGTGTCAAACATTCAGAAATCTTTTAATGAAAAAAAAAAAGTTTGAAATCATCAAATTGTCTCACTTAATCTTTTCTTAAACAAAACCTTTGTACTTTAACTGATGTCTGGGTGTTCTAGTTCAGAATTAGAATTATCTTAATTCAGTGCTTATACTCTGGAACAGGCGTGTCTGCGGAAGGAATGAATTAGTGACAGTTTCAACTTCATGCTTTACTGTAGCCTTATCTATACTAACTTCTTTGTTATAAAGATGAACCAAGCCTCTATCCAGAATTTTTAAAACAAAATTGAACCGTAGAATGGTTTGGATTGGAAGGGATACTGAAGTTCATCTTGTTCCAGTCCCCTGCCATGGGCAGGGACATTTTCCACTAGACCAGGTTGTTCAGAGCCCATTCAACCTGGCTTTGACCACTTCCAGGGGCGGGTCATCCACAATTTCTCTGGGCAACCTGTTCCAGTGCCTTTCCTCCTCAGATGCAGAAAGCACCTTTATTTCCATAGGCATTTGCACTGGCTAGATAGATCCATGCTAATTCTCCCCTTTAACAGAGGTGCTAAGGACCTCCAGGAAGGAATGCCTGCCTTTTGGGGAGTCAGTGTGTAATATGGTAACTGAAGGTTCAGTACAGAATTGAAGGAAGCAAGCCTGGAGTATGTGAGGCGTGGACAGGTGAGGATCTCCCAGTGGCTGTCTTTTGCTCTTTCCACCATGTCCATGTGTATACATACAGCCTATCTTATGTATTTGTAGTCACAGAGAGCAGCAATAGAGAGGCAGATCTACTCTGCCTAAGTGAAATACTTCTTCTCCTAGCAACCATAGTCTTCTCTGTTAACTAAAACTTTTCTATGTAGGGCTTGGGACACCCAGGGAGCAGAAGTGTGAAGTCCTTATGCTTGTTTCCAAATCAGGTGCAGTGAAAGGAACATCCTTGCTTATTTCCCAGCTGCAGTTAGTGCCTTTAGATGTCTTTTGAAACTACAGTGATACAGGTGCTTTCAGCCTGCCTTGCGCCATGCGGGATCAGACCTTTGTGATGATTGATAATTAAAATACTTATTTTTAAAAGGCTTTCTTTTCCAATTTGTGTTTTTAATGCATATGAATGTTCTTATGAAAGGCCAGGTGTTGCTGTTTTGGGAGCACCTCTAGCAGTCTGCTCCTGTTGCACTTTCACACCACCAAAAACCTGGCTGGATTTCACACAGCATTGTGGGTGGAATGGTTACTGCAGCCAGTGGCCCTGAAGAACCTCTGTTCTGGGCTCTGCTTCTCAGTGATAGTCAGATCCACCATCCACACCTAAAACTCCACACTAAAGGAAGAAAAAACTAAGGGTACTGATCTCATTTGTAAAATATTATAATCAACTGAAGAAAACCACTGTGTGAAACTGTGGTATTCTCAAATATGATGGAATAGCGCTGTTTAATAGGAGTAGCACTGGCAGTTTCCTGTTGTAATTTCTCCAGTTTTGTTTTAGCTGTGTGTTCCAAAAAGACCCACCAAAACATACTAAATAGAAGAGATTCAGCTTTTGGAGAGAAGATTTGAAGCTCTCTTGCCCAGTGTTTACTGATGCATTTTTTTCAGAATTCTTTAAAGACTATCAGGGCAATGGTGGGTAGGGAAGCAATGGTGACAACCTATTTAGACTTCCAAAAGTCAAAGCCTTTGAGGAGGTCATCTGCAATGATTAATAACATTTTACTACAGGAAACTTGGAATGAGGGAGAGGTATCACCCTACATCAAAAGCTGGGTAGCTGGAACGGGAAGAGCAGGTGCATCATCATCACGGGGTCTGATACTTCAACCCCAACTTAAAGGAAAGGAGAAAGAAGAGGAAAAAGAAGTTCCTGGACTGAGAGAGAAAGTAAAAGCTGATATCCTATCATACCAGATGGGCTAGGAAATTCCAGATGCCACAAGCCAGGCAGCCATACCAAAGGGCAACAGAGGACCTGGAGGACAATACAGCATCCTCCAATTTTTCTGAATGATTGACCAGGACACTTGGGAGCCCAGCCTACCAGCTGTATGTGTGTGCTGGCTGGGGAGAGTACCAGGAAGGATCAGTGAGAGGCTCAGAGGTTGTGTTTCACGGAATCAGGATGCAGAGTTCTGTTGACAGTGCTGTGTGATCACTGTGCACTTGCCTGGACTATTGCTCACATTCCTGGTCCACACTGGCAGAGCAACCACAGTGTCACCCTGCCTTAAGCAGTATCATGGGCATATCCCTTCCACTGCTTGTGTTGGCTGAGGTGCATTTCTATCTTGGCAAAATGGAGATTTCCCTTGTTCCCAGGTAGACCCTCCTGCCTAGTACAAATGACTGGCAGAAGAGCTTCCTTCCATGGGTCTACTTTGTCCCTGTCCCTAAGAGGGGCCTTGATGCACCCCCCAATGAAAGGGATCAAGCTTTTGAGGTAGTGTGGGTTTCTAAATTTCCTTCCCTCTTCTCTATTGCAGCAACACAGATGTTCACACTGTGGCGTCCCTCCTGAAGCTTTACCTTCGAGAGCTGCCAGAGCCTGTCATCCCCTTTGCCAAATACGAAGACTTTCTTTCTTGTGGACAGCTACTCTCAAAAGATGAGGGAGAGGTCAGTGATCCTTCTAATCTGCCTCTGCAGTGGATGTTCCCAAGACTCAATGTAGTACAGGTTTTTTTTCTCATCACTCTTCAAACTTGATTTAAATCAATGAAGTCCCTGTTGAACCTTTCCCTGAATTTTCCTGAAGCTGTGAATTGGGTGCTGTTATCACAGGCTACTGGATAAAAAAGTCAGTCTTGTAGCCTGGTGCTTCTTTCTTCTGAGCAAAGCTGTTGTGTAGCATAATTAGCAAGAGATGCAAGGTAGGAGGAAATCTGGATTCCTTTCTCAGCCTTGCTGTTCACTCACTAACAAGCTTTTTCTGTGTTTTCCCTTTTATGTATCAGAGCAGTATATTCTCCTTCCAAAAGATTCTGGTGGATGAGACTTTGATCAATGCAATAGTCTTTGTATTTCTTAGAGGAAAGGCACTTAGAGGCACTTAGAGGAAAGGTACAAGAAGGCAGGCTATGATATTATCCCAAAATGGGGTTGGACGGGGGGGAATAATGCTATGAATACTTTGCCAGAACCTTCTTATTTATTATGTTCTTCTCTTTGGTTTCCAGACAAGGCAAAGGGCTGACAAAAACCACCAAGTCTGTGGCAGTCATGGAACAGGATAATTTACAATATGATTGATCAATTGGTTTCGTCTATATTGTTCCTCTTGTGATGATCCCGTAGCCCTTTGCAGACTGCAAAGGCACGTTAGGTCAGGTCTGATGTGTGTGCCACCTTCTAGTACAGAAATTTAAAGAAGCTGCAAGGGTTGTTACTTGTGTCTTGTCTTTGCCAAAGAAGCAAAGGTCTGAGGGCTTGTAAGTTGTGGTCCGCAGTTCTGTCCCTTTTCTGTGTGTGGTCTCATCTTTGTCTCTGGTGGGATTTGTAAGAACTGTTCCTCACTCTGAGTCTGGGGTTCACCTTCAGTTCAAGTGGCAGAAGGCTCTGTGGAGATTGTCCTTTATCATGCCCACAGGAAGATGCTTGTTTGCATGCATCAAATGTAGCATATGTGGCAATATAAGGTTTTTATGGTTAAAAGGCAAGTTTACTGCTGTCTACACTCAAATGGTATCACCTCTAGCCAGCTGTGAGAAAGCAGATTTCTGTGCATGACACAGCATGTTACCACACATGGATATGCATTTGCATTCTGGACGCAGCCCCATCAGGGTGCCAGTGCACTAATGTTGTATTTCAGTAGGTAGAGGTGTGTGCCTACTCCCTCCAAAATTTGTTTATTTTCTGCCTTATCCTCAGTGAACTCAGGCATCTCTGCAGGGTGCCGTAATACAGACCCCACAGCGGTTATTTCACAAGAAACAGCAGCATTTCTAAGGCAGTGGAGCTGGTTTCATTTTGGTCATAAGATGTGCAGAGTGGGAAGTTTTGGATCCATTAAGCAGTATTGCACAAGAGTAGAGACATTGCCAAATTGGGCAAACATAATTGTACATCACTGCTCAGCTTATTAACTTCGTTGTTTGCCTGATTTTGCCTGCACAGGCTGCTGCAGTTTCGGAAGCAACATCTGTGTGAACAAGGTCAGACTCAAATGACTTGTAAAGCAGAATTCTCTTTAGATTAGAAAGGCAATGGGGAGCACTAGGTAGCCAAAATGAACACTTACAAAATACAGCACTGCTCATAGCACAGGGTTGTTTTGTTAAGGCACTGTTGTAAACATAAGCAGCTTGGGTTGTGTCAGGGAAATTTGGAACCTCAACGTGGGCTGTTTACCTTTTCAGAAAGGAAGGTGGAGTGCACACAGCAGGGGTGGAGAGGCTGTACGTGCACAGTAGCACGTGGAGCAGAATGCAGCACAAAGTCATACCTAGCCTGTGGGGCCTGACTTGCCTCCCACATGGAAAATCCCCCTGCTCAGAAACCTGGTTTCATTGAAACCATGGTTTTTAACACGTAATGGTGAGCAGGGAATTTTAAAATAAAACATTCTATTTTGTAAAAGTATTTTGAAACAAAATGTAATCATACTGGTTTAATTTGAAGTATTATTTTAATTTTTCACTTGAAAATTTTGAATGAGACTTTTTGACTCTTAATATAATTTTCTTTAGTTTTGTATGGCCACCCTCATCCAAAAAACCATAATTGTTTAAGGCAGAAGAACCTTTCAGATAAAATTGTTGGCACCTCATGCTGCTACATTGTGACCATGATAGGAATTATTATGGTGATTATTAGCCTGGCCAAACTCCAGTACTGCCCTAAGTTTTTATTCAAATTGCTTTTCATCTTCATTCTGCACCCAGCTCATCTCTGGTGTTCAAATGCAAACAGGGACATAACAGAGACTTTGGGTGGTGCTGATGTTTCCTGGTATTTCAGCAGGACTGCAGCATTAAAAAAGATTTGATTCTGATCCAAACTGACTGGGAGAGAGTTTGAAAATTAAAAACAATTTTAGAGCAAGAGAGATCTTCAAAAGTCTAAAAACTCATTTTAGTCTAAGCTGACTTGACATGGTAGTATTTTAGCCCTCACTGCTACCTGTACTGTAGTGATATACACAGCAGTTCAGTAGACAGAACACAAGGCTTTGAGTGTTTTCTAAAGAGGCATCTGAATTTTTCATGAACGTCTAAAGTATTGCTAATTTTCCAGCCAAACTAGAAGCTCCGAACTGGTGCTGATCTCTTATACACATTGCAAAATCCTTGGATTTGGGATCATTCATTGGAAAGCAGCATTTTTAAGGAGGTAAAAGTTACTACTGCAAAATCCAAGCTAAATAACAGTACAGTGCTTCTCTGGCTTGCTGGGCTGTGGCCACAGGCAATGCTCAGTGTTGTTTGTTCCTACAGAGGTTTCAGGCTTGTGTTTTCCTCTGTGCTGTCACTGTGATGTTCCTCGGCTAAGCCTCTGCTTTCTGTTGGTCAGGCCTTGGTGAGGACAAATCTGTGGCAGAGCTGATAAATGCTGCAGTAGGAGAGAGGGCTTTTTTTTACCTGGCAGCTGTCTGTTCTTTGATGAATATAAAGATACTCTGTGTAATACCATGCCTGGGATTCCTTGTGGCAAAGCATGGATTATAAATTTTTAGAACCCTTTTTTCTTTCAGGTACCATCTTGTACCTTTAGGTCATATTTCCTGCTGTTCGCGCTGCCTGAATTTCTATTTCAAAGCTTCTTCTTACATCCAGTGGAGCTAATGGCATTTTAATTCAGAGCACTTGAAATACAGTGCCAAATACCATCCTGACTTCCCTATTTGAAATAAATTGGGTTACAGAGCAAAATTCAAGAGGGAACTAGATCTGTTAGCTCACCTATTTCTGGTTCAAACTTGTCACTTGAAAGCTGCTTGACCTGAACAACTGACCTTAACCTTCACATGAGTAGCAGCTGTCCTTGATTGAAAAGTCTTCTGAAGTTTAAAAAAGAGGATCAAGATTTTCAGACGAAACTGGCCTTTTATGGGTGTCTCCATTCCTGTCACCATTAAACCAGCATAGTGTTTTAGCTAAGGAATTACAAAGGGATTGCTGCTTTAAAGGAATTTAAGTTTCAGGTTTCTATTAGAGAACTTTTTTTTGTGCTGGGGTGTACAGAATAAAAAATTACCTATATATTTAAGGTAATAAGGAGGAAGGCAGGAATAGACACTGATCTCCAGATCTTTCTGACTTGCCTGGACCAGAAAACTCAGGAAGACATTGGAAGAGTTTGGCCAATAGAATTCCCTTCCTAACAGTCCTTAAAAATTCTGTTTGAAAGGGGAGTTTGAAATGAATGTTCAACTGCATTTCTTTGGAACCAGTTGCTTCTGGAATTTCTCCATCATTAGTTAGCAGCTATCACTCTTCCTTAAATGTGCTTCGGTATCTATTTTTCCACAAAAGGTTTAGTTGTCTCCAAAAATAAGCAAATCTCCAGGGCAACAGCAGCATTGACAGGAACAAGCAAATAATACTTGGGATTGTGGCAGGACAATAGCCTCCTGAGTCAGAGGTTTTCATGAGATTATTTAAATAGCTTCAGGGGTTTAAGTCATTCCTTCAAGTGATGTCTCATCTTACGTTTTAATGTAAAGACAGAAATTTTATGAAGAAGTATGTCCCAGGTCAGAATGACTGCAAATGGAAGTACATCATTAAAAAGGAGGCAGTTGAATGGGACTAATTTAGCTTTTTTAAGGAAAAAACTTTCCTCTGCTCTACTGAGCATTACTGCCGTGTATTTATACTACACACAATTCCTCCAGGTTTCAAATAGGCTGCAAAGGCACATCTGCTAGTGCCCTGATACCAAAGCCAGGGGGCAGGCTTTGGAGGCTGGCAGGCCTCACTACTTGAAGGCTTCTGTATCAACCCTTAAAGTTTACAGGAGGATTTCGACTGAGAACTGAACTGAGTTCTGGACATTGGCTTCTTGGTAAGGCACAACACACAATGGATGACACCTCTTCTAAAGCAAAGCTTCTTTGTGTTACCATTTTTGTTCAGCATTTGGCTGTGGAAAGAGGATTTTGTAGTACTGAAGGAAAGCCATATTTGCTTTGCTGCATTTACATTAATACCTCTGCTTCTTGTTCTTCCTGTCCCTCAGGGTACCCAGGAACTGGTTAAACAGGTGAAGAATTTGCCCCAAGCCAACTACAACCTCCTCAAATATATATGCAAGTAAGTGAAATTAATTAACACTTGGAAAAGTCTCTGAGTTTTGTGAGGCTGTCTTATATGCAAATAATATACTCTGAAAGTATGAATATGCAACAAACACTGAAGTGTAAGTTACTGCTCCTATAAAACACATGGAGGTAAATGCAGCCTGCCTGAAGGAAGCTCTTGGTTTATCCAAGAGGATCAGCCAAGCAAATTGCTGTCACTCACAGCCTTGGCAGCAGGCGTGACTGATACTATTATATTGTTTATTTCAGAAGCACCTACAGACCACTAAAGAGAGACACTTATTCCAGATACTGCACACTTGGAAGATATATGACACAAGCTGAGTAGCAGATGCAGTCAGAATAGCCAGTCTGGCATCTGCTCTGGTTTGGAAGTGGGGTTAGTAGTGGCTTCCTCTTGGATTACCAGGGACTCCACAGCCTTGTCTCTTTTCATCTCTGCTGATTTTCCCAGGTTTTGGGCTGCCTCTTTATCCGGGAGTTGGAAGGAGATGATTTTTAAAGGCTACTTCCAACCCAAACCAGTCTGTGATTCTGTGATCTGTGTTTCGTTAGAATCTAGCCAAGCCACAAAACTCTTTCTACAGGCTGGTAGTTCTAGGACAAGGAGATGAGTGAAATGACTTATTATTTCTGTTATAACTGTACCTGAAAATTAGCCAAAGTCAATTCATGTAATTGAAGATTTCCTATAAGAAAGCAAAAATCTGTCCTTTCAGACCCGGTAGAAGGCTGGGTCTCTGCTATGTGAGTACTTGCGGCAAAAAACATCCTATCTTCTCTGGTCCATACACTAGGAGGGATCTGGGGTTGTACTGAGCATCTAAGCTACAGTAGTTCCTAGAATCATTTCAGGTGTCAGGGTTGTATGAGAACAGGATGAAACTGAATGTATATGGTCTAGGAAGCGACTTATGAATTCCCTCCTCCTTTGATTTTTTTTCTGGGGTGCCTTTTCGAGGTTCCTTGATGAAGTTCAGGCTCACTCCAGCATTAACAAGATGAGTGTCCAGAACCTGGCTACAGTATTTGGACCAAACATATTGCGGCCCAAAATGGAGGATCCGGTGACCATGATGGAAGGTAGGTGCTGCTCTGGTGGGAGGGCACAGCGGCTGTGTTTTGGAGCTGTAAGTGAAAACCATACATTCTTTGGTAGCTGTATCAGTTGCCTGCACAGTCAGAACAAGTCAAGCCATCCTTTCATCAGGGCCTGTGAGAGGTATTCCAGATGGTATCTTAGCCTGTTCACCACTGGACTGGGAGTGTCTCTCCTCTATGTGGTGATGCCTCTGCATCCCTGAAACTCCTTTTGAACCTACTGCTAAAAGGAAAGCTCAGCTGTTTTTCAGAAGGACTCTGCTTAAGCACCAATTTAAGTAATCATTTAGTATTGGTGCATTTCGGTGGTTAAACAGCTCCCTGTAGAGAACATCCAGGCCATGAGGAGAGGCATTTAGTTTTGGCTGTGCCACAGTGGCTATAACTAGAAGTGTCTTAGAAGTTTTGTCTTCTATTTAGACTCTATGGATCAAAACTTCACAGAACCCAAAAAATTAGGTGAAAATCACTCTTAATTTTGGATGTAAAAAAATCGGAAGCTTTAAAATTATCCACCTCTATATGAAACATGCAGGCTTGTCACTAGGGTTGGGATGCTGCTCCTCTCCTAGGTCACACTGAAACACAACTACTGTGGTGCAAGTTTAACTAGGTCTTTGCATAAAGTTTTGTGGGATTTTGGCAAACCTACAAAAAGAATTGATGAATTAATTAGGCACAGATGGAGATGCTGTGCCCAGGATGCCTGAACTTGCCTCTGGTTCTGCTCTCTAGCTGTAGGAGATGGCTGACATAGTATTTTGTGTGATGCAGAAGGCCAGTATTGTCATACCTTAGCAGCAGCAGTGCCTTCAGCTCTGCACATGTTTGCAGATGTGTCCCCCACGATGGCAACTCACTCTAAAGCAACAGGACAACGGCAGAGCATGACCTGACATACTATAATTGTTCGGGGACTTCAAGCCTACCACAGAGGTGTGCGCCATATTATTAAGTCTGAGACCTTCTCCTTGAAGTGCGGAAAGTGCAAGAAATGCGAGAAAGGAGTGCGGGAGCAGTGCTGGTTAGTGGCGGTGGGGACAGCTGCAGTCAGCCTGTGTGCGATGCTGGGACTTCCCCTAGTGGCCACCGGGCGAGCGCTGGTACGGCTCCCGCAGCCTTGGCCAGCAGCGTGCTCTCTGCTCAGCTGGCACAGGGGACAGGCTTGGGTTCAGAGCACCCCAGGCATTTCATTGTGCAGCCCATCTGATGGCAGAGGTGCCTGTGCTGTGTGTAGGGCCACACGTGCAGGTGCTATAGTCTCTCTTGATCATCCTATAAAAACACTGCAGTGATCTGACGTGGAATTCTGTATTGCCACTGATCTGAACTGTAGAAAAACTGCGATATGTAGGCTGGATTGTTAGACTTAATCATTATACTCATAACAACAAGATTGGCAATGTTTTGTTTTGGTTGAGAATAGCAGGGTGGTTAGATATAAATAACAGAGAAGTGGAAACACTCAATTTTTTTTAGCTTCAGGGAAATTTGAATCTCCTAAATAAATTGACAAAGAGATCTTAACAAAAAGCAATCTAATTGTGTCTCTCTTCAAATTTAAACCATGAATTTCAAATGGAAATACCTTAAGTTTGACAGCTAAATTGTTAGGAATGCTCTTATCTCCGAGACACTTAGTTCTCTTCCTGCATTCACAGACATAAAATAGAAGTGCTAGGTGAGCTCAGTACATCTTATTATTAGGCCAAAAACTCATCAATAAAATCAGGCTCTTGCCTTGAACCCCTGAGTATGTTTGCCTTATTCTCTATTTCAGGCAGTACTTAAAAATAGAATTGCTTATTCACCCTTTTAAAGACTTTCCTCTTTTGTAAGAACTGCTTTGTATTAGGTTTGGTAAGTGGTGCTCTCTATTAGTTCATAATGGTCTGCTCTGCTCCTGGATAACAATGGCAGCTCATTTCTGTGGACTTAAATAATTGTGAGTTCTTTCTGCACTTGCTGGACAGCCTCTACAAGTGCATGTTTAATGCAGATGTCATACTTCCTGCAAGTTTCTCTATACATTGAGTGCAGCAGAAGGCCTGAGCTGAAATTTGTGGTTTTTCAATAAGCAGTAGCTCCAGGCCTGTTCAGACCATGAAATGGGGTGCAACCTAGTCACGGAAACAGGTCGGGGTGAGTCTCAGAGCTCTTCCGTGTCTCCTCAGCTGCTTGCCTTTGTTTTCCACCCGCAGGCACCTCACTAGTTCAGCACCTGATGACAGTACTGATCAGTGAGCAGGGGCGGATCTTTGCCGTTCCTCAGGCGGAGGTGCCAGGGAGCCAGCTGGAAATCAGACCCATGCGCCAGCGCAGCACTGTCGAGTGGATCTCCGAGGAGGATGGGGAGGACAGCAGGTCACAGCACAGCGCTGCCAGCCCTGCTGATTTACCTTCTGGCAATGCTGTGGCACTAGAGGCCACTCCAGGACCTGCAGTGAAAATCACTCCTCCAGAGCACAGCAGCAAATCGACTCAGCCTGCCACGAGCCCCAGTAAAAGAGTACAGACACTGCCCCCATGGAAATACTCCTTCCGCCAGCAGGGAGCACGGTCTGTGAGCCCAAAGCTGGGCAGCTCATCCTTAGATATCCCCAACCTCTCCTCCAGCGGGAACTGGCTGATGAACGGCCTGTACTCCCTCCGAGGCCATCGCCGGACAGCCTCTGGGGAACGAGTGAAAGACTCGTGTTCCTCCCAGAGACTCTCCACTTATGACAATGTCCCTTCCTCCAGCCTGTCCCTCAGCACACACAGCATGGCCAGCACCACCTGGTCTACATCCTCCTGTGAGATCTCCGTGATGGACTCGGTGAGCAGCTGCCCAGCCTGCCGGGCCAGTGACTCTTCTGCTTTAAGCTCCCTAAAAACCGAGTGGGTAACTCAGGGCTCGCTGTCTCAGAGCGAGGGCAAGACAGCAGATCTGGAGAACAGTATGGACAGGTTTGAAGTGTGCAGCAGCAGCAGCGGTGAACAGAGTGACCCAGCTGCAGCTTCCCGAGACTCTGTCCAGTGCTCCAGGGCCTTGCAGAGCTTGGTGGTGGAGCTAAAGGCAGAACTGAGCAAACAGAGGACTGAATATGAGACTAGTATCAAAAGGTAATGTCATCTGCAGGGGGCACAAGGAAGTCACCTGTCAACATCTCCCTGTCTGAACATGGGTGTGGGCTGCCAAGGGTGTCAGGTTCTCAGCCCTGACATTTGGGGTTGGGTGACAGCAGATTTGGTTCTATTCTTTCCTCACTACTCTCAGAATCCAGCTTTTCTTTCTCTAAGAAAGCATTAAAAATCCCCCAAACAACAACGAAGGGGGATCTCTATGACACAGGGAAATCCAGTATTTCCTATTCTGTGTTTTCACTGGAAATGAGAACTGCACAGGTAAGGCCAAAGTCTGCTCTTAGTGTCCTCAGAGAAATAGCAAAGCAAATATCTTTGAGGGAGGAGTTGGGACCCAGGATGATCAGGCCTCAACAAGGACTCTTGTTCTGTGCAGGTGCTGATAGTTGTACCAAAGCAATTTAAAATTGAGAGCTTCTTGTTGCTTTTCGCGACGGAAGCATTCTTGAGGAAACTGCTCTTGACTATTTTCCACAGAGGTTTTTTGGGTGGTGGTATTGGGACTGCATCTCAGCTGTACTGTTTTCAGCAGCCCTTTTGTGTTGAACTTCTAGAAACTTCTCTTTTGGTTTCTGATGCAGAGAGTGGTCCTTGGCTGAGGGGGCAGCCTGGCTTGGGGGAGCAGTGTGAACTGTCATTTGCCAACTGGTGTTTCCTTGCACAACTGCTGGTGCTGCACTTTCCATCTGAGCTCAGAAAAATTCCTTTCAGTTTCCAGGAGAGCTGCGTATGAGGGCTGGGGCTGTAGGAAGTAAGAAAGTATTAACAACAGGGGAGTCATATTAATTTGTGTTAGTATATTAGGTTTTATGAGTATATGCTTAATAGAACAACTTTCAGGAAAGCTTTCAGGGAAGTAGGCACATGAAATAGTGTTGCTTAAAGGCATTAGACATATTTTAATATACAGCCATGTGCAAAATTGCACACCGTGTTGTAATACATGCTGCTCTGCAGCACCAGTACTCCACACTGAAGAAAGGCTGTAGTTGTGTTTAAAAATAGTTGAATTCTCGGGGTTTGGTGTTCTTTTGTGTTAAGGTGTTACTGTTATATTTCTTCAATTATTAAAACTCAGATTGGAAATCGAGGTATGGGAATGCTGCCAGCCTCCCAGACATGGTACCAAAAGCACATATGACTGTTGGGATTGTATAGCACAGTCTTAGCCTACATTTGTTGGCACTTTTTTCCTGTTAAGGTAGTTTCTCAGAAATGTATCTGAACTGTAATCTCTTCCCATGGGCCAGTTGTTAAGGTAGGAATTCCACTTGCTACCTTCCCACATTATTTTATGATTTCCTCTGGTGGTCGCCCGCCAGCCTCTGCGGTGTTTCCTCTTGCACTGTACTGCTTTGGTGTATGGAGCTGAAGGAGAATCAGGCTGGGCAGCAGTTCCAGTTCCCACCTAACATCCCAGAGTGGGAGAAAAGCCTCACCTTGTGTTCCAGGTGCAAGAGCTTGTGAGAACACCAGCAGTTGCTAGCATGGGCTGCTGGGGATGGTTTGTGAATGAGGGTGGAAGTTCATGGCATGCATGGTTTGTTTTTTCAGATGCCCTGCTGATGCAGAATGGGAGGGAGGTGAGGGTATGTGCCTTGCATTTAATTGTGCTGAGCTGCCCTGGCTGGCCTAGTTGCAGGGATACAGAGTAATAAACAGAAATACCAGGCTCCAGAACTTGGAAATATGTAGCTGCACATTCTTGCCTGCTGCCTGTGGGAAGAGGTGGTTTTCCACCTCTTATCAGTAAAACTGTTCCAATGGGGCCTAAAGCTGCTGACATCGGGGGCACCCAGGAAGACCTGTTCTTCATTTCAGCTGCTGAGCTGCTTCAGCTCCAGCACCTGCCTTTCCCCTGCAGCTGGACAGGGCAGAGAGCACTGTGACTGGAGGGGAGGACTCTAAATTGGCCAGGTCTCACAGGGTAAAGTAGCTGAGAGGAAAATGCCTAATGAGCTGAAGAGTTTTATAAAACCAGGCAAGATACAATCACTGCCTTTTTGTATTAAACAGGATGACTACAGCTGTTCAGGATTACAGCCTGAAGGACTGTGCTGTCAAGTCTAAGAATTTCAAGCCAAGTTTTTCAGCTCTCAAAAATTTTGCAGTGTTTTTACTACATCTGCAACAATTTATGTGTGCAAAAGTATGTTCCTTTTGAGACTGCATGGAAGTCTGTGGAAAGACAGGAGCTAACTAGCAAAGACGGCAGGTTGCTTAGCAGGAAAAATTTAGGCTGCCTCACCAGCTTTATTTTATTGAAGATAATTTAGTCCCCCAAAACTATACATGTGCTTGTGAGGTTTGCAGAACTGTTTGTATCTAGCAGGATGTGCTTTAATGAAAGAATATGAGCTTTTGGTTGGCACATACATAAGTGGAGGGAAGGCAGAGTGAGTACCTGCCTGGGGCAGAGGTAAGGAACACTTGCTGATGGAGAAGCTGTTATTTCTCATCATCAACTGCCCATTTTCTCTCTCTTAGTCAGAGGGAGGCAAGTTTTATGGCCTTCCTGTAACCACTCTGTTCCAGAGCATTTCTCCCTTAAGGTTAAAATAATTACCAGACATTCTCTGTTGAATTTCAGTAATTCATATTTACCACCTGAGACTCTTAAGAAAGTATAAGTGTCTTGGAGGACTGATATGAATGTAGACTATAAGTACTGTGACCCTGTGTGGTTCAGTCTGGGCTGCTGTAGCTGGCCCCTAAACTTAGTGGTAGAAAAATGTAATTGACAGCTCAGAGCCTGTTACATATGTGTGGGGAAGCATTGCAGCTTCAGAAGTGTCGTATTTGAGAAGACAGCTGGCTGGAGAGAAAGGTTTGCCTTCCTCCACAGGGGCTGTTTTTTGCTGAACTTGGTGCAGGTCAGTGCACCTGTGTGTGACTTTGATTCATTGTGAAAATTGTGCCAATAATCAAACTGCCATCTTTAGCTGTATGTAAAGGAATGGAAAGAAAAAGTTTAAGGTGACGCATTGCACTCCTCTTGGTCATAATGGGGGATTCAGACCCTTCTGGGACTGTCAAAGGTCCCTATTTTGGTTTTTTTGGGGTTTTTTTTGGTTTTTTGGTTTGGTTTGTTTGTTGTTTTTTTGGGGGGGGAGGGATTTTGGGTTTTGTTTGGTTTTGAGGGGTTTCTTGGGGTTTTTTGGGGGGGTTTTCTGTTTAGGTTGTTGTTGTTGTTGTTGTTGTTGTTGTTTTGTTACGGAGTCAGTAGCATGCCCTTCTTGATAACCAGTTACCCTGTCTAAAAATAACCCATTCACAGTTCCACAGGGATGCCATACCCCAGCTTCACAGCTGAGTATTGGACTGATCAATGAGAGGTGGCGTGGTTTTGTGTTTGAAATTATTTCTAAAGACTGTGTTTGCTCTATTTAGAGGAGCGGCATTTTTCATTGAAAAAGCCTAATTTATAAAGTCATATTCTAGTGATCAGTATTTCCTGTCTGAAAATACTCCTTCCTTGGTATTAACACCACTACTCAGTCTTGTGATTAGGAAAAACAATGGGGAGGACAGCAAGTGTTGTGCCTTCTGTGCTTCTTTCAAATCACAAAACCATGAACCTTGTTCTTTGACCTCCTTCGTGAAAAGCTCTGAATTTTGCTTCACAGCTTTGTGGCCAGATCTGTTTAAGGACTGTTTTTCTGATTCTTCCTCATATGAAAGGTTGGGGTTTGTAAAATCTTGTACCCCACCCCAATGTTAATGATAAACTTTACAGAAATTACCATCAAATGGATGGTGGGGAAGGACTGTGAATTGATTCCTATCTGATCCCCAAGGATGTTCCTCTGTACTGGATATCCAAATAGGAAAGCACAGTATCAGGATGAAAACAAGGGTTAAAACATTATTCAGGAATGATATACTTGAACTCTGCCTAAATGAGGATTTAATACATTTCAGCCCTCCAGTCTGGTGCTGGAAAGTAAGCATTGTTTTCTAAGATTTTAGCATTTTTATCAAGATCCAAATAAAGGAAGCTCCAGCTTTCAAGGAGTCTTTGCGCCTAAGTTCAACAGTAATGAAATAGCATTTAGTTCTCTCCTTTCAAACTTCCTGTTAGAATTTGTTAACTCTAAGGGGAACAACTTAAATTTATAATAGTTATCAGCTGTATTTATCCAGCCACTTTAAAAGCCTTTTTTTTTCTCTCCATTTGGTTTTAAGAATTGAAGAAACAAGTGCAGACCTGAGGAACCAAGTGGTTAGGTTAGAAGAAGAACTGGACCAAGAACGAAAGAAATACACGATGCTGGAGATAAAGCTGAGGAATTCGGAACGTGCTCGTGAAGATGCTGAGAAGAGAAATTACCTCCTGCAGAAGGAAATGGAAGAATTTTTTTCAACATTAGGATGTTTAACTGTTGGGAGTCAAAGTGCTAAAGTCCCCAAGTAGACCAAGCATAGAAAATCCTGTTCCTGACAAAACGAGTGAAAATGCATATTTTGTTCTGGTATACTCATGTATCATGAGTAATTCTATAGTGATTGTGCTCTCAGTGACACTTGCCCTGTTGTCTTTACATGTGCTGTAGTATTTGGGCCAGCTGGGAAAGACTGCTGACCATAATGCTTGAAAATTTAGTGTCAGATTGCCAAGAAAGAAAGGGTCCCCTCTGTATCCACAGAACACAAGACACTCTGCTCCAGAGTGTCCTGCTGCCATCTTTGGACTCAACTGCACTATCCTTTTGCTGGCTCAAGGACAGTGGAAGGTCCTGCAGGGTGGGTGGATGGCAAGAACCAGTGGAAAAGCTGAGCCTGGAGCTGAGGGATTCCTGCACTTTTGCTTGGGAAGGTGGCAGTTCCAGTTTGTCACCACAGCCAGGGGGTTTGCCAGACGGATTTAATGAGGTGGTTTTTGCCCCACTCCGTACATAAAGTTTGTTCAAATTTCTCATTCCTAGAGTGGCATTATTTTATGAAGATACTGTGAAAACAAGGTCTGCAAACATGATGAAGATACCAAAATCTTGACCGTTCACTAAAATTGTCTCTTACCCACCAAATGGTTTCAGTGTTTCACAGAAATGCAACTTATTAAACTGTATGTGATTAACAATCAGATTGGCTACACAAACTCCATGGAACTTTAAATATGCACATTTTGTCCTAGGTATCTGGGCTTTCTGAGCCAAAAATAGAACAGTATTAGTTACAGGGGAAAAAAATCTCCTGAGTTGATATATGTATTGAGGTAGAAGATGGAAGACTCTTATCATCAAAACTCATCCATGTTTTAATAGCAAAACCTATGGTAAGAGGAGTTAGTGCAATTGGGGTGGGGGGTGTCAGGGTGGTGAAGGTGGGGATCTATCTTTAACTTTCCCTGGGCAATTTACACTTACCTGCCTTGTAACATTTCTCATTACACCAGTTGATATTTTTGTTGTTAGTTCTTACAGGGAGATGAGGGAACAAGAGCAATACTGCAAACAACCCATCATCCCAAGTTCCTTACTTCTGCTAAGGAAAAATCATCAGAATGAAGCTGTAATTTCTGGTAGTTTGCTGCCAGGGCTCACTTCCCTTCCAAGTGACTTCAAGAAGTTCTGCATAGCATTTGTAGCACCCTGAGCCATGTGGAGCCTGCACCCAGAAAATTGTTTCACCAGATTCAGCCTGAACTGCACCTGCCAGCCCAGCACTCTTCACTCTTTCTTGGCACTTTATCTTTGACATCCCAAGGTAGCTTGGGAGTCTGTAAGGATAAAGATTTTTAACAAAAAAGTGCCACAACAACATGAGCTGACTAAAGGGAAAGTATGGACTGTAATGAAGGAGTTTGCTTTAAGTATTTTCCAAAAATGCCCTGAATCTCATTTCTTACTAGAGAAGACTATGACTTGCTGTCTGGAAATAACCTTAGACTGGGCTTCTTTATGTACCAGGAGATACTCAATACTGAAAGGTGTACTTTCTCCTCATCATCTCAGAGATATCCAGATACTTCAGTATTTAAAACATCTAGATGTGGGCTTGTTTTTACTGCACTATAACACTTCTTCCTATAGAAATGTGAAAAATGTAAACCATTTAAAAGCAAGCAAAAACCAGAATTTTAACTTAATGTTCCCTAGCTGAGACAAGTCAAGCAAGGTGGTACAGTACACCCTGTGGTTCATTCAGTTATTTCAAAACCTTTTTCCTACTTCCCAGGCTCTCCAGTTGCCCTGGATTCCTCCCTGCCTCTGGCAGAGGCAGGTAGCTGCATGTTCAGCAGCAGCTGCCTGCCACCTGCAGGCACAAGCATCATCCCCATCTGTTTTTTCCCATTTCTGCCTTGGATTATTACTGATGGTCACAGGTGCTCCTGCAAGGAATAAAATGGCCATTTGAAACAGCACATAAAGATGCATAATGTGAGAGAGAAGCAGTAACAGTGACTGAGCTGGAAGAGCACAGTGTCAGGTAGCTGGAGGTACCAGGCCAGTCCTCACAAAAGAAATCTTAATATTGGAGGGTGGTCTGAACCAGGTTGTAAGTAGAACACCACAACTGATGAACAGTGACATTCAGTCCAGCTAGCAGCATATTTTAATGCCTTTATTCACACCCAAAACATGGAAACCTTTCACTGTATCCATCCTGACAGCCCACTCTTCCTTCACACTATTTATATTGTATAGTCTCCTGTATGTATCAAGTGCAGACTGCTCTTTATAGTTCACACTACAAACTCAAGAACTGAGCCCTGCTCACTGGGAGACTTAAACACCAAATATGCCAGACAGGAAGTGAACAGGACTGCTGGCTAACTCTCTTAAGTATTTAATCTTAGGTAACTGCTAACAAACCCACCTATTCCAAACTTGCATGAGATCTGTAGCACTAGGTAATCTGGTATACAAGATAAAATAGATTTTTTTTTAGTATCACTAAACTGCAAGTATCCACTCAAAATGATGAGTGAAACTGAACCAGTTCCAGATTGGCTGTTGTGCTCAGCAACATCTATGCCTCTTGTACATGAGGAATAAATTTCAGCTTTTTTTGAAGATGAGCCACTGCAGTAAATAAACCCTGCAGGAAGCTGCAAATGACACAGTTCACACTAAAATGCACTATAGTAGAATGTTAACTCCAAGTGCAGCAATGGGACCATAATGTTAAATTCCTAATATGGGCAATTACGGAAGAAATGGGAATCCACTTACAACTGAATGGAACACTATGCCTTTATGTGAGGAAGATGCTATACCCTGTCCTAGCTTTTAAGTCCTGTTTCCATACTCTGCCCCACAAATGCACTTCCCCATATCCAGCACTGGAGACTACACCTTATTTTGCAAACCCTTCACACATTACAGCCCCTGAGCTAAATGTCAGCCTTCTTAGCAAGCGTTTACAAGATACAGGTTTGGTTATTCTTAATTAAACATGACAGAAGGTACCTTTTTTACCAGAGCTTCACCTGTGCAATCGTCTCAGCCTGGAACATCCGTTCCACATTACGCAGGCAGTGAAAAACACCAACACAAGCATATGCTTTAAAAAAAAAGCAAAAAAGCAAAACAGCAACATTTCAGAATAACAAAACTTCCGTAGGTCTCCGTGGCATTTCTAACACAAAAAGGAAAATGAACAGGGATAGCTTAATGACTCATCTATATTCACAGGCAAGTTCCACTGCAGCCAGCAGCACTGTGGAGTGTTTCAGTCCTGAGCCACCAGACAAACCATGGTCAGAGCTAAGACTGTCTCCCTGGCCTTGCTCTGTATTAACGTCTCTCTGGAAACTGGCTGTACTTCATGCTGACATATACAAATAAAGAAGAGCATTTCTGAGTCCCACCACATTCCTAGAAGAGTATCTCACAAACTGCTGGCCCTGATAAACAAAGCTGGCTGCACTGTGGTCACAGCCCCTTTCCCTGGTAACTGGACACACAGGCACCAATAGCACAGCTCATGAGCAGCTGCAGTCTTTAAGGAAGCACTGAAACCCTGCTGGAAGTGAAGAAAATCAAATGCATTATATTGAGGTTTACCCACAGGAGAAGTGCCAGTGCAGTGAGTGGTCCAGGCATCCAAGTCAGCTCTCCAAAAGTCAGATCCTTCAGGCTTCTCCAAGCCTCAGTTTTGGGAGATTTTCCCATACACTAGACGCCCATGGCTTACCTCTTTCAGCAGTGCAGGGTCTCACAGCTGTATTTCAGAAATTAAGATGGCTGGAACTGGCAGCAAGGAAGCAAGAACAGAGTCTACAGTGGTCACAAAGACACTGAACGTGTGGCTATTAACAGTCTGTGGCATATCCAAAGTCCATGGGAATGCAGAAATGGAAAAAACATGTCACTGTCCTTGAGTGAGCTCACACACAAGACAGGACATTACCATTAAAAAACAGACAAATTCTCAGGAAGGACTGTCCCTAATAAGATTTCAAGTGCAGCCCTGTTACACAATTCATTCCAGCCCGGCAATGAAGAATCACTAAATGCATGGTGGCCAAACTTTTTTTTTTCTTTTTTATTTAAAATATCATTATAACCAATTGACATACTAGATAACAATGTATACATTCCAGTGGTGCACATGTAATGACCTATGCCATGAATGAGTCAAAAAAACCCCACAATGTTCTCAGTAATGCCCACCAACAGCTTATTCGGAGGGAATAAAGGAAAAGCAGGGAAAGGTATCAAATGTGGGGAAGAAAAAAAAATCAGTTTCCCCCAGTATTTTTAATGGTGTATCTTCCCCTTCATATTTCTTGGAACATAATAAAATTAATAATATACTTCATAAGGGGCAGAAGGAATGATCACAATAATTGGGGTGAGATTTTTTTTCTCAACTTTAGTAATAAAAGTTAAAGAACTCTCAAAAATAGACTAGATATTGGGCCTACAAAAGTAATTCATCTGTATGCAAAGCTTACCAAGAATTATTCCTTTTGTAAAATGTAAAGGATGAGCTGACATTACTAGTAAGCTATTTTTACCCTACAAAACCAGACTACAATAATAAAATCACCAATTTACAGCTAACACAATCTAGATGTACATTACTGTACACAAGCTATATATTACACATGAACATCTTACGTGAAATAGATAGGAAACATACTGATATTGTCTCAACATTGGCCAATAGGTTTGTTTTTCTAAAGGAGGTGTATTTTCTATTCACATTCAGTGTAGTTCCAATAGCAAGGGTTAGCTTTGCTTACTTAAGAAACGTAGAAAGTTTTGTGTGAGGTAGTTCAAGAAAACCTAGCTTAAATTTTGAACTGCAGAAGTAGAAACACAACGTGATCTGATTCATAACACGTTTCGGTAACACAGACATACAAAGATGAGGAGAAGGGAGTGAAAGAGACTACTTTAAATACCACTTTTATCCAGTGCCCTTAACTAGGAATAAATTAAATTAATTGAAAATTTGGGTAGGCAGTACAATCTCATCACATTTCTTCATTAGAAATCTCTTTCTAATCCTACTAAATAGAGACAGGCTCTCCTTCAACTCCACCAAACCACTGACAGGAAAATAAAATGTAACAGCATGGGCAAGCTGCTGCCAACAGCAAATAAAAACAGCTCTAGAAACTGTAATTCACTCCCTTTAGCAACTTGAAAGAATAAGACCAAGTGTAAGCTGAACCCTCTTCTCCTCTTTTGCCCATAATCTTATCTGAGAAACATTTACTGTCGTACACTTTGCATTATTGGCTGGGTAGGACCATCCTCCTCTAGGAGGCTTTTGACATTTTTCTTCATGCACTGCTGAGCTGAATGCCCCATCCCTCCCTCCCTGCAGCAGCCCTGCCCAGGTGCTCAGTGTTGGCCTCGCCACCCCCAGGCAGCAGCGCCCTACAGCCACAGCCCATGCTGGGGACACAGGACACCCCCACCACACCCCTGGGGCTGATGCTGTATCAGGCTGGAAATCCTGCCCAGGAAGCGCTGCTGCATCTCATACAGTAAAAGTTCTTCAAAGCAAAAAGCCCAGGCTTGGGCAGGGCAAAGTGCCACATCCGCTCAGCTGAGCAGAGCCCCCCACAGGGGGCTGTGCTCAGGGGGCACAGCTGCTCACACACACAAACATCTCAGCTCTGTCCCACTGTCTTGCACCAACCAAAGACTTCACAGCACAACATTCCAGTACACCCTAAGGATACTTCATTTCTCCCCTGCCCCCCAATCTCTATTTCAAATTCTTGAAGAACTTACTTCTACGAAAGGAGAAAGCTGCTTTATCCCTGCTGCATGCCACAGCTCTGCCCAGAAAAGGTGGAAATCAATCTCACTATTACTGCTCAGCTTTGAACCTCACCTGAGGTAAGAGATCAGACAGCTCATGGTAATTCAATCCACACCAACTCCCAGTGGATTGGAACAGCCCTAGAAAGTTGCATGCACTTCAGTGAAGCCTGTTGTAATGAGAAGATTCCAAATCATAGTCTAAAATAAAGCTTAACAATACTTTAAAATTGTACAGTGTATTGGATAGCATATAATCTAACAACAGACAAAGACAGCTGAACTCCAGTTACCCATTTGTTTGCTATCTGTGGCAGTGTACACCTATCTGAAAATAAATTTATATTTCAACAAATAAAAAGAGAAGAATAGGATGCTGTTATAATAATTTGATTACTGAATATGATTCTCTAGTATTTGAAATCTGCCATCACTTTAACTTGCCTAAAATGCAAGCAACTGAAAAAAAAACGAAAAAAGCAACACTCCTATGTAGATGGTGCCAAAAGTGAACTCTCAGTTTCCACAGGCAAAGCTCTGACCCTTTAAGCACAGCTTGCTCACACTGCAGTAGGCTGCAGTGGACAGTTCCACACATTCACTAGCCCTGCCTTGAAAGAAGAAAAGCTCAATTCTTAGAGCTTATGAGCTCAGTTCAGTTACTGTATATTTAAGACACTGGAAAGCGATAGCAAAAAATATTTTTAAGTTTCAAAGTATTTCAATCATTACTGCAACCCAGTGGGGTCTAAAATAAATTTAAATAGGAACTATATTTACGAATTTGTTTTTAACAGCACTTACAGGCATCAGAATTTACTTTTGTCAGTCTTAACTTCATTATGCTGTACTGACCACACTACCATTTGACCCTATATAACAATGGAGTACTGTTGTTTGACCAAAAATTTTGGCTAAATTCACAGCTTAAACTTTGATAAAAAAATTACAAAATAGACTGTTCTGTTGGTCTCTGTTCAACTTGAGCAGATTTTCTACATTCCAGTGCTAGATGTATCCAAACTTGTCCTGCCTATTCTGAGGTAATATACAATTTGGCAGGATCCTGTAAAAATAATTGCCTTAACAAATGTGGCTTAGGAAGGCAATATTGAAATATTAGATGCAAGTGAGGAAAGCAAAATTACACGCACACAGCACTTACCAGCAGTCTAGCCAGGCCAGGAAAACTGTGCAGTTTATCAATTTAGTTACCTTTGAGACATTACCATTCCTTGCAACCCTGCATGTTTTTTAAAAAGACATGTTAGATACTAAAACATTACTATCACTTCTATTTTTCTGAAACTCAATGTGTAGACAAATTTTCCTCTTCCAGTTAAAACTTCAAAAAGATGCTTATTTAACCCAACAAGGAACCACACTGAAGACCACCAGTCAGTCACAGATGACCTCTGTAGCCAGTTATATTATTTGCTTCTGCTCAGCACCTGGCAAGACTTCTGTATTTTTTATGCCCATTTTTGTGAGCTTTACTAATTTAAATTCCTCTTCACATTCTAATTCACTACACAAAATATGCATCTACACAAGGCAATCAATTATACAGCCTAGCTTCACCAAAAATCTGCATTTTCCAAAGAAATAAATTCTGAATGATTGTTTAACTCATACATAAACTTAAGTCAGTTATACATAAATCATTCTGTAAATATAAAATGTAAACAGTTAAAATACTTCTGTCAGGAGCAGCACCATCTTACATGACTATTTAGTAACTGTTCTATATATCTCAATATATCTTTTGTTTAAAAAGTGTATTGAAACCTGGAGCTTCAGTGATGAAAACTACTGAATATTTATGACTTAAAATGAACCATTGCTAAGATTTCTGCTACACTGATCTCATGGTGAAATGGAAGAGATAAATATTAATTTATACAGCACTACTTCTTCCTCCTTTGGATGGCATATATTGCTCAATTAATGCATTAGCTACAGAAATCCTGAGGTTCTCCTACCACTTAATGGATTTTAGCAATCAGTTACTTTTGGTGGAGAAAGAGTAGCCAAAGTTTTGTCCCTATTGCATTCATGTCATTCCCTCTTCGACCCTAAAAAGCCCTCAAAAAGCACTTGCCTTAGTAGACAAAACTAGTAAGAACCAAAACTCCCAAGATTCACGTCTTACATGAAAGTATAGCTACAGCATATTCATTTTCCCTCTCATCTGTCTAAACATCCTGGATACACTTCATTTTGTGTGTACAAAAACAGGCTATGAGCTAGAAGTAAACAGTTTATTGGCATTGCAATGTATTATTCATGAAGTATCCTCATGTTTTATGGTGATCACAAGATTTGGCATGCCACAACTCTGCAGAAAACATCACATTACTTTGCTAGGCTGGATATTTCTGCAGCTTTGAAGATATGCTTTGCTTTCTTAAGTCCATAAACCCATTCAGACAATGTAACTTTGCAAAGGATTTTTTCTGTTTCTCTAAAAAAACCTCACTAATTGTTGCTTTTGCTGAAGTATTATAGGCAAGTGGCCAAAATAAAAGAGGATTTTGTTCACTACTCAGCACCACAGTAGTTTGCCTGAAACTACAGCTGGCTGCGCTGAATTCTCTCCCCCTCCACCTGGACACAGATGTATGACCAAGCATAAAACTTTGAAGGATATCATGAACAAAACATCTGGAATAAATTCTAATTAAAAAATTGAAAACCTATAAAATCTTAAATAATTCATCATATGGTAATGACCACAACATTAATATGTGCTTTGATAAAACAAATCTTACAAATTCAGTAAAAAAAGATCAGCAGCATAATAGTAAAGCAAATATGCAGATTTTAAAACCACAATAAAAATTATCAGATTTAATATTTTACAGTTAATTACAGCAAAAAAGTGGCTGCTTATAACACAACTTACAGTTTGAAATTACAGCACTTTATGATGAATTCCATGATTATTTTTGAAAAAACACTCAAAAATACCACCAAATTTTAAAAGTGCCCTATTAATGACTAAAAGGACCCCCCTCCCACCCCCCAAAAGACCAAGTAGTCATCTACAGCAACCCAGAGGTCCAGCTGAGGTTTCTAGACTGCTGTCTGTATCAGAGGCCAATGTTGGATCTGTTGACATTGAAGACACATCGTTGACAGATGACGATGAAGATGGATGTTGAGAGCCATTGATCATTGCTGCACCTGTGCTATGAGAAACAAAACAGCAAATCAGTTGCAGATACAGTTGCACAGTTCAGTACTTGCATTAGTCTGTCTCTTCCTAATAGCTGTTACTTTCCCTGTTTTGGCAAGTTTGAAGAGATGTGTCTCAATCCCATTGCCACAATAAATAAAATCCACAAGTCTTTAACGTGGGGCTCAACAGATGGTATGCCAAGAACCAAGGAACTCATGTGGCATGGGCAGCTGTCAAATCACAGTAAAAGCTAATGGCTAAAAAAATCCCAAACACAGACAGTAATCATAAAGCCAGAGCTAAGATACCCTATAAATATATACCCTATATATTCTAAGCTAGAATATATCTACGTATTTTGATAAAGAAGAAAGGAGCTTGGCTTTTTCCCTCCTGCTCTTGAGGCTGAGGAATAGCAGGTGCCCAGCCACATCACATCCCTTCAATCTCAGGCACCCAGGGATTTTTTAGTCTGAACTTCAGTGAACCCTGAGCAGAGATAGCAATAGCAGTCCAACTTTTGCCATGGACCCTTATCAACAGTCAGTTAATGGGCACATTTGCTCCAAATTCCAGCAAAATGAAGTGCTAAATGTGCTCCACAATTTTCCAACCTAGAAATCCTGTACGTTATTTAAAAGATATAAACAGTGGTACATCTTATTTGAAACTGTACCAGCTACACCTTACACATCTAAGCAGACTACAGCAACTGAGCACCAGTACATACAGGATGTTTCTTGAGGACTTGAACAAAGCATCAATTACAGAGGGACAACAACAGAGGGACTGAACAGATCGATAAAAGATATGTCAGCCCCACATATCCCCAAATATACAGTGTCTCAATTCAAGAGGTTCAGTCATTTAAGAGCCACATTTCTGAGTTAGGTTAACTTCTGGACGTCTGGATCAGCTTTACTCCCTCCTAATCTACAACTCAATGGAGCCTTGCAATGTGCTTTTATTGTAACCAACCTAAAGGGGCTGGCTGGCCACGTATAACCCCATTCTTGGTTCTCTCCTCCAGGTCCATGACTTCCTTGTATATCAACTCTGAAATGGCAGAGAAGGGAAGATAAACAATGAATTTACAACCCCAAGACTGGATCAATAATACATCTTCCATTAAAATGTCCATTTAAATTTCACAGGTTTATTACTGTTCAGAATTAGTTTTGAACAACAGGTTGTAGGCTACACAAAAACTGGCAAGTGAAATAAGAAACATCCAGCTCCTTTCCGTTGGAGCTACAGCTGCCTGGAACTCTTGAGGACACACTGGCATTGTGCTAAGGCTCTTTCAACATGGCTGCTTGGAGACCTGAGGCTAAGCTGAGTCTCAAGGCCCATTCAGTTTTTATCAATGACTTCTTTGGTAAGGTAAACTCAATCAGCAGTATTCAAAGGAAGAGCTAGGAACACCTGAAGGCTTGTCCTTCTAACTCAGCCTTACATTGCTCAAGCTTCTGCATCTTTTTCAATTGTACCAGTTTGTCCAGAAGAGTTAGCCTCCCTACAAGTGCTGTCCTATGGATTGCAAAAGGTGACTGAGATGAGCAGGTCTTTAGCTCACTTCAAAGGTTCATCTTTGCAGGAAAAGTTTTAGTGTCCCAACAACTGAGAAGTTGTGAAGCACTGATCTGTTCCCCTGCCATCCAAGCAGATGAAGTAAATACTATTTGAAATTAAGTTGCTCAGAACTTCAATAACAGTAACCACTGGGGCCCAGCATACTCCCATAAGCCTTATTATACTTAAAATGCCCTTCTTACCT
This sequence comes from Acanthiza pusilla, assembly GCA_036630365.1. Taxonomy (NCBI): domain Eukaryota; kingdom Metazoa; phylum Chordata; class Aves; order Passeriformes; family Acanthizidae; genus Acanthiza; species Acanthiza pusilla. Next base: position 18,034,175 of record JAXCHO010000234.1, read on the forward strand.
TTCCATTCTTCTATCGTGTGCTCCCTCTCATCTAACTGCTTATCTGGTATTTTTGGTGGAGGCTGAAAAACAAAACTAACTTATCATAGAGCAATCAAAAGGGATACAAACCCAGTATAAATTAAAAATTAAATTAACCATTCAGAACATGAAACTGATTTAAAAATAACATATTTACATGATCATATATCTGCTCATACTTGGACTTAGCCTTTCTAGATGGCACCAAAGTCTTTAAAGTTCTTCTGATTAACAAGTTTGCTTACATTACTGTAATAATTAAAAGGGAAACTAATCAGTCTGGTAAAAGAGCTCCTAAGTGCAGCAGGCTCCAGCACAAGCAGCTCTTTTTAGTTACTCACTGTTAATTACTAGATTTTCTATCTAGCTATTTCAGAGCAGCAGAACTGTAATTGTTCCATTTATATCAAGTAGCTTCTTCTATTCTTAGTGGCCATCACCAACCACTTTTCTTTTTTTAAAAATGACATTTTTCTCATAAGCTGAAATTGTCCTGAAACTAATTTTTCAATGAAAAAATTTAAATTAATCCCTTTGTTCACTAGTTTTAATAACTGAAATCTCAAGATCTTGTATTCAAATCTTGCTGAAACACTTATTTCTAGCTGCAGAGTACCATCAATTCCTACAACTAGTGAAAATATTTCTCTTCCCCAGGAGTAAATACCTCAGAACCCCATCAAGGGAAATCAAGCTGCACTGAAACAACTGAAGTTCAGTACATTAGAACCCTACATAAAGGATTTCAGATGCATGATTAGACGTTCAGGAGATGATATGCAATCACACACGAACACAGAGACAGGTACTTCAGCCCATTCCTGATGTTATTTCTAATAAATGCATCTATTGACGTCAATAAAAACAATTATGGCTCAGTTGAGCTTCTAATGAAATGTGCAAGCATCTTCTTTCAAGCAGCTGTGCCAAGCATCACAACAAGATAGCTTTCTACAGTGGCTTCCTAAGAGATCTAAAACAGGAACTTACAGCTTCTGCTTCTGATGGATCATACCAAACATTGATGTATGGGTGCTGCAGGGCTTCATCCACAGAGATTCTTTTAGAAGCATCTATAACCAGCATTTTTGATAACAAATCCCTTGCTTGACTCGCTGCAAAAATAAAATTTTCTGTTTAGATTAGTGCCACATATAGAGCATGTAACACAGTGTTTAAAACTTATAATAAAGAGAAGGCTCAGAGTAATCAAGTTCCAGTTAAATATCTATGCAACCCTCACATAATTTGAGGTTTAGGATAGTGGTCCATTTGATGGAAAAAAACCTGACAGGTGGGAAAGGGGTCAGACATGTTTCACTATACATTATCAGCATACTGTGTCCTTTGGTGTGACATCCTTATGTGAAACAGCTCAGGTGGCAGTGCAGCCTGGTCTGGAATAGCAGCAGGCAAGCACCTACTGCCCCTTTCTGTCACGTGCTTTTAGTCACAGAAATACCATGAGTGACTGCACTGAGCAGGTGGCCTTTCAAACCAGTAAGTCACTGAAGCAACTACAGGGCATTTATATATTATGAACATAAACCCTTATTTTCATCCCTAGAGAACAAAGATCTACTCTGCCTACACAACTTCTATTCCAACCTCCCCCCACTTTTCTCTAAACCATGTTGGCATCTGTCATTGAGAAGAATATAGGTATTTACTTGTCTTTATAAAGACAGCTCCAAGAATAGGAGCTGTCTCATGAAGATATGAAAGTGGAGGCAAGCACATGTCAGCACATTCATCCACTCTCATGATATCAATATTTAAATCCTTAGCAGGATGATTTTATAGTGAACAAAACCAAGCAACATTTCTGTTCAATCTATCACAGTTTTAAAACTTTTAAAATACACAACACACAAAAGACAGACCTTACCTTTAAGTTTATTGTGTTCAGAGTCAGCTGGGAAAAGGACATCTGGAAAGAGTTTTTCAAAACTGTATCCAGCATATTTAGGTCTGTTCTCCACGTAAGTTCGGACTGTAGGCTGTAATTTCTTCATAAATTCGGGGCATGGTGTTCCTAGCTGCTCTATAACTTTATTCCATTGATCAATATCTAAGGTTATGCAGCTAAGAAAAACATTGTGTCTAGTTTTCAGCTAGAAAGTTATGTTAAAACCACATGAAATAACCAACAGAGAAACACAGAAAACTGCAATAAAATATCAAGTTCATCATCATGACTTAGGACTACTTTCTTAAATGGTGAAACAAAGCAAGACTATGATAGCGTAGTCAAGGCAATGTGTATTTCAGTCAAAATCATTTTTGGCTAGAAAAGGATATAATTCTGAGAAACAGAGTATTAGAAAATTCACAAAATATTTAAATACAACAAATTCAACCTAAGGCCTTGTCTGGGTTCTGGAGAACTCACTCCCTGATCTGAACACACATTCACAGCAGTCAAGCTACTTCACATCACTGAGGATGTCCTGAGAATGACCCCTTGTGAAGCTTTGTTCTTCATTCTCATCTTGGCACCTCAGCCCAGTCCTGGGCAATCTCTCACGGAGGACATGCAACACGTGGGCACACAAAGGACCAAGGCCTGGCCCACACAGGTCAGTGACAATATTGTCAGGGACTTGAATGAAATTAGAGTTTCAAGGATGTAAAAGGAACAGCTTAAGTAAAAAGTTTACACACAGTAAAGGGGAGATTGACCACTTCATGGTAGAAGAATGTTACTGAACAAAAAAAAGTAATGTTACTGAATAAAAAAAGTAGGAATTCCTAGTTGCAGATGGTTAAATACTGGGGGAGAGCTCAGATGATTTTATATCTGCTTGTTCACGTATTCTCCCCAACCTTTGTTTTCAGCTGCCATCAAAGACTGGATACCAAGCTACCTAAATCTTCAGTGGGTTGTAGCAGGGCCTCTCTTATGTTCTTAAAACTGAACGAGATCTCTGTATAAGGATTGTCAAACTCTGCTGAGCTTTAGCACAGACCTTGACAAAAAGAAGTATTTATGTTGTATGGCACTGAGTCTAAATTGAGAAGCCATGCCAGCAAACCAGATGCATAAAGCAAAGCATGGTGCAGCTCATGCAATGACAGAGCTGTGTGAAAGTAAGGATGCTCTGGATTTCCTTACCATGTCTCAAAGTCTCCATCCCATTTTCACCCCTAAATGATACTATATCCGTTTTTAAACAGTAACCTGCAGCAAAAGCAGGAAACATTTCTGATGGCATCTAAAAAACTGGTCTGTAAGTAATAGTAAAACAAGTAAGATGTCAAAGTCCAATTATTTTCACTAATTTTAGCAATGATCTAGAGGTTTCAGTTCTGTTTATTTGGAGCAGACTCTTTGTCTGAAATACTGCTCACAGGACAACCCATACAGACACCACGAAACCATTTCATGGAATAGAAAGACAGAAATGGCATATATTTCTGAAAGCTGTTTATAGGATCATTTCTGCACACAAAAAATGAATCTCCAGAGTGTAACTAATGAAGATGGTTCCGAATTTTTGTAAATGTTTTCTATAAAATGCAAATAATAATAACTGCTACGGTGCTCGGATACTAAACAAGATTAATATATTGCTAAGTAAAAATTACCTCCAAAGTAAAAACCAATGCATGTGAACCAGTAAAACACGACCTAAACAAAAATAAATCTGTCTTAAGTGTGACAACATTCAAAAGTAATGGATAGGGACCATATCAAACTGGAAAAATAAAAAGGAGGGAAAAAAAGGAAAAAGAAAAAAAGAAGTCTATTTGCCCAAGTGGTATATAATGAACTTGCAAATTGCAATTTGAAAAGGCAGTTTAAAACCAGTATTTTAAAAATTAGAACCACCTTAATATGGAACTGTATAGTTGCAGTATCTTTTGACCTTTTACAACTACATCCTAGGCCAAGGGTAAGGATACGATCTGTACCAGGAAATAAAACACCACCTTTGATCATTTCTCCCATGATGCACCCAACTGACCAAATGTCAACTGAAAACAAAATGCAATGATATTAACATAAAAGATAGTTATTAAAATAAAATAAATAAAAGTATCTAGACACACACATACACATGAAGTGACTATAAAAAGCATGTGCAATGAAAATGAGTGAAGGTGAATGTATGCTAACTACAGGACCAGCAGAGACTATGTCCTACTGCTAGGTGCAGCCTGAATATAAATGAAGTTATTTTTTTTTAAGTGTATCACAAGAAAAATCCATGTTCATTTAATAAAAAAAAAAATTGTACAATATGCATCTTCATGACACAACATCAATAAAAAGGTTAATCACTTCCTAACTAATTCAACCTGCTGCAGCAGCACAAGGATACAGTCCCTTCCTGGAAAGAGGATTTTGTGGCAAACCATTTCGCCCATAATGCACCCCACAGACCATAAATCCACTATGTTTGTAGCACAAAAAGAAGGAAAAGCAAAGCAAACGGTCATTTAAAATTAAAAGAAGCATAACATGACTGCATCCTATAAACTGCAGAGACAGCACAGGAAGAAGAGCAAGTCTTTGTATTAATCAATGAAAACACTTTAAAATATGCCATGTGTAAGGATTAGCTTTTAACTGTCTCAAATACAAGGCAGAAAAACATCCTTTTGTTTAATACAGTGCTAGAGCAAGAGCTTGAGCAGAGAGAGAGAGACACGAATCAAGCAGAGTAAAGCCATTGTCTGAGGCTGGAGGCTTCAAAGCCACCTCTGCCAAGAGACTAGACTCAAGCACCAAAGGCAGCTTGATTTCTTGAAAGCAATTCCACTGTAGTTGTTGGAATAATTCCAAAGGTAACAAAGTAAACTGACCTTTAAAAATATTGCCTATTGAAACAGTTCATGCTTTTTAGGAGAATTTACTAGGTATTACATGAGAATTAAAATTTGACATCAAGTATTTCCTAGAAGTCAGATTACCATGCATCTCTCTCTTGCTTTAAATAAAAAGCAAACAGAATCAGTAAAAGATCACTTAGAATTTTAGAGGATCAGTTAATGACAATGTTAGTATGCTCCTAGATTTTCAGTTAAAATCATTTGTTTTAGAATATTTCTCCAGTTATGCTGAAATAACATTTTATACAAACAAAAAACTGAAAAGCAATTTTTTAAAAATGAAATATGCATTTTCTACATTACCTTATTAAAACAAATCACTGAGAAGACATACTTAAAGATGCACAAGTTTACTTTGTACAGGTAAGCCAATTTCTTTTGCAGTTGCTTTCAGACATATTGTTAATTCTGTATACAAAAGTTTTCTTGAAGTCATAAGACTGAAATTTTGTTATTATGAATATTTTTACGCCAAATGTGACACTGGAATTTCAATTAAGCACATAAGGGGATTTAGGTGAGAACAACTGTATAGTAAGAAGTATATGTCAATGTTCTGAAGGAGCTCAACAATGTCAAGCAAACAATATTATTTATTTTTCAATATTCCTTCTCTTTTATTTATAAGTTCCTCTAAAATAGTATCTAAATAATATGACAGCTGTGCATATTAATAGGTCAAAATTAAGGGCCTTGTTAGTTTAAAAAAATATTGTAAACACTTTATGTTTAGTCCTCTTTTTCCTTTAAAAACCTTTTTCAAATAATTAGGTACATATTATTTGGCTTAGAGACCCAAAGAAGCCAAGCTTTGCATTTGACTTTTTAAATAAAATTCTGAATGTTGACTTTTTGATCTGCTAAACAACCTGTTGCCATCACAACCCAAAGTGTATCCAAATCTGTTGCAATTAGTTTGTATTCAACATGATAAAGTTACCATTCTTCTGTCTCCCTACAAAACCAAACTTGAGATGTTTTGGGGTGTTTTCAGTTGGTGCTTTCATTAAATCAAACAAAACCTGTCTAATCACAGGTCTCTAACTTTCATAGGAAGCTGAACTAATGCTCCTGTGAATACGTCTATAGAAGACTGAGTAAAATATCATTACAGATTTGAAAAATACTTAAAAAAAACCTACTGCTGTCATAAGGAGTCCACTTCATTCTTAACAACCCCATTTGAAGTGAACTTACTGGTTTTTATAACTCTAGGAGAAAAAATACCATGTGAAAATAAAGTTTAAACCCAATGTACCTACTAGGAAACTTAAAAGTAGATGTTCCAGAGTGTTTAAGGCTTTCCTTGTTTTTCGGTGTTTCCTTGCTGGTAATCATGCACATAACAGTGCATAAATCTCAACATGTTAAGGTACATGTGGCACAAACAGTTCTGGTGTCCTTCTGGTGACTTCTTACTGTGACACCCCCAAAAGCCTTCAGTAACAGACCCTACATAAAAGTTAACTCTATGGATTTGTTTGGGATCTTTGCTAGCTTTAAACCAATTGAAAATTGAAAGTTTTGTATGTGGGTAGTATAGTACCAAAAGAATTGTTACCCTGCAGTACATATCTCAGTCATCAAAATATATATATTGCAATCCTCCCACAAGTTCAGCAGGGTCCAAACTGCAGGAAACTGGCAGACAACCCTGTGACCACTAGATAACTGTCGATTTTCAATAGATAACTCCACATGAAAGTTCACAGTTAATTTAACTATGGGTTTAAGGGGCTATACTAGGCATCAGTACTAACAGGGGAGGCTCCTGGACAACCCATGGTTCTTACTCTGAGTGCATCCCTGGACCCATCAGGGTCCACAGGACTCATCTCCCTGTCATGGGAGCGCCACAAACTCCTCAGCCGAGGAGAGTAACAGCTTACGTAAACTGCCTTTTAATGAGAACAGTACATATGGAAATGCAATTGTCTTTGGACTCACTCCATACATTTACTTTTACATTCTCCAGAAGTGCCATTCTCATTTCAATGAACACGTACTTGGCTTTGGGAAGAAGTGATAATTTTTCAAATGAAAGTAAATTGTTATTTTTGATGCACAACACAACTCATGCTTCCTTAAGGAAGAAGATTGTCACAAGCTTGACAGGATACTCTAGAACATAATCTAACTCCTGTAGTGGAAAGAATGTTTCACACTTCTGCAACTCAAAATTACTTACTATTTAAGAGAAAAATTTAAACTGGGCAAGCTGAGTCAGAAAACTTGTGACTTTCATTTTATCAATTCCTTCAGTAAGGCAGCTGCATGACTCAATACTACAGCTTTAGGTACTTTTACTTAATATCCCTTAAATAGCTCATATAAAGACTCAGGGGAAAAAGGAAGACAAACTTAAATTTACAAATCTAGAAAACTTCAGGAATTTAAAAAAAATAACTAACTTGCTCTATTCAACCTGTGACTCCTAAATTACAGGAGAAACAGCCAACCATGGAGGCCACTGGAAGAATGTACAACCTCTCATGCACACTAACAATCCAAACAGAAATAAACCCCACAGTCATGCAATAAAGATCTATTCTCATTCATTTGAGCTGGCTTCTTTCATTGCTAGCATGGTTCACACACAGCCTGAAGTCACTTGCTGTAATGGTATGCAGTTGCCAGGCGGGTTTGCAGACTATACCAGGAATGCTGAAAGGCAGAGCAAGCCCCAGGTGTGTCAGGAAGGTGAGGAGCCACACCTCCCATGCCCAGGAGCCAGCTCACCTAGAGCAGCAGGGCAGCTCAGGACCTCCCTGGAGGATGGGCCAGCAGAGGTTTGGAACACACACAGTGACCCCTGCCAGCCAGAGGTGCTCACAAGTGAAACAAGGGAGCTGCCCGGGCACAGGCACAGCACGGCAGTGAAATGGCAGCAGAATCAGGCTGCTACAAGGGAGTTTCTGCAATGACGTGCCACTGATTTCCCAATGGATACTACCAGCTGTTTCACTGAGAAGGTGCAGTGTGCACTTGATGTGCATCTCCCTCAAATCACAGATCTTTTTTATTTTCCTGTAGAAGATACTGAGAGGCTGACTGATCACAGAGTGAGTATAGTGAGGAGGGAAGTGTATGCAAGAAGAGGGACAAAGTAACATTCCCTTGGAATTTGTCATGGACCTCAATCCATCTATGATGCACCATGACAATACTCTGTATGCCTGTCTCAAGTATGTTACTGAATTTTTCTTCAGCAACGTTAAGAACTTAGTGCAAAAGGCTTAGAGGAGGCTGTTTTTAATAAAGAGCAATGCCACAGTAGGTAGTCTAAGGTTGTTTGCTCCTCAGTAGACTTTATGCTCCCTACCTCCTGAAAGGCCATACACAATATAGTTATTTAGCATCAAATTTAGTACACACATCTGTTGATGAATTACAATTTACATCTTCACCAGGAATACAGTCAGTTGAAAGTATATCAAAGTACATACCACATATTAAGAAAATATATTTTCACTTCTTACTGGATGTCACGTAAACTACCAAGTAAGTTATTTAAATTTTTAAACAAACAAGGCCCTCAATTTCTTCTCCTATTAAATGCAAACACTTTCTAATGGGTTGAGTTGAATAAACAAATTGGTGTATCCAGAATCTGCATTTTGGTCACAAGACTAATTTATAAAATTTCTACAGCTTGAAAAAAAACATTAACATGTAAAATGTGGTGTGCCAAACAAAAAAAAATAAAGCTATGCCAAAGAAAGACTATATTTGCTGACCGTTTTCTTTGTATCCCATCCCTAGGATGACCTCTGGTGCTCTGTAGTAACGAGTCACTACATAAGGCGTCATCATAAAACTAGTTCCTGCAGTTCTGGCCAGTCCAAAGTCAAGAATCTTCAAAGTGCAGTCTGATTTTACTACTATATTACTGGGCTTTAAATCCTTTAAAAAGAAACATCATATATGACTGCTAAGACAAGCACAAAGTACTCTGTGGTTCACATTTTAAAAAGATAGTATTGCTAACATTAAATCCCACACATACAACTAGGTTATTGCTATAACTGCAGCTTTCTCCCCTTGCATTAATTTATGTGCATTCAGCAGATTACAGAATTAATTCCTTTATTGTGCTTGTAGATTTATATAGCAATTAAAGAAGGAAAATATAACCAGCATTACAAGATATGTTAGCAATGTCTGAAATAAATTGAGGTTAGTAAGAAGTGTTAGCTCTGAGGAAAGGTCTAGAAACTGCTCACTGGAACAACTATTATTACTACAACGCAGAACACAAGTAACATGACAATTGCTGAAATAATTTGATTCAATAATCATCTTGATACAAGAATTATTAGAATTATAATATGCATATAAAAGATTTTTTTGCTAGGTGAGGTCACATTACCTCTTTTGAACCAATGTATTTCTCTGAACACAAAGGAAATCTCCATGCCCACATGGTTTTAGGTTCCCATTCAGGACTTGGTTTTATACTAATTTTGGCAACCAAACCCAAAAAGGCACCATTGAAAAACTGCCAAATAGTAACACAATCATTAAATGAGTGGGAAAAATGCTGAGATAGCTTCAGATCATTTTAGTTAGAAACATGGTAACTGTAGTCTCTCCACTTGAACCCTGTTGACAATAGTGGCTTTGCAACATTTATTTATACAAACACTGCACAGGCTTACTCTGTCATCACCTCTGCAGGATCTTATACACACCTGAATGCCACAGAGTAAATATTACAGAGTAACTTCAGAATAACTTTGCAATCATAAAATCATCCACAACACACAGGCTAACACAGATAAGACTTAGATACTTCCTGCCTGTACTCTACTGAGATTAATGAGAGAAAAACCTGAGATATGACAGAGGACTCCAGCACTTGAGCTGCAGGCATTTGATAACTAGCCCTGCCATTGTTTCTCAAAGATTTAAAGGTGGATATCTGCAAGATTTATGTAGTTTTCATTTGTACTTGAATGGCTTTCAGCAATCTCCTTATAATGCTAAGATAACTGCATTAAAGACAGAGAGGAAGCAAGAAAACAAGAGATCCAGAACAATAGAATTTCTATGAGCAATTAAAAGTCTTGTATACATACAAATTCACATATGCATTTCCACACAAAGACTCTGCAGACAACTTTGGCTTAAAACACTCTCAAACACCACAAATTAATTCAAGTTCTATAAGGCCTTTCAGATATTTAATATGCATGTTTCAGACTCTGCTACAGTCCTGTTTATTATCAGCTTTATTTTTGCACACTTCTATTATTTTCAGGATGTTCATTGCAGAATGCCAGGCACATGTTCATGGTATTAACCATACTTATCCTCCCTAAAGCTGCAGGATTAACACTCAAAATGTTAAGAGATCTTCCCTTTGCTTACAGAATGCTGTCCATTCTCATTTCTGAACACCATGTAGCTGTCATGAGGCCTAGGATCAAAATGATGGAGGCCAAACTTGACTTACACTGCATTCAAATTCATGCAGAGATGCAAAACCTGCATCTCTCATATATATCTTCTGGTAAATAAACAGAAACACAAAAGTTCATTGAGAGTGATCAAGTTAATTAGGCTGGATAAATATATCCAGAACCTATAGAAGAAAATCTCTCTCTGAACGTTGAAAATGTAAAATGTCAGTGCTCAAAAAACAGATTGTTCATGGCTGTTTCCCCATTAGCCAGACAAGGAGACAGGGACATCTCTAGAGGGTAATTCAGGGCTTCTGTAGGCTTTTCTCTTTCTAACAGAAGATTTGTAAAGGGCTTCCATAATTAGGCCCCTTTGTTAAGCACTCAAAATCAGGAAGAATTCAATGTTTCAGAGCCTCCATGCAAGACTAATGAGACACTCCGTGTCCCTCAGAAAGTCAGTGAGGCACAACTCTGCAATGCTGATCATTCATCAGATTAAGAAATATAAATGAACATGTACTTCTACACTGGCTGGAAACTGCATCACTGCAAAATGTTTGGAACACAGCAATGTTAGTTTGCCAACATCTGTTAAAGTTAGTGTAAAGTTATAGTCAAATCTTCACCCATTGATGTGGCAACTAAGTTCATGCCTTCAAGTTCAAGGTGAAGTTGACTGAAACTCTTCGTGTTTGATCTCTGCCTTGTTTCATGCCTTGCTATGAAAAAAAACACTTACTTCTATGGCAAGTAGTATCCAGTGCTGTAAGGCACATATAGAGATTGTTGCCATTTCAGTCATTCAACAAGCTTTGAAAAAGTTACTGAGATGCTGAGATTACTACAGCTGTGTTAGAAGCTAAAGAACCCAGTTAAGAAACATGTGAAACTACCAACACCAAAAAAAAGCTTAAAGCTTTAGAGATCACTAAAGTAGAACACTAGATTTGTACCCAGAAAATAAAAAAAAAAAAGATTTGTACCTTGGGCAGCCACAGTAGTGCAGGCTATGTTCAAGAATTATCAATAAAGTAATTAACTTTGGAGATTAAAGACTGGTGCTGAGAGCCCAGAAGAGGGGTCCAAAGAGTTACCATTGCAGCCACATGATCCATGTGACACATGTCCCTTTGCAGGATACCCACGTTGTTTTCCAAGGTTTTGATCAGCTTACTCCACAGAGAAACAGAATTTTGATACTTTACACCTTGAAAGATAAAGGCAGTAATGCTGTGCCTGAATATACCCAATCTTCTAACAAAGTCTACGAAAAAGCTGTCAGTTGAAAATCTACCAGGAAGACATGCAAGTGAAATGTCCTTCAAAAGCATTCATGCATACATATGGTGCTATTTACATAGCAATTGTATTTAGTCTCTTTAGGATAGTTTAACCCTGTACGATATGAAGCGTTTTGAAGACTTAACCTGTATTTACTGAGGCAGGAATTCTATCCTCAAAGCTGTCTTTACTCTTGCCCAACTACCTAAGTAGTTTCATCTTCTCTGTAAATGTAAAAATGTTTAAATTTATCCACGACTTCTACAGGATCAATGCCCACTTCAGAGGAGTACAAAGCACCCTGAGGCAAGCACATTTTTAGAAGCTCCCTTAAGCTTGTGCTGGGATCCACAGAGAGACATTCTTACTTTACCTACTCTACCCTGTCCAAACAATATACCATTTTCTGAAACTAAGAAAGACCTAGGAAAATCCACAGCATTAAACTTGCATATCTAAGTACTGAAGAGACCAGGAAATGTGAAACTGCATACACACCATTATTTCGGAGCCACAGGCACATACACTGGACCACTAAGGGCTGCATAATCTGAGGCACAGGCAGTATAATACAACAGTAAGTGAAACAACCTAGTTTTGCCAAGCTTTCCCAGAACAATGCAAGAAGCCCAGCTCAAATGCCCACAAACAAACCAAGCACCATCAGGTACAATGCCTGGTTGCAGGCAATGCTTCTCCCTACTTATCCTTGCCCAACTCTTCCAACACAGCAGTTCAAGGAAATTGCATGTAAGGAGGAAGGCTTCACCTTCATTCCCTAAGCTCCTCACTGGAATGAAGCAGCCGATGAGTACTAGAACTAGCTGAGCAAAAGGAAGCAACATTTGCCCACTCAAGCAGTATTTTCTATTCCAACAATTATCCCTGTTCCTCTGAGAAAACAGACACCACACTCAACAGGAGTGTCAGACTGTCAGATCCAGCTTGCAGATCATTCAACACCCCAGTCACAATGTGGTGGACCATTGACCCGGACAAGCATCCTAACACAGTAATTCCCTGTAGTAGCACACAGAATTGCCACTGTGATTCACTTTCCTGCATACATCATGAGGAAGACTGTGTAGCAATGACTGAAGCCATCCTACATGACTAAGTTTAATTAAGCCTTCTCTATCACTTCAGAAATTAAAACTTCTTAAACTCTTACAAAGAGTTACAATGAAAAATGTAGTACTATAAAAATACAGGCTTACCATTTCCCAAACTGACAAGATTATATTTGAGAAGTTATAAGCAGACAATCTCAAGCAATCTCTAATCTACATACTATTACATATGAGATGTTCAACTTGAACAGGCAATCTTAAATTCAAAATCTCTTGACTGGATTGCAACATACACATGCAGCTTAAAATCCAGTAGTCAGTTTTGCCTGTTGGCCATCTGAGTGAATGATTTGTGACATATAGGTGTAATCCAAGTTCCATTTACAAGTCCTTTATCATCTCCTTATCTGGAGATTTCAGATAGTTATTCATTACTCTGCTAGTAAAGGAGCAGAAATAAAATGTGCAGTTCTTTCAAAAGATGGGATTTCAGGTTTGGTTACCAAAACAATAAAGGCAGAGATGCTTTCAGACATTCCTTCCTGCCATGATTACTGAAGTAGAACATTTCATAGAATTAGAGGAGGTAATGTAACTCACTGCAAAAATCTTCGGTTTGCTCTGTGCAGATTGTTATCAAGTCAATTAACATTCAAAAGGTTCATTCCAGAACTACCCTGGAACAAGGTGTAATGATTTCCTTTCAGCTTTCTCTCCCTGCCTATGGGATAGGCTATGAAACACTCTTCATCTTTCTATTTCTAACTTTTTTTATTTTTTAAATACTCAAGGTAAAACAGCTGCAATGCAAATTATGCACTTTAGTTCGCTTACCCTATGAATAATTCCAGCTGAATGAAGATGTTTGATACCACATAGCATTTGATAAAGAAGATAGGACATTCGTTCATGGTCTAGCTCCATCTGAATCACTTGGCAGAGATTTGCATCCATGAGCTCCATCACTATGTAGCTTACGAAGAAAAAAAAAAGAATAATCAGATAATACTGCCATTTTACTGTATTCTTTCTCTTGCTCATCTTTTGGTATAAATACTTTAAAAATAAATTCTCAGCTTTAGCTCAAATCTGACTTACACATCTTGAAATTCTTCCAGGGATTTTTGTGGTGTGAACACATTCAGTAGGCCGATTATCTGCAGGGAGGGGGAGAGGAAGTGTAATTGTACCACAGCAATAGCAGAGTTGCAGAGTCAACATTTCAAAACTGGTAACTATTATTCTGATATGAACCTCCTGGTACACGCTGAAGCTCAAGATGCCCAGTAGCTCAACCAGGCCTAACATGATGTAAACAGATACTAAAGATTTTGGAAGGAGTATTTTTCCTCCCCAAATCACATAATCTAAAGACACTCTGTGTGATATTCAAATCTTAAAGCCTAAGGAGCTTAGTCACTCTTCCCTTTCCTCCTGCTTTCAGTTTGAAGAGACGTAGTAATATTTTTATTGCATATGAGGAATAACAAAATTAAAACGTGACAAAGTGGTATCTAAAAAGATACCACTTTGCCACTGACAGAGGTGAAGAAACAACTTCACCCAAACAGGCAACCAGAGTCTTATAGCTGCTTTAGGCCATTTTCCATTAAGAATGGATGGCAGAAAGAGGCCAAGCTTCTACTCATCAAGAATCAGGCAGGCTTGCAATAGCTTATCCGCAGACAAATTATGTAATTAGGTGGAGCATCCTTTAGAGAATCCACATACAAAACAACCCTGACTGAGAAAAATTACAAAATTTTCCCAACAACCTAAAATAGAGAGTAAGTATTCGATTACACTCTCCCTCCCTAGCAGCCAGGAGAAATTTTATCTTCCTGGTGGGGGAATATGAGAGAAGGTAAGGAAGACTGCACACATCTGACTCTGAAGGAAGAAAACAGCCAACACCAGCCTTCTGCAGTTCAATTCCAATAAATTTATCACTTATTCTCTCCCCACTTCTGTGATTTGGACTACTACACAGCTCCATGAACACCATACAATTACTGCTGTCACAACACAAGATTCTAAACTCATTCATGCACCAGGAAAAAAAAGTATTACAGCCTTTTTCTTTTTTCTCCTATGTGTCTAGCAGCAGGATGCACTTACCAGCCATGGTACTCTTATTTGAGAGCTGCTTGTAAATTTTAGCAACGTAACACTGACTCCCTTGCTGAGTTTGGGGGTATTTAAAGATTGGGCAGGTATTAAAACTAGTCAGTAATAGCTCTTCTGCAAGACCCTTCTGTACTTATCATGGAGATACAACCATGCAATGTAAAAGTCACTTTCTAGACTTTTATGAAGGACAACCTTCTGGTTAATCCTTTAACATCTGAAGCAGGACACTGCACTCACATTTTTGTGATTAACGCACTTCATAAGAACAAGCTCTCTGTAGGCTCTTTTAGCGTGGGTTTGGTTCTGAAACGGTCGGCTTAACTTCTTGATTGCAACATTCCGCTCAAGGATGGCATCATAAGCTGCACTGTAATTAAAAATAACATTATTACATCTCTAGAGTCAAGGTCCTTTAAGCTGTGGCAGTTGCAACCTTTTTCAGATAATTTGTGTCACGTCTGCAGAAACCCCAAATTTCCAGTGTTATACAGCTTTAGGAATGTGATATAGCAAAGTGCTCTTGTATGCTGAGTGATTCAAAATTTAAAAGTATTTCCCAGCTTCAGAGCATTAACACATGACAATCTCTACAAATTAATGCTGGATTTCTGATTCCAAAGGTACTGAGTTCTTGCCACTCATTGGCACTCAAGAACAGACTATCTAAAAAAGATCCAAAAACTTCAAACATAAAAAGCACATCAATTTTACATAAAATCTTCACACTAAAAGGAAGGGAGAAGGCAGAAAAAGTAGGTTATCAAAAGGTCCCAGGCTTTCACTTATGCAGTTGCTTAATATCCTGATGACAATGACAGCACCAAAAGTCAAGACAAAAAAATGTTAAGAAAGCTTTAACCTCTAGATGTCACTGGCTTTAACTTGGTGAAAAAAAATAACATTTTGTTTGCAGACTTATGCCAAGATTGTCATATGATTCAGTGACACAGGCTGTTTAAGTGATGAAGACTGTTACTGGAGACAACTCCCTTACGTATCACATTTCCATGACAGGAAGGCACGGCTTGTTTTTCCTGTAAGAGCTAATACAACAGCTGACTGCCATGCAGACTCAGGAAATATTTATCAGTTACTAAAAAAGTCTCAGCAGGGAAAATATGATTTTCTTGTCTCTTATCAAGAATGGTACTCTGATCTAATGATGAATATCTACCAATAAACGATAGCATCTATTAAATCCAACTCACTGCTTTAAAAAGTGGATTGTCTTTGTACTATGTAGGCTGCAATGATTTGCAATTTATCATCAACAAAACCTCTAGACATCACTGAAGAAAAAGAATGGGAACAACATGTACCAGTAACTTTTTCTGATTTACACTTTCCACTACATCTGGAATTCCCCCACCTGCCCTGAAGATAAGGATTATTTTAGGAAAGACTGCCAACATAGGACTCCTGTACCACTATTTAAACTACTACATTCCCTGTATATAACAGCAGCCTAGAGCCTGTTTCAGTATTAGGCCATCTACTTAATATAGCTCCAAATCAAGCTGAATTTGTTACAAAAAAAATAAAAATTACAAACCATCACCACTGACAGCAAAAAAATCCCAACCCAAACCACAAGAATTGCACTGTATGGAGATACATGGGCAAGATTTAACCACAGTGCTCCTCAGGGTAAGCATAGAGACTTAACTGAAAAGGTTTCAATTACCACTAGCAGCAATCACAGAATGGCACTAGAGTAATTACATGGTCAGTTTTTGGATCTTTGCCCTAGGAAGGGCAATAAATTTGGAAAACAGGCAGAAGTAACATATGACTGGCCATCATAAGGACAGTAATAACATCTAAAGCTTTCATTGGCATTTCTATAGCAACTAAACAAACTAGCCAAGCAACTGTCTACATCCTCAGTATATTAACACACATGCAAACAAAATTCAGATCAGCTTTTTTGTTTCTGCTAGTTAATACCAGTAATCTTAATGCCAGAAGTTACCATTTCAAAAGCAACTCTAGAATTCTTTCTACAAGTTTCCATTTGCACTTATTACACTGTTTTATTTACCCTGCTAAAACACAAAAAGATTTAAAAACCCCTCCATACCACATATTCTCTTAACACTGATCAAGATAAGATCAAGGTAGTAAAGAAATTACAGGTTTGAGATTATGCTTTCCCCTACCCTGCTCTTCCTTGATGTTTTCATATTTTTATGTACCTGGTTAACACCTCAAGAGTTACAATAAACTGAAAAATCTGCAAGTTCCTGTGCTCTCTAATCCTTCTCAAACATTCAGAAAAGCTTCCAGGAAGGTTAAACCAACATTTTTCTTTGAGGCAATGCACATGAAACAGTGCCTACAAGCAGCTAGCTGTCGACAGCTTAAATCAACTGGACACTTTTCAGCCCACACAGCAGAGCTCCTATTTGAAGAATGACATTGTCAAGTCATACTTTTCTGAACTGCATCAGGCATTTACGTACAACAGTCAGCATCCCCAATGCTCATTCAGTGGTATCAAGGACTACTAAGATTATGAAACTAAGTGAAATACACTCCTAACAAACCCTTTCAAGAAGTGCTAACATTTACAAGCAGCAAATATTATACAGAATATTTCTAGCTTTTGTTTCACCGCAAGCAGTGTGATTAAGGATTAGGATTAGTTTCTTTATCCAGTTTCTTTTTCCCCTGTTAATTTACAGGACTCAGCACAGCTGGCTGAAGTTGCACAGAAGGGCATCAGCTCTGGAAAGGAGCAGGAAAGGACACAGGTCAAACAGCAACAGCCCCTGCTGATGAAAAATGGCCATCAGCTACCATTGCTGTTTTGCCTGTAAAAGGTTTTTCTCCACACTCCTGCTCTGTAACACACAACATCTCAAAAAACCATGTTAAGGAAACTGAAAGATACATTTAAAATTTAAAGAAATCTTACCATACTATCCCTTGTGCTCCTGATCCTATTGGTTTCAAATTCTGATACCGTTTCAATACGGTGAAAGTCGAGTCTCCGATTTCAACACTGTAGAAATTGTTGTCACGCTTGCTCCTGCTCATGACGGCGACTTGGTTAGTTCACTTCATCCAAATTCTGCTTCTGGCCTATGAAGAAATAAAATTTGAACAACTAAGATTTTACAACTATATATAATATTACATAAGGCAAAATTCCTTACAAGACACATAAGACACTTCCCAAGTAAGTCCCATTTGCACATATAAGTTATTTTTAATGTCTGCAGGAATAGGATGGCACATGTTTGAAATGCTGTATTTTTAGGAGTGTTCCTAAGGTAAGATTCTAGAAGGTCAAAAATAATAGAAAGTGAACCAATGGTAGCAAAAATCTTAGAAGGAAATGACAGAAGATAAAAAGGCAGGAAGCTCCACATCATCCAGAAAGCTCCAGGAGTCCTACGATCCCTTCATACAAACACGTGTAGCAAGGGAGCAGGGCTTGGGCCAGCCACTCCCCAGAGGCCCCATTCAACCTGAACTGTCGCATGATTTCGTAAATAAAAGAGTGACATAACACAAACAAGTCCTCCAGATATTGCAATCAGCAAAATACACTTGTTCACAGCCACGAGGAATACCTGACACCTATGGAAAGACATAGAGTCAATCTCAGACAGAAAAGGAAAACTGGCCTTGTCAGACATCTTTCATGAGAAAAAGTAACAATCACAGGGAGAACAAAAGTAAGAAAAAAGGATGCATACTCCACCAAAGTCCTCTCATATTAAAAAAACAAATGCAACACCTCAATGCAGATGTCCACAGGAGAAAAAATAAAACTGCATCATGGCTTTTACAGTAATATTTCTCATTTCTTCAATGTTAATGGTGCACTTTCAACTTTGTCTTTACACAGGTTTGGAGTGTAGCTATAAGAGATGCCTAGTAGGGCAAATATTTGACTAGAAGAAACATTTTTGTTTCTTCAAGAGTGACAGCATACTGTGGCTTCCATTGTTATTAATTTAAGGAACATTTTTCCACATTATTCAACAACATTCCAAACAGATTCTTGCCTTCCATATGCCACAACACTTTACATTTTTAAAACTTTAAACAAGCTTTGGAAACACAGACAGTGCAAACACGGCCTCCACAAATCATTACAGATGTTGTACAAGTAGTATTCTTTTAAGAATCTGTAAATTCAACTTTCAACTAGCTAACCTACGTTCATTTCATAGCTAAACAGGTACAATCAAAACACTTTGAAGTTCTTTAAAGGAGACATTTCTACTATTTGATATGTTACTAATTAAAAATGTGTTACCTTAATTAGCATTTATCTAAAAAAAAAATGTCAATTTAAAGACCCCTTTTCCAAAATACTGTCAAAAAACCCAAACTTCTGTTACAGTTAACTAAGTACCAAAGCAGCATCTCTCAGTATATCAGCAGTTTTGTTCAAGGCTTCTTTCCCCAGTTGACAGGGGAGGCATAGTCAGACAATAGTAACTGTTCCTTAACACAAGGGAAAATCTATATCCAGACTGTACTGGTAGGGTGGAGGTCAGCTTACTGGCGGGAGACAAAAAGTCTAATTTCTTAGCAATACATGACACCAACACAGCTCTTTCTTCCCTGTCTTACCACTACATCTTTGGACTCTGCCACTTTCTCAGCACTCTGTTCACAGATGTACTTGCACATAGCTTTGGAATAAAAATGCCCAACAACATATAATGACAAAAGCCCCTCTGAATCAGGAAAATTTGTTGTTGACAGTATGAAATCAGCCAAACATATTTTTGAAAATCCAAAAACAAAGAACAAAGACACTGCTTCATATAATCTTACATTTGTTCATCATCAGCTGAGAAAAAAAAACAGTATCTTGAATTTATCTGCTAAAACTGTATTAAGATCTAGTAATACTGAACAACGTAGGATTAGCTGGAACAGCTTATTAGACAGACCTCTGTTGTTTGGTATCAACACCAAGATAATGAAAGTTTAATATTTCATTTTGGATAATTCCTCAGAAACAAACGCAGGAAGGACTGCTACCCTCCCTCCAAGGTTTACAGGTGAGTGTTGACACCTTTCCATTAAAAGTCAGTACTTTAAATAGCCAAAGCCAAGTGTTTAACTGTGTTTTCTTTCATTTTGGTAAACTTCATAGAATCAAAGAGTGAAACAAAGAAATTATAGTTTAGGGAAAGGATCTTGAGATATAGTGTTCTCTAAAGGTATAATTCCTTCACATTAACAGATTTACACATATATCATATGTAGTCTTATAACCAAGCAAATTCCATCGCCTTGAAGATTCGTAATTTGCTACACGTTCAAAACTGTAAAATATACTTGCCAATATATACATGTAAAGTTGTATTTACTAACCATCTTATAATTCATAATAATATTTTAGTATACAGGAGCATATAGAGGAACTCGTTGTTTATTTTTACTAATATGAGGAAAGAGGGAGAGATATCCCAAAGTGAGGAAGGTGGAGTATCTCCACTTGCTGTTAAATTATCACTCCTTTTTCTGCAGCCCTACATGGTGTTCATAAAAAATTACCAGTCTGTACTGTGACACCAAGAGGTACAGTCTCTCTCTTCATTTTAAATGCATGCTCTCCTAGCATAAAACAGATTTACTCAGTGCTTCAGAAGACATGGAGCCAACTCCCAGAAAAGCCATTTCTTGCATATTTTGTGTGGTAAGTGTGGGATGTAAATAAGCCATTTGGATGTAATGCACTCAGATCATCAAAGAGGTCTTAGGAATTGTATATGCCTTACCCCTGCTTCCAGCCCTCTGGCATTTCATCTGGCCATTAGAGCTTCCTCAGACTGAACCAGCCCTGCCATCCATCTCCTCTGCACCCCTTGTCTCGATGTCTCATAACTTCTACACAGTTTGTCCATCACCCACAGAGAGTGCCAGCCTCTCATTTTATAACCAAGCTTACTTCCATTCAGTGCTTTGCTCCCACTCAGCTCAGAACCCCTTGTGCTCTCCCTCTCTTCATCTCAATGAAAGCATCTTCAGAAATGCCTGGTCCTGCCCAGCTCTGTGAATACAGCTCACAGAAGAAGCCCAAATACTTATTTTTTTCCTGTGTTAATTTACTGGTGACTAGTCTTATGAAGTCTAGTTTTGAAGATCTACAACACCAAAAGTCCTATCTTTAAATATTAAAGCAAGTCTAAATTCAGAAATTGTCAGACTTCTAAGATTCTTATACAATGTATGCATGCCATGCCCTTCATTAAAACATGATTAAGCTATATCAGATAAATTTTGCCTGTCTGAAATTTGACATTTTCTTCCATTTTCTAGCAATTTTGCAGAAGCATGTATGGAAAGAGAGGGGGGATGCAGACTACAGGTTTCTATTATTAATGAGGAAACTAATAACTCATTTGTCCCATTAACTGTCAACTTGCTGGAATGCTGTCCACTATCAGCAGAGGAAGAATCCCACAGAAAACTTCAATTTCCTCTCACACATCAACCAACCATTGTGCCTTTCCTTGAAAATGCTATGCCTAAGCAAATTTCACTACATGGCAACCTTCTACTGGCAGCCCACAGTCAGTCAAGATAAGGATATTTCAAAACTGAATTCTAAGATATTACTATGTGGCTTGACATGCTAATTTACTAATTCTTCATATTGCCATAAGTACTATTTACCCATGGAAGCACAACAAAAATGTAGAAACTGAAACTAACACTACACCCAGAGTGAAATCCCCTAAGGAATCTGCAAGGCTATGTGTAAATTTTATTCTGAATTCACCAACAGCAAGTACAATTCAACAGTTCTTCAGGAGACTTCAGGTCAACAGCTTCCACTGGTCAGTTCTCATCAGCCTGATACAGTTGTAAAAACAAACATGGATGCATTGAACATGCAGCTTCATGAAAACGCAAGTAGCATATATCTATGAAAGCATCATGACTAACCTTAAAAAGTATGGACATTTATAAATGCTTCATTGATACCTCCTTCTCCACAAGTGAATAATACTAAGAATGAAGTTCGACCAAAAGTCTTCATCCAACTTTGAAATAAATATATTTAAAACAGTAAAGAAACCACGTAATAGCATTGTTCATACCCAAATATGCAAGCATTTACCATTTGCTTCTGCTTAAAGAAAGGCATGTACCTTTAGCATGTCTCAACAAGACTTCATACGCTTGCTGATTTCCAGGTATCTCGGAGATGGCATAATGCTTTATTTCAATACTAGATTTTGTCTCTAACACAGAAAACGTTAATTTATTAATCAAGATACAGGACAATGTCTGGACAGTATATGTTAAAATGTTTTTCCAGTACATCTTCAATATACTGGAGAAACAGATGGGTTTGGGATAGAAATGTGTGGTGGGAAAGGGAGGAGCTAATTCTTTGCTCATACAGCTTTCAGTTTAAAAGTCCTACTGTGGGTGCATTAAAAAAAATTAGAAATGGCCATATTAAAAAAAAAAAAAACCCAACCAAAAAACAACAAAACACAAAAACTTGTAGTGCAAAATTATATAAACAATAGGAATATATTTGGTAAACTTGTCTTTGCAGAGTGTATAAATTGATTTCTTTAGAAGGTAGAGAGACACGGCTTGATACTCATTCCAGGCCCCATTTCATTTAGTGCTTTTTACACTTGATACCACTGGTCAGTGCTCTAAAGGGACCTGCAGAGTAACAGAGCTTTAACTCTGAAGAGCACACTCCAAAGTGCAATGAACATACCGTGTTTGGACCAGAGCTGGCACCAGCGTGGCTCCATCAGGTTCACAGCTGTACACAGCTCATGGGACAGACAATTATCAGGCCTGTCCTCACTATGTCATTCTGGCTGGATTTGGGCAATCTCACATTTTGCTTTTAAAAACCAGTCCAGGCTTGTCTGCACCAGAACTCCAAGAAGTTTAGCTGAAACAGCAGGCAATTAAAAGCTTGCTCAGCTCATGGGCCCAAGTTAAGCACAGCAAGTTTAGGTATCCACAATTAGAAATTAATTGGAAAACTATGTGCTTTCCCCAAGACATCTGGGTATTTACCTTCTGCACAGCACCACCACGAAACAATACTGTCTTGGCTATAACACCTGCCAGCCTTCACATCAGAGACCAGGACAGTGGCTTTGAAATCACAGATTACTTTAAAAAACAACACATAATTATGTGCAAGGTTACTTTGCTTCGGCAGTGACCTCAATGCATGCGTTCCAGGCATACAGAGGAACAGAAATGCAACAGGTTTTGTGAAAGAAAGGCTCTCTAAATAAGAGCACAAAATATTTTACCTCTTCTGCACTTTCCCATCCCTAGAAATAGTGACAATGAACAGGAAAACTTCAAAGGTTGCATTAAAAACTGACAAAAACCATACACTTGAGAGCTCTCTCTTCTGTTCAGACAAAGAAATGGAACCCCAGAGATAATTTTCCCACTAAGGACACAGAAATAGAATAGGCCAGAATACTGCCAACTTAAAGGGCGGAGAAACATTTGCTCTGTACAGCTCAGTCTCTAAGACCGCTTTTAATTGCTGGTTTATACCTTCATTAGACAACATGACATGAAAATCCAGGATTCGTCCCATGCTACAGTACAGAATCCCAAGTATCCTTTTATGTAAGAAATTATACATACTCAGGTTATTTCTACTGTAGTGAAGAAGTACAGCTGAGAAGGTATTTTCATACCACAGCAGCTTGAAATGCAATAAAATATAAGAAATGAGAAAACCTGCAGGTGGGAACAACCATCATTAACTACAAGTTTTGCATGAAATCAGATCTGGTTTTCATGTTCATGATTTCTAAAGCAATCCTCTCCTAGCAGGCAAGCATTAAGTGAGCTTAGTCTTGAAAGAAACTTTGGATGCCAAGTCAACAACCAGTCTTTGGGGCAAGACATGCCTGAGGTACAACACAAACAACAACTAACAGCAACCTGTCTACCTGTGCTGGCAAAACTGCTCTACAGTGGAAGATTACTTCGGTAGCTGCCCAGAAGTATGACTGACAAGAAATGAAGTCTAAGACACACAGAAATGGAAGAAGGCAATTTAAAAATAATTACATATAGTAACATTAAATAGTGATATAATCAATATAATAACAACATAAACTATATACCAATGATGATTCAAAAACTCCATTTATAAGGCATCCAACACAAAGAAAATGAATATTCTGTAGGAATCTGTGGTTGACCTAGAAAAATCCAACAGTTCTTCAAGTACATGCTAGTTTGCTATTGAATGCAAAACAAATGCACAGTGTATATAAAGCTCTTGCATTAATGAATTTTATTTAATTTCTTTGTGAAAATACAGTTCACACATAGCTGATTCATATGCATTATGTGTTTGTGAATGCTTGTCTAATTTTCAACTGTCATGTGTAAAGGTTTCTGGACATCTGCTAAATGGATAGTGCAAACACAGCCTAGTTTTCACACATGCTTCAAAGGCTCAAATTTAGAAAACAAAAGAATTCTGTTTCTAAAGGTAACTTCTTAGCTCATTCAGTTAGTCTCAAAAGTAATTATGTTTTAATGTTTTGTTTTTCATGCTGCCCTTGAAACTGAACGTTGTATTTTGTAATACTTCCAGCTCTGTTAAATGTTAATGAAGATAAGGAATTTGGAAAAAGGAGTTAACATTAGCTGGGTAAAACCTGCAGCAAGACCTTACTAAACCATTACAAATGCCAAATATGTCTCAAAAACCTGAAGCTTATTCTAAAGTGGAATATTCTCACTGTTGACTCTAGGATTTGCATGGCTTTCAAATTGTGCTTTCACAGATCAGATGGTTTTAAGCTGAACCACTTCCACACGGTTGCCTGAACGACGCCTAATGCTGACATGTGTTTAATGAGGCCTCCAGCTGATGTGCAATGGCCATGGAAGTGCCTCTCCCCTCAGCTAAGGCACACCTGCATTATGGCAGAACTGCCCCCTTACACCACTCACAGGACCAGTGGCACAGCAGAAGTCTACAGCTCCAATCTCAGGAGCTATTTTCTACTTGCAACTATTAAACAAAACCACAAATATATACTGCAGTGATTCCTGTACAGCTCAGGTCTGAAGAGCAGGGCAGGTACATTTCTTAAAATAACAGTTCATTTTAACGTACCTTTTGCCCACCAAGAAGTCAAACTTCGCTAGTTACACTAGTTACCAGTTTCATTAAGGCAAAGGTGGACACTAGATCTCAGTGTTCACCAAGAACAGAAGTACTGAGGCAGGGGAAGCCTGCATAAACATAACAAGCGCACATTTAGATTTCTGTGTTATGACTTGCCTACTGCTTTCAAGTTCAAACAGTAAAGGATAAGTCCCTTCAGTTTGCTTTAAGACACATTTAATTTTTTTTAACTTTAGGACTGTTACATTTTCTTTTTTAATAGTCATTTTTATATGGAAAATTCAAAGCCAATTACTTGATTTCCCAGAACCTGCTGAGTATTTAACAATAAACAGATGGCTTTCTCCACTAAAGATGGTAATTTAAAAAAAGATGACAGGTTTGGTATAGAAAAATAAATTTGGCTATAAAGCAAAATACTTTAGTCTACTACACAATAACAAATGAAACTTAAGAAAAAGTAATATAGGCTGTTTGAATCAAGGAATTACTTCACTGGTTCAGCAAACATCATTGTCAGATTGATAAATCTCTTGGAAAGATTTAGAGCCCTCAGTCTTAAACTAACTCTGTCCTCAGTATAGTTTACAGGGAACAACTACACAGAGCCCTAACTTAATAAGCAGTGAACAAAATCTATTAATACTAATGCCACCTCTGCAGTGATTTAATGTTGCAGATTAAAGGTTCATACAGTGACTAACAGCATGCTCCAGTTGGACACATGACAAATTTTTCTAGTCATCTCAGGAACTAGATATAGTTTTCTTCATATATATCTGTCATCTCACCTTATTAAGATAGTTACTGTAATTTGAGGAGTCTACTAAGAAGGGGAGGACATACAGGGAAATAAACGATCCCCTTCTCGACTCCAGCAGTCATTTCTTGGCCAGTATTCACCTTTTTACAGTTTCCATAAAAGATCATCTATTTGAAGGTAACTGCAATGGACTGAACTTAATTATGCATTCCAAAAGTCACCTGGAGGCCCATCAATAACAAGGGGATGCCTACTACTTAAACAGCACAGGTTCACAGTGTCTGATAATCTGATTTTAATCTTCATAATTGATGTCTCTCCCCAAATACCAGTTCTCTTTGGAACAGACAAGTAATCCTATTACCTTACATTGAAGAAGCTTTCTTGCAACACTCAGCTCCAGATATAAGTATGTAAAAAGGCATTAAAAAAAAAAAAAAAAAAAAAAGGCATAAAAGGCCTTACAAGCCACAAGATACCTAAGAGTTTTCACCCTGATTAGTAGTGACGGAAGAGTTTTTCCAGATCCTGAATCAAAGCAGGAATAAATATTTAAAATTTATCATGGATAACACGAAGACAAAAATAACAACAAAGCAGAGCCTGAATTAGTAAAGGAACATTTGGGTGTTTTTTAACCCCTTCTGTAAAACACACAGTGAGGATGATGCAGGAGATCAGAATCCAAGTGCCCTGAACATGAACTGAGGGTGCTCTATGGAAACACCAGAGCTGTCTCCAGAGCTACTGATAAATGCGACTCAACTTCTCAAAAATTCTTCAACAGACATTCACGCTCAGCCCTCTATTTTTCCCTCTTGCAAAAACAGGTGAACTTATACCTTTAATATTGTTGTAGTAGAATTTGAGAGGCAGGAAAGGAGAAAACTTCATAGAAAAAACAACAAGCAACTTTTTTTATCTTAATTACATTTAGCAAGCTGCCTGCATTTTAAATCTTCCCGAGCTTAATATTTATGTACTTTATAAACTGCAAAGGAAGAGGGCAGAACGGGTCCATAAAACTTCACACCTACTGAAAGCCAGCTTCCAGCTTAGAGACAGACTAGGAGTTACTAAAAGAAAATATACATATATGCAAAAAAGGATAGCAATGCATGTTTTGTTTTTCAGCTTTAATTAAAGTGACCTGCTCCTTCTTTCAGTCACCCCAGTCAGCGCATGACACCCATGGAGGGGCTGTGCCAGCAGCTATTGCACCTGGGCAGAGCACAGGTAAACACCCTGATCTACAGCCACCACTGACACTGGGAGCTTCCTTGTTTGCTTTGAAGGAGGGACAGGAGAGAATTATTACTGACAGCCAGGCAAGGATCTCTCCAGGAAAGAGGAACATACTTATTTCCCAAGCAGAGCTTCCAGTAGCAGCTGCTGGCAAATGCAGCCCCTTGAGTTTTCCCTTTTCATGCTGTTACTCGTCCTCTCTTGAAAAAGCCAATTTCACTGACACTGAGGACAGACACGTTCTGTGGTGTCACTGAAGCAGGGATGCCCCAGGGATTATATTTGCAGACTTAGTCATACAGACAGGAACCTGAAGCTGGCATGTTCTCTAGCACTTTGTCAGACCTCTCTGATCGATACCATAGAATCTAACCAAAAGTAGATGTTTGCACTACAGAATGTGCTTTTTCGGGAACCTCACCCCAAATGGTTCCAAAACGCACAGCAAAAGGTTAATAACAAAACCAGGAATGAGCTCAAACAGCTAATTTTCAACATTATGTTTTTTGCACCAGTGCTGGAATTGCCTGCATCAAATTACATTCAAATGCTAGGCAGCCTGAACTAGCAATCACTCACAGGTGCACTCATCAATGCCAAAATATTAACAGCTGAACTGGAAATTAGGAAAACCTGAAGTTGGAGACAGTGATTTTTGTATTAGGCAACAGGAATTTGAGCTTTTCAGCTTCCATGTCCCAAGTACCTTCAAACAGTCTGATACAATGTCAGAAGTAACTCATGATTCAGAGGCTGTTTACCTGCAAGGAAAGGCCTCTGACTAGCAACAATAAAGTTAAGATTGTACCTAGCAGAATACTGATACTGTCTATAAACAAGTGGTGTAAGATCACATGCAGAAAGTCACAAGAAGCAATTCCTGTTGTTAAACACTGCTCCCGGTGAGCCATTTCCAAGCCCTGTTGGGTCAGCTGGAATGGACAGAACCACCAAAGCTCCACCAGCAATGTCACACACTGCTCCCTGTGGAGCACAGGCAGAGTCAGCACGTCCACATCACATTTCCCTCAGAAGCTCAACAGCAAGGATTTATGCAAAACCAAGTACAACATACCAGTATTTTCTCACCCTGACTCCTGGAAGGGGGTCAGCAGCATCAGCTTCAAATACTGAACCTGCATTCAGAGCTTCTGAGTATCCTCTCCATAAAAACCAATATTAATGCACATTTCTAAAGCAAATTCTCATATTGTGAAAAACAATCCAAAATAAGACAAGCAATATAATTTCTGGTACCATTAAAACATTTGTTTTGTTTAATATCATATTCAGTTCATCTGAGAACTGAATTCTTTCATCAGATGAAACACATCACACATCGTGCACAAGCAGGATAATAAAAAGCCAAGTAACAAATGCACCCACAGTGAATTACTTATTAACAATATACATTTTGCAGTGATTCTCTTTTCAAAACAAACATGTTTTGCTTTTTATCAATAAACTTCCTATTGAGAGGATTTCACTTAATCCACCTTCCTCCTTTTGCACCTCCATTTCTCTATACTCTAGGACATCGTCCCATAATTCCATTAGTCTATAAGTTACAGCCTTTCTACTACAAAAAATACTAAAAGAATGCATATAATAATCACACATGAAGAGTTAAGGCATTTGTTAATGGCACAGAGACAATAAAAGATTGCCATAAAGCACAGGAAAAAAGCCACATGGGGTGCATGTTTCTGTTTACCTTCCACACACATATTACCTAAACCAGTCAGGTAACTGATTCACTTCTGGCACTTTGAGCTACTCAGTTTTATCTCTCCTCTACAACTGTGACTAAAGCAGCTGGTCTCAGAAGAAATTATCCAGACTTTCGGTTTAGGGCTTGCCTGCCAATTAGGTAAAACATACATTACAGCCACCAGCACCTCTAACTTCATCACATGGGAAGTTAAACAAAATGATAAGTCAAAATATAGACACTTCCAGTAGCATCAAGGCAAGGAAAGAAAGATGCATAAGTGAATGCATGCTATCAGCTCCATGAAAAGGTGAAAATTTGTGCTTGCTTATCTACCATTCCTTTGGCCATCTCCCTCTCCTCTAAGCAAGCAGGGGAGCCTGCCAGTTTGTGACATGGAAATGAAACCTCACATTTCTTCTTCATCTGAGAATATTACACACCTAGTGCTATCCAGACTTCTAGGTTTCTGGAACATAGTATCTTTAAAGGTAAATAATCTAAACATGAAGCTATCTCTAGAGAAAGACACCAACATAAGCATTTAAACCTCCTGAAAACTGCCATAAGAGTTATGAAGCCTAAAAATTACACAAACTTTATCTGAGGCTTACAAGTTGATTTTGGTGATAGACACAGTCCTGGTAATCCAAATTGGCAGCAAGTAAGACAGCAGCACATACAATTTCCCAGCATTTCTCATGGTCAACTCCTACAACACAGCTGCTCTGGAATACCAGTGCACCCCCTCTGGAAAACCCTCACCTGTGGCCAATAGCACTTAACTAATTCTCACCAAGTAACAGATCACTTCAAATCTAGTTTGCCACAGTGTCACTCTGCTGCAAGATAGTATTCTGTATTACATGTTTTCCAGGGGGCTGTATTTTGTGATAAGGCTACCTATGACACAAAGCTTAACAGAGGAATTTGTACAGTGAAATTATGTATTTGTAATGGAAAACACTGCAGAATTCCTCTGTTTTTAAATATTCTTTTTTTTTTACTAAGTCATCAGACATCAGTAGAGATTCTTTCAGGAAAGTATCTTCTGTTCCCTTGAAAAGAGGTTTTAGATTCAAATGCCAGGAGGCTCTAAATGAGGCAGGTAGGCTGCAGCATGCAATACTAAACAGCCTGTAAACTGGCATTGCTAATGATGAAGATTTTTATCCTACCTTTCCTCTCAAATTTTTTTATGGACTCCTGAACTGTGACTTTAATTAACTATGAAGAAATTTATTAGGTAGCATTTTTCTAGAACAAGCATTATCAGAATGAGTAGTGCTCTATATACAGAAAAAAATCACTCTGCAAACTCTGCTCTGCTACATTTGATAGGAGAGCATCTCTACAGCTTCTTCAGGGTAATGTCATATGAAGCACCATTACAGATGGTTCTATGATGAATCCTATTATCACAATATATGAAGTAACACTTTGTGTCTTCCAGGTCAGTTTTGTCAGAGAAATCATAAACCACAATGCCTTCAACAAAAGAAAATTTGTGTAACTCTGTATTTTGGCAAAGAAGCCGTTATGACAATAGATTAAAAGACTGTTCTTAGCAAAACTCTCCTTTTCATAAATAATAAGATAAGACAAGGATCTTCTAATGCCTTAATCCTTTTTCAAATAAAAGATTATATAAGAGAATGGCAAATGGGGAGAAAATCAAGGTATGCATACTTTAAAAAGCTTAAAATATTCAGGTTTATTACAGGGCACTATTTCTCAATTTAATTTGTGGGGTTTTTTTTTTAACAACGCTCTTAAAATCTCTAATCAGTGAAAATTCAGTAAAGCAACAGTTCGACAAACTGTTCTATTTTAAGCACCCAATTTAACTGTCAGAAATGCAGTCTGAATGCCTATTGCTGGACTCAGAAAACAGGTTTAATCATAATCATGCCTATACCATGACTGGACCTACTGCATTCTAGGGAATGCCATTCCATATTGCTTTATGTATCTCCCTTTCGGCAGAATCCTGTGCCATGGCCCATTCAACTTACTTGGGTAATTGAAAAAACTTAACCATAAACTAGCTTGAAATTCACAAGAAAAGAATAAATTACTAATCCGGGCACAACACTTTCAGCTGACTACCTAAGGGACTGCTGATTCCCACCACTCCACAAAGGTCTGCCTGTAAAGCAACAAACAGGCAAATTATTAGCAAAGTAAACCAATAAATATGAGTCAGAGTGCTTCAATGAGATCTGTGCAAGTTTAGAAGCAAAATCCCATTCCAGGATTACTCTGGAGGTAGGAGGAAATGCTCGCTCTTTAACCTCTTGCAGGGGAAGACAAAGCATATAAAAGCTAAATGTTTCAGCAAAATAAACAAATCAAGCAGTTCTCTAATTGTTTTAAAGGACAACAGCAAACAAAAGACACCAAGTGACCTAAAACAGTAATTAAATACCAGTGATCAAGAGGACAATAGCTATAGAACATTAGAGGAAGGAAGGATTTGCACAACAGCTGGAAAAAAAGTTTTCAGAATGTTTTAAAACTACATTAATTTTAACTTTAAATCCCAGCTACGAAAACTTACAATCCAATTATGAATGTGCTACTTTTGTTAATTCATGCATTTGTCAGTGAAGTACAAGCAGATTAATGTGCTATGAAATCCTGTCTAAAGTATTTGGCATAAAATACCTCTATAATAAGAGCTTTAGAATGGAACAAAAAACTCCAACACATGACAGCTTCAGCACTAAGAATTCCTTCAGAGATACCTCTTGTAACACAATACAATACTTTGCACAATAATATTTTGGGAGGGATGGGAAGGAAGGCAGTACATTTCAAAATAAAGCAACTACCTTCTGGGTAGTTTGTAGGTAATGACACCAATAATTACTAATAGCAATAGTCTCTTCTGTTGTCCCATTTCTCTTAAACAAGAACACTAGCCTTCATAAGCATTGCTGTGCACTGTACATTTTCTGAAGAAAACTAAGGAAGAATTTCAAATATACTAAAATAGAGGGAGAATAAAATAGCTTTAGTCACATCAAGGTTTTCTGATTTCCCCACAATGCCATGCCAGTATTAAAAAAAACCTTTTTATGTCCAATACAATCTTGTTACAAAATGAACTTTTTTTCTTCCACCTTCTTGACATTTAAGTGGCACAAGAACTTTGCAATGCTTTTTAAAAAGCAGTAAAAGAAACCCTGTCTATTGTTGAACAAGGATGAGTTTTGCTCTGCTGCAACAGAGCAAACGAAAGTCACCCACTGCTCAAGGCCTCCCTGCCCATTAAATGAGCCACTGCCATGCACAAGTACCTTCCTGATACTGTGTGTCTCCTGAGTATGCACTTTTTGGCACCAAATGAAACAAGTGAACCTAGCCCACACCTTACTAACATACCAGTTTAGGTTACCTTGTTACTACTCTTCATTCTCTGAAGGTGACCAGGATGTTTGTTACCACCCAAAACACAATGAACAATCCAGAATTTACCAAGATTCATGCTGGTTGGCATGTCAACCATGGCATTCACTTTTACTGTTTCTATAGTAAAACTTAACATTAGGATTACATCTTCAAAACTACGTATTTTTATACCCATGGTACTGCAAGTAAGCATTGTGACTAGTATTTACTCCAACATCATCTTAGGTGTTAAAGCTACTAAGGAATACATCTAGGATTCCCAAGGATGTGCCATCCCTAACACCAGATTTCCCACACAACAGTCACACATGAGCAGCTGTATTCACACATTAAAATACATACAGGTTCATACCAGGACAGCTGCTTTAGGATACAAAACACTCGCTCTAGGCTGTAACTTTCTGTACTGCTCATCTCACTTTCACTAAGGTCTCTGGTTTGTTTTACTAAATAGACAAATACGTAAGAAATTACAGAAACAAATGAGGTGCAGGACAATGTCTTCTCAAAGCAGCATGAGTGTTAAAGAGTGATTTATGGATCTGCCATGGCCCTTTTTCTTTCTCCCAGCTGCCATTAGTCCTGCTACCCCTCTGCAGCCATGGACTGCTATTGTGACCAGCTGTAACTTGGAGCTGGTTTGCTCCATGAAGCTGCTTGCTGGGATAAGCACACTCCAGCCAAGCTAAGGAGCCATAACCCACCCAGCAGACCAAAGTCCTGCAGCAGCAGCTGCCAACTTGTTCCTCCAGTACAGAAAGCAAGACCTGGACTAACTTCAGCTGCCTACCAGGCTGCTGACTGCCAGCTGCTTCTTTGGGGATGGGTTGCTATGTTCACCACAGTGATGACAGGCATGACAGGTACCATAACCTTTTTTTTTTTGGCCTTTATGCTAGCCTGCAAGCACTTCTGGCCTAGTCAGCCAGGAAGTTCAGTGCAGGGCAGAAAAATCAGAATTGCCACCAGCAGACTTGAACAAAGATGCTTATCACATCTTATTACTTTTCCCTTCACAACTTCTAACACAGTTCTGAGCAACCTGTTTTACCTACACCATCATGCTTTTGTTTTGTCAACCTCCTCAAGCTACTTGGAAAATAGAAGTTTTAAAATCTATAAACAGTAGAATTATAATATGGCTTGAAAGCAACCTCTTGAGATTATCTACCTGCTCAAAACAAGTAGAACTTCAAATTGGTATTCCTCTCAGGCTGCCCTGGACCTTGTCAAGTCTGAAGTCTCTATGGATGAATATTCCATGGCTCCTCTGGGCTATGCGAGGTGGGGGGACTGCTGCACGAAGACATTCCCTTCATGTCCTACTGAAATTTCCATGTTTATGTCTTGCAGCCATTGACTCACTCGGAGGGGCGAGTGGCTCCATCACCTTATAACTCCTTGCCTAAAGCTGGTTAAATGCAGCAATTATGTTCTCCCTCAGCCTGCTCTTCCTCGGGTTGCCAACCTCATCCCTTGTGCACCCCCAGATGCTTGAGCCCCCAGGCAACTGCAGAACCCAGTGCTGGATTTCTCACTTTGTCTCTCACACAGTGCAGGAGTGTGTGATCTGAGCAGCTCTGCAGTGGAGCTTCAGAGGTGGGAACAGCTCCTTCCTAAGGCAGCCCAGTAAATAATTACCCTTTGGGGCTACAGGGGCACAGTGCTGACTTCTGCTCAGCAGGAGCCCCAGCTCCTCTTGTGCCAGCAACCAGCAGCTGAAGAATCAGTTTCATTTTATCCACCTGGGCATTTCCATGACTTTGAGATCCCAGAGAGAAAGGATACCCACTGTTCATCATTCTTATTTCACAAAAATCAAAACAGCAAACTGGAGACATTTAAACTCTTGTTCAGCAGATAAGGGGAAAGGTAAATGTTTGAATGGATACAGACTACAATGATGGGAACACACACTTTAGCCACAGTTCATAGTTAGAATAATAAATACTGGATTAAGACATTTTCCTGCACATTTTTAAGATACATACATATAGTATCAAAAATGCTTGATACAGCAACAATAAAGTAATGGAAGGTTGTCAGAGTTGTGTGCTTGTCTTTTTTTTTTATAATAATCAAAAATCAATAATTACAGCAAATAGGCTGTCCAGTAGCACTGCAGAATCAATGTTTGCCCTTTTTGTTTATTTTAAGTGTATGCACATGAGCTCATATACAGTATTTGCTTTGTTTGCAACACAACTGACCATTGAGCTGAAGTATCTTTTTCTGTAAGTCCCCATTTTACCATTAGTCTGCAATATTCAACTAAGAATGATTAATAAGCATCCCATCTGTTCACATATCAAGCAGCATTTACCCAACAATAAAAATGACAGTACGGGCAACAACAATGTTAGTATCAAGCTTACAGGCAATCAATTTGGACAAAAAACGAATCAACAATTAGTCTTTAATCACTTAAAAGAAAAAATCATTTAAAGTTAAGGAGAAACATGTAGCTATTAATTATAAGCTTGGTACACCAAGATCGTTATCTCTTCACACATAAGAATACCTTACAAAAGTATTTCAGAATCCACGGCAAAACTGGTGAATTTCACAGCAGGAAAAGCAACGTAAGTACCCCTTTTTAAAGAGTTTTCAAATGCCAAGAGATCTTTCTGTAACATAAACAGAAGCCTGTTTCTGCAGGTTTTGAATTAGGGACTAAGGGGTTTTCTAAAGAAAGCATTTCCAGCAATAAAATACATTTAGCCTTTATGGAAAAAAAAAAAAAAAACCAGGCTCAAATCAAGATTGGTCTAATTTCCAAAGTGAAACATCATATATATTGAAAATAAATACAGTAAAACTGTATACATACAGAGCACTTTTTTTGCCAAAGGGAGGGATTGGGAGGGTGGGAAATGAAGGTTAAGGAATAGCACCCCATACTTTTCAGGAGAGTATTAAGAAGGGGATTTGTATTTGTGCAGAGTGCTGGATCAATCTTCAGAAATGAGGAGCTGAAGATGTACTTTTCATGCACCTTTCAAACAATAAGCAGCCAAATAATTTAAGCAGCTGAGGAAGGATGAAAAAGAAACCAAGACAGTAAATAACCAGGTAGCATTATAACATCAAATATTAAACAATACACAATACATTAAATAAACAGACTGATTTCAGGTAAGCAACATGCAGAAAATAAATTCAGTTGTTACCATCTCAAAACATTTATCCCCTAACATTTGCATTAAAATTCCACCTAAAGCACTTGCAAAGAAGGCTACACCCATAAAGCCATCAAATGCCTTGGTCCCTAAAATGCAGGGTTAAAAGTAAAAATACAAAAACCACACAGAAAAGGCAACTCTATTTCTGCCTGGAACACATAGTACAAAAACTACAGGACGTGGAAACCTCTTAGATCACCTTACTCTGATCTAGACATCTCCATGAAGCATATGGTAGCCCACAAGTTTACTCTGAATGCTTATGCAAGCCAATGGTCCAAAAACCTTGGGAACTTTTGCAGTGGAAGGCATCATTAAAATCCTTTGTTTCAGAGTACAACTGTGCACATCCTCTGCAACTCTGAATTAGTTTTGGTTCAGCAGATACTTCTCTCTCTCTTCTTCTATCACACTTTTGCCCAGCTAGCCCTGAAAACCATCAAGATCTGGCAGGCAGCCTGCAATGTGTCTGGTCCCTGTCCTGGCATCACATGTTATGCATCCTACTATCAAACTAGCCTGTATTACACATCTTTGAGTCAAGTGGGGCAAAAAGGGAAGATGCCTGTGCCCAAAGATTGAGATCAAAGAAGGGGACTATTTTAAATTCAACATTTTTATTAGCTACTATTAGAAGAATTGAGATTCCTGTCATTATATAAAAGGAACACTCAAGTAAGTCAGTGAACTCACTTTGACAGCATCTTTAAATAAGTTTGGCCCAGATTCATTTCATGTTACAGTTTAAACTGTTTCCAAGTTATCTAATACACTGATATAACCGCAGACACATACAGAGGCATGTCAGTTACTATTGTGCCCTAGAAGGGCATTTGTTGGCATCTCTAGAACTGAGACCAGGTCTCACATGACCTGCAAGACCATCACTGGTTTAGTCTCCACACCTGTAAGTAAGACCCAGCTGCAAGGAGTAAGCTTGCTCAATTCCACATGCACATGCCCTAGGGCAAGTAATACTTTCCATCCCAAACAAGCATAACACCCTTTGTGTTTATATTATCAGATAGGCCAAAGCGTGTACAATTTGTCGATTGCCTGGAAGCCTTCAGCAAGCCTGTTCTGTACAACAGTGAGAACCAAAACCACACCATGCGTACAAAACCATTATTGTAGCTAGGGAGTGGAATAAATAATCAAGTGGGATTTGTTTTTGTAGGTTGTTAAAGGAGCTCAGGTCAAACTTCACTGACGGAACCGCTCGAGGCAGAAAGGCATAAAGGAACAGGATTTGGAAAGAAAGCTGGATGCAACGACACAGGGAAATCAAAGAGCAAAAGAAATTCTGCGAAGAGACAGCTTACTCCGTTTGCAAGAAATTTAAGAATTAAAAGGCAAAAGAACCAAAGACACTGTCGGTCACCCCCAGCCCCTGTATCTAGCGTAGCTACATTATCCCAGAGAAGTATTTTTTGCCTTAAGAGGCATTTTTAAGAGCAAGGTCGTGGTAGTTGCCCACGGAGGGCTGCATTCCCCCCGCCCCGCCCGCACAACCCTCGTTCCCCGCAGACGGAGCGGCCAGCCCGGCCTGCCTGGGTGCCCCCGCTCCCGGGAGGAGGAGGAGGAGCCCCGCGCCGAGCCTCCTGCCCCTCCTGCCACACCAACAAAGAGGTCCCCGCCATTATCCGCCCGCACCTCTCCCGACCCCCCAGCCTCGAGCAGGCACGGAAGGTCACCGGGCCGGAGGGCCCCGCACCGCCGCCCGCCCCCAGGCAAGGGCACGGCCGGCCCCAGCTCCCTGGGCGCCCGTCGGAACGTAAACAAAACTGCCGGGCCCGGCCCGGCCCCGCGGCGCGGCCGCTCCCCCGCCCGCCCCAGCTCCGCGCCGCCGCCCCGCTCCCCCGCGCCCACCGCCGCTCCCGGGGGCGCAGCCCCGGCCCCGCTCACCGACCGCCGCCTCCCGCCTCCGGCCTCGGCCGCTGAGTAATGAGCCGGGGCCGGGCCGCGCACACGCACCGCGCTCCGCCCGCCGCGGCTGCGGCTGCGGCTGCACCGCCCCCTGCGCTCGCCCCGCCCCGCCCGCCCGGCTCGGCGCTGCCCCGCTCCGCCCGCCCCGGGGCCCGGCCCCCACGGCCCGCACCGCCCGGCTCCCACCGCCCCCGGCCCCGCCGCGGCCCTGCGGCAGCTGCGGAGCCCCGGCTGCCCCGAGCCCGCTCATCCCTGCTTGGAACCAGCACCGCTCTGCCTCCCCCGCGCCCTTTCCCCTGGAGCAATTCCTTTCCTGGATTACGCCCGGTAGCCAGAGCTCTATGCCTGCTGGGGCTTTCACGAAATATTTGCATGTTTCCAAGCCTTTGCCCTGCGCTCTCTGCCAGTCGCTGGCAGCCTGCGTTGCACCCTGGCATCGGTCTGCTCCCAGACATCTTTCACGGCCTTGGCAGCCCCAGGCTTCCCGCTGCACGCCTGGCATGGCAGTGCTTTATCTCATTATTGGGCATCTGAAGTGGTTTAACATTTTCTTGTTCTGTGTCTGTTTTGGTGCTGATTTTCCTCTAAATCTTCAGTACGTCTTTATAGGATTTTGAGGTTTTCATTACCATGGCCTTTGGTTCCTGGCACCTGACATGAGTACTCTCTCCTTTGACTTTAAATATTTTCCATGGTATATCATTGTCTTTTTCTTTTTTTTCTTTTTTTTTTTTCCTCCAGGAATGTCCCTGCTTAAAGACAAAAGGAGGCCACTCAACACCCTGCAGCAAGCCTTTGTCTATTTTTACTACAAAAAAAGGCCCTATGAGCAGTATTTAAAAATACATAAAATCTGCCAGTTAGGCACAGGGTATTCTGTAAATGGACATTTCACATTTAATTCACTGTCAAACATGTGGCCTGTGTCACATTTTTGAAGATGCCAAATATTCTGCCAAGATTGTTGTTGATAACAGCTTTTATCCCTCTTTTACAAGCATAGACTTTTACATGGTAAAGGCAGTGCTTTAGAATATTCCTGTTTTGCCTACCATCTTGGTGCTAAAAGAGCTCCTTCACCTCTGTAACTGTCCGTACTCATATGCCCATTTTAGTGAGACCTCTGCATGCTGCCTTTAAAATTTTCACTTAATTTAAGCAATTTCTTTCCAAATGTTAAAGTGGTTCTTTTACAGATTACCACAGACACATATATGATGCCTCCTTTATATCTACAGAAAAAAGAAACCCCAACAAAACAAAAACTATTGCTCAGCCTCTGCCATCAGTCCTCTTTAAGTGCCTCTGGGCTCTGTGTTTCTAAGACACACCTCCCACATTGCCTCTGATCATTTCTGTGGGACAGCCCCCAGACAGCATTAACCAGCTTTTAGCTTTGAGGCTTTTTCTTATTGCATTGTGTTAGATCAGAGCCCGATATTGCATTCCCTTCCATGTTTACATATGCCACAGGCAAAGCTCAGAAGGCAGAAGGGGCAATATAAGTCCCCAAAATACGCTGCAGGCAAAACTGAATTTGGATAGGTTATACTCATCTTGGCCAGGTAATTAAAACAGCCTGCTGATTTGGGCTGATGCAGGTCATGACACCTTCAGATGTCTACTTCTGTTGGCACATAGACTTCCACTGTTAACTTCTGGTCTCTGCACAGTAAGAAACTGGTGGGGTGACATCATGTTCAGCCAGTTCAGTTATTTGCCACAAGTCCCATGGCCTTACAGAACTGATGCTGCTCCTAATATTTTTGAGAGAGTCATTGTTCCTGATCTAAGATTGCATTGAGATTTGCAAGTGAAAGGCAACAGACCCTTTAAAGTATAATATGATGTTTTGCTGAGGATCCAGGTTTGTCACATTTCTTCTTTAAGGTATAATCAAATTCTCCTTAAGATTTTATAGTTTACAAAGTTAATGCTTTTAGAAACAGATGTATTTCTGAGTGACATTTTTAAACTAGTCCTTACAGCCTTGTATACAATCAGCATTGCCATCTTTAATATAAAGCTGATGAGCAACAGAAATAATGATACAGAAATTATACAAAAATATCAGATTGGCATTGTTGCAAAGCATGATAAAAGGAGGTGAAAGATATGTAAAGGTTTTATGAAGGAAAACTCTGAAAGGAAGAATTTAATACCATAAATTTGCTGTTTACCAGTAGAATTGCTTTAAAAATAAAGACAATATGATAGGCTGTAAAGTTCCTGTACATTAAGCAAAATTTGCAAGACATTGAAATAGTAATTCTTTAAATAAGGACAAAGGTTCTTTGATTGTGTGTATAATCAATTCAAATCAATATTCAAAACAAGTCCCTATATAAGAAAATGAAACGTTGAGAATGTCATTGAGCATCACTATAGTATTGTCATCAAGTATTACAGAAATATTTTCTTCTAAACATTATGGCTACACTCCACTATTACCTATGTCTGCATGGAAACTGTTTTCTGGATTGTCCTCACTGATATCCAAGAAAATACAAAACTAAATTCCTGATAATCGTGAAAGTGAACAGGTATTCTGAAACAGGCTTCAACAAAGCCAGCGTTTTTCTCTGGACCTCTCAGCAGATTTGAAGGATACAGCAGAGAGCAGGAGTATGGATTGGTTAGGACAGAACATACAGACAACCAGACACAAGATTCATATTTCTTCATGGAGAATCAGTTGCAGAAAGACAAAAAAGTTTTGTAGAACTTATAAAGAGAGAAGACTGTGGAAGGAAGTGTAGGTACCTGCAGGGGCAAGGTCTTCCCAGCAAGGACTGGCCCTGCTGAGGCCACAGAACAACACAAACTTGACAGGAGTTTTGGTAATGGGTTTGACAAGGTGCATAGTAACCAGTGAGAAAATCTGAAAGCTGATAAGGGTCTCTTGGGAAAAATTATGGGAATCACCAATCTCAGAACTTGAATTTTCCTTTTCAAAATAAATATGAAATTTTATATATGAGAATAATCTGATGAGCAGGTTGATTTAGTAACAGAAACTCCAAAATTAAATTAATGAACAATCTGGAGCATGAAAATCAACCTCTGCCTACATGGAATGGTTAATCATTCTCTTATCTCCTCAGTTTCAGTGTTGATTTAACAGTAGTCTTGGATTTGGGTTGCTGCTTTAAAATAAGCAGTTGTTGAGTGTTTAATAAATATTTGGATTTTAAAAGTGTCAGTACAGTCTGAATTATGCCAAAATACTTCAAACTTTCTCACTCCCATGCACTGGTATATAAGTATGTTTATGAACATTAAAGTGTTTGGATTCAATAGTCATGATATTACATAAAAATGCAGTTTTGTCTTTTTTTAATACTTTCATTAACTTGTCAGTTACCATACTCGGGGTAGTAAACAAAGTTTTAGCATATTGATATGCTAATAAGTTTTAGCATATTATAAACCACAAAGCAAAACATTCAGACTGAAATCTCTGGAGACTAAAGTAAATAGATCTGAATGTCTGACAAAAATTTTGGTGTACAAAAATCAAAATGTCAAAAATTAGATTCTGTAACATAAAATAGCAGGTCAAAAGATAGAAGGAGTAGTCATTTTTTTTTCCCAAGGAATCCATAGTAAAGAACAGTGATTTATTTTTACACCAAGATGAATTAGCATAATACACATAGCAACTCAGCTGAGTGGGACTGTAGTGCACAGACACAAGGTGGTAACTGCTTAAACCACAATAGCTGTTTTTCAAGTAAATGCCTGATTATGCCTACAGTCACTTTTCGACAAGCTGAAAATAGAAACAAGATATCCTAGGCATGTGCCCTTGCAGAACCGCCTCACCGCTCAGCAGACTGAGGAGGAAAGACCTTGTCACATCAGGAGAGCTGCTGGAGCTGGGTGAGGCAGCCCCATCTGCTCCCTGAACAACAGCCAGTGCTCCTGAGGAAAGTGATGCATGTCAGCAGTAGATGACTCTCTCCTGGAGGTACAGAGGCATGTGTTGGCTGACCTGACATGCTCTCTAGAGAGGTGTGCTGCTTCCCAGGAATGTCACCGAGAGACTGCCAAGCCTTGTACTGTCCAGTGGCTGTTACCTGCTGCTGATTTTCGTGTGGGCATCTCTGGTACAGCTAGGAACAATCTGAGGAGTATGGAGAGGTATTACAGAGCCCTGGGAGCAGCACTGAGGGACTCTGGAGCACAAGCAGATTTTTCATCAGTCCTCTCCATCAAAGGGAATGTGTTTGAAAGAGCCACTCACATCTGGCAAATCAACAACTGGTTACAGGACTGGTGCCACAGCCAGAGGTTTGGCATCTTGGAACATGGGACTCGTTTGAGAACGTGGTCTGCTGGCAGCTGATGGCACCCACCCATCAGAGAAGGGAAGTGCACCTTCAGCCATAGGCTTGACAAGGTGGTGAACAGGGCTGTAAACTAACGGGGAAGTGGAGCCTCAATCCATCCTACTCCTACCACTTTAATGCCAGCACAGCAAAAGATGCCATGAGCCTGGAGAGGGATTGCAGGTCAGCACCTGAAAAGAGCACAAAGGAATCCTGCAAATGGATGAGGAGCCAACCAAGAGCTTATGAGAAAATTAACAAACCCTCTCCTCATGTCACTAATTACTTCAACAAGAAGAGGTCAACAGGAATTGGGGGTACTCAGGGGGCCCACTTTTTCCAAGCTAAGGCTTGAGAAACCACAGTCAGGATCAACATCCATATCCTCTTGTGAAAACAGATTGATAAATATTGTTTGCTAAGGCAGATAGACATATGAGGAAAGACAATATAGACATGAAAATTTTTAGAAAATTCCAGAAGTAATACAAATAGAAATAAATAAAGCATTTTGGTAATAATATATTTCTGAAACATTTTTTTCACCATTGATTGTGACAAAGAATCTGCATTTCATGTAAGAAAGCGAAATGGAAATTTGATAGCAAATAATTACAACCAAACCCCAAATTAATAGACATATTACAAAAAAAAAAAAATCACATATAATAATTGTTGATAATACAGCTGATGTTAAAATGATTCCTTTTAATAATGAAAATTTTTTAAATAATCTAATGAAAGAAACATTGTAACAGCTAGAATTTTAAATTTATTATGTCTTGCAAAGCATTATGGAATCAACTCCAAGTGACCAGCTAGAGGGACCTGTATTCCCTCTTTCAATGGAACGAGAAACAGACAGTAGTTGCAAAATGCATTAGACACTTGAATTCTGACTATTAGCAAATAATGATGAGCTGGGGCAAGTATTTTTGTTTGCTAGTCACCAAATTCAATGGAGCTGGCTTGAGCAAATGTAACAGGAAGCAAGCAGCCACCATGGGGCACCATGCAACAGGTTATAGACAGGAATGGGAAGGTGGGGCCATGCTCAGGGCTAACAGATACTGAAGATCAGACATTTCTGCACATCTAGTCAAGAAACTTTGTCATCTCAAATATCATTAATACTATTAACCCCCTTTTTGCTGTTCCTGAAAAGTTCTTCCTGAGCTGCCACGATTCCATGTACAGCCAATTTATATTAATTGTTATGCTGAGTAAATAGGCAGCAAAGTATGTGCAATCATTAGACATACTCAGCCAACTGGAAATTGTTTGTGGAAGGAAGTGTAGTTTAACTATTATAAAACAGTGTTTATGGTGTTATAAACCTCATATTTCTACACACTGATATCAGCATAAGGTGTTCTTTACTTATACTGCTATTCAATGGAAATTTTTCATAGGCAAATTCAAGAAAAGTCCTTAGGATTTGGCATTACCTTTCTAAATTACATACTGACAACCCCTCCTGCACCCTCATCAATGAAGACTTAGTATTTGGTTTTCTGAGAATAATTCCAGAGCAAAAGGCATTTCCAGGACTCAGAACAAATCTATACTGCACAATACCTTACCTAGCACTCAGTGAACCACATTAGGCAGAATAAGGGGCATAACTTCAATAGCACCCCGTGGGTGAAGTTGTACCCCTTTATGCTAGTTTGATGCCTGCACACATCTCTGCCTTATGGCAGAGTACCCTGAGACGACTTACACACACTCATTCTAGGATTTTGAAATGAAGGTGTCTTTTGATCACTTAGGCTATTGAAAAGTTATTTTCACTCTATAAGTAAAGTGTTAATCTAATATACACAAATATATGTTAATGTACACGGGTTTCATAGTGGTGACAAAGAGCATAACAAATACAAGATCTCTATTCCAAGAGAGAAAAAAAGAAAGATTTTTTTTCACCTTACAACTGGCACCCATGTCCTTGCTGGGTAAAATGGCTATTTTTCATGAAACTATACATTGAGTATATACACAGAATTCCATCACCATATCCCAGAAACATTTAAAGTTTCAGTCTGCCTTTCCTCACATTAATGGCCTGAACTTACTTTTATAATTTAGAAAGTGGTTCCATTACAGTCTGAGAGCATTTGCCATTAAATAGTAATCACTTCATGGCCTCTCTTCTTGTATCCTAAATACATGCATTGGAGAATGTATCACAGGAATACTGGCCTCTCATTGAATTACTTCTGGGATCAGCAGAGCTGTAATCAGGTGTCACAAACATGAGCTACTTGTT
The DNA here is from genome assembly GCA_036630365.1 of Acanthiza pusilla. NCBI lineage: Eukaryota > Metazoa > Chordata > Aves > Passeriformes > Acanthizidae > Acanthiza > Acanthiza pusilla. Next base: position 18,077,888 of record JAXCHO010000234.1, read on the forward strand.
CAATAATGTTTTCTTGCCTCACATCACATCTTAGAAGCAGTGTAAGAACCAAATCAAATTAAACATACTGAATTGAAAGTGGTATTTTAATTGGGTCTCATCCATTCATAGAACTTTCTAAAGATTTAGAAATTCCCAGAGGCTTGAGCCAGACTTTGCCAGCTATTGTTCTTAAGGAAAACTGGTTACTGTCATGAGTGGCAATAAGAGTTTTGCTGCCTTCCTGCACTCTTCAAACACAAACTTAGAAACAAACTCCAATACACCTCCACCCCCAGTGTAGTGGTATTTTTTCATTATCTTAGGAATTATTTATTAAAGGGCAACAGGCTGTTCAGACACTGGCCCTTGTATTTTTTTTTTTTTTTTTTGACTGAGCTTAGGGTCACACAAATGAGATGTGATTCCCCTGAAGATACTGCTGTGAAACACCCCTGACAGCAAGGACCAGAACAACAGCATAGACTCACATCCCTGTATAACTTTGCTACGCTAAATATAGATGACTGCACAAATTCCAATCTGCTTAGAAACCATGATGGAAATAAAACTTTAATTTGCACATCTGCTGGGCATAGGGGTGATGCATGGAAGTTCACTATCAGAATTGGTTAGGTCCTGTTGTATGACTTGAGCAGATCTTAAAGAAAAAGGGAGATTCCCTGATTTTTCTGAAAGCTCAAGTGATCTCCATTTAGCTCTGACAGCTCGAGCAGTTTATGAACTGCTCCGTGGAACTCCAAACTAAAACTAGCTAAAACTTAACAGAAGCACTGTAAGTCTTCTCTGTTTAACAGAAACCCCAAGCCCGAGCTGTGGTTGTAGTTTTGACAGCTTGCTTGTACCACCATCAGCTGAGAAGTAAATAGTAATCTTCACCTTTATGTAAACTTTAAGAGCTTCCCACACTTCAGCTTCTGTGGGATAAAAAGGCATTAATGTCAGAGAATAATTGGATTCTAGCCATTGCCGGTTCTCAGAAAGCTGGAAGGAACATAAGGGAGATCCTAAGCCTCCATCCAGCAGTTCCTTCACTGGGATAAATAGTCTTTCATCTTGTTAACCTTCTTTCATAGTGATCTAGTTACATAAACTTTGCTGCAATTACATACATGTCACCTGTACACAGTCAGGATTCAATAGATGAACAGAAGGAATTCAGCTGAAGCTCTCATATTGTATATTTTGAGTTTATGCGTCTGAAGTACTGCTTTGGTTCAAAGCAGTAGGTTGTGAATAATTTTCTAAAATGGCTGTTTTCAATGACTATTTAGAATAAAGAAGGAACCATAGGTGAGAATTTGACCTCACAAATCTAGAACTGCTGCTTGCACCAACAGAACTACCACAGGTTTGCAATTGCATGTTTTCATGAGAAGAACCATCAAGTCTTTTCTTAAAGCAATACAGCATAAAGTCTTTATGAACTTTGATTAGTTAATTAAATCAACATTTCTACCTGATTTAACGGGAGCAGGTTCACACAACACATTTCTAGCAAAGTGATTCAACAAGCCACACACCCTGTTAACTCCACAAACAACGTTATACACACACCTACTTAAATCAAATCTGGTAGCTACAAATGCAGCACTATAAATAACTTCCTATCTCCTCCCCACTCATTACCTGGGGAAGGAGCAGCCACAGACTTCTGTGTTGCCTTTCTCTTGGTAGTGTGACTGTATAGGACAATCAAGCAAAATACTTCCTGAGCTGCATCAATGCTCAGATTTTACTTTTCTCATTAACAGCCTTTTCGCTGATCTGTTGGCATTTGAATCTACAAATCCAAAAAATGAAGAGCAGTATCAGTCCAGTGATCACAGGAGAAGGCAGTAAATAGTTTCTTTTGCACTGTTGGTAAGGTTTATGTTGGTTTGCCAACTCCAGCGTGTTCTGTTTGGGACACATCAGGCATGAGACCTTTCTATCTAGTTTTATTCCTGCCTGCAGTCCTGTCAGACTGCCTGTCAGATCAGATTTATGACTTCTGCACCAAGCCGGAATTTATAAAAAACTATTTGTATTTTGCTGCTACAAACTAAAGGGACCAGAGAAGGATATGAAAGGATGGATGATGTACCCAGAGTGAGAATTCAGCAAAATATGTTTTCTGTGACATTTTGGATAAGGCAATACTGCATTTCCAAGTGTCAAAAGAGAGGGATTTACAGCAATTGTGATGATGAAAATCTGAATAAATTTTCTTTAGAGATAAATAAAGAAGACCATAGCTTGTATATTTTCCTCAAAAGCACATGTCAACACTCAGATACAGTGGATGGGTTGACCGAAATGAATGCAAAATACAGAGTGTGGGCTAGGGACTACAGTGGCAACATTCACAATGACTGAGAAAGAAAAAAGCAACTATGAGGCTGGTTTGTGTTTTTTTCCCACCTTAAACTTAAATGACTAGTTGCATGAAGTTAGGCAATGAAAGAAATCCAAGATTTTCATTTTGATGTGAAGAGAGAAATCTACACTACAGTCATCTGTGAGGTATTGCCGTAAGGACTGTAGATGAAAATGCATTTGAAAATCCCATTGCTCAGGGATAAAATATAGGGAGAAAGACTAAACAAATGCAGATTTGTGGACTTATACAAAAGCTAAAAAAAAGTGGAATTAAAGAGAAACAGAGCTGGGAAAAATGAAGGAACTAGTGTGAAGACCTTACTGAAAAAGTCCAATAGAACTTCCTTCTGTTCTACTAACGTTTTGTTCCCTTCACTTACACCCAGCTCACAGTTGCCCTGCAGCATCCCAAGAGCTCCCTCTGCCCTGCTCTGAGCACAGCTGCACCCTGCTATAATTAACAAAAAAAAAAAAAAAAAAAAAAAAAAACAGGCTAGACAACATTTAAAAAATTATCAAATTTGCACCTTTCAGGTTTGGGTTGGTTTATTTTCCCGCCAGATAGACACATCAAAATCTGATCTGCATCATTTATAGAGTCTGAAGGATTTTGCCGCTCATAAAAGACACACTCACCCCTCAGACCATCAGTCTCTGCTTTGGTTGTGCTGTTGCTCTCTGGATTGGCCGGGGGCTGAAAGTGACATCAGTCTAGGGGGGTTTAGATCTAATGCTCCCGTGTGCGTCAGGTAATCCAATTGAGTCCTTGTAAGTCGACGGACCCAGAGATTTATACTGAGCCATTTCCTAAAAGCTGACTCTCATTACCTGGCGGGTGAACTACCAGAAAAAAAAAAAAAAAAAAGAAAGAAAAAAAAGAAAGGAAAAAAAAAAAAAAGAAAGAAAAAAAAGGAAGGAGTGTAAACAGCCTTAGCAGATATGACGTTGCCCTCAACTTCAAACCAGGAGCTGCTAGGTTTGGCTTGCAAGTAAGAGAAGGAACCTCACTGTTTACTTGCTTAGCCACTTGCCAGACCACACAGTGCTTAGTTACAAGATACAAACAAAGCAGTAGAAAGAAAGGAAGAAAGGGGGAAAGAAAGAAGACAGAAGGCAAGAAAAAGAGAGAAAAAACCCAAGAAACAGAAGTCCAATCAAGTCCTGAATATGGTTAATGTTATATTTACAACTATTATGGTATAAACAATCATTATTGGGCAAAAATATAGAAGATTTCAGACTATTCTGGATGCAGCATCTGTCCAACTTGTACAGGTAGGTTCTTACGTATTTCTGTTAATCTCATTATCAATTAAATAAGTATTAAATCACTCATCTTCTTGGCTTTGTACAGCAGTATCCAATATTTACCCTGTTGCTTGATTTTTTTTACATTAAACCTGATTTCATTTCTCTTAAATCATTAGCTAATTCTAGAAGGCTGCTTGTTTGTATGAAAAATGGTAATATAGAACTGGCTGTATTGTCATCCAGAATGTCAGTGCTCAGTCCCTCCTGCCTTCTTGTGGAGTTAAAAACACCTACAATAGAAACGCACTGTTAAAAAATCAGGGTACCTCAGCATAGACTTTTTTTCTGTTGAAAGCAAAGGAATAGAAGGCACTAAATTGTTATTGCTCTTATGGTAGGGATAAGTCTTCATTTGCATAACACAGTTCACATGATTCTGGAAAACACGTTTAAGTACATTATTTATTCATGGATTTGTACTAAGTACTATTATTTAGGAAAGAGCACTGGACTCCAAACAGCAGAAAGATTACCAGTGATTACAACCTGCAACTAAAGACTCTCAGATAAGAAACTGGTTTCCTAATTTCTTCTCTACTGCTCTCTAATGTGTTTTTAGCAAGTCCCTACATTACAGTTTGCAGTTCCTAAAATAAAAGCAGCTTTATTTTATGGAAGTTTTGGCATAGGCTTCATAATCATTACTGATCTAGAAATTTATAGATGGAGATTCCAGAGGAATACAAATACTGATAATTTACTATTTACATCTAAATTGTGTTCCTAATGGTGGCAAACAGCATCATCCTCAATGATGAGGTGAAAGAAGACAGCGAGTCTTTCTCAAGTAACAGAACCAGTCAGCATCAGAATCAAGATCAGAAGCTTTGAATATCTCTCTTCTGCAAGCAAAGGTGTAACTGTGGCACTGTCAGAACTCAAGAAGTAGCTTTAACAATAAGCAAACCACAGCAGCATTGACTACAATAGGATTAACTATGAGAAGCTATGGAGAGGCTTTGGGAAGACTGGACAACATAAGCTAAAATCTTAGCTCTTCATCTTTCATTTAGGACTACATTTTTCTTTTGCACCTGAAGAAGCTGGTGTAAAGCCTGCTCAGGTTCTTTTACCTGTGGTGTGGTGCTACCTATTAACCTCAGCATCAGCATATCATTTGACGCTTCGTTCCCTGTTCCTATGTCTGGAACAAGGCTGCCTCAGTGCAGAGAATTACATAATGCCTTTAGAAGGACATAAATCAATAAATATCAAAGAGAAATACTACCATGGTTCTTGACTTCTACTGTCCTACTATTTCTGGCACTGCAGGAGCAGAGAGCACAGCTTTGAAGCTTCAATCTTTGAAGTGCAAGAATGTGGATGATGTATTCAATGTATTAGATTTAGTACTAGGCCACCAGTCTGGTCTACTCTCATGTAGAATAAGCTTTTATAAAAGGTGAATGAAAAAAGCTAAGAAAAGTAGCAGTAGCTACTTTAGAGGCAGTAGCTCTCTATCATGGACAGGTATTCTATGAGGTCCTTGGCATTTGGCATCAGCCAGGCCACAGGAGAAAGGGCATATAAACTTAGCAAGAAAGAGCATAGCACCACATTTTTTTGATTGCAGTTATCCACTGACATGGTTTTATGCAATTCTATTGAAAGAATATCTACTTGCAAACTGACTGCAGTCAGTGTAATAATTTCCTCTGAAATTCACTGGTAGGTTCCCTTTGAAGTAGAGAGGAAATAAGAATTTGACCCTGTAAGTCTGATTATGTAGGATGCTGGGTTTTCTAAATTTTCTTTTGGTATTAATAACATTTTGCATCTTTGCAGAACAATGTCCATAGGTCTTGTAATAAAGTCACCTCTTTTAGCACCCTTACCACCCTGTTAATGAAATTCCCTAGAGAGAGGCACATAACTACACTATTCAGGAACGAGAATTCAACTCTCTCCTTCAAAGATTAGACTCTTTAGAGATTTGGCCCAACTCATGTGAAGTTTATGACTTCCTAAAAAATAAGTTCATCTCTCTGCAGCAGTGAAATGTCATCCCCCTTCAGTGCTGAATAATTTGCAACAGTCTGGTTAATTCTCCTATTGATTAAAGTACATGTTTCTAGAAAGGAAATAAAATGAGAAATTTACAATAGAGAGTAAAAAAATACCATATAATGAAGGTTGTTACATTGCAGCTATAATTTCTGGGACATAATCTTTCTAAGGAAAGGTCATGCTTTAGCAACAGGGCAACTCCCTTATTGACTTGTCAGCATTCGCAGATTGCAGTAGTCTGCCTGTCTACTTTATTCGAACAGAAGTTTTTAACAGAATTTTAAGTGTTTATTCCAATTATAAACCCACACAGTTCCACTCCCCATATTTCAGAGAGTTAAATTTCATACTTAATGAGATTCATCTCTCATGGTATGAGGAATAGTGTATTCTCTCCAAAATTATAATAACAAGTTTACAGTGAGTCAGGGTACAAAATTTGTATATGGAATATATGTGAATAAATCAGGATATGATGTAAATTAATTTTAAAATGTAATTTTTAAAAATGTGCTCTTTTCAGTCTCTTCCAACCTTTCATATAGCCAAAATTTGTTGGCATTTTATGGACAAGCAGCATTGCAATAAAGTAGGTTGTACTTTAAAGTAATAAGCAAATATTCAGCTTTTTATCCAGTTACTATGCTTATGCATCCAGATAGAAACCATACAATTATGAATGATAGCAATCATCAAAAACCCTTTCAATACATCAAAGGGTTGCTGGATTTGGCCCAACATGTATTATATAGAGAAGAGGCTCAGAGTTTTATGTAGACATTTAAGAAAGTCTAAAGTACACAGGGCGAGCACCTTCTGTCCGCAAAGTCTTTCCCTTTTCATTTCTCTAAAATATACATACATTTATGATTAAGATACTTAAGACATTACATTTATTTTCAATAGAGGGTTTTTTTGTATTTCACCTAAGATTGTAGGTAACAATTTGGTGATTGCAAAAACATTACCTTAGTTCAATTTGAACTTCATTTAAATATATTTTAAGAATTTACTTGGGTTTTCAATTTTACATGCTCTAGATGAATAGTGCATGCAAACCAAATATATTTAGTTATCATTTCTTAGTAAATAATTTCTATACTATATTTTTATAAATTTATTTTTTCTTATGGAAGAACACTGCTCTTCAAAAATAGAATACAACCTGAAGTATCAACACAACAGATGCAGTCAGACCCAATTCGAAGTTCACAGTTACAGGCTGATAGGATCATCTTCTTTCCTCTGGCATGTTACAGTTTTGTGGATTGTTATGAATCAGATGAAAACCAAAAAAGATTTTGAGTTGTCACAGTTTGGTCACAGCTTTCACTGATTCTTCAGGATCTTCTAACTACCTAGTCCTAGCTGCCTAGTCCTCTTCTACCTACCTAGTCCTAGAGACCAACATCTCTCAGAATCTCAATACAGTATTGTAATTTACAGGATGTGGGTTGTTTTTTTAGTGTTTGGGTGTTTTTTATGGGGCAAAACATGCGGCCTTGAGCAACAAACGATTGTGATCCTCATTTGAAAAATAGTCATTTAAGCATATTTCAGTGTAGACACTGTAGTGGGGCAAAATTATTTCACTGATCCCTAACTGTCTGTAGAGACCCAGAATCAGATTAATACATAAGTACTATGGAACAATCTTGTGCCTTTATAAAAAGTAAGTCGTATCTTCCCATTTTAACTCAGAAATGGCTATCTATAGCAAACATTTCATCTGCATGCACACTGGGATAATTTTAAATTTCAAAACTGTCTCTACATTTATTTTTATAACTATGATTTTTAAGGGCACAAAGGAAATCAGTTGAGTATTTTCATGGAGATACCTCCTGAATGCAGGTTTATGCCAAATGCTGTTCCTGCCACCTTGGCTCAGAGGAGTCAGAGGAGTGAGATTGATGCATTGTTCCTTCTCTATTTGTGACTACAGAAAAGACTTGGGATAGGTTGTTTGTAATTTCTGTAAATTTACTTTGAAATTAAATCTGATTATTTCAAAACTATAGCTTAATCAATTTTTTATCCTATTTTTAATTCCCCAAATTCCAAATTTGATTTTTTATGCAGCCAGTCTTGAGATAGGCTGCAATAACTTTTCTTAGTGTATTTGGAATGCTTGATATTAAACAATCATTTGTCTTCCCTTAGTGAGATATTATTTGTGTTTTCATTTACATCTATTCCTCCATGAATTTTCAGCCCCTTTTGATGAAGTTTCTGAACTTTTGTGTCATAAAGATATAAAGGTACAAATTCATCCCTGCTCTTAAACATAAGGCACTTCAAAGCAATGTGTTACTGTCAGTTATTAATCTTTGAGAGGGGGAACACAGAGGAAAATCAAGAGATAAGATAGCCAGATTGGTTTTATCTTGGTCAAGGTCCTCACCTGGATATGATCAGAAATTACATTACTTGATATGTAATTAACCCAGTGTCCAGAACTCAGGTCAAGTAAAAGGATGCTAACTAAAAGTGCATTTTCCTTGTAATTCTTCATTTGAAAAGATCTTTCAGAATTAGCAAGTCTGTCTTGTCAATTTGTCTCTATCGACTCATTTTCAGTCCTTAAAATCAGTCTAATAGCCCTCCAACACCCTAGAAAAGTGTCACGTCAAGTTCCTATATTTCCTGGTGTTTGGTCAGAAATCTTGAAAGCAGACTGCTTGATGTTTTGCAGAACAACACCAGAGGTCCTCCAGCTAATTCCCTTCTTCCATAAAGTTTATTCCCCCACTGCATCTTGCTGCCACTGATACAAGAAGTTCTGACTTTGGCTATACTGAAAGAGGATTGAGTTCCCTTGGCTTTGGTCATTTCTTTATAGAATGTGCCTTTAGACTATCAGATAGCGCCTGAGTCCTAAAAGGGACTGCTAATACAGCTAAGAAATTGGAGTACAACAGATGAAAGGGATAGGAAGCTAAGGAAAATACTGTGTCTAGAGAAAGTTGGCTAAAGAGCATCTTTTTATAGACTTGTGCATAGTTTTATCAGTTATCAGTAGAAGACGCAATTCCTTGTCTCTAAAGTAGTCCTTGAAAGTGACTTATGGATACTCAGGCATTGCAGGTAAATTAAGCAAAATCAGTCTTAGCCAGCTTCATACACCTTCAAGTGCAGTGGGTTTATGCCAGCTTCCATGGACTGTTATGATTAGGGAACTTTTCCTGGCTCTAGTGGTGCAAATGGAAGCAGCTACACTCCAAGTCCCTCTCCCTTACCTGTCAGTACACACCTACACTCTTTTAGTGAGGTTAGTGGCCAATGGTAGCAACCCCTCAGGTCTGTCAGAGGACCTACTTAAGCGGCCCCTCTCTGGCTCACTCTTGTCAAAAGCAATTAGTCACCTCTAATAGAGGGGCTGTGATGGGCAGGTATATCCAAACCATTAAAAGGGTTTCCCAGACAGAACTGTTTACAAAATCCACATTTGTTTACACCTTCCAGCATATTAAAAGTTCGTTAAGTTTATAGCTAGTCATTTTGCAATACACACACACACAGAGTAATGAAGCAGAACTGGAAGTTCAGTCACACGAAAGACAAGACCTTTGCAAAAATAGCTTCCAGGCAGTAAAAATTGAAAGGCCTTTCTGATTTGACAGAAGCCTTTCCAGTTCACGGAGTACTTGGTTCCTACCAAGGTTAATCCTTTGTTGTTGTTGTTATTGCTGTTGTTGTGTTTATACAGAAACTATTTTGCCAAAGTTCTCATTTCCACCTGCTCTTCAGGATGTCCAGAGGGGGCAAATCTGTTCTTACTTCATGCCTTTACAAGTAGACCAGAAACAAACTTGACTCCGTATTTTCATAACCTAAATGTGATTTCTCCTTCCTCATCTTCTTGTTCACTGGCGTGTCCTATGATCTCCCTTCATCTGTTTTTTCATCATCATCCAGATAATGGATTGACTTTCATGCCACAAAATGTATTGTACAGCTGAACCTACTCCCCAGTAAATTTCCTCTGGTAAGTGTGCTTGAAAAGGGCTGTCATTTAGTTAGGAATCCAGCTGACCCATTCCTCTTGAGGACATTTAATGCATTTGACTGTGTTTGATAAGGGAAGATCAGTTTTTCTACAAAAGTTTTTAGCTCTTAGCTCTAATAGTTTTTAGATCTTTTGCTTTCTTTACACAGTAAACAAAATAGTAAAAGTAAAGATGAAGATTGACCACAGCCAAGCTGCTCCTTTACATTTTGCTAAATAAGATTGCCAAATCCAATAATGTGACTCTAGCATATGAAATTACAAATGCACAATTGTTGCTAAGTATTAAATTCAGATGCAAAGCTGTAGTTCATCTACTTTCATGACAAAATTAATTTCTTTCATTGACTCCAGCTTTCAATGGACAAAAATGTGCACATATGATAAAATAAAATGTATCAAAAGAGAATCATTTAGAAAGAAATTTGATAAACAGGTGGATGTTGCTGGCAAAATAATGGGCTAGCCTCACCCCAATGCAACCTTTCATATCTATGCAAGAAGAGCAGGGAAAAATCTGTTGACTTTAGAGAGTCCATGTAATGATTAAATGTGTGCAAAGATTTGTACAGGGAGGATATTTTAGGCTAATATGGATGGTACTATCTTCTCCCACAGAAATCAGCAAAATCAGCCTTTGATCTGAAAGCACGAATGGCACTGGAAGCCCTTTGCTACTTTTTCCAGTCGCAAAAACATTAACCTCTATATCCTGGCCAAACTCCAAACTGGGTGATTACATTCTGCTGCTCTAATTTTTCCCTGCAGGCTCAACGAGATCCAGCATAATTTCCTGATATGTAGTGTTACTGAAAAAAGTCCCTTTTTGCAAAGTTGCTGTTAACTTTTGCCTTTTTGCCTCCTTATTTGTCTGCCTTGTCTTATGAGCTGTAGGCTGTTTGAAGGTCAGAATTGTTTGGTTCTGGATCACAGCTTTTATTAAAATGAGGCATCATTTGAACATGGGCAGTGCTACAATGAAAACAATATCTTTCCATCGCTTTTATGCTCTTATAATACACATAGCATAGCCTGGCTATAGTTTTTTTTGCAAGCACTCATGCAGTTAGATTTTTGCTAAATACCACATCATGTTGGTCTTGAAAATCAGAAGTCAAAATACAGCCTAAAGATACAGGGCATTCTGAGTGTGTTTAAATACCAATTGTCAATTTGTTTGTAAAACAGCACATTGCTTAACTCCATATTGCTTTAAAGCAATAATTTGTTACACTTTTAAGAGATTATGATTTTCATGGCCATACAATCTAATATTTTTTCAATAAGTCTGAGCATCATTGATAGGAGAATTCATTTAATTCATACTTAGTATTGATCTGAGATGTTACTTTTACTCTTAGACAAAACCATTCACTACAAAAGTTAAGCATCTCTGGTGTAACTGCTGATTTCGCTTTGCTTCTATAAAGCTGTAACACCTGCACCTTGGATAGTTGCTTATTGAGTAACTTAAGCTACTTAGAAATATCAACACTGAAATCATTTGGTATAAGCACTTCTATCTAGAAAGGAGGATGCAGTGCTCCTTCCCCCAGCACACTCTCAAGTAAAACCGCACTCAGTACAACCTGGTGGATTACCTGTATAGAGAAGCTACACAGATTCTGGCTCTGGGAATGTGAATTGATTGCTTAGTCCCAGTACCACAGGGTTAAGTGAAATGCTATCACAGTAATTTATTATTAAGAGAAACGGTGATGGCTTAGATTAAGAAGATTTGTCTGTCTCTTCTAATTAAGGTTAGGTTTGTAAGAAGCTTTACTGCCTTTTGAAGCTACAGAGACTAAAATTAGGACACTGGTTCTGTTTAAAATGTCACTAGGTTGGTCTATAATCCTGTAGTGATTGCAACAAGGGATCATTCTTCCCATGTTGTGATTCCGTGTTTGCAAGCTAGTGAGCCAGGACAAGACCCCATAAAGCAAAGTCTGAGTAGTCTATTAATCAGCAACAAGTTGGTCCTGCAGGACACTGTGATGCTCCTGCAGTGACCCCTTGGAGACTCCATAATGACGGGAAGCTGGCTGAGCAATCAGCTGTAAGACACAAAGAGCTCTCCTGTAGGCAGAGAGCCAACAGTGGCACTAAGTGGGCTGTGTACAGAGTGAAGAAATTGTTGGGGGGAAGATCTGCTCCCAGGCTGTGAGTGAACTCATTTTACAGTAGTGTTTACAATCCTATACGAGACAATAGCATCCCAGGCTACAGTGTCCTCACTTGCTGGTCTACAGAAAATGTCAAAACCTCAAATCAGTGAATGGATCACTTCTAACTTTTCTCATTATTCCCCTATTTACACAGCACAAAATGAACCTGTGGAACTCACTGCTACAGGACAGTAACAGCAAAAGATGTTAAAAATATTCTAGGAAATTTGAAGCTTGGATTCAGTTTTCCTTACTGATGTGTAGACCTAGAGCAGCTCTGATTCGATTAGTAAATTACAGAAATGTGAAACTCAAGAGATGGAAAGATCAGACCCATTTATGAAGAGCAAAACCTTCTTTGAGAGTATTTAGCATGACAAAGCATTTGCAGGGAAAGCAACCTTTATACTTCAAGTCACAAGTCAGTTTCTAGTTGGCTGGGATTAGGAAAATACTTTTCCAGTACGTAGGACATGAAATTACTATTTACTACAGAGTGCCTTTGTCTAAATGATCTGATGCTGTGTTGCAACTGAGACAAAACAGGGTGATTGTGTGGGTCCACATTCTTCTGCAGTAGGCCCGGTCTTATGTACTTGTCAGATAGCATAGGATGCTGAGAGCCACTAAATTGCTATTCAGCAGCTGAAAAAGAGAATCATCTTTTAATTTGGTTTAGTGAAACAAAGCAAGTTTATACGTGTATTGGAAGGGATGAACTGCAGGCACTGAGTCTCAGATATGTGAGCAAGAAAATCTCTCATCAATGAATTCAGTAAGTCTACAAGCTTTTACTGATCAATCTGCTGAGCAATGAATGAAATTCAATTGCTCTGTTGGACTGTTTACAAACTTTTCATGTTACAGGGCGTATCTTTTGTTTTGCCATTCTTTTTTCTTAGATTAACTCTGTCATGTTTTTATAGATAGGAACATCCAACTAAGCAGCAAAATCAATCACCTGCCATTCAAATAACCACTCACAAAATCTGAACAGCACATATTCATGAAGGATCTCCTGAGTAAAAACTATTTGCTCCACAGAATCTTGTGACTGGTTTCAAATGATGAGTGAAAGGGCTCAAAAAGATTACAGGAAGTCACTTAGTTCAGTCCCGTTTATTTACTCTTACTCAGATTAAGACAGGGATAAACAATACCTACCTATTCTGAACAAAAAATCCGAGTGGTTCACAAAATATTTCTTACTGTGAGGGAAGGGTACAGCTATAATCAGCAGGGCTTGTCTTGAGCAATTCAGTCTACTTTAGTGTGTCCAAAACCTGGTATCTACTGCAGCAGGCATGAGCAGTTCCTGTGTGACATTGGCCGAGGTCCTGTGGGCAAAAGGAAGCCCTTTGGAGGAAGAAGAAATATGGGCACTCCTGTACCTGTCCACAATGCAGCTGCTGGAGGATCTTCACAAAGGTGAGGTGAAAAGTATCTTTTTAGGGTTCTTACTGTTGGAAATTGATTCTTGAATTATTTTAATTATTTTGAGCTTGTTTGTTTGTTTGTTTGAGGGGTGGGGTGGAGAAAAAAAACACTAATGGCATATTGCTAATAAAAGTGAGAAATCTTTCAGTGCTGCTGGGATTATGTGCAAATTGTTTTACCTACATAGGAGGTCTTCACACAATTTTGGCTTTTTTTTTTTTCTTCAAATTAAACATCAAGTAGTAATTAATCTAAGTACAACTATATGCAGAGAAAAGAGTATTTCCTAAAGTCTGAATAACATGCACCCAGAGAAAGTGCAGTGCCAGCTAGGATCATGTCCTTCATGGACTGATAGAAGAGGACAGGCAAATCCACATGGCTCTCCATTCAGCTCGTAAGAGACTTTTATCCTTGATGATAATAATGTGACTTATCATTACGATGATTGCTTACCAAGCAGGCTAGCTTGAGAGCACAGAGCACAAGTGAGCAACAAGAGAGCACGGCTGAGAAACCTGTCATGTTTTGAGAACTCTTTATGTGAATGGATATTCCTTTTGAGGGGAGAACGGATGAGATGTGTTCTTACCACATAAACATGTAGAATCAAAATACCAAATACAGGAAACAAGTGATGTGTAACTTCTACTATAGCTGGAGGAGCTAATACATTCATTACTGACTAGTTTTTAATGGACTGGAACACTACTGCAGGTTGACTATACCATCAGTTCTTTATTATCTGGTGTAACAAGACAATAGAATAGCCCAGGCAATACAAGCACCAGGAATGTGCAAGAGATTGAAGCACAGAGAAACCCACCTGGACAGGTTCAGCTCAGGTCCATCTATAGACGCTGTGCCAGACACTAAGCTGACACTGTGCTTTTCTGGTCACTGACTTAACCAAACAAAATTTTAAAAAATTGAGATAATCAGCCTGTGTTCTCTATGCTGCACCAGATAAATTCAGGGCATCAGAAGATGAAAACTAAAACAAGAAGAAGTAGGGATGTAGATCTAAGCTGGTCTATAGGCCAAGTCATGCCAAGCTAGAGTCATTCTGAAGCTGAATGCACAGTGCTCCAGTTTCTTGGAGCACAGGGAAGGTTAGCTGCCTCTGCATAGCATTATCGCAGTTGAGTAAGGCATATCTCTGGCTCCACATCTCTCAATTACAGCTATATTGTTCCTGAAATCAGCCCCTTTTCAAGGCTAGTACTGCCACATTTGCTGCTCTGTGCTTGATGTAACAAATCATGACAGATCTCGTGATGGTCAGCACCGCTTGCTATAGAGTATTTCCGGTGTGCCAGGGCACTGCCACGTTAGGCAGGAATGGCACTCGTTGGCTGGCCAGCACTAACCAAGGCCAGGTATTCTTCATTAGAATGAAGCACAAGCTGGCTGGCTGTTCTGAAAACAGACCAGCTTCCTAGCATGTGTGACTTGTATTTGCATACCATGCCACAGAAAATGCGGAAGGAGCAAAAGAGAATGCCAGCTGAAGGCAAGCAGGGTTAGAGAGCCCAGCAATCACCAGGCAGGGCCACAGGGACTAGGTAAGCCTGAGGTCAGGCTGGGAAATCAGATTGCAGGTCAGAACCAATGAGGTCCCCAGTCAGGCAAGTCATTCTGGGTACCTCTCTAGTGATGAGTTTGGCAATACAGGTGAGATGCCAGAAATATGATTTTCTGAGTGCAGTGAATTCAACGCTAAGATTTCCATTATCTACTTCAACATTTTTCAGACCCTGCCATCTGTGTGATTTGCCCATGGTCAGTACTACTGTCTGTTGAAGGAAATCTGTTCTTCCAAAACAATGCATCTCAGACAGAAGCTGCCCCTTTCAGCCCACCAGAATTGCTCCACCGTCCAAGTAAAAACCAGCGCTTTGGACTAACAAAGGTGAGGTATATTGCAAAGTAAATCTTGACAGCACCTCATGAAGACAAGCTTGTGAGTTTTAATGCAGCATACCAGGCACCTACTGTCACACCCCTTTGTTAATAAAACTAATCAAATTAGGCTATAGTTAGAAAGATTTACGTGTATCTTGCAGCTTGCCATTGGATTAGCATGCATGTCAACATCAAAATCAATTTTGAACATCAGTCCTAAAGGCCTGCAGAAATGTATTATTTGTAAAGGCCCACAGAAAGTAAGAATATTTCTATGAAATGGTGTTTAAGCAGATATGGTAATTGTAATCCCAGAAGCAGCAGGACTGCAGTATCTGTACAATCACAGGGTGGAAGCAGTCCCAGGAAGTCAGAAATATGTTCAGCTTTGTTAAAAATTTATTTTTCTTCTCTCTAACAAATGAGTCTCTCTGGCAAGACAGTAAGATAAAACGTTCAGGCACCTAAAAGTTTTAAATTCCACTCACACCACACCAGTGCATACATCCCTCATGCAGAACACTGTATTTTTAGATTCCCACATAATTGACCACTTAGACACTAGGCAGAAACATGAAGCTGTGGAATAGTTGGCCTTTACTCTAGTAATTATTTCCCTGCATATGACTGCTACTCAGTCCCATAGGTAGGGGAGAACTTTAATCAGCAATGGGAGAGCTTCAAAATTAAGAAAGGAGTTCAAAATTCTTTCCCTACTCCTGGCATCATTGCACAGAGGGCAGCCTGGCTCAGCTCCTCAAGCTGAACAGCACTAATTGCATGCAACCTAGGCCATAAGCGAAGAGTCACTATTTTACTTTTAGATATGTTTAGTCCAGTTTAAGAAAAAAATAATCTGTTTGATTTCTGCCATTTTGTGACCAAAGACACAAAAAGAGGGTGTTTCTAGTAGGAGGCTCTTCTGTACTAAGTATTGAGTTCACACAGGGTTTCCTTTTCTGTTTTGACAGATGCTGGTGTATTCCTTAGGAATGACCCTCTATTGGTCAGCAGACTACCAGGTTCCTCCAAACCAGGCCAGTAACACAAACATTTTTGCTTTCTTTTATTCTGGTAGGTTCAAAGATTGAGAGGCACAGACTGAAATATTAGCAAGAGGGGCATTATGTTTCGAACCACTAGAAAGAATTGAAAAGCTAGTGTCAAGGTCAAAGCTTCACCAAAAAACACCAGTTTACCCAAATCAGGGAATTTAATTACAGCACATCATTCCTGTCCTTTTTTTTTTTTCTTTTCTGTTTCTTCAAAAACCAGAATTGTTCCTATTAAGATGAATTGCATGTTGATTTTAAGGGAGAAGATTTTTTATTCCAAGACAATTAGGAACAAGATAGCCAGGGAAGTGGTTGAATCACATCCCTGGGGGTATTTAAAAGATGTGTAGATGTGGCACTTAGGGATGTGATTTAGCGGTGGACTTGCCAGTGTTAGGTTTATGATTGGACTCGATGATATTAAAGGTCTTTTTCTACCTAAATTATTCTATGATTCTATTATTCTAAGATAGGAAGGACTAAAAGAAAAACACCATGTTGCATGATATGGTGCTGTGCACATTTAGGTGCTTTTTCAAAAATGGGATACAATGATAAACTAAATAACTCTCCTTATTTCTGAGAAAATTCAATCAGTATCTCTGCTAACTAAAATTATAAATTTCTTGCTTACCTGGAATCCTTTCAAAGATTTGTAACACACATTTTGCTTCATTTCTATATTGATGATTTGGTTGCTTGTCCTCGATTTTGGGAGCACAAGCTTCTGGTAGATTTTACCTCCCTTTCATGTTCTAAGAGAAAAGGCTTTATAAGCTAAATGGCCCTAAAATATAAGTATCTGGTCTCTATGACAACAGTTTTGGCTGGTATAACTCCTCACCTTTTTGAAGCTAATGCTACCACATGTCTTACTTGCATGAATCTTTGATTCACAGTCTAATAACAAAGCTCTGGGGCAAACTGAACTGTCTGTCACCAAGAAGCCCCTAATTGGGCTGATGATCATTCTTGGAGAGGTCAGTTCCCTCCAAGGCTATCCTGGATCCCACGAGAGGCTCATTTAGTACTGTTACTCCTCTTGTCTGGAACTTTCCCAAAGTTTAAAGGAATTCAGTGCCTGTTTCTCACCCAGAGTGAAAGGCTTACAGAAATTCCTGGTACGAGTTTACACAGGATTTCAGTCCCCTGGGAGATGCCATTTAACAGTACCTCTATTTTGACTCAGTCCCTCCAGCTGAGTGACCAGCTACACACACTCTTGCTGACACTGTGTGAAGATCTGCCACACAGAAGACTTTCTCCTGAATCAATCCTGGAAGCATGTGAAGCACATCAGAAGGAATCTGCTACTTTACCAGCAAAAGTCTACATAAAGAAAATGGTCCAGTTTGCATTGGGAAGTGTCAGTGAGGTGGGTACTACTCTCATACTCTAATCATCACCTTTTCTGTGGTGAGAGAGATGAGCAGCAACACAGGACACAGGTGAGTGATTGCCTGAAATTAACATTTGTATGGATTAAAGAAGTGAGATTTGGTTCTAAACTTCTAGCGTGAAATTGTGTGGGCATCTGTACAAGCAAATAAAGCAATGAAGCCACCTCATACACCACTTCTACACTCCTGGGAAGTGATCCAGCTTTTGCACTTACAGTATCTTAATTTTTTCGGTTAATACTGAAGCAATAATAACCTTTACAGAGACCTCATATTGGCCAAAGGAATGGACTTTACACAAGAGAAAAGATTTCTCCATTGCCACTCAGGTTTCAGACTGTCTTCATGAAATTCAAAGAAATCTCACTTACATCGTGTTAGGAAATTAATTCATTCTCCTTGAGTGGAACTGAAAATTTGCTGTGCAATCAAGCCTGACCACATGAGGTCTTTAACAAGCAAGCACACGAGTTTTTTTCAAAATTTGAAGTATCAAAAAACATTTTTGTTGACAAGCTAAATGACAATGGAAAAAAACACACCAGATTTTTTTTTTTGTTTTCAACCAGTATTTGTTAACATCCTGCGATTAACTTTTCCCTTGCACTCTTTATTGCTCTCTTTACTACTGTAACAGAGGGTGTCTCCTCTTAAACTTCACTAGCATGAGAGCATGGAGCCAACATACTCATTCCTGCTTTGTGTTAATCTGAGAAAATGAAGTTGCTTATACAAAGCAAATCAGCAGCCTCTGACAGCCAGAGGGCAAGGATCACTTCACTATGGGAGTCTGAAGTCCACATATCATATGACATTGACTTTCAATATTGCTGCCTTCTAGACAGAGCAGGTGGTCACCGAAGACAGCACAACCTCTCAGCTGAACAGAAGTCATGTGATAAGGAAAAGACTGCATGAAAAAATACTGGACACCTCAACACTGTCATCCCAGATGAATTTTCACCAAGGTAAAGAAAGACTTCTAATCTGAACTCTCTAATAAGGATACAGACAGCCTTTTCTGTGTCTGTCCTAAGGTAGATGAATTGTTTAATTTCATGCTGTAGTGATTATCTGTAGTGTTGGATAGGATAGTTACTGCTTTACATATAAATTACTTCATAATGGAAAGACTCTGAGGCAAGTCAGTGAGGTTTCTTTTCCTTATTTCCACTAAGGACAGTAGTTTCAGGGCTGTGAAGCAATGATAACAAGTCAGCTTGCACAGATTTGACTCATAAAGCACTTTGCATAAAACCTGTGCATATAAAACACCTCTACTTTCAAAACTGCTTTTGTACTTTGTATACTCCAGTGTATTTTTGAAGGTGGGATTCTGTGAGGTCATCCTCCTGCCATTAAGGAATATATATTCATCTTTCCTATTTGATTACTCAAGCAAAGATTTGTGGTTTCTTTTTGATTTTAATTTAATTTTCTATTCAAAAGATGTTTTATAAATTCACATATGAATTGCTGGAGTGATTCCAAGACGCAAAGCCAAATCCTGCTCACTAAATAAATAAACCAGTACACACCAATTTTGTATTTCATTTGACTATGATCAAGATTTATTATCCCTCAGAATAATTCTGTAACTGTATTTTTTTTTTAGTCCCTACACTGTACTGTTCACTTTGACAGAGACTCTGATTATGGAACAAGGGGAAAGCTGGCCCAAGCTATACAGCCTTTTTTTTGGATATGCTCAACATTAGGCATATGAGCAATACAATTCCTATTCAGCAAATCACACATATGCTCCATTAAATCACCTAGAATCAAACACATGCTTAAATACATGTGGAACATTTCTATTAGGTATTACTGGTTATAAGAAAATGAGATTCTTTTGAAAACATACAGACAGACCACTCCTCAAGCTGTATGTTCAATTACTCAAAACCTGAGCTTGTAGATTCACACCTGCAAAAATAGGTGGAAATTCCACTGATGCCAAAAGGGATGGTCCCATCTTCAACCCTATATTAGCCACAAATTCCTTCCAGTTTCCTTGTACTGCTTCTAGGGGTTATGTTTCTGGTGTGATCTCTGTGTTTTCCAGTGATTCAGGTCACTTAACTTACACTTGCTGAAAGACTTCAATGAATTAGGAAGTTGATTACATTGAAAATGTGCGAGTCACGCTTTGCAAGACAGAATGCCATTTCTTCCTTATTTTTAATTTAAAATTATGCTTCAGAGATTCTGTAGAAGGACAAGAGAGAATGCAAGCAAAGTCAAAGCCAGTGTGCAAGCAAAGTCAAGTCAGTGTGCAAGAGAAATATGTACATCCTGATGAGTCAGGATGACCACTTAATGGAATTTCTGCATCTGACTCTGGTAGTGGATTGTGTTGGGGTATTGTCCACTCTGAACACAGAAAGAAGACTTTACAGCTGAAGGTTTTGGACCTCAGAGTATAAGGAATGAGAACTCTGCAGATTATCTGCACTTTGCCACCTTTCAGTTAAACACGTAGAATAGAATTAATGCATTAGATTTGTGATATATGTGGAATGTTTGAGGAGAACTATGAAAACTAATTTTGGATAGAATAAGATGATGAAAGCAATAGAATGAAGGTACCAAGCTTTCCTCAGACTTTAAGGAATCGGAATCAGGGTTAGAAGGCAGATGGACGTGGACTATATAAAAATTTGTCACTCCAAATTTTATTTACATTAACACATAAATATAATGATTTATAATCAAAGTATGTGATTCACCGTATTTCCTTTCTGTTTCCAGACAAAGGGTCCAGATTAATGAACTATAGTCAGTCAACAGAAGATTACAGGCAGCTCTCTGTGGATTATAGTGACTCTAATAGTATTTCTGAAAGTATGTCTTTGATATTGTCTAATCGAGGACACAGGAGAGGTAAGATTTTAGTGAAAGATTATGTTTATGAATTACATTACATTACATTCATCTCTTTTGTCCCCTGAAGTGTGGGAATAACCACGTACCACATGATAAGTACTCTCATGCAACTTGTGGTTATGTGACTTGGGACATATATTTGTGCTAAGTTGTAGAGCAGAAAGATACTTTTATATTAATTATTTTTCACTTGTGTCCTACTGTAAAGCTAAATATTCCCTGGTTACCAAGTAGCACCATCACCTCTTTCTTGATTCATGCCCCCTTTGCCAGGAGAAGCTGCCCAGCAGATCACAAAGCCTGACAGGATGTTTTTAGCACATGGGGTCTTGATATAGAAAAGGTGGGGCTACCCCACAAATGCATATGGTGGGCAATGTCAAGATGCCAGCTCTGAAATCAGTTGAATCTATGAATCATAACTAAGATTTGCAAGGTGAGGATTAATTTTTCTTCAAGCCCATTCAAAAACAAATGGACAAATTCTGAAATCTAGAGGGGAAAAACAACCAAATAACTCTTGGTTTTCTTTCACTTTTTGTCCCAGAGCCATTGTGTATTTCCTGCTCAGCATGTTGTTTTTGTTGTGCTAAATGTCATGTTGCAGTGCTGTTCTGATTTACTTTGTCTGGAGATATCAGAGTTGGAATTTTAGCTTCACTTCCAATCCTTTTGTGGCAAGAACAACATAAAAGAGACTGTTTGGCAGAGACTTTGTTCAGTGAAGACACTGCAGTAGACATGGTTTGGGTTCCTTCCCAAGCCATAAAAATCGCAGTGTAAGGGAATACTATGAAGCAAAAAAAGGGAATTCAGGAGGAAGGGGAGTACTGCTGTGCATGTGTATCTTCACATATAAATGGGAATCTGAACTGGGATCACCTAGACAAGACATTCACACTGCCCAAGAGCTAAAGGTTGCTGTTGCCAAATGTCATCAGCCACTCCTAAAAAATCAAGCATACCATGCCAGCTCCCTATCTCAGACTCCTGCCCATTTCTATCCTCCAATCCACAATTATCCATCCTTCCATCTGCTTTCAGCCTTTTTTTCCATCTTGCCTGTGGCATGTCTCCTGAGCTTGCAGACCAAGAGGTGGGAGTTTACTTCTGTACTTTGGAGTTTATTTTCTCCCTCCATGAGCTTCCATGAGAAATGAAGTACTAGGTCCTCCTGTGGCATGGATTCAGATGTGCTCTGTAAGCATGGGTGGATTTTGTATCCCAGAAATTTCTTCCCTAAGGCAATAACCCTAGCATTCACTACATCAGTTAAAATGCAATAAGGTGTGCACACTGATTACTTAGTTCATTGATGCCACAAATAACAGAAAACTGCTGAGTAGTCCTTGTTTTTTCTCAATGGGGACTATTAAGTTGTAATTATGATATCCAGATGCTGATCGTAATGAAATATTTAGGACCACGTTACCCATACTCTTGAATTTAAAAGGTTTAAAATTCCTTAGACAAATTAAAAGACATAGAGCATGATCTAAAGGGACTGATTTCCCTAGGAAAGATGGCAAAAAATTGTGTTTTCATTTCAATTCTATGAGGACATAATTCACAAAGAGAAATTGGGCAGATCCTGGAAAAAAAACCCCATCATATCACAGCCTCTCAGCCCTAAGTCCTCAGCCCAAGGATAGGAAAGTCGTGCAACTGTTGTTAATGCTCTCCTCCTGTAAGGCGCTTTTCTGAAGCTCCAGAATTGCAGTCAATAGCAGCAGCAATAAAAAGCTGAGACTGCAGCTGCTCCCTGAGTGACACATACGTGTCAGTCACATACATAGTCACACACAGTGATGGTAAAATCAGAACAGAAGCCTGTTTTGTAAGCCCATAAACTTGACAAACGCTCATTCCAATGACTTTGTTCATGTTTCAGTCTCCACTGAAACACTGGTAGCTGTTCATACTCAGGATTTTTTAAGACAAAATTCTAAAAATACATGAGTGAACACAGAATGTGAGAGCTTGTTTGCCATAGACATACTTCCATGAAATAATATATAAAAAAAAATGCATTCTTCTCTGAAAATAAATATTACCATCTAGTAGAGCACCATTATCAAAGGAGATCAGTATCTCTATCAAGATTGTACTTTAGAAGCTCATTTAACATAATAAATCTACAGGAACAACTTCTTTGAGGAATACATGTTAATTTAATGTCAGGTATGCACTGGATTTGTGATCAAAGCATGGCAGTCTGGCCACTGAAAGTTGCCAAGTTGTCCCATTGCTGTAACAGCTGATATAGGAAAGACTAAGGGGAATTTTATGTGCTCGTCAAAATATATTTATACAATTATGTGAAAACTACAGTGTAAGCAGAGAATTTTGCAAGGTTTTCTCATTAAAAAGCATGTAGTTTCAGAACACAGGACTGTTAACTTTGGTAACTAGCTTATCTCAAATCTCACATTTTGTCACTACCATCTGCAGCTTGAAAAAACCCACGTGTTTATGCTTATTTTAGCAATGTGACTG
Source organism: Acanthiza pusilla (assembly GCA_036630365.1). NCBI lineage: Eukaryota > Metazoa > Chordata > Aves > Passeriformes > Acanthizidae > Acanthiza > Acanthiza pusilla. The sequence goes on from JAXCHO010000234.1 coordinate 18,100,923, forward strand.
TAGATTTTTTAGGTTTTTTTAGGTTGGTTGGTTGGTTGGTACACTAGAATTCGATGTCACATTTTCATGTTGGAATTCAGAGTGAAGTCTCAGGGTGTAGTGGATGAATGTTTTATCTAAATGATTGCTTCCACACAGCTTATCTTACTACCTCTATCATCCTGCTTATGTAATAGTTTGATATGCAATTTTTCAAATAAGATCAATGAAAAGATCCAAGTGAAGAAAAATTTAACCTTCTCACCCTTCCCTAAAGATTTCAAACATCTCTGCTGATACAAGAGACGTTCACAGAACTACCACTTGCATAACCCTGTCTGGTTCTGCCTCTAAATTTCAACCTTCATGTATTTGGACAAAGCCACACCTATCCATTCTGTAGCTACAGAGATGATTGAAGGTGAAAAACAATGCAATCCATATTTGCTAAGGACCCACAAAATATCATATCAATATAATGTAAAAACATTCACAATGTATTTAACACAGAAAGTAACCAATGGAATAAAATACAGTAATTTTCATTTCATTGATTTTATATTCTACTCCAATTAAGCCAGAGAAGTTTCATGGCTTTTTCTGCCCATTTTATGCCTGGAAATAGAAGAACAAAAATTGGCCATAATTTCTGAAGAGAAAAAGCTGTTTCACAAATTACCCCCATAGAGATGGAAATGGCAGCCATTGTACCTACACAGCTGTTTTCCAAATTGCATTCACATGAAGGGTTATAAAGAAGACGTAACAATAACTACGGAAGTGGGAATACTGATGGTGCAGTATTCACTTAACCTTATTAAATAGCCATTTATCATGTCCAAGCGAGGACACAAGAGAGGAAGCAGCCAGTCTAAATTTCTTCCCTGTTGTAATTGTCGCAACATTTGATGCTGAGTGCTGCTACTATTGCTTCAGTTGTGAAATTTCCCCTATTTATTTCAGGGAGAGTTCCAGAGACACACAGGTCATGCGACCCCTCCCTTAGTGGGTCAAGGACACAAAGTAGCTACAAGCTCTTCATAAACAGGTAAGGTCCATTCAGATTTCTACAAGATGGAAGCTGTTTTATAACCAAGTGACACAGGCAACTAGGGTGGCAATGCCAGTATCATAAAATGCCTAGATTGCCATCTGATTAGATGTTTAGATTTAGAACCTGTTTAGATAATAGAGACCATTTATGCAGAATAACTACCTTAATAAATACATAATATCCTATTATGTAGAATAAATAAATAATGTTCACCTAGACTTGGTTTGGCTCCAAGTAGAACAGCCCAAAAGTTCTAGCAAAATAGAACCTGGGCCATGAACAATCCATAGAAAAGAAGCACATTCAGGATTTCCACATTTTCTGTGCATCACTGTGCCCTGCCAGATGCCACAGGCCTCCCAGGACAGCTGCCCCCAGCTGTGTCTCCACCAGGCAGGGAGGCAGCACTAGCCCTCTGTGACTGGAACAACTGGGAAGCTGCTCCACAGAGACTGTGAAAGGTTGGATTTGATGATCTCAGAGGTCTTTCCTAACCTTAATGACTATATGATTTTACGAACAGAAAAATCTGTTGAAAATGTGTGAATAGTCATTGCTTTCTCTGTCAAGGCATTCTGTCAGAGTCCTTATCTGTGTGCATTCAGATTTTGGATGTGGTCTTGCCTTGCTGTCACATTAAAGTGCTGTCACACCTGATGTGTTCTGGAGTGGTTATAGCAAACCACGTACATAATGCATATTTTAATTTGCATTTCCACCTCAGTCCTTAGATCATTTTTTCTGACTTGTATCAGCCATATCCAGCCCTGCACTGCCACTTCACTGGAGAGTTATAGGTAACCCAGGGACACAAGCAGTAAAGATCTCTGCTCTGTCATAGGATTAGCCTCATTTCAGCTATGGCATGGGCAGCAGCCCTGCAGACATTGACAAAGAAAACTGAGAATTGTACAACTGATACTAACTCCTTTTCAAAAGTCAGGGAAATACCACTGCTGCCAAACCAGACTTTTCTAAACCATGCAGTCTAGTGCAGCAATAATCATGACTGTTTACACAGAAAGAAGAGATATAAGTACTGTCAGCCTCAAGGCACCACAAAGACCAGAATCCCATGGTTAAGCACCATGTAATCCCTACAGACATCCCATTTAAATTGGGTTCTTGACCCAGTTAAACAGGAGTTCCTTCTTTTATCCATGACATGTGTAATTCAGGCCCACAGGAAATGCTCAATTTAGATCAACTCCCAATTAAATGTATCCCAAGTAAACAGATTGAACTTCCTGATAAATCAGCCATGATTATCTGGGTGATATGAGATACCCCATATACCTGTAGAAAGATCTACAAGCAGGTTCCAGAATAGTGGCTGTGTTTGTCAAGAAAGAAGTCTCTGTCTACCTGTTTGATTACACACACATACATTTACATGTGTGTATACAAACATCTTTATATGCATCATATATCTGGCAGTTATGTGGGTAACAGAGCATTTATTTACAGAGTATTTCAGAGCAATTGCCTTGCCTCTGACTAACAACAGGGGTATTTAATTCCCATTCCTGGAAAATTCTGAATAATGTAACAACAAGTGTTAAAGTGTTCAGAAGCTTTTTTCTTGAGAAAATAAGAAGTGAGGATTTTACTTCATCCTGTAGAATTCCCAGAAGGAAGTGGGGCAAAATTCTTTGCCTGTTGGCTTCACCAAACTTAAACCAGCTAGATCTGGCTCACCAAATGAAAAACAAAAACAAACCCAAACCCCTGACTCTAGTGAATCAAAGCAAGGTCTAAATTTATTTATAAAGGGCATCAGTAATATTATTCCTGTTAAATTATTTCTTTTTCTGCAGAGAAGCATTTAGGAGCTTGTAAGTGACAGTGCCCTGGACTTCATAGTATTCCAGTAGTTACTGTACCTTAAGCTCTCCATCCTCAAGTAGGTGTTGTGTTGATTGCATGTTATATATTTTGCTCACTATGACATTTTCTTTGAAGGTCAGTCAGTGCTGTAGAAGAAATCCCTGCTGGAACTCAGAAGAACAGCCGACAGAACCTGCTAAGCTTGGGCTCCACCTTCTCTGTGTCTACAAAGGACTACTCAGCAGCTGCTGCATCACAGAAATGTTTGTTCCACAGGAAGGAAAAGGTGAATGACGAAAAACATATAAGATAATTTCAAAATGTAAATATGACTAAAAAGAAGCCTCTCATCTAATTTTTGTTTGACAATGACATGCATATTAGCTACTGAGTCATCTTATTAGATGAGTATTCTAAATTGACAGTCTCCAAATTAGGCAGGATCCAGATGTGATATCTCAGAACTGAAGGCAGTGAAAGCAATTGTCCATAAAGACTATGTAAAGCTGATGATTGAACCCTCTCTGACCTACATAAGTGATTTCTGCAAGCACCAAACACCATATGGACTGTTTTCACCAACCACTTTGACAGCAGCTTCAGAACAGCAAAAAATTTACAGAGATATTTAACCCAAACACTTACCAGCCAATGGTGCTCAAAGGACTTAAATTTTTTTTACAGTGTATGCCTAGACAGAAAACATAGGCTGGCAGTGAGTGTGCCCAACCAATAGTTCATGTAATTGACTATTTCTAGTTGCTAAGTTGTGGTAGGACTCTGTTAAAAGGAAAGGATAATATTTTTTTGAAAGTTGGGTTGCAAAAATTCAGAAATAACTGAATCACAGAAAACTCCACCATGATCATTCCTATGGAGTTTTATGTTGTGAAAGAAGAAGGAACAGGTTTCAGGCTGATGAGCCCTTTCACCTCTTCCCAGTTCAGGAGCTCAGTATTCACCAGTGACAGATATTTGGTCAAGAGCTTCAATTAGATACTTTGGAAAATTATATTTTAATATATAAATTTGGGGTTAAATTTTATTATTATGATTTTTGTGGGGATAATAATTGCATTTCTCAGGAGTTAGCACCTGTTACAACACAATTCTAGTCCCTCTTTAATGTGATATAAAAAGTGTATTGTCTGTTGGCAATATTATTATTAAACAAATCCTATTTTTTTAAAGAAACTATCTAAATGGGTCAAGTTAATAAATCATGGTGAATGGTTGGAAGGATACACATCTTATCACTTAAAGACATTTAATTATTTCTGTCTGATTAAGAGATCTAAAACCCTAGATGTATCTGATGAAAAACCAATACACAAAATTAGTTGATGTGGATGCTCAGCAAGAAAAAGATCACCTTACAAAAAACATGTTAAAGTTTTTTGAAGTTAAATCAAAAGAATAAAATGTCTACTAATAAAGAATTATCAGTCAACCTTTATTGTAAGGAAGAAAGCAGCTCTACATTTCAGTCTGGTTCCTAGGGAAGCTAGGCTTATGCAATCACAGGGCTGTGTATGTATGTGTTTATGTGTCTGTGACTGTCCTCAGAGGAATTTGGGAATCAGATGCGAAAAGATGTCAGAATAAATAAAGTTTCTGTGTCATGAAAATAGGTGCTCTGCAAAGGAAATGGATCTTGATTAAGTGCCTTTAGAGAAGAAAAAGCTTCACCATGAGCTTACCCTACTTAGACCCTGGAGAGTCCACATAGGAGAGACCCTGAACAGAGACAAGTCTTCAATCAGCATTTGCACCTTATTAGATGCTGAAGTCAATTAGCTCCAGCATACTGATCAACAGAAATGGGTTTCATTGATACTTGTATTTGGGATCTTCATTCCATTACGGAGACATTTACTAAATTTCTAAATTGCCTTCTTGCAGTTTTCAGGTCCAGAATTTATTATTTTGGCTAGTGAACCACCAGTGACCTTACAGCTGCCTGGATCAATTGTGGTAAGTTTGAACATTAAGAATTTAGAACTAATCTAGTGACCTTTTAGTTGGGGTTCTTTGTAAGTAGCATCTGAACCCCAACCCAATATTCTTTCCATGTCCTCCTCTCAAAACAAGTTAGGGTTCCTGCAGAGGTATTGAGACTTCAAACCAAGTGATTTAATTCTCAGATTATGTCTGTTGGTGCAAAAAAAGCTTAATTTATCCTTCTCAGCTAAGAATGCTCACTTTAGCCCAAAACTTTTGAGAAAAAGACTATACAGCAAACATGCAATATGACATCTAGTGCCAATATATGGGACTTCTTTAGCTTGTAGTCATATCCTTTACCTTTCACTAAGATGAAGTAGAAAGTTGACAGCAGACAGCAGTAAAAATGAGGGCAAAGAGAATCTGGAATTGGCCCCAAATCTAGAATAACCCTGGTGACTGTAGAGTTTGAGAATGCTCAGCTGTTTTGTTGTGATTCTCTGGGTTTAAAAAAAATTAGAAATGTTTATGTTATTAATTTAAGAGAGGGGAGGCAGAGAATAGCATGGTGTTGTGTCCAATTCCATCAGGTTATGTAGAGTTGGGAGACTAGCAGGCCTCAGTAATAAAATGCTGTGGAACTTGCATTGCTTGTACTTGGCACTCATTCTTCATTCTTTCTTGCGTGTTCTTAGACTAAAAAAGGGAAATCCTATTTGTCCCAAAGGGATCTCAATGTGATTCTACTCAATGGGCAGTGCCTTGAGGTGCAATGTGACATCAAGACCAAGGCAAGAGATGTTTTCAACACTGTGGTGGCGTATGCAAACTTGGTGGAACATTTCTACTTTGGCCTGGCTTACCTGAAAGGTAATGAGACACAGTTAAGTACAGTGACAGCTCTGTCCCTCAGTGCCTCTGTAGTCACTTTATCAATGAATTCCAATAAGATCCTTTAAAACCCTCAGGTGGAGGCAGATACAAAGCTTGTGCAAATGCCAGGCAAGTTGGTATAAACTGTACTGCCCTGATGCGAAGCATGTTTACCCTAGGACTGTGCATCAGCACAGCCATGGGATGTTACTGGCTGATACTCCAGGCAGAAAAAGCTGCATCCCAGCCTTGCACTCAAATAATACTGAGCCACGCAGCTCCAGCAGAAATTCCAGGAAGCAGTGCACTAAGGAAGGCTGCCTGTGTTTATTCCTAGATACAAGTGGGAGTGCAGGTTCAGCTATGTCAGACCTACATCTCTAGTCCACTTCTGATGGCAGGCACAGCTGAGGCATAGGAAAAAGCACCCCTTGTGTGTAGGGTATTAGGATTACAATGGGGTGCAGAACCTGAATGGTGAGCAGAATGCAAGTTCCCTGAATTCTTGACTGATTTCACAGATAACATACTAATCCAGCATCTAACATCTGTAATTCAAAATGACATACTGTCCTAAGTTCTCAGTCAAAGGAGCAATAAGTTAGATCATGACACAGAGAATTAAATCTCAGCTGACATCCCCAATACATTTTTTTTTATTTATTGCTAGTGATGCACTTTATGAAGACACCAGAACTTTGAGCTGCTGAAGTATATCCAGGTTTATCACAGAACCCAAAATTCTCATTTCAGGTAAAGAATTCTTCTTTTTGGATGAGGAGACCAAACTCTACAAAGTGGCCCCAGATGGCTGGAATGACCAACCCAAGAAGAAAATGTCCATCATTAATTTCACACTCTTTCTAAGGATAAAATTCTTTGTCAACCACTTTAATGTTATTCAGTAAGTGCACAATTCTGCTGACTGAAGGAAAACCAGTAGCATTTAGGGATATCATTCAAAGCTCCTCCTGACTTCCTAAACCCTTTTCTATTCCAGGCACGGCTTGACAAGGCATCAATTTTACCTGCAGCTTCGTAAAGATATTTTGGAGGAGCGACTATATTGCAGTGATGAGACTGCCCTGAAACTTGGTGCTTTGGCTTTACAGGCAGAGCTTGGCAATTATGCGTCTGAGGTGTGGATAAATAATACAGTATTTCCCAGAGGTCTCTCTCTACAACTTTTACAGCTATTTGTCACACAGTGTTTAAAGAAGAAATGTGAATAGCACAGAATTTCAGTTAATTCCTCCAGTTTAGTCCTTCAGACTTAATTTAAAAAATTACAGAATTTTCCTAATTACAGAGTAATAATGAGCCAGGTGAATTTGACAGGAAATATAGCAGAATGATGAGAGGGCCTAGGTCCTTCATAATAGACAATATATCCTAGAAACTCAAAAAAATCTGTAAAAAATTTCCAACACAAGTCCAGCTTGGATGTGCAGAGGGGCTTAAAGAGATTAGTAAACAGGGAAGAGAAAAACAAATGAGCACTTCAGAATTCACAGCTATCTTATGTGTAGGCTCAGAGCCACAAGCTACTAAGACAGGAAGGTCACTGATTGTATATCTGAACTAGCTGTCCAATTTTGAAGTATATAGAAAAGACCCATTTATGTTCTCTTCCATATCTTCAGTTATGTAAATCAGTGTAGCTCTGTTAATTGACCTCTGAGCAGTCTGATCCATGTGTTGGATCCATTGTGGCAATGGGTCTCCCTCTGTAGGGTGTGCTGATACAGCTGTGGCTGTCAGCTCTAAGTGCAGGACACAGCTGTAGGCCCAGCTCCTTTCTCCCCTCTGTGGTGTGTGCTTTGAGCACCTGCCTGAGCATAGGGGCAAGAGGCAATCTGGCTCTCAGGACACTACACGCTGTTCCCACTTTCCTTTGGGAAACAGCAACAGGGTGACTTCTGCATATGGGTCACCCTGAGAATGAAATGTAATAAATAAGAAAAATGAAGAAAGAACAAAAGGCTCCTGTCCCTTTGTTTTTTCAAATTTTTTTCCCCACAGATGCATGGAAAGAGCTATTTTCGTGTTGAAGACTATGTTCCAGCAAGTCGAATAGAGAAAATGACCCTGGCATATGTACAGCGAGAGCTTGCTAAATTACATCGTATGAATCGCTCCCTATTTGAGGACGAGGCTGAACTAGAATTTTTAAAGGTAACTTGCCATACCACAAATACTATTTATTACTTTTGAGATAGAAAGCCTCTCTCTCTTTACCGTCGTCTATTTTCTTCTTGCCTGATACGGTGGATTTTAGATATGGTCAGCAAATTCGAACAGTCAACAAAAACCTCCGAATTTCATTCTGCTGTAGATACTGTTACTTATCACTGAGAGTTTTTATAACACATTTTAGTGTATTTGCAGCATTCTAAGGCTTGATGCAAATTTTTGGCAAGTTACCAACATGTCTGGGTTCCAGAAGATTATAAAACATGGGAATAAGCACTTTTTTGACTTCTGAAATTACAGCAGCTGTTCAGCCAATTCCTAAACATGTAGTAATTGTTTGTTTAAAAGTATCTGTGAACCCTGGAAGTGAGGAAGGAGTTACCTGAAATCTTTTCTCACATGACTATTCCTCTAAGGCTCTAAAGTGTCACAATGATCTGGGATTTAACTTTTTTCCTGCAGATTTCTCTTTTTCCCCAAACCTCTCTGCTCTCCATCAAATGAAAAATATCAGGGATTAGATAATGGATAAATATCAGTAGTCATTTTGCTGCAATGCCACACACTTTTATTTATAGCACCATTTTAGTTCAGTTGCTACTTAATTATATTAGTTCCTCATCTAACACTGTCAGTGCAATTGAAGAAATAGATTGAAGCTTAGCATTAATGACAGTCCCATCATGCGTGGCAAATCCAATGAAGAAAAGCAGCTTTGTTAGTATCTGTTTCAATGAATAAGTCTGTAGAAGGAGCCAACACATCATACAAAGTGAGAATGATAGACCCCATGGCAAGAACATGTAAATTCCAAATATGAAAGGGATTAAAAATTAAAACCCAGATTCAGCTAGTGATTATAGATGCCCCAGTTTTCAGGACTTGAACATTTGTACTGTGGTTACTTTCTGAAAAACAGATCTTCTTAAAGTGCTTTATTTTGATCGCTGAAAATCTCTATTCACAATTGAGAAGTCATTTGGGCATTCTACAGTAGCTTCCCAGAAAGCAAACATAAGGTTTGAAGATAAACTCATACTGGTCTGCAGATCAGACAGTAAATCCATAGTTCTGTAAAATGTCTGAGTCACACTGTGGCAAAGTACAGGAGGTAGAAAGACAAGCATGAACATCCAGAACCTCTGGGTGAGTTCCTCAGAACATCCCCTGCATGGTTAGATGGCAGGCAGACACTGGCTCTGCAGACACTCAAAAGCATTTTCTTCTCCATCTACCTAACTTTTCTTCCCATGAATCTTTTTGAGTAATGCATGGTAAAAGCACTTTTTCTCTACAAGGTGACTCAGCAACTTCCTGAATATGGAGTGTTATTCTATCGCGTGTCCCAGGATAAGAAAGGGACAGAAGGGGACATCATCCTGGGAATCTGTGCCAAAGGCATCATTGTCTATGAGAACAAAAATCACACAAGAATTGCCAGTTTAAGATTCCAGTGGCGTGAAACAGAGAGAATTTCAGCTCATGTAAGTTGGAACTAACTGAATCTCTTCTCTACTCTACTACTTTACTGACCTTCTTCCTGTCACTTTGATAAATTTACTGCATTCAGATCTAGAATTAGAGTCACTCTATATGGGCAAGTCCTTTTTGAAAACAGTTTAAAATCAAAGTTGGATCTGGATGTGAATATGAAGATACCAAGTTCTTTGTGAGGTATAGTTCTACAGTTTTTATGCCGAGGCCAAAGTCAAATTACTATAAAACTGAATAATCTGGTGCTGGCTATTACAGAGACTATGCCAAACCTCTCTGTGGCATATTCCATGTTCATTCCTCTCTTGTCTTTACTGCTCTTTTCTTCTGTTTTTCTGCCTACATCAGGTCAGGGGATCATGTCTTCTGCTTTCCAGATCTCATTATTGCCATCCTCATCTCTTAGTATATTGATGTCTGCTAATGAATTAGTATTAGTGACAAGATTGTGACCCCTTTCTAAACAAGATTTTGACATTAGAGGTATATCAATGTACTGTGGTACAGTCTAGCTGTCAAACTGCATCACACACTTCGCAGCTTGTTTGCTCTCCAGAAATGGTCCTTCTGCACCTTGAAGATATGTTCCTTTTCACATCAGATTTGTTTAATAATTTTAATTGGGCCAAATTTTGCAGTTTTAGCAGCCTGCTCTCAATGCATTCAATGTCCTAAGATTCTTGACTTTTGACACAGAAGAGTTATGATCCCAATAACAGACACCTTGCTTACAAGTACTGAATTTACAACAGGCATTTACTGCACCCAAAAGGGATGCAGTCAGGCATAAATGCAACTGAACAAACCAACAAGATTATATAAATGAACTGTCAGTGCTTCGGTGTAGTGACTGATATATGAAGGAAGCTATATTTTCCCCTTCAGAGAAAAAAATTCATGATTGAGAGCAGCTTCAGTGGCAAGAAACACACCTTCATTACTGATACAGCGAAGACATGTAAATACCTACTGGACCTCTGCTCTGCCCAGCACAAATTCAACGCACAGATGAATTCTAGGCAACTTCGGCAACCCTCACCAGGTGAGGTATAAATGCACTTTTGTTACTGGGGCCATAGGACAAGGTTATCTTTTAGGTAAGGTATATTCACCAAAGCTGAGAATTAGAACCTGCCACCTCAGTTTCACTCTGTTTCAGTCAGAAAATAATGTCTCCTACTACGCTGAAAGTTAGAGGAGTCTAATTTGTCTAATTAAGTTTAATTTGGCATGTGCATGTGAGTGGGCATGTGCAGGGGGTGAATAGGGATTATCTGATGATAACAACTATGTAGCTAAACAGATTTTAAAAAGAAATAAGCATGATTTCACTTCAGGAGAATTCTGCTGCTGAGAATTCTAAAGAAATATATCAGACCTGCCCCAAATGTAACCTGAAAAATGTTCCACACAAATTAAAACTATAATAGTGCCCAGACATGCTGGAGCTAAATTTAGTTATTTTTGCATAAGACAGGGATGCAACCCAATGGTTCAGTCCCAGGACAAAACCACCAAACCAAAGCACATGAGTCATACCCACTCAACTATATAGCTGCTAGCAGCTCTTACCTTCGATTTTGCCATGCCTATGGAGATATGACTAGTACCTCCTCAGGCTTCAGATTTTCCATAGTTTCTTAGACAAGATTCTGCTCAGCCCAGGGCAGGTACATAGCACATCTCATTCACAGTTTTCAGCATGTTCTGTAAAGCTGGGTGAGGATTATTATGGGGAAACTGAGGCACATAAGAAATAAGACCCTAAGCTGACAACTGTCATCACTTTTGACTTCAGTGGAGCAACATGAGTTTTCACGAGTTCATCCACCACCTTGAACAGAACCACGAGCATTTACTGCCCCTGAGTGTTTGACCTGGTGATTCACTGCAGGAGAATCAGGTGTCATGCCTTATCTGCTGGGATACTCCTTTCTGTAGGAAAACTGTATAAGTGTTGGCAAAAAATACTACCATGGCATACAACAGGATGATTGATCTATTGCCTCCTTATCATGAAATTTTTTTCATGAAAGGTGAAATTCCACTTGCATGGATTTATCTGTGAAAGAATACTCACCCCAAGGCTTAGGTTTCCTCAAGAATACAAGAACATACATATCTGTAATGTCAATCTTTCTTTCTGGCATATTCAAAAAGTTTTATTTAAAGTTCCTTTGAGCTTAAAAAGATGTGATAATATCAATGCATTTGTCCTTGCTTCTTCCCCTCTCTCACTTCTTATTCAGAGGACAGTAAATTTGTGGAAATAGACAAATCAAATTCTGCATATGCAGCTCAGCGTGAACACCTTGCCCTTATTCAGAGACTGTCTCGCTCAGAGAATGTGCTCTATGGAGCAAACTTGGAAAACCTTTCTGCTGGGATGATGAGCAAATCTTGTGATAACCTCAGCGTGGAAACCAACAACAGGACTAGAGACAAAAGCAATCTTGGCAGGTAGGTTGGTTTTTTTTCTTTAAATGTGTGTAAGTCATAACTCAGTCATAACTTTTTAAATTTTTTTTTAAGTTCTTATTGTACTGACACCAAAAGGCCTGGGGCTCCATGATGCCAGCAGCAGTGCAAATGGAGGCAGGAAGTTAATAGACTGAGATGAACTTGAAAAAGAGTGGCATTAAAATTTGTATCAGACTCTGGAAAAAAACCCCAAACTGAGTTATGGGGAAGTATAAAAATGGGGGACAATAAATGTAAAATCTTTAATGTCTGTGTCTCTTCTCTGGAAATTACAGTATGTGAACTGAAACACCAGCAGAAGCTGGTTTTGATCAGGAATGGAAGGATCAGTACCTAGTTTATTCCTCCATGTCCAAAGGTGCAAAGGGTGCAAGAATTCTCCCTCTTTGTTTTGGTTCATTCACCTGTGTAGGTGGTCACCATAGCTGCACAGTCTCAAGGCCTTTGATGAATCCTAATGCCTTTTAGAATACTAAGAATTAGAACAGAGCCAAGAAGAACATGAACTACCAGGAAAACCTTCAGACGTGGTTTTGTCTAAGTGGACAGCAGGGCTAAATGAATCATTGTGAAGCAATGCTGTGTTTCCCTGATGCCTGCAATCAGCTCAGAGCAAAACACAGGGGGAAATCAATCATGACACGAGTGGTCTAATGGCAGCTGTTATTTGGAAGCAAATGCTGGCAAGGGTAAACTGCCTCTCCCCTAAAATGAAACATGTCCCAGAAATCAGAATACTCATTGAAAGGCTATAAACTTGTGCATTCCCAACTTGGCTCTGACAGACTAATGACAATTAAGAGTGCTAAATACCATTGCTGATTTTTTATTTTAACACAGACTTCCTTTCTTGCCACGCAGATCTGTATCAGGGCTATCCCAATCAGAAATGCACATCAATTTGAATGGAAAGCAAAGGAGTTATGACTTCCTCTCTATCCATTCAACTCAGAATACAATCAGTGGTGAGTATAATAATCATGAAGAGAGACAGTACCCTTAAGTATTTATTGTTTCAATAGGAGACCAAGATATATTTTATTTACGGATTAAAGAATATCCTTTTGTGCTTCTAGTCCTGGAAATTAATCCAGAGTTTAGCAAGGCAAGCTGTTTTCTTCCCCTTAACTCCCGCTTTCCATCAGGTTCAGTGGTAAGGGACTTCATGATAAAATGATTCTATAATGGTGCCTAATGCTCTGCAGAGATGTAGTTCAGTACACCCAGAGACTCTTGCACGGAGCAATATCCCTGTGCTCAGAGGTCATTGTTTGGTTTGCAACTGCGATCTACAACTCAATAAATAATGCTTAAGACAGCAAAGGCTCCAGATCTTTCCTCTGTTCTTGCACTTGCATGACATTGCCTGGAATAAGGACTGGACATCTAATTTTCTATCAGAAGTCAGATTGCATGCACATGGGGAGCCAATCTATGGAATATGAAGCTATGCTTATTTGATTAGTCCATTTAAAAATTAGAACAGTGCTGTAAACACACTGTGGCAATTGCACAATGATAAGTAGTGTTAACACTATGGAAGTCACCATTGCAATCAGTGTTGATTGGATTGCACCGTTGGAGCCAAAAGAGCCCACACAGCCTAAGGCTGGAGCCCATAGGAGATCCTCTGTCCAAATCACCCTCATGTTCAATGGCCACTACATGCCTGCCTCTTTAAATATTCTAATCTTAATAAAAACATTGCAGAAAAATGTATAGTCTCCCAGTAAGGGACATTATAGAAAGAGCTTACACAGCTCTGTACATAGATTTTTCTAAAGAATGAAAACTTCTGAACACTTGTTTGAGCTTCCTTCTGGAATTATATTGATTCAAAAGTAACAGTAATGTTGAAATCAAGGACAAAATACGTATTAATTTTTTGAAGTTCCAGTTTTGCATGATACATGAATCCACGGTCTCCCTGCATTAATCTACATTTATTCTAGCTGTTTTGTTTCTGCAGCACCTGGATCACCAGCCACCCAAAAGGAAGTTTTGCTAAGTGGTCTAGAAAGAGAAATCATTTGTGTCAGCCTAAAACGTGATCCTAAGAATGGATTTGGTAAGTAAGGACCATAAATATTACATTTGTTACTGGGACTATCAGATCCTGGTGCTAACACTGATACTTGGCTGACTCAGGCCGGGCAAGACTGTGAACATTTTCATTTATTCTTCGTATAGAGTAAGGGTACCAATCTTTGTGAAGGACTCAGAATTTGCAGGACTGAGAAGGACTAAGTACATAAATCAAGACCCTTATATTTTCAGAGGATTTACCAAGGCCACAGAGACCAAGGGAACCAAGTGCTAAGAGTAGAATGAAAGGAACATGGTTTTAGTTTTGTATCTGAAACACACATGTACTGATTTTATTTATCTTAGACCTTACAGGTAGTGCCTGTGGGGGTGCAAAATATTTACACAAACTTAACGTGAATGTTTCTCAACTTTTGGATTGTTACTTGGTTAATAATTTTGTTATCTAATACCATAATCACACTATATCCAGTTCTTGTGGCTGAGTTCAGAGGACCATCAGGTTTCACAGATGACCATTAATACAATTAAAAATCAATTTATAAATGGTGCATGTCTGTCTGTAATATCCTAATCCCAAACCCTACTATTATACCAGTGAGAAGAATATATTCAGCAATAGTCAGAGTTAGGACAGTGAAACTGAATGGCTTAAAAATAGAACTAATTTTCTTAGATCTATTAGATTGAAGTTTAAATGGCCCACCTCAGGTTTCCAGGTTGCATGATGTATAATGATGTTCAAATTTATCTAATGAGCTTTTATACCAATTCCCTCCTGCAGGTGTTAAACGCTGCAGGTCAACCTAGCTCATGACTCTTGCAAGAAAGTAGTTAGAGTCTTAAAAAAAGTAGCAAGCCAGGAAAGCATTGTTATTGAGAAATTATATCTAAATAGTGACCAAAGTCACCAGCACACTTTAATTATAATGTAAGTTTAAAGCTCTCCCAGAGTCAAGACCTTGATGCCCTGTAAATCAAAGCTCCCCATTCTTCAGATAAAGTACAAAACTTATGCCATTGGAGTAAGAGCTTTTTGTGCTCCTAAGGTTCATCTTTTCTAATACTGCCAGTGTCTGCCTTCTCATGCTATCTCATTTTTGCAGGTTTTGTAATTATTGGAGGAGAAAACGTAGGAAAATTAGACCTTGGTATCTTTATCGCTTCAATTATCCCTGGGGGACCTGCAGACAGAGCTGGAAATATCAAACCAGGTAATTTTCCTTAGTTTTTAATTAGAATTAAAATACTTGCATAGTTTAAAGTTAGCTCCTCTGGATTTATGTCCTTATTTAGATGTGCTTTGTCTTATTTATATATATATACTTTTTTTTTTAAGGAGGACGACTCATCTCTGTGAATAATATTAGCCTTGAGGGTGTTTCATTTAATACTGCAGTTAAAATCATACAGAACTCTCCTGATGAAGTGGAGCTCATCATCTCTCAACCCAAAGGTAAAAAGGCAAATGCCTCTGCTGGCTATGGGATGCTAACAGTTAACTCAGGACACTCATATTTCTTAGGCACTGGGATGTAGTACTACATTCCTGCTACTGAGTGCAGTTAGAACAACCACACACTGAAATAGTCAGCTTCTAGTAGGTATCATACGATGTCCCTGCCACATCAGTGTGAAAAAATCTATTATGGGCTGCACTGCTGAACACTAAAGGAATTTCGGCATTTCTTTCTCTGACAGAGTGTCATAGTCCTCTGCAGTGATGAAGCAAAGATATTTCTGAACATGTATAATAGCAGTGCTCCGTTTTAGAGTGACTCATCTTATAGATCTGATTTCACAATCAATTGAAATAGGAAGTTACTTTGTCCTCTTGTGCTGGGTTATAGCAATATTTTTCTCTAAGTTTACTTGCTATTTGCATTCAACAATGTCTTATTTTGGTATGGCTTAACAGACCTGTATGATGAAGGATTAAATGAAGAAAAGAATCTATCAAGAGGAAACAGCACTAGTGGATCTGAGATCTCTTGTGTAGACAGTGGGAGAAAAAAGATTCAGGATTGTCATACAGCTCTCCCCAAAGAACAGAACACAAATATAGATGAACTTGAGAAGACTCTTTCCTGGAATTTAGCACCAAAGTTGGGCCCTAGGATTCCAGTTGCTTCAGCTGATAGTCTGGATGTAGAGGTAACTGAGATTTTGATATTGTTCAGTGATATTACACCCACCATATAACATATAACAAGATACCAGCTACATGTAGAAGGGAATGCAACTGTGAAGGAGAGGAGAAAGAAAACTTTGTAATAAATTACACCGGAAATGTCAAAATGATAGACATGTCTAGAATGTGTGAATAAATGGGGAAATTGTTCTACAAAATGTTTTAAAAATTCTCCTTCCTTTTCCAGTAGAGCGACAAAATTTTGATTATTTTCTTACAATCTTTTAAGTTTTCAAACTAGTCACAGAATATTTTGTGTCTAATTTCCTACTTTTAGACATCCTCCCTATATATACTCAGCTTATGTGCATTTAGACAGATTGCATTTTGAGTAGCATTAGCATAATCTTCAGATAATATCAGGGATATAAATGATATCACTCCAGGTTTACAGTGGCAGCAGGATCAAACCCTTTATATCTTCTGGAAATGCTCTATTCCTTTTTTAATTTCTTTTTCCCTCCTTTTTTTAAAAACTGAGATTCTGTAATCTCATTAATGTCTTTATTTTTGAGACAGGCAGCTGATTCTTCCCACTTACCATCTTCATCAGAAACCAACTCAAAGGAAATCTATACAGTGGAGCTTGTTAAAGAAGATGGGACTTTTGGAATCAGTGTGACTGCAAGTGTTACTGTCAATCTTTCATTGTGTCTTAAATTGTTACATGACCAAGAACAAAGACAGAAGATAGGCTGATAACAGAAACTCTTAGCATGGCACATTTTAAACCTAAGTGTCCATTTGACTGACATAGAATGCATGAAATACTATCTTTGCTCATTCCCTGCTTCTTTCCCACACAATCTGTGAAAGAAGTGTCCTGGCATAAAGCACATGGCAGTACAAACCCCTTTTGTCCTTACTCAATTTGAGAATAGGATCTACCACTGATAGTTTGGTCAGGGAGGACTAGACAAGGCAGCACTGAAAACTGTCTGCCACATTTGAATAATAATTCCTTGTCCTAGCTATCTAAGTTGAATTTACCCCTCCAGGCTGAGATGTCTTTACAATCTTTGCTGAAATGGAATGGAAAGCAGCAGGCATTTCATTGCCTGCAGAAGAAATTACAGGCTGCTTTTTTCATCTGAATTTGGCCAGGGGATGCAGATGGACAGAACATGATTCTTAGGTTAATCTGGAATTCCTCTGAGTGCCCAAGCTCAGGTCCATGCTTTATATATTGTCTGAAAGATTAATAATTGCAGAATGAATATTGCACAGCTTCGAGGCTGGGCTAGAGAACAACTGAAAGATGCAAGACCATTTTATGTGAGCATAGGGAAAAATTTACAAACATTTAGTAAATATTTTAATATAGTCACATAGAAATATATTGCATTTTCCTGAGAAAATAAAAAAAGATTACTGCCTATGGAAGTATTTTACAACTAGACAGGGTTTTGGAGTAATATCCTCTTTCCCTTTTTTCCATTATTTAAAGAAAAAAGTAATTTCTGAAGCGGTTACTTGGCAATGCATGTGTAAGTTGCTTTGATTTTTACCCCAGGAAGAACATATGAAGACTCTAATCCGTGGGCATGTTTTGCAGGGTGGAATTAACACCAGTGTGCGTCATGGTGGCATATACGTGAAGTCAATTATTCCCAGGGGACCAGCAGATAAGGACGGACAAATAAAGATAGGTAACATGTCTGGCAATAAAACCCTGGGCTGCAGAACTCAGTGCCAGTGTGGACAATGAAACATTTGGGATGGGAGGTTTTACAGCCGTGAAACCTAATATACGGTCCATCATTCTTCAGCCTGTCCCTGTACTGCTGTAGGGATCCCACTGAAAAAGCAGAAGCCTCACACCAACACTGTGAACTTACTCTCTGTAGCTGCCATCAGGCTACTGACTCTGACATCTGCTTTCATCGTTACTGTGAAAACCAGATGCTTTCACTGCATTTACTTACAGAATACCCTGGAATGTTTTTACTGCTAGTTACAGAATGCTCTATAACAAGCAGAATTGCTTTTTTATGAATTAATATTAATTTGACACTTGTAAGCATGAAGACCCGTTGTAACGTGGGCAGCCACAAGGTTTACACCCTCTGAACCTGAATATCAAAGCGACTTGATGTTTTTTGTTTCTTTTTTTTTTTACCTCAGGTGATCGTCTACTGGAAGTAGATGGCATCAGTCTCTGTGGCATCACCCACAAACAGGCTGTGGAACACCTTAAGAAATCTGGCCAGGTTTGTACAACAGCAGAGATCAGTAAGATACCCAGCAGACTAAACTGGACTTAGAATGAAGCACAGTAGCCAAGGTCGGCCTAAAGAACCACGCCTGCTCCACTCCAACGCCATTCCTCTAAACAGAAAAGTAAAAAGATTTAGGGCTCATTGTGTACTCTGTAACTGGAACCTGTTTGTCACTGTTTTAGATTGCCAGCCTGGTTCTAGAAAGGGGAAACTACCAATTGGCAGAGCCATGTCTGACTGCTAATGACAGAAAGGAGGACCAATGTGCAGTTGTTTCTCTGGCAACATCCATCACAGATGGTACCAAGGACTGCTGCTTTTTGACAGATGGTAAGTGATAAAGAAGGAACTCAGGGTGACTTCTTACAATGTGCAAGAAAGGAATGAATGAAAATAATTCTATGAAATTTCTGTGGGTTAGAAGGAAAACTGTATACTGAATAAAATGGTAATATTCAATATCAATGACATTATCAAAAATCAATTCTGAACAAAATACTTCTGATGCATGTAGAGCTATAGCGGCTAGATACAGCTGAATTTATCCTAGGCATAACTACTGTATCTCAGCCTGTGTGAGATGGGGCTGGCAAGAGGGCACCCCTGTCTGTACTCCACAGTACTCTAGGGCAGGAAGCAGCTGTGTGGATGTGGCCAGGCTGCTCCCCAGAGAAAGTCTCACCAGCACAAGTGCTGAGGCTGGGGCAGTGATGAAGCTGGAGTGAACTGGAGACTGCCATCACTTCATTTCTTAAAAGCAGAAGATTTAGAGATCACTCACACAGAATTTAGCCAACAAATAAATGCTGTATCTTTTACTGAAGGTTGTCTCATAAACACTAAGTTTGATGGGCCAATTACTCCCCTGCATTGGAATTCAGCTGCAAGCATAGTGATTGGGAAAGGCTGATCTCTCACCCTTGACTGGAAAGAGCAGTAGCTCCAATTCTAGCTTATGCTGGTTAGTGCAGCACCTAAACTAAAACCAGGCAGCTACAGAATAGTAAACTCTGTGCAACACTTACAGAAGAATGTCAGAAAAAGATAGGATGTGAATCTCTTTATATTGGTACAAAAAGCTTTTTCCTTTATGGGCTTGTAGCAGACTGTGAACACATGGTGGAATAGATTCCAGTTCTCCCTATTCTGCCTGTGAGATTTCAAAGACTTATGTATGACAGAACACCTAAACTTTCTTTTGACATTAGTATCAGTAGATCTACCTCTGCAGGACACAGGGAAAAAGTCTTTTGAGAGTACAGTTTACATCAGCTCTTTAGGGGGTACATGTGCCATGGTTCCCACTTTTTTTCCAATCTCTGCTTTGAGCAGATAATACATTTGAAGTTAAATTAACCAAGAACTCTGGAGGCCTCGGATTTAGTGTTCTGCAGATGGAAGGAGATCCTTGCGAACACCTTGGAGGAGCTATCATCAGGATCAAAAGACTGTTTCCAGGGCAGCCAGCTGAAGAGAATGGACAAATTGAAGTTGGAGACGTCATTTTAGCTGTGAATGGGAAACCTCTCCAAGGGCTCCTGTATCAGGTAGCAGGAAGTATTATTACTGGGGCTCTGTAGGGTTAACAGGTTAATAAAGAGAATGGGGTGAACCTGCATTTAAACCTAATTATCACCAGGAGGGAGGGAGAATTTGCATATAATTAATCTGATTTCTGTGTAGGATTCTTCTTTAGAACTCCTACGTAGAATTTCCTTTCTAAGTGAATTCTGACAGAGAATTTCTTTTGCTATTTAATTTATAAATATCTACCACTAATGTATGAATTCTATTGTTAGATGCACACCAGTTGTTAATTAGTTGGAATCTTTGTTGCTGTTATGCATGATTGGAACAATTTTCCCTCTGGGGTCATTTGTGCTTCGTAATGCTATGCTAAATATAATGCCCCAGATTCAAATTTCTACCAGGAGTGGTAATTCCTGTGTAACTTTTTAACCTGGAATGAGAAATTCTATACTCACATGAAGAAATTAAATGGTAAAAATGGCCTACATATGGATTTATTTTTTCACTGGAATATGGCAGTTTGGGGAGCTACGTTGAAATAATTGACGAAAGATGTGTTACTGCTACATGTGGTTTGAATGAATTTGCCTTAAAATTCTGCTTTCTTCAAGAAAAGAAAATTAATTAATTTAAACCTATGTGTCTGTTGGTGAAACAGAAGTTTGTAAACAGAACTGATGTTACTTTAGATGCACGTTCCCATATAAACTATGGTCCACTTATATGACAATCCTTCAGTAGTGAATATTGGCCCTCAGACACTGCTGAGAGGCACAAATACCAGAAATCTAGCATTCACAATAAAAATTTTCTCCATCTCAGTTGGTAAAATGACATGTACTACAGACTGTGTTCCATCAGAAATATAATATTCTTTCTTCCTGTTTAGGATGTCCTGCATTTGTTGAGAGGAGCTCCTCGAGAAGTTACACTGCTACTTTGCAGACCACCAAAAGGTGTTCTTCCAGAAATAGAGCAAACCGCTCTGGTAAGTCAAAGCTTCTGAAAGAAACTTGTTTCTGTAAACCTGGAAATATGGAAATACGCTACTACATTTTCTATCCAGTCTTGAACAAGGCAACTGTCCCTTTTCTCCGAGGCCCTCTATTCCATTTCTTCCCCTTCCTGGTTTCAACTCAACCTGCAGAGTTCAACTGGTATTTCCTTAGCAAACAAAATCATACAAATATGGCAGACATGAAACATATTTATCCCAGTCCAACAACTTTTGAGTTGCCATACCGTCATTGGAGTGAAACAGCACATACCCAAGCAGGTCTTTTAGTGGCACTTCTAAAAATGTTCTACCAGATCCTCAGCCAGAAACTGCAGATATTCTCAAATACAGCCATTGTAACTCCCCGAAGTGAGAAAAAACAAAGAACTTTTCCTATCCAGACTAGCTCTTAATGAAGTTAAATAAATGAAATAATGGTTTCAACTGATTATCCAGGTTCTTATTGATAGTTAGCAGAATCCACAGGGGGATAAACAAAACCCAAGCAAACAAAAAAAAACCCCAAACCATAGACATGGCAGAAACTAAAACATTGCCATTAGATGTGCTAGCATTATTACTCCTGCTTCTTGAACACAACTCATGGACATGTAACAAGTACTCATATAATGAATATGCATTTGCACTACTCTTTCTCCATTCAGAATAGCCCACTCATGGTTCCCATCCCACTAGGATTTATAGCCACCCACAGGCAGACAGAAATGATTGTCAGAACCATCTTCAGATAACGCACTGACTCCTGCTGCTCTTCTGCAGCATGCCCTTGGCTGATTTCTATGGTCAGTCGCATGCAAGTCAAGTCTTGGAAGCTACTTCTATGGAATGAGGAGAATATAGACATAACACTGAGGCATGATATGAATAAATAAAAATGAACTTCTAGCAAATAATTCATTGGTAAAAGTGATCTGGTGTAGTAGTTTTGACTGGAACTCTTGTAGAACGTGAAAAATAAGCATAAAGACAAAAGAGTTATTTAGTGAGAGAGTACCTCCTTCTATTTTTTCTCCTCCCTTAAAGCTACCATTTGATATTTTCCCATTAAGAAGTTTATTAACATTGCCTTTTCAAAATATCTTGCTTTTCAAGGAAAAAAGATGGGAGATAAAAACAGAGTTACACTAACCTTTCTGTTATTTCTATTATAGACTCCAGCACCATCTCCAATTAAGGACTTTGTGGCAGAAATGCCAGGCAGGACAGAGGCAGAAAACAGCATGGATCAATCTACCAGTGATGGAGGTAGCACCTCTCCAGACCTCGAAGACTGCCTCGATTCTCCAGTGGCAGAAGATTACAGTGAGCCTCCTGACGATGACAGCTCAGCTTATGAAGAGCAGGAACCTGAGTTTCAAGAGAAACCCATACAGAGACTCCCAACTTCCAGAGAGAGTTTCTATAAGCATCTTTGGAAGATTCACCAAGAAGCTTCCAGTTCTGAAGTCTTCCACTCCCTAGAGGAAGAAGTGAAGCAGAACTGCTACTCACCATGTGAATTTGGACAGGCCAAAAGGTAGGAAATACTGAAATCTGTTCTGCAGCCTTTCCTTTGACTCTTAGAATTTTGAAAGTGAATTGCTTAGGTTTAAGTACATGGCTCTCTACTTCTAATCACTCCTGATTACTGAAGATTTTGTTTTATCATCTTATTCTGACTCTACTAATCTGCTTTCCCTATTTACTCTCATCTTATTAGAATTTTGCATTAAGTCTGCATTGCAAGATACTTGTAAGAAGTTCCGCACCACTGTAATCATTTATGCTGTTCAGATGAAGCTGGTTGCCATTTGAAATTAGTGGGAAGACTCTTGTTCAATTAAATAGGAAACAAATAATTTTTGATTGATTATATGATTTTTTTACTTTCAATTTTTGTCAGAGTTAACTTAAATAGGCACCAAAATTTTTCTTATTGTGTGATCTTTATATTTCAAATTTTTTCATAGGAAATAAAAAAACCTCAGAAGACAAACTGTGATCAAGGAGGAAAAGAAAGGTTATTTTCTGTTTTCTGGTCTTCAGAAACCCTTGAGCCAGAGGAATTACACAATAAAATATAGTGCAAATGGACTCAGTCTCCTTTTACACTCTTTTGGATATATCAGACACTGGCACACAGAAGACAATCCATTCCATTCCATTTTCCTCATCTTTCCCAGTGCAGAAAAAAAATAAATTATCAGAACAGGAATGATTGGTGCAAAGACAAATTAAAAGTCTCCTAGAGGCCTTTAACTTACAGCTTTAGTAATTTCATTGAGAAGCGAATTTCTGTTTCTCCACATAGTCACTTGAAATGCTTTTGTTACTTTTGACACTCATCAAGCACAGCCCCAGACAGACATTCCAGTCTCTGGGGAGTGACAGCACTACCTGACACTGCAAGTCAAGTGGGACAATTCATAATTTTAGCTTCTCGTTGGCAAGTGGAGAAGCTTCACCCAATTCATGAATGAAGCTCCTGCTTAATTATCCGTTTCTCTACTTCTGAGAGTAAAACCAGCAGAACTATGTCTGCAGCAAACATATTTGCCAAGAGATAATGCAGATTCAACAAAACTAAGTTTATTGTGGGAAAGTATCAATTCCAAGAAAAGTATTGGATTCTTCCCAAGAAGGAAGTTCTGAAATAAATGTTTTTGTTTGATACATTTTCAGTAGCATTTAGCTTCAGCTTTTGCATTTTTAGAAGGCAGACAGAGAAGTTTAAGACGGCATGCATTTTAAACAATATTTTAAACATAATCTCAAATTATCCTTCCAGCTAAAAACACACAAAATCCCCAGAAGGAAATAGGCATTAATGAAATTCTTCCTTTTGATTAATGAAGGTTAATTGCTCAAAACATTTCATGCAAATGTATAAATTTTCTGATATGAATTTTATGGAGATGTTCTGTGATTTCATACAAGATGTGCAATTTGTTTTCATTTTAGCTGTCTATGTTTGCTTGGGAGATGATGGACAGCTCACTTCTACCAAAGAGCAAAAGATCCTGGCTGACTTAGATATGAACATGCCATTTTAAGTGTTTTTAAGATGAATGAGGTTTAGCAATATTTCAATAAGGATTGATACAAAGAAAACATACTTTAAAAAAAATGTGTTTTAAGCATTTTTATGAGCTTTAACAGTAAATTTTTGGGAGACAATGCACCAGTTGTCTACTAGGGTTCATTAAGGACAATATCCAAAACTATTAAACACAGCATGTATGATTACAGTTTGGGCTTGAAGATCAAAAGTGTTGAATACTTTGTCTGCAATATAGTGGAATAGGATCAATAACCATTTTAATTCAATTAATTTAGTAAGTCCATTGATTTCTTTTGGACAACTTGTATGCTTCAAGGCAAGCACAAGATTAAAGACAAGCTTATAAAAAGGAGTAAGGACTTCTACTTTTCATGAAGAGACAGGAACCACTTCATATTTCATGTTTCTGGTCTGTGCCCAGCAACCAAGGAAAGACCTATAGAAGCCAGAAATGTGGCTGGCATTCCTTTTTCAAGAAAAATGCTAACATAAAAATTGTAGTAGTATTTTAATGTGCACACCACTTACCAGAAAAGTTAATTAATTTGTTTATGGAAGATGAAATAATTAATGATCTGGGCATTGTCCAATTATTCTTTTTGAGAAGCAACCAAAGAAAAAACTAATGCCTTAAAAAATTAAAAGAGCACAAGATTTTGCAAAGGTAAATTATGAAAGCTTTTTAATCTTTGAAGTAGTGTTGCAAAGTATTGATTACTTTTTTGTTTTTCTACTACCATTGGAGGATTCAGACAGCAATTCAATCCCATTACTAGTAATTCAGTTAAAATGAAAATAAGGTAATGCATAAGCAGTAGACTTTTCAGTGGCCATTTAATAAAGCATATGGAGGAAAACCCCAGCACTGCAATCTTTTTATTTTCCAGCTGCATATTTAATAAGAGTCATGATGACCTATCGAACACAAAATGTATGCCTGAAACTCTTTCTCTAACCCCTATTGATGAAGAGTATCTCACTATCAGCTCAATGTCTGCGACCTCACTTTCACGAGGAGGAAGCTCCGAGACAGTCTCTGCAACCACTGCGACCCCACAGCCACGTGTTTGTGGTCCCTCATCATCATCCCCGCCTGCTAGAGAGACACATGACAGTGACAACGAATGGGAAGACTTGGAGGAGCCAGAGGAAGAGAAGGAAGAAAATGAAGACTGCGTTCAGGTATGTGATAGGCACCAAATTACTAACAGGTAGAATACAAGGGAAAAGAAACAATTTTAAGAATGTTACATTCTTAAACATAAATTTAAACTCATATTCTATGCTATTTCCACATGACTTTTTTTTTTTTTTTTTAACTTTTCTGAATATCCACAATCTTCAAATAAAGCAGACTAACACTATGCCCAGCTCTCCAGAATTCTTAACCATTTGCCTTAAGGCTATTTCTTTTTTCTTGATATCTTAGTATTTCTCCAACTTTCCAAAATTCTGCAGCATTATTCTCAGTGTACAAAGGCCTAAAAGCTCTCTAGTAGCTTCTAGAATTAATTGGAGTGAGCTACTTGGTTTTTTCTGCCATGTTTCAAGCCCATGCAGAAAATCACTTTGTTACAGTGATATTGCTGTTATGTCCTGATAAGAAAGTATGATCCTTGTGCTAATTACTATTCAAAATATAAGGTTCCATCCTGCCAAATGCTGAACATCTTGCATTCCTACTGACACTAATGAGCTCTGAATTCCTACTAATTTGAGAGCACTGTGGACAAAATTTAGCTCCAGGCATTTCCTTCAATGGGACAGCAATAGCAGTAACAACAGTAATCTTTGCACCCTGCTATTGCAATGCTTGTCAGCTCAGAGGGCTCCAAGCCTTTCTTTACACATTCCAAATGCCCAGATCCCCTGTCCTGGTGGCATTCTCTGCCTTATTAGGCCCCATCAGTCAATCAACATGAACCTCCACAGTTCTGGAATATGGCAGAACACCTTTTGCATAATCTTGTTGTACCATCTGAGGATCTGATTCCTACCTGTGTATAAAACATAATGGAAGATGTTAATGAAGCAACAGAAAAGCTGACATCAAACACACCTTGTGCTTGTTTTAACAGGAAATGGAAATCTTTGTGACTTTGACGAAGTCAGAGAACAATGGTTATGGATTCTCTGTAGTTCTTAACAAAATGGACACGTGCCTGTATGTTGATGAAATCTTGAATGATCCTGCCCTTTCTGATGGAAGATTGAGAAGGGGAGACAGAATCATTATGGTACAGTAACTGTTTGAGTTTATACAGATGAGAAAATATTTGCAGATCTATGTCATTTAGCTTTGGCATTCTTCATTTGGGAGCACCCAGTTTATCACATATTTAGGTATGCAAATGAATCATATAATAAACCTAATTCTGCTGACCTCAGATAAATTTCAGACTGAATAGATTGTATGACCAGGCAAATAACATGAATCTAGGAGCAATGCAAGACAAGTGAGACATTAAATGCCTTCCCAATTAAATGACATAAACTGAATTAATGTAATAAGCAACCTGAATTAATGTAATAAGTATGCAGGAGTTATATCTTTTGTAATGTATGAATAAAATCTTTTTTTCAGCCTGGTTCATGTTCAATTTGTTGCATAAGGCTCTCTTCCTTGTTTTTTGCAACAAACACCTTGAGTTTCAAGGGGAAAAAAAGCTATTTTTATTAAAACCCTGCATTCAGAAAAATAAAAGTTCAAAAAAGAAATATTACTGCAATCTTAACTGTTGAATTCACTGACATTAAATACCACAGGAAAGCAATAACAAGGAAGTAAAAACTAATTTAAGTTCATATGCAAAATTCAGGGTGGAGGGAGAAGTAAATGATGGTCAATGAGACCTATGACATGATTTCACTGGTTTATCTTTCAGGTGAATGGAATTGATGTCACATCTTTACCATGCAATGAAGTCCTGACTTTACTGCAAAGCTCTCCTCCGGATCTGCACCTCGTGGTTGGTCGTGCTGAGAGTGACCCACATCCCTCAATTAGGCCAGATGAGATTCCTGAAATTACTCTCACAAAGGGTGCCGATGGACAGCTAGGTGTGTAGCAAATGCTCTACTTGCTATTTTGAACAGGAATGACAGCATAAGATAATCATAAACAACTGTGGTCTCGGATCAGTATGATCCAAACTGACCTTGACAACTTTATACTATGATCCCCCATGACCAAGGAATGAGAGCTTTATTTCGGGCAACACCTAAGAGGGAAGAATAATATCTCTTATTAGACTAATGAAGGTAGTTGGAAAAATGATCTTTGCATTATCACCCTATTAACTGAAGTTTCTGGCACATTTCCAGTCTCATATTTTTATGTTACTGATATACATAAGTTCCAGGTAGTTGGATAATAACATCTACTACCTGCAGAGACACATAAAGATCTATTTGGAGGGAAAGAAAAAAAGTGAAGAAAAGGTAAAGTTTGAGAAGGATGAGCCACAGGTTAAGACTACAGTTTACTATTCAAAAAATCTCCACTGGAATCCTTGATTCACCACAGACACAAGGCTTTATTTACATTGTGTAACATAAATGATAAAAGAAATCCCCACAATGTGAGTATCTTGGTATTTCTGCAGCAGGTTGTGAGTACTGCACACAGATAAAACTGTAGACTCAGGAAACAGTAAGGCCATATTTGCTCATGTACAATATCCTGTTTCCAGGTAAGGAACTAGTTTTTTCAGAGATTCCGATTCCTTGAATGTCATTTGCACTGTGTAGGTGCCTCCTCAGCTGTCATTCACAATGGCAGCCTGAAGACTGAGAGGCATTTAAGTGTTCTGGTAATGAGGAGCTACTGCTATGCAGCTCAGAGTCCTGTTGCAATGACTATTGAACTTCAGGTGAAATAAAGCACTACGGCATCACTGGAGCATAGAGATGGACACCACCATTTAAGTTTTTCTGTACTTTTTTTAACATCTAATGCCATTTCACTGTCTCAGTCCAGCTTGTATACCCCATTTTACTGGGGCAAGACTGTTATTTATAATGTCAGTGATTTGTTCAGCCTATCTTTCAATGACTCGCATCTTTTCCACTAGACTTTATGCCACTGACAGTGAAATTCAAAACATGCTGCCACAAAAGATGCTTTCTCTGCATTATTCTAGGCTTGAAGCTGACAGGAGGAGCTGGAAGCAAGTTACAAGGTATTTATGTGCTAGAGATAGTGCCTGGCTCTCCTGCCAGTGTGGAAGGCAGTTTGCAGCCACGAGATCAGATTGTTTACATCTGTGGACTGCGGACTGAGGGCATTAGCCTGGATGATGCAGTGAGAGTGTGTGAAGCTGCCACCCAGAATGTTCAAATCAAAGCCACAAGGTAAATCTGAGCATACTTGATCCTAGTGCTGAAGCAGGTTTCAAAATTTTACATCAACAAGTCAGGCAATCAACACAAGACAAACTACAAGAAAAATGCCTTATCTCAAAGGTCTGAATGTTGCAAACTGATAAATAACATCCATAAGATATCTTAAATCCTTGTAATTGCAACTAACACAGCGAATACTAATAGACTCATACAACACAAATGGGAACTCTTTTAAATTTCATCATCCAAAACCAAATGTGAAGCCTTTAACTGCAAGGCTGAGCACCATTTTCATATATCTTGTTGTCTAGGGAAAATCTTTGTATTTCCACCACCAGTGTCAACTTTCTCCATACAATCTCAGATTCACAACTACAGGCAAGAAACTACCTTTGATGGGAAATTCTGAGTTAATTCCAACAGCCAAAGATTTTTAAAAGGTACTAAAAATGCAGCATTTAATCTGCAGCATGAACAAAAAGTCTTTCCAGGCCTGAACAATAATGGGCAATAAAGGATTTTGCTCATCAGTTCACGGCTGCACTTTAGATTTATTGTGTTCCACAGTCTGGTATCACACCAGCACAGGTCCTGGACTGATGCAGAAATAGCTTCCAAAGATCTTAGAGGAACAGTCAAATATTAACCCAAAGCACGTAAATAACTAAGTTACATAACCAAAGCATGAGACAGAATGGCTCTCACAGCTGTCTTAACAGTTCAAACTTTTATCAATGTTTTATTAACTTGTGCTTATCTAACAGAAGAAACTGCTGCCTCATTATACATCTTGTTGTAGAAGAAGTTAGTAGGCAGCAGCCCCTGATTGTCAGAATCTACAAATTAGGGACACAGGCAGAAATAGGGTAAAGGAACTTACAAAAGAGCATTCCCACATTATACGGGGGGTAACCAGAGCTGAATTCAAAAAGTACCAGAAAGTAGTTCTGTATTGGGCCAGGTGATTTAACATGTTATTTTTTTCCCCAATACATTTTAATAAAATGTTTCACTATAGTCAAATATTTTATATACACTGATATAAACACTCTTTAGAAAAGCACTATTAACAAAATCATAGAAGAGCAACTACAATTTAAACAACTGACTTTATAAAAATAATTTTCATATGTGCTTTACAAAGCATACAGCTCTTAATGGCTCACATATTTCACTTTTTCTGCCCCCAGAAATGGCAATCCAGTGGTTCCTATAGAGCAGGAAAATAGTAAGTAAGGCTAATATTTTTGGGTTTTAGTTCAAAACTTGCTTTTGATTTTGAAAATAAGCATAAGGTATTGATTCATTGCATTTAAAAGTTATTAACAGATTGTAACTTGGCATTCAGTATTTCTGTTATGGCCATTTTAAGGGTCTGAAGAAAATTTGGTAGCTATTTAAAGACAGAAATAAAATGTACAGTTCCCTGTAAAAAAATAATTTATTGCATATTTAGTTTGTATTTTTAAATTTGTTATTAAATGGGAATTTTATGTGGTCATATTTCAACATCAATTTTGACTGAAGCTATTCTTTATGGAGTTTTCCGGCACTTCTTGAGCCACTATTTAATATGAGCCACTACTTCATCATCTAGACCACCTTTCTAAACTGTTATCAATAAACTATATAAAATTAGAAGCAGGCAGCACCAGTATCACTTAGTTAACATAAAAGCATTCCTGTCAGGGGAGCTATTTAATACTGCCACTGATACAAAACTTCAGTAATCATCTGCACTGCAAAGACTTGACCAGAATTGCTGTAGCAGTGGAAGGAGTCTCAGCAAGCACAGGTTGCACCTGCACCCTCAGGTGGAAGGAGAGGTATCACACCTAGATCAGCACATACAAAGGGTGTTAGTTGTGCAAGTGGTACTTTCCAGTGCACTCTTGGCTGCAGCATTAAGTCAGGCCTTACCCCAGTTTCGTTTACCTGACTGGATATCTGATTTTTTTTTTTAAAATCATGCAAAGATGATCTCAAAAAGTAACCCTGTACCACAATTGTTCACATGCCTACACTCATCTGAACACTGGCATATGGTTACCTGAAGAACTTATTCCAAGTCAAGTTAGTCACTGATTTCCTGCTTTACCACACATAGCCATGTGTTTGTTTCTATAAACTGAAGCAGTTTTCTACAAGATATGGATAAAATTATGTGCACTTTCAGTTAATGAGATAGAACTAAAGCATGGCAAATGTATATCCTAGTAGGACCTTGCTTACGCAACCTTGTTTGAGCTTGTAGATTCCAAGATTTCTCAAGACACCTTCAAATAGGTAACCAGACCCAATCAACCTCTGATAGAGTTATGAACTCTACACCAGCACAGTTACCTGCCTGGTATAAAACAAGATGTGTAAGGTCCTGCACCTGGGTCAGAGCAATCCCAAGCACAAACACAGGCTGGACAGAGAAGGGACTGAGAGCAGCCCTGAGAAGGACTTAAGGATGTTGGTTGATGAGAAGCTCAACATGACCAAGCAATGTGCAGTCAGAGCCCAGAAATCATATCCTTGGCTGCACCAAAAGCAGCATGGCCAGCAGGTTAAGGGAGGAGACTCTGCCCCTCTACTCTGTGAGACCCCATCTGGAGCGCTGTGTCCAGCTCTGGGGTCACCACGACAAGAAGCACCAATTTAAAGTCAAGGAGCAATTTAAAGAGGAGGCCATAAAGATGGTCAGAAGGCTGGAGCACCTCTCCTATCAAGACAGGCTGGGAGAGTTGGAGTTGTTCAGCCTGGACAAAAGAAGAGAAGACTCCAAGGAGACCTTACAGCAACTTCCAGTACCTAAAGGGGTACTGAAGAGGGACTTTTGACAAAGGCATGTAGTGATAGGACAAGAGGGAGTGGCTTCAAACCTGAGGGCAGGTTTAGATTAGAGAGTAGGGAGAAATTCTTTACTGTGAGGGTGGCGAGACACTGGAACAGGTTTCCCAGAGAAGTTGTGGATGCCTCATCCCCAAAAAATCTTCCAGTGCAGGCTGGATGGGGCTTTGAGCAACCTGGTCTACTGAAATCTGTCCCTGCTCATGGCAGAGGGTGGAAACTAGATGATCTTTAAGGTCCCCTTCCCACCCAAACCATTCTGTCATTCTTCCCTTTTATAGGCACTTATAAAAACCTATAGTAATTCTGTATTTGGTGTTCCATTTGCTATCATGACTGATAGATTTATAGATAAATCTGTAATAATTTGCTATTAAGAAAGCAAGCCTTCATTTTTATAGACTTATTTACAAGAACACATACTAAAATTGCAACTGCAACAGGTAGTATTTTCATATTACAAGACATTAATTATTTTCTATAATTCACACATTAATAAGAGTACTTTGTGGAAGACAGCTAACATCACCAAAACATGATAAAAAAACCCTGAAAACTGGGGGTGGGTGGGTAGAGGTGGGAGTGTTTCTTCATCTGCCTGATCATTGCCACATGTCTAGACTGACTCGGTCTGATCTCTGATTGTTGTTACTATTTTGAAAATAGCAATGGCTGAAATGCAATATCTCTGTAATTCATG
Source organism: Acanthiza pusilla (assembly GCA_036630365.1). NCBI lineage: Eukaryota > Metazoa > Chordata > Aves > Passeriformes > Acanthizidae > Acanthiza > Acanthiza pusilla. The sequence continues at coordinate 18,132,694 of JAXCHO010000234.1, forward strand.
ACTGGAATGTTTATACCTCTGTGAAAACTGGCAAATTTAATCATGCTGTAGTCTCACACTGCTTCATACAGTATCAATATTGGATATCGATACTTTGTTTAATAATCTAAGCACAGAGTTTACATTCCATGAGTATATGAACTTTAGCAGGAGGCCTGTCAGAACAAACACACATGGTTTCTTTTTAGGGCCACCGGCTGAAACAGAGAAAGCCAATATTTCTTTGTCAAATGAAAACCTGAACTCCCAGGAAGAGCATCTGCGGCATCAACGTGGTAAGGAACTTCGCATTTTTCAATTAGGATTTGTAAAATTTTGTGCCTTCTCATTGAAAGAAAATAAGTCTATAGGTGGTCATGGCATCATCTGGGAAAGATTAACTCTTCATAAAAAAACCTGCTGCCCTCAGAGTTTCAGAGAACATTTATACATTACCCATTGTCCATCTGGTGTCTCTTATGCTGTAAGACACGGTTTTTTAAGCTTGTTTTGGAACTCATTCACACAGAGATAAAAAGTCACAGAGCGGTTCATATTTCAGGATTTTTAGGTCACATAAATCCATAGGATTTATTTAGTGTTTCACATATAAAATAGAAAATATTTTATTATGTCTCTGAGAAAGGTTATGAGTGTTATACTATAGAATATTTTACCAGTACAACTACCTAAAAATTGTTGTTGCTTTTTCGCAGAGAAACATTTGGAGGAAACAAACTGTGATGCTCAGCAGAACACTCCTGATTCTCCAGAATGTAAAGTAAGTGACATTTTTAGGTGTGAGGTGGTTCATGAAGTGAAGTGAGATTCATTCACTTATATGGCGTGAGTTTTTTCAACAGTGGTATTTAACGTATTTTCTTCCTGTCTTTGAAAATGTGAATATAATGCACTTGGAGAGTGTCCTGTAAGTATTGAATTGCTTCAGCATTCACAGAGTAGAATGCACTGAGCACTTCCTGATGACAGACTCTTCTGCTGCTGTTTTTCAATGCAGGAAAAAGACACAGAATGTCACATCATGGGATTCTGGGGAAAATAAGTGCAATTGTGAAACATTTTCCACCACAATCTTTGAAAACTGAGATTAATATGTTTCATTCTGCAATTCTCAGATGAATATTTGAAAAGAGTGTAAAATTACCCCAAATCTTTGGAGTATTATGCAGTACTGACATAGACCACTATGGTTTCAATTTGGCAAGAGTAATGCATTAAAAAAAATATTTATTATTAAATTATGAATTCCTAAATACACAGGAATTTTTCTCTGGGGAAAAAAAGGTTATTTCCATGCTCAGCTTACAATGCTTGAAAATTCTTACAAGTGCAAACATAACTTCTGTTGGCGCAAACACATGGAAAGTCGAGTTAATTGAAATGATCCAAATTGGGACTGATATTTCATGTGAATAGATTAACTAGTTTTCTCTTGATTGTGGTTCACAAAAAAAAGGCTATCTCTTGTTAAAATTAGACGTCCAACCTGGCAAAAAAAAAAATTGGAACTATTTTCTTGCTTTTGATTATGTCATCACTACTACTGCTTCTTCTGCATGATTTAATCCATGATGGTTTATCTGTTCAACTTGCAAAAATAATTTCCAAGGCTGATATTTGTGGCATTGGATCTAGTCATGCTGCAAGTCATAAACATTTCTAGCTTGCTGCTATTTCTGACATAGTACTTGACCCTAAAAAAAGCAGCTCATTTTAAAAGCAAATGACATGCTAAAGCAAGAGAGATGGGGATGTTGGGATTGTGAGATTAAGATGTAAATTACAGAAAAATAGGAGAATGAACTCTGTACTGCATGTCATGCTGGAGGTAAGAGTGCCTTATTTCTCAAGTAAGGTGATTTATTTGATATATTATAAAAGGATTATGGAAGTACACATTTCTTTGCTCTTAGGGGGTTATTTTCCCCAGCAGCAATTATTAAAAAGAGTATGAAAATAAGTATGTACTATTTCCATTCTGAAACACACATGCAGGTGTTATGTTGATCCCTGGAAGCTCTATAGACCTATTCAAGAGTAGGATATATCCCATAATCTACATCAGACAGTGAGGACTGTGAAGCATAACGGGAATCTTTGGTAATAAAAATGCAAACAAAATACAGCCCTGAATAAATTCCACTTTAGAATGTGTCCTTGTCTATTGTAGGACTTTATTATTAAAATTGAGCTGGAAAAAGCAGAAAATGGAAGCCTAGGATTTGCACTGGTAGGTGGAAAAAATGGCAGGGCTATCCTAATAAAAGCCATCAGCCCGGACAGCAGTGCAGATCTAGATGGGAGACTTCAAGTTGGTGACATCCTACTTAAGGTAATGTTTGTTCTTCATTGCTTTGGTCTACATTTTCTCTAGTTAGTCTATAGTGAGCACCTCTTCAATATAAAGGTGGTGCAGAATGGAAATCTGATGCTGCTTTGCACAGTAATGTCTGGAATGTGGTGTCCCTCAGCTCCTGGTGGTCAGAGGGTTCTTCTGGGGCCCCCACATCTTCCCTAGAGTTCAGCCTCCCGTGGGACTGGGCCTCCCCAGAGCTGGACACTCCAGCAGAGGCAGACCCAGAATGACAGAGCAAGCAGCAAACTGCACCTACTCAGGACTGTAATTGTGTCTAGTGAGGATTCCAGAGAAAGTTCAGGGAAACCAGAGTTAACTGGCCAAGCATGCAGGTAGCAGCTAACCAGGAGGGTACTGGGAAGAACCTGCCATGGTGCCAGTTAGGTATTATCAAGACAAACAAAAAGCACTGGAATTAGGGCTTCTGAATCTTTGTTTAAAATCTTACTATCCTAGACACATTGCTACCTTTTAATATAAATTATCCTTTTTTTAACCCCAAATTATATTTTCTTCTCCCTCCACCAGTTTCAAAATTGTTGTTTGATTTTCTGTTTTTCATTTACTTCCATCTGTCCTTCATCTTCTTGCCTAAGAATGGGGGAATGCCCTCTTACAGTCTCAGACTATACTTTTGTGGTGTCCTGCTGGCAATCATGGTATAAAGACACTGAGATGCAGGATCAAGAAAGTTAGGAGAGAAAGAGAATTCTCTCCCACAAACGGGAGAAAATGAGGACACATAAAGTTCAAAGATGTTATATAAAGATTGCTCTGTGCTAGGATATGTGATTTAAAAAAAAAGCTTTGTGCTGCAGGAATCTGGAAATACACGTCATTGTATTTTTCAGGTGAATGAGACTTTTGTGTCAGGCCTGCCACGCCAAACAGTCACAGATTTGCTGCGCAAGGCTCAAGGCACTGTTCAACTCACTGTCTGCCGAAGCGTGGCTTTGCATTGGGCTTATTCAGGCAGCCAGAGCAACAAAGCTTCCACCCCAAACACAAAAGCAGAGCCTGGTAAGCAGCTACATCCACTCACCATATGACAGAAGTGGGATTATGTGTTCCCTGAATTCAACTTTGGTATTAGCAAAACAAGCCAATTTTACAGTTAGTCCTGTTTCATAGCTGTAGGTACAAACACATTTTTCACCCTGATTTGCAGCTCTGGCTAAACTGCTCAAGACATAGGACCACAGGGAAGGAATGCCTAAGTGTGATTTTTATGTCTAGGAGCAGTCTGGGCACAAAGCTGTAAGACTCAAAGATGCTTTAACTCAGCTCAAGTTTTAAAGTCATGAATGTTGGTCTGATTTTACCCCATTTTTATACAGCTCACTGATGGAGTCACAGCCTGTTTTTGACTCAGTTGCTAAAATATTTCTCCCACAAACTTCACATCCCACCACTCCTACTTATCTCCTGGAAGCACTACGCCTCCTGTTCTGTCTGGCAGACAGATCCTCTCTCTTCTGTGCTCTGTCATGTTCAAATCCAGAAGCCTCTGCTCCCAGGCCTATTGTTATTCATTTGAGAGCACGCCCATCTTGCACAGGGCAGTACTTAGAGAGATGACTAATGCTATGGAAGAACTTTGTGCTCTACACTCTGCTCTACTGAATACTCAAAAATTAAATACTAATTAAAGCTGGGAGTGGAAGCAAGGATATAATATTACCAATAGATTAGGGAGTTATAGTCCTCAGATTTCTATTTCTTTGAATACTGAAACATTTCCTACCATGTGGAGAAACTTAAGTGGGAAGGATACAGAATTCTTCCTTCTGGCCTGCTGGTTACAAATTGGAGGCTTTGTTTCAAGTATTCTCAGTCAAGAAGACACTGCCATTGCCATTTTCTTCTTACATTAAATCACCAAATTACATAGTTTCTAGGAAGTTTAAACTGTTTTCCTGGACCAGCAAAACACAATGGTATTACAGAAGTACTGGCAGCAAAGTTAATCTACGGTATTTTCTCCTTAGCACTGTGAAGGAATGAGCTGGGTTAGGGAGGGCAGACTTAAATTGTTTCAGTATTTTATAGCTGCTGTTGATACAGGGCTGTACTTCAGTGTATCTTCTGGCAGTCTGAATTATGCTGGCTTCCTCAGTAGTGACATACGGCATTTGTGCTGTACTGATTCTCCCAGAGCATCCATGAAAGGGAGATTCCATGCCAGTTCAAGACACTGAATCTCAGTGCCCCATATGAGGTCGAAGTCCTTTGGTGTAAGCAGCAGAGAAGAAATGTGCCTATATTTTCATGCATTTGATTTTGGTTTTGTTTTCTGATATTCAGCAAGTGCTGAGGAAAACCTGCGAGCTCAGCCTGTTTTCAGTTTCAAGGAAGAAGGCTCCAACCAAATGCGCAACAAGGTAAAACCAGAGAAGTTTTCAGAAGTTATCAGGCAATATACTCATATGTTTGTTTACAACATGGGCTTGCTGCAATGTGGGCAAGAACCACAGCTTAATAAAACAAGTTTAATGTGAGGGAAGTGTGCTGCAATGACTGGAGCTGCTGACATTTGAGTGAGTCAGGATTTCACTGAGATAAGAGCATATGATAAGAATAATACATATGCTAGAAGGGTGGAGGGGAGAAAGGTTGCATATGCAAGTCTTTTTCTGATTCTCTATAATACTGAAATGAATAATTTATTAATTTTACCATTCTTTCAGTATTTCTAAACCGTATACATGAAAAGATTTCTATTCAACGGTCTTCCACTAATATTCATAATTCAAGTGCATCTACATTTCTTATAATATGGTTGAATTTTTGAATCTTAGTAAGTCCTGCAAGACCTTCCATATTAAATTTCACAGCATCTTTTATTTCTAAGTTTAAAACTGTAAAAACCTCTCAGAAAATGTGAGAAATCTAGGTCTTCTCATCCTCCAGAAAACAAATAAAAAAACCAAACCCTGATTCAAGTAATATAATTGAACTAGAAAAAGAAAAATGGTTAGAATCCTTGACATGAATGAGCTGAGAAAACCTTTAAGAGGATTTTTTTTTTAAGTTTTAAGTATGCTGTTGGTATGGGTGTTGGAACTAAACTTTAAGAGATTGGTGAAGTGTAATACCAAAGTAAGGTCATATCTACAATCTGACAAAGAAATACATACAAGAATAATATCAAAGAGAAGTAATATATAGTAGTAGTAAGGTTACAGGTTACCCATCAGGTACCTGAGTTAGTGAGGTATTAAGGCAAAAACTTAGTTTTAAGCAACATGGTTAAATGTATCTAGCTCAGCACAGCACATGCCCAAATTTAAACATGTGCTTAGTGTTTTTTCCTGAACTGGTTCCATTAACCTCTCTCTTCCTCATTATTTCCAGCTTGCCTTTAGCTGTCTCCTATGAATAGAAACTATTTATGCTTTACTTTATAGAGCACAGCTGCCATCTACTCCAGAGACGTAGACTTTGAAAATTACAACCTACCAAAAAAAAAAAAAAATTAATACCTTTTCTTTGCAAATCAAAACAAAAAATCAACATATCAGTCTCTGATCTATAATCAGTAGGTGCAGAAACTTGGTAGATGAATTCATGCTGAAATTAGAATGGGGAAAAATTAGAATGGGGAAATGCATGCACAAAAGCAAGAAAATAAGGTGTAAGTGGGAACTACCATTAAGATTCTCCAGGGCATTCAGTAGTTCATACTGTGTAGTATGCCAGGGTGTTTTCTGGGTACATCTGAAATATTAAGCAGTGAAAGAAGAAGAAACACCAGTTTGAACTAAAATTTAAATAATTATCTATCAAGTGTTATGGCTGAGAAGCTATCTTCACATACTAACAGCAGAAGTCCTGCATCATTATTTAAATGTAAGACTTAGTTATTTTTCTCTAGGATGGAAGAACAGCCACCAATACTATTGCTTCTATTGCATACAGAGGGTCAAGGGTCTGCTTTCTCTGTTAGCTGAGTGCTTCTTCAGCAGAGCAGCTGCACCCTGCTTCTACCGCTAGAATCATTGTGTCTGAGATAAGAAAAGGAAATTATTACCAACAGTTCCATCTCAGACACTGGTACTTCCTGCTGCCAAGAATTGGGAGGTGAAGAGTGTGACTCATGATTCCTGTGATTGCATTTTCTTTCTGAGATCAGAGAGGATATAAAAAACTTTTCAAAGTTCAGTTGTGCATGCTGAAATGTAGAGTTGTCACTAGACTGTATTGTTCTATTGTTCAGAAACTTACAAATGCAGCTGATAAGGCTTTTTACTCCTACTGCAATATACACTTTCTTCTGAAAGTGGAAACTATTCTATTTTCCCTTTTTGAGTGAAGGACACATTTCTGACAGAAATAAGAAAGAGTGTTGATGAACATAACTCTATTCTTGATGTTTCTGTGTACTGATTTTTCACAGTAAAGTTTTTCACAAATAAGCTTTTTCTTATTTGAAACCTGCAGGACCCAGAAAGTACAGACAAATCTCCTCTGCAAGGTCAGCTGGCTGGACAAGACTATACAGATATCATCAGTAACATTTCAGGCAGGTAAGTCCTTCAAATGAAGTGAAACTATTAAAATAAATAGTATGGATAATTTGTTCTTACATTTCCAGCTCTGTCCTTATATAGTATGCAAATGACAGAAACACGGGTCTACTGGAATGCAGCTCCACCTGCAGGAAGAGCTGCTAAAGAGCTTCTACACAACCTCTAAGACAAGAGAACTGAAGCTTCCAGGTCTAAGAGCTAACAAATGAAAAATGTCATACATGAAAAATTGTCTCTAGCTGTGAGAAACTGACTTCCAGCCATTTTTGAGCAGCCTTTTATTCAGAGTATGTTTTTATCTCTGAGAAAGCCCAACAACAATCTCATACCGATAATAGTATTTTTCAGTAGCTATATTTGCAAACAATACTCCAAACAAAATGCTACTACAACTCCTTGAACTTATGATCTTCAGAGTCCAGACTAATTCTTGAAAATAGTTGCTCAAGAAAGTTAAAAGTGATCAAAAATATATTAAAAACAAAACCTTTGTATGGTTCAGATTATCAAAGCTTCTGCCACTTCAACTAACGTTGTTTTACAGGTCACAGAAATGTGCAGAATGTGAAAGCTGCAGAAGAGAAAATCAGCAGTCTGAGTCAGGCAGCTGGAACAGTGAAGATGATGCTATGCCCCCCAGGATCTCTGCTCTACCTAGAAGTAATCTTGCAAAAACTTCTCTTGTTTCTTTAACACTATAGGCCTGCACCACCGTATATGTACATTGGGAACAACACTAGTCCTTTGTATACAAGCTAAGGATTTGCTCTTTCAGTCTCAAAGACCAGGGCATTCAAGACACAGTTTTTACTACTGATGCACAGGAAGGCCATACAAACTTTCATACCTCCAAAAGGAGCATACATCAGGACGTCTCTCCTCTCTCCCTTACTGTTCCCATACAACTTCTCAAAAAAGTAAATTAAACACCTAAAAATGCAGAATGAAGGGCCAAATTCTGTCTCAAAACTTTGTTCCCAGAATCACTGAATTTCACACCCCATGACAATTTCATTAAAACCTCTAGAACTGATGTGCTTAAGCGTGTTCTGAAGCACTTTCACAGTCCAGGTGCCAAAGCCTCTTTGACACCAGAAGAGTTTGAAGAAAGAATCAACCTAATTGTTCCTTTATGAAAATTAAGCTCCTGCTCCAAAGGAGAATAATTTGTGAAAGGAATCATACTAAGGATGCTGCAGTATCTCACAGATTCTGTGAAATACAGGTCATTCTCTTTTCTCCCTGCTTCTTCTCACCCTGTGGAAGCAATGAATTGCTGAAGGCTCTAACCAGAAGTAAACCACAGTTATCTCCCTCACACTACCAAGCCTTGCTAGCCAGCAAACAGAAGTAATAACCAATCTACCATCTACTACCTGCTCAGAGTTTGGAGTTTTTTAATTCCACTTTATCTGGAAGGAGAGGTATATGGGAAATAGTGTGCTCTGTCTGGAGTGGGCATCTGTCTTCACTGGCGCACTGAACTACATAATAGGAGCCTCTTTGAGGGTTAGAGAATGGAATGCAAACAGAAAGTGTCTTAGAAGCTCAGGCAACACAGGTGCAAGTTGTAGCCCAGACAAAAACACAACTCTTTTGTAACAGAGATTAGTTAAGAGTAGTGATACTTTACAAGAGTAAAGCAGAGCATTGCTTCTTGTCTTCAGGCTGCAATGAATCCATGGAATATATCCTCGTGTTTTCTTTGGGACAGCTGGCCTCAAACCATCAATTTTTACATAACAAGTTACTGTTTTTACTCAGCAAGGGAACAAAAGCTTTTCAATTGCTCCAGTAGAGTAGTGATATTTCTGGAGATGCAGTGTTTATCCATTTTCTTAATCTGTCAAGTATTGGATCAGAACATATACTTCAGGATGAGCTAAGTAGTAAAACTGAATCCTGACTTTGGTGCTTCAAAGATAGTTCATGTATTGTTCTTGAAGGGGAATGTGAGGTAAGATGAAAAGAAAATGTATTTGTTTACTTTAGGAAGGAAGAATTTGCGGTGATTATTCCTAGCAGTAGGGTGTGGCAATCCTAACTGCCATGCAAGTGTTGGAAACATGAATATGATTGCCTGTGAAGATGTGGCTAGAGTTTCCTATACCAGTATAAACTAGCATTAAAGTTTACAGTTCTGCAAGAACAGTTTATTTAGAGCAGACTGTATTTAGAAACTGTGTGAGGCAATAAGTTGCAATAGTTGGATCTGCTTCCAAATAACATGAAATGTGGTGCTGGTTGTATCCATGGTGCTGACTTATTCTTCTTTCTGCTGTGAACATAAGTAAGCTGAAAATATTTTATTCCATTTTCTCACATTTCACTTCCACAATATAAGCAGCAAAATTAAAGATATATATATAGATATATATATATGCCAAAAAAGCTAATATATTTAAAAAAATAAGCAAAAAAACCTAAAAACATACTGAAGTTCCCTAGTTTTTCGAGCCAAGATTTTGCACTATAAATAATAATAATTAAAAATGTCTTGTTTTTTTGTTGTTGTGTTTTGGTTTTTTGTTTGCTTTTTTTTGTTTTTGTTGATCTACAGACAGAACATTTGCTTCTGGAGATGAACTGACTCAATTAATTAACTTGAAACCATCACAGAGTGGAGAAGATCCAAGGACAGGCATAACAGGTCTTATTCAAGGCCTTCAGCTTCGGATTGAGAATCAAGAGGTGCTAAAGGAGTTTATGGTAAAGTGTGATTTAGGATCTAATGGTTCAGCACAGCTAAAAAAGTGACTTTTAATAGCCTTTTGCATACTGTATGAGAGTTCAACTTGTATATATTGAATCCACTTTCTCTGACAATCATTCCTGCCAAAATGGGGCTTCGACTCTGCTGTTTGGGTGATAGTACAGTATCTGGATATCTCTTTTTCCACACCTGACAGCCTTATATCATTTGTTGTTCAAAGATACTGCCCATGTACAATGAAAACAAACAATGTAACATTCACACTGTAGATTAGGAATCACTTTTTCCTAGACTGACTTATTCCTATTACCCCCTCAGTTCTGCTAAACATCTGCCTAAGAACTATCCTAGGGGCTGCCCCTAAGCAAGAAATCCATGCTGCTAGGGATTCATTAGTGTAGAAACAGTTGAAAGGAGAATGTTCTACACAATGCTCCAGTTATCTGTGGAACTCATTGCCACAAGATGCTGTTAAAGTCATGGACTCAGTCAAATCACAAAGAAAAAGTAACATACCTCCACAGATAATGAAAACACATAATTACACCTGATTGCATATAAATCATAAAAAATGTGAAATTAGGAAGGCTTATAAAATCTCTTGTTTCACAACACAGACTATGCAGTTATCATCAAATTCCCGAGGAACAGATTATTTATAACTCTTCGATATAGTACCGGATTTTCCTTTAAAGGACATGCTCATTACCAGTGAAATGGATTGCTGCTACTTTTCCATAGTAATTGCAATGTTATCAGTTTCTTTCACTTGCCTTTATATCTCTGACATTCTGGGTACAAAATCCCACAGGCTCAAGTGTATAGGATTTGCTGACTTTCCCTGCAGGCTCAAGGACATGTATTAATTTCCATTCATTCCATTCCGTTACTGATGTAGGAATAGCTTACTATGAGCTGAGTCACATGAGTGCATAGAAAACATAAAGATCTAATACGTAAAGCACTGGTTACCTAAGCCAGCAGATATTTTATCTGAGTAAAAGCTGTAGTAACTGATTAAAGTGCTCAAGAACTGTCACATGTACTTCAGTTCATATAAATGTATAGTAGCAGAATGTGATGGCTGAGCATTGTGCAAGGCATAGCAAATAGTTTGAAGAATAAAAAAAATGTCAAGGCAACCTAAACCGTACATGAAATTAATTTGCACATTCCTGCTTCCAACTACACTGCATTCTGTTCCCCTAAATCTGCTGTGAAGTACTTAACAACTGTATGATTTGCACTTAATGTCATTGGTGCTGTTCCCTATACTCATCACTTTCTCCATCACTGAAAAGTATTCAGTCATTATTGCACTGTTAATAGTGCAATAGTTAGTGCTTTAGTCATTATGTTATCAATCATAAATGCTGATATTTGTCCAAGACAGTATTTCAAGCATCTGTAAGACCAGAATATACAACAGGGACAGGATCAGAGCATGAGGGTTGGACAGATCACTTGAAAATCACAGAAATATTGTGTAGGCTGAAGAAAATAGAAAGTAACTTGAATTCCTTGTCTAGAAGTTTAGAGAATGATGTACTGATTCTCTTCTGTAAGAAGTCTATTTGACAGTCTTGGGTCATATACAGCAGTAAAGTTTGCTCACACTGACACTATAAAAGTTGTCTGTTGAGGATGTGAACAACATAGATTGACTATTTCTTTTTGATCTAGGCTCTAGAACATGTGAAACCAACAGATGACTGCAGAACTGGCAAAGCACCAGAAAACCAGAATAAAAACAGATACCGAGATATCCTTCCATGTAAGTATGCACAGAAATGAGAACATACATTTGGTGAACAAAGTCAGCAGAGAAACAGAAGGAGAAAATTTTCTGGACTCTTGATGTCTTTCGAAACTGCAGCAGCAGGACAACACATGCAAAAATTTATAGCACCTTGATATACCAGTGATGCAGTATATATATTCTTAGAGGTTTTCCTGGTTTATAACACCAATATCCAGTGACTATGCTCCTATGCAATACATGAAAAGCAGCATTGGATACACTGTTTTGGATCACTGCCAAATAATTCTATTGTAATTAGAAGGCTTGTCACAGTGTTACACAAGTACCTTAAGAGAAATACACCTGCAATGCAATGATTAATATTAGTGCTACTAGTCAAATGTGTTCTAAAATCCAGAGGCATACTTTTCTGGAGAGACTGAGGTTTCCTATATCCTGAGTGCTGGAGTTGGTAGAACTCTATTTCAGATCCACAGCTGAAATAGCATTCTTCTGTTTCTGTACAGATGATAAGACACGAGTTCCTCTGGGAGAAAAGAATGGCTACATTAATGCAAGTTACATTAGAATGAACGTTGGAGAAGAGGAACATTTTTATATTATAACCCAAGGGCCTCTGCCATCCACTATGGCTGACTTCTGGCAAATGGTCTGGGAGAGTGAATCGGATGTGATTGCCATGATGACAAGAGAAGTGGAGCTAGGGCAAGTCAAATGTCATCAATACTGGCCTGAACCTCCCTATGACTCTAAAGACCTGGCTAATTTCTATCTCACGCTACACAGTTACCAGATTCTGGAATACTTCATAATTAGAAAAATAGAAATTATCAACAAGCAGGTAAGTTGAGTGGACTTAATTCTTCCATGTATGATGAAATTGATTATATAGTTTACATGAGTAGATACAAGTAGTATTGTTTGCTTCTTCCTTAATATGTGCTCAGTATATTTTAGGGATGTAAAAATCTGAATAACAGGCATGAAACTAGGGTTAATGAGATGCTTCTTCTTTGCTCATTTCACAAGCAATGGATCCAATATTACATATGTTTGGAAAAGAACCTCCAAAAACGAGACCTCTAATAGTCACAGAACTGGCACATTTTGTGTTTGGCAGAATTGCTCACTATTCTCATCAAATCACATCCATGCCAGAGTGGATTAATATTCTGTAATGGTGGTTGGATGGAAAGAGGGGAAGAAGGTGGCTTTCATCCTAGAATTTAGAACAAATTTTACTTTTTTTGCTCATGAAAAGTCACAAACACACATGAAACTACAAATCTAGCAGCAATTTTTTAGAAACTTAACAAATACAGAATCCAGGCAGAAGAACAGGGAAAACAGGGCAGGTATAAGTCCATCAGTCTTGTCTCAACATTAAGTAAAGCTTTGCAAAAATTTCTGCAGGACATATTATATAGTGGCATAATTAAAAACCTGTGGCAGACTAAACTTGGTGCCTTTTCCAACAAGATAATTTCTCTGTTTGAGGAAATTCAACTTATGTCACTGAGTGTGAAGAATTGTAAAGCATTTGAAACAAGTCGTCCCAAAAGACTATTAAGATGGCAAGATGGAACACCATATGTGATTGTTTCAATGAACATGTTCAGTTTGTGATGTTTGTACTGGATTAGTAGCAAACTCCTACAGAAAGCCACAAGTCTACTTCAGCAGAAATCCATATTTACATTCAAATTCTTCTGAAAGTAAAAATCCAGGTAGTTCTTTAGCACTCAGGTTACTGTGGCTTTGTGAGCTGGCAACAAGAAGTGTCGACCCAAGACAGTTCAATTAATATTACACTTTATCTACATTTTATTTATTCTTGTGAGCATTTTTAGTTGGTTTGCATGTTGGGAATCTAATCACAAGTTTTTTTATATCTGATAACAACCGGGTATTTACAATTTTACTATCATGGCTCTCATAGTATTGCTCTTCTATTAGTAAGGCTTAGTTCAGCTACAAAAACTTTTTTAGCAAACATTCTTTTGAGGCACCAGAGTAACTTCAGTGTCTCCTCAAAGTCATATGAAGTAAATTTCCCAGGCCTGTGTCTTCTGAGTGCATTTCTGGAAACCTATCGAAATGTTAGTAGAGTCAAGTATGAAAAGCTGAAGAATTGTAAACAAACAATTGACTAAGAATGAGGCTGAAGGAAAATTTTTAGTGAAATTCCTTGAGAACCAGTTTTACAATAATCACTTTTAACATTTTTGGTCTCTCTCTTCCAGACAGAAGAAAAGCGCACTATAAGTCATTTGCAATTTACCACTTGGCCAGACCACAATACTTCCAAACTTGCTGAGCAGCTTGTAAAATTTATATCTTACATGAGAAAAGCTCACAGGACAGGACCTATTGTTGCTCACTGCAGCACTGGCATTGGAAGAAGTGGAGTTTTGCTGTGTGTTGAAATTCTGCTCAGCCATATAGAAAAAGATTTATGTGTAAGTATCAAACAGATCATTGTTAAGTATTACAAACTGGTACGGGTGTCAACAATATGGTGGGGGCACCTTAGAACAGAATAATTCCTGTTAGAATTCACCATAACAAAATGGAATAAACCCAGCTTTTATTGTTTTAAACAACAGAGATAGTAACTACAAACATACTATTTCTAAAAGGACTCTCACAGCTTCCCCATCTGAATATGCTTAAATCTTTCTTTATAATTTGTATGTCAACCAAATAAAAACTGTTCTCTCCTGATAGTTCAACATCAAGCAGATAGTGAGAGATTTGCGAGATCAGCGTTTTGGTATGATCCAAACTAAGGTAAGTTCTAAATATGCAACTAGATTATTATTTTTTAAAAGCCTCAATTAGTGGTACAGCTCCACACACTTTGATAAATCTGGAGCTTAAAATATAATTTTAGTCCTCTCATTTGAGGAAAGTAACAGCCTTCTAGGCAAGTGGTGTCTAGTTTTAAGTATGAAAATCTGTCCCTTAATAAATGAGTGAAATAAAAAAAAGCAGCAACATAGGACAGATATCACCCCCCCTTTTCTTTTTAAAAGCAAGAAGCAAGTATCACAGAACCAGTGATATACTATAAACCCTATTCTGCAAAACTACAGCCTTCAGCTGAATTCTTGCTATTGCTGAGTTATCCTCACCAAGTAAACCCTTCCACTCCTGAGATAAACCCACTCCTGAAAAGATTTTTCACACAGAAAAAGATGCAGCTAACTCACCTTAGAGAAAACAGCTGGAGAGAATAAAAGCAAGGGAAGACTAAAAGAAGTCCTTCCTATAGGCAAATATTTTAGCACATGCTTTGATATATTTTTCTTCAGGCTAATGATTGAGCATGTGACTAAAATTAAGCAAATATATAACCTTCACTCATGCTTAAGATACAGCGTTACTGTACTTTACCAGTGATGGAACAAAAAGAACAAGGATTCTCTTAAATACGTAACTTTTTGCATCCATGTTACAAAGATGCTGATGTAATAACTTATAACATACAACTTCAGCTAGTCCATCCTTCTTTGTCTAGAATTTATGTTGAATTTCACACTGATGTCTCCACATACAGGATGAGTATTTATTCTGTTATGAAGTTGTGCTGGAAGTCCTTCAGGTTCTCCGAGAAATGGATTCCTACTGAATATGATTCCTACAATATGACTCTTCCTGTTGCTATTCTGGTTGGACTCCAGGGAACACTCAGCAATTACTTTCAAGAGATGTCAAGCCAGGACAGACAAGTGGTGTATTACATGCTTTTTTAGATTACCCTGATTTCAAAGTAATTTAAAAACCTTGCTTAAAATGTCCTGTGTAAATCATTTATATCTTGGCTCAAAACATGAAGAAACAGCCAGCCAGCTCTGCAACACTGCTGTGTTAAATTGCCATGGACAATTTTTTCATTCTGTGTAATAACATATTAATTGCTAGGAAAATAGTTTGGGGCTGTAGCAAGGATATAGCAGCCTTTGGAATTAGCTTTACTTTCGAGAGGGCAACTATAAAGATCTAAGATTCTGTTGGTGTTGGTGGAAGATTAGATCTCCCTCATCCATTGTTGTGCACTATTGGCTTCTGGACTGCAAATCAGTGTTTACTCCAGCAATTATGCTTTTGCATGGAAAGACTCAATTTGGTTACCTTTGGTTGTTTGAACAATGTAGAACCATTTCCAGTCATCACTCCAGCCCATGAGTTTATACCACTATCAATAGGTATCTTAAATCAAGAAACTCACAGAAAAAATAGAATGCCTTTAAACCCTGGATCTCTTTAAAGGAAGAGTCTAATAATTGGATGGAATATTAATTTTTCCCAGCAATATGAACAGATGTAGATAGCATCAGTATTTTCATACTATATCCATGTAAAAAGGAAGGCAATACTAAGCCAGGTGAAACAGCTGTGTGTGCGTTGTTGCACACACATACATTTCATCCTCCCCTAATCCTTTCCACTGATTAACTACCTTCTAATTCTTACCTAGGATCTGAATCTATGGGAAGTCCTGCTGGTTTCAGTAGGGGCTAAATCAGATCTTTAAATTAAAGAAGTCTCTGTACAGTTTACTTCTCATGTAAAAAGTGTTTCTGTTCATGTGGGTGGATTTGAGCAGAAATCTGCTATTCAAGTTGTAAGATTGTATTTGTTTCTATAGTACTAATTCTAAGTCCTTATCTAGAAGGTGACATGGAAGTGATTAGATGTGCATTGGAAGAGCAACTTGTAAACACAGGAAACTGCAACAATCTAACTGAATTGTACATATTTTTAAAACTTATTTGATTTCTGGAAAAGAGAAAATATTAAGAGGCACTGGGTATAAAACTGTAGTAGAAGCAAGAAAATAAAATATCTATTTATTTTCATTATGAATAAGAGGTTTCTAATTCAGAAACAATGGGGTATAAAATAAAAATTTAAAGTATGACTTTTAGCCACTGTAATATGATTATAAGTAAGGCCAAGGCCCATTTTTTCTTTCTGCCCTCCAATAGTCTGGAGGCAGGAAAATACAGACATGCAATTCATTATGTGAGCCAGGTGCTAATTTCAAACATATTGATAAAGTTCCAGAGCAATGCCAAATAAATCCAGGAGTAACACTGGCTTTATATTGATACAAGCATAAACATAATTCAATGTTTTCTCTTAAATTCATTGAATTTGGTCCTTCCTCAAAGCATTACTCTCCATACACATTCTGCATTTATTATCTTTACATTGCATATAAGGGACTGTTCACATAATTTTGTCAAATGTCATCAGCCAATTTTTTTTCATAATTTTGTTACCTTCATTTGGTATTTGGCCTTTCACTTTGACTTTAATTACTGCATATGTACTATTAGGCAATCAATGCATTACACTGCACATGAATGCACAATTCACCTTTTGTACCACAACAGTTTTAATAAGCTTCTTAGTGAAAATATTCCTGTACTTTATGCAGAGGTGTTTTTTCTGTGGTTTAGAACAAGTATTCTGGATTAAGAAGACAATCTTCATAGCATTATTTGTGAATCATCTTTGCAGCTGTTTGACAGATGTGTTTGCTGTTTGACATAAGATTTTCCTGTTTTACAGGGATATTAAAAAGATTTCAGAAAACAATGTTTAATTTCAGTTTCTTTTTATAAAAAAAGCAGCTGCAATACGTAACTATTAACCAATAAAAGCTCTAGGGAAAAATATTTTATTTATAGGGGCTTACCGTTAAACTTCCTCTAAAAGCAGGTTTTGTGATGATGTACAGTGGAATCTGGCCACATCCAGCAGCTGATAAGCATTCCCACAAACACAAAACACAACTTAAGAGTCCCACTTTTGTGTTCTTCATACATGCAAAAAGCCCTGGACATCAAGGCTCACTGATATGCATTTATTTGGAACGAGAGATAACCCCCTTTTTAAAAAGCTCACATTACTTGACAAGTCAGGATAAACTGGAAAGAAAGGAAAATCTATTGTCCCATTTCATTCATAGCGAAGTGAGGTAGTGGTTGATGATTTGTCCAAGGTCTACAGAGTTTAGAAAACATGGGAACTGAACACGGATGATAAAACCTCTGGTTCTTTGCCTACACCCAAAATTATCTTTCCTTAGTCAGAAAAGAGGATCATACTGCTCTGGATGACTTCTGATGAGATATTATTTACCATATAAAGTGCTCTGACTGGAATTTGCACACATCCTAATATGCAAGAGACATGTTATGGTAGAGAACCTCAGTCTGTGCCTGTGGTCACACTTCTTACTCCAGAAGCAGTATTGATATCACCCTTTGTGCTCTACCACCAGCTGCCAATCCAGACAAACTGAAGGGCAAATGCAAATGAAAAGGGCACATTTACTGAAGACAGTGTCTGCCGTAACAAGCACACAAAACAAGTAAACCTATGCTAGTCTTCAGATCTGCAGCACAAAACCCTGTCAGTAATACTCTATGTTCTGTAAACAGTAGCTCTGTCCACAGAACATCACAACTTGTAATTGTATGTTTGGGAAGTAACAGTTTTACCAGCACTGAGACTGCTGTTCAGCTTTTTTGTATCTGCCATTTTATCTCAACTCAGAACTGCTTCATGCTGATGTCTCCACGTACTCTAGTACCCCATCTGCAACAGGAAAGATACCTGAAAATATCCACACGTGCCAAAATGGGTCTACAAGAGCACTGTCAGGTTTAAATAACTGACTTTAAAAAGTAGCAACTTGTCCTAATATAATCATGCTTCCTTTAAATTTTCTTAGAAAGCTTGAGAGATGAGTCATTAATTTTTTTCTGTCTTTTAAACTGAAGTTTATGGCCTCACTGAACAACAGGCCCTTCTGTGATGAAACAAATACAGCAACTGCAAACAGGGCTGGTCCTTCAAAAAGCGCAGCAATCACTGCCATCTAGGGGCAAATCGCGACTGTGACAGTGCTAATCGCAGCCGGTTGCTCCTGCTCTCGGCACAGACCCACTCCGTATCTCTCAGCTGCAGAATAAACACAGCCAGCTAAGTGTAACAGAGGGCTTGTAGGCAGATCCCACTTGCTAATTGAAATTACGCCACTGTGACTTCTTGCCTTTACCTAAAAGTGCAGCAAGAAGTTCTCACAGGAACATTCTTTCTATTGGATAACAGAAATACTGAATGGAATTGTTTTCTTGTGAAAAAATAACACAATAGCTCAAACGACCAATATGGGGCAAGACAGACAGGGTCTGCACGGCGTGTTGCATCCAGACTGGATTCTTCTTTGATGTTGCACAAGTCAGAGTTTTCAACATCTGAAAGGACGTAAGTTTATCTATACTGTTCTCTCTTCCTTTACAGTGTTAGCAGTAAAAAATAGCACTCTAAATGGTACATTGCATAATCTGAGTGTCTTAATTACTGGAATTACATAGGAACAGCAACTCGAGGTGCAAAACACTCAGTTACCGGTGAAGGACAATGGTATTTCTCATACCTATTAATCATGAAGCTGGACTCAACATGAAGATTGCCTGCCTGCTGCTTGCAAAGTTGCCTAAATATTATTGTAATACTACCAAAAAAAAAGAAGTTGGCTGAGCTTTTTATACTGAAAAGAGAGCTCACCCCTGCAGGCTATGCAGATGGAGGGTTAGAGTACACTATTAGATGAATCTTATAAATGTCCAGTAATGTGTGTGATGGAAGGGCACAGCACTCATAAAGATATGTGTAACACAAAAGCAAAGCATGGTTTGCACATAATCTTGCATGGGTGTAGCTGTGTAGGGTTAGAAATAAGCTTGTGAAACCAGAAAAGTGTTCTGTAGTACCATACTGATATAACTTTTTTGTCTTGGTCACCTACTTGGTGTACACCAGGAATAACAGAACCTCATACTTCATTCATGCTTCTCCAGGCCCAGTAGCATGGAACAACTAACACTGGATCACAGAACCACAACACAGACTAGCTGAGATTGGATGGAAGCTCTGGGAACCATCCAGTCTAAAGCCTCCAACTCCTAGCAGCGTCACCTTGAGCTCAGGACTGTGTTCATGTGGGTTTTGGATATCTCCGAGATGGACACCTGTCTAGGCAACCTCTTCTGGTATTTGACCATTCTCAGAGTAAAAAATTTTTCTTCTGATGTTTAAACAAAATCTCCTGGATTTTAGTTTGTGCCCATAGCATCTTGACCTGTCTTTGGATACCACTAAGAGAAATCTGGTTTTGCTTCTTTACCTCTTTACTCCCTCCCATTTAGGAATTTGTACATATTGATAAGATCCTCCTGAGCATTCTCATCTCCACACTAAACAGCCAAAACTCTCTCAGCTCCTCCTTACATGGCAGATATTTTTTAATTCCAATTTTTTAATCATCACTGTGCCTTAATCTGCAAGTACTGGTTCAGAGAGATAATAAGATTCCACCCAAAAGTTGCATGTCTACTGAAATTAGGAGGTACAGTTTTTTGCTGCCTATTGACAAGTGATAGTTGCTGTTTTAATACCACTTAAGGACCCATCAAGGCCTGAGAAACCAATATGGGAGAATAAGAGAAGATGCAGAGTATGGAGCATCTCTTGGATGTCAGTCTGAAAGATCTGCCAGTGATCATTTTTACTTTTTTACTTAGTCTTAACAGTTCAGTGTCGTCCCATATGAAGTAGGTGGCTGTTCAGAATTCATTGCCTTTTCTGCACAGCACCAGTTACACATTCATGCCTGAGGGACAGTGAACTTTTTGCAATCCTGTTCTGAATTATACAGCTATTTAGCTTTCTCATTAAACCATTCAAAAACAAAACCCCAAAAAGCAGTTAAAATGCCTGAGAGCAGTACACCCCCAACCAGGCGACAGACACAATGGGGACTATACAGTAGCTGTCCAGCACCCCAGCTCATTACACAACCTAGCAATTAACTGAAGTTGCCTGTGCTCCCTCCCCTCCCTGCATTTGTTCTCTTGAGGGATGACAATCCCTTCCTTCTCCTTCCTGTTCAACACTCTTGGAAAGACATGCCAATGACTGTAGGCTTTCCTTTCCCATCGCACCGCAGTAAAAAGCCTCTAACTACTTCCATTAGCACTTCATGGCTGAAGCAGATTTATCCCAGGCAAAGCACCAGCTGCAGTACCTCTTGGCTCATTCCGTACACCTACCAATAGTTCCCAAGGCAGAAACGACATGCTGTGAGCTTGCTTAATGCCAGCACCTTTGGAGGAGTGACAAGGACACTATGAGAAATAATGAACATTAGGGAAAAGTAGCTATAGCAACACAAGTATTCACAAAGCAAATCCCCACCATGAGTGCAAGGAAACTGCTGTTATTGTATTTGTAAAAGTGCTGATAAAGCAGGAGCTCAAGCTACAACATCAGGAGAAAGCACGCCCGGCCTGCAGTCTTGCCACAAGTGGTAACACATGCAAAAGTACCCATATAGCAGGCAGAAACTTAGCTCACACACTTTGAGAAGCGTTGGATGAAACAACAGATCCAAATCCAAGTCTTTGTAAGAAAATCCCAAACTTCACCCAGGTCTTTATTTTACTGCTCCAGATTTTACTGCTGGTTTAGTGCAATGTCATCAAAGGAACCATCCTGATGACACTCTCATGCTGATCAGGAGGCTGCCATCATTCCAGAAGCAGGAACTGAACCTTGGTCTCTCATTAACCTATGGTGCTTCCACCCCTTTTTATCCACTGAAAGCAGGCAAAACTTGCAGTTGAGTGTTCAACAGGAACACAGACAATGCTTTCTGACTTTGTTTTTTAATCTGAAGCTGAAACAATTGAATAACTCTTGGAGAATTTTTACTTTCACTAGATAGAAGAAACAAAGAGGTAGTTTATTTAACTTGGAATAGCACAACAAATATTCCTCCAGAACTCCTGGGCTCCTCTTGTTATCATATCTATAATTCATTTTAAGACAAATTCCTTAACAGTATCATGCCTCATTTTCCTTGTCTACTGTTTTGCTGTCTTAAAGAAGATGCATGAGTGACAGGTAATGCTTGGGAAGTGTTGAGTATGTACTCAAGTAAAAGAGAATACAACTGCTTGCACTCTGCAGTTACTGCACATTCCCCTTCACCTCTGTGTGTGCGTTAGGACACATGGAGCGTACATCTATCTCTCTTATTAGGAAATTAGTGCTGAGTCATTAAGGGAAACATTTCACTGAGGGAAAGAGTAGGACTCTGCTAATGTATTATTCAAAAAGTGAATAGGAACAAAGTTATTTCACAGCTAGAAATTCTGCTAGTATCACCTAACTAGAGTCACTTAGCATGGACTAAGTACCATTCCTTTTGCTTGACAGCAATTTTAGATCAAAAGATCTAAAACTGTTCCCATAGACAGAATCCAGACAAAGCCTGGAATGCCAGCAGCCCTGGGATGACCACACCTCTCTGCTCAATACAAATACCCAACTCCTTCAGAGCAACATTGCTCTAGGCAAGAGCATCTCCTTCCAGACCACTGCAAGCCAGCTCCTGCTGAGATTTTCAATGACATAGAGACTTCTCCACCTATTCCTCCTCTCATCAAGATTCAGTTAGATCCCTTGCTAAGAGCTGGGTGGCTGCTGGGTTATGCTCCTCTGCTAGACTTTGTCACTGGCCCAAAAGATTCAATTATCCAAGGAGTCCTCCTGGGATTTACATAACACTGCTTTGAGCTCTTTTAATGCATCTCATTAAACTCAGTTACTTCCTTGGAGTTCTGAGAAGAACACAGATTAAACTGGGAACACAAACAACAAGTATGTTAAAAATATCCACTCAATAAAGCATTTTTTTCCTTCTCCTTTGTCAACTGTTCTCCCCTCTTAGTTACTCCATTAATAGGGAAAAAGGTATACACACTTCACTTCTGTTTTTGCACGTTGACTCCCAGATCTTTGAAATACCTTGAGGAATTCAAAGTGCAGCTAGGCTACCTCCAGGTGGTCAGGACTTCACTGATCAATGGCCTGTAGCCAGCTGTAGTGATTGAAACCTTGGGCAGGAAAGAAAAACTGTTGCTGCTCTCTGTAGCTTCAGTCCAGCTTGCCTCAAAATCATTATATGGCATGGATGGGAGTAGCTATGTCCTCTCCATAGCTTTCAGCCAGAGGGTTTACAGATGTTCAATTCCCTTCGTGGTTTCCCTCCAAAATGCCAGCACTTCCCTTCCTGTCTGGCTGTTGTTTGAACACTGACTGGGATGTGACTGATCTGCTTTTAATTCTCCATTACTTCTTCAACGGCTGAGGGCACCAAGCCTGTATATTGCAATTGTCTTAACTTCTGGAAGAGGTAGAATATACTCTCTCCAAATTCATCTCATATCACAAACACACATGATGTCTGCTGGTATGTGAGAAAGCTGGCAAGATTAGGAAGAGCATCTGCATTAGTGTGGATGCACTCACCTGCCATGGGAGCAGGCTGATAATGGATGCAGGCTGCCAACAAATTCTGCAGGAAGTGGGCCTAGCAGGGAGAATTCCCACCTTTCTTTAACTTCTTGTAGTAATGTTTTTTTTCCTTTGTTCTCACCTTCTGCTAAATCACAGAATAATCTACACTAAAGTCAGACATCAGTCCAATCCTCACGACACAGTAATGTGTGTGTTTGCATGTGAGTGCATGTATATAACACTGCTTTCTACAGAACAGAATACAAAAACAGTCAACCCAGTGTCCTTTTACAGTGGGGATTTTACCTTCATTCCTGCCTGGGCAGGAGAATCTTTATGCCCCAAAAGATGCCATGTGTATGGCACTGAACATGGCTTTCTGTGCATGGACTTAACAGCTTACTGCTGTGTCATAATAGTTCTATGAACTCCTCATTGTCAGCAGAACTGTATCCTCCTCCAGCACGGTCAGGGAAGCTAAAATAATGGTCTTACACAACACTAAACTCCAAAGACTCCATAGAGTCTGCTGTGTTAAATGTCTGAGGTCTTCTACCCAGGTAGCTTTAGGTCCATGCCCTGTGCTCACTGTGCCCATGCAAACACCCACCCACTGGACCAGCTTTCAGCAAGGGCCCCAGCTGTGTGTAGCTCTGTGCTTGCATAAACATGAGGTGAGAGCTCACAAAGTCCAGTGTTCAGCATGAATCATCACAACATCATGTTTTGATTTTGTACTCTTGTGGTTCTGAGCATAAAATCAATAAATTTTTGTTGCTTGATTTTGGGGGACTATTTTTAAAATTTATCTTTATAAATTAGCTCCTCAGAGGGGGAAATCACCCAGTGAGGACATGGGTGATGGACACACTGGAGTGAATTAGGTCACCTCATACTGTCATAAACAATAGGGACAAAGCTCATACAATGGCAAGCAGCTTCACATATGAAGGTCTGTGGACAATTGGTTCCGCTAAAAAGGTTACCAGCAGTGATACTACACATCATGACATCACTGCAGAGATGAACTGGCATATGAAGGGAGGCAGAGGTCTGAGGAGCTCAAGATACACCTAAGAGGACATCTGCTTTGGACATGATGGCTGAAAATCCACCCTGCTTTGTCCTCTAACCTAACACTTTCTTACCAAAGGATGAAAAGATAAATAAGCTGCAGCAACAGGCTGCAATTGCTTAAACTTACCCATGGCTTTAAGGTCCCATTTCAGCATCCTTCAATAGGTATCCCCATTCTGGATGCTCAGCTGCAGGTAGATCTGTGGTATAGCCTTTGTAGTTGCTCCTGAAAACTTTGACCATCATTTTACTGATTAGCTCCTAAATTCATTCTTTCCCATTACAAATCCTAAAAAGGGAGGACAGAAAAAACGACATTGATTAATAACATTTCAGACTTTTCCCTCTTTATCGAAGACCTCACAAAACTTCTGACAAATGTAGGGAATCCTCTGTTTTTCAGAGGACATACTGTACCAATATCTAAAAGACACCAGGAGAAAATTTTTCTAGTTATTATTTGCTCCATCTTGTGAAGGAAGTTGCAGAAATGTTGTAAACAGCTAGATCCAAAAAGTGCACTTGCAAAAAAGAGATTAAAGGCAATAGTGCTTATGTTTATGGGATTTAAAAGATCCAGATAAAAAGGCACAACTCATTCACATACATATTCATGCAGATGAAATGGGATAATTTGAACTTCATGCAACACCCTTCTTCTCTCCTTACCAGAATTAGCCTGAATATAACCTTAACTTCACTACCTTTCCCTTCACTGAAGTTTTGTGCCCATTGCCAGACCCATGCCTCATCCTCACTCTGGACATACATATCTAACTGCTCACTAATGGGCAGCTGCACAAACCCACAATGGTACATTCAAGGCTAAGGTATTACACACGCTTTTCGAAAAGTTTCAACATGATGGAGACTGATTATATCATAGGGGCCTAGAGCTGCATGATGAGCAATTGCAACTTGCATAATTTGGGTTTTATACCAGGCTGATACAAAGATGGCATTTACATGCCTGCAAAAATCCAATGACAAATTCCTTGTATTTTCAGGTTTATTATGCCCCATCAGCACTTCAAGTCCTTGGATCTCTGAATTATAGAGATCCTTGGATCTCTGATTTATCTCTCAGCATGTATTATTACAACATCATGTTTTGATTTTGCACTCTTGTGATTCTGAGCATAAAATCAATAATTTTTTGTTGCTTGTTTTGGGATGACTATTTTTAAAATTTGGTTTTATAAATCATTTTGCAGTCACAAAAGGATTGTGATCCTTCCAGTACCCACCAGATGTCACCAAGCTCTTAAGGATCACTCGAGTTAGGGCAGTAGAAGCCTCCTGCTTGAGAGCTAATCATGTATAGTGTCTTTCCCCTCTAAAGAGAACTAGGTAAGGACCTGAGGACAGTCTTTCCTTGTCAGTGGATGAAACTCCTCTGAATCACCGGTGGGCCAAAGTTGCTATGATGTCACTGCTGTTGAACAGTTGTATCTGGAAGGAGCCAATCTCCTTTCACTTACTACTAGGGAATAACTCCATCACAGTTCAGCTCTCCTCTATCTGAAACACAAGTCAGAGCAGGAAGCAGATACAATACACACACAAGAAGCAGGGCTGTGTTACTGCCTTACAGGCTACAGACTCAGATGAAGTAGCCTTCCTGAAACTGCACAGGGAGTACTGAACTAAACTGGGCACTGAAGCCAGCTTTCCGTACCCATTTTGGAAAACATTTGCCAGTAAGCATTTTGCTTTTCTAGGCAGTGGTTCTCTTCTGAGTTTACTAAGTGCTGAGCATTGTGGTGTCCTGCACAGTATAAATGCCTGAGGTCTCACTACTCAAATATGTCTGTTCCCCAAGAATGAGCCAGCTTGCCAACAGGCTCTCCTCAATGCATCCCAATTGGCAGAATAGCACTCGTAAGGCTCTGCCATCAGAGGAAATGTTTAGACTCAAAGAGATTAGATGCACAGACTAAGTAAGATGAATAGAAGTTGACAAATATCCAAGATGTATTTTTGAGAATGAAGAGGCTGAACTGAAAATGAATGGATTTTAATGAGAGAAGGAAAGGAAATTCACCATGAATTGCAGACATCTATTGTCCTGAAAGGACATTGTTCCCCATGGCCCCAGAACAAACATGAAAGGAACACATTCCATGAGGTATTGTTGGGGCTGGCTTGACTATGGCAGCTTGGGCTTGTATAGAACTTTTAATGGAGGACTTCAAATCATGTCACTTCTGAGAACATTATTTATGGGCTTTTTACAGACACTGAAGTACACACATTGAGACAAAATGACTTGGCCTTATGATGAACAAGTCGCAGAGCTGGGAAAGTGAATCCTGATCAGTATCAATGAACCTCTGCCCTTGTGCCTTATTTCTGCAAACTTGCTCATGGGGAAACTTGGCAGTTGCTTTTTTTGCACCAACTCTCACAAATGACACTGTACTGAAGCAATCATTGTCCATGAGAACATCAGAGCCTCTTTGTCCTTTGTAGCTGGGAATAGATTGCACATTGCTCCCCACAGAGTACACAGCAGCCAAGAGCATGCAGAAGAACAAACAGTTTGGCCACACTTGTTGGTGCCCTGACAAGTTGACAACAGTCTCAGGGGAGATAGTCTCATGTGCTATTCCTGTGACTCAGTAGGTAACCATAGTTAGTCCCGTGACCTGCCCACTGCAGCTATCAATGTCATGTTCTTCTCTTGGCCTATCAAAATCGTTTCCAACCTAAACTGGAATATCCTCATTTTAAGGTGTGAGTTGTCTCTAAGAGTTGTGTATATCTTTTGAGAAGTTCATGACTGCAGATGGAACACACACAAACTACTCACCACTTCATGATTACACGGTCTGAATTCTGATTCCTGAGAAGGAGAGGGGAAATACCCTTCCAGCCTGGGCTTTCTCTCCACTGGTTTTTCCTACATCAACTGAAGTGATCTATATAATTATCACAAAGACCTCTTCTTCTGGGAACTTCTTCCTCAGTTGGACAATGACTGAAAACAATATCACTGTATTTCCAATGCCTTCTTTTCTGACAGAATAGTAATTTCTCTTCCTGCCATAAACATCTTGTTTTGACAAGTGCACAGAAACAACCAACATTTAAAAGGCAAGGTGGACATTGTACCACCTTGTCATCTGGTACAGAATCAAATTACCCTTTTTTTCTCCCTCCCATCAGCATTCATTGTCGTGACAAACCTTACTTACACATGCAAGACTCTGGCATTAGAAGCACAAATCTCTGCCATTTACAGAAGATTGCTTTTCTCCCTCACTACAGGCAGACACGATCACAGCTGACACACTGCCTTTGTTCACACACCAGCCAGCCTTGTTCAGTTTTCGGTGCAGCCCATGCTATTGGATGCCCATTGCTTCTGGTACCCAATGTAGCTGGACAGTAACTCTAACACCTGGCAGCTCTTTTGCAGCTGCCTGAGCTGCAGTCACATCCATGACCACAACGTTCCTATGAACTTGAAAGGCCATCTGAACATTTTGCTTTTTATTTATTTTGTAACTGGTGGGAAATTTTCCACCTTTGATGCTATTGTAAGGAATTCAAGCCATAAAGCAGAAGGGTAGCGGGACTCTGATGAGCTGAACACTAACTTCCAATCTAAATGGCACCTATTTTACTTCTGACTCTTTTCTTGATCCATTTGCCTTCTCAATATTGTTCTATTTCTCATCTGTTAATTATAGGTCATAATTTTTTTCCCAATTTAAAAAAAAAAAAAAAAAGAAAAGAAACAGATTAAGGGAAAAGAATGAAAAAAAAAAAATCAACAATGAATTTCAAAATGTATCTGAAAAGCCAAAACCTCTTTGGTTTCCTGAAATCTAGACAAAACTGTAGAGGCCCCCAGGAACAATTCCTGTTCCAAGCACTTCAATAAGCAATTTGAGCCAGAGATTACTTTAATTCTTCTTTAAAAAAGATTCCTTAGAGGGTAACTTATCTTGAACAGTCCTGCTGTAATGAAGTATTAATGGAGGGAAATCAATTTCCAATATCACTGTCATATCATGCTGTCAGAAATAGGTGCACCTACCTACCATGGCTCAGGTTTAGTAAGTTAATTCTGCTGTAGAGAGGCAGCCCTACCTGCTGCCTGGCCCTACTGCAAATCAGAACAGCACATGGCATCCCAAGATAGCACATAGAAATATTTGACTCCTGAGCTGCATCGATGGTCCTTGTTTGCCTGCGTGTACTTCCTCGACAAAGAAATGAGTCTCACAGCAGTTGATCATAGAAATCTCCTTGTAGTGAAGAT
Organism: Acanthiza pusilla; assembly: GCA_036630365.1. NCBI lineage: Eukaryota > Metazoa > Chordata > Aves > Passeriformes > Acanthizidae > Acanthiza > Acanthiza pusilla. Next base: position 18,160,783 of record JAXCHO010000234.1, read on the forward strand.
TTGTGGTTTCTCCCAGTCATGAAGTCCCTTCAGGCTTAGTTGCATTCCAGTCTGAGTATAAAAAATTGCTGATGGAAAATACTTCCACACCCAGTGGCTAATTACTTTCTCCCTCAGAAGTAAAATCTTGGGTTTGTTATGAATTCACTACTCTTAACTGTTAGTTTCAAGGGATGGAAGAAAGGCCTAAAAGGGACAAAGGAGATGCTGTAGTACCTATAGTATTGTTCTTACGTTTTTGTCTTCTAAACCCTATTTTTAAGTAACTGATAATTAGGATTTAAAACCCAGTTTTGTGCCCTGTTGATTCATATTTGCAAATCTAGAACATGAAAAATGTATTAGTGATATTGACTGAACTTTCTGTAATTGCCTTTACACCCTGTAGGGTTCAGCATTGCTGACATCAAATGCCGGAAGAAGAGAGGCTTTTCTCCAAAACTGTGAGATCCATTAAAAAAATAAGTATTTATTGTTCAGTGAGGTGTTGGAGTAGTGTTGCAATTGTTTGAAGTTAAATGTTCAGATTTTCTTCCTCAGCCACAAGCATTTTTTACCTCATAAGCAGATGACTCAATGGCCCAGTTTTTCAAGGGGAAAAAAAAAGGTCAGAATTCTCTTTAAAGCACAAGGCTTAGTGATGCTGACATTTCCTACATGGCTCCAAATGGAACTGTAAATAGGCCACAGGTAATAGGAAGTTTCTTGCCCATCCAAAAGTTCAGAGGATCTGCTCTCCTTCATGCCCCATCACCACCAAAAAGGAAAAAGATACAAATATAAATACAAACTGTGATAATGTTCCTGGAAGGAAGCATATCAGGTTTGCAGGTAGGAAAGGGGCTTTGGTGCTCTTCAGAAGACTCCTCAGTTTCCAGTATGAGAGGCACTGGGTGTCGCACAAACTCCAGTATTGACACAGCAGTTGTGACCATCTAAAATGCACAGTACAGCCTGGAACACCACATTCAGATCACAGCTAGGTGCAATACACATTTAGGGAAGCTATTCTGATCCTTCTTATTCGCTCACTTGACTTTCAGATGTTTAAGAGACACAAACTTATGGACCTCATCTCTGTCCAGATTTTGGTTCAGCTGCCTCTTCCAGCACAAAACAAAGCATAATGAGCTCTAACAGTCCCTCAGTTGCCCATCTTGTCTGAAAGAAGGTCACTCCAACTGGGGCATCTGGCAAGCTAAAAGTAGCAGCACAATATTATGAGCGTGAAAGACAATGCTGAGAAATTAAGTCATTTGGTTCCCAAGCACAGCTGGCTGCCTTCATGTCCCTGAGAGGACTAGGGCTTGGGGGAGGGGTATAAATTGCATGTTTCAAACTGTCCTTATTAACTAGACATTTCATTTAAATTGTACTTAGCACCTGCCTCCAATTACCTGATTTCAAGGCCCATGCGTGACAGAAGCTGGAGCTCTGATTAAATCCATGCTTCATACTAGCGAGCCATTAAGCCAAATCAAGGCTCACTGCTCCTTTGAAGGAGATCATTTGTCTTCATTAAAAGTGTCCATCCTTGATTGCCCTGACAGGAGCTTCTCCCTGAAAGATAGTAAGGTCTGTTATTATTGAGAGGTAAAATAATGTATTGCAGCCCTCTAGAGAGTGATTTGTATTTATTAATGTTCTCACAAACTACTGTACCCTGATTAACCTGTGACTGTGACAGACAGTGGGGGTACTGCTCATCATGGCCATTCTTGCCAGCCACTGTCTCTCCTCAGATCACCAAGTGGTAACAGCACATAAGGAAGTGGCCTCCTGCCCTTTAATGATGCCTTAGGTCCATCAGGGAGTGATGGACAAAGCCTTAGCCAGGTTGTGAAAACCTAACTAATCACATCTCCGATCAGGTCCTAATCTTCAGTCCAGATACAGAAGACTGCACAAATATCAACATCTTTGATATTGACTATAATACTACGTACTTGAACCAGTGTCTTATACTTCTCATCCACAGATTTTCAAGTGTTTTAGAAAGAAGGTCCATCTTCAGTGGTGGGGGAAGGGATAAAGAGGAAATTCATAAACTTTCTCATGATCACCTGAGAAGCCAGGAAAAAAAAATGCAGATGCAGAATGCATGTTTTTTGAACCATTAGCCATGCCATTTGGCACATTGAAAACTGTACAAATCCTAATGAACTGTTCTTTTCTGACAATCAAAATCAAACTAGAATCAGTGTTCTTCCACAACAACATCACAAGTAAACCTTCTCCAGAGGTCCTGTGCATGGTTGACAGGAAACATGCAGGAGACTTAGAAGTAATTAAATAGCTGCAATTTCTACTGCACTGAGACTGTTTGCTAGCTCATCTCTGGGTTCAGCCCCAAGTCTCTTTTGTCCATCCCCCAGAAATTCAGAGCTTGTAGTTTGCTACAACAGCCAATTCTGGCTAAACTAAGCTTATTCCATTTCCTGGCTTTTTATCAGGTAATTTTCACCAGGCCACTATGCTGGGGTTCACTTTCTGGGGGAAAACAGCGGCAGACAAACACTTCATAGTACCCAGGTCAGAAAATAAGGAATGTGTCTGAAGATCTACTCTCATCTGTGCTACCAAACTTCTGTTAGTTCAACAGAATTCAAATAGGGACATTTGAGTCAGATGTATGTTAGTGAAGGAGATACAGTGTGGGAAGAAGTTGAAAGAAGGCAGAATTTCAGAGCAAATTCAAAAATGGATTTTCCACTGAAGCTTCAGGGTATAGCCAGTTCCAGTTACTTCTACTATATCTCAAAGTCAGAGAAGTCTGTGGTCATATTACCAGTTCTCCCTAAATTCATAATCAAACTGAGTGTTTGATACAGTGACAGAAAATGGATTTGTGCTCTGAGTGCTCTAAAGAACAGACAGGAACTTCCCAAGCAGAAAGGCTCCATGGCCTTATTATGTTATGGAGGCAAGGGCTGTCAGGCAACTGCAATTATGACCGTGGAGCGAACAGAGGCTGATATTCCCCAAAGGAGCAGAGCCAGCAGCACTGCACAGAGCACAAGAACTCTGGGCATGCAGAAAGCACACCCAGGCTCAGACTAGGCCATATCCTGCTATGAGACGTGATAGCCAAGGGGAGCCATCGTATGCCCTTCTGTAAAATACTCTCTTGGTCTGTAATAGGAGAAAGCTCTTGATTGCCAAAACAATTCATTTAGATTGTCTGCACAGCTGAGGGATGGCCAGGGAGAAGCTGCAGTAGCCTGGAGGCTGGTAAACTACTCTTGCAGATTGAAGCTCCAACATTTTCCTAACTTTAATTTTGGCAAGTCTTCTCAATTCTTTAAATACACACTTAAATAGTCATTTGTTTAGAACAGATTTACTAGTGACATTAGCCAGATGAAGAAGCAGAGCATGTGACCCTAAAATTCTCCAAATGTCTCTTTAAAACACTCTTCCATAAAGATCTCTACAAAACACTGGGCAATGTTTAGACAGTTGAAATGTCCTCACACTTGTTTTAAGTATCCAACTGTCAGGCCACAAAGAGCCTGAGTTTGCTACAGCCATCCCTCCTAAGCATGGCTCTAATTCATTAAGCAGCTCAGAAGCTTTTATTTTTTATGATCAAATTCCCTGTCACAGAATTGGCCACAGAAGTAGCCAGCACTCTGTAACTCCTTTTACTACACATATTCTTTACCTCTCGCCTTGTACATATTTCCTTGTGTTTCACTTAACTCATGCTTCATAAGTGATAATTAGCTGTCATATAGAACTACTTACAGCATTTCCAGTGGAAGTTTCATTGTTATCTACTGATTTAAACAAAGCCACATCTGAAAAGTACTCAGAAAACCTTATTTCATAATTCAAACTTTTATAATAACGAGGTTTGACTTGAAAATTTGTATTAAGTTCATCCATCTTATACAGCACATACACTTCTCTAGGTGAACAAATACATGAAATAATTTAAAAGTGTTGTCTTACCAAGTATGTTTATTGTTCTGTTTTGTATAATTCTCTTTCTCTTGGAATTTTTGAAATGAAACCAAGTAACACCCAGGGATCTAGGCTGTCGAGCCCACTTCTATAATAAATCATACATATGAATATTCTGCAACTCCATATATTAGCAGTAGAAGTGATATGGGGAGGCATTTTACCTAACAGTACACACTGAAAAGAACACAGACTTCACCTTCGTACTGTATTTTATTCTGCCATCAGAGCTCTTTGACCCAGGACAGTCAAACAACTGAGAGGTCAGACAGAAGAGAGCAAAGCCTAATGGACTCACATGTGTCAGTACCTTACTGAGAACGAGCTCTCTGCACTCATAAGCAGCCTGGATTCCTGATCATTCCTCACATGCAAAGTAAAACTTGTCGTCTCTCTTAATGTGTGGCTGAGAACATCAGACATTTATCAGAAGCTGGTTGATCTGGCAGAGGCATGTTTGTTGGAATGTAATGTTCAAGTGACTTTGATCATGCCTGTGCCATTAAAAATGGGGTAGTTGTGATTCCACACCACAGCATTCTGGATTTCTCTAGTCTGACCTTGAAGTCTTTAATTAGTCCATTACACCAACTCTCTGCCATTTCCTCTCAGTCCAGGAATCCTTTGGTATCCTGTCCTGTTATCTCCAAGGCAGATATGAATAAGGGTCTTGATGATTAGATAAATAGCACAGAAAACAGATGTGAGGGGCTGAAAAGTGTATACATTATGAATGGTATTGCAATAACATCTTTAATCCCTTAATGAGGGCACTTTGTCAGGGTAAGGGAAGATAGACAGATGAGGGATTTTGCTGCTGTACACAGAAGCCCAAAGAATGCTCTTAAACTAACAAACGTAACCAACATCACAACACATTCTTACTTACTATCTTCATACTCCTTGAAACTTGTACTTATTTGTACATGTTTTTAGAAATGCCATTTTAATGGAAGGATCCTCTTTCATATATTCATATATTTATCTGTGGCTTTAACAACAACATAGAAAGAGAGCTGTAAATTGAACCAGAATTGAGAACAGCTGAGATCTACACACCTTTACTGGGCATTTTGGGGCAATAGTTTTCATTATCTGCTTAGAGAAGTTGCCACAAATTGGCACAGTGCTGTGTTTGGAAAGTCCTCAAGTGCTGCCTATATTTACATGGGAAAGTCTGCATGTGCCCCGTAACCAAGAAAGTACAGTCTAAGGAACTGAAAGTCTGACACTGCTTTAGTTCCCTCTGTTACAAAGAGGAAAGCTCTGGGGGATGCTTGCTAATCCTGTAACACATCTAGGCCCTTCTGGGGGGCAGGCCAGATTCCTGTCCATGATCAGAAATAGCATGCAAGAGGCTTGTCTTGTGGTAGTCTGGCATTTCTGCCTCCAGACCCAGATGGAAACCAGACATGAAAGAACATCTTATTCCAATGGTTTAGACACTCCAAAGGTTTGCGTTACGTTTGGTACTAAAAGGGTGGCATGAAAGTGGGTAGAGAGAAGAAGGGTTGGCACAAATTATTTTTCCCTGTTCCCATCTAGACTTGGGTTATGGAAAGATGTTTGCTTTCTTCATTTGCTCCTTCCTCTAAGATCTACACCTAACATGTGACAGAATTTAGTACTCATATCTGTGGCTGTTAGTGCATACTTGCTCATCCCTGGTGTTCTATGACAATCAGCACTAACATTCCTAACCTTACAGGAAGCAGCAGCCTAACACTTGGCATGCTGCCAGATAGAAGATGCAAAAAATGTTGGAATAAAGAAATAAAAGCAGCTTTTTGTGTACCAAGCTAATATCACAACCCAGGGTACTATCTATGTAATTGTTTGGAACAGTGGGGAGAAATTAAGTACTTATAGTTTCTTAAACTCTCAATCCAGTAATCATTAGCCCTTTTCTTACAAGAGTAAAAGGCCAGGCATGGAAAAGATGAGTTATGCTTTCTCAGTGCATTGACCAACATAAAGGATCTGCCAAAAGAAAAAGCTACCCAGAAACAAAGGGTTGGTAAAGTTAAATACAACTGTAGGGTAAAAGAGAAGAAGCACAGCCAGCATTTCCCCTTCAAGTGACAATCCGTTTCCAGCCTTGGACTTTTAAACTTTTGTGCCGTGCCACTCTCATGACACACTGCAACCTGCCAGTACTAATCTTATGTGGAGAGGGTAGGGTAAAAATTGGGAAAGTATCTAAAACAGTTGCATCTTCCTCTCTAGATCCTAACTAAACCATCTAAATCTAAATGTGTGAACAGAGGCCTAGTAGGGGGCATCCAGGCCATCAAAGCCAGTCCTCCACAGCTGTAGACAACCAAGCAAGACTGAGCTGGCAGATATATGCAGATGCTTTAGCAAGATTTCCAAGACTTCCAGCATCTGTCTGGGCGGGAAAACCCCAGCCTGTGCTGTGGAACATTAACACAGAACTTCTGTTTCAGACTCCAGCTGGAACTAGGGACCATAGAGACATCCATGAAAAGAGTCACTGTTAACAAAAAAGGGACCCCTTGAACCAAGCTTTTCCAAGCTGCCAAGATGAGCCACAGAATCCATTTGAGCAGTTACAGTATCAAGTAGAACAGAACTGGAAAGATGAGTCTGCATCCATTTGGGTGCAATGCAGGAAGGTGGAATATTGCTATCTCATGGCATTATCGAATAAGGAAAAGCACTTACATCTTCTTAATATGACAAGATTTCTGGAATCTTTGCTGTATGTATTATTCTGTCTGCTAACACAAAAAATTATTTGATTTCACTGTGCGAATTGTCTCCACCAGCATTGAGACTTCATTTTAATGGGTGCTGTGCAATCCCTGCCTTCTAAAATTAATCTTGGAAACATCATATCTGATTTTATGTACATTTGCACTGAAGACACATCCAATACTAAAACCCCCGCTCCAAACACTTAGAGTTTATAATAAAATTATCTTTCACTTTCTTTGATTCTAAGAATGACCAAAATCAAAAGAGATGAAGGAAAAAAACAGTAACATTTAATTCACATGTGGTGAGGTGGTTTCACTTAGCAAAACCTTTCCTGTTGCTAACAGAAAGATTGCCAGCTAGTGGTCTAAGTGGCATTGCAACCTTTTTTTTTTTTTTCCTGGAGGTTTCAATTTCTCCATTTCCTATTCCCATGGCAATACAATCTTCACAGGTGAATTATTCTAAGTCACGAACCTCTTAAGTTCAAACCAGAGATTTCAACCCTGCTTATATTCCATTAGTACCTCAGGGGACTCAAGCAAAGTTCCAAGTGCCCAGCATTGTCCAGATCAGAAGGAGAAACAAATAACTAGTCCAGCCATTTGTACTATTCTACATATCATGAGAAATAATCAACTTCTAATCTTTCACATTTTGTCCAGTCAGTGGCTGCTCTGTGTAGTGTTTGATCACATACTATTTAACCTCAGGTTTCGGTGGGGTTTCTGCCATGCTGAATCCATACACCATGAGAACCCAAAATAGTTATAAAAAGTTTCCATTTATTCTAGAGAAAAGGGGATTTACAAATCTCAGAGCAGAACGCCTTTCTTACCTGTACTATTCAACAATCTTCATCCTTTGGTCTTCCTCCAATTAATTTCAAATGGCAAGAGGGAATAAACAGGATTAGCCAGTCAGCCCCATTTCACATCTTTGATCAGTTTGTAAATGAACTTCAAGACAGCTAATTATTCTCCAGGTGGGGAAGCTCAGCATCACCAATGATGAATGCCTATATTTTGTGACAAGGTCTATTTCCATTTGCACTGAGACTTCCTAACAGCACACACGTGGCAACTTGTGCAACCTCTACATAATGAATTGGATTGGAGAAATTGAAAACTTTTCACTCCTTCAACGTACAGAGTGGGCATGATGCCAGACCTGGAATAAGGGAAGGCGCCAAGTTTCCAGTTGTCATGAGTCACTACTGCTAAAAAAGAAAATGTGCACACATACACGTACGTGTGTGCATGTATATAAAACATATTCTGCACTTTCTCACTGATGCTCTGTACTTTCTCACTTTTACTCAAAGTAGCCAAATCAGGACAGTTAATTCCTGCCTAAATTTTCTGAGGGGAGAAGGGGGTAGTCTCTTCCTTCTCATTCAGTTTTGTATTCCACAGAAGTGGGTCAATAGCACCTGTTTCTAAATGCTACAAAACAGACATGGAATAATGCATTGTCTATGATTTCATGGGACTCATCTGATAAAATCTGATAAAATTACTGAAAAACAATGACTGCAGCATGATTAAGAAGAGCGGTAAATTTAATTCCATTCACACTCACTTTTAACTTTAGTTTAACTAAGTGCCACTTTTCCATGGCTTTATTGCTTTCTGAAGCTGGCTCAAATGTTGCTAGTTTTGGGTATCTGTACAGAACAGTAGCACAGTAGAGTGTGACAGAAATACACACTCAATGCTCTTCTGAGTTTCATATTTGCAGAGATATAAAATGATTTTTCTACTTGGGACATTAGATGATAATAAGTGATTAATCTAGATATATATACTGTAGCAGAATTCAGAATTTGAACATCACGTTCAGTTGTAGAAACATCACTTTAGGTTATCTGAAAAGGATAACCACACCAAGCTCTGAGGATCTCCCCCTGATTTAGCCCTTGGTGTGACAAGAGTTAATTATTCTGCATGTAGATCTGGCACTGTCATACAGCAGTTACCTTGAAAATGTGACAATTTAATGGATCACTACTTTAAACAAAAAAGTCTCTCTGAATGTTTTGACCCAGATGCAGTACAGTGAATCCCACGGATTAAAGTACATAAATATTCCCCTTTATTTTTGGTAGATAATCTCTTGAAGAACTGTAGTAAGAGCCTTGAAAACTAAGTAACAAAATACAGAGAAGCTGATTACTGAGCAGAGAGCTGCACTTACAAAGTGAACCTACCAGTGATTTTCAGCAACACTCAGAACTCTCATAGCTGCAAAGCATCAATGTAAACAAATAAACCCCATTTGCTGGGAATTCATAATGGAGCTCTATACCACACCAAGGAAGTTCATGACATTGTTGGAAACATAGATCAAAGAGAAAAATATTTTTCAGTCTTTTTTTATACATTGTAACCTTTGCTGGGGGGGGAGGAGGAGGAAAAAAAAATTAAAAATTGCTTCTAAGTCGGGTGAGAAGATGAGGAGGAGGAGGGGGAATGAACGGGTGGGACCCCAGACCGAGCGTCTCTTCGCTTTAGAATTTGTTGCACATGTCAGCATTAGACAAGCCAGAGGAATTGTTCAGGGCAGACCTTATTAATTACTGTTCAGTTGGTGGCAGATGATAGTGCTCACAACTGCAATTGTCATTATGCCACCAATCATCCCAATCCATGCACTTGCCAGAGCAGCAGCCTTTGAAACAGGCAAGCACAAGCAGAGAGCAGACATCTGTGGTGATCTACAGGGGCTGCCCTGGGAAACTGCTTCTCTTTGGATTTTCCACCTTGAACTTTTGATGCCTTAAGAAGAGCAGCCCCTCCTTTGCCACTCTGTTCTTTAAACTCCTGCACCTTGTTCTCCTCTCTCCTCTCTCTCCATGCTCTGCTGGCTGGCTGGATTGGCATGATAAGCTTTTGTTCACATAAACCTGTACTGCTCCTATAGCTAATATTCTTCCACAACACTGGCATCCAGAGGAGGAAGCCAAAGCAAATGGAAACACTAAGTACTATTGTTGAGTGAAAGTTTCCAACTTTTTGGCAGTGGAACTGGGATGCTTATTTTTAGAAACTAAAATATTGACTCCATCCTGTCCCCCTCCTCCAAGCAGATGGAAAAAGAACTTATGCCAACCTATACTGATGAAAAGCATGTCCAATACTTTGGGGGAAAAGCTCAGGAACAGTTTATACAAGGAAAATACTGGTCTGGCATTTTCTGGCCAGATCAGTGGCAGCTTGGGTTATCTGCAGCAAACATGCCAGTTAGATATACCCAGAGAAATGTCAGGCTTTTCCCAACTGCTAACTCATAAATGTAATTCTGGTCAGTAATACTGATTTTGCACTTATTTATACCAGGATCTTTTTTCTTAGTCCTTCTGCCTTCTGCAGCCAACAATTTCTGCCAGTGATGCATTCTGAGATGTAACTTCAGGTTCAAGTTTAAATGTCGTACCTTTGCCAAGCCAGCCTTCCATGCTGGAATGGAGTCTGACTGAACCTCAGGAGCAAACATCATCATGACCTTGTTCAGCATGCTACAGGAAATGTTCAAAGCAACTTGGAGACTGCAGCAGATGGTGCTAATTTTTTTTTTTTTTTTTTAATGCTGTACTTCCAGTTTCAGGAATTAATCTAATACAATATTATAAGGAGAGCTCTGCTGCTCAGGTTTTGAGCATAGGCATTTGAGGATAGGCATTTTGAAGATAAAGCACAGACACATACGATTCTGATGGCTGGGAGATTCCAGCTGTTGAATTCTTAACCTTTGCTTAATTCTTAAATTCTCTTAATTCTCAAACTCTGCTTATTTAGAGGTTCCCATTATTTGCAGACCAGATGGGGTGAGGAATTCATTTGCATTGCCTGAAAGCTCATACCCTGGGAGCTGCTTGTCATATTCACCTTTTTATTGCTAAGTTGTTCTTCCAGTTCTCAGCGTGTTTTTCTGCTGTGTTCCAGGAACAATAAGGAAGTTCTCCCATTGCATACTCAGTGCATGAGTTTCCATGCTTGCAGCCTAACCCCATAAAGCTAGAAAAAATCACACTGATGTGGCCAAAGACTGCCTTGAAATTTATAGTGCTGCTTAGGTTCTGGTAAGCAGTCTCTTAACAACAAATTTCTTGTTTACTGATCATGATGAATGACATTATACTCAAGTTTGTTCTTTGTCATAAGACAGACACATGCTTTGCTGAAGCCGCTTTTACTGTTCTGCACACAGCACCAAATCCAGAATCTTGTGTTGGTGAAACAGAAATGTGGAGAGACTTTCTTTTCCCAAGTAATACAGTTACACGTGATGCAGTTACTGTCTCATAATGACAGGTCATAGAGGGCAAAGGATGAGAGAACAGGTTGCCAATGCTGTCCCATTACAGCACACATCCTGTATGCAATCCAATTTACACCTCCACAGCTCTTTGCTTTACTTTTGACTTTATAAGAACAAACTCAAACTTCCGGCTGGAACTGACCTCTCTTTCAGGACCCTTTTGTTTTTACATTCTTTTGATTTGCTTCAGAAGCACACACAACCCCTTTTACTTATTGTGGGGGCATTGACAGGACCCACCTGCTGTGGATGTCTAGATAAATTTTTAAAAGAGTTATTCATCACTTTGGTATTTACTAACTTGCCCTATACCTTTGTGTATACATATTTGAACATTACATTGTGATGGACACATCAAATGGTTTAAAAACACAAAGAGGGCTGATCTATTAAAAAAAAAAATTCCTTCCCTTCCTTTGTATTGTTTTTGGAAATCTGAGTATTGGAAAAAAGCAGACCATGAGCAAGCCATCCGAGTCACAGAATAGATCAGAACCAGTTTTGGCTTGTGAGGACAAGAAGACACATAACCCATCTTCACAGGGTATCAAGCCAACAGAAATGTGTTGAAAAACCAAAACAGAGTCATTGGACTCTTACGCAGGCAAACCATACCTCCTAAAAAGCACAATTTGTAAAATCTGTGATGATTGCAGACCCCACAATGAAATAACAAAGGAGAGGTTTTGTGTGATTCCTCAGGAGAGAGAACTATTACTTGTCTCATAAACATATAAAGAAAAAATGTAAGACATTTTAAGCAGGAAAACAAAAATGCTAATAGCATCACAGCACTAAATGAAGGAGAGAAGTACAAAGAGTATGGCTTTTTTTCCCCCCTCTTTAACTTGTTAAAACTATATAAACTAAAGCAAGGTAACCTTGATTTTTTAAATTTTATTTTTAAATGCTAGATGCCAAATATCAAAGACATTATTTTTTTCATATCATGCTAGTGGAGAATGAAAATTTAAAACCAGATAAGAGAAGGGGAAAAAAGACCATTGAGAAGTAATAGGCAGTGTGATATGCAATCAGAGTACTAGGGTGTAAAACAGGAGGAATTCAGAGATTTCAGATCTTGTGAAAAGACCAAACATGTCTGCCAACCCTCTGGCTTCTACTTGAGAATTATTTTTTGTCATTTATTCCTGTGTAGTGCTGAAGTGATACACAATGTCTGTCTTTTCTGAGGGCAACACAATCCATTTACATTTAACTTTCATTGCAGTAAGAGCAAATATGATTCTTTTCTGTGCTGCTAAAGAGTATAAATGTGTATCCCTTGAGAAATCCAAACCTAATCTTTCTCTCAATCTGTTATTCTGCATGGCAGCCACAAAGAAAGGCAGTATGGACTAGATGTTAGTCTGCCAGTCAGAAAGTACTGACCAGATCTATTCCTGTATCATGGACACTTTTAGAGCCCAGTTAAAATATTTTCATTAGTCTCCTAAATAATCTGAATCCATATCTGTATATTGTACTAACATAGCTTTTGAAGCCTTTTCTACCTTTAAAAGACTAAAATTAAAAAACAAATGCATCCAGGTATATTTCAGAGATTCACCAAATGGGTGAGGTTGGGAGGGATCACTAGAGGTCATCTAGTCCAACCTCCCTGCTCAAGCAGGGTTCCTCAGAGAGCTTTACTCACAATTGTGTCCAAATGGCTTTTGGACATCTCCAGGGAAGGAGACTCCACAACCTGTTTAGGAAATGTTTGAGAGTTTCAGTTATTTTAAAATTATTTTTCAAAGGAATGAATAAAAAAAAAAAAAAAACAAACAAAAAACTAAAAAATGAAAATTGAAGAGAGATTATTGCACACAATGCACAGTCAGAGGGCAGCATTCACTATTGCAGGGGGTACAGCTAACAAATTTCATACTTCAGGACACGAGCTGATTATTTTCTGAATCCTACAGACTACCACACCCTCTACAGCACACAGATTTCTGCTGGGTTCCTTAGGTAGGCTTCAGTCTAATTTTCCAGGACCATAGTTGATAAGAAGACACTAATGTACAAAGAAGGAGGAGACTACACTGTGATGAGCCTTGACATCCTCTTCCAATCGAGAGGACAAAACAGGTATCTTGTTCTAAAATTTTGTCCTTACTTTCTTCACAAAGATTCTTTTGCTGGCACACACCAGTACTTGGAGGGGGAAAACCTCAAAATATGTACAAATGAGACTAGGTTTTTATAATTTTGTTTTTCTTCTCAACGTGAAATTTTGTTTTTAAAATTTAATTTCTGTGTACAAAGTGCAGGCATTTTAAAAGATCAAAGTGAAGCAATGTTTTCGAACTACTGAAACAACATTTCAAGAAATTCAACCTTTTTATTTTTTTTTTGCTAGTAACTTTTTAGATTTCGTTTTTTCATTCCAGTAAATAAAAGGAAATATACAGGTTGTTTATTCTCTCATTTTTCATGGAAAAAAGAAACCAAAACACCCAACAAAACACAAAAAATACACCCCCCCAAAACACAACAGAAACAAATCTCTCAAAGTCCATATAACTGCTAAAGGAGATAAGAATTAGTAAGGGATTTTTAATAAGAACTGGACTGTCATAAAGATGTCAGAGTAAGGCTTGCAGGCGTTTCCATGGTAAGCATTATTAAGCACCAGAGAAACAAAAGGAGGTTGTTTTCAACATTTGGAATATTTATCGAGTTCTGTTCTGAATCACTTTGAACTTCAGAGGCAGCAATCTCTTGCTAGGTTTCAATGATGATCAAAACAAACTAAATGGGACATTGTGAGCAGTTCCCATTTCAAAACATTTGAAGGTTTTGCACCATGAATTTGATTCTGCTTAAGTAAACCTCATAAAGTGGTAAAACATCTCGTAAAAGCTGCATAGAAGAGAAGCCTGTGCTACACTGCCCTCCAAGTCCCTAATTGTGTTCTGTCCCCACGGTCAGTCACAAACAATGTCTCCACAACCTCCCAGCCTCTGCAGGAACAAGGAGCTCTGGTCCAATTCTCATGTAGTACAGCAGAGGCTGGAGAGGTTTAAATATGAGTCTAACTGTAAGTTACGCTTCACATAAATAAAAGTTGTACTGACATTTAATCACTACTGAGGTGAACAGAGCTAATTTGTTTCTTCCAAAGCCTCTTCTGGCTAAAGTCAGAATTTCCAAAATTTTTGTTGTTTGGATAAGAAAAGTGGCAAATTGCGTGATCCTTCTCATCTTCATGTGCCAGGAAAGGATCATGGTGAGCGAAAGGAAAAGAGACAACTGTGGTAAACATGGTTTGGAACAAGCTTCCACTAAGAGTCTTTGGCAACAGATGAGAGCCTTCCACCACAATATCATTATTTCCAGTTAGCAAATTCAGATTTCATGGCTGGTCTCAGGAGACCACTGTCCTGCTACTATGAATTACTAACATCACTGTATGACCTTCTGCAAGTTCAACAAAAAATCTATTCCCTGCATTGAAGCAGAAAATAGGGCTTCACTGGCTACTCTTCATGTCAAAAGCAGTAGCACAAGAAGTACAAGGCCTATTACCCATTTAATTACTGGAAGAACCACAAAAACATAACTTAATTCCTCCTCCCTCTCCAATATCAATCTAAAATAATATCTTCTCATTTAAACATTACCTTTACCGCATTAGGAGCCCACAGCTCCAGTTGAGAGCATTGTCACATTGCAGTAAATGGTCTGTAAATGCACATATTAAATCTTCACTGTAGACTTAACTCAGACTTTTATTCACAGTTGCTCCACGCTGGACTTATGTCTGTGCAGCAATATTGTGGAGTTATCAGCTTAAGCTAACAGGCCTAACTGAGGCTCCTTGATTGATAAGGCAAGTCCTAAACAGGATCTTGTGTGCTAGCCGCACATAATTTGCATTCAGTCAGCTAGCTGAAACTGGTATGGAAACTCAGCTGCTCTGGAGAAAAAAAAAAAAAATCAGTGGATTGCATTGCATATTCACACAGATCTTTCTGCCAGGAATCCCTTTTTAAATCTCTCAAACTTTCAGACTCCCTATTCACTCTCTTCAATGCAGAATCTTTTCTTTCTTGTCTCTGTTTCCTTCCTCCCACTTAAATACTTTCTCCTCTCACTGTCTGTTTTATATCCTAAACTTCTTTAGCAGCAGCCTTTTTCTTGTCTCCCCATTCCTGCTCAGCACTGACAGTCACATCTGGTCTTTCCAGTTCCTGGGGTTGCAACCATGTTTTCTGGTTTTCCCCTCACACACTCACATAACACTGTACATGTCTTGCTCTGCCTAAGAATCCCTGATGAAATTTCTATATTTTTCTCCTCATTCTGGGTCTGTTCTGCCTGGGGCCAGTGATGTTGCTTGAGCGAGGGGAGCTGCTGCTGTATCCAATTTCTTCCTCAGAATTTGTGTATGGAAAGAGATATTTAACAACCAGTTGCCAGGATGGAAGAGGAACCTGCATAGGTTCCCTCCATATACTCTTTCTACCTCTACAGTCTGCATTTGAGGTGCCATGTCCTGCAAAACTGATTTGGAGTTACTTGTAAATGAGTCCAGAATGTGACACTTTTCACCTAGACAGACTAAAAAGTGAGGAACACAAGGTGTCCCAACTCATAGACATACATCTGTTTCCAGCTCCTTCCAGAACTGACAAGGAGCTGGCATCATGCTTCGTTCTGAATCCCCACTGAACCTTGGCTGATGGAAAGGGACGTAGCAAGGCAGCCACATGGTTTTTGTTTATTTCTCTTTTATCAGTCTCTGTCATAAACCTCTCCCACCCCACAAACAATTGAAGTATCAGAATTTCATGTAATGCTTTCCATCCCTTCTTTTCAAAGGCTCTGCTCTCTCAACACCTTCCAGCACATCTGCAGATGAAGGTTCCCCTGGGTCAGCTGCCAGTCCGCACAAGTCTAAGCCTATCGCCAGTCTGGCACTAGGACGGGTCACAGCTGTGGTAGGGCAGCAGGAAGAGAATGATCTGCCTTCTCTGCTTGCTTGAGACCCAGCCAGGAAGCTTAAGGCAAGGTCTACTCCATAAGAGTATTTTGGAAAATCTTTAAAAATCATCTTTTTGAGTTTGTTCCGCAAGAAGTACAGACTATTCCATTTTGTGGAACTGTCTCAAAATATTTCAAAGCATTTATCTGCCACGATATGGTTATATGTATCTCTGTGTTCCAGATCCCTCTGCCTGTGTAATATCAACAAAGTATTTCAGATAAGATCAGGAAGAGAAAAAACAATTTGACCAAGGAGATTTACATGATAGGCTAAAGACAGTTCAAAAACTAATGTCTGCTTTTATATTGCAGAGAATTAGCATGCTCATTAAGTAAAGTGTAAATTCTTGTGTGCATATTTTTTCAGTGAATGCTCTTGAAAATCCAATTGTATTGCAGCAACAGTAGGGTTTGCGGTTTTTAATGGACTAACCAGTAATTCTCATCAACATTTTACCACTGAGGCTTGAGATTAGGTTGTTGTGGGCCTGATGTTTTTCAAAATCACATTCAGTAATGCTTCTGAGCTCTCTACAATCATTAGGAATTATTCTCAAACTATCCCTGTTTTCCTAGGAAATACTGAACACATCCCAGAAACATCAGGCAATCAGCCAATGGTCAGAAATTGAATTCCTGTTCTCTGGAACACAAGGACAAATTTCATTCATAATTCTTTCTATCTGAACAGGTTTCAGATTTCAAATTCCTTATCTCACATAATTTTACCCACATTTAAAAACAAAGTTAAGATATATCTTCAGTGTGTAGATTAAAACATATGTCTGCTTTTTGGTAACTATTGTCATCAAAGCATTGACATACAGAAATTTTCTTCTGTAAGAGAATGATCCCTGTCAACAACTGGTATATGGTGCAAGTGGAAAACAAAATCTGTTCAACTGTACTCTTCAGCAACTCAGATGGCCTTGAAAAAATCTATTTTGCTCTTTGAAAATAGCTCGTAAATAAACCATTGTCAAAGAACCACAAGTTGTTACAGACGAGACTTCTGACGTGGCTGCAGTAGAGGGAGCTGTTTTACCGGCTAAGGCAGAGAGAGCAGGTTGGGATTCCTGTCTGGGTAGGTACTAAGGAGAATTTTCAGAATTAAGTACATCAATTATTTCCTTCGACAGCTGCATTATTCTGTTTTTCTAGACTATTTGGACTAGTAGCATCCACAGGCTGTAATTAAGCACTGATTTCTGTTGAATATTAACTTCCTACTTTTTCAGCAGTACAAACACATACAATGAGATAATGGAGTAAGAAAAAGTGGGGGTTTTGCCTAAGTGCTCTACCCTACAAGTCAATCCCATAATAGCCAAGTGCCTGACATGCTAGATAGTAGCTGTCAGATATCAACCTAGGGGTGCTCATTGCCTTGAAAGGATGGAACATCTTCACAGTGAGACTGCCACACAGTGTGACCAGGTTCTGCAGGTGTTTTCCTGAGCATGGGATGTCTTTCTGTAGGCAAAGACTTGTGCTTTGTAGAAAGATGAAAAAAAAGAAAAAATATGTTGCAAACAGAAATGTTTTATGGTTCTGTAGGAGGGGAGGTTATGTAACCAGCTACTGCACAGAGGCAGCTCAGAGACCACTACTGCTATTGCAGCACAATTCTCCAGCTCATCACTCTTCAACTGAAAGGCCTCATGTTTGGCCAAATGAACTTTGCTTTGCCCTTACAGCAGTGATCTACTACCATCCCTGGAAATGTAGGAAATCAGAAAGAGGGTGACACAGAAGGGGCTTGCAGGGAGCTTCTTCTTGGTGCATTGCATTTGAACCACAAGAGCAACAAGGTAGAAAAGAAATGCTCCTAGTGTCAAAGTTATGTGTGGGGTCCTTTCTCTTCTGTTTCTCTGATGCCATAGTTTTATTTGTATTCCTTATTCTTCATCTGGAAAAATAAACAAAGTGTAAAAGTCTCTTGTGGGAACTGGGAAACAAAACATCTTCCTGTTCCTTTTAAAGATTGTTTTAAAACCTATCTTCAGTATCAGACAGTGAGCTTGCAGTGAGACACCACAGCCTACCTGCACCCTGGACTTCCTACAGGGACATGCTGCAAGGATGAGGAATCCCTCTTCTCTCCTTATAGGAAAATGCTAGGAGCTAAGCCCTGAAGGATGGTCCTCAGGCTAAATAATATGATGATATACTGATTACTGTGTGAACACAGAGATCCACATAAATGTATCATTGTACATACTTGGGAAAGCCTTACCTGAGTGTCTATAGAAGTGGTATCTGTACATTTTAGATCTGCTGAAAGAAAAATAATAACCATGCAAACTGATGCTTCCACTGATAAACTGAAGGACAGGGTGTTACTCGCCCACAAGTATTTTGGCAGACCCTGGAAATTGTTTTCAGGAATTTTGTCAGGTAGAAAGTTTGCAATTTATAGTGCTGCATATAGCTCTTGACACAGCCAGCTCAGACACATTTTGAAAGGATTTGAGGATCTCAATTTAGCAAGTCTTTTACAGCAAGTCCAATAGTGATGGGCCATTCTTTGGTAAGCTAGAGAAGATTAGGTACAAGAAAAGCAAAGTATATCATGTGCCTTGACAGGTGGTGATTTTATCCACCATTTGGATATATTGAATACATGAAGTCAGAGGTCAGTGGATTTTGTTGGAAGCAGTGTATTAAGAAAAATAATAGCTTTATCCTGATATATGCTATATATATACTATGCTCATATGTAGTGCATTTGATGCCATTAAATTGTCATGTCATCAATTGATAAAAATCAATTCTTGGAGAAAATGCAGAGGGATCAGCCAGAATAGAAACAAAGCAGAGAAAGACTTAGAAAATAGCTGGAGAGACATTCTTCTTTATTGAAGTATTGCCACTTCGTATCCTCTTTGTGTCCCCTCCCATTTCTGGGCATCAAAGTAGTACCAATGGCCAAGAATACTTTCTATATATCATGTGCTGGCTGGTAGGATATACCTTTTTTCCTGGAACTAGTCATACCACAATAATCCAGGATTTTGTCTGCACTGCTGCAATACATCTACCTGTGACCAACTGCACATGGGCCACCCAGGAGCTCCAGCTGAATCAACAACGCACAGCAAGTCACCTCTTTCAGAGTAAGGGGAAAAGAGATGAAAACACATTGCGCTGGGGCTTCTTGCTATATATTGGTACAACATGGACCCACTTAAAGGCCCTGCCATGGATCTTAAAGGGGTCAGAAAGTAAGCTACTTACGGCCAGCTAAGGATAATAGCTACCAGTGAAAATGTTTAGGTTCTGCAGGGGAAAATAGAGCTAAACCAGGAATCTAGAGTTGATCTAATGGTTTTCTTTTAGAGGTCAGGAAGGTCCAAAGATGTTATGCTCTCATCTGTGACGAACTGGAATCACATGCAAATTTTAGGTCACATATCCTATTAACTACTAAGAATGGATATCTGGAGGGACTTCCGTTCACAAGAACAAAATTGGCAATTTAAATTAAATTCACCAATATGTTTAATCTGATATAGATATAGAAGGGAAATGAAAGACATTTTAAATAGTTTGGATTTAACTGAAAAGAATAATTTCATTTTTCACTTTTGAAAGTGTTACTTTTAAGAATTACCTTAAGGGTTCCAGACTTCCAGCCAAATTAAGATATTTCAAGCAAACAAATATTATTTGGACCACATTAATGCATGGCCTCTGGGCAGTGGATGTTCAGAATGTAGTTTGCTTCTCTCCCCACCCTTCCTGACCTCCTCGCTCCATCTATGGCATTTCCCTTCCTTGATGTGAACATGGTGCCAGAATTCCATGTGCTTCCTGCTGCTTGCCACCTACAAACATTAAGTTACAGAAACCCCCACATACACAAATTAATAAAAAACAAATTTGATTGATCACATATTTTTCTAATAGCATTTTGGCTTAGTTCTTAGGGCAGAATTATGAAACAAAAAGGACAGACCCAAGCTGAAAAGACTAATTACTGGACTGTACAGCCTGACTGCTATCTCAGTGTAGATGTGGAATGAGTCCAGTGGAATCTAAGAACCTGCTTCAGGGACACTACACAGAAACAGCTGGTGAAGTACAATGATGCACTTATGGCTGTGGGCAGCCCAGCACCACCTCTCCTGTGAGCTGAAACAGAAAAGCTGGGCAGGCTGCACACAGTTCCTTAGCAGTTATTTCCATTGTTAAGATGCTGTTCATAGATAAAAAAATCATTAGCTGGTTCCATTCACAACTCTTTGAAGCCATCTTCTCAGTATGTTTTTTTAAATTATTTTGATCATGTTCAGCCTGAAGAAGAGGCACAAGTTTCACAGCACATTTATATGTACTACTTAAATCAATCTTTGTTCAGCAAAACATATCAACATATGCCTAGTTCTAAGTATTCTAGTCTTGGCTGGATATTCAGCTCCCCCTGAGGCACGGCCTCAGTGAATGCTGCCCTATTGCCTACCTGTCATCACAGCAAGAGCATTAAAGCCCTGGCACTTTGCGGTGCTACACGCACATTGCAAATGCATGAAGCAAAACAGCTCACTCCTGGCCAGACATGTACACAGAGATCTGTGAGGTGCATGGTCTGATATCTGGTACCTGATGAAGTACAGCACTTGGAGGCTTCCTGGTGTTTCAAATTTACCGGCTCAGCTTGAGATGATAGTTTGTCCTAGCAAAGCCTTGAGCCTTTCAGCAAGTAGTCCTCCTCATTTGCAAGCATACTTTTCTCTTTAGAAAGGTGAACTAAAAACATTTTTCAATATACTTTTCTGGAACTGGAAGAAAAAGCCTCAAGGCAGTCTTCTGTGTAGCACTCAGATTTTATATTAGCCTTTGTGACTTGTATGTGAAAAAAAATGTGTATATGCAATTTCCTTCTTGTATAAAATTTCATCATTGGGGAAATGAAAATTAACTTCCTTAATTTCTAAGAAATAGTCTGCT
The DNA here is from genome assembly GCA_036630365.1 of Acanthiza pusilla. Taxonomy (NCBI): domain Eukaryota; kingdom Metazoa; phylum Chordata; class Aves; order Passeriformes; family Acanthizidae; genus Acanthiza; species Acanthiza pusilla. Next base: position 18,181,732 of record JAXCHO010000234.1, read on the forward strand.
CATATAATTCCCATAAAGACCCAGAGGTTCTGTTAATCTAAGTATCCCATTATCTGAGCCTGAATCTCTAACAGATTGAACTTGCAACATAAGCTCAGGAAGCCCTGTTTACTTGCATCAATAATTATATAATAAATATAATAAACACGTATACATGTATCTATGTATGTATATAAATGTATGGTGAAAACATTTCACAAGCATCTATTTCAAAATTTTTTACAGAAAGAAGATTGGCATTTTTCGTCTCCTCCCATGCAAACTTTTTACAACTAGAAACAGCACTCTTCTTGAAAGATTAAGAGTCTTAAAAGATTATTTTATAAAAGTCAAGATTAAAGACGCTTAGAAGATGATAATTCGATTCTAAAAAAGAATCCCCACCTTCTATAATTAATATTAGAAAAAATGCTGGAGGTGGAGGGAGGCAAAACTAGTTTTGGCTTTGTGTCATGGAAAAAAAAAAAAACAAACAAATAATTCACAGACCTGAAAAAGTTGAGTTGAACAGCTCTCATTTCTTACTGCAATGTGTCCTCCAGTCCAGTTTTGGCCTTAGCAAATCTGTTTCCTCAGTAGGCAATACAAAATGTTAGCTGCTATCATGCATTACTGCCACTGTACCTGAACCCTGAAAACTATATTTTATAAGTGGATCTTTATATTTGATTTTTGTAAAACCACAGCATCTCTTTCCCTTCCAGGCTCAATAAACAGCTTAGTCAAGGTTTTGACTATCTGTTTCATTTAATTACATATGCCTTGATTTATGGTTCAGGAAAGGCTGTAAATGAGGACATTACATTTCCAATCCAACCTCAAAATGTTTTCAAAAACAGCAACAAAAATCCTCACATGAAGTCTTATGAAAACAATCCCATGGGGAACCACATGCAGTGCAGCCTGGTCAGCTTCTGTGTTTATCAAACAGGGGAGATGAATGGCTGACTTTGATTTTTTCTTAGGTGTGCAAATAAAGAGTATTAGATTTGCTTATCCCAAAATGTTTAGCTTCATCTGTCAGTGCTGGGAGCTGAACAGGTCGCTCTGTGCCCCAGGGGAGGCACAGGCCAGGAGATGTGAGGCTGAGCTAATGTGGCTTGGCAGAACTACATGGTACCAGAAGGGCTGAAGGCCGTGGACTGTCAATTAACAAGGACACAAGGCATCAGAAATCATAAACGAGTTTCCAGGTGCTCAGTAAACCCACCTCATTCAGACATCAGAGACTCCAGTGAGCACATAAAACAACAAAAAAAGAGAGGCAAGACCCCTAAGGAAATGAACACCAAACCCTTCTTCATAGCACACCTGAATTTTGGAGCCATTAAATGCAAATTCTGCCTGGGGCTCCAAATCTATCAAGTGACCTGTTATATTAATAGTGGAAGAAATTCTGTCTTTAAGCCTTTTGTTCCTTAAGTGGTTCAAGGCCAGTGACATCCAAAACAGCAGCAGATCTGGGATGCCCTGCACCCAGAGCTGTAGCAAAGTACATTATGCACTCTCACAGGACACCCCCAGTGTATGTATAACTGGCAGGAAGAAAAGTCAGGTAGGAATAATCTCAAATAATTAATGTCATGAACAGCAATTCTAAGGGAAGTTCCAGGACATGTGGTATATATGGAAAAACAGTCCTGCAGGATATATAATTTTGCATTATGAAGCATATTTTGGTTCAAAGACAGGAAAACTTTAAAATCACATGGGACCACCATGAGCATTTATACAAGACAACACAGTTATTCCTGCAACAACATCACAGTACATGGCTAATCTGTAGTGTTACTTTAAAGTTACAATGGATGTCTTTTCAAATACTTGTCAATGACAGAGAATCCAGCATACTTTTGGTAAATTATTGTCTTAGGGAATTATACTCTGTTCTAGAAACTGTTAAACAACAGATTAAACAGAAATCTCCCCCTGCTGTGGGTGTTTTGTTTTAACTTAGATAAGATTAATATTTTGAGCTTCTTAAGCCTTTTGATTTAAGGCAGGTGCTTAAGACTTTCAATCATTCTTTTCAAACCATAAAGGAGTGGAAAAAGAGACATAACAGTGAACAAATCAGCACAATAAATAGTCACACTTCAAGCTTTTCAATACATTTACTTTCTTTTCCGGCTAAAAATGTTGTGTTGGGTGTTACTGATTCACCCTCACACAGTGCAGTGGCTGAGGTGAAACTTCAAGCAGGAAGATCACGTCCAGGATGGAATTTCTTATCAAACTATAAAAACAGCCTTTAACACGGCAATGGTCTGTAACGGGGCAGTGGATGCCTAAAGGAAAACAACACTGAAGTTTCTCCTCTAGGAAAACCACACCAGTGATGTGAACTTGGGTGTCACAAGTCCTTGGTAATGTTTTTTTTTTTTTTTTAAATAGATTATTTTGGAATGTTTCATTTGCATAGCAAAAACAGAATTTGAAATATCTATTTTAAAAACTGGAATTCTTATTTGCTGATCAGCCCCAGGTGTTTTGGTGAAGGTTTCATTAGGTAGTACTGCAGAAATACAGAAGCAATAAACTTCTCTTATTCTACTAGCCATTCCTGTGACTATATCCAGGCAGCAAGCAGGGATTCAAACAGAAAGTTTAAAACAACTCTTTGCACTCAAAGATTTTCTCAAGAAAAATGTCCTTTCTAAAAATCAAATGCACTGTTTCTGTCTAGGTCACCCTGCACTAAATCACTGGCCCCCCATTTCCCCCAGAAAGAGTGGAGAGGAATCTGATCATTCCCACAATGGCTCACTCACCCTTAGGCTGACAGGAAAACTTAAGCCCTTTTCATGAGGCTTATGAAATGGCTTATGGGCAGGAGGTGCAGAATAGAGGCCAGAGAGTGTGATGGCCAGGGTAAACCTGCAGCAGTGCCAAGCAGCTCACTATACCAAGTGCTGTGCAGAGGCTTTGTACACAGTCGTCTGGAGATGGAGGCACCCTGCTTCTGTTCTCACACACTCTTTATTAAATGGGCTTTTGTTAAGCTTATAGTTAAGATTAATGCAGCTAAATGAAGTACCAGCTCATTGATTCCACATTTGATGGGTAAATTTAAAAACCAGACAATTAATTAGAGTATCTCACCCCCTACAACTTAATGTCTTTGTGAAGTTGGAAGAATTATTCAATAGCAAACAACTGTTACTGATACTAAAATTATTTCCCTTTGAAATATTGAAATGCCTTTGATTCAGACATACCGGAAAATTATGATTTAAGACACTGCTTACTCCGAGAAAGGAAAAGCTACATTTTACCATTCCCTTAGTACCAGGCAATGTGGAGCAAAGGCTCATGCAAACAGCATCTTTTTAGGATTTTAATTCATACCACCTTAAGCATGTAACTGGATCTAAAATTCAGTCCTCATCTCTTTTTCTTGCCTTGTAAAAAGACACAGAACCCAGACTGGAGCTAGGCTCTTACGCCATGCATGCCTCACCTCTCCCAGTTATGGCAAGAGAAACCTGGGGATCAGCTTCCTCTGTTCCATACCTGCCTACTATCAGGAGCAATTTAACCTCTAAAAGCCTGTTTAGTTTCAAAGTGGCAGTGATAATAACAATAGGTGCCTTCAAAAGAAGACTGCAATTTCAGGTGAATGCCATCGATTGCTGGATTTCATATTGGGCCATAAGAACAGCAAAAGTACATTTAACTTACAAATCTGAGTGGCTTTTTGTGACTCTTGCAGGAGGAAAACCCATTATTTTCAGAAGAACAAGATGCAAAGAAAATAAGTGCCAAACTTCTGCTCAAAAGCACTGTAGTTCTTTTGGTTGTCATGGAAAGCCAGTTTCATGATTTTGTGCAGTTTGATTTTTGATTTGAGGATTTGACAACACTGTATGTATTTTCCCAGCAAGGAATGGAAAAATGAATTCAAGCAAAGAGCCCTTTTGCTTATCCCTTGACCTTCTGTGCACCTTAGAGAGGTTCATCCTCGCCATCCCTGTCACTGTATACTCTCTGCTATACCCTGACTGTGCTCCCTGGAACCTCTAGGCTGAACAAGCTGCGTAATGAACTGCAAGAAAACATCAGAATAGGTTGCTTCTGCCAGGAATATGCTGGAGTCTGGCATGCTATTCCAAAATACATAGTTCAATCACCATCCAAACATGCTTTCCAACAGCCTGAGGACTCTATTTGATTCAATAGTCTATTAGAGGCCATGTAGTAGAGTTTACCAGATTTTACATAGATCTCTAACAGCTCAGTCTGTTGGATTGGTAGGCCAGGGCAAAGTCTGCATGTGGGGGGGGAGGGGGGGAAGCACTGAATAAATTTCATAAAATATCCTTCTCTTTCCCTCAACAAGTATTGCAACTTTGAAACGGCCTGTTCAAGTAACTTCAAATTTGGTAAAATTATTAACTGCCTTCAGCCCACTCATGCCAAATTTGAAACTCAACAGAGTAAGAAGGAAAATCCTTTAGAGTAGAGATGCCAATAAAAACTGGATTTATAGAAGAAAGCAAATTTTGCCCTCACATAAAGAGTGTAAGACTGTGAGTTAGACTTGCAGAATGGCATTCACTTAGTTCTGAATCATTACTATATCCTCCATGCAACAAATAAAAAATCAGAAAATGCACCCAGTTCTACCAACTTATCTTCAGAAGGCATAGCACAACAAGAGGTTGTTTCTGCTTCCAAGTTCCTGCAGTACAAATAAACAAGATGCACAGAGGAAAGCTGTATTCACTTAATTTTACATCCAGGCACAGGAAAACCAAGTGAATCATCCATTGTCACTGAAGGAATAGAATTAAACTCAGATATATTTAACCCTGTGACTGAGTTTTGTCTGCTCATTTGCATCTGTCTGTTTGTATCTTTTCCTTCACATTAGTCTGCATTTGAGCTATGGCAATTTGAGATCTCTTGATGAAAAAGTTGGCAAAGTAAAAACACGTTCTTACTTATTCTACAGTGGAAACATAGGGTAGAATCAAAAGGGTAGAAAGCATTACATGCAGATTATTCAGAAGTTATAAGCATTTCTCGTATCTCCCATTGATTCAACTTTTGAGAAGTCAGTGAACTGATTTTTGTGGGTATTGCAGGACTTACATGAGTTGAAACTTTAATAAAGTTTCCAAAGGGATGAATCCAATCCCCTTTTGACCCTAAAAATATCTGTAACCTAACAACTACACAAAACAATAGTGAAGTGTGACTAAACGTGAATGGCAATGTACTGCTGACAAGCTCTGACCATTAACATTTTTCTTTCTGTTTAACTCAGCAGGCGAAAGGCAGCTAACAGAAGCTGTCTGCTGTTATGAGCACTCAGAAGCATTTCATTGTGAGCACGCAAAAGAAAATAAATGCAATTCTTTCTCAGAACGCTACTTTCTAGGTTTTTATTATTTCTTTACAGATTAATTGTGGATAAATGCAAGCAGCATATTTAGAAACAGGACACTTTCTTCTGTTGAGATCTGTGGAGCCTGCAACTCAAGCAGGTGAAATAATTGAGACATACAAGGCCAACATCTGTTGTGCAATTGTACTAATATGATTAGTTTTGCCATGGTGTTACTAAAAGAAGAATGTAGTCCTTTAATAGCTTAATTGATCACATTTAGATGTTTGGTGAAGTCTGAATGCAATTGGAAAGTTTCTTCAGGGGTCAAAAGTGAGTCCCACTCACAGAAGTACATAGCCTCATTATTAACCAATGTGCTGAACTGCCTTAGGCTTCAGCAGGGCATGGGGAGGCACTGAATTCAGCTCTCCTCCTTTCTGGGGGAGATTACCAGCTACACAGTTCTCACATAAGTGGTGTGTCCTGCTTTGATTGCAGGACAATGAGCCCTGCTCAGTTCTCTGCAAAAAGACTTGTAGGTGCCTACATGCAGGAGCTGATTCATGGGATGGACGGATGGATGGATGGATGGATGGATGGACGGACGGACGGACGGACGGATGGATGGATGGATGGATGGATGGATAGAAGAACCTGGGTCTAGAATACAAACCTGTTTCAGAGAGAGCTCTGTGCTTAACACTTGCAGTTGGTTACTCTGTCTGGCTTCCTGCTCCTAGCCCTGGTTGCTCTGATTCCCATTCTGAGACATCTACGTTGGCCCACCAGGTACCAGGAGCCTTGACACTTAACATTACATTGTGGACTTAATCAAGACCTGAGAATTCTTTCTGTGCCTTCATCTCCTATAATCTAAGAGACAGTGGTTGCTAATTACTTTCCTGTGCAATGCTACAGAATCAGTCAACAAAAACTACTCCAAACAAATAAACCAGATAACAAAGGGACATTCTAAAAATATTGTTACACATTTCTCTGTCTACAGGTGCAACAAGAATGAGATTAGACTAATCCTTTGGCTGTTGTAAATCAACGTAACTATTGAAATTGGTGCAGATTCCCATCTGATGAAAACCTGGCCAGTAAGATGAATTAAAACAATTATCTTAGGAGAGAAACAAAGGTTGTACAGCAACATCCAGCTATAAGAAAGCCTCTTTTTGTAAATGTCATGTTGTAATTCTAAGGATTATTACTGAAGGGTTTGATGGTACTTATATAAAGGGGCAGTTTTAAGTGTAAGATTTAAATAAAGAAAAAGCAAAGCCCATGCTCAGTGAATTATGAAGAGTCCGTGAAGGGTGGTAAGTGTGAGAATCCAGTCCCTGCTCATAGAAAGAGCCCTACTGTATGTTCCTACAAATATTGATGTTTGAAATCCAAAGCACATGTGATGCATTAGTGTGAAACAGCGATTACATACATGCTGCTCTCTGCCCTGCCGTTCAGGAAAAGTCCTTATGTAATGAAGAACTGAAAGACTTATGAGGGAATCCAATAGACTGTTATCGTGTAAAAATACCAGTGCTCTCCAAAGTCAACTCACAGTTCCTCAAATGTATGCCGGTATGTGTTTTGTTTTCCAACAGGCCTGAGAGAGAAGGAGCTCCATTCATGTCAGACCCTGTTAATCTCATACCTCCAGCTCAGTCTATGTGAATGGAACAGTGACTTGGGAAACCACTGCTTTTCTTTCCAGTCAATTCTCAAACACATAAAACCTACCACAGGAGATCCAAACACACTCAAACAATAACAGGCAATTTTGCCAATTACAGAAACTACTTATGGGCAATAAGAAGGGAACTTTTCATCCAACTCTGATTTTGGGTGCTGGAAAATTAAGAATGATTTCTTGATCAAGTTTCCCTCATCTGCTTCTGTCAATAGCCTTCTGAATCGTGACAGTTTTCATCATACACTATCCAATTGACTGGAGCAATTCTTGATTTAAGGATTTCAGAATATAAGAACAAAAACTTAAGCAAAATGCACCAGCAGAGCTCTGAGGCTGTATAGTACCAACATGTTATAGATAAAACCTGTTTAATGGACATCCAAAGAGTGGGACCATGCCCAGAGTTTCTCATGGGTGAAACTGAGTTCAAGATAAGATCATTCATTAGCTCCCATTAACTTAATGGCAACTCAACAAATAACAGTTGTGACTGCCTAAGAAGTGTTTAATAGGACTACTAATCTTTATATATTCTTCAGATCTAGAAAATGCTCACTTCCAAGACTTTGGAATTGTTTTACCCATCATGCCTTATCCTACATTTTAAAATCCCACTAACCCTAAAGAATGTTACAGCTTTAGAAATAATACCTCTACTTTTGAGAATTTCTCAGGAATTGTATGCAAATCCTTTGTTCTGATTCAGATCTCCAGAAAGGCATGATTGGTATTGTCTCCTGCAAACTTTAATACAGTGTATAAATAAATTGTGCCATCCGTATGACAGAGTGTTACAATTCACTGTTTCTGTAGCTAAGCTAGCAGTGCTATTTGTGCTTCTAGACCACCTATGCCTTGGTGATACAGTGCTGGTATGGAAAAGCCATTGGACACCTGGGATAATGTGGCCTCTGACTCATACAGAGATGGAATATGGAATAAAAAGGCAAGAGTCCTCTATATTCCATTCAAATAGATGGAGCGTCCTTTCATTGAAGAGTCAGTGTGGAAACTAATCTGTCTTCATTCCCAAATGGCTTTTGTGAAAATCAGTATATTATTTGTAGCTCAACAGGACATTGCTCAGCCACAGTGCTCCTGCAGCAGCAGCTGCTGGATCACACCTTTTACCAAGAGGAAGGGGCAATCTATGTTAATGTTGCATCCAAGGAGCAGAATAAGTATGCCGCATCGGAAGACATCAAGACTTACACAGGTAAGTTCTGGCTTTTGTTCTGCTGTCAGGCCACCAATTTCCTCCAGACTGATCTTCATGAAAGTTTGTACATTTGATTAGACCTCAAAAGAAAGGATTTTTTAAAATTCATGCATATCATGTAAAAGTAGATGGCACAGAAATTCAGGATGGCACGATCTATTCAATAAATTCTCCTATTGGAATAAGACTGCTATTCTGGAATTTCATATATATATATGTATGTATATATATGTGTGTATATATATGTGTGTGTGTGTGTGTGTATATGTATATATATATATGTATATGTATATATACACACCTTTTTGGGGGAGCAAAATTTATATATTTATAAATTTATATATATATTTTTATATATATATACACCTTTTTTTAAGAGCAAAATTTACTGCCTTTTCAATTGTCACTATGTAAAAATATCAAGTACTTGTATGGTGGAGCTCTGTGAAAAATTGGTTTGGTATAAAAAGATACTGGAACACTTCCCAATGCTGGGAAAATAATATGTTATATACAATATAAATTATAGTATTGACATGGGACTTTCCAGAAAAGATTATATAGCTTCATTACTCAAGAGGTCACAGTTGTCTTAAAGTCTCATCTAGGGCTCCACAGAAATCACTGTATTTCTGGTTGTGCTTGAAGTATGGTATGCCAAAATGAAAGAAGGCAGGAAAGGAATGATCAGAGCAGAAAGTAACCAGCTTTGCTTTGACAGCAAAAGGCAATTGTAAATTGAAGAGAACTTGCTATTACAGTTGGCTTATTCTATAAAGAACAAGAATTTCATATTCCTCATAATTTGCACTGGATGCTCACATTCATCTAATTGTTTCTGGAAAGCTAGTAAACTTTTAGTCTCCACAACATCTGTACCAATGAGTTCTTCAGATCAATCATCTGCCATGTAATTTTTACTGTGTTGACTCTTGATCCCTGCTTTCAAAGTGTCCAATATATTTTCACTAACTTCTTCCCTAAACTTTTGCCAGGCATTTCCTTGCTCATTGCCTCCAGAAGTTTACAAGTCTGAGACCTTACAGCTACACCTAGCTGCCTTTTGGCAGCTCAGCTTGAGTTTGCAGAAGTTCCTTTTCTGGTTTGTCACGTGTGTGAATTGTCTGTAAGAATAAAAATGAATTGTGAGCAAAAATTAACCATGTGTCAGTCTGTGTCAAAGGCCTGAGCTGATTTACAGTCAGTGGGTCATGTCAGATCAGAACTGGAATAAGAACTAATATATAGTTTCTCTGGACAAATGGGTCAAAGTCTTGCCTGAAGCTAGCCTGACACTATAGACACAGTCCAGCTTCTCCATATCTTAAAAAAAAAATCCTCTCTTATAAGAATATTTATTTCCAAAAATATATTTAAATTGCAACACCTACAAATAAAGTATAAATTGCTGTAGACAAATGATAATTAGAAAAAAAAAAGGACATGCTTTCCAAAAAGCTTTTTGCAAGTCCCTTACCAATCTAGTACCAGAAGAAAGTGCAAAAAATACCTGGGAGATTGGGAAATGGTAAAGGAGAAAGAGCTTTGAACAAATAACTAAAGACAGATAGACAGACAGACAGGCTTCCAGGATCATCAGACAGAAAAAGAGTGATGAGAAGTATTTTGGGCAAAGTAAGGAACAAGAAGGCAAAGCAAGGCAAAGAAGGGAAGCAACAACACTGGGGCACTGAGTGAGACTGTTTTGTGAATTGGAGAACGTAAATTGAGTGGGACCATTCTGACAGAAACTTGACATTTCTCAAGTGCGGAAGCTATTTATGGACTTAAAGAATACCTGTTTCTGAGCTGGAACTGGGAAATATTTGGCTTATGAAACCTTTCATGTTCTTTCCTCTTTCGCCTTCTGCAAAGTCCCATCAGGGCACTTCTTCCCCTCAGCACCAGGATAACATTCTGCATGACTTCTGCCATTTTCTGTGGATGGGCATCACTTAGTGCCCATCCAACCCACAGCCCTCAGGTCTAAACCACTATTTTCCAACCTACAGCAAAGGGGTATTGAGTGAGTGCTTGGTGACCTTTATCTTAATCACAGGCAGAGGTGTTTACTGTGGCCAGTACAATACAGGCTTTTGTAGAAGCTCACTGCCGCCCTACCATGCTCACCCTACAGTAACAGGAACTGCTCCAGCCTTATTACTGCTACTGTCATCAGCTGCTCTAGGTGGGTGGCCCTAAAACTTCCAGGGACCTGGTGTCTGTAGCTAGGGAAAGCTTAAGTCTCCTATCTACCCTACTGAAGGCTTTTAGTTGCATTATAGCTGGCAGGAGACCTTCCTGCTCTGGCTAGTGCAAGATGGGCTGAACATCCTTCTGCCCCTTACAGAAGGAGCCCCATGTCTGCCCCATGGAGACAACTGAAGTGCACTGGGCAGCGCACCAGTCAAGGAGTTTTAAAGCCGGGATCTGAGTGGGAGCTGACAGAAGCGGAAGGAAGGAGAGGCTTGTGCGGTTATTAGGATTATTAGAGCCTGCCCCTCCTGAATCTATGCACGTGCCTAAGAAAACCTCTACCATCTGTACTTTAAGCTCATAGGAGATAAGCAGAGGAAGAAGACGTTTTATCACATGTGCTGCAAAGCCTTTGTAAAGAATGAAAACAAATGGTGGTGCTCACTTTGGCTATGAAAAACAGCAAGGTCTCAACCATGCCAATATTTTGTCAAAAAATATTGAATCAATTAGTGACCGTAACGTTTTCTAATAGCTTCCAAACAGCAAAACAGATTTTGGCATAAATAAAAACCCTCTTTCATTATAAAATCCTTATATGGGAAGTTTCACAGCAGAAGGAATTCTTAGCGTCAGAGTCACCAGGCTGGACCTTTGCAGCAGGAGAAACTTTGGTAGCAGATGGGGCACAAAATACAAAATTGTCACTTCACAATTCAGGTCTCACCTTAACACCAACTGGAGTTGCTAAACAGGTATCAGTGAGGCTTCATTTATGGAAAGCAGATGAATGTTTACACTTGGTACAGTAACTTATAGATCAGGCCCTCCAAGGTAAGTTTGCAGTGGTCTCTAATTAGGCTTCAGTCTTCCTTTGTCAGTCAAAATGCACGAAGTAATTAACACGATGATTTGATCTTCTGAGCTGATTCCCAAGTGACTTTCTTCCATCTTGAAAGTAGCATTCAATGGCCTCCCCTGCGTTAATCTTCTCTCCAAGAACATTTTAGGTTTGTTAATTCTGGAGAGTCCATTCAAGACAATAAATATGTAATAGTCCATCTTCTTTCTTCCACCCTAACAGCTATACAGAAGACAACTTCCTTCCTGATTCAGTTACTCAGTTGTATGGCTGTCTCCTCTCAAGAAAACAGCTATCGATCTTCTAAAAGTACAGTTCATGTACTCTTCAGTCCCTCTAAACTTTTCTCTCACTCTGATTGGTGTTTTTTTTTATCTCCAGCTTTTGCAAGGTCTGCAATCCCAGTTGAGGAAATAGCTCATCTTGAAATGAACCTCATGTTTTGGATTTAGTACAGGATAGATAACCTAGAGAAAAAACTACACTCACACTGACTACAGCTGGAGCATGGGAGATTTAATTTGCACTTCTAAAATATTCTGAAATATCAAAACGAAGACAATATTTTAAGGCAGTTTTTTTACTCTACGCTGTACAAGGTGATGAGTACCAAATGACTTACAGCCATTAGGCATATCAATACTTAAGGTTGTTTTTTTTAATGCTTACAGGACCTTGCTAAAATTATCTGTTAGAAAAGAAATTTAATATGCTGGATGTCTGCCAGAGAATTATTATTTTAATTTGCACATTGTGCTGAAAAAGATTAGAAGTTTCCAACAATGAAATTAGTGAGAGATGTTGTTTTGTGCATGTTAAATATAGTCTCACAACTCTTTTTTTCAGAAGGTTCTGCTGAAAATAGATTTGAAATACACTGAGTTTCTCATTTCAGAGATGAGCCTTATCTTTCTTCCTAAAACCAATACAAAGTTGGCCAAACCCAAAGTCATTGGAGGCAAAAATGAATGTTTGCCTATAGACAATAATGAGATAGAGCTACAGTGAGTATATTTCAAATGAGGGATTCAGGGGCTGGCCAAAATTGCTGGTTTAGTCTACTGCCTAAAACATCAAATCTGAGATTAAGGGAAACAGTCCCCTTTTATCTACAGGGCTTAATCGTGCCCAGATGTCACAGAACATAGAATCACAGAATTACAAAACTACAGAATCATTTAGATTGAAAAAGACCTTAAAGATCAGCAAGTCCAATCATAAACCTAAATCGGCCAATTCCAACTCTAAACCATGTCCCTAAACTGCCACATCCACAAAGGAAAATATCTTGACTCAAACAAAAAGAGAGAATTATGCATGAAACTAGAAATACCCCAAGAGACAAGGGCATGTGGACAAGGCAATGAGGAGCATGGAGGAGAAAAGTGATGACGACGACGACGACGACAATGACGACGATGATGATGATGCTATGGGAAAAGCAAATCAGAGAAAATCTGACTCTTGGAGTGACAAACAAGCAAGAAGTACCTGTAACCAAATTTTCCACAAATCACTGTTCTTTTCCTGTCAGCAAGCTCCTCAAACTACTCTGGCTGTTTGGTAGATGGAGCTTTGGGGATTGCTGGTTTGTTTTGTTCAGGTTTTGTCCTTGTTACCATTGTTTAAAAAAATTGCCAAAGACATTTGGGGAAAGATTCCAGGGACTGCAGAGCCAACAGTCATGGAAGGACACTGAGGCTTGTCTTAGATTTCTGCTTGCCTACCTCTGTCTTACTTTGCTGTGTGCTCCTAGAGCTGCTTTCAGGAAGGAGATCAGTATTTCCCTGAAGGAACTGGAACAATGAGCACAACAATCAAAATTCCAGTAAACAACATGCAGTTGACTTTGATTGTGTTGACACCTAAATTTTAAATTAAAGAAAAGCAAATTTAGGCCAGGTAAAAGATTCTGCTGGTTTCTCTCCTCTCTCCCCAGCTAAATGCAGTAGGAGTATTATACATGTAAGAGACCACAGAATCCAAGATTCAAATAGAATCCAAGATATTCAAACCAATTGTTTCTAATTGTTCTACCGATGCCTAAAATATCTAAGAATCAGTTGCACATTTTGGCTTTAAAAAATTAGTAGTACACTTTCAAGAGTTATGGGCTTTTTTTCTTTAAGGTATGTTTATCCTTCTGTTTTCTGTTCCATGGAGCTCTGGCATTCCTGACCTGTTCATCTTATGACACCTTTGTGGTCAAATCTCAGCATTTGCTGTGGCACTGTCCTAGCATACATAGTGCCCTGCGCTCACATATGGTCAGCTTGAACCCTGGATAAGCAGATACCTGATCTGTTTTCTAGAAACTTGTTACTTGGACAAGATCCTGACAAACTGGAATGTCGGCCCAGGTTTTTTGGCAGAGTGCCTCCGTTTTCTGTATCCGTAAGAGGCCTTACTTTCCCAAGCTCCTTGTCCCACTGGTAGTTTTATAAAAAAGCTCAGCATGTCCCTGGAAGTTCACAAAGCCTTCTTCATTCATAAACAAGTTGCTTGCGAGCCCATGAACAGAATGGCTCTATCCGTGACGTCTGATTGACCTTCAAGAACTGCACACATGACAGAAAAAATAATAATAATAAAAAAGGGGCAGAAAGTTTAAGGAAATAGACAAATGAAGAACAAGGGACCCATCAGTGTGTTAGTAATGTGGTGAATGCAAGAATTAAAGATATAAATATCATGACGGGCTGTATTTGCATTGCCACAGTCTGTTTAAAAGAAAGAACCCCAGAGCTAGGAACTGATGCCTCCTGCATCCCTAATGGATTCTATATAAAAATTGTCATTTTCTTTGTATGATTAAAATAAAGAGCATCGGCAAAATAAACTCTCCCTTCCTACATGTTTCTTTTAATGATTCTACTGCTGATAGAAGATGCCAGTTTAACAAGTTTGCAGACAGAGGCCTTCTGTCTGCAGAATAGGTACAAGACAAGCCGTGGCAGGGAGAGGGTCTCTGCCACACACGCAGCTCCCTCAGACCAGCAAGACCACCCCAAGAGGGAAAGGAGCATTCAGTCCTTGGCCTCCTTACTGACAGCAGCAGCCTGGGAGCCAATCAGTGCCTTTTGCCAGAGAAGTTTCAAGCAGTCTGAAGTCTGAGCACTTGCCACTAGCACGAAGTTAACAGTTCGTTTAGCTTCATTTTCTACTGGGTGCTACTGACAGCTGCTCCTGAGAATGTACAGCATGTCATTGCTGGTCTCTACCATATGGGTCATTCATGCAATTGCCCTTTCTAGTTATTCCATTAGTCACCATTCCCTGTCATCTCCCTATTTTATCTTCTCTGGCAAGCTCACTTGTTCTCTGTCTCCTTCGTAGCGAAATTTTTGTCCCTTTTCTTTCCCAGCTGGCACTTTTCTTATCTGCCCGTGCTGCCTTTCCAGTAGAATTCCAACAGAGCAGCAAGGGCTTTATTGGCTTTAAGCAGCTAACAGCTGACCATCACCCTCTTTCTTCTTCACTGAATTCCATGCCCACACATTTCTAACTGTACATTTTGAAAGTCAGAACTTCTAATTTCTTTCACCCCTGCAGTCCAAAGCTTCTGATGGCAGAGGGTAACTGAGCCACCTCCCAAGTACCTGCTTTGTGTCACTGAGTATAGGAGAAGAGAGATAGATCTCTCCCACCAGATCTCATTTGTTACAGTGACAGAAATGATGCTATGAACTTTCGTTTAGTGCCAAATGCCAACACTGAGCAACATGGTGACTTAAAAGACCAGCAGTGGAACAGAGTTCAGTTCAGACGAAGGGTGAACACAAGCAGGGATCAGGGGCTGGCCCTAGGTGGTCTTATATATATTAACTTCTGCATCAGATGCTGAGTTTCCAACTGACTAAAAAACATCATCATTTTAGGTGGCATAACTGATTGTTCTCCATCAAGATGCCTGCCATTGAATTAGTCATGGAAACTAAATTAGGCTTTATTACTCTAGAAGCAGTCACTCCAGTTTAAGACTAAGTGATGCTGGCAAGGCTCTGTAGAGAAAATGCTGGCAGTTTCTGAAATGGTGAATGTCCTCTGGGTAAACAAGAACTTTCATCTTTAGGAAAGTGATTCCAAAATATCTCAGCAGTGTGCTTATCACAATAAGATAATCATGCAGGCTCTGAAGACTATAGGCAAGGTCAGGTAGCAAATCAGTGAAAGTGAGGTAGGTGGATACCTCACAGTGACTCAGACCATGGTCTTCTTTGGAGCTTTGCCAGCCTTGTCTCTGGAACTGTAGGCACAATACATTTCCCTAAATCACCTTTCAGGCAAACAAGCTATGACTTGCTGCTACTGAGATTAAGCCAGTGTGTGGCTTGTCTAAGAGGGCTAACACACACCTGAGTGTGTTCTTTGGACAACTCTCAACAGTCCTATTCCATGCTACTACTCTCACTTATCCTGTAACAGGGTGGCCACATCTGAACTGTTCATTGCAAACTAACTCCTAATCCACTCATGAATTCTTGTAGGAGAACTCCAGGTGGTGGAAGTGAAACTATGCCAAGAACTTTTCTAAAAATCCACTAGCACAGAGAACAGTTCTGGTGGTGAGGAACACTTCCTGGCAATGTTTACAAGTAGATGAAGCCTTTTTATTCCTATCTTTGCTGGGCTCAGGTATCATTAGTAAAAATGGCAATGTCTGAAAGTTTTCCAGCTGTAGACGTGGCTCCCAAGAA
Organism: Acanthiza pusilla; assembly: GCA_036630365.1. Lineage (NCBI taxonomy): Eukaryota > Metazoa > Chordata > Aves > Passeriformes > Acanthizidae > Acanthiza > Acanthiza pusilla. The sequence goes on from JAXCHO010000234.1 coordinate 18,197,737, forward strand.
TTTTAACATGTTCCCTTTACTGTTAACAGAGATTTCGATAAGAGATAACATCATTTTCAGGCTATAGTTAAAAGAAATAAGCAGGTGTTTATCCCAATCCTTGTGTCTTTGAGACTAATTAGCTTAATGCAGGTGCTCACAGGTAACCTATCTCTGTTTACAGACATTGACCTTTTATCAATAAAAATTAATTAAAACACTCTCAAACAAAAAAATACAGTTACTAATTTTTAGCCGACTTATTTTCTCTGAATCTATATTAAAATTGATGGGATTGTTGAATGCAAGTTGAATGCAGTGGTTTAGAACAGGAAGTATAAAAACAGACTTTTAATGAGAAAAAAAATCCCATTTTGAGATTAATTACAATATTTCACAAATTCATTTATATCTGCCCTGGAACAAAATTTAAATATTCAAAGTGTACCGAAAATGGAAGCACTAAGGCAGCTGCATAAACAATTGCTGGAAGCTGGAAAATCGACAAAGAATAAATTTGCAAAGGAATCAATAATGGATCATCAGTATCTGTAGATCTTAAGCAAGGTTCTCACAGAGTAAATAAGAGTAAGCAATTGTTTTAATCTTGGCCCTTCTCTAGATGAGTATATGATGATAATTGGTCCATTCCTCTCTGCTTGCAGATCATGTTTTGATCTTCAGATCTGGTAAAGCCCAGAATCCAGGTAAACTCCTATTTCGGGAAGGGCTTCATGTTCTGAAAGTCCAGATGCAGCAACTATTGTTCTGTTGACTGAATGGGGAGCTCCCAGAAATCCATCAGCCAGGATTCTGGCTTCTCTGATGTTAACAAGAAGCCCCTGGACATCATATGCTTGGTTTAGAAAAGGTGTCCTGACACTAATACCCCCAGAAAGCTCAGCAGCATCTCAAGCAGAATCATCACCCTCAAGAGTGTTTAGGAAAAAAAAAACTGGTTGGGTCTTTTCTGCATTTTATTTTATTTCCCTTCAATAAAACACTTTTTCCTGTTTTCAGCATCCAATCACCAAACTTCAAATAGTCTTAGTAACTATTAATTGCAGGCACATTTGGTGATATTCTCACGGCTACTAATTGTCCAGTAGAGATAATAATGCCTTATCATTGGTATACAAGAAATTGAACTGATTTTCACTAATATCCCTTCAATGTCACACAGAAGAAAGGCGAATGCAGCCTGGTCTAATTGTCTGACTCCCCACTGATGCTGACAGCATCCCATCCAGACATAAACTGGAATTCCCAAGAAGTCTGTTTCTTCTATCAACAGATGACTGTTGTGAGTTCTCTGACACATGAAAGGGTCACAGTCTTGGATATCAAAAGTTAAAAGTCTTGAAAATAGACTTTAAACACCTTTGTTTGTGCAAAACACCAGAGAATATCACATATAGTCTTGAAAGCCATATAAGTTCTGGAGTATCTTTACTCCATATAGAATAAGGTGGTAGGTGAACAGCTATTCACAGTCAGAACAACAATATTTTAACTATTCTTTCCACTCATCATTTTACACACTCCTCTTCTGCTAATCGTGGTTGGAAAAATTAAGTTGCTGCAATTCTCAGTTTTAGTTTTATACTTGGCTTAAGTTTGCTTTGTAGCTTCTTGGCATTTTTTACTATAATAGGAAGTGTGGCTCAGAGAATAATTTAGGTGACCATGTAATGTGCAGTGTTAATATGGAGGCAGATGCCTAGTTAATATGCCTAGTGTAACAACTTTTTTACCTGGTGCACCACTCAAAAAGACTCCTCATTCTTTCCAACCTCACAGAAAACCATCAGAGGTTTTATATTAATTCTACAGGCATCTTTTGGTTGCAGTGATCCATCACCCACTGCCTCAGAGTCACTGAGTTTTACAGTCTTGTCTTAACAGTATTAAAAAATGCTATGCAGTTCCATATGTAATGAAACAGGCAAAGACTGTGCTTGATTTTTGTATCAGATTTTTACCATCTCAGTTTGTGGTGATGCACTAAAACTGTTCCCCAAGGAACTGGAAAGAAGGATTCTATGTTCTTCAGGAATGTGCCTAATCTGAAATGTTTGAGACCTCAGCAAGAATAGACAAAATTAATTGGCACTCTGACACAGTCACAGTTTTCCATTTGTGTATTTGTGGAGCGGAACATGTACATTACTATATCCAAGTCAGAACACAAAGAAAATTGTCTTAAAGGTCTTTTTCAACCTAAATGATTCTATGATTCTATCTTAATGAGAATTTCAAGGTTCATTTTATCCAGATTTTATTAATATCTTAAATTACTATATTTGGTAAAAACTTTAGTTTTCCAGCTGTAAAGTGTATTGTTTTTCTTTTTTTTTTTTCCCCCCTTTAATAACCAAACATTTTTCAGTTATTTTCTATTGTTCAGTTCTCTTTCTGAAACCTGGTCTTTGACATCTACCTGTTGGAACTACCTTTGCTGTTTGGGAACAAAGACCAGACACACATCTGCTTTTCCCAGATGTTCAGCAGTTAGAACCCTACAAATTTAGCAGCTCAGCAATAGCTTCCTAACTCTCTGATGTTTTCTAACAGGGGTTATGCATACATCTGCTCTCCTGTTAACTTCCTATCTCTCCTTCTCTAACCCCCTTCTCCCCTGTCCTGGACAATCAGAAAAAAAATACAAAGGTCATGAACCTAACTGCAAGCATCTCTTCCTGCTTCTTGTGTGGTTTTCACCCTGACCTTGATACTCTTTTCTGTTTCCCTACTGGCACCTCATGCACCCCCTCGTGCTTCCTTAAGAACAGGAACAGCAGAAAGAGGGAAAGAAACTCTGGCAATTAGAAACATACCCTGAGATTTCCTGCTTCTAATGCCTATTGCAAAGAGGCTGCTGTTTCTCAGTTAACAGAGAGTAAAACAAGAGAAAATTAATGAGCTTAGCAAATTGAGGACAAATTGAATAAAAGGGGGACAAATTCATCCCTGATGTCTTTTATTTGAGGGCAACAGATGGATAAATTTATCTTGATATTTTTAACTGTTTTTTAAGTACACAAGTGAGGATTGGCAATTTTGTTGTTGTTTTGGTGGTGGGTTTTTTTCTTAACCATGCATCATTTTGTATTTGCAACCTAAACTACTTCATTAATTTTCTGTAACTAAATATTGTTATTGTATTTATGTAACCAATATGATAGAGGGAGGAAACAACAAAATTAAACAGCTGAGTTACTCTCACTACAGAATGAAACAGCCACTGAATAGAGGCATGACCTGATACAGGTCATTTTTGCTCTCTGTGCCTTTGGATATCATCAGTCTAGATCATTCCATTCCATTAACACAAGTCCTTCAATACAGATACCATCTCTTCCCTATGCTTAAGTAGTTACTTTTAATCCTTACTGACTTGGCCTAAGTGAATATTTATTACAGCAAAATGTTTTCATGGCTGGATTACCACAGAACTACAACAAGGACTCTTCCACAGTATTCAGGTGCAAAAAAGTGCAATGTACTACATTCAGTGCTAAGAGGTGTTGACAACACTGTCACCTAACAGATTTACTTGGCCTTGGGGGGAGAAACATTTTTGGCATGAAATTGTTTCCAGTGAATAAAATACTAATTTTCATTAACCACATTTAAACTGTAAATTTACTATTACATAAGTCACATGTAAATGAAAAGCCTTAAATCAGGTGTGGAACGTACTTGTAGACAAACACTTCTAGGTAATAAATTCATATGAAGCAGCAATTGCCCTGCTGTGGCCTAGGTGGAGCATTTGCAAGTGCTGCACAAAGAACTGGCTATTCACATGGTTCTGGCACTCCTTCCTAGTTTCCTGCTGCTAAATTACATTAAGAGACTCAAAACATACTTTCTTAATATCCCTCCCCCCTGCAGGGAATTACTGTGGTTGCCACAAGAAAGTTACTTGATCATGATGGGGCAGGAAAAGGGCTTGGTACAATCCTGAACAAGTGATCCATGTAACCATCTCTGGGGTCCCAATTCAGCCTGCTGTCTCTACTCAGCAAAATACATGGCCCCTCTATTTCACTTACATAAGAGGTTAGGTAAGATGGACTGCAATGAGAACTAGCACATTTTTAATTTTCCCAGTGATGTCAGAGTGTTGGAGGTTACCACAAGCTGTACAATTGGGGTTATAGACAGTAAGCTCTGCAGAGCATTGACAGCTTTTATGATTTTCTTTATCTAAAATACATCTTATCACTAGGGGCTGAGCTTTAACTGTGACTCCTACAGTGCTACTGTAATATAGCATGACATTGGCATAGAAATACAGACATACTAAAAGATGAAAAGAGAAAGCCACAGTATTCCAACAGTTTCATCACTGAACTGTTGTGATGCCAGCCAGTGAACTGACATGCAGTTCAAATTAAGTCATTTCTCTGTTTCTGGGTCCCAGCTTACCCATGTCCAGTTTTCATACTCAACATTCTTAAAATCTGTTAGTTTTAATTCATGGCAGTACATGCAGCAGAATTGACTCAGAAAGTGCTACTCTGTGAATTAAAACATGAAAATGTGGCTTTATCCCTGTTTCTGAAATCGCTGATCGTATATTTTCCTCTGAAGTGCACACTGCGAAAGAATATTCATTGAAAATTCTGAGCAAATAATACCCAAACCTCTGTTTGGGTTGTATTTCCTGACATATATGCACTTGCCAAATTGCCATATTTCACTAAACTAGCAACTTTAAATCTACAGACTCATATCATAAGCAAGGCATTTTGCTTAGTTATGTCCACAGCAATTCTCAAACTTCCGATTCACTAAACTGTTGGATGGCATATTTTGATCAGGTGGATTAAGTTTTTCATTGGATCAATCTTAATTTCTATCTTAATTTAAATATTTTAATTTAAATAATATAGCCTTACATGCTATAAACTGGTCAATGGAACTAGGTAATTTTATAATTAATGAGGACTTTATCTAGCAAAATGTCTTCTTCAGAGACTGAAGGTGTGTGCTTGTACAAACAGACATATTTCTTGCAACAAAATGCCTGGGAAGTCTGACATAGGATAATGATGTTTCTAAAGACTGTCTCCTGAAAGCATGGAGGACACTCAATCTGTGCTACTGCCATCTGAGCTTTTAACTGCAGCAGCTACCATTCTGTCAGTAACAACAGGGCAGGAATACAAAGGGCAAAAATGTGAGTTTTCAACCTTTGACCTGTCTGTGCTCTCTCTCAAATTGTCTTTACCCCAATTACTTACACTGATCTCAGCGGGTAGAAGCTCCTGAGCATTCTGTACATCTCAGTACAGAATTTGCACAGATTATCCTTCCCACTGACTCTCAAGTCAGATGTCAACAAGGCAAACACTACATCTGCTTTGCCCAGAGTCAGAACTACTCCTTGCAGATCTCTTTACGGTGGCTCTTTTAGTTGCTGACTTGTATAAACAGACCATGCTTTGCACAAATTCCCTTGTGTTCTGGGACTTGCGCTGTCAGACTTGAGCACGCTTTTCTCGTTCATGGTGTCTTTTTATTTTTTTCCCATGTCTTGTACAAAGCACTGTATTGCCTGATATAGATGAGGAATAGAATACTCTAATCCCATTCTGTTATTTTTATCTGATGGAGAGAACAGACACTTGCTTTTCACATATGCAGCTAGAGAGAAACAAAGAAGTTCCTCAGAGGCTGGCTCAGAGGTTGATGTAGCACCTCTCATATTGCTGCTATTGGATTCTGGCAAAGTTGTAAAATAGCCAAAACCTGCAACATATGGTCACAAATCCCATGGTCTCTCCTCAGCTCTGATAGTGCTTGGTTCTAGGTTTCCAAAGTAGTTTCAGGGAATTCAAAGCTGCCCATTTGTAAAATATATCTATTGATATTTACTTACATTACAGGTCAGTATGGCACATGGTACAATGCTTAAATGACTAATATTTGGAAAATGCTTTGAGGTCCTTGATTTATAAGCAAATTTGATGCTTCTGACTGCGTGTAGCTGCAACCTATCAACCTGTGTTTGGACCAAACCCAAGACAAATCAGCCTACTAGCTGCTAGGACATGCATTTTCTGGTCTCCAGCAAACTTCTGTTGTTCAGACACCTCTATGCTGGGTCTGAGTCTCCTCACTGCTGCTACATTCTCTGCAGTGGGAACCACAGAAATAAGGTGCAGGAGGGTTTGCACTGGTGAGTACTATACATGATGAGTACTCCCCACACAATTTGAAAACAGTAATAAGGTCTGTGTTCCTGCTCTGTTGCATAAGCAGAACATAAACAGGAAAGAAGGAGTTGGATCCTAATCTGATTTTGAAATTAATTTAGCATCCCTTTCTTCTGAAATTCTTTATTCAAGCTCTTACGTTTTCACATATCAGAAGAACAAAAATGCTTAAAATGATATGTTATTATTCTCAGTTGGAAGCTTTTCAAATCAAAGTCATCTTTTTGACTTAATCAAAAAGCAAGGTACCCTCACATGAGATTTACCAACATCTAGCTATTGACTTGTCTATGAACGACGTATTGCCATACGCCTATGGAGCTGAAAGCCAGATTTCTCAATTCTCTTCATCAAGGTACTGTGACACAGAATGTAGGAAACCTGATATTAATATACTAAGGGTCACTATTACTGTGACAGAATCAGCAGCTTTATTGAAAGCACCTACTCTGGTTGCACAGAGTTAACTCTAAGCATTCATTTACACACACACATTCTGGTATCTGCATGTGGAAGGCCTCATGCAAATCATCAGGGCTGAGCTCCGAGGAGCTAATTTGGCCTTGATTAGACCGAGAGACTGAGGTCTGTCTTAGTGAGTTTTACAGTGCAATGCTAAACTTACGGGTTTTGAGAATGTGTGTGTGTGTGTGTGTGTGTGTGTGTGTGTGTGAGAGAGAGAGAGAGAGAGAGACAGACCAAGAGACACCATCTCTGGCTGACTTCATCTGGTACTCTGATACAGATATATATGACTGTGCACATAGAAAGCTATGAATGTCTGTTTATAAATATAAATCTTACATGACTATATATGTATAATTTACCTTAAGTTTAAGCAAAAGTACTTTTACTCACAGTGAAGCTAATAAAGAAAGGAGAAAATACTTTTTGATGACTTTTTATATGACTAAAACATGTTAATTAATGAAGAGAACCTTTTCATGAAAAGTTTGTTCTTCATAAAAAAGATGTTGCTTTTCTGTATAAAGTTAGATGATTACTTTTGTGTGTCATACTTTGTGGGAGAGTTATAACAGGGAAGCTAAAAGAACCTACTCATCCCTTTCTGTCCAAGCATACATGGTGTGTTGCTCCTTTCCACATGAATGAAAAGAAGCTGTATCAGTGTGCAGCCGGCTCACTTCATCATGAATACAGCTGCAGCTGGCCAGGGATTGCACAATACTTTGTAAGAGAGTGATAATTTGTAGCTGGAATTCTATGGTTGCTTTATCTAGCAAGATAAATACAGTGATCACTTCTAACTTAGAAAAAAATAAAAACAACACCCTGGGAGTTTGTATTTCTCAGCTTCTAAATTAAGACATGTCAGCACAAAGAAGGAAGGTGATTGCTTAGACTCATGCAACAGGCCTGCAGGAGATGGCGAAGTAAAATCTCATGGTCACAATTCCTATCTGTTAAATCTTGCACCGTGTTTCTTTCAAAGCAAAACATTATGAAATTAACACTTTTTCATACAGGAAACAATGGCCTTTACAACAGCTCATCCCAAGCCACATGCTTGATTTTCTCTATTTAGCAAGCTTCAGAGGCTGCCATCGTCAGTGTAATTCAGCATACTTCTACACAATGCCAGTCCAACCTTTTGCACTAGTTATAATCAGAAAGACTGTATCTTCATAAGAGTTAACTGTAATTGCAAAGGTGCAATGCCCTGTACCCTCTGCCTTTTGTCTCATTGTGGCAATTGCTTCATCATTATACAGTCAAAAGGACAAGTAACTCTGCTGGTCTTTCACAGGAACTTCCAAGCAAAGATCCAAATCCATTGTTGAGAGAGTGTAACTCTTTAGGAATTCTATCCTGGAATAGTCATGCTCTGTTAAGTGACAGAATCATGACTTTAGCTGAGTTGTTCCATATGCTATATGGAGCACAGTCTTGACCTAAGATCACCGACCTAGTTCCTGCGTTTGAGATAAGGTAAGTTGATGAAAATTACTCAGGGCTGGCATAAATGTTGGGACCATTTGGTCCCACAGGACTTCTGCTAAACAGTGCTTAACCTTTCAGTATTGCTCTGCAAATGGTTGAATATCACTCTGGATCTCACTTCAGAGCTAACAAAATCATTTCTCTCTTGCAAGAGAGATAGGAGGGGAGGAGAGGACAAGGTCCCTGATGGAAGCTGACTCACAGTCTAAGCACTGGCAGAAAAAAAATTGCCTGAATGATTCTGACAACCTGTTGTTGAACCAAACATCTTGTTTCCATAAGATGCTTTGCATCTATCTATAGACAATAACTGTGCGATCACAGCTGAATCACAGGTTATTCCATAACATGTACTACCCTTATCCAGACAGAGATAACATCGTTTTCCTTACCATACATGCCTCTACAGCTGAAAAACAATCTGAGTCTGCACAGCACATTCCAGCATTGCTGATTTTTCAGAAAGAACTTTCCTCTTCCTCTTCAACTTCAGCTTGGTACCTATATAACATAGGCATTGTGCCCTGAAAACACAAAACAAAACAAACTTTGAAGTTCCTTTAAACTAACATAACTATTTCATCCTTCCAGCACATGCCTGTGCGTAGATTCCCATTCTGCAACTGATATTTATTGATCTACATTCGTATGATCCAAGAAAAGCTTGACTGCATTGCCTTGTGGTAAAATTACAAGGGGAAAAACTGGAATGTGGGGCAGAAGGAAGGAGGAAAGCCAACTCTTTGTAAACCTGGTTTATGTGAGCCTAGCCAACCCAGGGTCTAAATGATCTGTTACGCTTAAGAACTGGATGTGAAAGGCAGTACTGTTGCTGAGCTGCTGGTGCCCCACAGAATCAAAATATTTCTGCTGAGCTACAATTTAAACAGTCATACTCCAAATATGGGAAGCAACCCCTGAGAGGAAGTATGTTTTCCTTCTCAAAGCACTTTACCTTCAGTGAGTAAACATTCCTAAGTGTAATAATAAAAGCACTAAAGTTTAGGTGCACTTTTATTTTGTGCTATTAATCAAAAATGCACATTGTCTCAATTTTGCATTTTTATTCTAAAGAGGTTTCAATGTTTTCCTGTAGATATAGGTCTGATCAGCATATCCCTATCTGTCAGGAGAAGAGAGACCTCTCCTGCCTTTTTGCTTTCATTAACGTAATGAAATTAACCATTAATAATTATTATGGGTTCTCAGTCATGACCAGTTTCTGCTGAAATTACCAGATTGCAATTCCCCAATACTGTGCCCTGCTCTGGCACAAAACTCCAATGAACCATCTACCAGCTGAATGGCTTCTACCTGTCACTTGTTCCTCTGCCTGCCTCTCACGTATAGGCTGTATTTTTACTTCTTCTCAGACTACAAAATCATTCTGAGATGAAAAATAAGATTCGAAAATAAAATTTCCCAAAACATGAAACCACATTTAGATCCACACTCCCCATCTTCTTCCTTCTCCACCCCATATAATAAGAGCATCTGTGAATTTGGCAGATAATAAAACCATACTGTTAGAAAACTGTAGGCTTGCTGACAGTAGTGAATAGACCCCAGAAGAGTAAAAAGACTTGTGCCAGCAATCAGGTGAGGTGAAGAAATGAACACCATGATTGTGAGAAACCTGTATGGTGGTGGCTGGGAAGGGGAACATTTACAACTTTCCAGTGAGTCTAGTATCTAGTGAATGCAAAGAATTACCAAGCACCACATAAATCAGAATAGAGCTGTATTTTCCAAAAGATACATCCACACAAGGTGAGATTTTTCAAGCTCTTCAGCTTATTTACTAGCCTTTATGTGCACTCAGATTCTTCAAATCTGTATTGATTTCATCTGTACACATAAAGAGGCGCCTTTATGTATAAAATCTGGCATCTTTTCTGGATACATAAGCTTTAAAATTCTGAGAGGAGTTCTTTCAGCAATGTACTCAAAGGCTGAAAATGAATTTGAAATGGCATATGGCTCTCACACAGCTTCTCTGAAAAGAATTTATCCATTATGGGAAAGAAAATGGAAAGAACATCTGGAGGTCTGTTGAAAAAAAGGGTTAGCAAGAATTAATTCAAGCTTACTTTTCCCCCAAAACTTCATGTAGGTTAGAGTCTGAAACATCTCAGCTGAGGCTCAAAACTAAGCTGATGCTCTCCTCACTGGATCGTTAGCTCTATTCAAAGATATAATGTAGGATACAGTAGGGGAAGAATCCAATACATACTGTGAGGATGGTTAACAACTGGAATAATCCTCTGAGACCACTAATTAATTTCTAATGTCTCAAGGTCTTCATGCAGACATGCAGAGTGGAAGATATGCTTTAGTCAAGCAAAAAGATTCTTGGACTAATTGCTTAAGCTACAGATGAGGTTCTCTGGCCTGTTACACCGATAGGCCCGGTGACCTAATGGTCCCTCCTGGCCTTAAAATCTGTGAATCTAGAATTACACACCACTATAAAACTTATGTAAGGGATGGGAGAATAGAGGCCAAAGAATTACAAAGAGTATTTCTAAGCCTGTTACAGTCATCACTAATGTACATATAATTGGCAAAGCATTTACATCAGAGGCCAGTTGTAACACATACGTTTATTGACGGCTTGCACATTTCATTATAACTGAATTACTGAATATATCTAAGCCATTTATAGTGAACTGTGGCAAACTCTAAAATAAAGTAAACACATGTGCAGGGATTATTGATGTGGTGTGGCTGGTCTGATACTTAAAGGCATTACAAACCATTTGCAAGGCATTTAATAAAAGTGACCTACAATTGTATAGCTCCTTTTATCCTGAGGTATCCCAAAAATTCTGTACAAACTGCAACTGCAACTGCATTACTTCAGGTTGACAGCAGTGTGGCTCTTCTGAAACTAGCTGGGTCACAGTGCCATCATACTAGAGTTAGAATGCAGCTATCCAGTCTTGCATATATAAACGGTAAAGTGAAGGGGATGCAGCAGCTGTTTCAAAGTTTTCACTGGATATGAGTTCTTAAGATGCCATTAGATCACCTAATCTGAGATTTCCTATTACTTAGGGTATCTAAAAATGAACAGGCAGAGGAAATGGCATTTTTCTTTACATGTCTAAGCATTGCAACTCTCAAACCTCACATCTAAGCTTGTCTCCCAATAATGTCTTTCTTACATATTCTTCTTGGAAATAGGTGCACTAAAAGCTTTTGTTGGGATGGTTATTTATAACAACATCTCGCTCCTCTGAATTTCCAAGACAGTCTCACAGCATGTGGGAACACCTTACCTTCTTAGTCAGCAGTCTTAAAACTGTTGGAAGACAATATACTCAGATGATTACAGTCACTTTGTGAGAGAATCTTGTTTTCTCCTTTATTTACTATTTCATTGATCTTTATTACAAAAATATTATTCAAAACTCGATTTTATTATTTGCTGAAGAAAATATGAAATTGTATTGGAGCAAAAAGCAGTCTCTGGAGATCCCCCCCAGCATGTCTTAACAAAGAAATGAGATCTGTCAATGACACAACTTTTAATACAGCCTTTTAATTCAAACAATACCAACTGGTGCAGAAGGACCCTTCACTCCCGGTCTCCTTCTGTGTCTTGTGGAAGGAAACATAAATGACTGAGGACAGAAATTCCATGCACTCTACTGGGTGCACTCTTTTGATCATTGTAAGATTAGGACTGGTTTGGACCAGGTGTTGGGACATTACAAAAACACCTGCCCTGAAATGCAGCCAAAGCCTATCAGTACTAAGTCAAAAGCTTTGGAGAAAGCCAAGTATGCTGTATGAGAACACTCTTCATACCAAATAGACCAAGAATCCCATCAGAAAGAGGTGGATAATATGTTCACTTTGGGGGACAGAAGAAAAGGAATAATTCCTTTGACTCAAGCTACAGTGTGGTAAACCACCATGAAACTGAAGCAAAATCCCAGCACTAAAATCCCTGAAAATGGCATTATGGCATCTTTAACTGACACTAAATGGTCAGGATATAATTTTAGGTCTTCTCCAGAAACATTACCTGTAGCAGCCCAAAGCCCATAAAACTCTGGCCTCTAACACATCAACATTCTTTCCTAGCACAGGAAGGATCTTTCTAACAAAACCTCAAACCAAGTGCTAATACCCTTTCCACCTACTTTGTGAGATCATTCTGAGATAACATAGCATGATGGCTGGTATACACGTTTGAGAATTGAAAGCTGAACTTGTCGATTTTCTCAACACACTGAACGTAACCAAAGATAATATTTCTCCCTGCAAACTATGCCTGTTGTGTTATTATGTCTTCATCACTACAGTCGCATTAGTAATGTAGTCTGAATTCTGCTGAAATTTGTGATAATGCATGTACTCACTATAATCTGCAATTTAAAAAGTCAGCATTGTGGGCAAAATGATGTGTTTCACCTATAATATACTCACTCTCATCTAAAGGTAGCTGTTTAGAATACTCTTAAATTCACTGTATGAATCACAAAATTGATTTTACAAGCTGAAATACCCTGAAGCAATCAAAGCAGAAGACAGTGAAGGACCTTGTACTTGCATATTGTGAAGATCCTGTGTTACATAACATTCATGAAATATTTTCCCCTTTCACTCTCACAAGGGAAAAATCCAGCAAAGCAAACATACCTGGAGAGTTATGAGGTTCTTTTATCCCACTTTTGGGGAAAGATTGTAGATTTTCCATTTTGTGCTCTTTTAAACAGGTAATTTCTTATATCTCTTTAGATCACAGTTACACAATTTCACTGGTATGACCAAAGGGCTGTGGTGTCTGGCAGGTGGCAAGAACAAGCAGCTGACGGATGTAGGCAGGCTTGGCAGGGACAGGAACAGGAACCCCTTACACTCAGCTGTGAAAGGATTTGTAAAATGGAACTGCAACCTCAGGAACTTGAACTTGCTAAACGCTAATGGCAAATCAATGAGAGACTCAGGATATTCTCAGATAAACACTTTCTCTGGTGCCAAAGCTGACCTAAGAAGTTCCTGCCCTCCCCTGCACCTGCTCTTTTTCTTTCCTCGCAGCATTACCAATTCCATCACAGAAATGTGTCGGATGAAAATGAAAACTTTTAACCCTAATTTAGTTCTGGTCTGCAGAGTAGCCCCATAAACCGTTGCAATATAAGTGAAGAGCTAGAATGAGGGGGTGGGGGCGTGTGGATACTTGGGCAACATAATTGTAACAATGGCAAATACACATATCCTGAATTTTAATATATTGTTTGATACCATATTTCATCTGGTTAAACATTTCCTGAGCATTCATGGATAAATTCTCTCTGAGTTCAATTTGAATGAGGGCCCAAAAGCAGGTACTGTGTGATAACCATTTTATCCCTCCCTGGATAAAAATTTAGTTAAAGAAAAAAACTGACAATTTAGAAAACATTCAAACACTCCAAAATGTAGATCAGTCTAACACTTCTATTTTCATCGTTCCATATCATTCTATTGCTACCTTTAAATTTCAGTTTTTATCTGTGCCTCTCTGTTATCATTTTATACTGCAATCCATAGATCTATTATATAGATTCATGTGGTTTTACAGCTGCCTCACACAGTCTATGAAATCTCAAACACACTTGTTTAGACTATGAGCTTGTTTATTCTGGACTACGATAACTAAATATACTCTCTGAAGCTAATGTGATTAACTTGGCCAAGCTGATTCATGAAGAAGAATGTCAGGAATTCCTCTTCCAGATGTAGCCTGCATTGCTCAGAACTTTCTCCAGCAGAAGCACATTTCCCAAGCTCCACTTAACTTCACATATATGGAGAAAATCCCAAGATATAAAATTGAGGCAGAAGGTGGGGTGGGAGAAGGCAATGATTGCCTTAGATGTGTTCACACTTAACGGAATTAACGTTTGCTGATACAATAGAACCTAAGGAGGCAGGCACATCGTTTAATGTGTTAGACTTGCAGACCTTTGACTCTTTTATGGTTAATTAGCCTTTAACTTAAGAAAGCCCCCCGGTCACAGAACTTCCATCAGCTCTGAATTCAAAGCTTTGCCCTCTCTCACCCTGGCAGTTTACAGTGTAATGATGATTGATAGCCAGATGAAAGCTTTAGCTGGGGCCTGTCTACTTGCATTGTGCTGGAAGAGAAGTGTAATGATCTATAGCTGCAATGGCTTCAGAAACCATTTTGGTTGATTGTGACCTTAATTACCCACTTAAGCAGGTTTGGGCCAAATTGATTTTATACTGCTTTATTCTACAGCAGGTTAAAAATTAACCCTGCAATCTTAGATGCATTTTACAAGGCTTCTATTCCCTTATTGCCTAAAAAGTCCCTAGAGAATATGATCTCAAGCTGATATTCATGAACTCAAGTAAAAAGGAGGAATGATACCTTTTAACAGTGACAGATTTATACTCTGAGATTGGGCCAAACACTTGACTCCTATCAAAGTTATACTCAAGTGACCAAACACTCTCTCTTGTATTTGCTTGGTGAGCAGTATATGAGATAAATTCCCACCAAAACTAAATCCCAGGAATCATAGGCAGCTTTAAAATGTTGTGAGGAGAAAACTGCACATCTACAGTATCAAAGTGGCTAAATTTATTGGTCTAAGTAGCATAGAGATCAGACTGGCAGGATATTTGGAACGGGAAGCACCACACTTCCCTTCAAGAAGTTCAGCTTTGCCTACATCACATAAGGAACATTCTGTATGAAATATTTCTAGACAGAAAAAAAGGGAGAAAGGATCATAAAGGCAAACTATTTTTTCTGACTTAAAGAGGACCCTGCAGAGAGAATTTGGGTTTACACTGCCTCACTGTGCAAACTGCCGCATGCACTGGGGAGCAGGCATGATAAGCCCATTCTAGATCTGTTCTTATTGTTCAGACAATGAGAGCAGACAATGCCTCATAGTATTCTTCCTAAAGGAGTCTAAAAACTGTCTGTCACAAAAGATCAGTATTTGCACATGGTCTGGGCTCCCACGGGAACACTGGTAAATCCACAGAGCTATAGGCACTCCACATCAAGGTGCCGTGGACAGGTGAGGCTGCTGAGCTCTGACCTGCACCATTGTCCAGCTGACTGCAGTGTACTGCAGACACACCTTCACTCCTGAGCATCTTCTGTATCGTATAGTTCTACAGTATGTCTCACTTCTTCACTTAAATGTGATCCATGATTCTTAAATTTTAACTATAAACCATTCCAAAACCTTCTCTTTTACATTGATGACTTTTTCTAAGTAGGATAGCTGGTTCCCTCAGGGTATAGGATAGGGACAAAACAGCACATTTACTCTAAATTATAACCTGCTCACAGAAAACTATCTGACCACCTCCAGCAGAAAGAATTACACACAAGAACTGTGAGACATGCCCACATATTTGCTAGCACAACAGGTAGTGCTGGAAGCAAGACAGTAAGGACCAAAAGAAGGAACAATTTTGTGGATCTGGCTTTGCAAAATAGCTGTTGCTCACTGCTAGAGATGCAACAGAGATGTTAATCATCGAAACTAACTCTCTAGCAATGACACACTCCAGTGGGTACAGTGTCTGTACACGTCTTTTCAACAAAACCTTGGTAAGCTGACATATCTGCTCCATAGAACAAAGTCAGCTTTTGGCCTGTGCTCAGCAAGCTCTGAATGATGCTTTTGCCACCTGTGTTTTAAGGAAAAAAAGGTGTTCTGTTGTATTCCACTTGACACTGCACTGATCTCCAAATGCTCCCACCCTCTGTGAGAGAGAGCAGTTGTTTGATGTCAGGAAAGCACCTTCCTCAGACATTATTTGGGGGCAGTTGCATGCCAGCACTTGCAGCTGATACAGCTTTTAACTCTCATCGTAGTTTCCCAATTATTCATTTTATTTTTTCTATCTTCTACTGTATTTTTTTGTTTGTTTGTTTGTTTGTTTTTGGTTTTTCTAGTTTAGCATTAGGGGCCTTTCTATTTAAGGGCCAGAAATAAAAGCTGTGATTTTGCCTCTCAACAGAAAATTACTCTAGTTATATCCTTTGCAAAACTGATTATGAGAATTGAACAAGTAGATACTCACGAGGTGTTCTTATCCAGAGATTCTTAATTCAACAGTGTGCAGCTCCTTTGAAGATGAATGTCTTTGTTGATCTAGCTTGCAATATTTGAATTTGCTAGAATTTTGTTCAGTTGTATGTGTAATTCCTTTTGGCCAAGTATCACCAAAAATTATTAGGTAGTCTGAGGTGCTTACACCTTAAAGATACAATATTCTGCATTATGGCTGGCATAAGTAATGAAAGATACTTGTAAAGCAGCTCTAAACAATCCACCCAGAGCAAGAAAACTTTTGTTAAAACCACTGAGATAGGCACAAGAATTATTTTGCTGTTGTTCCCTCAGGCTCTTAGCCTCCTCAATAAAGTGGTCCATCCTGAGGATGGAAATCTTTGTCTCTTTCCAGTGATCAGTCCACATGGAACAGCTCTTGAATGTCATTTCTTCAAAGGAATAGAAGCTACCCTCACCTAAAGGAACAGATTTACAGATACTTGGATACTCAAGTTCTCATTTCATTTTCTTAAAACAAGCATGGGTTTCATTTTGGATATTCCAGAAGACACCAACATCATCTTGCTCTTCTGTTTCTAAGTTTAAAATGACCCACTTAGCACATTTATTTTTTGGAGTCAGGAAGGGACCGCACAGCAGACATATACAGATTAAACTGCCTTTATATTGGAAATGTTTCTATTTAAAATGCAGTTTTTGGTTAGAGTGTTCTCACATGTGCCATTGCTTCTTCCACATAAAAGAAGGAGCTTTGATATTCTCATTCATGAAACACATCACCACGCATTTTAATAATCCCAGCACAAAACTGTTAAAGTTAAACCAGCCCCCTGGTCTCTATATTGTTTGATTACTGACACATGCTCTGATTCTGAAATCTGCTTGTGACTTTATCTGGATGGGATGAAGAACAGATTTACTTAAATTCTTGGTGACAGAAGTATAAGGAGGATAAAGGGGAGGTTATTTTCCATCATAACTGTTATTTGCTTTAAAAAATCTTCCCCAAAGTAAAGTTATAATGTGATATCTTGAAAGAACACTACTCCATTCTTTGTTCAAACACCCTTTAACTTCACATCAGCAAGATAGAATCATATTAGCTAGCTAAGGAGTCTAAAGATACTGATCAGATTGTTTTAAATTTCACTGAGGCTAGAGCTGGGAAAGGTTAAGATGCACTTCCCTGCAAGAAAAGTAGAACAAGTTTGCTGCCAGGGCAGCCAAAAATGCTACTATAATGTTGATAACAACTTATTAATTCCAACAGCTACTTTGATGAAGGCACTTCTTTTATTCCTGCAATCCTGTTGCTGCAGGCTGGAAAGGTAATGCCAAAGGAACACAGTTGGAAAAATATTCCATGAACATAGGAACATTCAGCAGAGAGAGTGAGAGAGAGAAGTGAGTGATTGAAACCAGATGAAGCCAGCTCATGATCACACTGCCGAATAACTAAGTCCATGTAAAACTGCCAGGCATTTCCCTCTGCCACGTGAGAAACCCCAGGGAAAGCCAAGTCTTTGTCTTCGTTTGACACATCAAGCAGTGAGGATATTATTGACTGATAGAGCATCCACAATGTACATAACTCCCTTTGGCTCTGGTGAATATTATTATGTCTTGCCATTTTCAGACATGGGCCAGTTACCAGGAAATCATTATGCCAGAAGCCTTTTGATTGCAGATAAACAAGTTCCCCAGTGCTAACTGTGCCTACCTAATAGGATTCTCTACTCATGGGATGACACACAGGAGAAATACCTCTCTCAAAAGCTGCAGTATAAATCAAATGCATTTAGGCTTATGTGTTTATCACTGAAGTATCTGGATCTTAGTAGAATTAACAAACAGTACTTATGCAGCCTGGTTGGTAAAGAATTACAGAGGAACTCAGATGTTTGGGTTTTTTTCCTATACTCTAGGACTTTAAATAATCTTGGAGATGTAACTTCCTGTCCCTATGCTTCAGCTACTGTATTAAGAGCTACCCAGATAATAAACTATCCCGCTGAAAGCTAAACCTGTGTGCACACAAGTTGCAGTTAAACCTTGACTACAGACAGACATAGGTTTTAAACTCTTGGAATTAAGATCTTTTTGTTCTGCAGAGCACTGCACACTGGTTCATGATGAATCACTGTGAATTCTACTACAGTACAAATGACAGCAGTGGTCATCTGCCTGCAGTTATTTAGAGAAAACCAAGCAGCTAGTGCCCCTCATTGAGACACCTGTGCCCAGTAACATGGTCTAGGGTCAGATTCAGACAGTGACACTCTCAGAATTCCTCCTACAATTGGACAGCTTGGTGGAAGCTGGAAAATCAGCCATCCAGCTGATTCAGAAGAATACAGGATCATACCCACAAAAAACACTAAAAACATTATTCAACAATGGCCTGAATATTTGGGAGAGAAGGAGATTGTCCCCATACTGGACCCCTAAAATGGCATTAAAAAGAACATGAAAAGGAAAGGCAAAATGTGATACTTGTCAGAGATGTCCAGAAGAGCATACTTATAACATTTCCACCAGTGAACAGCACTGCATGAAGATTTAGTACATTTTGCACTTTGGGGGGAAAAAAAAAAGCAGTAAAAGCTGGAATGTTCCTCTGTGTCTTCCCCTTTAGGAAAGTCAGCCAAGAGCACTTCCAAACCTTTCTGACTCACTTGCCGCAGCAGCTTTAAAGGAGATGAGAGGGTATCCTCACAACTGTCACGCTGATAATTTGGTAATTAACATATAATTAT
Organism: Acanthiza pusilla; assembly: GCA_036630365.1. Taxonomy (NCBI): domain Eukaryota; kingdom Metazoa; phylum Chordata; class Aves; order Passeriformes; family Acanthizidae; genus Acanthiza; species Acanthiza pusilla. The sequence continues at coordinate 18,216,721 of JAXCHO010000234.1, forward strand.
ACTATAGACACTCAGATTCTAAGTGGATTTGGCACTAATCTCTCAAAATTAGTATTTTACCTCCATTTTATGTTATGCAGTGGTGGTTAGGAGGTGTCATGTAACCCAATCCACATGTGACATGTAATCAAGCAAGCAATTCAACAGTGAAACAAGGTGGCATCCCTCTTCATTCCTGCTGTTTCTATCCAGAAAGTCTGCAGCTAAAGACAACCTCAACATTCAATATTTCAAAGTAAAAGTGCTGGTTTAACTTGTATCAAGGTGCTTCAAAATACCAGCTAGAATATATTCAGACAAGGTGAACAGCCCGAGTGAATAAACGCCATGCAAAATGTAGACCTCTTGAGGGAGTATATGAGTGGCAGATGGAAAGGTCAAGATGATAACATATTTGTAAATGACAAATAACAATTTTCTCAATGAAATAAAACAATAGTACAGCTACCAAAGTGCTATGTTCTGAGAAGGTCAGACAGGACATCAGGTTTCATCAAATGATCTCAGAAGAACTGCTTCTAATAATTAAATATTGTTTGAAAAATAGTTCAGCAGGTTAAGGCAGATGGCTGATGCCCACTCTCCCCACAGCCTGCAATCATGATGCCACAAAGTGTCCCCTTTTGTTGGAAAGGGGAATGTGCTGTAAAGACCAGTTGTGACATTTGGCTCCAATGTCTTTACCGATGGAACATTACCTCAGTTGAATGTGTATTTTTTCCATGGAACTTAAGTTGCAGTCATGATTCTTCATTTAATATTTTCTGATTTTCTCACTTACATTTCTCCCTTTGAAAGAGAGGAAACAGAGCAATAATTTCACTCTAACAGATTTTTACTTAGTTTAGTTTTTTTAAAGAATACAAATGCCAGCTATTTGAAAGTTAAACAGAAGCCTTTTTCTCACCTTCAGGTTCTCACACAAAATAAATTTGCCTTTTTCAGCTGACTGCTAGCAACAGAAGTTACTATTGAGACACATCTTGGAAGGTGAAGACTTACACTGCAGGTGCACCTGAAAATACCTCAGCAGGGTTTGAAAGATGAAGGCAAGAGTAAGAGGTAAATTAGAGATGCAAGGGGATATATCCTATTCCTGTATCTCCTATTTAAGGACAAGGACAGTCCCTGAACTGACAGAGCTCAGTGGCAATTTTACCTGTGCACACCCAGACATTCTCATCTTTCTAAAGAAAGAAGGAGACTGGACCCCTCTATTCCTGCTTTCTGGCTGCAAGTTGTGCTATTCAAGGGGCTATTCAATATCTTACATTCTCCTTTTGCCATGACCTACAGCTTGTCCTCCTGCAGAAAGAAAGTGGCCCTGCCAGGCCAGCTAAAACAACAGCATATGAAGAAAAGGAACAAGCTGAGAAAGTGTTCAGGGAAATGCTGCTGGAAGTTACAAGACTTTAAATGCCTGATCTTTCTGTACTGTGATATTCTGGTAATGTTTTTGTCCTTACTAAGCATTGTGGGGGATGACAGAAACAACTCCAACTCCACTAAAAATCTCCTCAATCTCAAAAACATCTGGCTTGCATGCTGCAAGAAGAGACATAGTTTTTCCTATTTATTTATTTATTTTTAAATGGACAGGATATTGAACCAGCATGAATGGGGAAAAGAGATGAAACCAAGAACTTCAAGCTAAATCTCATGACACAAAACCACAGAATTGCTGAAATCAGGGCAAAGTCCACACTGAGTTAGCTTTTACCTCTTCAGTTTCCAACAGGAAAGGCAGAGGCTGGTAAACCAATGTTGGGAGGCATTAAAGAGAAACATGTAGAGAAAATTGAACTTTTTTGTAAACTGATGCTGGAACTTCTGCACTGACAGCCATTTACCATCTTAAATCAGTCTTAGGTCACACAAAAAACAGAGAAACACAAGGATGGCTTCTCCTTCTTAGTATTCCTTTCTGAAAACCAAAGATATGACACAGAATTTGCCCAGGACTGAAAGAAGGAACCTTTTCAGCACTGTTACAGAATTTCTGGGAACAAAAAATAGAAATTTGAGATAGAAAAACTTACTGAGTTGTCTAGCTTGCCTCCATACTAATACAGAACTACACAAACCTCTGATACAGTCTCCAAGTTGTGAACTTCCTTGACTGGGATGTCTGTGGTATTTTTCTTGTTTTATTACTGTACAATAATTTGCCACAATGTGGACAAAAGGTGATAAAATCTGTGCTGAGAGCTCCAAGAACATTTTCCATTTGGGTTAGAAAGAATCTGGAATCTCCTCAACACAGCTAAAAATAAGATTAAACCAGGAGTCCCAATCTGCATGCATACAAACTGTCACCTCAAAGACATCTTCAAAAAGTCTCCATCTTGGTTTCTCTGAAGCAACTTGTCGGTTGTTTCCTTTGTTAACAAACTTTCAGCAGTACTGCCATATTTGATACGTGTGTCCCATTCCCGTGACTCAGTGTGCTACCATTAGGTCAGGTCAGGTCACAGGTGCCACCCCTACCTTCACTGTTCTCCCATGACAACAAATATTTGCACCTGAGGTGCAGTGATGAAGGATTCTGCTTTGTTCTATGTCACAGCTAAAACAGGAAAAAGGAAATCCCTGCCCCATCCTTTTTCCCCTCTTACCTCATTTTCCTTTCTCTACCCTGTTTGGAAAACAGTCTAGCCTGAAAAGATCTGTAAAAACTAATTCCTCCCTGCTCGTGACATGCAATGGAAAAATTTCTGCTAGCACAACAAATGGAGCAGGCAGATAGTGAGGACAAGAAACTTATTGATTTACAACCAGGTATCATCGACATCAATGGCAATGCTCTCCTTGAGTTTCTGTGGCAGCAGTGTGGACACCAGTGGTGAGGCAGCCACCCTCCTTACTTCACACACAGTAAGTTCACAGAAAGGAGAAGCAGCACCTTGCAAAAGTGGGAAAATTAATGAAGAAGGCATGAGACATATTTCCAAAAGTGACTGATGTTCCAGAAAGAAAATTATGGATTTCAAGCTGAGTAGTACTGCGAAATAGAACCAACCAGAAGTACTCTGATAAACCATTTTTCCTCAGAACTTTCTGATTCAGTCAAATTAAAATATTCTATACAAACAGCTTTATTCCCAATCTCTGAAAGTTTTCTGTTATTTGGGGACAATAGTTTCTGAGGGCTCAAAACTATTTCCCAGAATGAAATTCATTTTCAGAGCCAACCTTATTGCTGGCAAATCAAACATGCTAAAATCATGAGTCAGGAACTTAAAGGCCTAAAACTGTGTTATGTGAGTCTTAAAAACAGATAAAGTGCAAAAACATTTTTTATTGATTTGGTTTTGAGCTTTGAGCTATCAGAATTCAAGGGTATCAAGCTGTGCTACATAATTTTTTGTACCCAGAAAAGCAGGATGTTTTGTAAAATAACTAGAGATGAAATTTCATATGACTGTGGGAGCTAAAGAAAGACACCTTGACAAACATGAAAAAAATAATTAAGCTATTCAATTCTACAGAAATAAGATGATTCCAGAGAGCTGTGCAAGATCAGCCTGTATCAACCTTGTTTTATATTAGTTAAACAAAAAAGCTATAAAGGAAAAAAACAATGCCTCAGAAAAACAGTGTGGCATTCTTTAAATATGGTGCACATCCACTGTTTTTACTGGGGGATTAAAGATTTGACCCATCTAGATGCCTGTCTCTTAGAGACTGTGATAGCTAAATATGCAGCCAGGTCAGCAAATGGAAAGAGAATTTCATTCATGTAACATATGGCCTCATTTTGACTCATTAATGCTTCCCTGGAATGACTGCTTAGTCAAGATTATGAAATAACATTTAAATACAGTCTTGTTATTGATCTGTGTCATCCTTTGATAGAGCGATTAATTTAGGTGACCTAAGAATTTAAGTACACAATTTCAACAAGCAGGTAGAACAGTCTGTACATCTGGATTAATCCTGGAAAATACAGGGCTAATTTTCAAAGATACTGATGCATGGGTATGGGAACCATGTCCATCATGTAAACAATTTAAGTCAGTCTGAACCAAGAGATTCCCACACATCACAGGGGTCAGGAAGGGCCACATCTCAGTGGTATGCCCAGAAAGAGATGCAGGGAAAGGCAGCTGCCTGGAACTGCTCAGTAACATAAAGCTGCTACTTGGAACTCCTCAGCAGGCTTGGGCTCTGCACATACAGACCACAACAGAGCAGGAGCCCTTCAGAGATTCCCATCTCCAAATATGAGATGCACACAGAGATAAAAAGGAAGGCAATGCACAAAAATAAGCTGAAAAAGAAGGCTGACAGAACTACAAGGGTAGAAGCATCCCGAGTTGAACCAGCAGGATGGCAATCGTATCCAATTCCCTGCCCTGAGCTAACCTTTACAAATGACCAAGGATTGCTGTTTAGGGTCTACAGTCATGAGACCTCCACCTCCCACTGTGGATCTGTGCCCAGCCTGCCATATATATGGTGCTGGTCTCAGTCAGAGGTCATCCCTGCTGGTGCTCAGGCCTCATAGCCTGGCTGGCCAGTCTGGGCAGAGACTGTTGATCTGACGCCTTCCTGCCACTGATGTGGAATGTTCCCTGGAAGGTCAGAACTAGGATTATTTTAGAGACAGAGTTACTCTGGAAAGAACAAACCAAGTACTGTGCATTTCATAAGCTATTGCCAAAATCTTCTTAAACTTATTCATCAAAAGCTGGTTAGGGTTTTGTTTTTGTTTGGGGTTTTTTTTAGCTGAAACCATCTGAACCTCCTCACCATGAGTAGGAGGTGAGTAAGTAAGAGGGAGGGGAAAGCCCTCATTACCTTCAACCTCAGCTCAAGCACAAACCACAAAAAATAATCAGCCATTGGGCAACATATCCCAATGTAAATATTGATATTTTTCAGTACAAGTAGCTATTGAGAGATTAATAGCCACGGGAACAAATTCAGAGGCCAAGCAAGCTAGTAGACATTGAAGATGTCTGTTTTAACCCTCCCTTTTATTGTTACAAGCTCCCATAATTTCATGGGACTAATTCTTAACAGATATATCAGAACAGTGCTCTAAGTCTGAACTAATGCTCTAGATGTCTCAGCTTGTCTCCTCAGCAGGTGTACACCAGTACAGCCTCACCAATCAACATTCCTAGCTGGTGTCAATCACTGCTGATTTACTCTGAAATGGACGACCTATATATGTACATATTTCAAATGCCTGATGCATTTCTTTTGCTAAAATGCAATCTGTTTTGCTACGGGGTCATGGAGGACTGAGATAGAAGAAAGCATTTGAAGCTCTCCCTTTTGTTCTGATGCATTGTACAGAAGTGTCTCTATTTGTTTTATTCCTCTCTAAGGACTTCTCCTTTTTCTTTTTTTTTTTTTTTTCCCAGAACAGCAGACAAGTGTTAGGAGAAGGGATACATAATTAAAGTAAAACATTAAAATGTCACATAGAAATTAAAAAATAAAGAGCTGCTGTGCTGTTTTTCCACATATGCAAGCCAGGCAATCATTGGCATATCCAAGCCTGACCTTTGGAAAAACAGAATCCCCCTCATCTTCAGTGCTTCCTGTAGCCCTGCTAAAATAAAATAAATAAAAAAAAGAAAAAACCCACAAAAAATCAAAACAAAATAAAACAAAGAACATGTGACCACCTGTGTACATTAGCAGAGATACTGATCATTCTGAATGCAAAGACATGCATCTTTTTGTGATGCATGTTGTGAAAAATTTTGGGGTAAGGAAGAATAATATTTTATTAACTTAGTAATGAGAAGTTTCCACAGCTAAGGTAATACATGATAATATGGACTGAACAGCAGCCCATTGTTTGAGAGCAGAATGGAGCCCTGTATGGGATCACTGCTGGATTCTGTACAGCACAGATGGAAGGGAGAAATTACACCCTGGATTTGGGGTGTGAAGGGGGGTATGCATTTCTTTTACAGTTTTATTGGCCTTGCACACAGGTCAGTAAGTCACACACTCAAACACACACACACAAACATATGCTCTCGCATGCACACACTGCAGCACTGACAATCTGTCAGAGCTGGGAGGCAGCTTGTGTGAGTTGAAAGTTTAATGAGTGCCTGACACTAAGCTAACAAGTTTTTCAAACAGTGGCTAACAAAAAACAGGGATCAAGGAGACTGCATTTGGTGCCAAGATACTTGTTTTAATATTAACAACGACTGAATTCAGGCAATAAAAGAGAAGGAGGAAAATAATATCTTCTGAAAGTGCTGAAAGCCAAGCAGTTCAATATATATGAAACAACATATGTTTTTAAACAAGAAAGATTTTTTTCTTTTTAGGATAAGAAAGAAAATTCATGAATATGAAACAGAAGTAAGTGGTTAGTAACACAAAAATTTCAGCTAATACGCACATAGTTAAATTCATTTTCTATCCCATATCTTTAAAACCTGACATAATATTAGCTGTGGAGTCTTTTTTAGTATGAAAACCCAGATCACCCAAGAGAGTCACACTACATTCCCAAAAAGGTCAAGATAAGATCTTTTAATGAGTGCTCTTTTAATACTACTGGGGATCTGGATCTCTGATACTAAGTAAAAAAATGTTGTAAAGTCCTTCACTACACTTCCTAGGCTTTTTTTTTTTTTTTTTTTTTTTTTTTTTTTTTTTTTTTTTGAGGATTTTAGGATCTAGGCTTAGAACTTTGAGACATGCCAATGGTGGCTGACCTGTTTTTAGAATTTTCTGAGACATCTTCACAGCATCCTCTTTGGAGTAAAAGATGTGTGTATGTTCCTAGTAATGTTTTCTCTGAAGTTCAAAGATAAAAACACACCTAGAAAAATGATGGATGCTGCAGACATAATCAATGGCAGGTTCAGGCCTTGAAAAAGGCTTGCAAAACACTGCACCACTGGAAAGGTATTGATGTGCTGACCCTATGTTAGGACTTGCAATGTTATCAAAATCTCACCATTCCAAGCCTACATTCACAATGAGACCTAATTTCAGAAGCTAAATGGGATTGAATTGCTTTATAGTTGAAAAGGAAAACCCAAAGTGCACTTGGGATTTAAACCATGACCTTTTCTCTCTGATTCTGTGTAATAGTATCTCTTTAGCTCTAAAGAGGTCATGCATCTGGGGAAATTTTAAACTGTGGCCAAAAGTTACAGTTCTTACACAAGAGTCAATTTACTAATACAATGTACAATTAAATTTTCAAACATTTTCTTACACTGGATTTGATCAGAACCATGTAACTTTTCTCAAAGCCTAGACAATTTAATCAGATACCAGGATTAAAGCTTCCATAGCCAATGATGCATAAAGAAATTATCTATCTGAGAGTGCTGTTTCTTTGAACCATTAGCTTGAATGACCAGATAAGAGTTTGCAGTTGGGTCATCTAAGGATGCTTTTAAGGATCTCTACAAAAGCTTCCAGCCTGTTGCTATAACAAGACCAGAGTCTAGATTACTGACCAATATCCTCTCATTGATTCCCCGACATTCCCTACATCTTTGTACAATGCAGCAAGTTCTCATAATTTTTTGTAATTGCCTTCACATTCTTTTCTTCAGCTTTCCTTAAACCAAATAGTATAAGGAATACATTCTAATTCTTGTGATTGTGTAGAAAATCAGGGATTTTTCAAGAATTTTTGACAAATATAATTTTGAAAATATGTTGAGCTTTCTCTAGCCATTGCCACTTCAAATGATTCTTGGAATCAAAGGCTTCCTGGGTTCTGTAGCAAGGGAAAGAGAGACTGAAGCAGAGAGAAAAGGAGAAGAGAGGCAGTTAACAAGCACTGGCTATGAATATCTAAAAGATTAAAGTCAAATCTGGCAAGGCAGCAACTTTATCCATAAATTAAACAAAAATTGGTTATCCCAAATCTATAATCCAATTGCAAAACGATGTAATTTCTACCTTCTTATATGGAGCTAACAGTTGGAAACTACCAAAAGTACCAACAGATGTCTAAATGCCTTTGAAAATTAATGCTGTAGGAAAGTACTAGGGATTAAATGGAATGAATTTAAATCAAATTTTTAGATCAGCCTGAGTTCAGCAACCTTTTACTTATAAAGTTATTCTACAAAGAAAACGGAAATATCTAGGACTTCTTGTAAGTGAAGCCAGAGCATTTGCAACAGCTGACATGCCATTAGGCAACGGAAAAAAAATATGTAAAAGGACATGACTGGAAGAATTACTCCACTGAACAAGTGGAGAAAGAGAAAAATTTTGTGATCTATCTGTGATTTATTAATCTGAGCTGCAAGCTAGAGAAATGGAAAATAGCTGGGACCTTTTCCCAGCCATCAGGTAACATCACAAGAATCAAATTTATATGAATTATTTATCTCTACTCAGAAAAAGAATTCCACATGGAAATTTTTCAGCAGTATCTACTGAACTTTAAATTTACTTCTTATTCAGAAATTATTTCATGTTTTGTTCATCATTATTTCAAATTTTGAACAATATATTTTAAGAAAGACATACTGTCCCCTTTTATGGTTTTACTGCTCTTGACACAAGGAAGACCCGGTCTATGATAAACATATAGATACAATACAGTGAATAGTCATTTTCATGCTACTCTTTTTTCCCCCTTTAATAGAAACAGAAAGGGAAAACACATTCCTGAAGAAGATAGTACATCACCTTTGAATCATATACTGTGTCTACTCTATGAACAAAGTGCCAGTCTTATAAACTTATATGTGTAGTACCTTGAAAACAAGCAGCAAAAGAGTTCCACAGTTTAATGGACAAAGATTTGTTAGAGCCAAGGGGCATCTTGCTTTACTATCAAATACTGCTTTGCTATCAAATAATGCAAGGAAGATGTTCTGTATCTTCAGCAACACTGAGAATCATCACTTGCACTCCTCTAAATATTAGTGGTTTGCATTCTGAAAACAATTGCTTCCCAGCAGTCTGATCCTCCCTTTTAATACCAGACATGAAGACAGTTGTTGACACTACAGGGCAGAAAATTTTAAAAGCAAAAAATGGAAATATTTCTGAACAGCATGAAACTGACCTGTTAAAACTCACCGCCCCAGAAGGTCACAAAGTGAGAATAACTAGTGCTGGGTACTAATGAAAGGCTTGGATCATTTTATGACCATTTGTGTCTTTAGCCATGTCAGGCAGAGATAATGATTGCACTAATCACGCCAAGCTTCAGGGCATAAACTGTCTGTCTGTGGGCTGTATCTGCCACAGATTACTTGCCAAAATAGGATTCTTTCTCTTTCCCTCTCTCCTACCTCATAAAGTTCTGAACAATTAGACTTCCACATTAACTGTCAACCATTTTTTCTCCAGTGGTGGGCACTAGTCAGTGCCAGAGACAGTGGACCTGATTTCTCCAGAATGTGTGGTTTCTGCAGTTGAGATTTTCCATTGTGACACTAAGACAATGCACCGTTAGGACCTGTGAAGGCTGGGAAATGGCTCAGCACAGAACACACTTGAATCGTGAATGCTGTCTGCAGCACATGTGACCTCTGAAATAAATATATCATGATCTTGTAAAAGGCTACATTATATTTTTCAGTGTGGTGGACTCAAAAATTTTTGTCACTGTCAACTCTCAGAATTTCTCTCTGCCCCACCCTTCTCATCCCAGTTTTCATTGGAAAGACAACAAAGGTGATGTAGTTAGAGAAACCAGCTACAGACCCATTTATCATTGTTTTATAGACCACCACTAGTCCATAAAACACAGTTTAGGAATTGCTGGCCAAAATCATCATAGAAAAGCTAGGAAATAGCAACTAAACTATCTGTGGATTTAAACTATGAGAATAATAGTTTTGGCAAATCCCAGTCTTCTTTTTTTGACCATAAATGCTCTACCAACAAATTATGACTAAGTTTATTTATTACTCACAATTGCTGGGCAAATAGAATCCGCATGTCCCTAGACTTTCCTAGCATAAAAGATCATGATCTCAATTTCTCTGCTAACATGAATTGGAACAGTCACTGTGTCATTTCAAGAAGGTAAAGACTGTATGTAAATCAGAGGTCTGGGCTGCTGGTCAGTTTCTGACAATTTTACAAGAAAATCCTTGTCAGTAGCTATTTTCTGTCTTTTATTATAGGGGAACGGGCAAAATGGTCTGATTGGATGATGATTTGCCTACTGAACTGATGAATACTTTGTCCATTAGATGACTTGCCTACTGGAAATCAATGTCAGACATGACATTACTGCATATGAGACCCTCCTGGATTTCAAGTCCAGACTTGCACATCTGAGACAATTATCTCGCAATTGCTTATTTTTAAAATTGACATTTATGGTCCTAGTCTGGTGTTCCACTGGCAGCTAGATGTCACACCTGTTCAAAAGGATTGTTTTCTGTTTAAAATAATTGTCATGATGAAGCTGAAATATTTTGTGATTATTTGGATGGTGCCAAATTACAAGCTGTCAGGTTTTTTTGCCTAATTTTGCTTTAGCCTACTTTTATTGCAGTTTCTCAACATATCCTGGGAATATATTCAATATTTACCCATCTTTTCATAACAATGAAAATATAAATATGTTTCCACTTTTGCTCTTCTGCATAGGAGTGTTATGGTGAAGTCATTGTCCCCTGCATCTGTGTCATAACTCAATGCCTTATGTAAGGCTAGCACTTAATCCTAAGGAAAGATTTGGGAAATAAGGGCCAGAAATGGAGAAAAAAATATTCTAGAAAATGGAAGAAATATTTGATAAGATAGGTCCTCGTTCTGCTTTACCAATTCCCCCTGTGCCTAAATGAGATGCAACAGCTCTAGCTTGCATTGCTTTACAATAGTCCCTTCCTCTCCCAGTTTGGTATGAGCAAACAGCACAGCAAATAGAGAATAACAGACTACTTAGTCATAAAAAATATTTCAAACATCCCGTAATATGTGACCACATAAAAATTGTTGACCATAGGAGATTATCATCCATCCAAATTTTCCATGGCTCTAGATGAAAGAAAAAAGAGACAGTTTTAATATCATTGTAGCTGTTTTTTGTTGTTCAGGGTGTTTTGCTTGGATGACTTTGGGCTTTTTTTTTTGGTGCTTTTTTGGGGTTTTTTGGTTGGGGTTTTTTTTGTTGTTTGGTTGGTTTTTTGTTTGGTTTTTTTTGTTGGTTTGGTTTGCTTTGCTTTGTTCTGGTTTTGAGGTTTTTTTGGTTTTGGTTTTTTGGGTTTTGTGCAGTTTTGGTTTTGGTTTTTTATTTTGGTTGTTGCCTTTTGTTTGGTTGGTTTTTTGTTTTGTTTGTTTGTTTTAAATATAATTCTGTAGTTTCCTTTCTGGCAGAGAGCTGAAATATGTAAGCCCAGATGGTTTTTTGGGTTTTTTTTAATGACTGAATTATTATTGTAATAAGCTCTGGTGATATGGAATAGCAAAGATTGTTTTGTTACTTGCATTTTGATTAGAGAATAAATATTTTAATGAAATCTTGTCAGTTTTTCTTGGAGCTACATTATCACTTTTTGGTTTAAATTTTATTCTCTAATTTCTTAGCTGAAATTTACTTCAACAAAAAGACCTGGGAATTGGCCCAAGAAGAGTCAATGTCTGGTTGAAATAAAAATGTGTTAGTATATGGCATTGCCAAATGATATGGCAGCCCAGCAACAGACACGTAAGAATTGCACAGACACAAAACAAGAATCCTTCCACTAAAGAAGCTTGTGTGAAGTCAGGATGATGAATAGTGGAGCTGGGAACAGAAGCCTTATCTTCTGACATCCAGTCCAGTACCATTCCCCAGGACTATCTCAAATGATGCCTTTCTCCCATTTTCAAATTTCTGTCTCTGATTTTGAAGTGAGCACTGGCACTGGCACACTGGAGCAGCTTGGGGTCAAGCCCAGCAGGTTCCCTCTGACTGCAGTCAATGCCACATGTGTCCAAGAGACATTTTGATCCTAAATTTCTTACAATTAAAATTGTTAAAAAGTAAGGACTAGACCATTTTCTGCCAGGCTTCCTCATATGTGTCTGCTGCCATTTTATTGTTGTCTTCTTTGTCATTTCAGCTCCAAGGTAAGCTGCAGGAATGTGAGCTGCTCTGTCTGATGTCTGACACAAGGAGACAGAGCAATGCTAGAGTGAGCACAGCACCCTCTCAACATTTGCTAATGTGTGCATCTCTACTTTCTACCTGCATGCATTGGTTTCCTGCTACAGGCAGTGGGGTAAGCACACAGGCTGAGCACTCCTGGTTGTGTGCCCACTGCCATTCACAAAATCATAGAATTATTGAGGCTGAAAAAGACCTCCAAGATCATGAAGTCCAACCTTTGACCAAACACCATCATGCTCCCAAAACCTTATCCCACACAAAGGGTCAGTTTTTGTGAAGATTTTGGACAAATCCAAGTTTCTGCTTTCTGAGCTGTTTCCCAGCTTATCCTTCTACATAAGAGGTTAGAAAAAGTGAGATTTTTGCTGAACCAAAAAGGAAAAAACTTGCTATGAGATTCATAACAACCAAAAGAAACTGCAATTTTTTTTCTTTTTGTTCTCCTAGTTGCACTAAAGCATATTTGGAAAAGAAAAGAAAGAAAAAATAGACAACCAGCTGATGGTACTAGCTTTCAGGTAATTTTAACTTCGAATTGCATTGGTATCAGTAACATAGTTTAAATATATGTTCGCTTCAAATGAACAAAAATGGACTATGAATTGATCTCTGCAATCTCCCTGAGCTTTCCTGAGTCAGAGAGTTGCTTGCTCATGCAGCTCATTTCCACTGGGGTCACAAAGCACATCGCTGTGTTTCCAGCTTTCACTCTCAGCTTGGTACATGCATTCTGGTATCATTACACACGCATTTGAAAGTCATGAAGCATTCCTGCTGCTAGAAGCAACAATGGGCAATCAAGTGTTAGGAAGTACCTTGCTTTCCTGCATGCACATACATCCGTAAGTTTACTTTAGGCCTCAGATTCGCCAGCAATAAAATTTAGATAATAGTAGTGTTCTGACCTCCAGGGCTGCTGGGAATGAAAGCACAAGAGACTGTATGTTGGTCAGAGAGTGCAGCTACTAGGATCAGCTAGTTCAGAAGAATTGCTCATTTTAAAAGGGTAGCTGAGATAAAACCATACAACCCTGGATTTGGGGTCATCTAGGAATCTTAGTCTCATCACAGTTCCAGTTAGAGCTGAGCCTACAGCAGCAGCTGGGCCAGGACTCTGGATTCCAAGCTCACTGTAGAGATTGTGCCTCTTTGGTTTTGGTCTGTATTTATCCCTACTTCACCCAAACCAGTAATAGAAAATGATGAAAGATACACGGTTGGCCATTGAATCACAGACAGTCATTGGAAAAACAGAAGATGCAACCTGATTGCTCCAGCTCAAAACTAAGAAAGCATCCTTTATACAGTCTAAAGAGCCTGGATGTGGTATATAGCTAATCTGTGCAAGGAGAAGGGCGATGAAACATGCAGGCAACCATCCATTCCCTGCTGCTTTGTGTCTAGCAGTAGACCCCCAGTCAGGGCACACATGTTTTCTCCTCTCATTCTGCCACTCTGGTCCTGAGTTTTGCCACTCTTCTCCACCAGTTCTATTCAGTCAATACACAACTCAATGTGCAGAGTGGAGACTTCTCTGGGCTTTTTCAATTCATCCAGGAATTTCACAAATCCATGCCTGCCTTGTCCGGATGCAACTAAAGCTCTTCCCTTTATAAACAAATAACAACAGAAAAGCTGCAGTCACAGAACTTTGTTGATTCTTCTTGTGCCATGTTAGGGTGCACATGGTTCCCAGCAGCCTTTGAAAACCCAATGCATGGATTAGCTACATCAGCACACGAAGCCCTTCACACACACTGAAAAAAGGAATGATGTTTTTTTATTGCAAAAGCCCTGCACTGTCACTGTCTAGACTTACTAGGCACCCATTCCATTTCAGTGCATCAAAACAAATTTAACTTAATGCATCTTAACAAATGAAAGCTCCCTAAACAATATACCATCAACAGGGCTTCATAATTTCAGGCTCAGTGCTTCTGGGAGAATGTGATGTTTCTGTCAAGCTCATATCCTTAGGCATAGCATTGTGAAGGAATACTCATTGCAGTCAAAGCAAAGGTGAAAGAACTATGCCCCCAGTTTTAAAATATTTTGTTGGCTTAACAAAAATTCTCACTTCTTTTTTTTCTTCTTTACCCCCCCCCCCCCCCCCCCCCCCCCCAGTTCTTTGCCTTCTGGGAGGTTTTGGGGGGCAAAGAAATAAAAAAATGTGTCAGGACCCTCCCTCGAAATGTTTATTAAAAGAAAACAATAACAAAAGGCTACAGATTCTAAATGAAATATAAACAGCAATATTAACTTCTTTCCAGTTTGGGGTAAAATATGCACAATTGTTTATAGTTAAAATTTCCCAGATGGCATTTCAGAACTTGCTATTCTTTTGGCACTTCGTGTCACAAAGGCAGGAAAAAGAAAACGGATTTTTACAGGCCCCCAAAAAGTAAAAGGTAGAGCACAGATAGCACCCATGCAAGCATATACTTAATGACTTAATTCTCTGAAATACAAGAAAGCAAAACCAAATCAGTTCAGTAAAACGGACTCTGAAATCAGTGGAAATATTTATGTTAATTAATCAGCCAGCTGTTCATTACCTAGAGTTACTCCATACATTCTATCACAGACTAGGGCCTCTTTCAGCTATCAATGGCTATTTCTCAAGCAAGAAGTTCTGAAATATTTTTCCAAAGTAGTTACTAATGTATTGGATAGTCTGAGACTGATGGAATTAGCCTTTACTGAGATATATTTTAAACAGAGACAATTTACTCAGGGATTTGCAAATGTATGACATGAAAGTTACTTTTTTTGAGACCAACAGAAGCAACCACCCCTTTAGGGGCTCTATTGCGAGACAGTATTCAGCAAAACAGAATTTTGTTAATTTGTACTTCATAATATATTCTGACTTGTAGAAACAGAAAGCACAGGTATAAAGGACCCACTTCTTGTACAGCTCAGGTTTGGTGATGACCTTTTCCAGTGCCCAAATGGCATCCTCAACTGGCACTTCCCAGCAACTCTGTAATTTCCACACTATAAACTGTTCAATTCCATGAAACTTCATGTGGCCAGCTAAGGAATCTAGATTTTCCATGGATTTTTTTCCAAAACTCTGTGAAGACTAATGCTACTATATCAGGAGCTGATAATGGAAGTGCCTTTTCCACTTTTGATAGTAACACCATGGTTTTGACAACTCTTTTTTGTTGGAATTTGAAGTCACCCGTTATAATAAATTTATACCCAAACTTAAAGCCAAAGCTCTTGCTCCTGCACAGATGGGATTGAAAAATAATGCTTTGCTGTTTCTTAGGACCTTCTGACTTGGGTGCAAAGACATACTGTTAAGAGTTTTGACACCTCACATTAGGAGGTCTCAAAGTAGGTAGACCTCACATTAGGTAGGGCAGGAATTATTACCCTGTGTTACAAAACAAAGAGGGCAAGTTGGATCTGGCGTCATGTGAAGCTCATTTGTTTACTACTGCGGCAAACTCCATGTGACCTTGGCTTAGGCCTACATTTTCAGAAGTACGTATCCTTCGGTTCTGTGGGAAAGCTATTTTGAAGCACTTAAAATATGCTTTTCAGGAGGCAACTAGCACTGATCCTTAGGAAATCAATCCCTGAACAAACATCTCTAATCAGAACTACCTAGAAAGGTGCCAAAATTCCAGTTACTTTAAAGAAATTATTCCTCTCTGTTTCTGCTTCCCAACAACATCTCTACAATTAAGAAAGATCTAAATCATAGCATGTTTTATTGAAAACACATAAATCAGACACAGGCAACCAGAGTCACATAAGTATTTGAATAGACAACTAAGCCACAAGAACATTCAGTTCTACACCCAAGTTATGCAAAGCTGAGCAGAGATCCAAACTGGCTATCTATGGTTTGCTTGAGCTCTAATTTTTGGGTTTCATTGTTGAATTATGGTCCCTCTGCCACCTTATAATAGAAGGAATCGTGTTTTCTCCTTTCCTTCCAGCTGTGCTGAGTTTTGAGTAGGGATGAGAATGGTTTTGGCTTCTCTTTACTGAATTCTATGATAAAAACTGGTGTTAATTAATCATCATCAGCTATCTGCTCTAAAAGCACCATGAAAAAAAAAAAAGAACATTATCTCCTTCAAAGAAAAATGACTTTTATAAGTAGCTTGTACTAAAACCAGAAGGGTCATGTCTTCATTGTGTTTTCAACTTGGAAGAGCTACTCTGATATAAAAAGCACAGCTTTTCTACAGCACTTACTATAAAGTGTGAAGCAGTGAAGCCTCTTCTAGTTTTGGGGCAAGCTTGCAAAGCTTTTTTCCCCAAGAAATAAGGAAAGTATGAAATGAATTTGTGTTTCTTTGTGTCCTTTCATTTTAATTGGCAATTCTGTTTTTAGTGTTATGTCCAAGAAACATAAAATAACCACAGTTACATTGACATATATATATATAGTGGCTACTTGTAGCATAATCTATAGAACACTATAAAGAACATAGGCCTAAAGTAACATACAGACCAAAAACCTAGCAAGGGAAGCCCTTTGGTTAAAAATCAAGACTCCCTTAACTGGAATTCAGCAACTCGTCCCCATTCAGTGAATATATTGTGCACCCAGACAGTCATCTCTATGTTTTTTTAATGGGAGTCACTTTGACTGAATTATTCTGTCCTGCTAGTCCTGAGAGTGGGACCTCATGGCACACTGGAATTACTTATGATGCAAAGGCTGCAATTGTGGAAATACTTTAGCATTATGGCTATAGTTGCCTATAAAAGTCTTGGCCTTTCATGACGAGAGACAGGTTTTGGGGTCGCTGCAGATTGTACCACTGGCAACTGACAAAACCGAAAAAAGACAGAGGCAACAACATGTTCCACATAATAGCAAGTTTTCTATTATGCCATATGGTTTTCCTATGGTTTCATTTTAAAAAGATCTTATCTTTCACAGCTGGATATATATTCTGAAAAGATAGCCTGGAATGAGGAATCTGTCTGAGAATTCATAAAAACCACCTCAGACAGATGTGTGGAACTGCCCCCTTCTTCATAGTGTAAACTTAACAATTCCAGAAAATTCTTCAGCTGCTTCACTGTTGAGAGTCATGATACACTGCATTCACAGAATATCCCTCGTTGACTTTAACTGAAACATAACTTTGCCCTTATTGGTCAGATAGAATGACAGACCAGCATACTCTGAAATATTTGAAAAATGACAGAGATGAAGACTCCAGCACGTCTGCCTCTTTAGCAGCCTTCGGAAGTTCAAAGGAACAGCAGTCCTAATGCAGCACCTTTCCAAAAATAATATGTACTATCTGCTCAAATCCATATTCTTAATTTTTTCAGCATGTATCCTACACACTACTACAAAAGTTCCTAACTATAATTAGTTTTTGTACTAGAATCAAAATAATTCAACTTTGGTAAAGCAAGCCATTAGATCTGACAATCTTACTCTGAAAATGAGAATTGAAAAGTAATAATACTGTGCTATACAACATTTGGACACTTTCTTTTGCTAGTGCAGTATCTCATTTCCCTCTCCCTTTTTGTCTTTTTGAATACTGGCAATTCTTTGTCTTGTGGTTACTTTAATTTCTGCTTTGAATGCTTCCCTCCAAGCTAAAGTGGCTGGCTTTTGATTTTGCTTTGTTTTCTTCTTTTTTAAATGCTGGATTGGAAACTTCCAGATGTCAATATCTAGTAAAATTTTGTGTTGGAACAGCCCTTCCAAACATTCACTTCAAAACCTCAGCATTCTTCCAGCACTGACTTGCACTTCAGTCCCCTGGCTGGCAAGTGTAGCACCACAGCAGGACAGCCACGCACAGGCTGACAGTCTGCCCACTGCCATTGCTGCCACTTGTTTTGTAGAAACAGCGCTTGGCCTCAGTGAGGGGATCAATGGCCCATGTGGCCCCACAGCGCACATTCAGCTTTGGCCTATTGCCAAATGCTTCAGAAGAAGGAAGGAAAGTCTTGGCCATAGCCAAGTAAAGCCAAGTAAAGATTGCATATGACTCGGAATGAGGAACGTAGCATCAAACTCCCTTTCTCTGAGGATGAGCATCCACCTCTAGCAAGGAGAAAAGATATTCCTTGAAACACTCTTGACTTGACCGAACTAGTATCTAGAAATGTTGCTGTCCAAATGAATTGCAAATCTTTCTACGAAGTCTTGCTCAGGTCCAGAGAGCAATTACTCTGCCAAATGCTGTTCAGCTTGAGCTGCAGTTACGCGTCCTGATGAGCAGTGATGGGCTCTATGTTTGTTATGGGCCTAAGAGCAGGAATGACAGGAGACAGTTCTAGTCCTGCTTCTAATGTCCCGCTTTTCTCAGCTCTGTTCCCTACCACCTGTGGTCTTTTCAGACAAGCAACAATTATTCACTGGCATAGAAGCTAAGTTTAGCATGAATGGAAATTAAAGCTCTTAACAAGAGCGTTTACAATGAGATAAAACATTTTTAAAATAAAGTTGTCACTAAACATCAAAGAGATCATCACCACTGATCTAAGGTTACAGTTAACACTAGACTTACAATTTCAGACCACAACAACAAACAAACTTTTGCTCCAAATGCTAAGGAAAAAAGGTTGCCATGCTGACAGCTGTGAAACAAATGACTTATTTTTATTCTTGAAGTGACTACGAGCTTTTGGG
This sequence comes from Acanthiza pusilla, assembly GCA_036630365.1. Taxonomy (NCBI): domain Eukaryota; kingdom Metazoa; phylum Chordata; class Aves; order Passeriformes; family Acanthizidae; genus Acanthiza; species Acanthiza pusilla. The sequence goes on from JAXCHO010000234.1 coordinate 18,235,422, forward strand.
CTATTCTGAAAGATAGGATTAGGGCTGAGGGGAAGTTAGGGTTAAGAACAACAAAGACATAAGAACCAGGCACTGGACTTGAAAGGTTGAGAAGATAAGGAGAATACTACTGCTGCCAGGGGGAATGTTTTTTAATACTTTAGGTAGCAGATTTCAGTCATTTGATAGTCTAGTTTGGATTAAGAATAAGAGCTTGGATCAGCAATGATAGACATGAATTAGTAGATGGATTTCCCAATGTCTAGATAGCTAGGAACAGAGCTCTAACAGTCAGGGGCTCCTAGTCTGTAATTACTTATGTTGCACTTGGGACTATTGGTTTGTGATAACTAGGAATGGAGAGGTTTCCTTACCACTGAGTCCCACATAGAACAGGACCAGCATTGGCACAGATGGAAGACTCAAAATTTAGAAGCAGGAGCAAAACATGGAGTTTCTGGCATCTGATCTTTTCTTCCTGACTATCAGACCACCATGCAGAATTCTTTCTTAGAGAAATACATTGCTAGAAGTGAAAGTGGCTGAAAAGGCAGTGTGTGCACATGTTGGGAGAAAGAGTTTTCTAACTGCCTTGCTTTACATCTTCTATGGGTAAACAGTTCTGTCAAGTCCATACAAAATTCACTTAAACACACTAGACAGAAACATGAGCTTCTCTTTGTACACAGTTCAAATTCATGAGGTACTCCCACAGCATCACATATTCCACAGATTCCACCCCTGAAGACCTTGGTCTGTTTTTAAATATGCTACAAGCCTGATTATGACCACAAAGCAGTGAAAGAAAAAACATCAGTGAAAGAAAAAAACCATTCCATCAGGTCAGCTGGTGAATCAGCATAACGCCAACCTCAGCAAAATTCAGACAATGTCCAAAGATCAGGGATATATTCCACTGAGCTCATTATTAAGGTAAGGTCACTAATAAAGTCAGTGGATTCTATCTTCCACCTCTAGTTAAAAATCACACCAGAATGAAGTCAGACCAGGCTGCAAATTCTCTTAGCTGAGAGTAAATACATTACATATTCTGAAAGAGTGGTGGAGGAGTTCCACAGCATGGAAGAGAACACGCCATCAAAAATGAGTTTCCAAATTTAAAAGCATGCTGAAGAGTTTGGAATATTGCTTTCAACAAAAGTCTGAGCATAGCAAAGATGATAGCAAAAATACAACAATTTTTTAAAAAGGTAATATTTTATAATATTAAAACTGATTCCAAATTAAAACATACAGTAAAAGGAATTCTGATAAAAATATTGAAATAATAAAGATGGAACTGACCAGTGGGAAAATGACTGCCAGCAGTTATCCTGAGAGACATCATAAATTATTTTGAAACATAATTACAAATAAAATAAGAAACTGGCTTTCAGTTTCAGGCAGAAGTCACAAATTTGTAAGGAATCAATTACAGTGAGGAGAAAAAAAATTACTGCAATGAACTCTGTAAGGGCTTCTCCCATGCACTGGATGACATGGGACGTTCAGTCAGCAAGCTACATAAACATTCTGTGATTGCTTATGTAATACAAGAAATTTATTAATCCAAAAACAAAAGCAAAAACAAAAACAAACCCAGAAACAAACAATAAAAAAACAAACTGATAAACATAAATAGGGTCTGAACCTGAAGATGTGAAAAAGACAGACTGCATGTTGCTTAATTAATGTAAGTTTTATAGCTTTTCTTTGAATTTGCTCCAGCTTCCAGCTTTGTCATTTTCAAGAGCTATTCTTGGTTTTTTTGCTGAAATAATGCAGGTAATAACTAGTATATGTTGTGATAGTAAGCCAGACCTGTGGAACAGCTGAACGAAACCCATCAGAACAGTCCAAAATAAATGGTTAGCAGTAAATAACACCATGATAACATTTTCTCAGGAATCAATTATTTCCAGCTTGAGCCTTCCTCAAATACACAACTGATGACAAGGTCACTCTGCATTGTTATCAAGAAACCCTGCAAAAGTTGGGATTTCTTAAAAGAATACAACTGTTCTTTGGGTTCTCCAGAACGCATACCAGTTCTGTAGCAGCGTAACTTTGCCTATACTAAAAACATGAGTCTATGTTTATTTCTACAGCTTCAGAACCTTTGAGCAAAAAGTTTTGTTAGTCAGAGCATTGTACAGATATCAGGAAGTTTCTGCTCCCATGGTATTACTATCTAAAGACATGGCAAACGAAAGAAATCTCATCAGAGAGAAATATGCTCAAATTAAAATTGAAGGGAAGTAATTTGACTACAATGTACACTAACTGTACCACACACCCAGGAATATAAAAGGAATCAGCAGCCAGGCCCCACCAACCCCAGAGCAAGATTAAAACAAAGCCAAAGTGCTCTTTTGAGAATGGCGATGCAGACCTGGGAGGTTTTCTACCTAAGGTCCTACTGACCACCAGCAGCCTAATTTTAGCTGTTTAAAATCTGCATTTTCACCAAAAGCCAATTTTTAAAGAAAATAAAGTATTGTGCTGTATAGACCTACTGCATACAAACACAAAGGGACTGAGCTCATAGTGGCATCAAGTTTCATTACAGTGCTGCAGCCAAACCCTCTTTCCTAACACCATTTTGAAGAGTACACATATGGTGACATGGTTCTGGGCTTTTCTTATTTTCACTGAACTTCTGAAATGCCAGCTATTCCACAGTACCTCACTCACAGAAGCTCTTATTCCTCTTCCCTTGCATCAGAAATTGACTGGGTTTTTGCCTATGAAGAATGGATCTGAAAATACAACTGTTTCTAGATTCTCTGCAGTCTAGTAGTTAGGGGTAATTGTCATTATTTTCTTCTCAAATATGATGTACGAGCAGGTTTTACAGAGTCATCATCCATGACATGACATTTCGTTAGGTCCCCATCCTTGAGAGTCAGACTACTGGGAAGTAATTTTTGTCTGCAAAGTTAATGCACATGCCTTTTCTTCATTGCCTGCTTACTGAAAAGTATGTATTATGTCCCTGGGCGTATTTTTTATTGCAGTCTATTATTCGGTTTTTGCATAATTTAAAAGATTTGATGGAAGGAAGAGATCATTGCCATGCAAATGACTGTGAGATGAAAACCTCATCATTGTGCTATGCCAACACAACTGAGCCTTCAAAAGTAGTCAGTTCCCATTGCAACCAAAGGAAGTTATGTGGTGAAAAGCCCTCTGCAATCCATTGAAATTGTGTTCCTTAATGTTTTACAAATGCCTGCAGCCGCAATGACTCTTTCTCAGTACTGTTCATATCCTTATGCAGCAGCCAGTTCCTTCTTTTGCAACTCACATCAGTGATTACAGCAGCAAAGGACATTTGCCTCTTTGCAGATATTCACATCAGCTAACAGTGGTTAGCACTTTACAGGCCTCTCACTGGTAAAATTTAAAGTGGTTTGCAAATATCATCAATTCTATCAGCAGAGAAGAGAAGTGATTTGTCCATGGTTATCTTGTGAACTCAGCACAGAAATCAGTCTTTGGTTGTACTGGGAGCTTACCCAGTCATTAGAATATACTATCTTTGAATCACAGGATTAATAAACATTCCTTTTGCCATTCCTTGCAAATCCAAATTAACAGCGGGACACTGGCAAAGCAGTAGAGTTTCCTAGTGCCTTCTGTTGTGGCTCTGACAGTTTCCAAACATTTATGATTTTAATCTATCACGTTCATGAACTTACCGAAGTCTTTTGCTTCATGTTTGTAGCCAGCTGGAGTATCTACAGTTTTAGAGAGGAGTAAAAATGAAGATGGATGCTTTGGACATCCTTAACCATATTGTTACAACGTATGTAACTGATTAACACATGTACATTAAAAAAACTACCTCTGTGCTAGTAAACTATTCACTTTCCAAATAGAAGTAATTAGGCCAAAATACCAGTTATTTGTTTTGGACAGGCAGAGTGGTGCAGAAGCTTTAGTGTAGTTTCCTCACTTTGGACATCTTCCCATCTTCCCATTTTCTTCTCTGGATCAAGTCCCTAACTAAGTATTCCCCACCACAACGACTTTCTCACATCCTGAGGGGCTACCTTGGTGCACCCTGGAAGCTCTAACAGGACCTCTGAGAAGCACTCCACAGGGCAGGGCTAAGGCAGGAGGGCAGCCTTTATTCAGCTCTTTGGCAGAAAAGTGGATGCATGCCTCACACGGCCCCCCTCATATGCTAGCAGACAGAGAGAGAGGAGCATTTGGAGTCAGGTGAATTTTTGGTGAATTTAACAATTCAAAGAATTATGCAAGACTACCTGCTGCTTACAAAGGATTTGAACTAACTGCAATCCTTTGTCATCTTAGCTGAAATGACTGAGTTTATACTGCAATACTGTGCAATCTACACAGCAAATAAAATGCCAGAAAGATGCAGAGGCATCCTTCCACAAATGCTTTCCTCAGAGTTAGTGAGTTGGGGTATGCTTTGCGGGGTACTACTTGGAAGTATGTTCCATAAGAGACATCTCCATTCTCTCAGTCACAGCTCTGGTAATTTTATACAGATAAAACACATTTCTTATACAAATATAATTAAGCTGGAAAATTTCCTACATTCCTTTCTAACTCACAAAGTTTCATTTATCCCATCCTATAAATCATGTTACTGTAACATTCAAAGAAAAGTAGTGTATTTGATAATGATGTATAAACATTGAAAGAATCACTCCCTACTTGTTTACTTTTGAGTATCTTGATTAAACACAACATTTTTCAGAAGAGACTACCTATTCTGTACATCTGTACAGCACCAATACCACAAAAAATGTACCCTAGGTCCTTAGAAGCACACAGGATCACTTGTTTAACTCATCTGGCCCTCTGCATAATACAGTCCATAGATTCGTACCACTGATTGCTCCTTGATGACTGTCATTTCTGGATGAACTAATCTGTACCTTCCAAAATGCCATCTAGTAGTCACTTACATTCTTCCCCTTAGAAGACTAAAAATCTTTCAAAACCCAAATTAAGTATTTATGAGTGCCTAAGTTCTGTGCACCCAGTTTTGGCTTCCATAGTCTGCTAACTAAAGAAGTCTGTTACTGTCATAAAAATCATCCTGCTCCTGAGTGAAGCATCTGATTCTACCCAATCTCATTATTTTGGGCATTTTAGCTTCTCACTGTAAAAAAATAAAAGAAAAATAGCATCATAGAATGGAGACAATGTTTCTGTCTGTAATATGACACTAAGTGGGAAACTCAACTGCAGGCTACTGTTTTTTCCTAAAGATTGAGGAAAAGATCAATATAACAGCTATTTACCCACCTGGCTAAGTTGCATAAATATATACACACACATATATATACATACATATGTATCATGTTCTCCTGGCAAAGCATTCTCCAGGGAGTGTGGAGCCACATACAGACTACAGGAAGGCTTAAGTAATTATAAGAAACAGAAAAAAGGCTAACAACAACCTTTGCATTAGATGCTACAGAAATAAAGAAATAAATAAGTAAAAACCCATCAGAGACCTTGGAAGCTTATTGCTCAAACAAAACAAGAAAATTAATTTACTCAAGGTTATCTAGCATGCCTTCAGCAGAACCAGGTAACAACCCTCCCTGAAGCCTTTCTTTGGCACCCAGGCATTTTATCACATTGCTCCTCATTTGCATAAGGGTTCTACTATAAGTCATAAGGAGGAAAGTTTTTTAAAGCTGAACAAGGACATCAGAACATGACCCATACTCAAGTATGCATGGCAACGACTTATATTGTTCAAATAAATCATAATGTGCTTTATGGCTGACTATTACTATTAAATCAGGATACTCAGAAAATGAAAAGGCAATTTCTGTATCACACACAATAAAATATATTATAAATTTTGAACTGTGATTCTAGCTGCACACTGATTTGTATCAATACATCTCATAAAGAGATCTAAAATCCATCTAGCACATTTCATGAAGAATTACTATTATAGCAAGCATGTCAATATAGTAAATGTCTCAAAAGCACCTATGAGTTAGGTAAGCATATCCATCACCCTCCTTAGAGAAGAATGGCCTTGACATACAGGATGGAGGAAACCAAAGCATAGAAGGTGACATGCAGGTAAGCTAGGAGTATGCTTCTGTGCACCAGAAGAGTATATGTAGCATTTTCAAATCACTTTTCAAAACTCTTTTCTAGCATGAAGCATGCCTAAAACTGCTAAATGACAATATGGGCCATAGCATGGCTGGAAATTGTCTAGATATACTGCTAGTCTTAACTCTTAATTCCTCAATCCCCATCCCTGTTATCACAGCATTTTAATGTGAGCTGCTCCACTAGGTAAGATCTTTACCTGATCACACAAAATCTGTCCCATAGAGGCTCAGATTCTTTCAAATGCCTTCATGCTCTCATGCTACTAACAGTAAGCAAAATAAATATTCTGAGAATCTGCATCTCTTACCATTAGGCATCACCATATTTCAAGTAGTTTGTAACCAGTTTGTGTCTACAACTCTATTCAGCCCAGTAATTTATGTAAGTGCATATAAAAGATATAAAAGGAAAAAACCTCAGCAAAATCAATTTCACAAGAGAAAATCTGAATCTCTAGCTAGTAATCATTTGTTAGGCTTTGTTACTTTGACTAGTGGCAGTTGGATTCCTTTGCTCACAAAAGTCTTTTTATTATTTGCCCTCAGAGGCATTCATTTCAGAGAAAGAGAGAAATAATAAATTTCACTTCAGTTTCAAGTTATCTGTGACAAATACACTGTGACATTTGATTTTCCTTGTCTTTTTGATGTCACTTCTAAATAAATACTGGTGGCCTGTCATTGCATGGCTATAGCCAGAAATGTTTTCATCCAAAAATTCAGATTTTTAAACAAAATGTGATGGGCAATAGAAAAGACATGTTTTCCCAGTGGCTTTTAGTTTTCACAAATGCTTACATGTTTTCATTTTACAATTTTTAGAGATGAGACAAGCTGGAACTAAGGACAGAAAAGGGTCATGCTTTTATTTTCTATTAAGGAAATAAATGGAAATGATAATGGAAAACATGTAGAGAAGTTGACTGTGTTTTTATGCTCCAGTAGAAACAAGATCAGATCAGATCTTCTTATAGCCTCCACACATGCTCAGACTCTGGAAAGCTCTGATATTCTTCTCCAATACTAGTGCAAAAAACATTGATACCATGTTAGCAACATGGGCCTTTGCAGTTTTTCACTGCAATGCAAACCATTTACAATTCAATGAAAAGGAGTGATCTCTTATATAATACTATTTGTTCACAAGTCAAAGCACTCTTTAGCTAGGAAGTGCCTGGGGTGAAGTTTTCTTTAACAGCCTAAATGAGAATAGACCCCTGTTCAACTCTGAACAGAAACTGCATGTCCTGCTGTTTAAGTGTTTAAATGCAAGCTAGAATACCAATATCTATACATTCCAAGATTGCTATTTTGACTGAATCGACACTCTTCCTAGAGTTCAGTTTTATTAATGACTTAAACATAGAAACTTCGCCAAGGGAAGATGTTCCAGATAGGTCTCTGGAGAGAGGCATTCTAAACACTTCTGATCAAAACCGATTTTCTTCCCTTGCCTACTGGATTTGCAGGGATGCTTAAGTTCAGCAGGATGCAACAACACAGCCATCAGCAGTTCACAGTTTACTTATCCAGGTCCTGAATTCACCTCAACAATTTACACTTAAAAAACTATTTCAAACATGATCACTTGCCCAGTGCATAAAATCCATTACAATTACTTAGTCTTGACTGATCTCCAGAGCAGAAGGCTGAGAAAAGGCAAGATACCCTTCAACTGGCATGCATGGATGAACACACAAACTTCACAGAATAAGAAACAACATCTTCCAGAAATACAAATCTACAGAAATGCTAACCTGAAAAATGCTATTCCTAATCTTCACCAATCACTTAAAGTGAGGTGCAATTACCAAATTAAGTGGCTCTGAGTGTGGGCTGCCACTGAGATGGATGCTTCTGTGGTTGCACAATAATTTGGGTCAGGGAACCATTCCAACTGAAAAACCAACCTGCCCCTTCCACAAAGGGAAGTTTTCATCCAGTTCTCTGATTAAGTTCCCTTTGCAGCCACATAAGCACAAGTGTCAGCACAAAGGCAAGTACAGCAATTTGAGTGCCAACTGCTTGGTGTTTTAAAATCCTTTCCCTCTAATGAATTGTTCCTATTATTAAACAAGCTGTTTTACAGACGCTGCTTTGCCAGCTTCTTCACTAATACAGTTCCTGAGGGAAGAATGACAGGTATTCAGCTACACAGACCGAACTCTACACAATGTGCTGGCTAGTATTCAGAGTGAAGTAGTTCATGTGCAAGAAGGAAAAATGCCTAAAGATTCAACTTGGAAAGGGATAAACGAACAGCTAAGAGATGCACTCAGAAAAACACAAACAGGGACAACAGGGCAGCCAGCTGCCTTACCCTTAGATAGGCCTACCAGCATTCACCATGCAGGAAGTCGGTATTGATGATATCAAAACATTTGGAAACTGATGCTTCTTTATTCAGAATTCAGGAGATTGATGACACCTTTCATAAAATACCATCTTTTAAAAAAAAAAAATTTGCAGCTGTATGCTTTGATGGAAAAATAAATTAACTTTTTCATTAAAATATTTGTGAAAAAGTGTTTCTTTCAGCAGTCTGTATCACCATTTTCTCAGTAGTTAAAATGTATACCAGTCAGGGACAAGCTGGCTAGAAGAGCAGTCTAGCAATGACAGGATTTGTAACATACTGTTGATACCCTAAACCTCCACTCTCTTAGAAGGTAGATTTTTCTACTGTCACTCACAGGAATTAAGCATTGTTATGAATTTGTCAGAAAGGCATGACTCTGTGAATATGGCACTCAACAGGGAGGGAGAGGACCCAGATAATTCTTAGCACTTTATCATCTGATGGCAAAACTGCATTAAATTCAGTGAGGTCCACACAGTGCCCTGGATTATGATTTTCAGTTCTGTCTCCTTTATGACAGCAGGTAAATTTCTTTTTTTTTTTTTTTTTAAATCCTCTCAGACTTCTAGTTTGCTTGTTTAGCCTGTTGGTACTGTGAACTCAAGAGGGCTAAGGCTGTTTCTTGTAATGAATTTAACATTTTTGTCATATGGGATTTAAGATGATTTCTCTAAAAACTGTTGCAATGTATATAGAATTGACCATATATCAGTCCTTGATAACAAATTTTTCTAAGTTTTTCCAGTTCCTTGTGTAACACAAGCTTGCTTACGTGCCCTTCATGTTTTCACCACACACCATGCTCATTACATGTGTTTCAGTGTCTTGTTTTTTCTGGGAAAAAAAATTTATTGCTGGCATGAACACTAGGTGAATGTTTACATAGGCAGCGATGGACATCATTTCCTAAGGGTTTCCATTAGAGGAAAATAATTCTTCATAATTTCAATCCTCCTAATTCACTGTCAATTTGCTGCAGCACACACAGTCCCTAGCATGGTACTAGAGTGAGCATTTCCAGCATCCACGTGAAAAAGGAAACTTCCCAAAAGATTAATGATTCAAAATCAATTTCTTAATCACAGAACTTGAAATCTGACATTTCAAAGAGGCTTTCACATTCCCTGTTTCATGCTTTCTCTGTGCTCCTGGAAAACACATTTTTCTAATTGAGGGCTGTTGTGAAACCTGTCGAACATCAGAGAATTTTTCATTTGAAATACAAGAGAAAAAGTATGTGCTAGTGTGTACAGACGATCAGAGATTAGAATGAAGGTTGTACTAATATTTTGGTGGTGGTGGTATTTCTAACAAATCAGCAACAAGTTAGACTCAGGTTAATCACAAACCAATTTTTTCAGTTGTAAAGTTGAAAGGAAGCACCACTTCAACCCAAACAGTGTCATTTTTAATCCAAACCAAAATTTTGTAGTTAGATTTGAGAGATGATAATTGCTTTCTCCATTTAAAAATAAAAATAAGGGACACTCCAAAGTTGAAATTAATTGTATTCTGAAAAATGGAAACTTCATTTTAAGGAAATAAAAAGAACATCTTTTTTTTTAAAGCAGGAGTGCATCTTCACAAATGAGTAGAGAGATGAATCTGAAGCAAGTTTTTTTCAGAAGACAAATCTGGTTGATATTCAGTTGAAATACTTTGTCAGACTCTGAAGCCACTTAAACATGGGTAGTCACCAAAATAGCTGACAATACCAACCTGTGAGTTTCAATCATAGTTATAAACCAGACATGCAAGACTTCAGTAGGGAGAATCAGACTTTGGCCTTTCATTCTCTTGTGGGTGGCCTTCACACATTTTGTGCCAGTAGGAACTCCCATTTGATGGGCATTCCGTGCTGTGCCAGAAGTTAAGGCGAGTATGGACAGCTGTAGTGGTTTTCTGTGTAAAGTTATTTCTCTGATAATTAACTTATATCCTTTAAAGTCTCTGTACAGCTAGACATAAACCAATATATGAAGACAGGGCAACTTTATACTATATTTTTCATAAGATCCATTTTGTCACAGCTCAGAGATTTTTATTATTTGTGTTCTCACTTATTCAATTTCATTATACTTTATCTGTTTTAGTTGTTTATTTACTTTAGTTATTTACTTTACTTATTTCTGCCAACCATCTCATTCATACCTGATGTCACAACCTGGAGTAGCATAAGTTAATCCTAATTAATATTTGTGAGAAGCTTTGAGATCCTTATATAACAATACATTCATAAATTTTTGGTAATATTTGCCAAAAAACATTAGAGTTTATGTCACATACCAACACCAGAAAGAATTTAATTAATGTCTGGTCTGTAAAGGGATATCACTCTTTGTCTGAGTCTGAAAATGGCAACCACTTAAGTAGAAATGGAAATTAGGACATCATAAATTTATTTATTTATTTCTCAAGTTACTCTTAGATTCAGAGTGGAGTCTTCCCATGAAATAGTCTTACTTGGACAGATTAAATTCTGGACTGATGAATCAGAGTAAGTGCTTTGACACAGGAACAATCAAAAATTCCTATGGCGTCCCTATGACTACTTTGTGTGAATGCCAAAAAATGTAGGCATTCCAGTTCTGAGTAATTCAAAGTTGTCCTGAAGTATAAAATCTAAACTACGGATATGATTGACACTATCATAAATCTTAGCTGGAATTGCAGTGTGCTCCCTCAAAATGGTGGGAAATTACCTGGAGTCTAGTCCACCAAATTTCATCTACCAACTGAACTGCTGGCAAACATGTTTACTTCTCTAAAGAAAGCCTTGCAATGCTGCCCCTTTCACAGTCCATAAAGTCTTTTGAACTGGACAAAGCAACATGTACAAGAAATGTCCAAGCAAAATGAAAACAGGATGCCTAAGTTAAGTCAAAGCTAAGTTCAGAGCCACACAGCAAAACGCTGTCACTGAAACCCCACTCAGTGTTCCTTTGCCTGTAGCATCCAATCCTGATCCAACAGCAAGGGGCTGCACAACACAATACCATGTGCCACCTCCACTCTCCTTGAAGCAAACAAAACAGAATGACCAGGAGACGTTCTGTGGGTTTTGGTCACAGAAAATCTCTTTCTTTTATGTCTTAGAACACTGAATAAGAAAACACAATGGTGCTCAGTCTTTGTGGTGCCTGCTTGGTTTACCATCATGTGGTCTCTCTATGCTATCTTTAAACTGTTCCCTAAAATCTAGCTTTAATAAACTTTTATGATGGGAAGGAAACACATCCATATATAGCAATCAGGCAAGCTAATTAGAAAACACTTGATACAGAACCACATTTAAAATCACACACTGAACCACTTTAATTTTTCTTTAGTGTTGGCTTCACTAACCCTAATAAGCCCAGTTCCAATTAGTTTTGTGTTAAACATATTTCGTGTCCATATACAATGTGGCTAAAATGGATCTGTCAATATGGACAAACAGACCTGTATTCATGCAACCTGAGTTTTCCTGGGCTTTCATGAATTTGTCTCATGATAGATGAGTCATTACTGCTTTGTTGTCAAGGTAAGTTCTCTTAATTTTTCCTCTATTTTCCGGAATGATAGAATCATATTTGACAGACAGCCTAAAACGTTAGAGATGCTGACTTTATTCACACTTTCTTGTTATGCTATCCTCTGCTTAGGTCCAGCATCTGGAGGATAAATAACATAGCTAAAGTTCTACCATACACCAGCCACAGAATTGACATCCATGCCAGCCCCCTGAATCCCCATACCAAGGCGCAAAGCATGGACAATGCCACTTCCAAACTCATTAACGAGAACATAGTCGTGTTGCAGTCACATAGTGAATATGTGGAAAGGTCTTTTGTTCTATTATGATCTGGGGTCCAGCTGTGGGGGCAGAGATTTAAAATGGTACAATAGCTGTAGGGTTTGCAGCTTGTTTCCAAGATCTTTATAACATCCCACATTCTGAGTACTGGCATGTGACAAACAGAACAGTAAACTAAAGACTATGTGTCATGTTTCTAGTGGAAACTGCTGTATAGTTTCCTCTGTCCTCCTTGGATCCTCTTTAAAAGAAAAGGCATAAAGCAGAGAAGTGTCCTTTTCCTTTATGAAGCTGTCTGCCTTGATGCCTTTGTTAGATGCTTAAAGGACTGAGATCATTAAAAAAAAAACAACCACCCCACATGAATTTCATCAGTAACAAGAACCAAAGTTATGTGAGTTACATCATGGAGATATTTTTCTTAGCTGAGACAAACTGGAGGGATAATGTAGCCTACCGCCTGGATACCTAATATTCTTTATGCTTTTGCTAGAGATGTGTGGTTTTGACAGCTGCAGAAGTTAAAAAGGCTATTACCATTAATTATCAGGTATTAAACAAGATTATGCTTGTAAAATAATACCAGCAAAGTTGAGGGTGAACAAAGAAGTTAGATGTTTTGTCTGTTTGTTTTAAAGGACCCAGGATAAGTGGGTGGTCCAGTGTTGGAAAGACTATATAGCAAGATTCAGTTCAATCTTCACCTTGAAAATTCAGAGGCGGGTGGTCACTGATAAGTGAAATGAGCATGCGAGCAAAAATTAACATAGGTAGAGATGCAAGTCTTTGCAGCACTGAGTAGAATACAGAGTACAACTGACTTTTGAGAATTCATAAGAACTACAGGAGGTATGAACAAAGCCAAACTTCAGATTAAATTAGTTGACTCATATTCTCAGGCTCGTTACAGCCAATAGAAGAATAAAGCTTCTGCAGAGAAAAAGTGATTACTTAGGTTAGGATATCAACTGAAACAATATCCTCCACCTACAAGCTTTTTCAGGAGAACAGATGACGATTTTATTACTCTGGCACCCAGAAACTCTTGGTGTATTTGGTGCTAAATAGAAACTATTGCCCCTCTCCAGAGTTTGGAATCTCAGTGAGCAAAGACAAGATTCAATGCCTGGAGAACAGAAGGATGAAGAGGTTAAATTACATCCCTAAAGTTACATATTGAGTATACGGCAGAACTTAAAACAATACAGTCTTGTCTAAAATCCTTATCTGGACTGGATGCAGCATGCCATGAACAAAGAAGGGACTGATCAGACCTTCCCTTGAAAGTGCATTCACTCCTTTCTTTGTATGATGTTTTTTCAAGGTGTGAAGAAGTAGCATCTGCTCTCAATTAAATCTGATCCTTTCAATTTTTCCAATTCATTCAAGGAATAGAAATACTCACTTCACCTTTAGTTTGTTCACCATCCTGCACAGATTCAGTGCCTCAGACTATTTAACAAGTTCTGAACTTCACAGAGGCAATTGTAATGCTCTGTAGCCCTCATTCATTTGTGGGAAAAGACACAGGAAAATGTAATTGAACACTCTGAATATTCACCTGTTTTCCAGAGCTTACATGTGTTGGTAAAACAGACTGAAATATGAACCTTAGGATAAGCTTTCTTCCTGGGCCTAGTATTTTATGTACTGTCTTGCCACACTTTGTCATCCAAGCTTCAGTTGCTCATGTCTTAGAGACACTATTGACACCTATATGTGTCAATGTGAAGATGTTGTCTGCATTTTAAGGACAGCATGGAATAAACACGCTCAGCTGAAATCTACCTTGCAGGGAGAAATTATACACTTATCTCAATGTTTTTGCAGCATGAACACTCTTAGAATTCTGTTCAGAGCCTACAAAACTGCTTTCGATACCAGGGAATGACTATTTCATCCTAAACTGGCGGCTCTGCACCATAACCTTCACCAAGTAGTTATCTGTGTCTGTGCTATGAACAGGAAAAGCCATAATTCTGTAAAATCATATGATTCACCAATCATTTATGATTCAAGTCAATTACTTTCTACAGCTCTGTGAAGCTTCAAGCGGGATGCTTAAGCTCTTTCTGCCTTTCAAATTCACCACTATCATGGTTACAATAGTCATTGTAACCATCTGGAATTGAATGAACCAGAACTGATCTGACTTCATTTAGAGAAGAAAGTCTTTCAGAGTTCTGTCACCATGTGGTACCAGATCAGTATTCTGTCTTCAGCATAATCATCCCAAGAAGTGGGAAGGATGTTCAAAACGAACTGTTGATAATTTAGCTGAAATTCCCACACATATACTGCTGAATTAACTATGCTGGTATTAAGACAGCTATTACTTGTACTGCAGCGGTGTGTAAGGGCCCCAGGACTCTTCTGTGCTAGGTACTGTATTTCCATTTCTGCCTCCTGTCTTGCCAACAAACTCCCCATGCCCACTCTGAAAGATGTGAGGCACTGAACCAGCCTTTTAAAAAGTCATCTTGTACACTCAGGCCAAGATGATTGATGGGGGATGTCTCCAGCTGGGAAGGAGCCATGTCGGAAAGTCAGAAGCAGAACTGAGCCCAAGATGTTTACTTCCCAAGCGGAACTGGCAACTCTCCTGCTGTCTGCCAGTTCCACTCAGCACTCCACAAGTATTTCCAGCATTTTCTACAGGAAGCAGCTTTGATGACTGATTGGAACTGCCTTTACCATCTGGCAAGGCAGTTTCAGGGACCTGAAGCCTCTGGGAAATACGCTTCAAGACCTACCTTTAGCTCCTCAGCAGCACAGTTTTGTCTGGTAATGTACTGTTGGCCTCCACTAGTCACTAGTGACACAGCCTCGTTCCTATACACTGCATTTCAGCACCACTTTCCTTTCAACTGGAAAAATACTAAGTTCTTTAACTTCAGAAAAAAATGTTACGTTCAAAGGGAGTCTGAAATCTCCTCCCGAAAAAAGTTCTTTGTGGCAGACCACTTTATCCACAGGAAAATATTTTGATTTCAGAGGGACAAACCATGACTGTGGACTCAGGACAACAGAGTAAAAATTTTGTGTTTAACAGGATGATAAAGTTCCCAGATCATCCTACTTGGCATGCTTGGAAAACTGATGAATGTACTGAGAAGTTTCTAACCTAAGAACAAAAGCAAATCATGGATAAAGCATACCTAGATCTGAGTTTTAACCAGTATTATCTTCCAGGCTCAAGCACCTTAAAAATCATGCAGATACTCTTGACTTAAAACAATTTGCAATCTTTACTTTCATTTGAGCTTAACACATTCTCCCTAAACGGACTCAAATATTATAAACTGATTAAAAGAAAAAAAATTAACTTCATAGTAATCCGCAACTTGTCCGAGCATTTTCTGTCTAACATAGTTATTTTTATTGATCAGGTTTTGACCAGCAACAATTTAAAGGTTTCTTTCCCTTTGGGTATTTTATTTACTTTGTTGAAAATCCAATTAGAAAATATGTATATTTATAAATATATAAACATCCATAAAACTAAATCGGACATCAAAGCTTTTCCAGAAGAGAGACATTCCTCCTGAACTATTCTGGGGTTTGTTACAATTTTTGGTTTATGACTCTTCACTTAAATTCTTTTCTAGTCAAACCAGCATTTTTTTCATGAATATTCACAATTGGATGTAAATTCAGTTTTTATTATAAGAATTTAATGAAGGAACCTTGAGCAACTCTACAGTTTTTATTTCTAAATAAAATTTTCAGGGCACATTAATAACAGGCATGAGAGGAACACTGTAACAATGAAGATAACCTGCTAATACACAAGTAAGAAGTGAAGCTGAAGAATGATGAAGCAAGTTGACTAAGCAGTGAATTACAACTTGTTTCTCTCACCAGATGTTGGGTATGTCCAGATGAATAGGTGCAAACAGTTGGGATTTTTACTCTACCATACTTCACAGAAGCCAGACAGCAGCCAGTTTTCTCTGAAAGCCATGTAACCATATGAATGTGGCATCGAGCCTGAGCTAATATATCTTGCTTTTCACCACCAGCATATGGCTTCTGAATTGGACTCAAAAAACAGGCAAAGCAGATGCACACCTGCCCTCATTCAGCCAGAAAAGCATCTCCTCGGAAGAATCATTCCCATGTAGTTTCCAAGTGGGCTATGATGCACTATGATGAAATACCATTCGATGACAAAAAATTCAAGAGAAAATACATTTCAATACAAAATTCGGTTATGCCAAACATTCATTCCTACTAAAGTCCTTCATCCTCTTTATGCTCTTAAATGCATACTGTCAAATTCAACAACAACCTGCATATATTAGTTTTCTAAAACAACACTGACGGATGACAAAACACCTCAGGGAGAAGTTCTGAGCAACTCTACATTTAGCCCTTGAGGTGAATTCTCATGGTAAAAAACTAGTATACTGCTGGTCTGTAACTTTTTGTTGAAATGGTTTTTTGTTAAAAATTCATTAATGTCTTGGAAACAAAATTTATTGTGCTTACCATTTCAAGAGAAATTTATCTGTGTTCTTAGATCTTGAATTGAATTTCTGGCCAAAACCACACTTGTCTGAGTGGGTGTCTGGGTGGATAAGTGACTTGACCAACTTAAAGCTATGTCTCATGACATAGGAGAAGCCAAGACATGCAGCATGGCATGGCTAAAAGGATTCCCACTATGGTTGGTTTGTAACAGCTCCTTATAAGCTGAGAGTGAAGGAAACAAAACATTAAATAAGTTAACACAAGAATTTATACTATCCTAAATAAGAATATATGATTAAATGAGTTATCAGTTATAGCTTATCCCCTCGGGGAGAATACAGAAACAGTTAGCTTAAGTGAATTATCTTCCTTAAGGATTTAGACTTCTAAAGAAGAGTGTTCAGAAGGTAAAGAGAAGAGCGACAGAGCAAAAACAGTTACAATCTGTTCAGAGCAAGTATGAAAAAACCAAAATTAATAAGATCAAGTCTGGTTTTTTCAAAATAAAACTTAGGTGTGGAGATGCCATAAAGTAATAGCATGAAACTGGGGGGAAAAAATATTGTACTATACTGGAAACTATAGTAACAAAGCACAGGAGATATGGAACCAGCGAAAATGGAATCCAACTCCCATGAAATGCTGTTTTCACTCAAATCTGCCTTGCAACACTGTGCCTGACTCACAGACAGATTTCAAGAATTTCATTTGCTACTCTGCTTTCCTCTATTTTCTTGAATCTTAAGGAGTTTTACATCTATTCTTTTGATCTTCCTGAACTCCTAAGATGCAAATAGGCATTATTATCCCTATTTTATGCATAGCAGACTAAGACACAAAAACCATGAATGAGTCACCCAAGATCACACAACACTTCAGGGAAAGTCTAGATCACCATCCAGGAGGCCTGACCGAGCATGCTCTTCTCACCACTTGACCAAATTTCTTCCTGTTGTGTAGGAATTGAAAGGATAGAAGCCAATTAGCCACCTGTTTCATTGTTTGGCATTTTCAAGACATCTGATGTGTGCTAAGTGAAGCAATGGGCTTCAAACATACAGGACCTCCTGCTACTCAAGAAGGTTGAAGTTTCACACATGACCAGGGCCTTTCACTGTGTAAAACATAAATTGTACACATTCCAGACTTCTGTTTCTATTAAACAAATGTTTTGACTGGGAGCACTGATTCCATTTTACCTCTGTTGTTTCTGATTTCCTATTGCTGTTTCCTTTCTTTCCACTCCTCTTCCTCTTCCAATACTGGTGCCAACACACTGGCCACACACACACACACGTCATGGTTGCTAGTAGCCAGCTGGCAGGTGGTGGATATTTTTCTTGCAGCATATGTATGTGTGGATGACTGCTCTTGCTGTGTGACTAACTTAGCTGCTGGCAGTGATTTTGGCTGGGGTATACTCTCTGGCATTATTTTAGTTCCAGACATTTGATGGGTTGACTCTCTTGTTTTGTTCTCCCAGACAGTATTTTTCAGTATTCCCTTTTTTCCAGCCTGAGACAGTCATGGCTGTGTGGATGCCTTTTAATGGTGTTTGCACAGCTCCAGGCCTTTCTGTCATTTTATACAGCTGTGAAGGGAACCATGGTGTGTAGGTATCTATGTGTGTATTCATGCGATGCTGTTCATGGTCATGTGGCTCCCATTTGGAGTATGTGAATTTGCTTCTGATGTGCACATGTATGGATGGTCCTATGTCCTTCTGCTTTTGAGTACATCTGGGTCTATGTGCACATCCTTTCTTTGGTGTGCGCATCCTTCCTTTAACATGCACATCCTTCCTTTAGTGTGCCCATTTTTCCAGTCTGTGTATACCTGAATTTCACTATGTTAATGGATATGTGTCCTTAGTACACGCAGAAAAAATAATTTCAAATGTATTATTAAAGTAGCAGATCAAACAGCAGATATGTGAAAATACTATCATTCAGTCTGCCTGCTCATCCTGAATTCCAGCCCTGTATATAAATATCTGCTGAGATAATCTAAATTCACATTTATAGTTTTCTAATAAATTCGATGCTCAAAGCAGACCTGGTCTAGGAAGACTGCATAGGAAATTTATACAAAATTTGTTGCAATAAATGCCTCATTTGTTGCAAAAAAAAGGAACCAAGCAGATGATTACAAAATGAAGGTCCTCGGAATCCTTGACCCAGCACCTTATCCTTCCAGACTTCCCTTTGCAGTCTCTCAGGCACTTTGCCTAATTCTTTATTCTGATTTCAAACTCATTCTCCAGCCATTTCCAGTTTTCACCAGCTTTCCATCTCTTCTCTTTCCAAAGAGAAACCTCAGTGTCAACAGCAGAACGGTAAAAGCAAGTTCCTTTTGCATTTGGCATCCTTCAGTTACATGCCCACAATATCTATTCCTTTCTTTTCCCCCAAATAATTAAACAATTTCCAACACACGTAACTTCTACCTCCATTGTTAATGGACAAAACATGCTTACAATGTGCAATTGTGATTCTTGCTGGCAACATATTTTCCTTGAATAATGAAAATTACATAACATAGGTGCTGCTGTTAAATGGTGACATCAATCAACAAGTAATGATTATGGATGCACACTGTGAACCACCTGATGAGAAGTGGACCAAAAAAAAAAGGAATTCTCAGTTCTCTAACCACAGCCAGAACAGTCAGGGAAACATCTTGAAGAGACTACTCCAGTTTCACCTCAAAAACATAGTGAAAGGACAGGAAACCACAACAGGTAAGAGGAAAATAGCCCATGAATCTTAACTACAGAAGCAAAATCAAATGCCAAAGAAAGAATACACAAATACAGTCCCCAGCTCACCATGTACACATAGCTGAGTGATGACCTCCAAGTGCTGTCAAGAATTGTAAGCACATAGCCCAGCCAGTATTTGTTGAGAATAAATTAAAATAATCCTAAAGAGTCTTAAAGTATTGGGTAAGTGCCATAACATTTCTTTAATGAATACACTTCCATGGGCTTGTTTGGGAGTTCAGTACTATTTGAAAGAGGAACGTAAAAAATCAGTGTCAGTTTTGAGTACGCCAGACCTAGAGTTTAGTGCTCTCAGTACCCACTTACAGTCACCTGATAACAACAAGTCTTTTCCAGATTCTTCCACTCATCAGTCTCAGAGAAGAAATGTGGATGTATGCAATGCATTAAAGCACAAGACAATTTATAGCCAGACAGTAAAGCTACACCAGCAAGAAACTTCCAGTGCTAAGTATGTGGTTCAACGGGGAAAGTGTTACTGGCTAAGCTGCACCAGTAACATTTACAGAAACATTCAGGCTATTCTACTAGGGTTTTTCAAAGGGGAAATCACTTATGTTTACTCTGGAACATTTTTTAGAAACTCTTCCTGTTCATACACTACTATTAAAGCATACAAGTTTTTCTACCACAGAGGCATTTTTCTTTAGCCTTGAAAGTATACTGGAAATAGAATTGTTCAGAATGTAATATAATTTTGTTTTCATTACTATTAACAATAGATTCCACTTTTTACTGAAGATCTGTTATTGCAATTCGTACTGCACTAATTACGTCCCAGTTGCTTAAAAACACAGATTTCAGGAATCAGAAATGTTACTGAGCACTCCAATCATAAATGCCATCCATTTAAATTTGAAGCTGATTGTACATAAGGTAACTATTTTCAACCATCTTCTTGATTTATGAATATTTTCAATGGCTCAACTGATAAAAATCCTAACAAAAGACAAACACAAAAACACATGGGCTATGCCTTACTGAAGTCTAAATTTTAATACCTAAACACTATTTCTGGAATTTCCACCATTATCTGTTGGCTGTCATAGTGAAGCATATGTGTATTAGGAAGATTAGGTAACTAATTTCTGAAGTAATTTATGATCTTAATATTAAAATATTTCTATATAATTTTCTCTGTAAAGAGAAAGTCCTTCTCTTTAGTTTGGTACAGCAATACAAATTTGGATTATCTCCAAATTTAAATTCTTTGTGCAGGGAAATGAAAAAATATACCTCTATATATTTTCCAATTATTTTACTTCAACCAGTTGGCCGAATATGAATTCGAAAGTAACAAAACCCATCATTGTTCTATTTTTTTCGTGCCTGTTAAAAATTTTAATGGATTTTCTTAGAAAACCTATTTTAGATGGGTAGAGCTAGCATTTTAAGTCCACAGAACACACCTAATGACATAAATTGCTCTCATTCAGATCTTCCCAGCTTATCACCTGGTGTTTTATAGGCATAACCCCTAATGCCAAGCACTGAGCTTACAGTATAAAAGTGCAAATGTATAAAATATTTATAATAGTTTAAAAGTCAAACAGAAAAAGTTTATAAATAAAATTAATTATATCTTGAAATTGAAAACCCAGCTCTGCATTGCTCTCTATTTGAGTAGCTCTAGGAAAAAAATAAGACACTAAACACAAAATTAAGTAATGTGCCTGTGATGTAAGCTAACTGAAATCACTCACAAACTTCATGCAAATTATGTTCAAATGCATCTTTTTGCAAAGCAAAATGTAGGTAGAGAACAGAAGGACATGTGTAGTATATATTCCAGACTACAGACATATGCTGAAGATAGAAAAAACAATTTAGAAAAATCTATAAAACTTATTGCACAGGCTACAATATTTCATATAGAATATTTTTAAAAGAATTGTAAAAAGTTGAAACAACACACTGGATAAAAAGATACTTTGTCCCAAGGGCAAATACTGTAGTGATCAATTACATCTTGAATTGCAGAAACAAAATTAACTAACTTGATGGAAAGCACCACATTGCAATAAAATATATTATATACAGATGAACAGGAATTGAGAATGCTATTTATTTGAAACAGCAGGTATAATATACTGTACCTCTATACCTCCTGATGGAATATTTCTAAATGGGCTACCCATATTTTGCAACATGACTGCATGTTGATTTATGGAGCCAAAGTAAATGATATGCTTCGCCAATAAAAATTCCTTGCAAAGGCAGCTTTTTCCATTTCATTTTAAAGTGAATATGAAAAGAAAGACATACAGAGACTTTTTTTTTAACAAATGTTGTTATACAAAATACGTGATACAGGTATGAAAGGATGTTCATACATGTGTACAAGAGTATTTTCTGTACTGAATCAGTTTCAGATACAGAAAAGATGGGAAATCACTTTATATCTATGCAGACAGCAAAAACAGTACTTCCTATCTGAGGGGTGGAAATAGTCAATGAAAATGATTCACTGTTTTGCTCTTACAAGTGAATGAAATAGCCTCAGTAATTCTGTGTTACTGTGTGCTAACACAGCAATTCTGTGTTGGTTAATGGAGTGCACAAGCTGTAAGATGTATGGATGTGCAAGCCTGGCATGGGACAGGGGACTGTAAGCAGCTGATGGACATAACGCACATCCATCATGTCATGCACTACATGTCACAGGAAGATTGCAATACCTGATACATTGGTGGTACTGACATTGTTAGCATGACAGTTTTGTCACGTTTAGCTTCAATTTTACTTTCAGTGCTGCCATGGAACCAGTGAATAGAGAGGTGGAATAGTCACTAATACTAAACTAATTACGTTTCGGCTGCTATAATTTCCCATCCTTAGGGAAAGAAGATCCAGTTTCAGTCATAGAACTTAGTTATCTGTGAATCCATCTCACATAATGCTGGACATGTAAAAGGCAGATGCCTCATCTTTCCAATTAACTGTAGCTTTAATCCATGGAGGTCACCAGCAGTCACATCCAGATTCTACAGATATCAGTCTTACTAAAATAATTCCTTGACATGCACAGTGTAACAACAATAAGAGGAATGAATGCTTACTCACATTAGTCTTTTGTTGTTAAGCATATGAAGTAAACTGTATCAATTTAACTTGCATAGAATTATATTGTGTGGAAAATACTACAGCAGTTATAGGAAAGGAAAAGATAAAAACTTTCCATGCTAAAAGTAAGCAGAAGCATTAGATTAATTCAGTTCAACAAAAAACTTTGCCAAGATCTAACTGAAACCTCCACACAGATTCTGATGGAAAATGTGAAAAGAATATATGGTGAAGAAGTTGGAGAGAATATACAGTAGAAAAGTTGGAAAGAAATTTGGAGAACTAGATCTCAACGGAACTTCTAATGTCTTCACTCTAACAATTCAGATATTTCAATGGGACTTCGAAATCTTTTGAAGGAGAGTTTGAGGCTCAAAAAAAATGCACTGTTAAGAGATGACCCTTCCAAGCTATTCACTCTCGACTAAGATGACCAGTTTCAACAGGTCTATAGCATCAGCACCACAACATTTCTTCTGCTTCACTTGTGACATCATAATATATACACTATCTCAATCTTCGTGGATAAATGAAATTATCATATTCATTCTAAGCAGCTTCGCTCCCTGCATTGCACCAAGATCACATCTTATTATCCCTTTCATCATTCAGTCCCATAGCATTCTCTGCCTCACTTCTTCCTACCTCTCCTTATCCCATCTCCCATTCCTCTTTGATGTAAAATAAAAGAATAGGCTTCTTTCTCCTCCTTCACATCAAGCAGGGACACCTTCCTTTGAGAAACCTGATGCATAATTGGTCCTTTTCCTTCCTTCCTAGGGTGGAAGCTTTTAAAATCTTCCAGCTAGCATCTTTGTCACTTGCGATTACTTGCCTTCTCATGGAAAGTCAGCTACCATTCTAGAACGTTAAAAAGGCCATATGTCCTGTCACTAGAAGGATTTCCTATGCCCTTCATTGTACTGTTGAACCACTTTTTACTGCAGTAAATCAGGGATTATTTAACAATAAAAAACTTGTTCTAATTATTTAACAATATTTGCAATATATTTTCAGTGATATTAATTACAACTCTTTTCTGCTGTAAGAGTTCCTGTAACTTGTGGGTCATGAAGCAGAATCGCTGAACTTACCAGTTCCCTTCAGAACAGTTTACTAGTATTGTTATTTCTTCTCTGGGACTAAGCAGGAAAGAATGAGTGGAGTTTCCTTGGCAATGATAAATAACCCCATGATGAACTTGTGTTCTCTGAATCATGAGTGTGAGTGATATGAAACGCAGACTGTTAGCAGGAAGATGAATGTAGTAACGAGCCATTTTTGGGGACAAGGGACCACTGACAAGCACTGGAATGCCTTGTGGTAAATACGTCCCTTCTCAATGCATCATCATCAGTGGATTTATTCCAGGTCTGGATCATGTTGCCATAGCCCTGTAGTGGCTATCAAGAACTTACAAAACATAAGAGCAAATTAAGTGAAGGCAGTAAATAATAATAAAATACTTTACTTTTCCAAAGCACTTTGATCCTAAAGCTCACAAGGAACCCAATTATAATCATTTTTAGGCATGAAACAATTTTGATTAGCACCTAGTAAGATTTCCCAAAATTCCTAATATAGATACCACTTCCTTCTGAAAATGCCATTAGGTACAGAAACATCTGCATCTTAAGTTATCTAAATACTTATCTAAAAAGCAATACAAGTACATAGATGCTCCAGTACATTTAAGTTGCCTTACAGGTTTTAGTTTAATAGAAACAAAAGGCATTTAAAATTCTCACATGAGATTTTAAGTGAATTATCATACTTTTGAACTTTTCTCAATAAATGCAGAAAGAAATTCAAACAAACATTCTTACACAGAGCACTCTATCTTACATCCACAGACATGAAAATGTCAGTGCTGCCCCTCATCTACCCTAAGGAACTGCTTTCCATATTCTTCATCATATTTTCCATTGTCCTTGAAGTACTTGTCCCCCTTTCTAGTTCCAGTGTTGGAGTCCCTGTCATCTTCGAATACTTCCGTGTCCTACCATGCTCTCTGCAACACTGCCATCCCTGGGAGTAGTGCCCATCTCACACTAACCATAGTTAGTGATTTAGTGATTTACAGATCTCATGGCCTGTAGGCAGAACGAATTCTGCTGCTACACTAAACGTCCTTTGGGCTGCAGCCTGGATCTACCTTTGTGTTCTTACAACTGAGTATGCCAGCATTGCCTTTTAAAACTAATACACCATTCTCCATTCAGTCAAACTTTCAGTGTTGCTTTCATAGTTGCTTTCTTTACTGTATTCTTTACTGCTTTTTTACTGAAACTCTTCACCCTACTCTTTAATCCAGTGCTACTTAGTTTCTATGACAGTGTCATTCAAAACACATTTTCTAATGATCTCTTATCTGCAGTATCTACACAAACTACCATCTTCTTTTCCTGGAGAAGTCAACCCAGAGGTGTCAATTCCACAACAGCCACTGTGCTGAGAGCTTTGAAGCTGAATAAAACATGTCTCAAATTAAGACTGTTTTTAACTAGAAAGAGGCCGAGATGATTAAAGTGGATAAGAAAGATGTATTAAGATTGTCTTTGTTATTTAATATTTCCTAGGGGCCCACACTGCAGATAGCAAGGACTTGCTACTGAGTGTAGAAATGAGCCATGGCAAATTTTTAACGTGCTTTGTTATACTTTAATAGTAAAACCCATTAACCTATAAAAATGTAACAATGCTCATAAAAACTTGACACTCCTCACTAAAGACAGGGCTGCTGGAAGCTGCCTCTGCTCCAGCGCAACCCTGCTGAGCCACTTTACTAGGTCTCTGACTCCCAGCTCTGGGACATTGTGGCACCATGGCTGCTTTCAGCTCCTATGGAAGGAGCCTGACCCACCGAAAACACAAAGTAGGAGCTTAGAGCTTTGTTTGACTACAAACGTTTACTGCCTGCTGCAGCCCTTTCCAATTTCAGAACACATTGCTTCATTGCTTTACATCTGTCTCACTGAGCGGAAGCACAGAGGTCAGACCTTGGTGAAGGCAGAAGCCTACTGCAGCCTCTGCCCATCTCAATACTTCATCAGCTAACGCCTGTTTCTCTAGGGGGGCTCTGCAAGACACTCAGATGCTCATAATAAAGGTCTACAATATCTGTTCTAACCTATGCAGGTTGTGCTATATCACCTTAGGACCAGAATGCCATACAATGGTATACTGAGCAACAAAGTTCAGAACTTGAACTTCCATTCTTCCATTTGCCTTTAAAATACTTTAGAATACTAATAAAGAAATTAAATTATTTTTATGGGTATGGAACTTTCTTATTTGTTTGAAGTTAAGTATTGAGAAAAAAACCACAGAAAAAACAACAAGTCATATCTTTTATTTTCATAAAAGAAAATGTGCTACACCTCAAAAACGCATCTGGAAAAAGCTGATGAAGGTTTCAGTAGCAGTCCTGCCTTATACAGAACTTTTTTCTACTGTTTGAAATAGCACTGAAGGAACCTCCATCTCCTAAAATCCCCTGAAAGTGATGTGCTGCCAAAGAATTGCATCTAATGCTTTATTGAACTGATTTTGAACGAACCAGGCAAATCTGATACCTGTCTGATGGGAAGGTGTGATGAAAGGGTCTGTAAGACTATCATCCACAATCAGAAATAATTTATATAGTATTTAAAACAAAGTATTGTATTTACTTTAGAACTGTTAATAAATTTAGCAGTTTTGAAATGCCTTCTTTTCATGCAAGTAACTTGTTCTTCATTTCAGAATCCTTCTAGAGAAGCTCATGATGGAAGATGAAGTCAGATGAAGCACTGAAATCAAATTTCACATTTTATTTGATCAGCACAGCTGCTGACACCTTTCTTAAAATAATACGGTGATAACTCTGCACCAGGAGATACAGAACTTACTGAAGGTCTAGAGTTTACAAAGCACTTACTATGATTCTGTTGGGCACAATCACATCACACATGAAGTGTCTATACTTGCTACTCCTAGCATCTTATTACAGTAATAAACGTTGAAATGGGAATTTACTTTGCAAATTCACTTCTTCGCAAACAGCTTTGTCAAGGTTCACTACCCAGACTGGTACGTATCACCCTTTCGGTTTATAAATACAAGGCTGGATAGGACTAATTCTTTTCCATTTGCAAATGATGCAGAAGAAATTGGCCTGGGCGGAACACCAGAAGGTAATCCATTCCATGCTCCTGTCCCACAGAAGGCTCAATTTCATTATCTTTCCTGTCCATGAAAAGCTCCAGCCTCTAAGAGCACACATCTCCTCTAGTGCTTCAGGGTCTTTCAGGAAAAAGGCTCCGTAAACCTTCTCAGGAAGGTTAGCAGATACAGGAAATTAGCAGATTTGACACAGCTACTCCATGCTCCTTCTGCAAACATTGTATTTATGAAATTACACGGGCATTATGTTCTTATGAATATAATAAAACTTGGAATATAGGACCAAAAAAAAACACAAAACAATGCTGAACATTATTAATACATGAGGTATTTTCATCCTAGCTTCCCCCTCTAAAAAGCAGTCATTTCAAGCAAAATAACTTGCTCCCTGCATTTCTTATTTTTGGACATTAGAGATTTAAAAAACAGGAAAATATTTAACAGGTTTATGCCTATACTTGTTAGGAATGGAGAGGTTATGTCTATTTAAAAATAATATTGATAAGGCTAATATCGTATTAGCACATCGTATGAGTTAATAAAGTATGTTCCACCAGGAACACAGTACAGTTTGCTTGCAGAAACTGTATGGTGCTGGTATACAAAGTGGAAATAGCTATTTGATGTGGAAATCACTAGCATGCAAAAAAACATGAATGTACAATACCATTATGGATGAATAAAGGAATTGGCAAGCTGTTAGATCAGTGTCCTTTTAATCCAATACTGACTCACCCACCAATTGCTGATGGCAGATTTTTAAGTATCTGTTTGTTCCTTTTGTTCCACTGATGTGCTGATAATCTAAAAGGTTACATTAGAAGAATAATTTTTCAGAGTAGAAATTTATTGAAGTCATATGCAATTATACCTCTCAGTACTTAAGAAAACCCCAAAACTCCCATTAGCATCATAATTCTTCTACTCCAATATTTATCTACAAGCTTTTTTCATTAATTTGCTATAAAGCAGTTCCAAGTGAGTCTTACAGAATTTCTGGTATTTCTTCTTGCTGTGGAAAAAATATCCCTCCACATACTGTTTGGGAGAAAGAGCTGGGCACGTTTCTTATTGTTTCATTCCTATATATCAGATCTTAAAGGTTCTTTTCAACCCAAAATATCCTATGATTCTGTGACAGATAGTTTTAGATTCATATAACAAATATGCCAAGAATAAGCCTTATTTTATTTACATCTATGTACACCTATGATCAGTGGGGGTAAAGGACAATAAAATTTACAATTAAGAAGATCAAAGATTAGATGCCACAAGATGCCAAGAACTAGTACAACAATTTACTTAGAATTATATTCCTATTTTTCTCCACTCAAATACTTCAAACTGTTCTGTTTTAATTGTCATCTTCCTAATAGTTTGAGAGTTATATAATGTTAATGAAAAGTTAGTGTGAGATTGAAGAACAAAGCATCTTATTTCAAAGCTTAATTTTTCAATTTACAGGGAATGAGAATTTTGGTGGAGTTTCAACTGATGATTTCTGTGGTTGCTAGTCTGGCATGCTCCCTTTCTGAACAAGCTGAGATCAATCATAGCAAGAATTTAACAACGGACAGGGCCAAATTCATCTTGGGTGCAACTCCAAAGTTAATATAGTGACATGAAATTTTGGCCCATGACTTAGTATGAGAGAAAAACAGAAAACATCTCCTTAGTATTCTTCTATAACAAACAAAATACCCACATGGACCCAAACTACACAGCAGTGTTCTGTGGAGTCAGTTTATACACAATGTGTGAATTCTGTTTATCATCAGGGATTCTGTCTATGAGAATCAGAATAAAAACTCCACTTTAAGCTCTGGTATACTTTCTGTGCTTGTTGTTAGGCTTTCTAAGCATATTGAATGTAATATGGGAAGATAACCTAAATAACTCTTTCAAATGAGACAGCTGACAGTGAAATCCTCAAGAACTAGTGTTCTGCACTCATCCACTCATGTACATTTCCTTTGGAGGTTGCAAGACAGAATAAGATTTTCTCAGCAAAAGGTGAGAGGTGTTGGTCTCTCCCCTCAAAAATGCTGAATCTAAGAAATGAGGAAGGCAGATCAAGGAAATATGAAAAAAAGGGATCTCTCTGGAGAAATAAATTTTTCTGCATTGTTGAATTGACTGAAGAGAAGGGTAACTGCTTACAAGAGAAACAACAGGAGAGGCTTCATGGATTCAGAAGCAAAGCAGATATAGACAATAGCTCTCTTCAGACCCACAAGTATGGCTGAAAAATTTTAAAAAACCTTTCAGCCTGCCTATGCTAGTTATCTAATACAAAATACTACCTCTAACCTCATCTTGCCTTGACTAAGACCATCATGGCCATTCAAAGCAAAACCACAAAAGTATCCTGTAGTCATAAAAACAGTCCGACATATTAAAAAAGGAAAAAAAAAGTCCAAGGGGGCTTTTGGAATCATGGTCAAAATAAAATGTACGGCATTTATTCTTTTGTCTGGAACTATGTGTTTCCTGCAGACGTTTAATTGGGGGGGGGGGGGGGGAATGTTTGGAAACCTATCAAAACCTCTCAATCTCCTGAAGAAGACATCTTCACATTCCGAACACCTGCCCAGGGAAAGAATACACTTAAAAGCATGTGTCTTGCAGTATTTGGAGGGCTGCAGGAATGTCAGCATGGATCCAGACAATTGCAATAGCAAGAGCACACAATCTTATGTGTCTGATCGTGAAACAAACGCCTTGTAGACAAGTAGCACTAGGCAAGAAAATGTTTCTGCACCTCATACAGACTAGGAAAAATTTAAAATGCAATATAGATTTAATGTATTTGGGTCAAACACAGATGCTTGATAAGTTTTCACAGGGAGGAAATACCACAACGGATCTATCACATTTAGTATTAAATTCCTTTTTATTATTAACCCTTTCCTTTAACAGAACTGTAGGATTTTTAGGAACTAGAGTTCTCCAGGAGATCACTTCATTCTTCACACTACCTCTGGGCAGGATCAGCTCCACATAAATATCTGCAGCATCTTCTGTGCCACAGTACTTTATACATTCCAAACCTAAATCAATATTCAATTACATCTGTGGAAGGGACACCACTGATCTGAATAAGGCTTTAGTACACTCATAGTTGCTTTCCTTCATTATTGCAACATTGCCACTTCTGGGAAGAGCATGCGAATCACTAATTCTTCCAAAGAAACCATACTGCAGTTCAAAGAAAAAAGACACCCTATTCAAATCTGCAGGGGAACCAAAACCCAACAAACTTGACATAAAAACAACACGTAAACCTTATATATTAATGAAAATATAATTCTTGTGAGTTCTCTATCACTTTCAATTAAGAAAGCATGGATCCTTAATACAGCTGGCTGAGCCCAGGGAAGACTTGTGAGCACCAAGCACTCACTGGGCCGGGTTCTCCCACAAGCGCAAAGCAGCAGTTCAGCCAAGGCTATCATAAGGCTTAGAAGGTTGTGAATATTCGAGCTGGAGACACAGAAGCCTCCCGGGCAGAGTGTTGTCTGGGAACACGCTACGCGACCATGGGGCTGTCGCCCCAAGGCCAGGGCACTGCCTTCGGGACACGCCTGCCCCCTGCTGGTCACCATGTCCGTGACACCGCCCCGGGACCCGGCTCCGCCAGACCACCGTGTGCGGAACCCGCCCGTGCGCTCGGCACAGCACATCCTTCTCTCGTCTGCAGCTACTCGGACCAAGAAAATCCTGGAAAGATCCCAGCGCAATCTGCAAGATCTTTGCAAAACCAGCTGTGGTCATGGATGGTTCCCAGCTGCCGCTGTCTTTTCCCCACCCTCTTTCCACAGCCTTCATATTCCACTTGTAAACAGAGGTCTGGAGATGCAGATCACAGCTGGCCGTGCCAGCACTGATGCAGGGGATACAAGGGCACGCTGCAGCCTCACCAAGCCTATCTCCTCCATAGCCCATTCCCACTCGTTCTCTTGACAAGCACTAGTGTTTAGTGTGGCTCATCAGATACGGATCCTGCCAGAGTGCGTCAGGCAGAGCTCTGAACTTGTATTGAACACCGACCTCAGTAAGAGTCTTTGCTGCCTAGGCAACAAACTGACTGAAAGGTCTGGGAATTCTAAGCCCTATAGGCTGCAGGCTGGAACTTAAAGGGTAGTACCTAGGGCAGCTTGAATTATTTCTTTAAAATTGCTTTTGAACAGGAAAATGGATTTAAACACCACCACCCCTTCTCCTCCCTAAAGTTGTCTACTTTTGCTTCTGCCACAATCTGAATGGTCTGATTACCTTCTGCTCTCATTCTCCTGCATGGTCTGTAGCTTCCCTCTCCCATGGAAGAAAGGTATCCTAAGCAGCACAATGGCCAGGCACTTGTGATGCACCCTCTCACAAACAAGAAGAGATCTCTCAAACAATGACAGGAGTTACTGCAGTTCACGTGAGCTCTAAGGCAGAATAACCAGACTGGATGAATCAGCTTTGCAAGAAACACGAGTTGCCACTAGAATTCCCACTGGAAAAGTTTCTTCCCTTCACGGGAAAAAACTTTTTCTTCCTAAATGACTCTACATGGTAGTGCATGGGCCACTGAGAAGTTGAAAGTGCCTGCTGTAAGAAAAAAAACAAGCAAAACAAAACATGGTCTTCATTTCAGGTCAGTACCTAGTAACATCACAGAATTACTACTTCTGCAAATACCAGCTAACATCTTTGCACTTGGTAACCTATGCATGGAGAAAATCCTCCTACAGAGGCTGGCGACTTCTGGGTAGCAACAGAATAGGAGATGCTTGTCTGATAATTGTCTATGCCATCCTCATTACAAGCATAAATGGTGGACCTCAAGGCAGAAAGACAAGTGTCTGGCTCCTGAGATCTGTCAAAAAAAAAACCATGTTCTGACATATGGAATAATAGATCCTGAACTATCAGTGAGATAAAACCAAGAAAGTAATAGATACGACTTTTTCATTACTGAGGGGATAAGTGAATAATATGCCAATGCTTGGTACATGCCAACTGTGTAAAGGGAAAGTGAAACTAACCCCAGACTTGCAAAACACTAATTCTGAGGCTGAATAGTGCTACCATCACCAGTGAAACTGGAACAGGAAGGTGCTCTCTAGTCTCAGGGAGCGAAATTCATCCTCTGCACATCACAGCCAGCTCATATAGATTTCTTGTAGCCAATGAAAAGCCACAGACAGACCATATGAGCAATTTTGGACAACTACAGTAGGGTGGGACAAACTGCACTTCATCTGTGTATCTTGGTTCCTAATTCCTTTGTTTCTGTAATGATGCATCATCGATAGTGTGGTAGAATGTGAATAGAGGCAATTTTTGCTTCTTAGCAAGATAGACAAAATAAACTAAGGATGTCACTAAGGATGAAGGATGGGGAGCTGGTCAGGGGGAAAGTTTATTCTTGTGATAGACTGGAAAATGAGAAAACATGGACCCAGAATGGAAATCCAAGCTGAGAGTTTGTTCATGAGCTGATGGGACAGACTGAGAGAATTAGTGCTGCTTCTTAAGAGGAAAAGCTTTCCCTGCCTGATATACCAAATTCTTCTCTCAACATTAAGAGCCTTCCAGAGCTCTGGATCAGCTCTGAGCATTCTGCTTCCTCTAACACCTAAACACCATTATGTATCTTTGTTCTTTTGGGGGAATTCAAATAATTTCACTATTGTTTAGGAAAACTGAACAAAACACAAAAGCCCTTTTTACTGACCACATATCACTGACCATATAACATCCTTGTCACACCATGTGATTTTGGATGGAATGTTAAAAGGCTTTTTAGAATTCTGCCACCAAATTCTATGAGAACATGCAGACGACTGCACCTCATTCAGTTAACTTCTAAGTTATATACTTAAGGAATGATCTTAGCTATTTGTGTAGCTAATACCTCACTAATACACAGTGAGGTATTTTTCTGAGTGAAAAATGAATGAGCTGTCCTACAGTAAGTAGTAACCAGAAATTTGGACTGAAGCCCAAATTTAATAATAATTTATGTTTCATTAACTTCCCTGGAGTTTTAAGCTTTATTATCCCTGCTACTGACTTTATTATTAAAAATAAATACTCAAGCAAAATTATTTCAATATACATAGATGCAATCCTAAAGAGAGTTAATAATTTATTTTACCATAGAACAAAAAGAATAGATACTGCTCCTGGTGCTCTATATCCCCTCTTATATATTTCCTGTGAATTTCCTACAACAAAACACAAGCAGAGGTCACAAGAGTTCCTTCATACAGACATCACTAATTCCATAAGAAAATATTATTTGGTTCCTTTTTCACATATAAGCTGTTATTAAGGGTATGTAACACTATTTATATCACAATGATTTTAGCAGTAGACTTAGATCTGCAGTTTAAAATCTTGAATGCATTGCTCTAACTATAAAGAGACTTCCTCCAAGTTCTGGCTTGCAAAGCTTTGACTTGAGCTATTTAAGAAGGAAAAAAGAAAAAAGAAAAAAGGAAAAAAGGAAAAAAAAAAAAAAAAGACAAAAAAAAGAGACTCTACTTGGCAAGAGCTTTAATTAGCAGAAATTTCCACGCTAGGAATATTATTCTGCATGAGCAGAAATTGCATAGCTCTTGCCTCTAGATGCCTTAGAGATGTCATTGATTGGCCATATTCAGAACAGGGGAATTATGTGACCCAGTGCTAATTTGAATTCCTTTACCAAACACATTTTTATTTCATCATCTCAGCTGCATAAAAGAGTCAAAGTACTAGAGCTTTAAAGACTTTGAATTCCTGCTGCTCTGCAATAAAATAAGGCAAGAAATATTAGCCATCCCTGGTTGATTCTTTAATTCTTTTCCAACAATGTCAAAGTATCAGTGTCCTACAGGTTTTAGTGCAGGTTAAAGACTGATACAAAGTGTATGCCTGAATAGAAGTTTGGAGTGAGTTAAGGAGAGAGAGAACATTTTAATGGGACATTGGTCCAAAATAGCCCAGCTTGTTTCTACCTCCTGCTGCCTCTTCCTCCTTTTCACAGGACCTTGATTGTATAGAAACAGTACAGACAAAAACCACAAACAACAAAAGGTTCGCTCACACCCCCAGTGGAGGTCATGAGCATGCTACCATGGAGAAAAAAAAAAAAAAGCATCAAAGGATAGTTTGGCTTACTTATAAGCAAAGATTAATTAATAGGAAGTTTGATACTTTAGCAATGTACATTTGGGCAAATTTGTATTTGCAAATTGTTTGTTTCACACATTCAAAGGGCACAGAGCAATGAGGCCTGGTGCTAATTTTAAAAATGAATCAAACCTTTCTTTGCCACGATCCAAAAACTACAAACTTGTGGTTCAGAGGCTTTCAATGGTATCTGCTCAGATTTGACACTCCAAGGTTAAAAAAAAGACAAAAAAACAACACAAAAGACTTGTGTTATACACAGCAACAGCAGCTTTTTCCAACAATTTTTCAGTTATTGCACTGTATACTCTCCAAGAAAAGTAACTGTCTTGGCTACTAGAGAAAAAGTTTTTAAAAAGGAGGCAAAATTAACAAATTCCCTTAAAATAGACCCGTCTCCTTATAGGTTGTCTTTAAAACTGCTATTCATTATACCAGCATTTATACCCGCTGGGTGACTATGATTCAGAACTACCTGTGTCACATGATGAATAAGTGCAACATGCACCATTCACTTTTAAATCAACCCCCTCCGACCTAAGCCATGTAAATCCTTCAGAAATTCACACCAGTATTCTCCTCCTTCAAATCACACATAGAAATAGTCCAATGACGAAAGTTTACCCGTGCACAGCCCCTTTAACCCCTGCCATTTAAGTATCTGCTTGGAATTATCAGTGACCCTGGTGCACTCTTGGCTAGTTCACACTGGGTCTTCTAGAGTACGGCCGCACGGGGACTTCTCTTTTCTGCGGGGTCCTTGAAATAAACACTATTCACAGCATTGCCTTTACAAGACAGCACTGTCAGCTCTGCCGACCGAAACAGCAAAGACTCTTCCACTTTCGGCACGTTATGTGCGCACCCTTTCCTCATCATGCTGTCCCTGCTATCCACTCACCCTTCCGTCCTCTCACCGCCTGCCCGCCCGCTTGGTATCTATTTGCTTCTATCTTCGAGATATTATTTTCAAGCCCCCCCTCCCCTCCCGGCTGGCGCAGGCAGCCAAGGTGTCGTCCTGCCGCAGCGGCGGCGGTGACATGTATCTCTCATCAGAAGCTGGGCGCTAATTAATTTAGATCCTTTTCCCGCTACGCTTTAAGGAGCGGGGAAGCCCCACGTTGGAGGAATGCAGCAAGTCCCCCCGCACCCGGACCCCTGGAGCTGCCCCCGCTCCGCCGCCCCCGGCCCGCAGCTCCTCGCCCCCGGGCCCGGGGATTGGCCCGGCGGAGGCGGCATCAGCGGCGGGGGGGGGCCGCCCCCACCCTCCCTCCTCCTCCCTGGCCCCGCCGCCCCCTCGCCCCGGTGCGGCAGGGCCAACCGGGAGATCCAGGCGCAGGCAGCGACCGAGCCGCCGCCGCTCCGCACCCGGCCACCCGCCCGCAGCATCCCCCGATGGCCGCTCGCCTGACCTGCTGCCTCCTGCTGTGGGCCCTGGGCCATGGGGGCTGCCGCTCGCCTGCGGGGGAGGGCGCCGGCAGCCCGCCCGCCTGCCCCGTCCAGCCGCCGGCCGAGCCGGACTCGTCCGCCCCCGGCCGCGACCCCCGCGGCGGCTCTTCGCCGCCCCCTGGGCTGGGCAGCATCGCTCAGGACATGGTAGCTGTCCACATGCTTAAGCTCTACGAGAAGTACAACCGGGAAGGGAGCCGGCCCGGCGACGGCAACACGGTCCGCAGCTTCAAAGCCAGGCCGGGTAAGACGGGCCGGGCGCGGGGGGCACCGCTGGAGCCCCCTCGCTCCTCTTTCGCTTTACAGTGACGGGTTTGCGTCGAGGTCGTCATTGACTGCGGGGGGTGTCACGCTGGGTGAATGCTGGGGGGTCCCTTGCTACCTACACGGACAGGGTGTCTCCCCTCGCTTTGCGGACGGCTTCCCACCTTCCCTGGCTCCCTTCCCTTCCCCAGAGTATCCCCCCGTGGGAAAGGCTCCGTTGCTGTGATGCAAACCAGCGGCAAAAGAAGCGCCGTTCCCAGCGCA
Source organism: Acanthiza pusilla (assembly GCA_036630365.1). Taxonomy (NCBI): domain Eukaryota; kingdom Metazoa; phylum Chordata; class Aves; order Passeriformes; family Acanthizidae; genus Acanthiza; species Acanthiza pusilla. The sequence goes on from JAXCHO010000234.1 coordinate 18,271,304, forward strand.
CATCGCACTGGGCCGAAAGATCTTTTCAGAAATACTTGGAGCGTAAACCTAGTAGCGAGTGCTCCAGCCACTGGTCCTCTCCTCCGGTTCTTCTCGCAGGCTCTTAAGTTCCTGCTAGGAAGAGTGCCGCCTGCAGGACCGCCTAAAACTGTTCGGCATCTTAAATTCTTGCACTGCCTAAACCTGAGAACCTGACTGACCTCTCCCAGTTTTACTTGGCTTGATTATGAAGGTGGAGAAACATATATACTATGTCAAAACTACACTTTCATTATCCCAATATTACATCAAATAATAAAAAGGAGGTTTGCCTAGTTAATACTCCATACATTTGGTATCCTTTGCCAAGGAAACTCAAACTATCTTTTCTGGAAAACATCTTCCTTCTTTGGTTAACACATACAGACTCTAAGTAAGATCTCAGTTCTTAAAATAAGAACTGTATCAGTTTCCAGAATCTAGTTGTTGCTATGTTGTCAGAAATACTCATTATTCTATTTAGACAAATCTGATGGATGGAAACTCACAAAAGCAAATTTTGCATTAATCTATTTCTCTTATGTCTAAGTCTTATATATAGAGCACAATGCAGCATACAGTGTTTTAGGGAATGGTTACTATAATACTGCACAATAATTCATATTCTCTTGTGCACTCCAACTTAATTTCTATCCTATGTCAACTGTAATATTAAAAAGTAATCATATTCAAGGAGGGGTAGACTCCATTGAAGAGTAAGTGCTAATGAAAATACCTAAATATCTAGGACTTATGATGTAAAGCAGTTGCAGACATTTGGGAGAGAAATTGTCATGCTCTAGATCATTAGCTAACAGTTGCTAGGGGTTAGGAAGGAACTTCCACTGTGGATGGTTTTATATGACCTCCTGTTAACACTTTTATTTTTCTGTGAAGAGAGCAGCTAATGCTGGCTGTCACCCTAATAAGGGCCTGGACCACAAGAGGGACTTGGGAACAAGGCAAGAGTTGCACTATATTCTTTTTCTTAATTTTTCAAATAATCTGATGAACACAGTACTTGCATCAAAGTAATCTAAATTGTAATTCTGTTTTTTAACACACTAAAATAGCAGCATTTTCTACCAACAGGTAGACTATTCTGACCAAATAAAAATCAATAGTATTTTGCTCATTTGTCCAATCATGAAACCAAGGCAGAGAGGACTGAAAGTAACGTGGCTTTCCCTGCAATGGAAATAAGGCATATCTATGTCCAAAACTCGTGTCTCCTGTGTCTTATCTATGTACCTCCTCTACTGGATCCTATCTTTCCCAAGTAACATGGCATGGAAGCAGAAGTTCCTCTGCACTGTTCCTATGAATTGCATTCATCAAGCTAGCGATAAACACTCTAAAATCTACCACAGAATGACACAAGATGAGGGAGAAGAACCTTATCTGCCACCACGTTTATCTTCTCTGAGAAATTCTAATGTTTCCTTCTGAAAGAAGAAATTGGCATGTTTTTCTAACAAGATGTGGAATATTCATTCTTTATAAAATCTGGATAATAATTGTAGTCCTGTTGAAATAAGCAAGACAGACTGCACACACAATACTTAATTATCCCAAGCAATGGACTTCTTTTTTTTAATCACATACCTTTCAGAAAATCTGTAACTGACTGTTCCTACAGTGCTGTTTAAAGTTGTTTGTTAGGTGACACTCAAGCATCAGGCTTACTTACAGTTGTGAAGATGAGGGCTCCAGAGGTACAAAATGTTGGTCCAGACATTCGTCCTTTATCATATGCATTATTGAGTTGTCCTCAACCACCGAGCTGTATTACCATCCTACCTGTTCCTTAGAGGCTATAGGTGGTGTTGACTGAGCTACGAAATCTAATATTTTTCCATATTCAGTGTGAGGCTCTTGAAATATACATGCATGTGCTGTTTGCATGTGGCCCAAATACAACTTCTTTTTTGTGTGTTCCTCTAGCAGTACTTGCCCCTTCAGAAATATCTTCGCAAACATCTGATCACCTCCTCTCAGCTCACCTCTACATGTGTTCACAAGAGTTCATTCTTTTTTTTATAAGGAGCTGAGAGACAGTCTAAGAACTAATTTATCAGGTTTCTTATTTCTTTAGGTTCTTTCCAATTTTCAGCGAACTTTGTAGCTTTAGAAAACAGCACCAACTGGCTGGAGTTAGTCAAGTCCTAATTGGTTTGTGGCCAAATGTGAAATATTAAGTTACTGTCCAACTTCACCTCAGATTAAGGGGAATTAATCTATACGGCAGCAATTTACTGCCTAAGCCATGAAACTTCCCCATAAATTGACTCTTGCACCTCAAACTCATTCCCTGAACATGATGCATCCTCTGTGCTAAACAAAGCAAAGACCTTAATGAAAAGTAGAAAATAGCAGCCATTTAATTAAGACTGTATCATAATTCATATGTGCAAGAAAACCAAATCAAGACTGACAGTGCGTGGTTGACAGGCTGGTAAAAGCCTGAGTGAACTTATACAATATGGAAATAGGACTTATGCTCCATCCAAAACTCAAATCTTCTAAATTCCTAATAAGTTTGTATTTCCAGGCTTCTGGCTTTTCAGTAGCTGCAGATTCACAGATTTTTGTTCTGTTCTACAAAGAATTTTGACTTTTGAAGAGTTTGTTTCATTCTAAAATACGGAATTGTTTTAGCTGAATTCAGCCTTCCTTTCTCTGATCTATCATTACAAGTAAACTTCCCCTCTGAAACCCAGAGACACTGGTGGGATAAATGTCTTTATCCCAACAATGCTTATGCTTCATAGCAGTTGCTACAGAGCTGATGGTGCTCAAAGCATTCTACTACTAAAAGAAATATTAAAAAATTCAACTGTACATAGCTTGGGTGGAGAGGACCAGTAGGTAGAATTCTTTTTAGAAACGTATGCCGTCTGAAATGAACACACATTAATAAAGCCTGCTGTTCTAAAGGAAGTACTGGAATTACTCTCTTTGTTGGCCTGAGAAATTATCTAGTAGACTTGTGAAATTTCTGTGCCCCAAAGACTTGAATAAAATCTAAACCCTTAAATTTTTTCATAATATGAGCATCTATACATAGGACTAGTGTTGATTAAAAGTTTGCTAATAGGAATTCTGTCCTGAACTGACAGAAACAAATAGGTTCTTAGCACATCAGTGCAAGCTATTCCACTTCACTGTATCAGGAACAAAATACAGATGGTGTAGATGGAAATTGCATACCTGAACATTTGTACTCTCAGACTGCCTGTGTGGGTTTGGGATCAATGATCATGCTAATCTGCTGTTCTTTTAGTCCAAATAATGGTTCTATCCAGCATTAACTGGGAGATAGCAAGCACCAATTTAGTAAGATGTAGAACTATTCATTTCCCTCTTTGAAATGAAACTCTGCTTTAAAGGAAGAATGTTCCAACAGGTGGCAGTTAACAGTACTGCCTTTCTGTAGTTGCCAAAATTTCTGTGGCTCGTCATCCACAGTGCATTGAAAAACAAACCTAAGTGTTTCTGGGAAGCCTGGCTGTTGCATTTGTTGAGTTTTGTTTGGTTCAGGGTGATTTTTTTTTTCCTTCTGCCAGAGAATTTTCAGGTATGTCAAACAGGGCTGCCAGAGGGTTGGCCCATGTGGGTTAATTAAAGATGCAAACTTACCCACTGTAATCCTCTGATGCATTCTAAGTAGCGGTGTGAGCTTGGGAGAATAGGAATCACTTCTTGGTTCTGCCACCACTTTTCTATATACTGTTGAGCTAGCGAAAAGAAAAAAAAACAGCTTTTCACAATGACAGACTATTATGGCATTGTCTTTTGATGCTGGGATGGGATTACATTTTAACACACTAAGAGAGGTTTCTACTATTTAAATAAACATGGTGTAAGCAGTTATTAGTGTAAAACTGCTCGTCTTCTTTGAGAGGAGGGTAAGGACGTAAGCTGAGTACAAACTGTTCAACTAACTAAAAAGAAGTTGTTTCAAATGGAGTTTGAATTTTAAGAGTCAGCTCCTATTCTATAGCATTTGTCACTAACTTCACACAGATCTAAACACAAGCCTTGGAAACCGAGTGTGTTTTACAGTGCTTTAAACAAAGCTCCTACATGATGTGTACTGGAAAGGAGAATTGCTCACAAGAGTAATGACCCCCAAAATGTGTCACCCTGCCTACAGCCAGCCTCCTTGTGAAATGTCTCGTGCACTATTTGCAGATGATAAGCTGTTGCCCACAGAGTTAGCACCCAGATATCTTTCAGGAATCTGCAGTCAGCTTTAGATCAGACAATCTTGAATACTAACTGTAAATCTGGTTTCTGCTAGTACTGGTTTCAGCAGTGTATTTCTCAGAACTCTGCCACAGGTAAATTTGACAGCTTCTCTAAGCCTGACTTCATTATAAATTTAATACAATTAAGGAATGCTTTTCTTGTCTGCCTAGAATCAAAGGCAGTCTGGAACTAAAAATCTCTGGGAAGAGTTTTGTCCCTCATATGTACAGAAGATGCCCAGTATGTTGGACACTCTCAATGTTATTGTAATATTACTGTTGAATAATTAAGAGGTTTTTTCCTCCTCTTATTCACTATAGTTTTAAGCTGAAGTGACAAGCTCACTATACTAAATTATTTGATGTAAGTGAAAAGTGAAATTTGTTAATTCTCTTATATGGAAATAAGAGTTGACTACCATTTTTGGTCTCAGATATATATCCATGTTTTCCCTTGCAGAATTCTTGGCCCAGAAGCCCTTGTACTGCTTCAATCTGACATCCATGCAGGATTCAGAAATGATCCTTGCTGCCACTTTTCACTTCTATGCTGACAAACGCCCTCGGCACCGGGAAGTGTTTTGTAAACGGTCCAAGAACTCATCCTGCCGCCTCCTTCACCTGCCTCCAGTCTTACGGCTCAACCTCATTTTCCAAAGCATTCACCAGAATTCTGCCTATGGACTAGTGAAAGGGAACACCACTGTGTTTCTTCAAAGGCGAGGGGCTTGGCATGCAAAGGACATTTCACACATCGTAAAAGAATCAAAACGAGCTGGAGAGCTCATTCTTTGTGCTGAGCTTGATTCTGGGGAGAAACACCAGGGCTTCCCCGAACAGGTTGCCAGCCATTTACCTTATATACTAGTTTATGCCAATGATCTTGCAATCTCTGAACCTAACAGTGTGGCAGGCACCCTACAGCGTTATGATCCATTCCCTTCCAGTGATGGGGACCCAAATCTCTCCCCTAATGCTTCTACTGATACTCGAGTTAGGAGGGATACGTACCTCGCTAGCTCTATTCAGAACAATGAGTTGCCGGAAGCAGATTATAATAACAACAAATACAACAAACACGACATATGGGAGAATGCCTACAGATCCTTGAAACCAAAAGCCTCACGCAAAGATCGAAGGAGAAAAGGGCAAGAAAATACAGAAACACTTACAAAGTCTCAGGTGCTAAATTTTGATGAGAAAACAATGAAGAAAGCAAGGCGAAAACAATGGAATGAGCCAAGGATTTGTTCAAGAAGATACATGAAAGTTGATTTTGCTGATATTGGCTGGAATGAATGGATCATATCTCCCAAATCATTTGATGCCTACTATTGTGCAGGTGCATGTGAATTTCCAATGCCCAAGGTAGTATGCCTTTTTATTCTTGCCAGCTTGCAAACAGTAGGCCTAGTGTTCTGCTTATCCAACTACTTTAGTTAGATTTTCCTTTATATTTTTACCTTTTTCATTGTGTTTTGTTGCCTTGTTCAACATAAAGAATTTAAGCAATATTGTTTCCATCAATTTAGTAATCAGAGTGCAAAAATATTCCAATTTTTTTTTAAATGCAAGCTGAAGAACAAGAAAAGTATTTCAGGTTTTTCTTACAATTTCTCATCTTATATCTTAAAACCATAGCATAAAGATTTTTGCAGCTTATGAAAATATGGTTATATACACTATAAATCATCGAAATACTCTATTGTAGTAGCAGAAGTATAAAGTGCTATATGCTAATATTAAAACAAGCTCCTCTATCAGCATATTTCTGGATTCCATATATAATACCTTAGAAGAAAAATGAAGAGTAGTTACACTGAGGTATTTTTAACTTTAGGAAACTGCTTGTCAGTTTTGCAAGCAAAAATACTGATCAAGATGGTATTTGTGTATCAAGATTCTAAATATGTTAGATAATCCTGCTGGAGCAAAAAAGTTTATTTACTTCATGTGGCTGGAAATGCCACAAAACTGTCTCTAGCACCCTAAAGCAAGAATACTGAATTCCTCTTATAGATGCATTGTGAAATTTGCTAGTGGAGAGGCAAACATTTGGCCCACTCCCACTCTCTGCTCTATGTCAAGAATTAGAAATTTTGGCAATCCTATGTTGCACAAGAATTATCAGGATTTTATAAAGCTTTCAAATAATGGCCAAGAGGAGGATCTGAAGCACTGGATAACCTGCATATTTAGAAACTGTAATTATCTTGCAATTCTACCTACAAATGGCCTGATTATTTGTTTGACTGACATTTTTGCATGTGGTCATTTGGTGCATAAATTATAAAAATGTTTTACAGCAGAGAATTTCAAGGATCTGAAACAGGAATCTGCGCTCCTTTACATCTAAGGAGATTGATGTATGTTTGTGTTGAATCAAGTAGTAAAATTTCAGGAAGAGTAGATATGTAGGCTAGTTTTAAGTCGAGGAACAGTGGAAATCCAGACTTCACAGTAGAGTGTACAAATCTGACCACATGTTCTTGTGTAGCTGGCCAATGCTGAACCACATGTACATAAACTGATACACGGTCTGGCAAAAATCAAAGCTTGCAGAGACTCACATACAGCTTCGCTTTACTGTTGTAATACAAATTGATCATGCAATGTAATCACCATATAACTTATCCAAACCAAAAGACAGCCTGGGTATATGGGTCCTTTGCCATAGACTCACAGTCTATGGCACCGTTCATACACAACATAAACCCAACACAAAAAAACCCCAACCAAACAACAACCCCACCCTCCAAAAAAGATGCATTTAACACATCTGGCTTCTTGTGAGCAAAACAGCATTACAGAAAAGCTGACAGGGCCAGAAGAGAGAGGATCCAGCTCTAGCTTGAATAGTTAAATAAGCTTATATTGCTCACTTATTTAACATCTTATCTAGAAAAACTACTTGTTATATAATAAAGATTCCCTTTCACTAGTATCTTGATGCCCAAAAACCAAAATAAGGAAAAAAAACCTGAAAGAAAAACCAAGAAAAACTAAATCACAAATACATAGATTTGGGAATTTTGGATTTGGTATAGATTCATTGATTAGGTTTGCTTTGAAAGATGTCTACTATTTGTTAGCTTTGTATTTTTAAGAGATGGAAAAAAAGAAGCAGATTCACAGGTTTTACTTTTTTTAATGACTGTTTCAACAGGAAGAGAGAGAAGACACCAGCATGAATTAAGAGTCAGTTCAGAGTATAAGAGTTGCTAAATATTATTGGGGGAGAAATTGCATATATGCCCTAAGTCAGGAAAGTATCAAAGCCCAGATTAAAGCTATTCATGAAGACTAGGTCTACACAGTCTGCCTATGATGGACAACAGACACTTTATTTCCAAAGTACTCTTTTAGAACTCTGGAGATAGAAGTACGTACCTGGCATGTGGGGTATCATCACATTTAGGATTTTTTTTTCCTAAGTATCAGTACATCATTCTGCACATCTACTTTAATAACTGCAAGTCTTGATTTATATAGATACTCAGCATCTTGGGTACAAATCTTGTCATAGCAGGCTTACCTACCTTACTGCTGAATTTCTTATTCCCTGAACTGTGAGGAGGAAGACTAGCTTATATGGCAGGCTGCAGTGCTGCTTTTGCCAAATAAATTCCAGTTCTGCATGTGGTAGAACCTGGCCTGCTGTATATAACTTAGCAGCCAGCATTTAAAACATTAGCACTTCCTCAGTGGCATCATTACTGGGCATTCAACTAATTATTTCAAGCTTTCTACTTCAGCACATTGGTACAAAGTCAAATGTGAAGCTTAGCCCATGATCACTGAACACTGATGCCAGGTTTCCAGAAGGGCTGGAAAGATTCTGAGCCTGGCTGGAGGTGAGATGGGTATACTGCCTGGGTCTGCTCTGGGTACGGGGCTCAGGCAGCCAGATTCTGTACAGAGTACTGGTCTATCATAAGCATTTTCCCTTCTAAGCATTTCTGTGCATAGTGTATCCACTTTCTGGCATTAGAAACTAAGTGTTATTGTCTTGGGAGACAGCTGGTCAGGCTAGATAGACTTTGTTCACATCTGTTTGTTCCTTGCAGATATTAGAGGCTGCCCCGATGGAGAAGATCCTAGTAGGATCTTCTGCAGGTTCAGAGCCAAGAATCCTGTAAGTCAATAACTAGCCCTGAGGGCAGTGATGGCTATCCACTGCAATGGGGGCAATAAATGTTTCAGGAGCACAGTGTGATCTGTGACTGTTTCAAATAACAATATGAAATAAGACAGGTGCTAGGAACACTTCAGGAGGTTTTTCATAAAGGCTGAATTAAGAACTTGATTCTAGGGGCTCTAATTCTTTGAATTCCTAAACTCTGCAGTTGCTTGAACACACAAAAACTCCTGTCTCTCTCTTGCTGTCCCCATTTGCTTACATGATCAATGTGGGTAGAAACTGATTTCTGCTTCACACAGTATCTGTGAGACTAACTCACTGCTTCTTGTCAGTGGACATCTTTGAAATCTAAAGATGAAGGGGGGCAAAAGAGAGCAAGCTGTTGCTAATTATGTGAACATATGCTAATTACAGTAAGGCACTCTGCAGGATTGGTCACTTGTTGGGACTTGGCTATAGGAATGCTGTCTTGAAGGGTCAAGGACAGACTTCACAGTTCCTCCTTGTTATGGCTTAGTTAAAGAAGATCTGAAAGCCTTAATGGTAGTTAAGGTTTGGATCTGATTTGCTGATCTGTTACACTTAATGCAAATGTTTCAAAACTGAAGTATCCTGAAGAACAGCTCCTTTGTTCTGTCCATGGACTACATAACATAACTTTTCCTGCTGAAATGGAAGATCATGTTTTGTGTATAATTACATATATTAAAAACAGGGAAGATATAGAAGACAATAATTCTTCTCACCTAAATTATCTATATCCATGCGTAAGTATGCAAAGTCCCTATTTGTTGTCCCACAGACGTCATTTTTCCCCTGCTATACAGCTGTGCACCAGTAGTGATGGAACATTCCATGTGCCACCTATACCAGATATGTGCAGGTATGGGGAAACTCAGGAAACTGTAGCAAAAAGCCTGATAGGACTAATGCAGCTTTCCTGCTGTTACTGTACTCAGTTGCTGGGACAGTATTCTAGCATGACAACTGAACAGGAGTCACTTAAGCTTCAGCCTCACTGGTGGGCTGGATACCATACTCCTGCTTTCTTATTCTCACTGCTGTAATGCCTAATAGCTGCCTCCTCTTCTCAAATGTTTTTCCTTGTGTTGTTAACTGCATTGAAAAATCAATAGTAGAAAAAAAAATGTGGCTCAGTACCCTGAACAGGTTATAGAAGTAAAGCTGCTGTGAATCCTCATTTCATACTTTTCTGAGCCTCCCAACCTTTTTTTCATTCTCCCAGTTTGAAGCTAGCCCATGGGAAGAAAAAAAATTTAAAAGCCTGGTGAGGAAGGCAGAGGAAAGCAAAGACCACAGATAGGAACTATTTGTCATGCAATTATGATCAGAAAGGCTCTGCCATTCTATACTAATTGTCTCATGTGGATGCTACTTCTGCAGTAGTCTGCTCTTTTAAAAGAGAGTAGTTACTACAGGAAAAAGTAACTAATTCCAGGTTAGCATACATGAAGAGAAATTCTATTGGAATGTAGGGATAGTTATTTTGGAAATACTTACAGTAGCAAATTTTCTAAGTCAGACAAGAGGTTAAGAAAACAAAATAAAACATCTAGCAACTGAGAACTATGCCCCAGTTACTCTCCTGCACGCCTGCTTCCAGCATGTAGCAGGTACATTCAGGGACATTCTTTCTTCAGGCCTCTGGCTGCTGGCTGTGCCACCAGTGCCCTCCTCTGGTATTTATGAAGGCAGTCTATGGAACACAAAATATCTGTTGAATACACCCAGCTCAGGAAAGCTGAAAGTGTGAGGGACTGACTGTGCTGCATGGCCCTGTGACTCAATGACATATTTGCTTTATTGAGAAACAAAAAACCCCATAATTGTTGTCATTTTCCAAGTCCACCTAGGAAAGAGACTGCTCATAAATGAAGCTGTAACTATTTCCTTCTCTGTTCCAGATTGTCCGGCCATCAAACCATGCTACAATTCAGAGCATCGTAAAAGCAGTAGGAATCATTCCTGGCATCCCAGAACCCTGCTGCGTTCCTGACAAAATGAGTTCACTCAGTGTCCTGTTCTTAGATGAGAACAAAAATGTTGTTTTAAAGGTATATCCCAATATGTCAGTTGAAACCTGTGCCTGCCGATAAGTTCATACAAACACACCATGAACAAGGCCCACATATCCTGCCCGACCACTCTGGGAAGTTGTAAATGAGAAATGGATCCATGTGGGTTGATGAACCAATGGAAGTCTGCAATTCTTCTACAGAAAGCAGGCAGAGAGACTAAAACAACACATGTACTCGCCTCAAAGGATAGGTCGCACTGTCATCATTTTTCTTTCATATTCATCTTCCAGGAATTCAGTACTTCTACAGGTATCTTCCTAACCCACCTAGCCAGGATACCTGGTGTTTAGTGAAAAATTGTGACATTTTCCATAATCAAAGGACTAAAATATGTTTTTGTATGCTATTTTCTGACTATTTTATTGCTTCAGTTAACCAAGAAGATGGGGAAGTGAACTTGCAAAGGCAGGCTTATTTTAGAATATCACTTTTGTACACAAATCAAACATTTTTGCCTAAAACACTCATACTCTTAATATGCATATTTATACTGAAAAGTGCTGTAATAAAGGGCTTAAAATGTATATTTTCTTCAGGATGCGAGTATAGTTCACTGCATAAGTTTTCATATAAACAATATGTTAATATAGTTGTTTTTGGCTACCCTTCCTTAATATATAATTTGTTCTACAAAAGATATGTAATATCCCACATTTTTGGTTTGCTGGATAATTTCAGGTTGTTAAACATATTCTCTGAGTAACACATACCATATAGTAATATGTTGAAATACTAAAAATAAAATAACCAAGATTTATATTTTTGTAAATTATACTTTATATCCTCTAGATTGTTACATGCTTTTAACAAAAGCTAATAAATTAAAGGTACAGTAGTATCTAAAATATTTGAATTGTCTTTCTATAAATGCACTCTCCTACATTCTCTTAATTAGATGGAAACTGGTAAATACACGTTAAGCTTGTCATAATGTGCTTCAATAGATTAAAGACAGAAGAAAATACTATGATCATCTAGACCGACCTCCTGCATAGCAGAGATCAAAGAACCTTGCTCAGCAGTTTCTGCACCATGCATTATGGAACTTCTGTTTTGAGCTTGGTAATATCTTTGAAAAACATGCATAAATTTCGCTTTAAAGATTTCATGTGATAGAATGTCTCTACTGGACTACAAGTAGTTGTTCCAAAAGTTAGTGCTCTTTGTTCATATGCAGTGGCTTAATCCCAGACTGAATTTGATGAGCTTTAGCTTCAATTCAATGGATCTTACTGTAACCTATTTTATTAGATCCCTTTTATCTATTATCCAAAATACTTTCACTGCGTATTTTTAGTATAGAGAGTAGGGTCAGATTACATTTTGGCTAAGATTTAAATAGATTGATTTCTTATTCTAAGCCTTAAAACAATTTCTCACAGCTCTCTTCTGAACTCTTTCCAGAACTTTCATTAACTTTCTTTTCAAACAATGAACATCAAAATGGGAAACATTTGGCAGTGATTCCATTAGAAGTCTTTATAGAAATAAAGTCTCTGCATCACTCTAACTCTTACACAATCCCCTGTTGATACATTTATGGTAGCCTTGTAACTGCAGCGGTCTTTTAAGAGCTGGTGTTCCCATCACGGTGTCTGTCAATCCTCTTAGTGTCCCTGTGTTCTAGGACACACTTGCCACATACTTCATTTTCACCCACCTGCTGTACAATAGCATAAAGAGACCAAGAGTGGTAGAAACATCTGAAGTCTGTGAGGTAGCACAGAGTACAAGATACGGAGCATTTCCTCCTCAAGAAACAGTCTAACCTTATGCACTATCTTATTCTATTAAGAGTTCCTTTGTTTAAGGGAAGGATGCTAAACCCACTTCCTTCTGATGAATGAATAACTGGAAGGCTCCTGTCCTACTAAGGTGCTAGGTATTTCTGCCACCGATGTTCCATACTCTGGTGGTGCAGATCCCCAGACAACAGAGATGTGTAAATATGGTACTTCCTGCTAATGTATATAAAAGCAAGATTCAGTATACATGGGATTCTTTGCAAGGTTCCTCCCACAGCAGTTCTAATTCCTCCTAAACAGCTGACTAAGAAGTACATAGTTTTATGGATTCCTGTAGTGACTGCCAGTTACGCGTGACAAAAGATCATGGGTCCAGTTTTCAGTTCTTCTCCCAAAGTACTTTTGTACTTTGTAAATTACTACAGTAATTTATACTAGAACTATTGGGAAAAACCTTTGCATAGTGTTGTTAGAGATCTCCCGTAAAAAATTTACAATCTTGTGTTTTTATAAATCATGAGAAACTCAACTACAATTGACAGAGGAATGCTAATGTATAAAGAAATACTTAAAAGTTGTCAGGAAGTCATCCTTCCTACAGAACAGCCATGAGCATAACATTTTTCAAAGTACCTTAAGTCCATGTTATTTCTGCTCTCTGTGAAAATCTACACTTTTCTGTAGGTCTAGTCTTGCTCCCCTTTATCACTAGCTCTGAACAGCCTGACATATTAACCTAGTGTGCTTATATTCTCATCTATAGCATTTTGTTTTCCTTAAGGAATATTTGCTAGATCTTGAATCAGTCCTTGGGTAAAAACATTCTTTCCAAGATGTGCTGATGCAAGTTCTTAGGCAAGAGATACCATACTATCATCTAAGGTCTATAGGATATAAGGAAAAATGCTACTGCTACACTCACAAGGACACCTACAAAACTCTGAGAGGTTAAGACTGCATTTAAAGTTCTGTTGGCAAAACTATATATATTATACCTGTGTCATTGCTCTCAACAAAAGTCATGCACATCTCTTATTAGTAAAGCTTATTTAATTTGGAATTTAGCTGTACTGGTCAATTCTTTAATGCAAACAAGGCTTTCAACCACTTTTAGTGGTTTAAACTACTCCTTTCAGATTCTTTGGTATTTGGATCATGTCAGCCTTCTAAGCTGCACCTGTTTCTTTTCTGTCATCTTCCTTAAAGCTTCTGCTGAACCAACAGATCATTTTATTTCTGTGAACATCTTATAAACCATTCTGCTCAATGTTTTCGTTTCTAGAGAAAGTTACTGTTGATAAACACAGGTCAAGATAATTCCACTAACGAATCCTAAAAGAATATGGTTATGAGGAAAGACAGATAAAACATGAAAAGAAGCTGATACTAGCCAGCAAAGTGTTAAAAACTTTTTTTTCTAAAGCAAATCCTATTTCATTCTTTCAGACTACTGTTTGATTGCCAGAGGTAACAGCAACAGCTACAATGTACCCAGTTTTTTGTGGAATATTTCAATGCACTTGCACAAGGCTGCATGATTAAAATAAACCACTGGACAATATTAATATATTTGTATATCACATGAATTTAAAACTGTCTCACTGCCAGACCTCAAAGAACAGCTTTCAAAAGGAATTTCCACTGAGTTCAACTGTTCATTGTAAAGTTTCTGCAAAGCTGACACTTGGCCTGACAGTATTTGACATCTTTATGTATGAACTAGGAGTCTGTATATAGCAACCCCCACAGCATTTGCAGGAGGAGAGAGGTATTTATATAGATCATTTGATCTAGCTGCACATTATGTAATTAAAATTAATTTTAAAGTAGACAAGATGCAGAACTTCAGGTACCGAGGCACAAGGAATGGAGGCGGTTCCTACTGAGTACAGGGCTGCGCCCTTGAAAGTCATAACTTGGAACAGAAAGGTCTTGGCTATCATGGATTCGTGGTGCAGTATGAGCATCCAGCATGATGCTAGGTAATGACAGCCAATGAAAGTTTTGGAAAGATATACACTGGAGCGGTGAACCACATAAGGAAAGGATATTTTATTTCTGCATGTGGCACTGGTGGACTGCCACTAGAAAACTAAGTATAGCCCTAGGGTTCACCTTTTCAATAAGATATTCAACTTCTGAAAGAGACAGAAAAAAGAAACCAAAACAGGTAGAGAAAATTTTTGTTACTTTTGTTACTAAAAAGAACAATCTGTTAATTTTATCAGAAAGCAAACTGAGAGGTAACTTGATTACACTGTTCAAGCACTTTGATAGGGAAAAAAATGTCAGTGCTATGGGACTTCTTAAAGTAGCCAGAAAGTTACAAGAATTCCAGTCTAGAAGGTAAAGTCAGGCACAACGGAATAATCAGTGTATCACAAAGGGGTTTTTTTTTAACTGTGGATGATAATCTTTTAGACTAAATGCTACAAAAATTTAATAGATTTTTGATTCTTTGACATGTTCAGATAAAGTCTGGAGACACTTAAAAAATTACGTTTAGCCAAACACAAGCAATTACACTCTGGATGCAGGTAGGAAACAAAGGCCTTGAGTAAAATGTAAGTCTTGCTATGCAGGAGACCAGGATCAATGCCAAATAATCCTTTTTTACTTTATGTGATAGGACCATAATTACCCAGGATTGTGGATCCCAGTTTTCACTTGAGCAGACACATAAGCAAGCATTTCAGAAGTCAGGGATCACTTTAAATGCTGTGTATCCAGTGCTAAAAAACTAGAGAAATGGCCAAAAAAGGCAAAATCTTGACCACATGTTTGCAATGAGATTTTTTTTTAATGTAAAAGCTTATAATACTCTTCAGATTTTCTGGCACATGTACAGTATGAATTGAGCTGTTCTTAGAAAAAAATAGGCATTAATAGTGAAGAAAAAATTATGTATCAAATTAAATTATAATACATTCATTAAGATAAATCTGTTTTTTTCTTCTGTACCATGAGAAATTCATTTGCCTTGGCCTGTTCTTATCATGGACACAGTATCTTCAGAGATAATCTTCTATATCTTCAAAAAGACTTTTTACTTTCCATGTGGCCTTAGAAGGCCTAGTTCTGTCTTCATTTTGAGGTTGCTGAAAAAGTGACTGGTTGTTCTTGGACTGGATTGACCGTCATGAATCTATGAAATATATTACATAAGATACTATAAAAACAAGCCTAAATTCCCATACACCAAAGGAATCAAACTGAAAATGGACAAGCCTGCAAACAACATGAAGCAAACTTGACACAAAACAGATATTTCACTGTGTACAAACAATAGCCCTTGGCTGATAAACGGAAAGAAGTTTTAAGGTTGTTTGTATTGTCATGAGATCATGTCTTGCAGAATCACAAGTCTCCTTCAAACTACTGGGCATTGCATGTGAAGGAACTGCAAAAAAGATTTGTGAGATGTTATTTTCTAATAGCTAATAGAGTGATTTTGTTCTAGATCTGTATTTTCTAGTCTTGCTAAAAACTGTGTAATCTTCTGCGTCCCTAAGAAAACTTCTCTCTGTGTTGGCAAGGAAATGATAGAAGAATGTAATTAAGCAAAGATGACCCTAAAGTGAAATGTGGATTCTTTACAATATACAGTGTCCTTCCCACCAGCCACATGTGTTTGTCAGATGTTTACAGAATCTTCATTAACTAAGAGCTTTGCTAGATAACAGAAGCTGAAGCATGGCATCAATGACTCTGATAAGGGCAAGTGTACGACCAATCTGCTTGACAACTGACAAGAGGCTGGGGTTTGAAGCAGACTGCAAAAAGAGCACAAGAAAGTGATTTGCAAAGGGCATTCCAGTTGTTTGCCTTACATCTTCTTTCCTCTGTCTGTATTGAAACAAGACTGTTAATCAGCTAAAATACCATTGTCCTCTTGTCTCTCTACCACAAAGTAAATATAGAAGAAATGCGTTGTTTTGGAGTATTAGCTGCACTGTCTGTTTTCAACATCATTGCTTGTTTGACAAGAGGCAAACCTTTGGAAGACTGGGACAGGCTATCAGCTATGGGAAAGTCTGATGCACACTTTCATGATCCTGGGGAAGTAGAAGATGAGACTCATTTCAACTTTAAATCTTTCCTGGAAAATATGAAGTCGGATTTACTAAGGAGTTTGAATTTGTCAAGAGTACCTGCACAAGTGAAGACCAAAGAAGAACCACCACAGTTCATGATTGATTTATACAACAGATACACTGCAGACAAGTCCTCCATCCCCGCATCCAATATTGTAAGGAGCTTCAGTACTGAAGGTAGGAGAAGTCCTAAACATTTGGACTAGAATTTTTAAAGTACATAGATAGTAAATATTCTGATTCTTTTGAAATTCAGTAGAAAATTAGTTCCTAACTTCCACAGATACTTTAGAAATGAAACATTAAAATTTTGGATTGCATTCTTACTCTGTAGTTTCTTTCAATCTTTAAAAAATGCAGTTACATTTACTCTTCTTCTTTGATATTTTCACTTTATAATATTTTCTTCCCAAATGCTTGAAGTAAGATGATATACCAAATAAGAGGGTCTACATGAAGCATGTTTCTCAATCCTACATTTTTGGAATTGAGTTTCTATGTTAGAATGCAAACTTTTGATCACCTGTAATTGAGACTGATACTAGAGAGCTTTTTTTTCTGGTGGGCTCTGTACATACTTAAAAACTACAGCAACCAACTGAGAAATGTGTCTCTGGATCCAAGCAAGGAACAGCACTGCTCCTCAAAAATTCTGGGTTAGACAGAGATTTGTATGAAAATGGATAGTCATGATTATCTCAACTGAAAAAATTCAAGTTCCCTGTCTATGTAACATCAAATAGACTTTAAAAGCTCCGTCAGGCAGTAAAGAAGTTAGAAGTAAGTGCAATCCTTGTTATAAAAATGAAACAGGGAGAAATTTTCTGTTTATATGAAAACCAGACATACACAGGTAACAGCACTACAGAGAATTCCAAATTCCCAAATTAGTGTCCCTAGTCCTGAAATAGAAAGAAATCTCAACAATATTACATAGATTAGAGTTTCCATATCTCACTCTCCCCTCTGACTACTTTAGAGGGGTAAGGCTCTGAAGAAGTGGTAGCAATAGCCTATTAAAATTGCCCTAAACCCCAGTCATGGCTAAGTAGTTAGTTTACAGACATCTGTTTAAACAGACATCTGTGATGACTTTTAAACATTACCAATCTGATCTTCCAGCCAAATATCTGCCCCTCCCAAGGCAGAGTTGCTAGTACTGAACACAGATTTGCAGACAACAAACAAACAAAGATATGAGCAAACCCACACAAGCTCAGTGAATCCAGCCTGGAACAGTTTGGGACCTGGGCATGAAGGGCTGTTCATCACCAAGTCCCAGTTAAGACCAGCCATGGAGCTTCATTCCAGGATTTTCAAAAATTTTTCTATTTTCCCAAACTCCCAATTGAAGCTGTTTTCAAATTTAGCTGAAGACAACAACAAAAGCCTCAGCACAGCTACTTCTTATAGACATTTAAATATGTGTATCGGAGCAGTTCATCCCTGTGCAGGATGATAAGGGTAGGAAATTCACTGGGCTTTTAGGAATTCTTTGTGTAAAAATATCTTTAGCAAATTGCTAAATCTGAAAACTCTGCACGTGCCTTATTTATGTACCTAATACTGGCCAGCATCATCCACAGTTTGTTCTAGGCAGCCTCTTCATACTTCCCTCCACACACTCACCTGGCTATACAATCATGGTAAAATATTTACCAACACCAGGGACTTCCATTTCCTCTTTTCACTCTCTGCCATTGAAACTTGGCCAGAAGACAGGATTTTTATTTTTTTTAATGCTGTGTCACCATGCTCTTATTTTATGCTCAAAATATATCCTGAGCCTTTTCAAATTAAGTTACTTGGATAGTCAGAAGCACTGTAACCACATGTTTTAATTTCCTATTGCAGATGTTGTTTCTTTAGATTCACCAGAAGAAAATCCATTTCAGAAACACATTTTGTTCTTCAACATCTCTATTCCACAATATGAGGAAATCACCAGAGCTGAACTGAGAATTTATATCTCCTGTCACAGGGAAGTTGGGTCTCTTTCTAGGCTGGAAGGCAACATGGTAATTTATGATGTTCTAGATGATGGCCACTGGGAAAACCCAGAAAGTACCAAATCTTTCCTTGTCTCCCAAAATATCCAGGAGTGTGGTTGGAAGATGTTTGAAGTGTCCAGCGCTGTGAAAAGATGGGTCAGGGCAGACAAACTGGAGACTAAAAATAAGCTAGAGGTTGTTATGGAGAGTAAAGTTATGGGTGGTTTTGCTTGTGGGAAGCTGGATATCAGTGTTACCCCTGACACTAAAAATGTGCCCCTGTTAATAGTGTTCTCCAATGACCGCAGCAATGGGACAAAAGAGACCAAAGTGGAGCTTCGGGAGATGATTGTTCATGAACAAGAAACTGTGCTCAAGAAATTAGGAAAGAACAACACTTCATCTGAAGAGGAACAGCAGGGAGAGGAAAAGGCCATCACTGGGTCCCACCAGCATCCCTCCAGAAGCAAGAGAAGCATTGGACCCAACCACTGCAGGAGAACCTCCCTCCATGTGAACTTTGAAGAAATTGGCTGGGATTCCTGGATCATTGCACCAAAAGATTATGAGGCTTTTGAGTGTAAAGGAGGTTGCTTCTTCCCTCTGACAGATAACGTCACGCCAACAAAACATGCTATTGTCCAAACGCTGGTGCATCTCCAAAACCCCAAAAAAGCCTCCAAGGCCTGTTGTGTTCCAACCAAACTGGATTCAATCTCCATTCTTTATAAGGATGATGCTGGTGTACCCACTTTGATATACAACTATGAAGGGATGAAAGTGGCAGAATGTGGCTGCAGGTAGTATACAAGGCAGAATCTCTAAGAATAGGAACACCCCTTTTTCTATGCTGTGTAAATCTGTACAATAGTGATGCAAATGAACACCATTGCAAACAAGGTTTGGAGCAGGGTATGGGGCTGGTTGTTGTTGTTGCTGCTTGTTTTAAAGAAAAACTGGCATTTAAAGAATGGCAATCGTAAATAGCCTGCATTATATATCATGGCAAAGTGAATACTGGATTAAAATATTGTGAGACTGAATGAACTATGTGGTGACAGTGATACAACATCAATGCCTTATTTCAAACTTTCTGTTTAATAGACTGTATTTAGGTCACAAACCAGGCGATTTTCAGTGGGGGTTTAGGATGTCCTGCAAACATTTAACAGCTATTGAAATCTAATTCTCTCAGTCAACTCTGACATTTTCAATTTATGTAAAACTCAGTAAATGGAATGTTGTCTGCATGATAAATTCAGGCATCTAAATCCAAGAAGCCTTTTTTTAATATCAGTAATCTCAGAGGCTTTTACAGGCAAATTATTTGTTCCTGTAAGCGAAGATTTGTAGTATTCAAAACAGAAGAGACTCTCACTTATTTCCTTCCCAAGTTTCCTTCTGTGGGTAGCAGGTGCCTTAGTTTCAGCATTCTTATCCTCAACGTCCCTATTTTTACCCCTTTATGGCACACACTTGAATGATAAGAAGTGCAGCCTTCCGCTTCTAAGACACTGTTTCCTAGGAGGAACAGCAGCCCTTATCACCACACAAAGATAAGGAGCCACTTTGACCTACTGCATATTCTTAGTATTTCTTTGCAAGAACATGTAGTCAAATGATTTCCAGCCTTAGAAGTTGTATCCTAAGAGCAGTGGGGGTTGGCAGAGCTCAGCACTTTTGAAAAGCCCAGGCTGCTTATTTAGAGGCCTAAATTTCTTCTTCAGCATCTGACATGAGGTTCTGAATTTTTTTTTAGATTTCTTCTTAGGAGAAACTCTGTTTTACATACAAAATTCTTTCACCCCTTAGAAGTCTCGGAAAAATGGTAAACTTCTGTGTGTGTTCCATGAGACTTATACTGCTGTATGAGAAATACACTATGCTACTATAATTCTCCTGACTTCAGTTGTATTTTCACTAAACAAGGACCCCATCTTTCCTGCAATTAAACTTCCTTTGATGCTAATGAAGGTTTTGTCTGCAAAAGGACAAACTGTCTTCCATTGGTTGCAGGTGTAAATGCTGTACAATATCACCACAGTCCACCTCACTTCTACTCCTTCATCACTTACACACATACACAAAAATCCACGTGAGAACACTTTTGATAACAAATCCATAACAAACTACACAACTGTTCAAAATGGTGAAGAATATGGATGAGGCAAAAAATCTAAACAGTGCCTTAATGTATGGAAGCAACAGGATTTAAATTGATACATATGTTTTGAATTAGGACAGCCTGTGGGCAAGACGAATTCATTTGGCATGAACAGGTCAGCTTGAAATCTAATACGCAGTTTATTTACTATTGTTAACTTAATACAGAGCAAATAGCAGGTGAGTGTGAGTAGGGCAGTTGTAATTCCATCAAGAACTGGTGGTTAGATCACAAACTATGAGCACAAAGCACGATTCACTAGAATTCTGAACTGATTTATAGTCTTTTACTTTAGAACTGGTCTGCAATTGGATCAGATCTGAGATCTGGGTCCATGCAAACTCCATCCATCCATAGTTGTATGCCATAAACTTCTTAAGCTTCCCACAGCAGTAATCATTTTACTACTCCCCACTGACTTCTGTCATCTTACCGTCATCGTTATGTCTTCCTCCTGCCAGAGCCCCCTGTGTCCTCTCCCTGTTTTGTTCCTGTCTCCTAAGCTCTTGACATTTTGCAAAACTAATCTTAATCAAATGACAGAAATGACCAAACATGCACTTGGTGTGATCACATTAGAAGACTTATTCACCCTCGTGTCAAGGTAATTGTAGCTACATGCCCTTTAGTCATCTATACACAAGGTCCTAATTATATTTTGACTTCACTGAATACAGGACTTTGTTCATAATTAAATTAAAAAATGGGGAAGGGGAAAAACCAGTTCCCACATCTTTCAGAAAGAAATTCTCAAGGATCAGGGGGTAGCAGTGGCAAGCAGTGGGTGTCACATTCTGAAGTCAAGCATTGATCTTTATTTCCCTTCTTTGGAGAGGAAAAAAAATACCCAAAGCCATTTTTGGCTCAAAACCTCAGCTCCTAGCTATGCTATCAGAATTCCAGAGAAGAACTATAGATCCCATCCCAAAACTGGACTATAATTCGCTTTTGTATTTCAATGAAAAAAATCAGTTGAGCTTCCAGCCAGCTTTAACGATCATATTCCCATTGGCTTAACATTTTGGTTGGCACGGTAGTAAAATGAAACATGAATCTTTCCATAGGGTGATGAACAGGGTCAAAAAGAAATGAGAACCCAGTAGTGACTACAGCTGCTACTACCTTCAGCATGCCTGAAGTGCATGTCAAATTGATGTTTGGCTTTAAATTTAGCAGCTTGATTTATGTAGCTTTGCACATTTAATTTTAAATAATTGGTTGAGCTCCCTCCCGTTTCAACTGCTTCACGATGCAACAAGTAAGCCAGGTGGTCATGATGGTTCTACAGGGCACACAGGCTGTGAAGAGCATGTAAGGATCTTGCCCCTGCTTCAGGCTGGGCACCACTGGACACTAAGAAATCCCCCTCTCATCACTGGGTTATGAATACTGACCCGCAGCTTGCTGTTGGAGGAGCGTGAGGAGCATGTTGGAGCTTGTGCAGTATTCAGCAGATGCACAGTTAAAATTATACTTATTTGTTTAACATAAACACAAGACTGATGCATGTCCTCCTTCTCAGGCCTGTTACCTATCTGTGTAGCAGTCCTGTGACATCAGAATCCCCAGCTGACTCCATAGGCAATTTTAAGGCTAACATATAGCACTTCAGTCTGAATAGATAAACAGGGTAAGCTGGTGGAAGCTGGTCAGAAGACATAGCTGGTGCTATTTTTACCTAGCTTCCCACCTTGTCTGTACACACAGCAGACACAATGTCCTCTGATCTCACCCACTCCTGCATGTCATGTCCCAACACAGAAGAGCAGCTGATGCAACTTAACAACATAGTCACTAAAAATAAAAATGTCTCCATCTTCACTATTCTTTTCTACAGGTGAAGAGGTAATAGCCTCATGGGAATCTGGAGGTGTTTGGCTGGTATCTGCTTGGGTACCTTTATACTGTAAAGATCCCCTCAACACAGAAACATTAAGCTAAATTAACAATTCCTGATGTTCAGAAGAAAAGGTTTTAGATGGCCTCTCAAGGAAACCCATCGTTTCAGACACAGCTGTGCCCTACATAGCTAACGCTGCTCCCAGACCACGGCTGATTCCAGACTCCTCAGAACCTGGCCTTTTACCACACAGGTAAATGCACACAGGTGCGTGGCCATGCCCCATGAACTGGGAACTCCGGGAAATACCAGTCCCTTGCTGTAGCTCCTCACAGGCAGCACTGAATCGGTTTGTCACTTCAAAGAGGTGCAAGGTACAGGTAGGAACACATACCAAGCTGGCAAAGCCAACGTAGTGAGTGAGCAGTGTCTGTGACGCAAGACCGTGTCCTCAGACTGCGTAGCTGCTCCGCATCCCCTCTGCCTGCGCTGAGCAGCTAATGGGACAGAGCATGTGACTGCTCACCACGTCCCTTCTCCCGTGCTAACTCCCCAGCGTAACAATTGTCGTGTGTTCAGCAAAACACACAAAACGAAAACAGGGCAGGTCCCTCGGCAGCCTCCGGGGGCTCGGAGCGGTGCTCTCCGTTCAGCCTGCCTGAGGCGCTAAGCTGCCCCGCGCCGCCCCGGCTCTCACTGGAGCCCACCGGCGGCCACAGAGCCACCCTTGACCTCCCCTCAGCCTTCAGAGCTTTCTCCAAGCGTTGCCTCAGTGCCGCGGCAGTGCGGGACCCCCGGGCCGGACTGTCGGGAGTCCCTGCTCCTCCCGGGGCCACCTCCGGGAGGAGCGGCGGGCGCTGCTGTGCCCCTTCGGTTCCCTACGCTACTGCCACCTCCACGCATTTTCTCACTGTCCCTCCCACAGTACCTTAAAGCTTCTCAGCATGAAGGTGTCTCCTGCCATCTCGTTCTGGGCTGCCCACAGCCGCTTTCGCCCTCTCCGTGCGTCCAAGCTGGCCCACTGCCTTGTCTTCCCTGTCTTCTGCCTCCGGGCACCCTCCAGAACATGCCATCCTTCTGAGCTGCACCTGTTTCTTTTCGGTCATCTTCCTTAAAACTTCTGCTGAACCATCAGTCATAATTCAGCTGAAAGCCTCACAGGAGAATGGTTTCAGTGTAGGCCTGGCAGAGGGGACTCCCTGTGTTCGTGGCCTTGCTGAGGTGTATGGTTTGGCCCACGCCTGGCGCACCCACCATTAGCCCTCACAGAAGCCTTGACATGGCCCGGCACTCCAAAGGAGCTGAGGGAGCAGCATCCCGGCAGGTGGCCCTTGGCACTGCACTGGCAACCAAAGCTCTGATCCAGCAGCCAGAGAAACCCAGTCCTTTCCAGCTGCACAGCTAAAGGTGCCGTACAGCAGCATGGCGGGCAGCAGGGCCAGGACGAGTCATCAGCGCCGTCAGGCCTCAGCAGACCATCTGTAGGAATCGCAGTGGTTTGGTGGCAGCCATTCGAGAAGGCCGCTAAACAAAGCCGGCTGTGGGTGACAGGAGCTCTCACTGTTTAGAATAATAACCTCAGGATAGGAGGGCTCAATACAGTATTTAATATTCAGTATTTATGATTGATTAACCCTGCTTGGTGTACCATGCTGAACAAAACATATAAATCTATCAAACATGTAGGATGTAGAGGATGCAGGCAATGAAATGCAAATGCGTAATATACCAATTCTTCAGGGACTGCACGTCCAAAAGTATGTTTCTGAACTAGGTCAGGGTGCATATTTGAAATGCACTTTCTTGATGGTCTCCTGAATCTTCCACTTATCTAGAACATGGCAGTTCATCTGTTCAACAGAGCTGATCAGTGTGAGTTTATCACAGCTGTGCTCCGTAAGCTGTGATGACCCTCCACCTGCTCCTGGCTGAAATTAGAGAGATTTCAAAATCCGAATACATTTTTTCTACCCTCACTCAATCTTTCATTAAAAATATAAATCATCTTCTAATTTTTTTTTTCTTGATCACTGTAAAATGAGAGGGGAAGGGAAGGGAAGGGAAGGGAAGGGAAGGGAAGGGAAGGGAAGGGAAGGGAAGGGAAGGGAAGGGAAGGGAAGGGAAGGGAAGGGAAGGGAAGGGAAGGGAAGGGAAGGGAAGGGAAGGGAAGGGAAGGGAAGGGAAGGGAAGGGAAGGGAAGGGAAGGGAAGGGAAGGGAAGGGAAGGGAAGGGAAGGGAAGGGAAGGGAAGGGAAGGGAAGGGAAGGGAAGGGAAGGGAAGGGAAGGGAAGGGAAGGGAAGGGAAGGGAATATTAAAAGAAGATCAAAATCTAAGACATTTTGGATAGAAGTTTTTCTTATTACAAATGTAATCATTAAACAACTCAGAATGCTATTTCCATTTTCACAAAATGGAAATATTTCAATATTAAAAGAATGTGAAAGAAAACTTCCAACTTTATTTTTAATCTATACAGGTTTACAGCATAAGAACGGAAACACCTTGGGACAAAAATCTAACATTACTTCTTTTGGCATGGGAATTAGAAAGCAATCTAAGAGTGATGCTACTAATTTTTTTGATTCCTAAGGGGCCTAGAAAGCCTGCTCAGGAACAAAGTTTCCTTTGTACCAAACATTACAAGAACAGAACAGAAAAGACAGTCTTAGACCATACCTATGCAATCTAGTCATGCCTGTCACAGACAGCTATGAAGTAATACTGACCCAGACTTGTACATCTATAAAAGGCAGTGAAGGCTTTTCTAGAAATACTTACCGAAGTCCTGGAAGCATTAAATATTTCGTTAGCATAGTCCTGTGCTTGAGCTAATAAACTCTGCCTCTCAGTATTTAGGAGCCAGATATCACCTTTTCATTAATTCAAATTCATACATATAATTTAAAATATGGCTGTATTAGAAAGCTTTACGAAAACCAGAAATAGTTTATTGCCAACTTGCACCTTTATCCTGTAGGCATCTCTGCCAGTGAAAAAGCTGCTCTTGCTGCCACCTTCAGATGAGCCTCCTGCTACTGCGGCTTACCAGTGACCAAATATCTACATGAGTCTGATGAGGGAATGGAGGATCAGCTGCAGATGAGAACTGGGGAATATTGGAGCAGAATATAGAAAGCAAATAATATACAGCAAAACATTTAATCTTGTTCCTATGGAAGATTTTAGCATGTGATCTGAGTGCTGCAGACTGTGCATGCAGACTAGTCTGGGACAGATAAAAAAAAATACCTCTTTTCAGAGTATGTGGGAAGTTCATACCCACAGGAAGTCAGAAAATGAAATACTTGTGGACAGATTTTAAAGGATCATAAAGTTTTATGAGTTATAAAAACTAAAACTAGGCCTTAGCTATTTAGTTCTGCTCAAAACTAAAATCAAAATACGAATTTGGCTTGAGTTATATTATAATTTAGAATAGATGGTAGAGTTACGTTTGGATCTGGTTACTCAGAGTTCAATGAACAGACTTGCATTAAACATGTTTGATAAAAATTTAAGCTATATGTGTCTCAAAATGAGTAAGCAAATAGTCATTCTCCAAAGCTTAAAAAATTCACACCACACTGAAAGGATTCTTACCTTCTAACACAATCCATAAAGAATTACCAAGGTAGCCATGAATGTTACATGTCATATTGAATTCAGGAAATCCATATTGAATATTCATATTGAATTTCAAGAGAAATAGATCACTGAACATGTCAAGTGTGGAAAAATACTTTTTTCCCCTCTCCTAACATTTTAAGTTGTGCGTGTTGGAAAAAATAATTTATTTTACATTTACGTTGTGAAGCTGGTTTTGGTTTTATGTGGTAGTGATAAAATACATGAGAATGAATATGCATAACTTGAGAAATAAATTGAGCTATGGAGTGTTGCCTTATCTAATCACAATCCTGTATATATTTCTCAAAATCTTTGCTTCATAAGAACCTCAGCTACAGTTTCCAGCACTTCTGATATGAAAATATTTATAGACTGTGATAAAATGCAAAATAAATGTCAGGAAAATAGAGAAAAGGGGTTTTTTCCTAATCTTATTATTATATAGCAATCACAGGCAGAAAAGTGACATTTTGTGATTTTTAACCTCTAGCTAAGGCCTCGCTTGAGAAGAATATTGTTTTCCTGTGGAAATACTTCCTTAAATACTATGAAAAAAATTGTCATGTAATGAGTTTAGCAGTGATAGATAGACCTCATTTAGATATGGAAGGCACAGCTGATATCTGGCACATACTCTGATTAAAAATACTCAGTTGCTGTCTGTTCTTGTCTCCTTTCTGACTATGATCTCCATGGCAATTCATGTATGTCTGTTACATTCTGAGTAAGAAGAGGTGACTGTTAATACCTTGTATATAATATCTGTAACACCCTTTGCACAGTAAGTTGAAAGTCATGAGTGGCAGGCTTCATTCAAGAAACACATGACACCAACAGAGTGCACCCAGCCAGGCTTAGACCATCTTTAGACTCTTCCGTCCACATGTGCTCATATGTAGCAACATTTTGACAGCAGTACAAAAACGTGCTCTTCCCAGATTTTAGTGTCTATTCTCGTAGCTTGCTCCAGCAAACAGAAGGGCTGGGGTAGCAATTCATTTCAAACTTGAAGCCAAGAATCTGTTCTTGTATATCTTTGGCATGTCATACTGGAGCTCAGAGTGGGTACAGCCTGCATCCCATATATTCTGATCCTCTTTCAAACTCTTAATACAATAGGGTCTCAAATACATTGTGAGCAGAAGAAAACAACCCCCCCACATTCTATTTTGGTATGTTGAGCCTAAAGTCTATTGGCTGGGAGCTGTCATCAGACATGACCATATGTTACCCAACGGTATTACAAGTAAATCCTAATTGAGTGCAAATTGTGAAGATTAAAGTCACCTCAGATTTAGCTGTATTATGTTGAGGCAAATGTGTTTCAAAGTCCTGTTTAAAATGCTGGCAATTCTCAGCACAGAAATTAACAGGCTGTCATTACCTTGAATTTTATGAGCTGTGCTAAATGTCTGGAGTTCCTTGTTTGGAGCCCTTAGTCATAGAATGTAAGAATAGTCCTTCGCAACTCAGACTAAAAAACACCAAAGACAATGTATTGTCAACAACTTTTGAAAGAATATTAAATATTGATACAACTAAGTCACTGAAGAATCTCCTGGTATAAGCTCTTCATAAATAATGGTAAAAGGCAGGATGATTGCTGTTCTAACTCTGGTTACAATCAGTTTTGCGTTTAAGCAATCCATTTTCAGTGTAAGGCAGGACCAGTTTGTAACAGGCAATGCATTACCTTTTGGAAAATTTAACTGCTAGAAAGATCTTCCTTAATGATTGAAGTTTATTACTGTTTCATAAGAGGCCTGTGAAGTAGTAAGGAGCTGAACTTCATCTATTGGTGCACTTTGGATGATGCACTCCATTTTAATGAGATTAAAGGTTTAATGCAGATAAAAGATCTGTTCAGTGCACCTGGATTCAACACAGGGATTTCAGTGTGATTCAGAGTCATTGGAGAGCTATGTTCATCTTGATCAATAAGAGCTTCTGACTTCTTTTCTATTCCATACAAAGACAAAATGATCAGGACACATTTCTTGCTGTTTTCAGCACTGATCATATGCAGTATACCTGCTGAGGAAATCTTTCAGCCAGCTCTAGTGCTGGACATGGCTAAAGTCCTTCTGGACAATTACTGCTATCCTGAAAACCTAGTGGGAATGCAAGAAGCCATTGAACAAGCAATCAAGAGCGGGGAGATCCTGGACATCTCAGATCCAAAAATGCTGGCCAGTGTCTTGACAGCTGGAGTGCAGGGTGCTCTGAATGACCCAAGACTGGTGATTTCCTATGAGCCATTACCACATGCAGTTCCCAAACAAGAAGCTGAGGTATCCCCTACCCGTGAGCAACTCCTGAGTCTTATTGAGCATGCGGTCATGTATGACAAGCTGGAGGGCAATGTTGGCTACCTGAGGATTGATTATATCATAGGAGAGGAAGTTGTGCAGAAAGTTGGAGCTTTTCTGGTGGACAAGGTCTGGAAGACACTGATAGACACATCTGCCCTGGTAATAGATCTTCGTCACAGCACTGGGGGACAGATTTCTGGCCTCCCCTTCATCATCTCATACTTGCATGAAGAAGACAAGATGCTGCATGTTGAGACCGTATACAATCGTCCCTCTAACACTACCACGGAGATATGGACACTGCCAAAGGTATTGGGAAAGAGATACAGCAAAGACAAGGATGTCATTGTTCTGATCAGCCGCCATACCACAGGAGTGGCTGAAGATGTGGCTTACATCCTCAAGCACATGAACAGAGCTATCACTGTTGGAGAGAAGACAGCCGGGGGCTCACTGGACATCCAGAAGCTGCGCATTGGTCCTTCCAGTTTCTATATGATGGTTCCTGTGTCACGATCTGTGAGCCCCTTGAGTGGGGGTGGACAGAGTTGGGAAGTAAGTGGGGTGATGCCATGTGTGGCTACTGAGGCAGAGCAAGCCTTGCAGAAATCCTTGGACATCCTGGCAGTGCGCAGAGCAGTACCTGGCACCATTAGCCGCCTCAAAAACATATTAAAGGACTATTACAGCTTAGTGGAGAGAGTGCCTGCACTACTGCGGCACCTCGCCACCTCTGACTTCTCTTCTGTGCAGTCATCCGAGGACTTGGCCACCAAACTCAACGCTGAACTGCAGACCTTATCTGAAGACCCCCGCTTTATGGTCCGAGTCATGATGCCAGGTGAAACTGCTGATCCCCCAGCCGAGAAACCAATTGGAATGGCAGCTGACTTACCTGACAATGAGCAGCTGCTGCATGCCTTGGTGGATACTGTCTTCAAGGTCTCAGTGTTGCCAGGCAATGTTGGCTACATGCGCTTTGATGAGTTTGCAGATGCCTCTGTGCTTGCTAAGCTGGGACCTTACATTGTACACAAAGTGTGGGAGCCCCTTCAAAATACAGAGAACTTGATCATGGACCTGCGTTACAACCCTGGAGGCCCTTCTTCCTCTGCTGTGCCTGTGCTACTCTCCTATTTCCAAGACCCTGCTGCTGGTCCTGTCCATCTCTTCACAACTTACGACAGATGCACCAACCATACACAGGAGCACAACAGCCAGGCAGAATTGCTGGGCCAGTCCTATGGGGCTCAGCGTGGCATCTACCTGCTCACCAGCCACCACACTGCTACCGCTGCTGAGGAGTTTGCTTACCTCATGCAGTCGCTGGGCCGTGCCACACTGATTGGTGAGATCACAGCAGGAAGCCTCTCACACACCCGTACCTTCCCTCTGCTGCAGCCTGGGCCAGGAATAACCCGTGGCCTGACTATCACAGTTCCTGTTATCACCTTCATTGACAACCATGGGGAAAGCTGGATGGGTGGAGGAGTTGTTCCTGATGCCATAGTGTTGGCTGAGGATGCACTGGAGAAGGCTGAAGAAGTGCTAGCCTTCCACAAGAACATGGGAGTACTTCTGGAGGGTACCGGGCAGCTCCTAGAGGCTCACTATGCCATCCCAGAAGTGGCTGCTAAGGCCAGTGCTATGCTCAGCACCAAACGGGCCCAAGGAGGTTATCGATCAGCTATAGACTCTGAGACTTTGGCTTCCCAGCTTACCACTGACTTGCAGGAGGCCTCTGGAGACCATCGACTTCATGTCTTCCACAGCCATGTGGAGCCAACACCAGAAGAGCAGCTTCCCAATGTGATACCCAGCCCTGAAGAGCTGAGCTACATCATTGAGGCACTCTTCAAAATTGAGGTGTTGCCAGGGAACCTCGGTTACCTTCGCTTTGATATGATGGCTGAGGCAGAAACAGTGAAGGCCATTGGGCCACAGCTGTTGCAGATGGTATGGAACAAGCTGGTGGACACAGATGCCATGATTATTGACATGAGGTACAACACAGGGGGCTACTCCACTGCCATCCCAATACTTTGTTCCTACTTCTTTGAGCCTGAGCCTCGGAAACACCTCTACACTGTCTTTGATCGTAGTACCTCCCGCAGCACAGAGGTGTGGACTCTCCCCCAACTCGCTGGCAAGAGATATGGCTCCCTCAAGGACATCTACATCCTAACAAGCCATATGAGTGGCTCAGCAGCTGAAGCTTTCACTCGCTCTATGAAGGATCTACATCGAGCCACAGTTATTGGTGAGCCTACAGTCGGTGGATCCCTCTCAGTGGGCATTTATCGTGTTGGTAACAGTTCCCTGTATGCCTCCATCCCCAGCCAAGTGGTGCTCAGCCCAGTCACTGGAAAAGTATGGAGTGTGTCTGGAGTGGAGCCACACATCACTGTCCAGGCCAGTGAAGCCATGGCTGTTGCTCAGCACATTGCCAACCTGCGTGCCCAGATGCCACAGATACTGCAAACTGTAGGCAAGCTTGTGGTAGATAATTATGCCTTTGTGGACATTGGGACTGTTATAGCGTCCAATCTCACCAAGAACATCAACAAAGACAATTATAAAACGATCCATACAGAGGAAGAACTGGCCAGAAAGGTGACTGCCATCTTACAAGCTCTTTCTGGGGATGAACACCTGAAATTACTCTATATCCCTGAACATGCCAAGGACAGCATCCCAGGGATCATGCCAAAACAGGTACAGTTCTCTTGTACTCAGCTATAGAGATGCCAGCTGGAATGGGAGCATTGAGTCAGATACTTTATCTTTTTTCTAGCCCATGCCATAAACCCACCAGGATTTACCTGTACCCAGAGGAGAAGCCAATGCCTGAGTAGATTTCACAGGCTGAGCTGTCTCTGAGACTTAGGCAAGTCAGGGTGGTAGCTTGTGGTATTAGATGGTAGCTGTGGATGCATGTATTTTGGGAACAACCTTCAGGCTGTGAATCTCATTTGCCATATGCCACAAGCAAAAATGCAGGGCTTCAGGGTTAGAGGGAAGATTTCTCACTGTCTCTGTGATCCCTCCTTTTTCAATGCTGCAGCTTTCCAGCTGTAATAAATTAATGCAGAAAGCCTCTGGTTTCATACCCAGGTTGTAGTTTAAGGGAGGTTTAGTTGGGCTAAATGCATACACTCACTAAACATGCAGCCATGTACTATTTGATGGACTTTCCTATATAAAATTGCAGTAGCTGACATCCATTACACCAGCATAATAAGCGACTCCTTTGGTAATGGCAGTGGAAAGTTGCTCTAATTGTATCTCAAGCTCAGCACCAGACAGTTTCCCAGTGACCTAGAAGTACTTTGGAAGAAGTATCTGGGTGGAAGTTAGGTGACCCCAGGGAGAAATTGATTTTTAATAATCTACTTTTGCCCTTGCTGTGTGGTTTGCATAACAGTCTGTGCTTTGTTCTGAGCCTGAGTGTTTATACACTGGTCTGCCTTGGCAATCTTTCTTATTCATTGTTGTGCTGGGGGGAGCTCCCAGGAGCACTTGTTAAAATTCCATCTTCAAATTAAATAGAGGGTTAGGATAACCTGATCCCTTTCTTGGATGAAGTGAGCTGCTTTCTGGCTACTGCGCTAGCATGGTTATCAGAGACGTATTTTCTCCAGGGACTCATAAAATTACTTTTTGAAGAGAATGCATTTGCCTTTGCAATGAACCAGAGTAGACTAAGTGTCAGGTAACTATTAAATGTTTCCTGGGGGAGGAAATCCATGGACTTTCACACTCTGAAATTTTTGGCATGCATGATTTAAAGTGGCCATGACCTTTGTAGTATTATCACAACACTAAGGTCAAGGACAAAGTCTAAGCATTGCCAGGGGAGGATTTTTTTTTTTCGAGTTTGTTGACCAAGAGATGCTGGACCCATTTTTGCCCCTAAGATGAAATGGAAATAATTAATTAAAGGAGTTTTCTATTCCAGCACTCTCTCTACTAATTTGGTTGGGTGTAGAAAACTTCACTCTAAAGATATTTCAGTGTTTTTGACAGCCTTCCCTGCAAAATTATTATCAATATATCAGTAGGCATACATTAGAACTTCTCCCCATTCTACAGTATGGACAAATCTTGCAAATCAGTCACTGTGTTCACTAAAGGCAGTTAATAAATATCGTTGGTAGTTTTCACTTGTTCAGATCTTGCTTTCTTTATTCAGACCTTGAATGTTGAGAACAGGATGCAGAGGACAAGTATTTTATTTCTCACATGACATGAAATTCTAATCCTGATAGAGCTAGTGAAGAAACGCCATTGTACTATTCAATGCCTCTGTTTTACCATAGTTCTTTGTCAAACTAAATGATTGGAAGAGGTCAGGGATGCATCCATAAGAAGGAAATCACATCAGTGTGGATGAAAATCAGGACAAACGTGAGATTTCTCCAAGGTCAAATAATTATAAAGAGCAGAGAATCACATCTCTTATGAGACTAAAATGGTTTCCAGAGGCATAAGCATTCCCTCATAGTGCTGGAGGAAACTGGGAGTCAGACAAGAGAGCATTAAGATGTTAACAAAGACACTGAAGTCATTAAAGTAAAAGATTTTCCTTGAGACAGAGGCAAAAGAAAATTCACCCATTCCACAGAGCAGCAATAGTACCTATATTGCCTGTTTTGCTTTTGCAGCCATAAGAGGGATGCTTTCTGTGGAACATTTCAGGTATACCCCAGAGAGCAAATACCTTTAGATTACAGTGAAACATATATGGTGGCACTAGCTGCGTTTGTAAATTCTAAAATAATTTAAAATTTGCAGCCCGATACATGGACATATTGGCGCTCTTGATCTATATCACATTTATTTCTCAAAAACCTAAAATCTAGCTTTTTTTCTTGTGCTACCTAGCTTCCAAGCCACCCTCTTCCTTGACAGCAGGATTTTACTGTTAATGACCTTGACGGGGAAGCAGATCCAGCACAATTAACTGAAAGTGATGATGAATAACTACAGGAAGGATGGGATGGGACATAGCAGACAGACAAGTGAAATGCATGCAGACCTTTGCATCTGCTGCACTAGAATAGCTGCTGAAGCATAATACAGGGTAGTGAATATGTCTCCTCTAAGTAGCAGCAAGGTCACCGCTAGTCAGAGTTGTCAGCTGCATAAATGCCACTTTCCAAACTCAGACTTCCCAGAGGCAAATTTTGTATATATTGTTTGTGATCCAGAAAATAACATTTTGCTTATAAGGCAGAGCTCTGTAAACTTGTTGACCTGCAGTTCAGTAATCCCTGCTTCTTATTCTTCTGTTTGTCTCTCTCTCCCCCTCTCCAGTCATACCTTTCTTTCCATACTGAAACATTCGTGTTTGTGACTGTCTACCTATGGAAGAACTGTGGCCTGATTTTGGCATAAGCGTTATGTCCATTTTAAGTGAGGAGGGGTCTCCCTGAGTTCTTTTGGCCCCTTTTTAATGACCAAATACTTTTAATGCAGTCTTTACACCTAAGAGAATTTTTGTAATGATGGTTTAGATAAGCAGCTCAAAATGATGGTCAGAATAAAAGGTAAAAATGAATCCTTTATAAAGAGAAATTTTTCCTGCAGTTCAAATCCTCCTGTTTCCAGATGAATAATATGTGTATATAGAAGAGCACTGTAGTTGCTCAAGGAGGAAATAGTCAGAGATGTTTCATCAGAAAGAAGTACAGTTTGCTTATATCTCTTCTTTAATGAGTGAAATCAAAATGCTCTGCCTCCAAGGGTCATGATAAATAATCAAATTGCTACATCTATTGCTAACTGGTGGAAAAGCAATTGCTGTAAGCCCATATGATGCTGATTTATATCAACATAACCATGGTAAAGTCAGAATTCTGCAAATTTATGCAAGAGAAAAGTGTCTCGTGTTTAACTCTCATTGGCTCTTCACCTTTTGCAATTCTTGCTTGCTTGTTTCTAGGGTGATAGTAATTCACTGCACAACTTTGGGAGGAAAGCAGTGCTGTCAAAATGTAAATGGGTTCTTCAGAGTTCATAAGCTGAGCACAAGTCAGTAGGGTAAAGCTGTTGCAGTAAATACTCATCATCATCAAACTGGAATGGATAAGAAAGAATATAATCAGTAAGACATGAAATCTTCTGCTACATTTAGCTCTAAAGAAAATGCATGTAGACTATAATATGCACAGTCCTGGGCAATGGTTTTCTGGAAAGATGTGGCTCCAGGAGGGAGACAGCAGAAAAGAGGAAACAGGAGTAAAGAGAACACTGAATAAAGGTAATCTTGAAAAAGTTTAAAATATTTGAGTTGTTTATTCCAGAGAGAATAAAACTGAGAGGAGACATGAAAGCAGTCTTCAGATACGTAAGAGACTGTTTCAAATATGAAAAGAATAATCTGTTCCCTTGTTCATAGTAGATAGGCCAAGAAGTAATACACTTAAACAGTACAAAGTAGTGAACTTAGACTGTTTACACTAGATCTTAAAAACATCTTTCTAATAGTAAGGCTGGTGACGTACTAGGGTGGATTGCCTGGAAATCACCGAGTAAAATGTGTGCTGTTAAGAGCAAGTGAAAATGAGCTGTCAGGGCTATAGCTGATCCTGCTCAGTCCTTGATCTGGGGGCCCTACTAGGATGGACAGTTCCTTTTCAGCCTGTGAAGGTACACAAGGAACCCAACTGTTCTTCTAAAAATGGCACAACCCTGCCACTTGCAAGGCTCAGCACAAAAATAGCTATGAAAAAATAGGTTCTATCTAAATAGACAAAATTATTTGAGGGAGAGATGAAAGAAAAGAGGGAAGAGAGGCACATTTGGAAAAGCGGTTTCCTCATGGTTGGGATTTCTGTCAGTAACAGAATCAGGGATGAAACTTCATGCTCAAGTCCGAGGGCAGCATTCTAAGGTCCTAGTTTGTGTCACATCATGTCTTCTACTTAGGTCACTCACCTGTGGAAGGAGTCTGCAGAATGGGACTGTAGACCCTATATAGTTAATGAAAAAATATTTTTCCTTGGCTTAAAGTGGAGTTAGCTTGGAGGTCCTTTAATCTAGCCTCATTGCTTACAGTGTGCACCTGAGGGTTTATATTTAACATCAGTCATTTGTATGTAAACATTGTCTGACTGAGCAGCAGGATCTTACTTTCAGCTGCATCCTGTCCCAGCTTGGCCTTGGCCAGCTAACTGAGCTCTGCCTTCCAAAGGAGAGCATGTGGTTACTCCCTGAAGCGTGACTTACCTCCTCAGGTACCAGCAGCACGTGGCCCATGTGCCAGTGTCATGAACCTGCAGTTTTGCAGGGCAGTAACTCTCTAATGTCTGTCCAGGCTCCTCATCTCTTTTGCTGAAAAATTCAGATGCATTCCCTGGCACCCCAAAAGTACATTCTGAGTGCTTTTCATCTGATTTCAAGTCTTACAGCTTTTAGAATAGACACATTTTCATACCTTTTCCTGGAGCCATGAAGAGCTTTCATTTAAATCCTTGCACATCCATTTCGCCCCATGAGACCTGGGGCTTTAAGAGCAACCTGCCCACCTTGAAATTTGTAATGAAATTTCAAGAGTTAGAAACGCTGAAGTCCTCAGGAAACAAAAATGACATGCATCACAGTAAAAGAACAAGTAGAGGAAAAAATTATCAGGCAGATATTATTCTTAATCAGCATATTTACAGGTATGCATTTATCAATTATCGCTGGAGACAGGGTTAAGACTTTTGTGTGTTCAGTTAAAATATCATTAGTAAGTGGCTGAGAATAACACATCAATTTTATTTGTAGATGTTACTAATGAGTGATGTTTTTATTTTCCTCCTGGAGGGACCAGTATCTCTGAACTAGATATAAATTCTGTCAGAACAATCAATGCATGCTGGATATATTTTTCAAAACTGTGATTTGTTAATCAAAGTACAGTGGGCAGATCAAGTAGGATTGCTGTCACTGGGAAGTAGATTGGAAATGACAAACTCAGTAGTGCTGGACTGATGTGTTTACAGTCCAGATACAATGGTTATTTTCACAAGGTATAGTGATAAAGAAGGGTACAGAAAAGAGTTTGCTCTTATCATCAGGTCAACAACTACTGGCCAACAGGCTTTTAAATTAATGATTGAAATTTTGGTAATTTTGGCATATCAGGGACTGAAAGATGAAGTGTGACATAGTGGGTAATTTTCCCCTAGGTAACATCGAGCTGTGTCAAACGCAGCTGCATTCACACACCTTGGAAAAAACTCTTTCCACTGTGGCAGATCTGCTTTTGGCAGGAGCATAGCTCCAGGCCAGAGCACTATATGGAGGGCAGGAGATTACTTGACTTCTCTGTAGTTGCAGAAAGCTCAAGTGCCTCCCCAGTTCTGTGGCACATTGTAGACTGGAAGAGCACCTTCTAGCACATCGCTCACTGCTGACTCCTTGTTCTTTTGGGTGTAAAAGCACGGATTGTCTGGGGCTGAGCTGTGGCAGAGGGCAACTGATTAAAGAGAAGGTATAACACCACTTTCACAGCAACCCCGAGGAGGAAACACCAAATGGCTGAAGGTCATATAAGTCATATGTATTCTAAATTCTTATTGCAAACTGAAGGAGACTATTCCATTTTCAGATACTGCATGCAAAACAGAAGTTTGGCAATAGGAACTGGCTAGGTCTCAATACATACTAGGGTTACTTGGATAACTTTATTATTTGGCTACACGTTGCTACTAAAAAAGGTCTGCTGTTTAATAACATAAGCTAAGCAAAATTAAATAAATCACAACCTAACACGTGAGACTCCAGGCACATGGCCACCATGTAAGAGATTTAACATGTCTACTTCATGAGTATCCTAGCACATGCCCAACACATCAGGCTCCTCAGTGTCACAGGGACTGGGTCACTAAGAGGGGCTGGGGCCACTCGCACCTGCAGGCAGCAGCTGTTTGTCAGATGAGGCCAATCAAGAGATTATGAAAGCCCCAGGTGCTGTGCTTAGAAAGAACTCATGAAGGCAACACACAGGCTTGGGTGGC
This sequence comes from Acanthiza pusilla, assembly GCA_036630365.1. Taxonomy (NCBI): domain Eukaryota; kingdom Metazoa; phylum Chordata; class Aves; order Passeriformes; family Acanthizidae; genus Acanthiza; species Acanthiza pusilla. The sequence goes on from JAXCHO010000234.1 coordinate 18,308,593, forward strand.
AGGCCTGGGACAGGGATTTGTGCTGCGGGCTGGGATTGTTCTTTTAGCCTTTTTGGTCCAAGGAAATTCTTGCATTTTTGAAAAATAAACTGAGCTCTAGCAAATAGGTGCCTGATCCAGATTCTGGGCATGTTATTGATGCACCTTATACTGCGCAAAAATGCATCAGCCAGTGCTAACCTATGTTTAATGTGCAAAAATATTGTAAAATTTATTACGTTTTTCAAACTTGGTCACATTCCTCAGACATGTCCCACCTGGATTAAACTTAACCCACATAATTCTGTGTCAAGCTACCAGTGCCAGCAAATGATTTGTTTTGATTTTCCAAACTCTTTCAGATCCCTCCGCCAGAAGTATTTGAAGATTTGATTAAATTTTCATTCCACACAAATGTATTTGAAAACAACATCGGCTATGTGAGATTCGATATGTTTGGAGACAGTGAACTTCTAACCCAGGTGTCCGACCTACTGATAGAGCATGTTTGGAAGAAAATTGTTCACACAGATGCATTAATCATAGACATGAGGTAAACCTTTGAATGGCAAATAACCAAAGCTCTTTCAAAACAGCATTTTATTTGTAATAGTGAATTAGCTTTACATGGCTTACTGTCCTGTTTATAGGCTATCATTGCTGGAATTAAATGAGAAAAGGAAAACAGCCAAAGAAAATAATAACAATCTGGAAGTATATCTCAAGATAAATTGTATCATCACTTGAGATGTTTAGAACTAAATAGGCAAATTTAGGGAATAGTTTGCAGAATGCAATTCTGGATGTCACATGTGTTTTATTTCTCTAATTTCTTTCTAATCTAAATCTCCATGTGCCATGTATATATTTGTGTGTGTGTGTGTGTGTGTGTGTGTGTGTGTGTGTGTATATCTTAAATAAATCTTTTATTTCATGTAGTGGCCAAGTGATTCAACAGTCAAAAAGACAGACCACGTGTAAAACTGTGTTACAACATTTAATTTGCCGTATCTGCAGTGCTAAATAATTCTGGGCAATAATTCAGCTCTGTACAGAATGGCCCTTACAGAGGTGCTTAGAGGTACTGTAGCACTCCTGGGCACCAAGCTGAAGTATCACATGCCTGCTCTCAGCTTAGAAGTCTGTTGGACGCTCCAGTGTGTCAACAGTGCTCCAATCTTATGACCATTAGATGTCATCCATTTGTTGCCAGCTATCAAAGCAGATTAATATAAAAAATATACATTTCCTACACAATATTTAGGGAAGTAATGCCCTTGTTGTGGTCCAGAGCTAACGTGTGTGAGCCCAGAACATTACAAATATAAACCAAATAAAAGAAGGACTTTGTAAGAATCTGGTTTTAATGCTAGAATCACTTGTGTCTATTGTTATCATGGAGCTCTTAATATTTGGTAATCTTCTTAATATTCTTGTGGGATTTGCAGCATAGGGAGGAAAAGATGAGTACAGTGATGAGAGCAGAGACAGAGATCTTACTGTGTGAGCACAGAGGGGGCAAAGCAGCGCACAATGTAACACAGCCATAACTGAATTAGAATTCAGCAAAAGCACCAACATCTTCCAGTAGACTTGAGATAGTACTGGGATTTTCCTCTTTATTCTCCCAGTTTTCTCCCAAGCTAAAAATTTCAGGGCTGGGAGCACTGAAACAGCAAAGATGAAATAATGTCTCAGGTACCAAATGGACACATTATAGGTGTTTTTTTCCTTGTGTTGATTTGTTTTAATTTCTTTTTTTACATTTAATTTTTTCCAGTCCTTTGAGTACACATGAAAGACGCAGTCTCTGAATGCATATAAAAGAGAACCCCAAACAAGAACTTTTGAAATTCTCCCTAAGCCAATCTTATCATTTGAAGGCTGATTATTTAAATTTTGCATGGAATTTACTGTAATGAATAATGTTTCTCATTTTACAAGTTTTCCTCCCTGAAACAGCTGGGCCACTCATGAACTTCAACTTTGGATAATTTCAATTTTGCATGGGATTAACCATAATGCATAATGTCTCTCACCTTAATAGTTACCCTTCATGGAACAGCTGTGCCACTCATGAACTTCATATTTTTAACTCTAATGGCATTGACAAGAGACACTGATCAACAAAAAGGCCTCCCTAAGGTCACACAAGACATCTGTAAAAAGGAGTAGTAGCATACAAAAATTAAGTTAGAAGTCCTGCAACTGCTCAGTCATTATTACTTAAGTTACTGCAGTTTCAGTGTCTGCAAGAGAGTCCCAGGAAGAGCATTCCAGCATTGCTCTGCCTGCCACCAGCTTCAGCCGTGGTGGCACCTGTGGGAAACTGGGCTCTGCTGGGCTGAGCTGCCTCGTCGGCTGTGCAGCAGCAGCAGCACCTCCTGGCAGCACAGCGCTATCAGGGATACACTGAAGATGGTGAATCATACAGCTCCCAAATGCTGAAGAATAAAGACATAGCTTCACTCTTTGGAATAGAGGCCTCCTGGATTGTCAGATCCTTTTCTGGAGGTGAAAAACCTTAGTTTTCCATTGTTTTCAACTGCACTAAATGAAGCAGCTAACACAATCCTTAGGCACAAAAAAAATTGCCTCATCTAAACCACTAAGTTTTCTCATTTTGTGTAGCAAAAAGTAAGAACACAACAGTTCTACAAACATATGTTGCTTTAATTGGGATCTACTTTTATGTATTAGGGTTTCAGTACTCACTCCTTGCTGCCTACGTCAGGAACAGCATGGATTATTCAGAGTAGAAGAATAACAAGAATCTGATATTTCTCTGCAGATTTAGAGTCTTTGCTTACTTTCTCATTTTTTTCTAGGTTACATCAAGAAAAAAATAGACTTTTAAGTTTTGTGTTTGCTTTAGAAGTCAGTTGTGGGCAGTAACAGTCCAACACTCTTAGGATTTTGTTTATCTGATAGAAGTGCAAATGCTGATGGGGGAGAATGAATGTAAATGTATCAAAATGTAGCCATAAGCTTTTTTGGGACTGATGTTAAGGAACAGTACTTGAAAGGGAGATTGGAACTTGGAAGAGCCTGACACAAATTTTCACTTGTTTCCTTAATATTTTTAATTTTTGGAAAGGTACAATATTGGAGGCTCCACTACACCCATAGCAATCCTATGCTCATATTTCTTTGATGAAGGACACCCAATTCTCTTGGACAAAGTTTATGACAGACCCAGTGACTCAGTGAAGGAGATATGGACCCAGCCACAGCTCAAAGGTAAATGACAATTTCTTTTCAGAGTAGCTTTTAATTTCAGATATCTCTCCTTGTCCATTCTAAAGTGAGCCATTGAATACTGCAACTCATTTGGCAGAAGCACCTGCCATGATCTGCTCAAGCTGTGTAGAGAATGTAGAAACAAAAACTGTGCATTTCAGCCACATCACTCAATGCCTTCTACAAATAGCAGTCTATCACTCCTAGGAATGGGGTATGTTAGGCACAAAGGTTTGTAAATTGGTCCCCAGAAGTTCAGCAAATGCTGTGTGCAGCAGCTGTAACTTGCTGCTTATAGAAGTTGCCAAAATTAAAAATTAATCCAGTGTTGCCTATACCTCTAGTAATGTCTCTTCCAATACTCCAGTACAGTTTTATAGGTAGTTCCCTACTACCTAGCTGTGCAATTCATTCATCCGTAGATGAAAACACCACAACACCCCAGTTTGTCCAGAAAGGAGAAAGAAAAAGACTGCATTTTGCACATCTGGCTGAGTTTGAAGCATTTGGCAATGTGTCACACACACACCCCACACATATCCCACCCCACTGTTTGTGGAAGTTGAAAGGATGCTGCAACATGCAGAAACAGAGCTCTTCAGTGCTCCTGAACTGCAGTTCGAGTGCTAAGAAGCCTTTAAAATGGGGTTTAATTATTTTTCCCTCTTAAACTAAGACACTAGCAAAAAAGTTAGTGGTGTCTGCAGTTGTTGGCCTGGCTCATGCTGAAATGGTTAAACTTTGTCACAGTCTGCAGGGTCCATCTATTTTCCCAGGCAGGCAGAGGTGGGTTGTGCTACGGGATATGATTTCTATGGACACATTCCAGTTCCCATCAAAGAGAACAGGCAGACTCATATTAACTTCAAAGGAGCTGGATCTGGTCCTGTATTATATATATCTACTGTGAAAAGAGTCTTCTAATGGTTATTATATTTATAGTGAAATAAGAAGACGAAAGATGGTGTGAAAATTAATTACCATGCTATTGGCCTCTCTCTTAGAATTTAGCATGAGAACTATATGTCATACAATTACTTACTTACAGAAGTAAGTACATTTTTAGAGCAGTTTAGTTTTCAAGTTATCAAGTTATTTATTAGACACTGGTCACTTTTTCAACGAAACTAAACTCTCAAAAAGTATCTAGCATGTTCAGACATATTGAAAATAAGGTTCAAAATCCTTCCTCTTCCTGTCAGCTGTTTTATGTATGAAAATGAGATAACTTGGCTCAAATCCTAATAATAAAGGGGTATTTGTTGAAGGGTTTGGGACAGAGGCCACAGATAGCTTCCACTTACAAACCATTAAAAAACTGTGGGAAACCACTATAATTGTAATTTCATAAAATAATGCCTACTCAATGGCAGGCCAAGCTCTTTGACAGCCATGTTCCTAGAGCAGGGATGAGGATGACACTAAAGATGCTTCTGAATGAGCTTTGCCTACTCCTGCTCCAGCAGTGGAAAATGTCATTTTTCTCATCTGCCTGTTCCACTATGATGCAATCTAGAGCTCGTGTAAAAGTGAAAACCACAGAAGAGCTAACAGTAGTAATCATGAGCTGGCTTCTCTGCTGATGGAGCTCATAACCAGAAACTGGTGGCACAAGAGCACCACATAGGGAGACAGCCTTTTTTTAGAGCATAGAGTCTGGGCTAGTGTTGAAGGCATTTTAATACTATCATAGGTACAAAGTAAATTTCCAAACTTCTTAGGTTGTTAATAGCAGGTAGGGAGTGAGCCTCTTTGCTCTATCATACAAATAAATCTCTGAAAATGGATTAATTTCTGGTGATTTCTGTCCTTCCTTACAGGGGAGAGGTATGGCTCTCAGAAGGGGCTGATAATCCTTACCAGTGCTGTGACAGCTGGGGCTGCTGAAGAGTTTGTATACATAATGAAGAGACTGGGCAGAGCTCTCATCATTGGGGAGCAGACCAGTGGTGGCTGCCATTCCCCACAGACATATCAGGTAGATGAAACCAACTTCTACATCTTCATCCCCACCTCCAGATCAGTCATCTCTGCAGACAGAACTTCTTGGGAAGGGAAAGGAGTGCCTCCTCACATAGAAACACCAGCTGAAACAGCACTCGTCAAAGCAAAGGAGATGCTCGATACTCACCTACACAGCTCTAGATAGCCCAGTGAAGGAGCATACCCCTAGTTCTTATGAAAAGAAAGCTAGCTACCCAAATGTAAACCCTAGAAATAAGTGGGAGCTTCATTTCCATCTCTATGGTCAGTGATTGGGTCCCTCCACATAGCTCAAAGTGACTCCATTTCAACGTGCTGATATTTTTCCCTGTTCTGTGGAACCAGCTCTTTCTGTGCAAGGTTGAAATACTAATTCACTAATTCACTGGGGTTTCTGGATTCCTCGTCTGTAATCAAACATAAATGTTCAGTGTGTCAGTTTTTTTAGCTACCAATCACAGATTTACCTTGGTCCCATAGAAAATCCCTGCTGTCAGTATTGAAAGCATGTGAACAACCTCAAAGACAGAAAAGGCACGTCTTCTCCTTTGGAAATTGTGTACATTCCTGTACACCTTTAAAAATTAACTGTAGTTGGAAGAGTCTGTTTTCCAAACTGCAAGAGGTAAATTAAGTCTCTCCTCCATTTCATCTTAGAAGTACCAAAAATAACCATTCCCAGTCTGTCAGGGCTGCCCAGACTCTTGGTATTTCAAAGGAACATGCCTGCTTCTCTCTTAGTATCTGTCAGAGGGGAGGATGAGCAAGACAAAGGCAGTACATTGACTCTTTCACCCAGTGCTCAGATCAACTGACTCAAGGAAAAGAATCATGTTTCTGCTTAAGGCTAAAATTAGATTGCTGTGTCCTGCCCCAAAGACAGAACAAACAAAAAAAAGCTGAAAAATATCCTTTGTACCCTGCTATCAAGCTACATATGGAGTAATGGTGTATTCCAGGGCAACTAACAGAGATACTGACATGAGCTCAGTGCACAAAATTCCTTTTCTTTCCTACAATTCTTAGTTAAACATCTATCTTTGTAATTATTTAGAAATACATGTAACTCTAATCTAGATCTCAGAATTTTTCATCTCTACAGAATGCCAGCTGTAAGGTAATTAAATCAGGGAAATGGTCCCCCAAAATTCAGTTAGAGTCTATAATAGTTACACATTGGTGTTCATTTGCTCATTTGTATGTTCCTGCCATTTTTTTAATAAATTGTGTTAAACACTTGATTTCAAGTTTGTACAGGAAGAAAATTTTAAGAACTAAATAGATTTGCCATCTTTTTTATTACTTATTATCAACTACACTCAGTGTGATCACTTACCTGGACTCCTTTGAGTCATTTTCATGTACTGATTTTTATGCACTAGCTTGTTAAACTTCTCAGTGTTGTGGAAAATATTTTAATGAATTAAAACCCATACAGAATTTCGTGTAAAGTGATATATGTATGAAGAATATTAAATATTCTTAATATGGACAAAAATGGAGTAGTCAATGAATGAGTAAACAACACTAATGTATTTCTTCTAATGTCTTTTAAGCCTCTTTAATATCTAAATGATCCAGATAAACTCCTTTGTTTTCCTAAAAACAATCAGTTATGCTGTCATGTACAAATTATATTGTTAAACCAAATATTTAGAAACTTTAGCCATCCATTCAAGGACAAAAAGCTATACCATATGGGCACAACTAGCAAATAAATTCTTCCCAGATTAATATGGGAAGTACATATGAATAATAAACATGTCAGAAATTGGAATCCAGTTGGAAAAACAAACGATGAAGATGCAATTGCTGGTGAGTCCATTTTAAATCAATAGTGCTGTTAATTCACTACAGTGATCAATTTCAGTGGAAAATTACTGTGCAACCTTGAGAAATTTTATTACTTGACAAAATATTATTTACTATTTCATAGTACTGGCCAATTAGTATTGAAGCTGCCAGGCTTAACAAAAGCCAGTGTGTTAAAAGCAATTTTTCCTGTCTTCACAAACTGCTATGTCCATGGTTATACCCATCTCAATGAGTTTAGACCTCACAAAACTACAGACAGTAATTGTGTAGAAAATTACACTGCATTGGAAGGTCTGAATATTACAAAGACACAAACTAAAATTAATTATGGAAAATCCATGGTTTGTGGCTTAAATGAGAAAGTTAGACAGAAGGTTTTTAGGGAGGGACAAGCAATCTGAGAAGTGCCCTGCCACAGCACAACAGGAAACATGGTGAAACTGCCACTCTTCTCTCATCTGGTTCCAGAGCTGACATGGACATTCTACAGTTTATAGCACCATTTCTTTATCATCCACCTAGAATAACTTCTTGAATTTTAATTCTAACCATGTTCCTTTTAAAGACAGGAAGAGATGAGTTGTTTTATCAGACTACCTAGGAGTATCATCTTTCCTTCTAGCATTCACAGAACTCTAACCAAGAAATGACAGCCAGCTTTTATTTCTTTTGTGCTGCCTTAGTCCAGTGATTTCCAAATTGTGCTCTGTAGACCCAAGGAAGCCCAGAGACTGCCTTGATTAGTGAAAAATTACCCCATAAAAAACAAGTAAACATATGATTTTCAAAAGCACATCTGAGTGTCATCTCGTTGGAGAAACACATCTTCATCAGAAAAGGTTCAGGGATCAATGATCAGTTAGTGAAAAAATTTCCTGGTCTGGCATTTCCTATTGGTAAACTCATTATCCATTGCAGAAACACAGTTAAGCTTGACAGCACTGTGCTGTGTCCTTTTTCACTGATCGAGAAACAGATGTCATGAGAAACAGTTGTTTGATCAAAATGAACAGTTAGTTGCTAGCAAAGACAGGACAAGAACCAGTCAGCTGACTACCAATTGTCTCCTACTGTTTTAAAAACGAAATTATATTTCCTCTCTCCCTAGCATTTCTACTTGTAGAAAAGACAAAGATCCCTGCTGTAAAATCACAATATTTCACAGGGGCAGAAAGCAGTCCTTCATTTCTTCACAAAACCCCTGCCCTAGTGAAGTGCTTTCCTTCCAGCAGGATTTCATCTGCACCAATTTAAATTTTCAGACTTCTAGACATAAGGGGAAATAAGCTTCCAGCATGACTCAATTATAGGAAGTTTGTTTTTCTTTGTCTCGTTAGGCTTCCTTCTGCCTGTTCAATATTTGGTTCACTCAGCTTTAATATGAATATTTTCACTAAAAGAAATAAAATCTGCAAAACTTTTGGATAAGCCCCTGGTTTATGTAACCCAGTTTAGATGAGACATTCAGTTAAACTTGAGACACATAAAAGACTTTCACTCTGCCTGCACAAGGAGCTTTACACAAGAGCTGGTTTTACACGTAAGGAACCAAGTTCTGGTTCTGTTGGCATCTGTGTGGTTTTGCACTGACACCAGCACAGATACTGCAGACAACAAGATGTCATATTGTTTGGCTGTGTGTGTAAATGGTGTGCTGTGTGTCTAAATAAGTATTAGTTTGCAAAACTCTCTACCTCAGAATAAGAAGCAATTTGTTAATGCAATTTCTATGCTGATTGTACAAAAAAACAAGGGCAGTATTGCATACACAGCCTGCAGTGTGATTTCCATGTTGCAAGAGGGAAATCCTCAATCTTTACATACCAGGACCAAAATGCACTGCCCCTAAACTGGAGGGGATGAGGAAGGTATCAGAAATAAAACTTATTAAAAACCTCTCCTCATTTTTGCATTTTGAATCAGCTCAGCCACTTTTCCTAACTGGTTCTCTTGCCTTTCTGTGCACAGAAGGCATTCCTACCTTGCTTGGCATCACTTGCTGTGACTGAGATATGCCCACAAGGAAACTGCGTAAGAGTTCTTACCTTTTCTTTTTTCCCAAAGAAAACAACTCCATGACGCAAAGGGAAGCTATCTCTCCCTGTAACCTTACTGCTTGCTTAAGCCTCGTACCGTAAGCAGAGGGAAGAAGTTTGATTACTGGTGAGAACTCTAAGGATCTAGGTCTAACACACCATTTGAAGAGGTTTTGAGACTTAGCATCTGGTTTTCAGTGGTTGATTTTCTACACTTTGTCCAACACAACCATGTAACCAGTAAGATTTGGTACTGCTTCATCCGATCTAAATTATACACCAGGTGTAGTACACTGGAAAAATAGGCATTTGGAGCAGGGCAATGTTGAAGCGATGTGCCAAAATAATACTGGGGAGCATTATACAGCTGGTCCTGTCTTTTTCCAGAAGAAATCTGAAGCTAGGTTTCTAATCATAAAACTGTTAAGAAAACATGGCATCTTTCAGTAAGTACAGAAAAGAACATTTTGCAGTAATGGTACCAAAAAATCTTTAGTCTTATTTTTACTGGGCCAGGCTGATCTTAAAGTAATTAATGTAAATCAGGAGCAGCAACATGGAATTATTCTGGATTTGCACTGGAATAAATGAGATCACAATCTGGCCTAAACTACTAATGGGAAATATAACCCTGACCACATATGAATGCAGTTACACCACAGAGTCCTTCATTACACTTTACGGACATTGACTTCACAGTAAACTGGCTGGCACCCAGGTGGAGTGAAATTTGGCCCATTAAACTTTGCCATAAATATATTCCTTACTCAGTAAATGTTATTGGACACAAAATAGAGATGGAAAGATTACAAGGAAACCACATCATCCCCTACTCAATGCAAGGTTGTTCCCTGTGCTCCATGTTTCAAAGTCTTTGTTCATTTTGGTTTTTAATGACTCGAGTGAAAGAGCTTCCACCACTGACCTTGGAAAGCTGTCTTACAATCCAACCAGAACTGTCTTCTGAACTCAAAGGCATAATGTAACAGTTTTATCACTTTATGTTTCAAAAATAAAGCTGGCATGCACAGCCAGTGCTTGGCCTGCAATAAGACAAATATTTATATTAATAAAAAACAGACCATGTAATAATGTTCAACAGCCATATATTGGGAAGAATACCATCTCCTGACTTATAGAAATCTCCCAAGAGATGACAGTGAGTGTAATATGTTGGTTGCCACTGACAGCCTCTCAGTCCCTCTTTTGTCACTCAGATGTGTTTACTTGCTGGTACTTGCATTATCAGGGTAGGCATCGTCATGGTAACTCAAAATTTTGTCCAGTATGCAGCAAACACTGGAGTATTTCATCAGTACGGTGGAACATAGAGACCATATTGAAATGTCTTTTACTCAGCTGGGAAATGAGTGGTTTCTGATAATTCTCAGCCTGAAAAGGAAAAATAGCCCTCAATGAGGCAGGTGAGGTCCAGAGACAGGCCACAAAAACATCAGACAACCTGAAAAAATACTATGCAAGAGCAGAAGAAATGATTGCTTGAAGAACACATTGTCATAAACTATCAAAATCAAGCCCCTAAATGGATTTTAAAAGAAACGAAAGGCTAATTAGATGGGCTGCAGTAACAATAGACAGTGTTTCCTCCCACCCAGGACAGTACAAACTCATCTGCTGCTGAGACTCAGCAAAGCTCAAAACAAAGTAGACAAAAGAAAAATGTCTCCTCGACAGGCAAGAGAAAGAATATGGCACTTTCTTTTTAAAAAGTTGGAACCGGCCCATGTAGAAACCAGAAGACAGACAAGCTAGTCTAATGCAGCGCAATTCACATATGCCTTTGTCATTTTGTGAAGGCCATTCCTCTTCTAGCAGTTACCAGAACAGAGCCTATCATCCACAATTAATATGTGCAGATTCTATCTATGTATCAGTAGCTAATTATTACTCAGATACCCTGACTGCTTCCTTTGGTATATCCAAAACCTGAAAACCACAGGCTAATCTCTACTTCCATCAGATCTGTATGCCTACAAAAGTCACACAGAATATTTGCTTCCTGTCTACACAGTAAGACTGACAACAGGTCACATTTTGATACAGACCCAGGTTGATTTCACTGAGTAAAAGGTATTTCAAAAGCAGCAGAGCCCCCAACAGAAGTCAGATATTCTGCTTTTTAAGTCCCACCCTCTCTGGCAGTCCGCTGCTCAGTTGTTGATAATCATAGATTTCAGACAGGCTTAACTTCAGGTCCCTTTCAAAGCCAAGAAGATGGCAAGATGTCAGTTTATAACTCACAGATTTGGTAAGAGAGCTGATTCAGCTAATACAGAGTAAGAGTCCACCAATGTTGCTAGAAATAGTAACTTCTCTTTTAGCATATAAGCTCTGATTTTTTAGTGCTTAAACGTTCCTCGTTCAATGAGGTGGTTGTTATTTCTGTATTTACATTATACTGCACAGACACCAGCAAATCAAATATAAGCAAAGAAAACTCTGTTTGCAAAACTGTAATTTTGTTCCCTACTCTGCAAATTAACACTGCATGTGGATTCATTTCACTATTTTATTTCCTCAAAAATAGGTTGACAAGGGCTAGGTTGAGTTTTCAAAACTTACAACCCACTCAGACTCTTGTAAACATTTTATATTTCTTTCGCAAAGCATCTATTATAAATTATTGTAAACAGTGATTTCCTGAAAGAAATTAATGTAAACTCAAAAAGTAATGGATATAAGTGTGCTATCATTCCCTTCTTCATCCAACCTGCCCAGTCCCTTGGTGACATCTGTCTGAACAGCCCTAATTATGAGAAGTCATGTGCCGGGATAAATGATGGCGTTCTCGGAAGTACTCATGGCAAATGGGACATGTTAGCTTCTCCTCTCTTCTCCTCTTGCACTGGGATTCACTTGAGGAGTATTCTTTTTTGTGATGTGACCGCATGTGGAAGACTAAATCAGATGTCATGCGAAAGGACAGGTTGCATTTGGCACACCAGTTCTGGGCAGCCACTCCAAAGGATGTGAAGGTGGGGGGAAGAAGAGTCAAGGAGGAGGAGGAGGAAGAAGTGGTGGTTGTGTTTTGTAACTGTCCTCCTGCTTGTTTGGGCCACGGTTCTGAGGTATATGGGAAAACATTGCTCCGAGTGATGCTTGTCTGCAGCATCTGAGCATTACACAAATCACTGACAAAGAACTTGGAATTGAGAAGAGTGCTGCAGCACATGATGTCTGCGGTGGCAATGAAGCCAGACAGCTCCCCCAGGCTCTTTGCTGACTCACTCATGGGATGAGAAGAATTTACTGCAGCTCTTTCTGTTACACACTTACTGGGTTTGCTGAAAGCACTCTTCTGCTCCCCTCGAGCTCTGGTGGGCCAAACAAAGGAGAATGCACTACCAGAGGAGTTCAGCAGCACTTCCTTTGATACCTGCTCTTTACCAAGTGGGACTGTGCCATCCTCCTGTTCTGGCTCCTGCAGTCTCTCATTCCTCAGCTTCTCTTTCATCCTCCTAACCTCAGTGAAAGCGCTCTGCTTCTGCTCTAAAGCATCCTTCCTAGCTGACTGCCTCCCTGAACTAAGCTTCCAGACTGAACCAGCCAATGTATGTTCTCCCATAACCTCTTCCTTGCCCCCACAGTTACGTTCCTCAGTCAAATTATTAGTTTTCTCCAACAACACTGTTTTCCTGCTCCTGTTGTTCTCAGCCTCTTCAGATTTTGCTCTCCTTTCTCCAATAAGACCATGTGCATCATCTTTACAAGCTGCCATTTTGACTTCTAGGTCCCTTGCCAGACTGTGGAAATTCGTGGTCTGCTCAGCTAGGTTGTTCTTTTCAGTTTTAGGGCTCTGGAAGTTTCTCCATAGCAGAGCGCTCTTCTCTGGGACACAGAGGAAGCGGACATGGGACAGATAGGAATGCTCACATTTAAAGACTCGGTCGCATTCTTGGCATCTCAACTCTGCAGAAACAGAAAACAAATGATGAGTTTTGCAAAGGTGCACTCATGGATTGATGCAGATCCCAATCCTGTTATTGACATGAAAAAAAAACAGAAACACCTCTTGTGTCATATAAGGTTACACATGTTAAAGTTAATGCCAGTTCAAAATCAGGGCCCTTCCTCCTATGCAAAATGGTTCACTCTTATTTGCTTCCATGCTTCCGTGCTACTGGCAGAAATTATTTCATTTAGACTCTCAAGCCTAGATTTTATTACATAAAATGTAATTATATTACATAAAAGTACATGAAATGGACAGTACACCATGATCTAAATAAAACCATTTAGACTTTATAATGGTTTGAAGTCTAAACCCAGATTTGGGTCTACATTTCTTAACTAAGTCACTGGCTTTAATTCAGGATGAATGTTAAATGCTATACATCCAAGCAATAATTAGTTTTAGACCTGGATTCAAAGATTCTGGCATAAGCCTCTATTTTTAGGATACTCCGGAAGTTTAATACTGTCCAAAAATCATCTGACCTCAGTGCCTCAAACCCTTACTCATGCTCATTTGGCAAGCTATTATATGCCTTAAGGCACAGATGTCTGTGGCACAGAAAATGATGTTCAAAGTGAAACAATGCCAGTGATGGGCAGGAGGAATGAGGAACAGTTTCCTTCTGGCCTTCAGACCTGCTGCATCTCTGGTTCATTGGGATGATTGATTGCCTGGGAATATAGGATACATAATTCAGCAACCAACACAAATATGGTACATCTTAACCTTTGTGAACTATATCCATGCTGCACTATTCCACAACACAGCAGTTTTAAAATGCAAGTGATGCCAGACAGCACCTGAAGCCTGGGATACATAGGAAAGTTCATAAATTGGTTGGGTGGAACTACAAATTCCTAATCTGAGGCTCGCACACCTTAGATCACTTTACAAATTACAGAAATCGGACTTTTTATAAGAAAATAAGGCTGCTGAAATGGGTGGAACATTATGCCTGTGAGATTGAAGTCTTGAGTCTAGATATAGTATCTAGACTCAAGTAAAGAGTCTAGTAAAGTAAAACTTTTCTCTGGTAAATCCAAAGAGCTGGCAGTATGAGCCTACACAGAAACTGACAGAATACACTGAAACCAGCTGGGATGATTTAGTCAGTTCCTGCTATGAATGTGCCTATATTAATTTAATATTAATTTACAGACAAGCACATTACCATGTAAACTTGCTAACTCATATCTTTACCAACCTACACCTTTACTAACCAATGCTTAAATCAGCTAAAGAGAATGTAAAAAGGGTTTTGTTCCAGTCTAACTAGATAAAGTTTGGAGCAAATGACAGCTGGAGTCAGACTTGGCATGGACCTGACTGACCTGCTTAGTGTCTCTGTAATCTGGATTTTTAGTTTTATAACAACTTCCAGGTCAGTTTCTTTTTGAGCAATGAATTTCCTGCAATATCTCAGAAATGAAAGCTTGCCCTTTTCCTCATTTCCACACTAAATAGGTTCTCCGTGCTGTATGTAGTACTGTTAGGTTTGTTATGCATTTTTAAAGCCCTGCTCATTTACGAGATTAAAGCTGAACACTAGCCTATATCTGATTTCTCACTCAGGCTAAAAAAAGGCCTATTTCCAGTTGATAATTTAGACTTTTAGGATTCCAAGTGCATAGATTTCCACTGCATAGCTCAAAAATTTCAGCATGAATCCCTAGTGCACCATCCTCTGCTAGAAAGTAGCAATGAGAATGGCATTAAGAACTGCAAATTTGTTCTTGCTCTGTGCCTCCAGCTCAAACCCCAAAGCAGAAGGTCTTTTCTCTTAGCTGACTTGCAAAGGATTTAGACAGGTTTTGTATTAGAAGACAACCACATACTAAAGAAGATGCAGACTCAGTTCTGTCCTCAGTGACCCCTGCAGTCAGCAATTTGGTACTTACCACTCTCGGGGCTCTGCGCTTTTATCTCATTGAAACCCAAGAGGCTGGAAAGCTCCTCATCATACCAGACAAGCAGTTCCTCATTTTTATTGATTTTCCTGGTAGAACGATAATATAACTGACTGTTTTCTAAGTAAGCTTCCAAGTTCTGCTCCTTGCTATTGGCAGCTGCTTGTACAAGTCTCATCCAAGGCAGTCCTGTGGGACTGTGCACAGATGTCACATCTACCTGTAAGACAGGACACAAACAAGGGAAGTTACAGGTCTTGAGGCCCAAAGCAAGATTTTCATCCAATTCAAGAATAAAGCCTGTTTTCTGCCTTACACCAAGCAAATATGACAAAGCTGTGAGCCCAATACATCTGCCAGTGTCCCCAAATCCCAAGGCATCATAGGGCGAAGGCTGCCCCAGTGTGAGGGCTGAGAGCTCTGGGAATGCAGCTGCAGGGGAAGGAGAAGGAGAAACCAACGTGCAGGTGTAAGCTCCCATGGCAATGCCAGGCCGGGTATGTTGGCCAGTGTCCAGTCCTGTCCTGGGCAGGCTGTCCCATGGGACTGTGCCAGGTGTGCATCACAGAGGTACAGCAAGTGTGATCCTCTCTAAGAGGGGTCTCAGTCCCATGGGAAAATGGGATATGAGTCAGGAATAGTGTGAGTGCCATCAGCTGGGGGCTAAGAGATGTGCAGACCCCTAGATTAGTGCAGTGTGAAACTGGGAATGAATATACACTCAGGACAGTAGCATGTGGAGTTTTTCACTGACCTAAGAGGATATGGATCAGGAAATGTAAGAAAAACCATGGTTATTTGATTCAATACCCAAAGCAGACATCTGCATATCTGTTTGGCTAGATTACATAAAATATACATTTTAATAAGTACAACTAAGAAGCACTTATACGATCTCTTTCCTTTATCAGAAATAAAATTATATATTCCTTTTTTAACCTTTGCTAGATTGACTAAATTCATTTTAAGGAATCTAAAAAGATAAACCTCATCAAATCAATATTTTTTTGTTAAAAAAATTCTGAGAGTTGCAAGGGGTTGATTTGCTTTTAATTTGTGTGTATTCAGAAGTACCAAACAAATTAAGTTAAAAAACATTTCTCAGGTTGTAAGGTCAGGCACTAAGAAGTTAAAAAAATAATATTAAGTTTATTGCTCAAATTAAATTTCCGTTCTGTGTGTATATTACAGCACAGTCCTAAGTCACATATAATCTTTACTCCACAGGACTCCTGAGTCATTTAGTCACAGGTTGACCATGGACTAGTGTAAGAACAAAAGATTTGGCTTTGTCTTCCTCATTCAGTGTGTGACTCCAATCTTAGTTACTTCATTACACTGAATAGGGAATGAATTATTTCTTTATAGGTTTTTCTTTGGTGTTTACTGCAGCACATCTGTGTCCTCTGCAACATTTGAAAGATGGGGAAGATTTTCGTAGCTTGAAGGCAGAAACATAGGGCGATCAAGGGCAACGTTTACATGCATAAAAAGCCTCAACTAATTTTTGAAGCACTAAGTCATTGTTTAAAAAGGAAGAAGTTTGAAAATGAAAAATGTCTAATGACAAGTATGATCTAAATTTCACCCCAAGCAATGTATAGCTCTTTGTTTTCCACTAATTGCAGAGCAGCCATTCATTGGTGTTTGGTACAAGACACAGTGTTTTGGCTAATTATTTCTCTGGTTTAAACTGACTATTACCTACCATGAAAAGTTTGATCACATTAGTAGCTTGGATACAAGAATGAAACATTAAGAGACCATTAGGATAAGAGTTAATTAGTGTAAGAAAGAAAATAAATTAGTATGCCCTGTAACTGGTTCTCTCTAAATGCCATGGTAATTAACAATGATTGAGAAATACAAGTGTCTGACAGCGACACAAGAACACCCACCCACACACAGTGGCTGTAACTAATAGCTATGACAGAGGCTGTCATATTTTAGTTGCTGTGTTTCAGAAATTCTGAGCAGCCACCCGGTGCTCTAAGCAAAGTCAAAGGGAGCACAGCTCCTCCAGGAACCAGGACTCCGGGGAAAGAGCTCAGTGAGCTTGAAGTAGGTGAGGAGGAGTACCAGATATAAGATCTGGTGCTGCCAACTAGAAGCATGAACCAGCTTTAGTTTTTCCATGTGTTTAGAGACACTATAAATGCAACAAATCCACCCTATTCTGAAGGTGTCCACCTCTCGGATGGATCCTTTGCACCCATTTATGAGGTAAGGGCTTCACAGCCCAACACCTCACTCATAGCTGGGCTATGGAGGCAACATGGCTCCCTTGGGAGATGCTGGAGGAGACGAGAGAAAACAAGACTCTTCCTTGAAACCCACAGGAAGCTGTAAGGGGCAGAGGAATTGAGCTGGAAAGAACTACCTGTGCCAATGGCTGCCATGGCATCTTCTTTGCCCAAGCATACAAATAGGACCAAGGAGCTCAAATTAAGATCTCCAAGAAAATGAGGAAAAAAAAATTATGGAGTCCTCCTTTGGTCGAAGCAAAAAAGCCCAAGATGATGAAACCCTTGTTAGAAATAATATTCCCCAAAGTCTTGCAGGATTTGCAGGAGCTATGATGACCAGAAACCTCAGTTGCAACAAATCCACCTTGCCAAATTATTCCTGTGCATATTCTGTTTGTACAATAACCAGCACAGCAAAACCCAATTCTTGTTTTGAACTTCAGTGCCATGATGACAACATAGTATCATGATTGAATTTTTAATTAATTACTACACACAGAGTTCACAGCTTAATGGTACTTCCTGATTTCTGGAAGGTTTACTTTTAATTATGAGTAGTTAACAGGACATGGGACTACCAATTGCATCTGAAACACCTACTTGCGCAGAATTTCATATATTTACTGCCAAAAGACAGAGATCTGAGCCAACTCAGGCATCCAATTTCATTGCTGCATAGCAATTACTTAGCTCAAGTGTAGAAAAACAGTAAAGCCATCCCTCTGGAGGGCTCTTCCAATGTAGAAAACCTTTGAGGCTCTCTCCACAGTAATTCAAAACTCCCAGGAGAAATACAGAAATATTCCAAAAATAAAGCCTCATTTCAGGACAGGTCTCTCTCCAAAGAGTTTGTCGGTCTCCTGGAGTACTAGTAACTGTTCAAGGAAGCAAACTTGGGCCAAAACAGTCAGATAAATCCTGAAGCCTCTTCTTTTCTTTCTTAATTGGTTTAAAGCAGAAGTATAGAACAGGTATCTCCCAACAACTGTATCTTCCATATTACACATACGCCCTGGGGGTTCTCTCCTCCAGAGCACAGAGATCTTAGGCAAACCTGGATCTCTCCCAGATCCATCCTTGCCATAGAATGTGGGAAATTGGCTTTCCTCGCATTGCAAAACACCTCTCTGTCTTTATCTAGACCAATGGTGACTGAAAGGCACTCCAAGACGCAGAAAGCCAGGGTAAAAGGTCAGCATGAGAAACATGCATTGCCCAAATGAAAATGTTACAATAAACAGTGGCTGTGGAAAAAAAAAAAAAATTGGAGAACTAGAGCGGGACAGTGAACAGGCCATCACAATCCTAGGGTTTCTGCCTTCCCTACAGTGATTGACAACTGTAGCTGTAACACAGACATACATATCCAAGGTAACTTTAGCAGGTCCATGTACTAACAGCAGTTAAGCTGTGGTGGCCTGAAGATTGTGTGGACTATTTGCCTGACTGCCATTGTAGTTTCACCTTTGAGGATAACTGAGCACACTGGGTTAGCAGTTGCTCAGATCTGTATATAAATCCTGTGAATGTACCACCTGCATGAACCAGTGCAATGCCACAGTCTTCCCCCTCTGTTCTCACATGGCTGGCACATCTCCTGATAAACCTTCTTTGTAAAGACAAAGCCTGAACTAGGGGTTACTAAACTATCTGTCCCTCTTTCCTCCTATTCCACATCAGATCTGAAGCAGGTCATCAATCATCACCATAGAAGCAGGACTTTGTATTCTTCCTGCAAAGGAAACAGTTTTCATTAGATCCTTCCAGTCTACAGCTCATAAATCAGAAATGCACTGGCTTTGAAGGAGCTGTTACTTTTTCTGAACAAAACAAAAACTCATCCCTTGCAAAGTTGCCTTCTCAGGGATGGTGTAACTCTTTTTGATATGTCTAACATTAAACACTGATTTCTCATACCTTAAATACATAGTGGATGTTGCGTCTATCAGAACACTTGAGAGCAATGAAAGCTACAGTGTCCAGCAGGGTGTTCTGGAGCATGCATGGTCCAAAAACCACTTCTTCAGGGATGTCTTGTGTGGTATGAACAGTAGCCAGTATGTCTGGAAAATGGTGATGCAGAAGCTTGTTGTCACTTGTCCAAAGAAATTTAGGCAAAGATGTAAGTTCCATTATAAACCTGTAAAAAACACAAGAAATCACATTTTGCATAGAGATGGAAGTGGAAGGTGGCATCACTACTTGAAATACAAAAACTTCCAGGAGCTGTAGGTGAACTGTAAAAGCATGCCAGGACATTGTTGGTTACAGAGTTTTCAGCTTTGTTAACATCCAGTTCAGAAAGATTACTTTGCACTAAACCAAAATCTTAGGTTTGTAAACAGCTGAATTACTCTTCCTGGAATAGGCAGATAGTCCAAGACTTCAACTGCTACTCTCTACAGACAGGAATAAGAAGCTTTGGGAAAAATAAACAAAATTTTCAGCGAGTCAAACTCAGCATATTCTTATTAAGCATATTCTCAGATATCCTACTTATTTATTATTAATAGTTTGTAGAAGTGTGCATAAAGGTAGAGAAAGAGAACAGCAACCAACCAAAAAAAACCCAAAAAACCAAGACTTTTTGAAATAAATTTTTTAAAGCTGTGCTTTTTTTTACTTGAGTGCAACATCAGTCTAGTTTCTGGTTAGGCTGCTACAAAGCCAGGAATATAACCTGACTCCTGAGTCCACCCAACCAGAATGCACAAAATTTGTGGACATTCCTGAAAAGAATTATTTTCATCCCGTCTCAAAATGTTATCAGGTGTTGTTGAGAAAATCAAATCAGATTATGACTCTTTGCATAGTGATACTCTTAACACAATGTTAGCAGAGATTGCTGTCTTTAGAGAATGAATATTCCTGCTCCGAATGTAGAATAATGTATTTGTCATTGCAAAGGCAACTTCTGCAATATGAGCCACAATCTGAGAACTCGGTATGCAGTGTGGAGAGGAGGCAGGCTCGAGTTATTTGTCATTCTAAGCCTCTCTGGGTTTCTAATAAAGATATTGCCATCTCCCACTCCCAGCTGGAGGTCATGGAAAACCCCTCATTTACGCCATCAAGAGCTGGATCAGGTCCATTAGGCAGAGAAAATTAAAGAGAACAGCAACAAGCCCTGAAGAGGCCTTAGCCTAATAAATGCTGAGATAGAAGGGCTGAAGATCTAGTCTAATCTTTCTCACTCTCTGACAACAGAATTGATTTGTTACTCACTGACTCATGACTTAAACTGAAGTGGTATAAAGTGCTCAGGAGAGTTGCACTGATTTAACTAAATCAATTTCTAAATCAGTGCAGTTAATTCAGTGTAATTTATTCCTTGTAGGCAAGGTTTAAGATCCTAAAAATATTAAAATACATAGTCATACATTCAGTATGTAGTAAACATCAGAAGGACGAAGGCCTAAACCAGACAACCAAGGCTGAGTGGGATAGCACACCTCCTCTATCCAACCTGAAGCATCCCTCAAACTCAATATGGCATTAAAGTTTGCTTGTTTCTAAGTGACTTGTTAACTTAATCTGTGATCAGACAAAAAATCCCCCAAACCCAGAGACTAAGTGCCAAAATCGCGCAGTGCCACGCCGGCAGCTTGGAAGCAAGCACAGGACTCAACTCCTAAATGGAAGGGTCACTTTAGTGAAAAGCTGTGAAAAGGATGCACTGTGATTACACAGCAAAGGGGACTGTTACGGTCAGCCTTGCACCAGAAGGTTTGGGCATTGGGAAGATCCATATTTTCCAATCATTTGGCGAATGCACCATCTAGTGTCACAGCTCAGCATAGCACTGTCCCACGACAAAGCGAGGCAGGACATCCGCCAGCCCCTGCTGTGGATGTGTTATATCACCACAGCTCCTGAGCACCCTGTCAGGCAGGAATCGCTTCTCTCAGGCGTGGGTCATTCTCTGCCACCCTCTGCTCAAAAAAGAGGTTAGGTGCCTCCACAGGTGCTGGGTTTGATAGGGTCTGGTCAGGGTTATATCAGGTAGGGAGAGGAACTGAAATCTGCAGTGTTGACTTTTTACAGTGTTGGCTGGAGATGTGCTGCTGGTACTTAGAGAGGGGAGTGGGGATACTCTGCAGCATCATTAGAAGAAAAAGGGTCAATCTTTTTCTACAGCCTCCAACCAGCACAAAAAAGCTCTTCCCTTTGCATCCACAAGATAGCATCTTCTGTTACTGAGGCAAGTTAATCAGCTGAGGAAAAACAATGAGCAAATATGACTGAACTGCTTTCAAAACGAGCTGCTGCCTCTGCAAAGGGATGTGCTGTATCCTGTGGGTTTTCCCACCTGCCCTTGCTCAGGGGTCTCCATTCCGAAGTGCAGATTTATCCAGGGCAGTACAGGAGCAAGTCCTGCCTCCTCCACAGCTGAGAGGTGGTAGGGGGGTCTCTGGTAGCTGCCACCCTTACCGTAGCTGCCACCCTTACCATACTGAAATAGGGACTTCATCAAAAGTAAAGAATTAAGCTTGAGACATGACTTGAGAGGAGAGAAAAAAAACTCCACTGATTTACTTTCTGAATTTTCTGGCAGAGCAAAGGAAACAAAACAGGTGAGCTGAAGGCAGGTAAAAGCACCATGGATAACAGGGGTAAGAGGTGAAGAGGAGGTATGTACAAGAGCTTCACAGGCATCACTGTAATATTATGGCTGGACTGTGCAACTCAGCAGCTGCAGCATAAAAGAGGCTACCCACAGACAACCCAAGTAATGCATTTTTACATTGGCACATTTTTTGAAATTACTTTTCAAGGACTGTTGCTGTTAAAGAAACTTATCTAGCTGCGTGGCACTTTTAAAGAAATTTTACTAACATAGCTTGTACCTTTGTCTTGTGAGCCTGAGGATGGTAGTGTCTGGAAAATGCACAGAGAGGTGCCTTTTCAACAAAGCTCAGGAAAGTTTAGCAGTGTCCCAAGCCTAAATCCACGCAGTGCTCTTCCCCCAGTAAGTCCAGTCAAATAGTCACTGACACTTTACAGAAGTAGATCTCAACAGAGTATGGGCATGATGTTGGATCTGCTGCATATTCAGAGAGGCTCAGCAGGAGTGTGACTACACTGTGGCACCTGTCAGTGCAGATGGTGGCTGTGTAATAGTCAATGCAACCTCATACCTTGAAAACACCCCTAGAGATCTCAGAACTGCTGAAATACAGCAGCACCACCCACAGCACTCAAAACAGACAACAAGAATGAGCTAGAAAAAGAAAACATCATGTGTAGGTAGGCCAGAATATAAATCTGAAATACCCCTCAATTTGGATGTCAGTTTGAACCTTACAAGTTTTTCATCTGGTTATAATCGAAAGCCAAAACTTCAGCCACAGCCAAAATGCTTCGGAATTTTTTTGATAAAACTTCCTTTAAGTTTTCTGGAACTTCAGACTTGAGCCTGAATGAGAGTTCTACATCAAACCATGAACCCACTACCTGAGCTCTTGTTTAATTATAAAATCTGGTCTCATTGCAAATCTCACATCTTTGCCAACAGTCTTCATAGTCAAAGGAAATTCATTAAGAATCTACAAATGGAGTCATAATAAGAAATGGAGAAGGTATATGAATTGCTCACATTCTTCCCACTGAATAAAGAAGAGAGAATAACCCCAACTTCACTCAATTGATTTCTCTTGTCTTAATGCCACTGATTTCCACATTTTGGCTACCTCTTTTAAGGAGCAATAAATCTGCTGTGCTTTCATTTTTTACAGATTCACTAGCTTTGTACAAATGACTTCATTCACTCTTCTTTTACTATGTGGCAAAGGTTACAAAACTCTATCATAAGCCTCATTGTGAAGGTCATATCATCAGCTCTGTATCATGCAGGAAATGATATGCTTGCCTCAAACTGCCAATGCTGGGAGTGCCATTGCTTCCCAGAGACATGATCCCCCTCAGACAATGTGATCTGGCTGCTCTCACTCAGGTTCTGCATAAGCAGTTCCTATCCCCGTGGGATCACCCACAGACATCTCTGAGAGGCTGAAATAAAATGAATATTTATAGTGCTTTAGTAGCACATTAGACTCAGATCACCTGTTAGACGATGGGTACTCCCCATATTCTATCTGTCACAGATGTGAATTCTTCATACGGATGAGTTTAGGGATTTGCTGTTTAATGGACTCTTCATCCCCCAGAGAGTATCTGATACACATATACCATGTCCCTGAGTGATGGATTTTGCATCTTGATTTCTGAGAAGTGTGACAGATCTGTCAAAGAACAAGTACCTATGGGCAGGCAACTCCCTATGGATTATGCAATTGGGGATGTTCCATCAAAAAGCACATGAAACTGATGGTGCTCTCAGCAAATGCTCCCAGCTTGCTTGCTTCCAGAGCAGCACACAAATTGCTAATCATCTTTGGTTTCCTGAGTGTTCTCCCAAGCTGGAACTCTGCAGATAGCCTTCTCCTGGTCTCTCCCCATTCCCTAGCACTTGTATAGCATCCCATCAACTAATTAGGGTTACAACTTCTGCCTTCCTGAAAAATGTTTACATAGCTCCTGCACCTCTTGAGAAAAACATGTTTCCAGAGAGGAAAAGAAAGGAATTTTCAGATCCCTGGTCTTCTACTGCATGGCCTTCAGATGTCACTGCAAGCTCTTCTAAGAAATGTCTGGAAATTCCCAAATGGAGAAAGACCAATTTGAGCAAGGACTCCCCTGAATCCTATTTTCAGAGGTCTGGGCCCGATTCTTCCTGTCACAGTAACAATATTCAACTGTGGCATCATTTGGAGCTTCTTCGTGACCATGAAGGCACTGGTAGCCCTGCTTAATGTTAGGATCAACTGTGCAAGTGTGAAGGAAACAAACTAATCACATTTGCAAGAAGGGAACGTTTTCAGACAGAATTTACTTAGCTAGTTCAGCTCTTCACAATCAAAAAGAGAAGCAGATAATAAAAACTGTTTCTCTTAAATTAATTTGATTTTTAAAAAATAGCTTCTTCTATTTCACCTTTACTTCCATTTTAACTGTATATTAATTTGCATATAGTTATATCACTTCCAAAGCAATTACCCAAGTTGGAAATAAATGGCACAGAAGTTACTCATAAAAAATAATTTTAAAAATTTGATCCTGGAAAGCATCATCCCACAGTCTTCCCAAACATTTTTGTATCTACTCCAGACTTTAACCAGAGCATAGCTCTGCATTTCCCGTATCAACAGAACTGAAAGAGGAAAAAAAAAGCAGAAAGACTAAATACTGGAGCCATCACTTCCTTCACCTTTTAACTTACTCCTTGCTGCTCAAAAGTGTGATGGCATTTTCCCTGAAGCACATAACCTGTGACTTTGTGCCAGTGCAGTCCTGTGGCCGCTGCCGAAACTGCCTTTGATTTCAATAGCAGGTCTGTCGGTCTGAGGAATCCATGATCAGACGTGCAGTGTCATGCACAATAAACTACAGATAATAAAGGAATTGAGCTGATGCAGATAGAGTGGTTCTGTCTGCGGCATTTATTATTTTCTGTTGTTATAAGGAACTGAGGATTCTGAACACAGGAAGCAAATTTCAAGGGAATACAAGATAGAAAAGGGAGAAAATCTATTCTTGTGTTTTATACAATTGCTTTTCTTCTGTGCCAGGTTTTCTTCTCCCTTTAAGTTGTGAACTGCAAAGGAGAAAAATCAAAACTAAAACTGAAGGAAACTGGCAGGAAACCAAATAAAAGAATGGAGAATTCTTGTTTTAAAAAATAAGTCATTCCAGAAGCCACTAAATAAATCCTGGAACTATAACCTGTTTCCTAAAATCAATTACAAGCCGAGAAGTACTTTGAAAGCATGAAAAGTCTAAACAAGTAATTCCTTTTAGCTCACCGCTACTGCAAGACAGAGCTTATGTGCTTCATCTTGGGTGAAAGTCAGGTCTTTTTGAGCATGACATGATTTCTTTGCACCTTCACTGCTGAAAATCCTGCACACATGAAGAAAATTGTACAAACACACTTGGAGATATAGCAATGTGCTGCCACTCCCAGCCTGTCTGGGATGAACAAAGCCATCTGGGGATTTGCTACCCCTCAGACAGACATTATATCCCTAGCAGAGTATGCAAAGGTCTTGGACTACCTTGGAAAGGAAAGAATTTATCTGGATTTTAAGAACACTATTCATATGTCACTCATTTCTGAGTATCAGGTTTAGCAACCTGTCCGCCTTTGAGATGGAGACAAGACTCCGAATTTCTGAGCTTTGACTGTGCTCTTTCCTCTTCTCATTTTTACTGGTCACAAATTTGGATCCCAGCAGTGATTCTGCATAGAAGCAAGAGGGTGGCTGATCCAAAGAGCTCCCTTTCCTGATAGTGAGCCACATCCCATCCAAGCATTAAGAACAGCCCCATTAGCACTGATAAACTAAATGAGAGAACAATGATAAAACCTGTGGAGACTGGAATTTTTTACTTTTTTTTACTTTCTTTTTTCTTTTTGTTTCTTTCTGTCCAGGGCTACAGCTGGGGCATATTTTGAGTACCCCTCTTCTCAGTTCCTCATAGCTCTTGAGGTACTGCTCATCTAACGTATCACCTTTTCTCCTGGCATGACTCAGTCATGCTTGCCTGCCCTGCTTACCTGAGCTAGGCACCTGGGAAGAAGCAGAAGGAAATACAAGGATGCATCAAGGAGAATTTGTTGGCTGCAGAGATGAACTGAATCTAGAGAGTGGAATAAAACTGGGATTGAACTAGCCTGATGCAAGAATATGGTTTTCCCTTGGCATTCCAGGCTTCCCCAGCTTTCTTTCATCACACTTTTTTGTACAGCAGCTGCACAGCTCTGACCTGACAAGTCCCTAAAAATAGTGAGTAGAAACAGGGAAACTCACTGCCTAGCATCCTCTGGAATGATCAGGGGGCAGCTCGGGGTGAAGACCTTGGTGTTTATTTTGAGCTTTCAGAAACTGGGCCGTTATGGAGGTTTTATTGTGAATTACGGACCTCCAAGCTTATGGGGTGCTCACCATTTTGATATTGCATTATCATGATATCTTCAGGAAGCAGTTCTCCAATTCTTACTATTTTAAGGCTCTGTGGTCTTCAGATTGTCTTCCATCATCTGAAATCCCCTGTACATGCAATGTAAGCTGACAGCTTTTGATGAACCATCATTATATCTTGGCTGGATACCCAGCCTAGTGAATCATGAAACTGCCAAATCTTTTTATTATGAACAATCTCTCAAACTTCAGTGGGAATAATGAAGAAGACAGAGCTAAAATCCCTGCTTGAAAATGAACAAATACCTCAAGTTCCACATTTGTTTTAAACAAATCTTGTGACATGCAGGAACCATTTGGAAATGGAGATTAGAAGAGAAGCTTTCAAGTTTCTTCTTATTTTTTCAGAGAATAGGGAAAGTTGAAGTGTCCTCTCCCCTGATGCATGGTAACTGCCACACAGACACACACAGCCGCCTCTCCAAAGCAGATGATGATTAAGTCACGTCTCCAAGACCACCACAAGGATGCAATTTCCAGTCTTTACCTGAAGTCCAGGAACAAAATGCCTGAGATTGAGCATCAGATCGAGTCTGATGAGAAAATAAGTGAGATTTGAACAAGTCCCAGCAGAGTCACATACCCTTGCCCCACTGACTCTCAAATGGCAGCTCAGCACCAAACTGCCCTATGGTTTTCAGAATTTCCACACTGAACCCCTACTTCTACTGCCAGTCTCTTCCATGGCAGGAACTGTGGTAGGCAGGAAAGGAATGGGCTATCCCAGCACAGCTGGAAAGCCTGGTTAATACTCCCTTGTTGGGATGTGTGATGCAATAGTATCTGCATAGTTCCACATGAAGCCTTCTTTGATTTAGCTGGAGGTTTCGATCTGGCTGAACATGAACAACAGGGCAACTGAGGTCTCTGTTCCATCCCTTCCAGTGCTCAAACACAAGAAATGCAGTGCAGGCACTAGGAGGACTCTTGATATTTCAGACTGGACAATGAGCAGCAGTAATACCATGCTGCAGCCATTGGAAAGGATGAAATACTTTTATTCTCTGCAATCCCAGTGGTTCAGACTGGGTCTAGGAATTTGGCTTCACGATGCACAAAATGCCAATATTCCTTTCCAGTTGGGTTGGTCCCAGGGACAGAATGAAAGCTTCTGTCTGGCACTGCATCTGATCTAATGGACCCTGTTGGATGGTACTAGCTTGTACAAGTCATTCATAAATCAAACAATCCACCTGTGGATAAAGAGGAGATGACTACAGCTCCTTGGTCTACTGGCTTTCAAAGACTTAATTTTTGTCTGAAGGGCTGACTCTTCGCTGGCTTACAGCTGTTCTATTTAATGAGGCAGTGGGTTTATCCACCACTTTGTTCTTGTGGTTTCAAGACCTAAAGAACAGGGTTTTTACAGGATAAAAGGAAAAAAGGGGTTTCTGTAGGATAAAGGGAGCATATTTTAATTCTTCAGCCAGGATTGAGGATTATCAGACTGTAAACATTATGAATAAACATAATTTCAGCTGCTTATACAGCTGTACATGCATTACACGGTATGGATACATTTCAGTTTAGAGCTCACAATATTTCATATTCCAGGCCTGAACTGTGCTGGTGGTCACCTCAGAGACTTGGTGTGGTTTCTGCACCTGCTGCTCTGGCATTGTTCACCATTTACCAATTGACATAATGCCCCAAAACATCACAGAAGTTTGAATTTTACAAGGGACATCCAGAAAAGAACAGAAAGCAAATGTTATTCCATGAGAGAGGGAACAAAGAAAGCAACTATTCACCTGTGACACAGTGTAAGAAAGTTACTTGTCACACAGATGTGTGTACCTACTTTCAGCAAAATCCTTGATTCACATGAACAGCAACGCTGCCCATAGCAATTTGGGCTAATGTATTTGTTTTCAGGTAGATCTGTGTATTTGTTCCTTCACCCAGGCATCCATGCAGACAAAACCTTTCCCTATATGTAGCCACAGAAAATGCAGAAACAACAGCCAACCAGACAACATGATCCAAACACAAACAGAATGAACCAAACACAGACTGAACCAAACACAAACAGACTGAAACAAAATGTGTAACTTGTGAAAACAGTCATAAATATTTGTCTTCTCTCCTCATACAATTCACGTTGATGTCTGTTTTTCACAAATTTTTTAAAATGACATTATCTGGTTAAATTTAAAGACATATTAAGGTATGCTCCTGTTTAAGAGTCCTGCTATTTATTCTGACAGCTTTAAAAAAAAGTAGTATCTGTTCAAATGTTTCTTTCTGACAGAAGAGCCTATACACATGGTGTGTAAGCATATACATAAAGATGGAAACACATATACACATACATGACATGCATTCACAACTATACATATATCTATACATACATCTATACATATGGCTGTTTATTCTTTTGTGATTTTGCATGTTCATCATTTGTATTTAAAAAGAAATATTTTTAAACAAAGACCAGTTATTTTCACACGGCTGATACAGGAGATTTCTTCAATAGTACTAAGTGGCATTAATGTACATTAATCTTATTTGCATTAGTGCTAAACTTACTACGTGATGTCAACTCAAATAAGAGCAAGTGACAGAGCTGAAGGACACTATGCAAGGTGAAATTGTGGGAGGCAAAATAACTTATTTTACACTGCAATGAAGCCAAGAAACCTTTTAATTGAAAGTGATTTTCTAAATTAAAATAGGTCTTACCTAAAGTAATTTGTTTTCCAACAAAATAGTTCATTCTTTGAGCTGGTGTTTATCAATAGCATTTGCAGGTAACATAAGACTGCGCTACAGGAAAATTGTATTAACAGAATCACTGCATTACAGACATGGAAATATCCATCTGTAAATACCAGGATTTAGCCAAGTGACTTCTTTTGCAAAATCTTTGGTACAATCTGTAATTCTTACACATAATTTATTTTTGTACTTTTGCATCTCATTATATTACATTCAGCTAACAGAATCTAAATATTTTGACTTTGCATTAGTATTTCTATGGCTACAAAACTATTTTTTTCTATTAAGTCATATCTCTATGGAATTCCATAAGGCAGCTCTACTTTGTTTGAAATACTGAAAAATGCTTAATTACAAAAAAAAAAAAAAAAAAAAAAAAAACCACCAAACAAACCTGAATTCTCAAAAAACAGCTTATGCTTTGGTGTAGTTTTATACATTAAAAGACATAAATTTAATCACCCTATTGCCCAAAGAAATTCCTCTTTTCCTCTCTGTAGTACCAATTATACTTAATAAATGGTAACAAAAGCTGTCAGTGCTATATTTTGCATTTTTGAAAGCCAAAAATAAGGGATAATTCCTGAGACATAATTTATTATTAAATTCTGAATTTCATGCATGAGTGAAACTTTTTATTTAAAAGCAACTATATTAAAAATACAAAACTATTTAAAAATCGTATGTTCCATCAAATTTCTATTGACATTTCTTTCAACTAGTAGCTGTCAGATCTCAGAACAAAGCCATTAAAATGTTTCAAACATTTTCAGTGGACTGAATTCCTACAGAAGCCTTTTCATGTAAAGATTTGCAAATTTAAAGATCAATGTGACATTTTAAAATGACAGCAATAGCAGCTCCTAACAGCCAGTGAGAAATTTCTGCTACATGGGTATCCATTATATAAGGAATACATACGAACAGAGAATAAAAATGTGAGCTATTCCAAAGAAAGTTCATCAATTTCTTAAAAGCAATTAGACCCTAAGTAAGTACCTAAAACAGCCACGATGCTCTGATCACCTGTCGAAGTTGGAAGGATGAGGAAAGCTGCAACCAATAAAAAGAGCAACTGATGCTCGAGAGTTCTCGGCGACAGAAGAGGAGCCGGGAGGGAGGACAAGGGCTACTGCCGGCGGGGTAGCCGAGGGGTCCCGCCTTCCCCTCCGCCTCGGCATGGCCCCCGGCAGCCCGGGCACGGCACTCGCCGCTCGGGGGACTCTCCTCGGAGCCCCTCGCTGCCGCACCGAGGCGGGCGGTGGCAAGGCCGGGCTCAGGCAGAGTCACAAGCGGCACCGCCGCGCCCTCACCTGCTCCCCGGCCACTCCCGGCCGCGGGCAGCCCGGCCCCGTCCCGGCCGGTCCCGGCCGTGCGGCAGCGCCCGTTCTGCCCGGGGACCCCCGCGCAGGCCCCGGCCGCGCTGGTCCGGCAGCGCAGCGCTCCGCGGCTCCGGGAGCGCAGCCCGGGCGGGCGGGACGGACGGCGCGGCTGCCGCTGCTCCGCGCTCGGCAGGACCGGGGCCGCCCCGAGACCCCCGCCCGGCCCCTCTTTCCCGGCCCCGCTCACCTGCGGGTCCCGCTGCAGGCTCCCCGGGGACCGGGGATCTGCGGCGCCGGCGGCCCCGGCGCGCCCCTTCCCTCCGGCAGGATCCCGCTAGGACAAGTGCCCGCGGAGCCCCCACCTTGCCTCACCTCACCTCACCCCAGCGCCGGGGCCGCCCGGCCCCCCAAGAGCTGCGCCGCAGCCCCCGCCACCGCACCGCCCCAGCACGCCAGCACCCTCCTCCCCCGCCGCGCTCCCCGCCCAGAGCAGACCCCGGGATACGCCTACCGCAGCTCCTGCCCCCGACCCCCGCCGCCAGCCAGGCGTCCCCCTCCGCCGGGACCCGCTGCCACCCCCGCCCGCGGGGGCCCGCAGCCCTCGCCGAGGCAGGAGCCATCCCGATCCCGCAGCGGCTGCGACAGCAGCGCGGGGGAGTCAGAAGGCGGACGGGATTCCCCCTTGTAACGGTACCATAAACCGAGGAGTTTCTTTTAAAGTTGGGGGGGGAAACCACACACACACGCCGAAATAAACAAAATAAAAGCATCTCCAGAGCCGCCTTTCCACTTGTCCTTTAGATCATCTGACACCACTTTTGAATACAAGGCTCTTACAGGAGCTGCAGGTATTGACAAGAACCGCTTAAAATGAAAACTACTGCTTCATAGAAAATACTCGCAGGATAAAAATTAGGACTTTGAGGTATGAAACGATTTGTGGCACAGCTGGTATGTAAAATAAAACCATCAAACGTCTTGTCATAATCAAATATACCCTAAATCTGGA
This sequence comes from Acanthiza pusilla, assembly GCA_036630365.1. Lineage (NCBI taxonomy): Eukaryota > Metazoa > Chordata > Aves > Passeriformes > Acanthizidae > Acanthiza > Acanthiza pusilla. The sequence goes on from JAXCHO010000234.1 coordinate 18,339,865, forward strand.
CTAGAGACATTGCTTTTGAAAGATGTCGTTCCATATAAATGCCTTTAACGCCTGGTAGAAAATTTTTATGAACATGTTGACAAATGAAATAACCCGGGTTATTTGATTAGTGTCCATGTAATCTGAATATGGGCTTGTATCACGAAAAGAAACGTCAACCCTTTAATGCTTTTGAAAGGATGGATTTTCGCTGCAATTAAAGAGTAATCTTATACCAATAATGAGAGCGAACCACTCTCGCCGTGTTCTGTGACACAGGGATTACAGAGGATGAAGTCAAGAGCTTCTGTTCTCTTTTAAAATTCAGCTCGGGCCGAACGAACAACGTTGTTGAGGACAGCGGGGGTTTGGTAGCTGCCCAGCCGCCCTGGAAGCTCTGCATCCATCGCCCGCCCAGGAACGGCGCTGTGCGCCGGTGGCATCTCCTAATACTTCTTGGAAAACACTTGCCGATTTGGGATGCAGGTGTCAGGAAACTGGAATGGACAATTCCCACTGCACTTCATATCGCAAGAGTTTATATTTTTTGCAGCCTTTATGCAAATAGCGACAGAAGGTGTAAGAAGGGACAATTAGACGTTGTCACCTGCCTTACGGCGCTTGAACCACTGTGAGACAGTGCGCTGAGGTAACCTGTGCCCCAAGGAGGGTAAGATCCGCACCTCACGGTCAGTTCCGCTGGTGCTTAGTCTGATTTTCCTTCAATGAAACGGGCCTGCCGGCCCGCTCCCCTCCTGTGGGCAGAGCGCTGACCCCACACAAACCTCGCTCCGGCTTGGGACCTGACAGGCCTGCCCGGTATGTGACAGCCACAGGAGCGGCTCAGGCCGATCGCAAAACCTGTTTTGTTTAAAACAGGAGGCTGTGGCGCCGGGAGACGGCTCTGCAGAGGCGGCCCGCAAGCCCCCGCCGCGCCCGGCCCTCCTCGCAGGGGCTGGAGGAGCAGGGAAGGGGCATTAGCAAAGACGCAGCCCCGCATTGCCCCGGGTGTTTCTGCCCAGCACTGACCGTGGCAGAGCCCACCCGTGTCCTTGCTTTTGCATACACCCACCTAGCTTTAAAACGTGTCCCCCTCGCCGAGCCCTTTGGGGGAAGCAGGTGAGCCAACCATCTCTCTTTGCAGACTCAGAAAGATATGTTCGACATCAGAGAAGGGCAGTGCACATTATTGGAAAATAGTGAAATTTTTCGCGGCAGTGCCTAACTTTGCTTTGGAGACTCGCTTGAAGTCTGCCACGTTATTTTACGAAACAATCTGATATTCACGAGGCACCATGGGAATCTGACGCTACCAGCATTTTATTTCGTTTTGAAAGGCCGCGGTGTGTGGGGAAGGACGGCGGCCTCGGGCAGGGGGCGGCGAGGGCTCCCGGGACCCACGCAGGCTGCGGACACTAGTGGGCACCGGCGAGGCCGAAGCCCGGCGGCGCCGGAGGAAGCAGGGGATTCCTGCTGCTAAGCAGCCGCTTGCTCATTTTTTGTGAATGTCGCCAGGGAGGATGTGGGTTTCTTCTATTTCTCCATGATCTAAGTAATCGCTGGGTCTCAACTGGCCAGTGCTCAAAAACCTTCCAAGTGGTGAGCTCAAGCAGTGCATTCAGCTTTTAGCTGTGCACAGTTAAACCAGGCGAGCAGCTGAAAACCGGTGGACCCTCTAATCTTTCCTTGATAAGTCCCCGACCGCCGCCGCGGTTGGACGTGTCTGAACTCGGTCCAGCACAGAAACAGGCAACAGAAATCGAGATGCTTTCTCCGAAGCGCAAACTTTATTTCAGACTTGCGGGCGGCAGCCTACACCGCACCAAACACTCCAAGGCTGCTGGAGGGGCCGCTGCGTCCGACGGGGAGGGGGCTTTGCGCCGTGTCCACGCGTGTCCTCGTCGGGCGCAGGGGAAAGGGCGGCCGGCTGCGTGGGGCATCGCACTATTCCCCAGCAGAGCCGCACACTCGGGGCGGAGCGGGCAGGGCCCCGGGCAGAGCTGCCGTGCGCTGCGGAAACAACGCACACGTCCCACGCCGCGGCCCTTCCCGTGCCCCGCCGCAGGCAGCGGGCCGTGCCCCCCGCGGGCACCACCTTTGTCGGGGGCGGGAGGTGTCACTTCTTGCTGCTGGCACGCAGAATCGGCTCCCGGCTGGAGCATTATGGTTCGGTTTCCCGGGTGAAGAAGACCCGGCGAAGCGCTGGGTATGGCTGTGCCCCGTGGGGCAGCGCGCCAGCACCCCACAGGGGATGGATTGCCTCCACCTTGACTCGCGATGGAAGCCTCGCCCCGAGAGAGAAATGTCTAGCCCCAACTCTGTCATGCAAAGTGACTCCGCTCGCATCCCTCCCTGTGGCTCTTTTCATTAATTAGGGGCTGCAAAGAGTGTGGGGGAGGGGGAAGCGGCTGGAAGCCACTAATTATTCAAACTTTGGAGACAGCATCCAGATGAGCTGGGCCATCTCTTTAGGGCAGCGCTTTGTAACCTGTGTGTATCAGGCGGGGAGTGATTATGCTACTGTGCAAAGCCTCCATTAAGAGATTTCATTTCATCATTACTCATCGCCTGCAGGATGTGTCCAGACTCCAGTGTGAGTAAACCAAGATTTTCACGAAGAGAAACAATTTGCTGTGGCACGAGAGGGCCCTTAAAACCTACCCCCGCCCCCAAGCAATAACTCTTTTAATTGCACTCAGCTGCAAATAGATTTTTCGTAAGTGCCCCCTCGCGTTGTCCCCCCACTTCTGGTTTGTCACAGGTTTTTGCAATGACGCCCGTCTCCTACAGCAACTAATTTCTGCCTTGGGAGCTGCCGCCCCTCAGCCCCAACTATCTCAGGGCTCCGGCTGTTCCCGAGCCTGTGGGAGAGAGAGGCTTAGGAGGACGCTCAGCGATACTCCGGAATGCAGCCGAGCTGCCCCAGCCCCCGGCCGCCTTCCCTGCCCGCCGCCGGCGGAGTCCCCTGCCCCGCTCCCTGCTATCCTGCCCCCAGGGCACTTCGAGAGGGAAGGAGGGAGAAACGCCCGTCCTGTGCCCCGGCGCCGCCGGGCAGTGGTCCCTAACCTCGGTCTCTCGCTCGCAGCAGCCTTTACCGTCTCGGTATCCCGGAACAGGAAAGTCCCAGTTCAGCTTGCCCCCATAAGATCCTGTCTCCCTCCTCCCGCTCCCCTCCCTCTGCCCCTTCCTGCCTTTGGCCCTTGCGAGCGGAGCCTCTTCTCTGCTTGCGGGACGAGGCTGAGCCGCTCGGGGCAGCCGCCGAGGCGGCGAGGAATGGGGACTGGGCTCTGGGGACCATCCGCCTGGGCTCAGCCCCCTGCCCGGAGCCAGCGGTCCGGCGCCCCGCGGGCAGGGCTGCCTTGAGCTCTCAGGGTGGGGCTGAAGTTACCGGGTTTTTTTTTTTTTTCGTTTTTTTTTCTCTGCTTTCGGTGCTTCCGAAGTGCCTGTAAGATTTGCAGAGAGAGAGAGAGAGAGAGACTCTGTGGGAGGAGAAAGAATTAAGGAAAGGGAAAAGATGGCGAGTTGCTGGAACAGTGTGGAGAAAGCGGCATTTTTGTGCTGCTTTTTGCTGGCACTGGGGAGCCTAATCTGCTGCGCCCGGCCGGAGGAGGAGGAAGAGCAAGAAGAGCAGCGCTCCTGTCACGGTGCCTTTGATCTCTACTTCGTCCTGGATAAGTAAGTGACAGTCGCATTTAAAAACGTTTATTCACCCTTCAGTGACTCCTTGCAGCAGCGGGGACGTTGTTTCGCCCATCTTCCCGGACGACTTCTCCTGATGCCAAACGTGACGTGTAGGGCTCGTTTCTTATCTTTGCTTCCCAAAACTTGCACATTGCCCATGTGGAGCATTTAGGGGAGCAGTGTTCTTTTTGCTGAGTTAGTTGCACATGCAAACCTGGGAAATCGTGTCGCTTTCAGGTTGTAGCATGTGGGGTGTGGGCTGCGAGTGTAGGATTTGAGGGGATGTTGCTCAGTGCCCCCAGCACTTCTGGAGTTCTGTGTCAAGCTTGGGCTATGTGCAGAGATGTCACCTGTGGCACTTTCTGGCACTCAGCAGTGCCAGGACTGTGCAGACCTGCCTAAAGATAAGACCAGATTGCTTGTATGGAGTGGCTGCTTTTTTACAGATCTGCTTGTAGGAACAAGGTTTTATGAAACTTGTTTCTGCTCAACTTCTTTGGAGTTGTCTAAACCTGTGTTTGCATTACATCTATTAAAATAGGTTGTCAAATACTTTTCTTTGATACTATGTCAGCTGAATTCAGGTATGGCCAGGGGTTATGATTAAGCTCACATGTGTAGGCATGTTTTAGCAAGCACTAGCAAAGCAAGTGGTAAACTGGTGTACCCACGGGTGTTTTTCAGATGGTACAAAGTTCTGTTTCTTCTGGTGTACTGCCCTGGCTTGGCAGAGGGTTAAAGCAAAGGGTTTAACTCAAAGAGTAAATTGTTAGTGTCCCACAGTGTGATGGCTGTGTTACCTAATACATCCTGGGCTACCTATGTGACAGGGTATTATGAAAGATAGAAGACTTCTTCATGATTCTTGCCCACAAGAATGCAGGTATAAAGTCTGCATTGATCTGTCTCCCAGTTGGGAGAACTGGTCAGTCCATAAGGCCTTCTGCACAGCCTGCATGAGGCAAAAAGTCATTATCACTCAGGATGTGTATTTCTGTATTCAAAAAGGAAAAAAGTATCATTAAGTAGTGGTTCTGTTTTCAGAGCAAAAGAAGCTGAAGATCAAAGTCATTCTGCCTTTCTGAAAGACACACTAGTACACCATGTGATCATTGTTTTGTTTTTCTTTTGCTTAGAACTTGTTCCTGAAGTAACCTTTGTGTCTAGAAAGCGCTCTGTGGGGGGCCAGTGTTAGTTCTCCAGTTCATTCCTGCCAGGCTTCCTCGAAGTGGCTGGTGCTGTCATTATGTCCTGTTCCCACACTGAATTCCCTGTAACAATGAATGCTGGTGATAGCAGTATGGGGTCTCTGTCTTCTATGGTACAATTTCCTTGTTACAATGGCATTGAGTACCCCAAGCAATCATCACACTGTGCCCCATGCTAGCTTTCATCTGTATTTCAGAAAGTAATACTGGCTGTGCTGTTACCATTCATACCGTATTTGGGGAAATAAAAGCAGAGAAGAATTTGGTCAGCAATACTGATCTTCAACCAGTAGGAAGTTGATGATGTAAGCAAGTTCCTCTCCAGTACTCTGGACCTGAAATAATATGTTTTCTTTTAGCAAGCCACAGGTTTTGTATTGTGTTTCAGGTGCTGTCCACTCACTACAGTGATCCACTGGAAACTGGACCTGATTGCAGTTGAAGTAAAAAGTCAAGCATTTGGGTTCCAGTGGGAGAATTCCCTTTGGCTTCAGTTGCAAACTGAGTCTTTATGAGCTTTGAGAGTTATACCAAAAAGTTCCTCCTTGGTGAAAAGCTGTGTTAAGAGTTACTTGGACTGCTGAGTGGTTTTAGAATCTATCCCAGCTCCTACCACGTCTATGACAATGCGGTGGCAAAGCTGCTTTTGGTCTCAATGAGACTGCATTACAATCCATATGGGTAATATTAGAGTGCCAGATCTCGGGAGTCATAGGTCCCATGCTGGCTCAGGGTGTATTTATCCCAGCTGTGTTCTGTGACATCTGGCACAACACAAGGAGCTTTATGGAGGCAGGGAGGACTGACTGAGTGGATGGACTCTGGATCTTGGCACAGTTCATCAGGAAGGAACTACACAGTGTTGAGAATTCATTAGTGTTGAGAAGGGTCAGGGTATTTCAGGTAGGGAGAAGGCAGGAAGCCAGTCAGAAGCAGCTGGTAAATTTGTAAATGCAGTGGACAATTTTTTTTAGAATTGGATCCATGCTGACATGTATCTGTGAAGAATTCTGTCTCTAATTTCTAATGGGAAAAACCCCATAAAAACCCAGCCATATACACCACAAAGTATCCCCACATGGCTTGGGGATTGCCTCCCTTTGTTGGTGCCCCGCCAGTCTGGAGTTAGATGTCTTCAGTCTTAGTTAGCTGTCCAGCACTGACATTGAAGTATTGGTTCTGTGAAAACAACTGGCTTTAGTCCTGTGACCCTGTAGTGAGCTGAATGACAGCTCTTGTCTCTTAAAGCCAGCCTGGGTATCAACCAAAACGACTTTAAGTCTGCTTTGCTTTGCTTCCCCATAGAAAGATGCAATCTCACTTCAGTAGGAGGCAATTTGGAAGAAGACAACAAACCTTTCTCCTCATGCAGTGTGTGTTACTGCAATGACTTTATTGGGGCATGATTTTTCCTTTTCATTCTGTCAAGCAAAGTCTGTGGGGATTTAGTCCTGCAGGCAACAACCATCAGATGGAAAAGATCATCTTCTGGCTAAGTTATTGGTGTAATATATATGCTGCCAATTAGAAAAAAGAAATGTGCTGTTTTCTTACAGTTTTTCTCTGCCTAAAGTTGACTGCAGTCCTTTATATTAACTCCACAGGATAGGCAAGATCAGAGCAGTGCCACTGAGCCTTAGATGCCCAAAAAGCTGGCATGATGAAAGAGAAAAGCAGCATGTGTGGGAGGGAGACCAGGCATCATCCTCCCTAGGATTGTTTGACCATGCTAGAGCCACTTTAGGATTCCCTTGTCTCTGGGGGCACTTAAATGCGGAAATGTCTTGAAGCTGTGAGCACTGGACATTTGCTGGCTGCAGAGGTGGCTGCCTGGAGTCTGCAGTCTTGTGCTGTCTCTGTGTTGTGCTTTATGAGTTATGCAGGCTTGAGCTTGTTTGGAGGCGTAGTGGAAGATTTTAAAGTATTGTAATGAAGCAGCAAAAATCTTTCTATTTGCAACTAAGTCACTCTGTGCATGAAGTAAGGCAGTATACATTGCAGTTGGCACACCCCTCTCTCCTATGGCATGTGGTAAGATCAGCTCACTTGTGATCACAAAGATCTCATTTTTACCTTTAAACAATGTAAAAAGCTCTTAAGCCAGACATAATGGATTGCTGAGTAGTTCTCACTTGCTTTGGTTACTTCATTTGCTTAGGTTGTCCCGGTGCACAAAGAGCTTGTTTCAGTCCCATCCCAAACTGTGGAGGACAGGCCCTGTTAGGGATTTGATTGTTTGACCATCAGGTCTTGTAGTGACATGCTTGTGCTTGAGAATGTAAATAACTCCCTTTCATCCTGCCTTGCTGTTAATATCCAGCTGTTGTTTGTAATCATATTGAATTGCACTTGCAGAGAAGAAAGGATGACTGACCTCTAGTGTTTCCTAATTATAACAGTGTCTGATAGCATCATTATGATTGTTTATTAATGCAACAAATAGAAACCCTTTTAAAGAAAGGACTTATACTTAGCATAAATATCTGCTGCTGGCAATGCTTGACATGACAGGTCTGAGCTGCAGAGCTATCTGTGTTGTCATTTACCAAATATGAAGCAACTTCTTGATTATTTTTTACTGTGAGATAGACAAAAGTATTTTCTTATTTTTCCTGTTTGGGAAGTTTGCTAAAAATTGTTTGGATTTTGAGGAAAAAATGAGCTGCACAGTCTTGGGAAAATGTTTCCTTTTTCTTCAGCACAGATCATGGCAGCAGAAATGTATTGATAAAGTCTTGGCTGGTTTTCTTGGATTATAGCTGATATGTCAGGGAGTTTGGCTTAACTACACTTTCTCCACTCCCCGTCTTCCCCTTCAACTTCTGTATAGTGCCTCTTTGTCTCTTTGGGCCCACAACAAAATTGTTTTTCACATCAGTTCTACTTTGTGCTCCCAAGAGCATCTGTGTCACCAGCAACTTTGGTAAAGACATCAGTACCATGTGCCCAATCTCTCACTTGTACTCCATTCTGGCTCTCTTTAAACCTGGTAAGCCTTGCGCCAGAGGTGAATGTTGCTGGTGGGAAAGAGCACAACCTCGCATTAGGTGGGAATTAGCTACCCTGTCCAATATCCTTCCTGATTTTGTTTTTTGGGTCTCTGTAACCCCCCTCAACTTGCCCTTGAAAAGGCAGTTTTGAAGGGGTGGGAAGTGTCAGGCGGGAAACAGGTTGATCCTTCCTGATTTGCTTCAGGCAAGCCAAAAGCTTTCAGAACAAAAGCACTTCAGGAGCTGCTATTTGAGGTCACCTTCTATAATTTTAAGACAACTAGAGGGAATTGCTGATCTCCACGTATCTTGTTTTTTTCACAATATGTTGTATTTAAAGCAAACAAAGAGCATTTGGTAAACACATTATTTGCCTCCCCCCTGCCCCCCTCAAAGATTTCCTTGCCAATGATTTGAATGAATTTAGTGCTCACAAATTACTCACAAAGTACTAGTGAGAGCAAGTATTTTTTGCCTTAGGGTCTCACTGCAGCCCTCTGCTTCTTTTCCTGCCCCACGGAGTCCCAGCCTAAGATCATTAGGATGGAGCTAGACCTGTGGGAACTTCTGCAGCTTCTCTCTCCATGCTGTGTCACTCCACTGCCATTCTATGTGCTGATTTTGCTCAGTGTGTGGGGAGGAAAAGAGTGGCTAAATAACATTATTGTGGTTGGAAATCAGACTGCTGGCAAAAATAGGTGTCTGAACACATGTTCTATCACCTAACTTAATTACATTTGAAAACTTTGTATTGACTGACTTAAATCACTGCTGAACTCCATCTCCTCTAAGTAAGAATATCTACCTACTGCAGCCAGACTTCAGTTCATTGTAAGATGTAGAACCTGATGCAGGTCATCTGAGAAGAGTTACTGTCTCAACAAAGCTTTGTTCCTTTGATAGCATTGATCTCTGTGTGTGTATTTAAAAGTGGTTGTCTCTTTTCCTGCTTTGCTGTCTGACTTCCCTCACTTATAATTTGACCACATCATCTACATGACACCTCTCATAATCTCCAACTGCCTGTAAGCAAAATTATTTTTATTGTTTTCAAAACATAATCTGTTGGTATTTTGCCTTTCCATCTTTCTTTGTTGTGGTTATATTGGAGCCAGTGCTGTGATTTGCTTACAAGCAGGTATAATTGCTTGGAATGTTCCAAAGCAAATTTTTACTCTGTTTCAGACATACCTATGTTATTTGAACCAGGTTTTATTTGTTTGTATTTTGTCTGATATTTTTCTGCCAGCTTTGACTTCTGTCAGGAAGACAGAAATATTCAGGAAAACCAATTCTCCTTCCTTCAGTCCAAGAAAAAAATCCTTTTTGAAACACAAGGCAAAGCTAATGGGTAATGATTATTTGACATAAAACATGTACAGTTAACGGGAAGAAAGAGCCATGGCAGCTTGTCATTTGCAGTCTATTTATGCATGTAACTAAATCTGATTTATTTGGGGCTTGAGCCAAGGAAGTAAACCGTAAGATTCCCACTGACCTAGGATTTTTATTTGTGTGTTCAGTGATTGAGAATTTCATTACTTCTATCTGGGCTTGCAGGCCAAATTCACCATTGTGAATTGTGAATTTGTATGAGGTGTAGTAGGACTGAATCTTCTAATCTCAAATGCAGAAATGAATTGACTCCTGTGAGGTATTAGGCTGAAGGGTTGTATATCCCTGCTCCTGGCTACCATTTGCACCTTGTTAAGAGTGCTGCAGCCTGGCTGGGATGGTGTGCCCTGCTCTGCTCCCTGTGCTGTGCTGAAGAGCACCAGGGTGCTGAGAGCAGCTCTTCTTGCCCTGGTGCTGCTCACAGCATCTCTGGAGCTTTACAGGGAGATCTGAAGTGGTTGAACTCAGTGTGAGCGTGGCTTCTGAAGTTCACTTTGTGCCGTGTTGTTGGTGGGGGACTTAGCAGGAGCTATGGTATAGCACCAGGTGGACAGGATTTGGGAATTAGATGGATGACTGTAGGATCAAAGGGCAATGTTTTGAGGCATGATTTCATAGAAATCTGTAATATTGTTGCAGACTCATTCATAGGTTTATAGGACAAAAGGTAGCAATGAAGTTAATGGGTTTAGTAATGAAAACTTTGGATTCAAGTATTTTGGGTCATGTGCTCATATGCTGGCCTAGGATTAAAACCCATTTTCTAGTCATTTCTCTGGATCTTCCCCTCCCCATTCCAGCCCTTGTCTTGTCCATTACAAGTACTGTGAAGCAAGGACTGTCTTGGAATGGCTGTCTCTGCCCATGTTTCTAATTGCCTCTGGAGCAGATGATAGAAACTAGTCCTTCCTTGCCTGGATGAATCACCCAGTCAAGGTCCCTTCCATGCTTGCAAGATGCATTGTTTGGGAGAGCAGGATTCTTGTCACTTTGAATGCTCTGGTGGCTCAGAAGGGAGCAGAGGGGTGGATGAACACTCAGGCATGCGTGTCTGAAACCACAACAAACTACATGCCCCAGGGTTTGCTTTTATTGCAGAGCCATTATTAGCCATGTGCAAGAATTCTGTTGTCTGCAGTGTGGTTGTGACCACAAAGAGCTCTCCAAATAACAACAGTGTCACATTTGTGAGCAGTGGGCCTCGTACAGTGCCACCATTAGCTCAAGGGGGTAGAGACTTGCAGGGACCTACGAATTTAATAGTCTTGCACTCCCCTGACACCATATCCAGACTAAACCCAGCATCAGTAATAATGTTTCTTTTACTTGCTCCAGGATGTCTGGAATTGCTGCCTTCAGCTAATCTGTGATGGAGGCAAATGGGCATGGGGTGTGTGTGTATATGTGGAACAGGACAAGGGGCAGCTCTGTGCTTTCAAGGGGTTTCACTCTGTCACTTTCAGCAGGGATGAAAGGCTTTGGGTCCTGCTGCCTTCTCTGTGTACATATGGTAATAAAAATATTTACTGTTTGGGAAGTGTTGGGGTTTTAACTTTCACTGCAAAGCCGCGTGAGTGCTGTATATTGCACTGGGTTGATCCATATGTGCTCCTGACAGTGAATTCAGTGGTGGCTGTGAATCTCATGTGCTCTAGAACACACGCAACTCCTAGACAACTCCTCCTACTATTTGCCTGCTGAACCGACTGGGCTGAGAATGGCACTGCTTACACCAGGATTGTGCTGCTTCATTTCTCTGGGCTCCTGCTTTCACTGCTGCTGGGGGTCTGCTAGGAAAGAAGAGAAAGTTTCCGATCTGTCTTGCTCTTTGTCTTCACAAACATTATTGAAATACTTCGGATCGGGTAGGCACAATTCTAACATGCTCACGGTTTTTGTGCTGACACAGAGCTCTGCTAAACCAGAAGGAATCACTCCATAGTTGGCAGGAGCAGAATCAAGCCTTGGAATCACATCACTTCCTTCCACCCCCAGAAATACTCACTGACCTCCTCTTTTCCCCTCCCATCAAGCAGTAGCAATGTGAAATTAAGGAAAACAGCAGCAGCAGGAGCTGTGGCAGCAGCTGCTCCTCGGAGCCTAGTCCTGGTGAGGCTGGGAGGACATTCTTTCCTGTGTTGTGGTTTGCTGACTTTTCTCTTTGTCTCGTGTGTAATGGGAGCGGAGCTCATGGAGCAGGGAGCATGCTCAAGGCAAGTGCCTCCTGTTGGGTTTTTTTTTAAACTTCACTTGGGCTGAATTCTGGTCCTCATTGCATAGGTATAAACCCAGGGAAATTCTGCTCCTTCTCTGGTCCCATTCCAGGCTTCCCTCAGTGAAAGAAGCAGAAGAAACAGGCTCTGAGATATTTTCTGGAGCATTTCAGCTGCCCACAGCAGCTGTTTATTGCTGTGTGCATTCTGTCCCCATGAGAATTATGTCACCTTTGAGGGCTGACGCCTCACTGTCCCACGTGACTCTGAAAGGCACACAAACTGCTTCTCAGCTATGGGTCAGCATCCACAGAAGTCTTGGGCTTGTGATGCTCCCCTGCTTTGCAGAGAGGCTGGCTGGGCTTCTCCAGCAGGGAGAGTGCAGGGAGGAAGGCCAGGGTGGTGGCAGCCTTTGACTGATGTGAGGGGCTGAACCAGGTAGCTGATGGCTGAGAGCAGGAAACCTCCGAGGCGTGAGCCTGCGAGGTAGATTTGGCTGCAGCACAGGCTTCCTGGTTTGCAGACAGCTACAGTGCTGCCTCTGTGGACCTGCTGGTACAATCCTCCACAACAGGATACGTAAGATTGCCTGTCTGTGTCATTTCCCCATGGCTTTTCCCAGTTGCTGATGGGGTGGATGAGCATGTGTTGCACAGTTCTGATCTTTTATGTGCTTCATTTATTCTCCTAGTCTGACCCAGCCTCAAAGGGCAGCAAGTTAGTTTATGCTGACAGTAATAGTGATTCTGCCATGTGAAAGATAAGATTCCAAAGGCAGTGAAGTGGCTCAGGATTTTCAATAGTGCGGGGCAGTTCTGTTTGTCAGTGTTGGAACTCATATTTGATGGCATTTGACAATTAGTATATAATTTGACAATTAGTATATAATTTAGCAAACATTTTATAGTTGTAATTTTTTGTTTAATCTGCCATTAAAACTGCCATTGCTGGTGGTATGGGGTCAGGCCTCTAGCAACAAATGAAACTATCAGGCCAAACCCAAGAAACCTCCAAAACATATATATATTAAATGGCAAATAAAAGTCCTTTACAAACAGGGATATTTAGAGGGGAAGCTTGGGTGGGAGGGAGGAGAAATCAGCTTCTCCTACAAGGCAGGCCACTGCCACTGGTGTTCATGAAGGGTTTGGCATGACTGGCATTGGTGGCATTTGGGCACCATTTGCAATGGGAGATGACACCTGGACTTGGAGGAAAGTGATTAAGCGCTGACCACTTCACTGGTGCTTCCTCTATGGGATTTTGAAACTAACGTTTTCTTGCTACTATTTTTGTCTGGCCTTGACATTTCCCTGTTGATAGGCTGGGACACTTTTGACACATCCCAGCTGGAAAGCAACATGTGGGTGCAGAATTCCTCTTAGGGGTGAAGGACACCCACTGCTCTGCTGAAGTAACTCTGCTCTGCAGGGCCGCAGCTCAGTGATGTAGAGCTGGGTGCTCCGAGAGCACAGAACATGACAGAGACCTCCCTAGTTTTTCAGGGGTGGGTGCTTATTGATTTGTTACAGTCAATTCTCAGTCTTGCTGGCTGTACCCTTTCCAAGGGAAAAAAAAAAAAAAAAAAAAAGAGAAGGGAGAAAAAAAGTAATTCTGACAGTCCTGAGAAGGTACTGGGAATGTTGGTTTGTTGCAGTTCAAAAGAAAAGTCACTGCTACTTTCTTTTTTTTATTGTATCAGTGCCTCTGCAGCTGGCAGTAGAAATTCCTCATCTAAAAAATGTACTACTTTTTTAGTGGAACCCCCCCCCCCCAAAAAAAAAACCCTAATCTAAAATAGGTTAATCTTTTCCAAGTAAGGATCTGTCTAGGGAATTGACTTCACTGAAAATTTCAGGAGTTGAATTTAAGTCAGATGGCAAGCTCAGAATGAAATTGAAAGTGTCAGCTTCAGTGGGGGAAAGAATTAAAAAATAATTTGGGAGCTGTAGATGCATCTTGGATAGATTCAAGGAAAATATTTGCCTTTATCATGTTTAGAGATTTAGCCTGGGGCTTTCATAAAAATCCTGGAGAACTGTAGGTGTTGATAGGGTTAAGTGCCAGGAACTTTCACTGGTGCTGTTCCCAGATGATAAGCATACTGTTGCACAGCACATATAAATTGGTGTCTGCAGAGGATCCAGTCCCTAGTGTTTTGTTGCCCTCCCTTGGTGCCTGGAAATTTCTTCATTCTTTGATCACCAGTTTGTTCTGTGAATGAATCACCAGTTCCCCAGAAGAGCAGTGTGAAAGCCCAGGGTTACACAAGCCAATTTATTCTAGCTGATGTACTTCAGGAGACTCCTTTGGTCCTTGTCCCTTTGTCTTTGCTCTTCTGCACTCCACCAGCAGTGCTGCAGGGCAGGCAGTGCCATCCTGTGTTGCACACGTGAGCTTCTGTGTCTGACATGCAAGGGCACCAGTGACTGGCATAGGATCATTTGGAAAGCCCATAGCAGAACTGAGAATTGTAATATGTAATTGTTTTCTCATGTTGACCCAGAAAAATGCCTAACAGCAGTTAGGGGAATACTACTGCTTTATAATTAAATTCGAGGACATTTTTATTAGTTCTGCATCTAAGCCCCTGTGATGTTGTGTATATGCCATAGTTTCTTTTATCTTTCTTTCTTTTTTTCTGCCTAAGACACCTGATAGATGAGTTTGGCAAGCAAGGAAAGCAAGTGGGTCATTCTTTCATAAACACCACAGTCCTAGGGAGGGCTTTTGAAACCACTGACTTTCATGCTTTGTGGCCTTTTTGATGCCTTGAAAGTGTATGGCATAGATCAACATGGTAGAAATCTATAATTTACTGCAGAGTTGCTGTGTGCAAGGCTTTTTGAGGTCTCAGTCCCATCAGACTCTGGGGGTCCCTGATAGGACTTGGCAGGAAAAAGCCAGGGAGTGCCAGTAATGTAGTTTTATATAATGGAAATGGCAGCATGAATGTGGAAGTCTTCTGCATGTAACTAAGTTGCCTAAGTTTTCATAGGAAATCCATAACGGAGCCAGAGTTTGACTGTCCAGGACATTAGTCCAGCAAATTAGTCAAGAGTACTGCATTTCCCTTCAGAATTATTTCAAAAGCTTTCTCTTTTGAAACGAGCAGTAATTCATGGAAACGTTCTCCCACGCATTCTGGGAGAATAGAAGATCAGTCAAGACTTTCTGTGTGGCTGCAAGGGCAGAGCTGTGCTCTAGGAAAGTAAATAGTCTGCTAGCAGAAAATTTAATGAAATAAAATAGAATTAATTAAACTAGAAGAAAATATTTCTATTTTATGCTCTAAAAGGAGCAAAAGCAACTGGAAGGATTACTGAGCTGGTTTTAAAATTTTGTGGTAAACTATTTCAGACCTCTTACTTCTTGTCTTTGAGTCAGTGGGTTTTGTCTTCATGGTTCTTGTTAAAGCTTTCAACACAATTCCCTGTAATTTGTGTCCCTAAACACCTTTGGAGTAAGCCAGGCCTAAAATTCAAACAAGGAACAAGGAATTTCACTGCAAAGAAAGATTAATGTAATCAATTGTGTTTTGTATGCAGATCTGGAAGTGTTAAAAATCATTGGACTGAGATTTACTCCTTTGTGGAAAGCCTAGCTGAGAAGTTCATAAGGTAAAGTTTTTTTAAGATGGTATTTCAATTTCCTGTATAATTTATTTTTTTGTTCAGTGCTTCTTAGTGAATAAAAATCTGCTGAAGTAACATGTGTGACATGGATCTGCTTTGCTCTCTTTCAGTCCAATGTTGCGGATGTCTTTCATTGTTTTTTCTTCACGAGGCACTACGATCATGAAACTAACAGAGAACAGGCAAGTAGCTCCCACAGCTCTCCTCCAGCAATGCCCTCTACCCCTTCTCTCAAAAAGGAAGTGGCCCCACACCCAGAATTTGGAGATCTGTCTTGGTCCTTGGTGTGGCACCAACAGAAACCCTCTCCTCCATTCCCAGCTGGAGGAGGGCTTAGAAGGCCTTTGGGTGTCTCATTACAATTTTCTTTTCAGCTTTATAAGAGAAGGGTGAAGGTAGCACTGTGCTTGTCTGTTCGTTGCTGTGGTGTTTCAGGAAGAAGCTGCATCCAAGTACAAACTTGCTATCCCCAGCTACTCAGATAAGGGCAGTTTTTGTGGAAGAGATCTCAGACCCTCAGCTGGTGAGCAGAAGAGTGTGTGAGAGTCCCCCAATGCCTTGGGAAGGACTCAGAGCCCCAACCTTTGCACCAGGAGCTGGTTGTCCCCAGTGCTGGAGCACGACCTCACCAGGCTGTGGCACCCCTGTCCTGGGCTGCCTGAAAACAGCACCCATGCCAGAGGTGGTTTGCAAAGCCAAGTGACAGGGTCTGCAAGAAAAAAATTACAGCAGAATTCTTGTTGCCGACTTCCCAGTCAAATTCTCTGTCTTTAAAAAACAAGCAAAAACACCCCAAAAAACCTCAAAACCACCACTGAAAAAGCCCCAACACAAACCCCCTCCCCATTTTTTTTTAAATTTGCTTTACAGATACAAGTCCCTGTTATTGGGCTGTTTCTAAGTGCTTTCTTCCATTTCATCTTAAAGCCTTCACTTTGTCTGCTGCTGCTGTCTGTGTGAGAGGGCCTCAGTGGTGCAGGGCACCCTATAAATAGTGGTAACTCTGGAGCAGAAAGAACAACTACTCCCTCAACTCTGTCCTCCAGGGCCTCATCCAGAGCCAAAATCCTTGCAGAGCTCTTGCAATTCTGCTGGCTCCCCTATGTTTTGTTTCAGGTCTCCATCATGTATCTTGGTGACAGAGCTCTAACTTGCTTATGTTTTCCTGGGTGAATTTGCTCTTTGCAAGGTGGAAAGCAGACAGGAACCCTCTGTCAGTATGTTGAATGTGTTATTAGAGTGTTCGCTGTCCTAAGGTCCTGTTCTCTGTATGGATCACTCTGTGCCTTTTCAGTTCATTTTATACATCAGAAGGGTTAAAATGTGCTTTTTGCCCTAAGGACATGCCCAATCCCAACTCCTGATTTTTTCCTTCTTCCCATATAGCTCCTGTATTCTCTGCGACTGTGGTTGAGTCACCTCAAATACCCAGTTGCAAAATGGAGTTTAGAAAGGTTCTCACTCTTCTCTTAAAGAAAGGCTGCCCCATGGTGTCTAGAGCTGATATTTTAACTGCCTGTGTCTTCGATGTTGAATATTTGTGCCTTATTTGTGTTCCATTAATTTAATGGAAACTTTGTCAAGGATCAGGGTCTTTTGGTGATCAGTGATCAATTAAATTATTAATGTCCCTGAACAATCCTCTTGTTTAATAGGTATTTGGGGAGTACAAAGCTGTGCAACAGGGGTCATGGCTTGCAAGTGCCTCTGTTTCCAGGGAGTAATCTATGCCTCAGGAAGGCTGATCAGTCCTTGGTCTAGAATAGGAAATTCTCATCATTCCCATCCTGTGCTCTTATCTTTTGGCCTCTGTCTTTAAAATGGAAAAATCCTATTCCAAACTGTTTTGATGACTGATTGAATACAGAGTTTTAATTTGTCCCATTTTTGTGTCAGGGTCATAAGCTTTTAGACTGTTTTGTTCTGCTGTTTGTCAAAGTTTAATATCTGGCATTGGCTTTAATTCAATCCTATCCTGACTGAGAGTATACAAGAATGAGGGGACAGGGACATAATTGCATCCTAATGCAGTGTCCTATGCCTGGTTTTGTGCTCCCATGGGTGTTTGGCTGAGAAATTGTGGATTTTGAAAAAAAATCTCGATTCAAGCAATGTTTCAGCTGATGTAAATGCACTCTGTGCATTTGATTGACAGGGTGCATAATCTAGCTGTGGTACAGGAATATCTCAACAAAAGAAAAAAAACTTTTAATAATATGTTCTCCTGAAATTTTTTGTTTGTTTATTTGGTTTGGTTTTTTTGTTGTTGTTGTTTATTTATGTTTGGTTTTTTTCAATCTGAAGGGAAGCCATAAGACGAGGGCTCAACATTCTTAAGCAAGAAGTGCCTGGAGGAGACACGTTCATGCATGAAGGATTTAAAAGGGTACACATCACAGTACCTACTTTCTTTGTTTTACGCATGCAAACTTTGCCTGCTTCCTGCTGGTATCCTTAGGAGCTAACCATGTTCTACACTTCATTGCAGGCAAATGAGCAAATTTACCATGAAACCTACGGAGGTATGTGTTGTATATCATTCCTGTTGTATATCTGCATGGAAAAGACAGGGGCTATGGTTCTTTTTATGACCTGCAGTAAACCCGCTGAAAGAAGTATTGGAGAAGGAGCGGTGTTATGCAATGCTGCATTCCATTTTGACTACAGCCCTACTTTTAAACACATGATTCATGGCATATTGAGATCAGAGGAGACCGGTATGGTCCCAGATCTGACCATTGCAGAATGCAGACCAGACCATTACAGCCAGAGCTGCCCATCTTGCACCCAGCAGACAGGAATACACATTTTCCTGTGCCCTTCTGTCCTGATGCACTCACTCCTGTCTGCTTTGTGGCCCCACATCCTTGTTCTCATTAGTGTAGGTGTGAATGAGGGTTTTGCATCAGTGTGAGTGATTTGTGCTCAGATTCTGAGTTGCTAAAATGTGCATTTTCACTAAATTCTGAGAGGAAAGTGTATTTGCGGTTTTTGTCTGTGCCAAAACAAGACCTAGTTAGTTAATAAGACTTGCCTAGTTCATACCCTGCTGTGAGGTTGTTCTCATTTGTGGGCTGATGGTGTCTTTGGAAGATGGAGAAACAGGTCAATGCCTTTTTATTAAGATAGGCTGTGAGTGTAGAGTCTGCAGCAGGTCTGCACAGTATTGCAGCATTCGTGCCAGTAAAATCAGGAGTCCTGAAGTGTCCAACTGAAAACAATTTAACCTCATAGCTAGGAACTAATCAAGTATTCTGTGAATTGAATTAGGAAGGGAAAAGAGTATATGGGAACTGGATTTAGAAGCTAAATTACTAGGGAAGAAACAAGTGTTGAAAAGAAAACAAAATAAGATCTCCAGGTTTTTTCAGCCTTTTTCAAGGGTGCTGGGCAGGAAAGAAAAGGGAATCCAAGTTATTTTTCCCCCAAGTTGCAGGTCATTTTTTTAAGATTTATGTCTGTGTCTGACATGACATGGGAAGGACTGCGTGGCATAAGAAACCTGTCAGAACTGATCAGTCTTCAATTTCAGACAGTATGGGGGAAGACACTTGAAATTGTAACAGATTATTTTGAAAAAATAACAAATACTTGCCTGAAAGTAACATGTATGTGTATTAGTAACTTTGCTTAAGAACTATGGACTCAGAATGGTTGGTTGAACCACAGTTTGCATGTTAATTTGTTTTAATTTTGTTAACAGGTTGCATTTTTTTAGGCAGCATTGTATTCTATACTGCATTGCATACCTAAATATCTGCAACCTTTTCACTGAAGTTTAGATGGGATACGAAATGTATCACAAGACATGATTTTTTTCTAATGAACCTGATAGTAACCTTTTCACATGTTCAGAATTCCTTGGAATTTCACTGGAAGTTCTTGCTGCTTGAGAATCATAGGACTGAGCTCCCTGTGGAAGCCCATTTCATGCTATGTTCAGTGGGGTTGCTCTTTCAAAGCCTGCTGGAGGGGAAGGTAGGATGGCAGGAAAGCTCCTTTTGCAGAGCTATCTATCGCCACAGTCTCTGGACAGTGTTTATCTAGAGACAAGTTTGCCAAGAGAAGAGAGGAAACCTCTCCTTCTCTGCGAAACTGTTTTGTCAGTTCTCCACATGAAAGGTCTGGCTGTAATTTTGGTAGGTGCTCTAATTTATGCAGAATAGAAAATCTGGGGTGTGGACCTTGTTAGAGCAGCCCTACCCCTCCAGAGAAGCTTGTGAGGTGGAGGTGCCCAGGTTTTGGCTCACTGCACGCCTTGCAGCTGCCCTACAGCTGGTGCCTCACCAACTCCATACAAATCAGGCTGAGAGTCTGGGCCTTATGGGTTTGTGTTTATTTGTCAGCGAAAAGGATTGCCTCACTCCAAACTTTTTTCCATGGCTGAATCTTGTCATGTGTATGCAATCTGTTGTGAACTGTCCTCTGTGCAGGAGTTCGGACCGCAAGCGTGATCATTGCCCTGACGGACGGAGAGTTGCAAGATGCTCAGTTCTATTATGCAGAACAAGAAGTAAGTCACTTTTATGTTTATCTAAACTATGTCAAACCTGTACGTGTCTAATGATTATATGGCTTTGCACTTAATGGCACTTTTGGGGGTTTTTTTTAGGCCAACAGAGCCAGAAGCTTTGGAGCCATTGTTTATTGTGTGGGAGTGAAAGATTTCAATGAAACTCAGGTAACTTTCTTGCTTTCTGTTGTTGCATTTTTCTGTTATACTATTGCACAAGTAACAGCATCAGATGAAGGCATTTATTTAATTACTTGAGGCATAAATCATTTCATGTCACTATGATGTCTTTTAGCAAGTATGAAAGGGCCCAGTTTTGTTCACTGTAATTTTGTTTTCCTCTTGATTTATGATTGTCTTTCTTTGCAGCTGTCAACGATTGCTGACAGCATCGATCATGTTTTTCCAGTTAAGGGAGGCTTTTATGCCCTAAGAGGAACCATAGATTCAGTAAGTTGGATAGTCTGGAACGCAGTAAAGGGTGCCCTTTCCTGCAATTAATAAAGCTTAGACGAAAATGGTTACCAAAAATGCCCTTGTCTAAATCTTTCAGATTCTCAAGAAGTCTTGCATTGAGATCCTAGCAGCTGAACCATCCAGTGTTTGTGCAGGAGGTAAGTTTCCACAGGAACAATGTGTTAAGGCAAATGAACAACACTGAATAAATGTCAGTAACTACCTGATGTGGTACTGGAGCTGAAGCCTGTGGATGTGTTAGAGCATCCTTTCAGGCTGTGGCTGAAGCCCTGCACATTCCTTCTCAGCTTGAGAAAAGCATTCTGACAAAAAGCCGTGTAGCTGCTGTGGCTGAGTACCAGCTTGGAGAGTTGACAGAGGTAACACTTAGGGAACTGGGGATACCACTCTAAAATGTCTGAGACAGAAAGACAAGAAAGGTGATGTAAAGCCAGACTGACAGGGGTGTTTTAGGGTCTAAAGGCAATATCTCACAAATTTCTGGAAAGGCTGCATTCCTGGGATCTGCTAGGACTTGTCAGCAGTTAGAACAAGACTTTGCAAAACATTTACAGAAATTTAAGGTTTATTGAACCACAAATATAATTTTCTGCATGGGCCAAGATACCTCTTGCATTTTCCAAAATGCTGATGTTTTACTTACTTGAAAGAACCATTATTCTTTATGGTAAACATGAAGGATACCCAGAGGAGCTGTTGATAATTTCATGCCTTTCATGTCTAGTATATTTAACTTGGATTTGTTCTGGTTTATGTTAGCAATTATCTTGCTGTGTTTTTGTCTACTTTCGAGGCTATTGCAGCAGGGTAAGAGTGACACCATAAGTTTGCTGGAAGGTACAGTTTTCAGCATGGTTATTTAGCTCTAGTGTTAGTGTCTTGTGTTCATTTCCTTCTACACTGTAAAAAGGAGCACATAAAAATGGCAATGAGGCATGAAAGCTGACCTTGAAAACAGATAAAATATGAAACTCAGGAAAAATCTAGTATCACAGAAGAGAAATTGTTCACTCTTCATTTCCACATGTCGATCACAATATGATCTTACCCTGAATATTTCCATTTAACATGAAACATCCTTGTATCTCTTGAATTATTCCAAAGTACATGATTCTGGACTAGATGTAAAATCTTGTCTGTAGAAAATTTAAAAGAATGATTTTACTTTTAAAAGTATTGTGGTGTTGATAAAAAAAACCCAAACAAACAATTTAAAAGCAATTTTATGTGCAAAACTTATTGCAAGCTGTCCTGTTCAACAAAAATTCATTTAGCTACATGAAAACGTGAGTGTTCCAATTGGAGGGATTTCATTAGTATTCTTGCAATTGTGTGGAACAATATTAGGAATATTGGAAAGATGAATTTGGAAGCATTTTTTCAAAAGGAATGTGGAAAATATTTTTGTGGAGTATTTGAGAAAATCTCAAAAAAATTTCTTTCAACAAAATCAATATCTTTTAGCAAAAAGAGTAAAATTTCTTTTTTTTTCCAAAGGATAATGAGTTAAAACCATTTTTTTGCTAAGCTTGCTAGGTAACAAGTTTATGATAAATGTGATTAAAATTACACAAGTACACTTTAAAAATAATTTGCCCTTAAAAAACCCCCAAACAATATTGTTGCCTTGCTTGGATCTGTGGAAGTTTTTCATTGTCTTTGTGGCTTTCAAACAAGACCAATATAAATTGGGCA
This sequence comes from Acanthiza pusilla, assembly GCA_036630365.1. Taxonomy (NCBI): domain Eukaryota; kingdom Metazoa; phylum Chordata; class Aves; order Passeriformes; family Acanthizidae; genus Acanthiza; species Acanthiza pusilla. Next base: position 18,361,651 of record JAXCHO010000234.1, read on the forward strand.
GAATCAGTTTCTGTGTATTGCTGCTGGTTCAGCAAGGGACCGGTGCTTCCTTCACTTAAATTCTGAGGTTTGCTCTGCCCCTGTTGACAAAGCAAGGGCTGGCACGTGGTGAAGCATTGCTGCCCAATCTCCATGTGCTTGAAGGTTTGTTTGTAGCAGCAAAGAGCTTGAAAATGGGAGGAAGCCAAAGCTGCAGGTCCATGTGGTGTACACTGTTTGTATACTGCTGTATTTAAAGTATTAAAGTCTTTAGCATTAAGAATCAGGCCTGTAATAGCATTTATTATTATCCCACAAGCCACAGCTGAAGCTACCTCCTGCAAGAGGTTTTTACAGCATGAGGCTACAAATATTTACATTTGTGCTTAGATTTATTATCCTTTATTATCCCACATCAACATAGCTGGAGGTTCATCTGTATAGCTGTGTGCACCACCATCTCCTACTAGGAATCTCCTGGGATTAAACAACTTTATTCATGGTAGTGTGAATCCAGATCTTGAGTTCAGGCACTGGACAGTTACAGTGCTACTCTCTGTATAATGTGGTTTATTTTTTTAATGTGCTTCATTTGGACTTCAATGAAAAAAACAGTGAAGCCTATGAAGTAATGTCAGAATTTTCATGTATTTTAAATTTAGGTAATTACTGATACAGTTTGCTGATAATGTATTGTTAAGATAAATAGCCATTGAATCCTACGTCAAAATATATATGCACTTGCATGGTGTATGTAGCCACTGGCTGAAAACTAGAACATAACATTTTCTAGAAATGCAGCATTCCTCCCCCTTTTCTTTTAGGTTAGGAATTTTTTTGTTTGGCTTTTTGGGTTTGGGTTTTTTTTTTTTTAATGCATAATAGAAATTTGCATTTCAAAATGATGATTGGAAAATAATAGACCTTTGGAAAGAGTGCAATATATTATCACATTCTCCAGCAAAGATATTTATCTATTTACAGCCTTGAAATGTGTGTCTCTCCATACTTTTGTATGAAACTTACCTGAGTGAGAAGGTGATAATTGGTTTAGCCTTTATTTAGCATTGTTAGTAATTTTTACTATTTGGTATGAGATCATGAGGGGTTTATGCGGGTCAGTAGGAACAAGTTATGGTGAGGGTTTAAAGCAGGGTCTGAGCCGCTCCTTGTAGATGTTCTCGTAGTTATTACCGTGTTGGTGGTTCCTGGTGATCTTGGCTTCATTTTTGACTTGCCAGAGGTTTAGTAAAATGCTAATGGAACGATTTCCATGTGTTGACAATTCCAGTTGGGACTCTGGCTTTCCGTGATGAAGCTATCTGGCAAGTCCATTTACAAATTGATCTCGTCACATTGTGACAGCTATCTGATGTTTAATGCTTTTTGACCCTGCAAATTCATTGTCCCCAATGTGGAGCAGTGCAGTTGGGTCCTTCCTGTTCCCTCTGATTTAAAGTGACCAAGACATGCAGCCTGTAAACAGGCTATCAGTGCAGAGTCAGAGGTGCCTCATATCCTGTCTGACAGCATCATTGCTTTGATTATGCTTATGGTACGCAGATGTGATTGAAAGGTTTTGTTGGATGTGGCATCCTAGTGGCCACATCAACTACCAGGTGTGGATGCAAGCAGTCAGCTTCTCATCAGAGTCAGAGAAGCGGAGCCGACAGCGCAGCCAGCGCACACCAGCTTCAACCTACCATCTCGCTGCCAGCGCCGCCCGGTTATTTCAGTGCTGACCTTTTTCCCTTCGCTGTCTTGTCAAAAGCTGCAATCTGTCATCTGACAGTAACTCAGGAAGAAAAGGACGCAGCCAGAGCCAGGGCGCAAAATTAAACGGAATTAGCCATTTCAACAGACCGTCATCCAGAGCACGTTAATGCTGCAGAGCAACCGAGGGGGCAGGCTTCGTAACAGCAGCAACACACCCAGCGCTGGCTGTTTACATCTCCCGGCAAGTCTGGTGTATTGTCAGCTTGGGTTGGTGGACAGGTTCCTACCAATCGCTTGTTCCCAGCTGGCTGCGTAGAGTGGCAGTCACAGTGCAAAGAGCAGCAGGAGAGGTAAACTGTCCTGACAAGACTAAACTTCTGGATGTAGCTCTTACCTGTGATATCTTGTGTTGAAAGTTTCTTACTTGCTGCATCTTTTTAAAGCAACTGAAACTGCAATCAGTTAAGCTTTTGTGATTGCTGCCTTTTAAGGTAACATTAATTCAGGAGAAGGGGAAGAAAAATTTAAGTGCAATTTTGTTTTAGCAAGCTTCTTTTAAAATATAAAATTAAAATGGGGAGAAAATTATCATCTTGGCTGGGTGTTCCAAGTCATTGCACAGTGGGCTGGCTACAAGCAAGTCTGGCACCGTGTGGTCCCAGGCAGGTAGTTGGGTTGGGTGGGCAGAGGCCCAGTTGCCCTCAGGGCTGGTCATGACTCTCAGCTCTGCTGGCAAAAATAGGGGATGCTCATCAAGAATAATTCTCAGTAGATCAGCTGGGTTAGATGTGGAATGGCTCAAGGCATGGATCCGACTAAGAGTAACTCAAGATTCTAACTGGAGTAATAAGCAGATGAATCTGCCCTACAGTCCATTTTAATTTGTTTAAAGGAATGCCCACCACCTCCAGTGAGAACCAGGATGTAAAACCCTTCCCATTAAAAAGAGGCCAAATTCTGATGCTGGGTTTGTGTATATGGCTCTTGGTGTGTTGCTCAGTGAGATCTCAGATTTTATCATCTTTCTTTGGCAAGGTGCCCAAATGCATATTTCATTTCAAAATGCTCTCCAGCAGATACTTTCTCTTTCTCCTCCCAAAATACCTTCTTTGATTCCCTTGTACCTTGTGGTTTTCATCAGTTCAAAGCCCTGCTCCTAGAGCAAGTTACCATGATGGAAACCAGAGTGTGGATTTCCAGTGCTTGGTTGTAATTTGCCAGTGCTCTAGTCCAGTTCACCTAGAGTTGCATTAGACCTCAATGCAGTGAGAATGGCAATGAGTGAGAGAGTTTTTGGCAAAAACAACCTCTGTACAGAAAAGTTGTGCTAGCTTGCCTTGCGGTAGCTTGATAATGAGGGGCAGGCAGATGAGCCTTTGGGCCTCATGTGGTGTTATCCAATAATGATTCCCTCCTCCAAAGCATACAAATAATATACCAGTGCCTTGTATGGAATGTTACTAAAAGGCAAATCTTGTATCGCTAAAAATCGTGTACTGCTCCCCTCAATCCCACCAACATTGTTTTGCTCTCCTTTTTAGTATGTTCATCAAAGTGTAAACAATGATGCATGTAGACCTGTTCATGGTTTTACTCGCTACTAGTGGAGAACTATGTAATTTATTAATATTTTTTCTGTGTGAAGCTTGAAGGTTAATTGGTCCTGTGTTGTGCTGTTACACCCCTTGTATTGGGCTGGTCTCAAATGCTGCTGGTATGAGAACCCTGTGGAGGGTTAAAGTAGGAAATTCATCCGTGGAAGTACAGCTTCTGTGCTTCCCCTTGCTGTGTGCCAGGGATCTCAGCTGTCAGCTTGTGTGCAGTAAAACAAAAGGAGTTTCAAAAGTGTCCTGGGGACAGAACAAATTTGTATCATGTCTCTCCACCTGTGTGTGTTGGAGATGTTATCTCTGTGGTCAGCCACAATGGCTTTTTGTGTCCTAGAGGGAAGTTTCCCTTGCCACTTCCCTTCCTGGTGCATCTTGTGCCTTGTTTGGCACTTCAGGCTCACCCTAGGAGAAAAGGGACTATGGCTCTGTGCTGGGCTTCACCTGGGCACAGTAAAAGGGAGGGAAGATTCAGGAACTGTTGTGTTGCTAGAGCTCCAAGGAGAAGTGCTAACTACATAGGTCACTAAGGAATAACTTTAAAAGCTTGCTGGAGAGAAGCTGAGAAAACAAAGCCAGATTTCTTAATATTTTTCTTCCTCAAGTTACCTTTCCTGTCTCTAACTGTACTGGGTATGGTGACATCAGGTGCTTTCCTGATAGACACAAACCAAGCAATACTCCTACTACTTGTGTCTATCCCTTCCTTTCTCCCGCACGTTTCTACTTCTAGTAGGTGCTCAGCCAGGCATTACTGATCTCTCTGGCAATAAACAGAGTTATTCTGTAGGTTTGTGAGTAAGCTCAGTGCACTCCAGCATGATCAGTGGTGGCAGTAGTGGAGGGCATGTGCAGTTGGGATCTCACTTCTGACAGCACCCTCCTAGACTGGCTTTACTCAAATGCAAAACTGCTCCATCAGTAAAAAGGCTATTGGAATGTTTGCTAAAAAACCAAACCCAATGATGCTTCTCCTGCTCAAATGAACAAATCATAGCTGCTTATCACAAAAATGTCAAAAATCACAGGTGCCTTTCCTGGCAGGACTAAAGCAACAGAAGTTGTGGCAGGTCTCCCCTGGTGCTACTGGGAGTTTCAGCTGCTGGGGCAGCGATGTAGGGCAAGAGCACAAAGAAAGTGGCAGTGCCTGGATCCTCAGATATTCCCATGCAGAGCAGATTTTAGTGGGGCTGTGCGTGGGCTCAGTTAGTGCATGGGCAGGGGCACTGTTTATTCCCAGGGTCTGTACCAGATGCAAAGCTTTCTTTCTGAGTTACAGGAGGTTTGGGAGGGGAGTTGTGTCTGTCAGCACCTGCCTGAGCAGAGCTGCTGCTGAGAGCCTAGTGCCATCTGCCATGAAGAGTAGGGAGAAGGACTGGTACTTGTGGTTAGCAAAGGTGTCTGTCCCAAAAGCCATGGAGGAACCATGAGATAACATCACTGAAGTCAGACTTAGTTTTACTGTGGCACCTTTAAGGCATTGCAGTTCTGTGTTACACTTGAGGGAGCTGAATTTAGACAAAGAGAAGACTCTGAAGCACTAATGCCACAGTAGCACTCTAAGACATTGCTGCTGAATAGAGTGTGAGTGTTTTATTTCATGCAAAAAACAGCAATTGTCATGTTTTAATTCAGGTCACTGAACAGAAAGCTGTATTTGAATTATTTCTCATAAATCTTCCGCGTTTTTATTTACAGAATCCTTTCAAGTTGTGGTAAGAGGCAACGGCTTTTATCATGCAAGAAATATCGACCAGGTGCTCTGCAGCTTCAAGCTCAATGACAGCCTTACTATCAGTAAGTTTGCAGGCTGGTGGCTTCCAGTGACCCCTGTGGCTGTGTCACCTCACGGGACACAGGCCAGCTCTCATCCATGTTAAGGGGACTCCCTGCAGCAGATGTGAGAGGGGGTTGGGGGTAGAGGTGCACACTTAAAAGAAGCTTGAAATTAATCCTTGTTCAACACAGTGAGCTGTGGGCATTGTGTTGTGAGTGCTTACACGGGGCAGGCTGTTACACAGTGACCTTAGCACCATGGTAGTGATGCATACAGCAAGAGAGGACTGGGGATGAGATTTTAAGATGGAAAACTAAAATTGCTTCCTGTTCCCTTGTTCATCACCAGTAAAAAGAAATAATGCTATCTTGATCGCTTGGTGGTGGTTTCAGTTTTTATTGACTGGTCCAGGAGACAATTGCCATAAAGCCAGGCCTCCCAGGCACATTCTGTCCCCTTCTGACACCACCAGTTGCTGGTCCCATCGCAGTGACTGTGTAACATGGGAACTCCCTGTCATTGCTGTGCTGAGCAGAGTCTTTTGTTTGCTGTCTCAGCAGCCAGGCAAAGGACTGAATGGCCAAAATAGGATGGAGTGTCCAGTTTCTCAGCAGTCCTCTCTCGTTCCTGAGGAGCTGTGTGTGTCTGGCAGGGTGAAGCAGGGTGTGGGGAGGGGAGCTCTGCTCCTTTTTCGTATATGCTCCCCTTGCGGCCTGAGCACAGTAGAGGCTTTCATATCCTGTCGTGGCCAGACTGGTGCCTTCCCTAGCAGTGAATTCACTTACAAGAGGGACCACATGAATTTCTCCTTCATTTCCCATCCTAGCTATGTGTGTCAATGCTGCAGTCAATCAGCTCTGGTGGTCTCACACTTACTCCGTTACAGATACACTTTAACTGGGATTTGGTTTTTGTGGTTTATCAGTTAGACAGACTTTTTGCTTTTTCTTCCTTGTCCACAATCCGCTAGCACCTTGACTGGACTTCACACAGTGAGTGCTGACCTGGGCCTGGAAACATACAGGAAACTACTCTGATTCCATTCCAGCTTCATGTTGTGTTTTCCTTGGGTTAGGTTTGCAACAGATGTTGTGATGAGATCCTGATCTATGCTGGCTGGGTTTTTTTTCCCCTCAGGCTGGCCCTAAAACATACCACTGATTTCCATGCCCTGATCTCTGCCAAGGCAGGGAAATAAGTTCTGTCTTCAGGTGTACTTGAAGTGGGTGAAGCATGAAGGAACAACTCTTATATCTGTTGTTGCTTGAGTTAATTTTTTCCCTAGATAAAGAGTAAACAAGCCTCTAAAGTACAAATAAGATGGCAGCTTTTATCAGCCTGTTATTCCCTTGGGTTTGACTGTTTTAGCCCAGTCTTTCTCCAGGCTGGCACCACAGTTGCTCTGCTGGCCATTCAGAGCTAAGCTACACTCACTGGAGTGATGCGTCTGCTCTTGTGCCTCAGCTGACACACTTTTGATGGAGCAGGATTACTGCTGGGCCTCCTGTCTGTATTCATAGGACTTGGCTTTCTGGATGTGACTTTTGAAAGCAACAGGATTAACCCTGCTGACTCTTTGAGCAGGGGAGTGCAAGGAAGTGGGAAGACAAGTGTGCCCTTCTGTTTGACTCTGCCTGCACCAAACCCCTGTAAATGTGGGCTGTTTACAGATGATGCTGCCACAGGGGGGAGGTTGGGTCCGGGGGAAGCAGCTAGTGCAGAGTGGGTCCTCATGGTAACATCAGTCATGGCCCCTCTCTGCCTGTTTCCTGTGAATGACTAACCATGGCTTGGGTTTGGGGTTTTTCCCCCCATATTTTTCCATCTCAGCTCCGCTCCATCCCTCTCCTTCCTTTTTCTCAGGCTCAGACAGTGTGTACTTGGATTGTCTTCTGTGTGTGTCTGGATATGGGTAGACAAAAACTGAGCCCGAAACTTTTGAACCTTTGAGTAACTGGAGGGGTCAGAGTATTCAGAGTAGAGGTTACATGCATTTTTCAGATAGACATGATGAATACTGCTCAAAGCTGAATTCCAAATGGCTGATCACTGCTGTCAGGAACAAAGATAAACTTCCAATTCTTAGCTGTCGTATCTCTAGCCTGATAGCATCATGTTGGCATCAACCTGAGTGGTTATTCTAGTATTTGGCTTTTTAATCAGTACTGTTGGGGGAGTATTGGTACTTGCCAATATACTGAGTTCATCTGTGGCTGTCATTGGTGTCAGTGCTTCTCAAGGGGTTGGACTGCATGGAACAATTTATTTTTTCCATCCCTGATAGTTATTTTAATTTCTTTTCAGATGAAAAGCCGAGTTTCGTTCATGATACTTACCTACTTTGCCCTGCCCCAGTGATAGAAGATGCTGGACAGTAAGTATTGCTTTCTGCATGTGTCAAGAGAGAGTGGACTTCTGGATGAGGATGTTATTACTGAGTCAAAGGCTCAGGATTTTTCCCAAAGTGTCAACCTAATGAATTTGTGTGTGTGTGTGTGTCTGTCATACTGCAGCCATCTTCTTTGTGCCAAATCCTTTCCTAATATGAGCCAGCTTAGCTCTCTTCAATGTTGGGTCTTCAGCACAGTTTAACCAAAGCTCTTGTACTATGGCCCCATATCATAGAATCACAGAATGGTGATTCCTCCTCTCTTCCTATATCCTGTTTTTTCAGACCAAAAGGTAATTCAGTTTAAGACAAACTTTTAATTTTGGTGGCAAGGAGATGCTTGATTTGCATTCCTTTGCAGCTATTGTATAGGTTGCTTCCTGTATTTTGCTCTCCTGTGTCTAGGGTTGGTATTTCTCAGTTTTTTTAATCATGTAGACTTCTAGGAGACATGCCCTCCCTTTTCTCTAGGTGATCTTGTGGATGCTTAAATACTGTACTGGGGTTAAGGGTGAACGCCTCTCTCCACTTTTCTATTTGTGGGTGAAGGAAATTGGTGGGATTTTGTAATTTTTTTATTATTACTTTAGATATTTTTTTTCTCCCTTAGATGCATTCCCTGATATTGGAGAATGGCTAGGGACAGATTCTTCTTGACTTTCACTGGAATTTCAGTGTTTTTACTCTTCTTGACCTCTGTGCAGATATTCTGGATTTGCTTGGATACAAAAGAACACATTCTGACTCATTGACAGAAAGTTTTCTATAGATAAATAAAAGCCTTAAAGATTCTTGTGCTATCTGCAGTAGTACTGCAATTGTCTGCTCACTGTCCTAGTGCCCTTTGCCCCAGGTGGAATGGGGTATTTTTTATTAAAGAACATATGTCCCAGCTCCACTAAAGTAACATAAAAAGGGTGGCTGCTGGGCAAGCAGGGAGGCAAGTGTGGGTAAGTGCCTGAGGCCGTGAAAATGCCCTGGCTCAACATGCTGCCTATGCATGCTCCAAACCAATGGCTAAAACAGAGACAGAGTGAAGGTAACAATGGGTGTAAAGATGACACTAAAAATAGATGTATCTGTTTTGTGCTCTAGGGTGGTTTTCCTACAAGTCAGCATGAACAACGGGCTAACGTTCATCTCCAGCTCTGTCAGCATCACCAGCACACACTGTGTAAGTGATTCCAACGGGGCTTGACAGAGGAGCCATGAGACCTTGGAAAGAGATGGTTGTTCTTCAAGAAAAGCCTCCTTCAGTGAGCTTGAGCTCTCTGCAGCTTCTGCATCAGCGCTGCTGAATGGATCCCAGCAGCTCTTGGGCAAATAACCAGGGCTACTTAAGATCAAGTTGTTAGTGATGATGGATAGATCAAGAGAGATTTTCTGGGAAAAAAAAAATTAATAAAAGGCACCCTGACCCTTCCTACCCCAGGAGAGAGATCCTCAAAACTAGGATCTTAGCAGGAGGAGATCTGAGAAAATGATAGAAGGAGCATCAGGAAGCGACATCCTGTTGAGCCTTGGGGTTCCTGATGAGATCTAGGGTAAAAGGTACAACTGTTAGGACTTGTATCTGGAAAGACTACAGAGGGAAAGGACAGTGATGCCTGTCCTGTTATCACATGCTCAAAAAGACGAGGTGGAGTGTCAGGGATGAGCAGCTAGAAGTGATCCTTTATCAAAGTCTGACTTTTAGAATCAAATAAGTAAAATTAAGAAACTGACTACTAGATAAGCAGTTGTCTTCCTTGCCTTGGGTAAAAGTAGGCAATGCCCATAGCTGGTGCAAGCGAGTACAGTAATTAAATATGTGACCTTGTGCTTGTGGTCTAAACCAAGTTGGCTGAAGAACCTGATAGCAGTTTGTATCAAACTTGAGCTTTATTGTTATTAGTGTCAAAAGGACTTTTATAGCCTATGCCAAATGCTGTCATATTGGTTTGTAATCATTGTTGGCCATTTTGACAGCTGGAGAACAGAAGGGCAGGAATGCAGATAGAGGCGACTGGAACTTGTAAATCTAATTTTCTGATGTTTTCAGCAATGAAGGTGGGAAGTCTCACACCAGATTGCTGGAACAGTCTGGGGTGCAGTGACTCAATTAAGCAGAGATGTGTTTGCTTCTTTACCAAATTATTTCTATTTTGCCAAAACTTTCTTCCAAATTTTCTATACTGAGGACTGATATTTTCACATTTTATTCCACTCTTTTACCTCAGGTGCAATAAAACCTTTCAAGTCCGCAGTGAAGCACAAGTGTTAACTGGTGCATTTAGTTACCCATATGTAATGTATTTCTGATGAAGACTGAAGTCTCAACACTAACTGTGGTTCCTAAAGGCCAGAGCATGGATGGAGGAAGCTTTTTCTTCTGATAGCCTTAGGATAAAGAGAGGAATCCAATCTCCAGTCATGTCAATCTGACAGTTTTTGACCAACCTCTTGCAGATTGAATGTGAAGGAGGCAGGAAGGCTGATTTGCAGCTGAAACAAAAATACTGTCTCTCTCCTCTTATGTCCCATAAGCAGGGAGGTTGGTGGTTCAGTTTCCAACTTTGTCTTAATTTCATGCATTTCACTCTTCTCGTTTTAGAGACTCCCTCAGTTTCCTTTCCTCTCCTGTTTCCTTTTCTGTGGGTGGCAGTCAGCTGGCCTGCTCAGCTCTCCTCCCCAGCTGCTCCTTCTGTCCTTTCTGTACAGTAAGTATCTTCACTATAATCCGAAAGCCTCTGTGTGATCCCTGTGCTTATTTCTGTTTAGCTGCATGAAGTCTGCTATTTTCTTTTCAAAATCCAGCTTCACCATGGTGCTTTGTATCATTAAAACCATTAAAAGAAGTCTCTTTAGCTTCTTGCTGCCAGCAGCTCCTGAGCTACTGCTGGCAAATATCTCAGCAATTGATATGTGCAGTTTGCATGGGAAAAGTGATGCCTGGGAAAAAAGGCTACAAAACAAGGAGGTAATGTGTGTTTGGAGTAATAGTAGCAGTGGTACTGTGTTGCTGCTGTGCTTGCATTTGTTTCTAAGGAGTGCAGCAATACTTCCTAAAGTTATGCTTGATTTTTACTTACCCTTTTCTCAGTAAACTGACTTCACTGGGAATTAATTTCTCTTCAATATCTGCTTTCCAGATGCATTAGTGCTACATGGGGCCATGGGCGGGCCAGAGAGGGGGGCTTAGCACTGAACTGCAGCTGTCCTCTCACAGGACTTGCTTGAGCAGGGAGTCTGGCACATGTTGGAGCAATCCAGATGCTCCCTGGCTAAATAGCATATCCCCAGATAGGTCAGTTTGCTGCATCTGTAACAAAAACCCACAGGCAGTGGAGAGATGGTGATGCTGTGACACAGATGTGGGACACTGGTTACCTGCCTAAAAGCAAGGAGTAGGAACTGTGTTTGTTAGTCCCATATTGAACACGTCAGTGCTGACAGCTTTAGGAATTGGCCTGAGAAAGACCTGCGTATCACCCAAGTCAGTCATTTAGGATCTCACCCAGACTTTGCAAAGCTCTTACCAGCTGTTACTTTCCACCCTCAGCCTTTTCATTGTCTGAGGGGAAAACAAATGCACTTAGAACAGTGAAGGGAATCCCTGTTCTAAGAAGGAGCTTAGCATCTGTCATGGAAATTCAGCAACTAGTTTCAGATTTAATAAGGTGAATCTCATGGACTTTATCATATAGAAATCACTTTTAGAATTTGCTTTCTTTCCCTTAATCCTCTCACCTATCCTTCAAAAATCTCTTAAGCTTCCTCTCTAGCCAATTCCTCTTTCCTCAGCCTGATTGACAGACCTTTCTTCAAGCTCTTTTCACATCTTCCTAGCCCCAGGCTTTCCTCTAGTTTTCTGCTAAGTTTTGCCTGTTCCCTAATACCTGTGTTGCTGAATTGAACCTCTTCTCAAATTTTGAAAATCTACCATTGAAGAGGCTTCTTTTCCCAGTATTTAAAAAATAGCTGAAACACCAGAGCTAATCTTAAAATTGTTTCAGAACCCAGTGCAGTCTATGGATAGGGTATATCCCAGCATGCCACTGCCCATGTGCAACAAATGCTTGCTTTCCAAAAGTCATGTGCACTGTATGTTCTGCAGGAAGCAAGCAGCATAGGAAAACCTGATTGCTGTAGTCATCAGAGCAATAGAGAATTAATATCTCTTCTGAATGCTCTGACATGAAATGCTCCAAGTGCAAAGGAGCCATCAAGATTTACACAGAAGAATCAGAGCTGTGACTCTCTTTGATTGCCTAGCTGCTCTGAAAAGCTAATTTCAAGTGTTAACACTTGACTTTTTTGTATGCTTGTTTCTAGTACTTCTAAAGAAAATGTAACTTTGATTTTGAAGGTATAGACCCTTAGCTCTCCATTCCCAGAGTCTCCCTGTTCTCTGCAGAGAGATCATAAGAATCAGAAATGCTGAAGATAATGATTACAGAATCTCATTAAAAATAGTCAAACCAGCCCTAAGAAGCATACCAAGAACAAACAGCATTATTGACTGGTTTGCATAGTCCCTCAGGCTAAGGTTGTGTGAGCAGTTTGAGTCAAGAGGCGACCCAGGCAGGCTTGGGAGCTGATGTGCTGAGAGACTTGTGCTCTGTTCTGTGCTTACATGTTCACAGTTACCCATAAGGTCTGAGCTCCAATATCTCCATTCTTTGAATATCAGTATTTGCATATTCTGCATCTCTAGGAATGAAAGGTTACTCTGCACACGAGAGTCTGTGGTCATGGAGTTTGCCATGCCATTCTGACAGTATTAAGGGACTTGTCAGCACAGAACTTGTATAAAAGTTTAACCTTCTTGAATCTAGTGGGCTATAAACATACCATAAATTTATATGTAAATTATATATATACATACTGCAAACAGGAGATGCTTCCCTGATTTTATGACTTCAAATACTAATGTGACCATAATGATAATAGTGATTGACTACACAATCTACCTGAGACCTCATAGTGAAGGAAAGCTGATTTTAAATGTGTAACTTCAGGTCTCCTGCCTTCGTTAAGCCATACAAAGGTAACTCAGAAATAATCATCTTGTTTGCAGCTGACTGGGACCATCCTTTTCATTGCTCTTCTGATTCTCTTTCTGCTGCTGGCTCTGGCTCTCCTGTGGTGGTTTTGGCCCCTTTGCTGCACGGTGGTAAGTATAGTTTTTTATTCTATTGACTTGGTTTCATCTGTTCTCTGCCAAAGCACAGAGTTAGTGTTGGAGTGGGTGGTTGACTTTGCTGAAGAAAAATGCTGCCACATTTGTAAAGCCTTGATTCAATAAATTGCTTAAAGTGCTTGTTGCAGTCCTTCTGGTCTGGGTTTTTGATTGTTTCAAGGCCTTTGTGATTCTTACATTGAATGAGAAGTTTAAGTAAGGTCATGGATGTGACTCAGATTTCTGTAGGGATTGAGACCTTCTTCAGACCAACTTTGAAACCTGCTGTAAAAAATGTAATGGAATTCATTTACTAATGTGTGCATAAACTGTTACAGTCCTTTTTAAAGACAAGTTAGGGGGTTATTTGGGTTTTGTTGAATGGAGTTTCTTTAATCTATTCAGAGGAGCTGCAGATACTGAGTGAATATCTTTGCACTAACTTTGTAATTATATGATATTTTCCAGGCAGAACTACCAGGGTTACTTACTCTAGAGCACTTCTTGACTAATCAGATAGTTCAATGCAATGTTTAGCATCTCATCTGGGTTTGTTTTATGCCTGCTGAAAAGCAATGGGGCTAATGAGAGGATTGAATGTGGGGGAATGGAGCAGGGTGACTCATTTGTGATATAAGAAAGCAGAGAGGTCATAGTGTTGAGATGGATGAAGCCTACCATTGTCTCAGATTCCCCTGTTATTTATGTATTCCAGGTGATCAAGGAGCCGCCGCCACCACCGCCTCCAGAGCCTGTAAGTGTGCTGTGTTTGAGCTGTGGCACTCTGCAGCCACTGTAGTGTGCTGTGCTGCCCGGGAATGTCAGCCCTGTAGGTGTCTTAATGACACCTTGAAGGCTGTGAGAGGAAGTGCTCTGGGTCAGGACAGTTATTTCTGCCTTCTGGCCTCTTTACATACAGACACCAAAACTGCTTCCATCCAGGGAGAAAACAGTTGCACAACTTAAAAGTCCACAGACCAACAGTTCGTATGGTATTTTGTTCCTTCTGCTGTGCATCAGACAGGTGTGTAAGCAAATCTTTGCTTCTCAAGCTGTGCTGACAGCTGTCCCTCCTCCAGTAAAGCTGCCATTCTTCTCAGCAGGAGTTCAGCCCAGATTGGCAGTAAGGAGCAGTCTGGCAGCTGGAAGAAAGGATAGCAAAGGCCACATTCTTGTGGCTTTGCTACAGGAGAAGAGACAAAAGCCTGCCCTGGCTGTGGCTCTTCTGCAGAGTGACCTTTGGAAGGACATTTAGCCTTTCTCCATTTAGGTTTTGAGCTGTTTGAGGCAGGGTTGTATTTGGCTCTTTTGGGGACAGTAACTCACTGACCCTGACCTCAGCTTAGTTTCACCATACTAATTTCATGAAAATAATAGTAGTAAATGAAAGCACCTCAAGAGAAAACTTATGCCTGCCTTTTTTTCTTTCCTAGGCATAGACAGTTAAATAATGGAAAAATACTTGCCTAACCCACAAGAGAAGCTTATAGTTTACTGCTAACTCACTGTAACTTGGCATGAATGTAAGGAGGCAACCACAGCTGCTGTTTTGAGGTTGCTAGAGGCCACCATTAGTGTGAATGTGATCCTCTTACTTGTCCTGAGCAGCAGCAGTGTGACAATTTAACTTCAGAATGCACACCAGAATTCGTGCTGGGGTTAGTGTGATCAGTGCTATAACAGAGCCTGCAGCTGCAGCCGTGCTGCATTTGAAGGAGGCTTGCAGAAGTTCCAGATGCTTTTCAATTATTCGCGGCAGCAGAGATTTTAAATGCAATCAAAGAGAATGAACTGATGTAAGCCTCCAGAAATAACACAGAATACAGATGCTATCCATCCCTTTTCTTGGCCTTGTCTTTATCCAGTGTGGATTGTAATAATTCTGTATTGTAATAATTGTAATTGTGAAATGGATTTCATTACATTTAGCACTAGGCTGCCTAGGTATGGTGACCTGCCCTTTAGCTGATACTGTGTGGTATTGCTGTTATTAAACTGAATATAGGTGTGTAAAACATGTTCTAAAGCACCAGCATTAAATTTCCAGGTGGCAGCTGTTAGTGTTGCTTTGCTGTGTGTTTGGTGTAGGAGATACTTGGTACAAATCCTTTATCAGCTGGAAAAATATCAGCTTTTGCCATTGACTGTGTCCTGCTAGAGTCAGGCTTGCCAGAAGTAAGAGCTGTTAGATGTGAGCACTTAAAAGTAGTGTTACATTGCATAGAAGAGGCACAGTATCTTATATAACACTCAGGTTCACAGTGAAATCAAATATAAATGAATTAAAAATGCTAATGTAGCTCACTGGGTACTGGTTTAGATAAGGCATGAAATGGGATAAAATCTGTGTATTTGTTGTACTCTCAAAAAGAAAAGCTAACTGAAATGGCACCAAAATCAGACCAAACCCAACACCAAACCACAATACCTTCATTGTTTATTTATTTCCCTGATTTAGGATAAAAACAAAATAACAGGAACAAAAAAGTGGTAAAACAAATACCAAAAAGCCAAACCACAACAATAAAAAACCCAAACTCAAACTCCTCTTACTAGTTAATGAAAATGTCAACTCTAGTCTTGCCTGGCCATACTAAAGAATTTGTTGGGGGAACTTGACCCACTGAACTGTAGCTGAGAGATCACATGTCCCTGAATAACTGATGGAAATACCATTCTCCATGGCATAACCTAAAAGGTAAATATGAACAAACAAAAAGTAAAGCATGATTTTAAAAAGCTATTATTGTCTTTTGGGCTCTTAATTCCTTTTGTATTCCAATAGAAACATGTAGGGCAAGTTTGAGAAAATGCCATCTAGTGATGTAACAGTAATTTATGTCCATCTATAGTATTTGGATTTCACTTGATTTTTGTTGTTGTTGTTTTTTAAATTAAAGAGTAAGTTCCGGTAATCTTTCCAGAAACATACTCATATAGGTGATGAAAAGTAGTAGAGAGCATTGTGCACGGCCAGTGCCAGAGCAGCATGCAGGTCTGCATATCAGCATGAGGTACAGTTATTTGAGGCATAAAGCAAATATGTTGGAGGCTTGTTGGGCCCTTTCCTCAGCTCTGTGTGTACTTGGAGAGTGTCAGGCTGTGACTCTCAGGTGCCTCAACTTAGTGTAATGATATGGAGTCTGAGAGATCCCAGTTGCTTCTCTTGGCTCAAGATGATAGAACTGGAGATGTGTTCCCAGGCTTGTTGAACCAGAAACATTTGCCAGCTTTTAGTTAAGCAAAAACAGAAAAATTAACCTGAAATTAATTCCTGATTAAGACTCTCTCACGTTCCAGAAGAATAATCTTTCAGTCTTTATAATTGCTCTGGTTTTGATTTCCTTGACAATTGTGAGATGCTTTTGTCAAGAACCCTATTCCAAACTGTGCAGCTTAAAGCAGACTCCACAAAGCATCAAACAGCATAAACTAACTGGTTAGAGCTGCCAGGAGAAAAGGGTCTGATGCACATGTTAGAAAATGTAATAGTGGTTTATTTTTCTTCCTCTGTTAGGAGACATTAAGTTCTAAAAGTGCAATTAATAAATTATTTTCTTTGAGCTAAGTCATCGCTGCATTTTCTGCATAGCATAGTGGCAAGCCAGTATAGTGTACAATTCATCTGCACTTTGCTTTCCCTTACAAATCAAGTTGGGATTTTGGAGCTCAATGCACATTTGACTAAATAAAAGCATCCTGGAGAGCAGACTAGGCAATCCTCTCTGGCTTCCCTAGTTAAAATTGCAGCTGCAGAGACAAGAGACTTTCTTGTTTTTTGTCAGCAAATAAGCATAACACACAAAGCCAGATATCCAAGGATTGGGCCATAGGATGTTCAGCTGTTTTCACAGTTTATGCTTTTTATGTGAGAGCAGCAGTAATATCTCCCTGTCTTTCCCTCAGGACTCAGATGATGAAGATGGATTGCCAAAGAAGAAGTGGCCAACCGTGGATGCATCTTATTATGGAGGTCGAGGTGTTGGTGGGATTAAGAGGATGGAGGTATTTGGCTTATTCTTTAGTGTTATAAACCCCAGCACATTTAATTAAAAATTCTACCACTTTGTTTTTGTGTGATTTTTGAAGAGGACTGGAGACTGGGATTTAATCAGGGCTTGTCCACCTAATTTGCACCTGCTGTCCAAGTAACAGGCATCAAGCTGCTATCATTTGCATGAATAATTAAATGAATCTAGCATTATAAGCCAGCGAAATTTTGCAGGTTAAGAAATTAGATAAGCACCAAGAAGAAATTTTAATTTAGTGAATCAAACCTTTTGGTGCAGTTGCATCCAGTCCTCTTGTCAGAGGAAATTCAGGCAGAGCTGGTTTTATATTTGAGGGTGCTGTCTGTGCAGTGCCTGGTTTCTGTAGAAGGGAAGGCATCTCAGCATGTTCCTGCAAGACTGCAGATGAAGTATTGCGTTTTAATATCCGTAACCTTTTTCCTTGGAAGAATTTTATCCTTGATGCTGAGAATGTATGCTGACTGTGACAGCTTGGTTCATATATTGCTCTTGAATGCAGAGTCATTTCTTTGCTTGAGCTAAGTCAGGCAACAAAATCAGATATTAGGATATTAGATATCAGGAAGAATTTCTTCACTGAAAGGGTGATCCAGAGCTGGAACAGGCCATCCGGGGAAGTGATGGAATCACCATCCCTAGAATGTTGAGAAGGCATGTGGATGTGGCACTTAAGATACGGTGCTGGGTTGACTCAATCATCTTAGAGGTCTTACCAACAGAAATTATTCCCATCTGCCCCAGATGCTGTGAATTCCCATAACATCTTAGATTACTGGAATATGCAAAGGCTAGAAGTTTTTGAGTGAGACTATTTTATTCTTAAATGTATATTTCTGATTATGGTGGGAGCTTGGTGCTTTAATAAATTTGACTTCATTCCTGGTAGCACTTGGTATCTGATGAGAACTAGATGAATATCTGTGGAAACCATCTGGGGGCGACTGCTGAAGTGTCCTCTTACAGTGTGCTCTCCTGACTTCAGGTGCGATGGGGAGACAAGGGGTCAACAGAGGAAGGAGCAAAATTGGAAAAGCCCAAAAATGCTATTATTAAGTTGCCAGAACAGGAGTATGAGCCATGGGAACCCAAGCCAAAGAAGCCCCATGTGAGAAAACCACCTTCCCAGCGAAAATGGTACACTCCAATCAAGGTAATGTCTGACCCTCCATTTTACCAAGTCTCTCATGTCATGTAAGATACTATATCCCACTTCCTTAGCGCAGCCTTTCTTTCAGTGGAGCTGAGAGAGCTTATTTAGAAAAGTGGCCGTTCATCCTCACCTTTGCCTGGCTTTCGAACATGAATTTCCCTTGGCACTGTGTTGCCATATTATTTTGAGAAGAGTAGAGGGCATGAGCAGAGATCTTCCTTTCCTCAGCTGACACTGTCTTTTCAGGTACTCCTGCCTGGGTTGCAGCAGCAGATCACTTGACTCTTGGGGAGGGCACATAATGCTTTGTGCCATCTCATGGCAGTATAGGAAAAGATCAGACAAAGTGCACTGTCCTTGCTTTGTCTGTATTGTGGCCAAGACCTTGGGTTGAGATCCAGCTCTGTTTCCCCTAGTTCAGCCACAAGACAGTAGTGTTTGATTTTTTTGGGGAAAGTCACTCAGTCTTTCCATATTTTCATCCCCAATTCTCCCGTGTCATTACAATGTCTGGTGTTTTGATGTCTTTTAATGTATGTATCCCAACACAACGCCAAAGGCAGGGAAAGCTGTTATCTTGGCTTACAGAGAAGGAGGCTGAAGGGCTAGCACAGTCCAGGCTGCAGCATACCATGCTCATTCCAGAAATCTATGGCCATGTCCCAAAACAGTGCTTTGTGGGATGAGTTCCACCCTCCCCTCTTTACTCACAGATCAATTAAACAGTGCTTGAATTTGTCGGGAAAGCATCTGTGAATTTTAAAGCCAACCTAGGTTAGGTATTCTTGAGGCTGTTTATCTCTGCTCCATTTCTCTTCCCATCAGTACTCTACTTCAGTTCTGCCTTTTCTAACACCTAAAGTAAGATTAGCACCTCTGAGTAATACCTGTCTAATTGTGCCTCTTGAGGGAGTTGTTCACATTAAACTACTCTCATTCTCCCTGCATATGGATGGGGTATTTGGTTCACTGTCTGTTGGGCATTTGTTACCCACTGGGGTTCTTCTGTTTGTCCAGATAAGCAGTGTACAGAGGGCAAGGGCGCAGGACGAGTGTGTGTGCAGACAGCTTGAGACAGAAAAGCTGTACCAACCCACATGTGGTTTAATCTCATGCTATTTTCACCACATTTCTTGGTCATATCTTGTCTTTTTTTTAAATTGCAGGGTAAACTTGATGCACTGTGGGCATTGGTTCGACGAGGCTATGATCAAGTCTCTCTTATGAGGCCACAGCCAGGGGACAAGGTAAGACATCTCAAAAGCACTGGCAGGTCACTCCTCTGCTAGTAGCAGCAATGCGCTTCCCTCCCAATCAGCCCATCTTTTTCTTCTTTTCATAAGCTTGTCTCTTTTCACGTTGCACTAAAGCTAAAAGCTAAAAGTTTGTAATGTTTCTTGGATTTAATAATGGAGTTCAATGATTA
This sequence comes from Acanthiza pusilla, assembly GCA_036630365.1. NCBI lineage: Eukaryota > Metazoa > Chordata > Aves > Passeriformes > Acanthizidae > Acanthiza > Acanthiza pusilla. The sequence goes on from JAXCHO010000234.1 coordinate 18,380,887, forward strand.
TTTGAGAGAAATCATGAACTGTATAGATGATGAAAAAACCAAATCATAGAAAGGTTAATAGAGAACAAAGTTGGTATTGAATTCTGTGCAGACACATTTCTCAGTCATCTCCTGTGCATAGGCAGAGAGTATCTCCTGCCCTGATGAAGTCTATTGGCCAAAGGTAGGTCAGGAGTAGGTTCCTCCTGGGAGGAAGCAGAGAGTTTGTTCTTTTCAGAGCCACAGAGATGTCTGTGTACTGTCCCTGGGTCCCTGGCAATAGTTTAGTTCAGAGCTCTCTCAGTTTCCTCGTGTGAGCCAGGCACTCTTAGGGTTGTCTGTTTTGTTATTCTGAGGGGACAACTCCCGAAGGATTGAGTGCTGCTGCTTTGAGCTGTTTCACCATCAGGGTTTTGCTTTCTGTAATGGTGCTTTGAAACATGAGGGCTAAGCAGACACAACAGCATCTTTCCCTCCCCTGTGGGCAGAGTCCATACATTTCATCACCTTGCCCCTCAGGTGTAGGGATTATAGAGTTACAGCAACAGGGACCATAAAGTGCTTTTTGGGGGTGGGACTGGTGCAGAGGCCCAGGCTTGTTTGCCTGGGTAACTTTCACACCTAATGACAGACTTTAAAAGCAGCTTTACTTTGCATCAGCTAGGGCAGCAAGTTGCATGGTTCTTGCTTTTGGCAAAATACTGTTATGTCATTTGTGTAGTTATTAACCAAACATGCTGCTTCAGTATTTAAAGTTTAATCTCTTCCATTTTTCTTTTGGCACATAAGGAAACTAAGAGAACAAACCCAGCTTCTACTTTGTAAAATGGTCTTAAATGTTTCACTTAGCTGCAAGGCAGCTGTGCTCGAGACACCTTATTTGCTTTTTGAGCACGATCTAGAGCTTCTGAATATGCTCTTTAGCTCCAGCTGTATTTTGATAGCACTAACATTGTATAATGCAAATCTATCCTCTGCCTTTCACTCCCATGGCTGGGACATTCCTATCAGTGCAGAGCACAACAGAGGCTCTGTTAGCCAGCGTGGTCAAGGAACATGCAGGGGGCTGGCTCAGAACAGGGATCCTCAGTTCCTTGCCTTCCAGCTCTGCTGTGGGGAGAACAAGGGGCTGAAAAGAGGCAATGTAAAACAGCAAGCTGAAGGATTATTGTATCAGGGATAACATAAGAAAAATCAAATGTACATCTGGGAAATAGGGTGGAAAGAATCCTATTGAGCCAGATCCAGTGGAATCATAGACTCGTCCCTGTTCCCTGGCCTGTGAAATTAACTAAGGCTGAAGAATATTGAAAGTGAAACAAGAAAATAACTAGACAGCCTTCTGCTGTTTCAAAAATAAAAAAGGACATCACAGGCCTGTATTTCACAGAGAAAACTAGCACAGAGGAGGAGGTTTATTATTTATTCTTTGGGTGACTTCTTTAGTAGCAGTCTCTCAGTGGATAATTGCCAAGAGTGTTCAGCCTGGCATGCCTTGGTGCATGGTGTTCTTCCAGACTGTGCCAGCCAGAGGCCAGGGACTGTGTGGGGATCTTGGATTGAGACATTGCTTTGGTTTGTGTGGTTTTCAGGGATTGGAGTGGAGGAGCACGGGAAAGACTTCTTGGTGGGGTCTAAATGAATCTCTTTTGTTGTATTTTAAGGTCATTTCATAGCTGTCTTGGTCGTTCAGGAAAACTTAGAGCTTAGAAAGCAAAAGGAACACAATCTAACTCTGTTTTGGGAGTGACATTTGGATTCTTAACTCGGAAAATTCCTAAATCTGAAGCTCCCAGAATCAAACAAGTTATTTTCTTTATATTTTCAGGGATTACCAGAGATATAGGTTGTTTCCCACTGAACAAGATTCACTGAAGTTACATTTTCTGAATTTTTGTTGAACAGTTTACTTCCATTCTAAAAAAAATTTCTATTTTCCATTTTTACTGCTTCGGTTGGGTATATGCTCCTTTTCGCACCCATTGGATGAAATTATAGCAAACCCTTTCTTTCTCTGTAATAAAATACTCATTATAGAGAACATAAAATTCATATGACAGGGAGAGAAATATTTTTCACAAGGCTTTTGGGACAGGGAAGAGGAAAGAGAATTTTTTTTTTTTTTTTTGCATTAAAACAATCTTTAGAAACTCTTTTGAAAAGTGTGATTCTTTTTCATCATTTGAAAATGAGTACTGTGCTTTGGGAGCTTTCCACCCCCTCAAAAATCTGGAAAATACTTGTAAAAAAACTTTGTGATTGTTTTGATAGTTTTGGTATATTCACCAATGTGTCTGGCTTTGTCACAGAGAAGCAAAAGTCTGTTACACTTCTTGACAGCTGTTCAGCATCTCCCACAACCCAGGCCTCTTCTCTTTGGGTGTGCAAACCGTACAGCATTGCTATCCTGGATTTTTAAACCATGACTTCTAACCCATTCCCATCATGAAGTGAAGTTAAAAATAGCCATGTTTGTATATTTTTGAGTCTCGATGTGGGGAAGCCCATTCCAGAGTGTGTTGAGAGCCTTGCAGTAGAAATACAGCCTGAGGCATGTGTGCAGTAATATGGCACAGGCTGCTGCAAGGGTTTCTGTTGTCCTTTCCTCTGAGTGAGCAGGTCTGCTGTCCATCCATCTCTTTTTATTCCTTCATCCTGGTCCTGTTGCCATTCCCCATCCTGCTCTTTTCCTTACCTGTGCCCTGCTTGGACTCCTGCCCTAAACATTGCCTTCCATTTCCATCTGTGGTTTCTTCCCTGTTTTCTCTCTCAGTTCTTGTTCCCTTGCCCTTCCCCTCGATGAGACAGGCTGGTTCCCTGCAGTCCTGTCTTTGGGGACGATGGGCTGCTCCCCTGGCCTCCTTACCCTGTTCCTCTCGTGCTGCAGGACCTGAGCTGCTGGTGGCATCATGCTCTGGGCTATGGCAGAGCTGGCTGAGGCTCTGAGAGTTCCCCTGCCCTGGCTCATGCCTTCCATGAACTTATCAAGAAAAGGATTTCAGGATGGATGATTCATCAGTGTTAGGCAGGATTGTGTTAATAGACTGTATTAATGCCTGTGAAAATCTCAGGAGCTTTTTGGAGCTGCCTATTTAAAGGAAACCAGCCAAGCACAAGCTCTGGGGCTCCTTCTCCTGTGTGCCCACAGTGTTTTGCTTGGCTCTACAGACAGCTCCTCCTCTTGGTCTCCATTCAAGATCTTATCATAGCACCACCACTGAAATTTATTAGTTTGGCAAGTACCTCAGCAAAGGGTCACAGATCTGCTCACTTGACTTCCTCAGGTCACCTCTAGCAGGAATTTCTGTTGCAGCAGGATGGGACAACAAGGGATAAACACACTTAGCTCTACCCCATCATTAGCAGCTAGGCTATTATTTGTGGCATGGAGTTTTGCTGAGCTCTCAGACAGTATCAGCAGAGGAGTGGTGAAAAAGGGCTAATGGCTCTGTAGTGGATTGCTGGGCTTTCTGCCTTGCAGGGATATACAGAGGTGAAGCCTTCGTAGGCATTTGTGCTGCTGCTGCAATGATGGATCCCTTAGAGCTAGGCTGCTATTCTTCCCTTCCTTCCTCAGAAATCTGTGTCTCAGAGGACCAGCAGTGACTCCTTTGGCCCAAGGAAGGGATTGACAGCTGAGGTGGAGATGCTGCTCATGCAGCCACAGGGACTATGTCAGTGTCCATGTGGCCTGATGGGCTATGTGCTGCTCAAGATACTCACATTTCCTTTAAGACTTTCCCATCACTGTGTTGGTGTCCTCCTGAGCTTGCAGCAGCTGCTTCAAAGTTGGAGTCTGGGAAATGCTAGTGTTTGGCTATCTTGGAATACTTCATGCAGAGCACAGTAGCTGGTCGGGCAGGTTGTCAATAGTCTCTGCAAAAGGTAAATTTCAAGCTCTTGCCCTTGGCCTCATAGTTCAAAAGTGGGCTGTTACCTGTGACAGCAGGCAAACATTGAAAGCCCCAGCACAGGCAGAGAGGAAGGGGAGGTGCTTTCAAATGGTCTGTTAGTTGCTGTTTTCAGCAACTCCATTCCATTTTGCCTCTCAGCACGTACTGATTGATGCAGGAAATTCTTAGAGGCTCGGTTTACCAAAATCCCTGACTAAAAACCCAACATTTTTCCCCTCAGGCAGAATTGATCATTTACTTTAAAGACTTAAAAAGTGGTCTTATTATTGTCACTGAAAATTGTGTAGCTGCAACAGAGAGGGAGAGTGTAGACTGGATTTTGCTGTCACCATCCCCTTGTATACACATGGGATTTTACTTAGAAAAAAGCAATGCCTTATAGTACAACTCTGTGGTTTGTGCACGTAAAGCCCTTTCCTGGGGAAGGGGACTAGAAGCAGGCTGTCATACAAAAATCTGAAAGCCTTTTTGCCTTTTTCTCTTCCATAAAACCGAGATTAAAAGGCTGCTGTGCAGCCAAAAACGTCACAAACTATGAGCTGCTGGTCATTTCAGAAGCCAGAACTTCTGAATCCTTTCAAGTTCTTACCTTTGAGTTATGGTGTGACTTTAAAGAGGGCATAGCAGCTGGAAGTTTAAACAGCAGCCTTTGAAATGAAGAGTATGTGTGTTCCTTATTCTGTGCCTCCCTTTCAGAGTGATCACTCTTAGTCTGATAGGTTTGTTAAAGCTCAGAAGCTCTGATTACCCTCAGATTTTGAGTGATTTCTTGCAATGCTATGACATCTATGTGCCTTAGTTTTCCTAACAACAAAATAATCATGAGAACACAGTATTTACCTTCCTGACAGCCGTGAGGTTTAGTGCTCTGCCAGGCACTTGCGACTCCTGAGATGAATCATGGGACACCAAGCTTATGGATTATTAATGACTAGTAATTAGTCTCTAGCTGCTCCTTACAGGTGGTCAGCAGCTTGAATGCAGCCCACAGTGATGGCAGCAGCCGCCTGTCACGCCACAGTGGCTGCCCACGTACTGCTGCTATTTGGAGCTCGTTCTAATTGCTGCTCTTCAAGACCGAGTAATGGCTTTTAATAGGCTTCCCTGCCTCTTGCTTGGAGATGTGTTGTAATCGCCCGTGCAACAATTGGCAGAGCTACAGGGGGTGCTGGAAAAGCAGCCCTGAGCTCCTTCAGACTGTGGCTATCAGCAGCTCCTGCCTGCTCCTGGGCTTTTCTCCCTTTCTGGAGCCAATCACCTTCAGAAGCTGCTGAAAAATTTAAGAGATGAGGACAGTGCCTGCCACTGTAGGTGATCTCACTTTGTCACTTTCAATGAAAATGTGACACGTGTAGCTCCCATTTTGCTACTTTCTTTATTTTTTTTTAAAGGGCATCAGTATCTCTAAGGGTCATTCGTGCTTTAGCAGACATGGCATGGGGGAAAAAAGTCCCTCAGTCCCTCTCTGTGGTGTGGGACCAATGTCCTGATGCACAGTTCCCAGGATGTGTTGAGCGCTGCAGCTAGAAACATGTAATCAGTGACTAATGAATTTCCTGCCCTGCGAGTAGCCCACACACTGCATTGCCTCTCACTTGTGCCAGGGTAGTGTTATTTCTGTTGAGGAAGAGGAATTCACAAGTAGACTTTGGGGATGGATGCTGCCTGTCTGTGCCCAGGTCAAACCAGGAGCTTGTCCATGTCTTTGGGAGCCTGAGGCTTGCTCAGGAACCAGAGGCTCTTGTGAAGGACGAGTGCAAGTCCCAGGGCTGCTGTTCCTTGGTGCACAAGAGGATGAAGAAGGATTGGCCTTGTGGTTAAGATGTGGTTACTTACATAAGTTACTCCATTTCTGTTGTGCTGCAGTTCCACAGTGAAAAGGGAGATGAGGAGAAAATTCTAGGAGGTTGAGGCCATGTTCCTAACAGCGCTTTGAGCACTTGGTAGACTCAGGTAGAGAGGGGACTCTTCTGCTAGCCTTAAAACATATGTACTGCTTTGATAGTTCTCTGATATTCATGGTAAAGGAGCAGCTTCATCAGGTCTGATTCTCAGGGGTTTTTTATAGGGAATGTGTCTTTGGGATGAGGCCTGGTGACTTAATCCCTTGTCAACTGCAGCTCTGGCATATCTGCACTGGGGGAGCAGGTGCTTGTGTGTTGGTATCACAGCGTTCCAGCCATCACTTCACTGATGCTCCACAACCACAGAGTGTGTCCAAGCTCTACAGACCTGGAGCCCCATGACTGTCTTGGGCCTTAGCAGTGTGGCTACAGGGCAGTGCTGGTGGCACAGCTCTTTCCAGAGGAACAGTGCACAAATGGACATGTGGCTGCTTACTAGGACTGCATGTATAGATTCACAATTTGCCCCTGGACAGGTATGATGCAGCCAATATATGTATTTGTTTCTTAGCAGCACCCTTGGGTCAGTGCTGAACCTCACCTGACCTTGTTTCTGTTGGGTTGCTGGGAGCTGTGCGTCCCTCATTGTCTCTGAGTTGGGTAACACTACAGAAATTAACAGCCTTCCTTAGCTCTCTGCTTACTTTACACACTTGTGGTAATTATGCAGAATGTGTAATGCTCTGACCTTCCTCTTGAGGTGTTTGAGGTCCAGAAATAAAAAATACTGTGTAAGATGATGTATTTATGCTAAAGTTATTGTGCAGAGTGATAACTAAAAATTGAAAGGTATTGCATTGTTATTTTTCCCAGAGAAACTGTAGTTCCAGATCTCTCTGTTCTGGTAGAAACTATTGCGATTCATGTTGTGGTACCAGAAAAAAATCCAAATCGGTCTGCCACTATACAAGTAGGACAAAGACACTAGACAACCAGAAGTGCTTGGATCTATGTATGTTGGGTCTTAAGATCAACCTAATCTTGCTCTGAACATTCCAGTTTTATATGCCAGTTTTAGTTTTAGATAGGAACTGTTCCTGTAACAACAGAACTGCAAAAGCTTTGTGCTTTCCTGCAGCAACACTGGGGTTTCTACAGCATTTCAAAATCTTCCAGGTTGGTTGTTTTGGTCGGTTTTTTGGTGTATGACTAAATCCCTACTTTCACCCTCCTTCGTAGGTTTCTTCTAGGGAATGTAATTGCCCAAGCAGACACCTGAGTCTTCATTGTCTTATTAAGGAGTGGAATGTACAGAAGCTTTGATGTGAGGCCTGCCCAGAGCAGTGTTCCTTCTTGCAATGCTGGTGGCAAGGCACTCTGAGTTGAGCAAACCTTTGAAAAACGAGAGGGAGGCGTACTTGGGGTTTTTTCTACTGCTGAAGGCAGGCCATTGACTCTGCTAAGGTGAGACCAGGGTGTACAAGAGAGTTCATAGGAGAGAGGTGGCAATGGGGTGTTCATGAAAAAGAGTAACGTCAAAATGTGGAGCTGGTGCCTAATAGCCTGGTCAAGCTGCACAGGGGAAGCATGGCAGGGATATATTTGCATAGTGTTGGGTCTGTGGCATGCCTGAAATGGGACAGAGAGTTCTGTGTCAGGACTTTGGTACTTGCGTTGCTTTTTCAGTGTGTTCATTCTTAGACAGCGTAAGGTGGTTTCATCCCAAGGCAATCTACCATTCAACTTAACATAGGAGCTTTTGGGGGAGGAGAACAGGCCAGCACTGATAATGAACTGTGTCAGTCCCCTCCCAGGAGAAGAAAATCCATGTGAGATAAGCACAGGGGAAACTGAGACCTGTGGGTTTACCATCTCCTTGTTCTGGGTAGCAGCAGAGCCATTTAAGGGCAGTTACCCACAGAAGCCTTGGGGATAATTGTATCTGTTTCCAGACTCTGCACAAAGAGGCAGTCTGTCTGTGTGCTGGGCCAGGATCTTACATTTTTGGCTGAGGCAAGGAAAAATAATAACCATTTCCATCAGAAATCTCTGAGTCTCCACCATTATCCTGTCCCCTAGTCAGGTGAATAACATTGTGCTATTCCCCTGTGCACACCATAATCCCAGCTTGCTCCTGAGAGACAGTCAAATAATTCACCCAGGAAAGCATGATGACACTTAATTAGAGTTTGAGCAAGACCAGTTATGGTCCTTTGTGGCCTAATTTGCTGCTCACAGCAAGCCACCAATACCTCAGGGCTGAGGCTGTTGCACCCAGCAAATGTTTGTTGCTTTTGTTGCTATGCTCCAAAGCCCTCCCCATTCTAGGAGATGGACAAATGCAACGTCCTCTTCCCTGAAAACACCAAAGGAAAGAGGAAAATCTTTTGCAAACCAACCACTGTCATTTTTTTTCTTGAACCACATTCCAGTCTGGTCAGCATTCAAGTGTGGAAATGTGTGGTGCTGTGGTTAAAACAAGGGATGTGAGTCACAAGTCCTGGACTTGTAAATATCATTTTTTTTCTTCTCCCTGCATAACCTTGAGTAGATGACATGACCTGATGGTGGCTCTCCTCGCTTCCTACACTCTGGGACCCTCATCCATAAAAGCTGTCAGAAAAGAGGAAGTCAATAAATCACTTGTTTTGAGTGCAGGTTTAGGTTAAAATATTTTTCTGAGGTTTGGGTGGAATTTGGTCTGGCTTGACAACACTTTGAGATTGATACTGAATATAAAGTGTACCTGATAGACCTTAACTTTGGTTATGCCCAGTGTTACTCTGTTCTGCTCCCTTTGTCACTTCAGCTTTTTTAGGGCTCAGAATCAACAGGCTTTGTTGTGGATCTGCACTGTGCATTACTTCAGCCACAGCCTCGGCAAGGTCCAAGACATGTGATGTTTTCTGCATTCCTGCAAGATATCTTGTGACTCTAGCCATTCTTTCAGGAGATGTCTGTAGCCGATGGCTGCATTTCCTTGCTGGGGCAGGGCTGGAAGCAGCATGCAGTTCCTGCTGAATGGAGTGGGATGCATATTATTTGAATAGCCCTGTCTTCAGTACTGGGGTGGGTTCTCCATGTCTCTTTCCTTGTGTGCCTAAGCTGAAAAAGTGCTGTCACACACAAGAGAGGGGATGTGTTCAGCACAGAGTTTATTTTGCTGAAGGGTACTGGTCCTAGCCTGAAATTCTGATTTCCCTGGCCGAGCTGTTCCTCCCTCAAATTCCTCATTATTCTCCATTTTCTCCAGTGGTAAATTGGCAGCCCCCTTCTCTTCAGTGTATTCCTGCACTGGCCTTCATCCTCACTGAACAGAGAGCTCCCAGAAGACCCATCCCTTGTTTCAAGCGGCACTGTGCCCAGCTGGGGCTGCAAACTGGGGAATAGTGTCTGCAGATGTGTGTCTGGGGAAACTGTCAGCACTTGATTGTATTCAACTCTCAGTGTTCTGATAAAAGAAGATACAGTAGCCTGGGATACTGCAGCTATTAAGCTCACTGCAAAACAGATCCTGTTCTAATTCCCTAGTAGAATTGGACACAGTTTTCCATATTACTGTCTTTGATTAAAAACTGTCCCTTTAGATGGTCTGTAAATGTTTTTTCATGTTAGTAGAATTAGCTGAAGTCGAAAATATCCCTAAAAAGCCTTAATATTTTCAATTTTTGTTTTGAAACACCTTTTCTGTCTGAAACTCAAAGATGGTTTGAAATGAACAACACATGTTTTAAGCCTGAATTAAACTTATTTTGACATACTCGTTTTACCTGAAAAATGAAGACTTTTGGTTGCCATTGACTTTTCGTTTGGCCAGCAAGTGAACCGAAAGATGACTTTTATGGCTGCTGTTATGTGCAGTGCATGCCATGGGTTTGTTTGTGAGTTTGCCCCGGCAACCTTCCTCCCTTGGTCCCTGGGGGATGCCTGGATGGGATTACCACACATTCAGTGTCAAAAGAAGAGCTCCTGTGCTTTTTCATCCCTTCCCCACCCCATAAATCCTATTTTCTCGGCTATTTGGCCCCCATAGCCAGGTTGTCTGAGGGCATACTGGACTTCTGAAGGATTTCTTCTCCCAGCTCATTTACAAAACAAGGCTGGTTCCCCTTTGCCTCTATGAGAGGGGCTCAGGCATCTTGCCTGAGCTTCCTGGCAGCAGTGCCTCGGCCAAAACAGCAGGTTTTGTCCTGAATGTGTCAGCAGCCCAAGGCATTGCTTAGCCGTGTGTCACTGTCACCATGTGCTCAGCTCCCGCTCCATGTGCGGGATGTCATTGTTTGGGACTTGGGAGTCAGAGTTTGTGAGGCAGGGATTAGCTTCCTGTGCTGTGTCTCCATGGTGCTGCACCACTGAGCCAGGGCTCGTGGGTGGTTTCATTTGGTTGCTAAAAAGAGAAAAAGCATAGATTTACTTATTAGAGGGTTTTTGTGGACTTCGTGAAGGATTCACATGTGCCTCAGCTGCTTTTAAATATCGCTGCCCTTCCTGTGTCAGGATGTGTGTCCTGGTTAAAGTTGGGTTTCCTCCCACATCTTAAAGCTCAGTCTAATTCCTTTTGCAATGAGAAGCACGTTGAGTGAGCCCAGTAGGTTACACCTCTTGGTAGCACCACCTTGCTCATGCTGTGCTGTAAACAGAGTTTACTGCTGCTGCTTGGGTCATCCTTGTGCATTTGCATTATCATTTTGTAATTTTCTATTTGAATTTTTCTGATGTGCCTAAGGGCATTGTAGGGTCCTCACTGTTACCATGAGTGATTCACAACCCACAGTGCAGTGATTTCCTTCCCCTCCAATAACCCCATCATGGAAGGGAGGGAGCAAAAGTGATAGGAGTTTACTTACATAGAGGCCAGATAATACACAGGGAAAAGAATGGACTGAATTTATTTTCCTTTTTCAAAGCAACACAAAAGGAAATAATTGCATTCTTATTGTTGGACACTGCCACTTTACTGGACCTCACTTTCAAAACCCTCCTCTCTTCAGTCATCCCCATTTTCTCTTATCTCTTCATAGTTTTGGACTACCATCATTATAGGTGTGAGTGCTGAGCTGCCAAATAGATTCCCAGAAAATTTTTATGTACAAGAGAGGACTTATTAAACTGGAAGATACATATGAGAGTGAGGTTATCAAACAAACAAATATTTTAACTTGATGATATTTAGTGTTTTTATATGAGTCCTAATAACTCTAAATGGCTACGTATAAAAATTAATGATAATTTCATAAATGAATTGTTAATGATTAATGAAATAACCACCATATAATTATTTTTGTAATTATAATTTAATAATTAAAGAATATAATTATAAAATAATTATAAACTACATATTTATTGACCTGAAATCATGATCAGTCACCAAACTGGTGATATGGGAATCTCTGACACTTCCAGTACTTCATTTTTCAACATGCAAACGATATCTGAGTCCCAAATATAAGAACAGGAGTTAGTTGTAGGTTACTTGTATGTGCCTGAAAACCAGGCAGCTTTGGGTTTTACGTGACAAACTGTTTCAGCAGCTCACTAATTTCTAGCCTGTGTGCTGCAGGGTAATCAGTGCAATTCCCAGGAAATCCATGAAGGTTTTAATGAGCCATGACATGTTGAGCGCACAGTCAGCGTGAAGCAGTGCAGTGTGAGGAAGCTTTTGGCAAAGGCTGATGCACATGGATCCTGCTCCTGAGGAGCCAGCTGCTGATCCTGACACTTGCCCAGGGAACTCAAATAGTGGGAACTCTGTACCACTTGCTTCGTCTCTTTCACTATAGAAGTGCCATAGCCATAATCTACCTCTGATAAATAAATTTGCTAAATGAGTTTCCCATGCTGGCTGGTTTAGGATATTCTGTGTAGGTGTTTCTGCTAGAACACTCTTGTTCTTTATTAGAGGTCAGGGTAATCCCTAATTTTGCCAAGATTCAATTTTTCCACAAGTCACTGATCTTAAAGGTAAATATCCCATTATTTTCTGGGTGTGTGGATCAAAGCCTTCACTTAACTAAAATTATTATGACTTTTTGTATATGCTCCCTCTTGTGGTATTTTAAGTAGCACAAAAGCCTGGATCTGTTCTTTTGATATTTAGAGCTACATTTTTATACGGAACTGTTGATAGATATTTAGGAAGTGAAGCTACATGCTGATGAACCAGGTCCATAGCAAGCTGGCAGGCTCATCCCAGTGACATCCATTAAAAAAAACTGGAGAGAGAGCCCAAGGAAATTATATTCATTTTGGATTTCAGCATCCTAAATAATACTTTTATTTAAAAATAATTAATAGTCTAATACTTCCTTACTGGGAACAACTTTGTTTTTAATTTGGTGGTTCAGTGTTTTGAATGGCCCTGCTCAAATTTTAAAGGAATTATTTTATTTAATTCCATTCTAAAATGCAAGTATCATATTCTTACAATGTCAAAGACAAGAAAATTCAGTAAATTAAGTGAAGCCAGCTCTTCTTCAGTCAGATACCCACCTCTGCAAATCCAAATTGCAGCACTGGGACTCCATAAGCAAAACGAAGATGGAATGGAAAATCAAACAAAATTCGTAACAGGAAGGATGTCTTTTATTAGGTCAACTAATGTAGCTAAAAATAAGAAACAGGCATACTTTTGTGTACACAAATACTGACATACACAGAGATGAAACTGGGTTTGATTTTTGTTAAACACCAATGCATGTGTTAAAATGAAGAGAGGAAAGGGACAGCTACTGACAGATGGCCTGGATTTTTTAAATTCTTTTTGCTGAAGTGCTCTTAGTATCATGGGTGAAAAGACTTCCCCATGGCACTCTTTGAATTTCCTTGATTTTTTTAACAGTCATTTCTTTCAACTGAAAACTTGCTGAGTAGTAGCTAAAGATTCTGGGGAAATGAGTGCTGGGGAATGATGCAGTGAGCACTGTGATGAAGGTAGCCCAGCAACATGATGCTGTGGCTTTCAGGAGGTTCCTCCCTTCCTCCCCCTCTTAAACCACACACAAAAACACATCCTAGGTGGTCGAGGAGCCTTCGCCTGAAGTACAAAGTGCCTGAATTGCACATGTGATTGTTACACTGGGATAAAAGCTGGAGTCGGGACAAGGGCAGATCCCACTGCTTCAGTATTTGTACTTTTTGAAAAGCCAATTTGGCAAGCAGCATAACAAGAGCCTAACAAGTGGATGGACATATGGGGAGGCAAAATAATTGTGCATTAGGAAGACGGTGCAGATGTGCACTGAAGTAAGGGCGTAACTCCATATGGCACATTGCTGACCTTCAGTTGGTGCCTGAATGACAGAACGCGGTGTGGGTCGCACCATCTGAGCGAGGCTGTTTTGGGAGCGGGGCCCAAACCAGACAGAACTGGATTTACACAGATCATCTGCCTCCTGGAAAACAATGCAGCAGCTCCTGACAGCTGTTGTGCCTGAGATCATCCTGGTATTGCTGCACCTTGCCACTCTGACACCTTCCCTGAAACACTTAGTGTATTCCATGCTTCTGGAAAAATATATATTATTACCACTACTAAAGTGATGGTGGTGGCTCTTAATCCCCATTAATCCTCTGTGCAGGAAGAGCAGGGATAAGTGTGCAGGATACCTAATTTCTGTCCATGTTCCCAGGGTTTAAAAGCCTTTATATGCCTTTGGAAAGGAAATTACTTAATTCTTTCAAGCAGAGAATATTAAAAATCCTGTGGTTAGCATGCTTATTTGAGAAACATCATGGATTTTTTTATAAGCTAACCCCAGAGGGATGTGCATGTTAGGTAGAATAACAGTGGCACTCTGTTATTAGGAAACTGTGATGTGTGGAGGGCTTAACTCTTCAACCTAGAAATCCTTTGACAAAATACACTTGATAAGTACAAACTATCACTTATGATTTATAATCATTTGTTCTTCCCTTTCCCTTTTCAGCTGTTAATCCTGACACTGGCTTAGAGTTCAGCCTCATTTTATCAATGGCTGCTTGAAGTGCTCAGGAGGATTTGCTCCAGTATTCACCAGAAGTCTTTGATATATGAGATTGTAGGCTAACACTGATAATCTTTTGTGAGGAAGTGTCACAATACATACATCGATCATCCAAGCCTCTGTCTGTCAGACTCTCCCAACTCAACCGTATTTTTCATGACACAATGCAGCGCATGGCCTTTAAATTACCCATCTGTCTGACAAATCAGTGAGTGTGGCAGAAACTGGCAGCAGTTTGACGTCGCCTATCACTTTAACTGAAGTGAAAGTAATGCAAACAGATTTATGGGATCCCCTTTGATTATAGACTATGAATATATTTGGAATTGATGTTTGTGAGAGAGACACAACAGAGAGGCAGGAAAGGCTTGTAGGCAAAAGCTCTAGTGTTGGGTTTCCAGCTTTGCATTTACTATGAGGGAGATTGTTCTGTCCTAAATTTTTCCCTTCCCATATGGTGCATCTCATCTCAGCACCTCTGACCTTTTTTCTTTTTCTTTTTTTTTCTTTTGTCTTGAGTGATTATTTAGCTGCTCTAAATTCATAACTTTATAAATATCAAGGCAGAGCTTTCTTAAATGAATTTGATGTGCAGCTGTTAACTATATCTGTAACATTCACTGCATGTCAGTAAATACTTCTGAATGTCCAAGTGTGCTCTGAATACAGTGGAGCACAGCAGAAGACAAATACCTGACAGGATGGCTGCTTGCTGCAGTGCTGGTGAGGACTTGAGTTCTGTGATGGAGTAAAGCAAAGCATTGACTTGGGGTTTTTTGATCCGATGGTTTATCTTTGTTACAGAAGTAACCAAGACTTTGGCTTTTGCCTTTTGCCTCCATGCAAAGGCTCTGGCCCCAGTATAGTATTGCCATGAACTTGGTTCATAACAAAGTCTGCTGTAACAAGCCTGGATTTTTAGAAAGGGAATTTTATCCTACTCATTGATGCTGTTTGTTTAAGCGTAGTGGTGAATTGTGATGCTGAAAGCTGAGACAGAGAGCTGCTGAATATGTCTCATGTGCAGGCAACAACATGCCCATTCAAACAGCTCCTGTCTGCAGCTGAGCTCTCTCTGGAAGCCCAGAGCCATCCAGTCCAAGTAAGTGGTAGGGTGATAGCCTTTGGGTGTTAGTACGTTTGTTGCATCATTTTCTGAGCTCTGGAGCTTACAAAAGTTTATTTTAAAATGCTGCCTGCCTTTCTTCAGAGAAGCCATAGACTTGAGCAATTCCCTCCTTTTTAAGTAAATAGTTTTCATGAACAAAGATGCAGCACCGGAAGTCACTTAACAAAACAGTTGTGGTTCTGCTGTGATAGCTTTTGCCTCATTTCGTGAGGAAATTGTGGTTTGCAGGTTTGCCACAGGAACTTAGCCCATTCAATAAACACCTTCAGAGTTTTCCAGTGCCAGGCAGCACTGAGCCAAGAGCAATCTGTCACTGGTGTGGGTTTTTGTATTCCTGCTGCCACAGTCGTTGGTAGATGGGAGGAATTGTGATCTATAGCTGCTTAGCTTTGACATAAATTTTCTTGTCTTTGGGGTCCTTCGCCTGAATTTGCTTGGGGGATGTTGTCGTAACCTTGAGCTGAATTTCGTTTGTTGATTCCAACATGCAACCTACCTGAGGTGTCCAGCTGAGGCTGCCATGTAGCTTTTGAATTACCCACGAGCCTCTGGCTGCTCCCCCCAGGAAAGGCTAGGTGGTCTTTGGGCTCTCTCTCTCTCTCCTTGTCTGGAACTTGGTTAGTGGGAACCTATGGAAAGTTTTATTTGGACTAAAGGAAACCCTGACATATTTGCATTTAGCCCCTAGTTGACAAGGACATCCCCAGTGCTTGCTTTTTTTTCAAATCCAAGCTACTCCTGTTTTAAAATCTCCTCCCACAGTGCTCCCATCAGGTCCTGCCTGCATCCCACATCCATCCTGAAAACATACTCATTGGAGAGCCCTCTGTGCAAGTCCCACACCTTGTTGGTGTTTCTGAGGGAGGCCACATTTACACTGGAGCATAGAAGACAGATGTGTTACCCCAGTGTACAAAGTAGCACAGGCATCAGCCAGGCTAGGATCACTGTGAAAATGAGAGCTATAGATTGTGTCTCTGCTACTGTTGTTGCTCTGATATAATCCTGTGTGAGCTTTTTTCAAGCACAGCTTTGTCAGTCAGGGATCCCACCAAGGCAAGCCTGATTTTGGTGGAGCTGCTGCTTTAGGCATGTTCTGCATAGCTCGAGTAGCAGAGCAGAGAGCACAGGTGAGCAAAGTCATGGTCCCTTTTGGTTTAAGCCAGTCCTAGACTGTTCTCTGTAGGCAGTTGCTCTGAAAGTCAAGGAAATACGAGCTTTAGTACAGCATGGTTTGAATGTCATGTCTAGGACCCAGTGAATGATACTGGATGAAGTGCAGCCTGGCCCCTCTGCTTATATTCCTTTGCCTAGCTGCTGATGAGTCAAAATATCTGCTTTTTAATAATGAATTTTTCTTCACCTCTAGGGAAGATGCATAAACTTCACTCGGGTGAAATCGGACGGAACCTCCGCCCCTTACAGCCCACCACCAAAGCATGGAGCACCAAATGCTCCCCTCAACAATGCTCCAAGGAATCCTTCTTCTCCTGTGTCTCTGCAGCCCCCTTCCAGGCAGCCACCTCCTGGACCACCTCCATCCCGAGCCCCTCCAGGACCTCCTCCTTCGCGCCCACCCCCACAGCCCATGGCTTAGAGTGCAGCAAAACCTGATCGACAAAACATGTCTCTTTGCTGAACACAGCATATTTATTGAGTATTGGTTTACAGTTAAAGATATCAGAATTTGTTGCTGGTCAGCAAAAAGAAGAAAAAAGAAAAAAATGAAAAAAAAATTGCCAAGTGTCAATTTTAGTGTATAAATATATTTATACCACACGTGCTGATTAAACATTCAGTGGATAGATTCAGAGCTATGGGGTATAGAAACAAACCAAAATGATCATCTAGATACAGTAGCAGCTTTTATGTGTATACATTTGAAGATCTATTTAGATAGGACGTTTGTCTGACTTGTTATGTCAGATCATTCATTAATAACCTTAGCCGGTACTCATGCATCAGTGGCTTTGATAGCTGCCACCTGCAAGTTGGTTCAACATAGTTCATTGAGGAATTTGCTTTCTTTTCCCCAACAGTACTGCATCCAGATGTTAATATGGATCAACAATTGCAAAGAGAACTTTCTGCCTTTGGTTCTGCAGGTGGAACTTCCATGGAAGTTTTAAGAAGCCTGTAACAATGAGGTAACATTATGTGCCAATAATCTAGCTCAGTAGTCTAGCACAGAAAAGGGATATCCTTTTTGCACCTGGAAAAAAACAGTTTTGAGACTGCCATCTCTGCATATGTTTAGACTTGGTTGCATAGGATAACCATGGAAGGCCAGATACTCTGTCTAGAAATCCAGACTTTGGACAAGACATGGGTTCAGGTTTGTCCAAAGTTCAGAGGAATTTTGAGAAAAACTTTTTGCCTAGGAGCTTAGTTTTCATTTACAGCAAGTGTAGTCCAAAATGAAGCAAACATACATGGAATTTGAGCACAGATGCTGTAATAAGCAAACAGCATGTGTTATTTATATCATCAGCATTGAGGACTGTTGCTATTTGATTGGATGAATTTCCTTTTGACCTTACTGCTAAGAGGAATTTGATCCTTTTGTAATTCAAATATAAATTCCTCTTTGAGCAGTTCTTTCTTTAGACAGTTCAGGTCCCACTAACATGTAACCCTGCAATCTACTTGTGAGAGAGGCATGGTGTGAAGTGTGACTATGAGCTTTTATTCCTGTTTTATATGTTTGGCTGCTCTCCCATGACCTCAATTCTGGGTGTCGTCGGAAAGTGATGTGAGCACCCACACAGAGGTGGGAATTTATGACGCGGGACTGTGGGTCAGCCCATCATTAGTGTTCACTAAGCCATACCTGAGTGGGTTGTGCCCAGAGCATTCCCTAGTGATTCAAAATAACACCTGAGCTTGCTTTTTCTCCACCACTACCTATCATATTGTATTGGAGAGGGAACCTATGCTGGTTCGCTTTGGCACTGGCTGTGTTTTTAGGATAGTTGTAGAAATAATGATATGTTGCATTATGACACAGCATATACCCATTTCTCCATCTCTGTGTGGGTGTGTAACACATCACAATAGTTATTGGCACATAAGTCTAAGATAAAACACTAACTGTATCTTGCAGTTGCTCCACATTTAAGACCTTTTCACGCAGTTGTTGCAGGCATATGAAGTTCTTCTGGTACAAACAGAAATCAAACTTACTGTTCCCAGTGGAAGTCCCACTTGCAGAACACCACCAAGCTCTCATCAGTCTATGCTGATCACTGTGACATGCCGTGTGTATGCAGCTGAGGCTGTCAAACATAACTCAGAAGAACCACAGAGCCTCTTTCTCCTCTTGCACTGCTCTGCTCTCTCGAGCTTAGCTCTTACCTCATGTATATTGGTGCAGGTAGTGGAATCACAGTCGTGAGTGCAAGCTGGTCTTGGAGCTGTTCCTAGTTTAGGCCTGAGCCAGCAAAGCACTTCTGCATATGTTAAAATGTCCTGCAGGTCAAGAGAAACTTCCTTATGCCCAAGTACTTTGCTGACCTGTGATTCATTGTGATCAGAAAGGAGAATTGGGATGCACTCAACCCTATCCTCATTCTTTTTAGACACTTGAATAGGGTCTGCATAATTTGGTTCATAAGAATGGATTTCTGTTTGGAGGAGAAAGAAGAGTGTGTGTATGTGTGTGCGTGTGCCTGTGTTTGTGTGTGGGAACTGTGTAGGGTTTGGTTTGGTTTCTCCTGCTTCACAAAAATTGCTTGAGAGTTGCACTCCTATGAATGGAAAGGCCTTTTGCAGCCAGTGTGACACAGCCATCACTTATCTCTGTTTATTTCACTTGAGAGGCGAAACTAAAACCAGTCCAGTTTTGCACTGCAGTTCTGGTGAAGCTGTGCCTTTGGCCCCAGTGAAAAGAGCTGGATGACTGCAGTGACAGGGCAAGGGTGGGGGAAGGTGCTTCACAAGCAGAGATCATTGGTGGACATTATGTTGTTAATATGGAAACCCTGAAATAATCTTGCTGGGTCTAAGACTATTTGTAAGGTGTACGTACAGGTGACCCTAACAGCTTCTCACGTTGGTTGTATAAGAATAATTAGCCAACAAATGGTAACTGGAAATTGAAATGGCAGAGGACAATAAAACTGATTCCCACCCCTGGACAAAACAGGGCGTTAGAGCTTTAGCTTCTTGGGGGATTGGGGCAGACCACTGCTCTGAGGATGGCAAGTCTCTTACCAGCAGGCAGCAATGAGATTGAAGCAGTGACTTAGTGGGTTGAGAGTTATCTTAGCTAATGCAAAAGCCTGGGGGCCAGATTTTGTCTTGTCTTGCACCTGCACAGGTCTTGGGAGGGGTGAGTAGAGTTGGTGATTTGCCCTGATGTTAATGTTGGTAGGATTTCACTCACTATCAGTGATAGTGGGGGTGTTGGCTTAGGGAGAGCTTCTCATAGTCACACATCCAACATGTTCTTGTTTGCAGTTGAGGAGAATATTCTTTGCTGGAATAGCCAGTCTTGCAGAGATTACACACACTAACAATTCTGCACAACTTCCAAGTGCAGCAGGAATAGGAACAGTTTGGGCTTCCAGGTGAACAGATTCATGTATGATAAAGCAGGAGCCACCATGGCTTTGAAAATCAGATTTGGCATAAATGGAGTTCCCTGCATTCTCACTGTAAAAAAAAATTGAGCATTTGGTGTGTGACTTCAGCTTTGGCTGCATCCTCTGTGATAGGAGCATTGCAGGTTTAGTCTGTCAGTAAAGCAGGAAGAGAAAGTGAACTTTTCTGCCTTAAACTGAATTGCCTTTGCAAAGGAGGGAGCAGTGAATGTGCTGCACTGGCTACAGAAAGGCCTTTCGGTTGTGTAGAAATGTACCCTTTTGCAGTGGTCTCAGGCACTGTAACAGCACAGCAGGAGAAACTGGTTGCGATTTTATCGTCTGTTGAGCTTGATCCTTACCTGGTATAAATCAAAATAGGCCAGCTGAAATCAAGGCAGTGATATTGGTGTCCATCAGCTGAGGACTGTCTCAAAACAAGCAAAGGGACAGAATCCCTCTAACTGGCTTGATGTTTCAATGTTTGTTTTGGGATTCTTGTATATGCCAGTTGTGATTACAGTAGTTACACTGCTAAGGAATGTTCTCATGTGGGATGATTCCCATGTATTTTCCAGTATATAGCATCATTTGACACTTGCAAAAAGTCAATATCTAATGCTTCCCTAAATCCTAGAGGAAAATGTGGATTCAGGGGACCTTGGGCTCACACTTAGTACAGATGTGAAATGACACAAGGTGCGAAGCAGCGGGGAGGGAAACTCTATGTGTTTAAACCTGATACAGAACCACACTGATCAAAGTGTATTTATGGCCATCTTTCAGCCTCCGTGCTTGTGTTGCCATCTGCGGGAGTGGCCTGCAGAGCAGACGGTCCTAAATAGGGAAAAAAACGAAAAAAGAGGAAAATAATCAGCTTCTCATGTGAAAGAGCGAGCATGACAATGAATGACATTATTTTGTGAACTGTACCAGTTCAAATGCATGTGCACCTGGTGCTCCTAATGCTTTTTACTCCTGTTGGTCTTCAGACAACATGATCAGTAATATGCTTTCTCTCTTTAATAGTTTGCTGTTTTTATTGTTGTTACTTTGTTTTGTTGTGGTTTGTTTGGGTTTTTTTTTAAAGAAACATTTCACTGACAAAACAGCCCTACTTCTGTAAATATAGAGTTTAATTTGGAGGAGACAGCACACTTCTGGATGTTACTGCTGGACAGTTATTTATTAAAAGGGGCTCAAGGTGAATAAATAGAGGTGGCTCAGGATACATGCATGCAAGTGTGATAATGCAGTATAGCATTTTCAGTTCTCTGTAGTTTTGGGGTAAGGGGAATTTTTGGGTCATCCTAGTTTGTTTAGAAGTTTGTTACTGATATACTTTTGAATAATGCAGTAGAGATTCCTAGCATATAACAGTGCTTGAACAAATGTGTAGATTATGATAGATTTTTCATTTGGGATGAGGAGAGGGGTAGTGAGGGAGAAATGTTTTCATTTTTACAGGGGAAAAATGTACTGTACTCAATTTTAAATTTTTTTGTCTGTTTAGTAAGATGTAGTGTTTTCAGCAACAGTGGGGATGTGGGCTGATACACAGCTGGGACATGGAGATGAGGAACAGGGGAAGCAGTAGGATTTTTGAGGGAAAAAGAAGCTTCACATGGGGGTGGGGGTTTGTTACTGGTACAGGTGGTACAAATTTCTGTAACTGACATGCTGCTTCCATGTTATAATCATGTAACTTTATGCATTTTAGGCACGTGCTCCATTTTTCTGAGAAAACCTTGCAAATGTAATGCCTGCATGCAAATGTGGGAGATGTAGCCAAAAATCTTGTAATCCAACATAATGTAGTCTTAATGGCTTCAGAATCAACAATAAAAGTGCTTACTGGTTAAACACTACAGAGAATTTCATTGCAGGCTCATTTTAAGAGGGGATAAGCTTCTCTCTATCTTCTTTCTAATCAGCTCAGCCATCTCAGTCAGGAGAAGAATGTGGAATTGGACTGTCAGAATTACCACCCTTGACTTGCTACTAATTTAATTAGAGATGAGTGTCCTGCCTCAGTTTCATGTTTCTAGGCTGAGAATTTCGATCTTTGCCTAATTCAAAGGTAAGCCATTGTTTTTTGAACAGGGTAGAACTGCTGAGTAAATTGAACTGGAGTCAGGGCTCAGACATGTGTTAACACGTGGGGCAGGGCCTGAACTAATTGCTGCTATCTTGAAGAGAAGTCATAGAACACATAGACACCAAGTAAAATCCATGCAAGATAAAATGCCAGAGCTCAAGACTTTCACAAAGAGAAATTCCATGAGAAATCCTACACCTCCAAAAACACTGGAGTCACCAGGCTTCAGACAAAACTACAGATTTTCAGTCCCTCCCTGCTTCCAGTGTTTCCTCTGTATGTGTTCCAGCCCCATTGAGGATTGGGAGTGGAGGGTGGGAGGGCTGGTGGACATAAGGCAGGCAAGAAGGTCCATAGGGGTAGGCCACAAAAATCCCCAAGCCAAGCAGGCTGCAATTATGGGTAATGAAGGCTGCTGCAAAGCTGCTGAGCTGTGCTCTGCACTCAGTGTGCCCAGCATGGCAGCCACAGCCCTGCGTGCACAGGGAGAGGAAGCTGCTCTTTGCACAGACACGATCCCCTGAGCACACGTGAGCCACATGTGCAAAAAACAGTGGGCACTGAGTTTTGGGGGTCTGCAGCCATGTGAACTCATGGCAGCAAAGCAGGTGGGAGCTGCATGGGGGCTGAGTCAGGCACCCCCTTCCCTCTGGGCAGCTCCAAGTGGCTGTGCTGCCCATGGGAACTGAAATCCTCAGCCTGGAGCTGTGCTGCTCCCTCTTGGAGGCAGGGGCTCTGACAAAAAGCCTGGCTTGCTCTCACTCTGCTCCCCAAGCTGGCAAGACAATAGTCACCCGGTATGGTTTTGTGGCCTTCGCTCTTTTGTGTTCTTCCATCTGCTTCTTGCTCAAAAAGCAGGCCCAGGCTCTCGGAAGACATCAGATAAACAAAAGTGGTCCTGCAGCCAAAGCTCTGGGCATTTTTATTCTGCATTAACAAAAACCCTACACTGGCTGCAGCTGTAGATGGTTAGGTTTATGCATGCCTAAGACAACAAAATTCAGATTTGACCTGAACTTTCCCAGAGACTGGGAATGTGCAGATCCAGGTCTTTGGTTATGGACTTGCCTATAAATAGCCTCTAGTGCTGATTTAGAATCTTTCATAGGATGTACTTCACGGTCTCAGGAGTGGCATTTACATGTTCACATACACCAGCCTACCCTATTTGGCTGCATGGAAGTCAACATGAACAAAGCCAACAAGAATTTTATTGGCTTCAGCAACCTGAGCCACGAACTGAAAAAATGCTCTTTTCCCCTCTCCTCCCATTCCTTAAGAAACCACAGGCAGAGCACGTTGCCCATGCTGGAAATTGTCTGATCTTTACTCTGTGAATGTGCTTTGCCCTTTGGGGTAGGACTAATCTCAAATTTCATGTGTTTCTGCAACAAATTTCCCCTTTTCCTGCACATTGGAGGACCTTCCTTTTCAGTGCACAGGAGGTTGCACTGGAGTTTCCTAGCCAGGTATCACTGATTTCTGACTGCAGCTCAAACTGGGAGATTATGCATGCGATGAAAAAGTTCCCTAAAAGAAAGGTTTTGCCTGTGACATAGATTGAGAAATGTTTCCTTTTAAGCTTTCAGAGATGCATGATTGCATGGGTAAATACTTCCCTGAAGGTCCTTAGATGAGCCCATGTGTGTCTCAGCCAGAGTTCCTTCACTGAAGCGAGCTCTCCTCACACAGCTTATCACTGCCATGGAGCAGCTGAGTTACTCTTCATTCACGTTGGTGTCCTGCATCTTATTGAGCCTCTGGGCCATGATTCTGGAGCACAAACTGTTTCTTCGTGATGGAAAGAGGGGCCCTGCAGAAACGCCCGAGGTCCTGTGACCCAAAACACCTCACACTGAAGGTATATGCTTTTCCCTCTGAAGGCAGAGGGATATGGATTGAGAGCATGAGTTTTCCCAGAGAACACAGGAACACAGCTGTCAAGCCATAGCCGTGTGATAAATGTAATAATCCATGTGTTTTCCACAGGTTACTAAATACAGCAGCTCTTTCCTTACTGGTCATGCCTCATGCACTGTTAGGGTAAAATACTTAGAGCCCTCAAATGTTTTCTAGTATCTGTTTTTTCAATACATAGAAAGATGTTTTGAGGTGGAAACAGGAGTCCCAAGATTCCCCTTCATCATCAAAGACATATTTGGCCAATCAAAACCAATGGAAAAATATGGCAAGCATATGTGGCAGCTCATTCTCTTCAAAAACACAACTGTTGCTGCTTTGTGCCTCTCTTTCCTTTTGCATCAGGAATAGCTTAGTTAACAGTGAATGTGCCTAGGGGTAGGGGTAGGTCCTAGTTCAGCTTTGGGGATTTTTTTCTATTCTTTTCTGGATTTCTGATGCACCTGTGTAAGGTGGGCTCTTCAGTGATAAAGGGATTTCAACACATCAGTGAGGCTGTTGTTTCCAACTGGGAAATGCTTCAATGTCCTCAGCAGACAGTGCCTTCAGAAGGTAGGTAAAAACCCCTGCAAGTCATCACCATCATGATGGTAGACTTGGCTCTGCCATTGCTCACCAGGAAACTGCAGCTCCAGGAATGCAAACAGCCTGTGTCTGAGACCCCAGGAGGGACAGCCCATCTGCCAGGACACTCAGAGACACTCTGCTGGGGTTGTCTCTTCCCAAATTAGCAGGTATGGCCAGGGACTACTTGTGCCTTGAAGCACTTACCCTTCTCTAGGGAAAAAAGTGGGCAGGGAGAAACTGGAACTCTGCAGGCTCTGGAGTTTCCCAGTCCTCTCTCTATTTCTGCCAATAGTAATGATTTGCACTGTTGAAGTGACTCACAAATCAAAATATGAAATAGCTCATTTCCCTCCCAGCCATAAACAGGAGCAAAGGAGCACGTCTGCCTCTAATCCAGGCCAGCTGGACCCAGCATCACCCCAGGAAGAGAAGGCAGGATGCTTCCCAGGTGGTCTCAGGCAGTGTCTCTGCCATGGTCTCCTGGAAGTTTTACCTGGAGGGTGAGGTTTTGCATCCCTCATGAATCCTGTTGTTCTCCTTTTCCTAAGCCATGCTCAGGCAGTGGTTGTCTGCTCCCTGTGGGTCTGAGCTGCAGCCTGCTGCTGCCAAGAGGGGCTCGGAGGGGTTGATGGGGCACCTCTGGGTTCACCAACTCAGCACAGCTGTTTTTGTGGGGTGGCCTTTCCTTCCCTCCTATGAGGCTAGTGCAGGCTAATCAAGTTATGACTGTTTCTCTGCCCTCCACTCGTGCCTCAGTTTCCCTTGCTGCAAGGAAGCTTTATCTCTTTGAACAGTGCAGCTCAGCGCTCCTGCCAGGCAGTTTCAGCAATTATACCTACGGGGGCTGCTCTGACTTAGCAGCCACCAGCTTTCCTCTCTGGCTACCTTTGCAGCAGCCCCCGGGGCAAAGGGAAGAGGCTGAAGAGGCTCCTGATCCTGGCCATGCATGACTCATGTTTGGCATGCCAGTATTTTTGGTAGTTCAGGAGCAGCCCTAACTGAACTGCAGGAAATGAGTGTAAAAATAGCCTGTCAGTGTATTTGCAGCCAAGCGAAGTGCATGATGCTTCTCTGCCAGGATCTGGCCTCAGCAGCCATGTCCCCAGGAGAGGGAAGCAATACTTCATGTCTCTTTGCTTTTGTTTTCCTTTGTCAAGATTTTAAGATGCCTTTTCTACGTCTGAGAGAGATCTGGAGAGCCATTGCAGTGTTACCTGTGTGACTGCACACTGACTTCAGTGGTGTCACTGCAGTTCTGCAGCAGCGGGAGGGGAACCAAAATCAACCAAAAGGTCATGGATCTTGCACAGCTCTGACATGAATAATTGGGAGACTGCCAGCAGGAAAAGGTATATTGCTGCCTTGCTAGAAACAGCTGGACTCAGACACACCCAGGGATGTGACAATTTTTCTTTTTTTCTTCTCTCTAGATTGCTGTGTGTGAGTCTGCCTCCATCACAGGGTCATTTCCAACAGCAGGAATGTGTTTAATTGTGTACAAACACCTGCACTTATTCCATCAAGGAGCACACAAAACCCGATCCCCATAAAGATAGACGGGCACATGCACAAAATACTTCACA
Source organism: Acanthiza pusilla (assembly GCA_036630365.1). NCBI lineage: Eukaryota > Metazoa > Chordata > Aves > Passeriformes > Acanthizidae > Acanthiza > Acanthiza pusilla. Next base: position 18,406,483 of record JAXCHO010000234.1, read on the forward strand.
GCCAAGCATCCAAAGCCTTGCTGAATGCTGCCTGCCACCCTCTGCTGGCATGGGAACTCCTGGCATCTGTCATGTCCCCATCAGACCCAAGTGAGCTGCCTCTGACCATTTTGATTCAGGCGGTGCTTTCTTCATTGGCCTTTGGGGTTAAACAAGTACAGCAGTTGCCTGCTTTGTGCGGGGAATGGTTGTTGGAGCAACTGGGAGGAATTCCTTGGCACCAGCACTAAGAAAGGAATGAGAAGAAAAATGCTCAGCCAGAGTCAGTGGCAGAGCAGAGGCAGAGCAAGTGTTGGTGCCTCGCCCTCACTCTCCCTCCTGCAGCAGAAGGACCCTGGGCAGCAAAGCTGCTCAGAAAAGCAAAATCCACACCCTTCACTGACCTTTGCAAACCTCTGGGCAGAGACCCCACAGCACAGGCACCACTGACACCGAAGTGCTGAGGAGAATCAAGCCCTGAATTTTCACCCTGTCGCTCCTTCTGTGATTGAACATGCCTCACAACATACAGATGTGAAATTTCTCTTATGATACTTGGCTCATAGCTGCTTGCATTGAAACTTGAAAAACTAAATTTTGGTAATAATTTTCAAATGGGGATAAACCTATTTTGGGGGCATTTTCACTGTGAAATATGGTTCAGAAGCACAAGAGGAAAGGGTGGGGTGAGTAGTGAGTTGCCAGGTAGGTGAGTACCATTTTTTTTTAGGCTTTAGCAACTTTATTTTTGCATTACAGATGCTCTCCTTGCTCTAAACTGCTGCCTTACCCATCTGACCCTTTTCCCCACCCAGCTCACACCTCATTCATAAACAGACAATAACTTTACTTGGATTAGCTTGCTGGCAAATTTACACAGCTCTCCCATTCAGAGATCTGATTTCAGGTAAGGTGATTAATAGCAATAAACAGGATGAAAAGAAAGAAGGGGGTGGGGGGAAGGGCGCAGCAGAAGGCAGTGCCTGGTCTCTGGTCTTGTTTACATAATGGCTTAAGACCTGCAGGATGAGGCTGCTGTGGTCTCACAGTGAGAGTGTGAGCCTGTCTGCAAGCAGGGCAGCTGCTGGGGCAAGGGACAGGGGCAAGACCCTCCAAGGTAGGGCCAAGTGCTGTTAGGAATGGGTGTAGAGCTAAAAGACTTGTATAAGGGTAATGCTCAGATCTGGAAAGCACAGTGCTATGTGAGTTTGGTGATTTATACATTAAAAAAAGTAATTCTGACATTTGCTGAACTGGGTCCTCGTCACAGCTCCAGTTCCACACAGTTCTGCTTACAGGCTGGGCTGGAGAAAGGTATCCATTTTGTAGCCTTGTAGCAGAATACCCCTCTCCTGCTTGGTCTAAGAAGTATGCTCTTGGTTCTTCACATGTAAGTAGCTGTGTTATATGGTTATAGTATTATTGCTTTGCCCGACCATATATCTCTGTGTTTGGTCTGCCGTTTCCTCAATGATTCCACTTGATTTCCAAGTTCCTGGCTGAAAAAACAAACAAATGCATACTTTGGGATGGAATTCTCAGTGGACTATGCTGGTTTTGCTAGTCTTGAAAAGATCCTATTAGAAATGAAAGCCATGAAAGGAAATCGCTGAGCAGTTGAGAACCTGGTTTCCATAGGCTTTCATGTTCCAGAGAATTCAGCTCTTGGCCTGAATCTTTCCAGGCATCACGCCAGACTTCACAAACCCACAGAAGGAAAAGGGGGCTGCCTCTGCACCCTAGAAGGCTTTAGCCATCCTCAATCTAAATTAGAGTATCCTTTATACTGCTGTCATTCAACCTGCAACAGAACAGCCTGAGATTAATGGGTAGCAAAAGCTTCTTGAAGTGATGTCAGTCATGCATCTTTCTAAGGCTTTGGGCACCTTTTTGTTAAGGCATCCTTAGAAATCTCCTTTCGTAATTTCTGTTATGATTTCCTTTGTGCTGGCTGAGTACATATCAGGGGCAACTCCAATGTCAGTGATTCAAGCTTGGAAAAGTCCCGGGGTGGAGTCAAGGAAAGCTAAGAATACTGGTACCTGCTGCATTTTGTCTACCTGAAAATTGGTTTGGACTAGATGGCCTAAAAATGCAAACCCAAAGCTGATTATGGTGTAAAAAGTGGTTCTGGTGGAGGTTGCTGCCCACTCTTTCTGGCTGATTGCTGTGCTGGGCATGCCAACAGGTGCAGGGACTCTCTGCAAGCTTGGAACAGGCCTGTGGATGAGGCCTGAGAAAGAGTCGCTGTACAGACACTCTGTGGGTGTCTGCACTCATGGCAGGACTGACCCACTGCCCAGGAATTCCTCCTGCAGATAACAGAGATGGCTCTGTTTTGTGGGGTGCCACAACACCCCACAGTACAAGCAAACGTGATCGCTGTCTGATCAGATTCTTCTCACCTTAATAATATCTCAAGCAGAGTTTCTAGACAGAGTTTCTGGTTTGTTTATTTAGGGTTCATTTTCCAAAACAGACTAGTACCTGAGATGCAAGTATGACCTCTGGGCTGGGGGGCAGTGACAAGGTGAGAGAGTTGGGCTTGGGAGAGTCCGTGCATAATCTCCTGCCCCTTTTCTAAAGAGTTGCATGTTCCTGGGGGTAACCACTGAGCTGTGTGTGAGGCTGAGCCTTGCATTGCTCACTGGTGCTCTAACAGCTGTGTGTCTCTGGTGCACAGCAGGAAAGCCCACGAACCACAGATAGGCTCACTCACTCACACAGCACCAGTGCTAAGGGAGGACAGGAACTGCAGTGAAGACAGATCTGTCCATGTGTGCAGCTGCTCAGGGCAACCATATTTGCACAGCAAAAGGGGTATGGCACTGCCTCCTGCTCCACTGGCTTGTGAGTGCCGACCGCTGTGCTCTATATTAAGTCTGTGCAGCCCTACTCTGAGCCTTGTTGCAGGTTTCAGGCCCTCCAGACCTTTCCTACCCCATCCATATTGATTTCTTAAAACATGCCCAGTGCTTCTATGCATTAAAATCCCCTAGTTTGTCCATTCACAGCCTTTTTAGTTCATGATGGCAAGAATGACCCCTTGGACTTTTTCCGATTTGCTGTCTGGTTTGGTCTCTGCTCCCCTCGGTGACCTATGGCTGTTTGCTGGAACCCTGTGATTTTCTGCCTAGAAGGGCTTCTTTGTCCTTGGAATCCTCAGAAAAGCTTATCTCCATGGCAAGCTGACCCAGTTAAATCCCAGCACAGGGAAAAGGTGTATGTAGGCAGCAAATACTGGGATCCAGCAAATGCAGGCGCACCCTGCCTGCGGAGGCAGCTTACCCCCAGAGGAGGAGGACTGAGGGACCACTCGTGAGCTCTCCTTGCTGTGTGCTGCTGATCAACCTGCCCGTGCAGACCGGACAGCATGATTATTACACCAAGGGCAGTGCCTCCTCTTGCCCAACTTGCCCTCGCCATATGATGGATGTGTTGGAGGCAGGAGCAGCTGGCCCAGCTCATTCTCTTGGGAATAGCCAGGGCAACTTCCCAGGCCATCAGGGGCCTTGCTGAGTTAAGTGAAATAGCAGTGTGTGGGAAGGAAATAAGAGAGGCCCAAAATTTGGTGTTTACCCAGCATCCCACGATGGCCTGTAAATGTGAGAGGGCACAAAGCTCCTATATAGCAAGTGCTAAGATATAGCTGGTGGGAATGTTTCCATCAGGGCAGCTTTCCATCGCAAATAAATAAATAAATGCTGGCATGGATGGATTCTGACAAAAGTCTAGACAGGAAAATATTGCTACAACCATAAGGTATTTCAGATGACTTCACAGAAACATGTCTCCAAATTAAAGTACTAGGGGTTGTTCAGCTCTTTTTTCCTTTTTTTTTGTTTTTTAAAAAGAAAAGTTTTGCACTCGGCTCCTAAGCCTTAACGTGTCACAGCAGCTAGTGCAAGCCTTGTGGCACTTAGCTGGGGCTGTCATTACTCAGAGTTGTTGGTCCTATGTTACCCTGGAGATCATTTGTGACTCATGCTGTGGGAGTCTAGGTGTAGGATGGGGGGACCTGCTGAGTCTCTGTACAATCTGATGCTTTATTGAGCTTCACTGTTAGGTGTAGGACATGGATGGTGGAGTTGGCTGCGTATGTGGTTTGTTTGGTTTGGAAATTTTTTGGTTGTTTGACTTGGAAGCTTTTTTAATAAATTTTTGAAGGAAGGGAGGTACAGGAGGGTTTGTTATGTTTCTAGAGTCCTTTTTGGCAGTGTTCCAGATTAGTAGAGATAGAGCTGGTAATAATGAGTGGCTTATTCAGTTGTAGCTGAATTCATCTCATCTCAGAGAACTTTTATGCTGAGAAATTACCTCGTTGTAATTTGCATGTTGTACCTGTGCCAGAGGCCAAAATGTTAGCAGAGAAGGGCGTGCATTGGGAGAAGCAGTGGAAAAATTACAGTGAGTCAACAAGGTTGAATTTAGGGCTCCTCACAAGGGAAGCCTCGTTTATTGAGCAACTCGATCTCTCCCCGTGAGATCATATGTGAAAAACAGGTTGAGCCATGTCTGAGGGTGTTGCCCTGTGGAATTTGTAGATAAGGATGCTTTATACCTGCGTGTGCCCGAGAGGCCAGTTACATTCTGCGGCTTCCAGAGGGAACAAGCCTCCAGAGGAGTACAGTTATTCCATTTTTCTTGTGGTAAGTTTATTGAAAAGAACTTTTGTTTCTTCCTCTCCTCCCTATGCTCCCCTTCAAATCTGAGATTCCCAAACTGTGAGGTGTGATATGTGTGGTTTTCTTCACCAACAGACCCGGGAATCACTACTGAGACAGCAATGGCATGGTGGAAGGCCTGGGTGAGTAGAGGCTATATTGACACTCTGAGGTTTTTTGGCACTAGAATAAGGTAACTTGTTAGTTGCATCAGGCACTGTGTAGGAATGAAAAGTTTCCTTTAAAAATCAGCAAGACATTTTTACTGTTTTTCTGGCTGTAAAATAGCATTCAGCACTTCAAAAACATTGATGAAGGAAGGTGTTGACATGATTGCTGCTGTAAGAGAAGCAGACCCTATGTGGATCCTCAGTTGAGAGTGGTGCAGGGGTGTTTATATTGCTGTGTTCATGGGGAGATGGTGCCATGCAAAGTTACCCAGTTGAAGTCTGAAGGAGCTGTGGGCTCCTTGTCTGCTCCCTTGTGCCGTGGCAGGGAGTTCAGGGCACTGGCCTGGCCCCATTTTGGTCCCCTGTTGTGCTGGTAGGCTGTGGCCACAGAGAAAGATATGGTCAAGCCACACTGTCTATCTTTGGTGGGTTTTTAATATTGCAACAATAATGTGTCTTGAAGACCCTGTCTCTTTGCCAGGAGCCAGAAATGCTGTGTATGTTCTCTTGCAAATGCTTGTGGCTTTGAGAGGAATGTGGCAGGATGGGGAGAAGCTCCTGGGCTGTGCTGAGGCAGCACCTGGGGTCTGGCTCAGGCCAGGCAGCAGGTAGCTCTGGTGATGTGCCAGCCATGGCAGATCCCCCATCAGCCTCTGTGGGAGGCCAGCTTTACGCCCAGATCTCAAAATATTCTATTTTTTTTTTTCCCAGAAAGTTTAAAATTGCAATCTTCCTTTCTGAGTTCCCTCTGGCTCCCTATTTCTTTCGGAAGTTTGCTATAATAAAATAGATGTTTTTATAAAGCTTGGAGTAGCTCTCACTTACATCTTTCCCTCTTCAGTTATCTATTCCCCACTACACCCAAACTGGAAATAATTTGTAAACTTAGAATGAGAAAATAAGGAGAAAAGCCCTTAAACTTCAGTGATCTCTTATCAGTTGATGTTGTAGGGGTTGGAGGCATGAGAAAAAAAATGAGAAGTCCAAAGAATGATGGGGAAAAATTGTTTTGGTTTTCTAAACCCTTCATAAAAAACGCCAAGGCAAAGTTCAAAGGCAAAGTTCAAAGGCAAAAGGAATGAAAAAAATGTGAAACTTTCTCAGAAAATTTCCACTGAGAAAAACCAAATCCAACCTGTCCCCAGATTCCAGCTTTTCAAAAAAAGCTGTTGTTTAGTTTTGAAAATATTTTGATAGTAAAACTTTTCCTTCTCTTCATTTATCGGTAAAACTTTTCAGAGCATCAGCTGTAGGGTGCACTGCTTTTGCTGCTTTCATGACAATTATTCGTATTTACATGAGTCACACAAATGCCTCGAGTAGTTTCAGGGAGTTGTAGGATCAATTCAGCTGGAAAACAAGACCAAAGCGAACGGAGATTCTCTGAAAAGCTGATGAGATTGTCCCTGTACTGCCACAGTTATGTGCACAGAGAATGAGGTGCAGGAGTGAGTCACAAGCTGCTGCCTGAGCCAGGAAGGGCTGTAACTGTTTATCGGAATTAGTACCAAAAAAGATCATTGTTTAATTTGTTTCCACTGCCTCCAAATGAAAGCTCAGCTTTGTCCACCCTCTTTCACTGAGTCACCAGGCATGGGCCCAGAATGTTTGGGGTATTCTTCACAGGGTCCTTGCGAGCAGCTGGAGAGGATTGACCATCTTTTTCACAGCAAACTCAGAGGGAAGAGCCTAACCTGCTTTCCAGGGAAGCTGGGGTGGTACTGGCTGTCTTAGGGCTAGAAAAGGAGCACTTGAAATGGTCCTGCCAGCTCAGCCAAATTCTTCTAGGTCAGTGACAAACTGTTCACGGTGGCAATGCCTCCTGGTCTGTCACTGCTTTTTCTGCAGTGGCAGCCTCTCCACAGCCTTAAGCTTGCTGCTCAGTGGCCATTTGCATTCAAAGCTGCATCTGTTGCGAAGTTTTCTGTTGACACCATTTGCTCCACAGCTGCTCCTCGTGCTGGGAGCAAGGTGTGGTAGTGCAGGAGTGTCTCTGTGCCGGCTGCAAAGCAAACTTTTCCAAGTCTTGCTGATTGCTGAATGTGCTGCCTCTCTCAGTACTCCTCATTGCCTCCTGGCTGCTCGTCACCGCTCCCGGAGCAGGGCTGGCAAAGGTCAGCATGAAAACCTGTGCCAGCTGTACCCACTGGCTCTCTTTCACACCAGAAATAAGAGCTGAGGGGATTTGCATCATAGCAGGAGGCGGGTGGGTGGCACATGGTGGTCCATGTTATGAAAGTCAGGTGGGACAACCCTAATGCTTCCTTCTGGTCTGTAATCTCTGATTTTATCTCGCTGTGAAGCCATCCCCATTAAAATATCCATCAGATCATACTGATGCTATTAGTTTAATACTAACCCTGCCTCTAAAGGTAAATTCATGAGAATACAGTAGTTTCCAACTTAAATATCCTTGCTTCTAGGAAGGAGAAAATTGTGTCTACTATTGTAATAAAGTGATGATGACCCTTCATGTCTAACCACCCACGTACTTCCCCTATAGATAGGACCATGTGATAGATGTGACAATATATTGAAGCCAGTTCCTTGACTACCAGCTTTCTTAAATTGAAGCTCTTATGCCTGGGTTATGGTTGATGGCCCTACTACCCTGTGGTGACTAGAATAAGTCTCCGTGTGTCTTGCTGCCCTGGGACTCTGGCGCTGTTGGCAGACCTTAAGGGTCTGTCAGGAGGATTCTTGTGTAGCTGTACCTGATCCTTGGTACAGGGAAGAACATCAAACCTGCCCTCTTCCAGATGGATCTCTTCCTTCAAAGTAGTCTCTTGGCCCAAATCCTTTCAGTGGAGATGCTTCCTTCTTGAAACCAGCTGTGCGGAAGGGCAGCAGCAGCTACTGGAAAAAAATTGTGTGTAAGAACAAGGCTGTTTCAGGAATTCAAAAAGCTGTCTAAAAACTACCCTGCACCAGCCCACTGAGAAATGCAGTGTGATACAAAAGCATCCATGCTGTGAAGGACTGCATTTAAGGGGTGAATGGGAAAGTCCAGTCTACTGCAGTCTGTGCTTTTTCTGCCAGACTGCCTGCACCTCACAACACTTGCAGCACTGTCACCCATGCTTTGCAATTAGTTTTTCTGCCAGCAGCCAAAGGCTGGTACAGGGAGGTGGAAACAGGAAACTTGCATCCTCCTTGGAGAGAAACTTGTGTTCTCTTTTTGCTCTGCTGAGAAACTTCGAGCCAGTCTCTCCTATTTTCTGTGGCTTCACCACATGTAGGATAAATAGTATTAATGTACTAAAGGAAAAAATCCTTTTTCTTCAGCTGATTAAAAGCAGAAGTGAGAAGTCCTATACTTTTCTTCTTCTTTCAGAGTGAAGCAGAGGGCAGGTCCGTGGCAGGTGCTTTAAACTTCAATGCTGCACCTGATGCTCAGATTCTGTACAAGGCCATGAAAGGGCTTGGTAAGTCAAGTCCAACCACATATGTAAATTCTATGTTCTTCTTATAATTGCTAAGTTGAAAGCCGTTCCTTAGGAAATTTGCATCTAGAGATAGCACTTCTTTTTTACTCTGAAAAATTAAAGTTTCCTCAGCATTTCTTAAACTTCTATACAAAAGCAATGAACTAGGCAAGGTTGTCTAAATATTCAAATTAGGATTTTGGACCAGTCTCAGCTTATTCTGTGCACTGTATTTATGACTTACTGTTGCTCTCCACAGGCACTGATGAACAAGCTATAATTGATGTCCTAACCAAGAGGAGCAATATACAGCGTCAAGAGATTGCCAAATCCTTCAAAGCACAGTTTGGAAAGGTTCTTCTAAAACAAAGCCATATTCAATCACTGGTTTACTGCATGCAATATGTAGTAAATGGGCGTACAGTTCATCCTGAAAGCATGATGCAAACTATATGCAGGTCTTCTGCAAATAAGTAGATTAATATCTATTTATAAGGCCTGCAATGAATGTGTAAAAATAATTTTTTTACCAGAAAAATCCTAAAAATTTATTTTTTTTGTAAAATGCATTTTGACCAGGAATACTTTTTTAAAAATCAATTTTAACTTGAAGTGTAGCTTCTTATTGATTTGAAGCTGTAACAAAAATTGATACCTGTCTAAGTGACATTTTGAGTGAAATATTGGTTTGTTTCAGGCCTTTTTAAATGCCAAAGAAAGTTCAGTTTAAAGACTTATTTAATTACACTTGTTTGGAAATTCCATGGTTATTGACAACCATGTTTTCCTTTGGCTGTCTTTGTTTCTTTGATAAAATCTTACTTTTATTAGGAAAAGTTTTTCACCAGCAAACTGTACCCCCAGCCCTACTGTGGAGTCTCCAGTGGCCCTTGCTGGAAAGGGGACTGCCATGCAAGAGCCTCAGAAAGAGAAACAAATATGGGGGTGGCGAGTATGGAACAATGAATAAATAGAATGCTTGCATCCCACTGAAACAGAGAGAGTCATACTCTGGGGAAATCTGCATTATAGTGAAAGTGAAGTTTGAGGTGTATCTTCAAGCAGACTGCATTCCTAATTCTGCAAATGTCCTGGGTGCAAGTTGATATGCAGGCTTTGGGAATCAGCTCTCTCTGAAGCTATATCCTTGCTCCATGCAAGACCTTCAGCTACCTCGCTCTGTTCACTGAGTTAAGCAGGGTGGAGGAAGGCTTGCTGTGGGGTTTATTATTGAGAAAGCTTGAATATCAAGAAAACAGGGAATGTGGAAGGAGCTAGACAAATCCCATTTTGGAGTTAGGTGCCTTTTTCAGTCCCAAGACCTTTTAAAGTCAACAATGCTGTTACTCAGCTTCAGTACTTAGGCCATGGGGATGGAAGCAGCGCAGGCAGTAAAATGATCCTGTGAGGCTGTCCATGTAACTGTGTGATGATGCATGTTTGACAGGATCTGATTGAAAGCCTGAAGTCTGAACTGAGTGGCAACTTTGAGAGGCTCATGGTAGCTCTCATGTACTCCCCATACAAGTATGATGCCAAGGAGCTGTACGATGCCATGAAGGTAAGCAAATTGCATGCTGATATCTAAGCAGTAGCACAAATACAGTGCTAATTTTCTGCAATTGTGCAAGCGTTAATAACTGGACTGTTACATGGTTAAGCTTGTTATTAGCAGTAGCCTTTGAGAAATACTTAATTGTACTATTAACATTCTGGGGGGAAATGCTGCTTAAATATTTATGGCTATAAAAAAGTTGCTGAACATATGTGACTCACAGAGCCTGGGAAGGCAACAGCAAAACTAATTTCATACCCGAACCTGCTGCCCTGATAACCCACCTGAGCCATGAAACATTTAAGAAATCAAGGAGTGGTGGTGCAAGGGCCAGGCTGGGGCTGGCTAGGATCCTACCTATTGATAAGGTTTTTTACAAGTTTCAGATGCTGAGTAGTCTGTTAAAATGGTACAAAGATGGACTGAGTAGCCAAGCATTAGTCCGTCCCCCTGCAGCCCTCTTAACACTGTCTGTCGTCAAAGATCTGACTCCAGAAAAGCATTGCAGAAGTGTAGGGTTACATAAAATCACGCTTTACAAATTAGGCACCTCAGTAAAAGAAACCATGCTCAACCCATATATGTTTTGTGTCTCCAGCTTTCATCATGATGGTTTCTTACAGCTCAGCACACAGCCTGACACCTTGCTGCCATCCATCTCCTCCCTTCATACTTCTCTAGCAATAAATCACTCTCCATGACTAGATGCGTTTCTCCACCTTTATTTCTCCACTGTGTTTTCTATTAAAGGGTGTGGGAACCAGGGAAGGTGTTATCATAGAGATCTTGGCATCGAGGACAAAAGCGCAGATCAAGGAGATAATCAAGGCTTACAAAGAAGGTGAGTGCCTGGGGCTCAGATTTCTGTGGTCGGAGCAATGGGCCTGATTGCACAGCAGGAATGGTGCTACCAGCTAGCACTGTCAGCAAGAAAATGGCTTTTCTAAAAGCTATTTAACTCTAAAAGCAGTGTAACTCTGCTTTCAGCTGGCAAACAGAACATGGCTATGCTGAGAGAATTTGAAAATCCCTTTCTAGGTCTTCATCCAGCTACAGCAAAGGGTCAGCAAATCACAAATTTGGTTCAGTTTGGCTACAAAGAGCATTGTCAGAACATAAACAAAACTATAGCTGTGCACTTGGCTTTTTCTCCCCATTCAATAGATGGGAATTTATCAAATATGTATTTGTAAATATTTTATCTTGTTCATCCCTTCAGCTATACCTCTAAAATTAGTTTATTCCTTGGACATCAGGGGAGTTAGTGACTCAGCTGGATGCAAATGCAGACCTGGGTATCACAAAGGGTGTGAGCTGCTCTCAGTCCTGTTTTTTTTGTTAATGACCTTATTGCCCGGTGTCAGGCTATTGTGTGTGCTTGGGTTGCTGGTAATATGTTGACTCTATCACCTAAACAATTAACAAATCCTTCCCTTGTCCTTCTGTTTCCCTTGGGTAGCATACGGCTCTGACCTGGAGAAAGACATAAAATCGGAAACAGGTGGCTACTTAGAACAGATTCTGGTTTGCCTTCTTCAGGTAATGCTAGAGAAGAGAAATGAGGGTGTAAATGTCTTCATATTTTTCTCTCCTTTTTCCGACATGACATGCAGTAGGAGAGCCAGTACAGTCATGACCACCAGATAAACTGCAGAGACAACCATGTCACTTGGACTGGATCTGTTTCAGCTTCCATGTGACTGAAGCAGGACAACCTCCCTCCCCTAGCAGCAGTAAGAAAGCTGGGAATTTACAGCCAGCTCTGCGGCAGGGAGACACCTCACTTTACATGTGTGTGAAGCCACCGTACTCTTCAAGGGTCTTAGAAAACAGCATCCCTCCACTATGATTCACCACTTTTCCAGGGTCTGCCCTGTGCTGAGTGCATTTGGATGCATTTTCTTTACCATATTTTTGGAATTTTCCTGCCTGGTAGCAGAATAACTAAGCCATTTTTTACTCCGCTTCATATTACTGATTTCAGTGGTTTTCATTGAAGGAGTTAGCACTTGTGCTGTCTGAAATATTACTGCTTGAGTACTCTGCAGAAATAGATAGCTGAGAAGATAATTGATCTTTGCTCAGAATGAACGTTCTGATCCTTATTAATGGGAGAATCTTCATGAGACAAAATTGTTACCTTTCTTTTTCTGTTCACAGGGCGAGAGGGACAATGCCACTCTCTATGTGGACACAGCCCTGGCTGCCCAGGATGCAGAGGTACGATCAGGGATCAGTGATATGCCTGCATTTCCACCTTCTTGAACTTCAGAGTGCTTCAGTGGGAAGCACAGTCCTGGTCAGCAGAGGGTTGGAGTCCCAATAGTTTGGGATGGGGTGATCTTTAAGTAAGTAACTTGGGGCTCCTCAATTTTGCCTGCGCTGCTGAGCTCTGCCATTCCAAAAAGGACTGATGAGGCCTGGGCTTTGGCTCAGCTGCTTTGATACGTGAAAGGATATGGGTATGGTGGAGTGGAAGAGGAGAGAAAAGGGAAGAATCCTCAAGTGTATTGTTGGCTGCTCCAGCTGCTGCAGGAGGGCTAGAAAGGATGGAAATAGTGGCTGCTCCAGTTTGTCTAGAAGACACAAAGGTTTTCATAGCCAACCATTCTAGGAGACTCTGGTTCACACAGTGGTTTGGCTTATGCCAAACCCCTTTACCCCAGCCAAACTCTGTTCTTTTACCAGCTGCACACACAGAACCTCTTGCTAACGATTGTGTGTTAAATTCCAGACTCTCTATGCTGCTGGAGAGAAGATACGGGGCACTGATGAGATACAGTTCATCACCATCTTGTGCAAAAGGAGTGCCACACACTTAATGAAAGGTACGGAGCAGAGCCCACACTACCAACACTACACTCCCAAGCCTCTGGAATCAGAAATCACCCCAGCCAAAAAGAAAAGGCAGGGCTAGAGATGAGACTCGTGGGTGGTCAGAAATAAGTACCTGAGCCTGTTTACTAATTTCTGGTCACTCAGTAATCAAAACCAACAGACTCTGTGAAAGATTATGAAGATTTAGTTCTGCTGAAAATCAAGTGGCTTATCCAGGAGTCCCTGTACAGTGCTGGTAACTGGATAGTTGTTTTCATAAACCCAAGAAGTGAGTGAAGGAGCACTGTCCTAATGAAGTAGGAGCATGTGGTGAACAGACACATCCCCTTGGATGTGGATTCCTCTAGAGAAAAAAAAATCACTAAAAAATAGCTGGTGATTCAGTGCTGGAGAATCACAGGGTGCAACCACCTGCATTTCTGCCCCAGGTCCTTTTGAGGGCATCAGAGGCTGCTGGGAGGGAAGGCACGAGCCCTGCTCCAGCACAGAGAGACTTCAGCTACCCACTGTCCACACAGCAGAGACCAAACCTTGTCATCTCAAGGCTTTTGAGGCATAACAGATTTTGTTATGTTGGCTGAATCTAAGCATATCAAGTACTGTGTGAATCAGCTGGACCTAAACTGATAAATTTAGCTGGAGATAGATTAGGTATGCCTGAGCTTTTTCAGGCTGAGGTCTTCTGAAGCTGTTTTCTATGTCCTGGAAGCCAGCTCCCCCTTGTGTTTCAAATTCACTCTCCCAAGGTCACTTCTGTGGGACCTACTGTGACACCAAGCAATTTCTTGTGTGCTACAGCAGCCTGTAGCTCTTTGCCTTTAAAACCTGGGTGTAATTGTTGTAGCTCTTTTATTTTTTTTTAATAGAAAGAGTAGGTCTGAGTTGAGAAGTTTGTATCCATCCTTCTATTCTGTACTCCATTTCCCCAAAGTGTCTTGAGTGCTGATGATCTTGGATGCTGAGTTTATTAGTTGGTTAAGTTTATAAAGTTTATTAAGATGTCCATTGCCTTACATAGCAGTTTTCCTTCTTTGTTAGTCCTAGAAAGCTAGGAATAAAAACAGATAATCTATGTTTCTGAGCATTGGAGTATCCAAAGTGTATAAGGCAAGCAATGACCCTGTTACTGAGCTTTTATTAATGTGGGAACTCAAATATCTCGGAATCTGCACCTGTGTTTTGCTCTTCTTTTCGTAGTTGTTTGGTTTTTTTGTTAAATTGTGGTTGAAATAATACGTTTTCCCAAATGGTGTTGTCATCATTTTAAAGTCCATGGACTGTGAGCTGCACAGTCCTAGATTTAAGCTGATTTTATTTTGTCTCCTGAAGCTAATGCCATCAGCAACCATAAGATCAATGATGTGCCTAACTTCTGTGTCTGATTTATTTCTGTGGTTAAAAACAGCGATGAAGGGTCAGATTTCCAAATGAACTTGAGGTGACGGAAACAGCATGTTCAAATGAAGTCAGAGATTAAGAACCATTAATGGTTTAGCTTTTTGTAAATGTTAACATCCATCTTCGTAGCTGATTTCAGATGTTGACTAAAGCCCCCTGAAGCTGGGGCAAATGTGGCCATTGCTTTTGCAGGATCTGAGTGCTCATATTGCCACACAAGTAATGCTTCTAAATACTGGGCACAAAATGCCTCAGAGGTTACTTGGTAAAAAATTTAAATTCTTTGTGTTTCAAACAGTGTTTGAAGAATACCAGAAACTGGCTGGTAAGAGCATAGAAGACTCCATCAAGAGTGAAACTCGTGGCTCAGTTGAGGATGCCATGCTGACTATTGGTAAGAGTGGTGACCTTTCCCTTTGCTCTGTCAGAGTCTGCTGCCTTCTTTTGTGCAGTACTTGACTCATATTAGACGGATCCGCTTTATAAAGGTATCTGGTGGGAAACAAAGGGTACCTCTTGGGCAAGATAAACTCAGATTCCAGGAGAATTCCAGGAAATAATGGAAAGCATGTTGAATCTCAGTCACCTGCTGCCCTGGACTGGAATTACCATTGATTCTAACTGAGCCTTTTTGTATGCCTAGTGAAATGCACCAGGAATATCCATAACTACTTTGCAGAGAGGCTGTACCATGCTTTAAAGGTAAGACTCTTCACTGCAACGCACTTGTTTTTGTACTGACTTAACTTGTAACTTGGCTTCCACCAATTCAAACTAGAAGAGCCAAGGTTTTGATGAAATTCAGCAGGTATGGTGCTATTTGCAAGTAATAGCAGAGTCCTTTCAAACACCCTGGGTAGAAAAGAACCATTTTAGCTCGAGATACCAAGGGAGTCTGGCTTTTCTGGCTTAAGAGTCTGCAAGGATCCCAGCCCCACTTTCTGGAACACAGACAAAACTTCCGGAAGAGGCTTTTCTAGGAGGTTGATTATGGTGAAGTCTTGCCTTCCATTTTAATAGACTGGAATACAATATTTACTTTTAGGAAACATTTCTCTCAGAGGCAGTATAAAATGAGAGTTTCAAAGAGGGATACATAAGGTATTTGCAGATTGTGCTGCTGTAATGCTTAACTGGTATGTAAAAAATGTCAGCTCTCCCGCCCTTTTGGAAAGCTGAGATAACTTTTTTGTGATCTATGTGATCTTAATTTTCCTGAGAATGATTAAACAATGTTGGTTGAAGCCAAACACTGGCTGGGTGATGCTGCAGAAGGACAATATGTATTCAGTGCCAACTCCCAACTCTGCAGCATGTTTGCTTTTGCATTTGACACGTGCAAAACTTGTGCACACTTCCATGGCAGGCTTGTGGTGTTGATGGTGGCCCCTGGAAGGGGTGTGAGGGTTGCCCCCCAGAAAGAGATGCAGATGTTCCACAGAACATGTGCCAAGTGGTGTTTGAAAGCTGACTCCTCCTGTCCAGGACTAGTTTGCACAGCTCATCCCTTGAACACCCACTGAGATCACAGTCTGATGTATCTGTTGTTCCAGGGAGCTGGCACAGATGATGGGACTCTGATAAGGGTGATGGTTTCTCGAAGTGAAGTTGACCTAAATCTCATAAAGCCTGAATTCAAGCGCATTGCAGGAAAGTCTCTCTCCAGTATGATTTTGGTAAGCAGAATCTTGTTATGATGTTCTTAGCCATTGCATGTATTCCTAATCTTTCCAGCCCTGTGGGATGCTTCCATGGTTGTTTGCAGTAACAGTGTCATTTCTGCTATGATCATGGCTCTCCATCATGGCCTGTTAAGAGTCATGTCCTTGAGAGACACATATTCCTGAAAGGTGAGCCAGATTGTCTGCTCTGAAAGTGACTTGGACAGAGCAAGCCCAAGGAGACACTGCACCAGGTTTTTCATGGACCAGACTTTGTATCCATGCACTGCATGATCTCCTACATGCATCTAAATTAAATTAATCATTCCTGTTATAACTATCCCACACTGCTGTGCCATTTTCTCCTCTCTCTCTGCTATCCTTAACTACCTCAAGCCAGTGCCATCCATATAAATCAAAACAGTGCTGGGGTATTTTGTTTGTTTGTTTTCTTTTATTTTTTTCTTTTGCTGTTTTTTGGTTGCTTGGGATTTTTTTATCTGCCTTATCCCAGATGAAAGCCTGGTCTATGCTGTGATGAGACAGGTTCAGAAACGGAACCTTGTCAAGGCTTATTGTAGCATTTGAGTCTCAGCTTTGAGTGAATGTGCCTCCCCTGCTAGTGCTGAAATGCTGTTTTTTACTATTTGTCCTAAGGACCCCGGGACATTCCTCTCCCCCTGTGTAAATGGCACAGAAGCCCTGTCCTTAGCAGTCCCCATGGGAAGTCTGGTTCTGTAATGAAGGGCCTTTCTTCTAATTGACACTGTCAGTGTCTGTCATGTTGATTAATGATCAGTCTTCAAGGGTCTGTACAGAATATTCATTCCTTCTGAGAAGTGGAACTAGCTTTACACCTGTCGTCACAAAACATTCAAAGGGAGCAAATTTATTTTTACTTAGTGAATATTTTGCGTAGTGCCTCTAGACCAAAATGACTGCATTTGTGGCTTTTAAAAAAATGCCATGGCTCAGGGCTAACGATAGTGCCTTTTCCCTTCCTGTAGGGAAGAGATGCTAAATAAATACCCAGGGACAAAAAATTTGAACACAACAGGTTTGGTTGCTGTAATTTGTGCTGACTTTGTCTGTGCTGCTCTGTGGGACGGAACGCTGATCGATTGCTCACCTGCATTTCAAAGGAAAAAATTGGACTTGATAAATGTTATTTCAGGTGGTAGCTGCAAGCCTCATTTCTCCATTTGCTTTTGATGGTGTGTCAGCTGGCAGTAACTCTGCTGAAGTCTGGCTTGCTCTTTCCAAAGTCCTTTTCCTGTATGAGCATATTCCACAGACTGACAAAGTCAGCACTTGGAGCATGCAGAGGAACTTCCATACTCACCTATTTTTTAATATTTTCTCCTGTCAGGATGACACCAGTGGCGATTACAAGACAGCCTTGCTGAATCTCTGTGGCAGTGACTGACAGACTCTAAGAGGAAGATGTTGAAAAGGATACAGAGAGAAAATTAACAGTGAACAAGAGTCTGAAAATGTACTTGTAGAAAATCTGTCCATTGATCCAAGTGGGGGGGAAAAGAAGATCAAATTAATGGTCAAGATCTCCAAAGCTCTCTGAAGGGTGTGGCTGCTCATTACACATTGAATGCTATCCACTTCCCCAACAGTTCTTCAAAATCAAGGGGGAATGCTGATTTTTTGTTTCCATTTCATTCTTTGAAGTTTTCTTTCTATTTTAACCCATTGTCAAGGATGGCACTTTGACATGGAATTAAAGGTTCTTTAAAACCCTCTACAGCTGTTTCACAAGTCTGAGCAACCCTACAAAGCCTGTGCTGCCCTGAAGCCATGCTAAATTCACTAGGACAAGCTGGTAGAGCTCAGGCCATTTGATGCTAGCAGGATGGGTCTGGAAGGAGTCCCAGATATTAATGAGGCTTTAGGGCATGGGTCGGAACCAAGAATTTAGTGCCAGAGGCACCAGTTTAGCAGCCTTATCTGCATTACTTCAGGGGGGGCTCCCCAAGGAGCAGTGAATGGCAGAGCCAAGCTGGCTGTAAGCATGTGAAAGTTGAAAGCTGTGTGCCTAATTTCCTTCTTGCTTGTCTGTTGGGGAAGACCAGCAAGTGCAGGTCCTCACATCAATGTAAGACCATGGGGGAATCAAAACTGGCATGGATGATTTGGTTTTCATGAACATAGGATATCCTGCCCTTGGGAGCAGACCTGTTTGCGCTCCTAGTGCCACAGTAACTTCTCAGCAGACAGTGGGCTCCCTCCAAAATTGCCTCCAATCCCCATGACTGCACCTACCTCGTGCTGAGTGACGCCTCAGAAGTGGACAGGGATACAGAGAGAACAGTCTGAGAGGTTTGAGAAGTTTGGGTCTGCCTCGACCAGTGGTTCTCCACACTTAAAGCAACTCCTTTAAATGTGTAGCTATCAAAAGCCTTTCAGTAAATGTGTTCAGTAAAGGAGTTTTTCTGATCAGGTGGGTGAAGTTTTTGGCTGAGGGGTGCTCCCTTCCTTGCGCTGCTGCGATTAGCAGGAACCAGTGCCATGACAGTGGCAGGTTCCAAAGGTCTTGGTGAATCCAGGACACCGACAAGGGACCTGGGGTCAGGGTATCTACATGCCTCAAGCCGACACGAAGAAGAGGAGGTTTCTGTCTCTGCCCCTTTAAGTGCGTGTCTTTTCAGTGATATCCCAGTTTCCCCCCTGGTCTCTAGGCTGAGCATCAGGGTGGGGGGGTTCTTATCTCAGTTTTTGAGGGATGTGGGCTGGCCACGGGCACCAAAGGACAGGGACTCGCACGTCCCTTCTGCTGGCCAAAGGCCCCACTTGGTTTTTCACAATCACTTGTTCTAATTGACACGGATGATCAGGCTTCCCTTTTTCGTTTTGGTTTGGGGTTTTTTTTTTTTTGAAGCTAGGGCCGGGCGGGAGCTGCGGCCGTGGCGAAAGCCGAGCTTACACTCCCCTCTGCTGGGGGACCGCCTGCGCGCAGGCCGGCGGCGGCTCCTCCGCGCACCCGCGCACCCCGGGCACCCCGCGCATCCCGCGCACCCGCGCACCCCCGGCACCCCGCGCGCTCCGCGCACCCGCGCACCCCGCGCACCCCGCGCATCCCCGCGCACCCCCGCGCACCCGCGCACCCCGCGCATCCCCGGCACCCCGCGCGCTCCGCGCACCCGCGCACCCCGCGCATCCCCGGCACCCCGCGCTCCCCGGGCACCCACGCACCCCGCGCACCCGCGCATCCCCGGGCACAGGCTCCGCGGGAGCCGAGAGGAGCAGCCGTAGCGTGGCTGCTGTGGATTTGCCCTTTCCCCCTTTGCTGTCTCCCGCAGCCGCAGCCAAGCGGTCCCGCAGGGGTGCGTTCCCGGTCCCCTTGGGGAGGCAGCTCCGGGGCTCTCAGCCCGCAGCTCTCGGCATGGCTACAGGCTCTGCAGCAAGGCACTCCTCCGGCCAGAGTCGTGTGAGGAGGTTTTGGTGAAAATATGAGCCGTTCTGGTGTGTTTAGGGTATTATTTTGGAAAGGCCAAATGGGAATTTGTGTCTGCCTGAGCAGGGCACAGGAATGATTTGCACCACCGCACTCACAACACCTCCGTTTCCTGAAGCTGGACAGGCAGAAAGTGAAAAGCAATCCCAGCTTCGAGGGAGCTAAAATCTGACTAGAAAAGCCTAACGAAAGCTCCGCTCTTCAAGCATATTTTAGTTCAGAGTTGTCTGATGTTTTCACTAAAGCATTTGTGTTTATATGACCCCAGAGCTCCCGTTGTTGTTGTGATGGGTATCAGGTTGCTCAGGTCAGAGGCTGGCTTTTCTTGTTGGCCTGTGCTTTTAGCACAGTGGGTCTGGATTAGAGCTGTTTCTCTGTGGTTGTGATTCCAATTTATTAGTTACAGCTTGGGAGACATAAACTGAGTTGCCAGAGTGCTCACGGGAGATCAGTAGTAAAGCTGGAAAGGAGGAACAACCAGGGGAAGCTGATTCTATCACCATAATTGCTGGGAAACAAAACAATTGTAAAACATCAATGAAGATTTAATTACATATTGATTGCTGCTAAAATGTTCCCTGGGTGAACAGGTGCTTTAATAAATCAGGATCAATTCCTAAGCTGTTCTAACCAGTCTTTTCTAAGTGCAAATATTGACTTAGGGCCTTTCTATTCATTCACAGTTTTATTAACATGATTTTATTGCACAAAAATCAAGATAAACACTTGGCAAGGAAAAAGTAACAGGGGCAATGTAAAAATGCCCAGGACTGGGGCAGGCCTTCTGCTGCCTATGTGCCAGGCTTTTCCCTCCTGCACTGCAGAAAGACCCATGTGCAGAGAGTCTCCAGGGACAGCACTAATGCCACCTGGCTGTCATCCCCTGGTGGCTGCCCTGTGTGCTCAGGTGCAGCACACACACAGCAGGAGCTGTGCAGTCCATCAGCCTCGTGGGGTGTGGGTACTTCAGCTCTCTGCTCAACCCACACCCTGGTGTACATAGGAATAGCTTCTCCAACTACTAGCTCTGCTCCTGACACCTGGGAAACTAACAAAAGTCTGCTCCAGATAGGATGCTGATGCATATACTTCATGTTTAACCCCTTAGAGTTTCTATTCCAGAGAAAGCTGACCTTGTACACTGTTGCTTAATTCTCCCAGCAGCCCAGTGCAGATGTGACCTGAAATGCAGGAGGCCAGCCACAGGCGAGCAGAGGCTCTGCTTCTGAAGAGGTGCGTCATTGCTGTGATATCTGCAGAGAAGAAAAGATTGTATGGGTTTGGCTTCACTTGTGTTTATATTTTGCAACAGTTTGGAGTAGGTTTTGGATAAAATATGTTCAAGTGTTCAAACTGAGGTTAAAAGAACATTGTTCCTGTCAGGAAGTGGAAGCAGAGAATAGCAGATACCTTAGTTGGGCAAAGCAGGAGATCTCTTTACCATCTCTTCATTTTCAGGAAAGGCTTTCAAGGGCAGGAAATAATTTGAGAAAGATGTTCAGTCTTCCTTTTTTCCTGCGGTTTCCCCATCAATGCTCAGAGGCAACCCTGGCTCCTGTAGGCTGTTGAGATGGGGCTGGGG
Source organism: Acanthiza pusilla (assembly GCA_036630365.1). NCBI lineage: Eukaryota > Metazoa > Chordata > Aves > Passeriformes > Acanthizidae > Acanthiza > Acanthiza pusilla. The sequence goes on from JAXCHO010000234.1 coordinate 18,427,221, forward strand.
TGGGGCCAGTCCAGAGCCTCGCCTGAGGCACCAGATCTGACACTGGGGCGTCTTTGAGCAGCCCAGACAGCACTGCTCTTAGAGCTGAGGGTGAGGCTGCCAAAACACTGAACAGCTCAGTGTGTGGCCCGGGGGAAGGGAAGGGAAGGGAAGGGAAGGGAAGGGAAGGGAAGGGAAGGGAAGGGAAGGGAAGGGAAGGGAAGGGAAGGGAAGGGAAGGGAAGGGAAGGGAAGGGAAGGGAAGGGAAGGGAAGGGAAGGGAAGGGAAGGGAAGGGAAGGGAAGGGAAGGGAAGGGAAGGGAAGGGAAGGGAAGGGAAGGGAAGGGAAGGGAAGGGAAGGGAAGGGAAGGGAAGGGAAGGGAAGGGAAGGGAAGGGAAGGGAAGGGAAGGGAAGGGAAGGGAAGGGAAGGGAAGGGAAGGGAAGGGAAGGGAAGGTGGGTCGTGCTATCATGGATGGCTCCACTGTTTGTCCTGGGGTGGACTGAAAGGAGAGCTGGAGGGGAGAGCACCCTCATTGCTGGGCAGATGGGAGCTGTCCTGAATGGAAACTGCTGATTCGTTTTTATTCTTAATAAATTAATGGTAAATCAGTGTTGATTTATTAATGTGAAATGCCGCAGTGTTTAAGTATTGCCTGCCACAGCCATCCAGATGGGATAACGGAGTCTACTAGTGTTGTGGCTTATTGCTATCTTGAAGCAGCCTGTTTTTCTGGTAAGGTGGCCATCTGATAATAAAATGTACACCTTCCTCAGGGACTGTTGGATGGAATCTCCTTTGCAGGGAAGATAGCAGCAAACTGTGAGATGTTAAAAAGGAGCTGTGCCAAAGACCTGACAGCCTTTCCTTCAATTTCTGCCTTGAACCCAAATGCCTGAGCTGTCTCCAAAGACTCTTCACTTCTTTAGTGGCTGGGGTCAGTAACTGCAGAACATTGCCATGCCTGGGATACTGCAGCAGCAAGAGATGTTTTGTTTGACACAGTGCAGCAAGCTCCTCTCCTCAGACCACATGTAAACAAGGTCACTCCAATGCTACATCTCTCCCACCACTGCAAACATTATTGGCCTTGTAAGTAATTGTTTTTCAGTCTTCTGGTGTCATCCATTTGAACCCAAAGAGCTCATCCCTGAGGTTCCAAGAAATTACCAGTAGTTTTTGTTGTTCACTACAAAACTTAGGCTGCAAAGAAGAGTTAATAGTTTAGGATTGTATCTGTCTGTCCTCTGAGAAGATAGAAACAGCCAATTCTGAGGACCTGGGCTCCTGTCTGTTTGGAAGAAAGTATTACTTGTTCAAGCTGTGTTTCTGTTTCCCCAGCATTCCTTCCTGTTGCAAATCTGAGTTAGCCGTGGTGGGTCAGTATCATGCCTTGGACTGCTCATGTCTCTTGGAGGCTTAGAGTTGGCATTTCTGACTGCAAGTTGTGTGCCCAGCACTTAGGGTGTCATTGGTGTGGGAGTTTGAAGTTCACAGGCACTTTATCCCATAATACTTTGCATTCTTCCAGTTGCAAAGAAATACTTAGGGTGATCTTCTTCTATGATATAGAAGTCATATGATACATCCAAGTATAGTTCTGAGAAACCTTTTCTGCATTTCTGGCTAGATAAAAGTACTTATTACAAAAGAAACACAGATGTCTGTAGGTTCCGTACATGCGGGAATATAACATTTGGAGAAATAAATAGCTCTGGATCACACAGAGGAACCAGTACTGTTCTCTCTGTGGTAATGAAGAACAGGATATGTTGTAGGCACAATATTATTAATAAATAGTGAGCAATGCAATACAAATCTGTAATTCAATTTAGGATTTCAGCTGAAATTGCTCTTTGGAGTTATAGATGGCAGTGAGCTCTGAAATTGAGTTACAGTACAAACAGGAACTGAGTCATGTGTAGCAATGGTCTAGGGAAACATAGAATCACAGTCAGCACTGGGGAAAATATTATTGACAGTACTATATTCACAGAAAAAAAGGCATTTGGTGGGCATAAAGGAAATTTAACTGAGCTTATAAATGGATGTCAGGCAGAAAAATAGGGGGGAGTTAATGTCAGCATTTCCCTCTATTGATTTTTAAATGGCAACTTTATTTTAAAAACTGATTCAAGCTGAAAAACAATTATTAAAAGGTTTCATTAAACTGAAGCTGAAACATGACATTTTGGACGGAAAATTTTAATATTCAGTTTGCCTGAGAACATAATTTTTACTTTCTGAAATATCTCCTAAATTTCTGTTTTAGTTTAAGTCAAAGAACCACAGTTCCTTGGTTTAGCCACTGAGCTGAAAGATGGCTTGTTATTTTAGACAAAATAAAGGCTGATATTATTCAAAAGGAAGGGGAGAGTCATTGCTTTAAATATCACTAGCAATCTTCTCTAACAGAAGAGATCATGGGGTCTAATTTCTGAGTTTAAACAGATCCCAAAAAGTTCAAATGAGAAATAGGAAGAGTAAGGCTGATATCCATTTCGAGCCTTGCCAGAACTGGAACACTGGCACAGCTTGCCCAGAGAGGTGTTGGATACCCCATTCTGGGAACATTCCGGTTGGATGGGGCTCTGAGCAAACTGATCTGGTAGAAGATGTCCCTGCTCATTGCAGGGGGGTTGGACTGGATGGCCTTTAAAGGTCCTTTCCAATCCAAACCATTCTGTAATTCTGTGGTAATTACAGAGTTACAGAACAAGTTCACTTGTTCCTCTCTGCTTGTCCTGCTTCTGGGACTGAAAGAAAACCCCTGCACAAGGCAATTTTCTGCTTTACAGATGTGATAGCTCTGAATTCCTAAGCCACAGCTGTGTTACCCTGAGTAATGTGCTAACAGTAAAAGCCATGTAGAGATAAATCTTTACTTCATGGGGCTGTCTGTTACGAAGGAAATTGATTAGATCAGGAAAGTGTTTAGAATCCATTATAGAAGCTGTTAAATAAATTGGATTTTCAAGCAGTAAAGCACAAGATGGGGTTCTTCTGAAGTACCAGGTATTGTCCACTGTTAAATTGGTGAGCCAATATGATGTACTTTTTAAGCACCACACTAAGTCTATAGATCCTTTATCTTTCATCTAGATCTTCCTGTAAGAAATCCACAATCACAATGATTGCCTCTTTTCCTGCCAGGCATTCTGGAAAGACTGGTCAGACAAGGTAGGATACTGAAAACCAGGCGACATTCAAAGAAGAGCTTGACAAGATCATCTGTCTTTACATATGTAATAATCTGTCTAACAGCTGACTCCCAAATAAAATTATATCAGGCAAAAACGTAGAAGAACTGTGGCTTTGGGTTTTGGTGGAAGATGAGTGAGGAGTCTCTTCTAAAACTAGCCAAGTACCCACTAGGCATTCCAACTTTTTTCTGGTTTCCTGGTGAACTTTTCACATGGTTCTAATGATAGGTCATAACTACTTTGTTAAATGCTTCAGTGACAGTAAACACAGCAAAAATAATTGTCCAGAATATATTGTTCCTTAAAGCCCTCTCACTAGTTTAGGAAAATTGTGGCTAAAAACTGTGGCATTTGGATGACCTCCCTTTTTCTGTTCTTCCAGCTAATACTAACACTCAAATCTAGTATAAATAAAGGCAAACATTAGTGATAATAAACTTTCAAACTCAGTCACTGGTTTGTTTATAGCTAGGTTGGTACTTGAGGGATCCAGTGCAATTTAAAAGGCAATAAATTGAAACAAACTCACTCGTTTTGGAGGCTGTTTATGAACTCTTTTAATTTGGTGTCATATTTATTTGGGGAGAATTAGATTATCCTATTCATTAGATGCTGTGGCCAGTGATGAATGGAACAACATTCCACATCAATGGCATTAATTGAATCCTCGCAAGCACAGATAATACCCCTGCAGGAAACAGGAGAAGATGGAAAAGTTCTCCAAAGTAGGTCTGCAAATACTGCAGTGATGAGGGAGCACTGCTGGACAGCCAGGAGAGTTGGCAGCAGTTGAATGCTTTTCATTTTTTTGTGAGACTACTTAAAAAGTAGTTATGATCCTCGGGCATACAGATAAGATCCATCTCCGGGGTGCTGTAGGCATCACACATCTGATGCAGAACCAAGGAGGGAGCACAGGTTTCCTAAGCTGCAGGCTTGTGCCATGACTGAAGATTTTGCCTCAGGGGAAATTTATTTCAGAGGGAAGCATAATCAAAAAGACTGACAGGCCTTTCAGCAAAACTGATATAAAGCTTGGGTTTGTAAAAATACCCAGATGATTTTCTCCTAGCTCATCAATAATACATGCTTGGGTCTGTTGAGGATTTCTCGGAAATGTGTCATTCTTCCAGGGAGCGTGTCCTATTGATAGAGCCATAAGCCACTGCCAATTAATCAGGGCATAATGCAGTGTTCAAAAATGAGCATGAGCTTTTCATGCCAGTCCTCTTTGATTCATGCCTCCGCTATGATTCATGCCAGTCCCCTTTCAGATGAGCAGCTGTTTGTTACGAGCAAATTACTTTATTGTCAGTGAAAGGTGAAAACCAGCCTGAGACATTGATGGGCTTTGGTGCAAAGAGTGTAGAAGCTTCATCAAATTCTCAATTTCCTGCTTGCTTCTTATGGAAGAAACTTTGCTCTCTCACATCCCAGTGGCACAAAGCAGTGAACAGTGGCAGACTAGGTTGAAGCAACAGTGTGTGGGATGCCCCAAGACCCCTGATGTGACCTATGAAGCCTCTGTGTTACTGATGGATCCTTGCCATCACTGATGTGCTTCCAGTCAGCAGGCAAGGGGCAGGTGCCCTCAGCAGGGTGTGCACCTGGACAGTTCTCCTGGGAAATTCAGGAGCAGTAGTTGGAGGGATTTTTCCTAAATGTTTTGATCCCATGCCTCAAACCCTCCTGCAGGGTAAGTGAGAGTGGCAGGGCAGCACGTGTCAGGAATGGTGATTACTCGTGCTTTAAAAAGGAGGTACCAGGACTGGTCACTGGGAACAGTGAGGACTCTGAGCTCTCCCGTAGCAAGTCCTCTGCCATGGGCAGAGGGCTGGAAGGCAGTAAGGAACACTGTCCTCATTTTACTGAGGCAGAAACAGAGGTGAGTGACCAGTTCAGGGTCAGCAGTGATTAGGATGCTGTTCATCAGAGCCCCAGACAAATCACCCACCTGAGGACTCCACCTCTTCTCACTGCATGTGCTGGGCTATGGTTTTTTTCTGACCTGCACACTCAATATTGCAGTCCTAAGAAAGTGCTCCCAGCCAAAGTCTCAAAGAGGTTAAAGCAGTAATAGCCACAGAAAGAGTAGCAGGGACATCTATAAAACTAACCAGTTCAGAGCACTAATTTCATCAGCAAGCTAATTGCAAATATTGTATCTAAGAACATTTCCAGCCATCTGCAGGAAGGGAATGTCACAGTGCTTGAAAGGCATCTTGTATTTATGATTGTCTTGCTGATACATAAATCTGGCACAGCGAGTTTTGGATGTCATTATGATAATCATGCAGAAGAAACATACATTGCTTGGGAGGTATTTACTTGGAAATATTTACACACCAGCTTTATTGTGGTATCTGAATAATTCCTTGTGTGTGTAGAATCGTGCTACATTTCACCTCTCTTTTGAGTATAAAACTGAATGAATATGGAGACTATTGCTAATCCCTACAGCAAGACTTGACTGTGCTTGTCACACAGTAAAACTGTGATGCTGCAAGGAACAAAATTGCATCTTTCTGGGTCCAAGGCTGGTACTCTGCCAGATGTTTCCCTCTTATTGTGGATCCAGGTAAATATTTACAGTTTCTAAACAACTTTCATCAGACTCAGTCCTAAGGTGACATGCGTGTCAAAGGGACCAAGAAAGGCTGTGTCTGTGTCCCACTCCCAAAAAACAGCAGCAATATCAGGAAAGTGGAAGTTTGAGCTGTCGCTTTGTTCTCTGTGTTCTGTGTAAGTTGAAATTCTCCCTTCCTAGAGCTGGAGATTGTGACAGGCACCAGATCTGCTCTGCTGGAAGGTAAATAATTTTTATAAAATATACAGAGCAAGATTCACTATGTGGCACAGTTTGGTTTGGTTTTTGATGCTCCCTGAATGAAACAAGCAATGACGTTTGAGCTCTAAAGGACCCTGCCACCCCATTGGATAGACAATTTGCCTTTCAGTCTACTTGGAAGCAGCTCTTGAGGCTTGTTGCTCCCTGGGAACTGATTTTTGATGTTTGGACTGTCTAACATAACTCTGAATCATCTGTATTTGTAACCAATGCTTTTCAGGGATTTGTTTTTAGTGTATAAATAAAGTTAGTTGAGCTTACCTTTTTTCTCCTGTCCAAAGGTGACCTGTAAGGACCTGACATGTGAAGCTACCTGATGTGGTGGCAATGTAACAAATAACCTGCAAGCTCTCCCTTCCATTCACCTGTTAAATAGTTGGATGTCAGCATATGGACTGAAGATTTTTGTGAGTTGCAAGCCAAAGAACTTGGAGTTTGACATCAGCACTCGTCTTACTTTGCAAGAGCCAGTAGCCTTTTAGAGAGAAGCCAAAATTATTTTTAAAAATACTCGTTTGTGAGTCAGTTTAATGAAGGACATTGTCCCACTAATTGTTGTGATAACACTTGTTAAGACACTTCCCTTACCTGATGATCAGTGGAGAAATTATATTGTGAAGTCTTAAAAATTTATGCTGAGACAGACGTTTTACCAAGCACAACAACATTTCTGTCTTGAAGACCGGGTGAAGTTATTACATCCAGGCTTAAGGCTAAATAATCCCAGGGGTCAGGATTGAACTTGCAATGTAGTTCTTAAAATACTACCCATTTATTTCTAGAATAAACCAGTTGAAAAAAAAGAGAGTTGTGTTTCTTGATAATTTTCGCCTGCAGCTATCAGTGAGACCTTGATATTGTGTGTGAAGGAAACAGAAACCTTACCCCAGAAATAGCTCACTTCAGAAGGTTTTATTAACATCACAGCTGTATGGGCTCCAATTCTGGTGGATGATTTGTCTGGACAGATTCAATGCTAGGACTGAGCACCATGGATTTTGTCAAAGTTCTCTTGGATTGCTGGAGTCCAGTTAACGTTCTCAAGATCATGACCTATGGTTGGAGCAGAGAGCTACACAAAACTTTCTTCTCCCCTTGACTTTAGTAAGAGGTGTGGAGGCGCAGCACCTCTAATAATAAATAAATGTACGTATATCAAGTGCTTATCATAGTAAAAAGACAGAAATAGATGCTGAATCACAGCAATCTGAAGGGATCCAGAAGGATCTGTCATTGCAAGCTCTGGCAGAGCACTACCTGGGTCCTGCTCTTCGGTAGATTGTGTTTTGTCCAGTAAACATATGCAACACAAGATTTATACTTCTAAAATCCTAAAGGATTTGCATATGAATATGAGGACACAGTCCTAGAAGTATTTTCCCACTTTGCAGTCTCGACCATGCTCTGAGAGCTGAGCCTCTCTTGTTCGGGGCTCCTGTGTGTTATTGTTTAGGGCAGATGAATGGTTATGCAGTGAGAAATCTGCTTCTCCTTCTGCTCTGGCACTGCTCTGACACAGGCTATGTGGTCAGAGGACATTGCTGCCGCCTGGGGACACCAGAATATTTTTTTAACCCCGAGGTATTAATTAAGGGTATCTTGGAATCACAGTTACAAGATTGGTGATACTGGTGACATACAAAGTGTGACTAGACCATAAACTCCATAGTCTGTCACTCCTCCCAGCAGAGGTGATCCACAGAGATGGTCCAGGAGGTGAAACAGGCTGAAGACATGTAAAATAAGCAGCACCCAATCACTCAGCCTACATGAGCAGAAGAGCAGAACCATGAACACAAACAAAGCTTTGCCGCCTGTGGTGGGCTTAGCACCAGGCCCCCCAAAATCTGAACCCAGCTCACTGGAAAAAAACAGAAAGCCTACTTTATGCAGGCTGAGGTTCCAATTCAGAGATAAAGTTTCTTCTAGTCTTTCATGGCCCTTCCCAAGACTACCACTATGATAATAATAATATTTTTGTCATAGCGCTAGGAGGAATAGGGCCCAATTTTCCAAAGTACAAAGCAGGAAGGAAAATTCACCTCAAAGTATGAAGATCTTACAATTTAACAGAAGGCCTGTTAAAGAAAACAGGCATTGCCTCTTCTACTGTAAAAATGAAAATGTTAGCTTTTGTCCATCCTAAAAGATTGGCATTGCTAGGAGCAAGCAAACTTTGACCTTTATGCTGTGAGGCAAAATACTGTTTGGAGAAAAAATAGCAGATTCACACGATTAGTGGACAGCACTCTCAAGGTTAATTCCGAATTATGAGGTTCCTTTCAAAATGAGATCCTGAGTTAAGGACAAAATTCTCAGCAGTCATGGAATCACTTAGCAATTAAAATCTAAGGAGTCTGCAAGTTACAGTGAGTGGAAAAGGACCACAATTTTGACAGAACAAGGGTAGTTTGTAATACAGATGCACTTGCTGCATTTGTAGAAAAAACAACCTGCTTGTTCATGCCTGAGCTCACAGTTCTGAATGCCTCAGTGAAATGAAGAATGAAATAACCTGCTCACTAAATGTACTTCAGGTTGGTTCAGAATTGCCTAGGCCTGGATGGGGATGGAGCTTTGGCCCAGCCTCCCCCATGTTAATGAACTGGCAGAGTTTGCGCAAGGGAACCCTGATGGTGCTCTACTGCTCCATAGCAGCTAAACATCTGCTTTTCATTTAACCAGATATTAGTTCCCTTAGGCTGGGCAAGTCGTTGCTGCCTGGAAATAGGCTTTTTGTCATAAAACACTCTTCCAGCCTCCCCTGCTGGGGTAGCTCCACTTCATCTGTCATAACCTTTGCCCTACTTTCAGGATTGTTACGAGGCTTTATTACTGCTTGAAAAAAATTTCCCGATGTTTTACCTAAAGCAGCTTCTTAAGGACACTGATAGCAGTTTATTGTGGACACCTGGGTGTAAAATCACCACCTGAGACATCAGGTCATGGAGTAATGTAACTGTGTGTAATGCAATCTAAGATAACTTATTTAGGGATGGTGGGGAAGGTCCCAGAAGGCTTATCCTTGGTTTTTTTGCTCTTTAAGGAAGTTAGTTGTTGGGGAAGGTGAGTCTGAAAAGAAGCAGGGATAGCGGCTCTATAGAAACTAGCGTAGCCTTTAGTACCAAAGGACATTTCCCCATAGTGTTGTTATTGCTGGAAATCAAACTAGAAGTTATTTAATATGTCATTGATGTTCTTTTGATTTGGGTTTGTTTTGTTGGGGTTTTTGTTGTTGTTGTTGTTGTTGGTTGGGTTGGTTGGGTTTTTTTTAGTATCCTAGACTGAGACATTTGTTACTTATAGAATTATTCATCTTGTGGTCTGGAAGCATCAAGGTATATTTCTATTAAAAAATAAAAATTTTCTGCCTTTACCTGAAGGGAACAGGGAGTGACTGTTGTGCTGCTGTGAACTGCCTGAAGATTTGTGTTAGTTCCTTCAAAAGGCCTTATGTTAGTTCCTTAACCTAGTGACATCTTGGGAGAGCTTCCCCACAGATAGCTTCTGCAAAATTGTTAACTTTTTCTCTCTGCCTCACAGAAGAACATATCAAGGCATGGAGGGTCAGTGGCTTGGGGGCCAGGATAAAGGAAGGAGACTTCAGGCAAGGCTGGCACTGAGACTGCAGCAGTCAATCTGATATCACGACTACCTGGCAGCAAAGCACAGGACTTCAAGAGCTGTTCTACATCTATCATCTGCTACAGCACCAGGTAAGTTTGTTTGCCGACTAACCAGGCTTTTATTCTGAAAGATTAGCATGGTTAGAAGGTACCTCAATGCAAGCATTTCAGTTTCAAGTCCAGCCTTAGCTTGTTTACGTCCTATCATTGCCATTTTACCTCAACTGCTTTTTCTTTCTAATTTAATTTGCCTGATGCAGGTACAAATGTCAATTGCATCCTGGACAGTGAAGCTCTTTTAATCATTTTTGGTGTACAGATTGGCTGTTTCTCTGGTCCTAGTAATTGTACTTTGCAGCTTGTTCTGGTTTCTGTAGATATTTCCTCAGCGTGGGTCTCCGTGTTCTGCATTACGTCCTTGTACAGAGTCACTCTTGGCAGTAATTGCAATTATGTTGCTCTACAACACATCCTCAGGTTGCATTTGCACTTCTCAGGGCTGCCTTGTGTTGGGAGCTCACCCTAATGCTAAGAGGACAACATTATGTCTCCATCCTCAGCAGCACCAGCAACCTCTGCTTTCTTCAAAGGGCACTGCTGTATTTTAAAATGGTACCTCAGAGGCATTACAGGTGGGCATCTCTCTTGATCCTGTGGAGAGCAGCACCTCAGTGCCGCTTGTGCCACCTGCATTATAAACACTCCTGAGTTTATGCAAGGACCAGATTCTGTTCCTCAGTGTTAGGTGTATAGCTTAAAAACTCTACATCTGCACAATGTTGGACTAATATGGAATAAATACCACAGTATCTCTGTAGCCTTGAAATGCTCAGACATTACAATGGCAGGACAGTAAGAAAAGCTGAAGGGAGTGGTTGTACATACTCCCTGTAATAATGTTTGTGGTGGACTTCACCATTTTTCTGTTCAGTGATAATTTACCTTACACTGATGACTGCTTACATTTATATTCATTCAGTTATTGTCAGCTGACACTTAGGAGTATGAGTTTCATGTTAACTCCTTGTTTCTGCTGTTTTGTCACTAGGATGCCAAAAAAAGGGCAATTTTAATAAGTAAATATATTTGTTTATCTAACTCTTATTACTTACTGAGAGTTACTTAACATCTTCTTTACAGAGTTGTGTAGGACAAACTAAAAAAAATGAGATTGTCCTACTCCACTGTGATCAAGAGAGGAACTAAGCCAGACGAATACAATTAGGCAAGCTGGAGCATGAACAGCATCCAAAACACACAATCGGAATTCCCTCTGGCACAGTAGTGCTCAAAAAAATACCATACATTTGCAATAACTACAGAGGGTCAGGAGCTCAGCTTTACAGTTTGATGGAGAAAGCTGACTTTTCACACTGGTACTTCTACCAGACTGAATTTGGCTTCTTGTGCTGCGCTCTTCTTGGTATTTTAAGCTGATAAAAACCCCATTGTGTCAATATAGGAATGAGATTTTTTTTTTCAGAATGTAGAAGGCAAAAGTTCAATGTGGTGTACTTTTCCTCCATTTAGTATGGAGGTTAAGTATTTGTTAGAAACTTCTATAAAACACACTTTTTGGTGAACTTGTGATAATGTGAAGCAATTGTAAATACTGCAGCGATTCTGCTAAGATCAGTCAAAATACTTCATCCAAATTACATGCTAAGTACCTTCTGCTTTATCATAACATTGTCTGCATTTTCTGTATGGGGCAGAATTTTTCATTTTCCTGCTCCAAAAGCCTGTTCAGTTCTACTGCACATTGTTAAACAGATGTTGCGTTTCACCCAAGAGCTGGTTGTGTTTCAATACAGGATAAAGTGGTTCCTGTAAATAAGGCTTGCAAAATGCTTTCTGTCTGAACAGAACTATGGGCCAGTTTTTATTACATGCTATTATTATAATTATAGGATCTTTTGCTTAATCAGGATGTGCTTAATTAGGATAGCCATTTAATTGGGACATCTCCCAAGGAACCAATTTAGCTTAATGTTATTAGTACTATCTAATCAGGGCAGCTTAGGAAAAAATTTGCTTTTAAAAAATAGGACCCCAGCAAAAGAAAAGAGAACCTGATGTTTTGCTGGTCTAGTGCGTCCAGTCCATTTCTCAAAGAACTGCAGGGATGATCTCCTCGAAGTAATACAAGACAAGAATTCACTCCTGCTGTTGGCTGCCATCTCCTTATACCACAATACCCTGGCAACGGAGACCCATGAACTTACCCAGTGGGAGAAAAATCTGCCAAATATACATGGCAAAATGAAAAATGCTGCCACATGTTAATCTTGTATATATTTGCAAGGATATGAAGCGACAAGTAACAGGCTTTGAAAGGAGAGTTGCTCAAACAGAGATTCCTAAAAAAACTGTTGGTCATTGAGGTGTTTTATTCATATTTTAGTTTAAAAAAAGAAATCTATTTGGTCTATCTTAGGTTTTGGAGTTAATATCACTGTGATTATACATTCAGCATTGCCCAGTGAGATACCTCCACCAAACAAAATCTACTGTTTTAAGGAATCAGAATCATGCAAGTTAGGTCTAAGTTTCAATAAAAAGTTCAAAGGCTCTATGGTTTGGAATAAAATTTAAGACTCCACAATGGCCTGTGAGCTAACGTGATCCTAGATGGGCAACATGAGCCAGCAGCTGAACTGGGGCTGAATTTTCAGTATCAAATACTAGTGAGAAACTTGGGCTGATAGAAGACAAAGTAGTGGACAGACTTCCAGTAGGTGTAAATCAGTCACTTCCCCTTGCAATTGCTGCAGACATTGCAATTGCTGCTGGTTTCCATGTGCTGTAGATTTTAGCTTAACACAGTGAGACAAAGCAGCAATACAATTGCTTGTGCATGCTGGCAGCACTGGACCAAAGATGGCTGGGGGGTGATGGGATTTCCATCCATGGAGATTATTACAACCACATTTGAACATGATCCTGAGTATCTTGCTTGTGGCTACCCTGCTTGAGCGCAGGGGTTGGACAAGGTAGCATCAAGAGATCCCTTCCAATTTCAGCTGCTCTGTGTTTCTGTGAAGTTGCTGGTCACAGTCCCCTCAGTGTAGGTAAAGTACAATTCCAGACACTAAGGTTTTAGTTAGGCATAATGTTGACTTTGATGATAAAGCTCATCTAAGAAATCACAGTCCCCAGCATTCCCCTCTGCTTTTTTTTCCATGTGTAAAGTCACTGTCTCTTTATTTGTGATGATAAAATTCTTTCTAGGGCCGCTGCATTAACTGGATCAATGATAAGACAAAGTTAAAAATAACTAATCGGCGGGTTTTAAGAATGTTTATTTTTTTAAGTCTTATTTTTAAATGCATGTCAGTTCAGCTATGCAATTCCCAGCTCTGCTGGGATGTACTGTCACAGTCCACAGGATGATGAGCAAGTGCTGGGGAGAAAGCTGAGATGAGCATGGTGCCTAGATCCATCGTGTTGTGTAACTGCAGATTGGCTTATTCTGTTTCTTGCAGAAAGCAGGACTGTGTTATCTGGTGTTAACTAACTGAAAAATTCAGGCCTCTGTTTTCAGCTCACTGTACATCTTGGCTACTCTTCTTATGGAGATAAAGCAGACAAAACCTTTGCTTTCTTTAGGTGCAGTTGAGGAGGTCTAATGGTTAACCAAAGAAGTTTTAAAATTGCATGAAAGCATATCTATCAAGTTCTGCACAGGTATGTGCTCCTCAGGGGCTGGGTGGTTCATTAGTACTACATAGCCTACAAGAAATAAACTCATTCAAACTAAGTTAATTATAAAGTCAAGTGACTCCCGAGAAGGGGAATCATTTGAAGTGTTCCAATTGTGTGACTGCCCATACTTATTCAGGTCACCTTGTACAGCCCCATCTCCTTTCCAGTGCTCTTACGCCTGAGTCTATTCTGGACTGAAGATGCTGGAGCTGCAGTTTTCAGAGATTTAGGTATGGTTAAGGTGGCAGTGGATTATTGATTAGTGTGCAGGTGTAGGGTTCAACAGCTGCTCAGGTACAAGCTCCCTGTGTCACTTCAGCATGTCACCTTGGAGCTAAATTTAATATTAGATTTAGATGGATCTTGGGCATCTATATTCCAAAAGGGGATCCTCAAAGCTCTGTCTAAACTCAGACCTCTGCTTTGTGTCACTTCCCTGGTCCATCTGAAACCCTGCTGTGACCATGTGGGGATACCCCTGGTTTTGTCACCGCTGATGAGCCATTCACCTTCCCAGTCCCTGCCCAGCCTGTGCCTCCCCAAAAACCTGCTCCATCAGGGGTGCATCAGCAGCCTGGCCGAGGCCATGCCCCTCCCCAACATTCTGCTGGACTGCTGAGTAGCTGATGTATGGGCAGTGCATGTAAGACCCCTCCTCACTTCCCTGCACAGCTTCTGCAGCAGCAGAAAGCTCTATTTGCAGCACAGGTCGGCAAGCAAAGTTATCTACCTGTGTCTCCAGGGCTCTGAAAAGAGAAAGTCTAAGTGTCCACCTACTTAATTTGTTACTGTATTCTGTTCCCAAAAGTTAGTTACCTGCGCATCCCTACTGTCTGCTGCGGCACAGAGCAGGTGCTCTGTGGCTGTGCCTGCTGCCATGAATGTGAATATTCATGCATGTCCTTGTGGCATGTGGGAAAACATCCAGTGGTGACCAGGCTGATGTGCTCCTGCACATCAGGAAATTATGTGTAGTTGCCTCCACTTAATTTCTGTGTATCTTCATGGCACCGGGAGGCCTGGAGTTCATTGTAGGAGGTGCTGCTGGCAGTTATTTACAATTGAAGTATATTAACAGAGGATGCAATACAGACATTCTTTCCTAACAGAGTAGTGATTTGTAAACCTCTATTAAAACAGTTGACAGTGTTTTCCTGAATAGATATTATTAATGCTATTAAAAAAAAAATTGATAAGGAATGGATGTTCCTGGAAGCTGATACCACTTACTGTCCCCATACCTCTTATTAATTTGTATTTAGTTATTAAAGGATATATTAAACAGTGTTTGCTTTTAGAATAAAATAGGAGATTGCTGCTGATAAGTATGCTTAAAATAAGCACCAGAGTGGTTATTTTCATTCCCTACCTATAATAACAGACTATACAGACAAAAGTGAATGCAGCCAGTCAAGCTGATGGCTGAATCATAGCAACAACATCAATTGATTTGTTTCCAAGTCTAAAAAAAGACTAATAAAGACTTTGCATGATCTCCTAGATACAAGAGGACTATGGTTAATGTCTTAAACCTGTCCTTTATGCTTAAATAATCTTTCTGTGTGCACAGATGCCTCCTACTACCTCTTCCAGGTATTTATTTTTATAAATAATTGATACTGAGTTAAGCTGGTTGAAACAAAGGCACGTTCCTTCTTATTAAACTAAAGAGAAGCTATCAGCTCTTCTGAACTGCCCCAAGCCATACCATTTACCAGTCACAACAGTGCATTCATATGTGCTTTTGCAGTAATTTATCATTACTGTTCTTTTTTTTCTTTCTAGTGAAACTAATGTGTTGACCTAGGAAGTAGTGCACAGTAGGAAATTTAAAACTAAACTGCTCCTATTCCTGACATAACTTGAAGCAAACAATTTTTTTATGGCATTCAACTGTTAGCAGAATGAGAGACTTTTTTTTTTTTCCTTGTTAGCTGTTGCTTGGAAATTTTCAAAATAAAAACCCAAATTTCTTAAGCAATTATTTTTAAAATGAGTTGTATAGATTTGTTGCATGGCCCAGAGAAATTGTGTGTTTATGATAAATCTTATATGTGTATTTTAATCCTGGAATGCTTTGCATATTGTTGTTCTAACCAATTGTGGTTTGTGGGAAACAACTCAGTGAAAATGCTGTGAAGCACAAAACCTCATTGTCCTCACTTAAAGATTAACCTTTTCAAACCTGCTATGCAATATATTCATTTTGCAGTGCAAATAATTGAGCATGTGCTGGATCAGGGGTTTGTTTGCAAATACTTTGCCTGTTGCTCTGAACACAGGTAGAACACTTTCTTTTGCTCCCTTCCCACAAATAATAAGATACTCCTCATTTAGGAGAGTCTGTAAGCAACTCACCCAGGTGCTCAGTGCAACTACAATGCCATGAAGGTTTCCCTTGCAATGCATGGAAAATATATTCATCCTCTTTAGAACCAGCTTTGCCAGACTATTTCTGAGGCAGAGGCGCTGTGTCAGTGGTTTGTAGGTTTAACAGAAGGCCTTTTTGTCTGCCCAAGGAGATGAGCTTGCCTGGAGTGAGGCTGTGCATGCCTGTGTGTTGTGTCATATGCCGTGTGGGGCTTCTGCGGTGGCTGCTGGAAATATGGGTTATTATGAAAGGACATTGCGCAATGTGGGACCGAATGGCTGCGTTTCTGATGGATTTCAGCACACTGAATTTGAAATGGAAATGGTGGTGTTACACCAGCTTTAAGAACCTTTACCACAGTGCTAGCCAGCTTCTGCTATTTTTGTAGCCTGGGAGCCTTCCCAAAACATAGCCCTGGGGGGTACACGTACTTTATGCTCCTGGAGCAGTCTGTGTATTTGGAAGTTTAAACAAAAGTCTCTGCTTGACTCTGTAAATTCCTTTGAGTTTAACATACATGCGGCAAAGACCATAACTTTCCTGTGTTTTTCAGCTCTCAGCTGCGAAGGCAGTGTCTTTCAGAAAGTGGTTACATTGGTCTTTAGGAACTTTTCTACAATCTATCTTTGATATAAAGAAATACGTGCTGCATGTAATTGCTTTTAGTCATTAAGTCAGCCTCTCATCCAGAGGAGTCAATGCTAATCACCTCACTAAAGGCATGGCATTGGACAAGTGCGTTTTACATGCAATCACCTTGTAGAAATGGAATCAAGACAAGTACTTACGAGTGATGAAGTAGCATTTTTCCACTAGCTCCCAACAGGAAGAATTCATATTCCCACAGACTGGATAAGGGACACAGCAATTCATGGACTAAAGTTATTAGAGTCAAAGGACATAAATTTTTATCTGTGAATTTTAGAACAAAACCTAGTTTTATTCTTAAAGAGTTACAGTGCAAGTTCCATGTTCTCTGTTATCATACCTTTTGCCTGACAAAATCCGTCTTTCTACTGTCAGTTTGCACTTTGTGATATTTCACCAGAAGTGCTTATTCATATTATTATGCCATCTTTTTTTTCTTCTTTTTTTTTTTTTTTTTTTGTGGTATTACATCTGGTAATCTGTGTTACAATTTTTATTGAACGAAGTACTTTCTAACATGTGATGAATACTGTAGTGCTATTTGACTGAGTTTTTTTTTTATAAAGGAGTGGTGGGGTCTCATCAATTAAAGTTCTATAAAGCAAAAACAAAAGGTAGACATCTCTGGAACTAAATTTCAACACAGGTTTCCATCATATAATCACTGTGCTGCTACTGGGTTTCATAGAAGCATTTGTTGGAAGGACAACAAAACAATTCTGACTAAGGCCTAATGAGCATTGTCTGGCAGGAAAGGCAGAGTACAGAAGTATAAATCTCAGGTTTATTCTACATACAACTTCCTGAGTTTGAAGAAGTGACTTTATAGAGCAAACTAGAAAGGGAGGGAATATCACAAAAGCTGTGGATTTTGATATTAATACAATGTAAACCCAGATCACACATTGTGTTGACAACAATTCATATTGAAATCAATACTGGTATGAAAATCAGGCCACTGTTTGTTCTACAAGAAACCTGAAGAGAATGGCCTCTAAAAACAAATGCCAGGTGATCTTGTGAGCAGACACATGGGTCAAAGCAACAGAATCTCTCGAGTGGTGCTCAGGGTATGAGATTTTATTTCACAATCTTCTCTCACAGACTGTCAGGCCTCGGGCATGTGTGTGCCCTGAGTTTGCACACAGCAAATCCACGCTGCAGACACTGACCGAGGGCTGTCACCGCATTGCCACCAACCACTGGAGCACTTTGTGCCACACCACCAGCCCTGGCAGGCAGCCCACGCTGGTATTGCACTCCTCCCTGGTGTGTGCAAGTGCAATAAACCAAACCTGGCTATGGCACAATCTGCAGGCATTTCTAGTACCTTGGTTCACTTTCTGTCAAGGCAGGTAACCCAGGTCAGAGGAATTTACCAATACTTTTAACCCAGTCAAAGCATTTTATGAAGCTCAGTAAAATTCTGTTCAATGTCCCACATTGGTTTTCATTCCTGCAGTGTCAGTTACTTTCTGGTTGTGGTTCTGGTCAGGGTTCAGGACAGTGTGCCACACAGGACTCAGCTTCCTGTGCAATCTGAAATGGGATTGATTGAAGATGATTTGAGTTCTGGCATCAGAACATTCCAATGTTCCATGTTGAATTTTTGGTGCTTGCCTGTCCTCCTCTGTTGGCTGCACTGCACCATTGTCCTTAGCAATAATGTGTCAAATTATTAATCCTTCACATATCAGTGGCTCTTATCCCACAATACACTTGTTTTCTCTTGATAAGCACTAGCTGAGGACTAAATCTTAGGTATTTTATACTATGAAGAGTATTACATCATTTTACAGAAGCAGGCACAGAGAAGTGACACAGACAATATTATTTTATTTGTTGTTACAAGACTCCCTATAGTGTGCTAACTATATCACAGAAATAAGTTGTTCTCTTGCTCTGAAAACCTTACTGTCTTCTTAGAATGTGTCACAAGGCAAAATTATGAAATTTTTTTTTAAAGGCAGTGTAAGGTCTTAAAATTGTATGAACTTATGATTTGCACAACTCCTGCCTATCTCTCCAGCATTGCTTTTGTGACTCAGTAGCAGAACTTTAAAGAGAATACCCAAAACCATCACTGTATACAATGAACACAAAAATGCTCAATATTCCTACATCTGAACAATATGTGTTATAAACAAAGGGATAAGATGTATGTAAGCTATTTCTGTTCTGTTACCTTCTGCTGGGCCCAAGGAATCCTAGCCTCCCTTGGTTGAATGAAGCCTCAAAGTGCCAAATAAAATGGCTCTTTCAGCCATGCAGGCGTGATTGCACCCAGCCTTGTGACTTTGCCTTCAGAGGGAACAGGGAACAGTTGCTGCAGCGGTTCTTAAAAACTAACAGGGTGATATCCTCTACTGCATTTGTGCACAGCAGCACAAGCCTTGGTGTATGCAAAGAACAAAGAGGTGGTACAGGCACCTTTCCTGTTACAACTGCTTGTGCCAGTGGGTGTCTCATGTGTAAATAAAGATAAAGCTTTCACATGGCATTCAGTCCTTTGGTACCTGGATATATTTCTTTTTCTGGTTTACTTTAAAGTTTATTTAGTTACTTAGGAAATTTTAGAGATTGAAAAACATGTATCTCAGGATGGTGTCTAAGTAGATGGATAGACTGCAGCTGGTTGGGAGTTGTGAGGATCTGCATTTTTTCAGTTAGATGTATGGGTGCAGTTTGGTGCCTTTTAGAGTTTAAATCCTGTAGTTTATCCAGTCCAAAGTCAGTTAGCAATAAACAGTAGTTGACTCCAAACTTGACACTTCCCTTAATCACAAGAGGAAGATAACATCCGTTTGTATTTGTCTGAGTTAGTGTAAAGTTGGATCTGCTTGTTTTATGTATTTACTTGTGATCATGGAAACAAATGGCCACGTGAATTACAGTTAAACAGAGTGTCAGGTCTTGCTCATATTTCTCCCCTTTACAGGAAGAACTCGGGTCTGATGCACAATGCCAGTGCATAGTTGTAGTAGCAGGCCTCTGATATACTGTGTTTTACCAAAAGTTTTCACTTTGTACTAGTGACAAAGACATATTCATGGAAGTACAAATGCTAAAGGTAATTGTGTTTCCATTTGAGACACTGGTGCCTGAAAAGTTATATACTTAAGACCATATATCAGGTCATTTTCTGTGTTCATATTTAGCAGAGTATTCTTACAATAGCTTGACACACAGCTAGTTAAATGCTGCAATTCTAACAAGTGCAGAAAACAGGCAGAATTACTCCATTACTTAAATTGATTTTAAATACAAAACAGTGACAAAACTGAAACAGTATTTAAGCCCTGAAGTAATATAGCACAGTTTTGATATAACTCACGCTGATTAGGAGGAGCTTCTGTATTTTGTGCTGCTCAGCATCACATGGTGGTTTTGGCTACAGTAGCAAATTTCAAGATGCATCTAAGGTAAAATGAGAGTCCTCTTGTTCTGTGTTTCTAGTAGACGCAATGTCCAGTGTAGAAATCACATTGCAAGCGAACTAATCAAGAGAAACAACTTCTCATCATAGAAGATGAACTTCTCATCATCAACTTCTCACATATGGCAAGTAACAAAGAAAAAAAGAAAGCAGATGTCCATTTGAAAAATAGCAAAAATGTCTTGCCATATAGTTGAGGAAGGTATAAAAGGTGATCACACACAAACTCTCTTACTAAGATATACAGGTTCTGGCTCGAATTGGAATGGTTGATGCAGGACTGCATCAAAAAAGCTTCTGCCTTGAGATTCTGCACACAAGAATTCAAGGCCAAATTTCAAGTTTTACCACTGAAATCTGTGCACCCAGCTCATGGCAAGGGGCTAACTCTTATGCCAGCTGGGGATATGATCCAATCCTTACTGATAGCTCTTGCTGCCTTATAGCAGAGGGTTTAGCTCTTGTCCTCAGCTACTCTGTTCAGCATCCATATTCAGTTCACAGCACGGGAAGAAGACTTTTCCTCACCTAACTTTATACCAATTTGTCTAATCACAGAGCTGCCAGCTAAGGAATTTCTAGTTGTTTGCATAACTATAGACTGGATATCTTCCACCCAATGCAAACCTATTGACTGCAACAAGTAACCACCCTTTATCATAGCACAATTCATGTCAGAAGTTACCTCAGGTGACCACCTAGCCCAGTCTTCTCCTCAGGGTAGTTTAAAACATCAGGACAGAATATTTCCTTCGCATTGAACTGGTTGGTCTCCTTTTTTGCACTTGCTACCTGTTTGGTTTTTTTAAATCTGTACCACAGTAAGGCCTTCTTGGGAAGCCTTGGTTTCTTAGTAGTCATTGAGCAATTTCTGTCTCCAGATATTAACGTGAGTTTATAGTTTGTAGGTTTCATGAACAAAGGCTACAAATAGCACAGAATATGTGAATGTGAAAATGTGAAATGTGAAAAAATATGACCCTCATTTTAGTAGAGCAATTTACAGTACTACCTATTTACATCTGGCTTGACTTCAGCCTGACCTGGATTCCACCTGTGTATTTTCATTGACCTTCTGCTGATTCGTTGGAATTTCAGCTTCAGCTGTCTTGCTGATGCCAGTGAGAGGGATTGATATCTGACATCTGGCTTTATGTTTTAATAAAACTGAAATCCTCCATGCATATTCTTATTTCTTTGGAAGAGTATCCACTTTAGAAACACATGATTTCCACAAACAGGTTTTCATGCTCATTCTGACCTTCTGAATTAGCCATTTTGCAATTAAAGTACCAAGAAGATGCTGAAGCAGAATGACAGGTTGCAACCAAGTCCTGGAACAACTCTTGTAATCCAGCCACCTTGTACCATCATGGCATGAAGTTTTAGCATCGCAGAGCTTTGTGACCAACAGCAGCAGGAACTACAAATTCAACCAGACTCATTTCCATGTAGATCTACAACTGTTTTTCATGTGTTTAAAAATAGTTCTCAGCATAATCTCAATGCATTTTGAGTTTAATCCATTGAATAACATTTTCATTTGCTGCCATCCCTCATAAGTGATGGTCTCTTTACATACCAGGGTCATTGTTCTGTGTCCCTACTTGCAGACGCAATGACTATTCTCAAACCTGTGGCAGAGTGAAGTTTCATAGAAATGTGCAGCTGTTTTGTGTGATGATCTGCTGAAAGATTACTGTTATTCGATGGGCTGTGAGAGTTGGTAAAGCAAAAAAAATTTTAGATATTTCCATATTTCTGTTCCACTAGGGTGTCAGCTGTGCATAAAAATCTTACTAATACTGAAAAACTGAGAGAGTCTTCTCCAACACAGTTTTTGGCAGCCTGCAGCGCTGAAACTGGAAATCTGTTTTCCTACTGCAGCCATGGTAGAGATATGAACCCATGTCAGCCTCTGTGCAGCCACAGCTAAGTTACTGCTCTTAGAGCAGCTGCTTGTACATCAGCCCAGGCTCCTCAATGACACCAAAAACTTGTGTGCCACAGCAGCAAATGTAAACATTTATGACATTACTTTGCCCGTTCTTCCAAAAATCAGATAGTGATGGCTTCCTGTTCACATCCCAGCTGTGGCATCACCAGTGGCTTTATATACCCACAGGTATTGGTGTGTGGTGTCAGTGCACCCCTCTGAAATGTTCTCTGCCTGTTAGATAGAATTGTGTCTGCAGTTCAACATCAGTGAGCCCTTGGAAATTTCAGTCTGCATGGTGGATAAAGGCAAATGATCATATTCTTCCATCGAGGCAGTTACTGAATTATGCTGGCAGCTCAGAATCAGTGACTTCACTTCTTTTTTGAAGTTGCTGTTTAGGAAACCATAGATAACAGGGTTGACACAGGTGGAAGCCATAGCTACCAGGTGGCACAATGAGAAGATCAGGTTGTGGTGGCAAGGGGAAATGATTTTGTAATTCCAGTCCACGATGGTGTTGAAAACATGCAGTGGTAGCCAGCAAACAGCAAAAGCAGCAACCATGGATGCTAACAAAATGTTTATCCTTCTCAACTGGACCGCTCGGTTGCTGTACTCGCTCTTCTCAAACATGTCCTTTCTCTTCTGCAGGCGTAAGTAGATCCGCAGGTAGCAAAGGATAATGAAGAACAGTGGGATGCAATATTGCAAGAGCAGTAAAGTGGTGGTGTAGATAAGTTTGTGCTGCTCTGAAGGCCACGAGTTGATACATATGGCCTTATCAGTGGAAAAATTCATGAAGTGCGAGAGCTGCTCATACAAATCACTAGATAAGATGGATGTGGTCAGAAAGGGTAGGGACATGAGACATGCTAAAGTCCAAATTACTCCAATTCCTAGATAGGCTTGGGAAGTATTTGGCCTCCAGCCAGTTGGGTTTATGATGAGCTGGTGTCTTTCCAGGGCAATGAGGACAAGGGAAAGGATTGACACTGTCACAGTTGTGCACTGAGTGAAAGAGGTCATTTTGCACATGACTTCTCCAAATATCCAGTAGTCCATCATGGTGTAAACAACGGTGAAAGGCAGGCAGACAAGACACATAAACAAGTCTGAAATTATTAAGTTGGAAATTAGGATATTGGTGACATTGGCCTTTTCCTTCTGCCTGGCAATGACAGCGATCAGACAGATGTTTCCCACAATGCCCAGAACAGTCTCCAAGCTGTAAGAGGTGGCCAGAAAGACAGTAAGGTCGGTGATGTTCATGCACTGATTAGAAATGTTCATAGGAAAGCTTCGGCTTGAGCTCCAGTTCTTGCTGTTCAGGAAATGAAAGCCATCATTAACAGCCCTTGTCTTATTCATCTTGAATCCCAAAATATTTATCCAAAAGGGTGGCAGTCAAACACAGTCTGAGTCTTCTGGAGCCAGCCTAAAAGCGTTTTATCTGTTCTGTCTGGCTGTGGAAGGTCTGGGTATATCTGCAAAGGAAAGGAAAAGAAAAAATATGTTTAGTTATGCTGCAAGAAATTATTCAAAAGGGTAAGGAGGGAGACAGGGAAGCAAATGCCAGGGATTCTGTGTATATTCTGCAGCTCCCTCTTATATAGTTTATTAGATCATAAAATGGAGCCCTCTGCTACACTGTGGTATGAAAGTCTGTGCAATTCAATTGAATTATGACCATGTTTATTCATTGTGAGGTTGTCCCATGGATTTAAGAACATCTTAACTTCATTATTTAACTCAGTGCAGTATCTTGAACATCACTAATGCAGTAGAGTGGTGATACAAGAAAACTGGACCAAAACCCACCCGGGGGTAGAAATTGCGTACAATTCTAGTTTTGCAAGATTCTGATCCAAAACTGGGCAGAGGACATTGTGAGGCTGCATTTACCTTCAGCTGAGCTAACCACCAATGTAAAAAGCAGGGCATATTATGTGCATAAAGCCAACATTAAAATATCTTATGTGAGGTAATCTGTGAAATGCATTTGTGATTGCAGCCAGAACTCACATTTGTGTGAGACAATCACCATGCAAAAATTCAGGCTCATTCTCTGGAGGGATATCATGGGACAATTTTTAAAAAGTCTAAAATAATTCAAAATAATTTCAACATTTTCCAGCTTCCACACAGCTGTGATAGGTCATGGGAACTGCAGTCCAAATTTCTTGCTTCCTCATTCCGGATGAACTCCAGTGCCCATGAAGCATTGATATCTCCCCTAACATGACCATGACAGGGTTTATCAGAAATACAGTCCAGTTCCCTGATTTTGGCTTTAAGAGTGAGTGATTTTGATAATGTATTTTAATTTATTCTGGGAAGATCTTTATTGGTGTTCCCTCAGCATAATTTTGCTTTTTTTTTACAAGTTTGTAGTAAAAGTATGTTCTGCCTGCTAGCTGCTGCTCCTGCACAGACAGATAGGTCTGCTTCTTCATCACTGCTGCAAGGCATGAGCTGGGACTTTCAGTGGCGTTCAGGGACCGAACCCATAGACTTAATTGGTGCTGCATACTTTGGGAAATCTCAGTCACAGGACTGCCTGGACTCTCCCAGATGACTCCTGTGAGCCATAGCAAAGGCTACTTTATAATCCTGACCCCGGAGTCTAAATCCTCTGTGTCCAGGAATCAAAGGAAAAAAATCTGACTCTGCTGGGAGTTCTCATCAGGCCAGAGGCATTTTCATGCTGTACAAAGGCTTGTAGTATGAAAAGTAAATAAATACTCGGGGAATGACACTATTTAACCACTGCATGACCCTTTCTGCAATGATAAAATGTCACTCAATTTTGTGGGGTGGTGAAAAATATCTGAGCTTCATAAAAGACAAGGTATGAATACATAAATAACATGGTAAAGTGAGCTTATCACTTAATTTGAGTAGCATTTATTGCTGAACATCTGCATGCCTAAAGATATCCAGTACTGTGCAAAAAAGCATCCCCTATCCTACATCTTTTTCCTTGCTTTGTGTTTCCCATTATGAATTTTATTGTTTCAAGAGATGTTGCCTCTCAGGAACTAAAGAAAGCAATAGTGTGCAGTAAATAAAAAGATGCTTTAGGATCATTGTTCTGGTGGATCAGCAAAAAAAAAAAGGTTACAGTAAATTCTTCTGTTCTCTTGACCTTGTATCCCTCTGTATCTCTCTGTCATCTATCCATATCCATCTGAGGCATTCAAGACAGTCACACAAGCAAAATATAGCAGCCCTTTCTTTCTCACAGTCCTTCATTTCCTCAGTAATTTATATCTTAATTAAAGAGGGGCAAAGAAAATTTTCCAAATTGAGGATATAGGTGTGACTCCTTCTGTCCACTCACTTTTGTGTTGTTGCCCAGTCCATGTGAACAGATTGGTTCATTTTCTGAAAGAAAAAGAGGAGGCAATGGTGATGTATGGATTCCATGTTCACATATGGGGAGGATATGGTGGCCTGTTGCACCACGAAAATGGATATAAAGTGAAAAACCATCAACCGGCCCCCACAGCTTTTAATGATTGCTGGCCAGTGAAGATGCTGCAAGTGAAACAGAGCAAAGGGATCCGCAGCCTGCAATATTATTTTGTACCACTCAGAAGAGATAAGTCTTGGCATTTGGACAGGACAAATAGATTCTGCTGTAAACAAAACACATGAGCATTTTACTACTGTCCCAGCCTCATGTCCTTAGCTACAGTATCCTTGACAACAAACACATGGTTCTCTTTTGTTGCTTGAAAAATACAAAAATATGTGCAGTTATTACAAACATCTGTGTCCCATGGAGTAAGCCCTCTCAAGGGTCCCAGACACTTTCGGACATGCTGAGGCATCAGTGAGAACTAATAATGCTGAAGCAAAAAACAAGAAAGTGGTGGAGCCACTTGAAAAGCAGAAGCTAGATCCCACAGGTTTACAGGGCACGTTTCCCAGAGAAATACCAAAGACTGAGCATGGCTGTGTGTTGTCACTGATGGTAAATGTGGTGGAGATAAAGAGCATCTCTGAAGGCTCTGAAGTGTGTATTGTTGGGTTAGGAGCTCCCTCTCTTTTAACGCCTTGCATTCTATGGTGTCCCTCACCAGGTGACTGTCAGGCATTTCCTGGGCATTCAGTCTCATGGTACTGCCCAGAGATAAACAAGAAATTATCACCCTCTGATCACAGAGAAGGGCACTGTGAGAAGGAGACAGGACATGAGTTGTCCATTGTCTCAAGGGAACCTGTGGTGCACCATGAGGTGCTTTAAACCACCTGCCAGCCTTATGGCTTGGGAGAACTCAATGCCTAGGTCACCGATGTCCATAGTGCTTTTAACTCTTATTCCCGCAACCATAATGTAAAAAGCAGTTCTAGAAAAACATAAAAATAAATATTGCAGTGACCTTATACTTATGCATCCTATTATGGTATCCTTGGATGGCAGATCCTCAAGGATAGCCACTGCCAAATGATGTGTTTGACTTTCAAGGTGTTTGCCATTCAGTTTATTCTAAACCAAGAGCCAGTAATAAGCAATGTGTGCATATTCTGTTTAGACATTTGAATCAAGGGCTAGCTGATATACCAAATCACCAGTGCAGTGGCAAGAAGGGTGTTAGTCCCCTCATTGTACTGAAGGTTTCTTGATTACCCCAGAAAACATAGCAATAAGATCATGAGCTGAGAAAGAACAGCTTTTTTTCTCCAGAAAGTGAAGCAATACATACTTGGCTTGTAGGAGTAAGAAGTGTATCTCCTAAATCAGTTTGCTGAGGGAATGAGGGGAAAAGTTCTTTTGTTTGTGTTTTGCTCATTTATTTTTAAAGAAGAAAGAGGAATCCTGTTCAGAACTTTTACTGAACATAGGGAAAGAGTTCAATAACATAAACAAAGATGTTCATGAGAGTTTCTTCTCTAGTTAGTGCAGCATGAGATAGTTTCTCTAAAAAGCAAGTGTCACAAAAGTCTCAGCAAATTAACAGGATACAGAAGGAAGAAGAGAATGAGCTTTCAAATTTAATCTTAGTGTAAGTTAAATTCCCCACCTACATCTTTTGTAGACGTTCATCACTCTGCTGTTTGTGCTGGAAGCAAGGAAGAAGAGCAGGCAAAATTTGAAGGGTTTGTCTTGGTGAACAGTACAGCCTTCTAAACTAACAAATGTCACTCAGCTTGTCTCAAAAAAAAAGAAACTATCACTTGTCAGCTAAAAAGCCTTGCCCCAGGACAATATCCTGTATTTCTCAGAAAAATTCCTCAAAGGAAAGGGAATTCTGCAGAAATGAGTCAGGGAAGAAAATAAAGCCCGTGGTGGGTTTCAAGGAGACTGCTAGACCATAAGTGTCTTCAAGCAGTTAATGCATGACTGCCCATTTGAGAGACTTCTGGACTTGAAGACATCCTACAAAAACCCCTATAAAAACTTTTTTCCTGGAGGCAAGATAAAGACGGGGTCTGTTACAGATGCTAGGCTCTATGTGCCCACTGGAAAAGGGTGAATGATTTTTGCAAAGCTGATCATGATTATCCACTGCTTGTAATCAAATAACAGTCTCCATAGTTGTGATGGACAATGGAAACAAATTTCCATATCAGACATTAGTCAAAGAAAAAAATATGTTTGCAGTGTCTGGCTTCGTTATCTGGTACTTAGAAGCACTTGCTTATCTACCTCAGAATTTAACTAATTGCTCAAACAACTGCTGCTTTCAGTCCATGAGACATTCTGGGAGAAGCAACTCCTAAAGACATGCGGTGATTTTATCACTTTTTTAAAGAGCTACGGCAATTACCAGGAGTAAAGCAGATGTCGTCTGTTAGAAACAAAGGAGCAGTGGAAAGGTTCAATGGAATAGCAGAATTCATATTACAGATATTAATTGAGGTAGTGGGGATTGACTGACAGTCGTATCCCCTTTTGGCTCTCAGTGACATTATCTCAGTAAAATAAATTTGCCCTGTTTAGCCTTACACACTAAAGAAAGGTTAAAAATCACTTGGCTGTTATTACAGCTTCCCAGGAAAGCAACACTTAAATAGAAGAGGAAACATGCCACTGAGTTTGCACAGACATCCCACAGCAATATTAAATCCATAAGGGATTTGATACAGTGAAAGTTAATGATGGACTCTTCACCTTTTTTTAACTGTGCTGCAAAAATATTGGGAGCAACTACCTTATGTAATTGAAAAAGCTATATATGATAAAAATTTCTAGAACCTGCATAATTAGGGTCTAGAACAACTTGTGTATATTAATATGTTATAATTCTATAACATTGGGAGTGGCATGGATATGCAGGAAAAGTGAATTCTGTTTCCCCCTCTCACATCTGCATGTTTTCAGGGGGAAAGCTTCTAGAGCTCATGAACTTGTGTTACGAATTAACCTTCTCTGATCCCGTAAATCAGGGAAGTTTTACAAAAGCATCTACTCCAACTTTCTATTTTCTGGTTAAATTCATAACAACCTTACCAAAGGCATGGAGCCAGCTCACAAAGGTAAAATGGAACAGCAAGTCAGCAGACTGGAGAATGGTTGTTAGTCCCTGATTCCTTAAGAGCAAAGGCCTTTGCGACGTTTGCTACTCAAGAGTAATAAAATACATTTCTAGAAAGGTCATCTTTACCAAAGGAAGTGGTGAATACACGAAACATTGCAATGGGCACCTTAGCAGAGAGTCAGTCAGGGTATCTGGAGAGTGATGTGGTGTGTCCTGTCTGGAGCTGCGTTGGTTGCGTGAGGAACAAGAGGTTTCAGGGACTAGCAGATTAGAAGGGTTTTCCAGCGACCAGAGGCAACCAGGAAGGTTCTTTCTGTCACAGCGCAGGGTGGCAGGGAGCACAGTGAGCTGCAAAGGCCCCCCAGAAGCTTCCATCTCCCTCTTGCACCCCAAAGGTTGCAAAGCTTTACTCAGCACATACAAGGGCTCGGCCTTTCATGACAAGTCAAACTGGCTTCATTTATCAAACATAGTCATCTGCTTTTTTAACAATAACAGGGGATAACTTAATAAAGAGATGTGAGCTTTTGGCTGTCTGAAATAGATAATTTAGAAAATTCTTACCGGTTACTGATGGAGAGAATCACTGCCGTTGGTGCACATTTCTGTTCTGGAAGAAAGCAGAAATGTTGTAGGAGCAAAGTCAGGTCTTCTGTGCCCTAGCAATCCAGGAGAGAAGCTCTGCTGGCTGTTTCTGTAGGTAATTTGGATGGCATCTCTCTCCCTCTCCCCCTCTCTCTCCCGCCCTCTTTCCTTCCCTCCCTTCAACTTAGCCAATGAATTCTGTTTTATGAGTATGGTCTGACTTTGAAGTTCTGGCTCCCTCTGCTGTTGTATAAATATACAAATTCTAGGGATACTTGGGAGGAATAACAACTTCAGAAAAGAGCTGTGAAGTATCTGAAGCCCAGCATGCCCCCATGCTGCACATGAGTGTGATCTCCAGTGGAAACAAAGAGACAAAATACAGACATGGAGCCTAATCCTGTTCTCCTTGCTGAGACAAGATTTCTGCAGGGCTCCAAAGAGAATTTTGCCTCATAGTTATATGAGGCCAGTACCAGTTTTCTCAGATTTTCCATTCCATCACAGGCAGATGTTGAAATTTTCTTTTAAAAGGGTGCACGCTGCAAGTCCTTAGATTGTGAAAGGGGAAGAGGCACACTGTTACTCAGGCAAAGAACTCAGAAATGAAGGAGCACTGAAAAGGTTGAAAATAGAGGGGAAAAAAGGATTTGCAGGAGTGCCAGATTTCTTTGATTTTTTCCCCAGATCTTTCTCATCAAAAACCAAGGCAGAAATCAGAGTTGCAAAATTTTCTCTTGCATTGGGAAAATACACAAGCAGAATATTCCTAAGGGCTAGACCAGAATAACCTAATTTTGGTCTTTATACAAAAACGGCTTTAAGCTATGGTCAGCTACATAATTAGTCCAGTGGCTAATGCTGTTCTGGAGACTTTCTAAAGTTGTGATAAGCAGTTGTAGCAAGCAGGTATTTTCATTTGTAGGCATGTCGTATGTTAACAGAAATCAAATGTTTCAATATCAAAATAAGTGCAAATTCTTATGAACTCAACTAAAAGTGAAAACAATTTTTCATTTATACTGTATTCTTTCTTTCATTTTTTCTGGTAACAGCTATTACAAATGTGACCATCTACTTCAAGAGCTTATTGGAGAGCTTTTATCATTAGAGAAATAAGCAAAGCAGAAGTAGGGGTATAGGGTATTTTGCCATGTCTCATGTCTTATGGTGCTGAGAAGCATAGAACTGGAATCTGTATAATGAGTGGTGTAAGCTGGACAGTTGTCCTCAGTTAATGATTTTTCTATCAGGGGTTGCTTGAGCTGCTTCTTATTTTGTGTTACTTTTTTTTTTTCCCAGGCTCCATTTCAGAGGCTTTATTTACCAACTAGTTCGAAGCAGCACCCCATATCCCAACATTTCTTTTTCACCCAGAGACCTCAGAAGGAGAAGAAAGCTTTCCAATCTGGCTATGGAAAGGGACATGCAGGCTGAGCTCAGGATGAGAAGGCATCAGCCCACACAGATCTTGAGCTTCTGGCCAGCTTTGCAGGAAGTAGAAGAATCTGCCTATCTTACTGGAGACAGAGAAGCTGAAATTATTTATTTGGCTGGCCTGTTCACTTCTGTTTCTTCCTTAATTTATTTATCGTATGTTTATTTGTACTGCTGTCCAAAGCATTAAAGAAAGGGGAGGAAAACCATTAGGAAACAGACAGTCCTTTTCCTGAGGGATATTTTGATTTGTGAAGCTATTCTGTTCCCCTCAGCTGCAGCATTCCTTAGCCAGCCTTGCCTCCATCCCTTCCACACATTTAAAGATACATTGTGCCACTTTTATTATTTCAATACAGACATTTGGGTAGAGCTTGCAAACCAGCAAATAAACATCTGCTCTCTTCTTAAAGTCAATAGAGAACAGCTGTATCACTGTTCTTGAAATACTGGCCAGGATGCTTCTGCCCAGGGATCAGGAAATGGCTTAGCCTCCAATGTCTTTCTATCTCATCTGGGACTTTCTTCTTGATGGATTTTTAGGATGAGCTGCTCTAGCAAGGCTCTGGTCATTTTGGTGAGGTGAGGGGGCTGCATTAGACTCCCATTACACTCGTGTTCTTTCCACATCGTATCCAGACTGCAGGGTCAAAATGCTCCCAATTAATAAGCTGATGTGGGAGCAGCACTTGGGTCATTCCAGCCCTGCACACATTCATGGAGCTGGGACTTACATGCATCAGCAGCCACTGAGGGTAAGCCAAGAGGTGGGATGGGGCTGGAGCTGGCAAGCAGCAGCTGCCCAGGCTGCAGCACAGAGGGGACAATACTGCAGCTACCTTGGCGTGAGAATGGCAGCAGCAAGACAAAGAGGCAGACGCAAATTTCCTCAGGTGGGTCTGGGTTCAGCACCTTGCTACGAGGGGCTCTGGTACTTGAGCTGGCTGCTTTATATATGGCCATGGTTCACTTTCCAGTGGGGACTACTGAACATGAGTCTGTAGAGAGTCTCTGTGAGGATCCCGTTAAGATTTGCGAAATGCACGAGAATATTTGTATGAGGGTGCATAAGAATGGAAATTCTGCATTGGGAAGCAGTGTGGAAGCACTGTGGGCCCAACTATTGCTAGTCAAGTGCCGTCAGTGAGCCAGTCCCATTTGCTCTGGATAAGGAATGGGGTTAAGAAACTGTATCTGGCATGGCATGGGGCTGTCCTAGCTCCTAGAGAGCAATAAGAAGCTTTGTTCCCATTCTCTACCCACAGCAATGAAGCATTTCCCTGCAGTGACAGGATTGTCACAGCAGTGCGGTTACAGCTGCACTCTGGGTGCTTCAAGGCTCTCCTCCAGTGTTCTTTGTCAGGTCTTCAGCCATACCAGCCTTCCTTGATGGAGCCCTGATTCTATGTCTCTTTCTTTCCTCTGAGCATGAAATTTCAGAAGCCAATTCTGCTACAGTACATTTAGCAAATCTAATTGTGTTCCAGCATCTGGAGTCCTGCTTCTCTGGCACTGTTAAACAGTGAGCAAACAGTAGCCACAAAGAATAGTGCTAGGCACTTGATGACAAAAGCATGTGGAGAAAATGTACCATGGAACAGTACATAGTCCATATGTATGCTAAGTTTATCAGGGCTACATGGCATCCTTGTAGGTATTTCACAGAAGTTTGGTTTGGCTTTATTCTGCCAGAATCTCTACCTCTTTCTGAAGCAGAATTGCTATTTTAGCCATTATCAGCCATCCTCAATTTGTTCATAACCCTCATTCTGTGGGGGGAGCTATGAAACCGATGTATCTCCATGGAAATTTTTGTGAACTGCTTAAATGGTGTTCAGAAAAGTAGGTCTGTCATTCAGGGGTCCCTAGGCAGGCCCTTAGAAATGAATCTAGCATTTAGGAAGCTGATAGCATGACCCCTTGTATATATAACTGTATCTACATCTACCTCCATAGGTAGATAGATAGATAACTGGATTAAATCCTCTGATCCATCCTCCATAAGTAGAAAAGTGAGGGCCCCTCCAGTGTCTGTTCCTCCCAGATTGGACCAAATATTTAAGAAAATACAATTTTATGTCTCATTTTAGTTGCTTTCTGGAATCACCTTATTGACTGCCATAGATGGGAATTTTTCTCATCATTGGTAAGCTGTTTTCCTTATTGTGTGCAGGTTTTCTGCTTGTATGTTCTCAGCACCACACTGGCGAATAGACCATGTGATTGTGGTTTTCCACAACAGACATTAAAGAAGTTATTGTTTTCATCAGTTGAAATGTTTAATTGTAATACTCTTCAGGAAGGTAGAGGAAAGGCAGATGAAGAAAAGAGCTATGATGTCAGTGTTGAATAAACTGAACACTCAAATTATTTATCTGGGCCTTTTAAGCTGTACAGCATTCTTTTTATAATTGCTCTTAATATTGTATAAATAGATTTTATAGGATATTTCTCATATTAACTACTTTCATGGACTTTGTACCAGGCACGGTGTAGTGCCTGAAGTCTACAGGCTAAACATGATTTATAGTCTAGGTTTCCTATAAAAACAGCTTTCATGGGGTTGTTTGTCAGTGGACTTTGATCCAAACAAGATTATTGCAGGAAATTCTACCCCGGTATGGAAGGCTACACAGCTATTTATATGGCATTTCTTTGCAGCAGGTTGGACTCGCAGGCATGGGATTGCCTTTTTTGTAATGTACCAGCCATCTCCTGGAGAATATGTTCCCTTGTGCATCTCCATTAATGGATTGACCTGCATAAGGCACCAAGGGGAGGGGAGGCTTTCAAGGGGCTGTTTTCTGGTTTGTTTCATCCCATTCCTCTAGTACACATGTCCTTGGGGGAATGTCAATAAGTGTAATGGCATAATGAATCCCTCTGTCTGGCAACAATTTATATAACACCTGTTAGTTAAAAAGCTAGATGATTTCCAAATCAATAATTGGATTTACAAACATTTATAGACACCATGAATTCTTCTGTTTTCCAGGAGACCAACCAGTGACTACAGTGATTTGATGTATGTGAAAATTTATTTAACTCTGGATCCCAACAGGAAAAAAGCCTGTGGTAAAGTTTGGTTACAAATGTGTGTAAGACAAACCACCTAGTGTCAGAAACAAGATAGATATGGCACAATTAGAGCTATGAAAGGCACGAGGCAAGCTCATTTCTCTTGAAGCCATGCTGCTTGCTGCTTTCCTCTAAAGGAGAGATCCAGAGCGGACTCAGCTTCTGGGGTAGGTGTGAAAGAGGAGAAATACATCATGTGGTCTTATCCAAGTCCGTTGTAGACTTTGCAACTTATGTCAGGATTAGTCTTCTTCACCACTCGGATGGAGCAGCTTTTCTTGTGGAATAGGCCAACACAGTTCACCCTATCATACTTCTTGGGGATTACAACCCTGTCATTGAGAAAGGCAAAGAGAAAATCAGCAGCTGAGAAGGATACTCACTGAGCTACAGCCATCCTGGAGCAACCATGGATTGACTTGGCCTGTGGGTATACATAACCAGTGCTATGGATTATCACAGGAGGAATACAGAGCCTGGATCATGGCTGTTAACAGATGAAGTGATTTCCCAATGTTTGTTCTTGTTTAAATGCAGTTCTCACTGGTCATTCTCTCAGGGATTCATGTAAATTCCCACACAGAGACAAAATACAGATTCGTTCTGTCTTCTACATTCTAACTACAACTTTTTTGATAATAATGAACAATTTAAAGAGTGCTGAATCATCTCGGCATGAATGACTCCCAGCTGGGCCTCTTCTCAGCACATGCCAACTCCCTCCCTCTTACGGCTGAGAAAAGCTGGGAACATTTCCCTCCAAAAGTTCCTTGGGTTGCAGGCTTCCTCACCAACCATTTATGGGACTCTTCCTCCCTTGCCTTAAAAGAAGGATTTTTCTAATCTTCTGGGGAGATAATCATTTCACATCACTATATTCAGGAAGGCACAGCTCTCCTTGACGAGTCTCTGCCATCCATGAGGCAGAAACACACAAGAAAGCAAATTAGCATGGATGTCCTGTCTTGACAGGGAGAAAGTGTGGGCTCTATCCATCATGGGAAGGAGGTGGAACAGCTTTGACCTGAATAGATGCTTTCAGGCAAGCCAGTGGTTTGGTGCAGAGCCACAGAAACCCACAGGTTTGTGTGTTGAGGGGTGTTTAGGTATGTGGGGAAAAGTTGGTGAATAGAAGGAGCAAGAAAACAGAGGCTAAAGAGAATCATACACCCAGTTAGTGTCTGAATCCAAAGAAGGATTAGGTGATGAGGAAGAGCTGTGTGCTGGAAACACTCTGTGTTTCACTATGTTTCTTCCCAAAAAAGTCTGCGTCATTGCCAGATTATTCTGCTGGTCGTGATTAGAGCTACCTGGGAAACTGGAAAAGGAGTTTTGCTCACATGAGTATGATATTTCAGTGCATGCTTTCAGTGAGGTTTTTAAAATCTGAATATTTCAACCAGTTTCTGAATAAGCAAACAATGATTTGGGTAAACTTACAAGCTGCAGCAAGTCATTGCCCCCATCTTACACCTGCACTGGAAACAATCTTCATTCTTCCACACCGCACCAAAAACATAAAGGTTTCTGTCTGAAAGGCAACCTGCATGTACACACCAGAAAATAATAGTCAGTAAATCAACAGGCACAGGCTGTTTGTGGGCTCATAATCAAAGCAGTGATTTCTGTAGAGTCACGGCAGGGAAGAGACTAACCCTGTGCTTTGCAGAAAAGATACCAAGTCTTTGCTCCTGCAGTGTGCATGAGTGTGTGACATGGCATTATAAAGTGTTGTAACCACATACCAGATGTGTATTATTCTGCTACAGCAGTGAATCTGAAAAACACCTTAGCTTACGGCTACAGGCGGATCTTTCTGCCCTTTCTTATATTCAACATACAAGTTTAGATGATTTTCTCACTCCTTCCTCCTCCCCAATTTTTATTATAGTTCAACTTGCTCTACTAAACTGAATTTAAATGACAGCTGTGTTGTCTTTGCTTTAATTTTAGAGTCAGGTGCTCTCTTCAGGTTAATCAATTAAAAGTACATGGATTTTTGCCACATGGGTAAGTACCTCAGTTATACATGAGCCCAGAGATGCCTCTGGGTGGGTTGATTCCTGAATAAGAAGCTGTTTGGATCATTTCTCAGCAAAGAGCATATAATGCTATTCCAACATTTCTAAGAAAAAAAGCCTTTGTATCTTTGAATTAATGTTTCAGGGATGTCTAATCTATTTGCCATTCTTACCATATTTTCTGGCTGGTCTAAGGTAACAGCGACTAGGAACACACAGAGTTCTCGAGAAGAGAAGGATGAAGCAAAAAACCAGCAAGAATTTCTAGAAAAGAAGTAAGAATTTTTTTTAGAATAAAGTGGTTTTTTCCAAAGGTCTAGCACAGAGTTACGGACGAGTCCTACTATTCCAAATAAAATCAAATTTAAAAATACTTCCAGTGTAAAAAATACTACACACACACACAAAGCTGCTAACTTACCATACTTGCATGGGCCGCTCATGTTAAATGATGAGGAGCAGTGTCTATTTATATACCGTGAGGAAACAATGGTCAGTGCAGAGGGAGGTGATGTGAATGTGTTCCCAATGGACGCTCTAACCTGTTCCGATCATCGATCAGAAGGTGGCACCTCAAGAAGTCTTGCAAAGGCTCATTCTGTGCACTGCACATTGGCATCTTGAGCTCCATTGTGCTGGTGTGAATCTGAAGAAACTCCAGCAGATCCACTGGTCACTCCACATCAGCACTGGTGTCAGGGGAGGAATCTGACCGCTAGAAAGCAGTGCCCCCAGCCCTGGCAGGCCATCAAGGACCAGCAGGGAAAGGACACTATTGTTCCACTGACCTGCATGAGGAGGTACAGGACAGGTCATTCAGACAGTGCAGTGGTGTGGAAAGTCCACTGTTCTCACCCTGATTTATTATATTTTCAATAATAATAACAACGAGACGTATTACTTTGTCCTGCATGTTTAGTAACCTGCAGGAGCTAGGCATAGTTTTGCATCTCTCAGTTGTAGAAGCAAAGCCAGGCCCAAGGACTAGAGGCAGATCAGCATGACCTGCTAGCACCTTTTTGGCAGCAAAAATGAGATGATCTGTGCGTTGTCTCACTCCAGAAACA
This sequence comes from Acanthiza pusilla, assembly GCA_036630365.1. Taxonomy (NCBI): domain Eukaryota; kingdom Metazoa; phylum Chordata; class Aves; order Passeriformes; family Acanthizidae; genus Acanthiza; species Acanthiza pusilla. The sequence continues at coordinate 18,463,648 of JAXCHO010000234.1, forward strand.
ATGCTAAGGACTGAGGAAGACAAAGAAATAAAAAGTTCCAGTTTTATTTCACTGTATGCATGTGTCAAACACAGTTGGAATCGGACACCAAAGGCAGTGCTGTTTCTGCAACAGTAAAATGAGGACATTTCCTTCAATCCATATGTTGCCATAGGTGTCCAGGTCTTTGTGACATTAGACTGCTAAAACACACAGTATATGAGGCTGCCTCTCAGAACCACCCAGAAAAATCAGCGCAGGTTCCTGCAGCTACTTTAGGGCTGCGGGGATTCAATGCTTTACTGAATTGGAGCATAGGCATAGCAAGTTCCAAAAGTTACCAGAGAATTCCCAGCGTAATGAGTTGCATTAATTCCATTAGCTTGGCTCTTTTGGCACACCTGGCTTTAATTAGGCACCTTGATTGATATGCCTGAACTCGTTAGCTTCCACTGATTGACAAACAGCTAGAGGAAACAGAGCTGCACTGGAAATGGTTTGGGGACACAAGGGGGAATGGCAGAACAAGTGTGCTCTCCTGAGGGATGTGGAGTCAAGTGACAGTTCTGGAGGAGGTGGTCCCTGTTCATTGTGACAGAAGACCTGAATTATGTAAGTTCCTTCTCTTTATTTCTTTGCATGAACTCAGTAAGATACTTTAGAGCTTCTGTTGTACTTTGGTTTTAGCTTTGCTGTCCAGCTGTCAAGTTTTGTGTTAACCTTATGATTTTGGTAGAACATGCTCTCTGTGTGCAGTTCTGCCACAGGAAACAGTCGTGGTGTCTAATGAAGTGCTTTGAGGAAATACTCTTTCTCTGGTAATCTTTAAATAAATTAATTTCTCTTTGAAGGGAATTACTTGCTCGAAATAATTGGTTAGCAAAGGCAACAAGGTGAAAACATAACATAGCTCTTATACTACTGTGAATTTGGTTTTATTTTAATTGAAACCAATTGATTAGGGTCTAGTGTAGCTAGAGGCCAGACCCACTTCTATTCTGTCCCTGTGATAATTCTTGATACATCTTGTGCTGCCTCTTGAGGAGAAATAAGTGTTATTGTGGATAATATCTCCAATAAGAGTATAGTTGCAAGGAAATGTAATAAGCAATTCTGACTTGAAGAGCATGGTGGATTCTAAATTATTTTCTTATTTAGATTAGTATTATTTTAATTTGTTAATTAGCCTTTCCTCCTTGGAGAAATAACAGTATTAATAATAACTTTCATATAATTAGTGCTGTCTCTCAGGTAGGCAAATATATTTATATGTATAAATTATACACATAAAATGCAAGAAACTGAAGTGAAGTGTGATCAAGTCTACTGTTTCCAGAAGTGCCTGTTAGCTCCATGTCTTGAAACTGAAGTGTATATTGAAGTATTCTGTGTGCACTTTTTCAAAAAAAAAAAAAAGAAAAGAAAAAAAAAAAGACAGCTTAAATTATCTTGGATTGTAGAACTGAGAATAAAAACCCCAAATGCTTATGAAAGCCTGAAACATTGAGTGGGTTGTCTGTGCGATCTGGAACAGAGGCTGAACCTGTCTTTGTTCATCTTCTTGCTGACCTGCTTGAGACAAAGAAGGTTTTCCATGTCAAATGAGTTAAAAAAGGAGGAGAGAGGATTCTCTGTTGTGCAGATGTAAATGACGTTGTCTTCTGGGGCTGCAGTGTTAAGCAAGTGTCCTCTTTTAAGGGAAGGATAAGTTCTATCAGCCTAGATGATGGCTGCGGTGGCTGAGAAGGCTGAGCACCTCTGAGACACGGTGACTATGTCAGTTTGCTGCTTTCCCTCTGCTTTTCCCTTGGGCTCTGCTGTGCTGGAAGTGCTCACAGCCCAGTTCTAGACACACTGACTTAGATCAAACAACCTCCTTCACTGGCCTGGGGGGAACAGCAACAGTTAATGTGTGTCCTCAGCTTGAGGGCTGTGAAGCAAAGAGAGGAACGTCCAGCACTCCTTTCCCTGTTTGTCTCGCTCCTGCTTCTGTCAGGGAAGGCGCCAAAGTAAACTTGTCAAATCATGGAGTGGTTTGGCTAAAATAAGGACTGAGAGCCAAGCCAAGGAGGCAATTCTGCTCTAGGAAGATTTTGACAATTAGAAGGATCCTGAGTTTTCAGAGGAGAGGTCTGGAGTTGGAGGGACTGAGCTAGAATTCCCTCTCGAATCAGAGGGGTGATGGGATGGTGGTTCCAAATCACCAAGGCTCTGACTAGGGTATTAATTTTATTACAACTTGCTCACATTGAAAACATTTCTTCAGAAGATTTTAGTGGCTCTAGACATGATCTGCTGGATGTGTATTGCTTTACCCTGTGTTTCAAAATTACATCAATGCGTTGCTTAATTACTAAAAACTATGGTGGTCTCAAAATTGGGTTAAAGCACAAAAATAAATCTGACCTGACTTCAAAATGGTTCATGTCAATCTGTTTTAGAGAAGTTAATAAGGAAAACTGATGTTCCCTCTGATATCTCTGACAACTGGCTGACTCTATTTTTAGCTGAACTCATGGGAGTGAGCCATTAGGTAGGACCCTACCTAATGCTCATGCAACTCTTGGGAAATCAAATTAAATTTATTATTTTCCCCAAAACTGCTATCTGTGTGACCTGGCCCTTTGCAGTGAGAATACAGTTTGCTACGGATAAGGGGTTCTGCAGCACCAGTCTGGCCATCACTTGTGGTGGGTGATACTGTCTTCCCTCTGTACCTAATCCTTAAAAAGGATTTAAGATTGATTCCTGATGCTTTTAGATTATCCTACAGCACACTGCCCAAGTCCTCTCCCTAATGGCATTTTGAAAAATACATTTCTCTATTAACTCTCACTTTCTTTCACCGTCGGTTCACACCTTTACTGGTCTGGGGCATGTGGGTCTTTTGTAATTGTGTGGGGGAGTTATTTATTTTAAGTTTGAAGTATTTCAAGTTGTTTTGTCTATTTGCGTGTTCCCCTTTGTCCTGCTTGGCAGTGTCTCTGAACACTGTCCCTTTGAAGCAAAAATGGAGCTCTCTAACTGCTGTTCATGCAAAGTGCCTGACTTTTTTCTTAAAACTGGTCAGCAAAATGGCGCAAAAGTAGTGCAACACCTATATTACCTTAAAGAGAGGTAAACATTGCTTTTTCCTTCCCTCTGTACTAGGACTATGGAGGCAGTAGTTTTGTCTCAATCCACGAACTTATTTAGACAGCAGATTCCCACTTGCCTTCAGCAGGAATTAGCCCTTGTTAATTAGTTTGAGTCCAGAGCAGCTCCCTCTCATTTTGCTGGCTTTGCTGTACCTATGAATCCTCTCTGCTCCTTTCTCATCCTGTCATGGAGAACACACCGCAGTGCACAGGGAGCAGGTGTGTGTCAGAGCTGGCATGACACAAAGAGATAGTTAATGGCAAAGGGGTAAGGTTAGCAAATGAAGCTTATTACCTTCAAATTTAAAGGGTGCTGCACTAATACAATGCACACCAATGAATTTTTTAAGCTGATGTTAAGTATGGTTAATGGCATGGACTGTTGAAAGCCTCTATCAACTGGGCAGAGATTTTCCTTCAGAGGATTAGGAATTTACTTTCTGGTACCTGCCTTCTCCACTTTTGAATGGGAAGAAAAATATAGTGGAAAGGGGGCAGTATAGACAGAAACTGAAATAGTAAAAATGCAGTTTGAAGTTCTGTAAGAAATAAGTTCATTGACAGAAGCTTTAAAGCATGAGGTTGGTCCTATCAATGATTCTACTGTTAAGAAAACTTTTGAAGTCACTTTTCTTCCCAAACTAAATTAACCCCCTTACTATTTCTTTTTCTGTAAAACAGAGCTGCCTATTTAATAGTTCATTTAGCTTCCCCTTTTACTCACAGTGATGCTTTCATAAACCTTCATATCTAACTCAACTTGCACTGCTGTGCTCAAAGGGAAACTCCTGGTTTTGCTCTGTTAACAGTCAGAGGTGCTGGTGCATCTGTTCCTTGAATGAAATTCTGAAGTAGTGTGGTTGCTAAGCTTTTCTTCTCCTGTAGTAAGCATAATTCAGGCAAGCCAGTCTTTATCCGGGTTCAAAATGCACTCTTAAAACTACTCGGTCCCATTCATGATGTCTCCTTGGCTATAGACTAAAGACAGGTCTAAAATGCCACCTACATTCTAAACCTCAATGAAGCAAAATGAAAATGAGGTCAAGTCTGCCAGCTGGATCAGGATCTAGGTTTTTGTGTTCTCTGTAGCTCTAACTTTTCCATCTACTTCTTCCAGCACAGGAGCACTGTGACAAAACTATGCTGTGATGCAGTGACTAGTGAATTTATAGCAGAGTAAAAAGAACAAACAAATCCAAAACATTGGCCACAACAGAAAAAGAAAGTTCCAGAGCTGTCATATCTGTACGTAAATAAGCTGTACTAATGTAGCTGGGCTGCAGTTACAACAAACGGTTCAATCAAACTCCTGGTGCCTTTCATTAGGCTCGCTGAAAAACTGAGGTCCTCTCTGAAATTCTTGGCTGGCATGCCACTGTCCATCCCTGACACAGTTTTGGTTGTTCTAACTTTTGAACCCTTTCTTACTGTAGAGAGATTGAAGAGTTCCCCATTTAAAACTGATACTCAGCTGTTCAACAGTAATTCTATCCTAAAAACATAGGCCCGAGGCCAGTCTTGTAGCCAGACTAGGCACTGAACCTCTGGTGTTATGCTCACAAATGCCTGCCAGGATTTCTCATAATATTACAGAGTTGATCTCTTATCTCACCCATATGTATAATTTCCTGTTAATATTGGAGGACAATGCTCTCTGTGCTTTGAATGAAATTGTTCAATAACCTGCTTTGCACAGCCAAGTGCAGATAGGAACAAACAACGGAGCTGGGGGGGAAAAAAGAGACTTTTGTTACATAATCCAGTTTATTACTTCAAGACTATAAAGGATTTGAATGAATACTGCATCAAATCAGACCCTTGCACACCTCTCCCTGACCATCAGCTTCGGTGTGCAGAACAGAATCCCTTTGTTCAGGAGCAGGGCAAGAGTAGGAGAGCACCCCAATAAAATAAACTCTTGCAGCCACCAGAAAGCTTCCTCTCTGTGCAGACCATGGAGAGGCTAAGGGATAGTGCTGTTAGGAGAGGTCACACAAGCCTCAAACTAGGAACTGAAAAGGGGAGGCAGACTTCTTCAGGAAGATACTAATGAATGTAATCCTTAGAGTCTTACTCTAATGAGACTGCAGCTTGGCTCAGGGCAGCACTCTTGCTAGAGTCCCAAGCTGGTGTTTCAGCCCAATCCAGATCCCTTGTCTTTCACACAGCAAACTGGAGTGACTTCTGCATGGCACAGCTTAGGGAATGAACCCTTTCAGTCTCTGTGCCAGTATAAATAGCTGCTGAACAAAAATGCTTGTTCCTTTCTCTGTAGATTCATCCCATCTTTAGAAGACCAGGGCAACCATGGGAGAAGCCTCTGGAATTACAGGGGTAAAAACACTGGGATATTTTGAAGGAGGTTATCATCTTGTGACTGCAAAGGACTGAAATTTATCAGTGGTCCTTAATGGAGATCTACTGGAAGCATTGGCTGTGCTAAAGCACCGAAGCCCTGGAGAAGTGTAAAGAGCATGGGTCAGTGCTTGAGACTTCCTGAAATAAATGAAATGTGAAAACAGAATTTTGAGTATGGGGAAGAAGGTTGAAGTAACCCAGTCTTGCTGAGTGTTTTAGATTGGTCATATGACTTGTGTGTTCTGCAGTTTCATGTAAATACCTCTCATAAAGCAAATCAAGTCAGATAAGTTTTGCCCTAAAATAAACCATAGCTTGATCAAAGGAAACACACACACAACATTAGATTTGAAAAGGAACTTTCAGGCTTTGTAAAGGTGCCAACTCTTCCTGCCTGGCAACAGAAGAGTTAACTAAGAGCAAAGTGAACAAGTGAAAGTCTCGTGAATTTAATTTATCTGAGATTTTAAAATTGGCGCAGAGCAGAATGTGAACTGCAAATCTATGGCTTCTTTGGTATGCATAATGTAAATGAGATATGCACTTTCCTTGTTTAAGTTGAATTTGGTTTTTAAGATTGGGGAAAAAATCTTATCGGACAGAAAACATGAACGGGTACAAAACCATTAAGCCACAGATGATAAACACTGTTTAATAGGAAAACTTGCATCAGATTTATATGTGTGAACACCTTTCCAATACTCAAAAAAAGACTTAAAAAGACTTAAAAAGACTTACTGGGAGAGGAGGTTCAGCTATCCAAAACTGCCTCTCCTTCTCGCAGGAAAGCTGTGTGCTTTCAGGAGGAGAAAGGGAAATTTGGGGTAAGAGAGCACACAATCTCTTCTGCTCTGCCTGGGCTGATTTGCCTCCCAAGGTTCTGTAGAGCCTCCAAACCTTTAATCTGACAGGACAGTGGAGGAAACTTTCCTGTGAATGTTTTCTTTCCACTATGTGGAGCTAGTGGTGTTATGATCTAAATGTTTCGTAGGTGACAGATGTATTTTTTGTATGGGACTGTAGCTGTGAATGCTGAAGTAAAGAAACACCAAGACAAAACATAACTTGGCTAAAGTGGGAAGATCAAAGCAGGGTTTTGTATGCTCTGTCTCTGTTTTTCAAGTTTTGAGTGTTTTGTCATCTTCCACAGCTAGACTCCTTGCTACAGGAGGGAGCCAAGTCCCTGCTGTGCTTCTGGTGTTCCAGACTAGATGTAATAGGTAAAATCACCTGTTTCCACATTGAAACTTGGGGCAGACAAGAGGACAGCAGAGTGATCCTGGAGGCTTTTTGGATTAGACAGGAAATGAACCTTTCCTACTTCATCATAGCAAATAGGGTAGAGTCACATATAAAAAGGCTTGGCAGACAGTGGAGAAAGGTGCTTGGGTGGATTTAAAATATGATTAAATATCTCTGAACCATGTAGGAGTGCTGCTTTGGGCTGGCTTTTCTGGAATTTGGGTGGATATGTGTAGTCAGCCTTAAAAAGGAAAGTAAATCTTTGGTCACAACTTACTTATGTCTTTGTATTCTCTGCGGACTTGCCTTACGATGCACCTGGAAGTCTGCTGCAAGCAGAAAGACATCTATAGAATGCTTTGGGTTTGAAAGGACCTTTAGAGATCATCTAGTCCACCCCTCCTGCCATAAGCAGGGACACCTTCCACTAAACCAGGTTGCTCAAAGCCCCATCCAACCTGGCTTTAAACACTTCCAAGGATGGCACATCCACAAGTTCTCTGAGCAACCTGTTCCAGTGTCTCACTATTCTCATATTAAAGAATTTCTCCCTTATGTCTAATCTGAATGTAGCCTCTTTTACTTTAAAACCTTTACCCCTTGCCTTATCTCTGTCTTCCCTGGTAAAACATCTCTCTCTATCTGTGCTGCTCCCCTTTCTGTGCCACCTCCTTTGGTGAAAACTAGAAATAACAACCCTACATTTCCAATGCACCAGGGTGCAGTAGTTTCTCAGAAATTATTTTCAGGTCCTCTAGCCTTAACCCTGAAGTGCTGGAGTCTGTGCTAGGCATGGTATCATTAGAAGATGCCTTCAATTATACTTTCTCTTAGCACAGGCTTGCAAAGGGAAGTAAACAGGCTCACTGCCCAGCTGCAAAGGGGACAGTGTCTCCCAGCAATGTCACTGAATGTGAATAGAATCACAGAATTGTTAGGGGTGAAAGGAACCTCTGGAGATCATCTGGTCAATCATGAAGTTAATGCTGATACAAGCTGAGGTTTGCCTTTCCCCTGCAGACAGCAGGACTGGGCACTGCTCATGAGGTATATGCTCATTCCATAATTTGAAACGAGGAGCTATGGAAGCATTGACACACTTTCTGTTGTGGAGAAATAGAACATGGAGATGTAGGACGTTCAGTCACTTGTGGAAAGAGGCAATTGAATAAATGTGCTATAAAGATGACGAAGCAGTGCCCCAAAGGAGAGCTCATCCTGACAAGCGTATCCCTCTCAGTTACTGCTTGTGGATTTGCTGAGTTTCTTCCCTGTCTGAGCCCAGCACAGACCAGTCACTACATTTAGCCACAATGCTGCTCATAGCCCAGTTTAAAACCTTTAATTTCTTGAGGGTTAATCTGAATAAAGGACCTTTTCCTTTACCCAAAGCTCAGGCTGAGGACTGGCTCTGCTATGCTGTCGGTGTAATGGAAGCATGGATCTGGGTTACACTGGGTAGCTGGTAGATCTTGCAGTCCATAGGTTAGTCTCCAGGGAGCCATACTGGACAAAAGTTAATCATGCAAGACACTGTCATAGAAAGCAGAGTGTACAGAAAGATTTTTAAGTGGCTTTTCATTTTTCCCAATTTTTTTTTTAATTTTAATACTTTCGGTATTCATCCTCAAAGAAGAAAATAAGTCGTGGATTTCTGATGCTTCATTTGATTTTATTTTAATTTTAAGATACAGGTGTACACAAATTATAGAATATGGTCCCTAGCACAGAAACATGACCAGAGAAAAATACAGATTAGCAGCTACTGAAGATGCTTTAAAATGTCACCTTTAATGTCTGACCTCAAGGAAGGAACAGGTGAGTCCTTTCTTCATGGTGAAGCATAAAGCAGAGAAACCAAGGGAGGTTTTTTGTGAGTGGATACTCAGTTTCATTATACGTTGGGTTTTATGAGTAGATTTCACTCAACAGCTTCATTTTAAGTGTTTTTGAATTTGTGAGAGAGAGCCATTAAAACAATAAAAGGAAATATCCCTCCAGTCCACCATTCTTCTGTTACCCCACCCATGAATGGACTGGGCATTCTTTTGAGTGATCATCTTTCTCCACTACTTTATAAGAGCAAGTCTCCTTGTTGAAAATGCTTTCACACTTCTCTTTGTCGTAGTCAACTGGTGTCGCATAGCTGTTGTTGGGAAAAGAAAAAGAGGTGATGAGACCAAGAAGTAAGCAGCTTCCACTTCAGGTGGTATCTGCACCTTTGATACGAAGGGGCTCTACTGAGGAGACTTCTGAGAACAGAAAAAGGAACTTGTACAAAGCTCCCCGCTCAAATGTTGCTTACCCTGCTGCTTAAGCAGGATGAGGGGAGAGTTTTAGCTATGCTGGTCTGATTTATGTCAAAGGGATGTTTGTTGTGTTTATTTGCTATGCCAATATCACTGCTTTTTCTTCTCATCCACTGTATGGAACAAATATTGCATGAGTGGTTGGGTATTGCTATAAGAAAAATTGCAGACAGGCCAATGTATCTTGAGCTGCTTCTCAGAGGAAAGTGGGCAATATGTGGCTCTGGACTAGGATCAATAGAGAATTCTTAAGTAACTGCATGTTTTCTCTTGAATCAGTAACTTGCTTGGCATTTTAGCCCCAAGAAGAATTAAGTTCTCTTTTTATTTTAAATCAAGAATTATGTGTTAAACATGACCTCTAGTTTTCAGAGGAGTTTCTTGCATGTTCAGTGATGATGGCGATGGATTAATGCATAACTATGTGATAGGAAGTGAGTAAGAGAAGGGTTATGGTTATTTCTCAGGAACTCCTGTGTGAAGGGGAGTGGTTTGTGCTGTATCATGGCAGCAGAGGAAAAACCCCTCTGCTGCTCTGAACTCACCTAGTGCAGCAGCCAATTCCAGACCTGGAACAGGAGCAATCATTACAGTCATCAGTTCTCCAGCTGGAATCAAATTCATGGACCTTTCCTTCGTCATCAAGGCAGCCTGAAAATGCAGTGTGTGAGCAGACTTCAGTGTCAAACCTATTGCACGAACAACACTGCTGCATGTACAAAATGGGTAAGATCTTTGCTGGCTTTTTGCATTAGCATCTCTGTCTGCCAAACACAGAGGCTCCCCAACAGGGCAGGGTGTGCTATCCTAATGCATGGAGGAGAGTGACCTGTGTCTCTCTGTCTCCTGTGCTTCTTAGCAGCATCAGGTTTCCTGGAGCAGTTAATCTTCAAGTACAGAATTTGGAGCACCCAGCAGAAACACAACTAGACATAGACCTGGTCAGGATTAAAAATGGCTTTGATTTTCCTGCTTATTGACACCATCTCTTGTCAACTCCTCATTTAAACCAAGACTACATCTGGCCAGAAAACCTTTCCTGGTCCTCAGCTGCAGGAAGAAAGCAAATATTGGATATAAAGCTCCTGTTCAACAGTCACAGGATAGACCTCCTAAATAACTGATCTGGAAAGCAGGATTTCATGAGAACAGAACAAGAGAGAGTGGTTGTGTCTTTGCTTATAACTGTTCTGTTTCTTTGGCAATGTTAACTCATATCTTCAAGTTGTAGCACCAGCTTTTCCAGATAAAGCTGTATTTTAGAGCACTTGAGGGGTTTTTTGCATATTGGGACACATCAGCTCTTCTTGTGTCCAAATAATTACATGCTTCTTTTTTGGGAATTGATTTTCGTGCAGCTCGACTCATCTGTATACTGACAGACTAGCTGTGTTCAGGAAGAGCAGATCCAGACTCAAGGGAAGCAGCCATTCTGCCCTTAAGAATTTGCTTTGGGATACAGAAAAAACACAGGAGTAAAATGTGTGGTGCTGAGTACTTGTAAATCTGTTCCCTGTTTTATACTGACTGCCCACACTTACATGCAGGTCCTTGTCTCTTCTCTGAATTTCTAGATGTGATTCCATTGTAAAAATATGAGTTACCACTTTATGCAGGTGGGCAAACAAAAACTATGCTACTTCTCTGGGAAAAAACCACTTGTAATTCGGTCTGTGTGAAGCTCCCCAAATAACTTGTTCTTTTTGTAACATTTTATAATTTCCCCTCTCTCCATACCTGGTTTCCCTCCTGTTCCCCCCCCCCCATTTCCCCCCTGTTTCCTATTGATTCCTCTCCACTGTTCCCACTGATTCCTAAATTGTGATTAATTGCACAGGATGGACAAATCAAATCAAGCAGTGATTCTGATGATATCTGTCAAATTGCAGGTGGTTGACTTCTTACCTACAACCACACCATTAGACATCCCTGGCTTGAATGGCTCAAAGAAGCAGGAAGCATCAGACAGTGGCATGCTAATGGCAAGAGCAAGAAGGGAGGCCAAGATGGTGTTCTGAACAAGGAAACAAAGTTCATGTCATTACTTAAATAACTATTAAGATTTCTTTATGATAAATATTACCGTTAGAAACAGGGAAATACATTGTGGTTTCAAATCAAAATCCAATTGTCTTTTACAGTTTAGACACTTTAACACATTTATCAGGAATACTGAACCATTTTGAAGAAGCAGAGGCAGAGCATCATGTGGGATGGGAAAAAATGTCTGTCTTTCCAAGCTGTTAAAATCAAGCATTGACTGCTAGACACAGGTACTGTTTGTGAAAAAGGTGTGTTCTATTCCTTTTCCCCTCCCCATTAAGTTTTCTCCTTAGGGTTGGTCACCAACTGTTGCTTCCACTAACCTATAGTTGCGAAATCTTCTTTACTGCACTCTGTAGGGCTACAGAATGTTTCACCTTAATATTGAAGGGTGAGGAATAAGTGAAATAACTTTAGCTGAGGTAGAATACTCAAGTCTTGGCCCTGTACCCTATTTGCAGATGTCATTTACAACATAGATAATTCTATATTCTGTGACCTTTGTCAGTGGTTTTTTTCTGAAAGTTCAGCTGAAGTTTCTCAGCTAGTGGTTTATCCTTCAACATTGGTTTCAAATGTTTGAAGGGCTTCTTTTGGGGATATGAAGGAAATAAGTGCAAGAATTCTAGGATGGAATTAGCTGTGATTAATTGAAGATCTTGGTAAGAGAGGCAAGGTAGACCTAGAATAAACAATCACGTGCACACATTGTATGTAAGTGTAGTTTTCGACAGAGTAGGACTGGTGACTTATAAAAAGAAGTCATCCTGAGAGATGAGAGGAGGCAAATCTAGCATTTTATTTTGCAGAAGAGAGGTTAAAACCCACAAAAATGCAACAGTGACAAAGGAGTAAAAATCAAGAGACCTTTTTTTTTTTTTTTAGTTTCACTAAGTGTTCAGATATTATCCAGACTTTTCACCCCAAGTTCTTACCTGCCTCTCTCTGCCTCTCTTTGACTCTTGTTCTCGTAACACAGAATTTATACATTCTCCAAGTTGCTTAGATTGCCAAGTACTCAGATAAATCCTACAGAAACTCCTTTAAAATCTAGAAAAAGACATAACATGGTCTTTTACAGTACAAGATGTAGGGACTCACCATTCTTGCAGAATTATGAGGCTTCCACTAAGAAGACGGCCTGTACAAAGCTGATCTTCTCAGAGAACTTTATATAGAGAGTAATTTGTGATAACAGCCCTTGAGCAAACTGACCACGCATGTCTAGCACCAATGAAGTTTCTGCAAAATGACCTCATGGGCTGGACATTATTAAGATAAGGCAATTACGTACAGGAAGAAAGGTTTGTTCTAACAGACACTGAAGAAATAGATGTGGCTTTTGTGCCACACCAGAGTTGGGAGGCAGTTACAAGAAGCGCTTTTCAAGCCTAGCAGGGATATTTAGCACTTGCCCTGAGAAAACCATTAGAGACATGGTCATTGTCACTCACACAAAATTGCATGCTTAGTTTGAACCATCTAGGGTTTAAAAAATGGGTCCTAAATAACAATTTTCTTCCTTATTCAGCTTTCCATCGTGTAGAAGATCCATATGCTCAGGTCCTCCATGAAGAAATAGGCATTGTATATTTTCTTTCTTTATCCTTATAGCCAGTGAGAAACTGTTCCTTTACTGCAGAAGCTGCAAATGTCAGGAGCAGACACACTTTCCAAAGACAGTAATTCGATAGCAAAGGGGTCCAGTATGGTCCCCTTTTGCTTAGCTTTCACCTGCTAGGTTCAAATATTTCAAACTATGTGGCCCTTCTTGGTGATGTAGCCTATCCCTTATTACCAGAGCTGCACAGTTTGCAATACCTGAATTAATTGGCTGCATGATTGTGGTGACTTGTGTGGTTTTGGGAGTAAAGGTTGAATTCCAGGTTGGGTTGGCTACTCCACATCTTCTACCCAGACTCCAGGGTTATGAGCTAGTTCAGGAAGTCCATGGGAGAAGGCCAGCATTAGTGCAACACAGCTCACAGTGAGACCATTATTCCCAGGGACACCTTAGCTGGCTTTCAGCTTAGGTTGGGTAAGCTGGTTTTTCTTCAGTTGCTAGACCATCACTCTTCAGCATGACAGAAAAGAGATAAAGTGCTTGCAGGCGTTCATAGTTTTGATAAAGCTGCCACAATCAGCCTGTCACTTTTAGGTTAGACTTGGCGATGCTGATGTATCCCCTGCCCTGAAATGGGGGATAGCCAACATCACAGCCACATGGCTCATGCCCTCCTAATCCGTGGACATGTCAGCCCTGGGAATTTCTTTATTGAAATTAGCAGAGTCCACATATCCCCTTTGAATCTCTTAGAAATAGATATGAAACCAATTGAACAGCATCAGTGTGGTTTGGGATACCATCAGTGTTTCAGACCATGTGCATTTTCCAATTAAAGGAGCAGGGGAAAGGCAAAGTATTACACGGTGATCCTAGGCCAAAGCTGCCTTTTGTGTTGGTTGCAGTGAAGGTGGAGAGATTCATGATTTCTCTTCACAAGTCGTGGTCCTGTGCTGCCTGACCTAATTGATGTACATCTGTGGGATGCCTAAGGATGTGCCCTACCTTTGCATGATGGCTCTTTGTGACCTTTGGTTCCTGAGAAGTAACAATTTCCTCTTGGCTGACAATACTGTGGGAAGTAGCACAGAAACCTGTTCAAGGTATTGGCTCTTCCATGTCCTCAAAGGTCATCTGGAACAAAAGTTCCATGGTATTTTGGAATAAAAGGACCATCAAATTGCACTGCATTTATTCTGTTAAAGTTACTGAGCTATTTAATTCTTTTTCTTCTTGCATGTTGTGTACTTGACATGCAATATTTTGCTTGTCAGGCGCTCTGCAGGAGGTATTGTATGTGAATAAAAATTACCAGTCACACGGAAATTTGTGATGCCAGTGTACTGGAGTGAAACTTACAGAATTTTTTACAGCTAAAATAAAAGAAAGGACAACTTGCTGGTTTAGTCTTCAGTGACAGAGGATGTGCTTGCTGCTCAGCTCTGAAAAAGACAAAAATCCAACCACCATGCATGTGTGTCTTCTTTCTCAACTTTTCAGACTGCCCAGCTGCTCCCATTGCAGGACTTCCCCCTGTTTTCCAGGTGAGAGCTATGGAGAGAACTTGCAAGCAGTTTTCTTTGGACCACAGCAGAGAGTGACCTGCCTAAGCATGGGCAGTGTTTAGGGACAATGAAGAAGCCCTTTGCATGATCTGTGAATTCAGAGGAACCCTAAAAAATGCTGTGGCACTGAAACCACTCATAGCAGCAAACTCTATACAGATAGTCCATTCGTGTATTGATTATTGAGGTCACTTGTGACCCATATAACATTACATTTCTTCATGTTGTTCATGTGTAGGACGATAAGTGCTTTTCTTGGGTGGGGAACAGGTATCTATAACACGCATAACTCTGTTGAAATCTTATCTTGGCTTCCCAAACAGTTAATTTCTTACTAAAAACATTCTAAGTATATCATTGCTCTGCCCACTTCTGTGCTTCCTTTCCACTTACGCTGATAGATAGAGTGTCCTCTTTCTTCCTAAGGTAGGGAAAAGTCTTGGAGACTTTCTTGAAGATTTATCTTGCTATTTTACTCTAGTCATTCTTCAGCTGGGGTTTCTGGTTATATCTCACTGATAACCACAGAGATAATCAGAGTATTGCAAGATGATCAACAGGTTTTTTTTTTCTGTATGTTTCAGTGCAAGGCAACCAACAGAGAGAAATACAGCATGATTCCAGAGCAGTGATGTTATTAAAACATCCCAATAAACCAGCTAGTATCTATGGACAGCTAAAAACTAGAAGAGATGCACTAAAATGAAAGCAGTCCAAGAACCTTGTTTCTTAGGCCAGTATCTCAGTACTACTCTCACATTCCTGAGAGGGATCAGCTTTCTGCATGGGAGAGTAAGTGCAGGACATCTTACAGCAGTTTGTGTATCCGGTCCCTTAAACCAGGGGGTGGATTATCACCACTATTGAGAGGGGAAAAACAAGAGAAAGCATGAGGCATATCAGCTCACAGATCATAAGCAAACATGATTTTACAAATAAGCTCTTCTTGACATTAAACTGACAATGCTATGTCTAATGTACTGTGGCTTTACTTTATTCAAGTCTGTCACATTTGTGTGTGAGAAAGTACAACTGTGTTAAGGAAAGGCACAAGCTAACACTAAAATATACAGTGCACTGTTTATACAAGAACATATTGAAAAGGTGGTAGAAGGAAGTTTTATCTTGGTGGGGACACTTTTCTGAAGCCTGAGGTTCACATATCCACAAACCTCAAAGCATATGCCCTTGAATCCCTCTCTTCTACAATCAAAGAATTGTATTAATTTTATAGCAGGGTACACAGGAACTGTGAATTATTTGTCCCAGGTAATAGGTGGCAGAGCAGAAATTTCAATTGAGATCTCAATTCAAGATGGGAGGTACAAGCTTGAGACAATAATATCATTTCTTCTCTGATCTGAACACACCTGTCTTCTTCCATATGTAGCCAAGTCCCCATCCATGAGCCAAATTTCAGTTTGAATTCAATGCAGTTTCAATGGGATGAAAAACACTTAATTTTTTTATTGTGGTGCGAATGCATTTTTAAAACACATGATAATTTCTCAGCTATCCTGGAAAATCCAGTCAGATCATAATCCCAGGATGAGGGATCAGTGCTTTTTTAAAGCATCTATATGCAGTTTCTGGGTCTCAGTGAACACAGTCTGTTCTCTGGAGCCTCTGAACAAGGCTCTGCCTTACCTTGGCCTAATAAACCCAGCAGAATTCATTTTCTTTCTTCTCCAGTGTCAGCTCTTGTTTGTGCTGAACTGTTCAGATTCTGCTTCAAGTACAAGTGGTGGAGGAGGTGCCCTTGCAGGGGAAGATGGGCTTCCCCACCCACAGATAACTTCTGGAAGGATGTGCTAATCACAAAAGTCAAATATCCTCATTCTTCCCAGTCTCATAACCTTAAAGAATATATTCTCAGGAGATTCAAAGCCTGTGCTAGATTTCTTTTTTTGGTCATTCACACTTTTACTGGTGCTGTCAGCAAATCAGAAATCTTCTTGGACTAAGAAAGTCATCTGCATCTGTAAGAAAACTGGCACCCAGATTCTACAGAAATTCTTAAGACTTAGAAGCTAATAAGGCTCTAATTTAAAGATAAATAAATACAGTTTCAAAAAAGGAAACTAGTAGAAGGAAATCCTACCTAATTTAGAAGTGAACTAAGCATCTGTAACTCACTTAAAACACAAAGTCCTAACAACTAATATTAAGAATATGAATATGACCTTTTGACAGAAATGGGACACTCCATCACATTAAGCATTTTGTAAGCTGAATTAGAACAATTAGGAGATTAAAAGTGAGATACTGCAGTGGTGTCTTTTATGAGATTCTCCAGTGTCATTGTGCTTCTCTGGGACAGGAAAGCACATGTAGGATGGGAAGGAATTCCACAGCACAGAGAGGTTTGGAGCAGGTGTTAGCTCACACAAGAATAGACAAAATACTCCTTTGAGGGGTCGTTCTTCTCCACCACATCATGGTTACAGCGCTTTTTGTTGGCAATGACTTTACAGTTCTTTCTGTCATAAGCAACAGGAGTCTGAAAGCTGTCAGTGCCAAAGAGAAAACAAATGTTAGCTTGAGAGCTTTCGCTAGCCCTGTGGCATGGGTGACAAAGGCTCTCTTGTGCTCAAACTCAATTCTCCCCAGCAAATGGAAAGGTATGCTCATCCTACAGGCAGTGATGGTACCAAGAAGTTCCAACTTTCAGGGAACAGCACTCCATTTCAGTTCAGCCACAGCTGCATCTGTAGCAATCTTCTGTCCTCTCAATGTGTCCAAAGGGATACAGTTTTCCATTCTGCATACAGCCTGCATGAAATAGCAGCAAAAGAGAACATGTTCTTTAAGCCTCCACCTAAAGGCTGAAGAGTTTAAAAATTGTATCAGGTTTTCTGAAAACTTATTCCAGACAACAGTAAAGTACAAGGAATTAGGTTTTACTCTCAACTCCTGAATGAGCTCCATGTGCTCAAATGGCAATAGCAACCTACCACCAATCGCAATAATATTGCTGCAACCATACTCAGCCCAGGGGAAGACTTTGTTTTTCCCCTACATTTGGTGACATGCTGCTGGAAACCTCTGTTGGTGTCTTTCCAATGTCTTCTCCCTCCCTTGTATTTTGAGTCCTTAATGGCAGCTCCACACAGAGCCAAGCTAGCACAGAGCAACCAGGGCAGAGGACCCTCCTTGTTCCTATCTTCGTAGGGTGTCCCTGGAATTTGACGTACACTATAGCAGCCTGCATCACCCAGGGTCACCATGATGCCCATTGCAACAAGGAAAGCCAGAAAGCTCTTCTGCAGAGAGAAAGAAGCAGATGGTAATTTCTCCCCTCCTCATGAATCAACAGATTCATAGAAACTACTGCCTCCTCTGTGGAACCTATGCCATTCCTGAGATGATCATCAAAGGCAGTACTTGATGTGTGTACCTTTGGGATTATGTGAGCACAAATTACAGGAAAACTAGGCCATAGGACTTTGTCTGTCTATTTATCATTACCTAACTGTTGATTCAGATTCTGCAAACACCTTTGGAGGCTTGAAGAGCTGGAACAGCACACAATTTGAGGCATCAGAAGTGAAGAGCAGAAAAAACATGCAGATAAAATATACTATTTTTGCATTGTAAAAATCCCTGATTTTACACTGCGTTTCACATTTGTAAATTTTAAAAACACGATCCTTACTGGTTGCAAAATTCTGAATGTTTTCACAAACATTTCTGAGGAAAGGATGACAGCAAGTGAAAGAGTAAGAGATATCTGTACAGTTTCATGCCAAGAATTACAATCCAAAGAACAAAATTCACAGTAATATTCACAGAGGGGTCATCCTTTCTTTGCATCTTGCAGTTTTGAAATACAATACAGACACATTTAAAATGTGTAACCAGATGATTCTATTAAATGCTCTCCTTTGCATTTTAAAGCAAATACCTATCTGCATCCCCATTAAAAAAATAACGCCACAGTCTAAATCTTTGACTTACCATTGTGGAGTGCTTGGCTTCCAAAGAACTCCAAGTTTTCAGAGGAAGATGACTTACTTTATGTGGAATCAGAGAGAAAATATTTTGCAGTGCCTTTATGTTGTGCAATTCAAGTCTAGGTGGAGGGGGAAAAGCCTACTCAATGTGAATGCAGTTATTTTGTAATATCAAAAAAAATCTCTGAAATTTTTCCAGCTGGCAATGAGAAAATATTTGATTCTCTAGAGCACTGAGCTGGGTAAACTGTTGAGTCCAGAACTTGTATTCCTTGGAAACATTATGATTAGAAAAAATGCCTTTCTGATGGAACTCAGGTATTGATAGCTAAGCTGTAGAGAGTATTATCCAGATAGGTGATTTTTAGGTGGAGCAGAATTGCAGGAGAAATCCTTTCTGCTCTCAGGGGGCTGGGATATGCTGAGTAGTGCATTAGGGATTAATAGCAAATGGAGCTTTTGCCAGATCTTTGCATACTCATGGTTAATTCTGTGGTGTGCTCTGAAAGATAACCAAAGGTACTTGGCCATTACCAGGACCAAAACCTCTTACCATTGAGGGCTTAGTTGAAGCTGGATCCCATTACAGCATTTCTCTTTCTCTTCCAGTAAAATAAGATATAAGATAATAAAGTAATTTTCATGAATTTTATAAGAAAAATGTACCCTTAATTTGTGAGTCTTTTCTGTGGAAAAATTTGGAATTCTGAAATATTTCAGTATCACATGGCATAGTTCCAGACTACAACAAGCTGGGTATTAATCTTGATGTCTGCACTTCTCAGTGGTTCAAATTAAAAAGTAATCCATTAGGAACCTCCAAGTAATTTTTGTGATTCATTAAATTCTTCATTTTTAAAAATAAAATTTTAAAAACCCATAAATTTTGAAAACCAAATTTTCTCCAGAAATAGTTCTGTGAGCTGTTCAGGAAGGAAGTCTTTGATCTCCATGCTCAAGATATTACTTTCCTAAGAAGATGCAGATGTTTTTTCTGTAAGCAAGAGCATTCCTTCAGGTGTATCAGCTGAGCCTGTGTTCTGTGTTCTTTGACATGAACTAGCATAAAAGAAGAAAAGTCATTCAGGACAAGTTTCAAAACTGTTTTCTCCCGCAGAATACAAAAACCCTTTGGGCAAAACTTACCTTAGAATCTTAAGCAACATGAGAATGCTTATTTTCACATGCTGCATTTAGAGGAATGACAGGATGGAATCGGTGAATGCGAGTCAAGATTTTTAAAAGGCACATGCAAATGTCTTTACCAGAAAAAGCTGAGCTGACTCTTTATTCTGGCCACTCACATTTTTCATCCTTACAGGAACCAGTTGTACAGAAAGAGAGAGCTATTGACTGATACTCAGTCTGCAGCACACAGAACTTTAAAAGGTGAAGTGTGTAATGCCAGTGCCTGCAAAATACTTGGATTTTCTCCCCTAACTAAGGTATATCATTTGGAGGTCTAAAAAAGCTTAAAACAATGTTCATAAGCCAATTACCAAAGCCGGAGAAAACACACCCCAGTAAATCTTTCTGATTTTACTGATGGCTCACAGAGCTTGAGATGGATTGTCTCATGAAGCAAATACCCCTGCTGAATAAATGTAGATTGACACTTGATGTGGGGCCATGTGAGGATCCCTGCCCTAAGAATGCTCAGCTATGTGTAACCTCATGCTTTTACAAGAGAACAGACTTGTTCATGATCATGGAACTTCATTAAACAGACCACTTGTTTTGGAAGGTGTGTTTCTTTCCAAACCATGGAACTGCTAATTACAGACTCTTGTGGCTTTTTAACACCCAATTCTGGAGCAAAGAGCTCCATGTTGAAGCAGCATTTTACAGGGTTTTGTTGTCTGGTCTCAAGTATGTTGGCAGATTTAGGACACTAGCCATTGCCAGGTTGGAGATTTGATTTCCAAGCCCAGTTTTGAAGCTGGACTTCATTCCCCTGTGAATGTGGGGAATTATTATACTGAAGAGACAGAAGGCATCTGCATTATTAGTACCTCAAGCTCTGCTGCCCCGAGGAAGCATCTCTCTGGGGGCTGATCTAGATCTCTTTTTCACTATGGACAAGGACCACTAAAGAGGTTTTACTCTCTCACAGTGTATGAAGACTTTCAGAATGAGGGCTTGGCAGAGGACAAGTCAGAGTGTCAGAGTTTAAAGTTTAATACTGCTTTAAACTTCAGGACGGGTCAGAGTGGGCAATGGAGATGAACAGTCACTGCCCATGTTATTGGGTGATGGCATTGATGAAAACAAGGAAAAAAATGGGAGGAGGATGATGATCTTCCATCCTCACTGATTTTTCTGAGGTGGTACCAGCACAGGTCTTACCAAAAGTCCTACAGCCAGCGTGTCCCATGTGGGAGCCATTGTCCCAAATAGTGCATCACTTCAAAATGATAATGGATTTTGACACCTGGCTAGAAGAGAACCTGTAAAGCATGACAGCAACTTGTGCCAAGGTACTGGTGCACATTATGTCAGAGCAGAGAGAGAAACGCATTCCTTTCTCAAAGGTGACTTTGCCCCATGCCACTGCAAAAAATGAAACATCAATATGAATCATTTATGGATATTTCATCTCAGTTTATTGTGGTTAACAAATGCAGTAATGACAGAAATGAGACACTCTATCTGATTATGTATCTTCTAAGCTGAATTAGAACAATTAGGAGATTAAAAGCAAGCTACTGAAGTACTCTCTTTTATGAGATTTTCCCATGTCATTGTGCTTCTCTGGGATGGGAAAGCATCTGTAGGAAGGGGAGGAATTCCCCAGTGCAGAGAGGTTTGGAGCAGGTGTTAGCCCACACGAGAATAGACAAAACACTCCTCTGAGGGGTTGTCCTTCCGCACCACATCATAGTCACAGGTTTTCTTGTTGAAAACAACTTTACAGTTCTTTCTGTCATAAGCAACAGGTCTATGAAAGCTGTCGGTGGCAAAGAGAAAACAAATGTTAGCTTGAGAGCAATGTAAGTTCCAATACTTCAGTGATGACAGCTTGAACTACCACTGAGTGAGAGATCTCTGAAACTGGCTAAGAGCAGCTGAGTTAGCTTGAGTACTACACAGCTGCATCTTCCAAATCCTCCAACGGTGCCCTGTGCACTCCACAGAGTGGATGTATCAGGATGCTCAGCACTAGCAAAGGGATTTCTAGCACAGCACTCTGCAGCATGACATAAGCATGGGGTTTGCATATTTTCTATTTATTCCATTTATTTGTGATTATTTCCAGTTTGCATAGGATGTGGTGGCTGTTCCCTGATAGATTGTGCAACCCTAACAAAAGCAAAGATCATAATCAAGCTATTTTGGACCTCTGAGAAAGCAGGAGAGGAGCAAAGGAGGATGTTGGAGAGATACTTCAGATCAGAGCCTTGTCATTCTACAGTCAGCACATTCACTGGAGAAAAGCACCTCGAGAAAGGGATTCAGATCATCATAAGCTCTTCAGGAAAACTTCATTTAAATCACTCCTCCCTACCCCCACTTTCTCAGCTAATGAAAGACTTAACTGCAGTGGAAGAGGGGTTTACAAGTTCCTAAAAACTAATAGGCAAGCACAATCTGGATGTGCCTGGAAAAGGGTTTGGATCCACTCCCAGTCAGCAGAAAATGAGATCATGGAAACACAACTACGGATCCAAATAATCAAGAGCTACCAGTGGCTTTCATTAGCTCTGTGACATGGGTGACAAAGGCTCTCTTGTGCCCTTACAAACTCATTTCTCCCCAGAAAATGGAAAGGTATGGTCATCCTATAGACAATGAAGGTACCAAGAAGTTCCAACTTACAGGGAACAGCATTCCATTTTGGCTGGGCTGCAGGTGCAACTGTAGCAATCATCTGTCCTCTCAATGTGTCCAAAGGGATAGAGTTTTCCATTCTGCATACAGCCTGCATGAAACAGCAGCAAAACAGAATATGTTCTTTAAGCCTGCACCTAAAGGCTGAGGAGCTTAAAAATAATTTTAAGTTTTCTGAAATAATTTTAAGTTTTCTGAAAATGTTATTCCAGGCATAATGTACAAGGAATTACGTTTTACTCTCTCAATTCCTGAATGAGCTCCACATGCTGGAATAGCAATAGCAACCTACCACCAATCGCAATAATATTGCTGCAACCACACTCGGCCCAGGGAAGACTTTGTTTTTCCCCAATTATGGCATTGTGCTCCTGGAACCGCCTGTTGGTGTCTTTCCAATGTCCTCCCCCTCCCTTTTATTTTGAACCTCTAATGGCAGCTCCACATAGAGCCAAGCTAGCACAGAGCAGCCAGGGCAGAGGAACTTCCTTGTTCTTACCTTTGTAGGGCTTCCCTGGAATTTGACGTACACTATAGCAGCCTGCTTCACCCAGGGTCACCATGATGCCCATTGCAACAAGGAAAGCCAGAAAGCTCTTCTGCAGAGAGAAAGAAGCAGATGGTAATTTCTCCCCTCCTCATGAATCAACAGATTTACAGAAACTACTGCCTCCTCTGTGGAACCTATGCCATTCCTGAGATGCTCATCAAAGGCAGTACTTGATGTCTGTACCTTTGGGATTATGTGAGCACAAATTACAGGAAAACTAGGCCATAGGACTTTGTCTGTCTATTTATCATTACCTAACTGTTGATTCAGATTCTGCAAACACCTTTGGAGGCTTGAAGAGCTGGAACAGCACACAATTTGAGGCATCAAAAGTGAAGAGCAGAAAAACATACAGACAAAATATACTATTTTTGCATTGTAAAAATCCCTGATTTTACACTGTGTTTCACATTTGTAAGTTTTAAAAGCACAATCCTAACTGGTTGTGAAATTCTGAATGTTTTCACAAAAATTTCTGAGGAAAGGATGACAGCAAGTGAAAGACTAAGAGGTATCTCTTTAGTTTCATGCCAAGAATTACAATCCAAAGAACAAAATTCACAGCAATCTTCACAGAAGATCTTCCTTTCTTTGCATCTTGCAGTTTTCAAATACAATACAGACACATTTAAAATGTGTAACCAGATGATTCTATTAAATGCTCTCCTTTGCATTTTAAAGCAAATACCTATCTGTATCCCCATTAAAAAAATAACGCCACAGTCTAAATCTTTGACTTACCATTGTGGAGTGCTTGGCTTCCAAAGAGCTCCAAGTTTTCAGAGGAAGATGACTTACTTTATGTGGAATCAGAGAGTAAATATTTTGCAGTGCCTTTATGTTGTGCAATTCAAGTCTAGGTGGAGGGGGAAAAGCCTACTCAATGCGAATGCAGTTATTTTGTAATATCCAAAAAAAATCTGAAATTTTTCCAGCTGGCAATGAGAAAATATTTGATTCTCTAGAGCACTGAGCTGGGTAAATTGTTGAGTCCAGAACTTGTATTCCTTGGAAGCATTATGATTAGAAAAAATGCCTTTCTGATGGAACTCAGGTATTGATAGCTAAGCTGTAGAGAGTATTATCCAGATAGGTGATTTTTAGGTGGAGCAGAATTGCAGGAGAAATCCTTTCTGCTCTCAGGGGGCTGGGATATGCTGAGTAGTGCATTAGGGATTAATAGCAAATGGAGCTTTTGCCAGATCTTTGCATACTCATGGTTAATGCTGTGGTGTGCTCTGAAAGATAACCAAAGGCACTTGGCCATTACCAGGACCAAAACCTCTTACCATTGAGACCTTAGTTGTAGCTGGATCCCATTACAGCATTTCTCTTTCTCTTCCAGTAAAATAAGATATAAGACAATAAAGTAATTTTCATGAATTTTATAAGAAAAATGTACCCTTAATTTGTGAGTCTTTTCTGTGGAAAAATTTGGAATTCTGAAATATTTCAGTATCACATGGCATAGTTCCAGGCTACAACAAGCTGGGTATTAATCTTGATGTCTGCACTTCTCGGTGGCTCAAATTAAAAAGTAATCCATTAGGAACCTCCAAGTAATTTTTGTGATTCATTAAATTCTTTATTTTTAAAAATAAAATTTTAAAAACCCAATAAATTTTGAAAACCAAATTTTCTCCAGAAATAGTTCTGTGAGCTGTTCAGGAAGGAAGTCTTTGATCTCCATGCTCAAGATATGACTTCCCTAAGAAGATGCAGATGTTTTTTCTGTAAGCAAGAGCATTCCTTCAGGTGTATCAGCTGAGCCTGTGTAATTTTGACATGAACTAGCATAAAAGAAGAAAAGTCATTCAGGACAAGTTTCAAAACTGTTCTCTCCGGCAGAATACAAAAACTCTTTGGGCACAACTTACTTTAGAATCTTAAGCAACATGAGAATGTTTATTTTCACATGCTGCATTTAGAGGAATGACAGGATGGAATCGGTGAATGCGAGTCAAGATTTTTAAAAGGCACATGCAAATGTCTTTACCAGAAAAAGCTGAGCTGACTTTTTATTCTGGCCACTCATATTTTTCATCCTTACAGGAACCAGTTGTACAGAAACAGAGAGCTATTGACTGATATTCAGTCTGCAGCACACAGAACTTTAAAAGGTGAAGTGTGTAATGCCAGTGCCTGCAAAATACTTGGATTTTCTCCCCTAACTAAGGTATATTATTTGGAGGTCTAAAAAAGCTTAAAACAATGTTCATAACCCAATTACCAAAGCCAGAGAAAACACACCCCAGTAAATCTTTCTGATTTTACTGATGGCTCACAGAGCTTGAGATGGATTGTCTCATGAAGCAAATACCCCTGCTGAATAAATGTAGATTGACACTTGATTTGGGGCCATGTGAGGATCCCTGCCCTAAGAATGCTCAGCTATGTGTAACCTCATGCTTTTACAAGAGAACAGACTTGTTCATGATCATGGAACTTCATTAAACAGACCACTTGTTTTGGAAGGTGTGTTTCTTTCCAAACCAGGGAACAGCTAATTACAGACTCTTGTGGCTTTTTAATACCCAATTCTGGAGCAAAGAGCTCCATGTTGAAGCAGCATTTTACAGGGTTTTGTTGTCTGGTCTCAAGTATGTTGGCAGATTTAGGACACTAGCCATTGCCAGGTTGGAGATTTGATTTCCAAGCCCAGTTTTGAAGCTGGACTTCATTCCCCTGTGAATGTGGGGAATTATTATACTGAAGAGACAGAAGGCATCTGCATTATTAGTACCTCTAGCTCTGCTGCCCCGAGGAAGCATCTCTCTGGGGGCTGATCTAGATCTCTTTTTCACTATGGACAAGGACCACTAAAGAGGTTTTACTCTCTCACAGTATGAAGACTTTCAGAATCAGGGCTTGGCAGAGGACAAGTCAGAGTGCCAGAGTTTAAAGTTTAATACTGCTTTAAACTTCAGGACGGGTCAGAGTGGGCAATGGAGATGAACAGTCACTGCCCATGTTATTGGGTGATGGCATTCGTGAAAACAAGGAAAAAAATGGGAGAAGGAGGATGATGATCTTCCATCCTCACTGATTTTTCTGAGGTGGTACCAGCACAAGTCTTACCAAAAGTCCTACAGCCAGCGTGTCCCATGTGGGAGCCATTGTCCCAAATAGTGCATCACTTCAAAATGATAATGGATTTTGACACCTGGCTAGAAGAGAACCTGTAAAGCATGACAGCAACTTGTGCCAAGGTACTGGTGCACATTATGTCAGAGCAGAGAGGGAAACGCATTCCTTTCTCAAAGGTGACTTTGCCCCATGCCACTGCAAAAAATGAAACATCAATATGAATCATTTATGGATATTTCATCTCAGTTTATTGTGGTTAACAAATGCAGTAATGACAGAAATGAGACACTCTATCTGATTATGCATCTTCTAAGCTGAATTAGAACAATTAGGAGATTAAAAGCAAGCTACTGAAGTACTCTCTTTTATGAGATTTTCCCATGTCATTGTGCTTCTCTGGGATGGGAAAGCATCTGTAGGAAGGGGAGGAATTCCCCAGTGCAGAGAGGTTTGGAGCAGGTGTTAGCCCACACGAGAATAGACAAAACACTCCTCTGAGGGGTTGTCCTTCCGCACCACATCATAGTCACAGGTTTTCTTGTTGAAAACAACTTTACAGTTCTTTCTGTCATAAGCAACAGGTCTATGAAAGCTGTCGGTGGCAAAGAGAAAACAAATGTTAGCTTGAGAGCAATGTAAGTTCCAATACTTCAGTGATGACAGCTTGAACTACCACTGAGTGAGAGATCTCTGAAACTGGCTAAGAGCAGCTGAGTTAGCTTGAGTACTACACAGCTGCATCTTCCAAATCCTCCAACGGTGCCCTGTGCACTCCACAGAGTGGATGTATCAGGATGCTCAGCACTAGCAAAGGGATTTCTAGCACAGCACTCTGCAGCATGACATAAGCATGGGGTTTGCATATTTTCTATTTATTCCATTTATTTGTGATTATTTCCAGTTTGCATAGGATGTGGTGGCTGTTCCCTGATAGATTGTGCAACCCTAACAAAAGCAAAGATCATAATCAAGCTATTTTGGACCTCTGAGAAAGCAGGAGAGGAGCAAAGGAGGATGTTGGAGAGATACTTCAGATCAGAGCCTTGTCATTCTACAGTCAGCACATTCACTGGAGAAAAGCACCTCGAGAAAGGGATTCAGATCATCATAAGCTCTTCAGGAAAACTTCATTTAAATCACTCCTCCCTACCCCCACTTTCTCAGCTAATGAAAGACTTAACTGCAGTGGAAGAGGGGTTTACAAGTTCCCAAAAACTAATAGGCAAGCACAATCTGGATGTGCCTGGAAAAGGGTTTGGATCCACTCCCAGTCAGCAGAAAATGAGATCATGGAAACACAACTAAGGATCCAAATAATCAAGAGCTACATGTGGCTTTCATTAGCTCTGTGACATGGGTGACAAAGGCTCTCTTGTGCCCTTACAAACTCATTTCTCCCCAGAAAATGGAAAGGTATGGTCATCCTATAGGCAATGAAGGTACCAAGAAGCTCCAACTTACAGAGAACAGCATTCCATTTTGGCTGGGCTGCAGGTGCAACTGTGGCAATCATCTGTCCTCTCAATGTGTCCAAAGGGATAGAGTTTTCCATTCTGCATACAGCCTGCATGAAACAGCAGCAAAACAGAACATGTTCTTTAAGCCTCCACCTAAAGGCTGAAGACTTTAAAAATAATTTTAAGTTTTCTAAAATTGTTATTCCAGGCATAAAGTACAAGGAATTAGGTAGGTTTTACTCTCTCAACTCCTGAATGAGCTCCATGCGCTAGGATAGCAATAGCAACCTACCACCAATAGCAATAATATTGCTGCAACCATACTCAGCCCAGGGGAAGACTTTGTTTTTCCCCCACTTATGGCAATGTTCTGCTGGAACGCCCATTGTTGTCTTTCCAATGTCCTCCCCCTCCCTTGTATTTTGAGCCTTAATGGCAGCTCCACATAGAGCCAAGCTGGCACAGAGCAACCAGGGCAGAGGACCCTCCTTGTTCTTACCGTTTTTGGCCTCGTCTGGCTTGTGAATTCTAGTCCAGCAGTATGCATCACCCAGGGTCACCACGATGCCCATTGCAACAAGGAAAGTCAGAAAGCTCTTCTGTGAGAGAAACACAGAGCCCATGCCATGGCTTTTATTCCACATTGGTTAGCTCTACTTTCAAAAGCTGTCACTGAATCTGAACCAAAATTGGCAATAACCTTATGTGTACATGAAAATAGTGGAAAAGTACACTCCAGATATTTCACAGCATTGATGTGAAATGCTGTGAAATATCCCACCACTTCCCACCACTTTCTCATTTAGGTGGGAAGGTACAACATGGCATGGCAGTGACACGTCAGCAGCATCACTCCCTGCCAAAGTCCAATCTCTAGAAATCACACAAAGCTTCAATAGTAATATACACTTAAAAGCCCTGTCAGACTCTTGTCAGTGTTTTATTTATTGCCTTTGAGTCAGCTTTAGGTATTTCTCCAGCAAATCGTTGTAGAGCATCCCATTGCCTCCTCATTGGATACAGCAATTACTTCACATTTGGCAGTGGAGAGGAAATCTCAGATCTAAATCTATTCCAGTCAGTTTTTTTACATAGGTGGCTGGGTAGAGAAGAGAGAGATAAATGTGAGTCTTTTGGCAAAATTTGAGTTCTGTACATTGTACTTAGCATCATCTGAGCTGTCTTGTCAAACCATGCAGACACAGGTTTGGGCTTGACACAGGACATGCCTCCTTTTGCTATTGGGGCAACAGCGAAGCATCTGTAACAGGTCTTCAGATATGTCCCCTGGGACGTGCTGAACAACCAGAACTTCCTTTGAAAAAGCCTGCATGACTTTGTAATGATTGTTATACTGGGATAGAGGGACAGGAGAAGCAGGAGAGAGCACAGGTTTATTTTCATGGGTTACTCCAGCTGAATAACTTAAAGCAAAAATTTAGGAATAGCCAGAGATTAAGAAGCAATGGAGGAAGTTATTTAAATTTTCTCGATAGCACTTGCAGGCTAACATGAAAGGATTCTATAATGAGTAGGTCTTTCCAAGTTACTGAACTTCAGAAGCTGTTGCTGTGGCTGTTGCTGCTTGAAATTGGGGTTTAAAATAGCAGTGGCAGGCTTTTGGTTTAGGCAGTGCCGCTGCCTGCCTTGGCTTACTTGAATCACATTGAAAGGTCCTGAGGCTTAGGCAGGTGCTGAGCCAAGGAGAAACTCCTCTGTCTGCTGTGGAAAAAACTTGATATTTTAATCCTTGATGTGCTGCTTTCCTACAGGACTGAGTAACATTACTGGTGTAGTGAAAGTGAGGAGGAGGAGTTTATGGAGTGGTCTGGAAAGGGTGTAATGCTTCATTTTCATTGTGGTTCTGTGATTTGCAGTTCCTGGGGCTTTAGGCTAGAATACTGACAATTGCCATGCTGCACACCATAGCCAGAATGAGAGAAGTTAAGGGGAAAGACTGAAACTCCTAAAATGTGCTATTCTGAGGTGCTTGGGTCAGGTGTTTACAACAGCACAGATTGCCCATGCCATGTCACTCACGCCTTTACAGAAAATGCAAAAATCCTTCATCTGTTGTGCTGTCTTCTATTAATGTTTTATCTTTTTTTTCCTCCAACATTTTCCTTATCATGCTATTCCAGGAAATGCCAGTCAGATGAGCCTGGGCATGC
This sequence comes from Acanthiza pusilla, assembly GCA_036630365.1. Taxonomy (NCBI): domain Eukaryota; kingdom Metazoa; phylum Chordata; class Aves; order Passeriformes; family Acanthizidae; genus Acanthiza; species Acanthiza pusilla. The sequence continues at coordinate 18,492,891 of JAXCHO010000234.1, forward strand.
TCCTCTCTCTAAAGATCAGAGTTTTAGACCTTCCATGGAAACTAAACAGAAACATAAAGGATCATCTGTGCTTTTCGATCGGTTTTCTGAACAGGCTTTATGCTGCAACAAGCAAATGATTTATCAGCTAAGTAACAGAAACTTAGCAGTAAAGCTTAGGCAGAAAGAGAAAGAAGCAGATGGTAATTTCTCCCCTCCTCATGAATCAACAGATTTACAGAAACTACTGCCTCCTCTGTGGAACCTATGCCATTCCTGAGATGATCATCAAAGGCAGTACTTGATGTCTGTACATTTGGGATTATGTGAGCACAAATTATAGAAAAACTAGGCCATAGGACTTTGTCTGTCTATTTATCATTACCTAACTGTCGATTCAGATTCTGCAAACACCTTTGGAGGCTTGAAGAGCTGGAACAGCACACAATTTGAGGCATCAAAAGTGAAGAGCAGAAAAAACATACAGACAAAATATACAACTTTTTCCCTTGTAAAATGACTTGATTTTAAACTGTATTTCACATTTATAAGTTTTAAAAGCATGGTCCTAACTGGTTCTGAAATCCTGAATGTTTTCACAAACATTTCTGAGGAAAGGATAACAGCAAGTGAAAGAATAAGAGATATCTGTACAGTTTCATGCCAAGAATTACAATCCAAAGAACAAAATTCACAGGAATCTTCACAGAGGGGTCATCCTTTCTTTGCATCTTGCAGTTTTGAAATACAATACAGACACATCTAAAATGTTTAACTACATGGTTCTCTTAAATGCTCTCATTTTGCATTTTAAAGCAAATACCTATCTGTATCTCCATCAAAAAAATAACCAGTCTAAACCTTTGACTTACCATTGTGGAGTGCTTGGCTTCCAAAGAGCTCCAAGTTTCCAGAGAAAGATGAAAAGCTTTATGTGGAGTCAGAGAGCAAGTATTTTATAGTGTCTTTATGTTGTGCAATTCAAGTGTAGGTGGAGGAAAAAAGGCTACTCAATGCGAATGCAGTTATTTTGTAATATCCAAAGAAATCTCTGAAATTGTTCCAGTTGGCAATGGGAAAATATTTGTTTCTGTAGAGCACTGACCTTTGATTGCTCCACAGAACTCAAAAATTGTTGAGTGCTCAAAAACACTAAAATTGGTGAGTCCACAACTTGGAAGCATTATGATTAGAAAAAATGCCTTTCTGATGAACTCAGTTATTGATAGCTAAGCTGTAGAGAGTATTATCCAGATAAGTGATTTTTAGGTGGGGCAGAAATTCTGGAGAAATCCTTTCTGCTCTCAGGGGGCTGGGGCTGGAACATGCTGAGTAGTGCATTAGGGATTAATAGCAAATGGAGCTTTTGCCAGATCTTTGCATACTCATGGTTAATGGTGTGGTGTGCACTGCAAGATAACCAAAGGCACTTGGCCATTACCAGAATCAAAACCTCTTTACCATTGAGGGCTTAGTTGAAGCTGGATCCCATTACAGCATTTCTCTTTCTCCTCCACCAACACAAAAAAATTCCTCTCAAATAAAAAGCCTGCTGTTACTCGTGTGGCACTATTCAGGCTTTGATTACTTTTATATTTGCTCTTTCCCAAGAAGTGATAAATTTCAGAGTGCTAATCAAGTACTCTCTCATGTTCCTGCAACCTCTTTTCAGAAAGCAATACCAGACTGTGGCCCTACCTACATTTGAAAATACTTCATTACAAATGCTGCCAAGCATTTTGAAACTCATTCCTGTGGGAGACTTATCATCAGCTACAGGAAATTTAACCAATGATTTCAGGGTTTAGAGACTTTGAAAAAATGAACCAAATCATTTGGGATTTTTTTTTTTTTTTTAGAGTAAACTAAACACAGAGTTACATACTTTGCAATGGTGGCAAGAAAAGTTGTCATTTTTAACTGTGCACTATGTATTTCTGCATACTAATAATAATTAATTTCACCCAAAAAATTCAGCACGAGCAAAAGAAATTAAAGTACATCACAACATAATTCCATAGCCTTCCTGAAGGAAATGATAAAGCTGAAGTCTGTTCAGGTTTGATAATTTTTTAGTAAGAAAGACATAATTAGTGAAAAGTTCCTAAGCATTCAATTTTCAAACACCTGACTCCTTTTTTTTTTCTGATATAATCACTACATTTTAAAACTTCAATTTCATGGTAGTCATGTTTTCATTGAAAAAATTCAATAAATATCCTTTCTCATCCTTTGCTTCTGGCATGGTAGATAACAGTACTTTATCATCCAAATCTCCCTCTTGTCCGTGTTTACAGAGTGCTAAGTCAGCTTACAACCTTTCCCAGGTTGAGTACAGCAGTTTTCATCTTTCCTGGATCTAACCTGGAACTTAAGTTCACAGTCATCGAGGCTCTGTCTTGCTTTATCAACTATGATACATCAATTAATATGAGTGTTTAATTTCTTGATCTGCTTACAAAATTGGGAGGGTACACAACTTCATTAGTCCTATGAATTTCACATTTCAAAGTTTTGCTAAAGTCTAAAGTAGAAAACAATGGGACTTGTGATTCAGGAGCTTTTCTTATTTCTTCATTCTGATGCTGACTTGATGCACGATTTTCGGTGACTCCCTTAAGTGTGTCAGAGATTTCAGGTTTCAGAGCTTATTACCTAGAGGAATGCAGAAACCAGAGACAACACAGAAGTCAAGTTCCCCAATTCCTCACACAGTAGGTATTCTTACACCTCACCAAGGAACCCCAGGGTAATGGCTGTTCTCCAAGCCTATGATTTTACCACCAGATATGAACTTTTCAGATCAAAGAAGGATCAAACCATGAACCAATGAAGTTGTCTGTCCAAATCCAGGTTCATTTAGAGGGTTAGTTGTTTTGCTGTGGATTTTGTTTTTCTCCCTTTATTTCTAGTTACCTGAAGTAAATTTACCAGACTGGTTATTTTTTTACTGCTTGCACAACTTACTGCAGTAAATCATGTGACTCAGTATAGCAAGGTCTTTTTAGGTGATGTGGGTAATTATAGTCTGCTTATTTCTGACACATAGGTTATAATCAATTACTTCTAGGAAAGCTGATTTTGAATTCCCTGAAATGAATAAATACACTAACAGGCAAGCAGTGTATTCTGTCACTGCATTTACCAGCAATGAACACCAAGCAGAAGGGGAAGTTCCTCTGGAGGCTTCAGCCTTCTGTGCTGGTCTAGTGTCAGCACATGTACTTATTCCTAGCTATCGATTCTCCTTTCTATATTGTCCACCAGAGTCTGAGGCATCTTCAAGCCCTCACTTTGCTTCTCACCCCCAAGACTTTTTGCAGCCTTCAGATAATGTGGGTGCTGGGACTATCTCTTGGGGCCTGGGGAATTCTGGTAATTGCAGGGCTTGAACAACCACATCTCTCTGCATCTGTACCAAGACATAAGCACTGTCTGTACATGAGAGCAAGGTGTGGCAGGGAAATGAAGAACAATGCACAAACTGTACTGGGTTTTTTTCCTGTGGGATGCAGAAGCTTAACTTTTCATTGTAATCTGACTTTTTCTTATGTTTGCATCCTGTTCTAAGGCTATAAAAACGTATTTACTTTCTGTTAGCTATTGGAAAAGCTGGCTGTGGTACTCTCTTTACCTTGTAAATATTTGTGAGTTTAACCCAGTGCTAAGGTATGGCTTTAACCATGGATATCAGACACCACAGGCCTTTACAGTCTCACATGTTCTGGTTCTTAATCTGCACATTAGTCCCTGATGACATATGTGATTTTTGATACCTTTACATCACATAATCGTTTAGAGAGTGATGAGGGGACCAGCAAATGATTTTTCTTGCTGCCATCTTTTCTCTAAACTTTAAATTTCTCTCTAAAAGGATTTTTAGAATGAAATGCTTTTTGTAACCCTGTCTGTAATGTCTAGGACAGGACTTCTAGAAAGCAGATGTATGTATCACAAATAAACAATTTCCCCTAAGGGAAATTGTAGCTGTCATGCTGGGGTTTTTATGGAAACTGATCTGCAAGACCTCCAGATCTGAAGCTGCCCAATGCTAAGACACTACATTTTGCAGCATCAGTGCACAAAGAGTATGTAGAGCTCATGCTTTATAATGCACGAAGTAGAGCTTTGCATTATCAACAAAGGGTTTGATTCCACATGCCAGTGAATATGGAAAGTAACTAAAGGCAAACTTTTCTGGTTGTTGGAATGTTGTGGAGGAAGAAACTACAACAAAACACTAAAAGGCTTTGAGAACAATTTTATATTAATCCCATCTGTGGTTTTCAACAATCTTGCTCAAGACGTTGTGAACCTAGCCTAGGCTACTATTTTTCTGCTTGTCCTTTGTTAGTTCCTGCTTTACTATCACTATCCTAAAATTCTTTAAATTCTGTGAGGTTTGAAGGTCAGAGCCAGTTCAGTAATGGTATCTTGTCATAGAATCACAGAAAAATATGATTGAAAGGAACACGAGGATACCTCACTTTTAGAAGTTCCTGGGTCCCTTATTTAGCAGTGTATTTCCAGCATCTGAATGTAGCCATTAGACCAATATATGAGAACTTCGAGATCTTGAGTGTTTTTTCTTATTTGAGAACCCAAGAAAGATCAGTCAGTGCCCCGGCTCCTTATGAATGCCATGAATGTAGTCAAGTGCAATGAATAAATAAACTCCATGTGCTAATATAAAGGTCTGATTATTTTCAATGGATTATTTAGTTACCACCTGGAAGAACAGGTTATTTTATTGACAGTTCCTTTCTTGTGAATTCACTTGTAATAAAGATCATATGAAATAAAGTTGTATGACAAGGCTTTTTAATCCACCAGGGGAAAAAAAAAGCACAAAGAGGGGAAGTTAGTAGGGGTGTTTTACATCTAAAGGCCCAGGAGTAATTTAATAATTTGGCGATTTGCACTGTAGATTTGTTCATGTTAGTGTGTTTTCTTTTAACAAATCCTGGAATTCTGGAGTGAGTTTGTTAAGGCTCACCCACTTCAAAGCAAAGGAGATTTTACTTGGCTTAAGGTAAGCCTTGCACTTTCTTCAGTAAGAAAAGTAGGAGGAAGGGGTCCCTTCTAAGCCTGGGCATCAGCAGACCCCGCGGCAGCGCTCCAGCGAGGCCTGATGTGCTGCAGACCCTCCTGCTATCCTCCACTTTGTTCCGAGCGTAGCGCAGGGCGCGCCGCGCACGTGTCCCTTACAAGCCGTGTCCCTTACAAGCCGTGTCCAGTCTCTCAGTGAGGGCTGTCAGACCCTGGACACAGCGGCGGCGCCCAGGCCCACCTCCCGCTGGGCTCCTCGTTCCGCGGGATTCCCGCGGCGCCGATGCGACGGGAGGGGATAGGATGATACGGGATGCAATGGGAGAGGACGGAACGGGACGCGATGGGAGGGGATGGGATGATTCGGGTTTCAACGGGAGAGGACGGGACGGGATGCCATGGGAGGGGATGGGATGATTCGCGTTTCAACGGGAGAGGACGGGACGGGACGCGATGGGAGGGGATGGGATGATTCGGCTTTCAACGGGAGAGGACGGGACGGGACGCGATGGGAGGGGATGGGATGATTCGCGTTTCAACGGGAGAGGACGGGACGGGATGCGATGGGAGGGGATGGGATGATACGGGATGCAATGGGAGAGAACGGGACGGGATGCCATGGGAGGGGCGGGGCCGGGAGGGGCGGGGGCCTGAGGGGGCGTGGCCGGGAGGGGCGGGGGCCTGATGGGGCGTGGCCTGGAGGGGGCGGGGCCTGATGGGGCGTGGCCGGGAGGGGCGGTGGCCTGAGGGGGCGGGGCCGGGGCAGCGGTGGCCCCGCCCGCGCGCGCGCGCACCGCCTGGCGCCCCCTGCCGGCCGTGCAGTGCGCGCGGGGCGGGGCGGGGCGGGGTCACGTGACTGCGCTCAGCTGACCGCGCGGCGAGCGGCGGCGCGAGCCCAGGGTGAGCGCCCGGGCCGGGCCGGGGTGAGCTGGGCTGGGTAGGGCCGGGCCCGGTGCGGCCCCGGCCGCGGCCCCGCCGCTCACTGTCCTTCTCCCGCAGATGAACGGGGACGCGGCGGAGCCGGCGCCGGTGTGGGAGCGGCCCTGGTCGCTGGACGAGATCCGTAAGGGCAGCCAGAGCTGGTCCTTGGCCTCGGACGCCGGGGTGAGCGGTGCGGCCGGGACCGGGCCTGAGCCCGGCACCGGAGGGATGCGCGGGGCGCGGCGCCCCCGGGGCCTGGCGCCGTGTGCGGGGCGGTGCTGCCGCCCGCTGGCCGGGGAGCGGCCGGGGGTCTCGGGGAGGGCCTGCCACGGGAAGGACGCAGCCCCGGCCGGGGTCCGGCGGCTCCGCCGTTGCTTTAACACTCCGGTCCGGGCAGGGAAACTATAATGAGGAGTTGGCCCAAACGGAGGTGCAGAATGAAGTGACTGACACTTGGTCCTGTGTGTGTGCGGGGGTGTGTTTCAGTCTAAACTGTGTTTATTTTGGTCCTCAGTTGAAGCGTATGATCAGTTCTGCCTGCCTTAAAAACGGTGCCAAAAGGAAAAAGAGTTGAATGCTGACTATTGCTTTCCTTTGTTGTTGTCAACAGCTTCTGCATTTTCTACAAGAGTTCTCGCAGCAAACCATTTCCAGGACACATGAAATCAAAAAACAAGTGGATGGATTGATTAGCGAAACAAAAGCTACAGACTGTCGCCTTCATAATGTCTTCAATGACTTTCTTATGTTATCCAACACGCAGTTCATAGAGAATGTGAGTGTGTTCTAGTACAGCATCAGACTTGTACTTCAAACATTGTCATTGTCTCTTAATGTAATGTGGAGAAGTGGTTTAGCTTTTTGGCAAGTCTGGTGCTAACTTAGGGGTGAAGTGACTTTTAATTGCTTTCTGTTAAAGGATTTCCTAATTTCCTTGTGAGTGATGCATTATCCAATATTGGCAGGTTCCCTTTGCTTCTCAGTGATACATTCCTTCCTTGTTCATACATGATGTGGGAATCAGACTTTTGGTTTTAGTACTGTGAATGAGTTGGGGTCTCTGGGATGTCTTGGTTTATCTTCACAAGTTGCATGAATGTAGTGTTTGTCTGTGCTTACCTGTCTAAATATGAAGAGTGTTACACAATGCTGTAAATTGTCCCAGTGGCGTTATTTAACAGCATTTGGTATTAAAGGTGTTGGCCTGCAGGCAGTTGTCCCCTGCCTGTGGTCAGGATGAGCACATGTTCTGCTTAATGTTGCCACTTTATAGATATGTGTGTTTTGAAAGATGGAGCTAGACTTGAAAGCTTGTTGCAACTCTGTATCACTAGAAGCACGTGTAGGGGTTTTTAGAATCTTGAGTTTTATCAGCTATTTTATTTTGATCAGCATTGTTTCAGGCCATATTTGTCTCATCTGAAACTTTGGCATTATTATGGGAAAGGTGTTGGCAGAGGAAAAAAAGGAAAACTGGATTTATATTGTGGGGTTTTTGTGGTGGTAGTAGGTTTTTTCAGAGCTGCAGTGTCTTTTCTGACCTTGGCTGTTCAGCATAATGATTCTGCTGAGAACAGTTTGTACCAAGTGTTTTAAATCTCATGTGCTTACGTCTGTTTGTTCCCAAATTTAAGTGCACAGAAATAGGTCTTAATTTCTGATTCTCAGTTTAGTTAGTGAGAGATCTCTCTCTTCTCAGGGGATAACTGCACCCGTGTTTGAGATTTGGTTCTAGGTTTGCAGGTTCCAGGGAGACCTTTTATTCCCATTTGTCTCCCTGTAGCTGGTCCTACAAAGGAGTGCTGAAGGAGACGGATGTGAGAGATCATCAGAACCAGCTGAGGGATGTTGTGAACCCTCTCTGAGTGTGGAAGAAGGGTAAATGCTAAAGAAGGAAAGCTACTAAATGACAGAAAACGAAAGGAAAGTAGACAGCCTCTAAGTAAAGCTATAGGTTCAGCTCTGAAGGTGTCTAGAGTAGCTTTGTGTTGGGATGCTTAAAACAGTGCATTTTTAACATGTTCAGGTTAGTCTGTAGTCTGTCAGCAGACTTGAATTACCTCAGTCGCATTGAGAGGCTGCCTATGGTGCCTTCAGTGTGATGCCTTCAATGCATGAAGGAGGCTATGAAGGCTATGCTTGACATCATACGTGGCTTCCTTTTTTAAAAAATGTAATGAATTGATGTGTAATTAATTATATATTAACAGTGTGTTTTGTGGTGGTACCCATAGTTTAGTCTCTCTAGTAGTCCATTGTTCTTGCATTAATTAATTTTGCTTGACTTTCTAGAGAGTATATGATGAAGAAGTGGAAGAGCCTATTCCCAAAGCTGACGTTGGAGACAAAACAGAGCAGGTAGTTAACTTCAGCTGCCTTGAGTGCTGTCAGTATGTTTACAGCCATTGTCGACCTTCTAATTTTCAAACTTACTTTGCATACATTTACAGCTTACAAACCAAACTTTCTCCTTTTTCCTTGAAGTCTCTCTTTTGGATAATGTATGTCATTTGGACTTAAAGTTGACAGTAACATTGGAGGCTACTACAGTGTGTGATGATCTGTTAGGGCCTCCCCAAGCTCAGTACTGTATCCAGCAGACAAGACTTACGCATTGATTTTTCAAGTGGTTATGCATTTTTTTTCAGCAAGAGGACTGAGGCCTTGGGCCACCTTACTAGACTCACAGGTAGTGAATTGGGGAAGCAGAATCTGACTGGAATAAGTCCTAGGAATAAATACTCAGAGAACTTTATATGTATGTGTATATATTACAGTCTAGGTGTATTATGACATAAATGTTCCCCTGATAGTTGGGGAGCACAAATAAGACAGTCTGTGCTGGTGTGGATGGTTAGAACATCTCTGTTTCTGGAGTGATGAAGATGAATTAAGTCAAGCAAAAAAAAAAAATCTGAATGCCCTTCTAGTACATATAGTGAAAAAGCTTTCATTGTACAAATTTGAAATTGACAGCTGTATGTGTGTTGCAGTAAGATTGAGTCTTGAGTAAAATGCAATGAGCCTGTGTTTTTTCTGTTACTAAAGGAAAAGACACGGGAACAGAAAGAAGCTGATCTAATCCCTAAAATTCAAGAAGCAGTGAATTATGGGTTGCAGGTTCTGGATAGTGCATTTGAACAGCTAGACATCAAAGCAGGCAACTCTGACTCAGAAGAGGAAGAAAGTAATGAAAGAGTGGAACTGATACTTGAGCCAAAGGTACAGACCTGTTCTTGCTGGAACCATGGGTTTGTTTTGCTTTCTTGGATTTGTTCTTTGCTTCTGACAGCAGTATCACTGTGTTAGTGTAAAATTGATATCTGTTACCTAAAAAGAGGATTTGATGACTGCACCTGAAGAAGTCAATAGCTCTTTGCTGAGCTATTCCTCGTGCAGCCTGCTTGTCTTGCAGTTATGTTAGCATTAAGGTATGGCACCCTAAAGGATGTTTAATGTAGGAAGGGGAATCCTCAATTCTGCATGGGAGTGGGACATAAAAATTTCATGCTTTTTAGGTACAAATCATATCTTTATGGGTGGTTTTTGCTGTCCCGGTAATTAAAAATCCAAGGTCCCAGATTTGGGATAAGACTCATGTCTGTAAGTCTTTGCAAGGATATTCTTCTGTTAGATGGCATGTAGAAAACAAGTTGGGACTACACAAATAGAAGAAGCCACTTTCTTTGACAGTGTTAAGAGGAATAAACGTCGGCTAGCCCACCCAGTTGTATGTTAACTTGAAGTGTGTGTTTGGTGGCACTCTAAACGTATCTTCCTTGAGTTAAAACAAGGGATGTAAGACTTCTGTCTTTGTCAGCCATGTAGAGCTGTTCAGAGATGTCAGAAAGACCTAATGTTGTCTCTTTCCAGGATCTCTATATTGACAGACCTTTGCCTTACTTGATTGGCTCTCAGCAGTTTATGGAACAGGATGATGTTGGCCTTGGAGATCTCTCTAGTGAAGGTATGTGCTGGCATGACCTTTTATTTCTATACCAGTAATTAGTTCCTAATCTAAGATTTTTGTCTGTTTTAACTCACTACTTTGGTTATTCTGTGTAATGTTCTTGCATATTTGGATGCAAGCTGTAATTAGCTGGGGGAAAAAAATGTTCATCATACTGTAACCACCACTTTTCCAGTATACAAAGCAGTAACTTCTCAGTTACTTGTGCTTTGTGTATTAGAAATGCAAAGTGTTAAAATTTCATCAGCTTTCAAAGCTCTTTCAAACCGCTCTCTACCCACCTGAATTTTAGTTTTCTTCATGGAGTCTTTAAAGTTGCTTAAATGGTGACCACATTGTTCTGTGTCTGTCTGATCTTAACTTTTTTGTTTCCATTTAAATTAGAAGGATCAGTAGATAGTGATCGTGGAAGTGTAATTGACAGCGAAGAGAAGGATGAAGAGGTAAGTGGCAAGTACCAGCTGCTTTGCACAAGCATTCATGAGTCCTTCCTTGCCTGTGAGGCCATTAACTGCCTTGCTTTTTGACGTTGGCTCTCAAGATAATACTGCATGATGTTTGGTTGTTCCCTGTATTGGTTGTGATACATATACTTTCTGTTATTGTTCTTAGGTAGTGGTTTCCTCTGCAGCTTCCCAGAGGAACATTTAAGTTGTTTTGACTCTAGCTGTTATTAAAGTAGAATACTTCAAACTGAAGTGTTTTATTCCAGTCTAATTTAATTTTGTGAAGCAAATCAGATTCTTATCAAGAATTGCATTTATGGAGAACAAATCTCTTGTAAATTACAGTTACAAAGAATGGGATGGAGACTGATGGGAACAAGTTCAAAGCCTTAAGTAATGCACCTCCAGACTTTGCCTCATAAATCTACTGCATTGGAATATCAATTTCTGATATGTTTTCCCTGCTTTGGCTGGGATGTCTCTGCTTTGTAACTGTGCTATGGAAGCAATCCCTTTTTCCTCAGGTGTTTGCTTTTGGTGTCTTTGCTCACTTGAAGCTAAATCCCTTTTGATTTAGGGATTGCAGTGCAGTCACATAGAGCCTGCTGTCTTTGCTGAATTAATTACTTTCTAGTGATCTCCATTTGTAAAGATGGTCAGCAGTGAGGGAGCAATTTCTTGCTCAGGTTATGGTGAGGTCTGAATGTCCAAACTTCAGCAAGTTCACCTCTCCCTTAACCACTGGACAAAGTAATGTGTAATACTTGTCTTTGGGTCTCTTGTGTTACAGGAATCAGATGATGAATTCGGAAACCCTAGTGAAGATGACCAAAAGACGGTATGGTTAAACACTCTTGTACATACCGTAAGACTTTGTGACACAGGGAGAATGCAAGAAAGAGGAGATGAGAGCTCTAGACAGTTAACTATTAGCAACTTCTTGAGGCTTGATTTATGGGAAGGTCCTGGCCAGATGGCACTGTATTCTGAAAATGAACCTAGGTTGGGCTTAAAGACCTACTTGCAAGCTGATGGCATTGCCTGATAGGTGTTTTCATCGGGAATTACTTGGGAGACAGGAGAGTTCAAAGATCTACCCCAGAAAAACTAGGCTCCTCTGGGTTTATTTGGTCTATAATTAAAATTCTAAACTTGCTGTGCAGGAGTTAAGGAACAGCACAGATTGGGTATGACATGAAATCAAAAATGTGAACAGTATTAATCAACAGTATATTTTGGATATTTGGATAGTGAATGAGAAGGGAAAAGAAATGTTGAGATAGAAAAATTCAAGCCCATAGAAGAAGGAATCTTATCCATGTTTAGATGTGCCACTTAAAAAGGCTTTTATGTGGAGATCCTGAATCTGAAATTATTTAACGTCAAGAAAGCAGTGTTGCAAAAGCAACCGTTGTTTAATCCATTTATTAATAAAACAGTGTTGTAAAAGGACTCAGATGTTACTTTAAGCAGACCTTCATTGGGTAACTTTGTGTGCATGATGAATTTTAAGATAAGCAGATATTTTTTGTTGGTGGTGATTTACTTCACTTCTGGGCCCTTGCCTGTGCCAGCCCCCAGCTCTCATTCAGTTCACTTCATCTTTTTCATCCTCTTATTCACATGACTGAAGCCAAGATGTGAGCATGTATTGTGTGTCGTTCTGCTGTCCACCCTAGGGATCGTGCAAGATGATACAATTTTTTACTAGTTGATCACAGTGTTCCTGTGTTAAGACTAAATACCAGGTCTTTAGTTTGTGTGCGGCAGTGGTACGCTCCTTGTGAGGGAAGCCTTTGTGTCCTCAGTTGCAGCATTTGGTAACACAGCACAGGGGTGGGGTGTGCTAGAGAATGCAGCAATTTACTTGTAGCTAGAGGAACTCCTTCCTTGCCTCTCAAAAGCTGTAAAGTATCCCAAATTGGCTGTAAGTTTCCATCCTTTCAGTAAGCTTGACTTGATTGTTTTATCTAAGCAGATGTTGCTTTGTGCTTGTTTTGTATGAGAACCAGGTGTTATTGTTTTTTAGAGGATAGCCCAGATGAGTGATGAAGATGATGATGATGGCTGTGATCTCTTTGACTCTGAAAAAGAGGACGATGAGGATGGAGACTTAGATGAAACCGCAAAGCCTGTGAGTGATTTTTGCCTTCCTGAAGTGAGAGATTTGACTTCCCATATGAAAAATCTGTCTTTAGATGGATTATAATCCCTCTAGGGTAGCTCTCAGGTACCTGGAATAGGATCCTGTAGAAAGTGCCTCTAAAAATCTTGAATGATCTTTTAGCATGATTATTCAGGCTTTACCCCTTCAAACTAGGAGATTTTTGCACCTTATCAAAGCTGTATTTCAAGAACATTAAGAAATGAATTGTGTTTTTGTGAGGCAAAGGCCTCTTATTTCTCCTGCTTACAAAGCAAGGTGACATTAAAAATTCTGTGTTCATCAGGAACTAGAAATCGTGGGGGTATTTTTTGGTTCCTGAAGCACACCTGATCTCTGCTCTCTTAACAGGTGTCTGTATTGTTTCTTCTGAGGTCTTCAGGCAAAGTCTAGACAGGATAATGTACAGATGAGGCTGTAGAATGCAGTATTTATAATTGCAATTGTATCAACTTGGTAACTGGATCTTATATAAGAAATATGCTGTTATTTGTCCAGGCTGCTCAGAAAAAGAAGAGGCCAACATCGTTTGCAGATGAGCTGGCAGCCCGAATCAAAGGAGAAGTACCAGTCAGACAGGATGAAGAGTGTTCATGTAAGTTACCTCCTGAGTTTTGAAAACTGCTTGTGCAGTAGGGGGGTACTCATGAAAGAGTGGGACAGGAGATTGTGGGTAACAATACATGAAGTTACACACATCTGTTATTTGAACATGTATTAGGTAAAAGCCTGATAAGAGGAATTATAGACACTATTTTGTGTTCTGAGAAACTTTTTTGCCATAACTCAGGACTGAATTGGAATTCAGTGAGAGTGGGAAACACATTGCTTTAAGGTGAGACAGGTCACTCTCAAAACATACATTATTGGAAAGGTTTTCTCTCAAATCTGATTCTTCCTCTGCATGTTTGACCACCTGTATGCTCCCCTGTTTCAAGTAAGTTTGTGGAAGCCACTGGTTACTGTCGTCTTTCTGTAAGCTCTACAGTGGAAAACATTTCAAGCAGTAGATTGGTGTTTTCATGTGGTGTGGGTTGTTTGTTTTCTTTGTGGCTCGTATATACTGCATTTTGAGGAACTTTTCCTTGCTGCTGTTACTCATGATATTTTTAGAGTAAATAATGGATTTACTTTGTGTTGCTTTCCAAGGGAGAGATCTCTCAAGTATTTAGTCTTGCAACAAAGCAGCAGTTGAAAATAGCTGGCTGAAGTTGTGTTGGCAAGTGTTCATGAGCCTGCTGTTGACCTATAATTTTGAGAACATGAACAGACAAGAACAGTGTGTGTGTGTTTGTGTGTGTGTGTGTGTTCGTTCTTTCACAGTTCAATCAAACTAGGTCTGCGAGATCAGAGTATAAAACCTACTGACTTACCCTGTTCAGTTACAGGGAAGTCTTCCAGTCATTGGAATAACCTTGTGGTGGTAAGGCCAGAGGAGCCATCTGGAGCCATTTAAGATGCCCAAAGGTTCTGCAAAGGTGTGGAACCTGTACTTTTTGGAATGCTGTGTTGCTTTCTGACATCTCAGGTGGTATTAGTCTGCCTGTGGGCAACTGTGTTGAACCCCTAGAGCCTGACAGAATGATTCTATTACAATTTTAGGTACTAGTTTTAGAAACTGTATTTCTTAGAATTGCTTCATCAGGCTGATTCATATGAAAGCATAGAGGTCAGCTTGGTTTGCTATTTTTTAGGTTCTTTTTGCCATAGATTGCTCTCAGACTGTAAGTAAAGGTGGACTATTTTTTCATTGAAACTTTCTTCTTAAAGCCCTGTCATCAGAGTTCAAAACAAGGAAAGCCCCAAAAGAGAAGAAGGAAGCTAAAGTTCCATCAGATGGTAGGATATCCTCCTCTCCTGTTTTTGAATTGTGGGCTGGATTGTAAGACGTCACTTAGGAAATTGTGGCCTCTGCTGTAGAAGCTGGGTGGGATATCAGTGAGCATCCTTTAAGGTGAGTGAGGCGTAAACAAATCTAGGTTGTAATGTGCATGTAAACAAGGCTGGAAACAGGCTTAGTGAGAGTTCTTCCTTTAGTGTGGCCTTCTGGAGCAGCTGCACAGCCCAATGTGTCTGCAGCAGCTTCTCTGTATGAGTCGTTTATAAGAGAGTGCAGATGGAACCAAAGCAATTTTTATTTTTATTGTCTCTAGTTCCCTTTCCTCAAACTTGGTCAGTCTTACCAAAGCTCATGGCTCTTGTACTTTCTAGATGAAGATGATGACATCTTCAAGCCTCCTAAGCTGACTGATGAGGACTTCACACCGTTTGGTTCAAGGGGTGGCCTCTTCAGTGGTGGAACAGGCCTCTTTGATGATGAAGAGGTGAGAATGCTGGTGATTGTAAAAATTGAGTGTGTCCCCCTTTTAAAAACAAAACAAAAGATCCCCAAAATTTCCCACTTCTGGAAGACGGAGAGGGCAAACAACATTTTGTCACTTGTTAATATTCAGCTGTTGTAGAATAGTAAAGCTTTCCAGTGGGGAAACAGAACTACACAGGTGAGATACTTATGTTCCCCTTGGCACAATGTGCTCTCTTCTGTAGTGGTACTGATGAGAGATGCAACTGTGATCCAAGCTCTATATTGGACAGGTTCTAATTCCAGGAGAGCTTAATCAGCCCCTTACTTTTAGCTGCTGTGGTAAACCAAATGCCATCCAGTTTGTTTATTTTAAATCAGCAGATTTGTATTAAAATGCCTGTGAGAATACTGAATTTTGTCATTCTCTCTCTGATTGTGGGAGAAGTTTGAAGGAAGGAGAACCCTGAATGATGCCATTCACACTTTTTCTTTCACATACCATGTGTGGACAGTGCTGCTGCGGAGTTTCTTTCTGTGCTCTTAAGAGTTTCCTATTGCAATTATGCTGTGTTCTTTTATCTAGTTATTGTACAATTCCTGGGATGCCTCTGTTGGCAAGAAAAGTTCACTTTAAGCTTACTCTTGTGCTACCTGGAGCTGACTTGATGATGAAATGGCATGATGAGCATTTCTGGCTTTTTTTACCACTGTGCATGTGAAAGGGTGTAGAAACGTGATGTCAGTGATGCTTAAGATTTAAGAATGCAGTAGTATAGCTGGATAAAGCAAATGATTGCCTCTGATACTGATGGCAGTCAAGGATAGTCCAGAACAATAGTCAAATTGTTGCCTTTGTGGGATGTGGTGTTCCTTGTTGCAACTAGAACAAAAGTCAGGTGTTCCTTGCAGCCAAGGAGGCTATTACACTGAAATTTGGAAGGAGGCCTCATGTTTCTAAAGCTTACCATACAAAATCTACTAGAATATAGCCAGCAAGTACCAAACAAGGGCATTGTGTGTAGGGAAGGGGGTAGTTCTGTGCAATGCTTTCCATTCAAACACAGCCTTTATTAAAAAAAAAAATTAATGTTTTTTCTTTTAAGTGGCAGACAATAGTTTAAAAAGAATATTAAGAAAAATAATCTGGTAGTGCAAGCCAGCTTTGTGTCAGTGCAAATTTGAATGAAGCCAGCCATTACCTCTTGGCTACTTATTACTAAGACTACTTTCCTCAGCTCTGTAGACTCAGGACAGCCAAGCAGATCTGTCTGCGGTTGTTGTCTGCCTGCATACAACTCTTCTTGGTTTTTCTGTTATCTGAAAATTAAGGATCTAGGAAGGGTGAATTAGCTTCACTTATCCTGTGCACTGGGGGAGGCTATGCTGTACCAGCACAGAGACACAGCAGGGCAACAGGCAAATAATAACTGACAAATGTGCAATTGCTGACTGACCCCTCTGCCACACCCCTGCACTCCCCTACTCTTTCTGAAGTGTTGTTGCCTTCCTTCTACAAAGCTTTATACAAAGATCATGCATTTTGAGTCTCCAGGTAGGCAATACCCAATTCCTGTAAGTGGAAGGCTTTCAGGAAATTAAGTGGTCAGTACTCAAAAGATCTGGAGGTTTCCTGGAAATCCAGGCTGTGATTGCTGGGGGAGATCAGTACAGGGCACTGCAACCTGAACACAAGAACTTCTATGGGAATGTCCTGTGATCCTTTTGAGCTGTAATGTATTTCTCTACACCATTATGGCACCTTAATATCCTCATTAGCAGCAATGTAAATAATTAATTTTATCCACATGAAGTTCAGGAGTATTTTTATGCTTGTCCTGACCTGAATTCTTCCCTCAAACCTTACTGTATAAACTCTAATAGGAAAGCTTAGAAGGGTGTAATCAGGACCTAACTAGCTGTAGAATAATTAGTATAAGTCCTTGAAGATGTGCAAAAAGGTCATTCCTCCTCTTCAGCAAACAGACTGGCAATCAGTGTAAATTAAATTTTAGAAGACAGATGCTTTTCTGAATGTATACACTCAAGTTAACATTTGGGTACCTAGGTTTAAGTCTATTTGTAGACATCCTTCTGAGAAGGGAGTGGTGATAACCTCCTCTATCTTGGCTTAGAAGAATATGGATATTTTCAATATGGAAAAATCAGCATTTGCTTTTTCCTACAAAAACAAATTCACCACTTCCCCCTTTGCATTTTCATTTATAATCAGAGTGATCTTTTTGCTGAAGCACCAAAAGGAGAAGTATCAAAAGAAAGAGAGGAGCGAGTCCCAGTGAGTGAAGGTAAGAACCAATTGTTGCCTCCTGTAGTCTTGTCTTTGCTGTGATTTATCACTGCTAGCAGCCAGACTGTTTTGTTCCTAGATTAGAAAGCCTGGTGTAGCAATTGTAGGACAAGTCTCTTCTCCTCACCAATCTTAACAGAACAGCTGTGTTGAATTTTACATGTGTTTGTTCGCTATGATCTGTTACACACTCTTACTCCCCTAGAGCTGCAGGGATGTCCTTTCCCCTGTTGGCAGAACTCTCTGCACGTGCTGGGTTTCTGCTTCTCAAGTGTACTTTGCAGGATCCAGTTGTGGGTTTGAGGGGAGCAAAGATTTCTTCTTGCGGATTAGTTCACATCTGAGTTTCCCACCAGGTGCATATCTAGACCCTTAAAGACTGAGCACACATTCTCTATTGCAGCAGTTTTTACTGAAGCACTGTATTTGATGAATTTTTAGATTCATCTGTGTTGGGAGACTAAGCCATTTTGTTGTGAATGTATTGTATTGGGTTTGGGTGTGTGAATGTGGAGTGTTGTAAATAATGCTGTATGTAAATGTGTAATGTGCTTATAAGCTTCAGTGTAGTAGAGCTTTTCTGTGGAGTTTTAATGGAAGAAACATAATTAGACTGTTACATATATTTGCAAAAGCCCAGAAGTTCAAGGAAAATGTGTAAAGAGTTCTGAGCTGTTGAGAAAAAGAAAAGGCAGCTTGGACAACTTCCTGGATTTCTGTTTCTGTGGTAGAGTTCTGGAGGCTTTGATAGCATAAAACAAATGCATCCATTTGTATTGTACTTCCTATGATTTCAGCATCCTCTGCAAAGTCCTTAAAGAAAGTTCCTGCAGGTGCAGTATTTCTGTTTCCAGGTATGATTTATTCAATAGCCAATTGCTTCATGCACAAAATGCTTTTGTCTTTAAAACCTACTGGGGAGGTTTTAAAAAGAAAAAACTATCCAAATACAGCCGCACTGCATTGCTTGATCATATGCTTAGTGACAAATACAGGTGCTTCTACCACGCTAAGCCTAAACTGCAGCATGCTTTATGAATAAAAAAGATTCTGGAGGATCTCTGAAGGTAGGTGTCACTGATGGCAGATATTAGCAACTGTCAGCTTCAAGTGTTGTGCTCTGAACTTTTAAGAGTGTGTGTCACTTCAGCTGATATACAGATTAATTCTGCCATGCATGCAGTCACAGCTTCCATCTGTACTCTGAGAAGGAAGTGCATTTTGATCTTTCACATTTGATCATATTCCCTTGGGTTCACAGAAGAACAGTTTAAATGTCAAGTTCCTATGTTTAGACAAATCTTGTTTTTCTG
Source organism: Acanthiza pusilla (assembly GCA_036630365.1). NCBI lineage: Eukaryota > Metazoa > Chordata > Aves > Passeriformes > Acanthizidae > Acanthiza > Acanthiza pusilla. Next base: position 18,511,343 of record JAXCHO010000234.1, read on the forward strand.
GTTTTGATTAGGAAGACCTGCATACATGGGGAAGGACCAGATCTATAACTTGGAGTTAAAAATAAAAAAGAATTATACTAAGATCTCTGTTCCATATCAGAATCAAGTTGATCAATGAAAAGAAACATGTCATGAGTCTTTTTTTGATTTACTGACAAAGATTTCTGTCAGTGTTCATGCAGGCTCTTCACTTGATTGAGGTAGCTGAATTTTAAGTTTTGGCTTTATTAAGAAAGGCCTATTTTAAGAATGGCTTCACTTAACTGAGTCCTCAGTCAGCATGGTTTTTAGAGTAGGAAGAACAAAAATACAGCCTTTTTACTTCAGGGTCAAAGATATATGTCAATAATGGGACTTCTACATAATTGTAAAATTCAGTAGCAGAGTTTAAAATAGCAGATTGAGGTGTGAGTTTTTTTATCCTTTGTTTTTTCGTGGAGGTACTCTTGCATAAACAGTGAATTTAGTCTTTAGTTTCTCCCTCTCAGTAACTTGTAGACAAGCTTTAGTTGCCAGAGAAAAGCCAAGATTGAGGTTCCTTTGCTATTCCAGAGAACAGTTTGCTTAGGAACTCGAATCTTTAATAATTAACCAAATTTTGTGCCTGTATTCATGTCAATCCTGTGACACTTTGTAACTGCATAATACACTTTTTTTTAATAATAAACTGCTGCTGATCAAAATTCATGCAGTCTGCTGACTTTTAGCCAAGTAACAGTTGTTCTACTTTCTGCCAAACTTTCAGCTGAAGTATCTCCCCACCTCCATCTCATTTCCAAGCATCTATACATGAAAAGCAAAAAGACAAGCTTAGAGCATTAGAAGTTGATCATTGCAGATGATCATGCACGTATCATTGAGGCTGGACATTTCCACAGCAGATGCAGAAGGAACAGTTGCTCTGGTTGACTCTAATTAATCACTGCTGTATCTGATGTGTGCAGGGATCTCAGGGCCAAACCCAGCCTCATATTGCTGGTGAGCTCGCACGGCAAGTGCAGCTCCTGGGAAAGACTCAGTCACCTGTCCTTCCCTGTCCCCAAGCACCTTACTGCTTTTATTGGCTTTTATTGGGCCACACTGGTGTGGTGTACTAGTTAGTAGAGAAGGATTCTGGTTTGGGAAATCCGGAGGGGCAGCAATGTGGGACTACTGGGTCTTCTAGCTTCAACACAGAACCTGGCTGCTGTTCCTAGGAAAGATGAGCAGGTTTGAGGAAGAAGTGACTGCAGTAAGAGTGAGGGGCTATCTGTCTGTGACTTGGCTTTATCACAATGTGTCTAGCTAATGCTTTTGATGTGGCATTGTTGCAGGAGCGCCTTAAAAGTTGCTGAGATGGAAACTATGCATAATGCCACTTACTATGGGACAAGTTCAGCTTTTTTGTAACTCTGGCAATGTTATTTTGATTTTTTTTCTGCCCCCATCTGACCTGCAGGAGGAAGTGATGTGTTTAGTTCCACTGTAACTGGGGAAAAAGACAAGAAATCTACAGCACAGAGCACAGAAAAAACTCCTAAACAGCCTGGAAAGGTTGTTCTATTTGATGATGATGATGATGATGACTTCTTTGTGGAAGCAACTAAAAAGCCTCCAGATCCAGGTACCTCTAAACATTTGCAGTGAAAGATTAAACACTGAAGGTCATCAAAATTCAAACTGGTAGGAACCAATGAGTTATAAAATTCAAACCTTCATCGTTGCTACTTCAGCTTGGGTTTTGAGGAGTTCTGGTTTTGGTTGGATTTTGGTGTTTTGTTGTGAAGAGTTTTCTTTGTCATTGATACTTCATCTCATCAGTGTGGTGTGGGGCTGGTTTGTTTGCACATGCTTTCCCCTGACTTTTCTCTGTAAGGATGCTCCTTCTACCATTATGGCAGTATCTCGACTTGAATCAGGGAATTGGTACAGGTTTTATTCACATGGCCTTGAATCCTTATGCCCAACATTCCCTATTAGGAGGCTCTAGGCCTGTGCTAAGCTAATACAAAACACTGCCTTTAGAGGTGCCAGCTGACTCAGCTGCTTAAGTGTGTATTCCATCACCAGTGCTTTCACGTAAGCGGTGTTTCACTTTGAAAGGTTGTCTGGCTTTTTCTCTTAATGACTCCTGACTCCTGATGTTGGTTATCGTTAAACAGTATGGTATCTTTTGAGACTCTGGTTATCTTCTCTTGTTCTGTATTCCTCATTCCTTGTTTGTTTTGTCTCTTTACATAGTCAAGTCCACAGCTGACCTATTTGATGATGATGAAGAAGGTGACTTATTCAAGGAAAAACCTACCATTCCTTTTGTAGTTGCTGGCACAACTAAAGAAACAGAAAGCCATAGGGAGACAGTCATGGAAAAAAAGGTAATGGCATATAAATGGGTTGTAGGGCTAAGGTTTTAGGAAAAAGTTACTAATGCGGTTGAAGTAGTCTTTTCATGTACAACACTATGAAAGTGACAAACTTAGGAAACAGGACTAGGTTCATAGGGTCTTCCATGATTTTAGTGCTTCAGTGGTCCTTAAATGCCTTTTGACTTTTAAGTTTGGTGTTTATTTGAGGTTTTTATTTGTGTGGGCAGTGATTGAAAGAATCTTATTAAGGCTGGATTGAAATAAGAGCAAAATAAGAAGCCTCTGATAATGAAAAATGTTTATGAAGTTCATAGCTGAAATAAAACCAGCCTGAGTTGAGAATCTTTGGTGTCACAGTTCCATGCTGCAGAGACTGTCTGCTCTTACATCAGCCACTGATAGCAGCTTAATTGTTTGTGTGTGTTATGGGAGGAGAGGGTGGCTGTCACAGTTCTACGTAAAAACATACAAAACTTGGAGTGTTTAGAAAACTTTTTCAGCTGAAAACTCTTAATTTGTAGCTCTAAATGTGGTCCTGAGCACATACGTAGAGAGTCATGAGAACTTCCTAATACCACTTTGAAAACAGTGCCTTAAGGAAAGTAGTAATGATCTTGGTTTCTATGGTAGATAATGTCTATACTTGTTTTATACTGATTTGCTGTCCAGTGAGTATTTGAACATAATTAGCTGCAGTGACTCTTTTCACCTCTGGACTGAGAAGTGTACAGTGCTGGGGATGCAAATTGCTGTAGCACTTTCTGCATATTGTCCTATGAGAAGCACAGGGGCCAAAGCCTGCTTCTATTTCTGCTGGAGTGCCAGTGTGTCCATGGTCAGTGGATGGGAGCAGTGATGGGAGGGATCTTACAGCACTTGACTTTCCTGGAGGAGAACTCAGCAGCATCCCTCCTGCTTAGTCAGGAAGTGAGGGCTGTTTTACACTCCAGGCTTTATGACAGTAGTGCTTGGGTCTGGGATCGTTCTAAGTTTAATGGCAATATAGCTGGTGGCAGGCTGGGGCTGTGCTGTGATAATGCAGGAAATGATGGCTGGCACAAAATGCCCTCTTCCTTTATGAAACACAGCTTGTTAAAAGAAACTTTTCCTTTAGCTCACAAGGCCTGGCATGAGTTGCTACATACATTCTTCTGCTGAGAAGGATGGTGTGGCAGAGGGGGCCTATGGTAAGACCTGCAAGTCACTTATGCATAGCTCTGGCTGCATGTGACAAACTTGCTCAGCACGTGAGTTTTGGACTTCAGCCCATGGGTGACAAGCTTGTGTTCTGTCCCTTCAATGGCTGGGATTTTGCCAGCAGCATGCCTCTTAGCAGGGGTCTGTCACGGTTTTAGGAAAGGTGCTTCCCAGTTCAGTGCCCCGAGCAAGCAGTAACAGCAGCGATATTAATGACAGAAGGTACAAGAAAGAGGCAAGCGATTCCACTGCCTCTGCCACGCTGAGCTGATTCAGAAGAGAGCCCTTCTCCCTGGAAGAGACTCCCTTCCCCCCTGCCCCCAGCAATGACATGAGGTGGTAGAGAATAACTTCTGGGTTTTGGCCATGCCCCCTCCTGGCTGCTGAAAAAAATGTGTCATATGATGTGCCAGCCCCTACTGAATCTAAATGGGTGCTGATGCACTGTCTTTCTTTGTCCTAAAGAGTCAACCATCTTCAGGTGAGGACTTCAAGCCTTTATCTGAAACGCCTCCAAGAAAACAGAGAGGCCTTTTCTCTGATGAGGAGGATTCTGAAGTGAGTATTTCTCTAAAAAATCCCTACAGAAAATCCCTACAGAAATGTTTGGGATCTGAGTCATCCTAACTTCAGTCCACTAATATCTGGGGACTCTTTATGCATTTGGTAAGATTGGGAAACCTGATATCCATCCATCTAATCCCAGCCATTCTGAAAGTTCCTTCTTGCTCCATGAGAGAGAGCTCTGGATTGTTTTTCCTGCCTTCAGGGAGTTAAACATTTGTGGTACACACAGACATAAATTGAAAGCCTGAAGACAGGAAGGAGCAGCAAATGAAGAGTATGAATCATTAAAGACTGCATGTGTTTCATTTTGTGTTTTTGGCTTTCAGCTAGCAGTTAATCTGCAAAGATGAGGAAAATCCCTGTCCAGTTGCAGGTGCTTGGTACATCAGATAAAACAATCTTCCCCTACTTCATAGGCACTCCAAGCATCTTTTTTTTCATAAGGAAAAACATGAATGTCCCCCTTTAGAGTTCTTAAACATACAGCCTTGTTTTGCAAAGTGACATTTCTTTGGTTTGCACAGGACTTGTTTTCATCAAGCAAACCTGTCAAGTCCAAAGCTACATCTCTCCCCACCAGCAAGTCCATGACAAAAGCTCCACTTTCCTTGTTTGATGATGATGAAGAGGTAAGTACCACTTCCTGATAATGCCTTTGTGTGGGGACTCACTGGTACAGGCTGTGGCAAATGCAGCAGGAAATATTCAGAAGTTTACAACTCTGGGTTTGCAAATGGAGCATTAAATTGACCTTGCGTTGTGCAGCAGTTCTGAGCATGTGGACAGCACTGTGGAGGAGAGTGGGAGTGGAGAGTCTTGCAAGTTCTTGGGGTCTTTTCAGTATTTTGCAGTCAATGCATTTCACCTCTGGACCTAAACATATGAAGGATGTTATCCCTCAGATTGAGATGACTAGAGAACACTGAGCAGTAGAACAAATATGAGCTTCAAGAAGCTGTTTTATCCTAAACCTGTGATACCTGTCACATGGATGACTTCTTGCTTCTCCTGTGTCATGGCTGTTGAATTCCTTTTTTCTCACTCTTCAGTGTGTAAGAATTGTGACTGCTAATATGGAAACTGAGGTCAGAACACAAGTTTGTACAAGAAAGCTTAAAAATTTTGAAAATGTGTGTGCTTTTTTAATCTTTTTATCCAGTGGTAGTTGTTCAGCTTGCTTAATGCCTGTCCTCAGAATAGGATTCATACTCCATTTCAATATATGGGTTAGAAACAGTGACCCATTGTGTTGGCTGCTGCACTACAGAATTGCTGAGTGGTGATTTTTGGCTGCTGGTCCAGTCTTGTGGTGGAGATCTGTGGACCAGAACCAGGCTATGTGCTTCTGGTCTATCAAATGCTGCATGTGTGGAATTCCTTGTATGAGAATATGGTGTTATACTTGAAATTGTCTTCAGAAAACACCATTTCTGTATCCTACTTATAAGAGAAGTGGATGGCAACAGTGTCTTCCATGCTGATGACTTCTCAATGAGTTTTTAATTGTGGCTTTGGCTTTTGATTTTTTTATAATATTACATTTTATTTTAAGGATCTCTTTGCTGTGGGACCTGCCAAGAAGCACCAGGAAAAGCCCCCAGAAGAGAGAGCAAAACAGTCAGGACCTCTCAAGAAAGCCTCCAGCTTATTGTTCAGCAGTGATGAGGAGGTACTGAGGAGTGAGATTTGGTTGAAAGTGATTACTGGGCTTTATGCTGAGCAAAGCATAAGACTTTCAAGAAGGGAACCACAGACCAACTCTGCTGTGTCCACATGACATGCCCACCCCAATCCTTTGACTTGTTTACAGCTAAGGAAGCTGATCCTTGACCCAAATTTTCACAGGATCTAGGTAATAGAAGTCATGTAGAAGAGAAAATCAGTATTTTCAATGTAATTTATAGAAAGCTTCATAGCAAATCTGACTTAAGAAACACTAAAAGGGGAAAAATAAGTTTGTTCTTATTGCTTTAATTTCTGTTAGGGAAGTTTAGCGGTTCTAGATAGATATGTGTTGAGGTTTTCTTTGTTTGGGGTTTTTAGGGTGGGTTTCTTTTGTATGTGGTTTTGTTTATTGGATTTTTTTATTTTCTTCAGTTTTGGAGAGTTTTTTCTTTGTTTGGCTGTTTTAGTTTTTTAGATGTAGGGGTAGGAAAATGACGCATAAGTAACAAGGCTTCCCAGAGAGCAGTCCTCTTTTAGGGATGGGCTAGGTATTGTCCTTTATCTTAAATGAAAGCCAGAGACACTAAGTAAATTAAAAACTTGTCTGGAAAATCTCTTGAATTAGCTCATATGAATAAGATCCAGACTCTTATTAGTCCTCCTACCTCTCAAAATTACTCTGTCGCTTAGACTTTACTTTTTATTACTTGTCCTGTAATTGCTTGTTTAGTAGACAGCAGTAATATCTTTAGATGCATTTTTATCTTAGCATAGAAGAAACCAAGTTCAAACTTTATCATGCCTGTAGTCCCTTTCAGAATGACGACAAACAAAGGTGAGAAACTGGGGAAAACCACTTGAAATGCTGGGAATAACAAAACACACAAGACAGAAAGATCTTGTTTAGTGTGTAGGCTTGAATAAATGGTAGCTGTGAGAGGAGATGGGTGCCTGTGGGAGAAGTACTGTGAAGGAAATAAGTGCAGCATCAAGCACTCTAGTAATGAGGTGTCATGGGTGTATATGTTGTCTTGGGGTTTTTTTTTGCTTGTTTTTTTCCCCATGCATCAAGCTTGGTAACTATTTAAGTGGCTCAAATCAGGTTCTACTGAGTGACCCTATTCTTTGTGACTGCAGTTGACACTGACCTCAGTTGTCAGGAGCAGCTGTAACAAAGTGTGTGTATCCCATTTTGCTGGATTAATGCTGTTAGCCAAAAGGTGACCAGGCCCTCTGCAAAGCCTGAGCAATGTCAGATTACAGTGGCTAACATGCAGGCAGTAAAGTAAACTGGTAGAGAGGTGAAAGGACTGCCAAGATGATGAAGTGTTCCTCACAGAGAAGACTGGAAAGTGGCTTTGACCAAGACAAAAGAAAACTTAATGGTTCCTTCTTTTTAAAGGAGCACTGGAATGTCTCCAAGCCAGCTAAACTTCCTTCTGAAGATGACCGAAAAGAAGACCCTGCAAAACCAGCTAGCACTGTCAGTCAGGCTAAAGATGTGAAGACAACAAGCCTCTTTGAGGAAGAGGATGAGGAGGATTTATTTGCAATCACTAAAGAGAGGTGACAGTCCTGGGAGGGGAGTGGGGAGGCATTTATTCAGGACAGGTGAGCAGCCCCTTCAAAACTAGATGGGCCCAGGCATATTGCAAGTGTTGGTTCTTTCTGCTGCTGCTGAGAGAGAAATAGGGGGGTGTGAGCAGGAAGGGGCAGGGCTGGGCTCTTTTGGATTTGTAATGGGTCATTCTCCTTGCCACCACTGAACTGGCCTTTCAATTTCTATGCCTGTGATATAAAACCCTCCTGTCCTTTTTTAATCTCCACTTCTGCAGAAAGCTTTGCAGACAAGAAAGAGGGTGGTAGAACTGTTGAGGCAGTGAAGAAGGAGAGTGCTGTTTCTGGGAACACTTAGTGCAAATGATGGTCCTAGGTGATGCTTTTAAACAGATGCAGTGCATGTCCACTGAATCTTCCACTTTCTCCTCTCTCACTGCAGCCAAAGAAAGCCACAGAAGCCATCATTGTTATTTGAAGATGATGCTATTAATGGAGAATCCTTCTTCAGTTCCCAATCAACACTACTTCCTTCAGCTTCTAAGGCTGCAGTGGTAACTCCTTGTTCTTTTAGAACTAACACAGAACACTTAGTCTTTTTACAGTCTATCTTCTTTGTTAGGTACTGAATATAAGTGTAACTCATTTTAGCAATGGTAACTAGCAAATTTGGAATGGGAACAGGGAAGACTGAACTCTTACATGTACACTCTTACTACTATTAGCCTAATAGAGACTTCAAAATTTTGCCCACTTACCCTAAATTTGTTTGGTTTACGTTAAAAGCCCTTCCTGAGGATGTTTTGAAAGCTCTCAACCATAAAATAACACTAAAAGGAACAAACAGCTTACTGGTGACTCAGTAGCCAGGGTTCACCCTTTGTGTTACCCTCCCCAAGCTGATTCAGATGTGCAAACAGGCTTCTTACTGGCCCTCCCTTTTGTGTGCTCATGCCATCCTCTGTCTTACAAGCTTAGCCCATGATGTACTGCCTGTTTGGTTGTGCTTTGGAATTGAGAGTAGGAGATGCAAGGGTTTAACAGAGTTGTATCTGCAGTGGGGATTCCCATACGTGTGCTTCCTGGCACTCTTCAACCAGATTCAAAAACCCATAATATTGGAAATTAAAAGTCACAAACCACAATGTACCATGGGAGGTAAATAGCAGAAGTCAGATATGTTGCCAGTGTCCTAGACCTCTGCAGTAGGCAAACCAGGACTCTGCTATTCCACAGCAGCATATGCTTTCTATATATAACCACCAATTCTGTGTCACCAACATTCTCTTAATTTTGCAGGAGAAAGTAAAACCAGCACAAGCAACACCTACCTTTAATGAGGAAGAAAAGGAGGAAAAGGAAGATCTGCCAGATAGAACAATGAAGCCTAACCAGGTAGAAGATACATTGTGGTGTTCAGAAGAGCCTGGAACAGCTCCCATGCTTAGAGGAACAGATGTTGCAGGGCAGCAAACAAAGGAAAAAGTGAGGGATTTTCTTACATTAATCTGAATTTTGGTAAAGAATCAGTTAAAAAAACCCACAGTCTAACAGTGCTGCCCTGGGACAGAAATATTTTCTGGGATTGCTTCTTCTATTGCCAACGAAAGAGTAATTCTGTCTCCAAAATCACTTTTCAGTCAAACAGCAAATTGATTAAATGGCATTTAAAAGTTGTTTCCTAACTTGAGGAAGAACTTGATGCCCTTGAGAAGGGGTTGGGTTTTTGCAGGGGAAAGAGGTAGGCAGAATCTGTTTCACTTTCCCCTTCAGAGTGGGTAGGGTAATCTTCATTTACATGAACAAAGCTTTCCCTTAAAAGATAGCCTATAGTAATGTGTAGACTTTTCTTCAAGCTCAGTAACTTTGTTTCACCATAGTGTCTGAGGAATTATGAAGTGATAACTGTGGCCTTCAGGATTGTGAATTTCTGCAGGGCAGTACTATTGCAGAATAGTATTGATGTGTATTGTTGAGTATTACTGCAGAAGCTTCAGCAGAACTGGTCTTGGGCACAGTCTTACTGAGTGATTGTTGAGGAATTACCAGCTGATGAGTTTCCATTGTAATTCTTATTCTTGGCATTTTTCCTGAGCACATTCAAGGATCAGGTAGTGCTGTTCACTCCAAAGTATCCCTATCCATACCTAGTATGAACTAGGTAACTCAGAAATAATGGTAAAGCAGCTTAGTGCAGCCTTGTGGTCTACATGCAGCATGACATGGAGATGAGGAGAAAACCTTACACAGGAAGCTGCTTATCAATACTGCCACAGCATAGGGTACAGGAGGAAGTTTGTCTTCTTTTCACAGCTGAAATGTGTGTTCTTTATCAACTGTCTCTTGCTAATCTGCATATTGCTATTCTGTCTGCTTGGGAAAAATGAGTTGAATACAGTTGCCTGCTTGGTAATGGATTGCAGAACTCTGACCACTGCTGGTATTTAACCAAGAAAGCTTAGCAGGGTTTTTGGGCAAATCTGAAATAAATAACAGGCTGATGTGTTACTTTTTTTCTTTTGGTGGAGCCTTTTGCAGTAATATCTTCAGAGCCAGCTGGCAGTTCAGATCTCTTTGCAACATCACCACCAGCTCTGGAGAAAGATGTCAAGAGCCAAGCTAAGAAAGTGTTAAGCTTGTTTGAGGAGGAAGAAGAGGAGAGACTGGAAGATGATGATGGCATAAAAAATGCACAGAAAGAAATTGGTGTGGTGAGTGTAGAGAAGTTCTTGAACCCTGGGAAATGGTATTTCTATTCCTGCTACTCCAGGCAAGGTTTTGTTTTTAGCTTTCCCTCTCTTCATGTCATGGGGGCTGATGTTTCTCAATTTCTAACCTTCCAGATTCTTGGGTGAGAAATTATTCCTGCTCTTCCTTTGTAAAGAAGAATCCCTTTGTAAATTCTACTGTCCCACTAACTTGAAAGCACTTTGCTGCATGCTAATGTGAAAAGAAATTCTGTACAGATGTTTTGGTGCTGCTACTTGATTTTTGCCTTACAGAGCAGACTCTTCAGTTACTCCTCAAGGCCAAAGGTACTAGGAAGTAGAAGGATGTGGAGTTTTATGCCTTGTGGTTTATCCCTTTAATTTTTTTATATTGTTGCAGTTAGCTTGCTGGATATATGCCTTCAGACTTAGCTTCAGCAATAATGATCTTAATCCTATGTTTACTTCTGTTTTTCAAGTATGTGTGTTCATTTTTCAAAAAACCTTCCAGCTACCATATTATTTCTGTCTGGCTATTCTGATATAGTGTATACCATCAAGAGGTGGATTTGGAATTTTCAGCAGCAATATCCTTAAATCTATGTTCTTGTTTCTACTTGATGCAGATGTATCAAAATTTTTTCTGTAAATTTGTAGTGTCAAAAAGTACATACTATATACTACAGTGTACAACAAGGTTTTGTCATCTTAGTGTGACCTCGTAAACTAAGTTGCCAACCCTAAAGGCTCTGTGCACTTTATTCAGAAGGCCTTGGAACTGAATAAAATAGGTGACTGTTGGAGAAAAAACATTGTTTAGAGCAGCTTTTGAGTTAAAATGGATTGTTAGCTTGGGCACTTGTTTCCTATTTGTGAACGTATACTGTGGGGTGTTTTTTTTGTTGGGAGCACACTGAGACATGGTTGAAAGAAGCCATGTCTGTCCTATGAATTTGGGAAGATAGAAATCCTTTCAAATCTTTCCTTCAAAGCTCTCAGCTGCCAGCATATAGTAGTCACAAAATGATTAAAGTGCTGAAATCCATATTCATGCGAAAATCAGAATGGTAACTTATGAACTTAATGTTTTTGATAGGCAAATCTGAAAGGTGCTGCTATTTTTTTTTTCTTATTTCAACTTACTACAAGTTTTGTGCGTGGACAATTCTGGATGTGCATTAGGTTTTAACTTACCTGGGTATAAACAGCAGTTCTAGTTCTCTAAAAATGTTACCTGGCTTTTGATATGAAATTAAAGCTGATGCACAGAAAGGCTGAAAATGTAATAAAAAATTACAATAATAAAAATCATAGGAGAGGGTGTTTGGATGAAAATTGGTGTACTGGAAATTAAACTTAGTAGATGGCCCTTCAGGTTTCCTGCAGACTTGGATAGGAAAGGGGAGAATCAGGCTTTATTCTTATGATGACTGCTCTTGCTGCCTGGATTTTGTGTCTGGTGTCATGGTACTGGACATCCAGTCATGCTCTGAAGAGGCATCCTTTCATTTGAGCTTTTTCAGAAGAGACAGATGGGTGGAGAAACACAGATACTGGCCTTTACCTGGACATTTGAGTGGGGCCTTCACCTTTGAAAGCCAGACCTGGGTGCATACAGTGACCAAAATCATAAAAAGACATTGGTTTTGGTGTTCAAGGAGCTGGTACTGGTTACTTTGCCAGGTAGTGGAGGGCTTATAGGGTGATATGTGTAACTTCAACCTTCCCCACACCAGCAAATTTGAAAGTACAAGTTCTCGCCTGAGGCAGTATGTTCTGTTCTTCCTTGTGGGCGTTTGTTTGCTTTCACAGGAGAAGAACAGGGAGTCTAGCAACAATAATAGGTCTTTTGTAAAAAAAAAAAAAACCTCTATTTTTTTATTCTTCTTTGAAAAGGTAACTTAAGATCACTAAAGAGGTTCTCTTTCTTTCACTTCCTGTATCCTTAGCTGAAATTTTTGAGGCATAAAAGTCTTCCTGGAATATAAACCTTACAGTGCATTCATGATAACATACTGAATTTTTTTTTCTTTGAAGGACACTTCACAGGTAAATAGTAGCAGCTGGATCTTAGATCAGATCAGCGGAGACAGATATATTGTGGTCAATGTCTTCTCATTAAATTGAACTGGAAATACAAATTTACATTGTCGGTTTTGTAAATTTGGTCAAAATAAACCAAACCAGCAGTTAAAGCTGTATTTTTGTTACCACTACAGGGTTGCAGTGTAGCTTCAAGGGAATTGTAACCTACCTTATCACTAGGCAAATAACCTCCTTGCAGAGGGATTTTCTCACTGTGTGGACCTCTCTCCTGTCATTTCAGGCTCCTGAGAAAAGTACTTGGCCCAAAAGCACTGGGGTCTTTCAAGATGAAGAGCTTCTCTTCAGTCACAAACTTCAGAAGGACAATGATCCAGATGTCGACCTCTTCGCCAGCCCCAAGAAATCAGTGGTAAGTTCAAAGCCCTCCTCTGAACCTCCTTTTTAAAAACAGTCTTTGAAGTGTACAGCCTACTGGTGTTCCTTGTTTGGACACAGCCTAGAAGTCACCAATTTCCAGGGAGGGCCAAATGCTAATGTCAGGTATATTCTGCCATCATGGACTGAAGGAGCTGTGCATTAGGTCTGTGACACATCTTTTCTTTATCCTTTGTTTCTTTAGTCTGCAAACCGTATCCTGAAGCCATCACCTGGAGGAGGGCTTTTTGGGGATGATGATGAGGATGATCTCTTCAGTACTGCTAAAACAAACCTTCCGGTACCTGTTTCTCTACTGTAAATGGCTTATGTAAAAGAGATTGGAAAGAAGTGTGTGGAAGGGATTTTCTCCATAGGTATACCCACAAGAAATTAAGTGACTTTTCAAACCTTTTTGAGAGAACAGAAATGGTCATTTTGACTTCAAAGACATAGGGAGCAAACAAATGCAATGGGTCTCCCAATGTCGGGATGAGAGAATTGGATTCTGTTTATTTTTGTGTACCACTGGGAACGGCTTAGGTGTAAGAGAACATACCTGATCGGAAATCAGAGTAGTAGAGTTTGTTGTGTTTAATTGCTTAACTTGCTTATATTACTTCCCTGTGATTCATGCATGACTGATGAGTGTTGCTCTATAAGTTGTGTAATTCAAGTTTCTGCAGGTTGGTTTGATCTGAGGTAATGATGCAGTATTAAAATCCTCATGGTCACCTGATTGCTTTTGGAGGGCAAGTAGCTGCAGTAATAAACTAGACTGTGTTACAGGTGGTGTGAGGTCAAAGTCCTAACATGCATTCTAAACTGCTATGTTAAATGTAGGTATCTTGATTAAATGGAAACTAACTTTTACTTTAGTCTATTTTCATTTCTGTAGCTGGAAGTTAGGCTAGAAAACTGGCAATAGTTCCTGGAAACAGTTTCTTTGAGGACTGCAGACAGGGTGGTCTTAAGTAATTTGTGCTTGGGAGCTATATATGGAACCTAGTTGCTTGAAAACATAAAAATAGCACTCTTCCTTAGCTAGCTTTATGCTTTTATTTTCCCTGGTGATTTGTTTATGAGGAAATATGCATGCATTTGAAAGTTTATTGAAACTCTTATTATTAATCGTTAGCATAGACAGCAAAGGTTGAGGTAGACTAAAGGAATGGAGGAATGGAAGGCCCTTGCCTTGCAGAGCCAGAAGCCAATGCCTATTGTTGTAGTGTTGCTTGTGTTCTTTTGGGGTTTTGGGGCTTTTTTTTTTGGATCTGCACACCATGCTTTTTACCAATTCATGTTTACTTGCACTCGTAATGCTTTCAGAAAATAGCCGAGAAGAAAACTCTTCAGACCAGTGCTGGCCCTTCCTCAGTGAGCAGTAACATAGAAAATGCTTTAAGTGCCAAGCAAGATGAGACTCTGAAGGCAACAACTACAGAGGCAAGTACTTAAATCTTGTGCCTTGAACAGCATGCAAAGAAAAAGTCTGAGTGGAACGATTTTGAAGCCCTCTTGACTTCCATGTGGGCTTCATTGAAGTCTGGTAGCCCTGTTACAGCCAGTCACAAAGAGAGAAGTTAGATCATGAGCTGACAATATGGCTTCAGAGGATTTTAGGGGACAGAACAAGCAAGGAAAGAGAAAGTAGCTGTCCTGGTTTGATTTGACTAGTAGTAGAGGCTGTGACCTGGAGAAGATGGATGTTGTTCAGTTACCATGGCAAAGTCAAATATTGGGTAGAAGGAAGGGTGAATGAAATGTGATAATGATGATGGGGCCATGGCATGTGGGAAACTGAAAACTGAGTGACTGTAGCTATAGCGGTAGAACGTGATAATAACAAAGTGTCTTCAAAATGGTAAGCAATTATCTGCTTTCTATAGATATACTAAAATGCAAACTATGATCTGGTTGATAATGACTTGTCAACTTGTTTAATCCAATGTAATTTTGTGCAGAAATCTACAGGTCCTGTTCCCATTAAAACCAAAGAGCCTTCATCTCGGATTGGAAAGTTACAAGTAATTAAATTTACTGGCACTTTAACTTTCAAAAAAAAAAGGACAATCTTCCTTGCCTCACTGATGGCTTTCCCTGAAACAAAATCTTATTGCTTCCTTACCTTACTCTTGCAACATTTTTTTTTTTTCAGATGGCATATTTTTGATTGCTTTTTCTGTATTGCATGTTTAATATTATTTCCTCCTTCTGTTTCAGTCCTGACTCTAAGCAGCACTATTTACTCATATTTGGGGGGCAGCGGGTGGGCTCCTCTTTGACCTGCTATTGTTCTCAGTACTATCAAGTATGTTTAGAGACTCACATGGGTCTCTTAGGGGGGACTATGGCTATGTCACTCTTCTCACATGAAATGACTAGTAACTGTCTATATCACAATACCATTCAAAGTCAGAACCAGTGTCCTCAGACAGAATATTGAGCTATACAGGTGTTTGGTCTGGCATAACTTAGCCCTGCTGTTCCTGAAGGTCTTACACAGAGTAATAGTGTCAACCACTCCACAGTTTTAGTGAGACAGCATGTGGGAGACACAGAAGTTCATAGGTCTGACAAAAGCCAGGCACTTTAGAAGTAGAACTTGAATACCCAGATACACTATTTCTTGCTGCTTCTCTTGGAACCATGCTTGTTCTGGAGCAGTAGTAATGTGATCTCTTTTTGTGTGTATGTTTTTGTTTTCTGTTTTGTAGGCTAACTTAGCTATTAACCCGTCAGCCTTACTACCTGGTGCAATGCCTAAGATCTCCAATGTCAAGTCCCCCTTACCAGTGCTGGACACTCCATTACATGAGCCCAGGGATGTGCAGAACAGCGAAGCCTTCTCTGCTGCAGGAAGCAATGAAGAACTCGGTGTAAGCTTTGATCAGCCCATGCAAGCAGACACCTTACACAGCGCCAATAAGGTAACCTTGGTATTTAGGATGAGAGGAGGGGGGATTAAAAACACAGTCTGTCCTCGTGCAGGAGTTTGTTTTGGTATGCAAGTTCTGCTAACAGTGTGGTTTATCTGAATCTAAGTGGAAGCGTGAAAATCTAATCCCCTCTCATTTCCGTGGATCACGGAAGAGAAAGTCTAGCTTAGCACCTATACTTAGCTCTGTAAGGGGCTTATACATATACCTGGTGCCTTTTTAAAGTACATGTGTACCTTTTCCAAATACTGCATCTCCCTGTTGGTTGAAGGTATTTTAGCATAACATCCTAGCCCAGGAGACACCAGCCTAAAAAAACCATTAAAAAGACATGTCACTAGGATAACTATATAATATGTTACAGGCAGCTGCTTTGACAAGCTATCCAGAACACATCACTGCTGTAGGTTGACCTTTACCTCCTCTGTGGATAAAAATGTCATGCTGTCCTGAACAGTCACTCTCAATTCTTTTTCAAAGAAAACTTTTGTTTTCACACAAAGCAAAAAAAAAGAAGTGTTACAGCTTTTGACATGGCAAATCTCTGCCTCCTGACTCGTTTTTCACTCATAATTTTTACTTTGTGGACTGCAAGACGCGTATTCTAATTAAAGGTTTAGCGGTTCTTTAAAAAAATAGAAGTGTCAACCATGTAGTTAAGATTTAATCAGGGTGCTTATGATTTTATAAGTCTCTGGGGTTTCCTGAGAGCAGCAATTTGAATAAGATAACTTAAAATCTTAACTTTGATTCTTTTCTCCCTTAATGCTGATGAGGCTGTTCATTACTAGATGAGCAGTAGAGATGACTTGGGAAGGTGCAACAGCCGTCGCCACAATGGCTGACATGACCCCTTAGTGACAAATGGGTTTGAAGCTTGTACATCAGACTAATGCATTTCCATATAGGCGTAGTTGTTTCTAATTGCAGCCTGTCCCAACAGACAAAGCTCTCTATTGTGATACTTTTAAATAGATAGGCTTGCAAAGAATAGAGTGCCTGTAGCTGCCTATGATCAACCTTGAATGTTCATTTTAGTGTAGTGATGATGCATGTTTTTTTACAGAAGTAATCCGAGAAGAAACATTTCGGTAACTATACAGTGAATGCTTTTTGTGGCTCAGGTTACATGTTGTAATTTTGGCATATCATTGCTTCTTCAGCCTTTCAAGTTTGAGTGTAAATATATCCCATCAATGCACTTTTTCCAGGGGCTGGAACAAAGCACCCTTCCCAGCATTCTGCCTGCCCTTTCAAAGAATAGTGCATGGAGCAATTAACAAAAGGGAAGAAGAGGTTGTAGTGATCCATTTCCTACTTATGTAAATACTCCTGTCTGTGTGGGATAGGGGAGAGGCTATAATGGAAACTTGCAGGGGGCTTCCTTAAAAGCAGCAATTAACTCCAATAGGCTATGCATAAAATGAAATTGCATGGAAAATATAATTAGTCATGGCTTGAACTGCACTGTAAAAGCCCCTAGATTAGCAAGCTGTCAGACTGACTAAGGTATTACCTAAAGCCAAGGGGCGAGAGTGGCTTGCTGACCTGTTGTGACTCTACTTGCGAGTGCTGTTGCTTTTGTACACCAGTTCCACCTGCTGTGGAATGACTAAGGGCAGCACATCAAAAGTCCTGGGTTCTATTTCTGAACCTTTCTCCAAACTACTCCAGGCCTGAATGTCCTGTGGGGCTTTTCCCTTATGTATAATCCTGCTCTGCTTTTCCTCCTTCCTTGCAGACCAGGATCAGGGTTCCAGGAAAGCGCAGACCCCCTAGCAGAATGGCGCGCCGTCTGGCTGCCCGAGAGGCTGAAATGAGTGACGAGGTGGACACTGCTAAAGAGTCACAATTCTCTCTACCAAAACAGACGTCAGCAGTAGTGAACATAAAGGAGCCTCTTGCTACTGAAGCAGAGTCCCAGGAAAATGGCTTTCTCTCTAGCTTGTCACTACCAGCTCACAGCAGTGTTTTGTCAGCTGGGACAGACAAACTCCTTCCTCCAGAATCCACAGAAAATGGGGATGATCTGTTTGAATCTGAAGACCTTTTCACAAGCAGCTCAACATCCAGACCAGCTGCGCAATCAAAGCTGAAGGAGGGAATGCCAGACAGTGCGGCTAACAAACCCATCAAGGGCAGGGAGAAAAAGCCTGATCTGGATGATCAGGACAGCAATGATCTCTTCCAGCCTGTACAACAAAAATCTTCAACAAAAAGCAGCCCTATACCTTTTTTGGAGGAAGATGAAGATTCTCTCTTCACCTCTCAGAAAACTGGAAAAAAGGAGTTAAAATCTGCAGTCCACCAAGCAGTTGACCCTACTGCCCATGATATCTTTGAGGTAACAGCTGAACCTGCCATGTTGGTTTTTTGTTCCCCAGGACCATATGTAGACCCCTCTAACTCAGGCTTAATGGCAGCTCCTGAACAGGATGGGGTGTGTAGGATAGGTATTGAAGTAAACTCTCAATCCTGCTCCACTGCTGGTAAATGGAAACCCGTTCTTTGATTGTTCACCCCCTAATTAGCAGCAGTGGTTTAAAAGGTGGAGCCTTAACACAGAGCAGGCATGCACTGAATGTGCTGTGACAACTTATCTTTTTCAGAGTAATAAGGTATTTGGTTCTTATCTGTTAACTGTCTGTTCAATGCTGTGCAGCTCAAATAACACCTTAAAAAAAGGAATAAAATTGATGGGCTGGGCATTTGATACAGGCCTCTGTGTGCTATACTTGACCTGTGTACAATCCACTACTAAGGCATTTCTGCCAAGTCCCCAGTGAGGAGAAGGGTCTCAAACTTCTTGCCAGTTAGGTTGGCAAAGACCTCCCAGATCATTGAGTTCACCCTTTGACTGATAAGCCCAAGAAGCCCAAGTCTTCTAAACATCTCAGCTGCTGTGTACAGATAATTTGACTATTCTCTTCAAGTGTGTTGTGGATTAATCAGATCTTTCTGTTTTTCTCCAAGGATGATATATTTGCTACTGAGGCAATTAAGCCAATGACCAAAATGAAAGAGAAAATGCCAGAGACTAACCTGTTTGATGATAACATTGATATTTTTGCGGATCTAACTGTAAAACCAAAAGAAAAGAAGGCCAAGAAGAAGGTGGAGCAAAAATCCATATTTGATGATGATATGGGTAAGTGTATGTATAAGTAAAAATCTTGCTACTAGTCTTGAAAAATTGTTCTGAGTTGCATTCAATTTCTGTACAGATTTTCTTACCTGTAGGAATTACTCCGTACAAGTTTCTAAGAGACTTATCTCACGTTGGTACAACTCTGAGACAGATACTGTATTTCAATTTGCACAGCTTTTTGTATTGTAGTTTCAGATGAGTCATTGATGAACAAATTAGCATCTCTTCCCATCCCACCTTCACTATTGTGTTAACTACCTTGGAGCCCATAAGCTTTTGTTTACATTCATGTACCAAGGACAATTTATAGATACTACACCTGAGAGCAAATGTTTGCCATGTATAACTTTTTGAAAAAACAGCAAGCACTAATGTGAAATCATGAAAAGCATGCTCCTTTCTTCTCTATCAGCAGAGAATACTGAAAGTAGTTTGATTCTCAGCTGTGTCTGTTCTGCGTCTGTCAGGCTCTTCACGTTCATAGCTCTTCTTTGACATTGCATGTATTTCTTCTCTAAGACAAAAAATTTTTCTCTAGCTTTGATTCTTGTCAAGTCTTCATTCCCTCTGACTTACTCAAATTGAACCTGACTTACTGCTGTTTTACTTGCACTGCTGCTAAGCATTCCAGTCTGGTGGCTGAAGTCTATAAATGTGCTAGAAAACTTGCGGGAGAATGAACATCTTGAGATTTCAAAATTTTCTCAACTGATAGAAAAAAAAAAGATTTACAGGTTTGATAGGAAGGTATTTCAAATACAGATTGGATGATTTTTAAAAATATCTTATTTTAATCATGTACATTTTTTCATGTAGTCTATAGTAAATGAAAGAATTTGCCAAGCAGTTACCCCTTCCAAACATTCAGCACAAAAGTCTGGACTGAATGTTGAAAAAACAGTCGTAGAGTGCCACTTGAAAATTAGCCACAACAGAACCTGTTGTTTGTACTTCCACTTTTGGCATCAACTGGTGCTAAAGCTTTGAACGCAAATGATGTCACAGCTGATCTTGATGCCTATTGCATCTAAAGCACCTTCATCTGATGGACTTCATCTTCCTCTAGAGTGGTGACTATTTAGCGATATTCAGCTTCTTAGTGCCCATGGAACTCCAGAACACCAAGAGGAGCACAGGGAGATGCCTGAAGATGAGGATGTCTGGATGAGCTGGTGGTAGACTTGTGGAACTGGCACTTGCCTACACTTCACATTAAGCACTGACTTAAGTGATCGTGGTAGCACTTTATCAGAGCTGTATATTGTTGTCTTAGAAGAGCTTTTCTGCTGCAGATGAAACAGTAAATAGCTGCAGTTGGAGGGGGATGAAGGCTGCAGGCTGTTTTCTTTCATCCTACCACAACTTCTAGTCACTCGAATCCTCAGTCACCTTATGGCTGATGTCACCTCTGCCTGTCTGCAAAATGGTGACTGAGCTTTCTTGTGCTCTGACAAAATACTGTTTTCCCAGGGCAAAATTTTTCTATTCTTTAAGCCTTAATGAGAGTGATACCTCTACTGCTTATGGCACTCAGTGTACTTCTCCTCTGCTGTAAAGCTAATCCATGTGATAGCTGCTTGCTTTGGAGTGATGCCAGTAGGGGATTACTCTGTTTTGCTGCCTTTCTAAACTGTTCTTGTGCTGAAATGCAGTCCTGGATTATTCCTGTGTAATCCCTATGATCAGCACAGTAGCAGACACACGCTGAATTGGAAGAAGTAGTGAGAAGAGAGGGAAACACATTGTGACAGAGCACATTGTGCTTGGCCTCTGCTCAAGATTAGGCAACATGCTGAAGATTGAAATACGAATTTTTATACTCTGGACTAGTAAATCACAGAATATTCTGAGTTAGAAGGGGCCTACAGGATCATCAAGTCCAACTCTTATGTGAATGGCCCATATGGGGATCAAACCCACAATCTTGGTGTTATTAGCATCATGCTCTAACCAACTGAGCTGATCTCAGTGGCTATTTTAACCTCTATATAACACCCATGTTTTCTTAGTAGCGATTCAAGTTATGTGCTATACTTACACTGGCCTTGTGAACCACTAAGGATCCTCATATCTCAGTCTTGTAATTTTTTTTTGTTTGTTTTATATTCCAGCTACATAATCTGAGTATCCTAAGTTTCTCAGTTTACAGTAAGAGGTACACTGTTGTGTATGTTTGGGAAACCACATGGCAGCCCCTCAGCATGTGTATGGTAGCAGTTTCATCTCTTTCCATAAGCACAGTCCTAAACATGAGCAGTTCTAGATACAGCAAGAACTGCAGGACTGTGAGCACTGCAGCTGACAGACTATCCATGTTGGATGGTTTAATTTCTGTGTGGTGTTGTCCTCTATCTTAATGGCAGTGCGATATTTTTCCACTCTATGGTCCTAGTTATTCACATCCGAAATGCTTGTATTGAGGAGGGTGGTGGGAGACCTTGATTCCAGACTTTAGATGGACCTTTTGAATATTCATCAGGATTGTGGTTATAGTTGTCCGCCTCCTTGCATCTTAGCAATGCTCTGTTCTCAGGGGATTTATATTATGTTCTTTCTGTGCTATAGATTAGACTTACTGTTAGTGGATATCACCACTGTAGTTGCTAGCAACGACCATCTTTTCATCTTCTGATTTTTTTTTTAGCAACAACCTCACAGCTCTTGGATCTCTCATGTTCCTGAGACACTTATGTTCTAGATAAAAGGGATGTTATCTGGCACTTGCATGATAGAATTTATTGTGGAGCTTTAATTTATTAGTACTTTTAAAATGCTTCTAAGAGCCTGAACATCTTATAAAATACAAGTATTATGCTGTCTACTGAGAAGAAAAAAATTCTTAATTTGACTTACAGCTAACATCTCCCACATATGTCCTTACAACTGCATCCAGAATCACAAGTAACAGGAAAGCATTTGTTTATCACAGAATGTCCTTGGCAATCACTGCTGTGTGCCAGAGTCTCTTATGTACAATATTACTTCTGTTTAGTAGTACTTCTCATTAAAATCTCTATTTTTTGTTCCTCTCTTTAGATGATATCTTCTCTAGCAGCCAAGTCAAGATACCCACTCCTAAAACCAGGTCTTCCCAAGCAACCTCAGAAGCAAAATCTGAAAGCAAGATCCTGAGCACGTTTGATGACCCACTGAATGCCTTTGGAGGCCAGTAGTCAAGGGGATGTTGTTGCAGAGAAGCAGCCTTCCTTATGCCCTGTCCAGTACTAATACTCTGGATTCTCTAATTCAGTACAGCTGGAATGAGATGGATGTGGATATTTAAATGAGATTACCCATTTAAAATGGTTAGTATTCTCTTGTGCTAATCTAATTCTGCTAAATTATATATTTTTTAAAAAACACAGTAACCTCCTGCTATCATGTTTCCATGGTGCCCAGATGAATATAGCCTGTGCAATACCTGCAATGAAGTAATCTATTATATAAAGTATAGTTTGTTTTATTGAACAGATCTATAGATAAAATAATTGATAAATAGTAAATGGAGTCTGTTAAACTTGATCTGTCTACATGTCTTACTTTCCTCTTTACCTTTTGCTTAGAACATCTGCACCATGACTTGAAGGCAATCAAAAACACTACCATGCCTTGTTTGGGTAAGCTGCCACCTACTGAGCTGGGTAGGGTAAGGCTGGGTTCAGTATCAGGTACAGCTTTTCTTATGGAATTAAGCAGTTAGGAAATATCAGAGCAGGACCTGACACCAGCTAGAATGAGGTATTTCACATAAGCACCTAATATGGGCTATAAAAATGACGATTAATACTTCTCTCCCCAGAAGAGTGTGTTACAAATGAGCACAGAGTGCTCCATGAAGACAACAGAAACCTAACAGTGTCTTTTGTTCAAGTTGTAGGCCATTAAATGAGACTTTTTACCTGCATGGAGTTGCCAGAGTTTTGCAAAAAACACTTTTCACAAAGTCCATCTGTACAGAGCACACTTGGTCACTTCCAGTTTAACAGGCCTATGTACATACTTTATGCAGAGACTCTTTGGTGCCTAAAGGCTTGCTGTGTCCTTTCCCTTCTCATCCATAACATACAGGAGGTCGCTACTCTGTGGAATCCCTCTGTCTGATGTATTTGGCTTAACTTTGCTTCCTGTATTTTTTAGATTCCCTTCTGGAATAGATGCCGTTAACCATACGTGATACCCAGTGGTAGATGCTTGCTCTTCTGCATGCATATCAGCACAGCAAATGCATAAATGCAGGAGGATCAAATGTTTATTTTATTGTACATGTGACTGCCCGCAATTCTGAATAGATTCACTGCTTTTATTATAGTGATGTACTACTTTATCTCCGACTCTTAAGACTGTTCTGCTTTCTGTGAATTTAAAGGAGGACTTCTTTGAGATCAATTCCCACTTGCACTGAAGTCCTCGTTCTGAGACATCTGCTTCAGTCTCTAGCTTCTCAAGTTGGATTTCCTTTATCCGGCACAGTAAATACTACAGCTGAAACATCTAGCACTAATGAGGGTAAAGCAGAAGGAAAGGTTGGAAGGGATAAAGGAGAAATATGATGTATTGATTTACTCCACAGGTGGGCCTGGCAATGATTCATGTTAAGTAGGGGGTACACTGGGAGTAGCAGCTTGAAAGAGAGTGTGGGGGCTATTTGCAAATGGGTGCCTACAGTGAAAGCACTTGAACTTTATTTATAGGCATTACATCTGTTGCATATGCCTCATACATGATTTGGACTGCTTCTTTACTCCTTTCTTCTGTGCTTAGAAGGGCTTCAAAGACATGATGGAGGAAAGAGGAAAAAGATGGTGAATTCTTCTATTTCTTTTCTGCATCCTGCTGTCTTCTTGGCCCTTCACATTAGTAACTTCTATTAGCATTGCAAAGAGGGCCTGTTCACAAGCTAAGAACCCGGAGGGCCAAGAGCTTTTATAGTAGAAGAAAAAAAAAGCTCCTGCTTTAAACTGTTTCTTAAACTTCTATGTGAAAGCTCAGCAGAGAAAAGCTCTTCATAGAAACTTGCACTATGATGTAGATCAGAACCTTTCTTCCCACCTAGTCATTCTAAACTGGCACAGGGAGAGTCTTCATGCCTTTCCTTGTGTCTCTTCACATGTTAAAATGTGTGGTCCTCCATTTTAACAGACAGTAGAGCCTGGTCTAGGCACTTCACTTCTGGGAGGGCTTGGTTGAAGTGGTGACTTTAGTAACTAGAGTTTTGGCTAGACCATTTGGTTTTGGGCTGTGTTGGTTTTGGGGGGTTTTTTGGTGATTGTTGATTTTTTTGTTTTGTTGGTTTGGTTTGTTGGGTTTTTTGCAAATTGCATAAACCATGGCTGCATATTTCTGGGAAGCGCAGAGCTGAAGGCCCAGTGTTAGAGCATCCAGAAGCTCTGACAGAGGTTCCCATACCTGCTACGTGCTTCTGGAAAGTCAGAGTTTTAACTGGGCCTGAATCCTAACAGCTAGTCCGGGTAGGTCTTGTGTATTATATAAAACCTAAATGGAAAGTAAAGTGGTTAATGTAATTAGCACCTGCTAATAGGATAAGCTTGTTTTCTCTAGTCTGTGATCATCCAAGGGAACCGCTGCTTCTGGAGCCTGGCCTGGCCACCTTACACTGAAATGGAAGCACACTCAAGCACTGAACTTGAGTGAAGGTGCCCGAGAGCTGTGCCTGGCCCCTGCAAGGCCGGGAACGCTCGCATCCCGCCTGGGAACAGCGGGGCAGCTGCCCGCTCTGAGAGCCAGCCCGCCCTGCGTCCCGGGCCCAGCGCTGTGCTCCAGCACACCGGCAATGCCCGGGAGCCTCTCGGCCTGAGCGTAAGGTCTCCGTGCTGACTGTGCAGGTTAGCTCTAAGCAAAGGCCAGCGGTGCTATGGCCGGAGCCACCTCAGCTTTAATCTTCCCTGGCCGCCTCCCCGGCCCCGCCGCACTCCGCGCCCCAGGAGGCAGCACGGCCGCCGCCGCTGTCACGTGTCCACCGGTAGCGCTGGGGGCGTTGCACAGACTCACAGAGCGGTTTGGAGCGGAAGGGATTTGAAAGCCCATCCCATCCCACCCACCCCGGCCCAGGGCAGAGACACCTCCCACCGGACCGGGCTGCCCGAATCGCCCTGCAGCCCGGCCTTCAACACTCGCAGGGATGGGGAAGTGTATCCGGGTCCTTCCCTGCGCACGCGCTGCCGCCCCGCGTCTTAACGACCACAACAAGCGGCCCGGCGGGCGCCCGCCCCTGAGGCACCGCGAGCCCCGCCCCCGGCTGCGCTGATTGGCCGCGGTGCGTGAGAGCGGGCTCCCCATTGGCCCGCGGGAGGAGCTGTCACAGGGGCGGGGCAGCGCGGGGGCTGCCGGGCGGCGCCTCCCGCTCCTGCCTCCCCCCGGCGGCTCCGGCTGCGCTCCCGGTCCGTGCGTCCCGCCGGGCCCGGCCGGCTCCGGCAGCTGCGGCGGGCGGGGCGGCGCGGGGGGAGAGGAACCGTATCTCCCCCCGAGCGGGCCCGGCGGCGGCAGGTGAGGTGAGACCCGCCCTCGCTCGGCGGGTTCCGGGCCCTCGGGAGTGCCGCTCCTCCGCGGTCCCTGCGGCGGCAGCGCCGAGGGCGGCGGGGCAGAGGGGCCGTGCTCGAACCGCCCTGGGCCCGACCCCGCCGGTGAGGCGGGTGCCTCGGGAGGAAGCGGCACCCGGGGGCAGCGGTGGCGGGGCCCGCGGCCAAGCCGGGGTGCGAGGCCGCCCCGAGGCGCGGTGGCGGCGGGGACGGGGCAGCTGCTCGCCCTCCTTTGTTCGCGGGCGCTCCGCTCGGCAGCCGGGCTCCGGCCCCCGCTCCGGTGCGGCGCTGGGCCGCGCTGGCGGGAGCACGGCTGAGCTGCCGCCTCCAACTGCCTTCCCTCAGCCCGGGCCAGCCCCTGTTCTTTGGTCTTTGTGGAGTTTTTCTCTAGCTCTGACACTGCGGAGGGCTCAGCTCTTGTCAGGAGACATTGGGGCGCCCGGTTGTCATGTTGCTTGTGGAAACAAAAATAACAAAGGTAGTAGGTTGCATCTGGAATGCTGACACTAGAGCCCTAGAACTACAATGTTATTAGTATCATTGTGGTTATCTTGCCCTACCTAGGTAATAACTTCATGTTTCTTAACAACCATTTTATACTAAAGAAATTTAAATACTCTTTACCAGTTACGTTTAGATGTTGTCAGAACTATATTTGTTTGCTTTATAGGTGAAAAATCCTAAAGATGAACAGCAATGCACTACATATGTCTTCAAAGCTGCCTTGGCTAGAAGTGGAATGTAGTTTCCTGACAGATCTTCTTACAAGGAAGTTGTAAATCCTTTCTAATGGCCAACAAGAAAGAGCCTCCTTTTTTCAATAAAGATAATATGGGACCATTTCACTACAAACTTCCTTTCTATGAAACTATGGAGCTCTTCATTGAAACGCTTACAGGAACCTGCTTTGAACTGCGAGTTTCCCCCTTTGAAACAGTTATTTCTGTGAAAGCTAAAATTCAAAGACTGGAAGGTACTATTCTCTCTTATTTCAGCATAATTCTCTCTTATTTCACTTTAGAAGAAGTCTTGTTTTAAAAATTATTATCGCTAAAATCAAACCAGAAATTTTAACTGTCATGTTTAGCAATATGTATAAAAACTAGGTGGTCAGTTTATGGCTTAGGTTTAACTGAAGTTGAGTTGTTTTTCTGTTCGTGCCTTTTTCTATAAGTTCTTGGCTTAGCCTTCACTGGAATTGGTATGTTTGCTCTTCTGGTGTGTTGGTTGGAGCTTTTTTCTACGTACAGTTACTAAGGTTAATCTTAAAAAGTCAGTGGGTTTTCTGACCCAGGTTGTCTGTTAACTAGTGAGGTTATAAACTTGAGCCATGCAATATGTCTATATTGTAACTGAGCATACTTTAAACTTGCTGCTATGTTTGTTGCTGATTAGGTTAGCGAGTTTATGGTTTTTTTATGATACTGCAGTCACAAGAGCAACTGCAGTGCAGGCAAATCCCAAAGGCAGCTTTAAGTTACTGATTTGAATTTTTTTTTAGGTGAGTGATCTTTTGCTGGCAGACATCTGGCTGAGCAATGCTTTGTCTTAAAGTGATAAGCTTGACACATTTTGTAACGTGAAAACCTCCTTTAAGTTATGAGGCCAGTCGTGATGCTTATGCAAGAAGAAAAGGTGTAAGTTAGTCTCCTCTTACCCCTTTTCCTCTATGGTGAGGATGACCTTGCATGAAAGAATGTGATTTGAAATATTTAGGTACATGTATTTTAACATGTATTTTACATGTATTTAGATACATGTATTAATGTATTTGAAGCATTGCATCCTCTTTTTCACTTTGGAGGGGTTAAAGAACTGTATAGCTGTAGAAGCTGAGAATATCAGAGTTGCTAATTTTAAGAAAAGGAGTCTTCTCCTTCCATAGTATACCTGTACATGTTTTTCATTATTCTGTCTGTGTGGAACCCCTCCTCTGCGAGATGTAATATGATGCTGTAGACTGGAATCTAAGAGACTCTCCTCCTCTTATGGAAATCTGCTCTAGTGGATGGAAAAAAAACCAGACAGCTGGCACAAGTCTTAAAACACAGAAGCATTGCAACAACAGAGGGGACCATATACTAGCAAGATCCACACAGAAGAAGCTCCACCGTGCAGATAACTGGAGCTCACATCTGTGTAGGTACATTAGTGCAGCTATGTGGATGGGCTTTTGTTTCTTGTGGACAGGGCTGTAATTAATCACAAGTCAGAGAATGTGTCAAAATGCTCCTGGAGACTAGAGGTGAAACAAGAAAAGGAAAGGGGTTTTCCTCCCTCTAATTGGTTATAGGAGAAATGCATAGAATGCTAACAGTGAACTAAAAGGCAGCACAGGCAGTAGAGTACAGAAGAAGGCAGGCTATCTGGGCAGTATCAGTGATGGAGTGAGTGTTAAAGGATACATCAAGAGATCAGTGGGAGATGTGAGGAAGAGGGATTTGAACTTGTAGTCCAAAATGTGGGACCACGAATAGCCATACTCAGTTATACCTACAGCTTACAAAAGTATCCTCATTTCTTATTAGAAGAACAGCTCAGTAATGAAGTTATAATACTGCTTATTTGGAATTTTGTTCACATGTCATAGTTCATAAGGTAATTATGGCTTAGATGCCTGCTGTATAGAATTAATAATAAGTAAATTTCATTAAACATGGAAGATGAGTTCGCTGGTACTTATCATTGAATTGTAAGAAGTCAGTTGAAATAATGATTTGATACTCCATAACGGAGTTAAAATATTTGTACTGTTCTGATTAATGATTTTAGGAGGAAGAGTGCAAACCAATTGATCAGTTATATGTGGAGGAAACAAGTACACAATGACAGATGAATTTTATGTTGCATTTGGGGCTGCTGTTGCATGTAGAATAATGATTAACAAATTTTCAGTGATAAAGTTCCTATTATGGTGCACAAGTTTGAGCAATAAATCACCCAGGTGGAGCAAAAATTCAGAAGTAATTTTGTTGTGATTTAGCATGGGAAGGAGAAAGCTTACATCTCTTCCTTTTTCTGCGGCTGGTTTTCACTTTTTATTATTGTATCACATCAGCTTTCACGGGGTGTGAATCTCTCTTATTTAAGCTGCACTTATGGCTGGAGAATGCCTCCTGCAATGCTGGAAGACTTCATGAGGTCCCTAGTATGTGTGTGGTCTTCATTTGGGTGTTGAGGATGATAGGATGTAAGCAAAGAAAAAGAGATGTTTTGAAAAAATGAGCTGAGATGTGAAAGCTCCAAAAAAAAAAAAAATTTAGAATTGTATCAGAAGTTAACAAATTGTTCAATTGTTACTGGTGCCTCTAATTGTAAGAGGCTAATAATAAAATTAAGACAAATTGATCTTTATCAACAACTGGAAAATCAATAGCTGTAGTAAGTCTGCACCCTAATAAAAAAGCATAATATGGATGGCATGTTAGGAATTTTGTCTACTTCAGATACTGTTTGTCATTCTTGATGCCTACTAGTGGTCTGATATGGAAAGGCTTTGTTTAGACAGCTGTACTAGACATTCGTACCTTTCTAAGAAAGTTCCGTGTTTGCAGCTGTGTGTTTTCAGTGGTTTTAGTACAGAATATACGTAAAAACTTATGAATTCTAATGCATCTGAAATTTCAGTGCAGGCCTGCTCATAAATTGAAGTTATAGCATATCTGACTCATATTTGGATCAGATCCAGGCATTTTTCCTCAAATATGTTCTATGTAACATATGTTATATGAACAAATATGTTCTAAGTAACCAGGAGATTTGTTATAATGTTGACTTTGGAGTCCCTGGGGGTAAATTGCTCCTAGTCTGATTCACTGACTGAGCCTTTTAAAATGGTTCACCTGGGAAGAAATAGCTCCCTTTGTCTCTATCGGTGGCATGAAACTGGAATGCACACACAGTGCTGCCAGCAGTGCCACCTACTCCATTGGTTTTAGTTGTTGATCAGTGTTGATGGACATGGATAGGATGGTATCTGAGTTTCAAGGTAGCATGAAAGACTGAGGTCTCAAGGGAAGAGGGGGGCTTTGGGATTTGGTGGTGGTATTGTTATTAGCTGCGAAAATTCATTTGAATTCTTTAGTATGGAGTGCTAGGGCATTCATTTACATAGTTAGCTTTAAAATAAAACAATTTGGTCGTGGTTTCTTCAGTGAGTTGTTGCAACTGGATTTTATGATTTGTGTATGTGGAAACATCTACCTTTTTAGATGAAAATTTAGATGTTCTCTTGTTCTAGCATTATTGTAAAGGGGAAAAATAGAACTAGCTTGCAGAATACATCTTGATTTCAAATGCTTGTGTTCAGTAGGGAACGACAGATGCAGCAATAATTTTGTTGTTGTGTATGTGTGTGCTCTCAATTCATCATGTGAGTTGTTGTTTTTCTTTGATCTTTTTGCTGTCATTATTTTGCTGCCTGTGTATAGTAGCTTCCCCTTAAATAAAAGGAACTGGAAGAATGTCAAGCAGACTTCATATGGATGTTGTAATTTCTTTCAATATTCTGTGAATTCAGAGTATGTCATAATGATATTTATTACTGTTTGCAGTAGAGAAAATAGCTGTGCTTCTGCCAGAACTGGAGTAAGTGGATTGCACAAGCGTGTAGTGAGTTTTTAACAGAACCAATCCTGCTTTTTTCTGCTTACTACTTTTCCTCTACATCTTCTATTTGCTTTGTCATTTGCCTGTTTACTGTGCTGATAGAGACTAGAAGTTCATGAAGCATTTTTTAAGCTTGTGTCTTGTCTGAGCTGGGAAAACATCCCTGTGAGTGCAAGACTGCCCAGAGCAGATGGCTGCCCAGAGCAGCATCTGGAAGGTGTAAAGTAAGGTCACCTTTGTCAGGAAATTTTGTCACTTGTATTCAGTTCCTGGTGATTTGCTGTCATTAGTCTGTTGTTTGTCAGTCCCTTGGACAAAGAGCTGGTCCGTGCTGACTGCCATTTACACTGTTGTAGTTACTGTCATGCTAGTGAAAGCTAGGGGGTTAAACAGTTAGGAAAATGGTCCTACTGCTGTAAGTTGTGGACTTTTGCACTAATGCAGCCAGTTCGTGGGGCAAAATAAGACTGTCTGCCTAGCTCCTCTGTAAACAGAGGCTCCAGCAATTTCAACACTGAGTGAAAGATAAGTGCACTGTTCGAATTTTGGCCGTGAAATGTCTATGGTGTTTTTAAACATAGGAGCCTTATACCTACAACATAAAATCAAGGTCTTTTCTGAAATCTACGGGGATTTCGGTTTTTTTCTGTGTCAGGCTTGACCACATCAGTTTCTGTGGTGAACGTATTTAGCATGGCAAAAAGAAGAGTAAGGGAGGGAAGCCTAAGGCTTTGTGTGATATGCTGATCCAGAGACAGGTTAGGGTACCTGCTTGACTCCTCTCCACCCCCATTTTAGTAGGTCAGATTGTCAGTGCACCTGCAGCCATTTCAGTAGGTAGTCTGCAGACTCTTCTGTCCTCCTGTAGCATCACCTGGCCAGCTCACTTCCATTTGAGCGTGGAGATGTAGATTATTGCCCTACTTAGCTCTCAGTACTGATTTGGAGCAGGCTGGTGATGCTGTCACGTGCTGCTTAGGGAGAGATTATAATGGATGGGTATCTCACAGTTCTCATTATTGTTGGTACTTTTACATGCTGATCCCATGTGTAAATGTCTCCTCAAGAAATCCTTTCTGTAATCCAGAAAAGGGATAGCTGATGCATATTTTGCTGCCTCTGAAGCTATAAAGCACATGCTATGTCCTCAGTGTATAAATACAGAATTCTAAGAAAGCCATATAAAAGGGAATGAATAATAAAGACGTGTCTGTTTCCAATTACAGCAGAGTACCCTCTTTTCATCTGTTCATTTCATCCAAAATACATTGTCATTGTTGAATGTGCAAAAACATGTTTTACTCCAGCACTGCCAGCTGCAAGCCAGCCTTTTTAACAAATACTCTCTCAGTTTATCAAAGTAATTGAAAATTGCTCCTTGGAGGCTGCTGAAACCATAACAAATGCAGACAGTAATCAGATTGTTTGTAATCAGAAGAGTGCAAAACAACACAGAAAACTTTACTGTAGACTTGCTGGCTATTGCCAGCTTGTTCTTTTGCTTACACTGCAGACTTGAAACATAACCAATATCCAGCAGTAAATAGCTGGCAGTGTAGTAGCAACTATGTTAATCTACTGTATGAATATATTCTTCTTATAAATGTCTTGTGGACTTCAGGGGATATAAGATTCCTGTTAAGTGCAATCCAAGTGGAGTAAAGTTACTTTAGTCATTCAGAACAGGGAAGATCTGAATAGGATATGAGCTGTTGTGAGAAAAGGAAGTTGTCATCTTCTGTAAAGCCTAAAGAAAAACAATGACAGTTCCTCCAAAGTGCACTCCCCTTCTGCACTGGGATGTCTCCTACTTGCCTGTTGTATGTGCTTGGACTTTGACCAGGATCTTGTCCCCTTTTCTTCCTTGCCAGTGATGGGTGTTGGTAGCTTTGTTCCCTTCCTCTACCTAGAAAGTGACTACTTAGCTGATCTCTTGCCACAGCTTGCTAAGCATTCTCACAAGCCTTCAAAAGCTTAGATGTTTTTGGAAACAGTGTGAAAGACCCTGATCCTCGTGTTCCATTCCTACCAGATGTATTTAGGGAAGTCTTAGTGTGTAGCACTGCCACTTGCATTTCCTTTAAGTATTTGAACATGCAATGAATGAAAATATAGGATAAGATTATTTTAATGCAACCTTTAGGAAAATACATATATAGGGTTTTTTGTTAGTATAAGGAACAGTGTTTGGAACTTTTTGAAAAAGTAGTTCTTGGTTTCCATAGATAAAGATTTTAATTAACATTTGTATGAATGCACAATGAGATCTTATTTGTCTGGGTTTCACTAGGCAAATTGAACAACTTCTTTTTGATACTGGCGGGAAATTTTTTTTTTTTCCCAGGGGGTCTGAGATGTCTCATCCTTTCATAATTGTTCATTTGTATTCTAGCCAAAATTTGGAAGGTGGTAACATTCCAGTAAAAATGTGTGAAGACCTCAAGTTGTACCTCAGCTTTTGCTTATTATCTTTAATGCATATTACATCTGTATCTAAATGAGTTGACTATGAAGGCAAAAATTGTGTAGAATTTGGATTCTAATTTAATATGGATTTTTAATAAGGAATAAATATGAAGTATGCTTACTTTCTTTTAACAAAAAATAGCCAAATCATTTGAGAACTTGAGTTGAGTGAGTATTACTAGATATTAGTAATAACATTCTGATGGCCTAAAAAACCACCCAGAACAAAACAAAAGTGTTTGTAGGATGAAGTTTAATTAACTGATGTGGTACTAAACTGTACATGCCAACTTTGAGGTTCTAAACCAAGCAGGGATAAAAACACATTTGCAGTTGTCACCGCTGTAACAGAGCTGCCACCGATCACCTTAATGTGCCTTTGTCTGTACTGTAATACAAAACACCAGTCTGTGATTAAATTACTCAGCAGTTTTGTAGGTAGAAGTTTTATCCTGTTTTTCCTGTCAGTAGACATAAAGTTCTGAAGTTTAGATAACAGGAAATAAAACCTCCCTTATCTGATGACTGGTAAAAGAGCAAGTATTCAATAAGCCTGAAGCTGTTGAACACTTCTAGAGACCCTCTGTTGAGCCAAAAGATTGAACTTGGTGTGTGAGCTAACACCTTCTGAAAATCTTTGTTTTTAATAACTGTTTGGAGGTTGGCTGTCATGGCTGAAGACTGCTCAAGTGCCTGTCCTTGTCTTGCTTCCTCTCTTCTTTGTCCTGTGATCGAGTTTTGATCCATCAGCCCCACACTCTTCAAAAATCAAAAGTCCCTAGAAGCCCTCTTGCCAAGCTCCAATTTTACGTTGTTTGTTTGTTTCTTTTGTTTAGGTATTCCTGTCTCTCAGCAGCACTTAATTTGGAATAATATGGAACTGAAGGATGACTATTGTTTGAATGATTATAAGTAAGTATAGAATAAAACTACGTTTCTAATTAGTGCTTCTAAATAATTGTTAGCATAAACAACAGAAAATGCTATAAAATTTATTTATTGGTATTTACAGCATTTCAGAAGGCTGTACTCTGAAGTTGGTTCTGGCTATGCGAGGTGGACCTGTTAACACCAGAAGAGGTAGGTGTTAAATAAGTTAAAAATAGTGGTTTTTATGCAATGTCATATACCTGTAAAGAGCTTCTCTTAGGTAAGCATTTTAGGCAATCAGACTTCAGTTCCAAATTAATTGGAAAAATACTTAACAAAAATGGGGGGAATTTTATCCCATCTTCTCTTACTTAGCATATCAAGTGCACTTCGTTTACTCTTAGATTAAGTATATTTATAAGTACGGAATCATCAAGTCATAAAATCAACAATTCTTCAGTTGAAGAAAAAAATTATACTGGAATGTCATTATACAAATAGTTTTTAAGATATGCTGGATAAGAAGCAGGCATTGTTACAGTCAGATGATAAACTTGATTATGTGGATCATCTGTACAGGAGTGAAAATGAAGAAATTCCCTTGATAATTTTCACTTGGGGAAAAACTCAGCATATCTTCTAGGTTGGGAATTCCTGTTATAAACTGAGCTGAGCTCTCAGAGGTGATCAAAACAACAATAATAGTGTTACGGTTTTATTCTGTTTTTTTTGTCTTTATAGTTCCCGTGAAAGATCCTATCAGGGAAATGGCTGAATACATGGATCCTGCTAGAGACAAGATCTGGGAGAAAGGGCCATCCAACAAACAAGTTACCTTCTTAGTATATCGGGAAGGAGATCGGTTGAATTTCTTCCGTGTGGTTGACCGGGGTGATGGCACTTTAACGCCATTATCTGAATCTTTGAGGTAAAGTTGGTTTTAATCTTTATATTGTTCTTCAGAAGTGGGTTGCTGTGTAATTTCCAGCTTTATTTGTTGACTTTATCGAAAGAATATCTGGCATATTGCAAGAATTATTCCCTAAGGGCTATTAAATTGTTGTAACTGAGTGGTCTAACAGCACAGCAGCGCTTTGTGTTCAGTGGTTGTGCTGATGGTTCTCTTATCACTGTGTGTGTTAATACAGTGAGATAAAGCTGACTTCATACTTCAGGCAAATCTCAACATTCCAGCCCTTTCTGAAAGGGAACATGTTGCAGGAGAGTCAAATCAATATTTTATTTGATATTAAAAACTTCTGTTAAGCACTTTCTCTTAACATCTTAAGGCATTTTTTAGTTTTGTAAACATTTCTCTGTTCATAGAATTTTCTTTTTGCTATGGATATGACTTAACTAAATGATTAGTCAGGAGGACAATAGACTGGCAGTGCAAAATCCTGTGGGCTTTTTTTGGTTTGTTCTTTGGGAGGGGTAGTTGGTTGGTTGGAAGGGAGGGGTGGGTTTTAGCTGTGCTTTTCATGGGGTTGGCGTTATTTTGGTTTGGGGTATTTTGAGTATATTGGTCTTTGTCTTATTTTTTTAAATGTACTGAAGTAATTACCAATACAGCCAGCCTTTGGGTGTAATTAGGCCTCGGGTTAGTTACTGCTGAGGTCCCAAGTTTGTGTCAATTGCTGTCAGAATCCAAGCACTGTTATCATCAGAAGGACAACTGTAGTAAACAGTTTAGTAGTCTTTTTCCTAAAACTATCAAAATTGATATCTATTAAAATTACTGCATTCTGGTTTTATACTGTAGCTTTTGGGTAGGTTCTTTTATCTCCTCAAGAACTTAATATTTGTACAGCTGTGAGGAAAGGAGTCCCTGTTCTGGGAACTAGCTGTGTTTTCTCCAAGGCTAAGGCTCAAGCTGTTTCAAGTGACTATTCTTGTTTCTGTTTGCAGAGGGAAAGCAAGAGCTTTGTACTGGGTTTATATTCAGTTGCTATTCAGAGTGATGCTACTCTTAAAAATTTTTATGAGATCCATATGTAAAAACTACTGACTGAATGAAACATCCAAATTGAGTTCCCACATTGTTACACAGAGTGGAAAGACCTGGTGTTTGATGTACAAAGAAAAGATACAGATATTTTGGATCTGTGATTTTGTCTTTCAGCCCCTGCACTCTTTCAGTAAATAGCCACATATCGTACTCTTTGAAATAGGTTAAAACAAGCATAATTGGTAAGAACTGAGAGCCTTGCTGCTGCACTGGGCTAGATACATTTCTGGAAAGACGAGCAGACTGGTGTAATTCTTGTTCTTGCTGATACCCTGCCTGTTACCACTTCATTCATATTTAACCTTCTGACTCCAATGAACATCCAAACCCATTCAAAAAGCTAGGACTGGGGATGCTATACTATGAGTTAGTGCAAGGAGTTGTCATAAGTTGAACTTTCATTTTTCAGGAGAATGGGCTCCCTAGTATCTGCCTACATGTTCAAATTTTTGTGGGTGTGTTGATTTTTTCCCCCCCATTTAAAACTCGTGTGGACAATGGTCTGAAAGTCTTAATACTTTTCCATTGAGTAATCCTAGTGCATAGATTTAGTAGTAATTCAGTTGAGATTGGCTAAACATTGCAAATGGGAGGAATAAACCACACTCTTTTGGCTCTTGCAAGGCACCTGGGTAAACCTTTCAAAGCACAGCAGCACATAGAAAAGTCAAATACATTGGGCTTAAAAAACACGCTGTCACTGGTCAAGTGAACCAGTTAGGCTGGATGCCACCTGAGTTGAAAATGTTCAGCTTGAGTTGTTTCTCTTTTACTGTGCTTTCTATGGGAGTTCATTTATTAGCCTTTCTACTAAGGCAGGTAGTAATTTGGAGGGGAAGTAAATCCTTTTTTTTTTTTTGAGTTTGTTATCATGGCTGGGTCAGATTGTGGGAAATGGAATTAGCAAAGGGAGGAGAGAATGAAAACAAATCAGAACTTTATGTTTGATCTTTACAGAGGAAAGCTGTTGGCCACTCTGAATTCCAGTGTTTTCCATAATAACAGTTGTGTTTATATGTGTGGGTATATTGGTGGCTAAGCATTTTGAAGCACTTGTTTATCAGCTTTTCTCCTGTTGATGATATGTGGAGCAGAATTTATTGACTGAAATTTAAAAATGAGACTTTGGTTTTGGTTTTGTTTTATAGTTCTCCAGATAATTTTATTATATCTGTGGTTGAGGTAATGGTTAAAACTTGACAAAAGTATAAATGCATACAGTGATGATTGTCTCTGGATTAAAAGAAGAATGTTGAAGTTGTGGTGGAGGACCAGCAGACACGGGTGCCAAAATGGTTTCAGCAAGCTAATAATTTTTGAGACATGCATTTTACAAGCAAGAGTTGACACCTACAGACAGGACAAAGTAAAATTTAAATTTTACTCATTGTAAAATGGGCTGAAAATATAATTAGTATCAAAACTTCCTGTCCAACTTACAGAATCTTACAATCACATTAAAGCAAACAATGTTTTTGTTGCTCTTTTTGGTGTGTGGTTTTGGCCCCTATTTGTCAGAAAATTGAACAAAAGGATAGCAATTATTTTTGCATTAAAGAAATTCAAAAACCAACCAAACCAAGAAACTGGCCAACGTGAGGTATACCACTTTGCTTTTTATCCTTGCAGGAAGGGAAGTTCAACAAATTCTTTGACTTGGTGATGTAAACCTTTGTAGAGCTAAAACTTTGAAATTTTTTTTTTAGTGTTGGGTTTTTACCAGGAGAAGTATGTATATGTAATATGCATGCTGACTGTCCCCATATGGAACTATTCAGGTTTTGGTAAGAAACGATTGGTCTATTTTACTGACTCTTGCTTTGAATTTGCTATCTTGCTCTTCACACTGTCTCCCAGCTGTGCTGCCTTTGGAATTTTGCTACATTTTAGGAAATGGATTTGGAGAGTCAGTGCAAAAAATACTGGCTCTAAGGGCAGCAGAATATTTCCAAGAATCAGGTAAGATGCCAGCTCTAATTAGTGGTATTTTTTTTTATACTGACTTCTTCATGACTTTTAGTTCTTCCTTGATCTCCAATTTTGGAGAGGAGAAACTTGAGCTAAATCTACTAAGACATTTGTAAGAACACAGGGGAATTAGGGGAATTGCCTGATTGTCATGATTTCTAGATGCTGACAACCTAATGGAAGAACTAAAACATTCTTTAAAATGTACTGCATACAATGTTGAAAATGCATCAGTTTGTAATGAATTGGACACTCCTAGTGGTTCTTTTGCTTCATGGTCAAATGTTGAATGTATGTTACTGATTAATGCTTCATTGCTTCATAGGAAAAACAAGTTGGATGCTGATTTTTAAAACCTTGAGGTTTTACATTCTATTAGAACGCAGAATGGAAGAAGGAAATGTCATGCTATAAACTTCCAATGACTACTGACTTAAAATATTTTGTCTTGGGACTAGCAATTCTAATCTGTTTATTTTTTTTTCCAAATGTGAGAATCTTTGGAATCTTTGGAAACCTAAACTGATCTTTTTTTTCTTTTTTTTTTTTTTCTTTTTTTTCTTTTTTTTTTATTTTGAAAAGGAGAAATAGAATATCACATCCACATGGGTGACCCCTCCATTTCCATTTATGGTGAGAACACCCCTCAGGATGGATAGAAATTTGGACTTTTCCTTCCATGCCAGTGTCTGGTTAATTGGAAAACTGATCAGCTTGTTGTCTGAGTCACACACTTAACAGCTTTGGCCATATCTTCAGGAGACATTTGTGGAACTGGATATCCCCTCTGTGGGGAAAATATATAGTGAGTGTGAACCAACTGTATATGATATAACAACTTCCCAGAAGTGTGGCTATGTTCAGATTTCAGCAACATCACTTTGCTCTTATAAGGGATGCATCTGTGGATAAATGGATTGGAAACGTCTTTGCATACAGTTTTACGTAATGTTTTGTCAACAGATCAACTACGGATATGACTTTCTAGTTGTGAGAATACTCTACATTGAAAACATAATTAACTTGCTTGATTAGAGGGTGAATACAAACTTTCTTTTATTTTCAGCGGTGGTTCAGTTTATAATTTATATGCTGATGATGAAGATGAGACAGAGGCATCACCTTCTGGCCAGCAGATTATTGAGAATTCAATTACTATGAATAAAATGAAACTGCTCAAGGCAAAGATGGAGAACATGAATCTGAGTAAAAAGGTGAAGTTGTTATTTCGATTTTTCTGTCATAAAATGGCTTGGGCTTTCCTTGTGTTGCCTTTTCTAAAAAGCAGATCAGATACTCTGCTGTTTTGAGAAGTGAAGTTCTCACAGGTAGATGAATTCTCAACTATTGTTTATGTAAATACTATTGTGTAAACGTTCTACCGAGGGGCACTGGCTTTCCTTGGATCTACTTGCCCTCATTCAGGGAATTCATTACTGGTCCTGGATTTATTTGCATGGGTAGGTTTTTTGGGTGAGTGGGTTTTGTGGTTTTGTTTGTTTGGGTTTTTCTTCTTCCAGTACTTTAAGTAGCATTGTTTTGCAGTATTGCTCTGGTAAAAGTCAATGTTTCTCTTAAAATGAAACTTCATTAGATATTCTGTAACTGAAAAGCCTATGAAGTGAAATATGGGAATGATATTACCTTAAAGATAAAAGGTTACACTGGTGTTCACGTGGGACTAGGTTATTTAGATGTAAAAAGAAGAGATTACACTTTATTTTTTTTGTTGGGTTTGAGACCTGAAGTACCTCTGGATAACTTTGATGGCATTCTGGCTTCCTTTTTCTAGTTCTCTGACATGTGACCTGTTTATTGAAAAGCATTTCCTGATTACAATCTTTAATTATATTATTCAGATGTTGGGGCGAAGTCTTGATGGCTAGTAACATATGAGGGAGTAGAAAGAATGATTTGGTCTTTTCTGGCCTTAAACTGTGTGAATTCCTCAGAATATATTTTCAGTCAGGTCTTTTGAGTGCAATTGGAATTCAAATACGAATTGTTCTATCTGTGTTTTTTGATTTTTGGTTTGCCGTTTTTGTTTTTTTAATAGCCTAAGAAAACTGTCAAGGTGAAGCCTCGCCCTCCAATGACTCCTCGACCCTCTAGTGGCTCAGTGTCTGCTGCTCGTCACCGTTTCTTGAGAGTGCTCCCCCATATTGGACAGTCGTGCCTACCTCCTCCTGGGAATTTGCATCAGTCGGAATCTCCCCAAAACGCACTTTCAGCATTGGCTACTTTGGCCACTGCTGGCAGAACAATGCCATCCACAGCTAATCACTTCCTTAAGGAAGAGGACACTTGGCAGAGCAACTCTTGGTCTCAGCCAGTCAATAGCATCAGGTTACCACCGAAAATATCTCGCGTTGAACTAGAAAATGCAAAACTACCTACAAATAGTATTCTGACTCCCGTTTCGCCCCTGCCTGCAAGTTCAGAAAAAGCATCTGAAAATGTGACCTCAGCAAGTGAGGAGGATGCTGTTTTGTTCCCAAATGTAACAAATGTTGAACTGTATGGAACAGAAGAAGAACATCTACCTGAACCAGATGCTTTTGCTTTTTTAACAGAAGCAAGCACTGCTGAACAGTGTAGTGAGATATATGACATAGGAAAGGTGAACCCAGAGCTTGAGCTGCCTGATGGAGACAAAGATTCTAAGGTGGTAGAGCAGCACAGAAAACCTATTGGCAAAGTGCTGAGCACTGCAGCAATGGAGACTGGTCTTCTCAGTACTCGTGAATTAAGTCCTCAGAAAAATCTGCTTTTGTCACCCCTCCGATATTCAGCACAAGTGGCACGTCACAGTTCTCTGAAACCACAAGCACAGCCCAGGTGCTTTGAGGCTGGTAACTTGAGATCTACGGCCTCCCCAAACGTGCTTCGATCGCTGGAAGTACGTAGTATAGCAGACTCCTCTTTTTCTAGGACCGCTAGATTTTGTAGTGTGAAAGTAGAGTCACTTGGCAAAAGACCTGATGTAATTTCTAAAGCAGAGGCTGGGGATATCACAGATGTGGCTAGCAAGGCATCCAAAGAACCTGTGAGTTCTGTAAGTAACTTAGGATTTCTGGCTTCGCTGGCCCGAAGCACAAACAGGGAAAGTTTACAGAGTTCCTGTGGGACTGACAGGTTTCGGACTTCTGGTATTGCACTACCTACAAACCTGCAGCATTTTCAAGAAGAAAGCTTTAGGAAAACTGCTCCTCCAAATGAAGCTGCTGAATATATTCTAGTGAGTATGAATGCATCCAAAGAAATCAAAGTTTTCCTGGTTTTGTGGTACTGATGTTACAAAACTGTGTGTGTATGTGTCTTGTCAGGAGAGGCACATGGGGTGCGGGAGGTATTTAAATCTGAATTCCTGATGGTATTTTAACTGCCTGTTTATGTGAACAGGTCCTAGAAGTAATTTTTCATAAAGATTAAAGTGGTTGTTTAGTTCACAACTGAAATTCTGAGTTATTGTAGTGATAGAATTATGAGTGTCTGTGTTAGAAGTGTCATCTGGCTTCTGCCACTCACTAATTGTCATTTATTCCAAAGTGTGCCCAGTGACTGGCACCATATGTGCCAAGCTTCTGCTCTCTAATGTACTTAGTTGTTTTGGTGTATTTTGAAGTATGGGGAAATTTATTGAATAGTCATTTAGGGTAAGGCTTTATATTGCAGAATTTTAACCTTGTGTGCAGAAGTTGTCTTGGACTCTTTGTAGGTAGATAAAACATTGATATCAAATAAGCTGATACCAGACTACCTACGTTTTCATTTAATTTCCATCTGCTAGTAATTTCCTTGTGGAAATTTTTTTTTTTTTTTTTTAGTCTGCACATGGGCTTGGAATGAATGGAAGTATGGCAGCTGTAGGGAAAAGAGTAGGTAAGTAACTTACATAATAATTAAAGATGACTCTTTAATCTTTCCTGATATATCACACATAAAGAGGATAAAAATAATTTATCTTTGTAAGGCATGTGGCTTCTAGAGCCCTTGCTGTATTACGCTTCTATAGCATGGTTAATCTTCTAATATTTTAAGCAATTCTTTAACATGCAGATGGCATCTAGATCTTAGGTGGACCATTACTGCAACTCTTTCTTAGCTTTTTTAATACTCAAGTGAATCCTGCCGCATCATCTGTAGATCTTAATGCGACTTTCTGTGCTGAAGTTTACAAATCATCAGTTCTGTGAATACTTCTGAGTCTACTAAAATCAGAGCTGATTTTATCAGCATTGTCTTTAGCACAAAGAAAAAGGGGGGACAAAGCAATAAGGGCATGGATGCTGGAGAACACTGATATAGTGCAGATTTTTCACTATTTTTTGTGCTGGTTATCATTCTTTCCACCCTAGTCTTGGTAACTGCGGAGCGCTTAATGCTTGACATCTACTGAAAATGAATGTGTTATGCATAGATATTAATTGTTTATATGATTAATTCTCTTGGGAGGAAAGGAATTATCTAAATGCTTTTGAAGTTCTTAAGACAGTGATCTAAAGATTTTCAGCACATTTAATTTTTCTTCTATGTATTTTTGACTTGCAGTTAGCAGGTTTTCCTTTCTTTCTATATGACC
Source organism: Acanthiza pusilla (assembly GCA_036630365.1). Lineage (NCBI taxonomy): Eukaryota > Metazoa > Chordata > Aves > Passeriformes > Acanthizidae > Acanthiza > Acanthiza pusilla. The sequence continues at coordinate 18,552,967 of JAXCHO010000234.1, forward strand.
TTAGGAAGAGGTGGGTATGCATTCCAGATCTAGGTATAGAAAATGTGCTAGAAAATAGATGTTTAAATAGCAACAGAAAAAATTATGTAATTGTAATGTTGGAGCAAAAGCTGCTAAAAGATTGGGTTGTGCCTTTGTTTCACAACTGTGGGTGCAATTTTGACTTGGCAGCCAATTAGTAAACAGGTCTGTCCTTAGCTGCTGCAGAGGTGATGCCCTAAGAGCCATGTCTGCATGATGGGGAAGCCTACTATCACCTGAGTCATTTTGGATAGGACTATGGAGAAGACACTCCTCTGGTGTACCTTATGTCAGACAAAAGTGTGTTTTCCAAAAGATACCAGGTATGAGAAGGTGTAGTCATATCCTGCAGGCTCTTGAGAGAGATGCAGCTGGTAATGATCTGTTGTATAACTGGCCAAAGGACGGATCACTTTTCACTGCACTTGCTGTAGGGACTGAAAATGTGAGGACAGGTGTATTGTTTCTTCTGTTCGAGTAGGTCCATAGGGCCAGCTGTCTTCAAGCTCTGTCTCTTTCATGAAGTAGGCTAACCAGTGCTACTGAAATAGTGTGCTTTCAGATGATGAAATTGTTAGTGTGGTCAGATGTTGCCTGAAAGTTTCAATGTTAGATAGGAGTGGGGTGGGAGTGGTTGGTAGTGATGACTGTGATGTGCAGTGACTGCCTGGTGCTGCTATTGAGTGTAGCCTGCTGCATCTCAACTAAGAAACTACTGTTGGGATTAGGTGTGCTGAAATAAAAATACTTGTGAACTCATGAGATCAACTTTTTGGATACATTCTGACAATACAGCAAGTAGAAACACTGAAAGAATGTTTGAGATGATGCATTGCTCACTTTACTGGCCCAGGATATGGGAAATATGCTTAAGCAAGTTGTGGACAAAGCACTTACTTCTAGAGAGGGAGGGGAGATGCCTTTTCTTTACATGATCTCCAGTTAATAACGCAATAGCCAAAAATTACATGGCAAAAAGTAAAAATAAATTTCTAAGTATAGAAATTATACAAGCATCTGCAGAGTGCCTAATGTAGCTGTATAGCTAAGCAGAGGCCTGTAGTCTAATACTATACTTTTCTTGCAATTACAGAGTACCAGCAAGATTTTAAAATGTTACAGTACTTATTTGGCAAAGTAGTCCACTGAATATATTGGATGCTAGGTACTGGAATGCCCAGTTGATTCTTTGTAAAGCCATTGTGCACAGCATTTTCCCAATGGCACTCTGTGTGTGTCCATTTTGCTTCTCAGAAGACCGTTAAGAGATGTGTTTCTTGATTTGTTCTGTAACTTCTTGCTTATGTGAACTTTTAACAGGGGCTCAAAATAGCAGTTCTAAGGCTCACATTGTGATGCCTCTTCCAAAGGTGTTCATAGGCTTGAGGTGTGTTCCCTGTTTTGGCTTTCAGGGTTTATTTTTCCCCTCTCTTTTTAGGCTTTGGGGTTCCCACCTGAAGTATCCTAAAAAATGCAAAACTAATCTGGGTTTCAAAAGATAACATTTAACTAGTTTGTGAATAAGTTAAAATGTCTTTGCTATCTTTCTACTTCTGAAAGCAGGTGAAGCAACCCATCTTCCACCTGTGAATGGCTTAATTCAAGCAAAAAAGAAAATTTCAAAGCACTGCTTTCTTTGTGGCAAGAAAACTGGATTGGCAACCAGCTATGAGTGCAGGTAGGCTGAGTATATAATCAGCTGTAACTTAAAATTGATAGCTGAGTTAACCAGAAAGTTTTCTTTGCTGCATGGTATTCCTTAAGCATAGCAAATCAAAAGGCAGTTCCAAAAAGTTGCAGTTCTCAGTTCAGCAAAACTGCAGGAATTAAAACTCAGGAAAGTTGCCTCTTTTTGGCTCTTGAGGTGAATGTTGTTCCAGGAAGATCAAGAAATGGAAGGTAACAGAATGGAAGGTATCAGGAAATAAGGAGCAGGATAAGAAAAAAAAAAATGACATTTTATACTGGTGGGAGAACTTGCTACAGATACATGTTCTGCAAAGTTTCTCATCTATAAGGATATCATTAACAACTTCAGGAAAAACTGGGTTTGTTGCAGTTTCTCAGAAATCTCCCTCAGATTTGGCCCTATTGCAACACATCTTCACAGTTTGTGAATTTATAGAAATTTGTGTTCAACAAATTTTTGATTTTATGTGTGTTCCATTTTTTGCAAGATTTCAGTCACCTCTGAGCATCGAGAGCATCTCAAACACAGAACACCCGAGTGCTGGTCCCCCAGATCATTACTTGTAGACAACACAGTGAGACCTGGTGCTTGGTGGTGATCTTGGGAAACTTAAAAAAAATCTAAAAAAAACAAAACAAAACAAAAAAACCACAAACAACAACAAAAAAAACACCCCAAAAACAATAACAAAACTGCAGAAAAAAACCCTCACTCTTTCTGTCAATCTTAGTTTGCAAACTATTTTTTCCCCACAAGGTATTTTTTTCTTAGTATTGTTTCCCATGAGCTAGTCAAGGTTGGGAACTGCTGCACTGTGAGGGCTGCCTTTGGAGCTGATCTTGGTTCATGCCAACCAACAGCAAAATGAACAAGAACTTCTACCACTGGGGAATCATATAGGAGAATTTCAGGGTGAGGAATTGTCTCCTTACTGACTTTTCAGTCTCTGATTTTTAAAGTTTTGGACACTGCTCACTTCCCTGATGAGCAAATAGCTGCAAGCTCTTCTAAAAGTAACTAAGCAGCTTGCTTAAGGTTAAAAATGAAGGGGGAGATGGCTCATCTCCAAGAATAGCATATGTTTTGGTTTCAAAAGAAACAACCATATGACCTTTTACTAGAGAGCAGCATAAATCAAATAGAGAATATGTCATATGAGAAAAGTTGTGATTATGAGACCAAGAACCAAAGAAAAGCAAATGTATTTCCAGACACACAAAGCCTCAATAGCTGCAGAGTTTATTATGAATCCAGATAGATAAACAGAGGTTTATAGTGAACCCAGATAGATAAATAAATAGGGGATTATAGTGTAATAGTGAGTTCAATGGGTAATGCTTAATTCATTTCAAGAGAATTCTGATTTTGAATGGTGTCAGTGTTTTACTGGCAAGAAGCATCTCTATCAAATAATCAGGGAACATGACACCAAAATGTGTCTCCAGGTAAAGCACTTTTCCAGATCGTGTACAACATCCAAAGTATGCTTTTCTCCTGGTAAGAGTCTTAGCTGCAGGACCATCAAGTTTGAAGCAAAAATCCTGATCTTAACTCATCAAAATTGCAACTGACATTGGATAGATGAACCCTTTTCCTGTCCTACAGGAAGTTACGTTCCCTGTAGTTAGTCTGTCTGACGTCTTACAGCTGACTAAATCTGTATTTATTAATCTTAAATGGCTAATTTGAGTTTATGCCAGGCAGAAGTTGTGCTGAAAACAAGTGTTTTGATTGTCTCAGTGATGTCATGGTTTTGAATTGAAATGCATTACATCGATTTCACCTGATGAAATTATTGTCCATGGTTTTGACCTCTGATTTCTACCAACTAATACTATGTGAGGTCCTTAAGAAAGAAAGTAAAACAAAGCTCATCATTCTTAATTTGTAAGTGTGTTTGATGCTTGCTAGCTAGTTCCTGTAGTACTCATCTTGCTTAGCACCCTAGCTGAAGAGACTGTCGGGTCAAAACTGCAACATTCAGTGTGAAAAATGTCATTTTGTGTACCCCGCCAGTTAATGTTATCAGTGAAGGATGATAACAATTCACACAGCTCTGTCACTTAAGACATGATTAAGCAAAATGGCTCCCAGCACATCAGAGCGTTTAAAGCTTCTAAAAGCTTGTAACTTGTAATATTCTTGATTCTTCAGATGTGGAAACAACTTCTGTGCAACGCACCGCTATGCAGAGACTCACACCTGCACCTATGACTACAAGAGCGCAGGGCGGAGGTATTTGCAGGAGACCAATCCCATCGTTAGTGCACCAAAGCTTCCCAAAATCTGATGTAGTTGTGCTGCATGTGGCCACTCTGCCGTTGAAGAATTGTATTGAATTGAGAGAAGCACTTGCTTAAACTGCATAATTTTGCCATGCTCCGTATTTAAAGATTTGCCAAGTAACAAAGCACATGAGGATGCATCGAAGAATAATGTGAACACTACTGCAGTTAAAACTTTTCTTCTTGAGTGAATGAAAGGTTAAAAACTAGTTTCTAAAAACTTACACTATGATTTAACTGTTACTGCACGTGTTGTGTTTTATATTTGGAAAAGCTATTTCACTAGACAAGTCTTTAAAGATGCACTTTACTAACTTTACTGTATAACCACAGTTGAGGGGGTGTTGTAATGAGGGTGTCATGTAATGTCTTCTGTATTCTTGTTTTTTGTCCATTGCGTGGTATCTTCTAAGTTATTTCACTAGAAACATCCTCCTCCCTCCCCTTTCTTCAAACAGCCTGTTTTGAGATTTCTAAGGGGATAATGTGTTCCACCCCTCTGTTTCATTCTGATTGATATTCATACATTGTGTGTCCATTCTGAAAATTACATATCATCTTAATCACATTTTCTTAAAATAATGCTGTTTATATGACAAGTTTGTTTTTAAATAGAAGGTTCCCTGTTTGTTGCCATTCAATATAAGAAACAACTTATTTTAACTTTTTTTGTAATCCTAGATTTTTTTATGACTTCACAACTTGCTTTGTTAAGATGTTGAATGCTGTTACTGGAAGAAATTCTAATAAATATTAAATTTTATTCTTGTTTATGCTGTCATAAATGCACAAAATAACTCCTCTCTTACAGTGTATTCCCAAACTAAAAGTTGGGCTCTGTTGGGAGGGTATATGAATTTTCTTTTTTCACAAGCACTGGCTCATATCTGTTCATACTAAAGCTGATGGGAAGAATTCCCACCAGCTTCTTTAGGAACAGTGTGACTAACACTGTGTGCTTTAAATAAACCTCCTTAAGTCTTACAGGTGTACAGTATGGATGCCCAGCAAATGGCATGTGTTAACTTTTCTCCCCTCCAGTTCAGTAAATGCATGAGACACTTCTAATGATCACATATCTGCTATAGAAGGTGCTGTTGGAAGAATGTACCTACTGAAAGATTCTCCTCTTTCATTCCCTTAATGCTTGTGAAATATTTTTATAAGCGTAAGTTGCATGAAGTGTTTCAGTATAAAGAGGTTAATAAAAAGCATATGACAAACCACCAAAACAAAAATCCCCCCATTCTGTATGTAGGTAATGAAATGTCACAGTCCCTGTCTTGTCAAAGTCCTCAGCTACCTCGTTGGTTGTGGTATTAAAATGGTCTATGCTGCATTCCAGTCAAAGGGTAGCAGGTGATGAGAATGACAGTCAAAAGGGGGGCCTAAAAAGAAGAAAGAGCATCACTGCAAGAGGGAGAAGTAACTTGAAGAATCTCAGTCTTGGAGGAAATCCATTGCATGTAGTCCACTTGAAATTTCTTAAGCCTGAAAACTTCAGAGTGATGAGCTTGGAAAAAAATGTTCACAATCATTCTTCTGGGCACTGATAAGATAAAAACGTCGTTCTGTGTGTGTGAAGAACATGTTAGTGAGCCGTGCTATGTACCATGGACTGGAGTTTGTATTTCATCCCCAGCGTGGGACAGTGTTTGATGCTGAAGGAAAAGAATAAGGAACGAGACAAATGTACAAGTGTTTTCCCAACAGTTACTTACATGCAGCTCAGCAACATTCCGAAGACAGAGGTATTGCACTTCTTGTAGGTACAGTAGGGATTTGGTAAGAAGTGGAATTAAAATAATGTGGTCTGTCATCACTTAATCTGATTTTGCATAAGTATAATTGTCAAGAAGTTGTTTTGCAGTGTGTTAGAATGGCCATGCTCAAATTTTAGTAAAACTGCATAACAGATATGTGGTAGGAAGTCTCATCTCAATTTTGACTCTCCCTTTCTGCATATGTATAATGAAGTGCAAAACAATGCAGAATATGCAATGCAGTAATAATATAATTTCCCTGTGTGTAGCTTCTCATAATTTTTATTATACCTCATTTTAATTATACTTAATACAGATACTTCTTGTTCAGAACTCCACTGGTTTTGTTCTCATATCCACACTGTTACAGGCATTAATTTTTTCAAGCAGTAGTACAGCCACAAGAGCACTTTAATTTGTAGTTAACTGTTTCAGATGTTAATTCAGATGCTATTGGCTTTTACCAAGTTCTGTGTTAGTTTGTGCTATGGATTAATTACTGTTTACTGTGTAAACTGACCTAAATGGTTTGGGGTTTGAGTGTTAGTGTACCATGTTGCTATGCATCTGCTGAAGACAAATGTTTAGGTTTTGTGTGTTCATGTAATTAGAGTATTATACCATAAAGAGTTTACATACTGGAATTTGAACAGTTACTTTGGTGTGTGCTTCTCTACCTTCCTGCCAAATATTTTTTGCTTGCTTCTTTCATGCTGTGAGGCAAACCCAGGCTGGTCTCTTGTTGAATGATCTCCAGGATTCTTGTGTCAAATTGACAAGCACCACAGAGGTATCAGAAATGTTTTGGATCTTGAATTAAATACTTGCTTTCTCTGAAATCTCTGGAAGCCCATGGTGATAAAAATCTGTCTGCTTGCAATTTGTCTGTTCAGTTTGCAGTCTCCTGGGATGTAATTGCAGTGGTGCCTTCTGCTCACAGTCTTCACTTGTAGACAAGGCTAGGATTGTTAATTCATATTACAAAATATAAAATGAAATTTTCTAGGTTTTCTTTGCATATAATGAATTGGGCACTTTGCTTTCTATCAAATACTTCCAGTTTTCATAATGGAGCACCATATTTTGGGTGTAAATTGTGGATTTGGTGTTGCTTCTGCCTGTAAGGAGTTGCTTCCACCTGCAGCTTTTGTGTTGGGTCACGTTTTTCCAATCTTTATGTAAATCAGGTTCATCTTGAGATGCATTTGACAGTTTTTTCTGGTATCTACGTTAGCACTGAGCCACAGGTCCTTACATGAAGACATTCGTGTAGCTGAGAACTGCCTCTGGAAGCATAGTCCACTCGTTTGGCATCACTTCTACACAGGGACTTTGTGGCAGAGAACTTGTGTAGGTTTTTTCTGCATTTCTCCTGTATTCACTTTGTGTGTGAAGCTGCAGAGAAGCAGCACCAGGGGGCAGCGGAGGCATTTAAAAAATGGCAAAAAGTTTTGGATTTGTCCAACGAGACTTATCCCAAAAAAGTGTGATTATTTGTTTATGACCCTTACTCAGCCCGCTCTGTACAGATCTGAGGAGATCCGCAATAGGATACATCCTTTTCCTAATTCCAAAGGTTTTTTTAAAAATCAGAATGGAAGAGTACCTCAAAAATGTGTTTCTATGTTGGGTTTCAAGACGTCATTTATTAGGTAATCTTAATGTATTGAAGGACAGCCCTCCTCTCTTCCTTCCTAGTAACCCCGCAAAGATGAATTTCAGACGTGTCTGTTAGCCAAGCTATGCTGGATGGTAGATGTGTCTGGTAAAAATACTCCATGTCCCCATAATTTCTTACTTTAAAATGACAAATGTTGCTGTTTTTTCTTACAGATAGAGGGTGAGGATATGAAAGTATAAATTCAGTCGTGTGTGAGGAATGTATGCCAGCAACTGCTAAAGTGACCACTCCTTACTGTCTGTCTTGTCTAGCCTTGCAATTCAAAAAAGCTTTTCAGGTCATCAGTGACAGAAATTTGTTTCTAAACCACACTTCAAGGCTGTTTCTATCCTTTTTAATCCAATCCTCAGAAAAACTGATTACTCTGTACCATATCTGTGTAGGAAGTGTATATATAGCTCCATAAGAATTATATTCTAATCACATCTGGATGGTGAATTATTGCTGGAATTAGGTGTTCTGCTCAGCACCAGAAATTCAAAACAGTACCTAATCACAAAAATAGTATTATTTATGTGGTATGTGATTAAGAGTGTTAATGAGCAGGAAATGAAAACACTTAAGTTTACTAAAAGGAAAAATCGGGGATTTCAAAATACCCTCTCTTCTTTCTCTGTGTGTGAGAGTTTTTTAGCAAATGTATATGATTTTTTAAAAAGTGAATGATACTTTTCTCCCCCTTCTATCTGTAACCCTAATGTGCAGACAGCATTTTTTTTTTTTAACTTGAACTAATAAGACTTAGATTTATTTTGTCTGAATCGTGTACTTAAGAGCTGGAACTGTTGCCCATAATGGGCCATATTTGGGATATGGTAATGGTTTCCTGAAAACCTGCACTGGCTGATGCAAAGTTACAACACAGATATATATAATAGAACACCTTTGGTTTTTAACATGGTCATCAGACCAAGAGTTGAGTGACAGGATTTCTTTTTAGCATCACTTGTCTTGCCAGCAATCATAGGTCGTTTGTTTTGGGGACTCATCAAAATAGATTGGATTAGTTTGAGGTTCATCCAGTCCCCCATCTGTCTCTGGGAATAGGAGGTAACAGGCACTTCAGAAGGTGCAAAAATTCCCTGACCGAGTATTCAGAAACAGGACACTGGATCTCACCTCTGAATTGTAAAGAACTTCCTATCTCAGTGTACAGTATGATATTAATTTGGAGGTCCATAAAGGTCTAAAACTATTTTTGAATCTTGATAGTCATAGTTTCACTTATTTATATGTGTAATGTGAAAAGAATTTTCTTTTGCTGTAGTTTTGAATTTCCTAGCATTTTTAAATTGAAATTCATTTGGTCTAGTGTTATGAAAAAGGGAGAATTGTGTCTCCTGAATATTCAGTATGTTCTGTCTTTGTATCACATCCCCTCTTACTCATCTTTTTATCTTAACAAATCACTGTCTTTACTATTACAGAGCCTTAATTATGCTTGGTGTCCTCCAAATCTCCTCTAATTTTACATTATACTTTGTCATCTTCAGTTCCCTGATTCCCATTTTCCTGCACTGTGTATGTAGCTGTAAGCTGCTCAAGGTACTGTTACAATGGAAGCCTCTAAAATAGTGATTAAAATAATACCTGGTGAAATATGCTCAGGGTTCTTCCAAGGAGGTGCCATAGAAATGCTCAGCATTATTAATCTTCATCTAGTCTGGACAGGATGTAAATAGCATTTGTTAAGAGTATGAGGAAAAATGCAGGAAAGCTCTGTAAGGGGCACATGTGGCTGAGTTCAGCACAATAGCTCTGCTTATGAGGAAGATGATGTGTGGGGTTTGTTACACAGAACCAGACTGCCTATTTTTATGCCTTCACCACATCTGCATGTTGGTTGCCTGCAATCTGTTAATTGCAGTGGAGAGAGCCAAAGCTGAAATATTGGCTGCTAAGAAGTAGGCTCGAAAATGTCATTCCTCCTCTGCATATTTGGGTTTGGGGTAAATGACTTTCTATACATTCCTCAATGGTCCAAGTAAGAAATTGGAAGTGAAACAAACTGGTCAGATCCTTTTCCCCAGTTTTTATCAGCAGAGGAGAAAGCTTTTTCTTTTCTCTTTTTTCGAAACAGGGGAAGGAAATGGTAAGCCCCAGTGCCAGCTTCAGTACCACCTGACTTCTGGAGAAGCATTACTTGTCCCTGAGCTTCACTTTTTTCCTAGTAGTGCATATCCTGCTTTGAATAAGCATTAAATTGACTGGGATACAAAGAAAGGCATAACGTACTTCCTGCTTTCTTTCCTTTGGCTACTAAATGACTTGCAGTGCTGTAAGCTTTAATCAAGTGTGACATCTTAATGTTGTGGGTTGGATTTCTCTAGAGCTAGTTCCCCCATACCCACACAACTAGCTAGATAAATTACCTTAAAAGGTCAGTTTGTTGTATTTGCCAACCTTTTCTTTAGTTTTGGGGCTCAGAAAGGAGAAAATATCTCTGAAATCTTCTAACAGAGGATGGTGGGTTTGAGGCCTGGGTTAGGCTTTATTACTGCAGAAGCTTATCTGCTCTGAGACAGATTCAAAGCTGTATCCAATCTTGTCAGTCTTCAAAGGCAGCCTCACATGACTGTTGCAGAGTTGCTGAAGTCTGCTGGGGTGTGTTGTCATGTGGCTGTTTGTCACACACCATGCCACATTAAACCTGCTGCATGTCGGGCTGGCTGCAGCCATTGTGTGCTGCATCCGCAGCCACCAGGCTCTGACAGCACTGTACTGAGAGAAAGCTGCAGTTTGCTTTGCAGGCACAAATGCTCCTTTCTCCTGCTCTTTTCCGTGTAAGACTTTAATGGCTCATGCCACTCTGTCCCAGAGATGGGTTGCAAGTCATGGTAGTGATTTTTGAAGGCCGGGTCTTAGTAAAATGTACTTGCTGCAGTGCTGATTTATATCCTGCACCTGAGACTGAAGAAAGTTCGGTAAATTTCAGGCACTTTGAAAAAATATTTGTTAACATTTGTAAACATTTGTCTCCAAATCACCTTCTAGGTGCTCTGGCAGTGTTTTTATTAAAGGTGATTTAAGCTTAGAAATCCAGTGCCTTTCTGGTAAAAGCTGATACCTTAATCAGTTAGGAAAGACGAAAACTGTATTTGTATTTCCTTTCATCTTTCTACTTGAATTCACATCAGTTCCTTTCACCTTCCCTAATGACTCCACTTTTCCCTTCTCCTACCAGAATCTGTTTTATTCACCTAGCATAGGCAGAAAACAGCAGAACAACAGTGCAGGAAGGAATGAACCCTGGGCTCAACTTCTGTAAAACATGGGGACATCAGAGAATTTTGGAGACGTTTTGCTTTATTTTGGTCAGTAGTGTGTGTATAAGTGAACATATGGGAGAACACACAGCTCTGGATATGCAGGTCGAAGGAACTAAAGGAACTGAGCTGGCTTGGAGAAAAACTAGACCCAAACCACAGCGGAATTCTAAAGTAATCCCTGAACTATTGTGGAGTTGCTATGGAAACATGCAGGTGCTCAGACCAACATTGTAGACTAAAAAGATCATTTATAATTATCTGGGGAAAATTAATTATGCTTTTCCACGTAACTACTGTATGTATTGTAATACCTAAGGACCAAAAAAGGACACAGTTATACAACAGTTGTTACTATTCAGGGTTTCTGCCCCACACCACTTTCCAGGTCGTTGTGCTAAAAGGAGTAAATGTATCTCTAAAAAGCACAGACTTATAACCATATGCTAGATCTGTGCTGCTTCTAGAGAGAATTGGAGTCTCCTGGGCACAGAGGTAATTTTATTTTGTCTTTTGATATAAATTCAATAAAATTTTATTTATTGTTGATGGCAAGTAAGGCCATGTGTGTGCTCACAGTCCAGATCTTGTGTGCAGGGCATCAGGGCAGCTCTCTCTGCAGACCAATCAGTCTCTTCAGCAAAGTGTGACATACATTTCTAGGCGCATATTCCCAAACTATGTTTTTTCTGTAACTCTGAGCCAGAGGTATTCAATTAGCAAAATGGAACTGTTCTGTTCCATTCCCATAATTTTTTTAAACCTTGTTTCTTCTATTCAGGATTTGAGCAGCAACACTAGCTGGAAGAATTTAAGGTTTCCATTTGACTAATGGCCTTTAGCTTAAATTTATTCATTCTTTCCTATTTTTAAAATTAGCTGCAAGTTTGAGGGGGGAACATTTGCAACAGCTTAAGTTTGCATTTTCTACTGAGGGCTGTGAGGCATTCAGGAGGATGTTCCAGAGCACTGCTTGCCCCTCAGTGTGAGGCTTTAGTCCCAGCTCTGCAGTCCTGTATGCAGGAAGTTGTTGCTGAGACTTTCAGTCAAGAACAACAATGTGTTAAATACTAGACAAGCTTTCTGGGGAAACAAGAGACCATGGAGTAATAATTGCAAAACACAGGGAAGGCTTAGATCTGCAAAGTGGTTTATTGCGGCTTCTTTCATTTCAGGCCTAATCCTTAGTTATTCTAGTTTGCCTAGAAAATCTCCACTCTGTGAGACTGTTTTTCTGTATGATTTCTCCTTCTGTTCCAGTTGTGTCTACAGGCCCTTTTGCTAGTCTGGCACACAGCACTGAGTGGTGAGCTGTGCTGTTCCCAAAGCGGAATACAATCCTAACCTGAAAAATAATTAAAAAAACCCAAACAAACCACACAATGAAATGGATTGAGAGCGTGAAGGAAGAACCTCCCTCGAGAAATCCCTGTGGCCTCAAAGTAAGCCAGCAGTACTGATTCTCTTTGCAAACCTATACTGCCTATCAAGAGGGCAATGGTTATCATCACATACGCGTGTTTCCACACCCTATCTTATAAAAGGATACACTCTAAGTTTGTTAACTTCAATCTGCGTAGGACTAAATTGGAGTTCTTCACACATTCTCCTCTTCCCGGGAAGACACACCATACACCCCCAAGGGTGCTTCTCCCACCTTCACTACATGGGTGTCCTGGGTACTAACTCTGCAATGTAATTACAGTATTTCAGGCCAGCTTCTCTGTGCTCTGAAAACCTGTGGTAGTGTGTAATTTTTCTGTAGGGGGTGGTTGCTCTCTGCATGAAAAGGGGTCCCCTGACTCATTTTATGCCTTTTGCACTGTTCCCAATGGCTAAATGTAATTTCCCCAGAGCCCTGTAAATTATTGTGAAAAAGTGCATGCTCAGAAGATGAAAATTTCAACTTAGGTTTAGTGAATGAATTTTCATGTCAGGTCAGGAGGTTTCCCTGTTTTCTGTCTTTTTCTCTGAATAATATCTGCTTTCTTCTCTGTGCGGCATTGACAGAAACTGTTCAGTGAAGCTGCTTGTTTTCCTGTTCTTTTTCACTTATTCCCAAGTGGGATAGACATCATGTCTGAACAGAGGAAAACTCTCCCTTGACTTATTTTCATAAATCACACTTTGCTTTCTTTTTCCCTCTGTAAAATTCACGTCAATAGTATAGTTTACCTATTCCAGCATATCTCAGGAGAGCGCTATCTGTGGGAAGAAAAGATTAAAGTATCCTGAAAGTGTAAGATAGCAACAGAGTATGGCACCCAGATATAGGTATGGGGCAAACACAAAGCTTTTTGTTGTTTTTTTGTTTTTTTGGTTTTTTTTTTTTGCTAAATCAATACATGCAGGTGGACGACGAATACAGAACACCGTACGACCGTGGCTATAAGCCATCAGGCTTTCAGCATACATACATTTTAAAAAAGTTAACTGGCACCATTTGAAGTTTCGATGTTTTATTCCACGTAACAGTGACAGCAGCATCCCCGCCTGTGCGGGGAAGGCCGCGCAGAGGGCTGAGCCGCGGACAGCCGGACACCGCTCGCTCCGCCGCCGCCTGTCGCCTGTCGCCTGTCGCCTGTCGCCTGCCGGTGCCCGCCAGTGCCCGCCCCCGCCGGCCCGCGCGCAGGTGCCCGGAGCGTGTTCGCGGCGGAGGCGCCGAGCGGGGAGCGCCCCGCGGGTCCGAGCCGCCCGCGGGGGAGGAAGGGGAAGGCTCCGGCGGGGGAGGGCTCCAGCGGGAGGCGATCGGGCGCCGGGGGAGCCGCGTCCCGCAGCGGAGCTGCCGCCTCGCCTGCCCGTGGGGCTCCGGGCCATGGCGGCGGGGGCGGGCCGGGGCGGGGCGGCGCGCTGACAGGCAGCCCGGCCCGGGGAGCCGCGGTAAACAGGAGCCGGGGGAGAGCCGGGGGAGCCCGGCCTCGCAGGAGCCTCCCAGCCCCACGGCCCGCCGCCTCCCGGCCCGGGCATGGGCAGCAGCGGCCGCCGCAGCCGGAGGAGGAGCCGCCGGCCCGGGCCCTGTGCGGGGCACCACCAAGGTAGGCTCGGCCGCCGCCCTGGCCGCGGGCAGCCGCCGCTTTCTCGGCGGGGGCCGAGCCGGGTCGGGGGCCCCTCCGGCGCCGGGAGGCCGGGGCCGGGGGCGGCCGGGGCGGGCTGGGGCGGGGGGCGCTGGCCCGGGGTCGCTGCCCCGCGGCCGCCGCTCGTCCGGCCCCGCCGGCAGCACCTCGCCCCCCGGCTCCGGCAGGTGAGGCGCTCCCGGGAGCAGCGGGCGGCCCGGCCCGGCCCGGCTCCCCGCGGGACCGTGCGGCGAGCGCCGTGCCGGCCGGGGCAGGGCAGCGGGACACCGCCGGCCCCGGGGCGGGGGCTCCGCGCGGGGCGCTCGGGGCTGCTGCTCTGTCGGAGCCGGGGAAGCGGCACCTAATTCCCTGGTAAGAGGCTTTCCCACCTCCGCTGTCTTTGTCTGCTCAGCCTCAGCTGCTGCTGCTGGCGCTGGGAGCATTAGTGTTGCTGCGGGGAAGGCGAGAGCGGATCAGCTGTGGGAAAGGGACCGTCTTTGCTCCAGGTGTCCGGTTAGCAGGACGCGAATTCGCATTCAGCGAGCAGCGTGGAACAGAGATACGCCAGAGAGACAACAGTGCACAAGATGTGCTGGTAACAACGTGTTCGTAAGGAATCGTGAAGTTTCACGGCAGACTGAGAAATAGTCAGAATTCCTTCATGCTTCCTGGAGCTAGTTGGCAGGCGGAGTAATGCTCGGATTGTTCCAAACTGTAACATTTTAACTTTTCCTCATTTTAGCACGCTAGAAGTGCGAGCAAAGAGAGAATTACAATGTGCAAATGTGAGATCAGTTGGTCTCAAGCTGCAGTGCGAGAGGGCAGGCAGCTCAGCTCTGCAGTTGGCAAAGGACTGGTCTACTTCCGAGCATAGCAGATTTGTGAAATAACCCAGCAGCATAAACATAGAAGGGACAATTTAGCTAGAGCTGGAGTGGAGGTGGATAGAGATGTTGGAAGGAAGATGGGGGTGGAAGAGGAAAGAGTCGGTCTGACAGTAACGCTTCAGCTGAAGCAGCAGCAATCTTTATGAATTTGCGCTTCTAAAATTGGTTTGGAGTAGTGTCAGATGAGGCTGAGATTGATCTAGTAATAGCCCTAGTCAAACATTTTCAGAGAAAAGTTTTCTTTGAAAAACACTTATTTATTAGACCTAAGATGTTTTGTTTGAAACCTGTCAACACTGATCAATTTCTACTGATGCAGAGTTCTGCTAAGCCCGCCTGAGGAGCAGGATTGCTGGAAACATCAATGTTCCTGTCTCAAGGGTATGCCCAGCACCCAGAATAATACCTGCTGGGGGTGTTGGCAGCTTCTCAGCTGTAGCCCAAACCATTTGGTGTCAGACTCTCCTCAGAGCAACCTTGTAGTTGCTCAGAGAAAATGAGACATTTCCCAGGACTAGATTCTGCTGTGGTTGCTGAAAATGGTAGGACTGCTGAAGTCTGGACAACAGCCCTTTTGCTGAGAGCTTTGTGTGACTTAGGTCTAATGTGAACTCAAGAAATTAGCAATTCACTGAATATTTGTTGTTACAGTGTTGGGGTTTTTGTTGCTCTTTTGATTTTTTTTAACTTGGCTTTTGACTAGCCCTAGCCAGCAGTTCTACTTACAGAGGTAAACTACTTGAAAAGAAGCGATTTTCTGTTTTGGGGTGTCTTATTGTAAGAAAGGCTGCATGCTTTTCCTGCCTCAGTGTATGGATAGGGGGCGAGAATTGTTCGAGATCTCCAGATGAGGTCTAGTGCTAGAAAATAAACGTGTTCCCTGGTTGCTTCTGTGCAGTCTTAATGGTTATGAGGAAAGATTAAATCAGCATGCTGGATGAACTCTATAGTTTCAGGAAGAGATTTTTTTAAAATCTAAACTTCTCTTATTTTAGGTCTAACAGTTTGGACGAGCAACTCTCCCATGTTCAAGGGTGAAAGGACTTAATCTTCCCAGCTGCTGAGGCTGTCACAGGTACTTTAGGCAATGTACCAAAGTGTCTTCTCTGACAGACTGATTTCCTTACTGCTCTTCCAAACACTGACATTAGTGGGGAAGGCAGGGCAGTGCTGGAATGTGACAGCTTCCAGTAATAATGCTGCTCAAGGAAGGAGTTGTAGGTGGTTTTTACAATCCTGCTGCCTAAGAACAAGCAGTCTTCTGCTATGGGTCTTTTCTGCCATATACCTCAGTCAGCCCTAGTGTGCCTGACTGATAGCTAGCTTCAGAAAATGTGAATAATACAGTATGCATGGCTCTCTGCCAGGAAGAAATAAAAACAGGAATGAGATGTCTTCTTTTTTTCCTAATTGTTTTTTACTATTTTCTTTTGCTCTTGTTCTCCCTCAAAAATACAAGGAACTTTTGATCCTGTAGAAGTGATTAACTAGCATTCTGTAAGAGCCTGTAGGTGGACCATAAAAAATTAATAGGCATTGAAAGAAGGAACTTCCAGGAGCCCTGAACAGCCCTGTGCTCGGACTGTGTCTGCGTGTGCAGACAAACAGTGAATAGCAAAGCTGTAGAAGACTGTAAGGAATGGAAAACTTCAAGTCTGGGAAAAACTTCCCCTCTAGGGGATAAAGTAGTAGAGGGGAAATCTTCCTGGGGGACAAGTTACCCATTTGCGGTTCGTGCCAGTTCTTTCTCTGGAGCATCTAGTCCTAGCTGCTGCAGGAACTGAGTGAACCATGTAAATCACACATCTAATTCACTGTATTAATTTCCATAGTGAGACAGAATTCATGCAGGGTTTACTGGGACTTCTGTTTTGCTGACTTGTGGACTGACTGCAGAGATCTGGTGGCAGCTTGTTGTAGCATAGCAGAGCTGGCATTAAACTTGCCGGATGGGCTTTCACTGTGTTCACTGTGAATCTTCACAGCTCCAGGTTGTTGAAATGCTATTCACTGAGATAGGGTCAGTTTTACTAGTTCTGTTTGGATTTTACTGAAAACTTGCCAAAAAACCTTATAATTTCTAAACCAGATTATTTTTCACTGCTTCCCACAGTGTTTTTGTGGGATTTTATCAAGGTATCCACATTCATGTTAAGCATTAAAAAACCAAATAACTGATTAAATAGTGTTTATTGATTCTGGGGTAGGTAAATGGAGAAGAGCCCTTGGAAGCCTGGTTTTTTTGCAATTACAGGTATGCTTTAAGAGCTTTGTTATTCTTGAATTGAACTCATCGCCAGACAGTTCACAAACAGCAAGAGATCTCAACCATCAGCAGTTTCTAGTGCTTGCAATTTCTTTTCCCCAGGGACCGAGAAGGAAGGCTGAGCTTTATTATGTGTCGTGCTTGGGCCAGTCTAGATCAAAGGTATATGTAAATGACTGTTAAACTTCTCTGTCTTTCAAAATGACTGCCACTCTGGAGCTCACATTTGGTACCTGCAGGCAAGTAGGGGGGCTTAGTAGCAAATCTTGAGTTTAACCTGGCAGAATGTCATGGTTGACTGAACTTGACTGAAAACAGTGTTGGAAATTTTTGATGAAGCACACATATATTACCTATGTATAAGTGTAAAGGGTGGAAAATAGTGAAAGGTTCTAGAAACTGAGGCAGATATTTTCCATAGTTAGATGAAATAGAGCTAGTAGATGAGCACTTTATCCCTGGAGACTAATTTAAGGATCCCAGTTGTAAACCTTGCAAAATATGTAGCCAAAATTCGTATGGGTTATAAACATTGTATATTTTTGGGGTAGGTAAATCCTATGTATCAGTTAGGTATGCCTTTATATCTGCCCCTTAAAATTTCTGTGTGTCCTTCAAAAGGCATCAGGACAGAATACATGCCACCAGTCCATTCTGCAGGTGAGGCTGCAGATGAACAGTTGCACCAGAGTTTCTCCTTGGGAAGATAGGCATTGGACTTAGGATTGGTCACTACAAACTCAGCTAAGGCTGAGTTTGTCTCCCAGTTTGGTCGTCGCTTCACTAAGATCATGTGTTTATGCACCATCCAGGATAAGAGGTTCATTACAAGGAATAAAAATGTTGTCAGCTGTTCTTCCCTGAGCAGGTAGCTTGACTTCTGCCATGTCCTCGACACAGGATGAGAAACCTTTCTCTTGGAGTCAAAGGGTCAGTGGGATAATGCAGCAGGGAAGGAAAGAAAGAGGGTGGCAAACCAAAAAAGAAGGAGAAAAAAAAAGAAGAAAAAGAATAGGGTTCAAGCTTACATACAAAGTTGCTAATTTTTAAAACAGTATTCAAATCCTTTGTGCCTCCCTTCCTCTCAAATGTACTTTATTTTTTAAAAGCCTTTTGGTTCCTCTTTAGTGTGTGTACTGAGCCTGCAAGGAAGAGGCTGAAGAAACCCCAGTGCTTCTTGATAAATAGCTACGCTTCCCTTGGGTCTGATCTGCTGATTCTAATGACCAGAATAATTTGTCACTCAGACTTACTTACTACTAATAACTCCTTGCCATTGTGCAGCTTGAGGAAGGGAATTGTGCTTCTGTTCTTGTTGCTAGATTTGGGTTTTAAGTTCTGCTTTCTTTTTACACAAGAACTTCCACGGGCACACCAGTGAGGGTCCACACATTGCCATGACTCCTAGCACTTGAAACTAGAAGCTGGCTTCTAGACGTGGCATTTGGGTGAATTTTGCCTGTAGAGGACCATTTGAACTGAAAAGGAAGCAACTAAAAGGGAAGCAACAAATCCACTGTGTACAACCTGCCCTCTAGCACCAGTTAAATATTGAGGAAGTATTCTGTCAGATCTTCTACTGTTAGGACTTCTCTTGGCAGTGGACCTGGCCTCTGCGTTCCTGGGAGAGGGAAGGTGGTGTCACAGGATTATTAGTGGGAGCCCCTTGTCTCCAAATTACTGCAGGATTTACAAAAGGGATGCCTTTGTTTAATGTCATTCGTAAAGGTCTCCTAAAGCATTTCTTTGTTGAAGAGACTCCTTCAAAACCAGTGGGAGCTGTAGCAAGACAAAGCCTTCTCTGCCTGTTTATATTTGCTTTCACTGTCACTGGCTCCTTGTCTCATCCAGGACAGAGGATTAATCTCTCTGATCCCTCTATTTCTAGTTGTAAAAGCGCAGTGTGCTATTGAGGGTGATTCACTACTACGCCAATCCTTGTTATAATCTCTTGTAACTATGAATGCATCAGACAGAAGAGGAAGGCTAATGGAAAGATGTGGCATATTTCTGTGTATGGTTTTTTTTTTCCCTGTGTATATATATATATATTTATGGGGAGATTGATGGATTAGAGAACGGGAAGTGATGCAATACAGGGCTCTGCTATGGTTTCATAACATGGGCCACATTATAGCAAGAAATTCTTACAAATGACTCTGTTTGCCCTGTCTGAGTGCAGTTTTGTCTCCTTGCATGTTTCCCATGGTGTCCTTCAGCAAACCACTCTTAAGGGACTTGCCCTTACCAGCATGATGAACTGTGCTGCCATCGATAGAAAGTGGAAGTTGGCAGTGGCTTTTCGGTTCATCATAAGCCTGGTGAAGTCTGGCATACCAGAGGAATGTGAAGAGCATGAGGTAATAGTTTACCATAGGTGATGACAGAGAGGAAAACACACATGGGAGCAGTCTGGCTCTTCCTGAAGTCGACAGTAGGCTTTGGTTTTTCGTTCTTTTCTAGTAAGTGACATAAGTTTCCCTTGTAGTTCTGCATTGAAAATGTTGTCCTTTTCCCTGTGATTATTGTTAGAGCTTTTAGGATGATCATCGTGAGCTTGCCTGCCAAGTGTGAACTGGAAGTGCCAGGACTAGGAAGGACAGGTGTTCTCAGTGTTTTTTCTCTAGAACAATCTGTGACAATTGATTTACATTGAAGCTGCTTCTATAAAATGTGTCTATATGTGTAAATGTATATGTGCATGCGTATAATCCATGAAAACCAGGTAGACTGAAGATTTACTACTCCTTGGCATTGCAAGTGATCTCTAGAAGAAGAGGACTTTTTACACCAAACATGATAAGTGCATACTGAACTAAATGCTGTCTTGTTTCAATGACAAGAAAAAAATCTGCTTAGCTTTAAAAAGAAGAGGAAGTTCATTTGCAGCTAAAGGGTTCTTTTTGTGAGGGGCAGGAAATCTGAGTCTTTTTTCCTGCTTCTGGCCTCTCTTTTCTAGTTTAAGTTACTTCACCTATGTATACCCTAGTTTCCTGCAACTCAGTTGTCATCAATATCATGGTATTTGTAAGGCTCTTGGATTTTTTAATTTTTTTTTAACTTTTTTAACGTGTTTTCTAGGGGGAAGTGGGCTTATCCAATCGGACTGCCAGTAACTTCTGAACCTATTGGCTAAATGTCATATAATTGCTGGAACTGCAGATGTTGCAGAAAGAATGGAATATAAATTGCAATGTCACAACTGAGAGCTGCAGCGTCACCCTGTGCCGAAGCCCATGGAGATGGCACTTTTTAAACATGAGACAGGTCATGTGGGTGAGTGGCCCTTATGAAACCTACAACCACAGGATACCAAACTGCAGAATATCAGACTGTGCTAATCCTTCTGCTGTGGAATGGCCTTCCTCCACTGCAAGGCCTTCTGAAGGCTTAGGAGAAAAGTTAAAGTATTGTTACTAAATTAGAGCTGGCATGATGCAGCATACTCTTCACAAAATTAATGTTTGATAACATAAGGGGGTGGAGGGAGGAGAGATACCCTTGCAAAATTACATGATTCTTGTCAGCCTGGCTTGATCTTGGGAATTAGCAAAAAACAGTAGCAGGTTTGATTAAAATACGGAAGGGGTTTTAACTTCACTGTTGGTATAATAAAGCAGAAGCCAATGAAAACAAGATCACATTTCACCCTTCTAAACACATTGGTTTCTTATGCAGTTCTTGTGCTTCTTACTACTGAAGCCTTGAAATATCTTGTTGCTTTGGGGCATGAAAACTGTATATTGCCCCTTAGCAGTTTCTTTGTGTGACGCATGTATGTTGTTTCTGTGATTATTGTGACAGCGATGTTCAGCTATTTTGTGCCCTTCATGTTTGGGTCAGAGCTGACAGGGGAGGAAACTGTGACCGAGACCACTGAAGTTGAGTCTTTCTGATGTTGCAGGAAGACTCATCAAGTTCCTTTCATTGCAAAGTTGCAAGGCTTGAAAGGTCTCCATGTTGTTCTGTGTGAGCTGCTACATGCTTTGGCAGGGTGTGAAAAAGCCCTAATGCACCTGCAGAGCTCTGCAGTTCTTAAGACCTTTTAGAGATGAGTTTCTTTTTATGTGCCATCCTGGAGGTGTAGGAAAACCGCACTGTGATGTTTCCCAGGCAAATTACGGAGAACCTGCAACACTGTTGTGTTTTCCAAATGGCAAGAAGTTCAAAATTATTATTCTTTGACCTTTCCTAATCCATCTGATTACTTTCTTAAATGAAATGTGTGGCTTTGTTTCTAGTGAGGCAATGTGCAAGTGATATATTAGAACTGCAGCTTCAAAGCAGCAGGAGATGGCCCTGCCAGAGCCCTGTGCCTCGTGCCAGGGCTGTCTAAGTCCTCCTTGCATTTTATTCCTGCTCAGTAAGGCTGCATTTGAGATGCAGCAAATGAAGTGTGGAAGCATCTCCTCTATATATCTGCATATCAAATGCAGCAGGATAAGTCTGACATACGCTTCACAGTGTTTTGGTGGTATTTTTCTTCCTATGGTCAGTATTTGGTGTTTTGGGGACTATGAAGCACTTCTGTCTGCCCCAGACCTAGGCTTTTATTTACTAGTGGTGTTGATATCATCTTCTCCAACCACAAGGCAAGGATCCTGGCTCAGTTGCTGTTGAACAAGTGTGATTCAAGATAAGATTTCTCACTCACTTTCCTTTGTTAGTGATACTCTGGCAAGCATAGCATCATGTGGTCCAGCAGCCTGACAGCAAAGAACTCAGGATCAGTTCCTTATATAGAAAGGGAATTAGATAACGTCATGCATTTTATTCTTGGCTGTGATCTTTCATTGTGTCTTGTTAGATATTTGCTATGGTTGTTTGCTTTCTCTGTCTACTTAAGCTCTACTTGTCAGCTTGGACATGTGTTCAGTCTGTCTCATCCATTTTTGATTGCCTACTGGGAAGTTTTTTAGTTGGCGTGTTCTCACTGTGCAGAACTACAGGTGCTTTGCAGAGCCTTGGTAGGGCTGTGATGCCCTGCAGGCATCGTGCTGGTTGGCTGTTTGTCAGCTGCCTTTTCAAGTCCTCATTAGCTGCTGTATTAAGGCTCTCTGCCCTGTAAGACCTGCATGGGTTTGGCTTAGCCTGTCTTTACTGTCTGTGCCTCGTGCAGGGCTTGTGGGAGGAGGCTGCAGGGATGGTTCTGCTTCAGGGTGATGCTCTCCTCAGGGAAGGTGTGTTTTCCAGTTGCATCTCCATGCTCTGGTGTTATCTCCCTTTCCACATGACACTACAAAGCACACATTTATCCCTTGTCACACAGTTTGTGTTGCTGCTTCTATGAATGAGGGAAGAGAATCTCAGAGAGCTGATGATCCAATGTCTGAGCGATTGCCTTTGAGCTATATCCTGTGTGGCTCATGGGCAGGTCTTTGTGGTTGATGTAATCTAACTAATGCACATAAGAGACATCTGAGCCAGGAATTGGGACTTTAATAAGATGACGAAACTGTTGGGTTTCAAGTCTGAAAGTCATTTTTGTCAGCAGGGGATGGCAGTGGAAAGCAACTTCGTGCACGAAGGCCAGTAACACAGATATACTGCAGCACAGCCTGCTTTTTGGAGATGCTGTTTGTTCCCTGTCTCCAGCAACCCCTCTGAGTCAAGGAGAGTTGGCAGGTTTCCGAGCCAAGCCTTTCTTCTGCGGGTCTTGTTTTCTTCTTTATTGTAAGGTGCCAAAAAAGGAAGAAAATCACTAGCAGGCTAAGTCACGCTTTAAGCTGGTGAGCAATAAAACAGTATTACACTGTCCCTGGGCCTTCTCCAGCCCCTTCCATAGAAGATGCCACACCGGCATGGCAGCTTGTGGAGGGTTGGGTTACTGGGGCTTGTAAACACCTTCTCCACGGCTGTGTGAAGATGGCTGTGCCTTTCCTGATTTCTGCATCTCTCCTCACCATTCTTTCTAGGCTTTGAGTGAGAAACTTGAAGATGTTAAGAAGTCCCTTCTTGGGTGTATGATGGCTGCTTCCTCTTTGCTGGTAGATGATGGCTTTTGAAGAGATACTAAATGTTATATTGGAAACTGGTGTGTAAAATGTAGTTTTAGAACAAGCAGTAACTAATTTACAACAGAGTGCAGCTCTAGTTCAATCAGACAATTGCTAAAAGTAATCTACCTTCTAATTCCACTGGTGATCTCTAATTAGAGAAATCTTCTCATTCATAACCTTCATATAGGACAAAATCAGAGACTGAAGTGGTTTTGCCAGTCTGGAAAGACTGGACAGAATCAGTGTTTGGGAAGGGAACTCTGGGGGGAGACCAGGTGTTCTAACAGTGATGGTAGTGACTTTGCACTGCATTTATGCTGAGCCTTTGCCCCAGCTAAATGCTGTAGGGTGCAGTTTTGCCAGCAGTGTCTTTTTTTTTAGGCAAAGAAGATGCCCTTCTTGGTGGGCATCTGCTTCCTAGAGATTTTACTTTTTCCTTTAAAAAAAAACACATCCGCCCCAAAAAGCCCAGTCCGTGAGCACAAAAAGGAACATTTATATGTGTGGTATATTGTTGTTTCCTGCTTGAGGGTGTTAGGTTGAGCGTTTTAAGACAGCAGTGTGGCTTTCCTGCAGAAGCAGCATAGCAAAGAAGAGGGAGTCTCTTCAGCTTAGGTATTTCACATACCCTGAGACTGGGAGCTGAGTACTTTTTAGCCCTCTTGTCGGTTTCGTTTCTTAACTTGGATGACTTTTGTTCTCTGTAGTGAGGCAGTGAGAGATCAGCTGGCCTTGCTGAGTTGTGAAACTTGTTAACTCTGCAGGAAATGTAGGGGATGAAAGCTTGTACCAGATTATTTCTTTGTGAGATGATGGTAATGTTGCCAGGTAATGCCACTCACTGAATAGCATGTGTCCCTGAAAAGCAAGGAGTGTAACTTCCTCTGAACTCAGGGCTTTATGCCTCATTCAGAGAGAGCACAGCCGATGGAAAGGACCGTGCCAGGCACAAGGTCACTTTTGACGCTGAGGGGACCATGCCTGTTCCTAGGCACAGGGCTGCTTCCTGTGGCACCCAGAGGCTGAAGGCAATAATTGGGTACTGTAAGAGCAAAGCAGCAGTGTTTTGGTCACTTGTGGGTTCCTGTTACTTCAGAAATAGCAGAAGACATCTTTAGTCTTTAGATACCTTACAACCATCTTGATGTGCGGTACAGCCCATGTGTGGGAGCCTGTGCTAAAGATGGGACTATCTGGAATGGAAAAAGCCAACTGTTTTAAGTGAGCGGAAAATGAAGGAGATTTATATCTTGACTTTCTAACATCTGTTGCATTTGGAATAGGAGGTAGTTTTCTTTTTTTCAATTGAGGTGGAAAAACCCATCTGTGCATTTGCCATTTAAAATGATTAATAAAGAAATACATCCTTATCTCTCCGTTAGCCTGATTCACCAGATGTTCAAATTACTTGTCTGTGGTAATTTTTCATCTACTCTTTGGGAGAGCAAATGTCCCTGAATATTATCATAATTGTAACTACTTAGAGAAGAAAACCATGAAGTCAGCTGGTATGGGTCCTGGAAAACATGGAGGAGAGTAGGGTGGAGTTGTGTAGGTTTTCTTCTCTGCAGCTAAGGATGCTGTTGATGTAAAATTCAACAGGTTCAATGCTTGCCTCTTTTTCCAGCAGTAGATTTTCCACAAGGATTGATGATATTTTTGCTTGATAAATAAATAAATCAATAAATACAGTTTTTCTTCCAGCTTTCAATTTCAACAGATACCTGTTAAAACTAGTGTTTCTTCCAGGTTTTGTCTTCATGAATGTTTCAGGTTTTACAGTAGTGCTCATGTACACCGGAGTTGCATCAGCCTTGTTTAGCACACTTGGCTCATCTCACTGGCTCCAGTTTAAACTAATTTAAAGCAAAGAGCATCTGCTTGGGGAAAAGAGAAAAGCCACTTCTAAATGTGATTGGGTTGAAAAATGTGACATGTCAGTTGTCATCAGTGATGTGGCCATGCTCCTGAATTTTATTTCCCTGTTTAAAGAACTTCATATAGCAGTTTCTTTTACATTTCCTGTAGATATACAACAGCATCCCAGAATCTATTCTATTGTATTCTCCAGCTATCACCAGGTTACTTGAAAACCTCCTTTTGTCCCACAGAAATTTGCTGTCTGATAGCTTGGGCTTCCCCTCACCCTTACTAGACACTTGGAGATTGCTTTGAAGCATATGCTGGGGAAAAAACTGGTAATGATTTAGGAGTAAGTCAAAAGGGCACTGCAAGTCAGCCTCTTCTCCAGCAGTGAGAAAGAGACCCGTGTGGTTCTAAGTATTTCTCATTAGTAAGCACCATTTTCTGTACCTGGGTACTTCACTCTGTCTCAGTAGCTTTCTACAGATGGATGTGGTTGGCTGGCAATGAGCAACTAGTGGATGATGGTTGCACTTTAGAAATACTGCTGTAGTTCTGGTCATAGAAAGCTGTGATGGATTTGCTTTAATAGGATTCTATACAGGTCTTGCAAGTGCATGGGAATGGATTGGTGGAGTTTTGTGCTGTTTCTCTAAATTTCTCATAAAATCTCTAAACTTTTAAGTACTTTTAGAAATGAAGGGACTAACACTGGATGGGACAGAAAGGGCCAAGATTTGATTGCTGAATTGAGAGCAAGGACAATGGGTGAGGATGCAACTGCTGGACACTGGTTTCTTGTCTGTGTAAAAAGGCCGTGATTTAAAAGAATCAACAGTCATGTATTCATCTTATGATTGCATCCAGTGGCTATTTTAGGTACAGTGGGGATGAATGGCCCTTTATAGACTGTGGTAAGGAATGCCTTGTCTGTGGGTGTCAGTAATGCCAGTCCCTTCTTTTCGGGTGGCACAGAGCACTGTTGTGAGGGAAGGATGGTCAGAACCAACACACACGTGCCAGGACGCTCGTGTGAAATAACACTCTCATGAAGGGAAGCTCTGCTGGGGTGCTGCTGCTGCCAGTGCGTGTCGGTGTCAGCGCTGGCACAGGGAGCTGGGCTGAGGGAAGAAGTTCTGTTTGTCAGCCTTCTGAAATCAGTTGCCTGGCCTTTAAACTACACCAGGGACACTTACAATATGATGGGCACATGCAGCCTTTTTAACTACCCAGCAAATCCCATGATAAGGCTGCAGCTGGAAGAGGCTGTCTTTTTCTGGCACTGGAAGGGAATCAGTTCTGTTCACAGACCTGGATTCTGTCTGTAGACTTCACACAGCTTTACTTTTTAATGATAATGCTGAGCTTCTTAATCTCTTCATAACGTAGTTTTCATGTTGAAGCTGATGAGAAATACCATGTTTGTCTGCCTAGCAACTTTCTCAAATCCAGATCTGGCAGTTTTTGGTGACAGCGCAGGTGTGAGACTGAAAGAGTGACTCAGATGTGTAGTGTTGTAATTGCATGTCTTACTGTAGCACTTCAGTCTGTGCTCTTGATTGTGCCAGGTACTGTACTTTGCCATGGTGAGGAGCAGTACCACCCCACAGAAGCTCTCTGTGTGGCTGAAACAGCCTGAGGGTGGGAAGTGGCAGTACTGATACCCATCCATTGCACAAAAGTTGGTTCTTCAGTAAACTGAAGAGCTCCAATGATTTGCCATCTTGAGCCACAGCCAGTGAGCACACCTCTCTCTTGGTGATACTTGAAATAAAGCTGGGCAGCAGTGTCCGTGGGGCTGTGGACTCCACTCCCCCAGCACATTGTTCTGCCTGGAGCACAGGTTCTCATGCAGGTCCCAGTACTGGTCCTTCCCACATTGCCCTCTCTCTGGGGCATTCTTGGACCTGGCAGATTTATAGAGAAGGTAGCAGCATAGAAAAAGATGGAAACATAGGGCCATTAAGGAGACATACTATGCCTGAGTATATTTCCCAATAAAAAGTTCTCACTGAAATCTGTTTTACTTCAATGACTCGTTGTATTTCCTTGTATTTAAAATGTATTTAAAATCTGTAAATTTGGGGGATAGCAAATGATTTCTGCTAGTAAGTTTTGTATCAGAAATCAGGTTACCTTAAAATGTGGGAAATCACAGTTGAAAAACTCATTGGTGTCATGCAAGTTAGCAGAAGAATCAGGTACAGGATGCTTGGTATGTTTCTGTTTTTACCCTACATTTGAACTTCTGTAGACCCTGGTTTTAAGCTCTCCAGTTGCTTTGGGCAAGTCCTAAAGATTGTGGTTTATAGCTGTTTGTTCCGAGTTTAAGTTTGTTATAATGATCCAGAAATCTCGATTTTATTATGACTTCCACAGCAAAAACCTGTTGTAACTTAAACTTTTAAATAAAGAATTACCTGACACTTAACTCATAAATCATTCAAAAGAAACACATTCTTATATGCATGGCTTTGGAAATTTCTTATTCACCCAAAGACAAAGAAGGAATGATTTCATGTTTCTTCAAAACACAGAATCATTTAATCAATAGTATATTCTTTTTATTCTGCCTTAAGAGGAATGTTTTGCCTGGAAGCAGTTAAACAATACTGAAGAATGTTGATTAGGTGCCTGTTGTTCGTAAATGGCTTTTACAAATGTTCATCTCTGATGTAATGGAAAATAAGTGCTGTAGCACAGAATTTTCCTAAAAATGCATTGTTGTTATCTCTGTACAATATAGAATGTGAGCAATGTCCTCACTGAACAATGGTGAGATTGTTCTGTTTCACCACTGTCTTGCATTGTAAATATTTACACTGAGAAACCCAGGCTTTTGTTGTATTCAATGTAAATGTATGCGCTTTTAATAATCTTTATTAACTTTGAAGATAAAAGTACAGAGCAATTTTTCCTTGGGTTTCAGGACTAATTTAGAGGTTTGTGAACCCCAAAAAGATTATAATAGAAAATGGGAAGGGATCATAGATTATCCATAGGTGTTAACATTGTATGATGTGGACTTGTGTAGTAGACTAGACATTTACCTGCAAATACATGTTGGTGCAAATTTCTCTTTCTGGTCTATACAGGTATTAGTGTGTCTCTTTTTCCATTGGATTATAATCGTCATTACATTTTCTTTCAAAAAATATCAATTGTCCATTGAGCACTTTGCCTTATCACAATGATCATGTGGGCTTTTTTCCCATAGATTTGCAGTTATTATGGATGTCTGGGGTGTTACCTTGTCCTTGACATCACTTACTGTCTTTCCATGGCATGTCATAGTTTTGTGGGTTTTGGCTTTTGTGCATGAGTTGGGGTGTGTGGAGCACTTGGTGCTTTGTTCCTTGCACAGGACATCAGGAATGGTCAGCGATGCTTCTGATGCAGGTAGATTGCTATTAGCAGCAACAGAAGCAGACAAAAGTAATTTCTTTGTTTCTCATGGGATTGTAATGACTGTACTGTTGTGTTATTGTAACAGAGGAAAGTGACATTTGTTTTCCTGAATGCTACCAAGCTAGTTTATAACTGCGTCTATTAGCTGATTTGATTTGAAGAGAGCAGTTTCTAAGGAACCTGTTTTTCAGAGGTCCAGATCCTGCTCAGCGTCCATTGAAATCAAGGCAAGGGTTTGCTAAGAGCTCTGGGACTCTTACTTAGTGAGACTGTACTGAACTGCTTTCTTGTCTAGTTATATTATATTTGTGAAAATAATTGTGTTCTTATTTTGAGAGGAGTCAGCCGGAGCTGGCAGATACTTCTGTTTCTCTGTGTCTTATGTGTAGTCTACACCTGTATATTCCTGTATATTGAGAAGCTTTCAAAGGGAGGATGGGGAACTTGCAGAAGACTCTCTTGTTCCCTTTCTAAGCCTTTCTTTGGATTTCAGCTACTCAATAACATAATTTAAAAATATATTAGAATTTTAAGTCTTGAAGCTGATTGGTTTTGGAACACTAGCAGGTGGAGGAAAGGAGGAACTGAGATAATAAAGGGAGAAGTTATAGCTAAGCTAGTAAACAGCACATATATGGGCAGACTCATAGCTGTAAATAGCAATAGTGCAGAATTATATCTGCCTGGTCTGAAGACAAGAGTTCTTTTCAGGGGTAGTACAACATTAGAAGTGAAATGTGAAAGGTACTGAGGGAAGGAAAGTGTTAGTTCCTCTCCCTTAAGCTCTCTTGATTAGATTTGTTTGTCAAGTTAACAAATGCAGGTGAAGTGCATGAGGCTTGATAACATCTCTTAAATAATGCTATTAACAAAGTACTGATTAAGCTACAGTAACCCAAAATGAAGCGCAGATGCAGGATCCTCTTTTTGAAAATGCACATCTGTCATCTCTAGAAGAGGATTACGTAAGATACATTAGTAAGGGAAGAGTCTGAACAAGCTCAAAATGAAATAAATAGAAGCTTCAAACTGGAGTCAACACAAGGTAATAGGATTGGAAATATTTTCAAATATGGAAAATGTAGTGTACAGAAAGTAGGTATAAGCTATATACATCTGAAGCGTCAAAGTAGCTTGGAAAAGTTAAGATGCACACAGGAATTTGCTGAAGTCACTGGATGAGGGCTTCTGTTACCTTCAGAACAGCAACAAAAACCTGAAACCAAAGGCTTTTTTTAATGGGGCTTTGAGATTTCACATCAAGACCTCCAGCAGAAAAACCAATTCCAAATCTGAATTCATAAATTATTTCAAGTCATATTTTGAGAAAGTAAGCCAGCTGATGAAAATGTTACACCATCTAGCAGCAGTCAAATTTCTTCAGGGAGTTTCCCTTCCTGTTTGGGTTGGTCAGGTTTTGTGCTGCATAGAGGGAAGTTTCAGAAGACTGGCTTGCATGGCAGCAATCTACAAAGTCTCAAAGCAGACTTTTCAGCCTGCACCTCAATGTCTCCTGCAGTCTGCAGGCTGATCCATTCCATGGCACAATTGTCACAGCAGTGGATGGTACTTCAATGGCTAGATTATCTGTACATCAGCAATCTGTTGCTTTATTTTTAACCTGCCTGCCCTGCAACAGACTGTCAGAGCACTGACATATATGATGCTGCTCACCATCACTGCTGGGGGCTAGGGAAGTTGAAGAGAAGTGTAAGAAACCTTGGGGCAGACCAGCACAACTCACAGGTGAAATTCTTTCCAATTGCCTTCTGTTAGTGACTGTCCTCTTCCTTCTGCCAGGGTTCCAGGGCATATCTTTCATGCACATAATGACATACTCTTTTATCCAGAATACCTATTGTACTTTAAACAGGAAAACAACTGACCTGTTTGACTGCTGTATTTTTTCCCCTTCTGAGTAATACAAAGCATGTGTACACACCTACAGGTGTCTTTGGGATGCATTTCTTCTTGTAAGGCCTGTGTGCATCTGCAGCCAGTGCCACTACAGCTCCAGAGCTTCTCTTGGAAGTTTCCCAGCATATGCTGTGTAGCAAAGGAATATGGTGGACTTTCTGAAGTATAAATGACCAAATACAATATGCTGTTCAGCCTGCGTGTGTATAGATTCTGGCAGGTACCAAACCGTAGACAGGAAATCATGATTTGTTCGTACTTGCCCCAGTCCAGCTGGGAATCTTTGGCAAAAAGTATTTTACCTTTCATTTTGGAACGTGGAATGGACAGAGAGCTGCAGTAGGTGGCAGGTGATGGGGGACTTCCAGCTGTGTTCTTCCAATGGCACTTGACACTCTAACAAGTGCAAGTTGCAGATAATTTGGTTCATCTTATGTTCTTGCTATCGCTTGGGAAACTGAGATCTTGACAGGGTTCATGATGAAAGTGGGATTTCAAGTGGTTTCCCACCTCCTTCTGTAATACTGAGGTTTCCTATTGTTGCTGTTGTCCCTTCTCATTGTTGAGGAATACATCTGGTGCAGGTAGTTCAGTTTGCAAGATGCAGGTTGAGCTCCGAGTGGGAGCCTGAGACAGGAGGCCACGACCTGCCAACCTCTTGGGTAACGAAGGGCATGAGTGGTGCCAGTGAGGTGAATGTACACTGAGAGACACAGCAGGAGCAGAGAGGGGACTTGGAAGGAAGAGCAAGACTTGTGTGCATGTAGACTGTGATGGGATAAAAGCCCAGGGGGTCCTTTGTTGGGGTCCTCCTTGGAGGCACCAGCTTGGGCTGTTTCTGTGTCACTGCACTGGGAGTAAATAACTTAGTGGAACAAGGCATCTGAGACTCTGCCGTGGGAAACCTGGGGTGGAACCAGTAAGGAAACCTGGTCTGACTGTGTGAGTGGGGTGTGCAGGGAATCAAGCAGGGGTCTGTGGGCTCCCGGGAGCCGCCTGCTGTGAAGGGGCTTCGGTCCCAGCAGTGAAAGGCTCTGGTGTTGGGAGTGTGACTGCCAGAGTCTTATGGATGGTCAGACTGGAAGGTTTCCTTAACACTGGGTACTTCCTGCTGATAACCCAGGAGAACTGAATTTTCTGCTTCTGTCAAGTACTGTTCAGGGGAATGCCCCAGCCACAAGGCCCAAGTCATGTGCATGCTTTTGCTTCCTTTTGTACTTCTCAACTACCCTGAGAGACTTCATCCTGTTTCCTCTGAATCTGACTGTTCTTGCTGTAGCTTCATGGTTGTAGCAATGTGATGAGGACCCAGTTTATGTGGTTCCAGGTGTCTGCAGGCATTTTTAGTTACTGTTTTGCCTGTCCTGCAGAAAGCAAAACTGCACTACCAGGGTGGGTGAAATCATAGCTTCACTGAGCTAAGATCATCTGTGGGGTCTGCAGCCAGGAATTTGACCTCTTTTGCCTTTCAAAATGGTATTTGTTTCTGAAGACTCTCTGCAATGGCAGTATGGCTGGAGTCTGTCTTTTAGGAACCAGTGTGGCTACAGGTAAGGGGAGCAGTTGAGCTTCAAGCTGTGCTCTGTCTTGGCATTCCCGTGTGCCCCAGCCAGCTTTGCAGGAAGTTATAAACCAAATAAAACACAGTGGAGGAAGAAGCTGATCCCTTATCTGACACCTCCTGGGCAAGTGTACTCCGCTGTTGGATAGAAATACTGTAGTAATAAGGAATTCTCATTTTGTGTGAGATGTAGCCTGAACATCTAACTGGAATCCTGAAGAGAAGGGAGTATCTAGGAACGGTCCCATTGCCTTAGCATTTTATCCTTTCTGGCAGACCCTCAGTGTTTCAAGTTTGGATCCCACTTTGCAGATGCCCGACTCCTCACCTTTGAATCAGGTAGGATGTAGAATTAATTTAGCTGTGGAATGTCCTGTGGAGCTTGTCATAACTTGCTTTGTGTTGGCTTTGAGTGGCATTGGTTTTCTGGCATCTGTGTCTGTTTGTACTCGGTACTGCAGATGGTCCATTCTTTCACGTAACTTTATCCTTTAATTAGCACTGTGGAGTTAACATGCTTTAGGTTGATACAGACAGACTTCGAGTGTGTGCATTATTAGGGACCCAGCAGATCGGGGATGCGACAGGGTGGCATCTGGGTTTAGTTTACAGCTTTCTCTAAGCCACCCTTGAACAAAGGCAGGCTTTATTAGAGCATCTGCCAGGCTTCTTTACCAAAGAAGGGCTGTTCCACATCATCTTTGAATACCTAGTTGGATTATATCTGCTGTTTGAGCTCTTTCAAAGAATTCTAACACATGCTGTCCTCGAAATACCTGCAGAAAAACTGGTTTGACTTGTTTGCCATCATCAGAGAGGGTTAACTGTGTTTTCTAATAATTTTCCTTGTTCTCTTTACAGTCTTAACATGTCCTTGCCTGCAAGCCCAGACCCCTTTTAGAGGGAGAAAACACACAGGGTCGAACTCCTTCCCTTTTTCTCAGTTATGACTGGCAACAGCAGAAAACATATTACCTGGCATATTTTCATTGAAGCTTAACGTTCTCTGGATTTCATTTCTCTGTGTTTTCTTGGGAAAATACCTTCCCTTCCTGCCTTGTTTATTGTGGTTTGATAGTCCCATCTCAGCCCACGTTTACATTCCCTCTGGCTTGGCTCCTTTAGAGGATGTAACTAAGCAGGTGTGTGGAGGACCTGAGGAGGTTCTCTTTATGGTGGGATTCAATAATGCTGGTAAATCCCATGTTTCTCTTTGTCCTCCAGTAAGGAAGTGTTCTTGTTGCTTTGTTATGCATACTGGTGTATTTTACTCTTAAAGTAAGTGATGCCTGAAAGTTACGGAGGCGTTGCGTTTCAAGCTCTCACGCGTGCTTTCTGATGCACTGTCTTGGCCTCTCTGGGAGTAATATAAATCCTGACCACGTGTCAGTAAAGCTCTTGAATTTGGCTGAGCGCTCGAATGGGCAAACAGCATCACGCAGCAAATGGAGTGTGTGATTGGGATGCAGCAGGCCTTGCATGCATTTTTGGTTTTGTTCGTGGTTTGCTCCATGCCCTTTGATAATTCTTTCCCACTCAGTGCAAAGAGGATAGTGAACTATCATTTTCCATATAAAGTGCCTTGGAACATGTAATTTTTTTTTTCCTATTGTTGAATCAAAAGCAGTCCAAATAATTGATCCTGTTTTTATTTTACACAACTGCAGCACTCCTGTGGAGTCTAGAGGAAATAGGCCAAGCTTTCTATGTTTTTGATTCCACGAAAGAGGCTGAATGGTCTGGGTCTGTCTTCAAAACTTCCACTTAAATGTTAAATAAAAAATGCTTGTTGTATAAGTTAAGGGTATGCACTAAATGCTTTGCTATACTACTTCCAAACTGTTAAACAACATAGTATATAGGGCATTTATCTAGACTCTGTTTTCTGCTTTTGCAGATTCAAAACCAGCCAAACAAAAAGTTGGTATGTTATGGAAACAGAAGAACAGTGCATCATTCAGTTGCCCTGTTTAATATGGTCCCTGCTGTGTTAATTCCCTTCTAATCCATTCTTTAAACACAATAGATTGTGTCTCATTTGTGGCAAGTTACATTCCAAATAAACACTCCATGATACAACATTTCAAAAAGCTTTTTATTTAACATAACTTCACTAATCTAATAAAAGGTATGGTAAATATGCCTGCCCTTCAGATTAGCATTTCCAATTTTGGCTAATTTATGTCTGTCTTTCCTACGTGTAATGCTTCCCTGTTACATTAGTAAAAGAAGGATAAAGTGTGTATAGTCCATCCAGTGAATTCACAATCCCTAGTGAGGGATTTTGGTTATATTAATCTTTAATAGTCTTAGGAAAGGAAGAGCTCATGTGATACATCTTATAAACATGTACCACTGTCAGTTTAATGAATGACAAGAGCCATATACAGGGTATTGTCTGGTTTTAGCCAAAGCTACAGCATTCATTTTGTTTTAGGATTATTCCTGAGGCAATTCAATCCAGTATGGTGGCAGTTTAGTTAATTTACCTGTATGAGCTTTGCTCTCAGCACCTCCAGGTAGCATGCTCACCTTGGAGAGCTGCCTCTTCCTCCTTCTCCCTAACCAAGCAGAGTCAAGTGTGATCCCTGCCCTCTATCTCTGCTGTCAGAACATTTTCAGAACTTGTTGATTATTTATTTATTCGTTTTGCATTAATTGTGCTCTGACCTGTCTAGTTAAAATTCTTTAAAATTTCCTTGTCTCTTCTCACCCAGCCAGTGCACCAAAATCCAGAGAAAATAACAGATGCATCTTGGTCCAGTGGATGGCTTAGCTTTGGTTTAGAAATAACTGCATTTAAAGCTACTTTAACATCGTCTAATATTTTTATTTTTTAGTTGCAAGGCCTTACAATGGCACGGAATGAGCACTGCCTTCAAGCCTCCTTCCTGTAAATGATAGGACCAAACAAGGCGGTGTGATGAACATGCCACTGCATCAAATCTCTGTCATTCCAGCTCAGGATGTTACCTCTTCCAGAGTCTCCAGGAGCAAGACCAAAGAAAAAGAGGAACAGGTACTGTCAGATATGCTTGATTTTCACAGGAAGTTATCTACGTATGAAATGATGTGGGTTACCAAATCAGAGCTGATTCTGTTCCAAAGCCCCAATTCCTTGCATTACTGCTGCTTTTAGTGAGGATGAATGCTACCAAATTATCTCTTTATTCTTGTGTTTGCTATTTTAAAGCAGCTGGCTGCAAAATTGTAGAGATTGTTGTTGAGTAATTTCTGCAAAATGCAAGCTACAGCCATCTATTTTGCGTAAGAATTCAAGGTAGATAGGGATTTGGATGATGGCTGTAGTACCATTGTTGTAGAAACTGTTATAGGTGTGTTTAAAGAAACATTATATGGAATGTGAACCCTACATGTAGCCATGCATCCTGTTTTTCTTTGCTCTTGGTAGCATGTAGTGGTTGTGTTGTATTTCACAGTGCCTAGAGTATCACAAGGAAGGCCATATACACCCATATGTGTACATACTGTACTGTTTCATGGAATATGATTTGTGTTCTTGATTTGGGAGCATGTGTGTGAGTAGAATCAATCTGAGGTCTTGCTGTGGTGCTAATGCAAAAATATTTGAGGTATCTACTGGTTATAAGTCCAGTAAAATCCAATCAATACACTACTTAACGGTTTTTAATAGCATACTATGTCTAGCCTTCACATGTCAACCGTATTTACTCCTGGACTGTGTCTCTGCTCCAGCCCAAAAACCTTAATGTGCATTGTGCTTTAGTGTACACTGCACTGCATTGATCTTACATTATCTGTCAGTTCCACAGAAACCTCTTTGTGGTTTTTAGCTTTGACACAAAATTAGGTCAAGAGAGCATTCACGTTATGGTACAATGGCAGGGCTTGTTCTGTGGACTGCTCAGCGGTCGTTAATTATGAGAAGATCTAGAGGGATGCTGATTTCAGATAGGGAATGTATGTATGAGGGACTAGAAAGGCACTGTCGTGTTACAGAAAGGGATTCAACAAGCCTAACTTTGAGTAGGGTAAAATAATTGTTTCTGATGTGTTGGGATCATTTGCCTGACTACCTATCTCACCTGACAGCTGTCCAGATTGCACCTACCAAAGTCATGAGTAGAAATAAACTGTCCTAATACTGGCATTTTTGAGTCTTCTCCTTAGTAACACCTTAAAATGGATTCTAGCCCTTCAGATTCTTAAACCAATAGTTAATTAGGCTGGCACACCGCTGCTTTTGGCTGCCAGGACTAGGCAAGAAGTTATTATCACAGAGGAGATGCTCTAAATCCGTAAAGCACCTTGTCTCAGGAGTCTGCTGAAATCTGTCCCTTCCCACCTGTCACATATAGTCGCTCTCTGGGCAGCTCCTTAGGTAAGAGGGCTCTGCTGTTTCTTCCCTTCGGTGTTCTTCCCATATAGTAACTGCATGTGCTGAGAGTGAAACAGCTTTGTCAGATGCAGGGCAGTGCTGTGAATTTACTACCCTGCTCTGGGCTGATGGAGATTTGGAGGCAGATCAGAATGACTTGTCCCTCTAACCATGGAATGGGTCCAGAAGTGAGAGTCACACCTCTCCTTCTAAACATGTTTTTCATTTCCAACCCAGTGACTTCAATGCTAACAAATCTCCCCTGTGCTTCCTTCATGATAACTAGTTGAAATGTTGCATATTGTTCCCCTCACTGGGTTGCTGTTATGTTTTCATGCCTTAGCATGTTAGAAACAGAACAGAATACTTGTTTAAATATGTGCAGCACTGAAGAGGAAGTGGGACCATGCAAGCAATAGGTTAGGCTAACTTGAAAACACTTCATGTTTCCCAAGTCTTGTCCTTCCTGTCTCCATCAGCATATTCATTCATCCCTAGGTGTTCTGCACTCTGCCAAAACTACAACTGGAACCACTGGAGCTCTGGGTGAGCTGCCTGCTGTCCTTGATGCACAGCTGTATGGACACTGCGGCTGCTCCTGTGCACATGAGCCTGGCCCTTGTACTCCCTTCCCTGCTCCTGGTGTTAACCTTTCGTGCTGGATCTAACAAATGAGCTGGGGGGCAGTCAGGTTGTTAATGTGCTTTGACCAATCCAGTTAAATTTTCATATTGCATCAGTTAGGATGTTCAAGGCTGCTTTATCGTCCCTGTTAACTCTTGGGTGCAGTCAGGACCCACTGGCTAAGACCATGAGGTTTTGCTCACACTTAAAGAATACAGTAAAGGGGAGATGGGATGCAAGAGAGAAAGAATTTCTAGATTATCCTTGCCATATTTGAAATCAGATTTTAGTTTCAAAATGCCTGTTTTCTGTTGAGATGGCCACCACTCCAAGGTAATGACCAGCATGCAGCGGAACATGATCCTGTGTTGGGAAAATCTGCTGAGTAGTTGTAAGTAGTTGTTGTGCCGTAGGTAATATCTGCTGTACAAGAGTTGGATTCTAGGTAAAACTGAGAAAGAAGGTGTTTCAGTGCTAAGTCAGTGTAACTTCAATACTTTCATATTTCAGTTGTGTAAGTTCCCATTAGACAACATAGGTCGCAGTTATTTCTTTGTGTTGTGGTTGGTCTAGGCACAGTTCTTAGTCTGCAGAAATGTAAAATAGGTTTTGAGAAGCAAGTGCAACATTTCATGGTTTGGTTCAAGTGCCATGATTTTCTTACCTTACCTCTATTATGTAATAAGAATAGTAAATTCCGTACTTTCTCTGTGCAGAAACAGTAAGCAACTCAAAAAAAGTGTACACTGTGGTCTTAAAATGTTTTGAGCTGTAAAAAGCCACTTGACAATCTGAACAAAGTGAAACAAACCACAAACCACAATCAAAACCAATAGTACTACTTCACAGATAGAAGTGTAGGTTTGTAGTACCAAGCTTCTTAGACCAAGTGCATTTCCAGGTGTGCATTTCATAGATTGTGCAGACTCATGTACATATCTCCCCTGTTTATTAACAAGCTGTGGCTAAAGCCAGGGTGAACAGAGTGTCATTTAGCAGATAAAATTTTGTCTTGCTTTCATTTTTGCTATTGCAAACTAGACCTATGGTTTGTCTGTACTTACATCCTGCATGGTAAGAAGTCCTTTGAAGGAAATGCTCAAGAAGCATAGCAGTAGAAAATGAAGGACCAATGTGCCTAGAGAGAGAACTTCCACCAGTCTCTGAAAAATCAGTGTTTCTC
This sequence comes from Acanthiza pusilla, assembly GCA_036630365.1. Lineage (NCBI taxonomy): Eukaryota > Metazoa > Chordata > Aves > Passeriformes > Acanthizidae > Acanthiza > Acanthiza pusilla. The sequence continues at coordinate 18,590,794 of JAXCHO010000234.1, forward strand.
CTGTTCCCCAAAACATGCTTTATATTCTGCTCTGTTATATTTTGTGATTATGGATGTGATTAGTTATCCACATTTTTAGCAGAGCTGCAGAGGAAAAATTCTCAATCTGAACAGTACAGCTGTTGTACTATTTCTCCTCTTCTATGCTTCTTGTCAAGATGCTCTTGTATTTCAGGTTAAGGATTGGTTTTATTCTAGTTTTCTTTGCTACAAAAGCAAGTTTTCTGGACTAGTGATTTGTGACTAAGTGAAGAACAGCAAGAAATCCTTACCACCTTTGTCATTACAATCCAGTTTTTCCAATTGAGTGATGTATAGTACCTAATTGAGTGATGTATAATAACTAGGCATGCCTCATGGCAGATTAAATTGTAGATTCAATACCTGTGGAAGTCTATGGCAAAAATCCTATTGAATTTGAAGAAGTGTTAAGAGGAAAGGCTTCTGCCTGCTATTTCTGGTCTAAGTCGTCGGTGAGATGTATACATAACAGAGCTTGGTAGATTCAAGTTAGTGTAATTTTCAACATTTAAAATAGTTGAAATTTGAGGTTAACAGCAGTATTTCATGAAACTTTATCCTTTTCCCAGTAAAAATGAGGAAGGTCATAAAGGGATTATTACTCTTGCATTTAACTCAGATGAACTGATAGCTTTAAGGGCTATTAATAACCATCATTAGCTTCTTACTTACCCTTCACTAGGAATAGCTTCATACTTACCTGCTTTAAGGGAGAGTCACTCTATTGTGTGTGAGAAGCTACAACCTCCCTTGCCCCTGTTTGGTGGGCAGTATGCTGGCAGCAATGTTTCCTAACGTATGCAAGAGCAAACAGCGCTCAGGATTTGGATGGGAAATGAGGAAACGATGCTGGCATGTGACTGAGGTGCTGTCCTGGGTTTGTTTTGTTACAGCATTGTCTTTTTGAGGGCTTTGTGCCTTCCTTGCTGAAGTGGACTGATGCATACCCCAAGTTGTTATTGTTACTGCAGTGAGTGAAGCTCCCTGAGCAGGAGCTTTTCACTGCTCTTCTAAAAATGTGCACCAACTGTGGCCTCCCGTGCTGTGATCTCTGCAGATCTCATAAGCGGATCAGGGATGGGTGGGATCAGTGTTTGAATGAGAGATCATGAGATGTTGGTGCAAGTCATTTTTGGGCACAGTACTGTTTCTTCTCAATAGCCTCAGCCTGGAAATTGATACTGAGTTGTCATCAAAGATCACACAGCATTTATCACAGAAGCAGATCAATGTTCTAGTCAGATTGAAACTTGCTGTTTCCACTTGATGAGCTGAAACTCCCTTCTGCTCACTTCCCTTGTGTTCTAAGTGCTGTGTGGTATTACTGGCTGCTATGTGCTCAGTGGAGGTGTGTGATTGTCCGTGGCATCTCCACCTCAAAGCTGTCATCTTGAAGATACTGACTTCCTAATTTGTCTCAATGAAATTATGGTGAGAGAAGTACATTGTGTTGCATCTTCATGAAGTTCTTTGGTCTTTGTAATGGTCTCTTGCATTCTGTAATAGGAAAGGTACTTTGGCCTATTGATTCAAATAAGCCATGTCTTACTGGAAAAGCAGGACTCAGGGGAAAAAAAGTAATAGATGAATTTGCAAGAGTTTGTAGTCATAGATCAGTATCTCAAGGTAAAGGTGCATGCTTTATGTTGTTGAATCTAGAGTGACACTTTGAGCACTGTTTTTAAGGTACAGAAGCTCTCTGTGACGTTTTCCATTCACTTTTTGGACTTTGAGCTGTGAATGAGGTCTCTGAATGGCTGAATTTGGTCCAAATACTCAGGCTTTGTACAGCTCTGTGTATGTGTGTGTGTGTTCGGTTTTACTTGCCCATTAAACCAAATCATTCATTAAGCAGCCAGGCTCTAAATCCTTTGTGAATTTTACCCCTTATTTTTTTTGTACTGTGTGATTTGTGTATTTATGTGTAGCTATGTCATATCTTAACACTGGGCCTGGTGTTTTTCCTTTATTACATTTTCTTTGTACAGAAACTGGCTAACTATGGAAGGATTTTTTGTCTGAGTATTCTTTATCTCTTTTGTGAGAAGCAGAATGTGTGTCCTGCTGTCCTGCTTATAGGCATAGGCTCAGAGTGGAAACTGTGAAGTCCTTTCCTGACAATTCAAATCTTGGCTTTTTACTTGGTGTGTTTTTCAATGGATCATACTGCATTTCTCAGAAAAAGTTACACTTTCCACTTTTCCTGCTCCTTGCCAGCTTAAGGGCTTTCCTCTGTCCCACATGTTCCTGGCAAGAGCGCGACTTACCTCACCTTTGGTGTGGTACTTGGGAAACTCTCAAGAAGTACACAAAGTGCAGCCAGGCCTGAATTAAACCAGGTCTGTAATTTGGCGTTTGTTTTTGTGTTGCCACCCTGGTAGATAGTATTGAGCAAATCATTTGGGTTCTTGTGCTATCCTGACTCCCATCTGTGACAGAGGGCTGGCGCTGCTGACTAGCTTTCAGGTGTATGACTATACATCAGGTGTATGGAAAAAGCTGAGCAGCTGGAAGTGTTTGTCACTGGGTCCTTTGAGATGTCTGCTTTGCCAGAGTCCCAGGCTGCAGATGGTTGTGCTGATGGCCCAAAGCTCTGCTGCAGAACATGATGGGTATGGGATAAGTGGAGAGCAGAGGGGTTTTCCTCCTGAAGGTGAGCACTGCTTGATCTTGGTCGTGGTGAATGTGTAAAATGTTGTGACTTTGCTGAATTTGTTCTGCTCTTAGTGTGCTTGAGTGCAGGAGGAGAAGCTGATGCTCTTGAGCCTTACTCTTGGAAGCTAACGCATGCCGCTTCCCAGCAAACCCCAGTGAAGGGGGAAGAGAGGAGGCAGGAAGTGGGAGGGAGGGGATGGGATGGGAGGGAGCTGCTCCCCCTTGAGCAGTCCTAACAAAAAAGTCAGATCACGCTGTTTGATTCTGCATTGTGTTTGTTTTGGAGTGTGTACAGCATGTGTGTGTGAGGAAAGGAGCAGATGGCTGCTGAGTAGAGACGAATTACAAAAGGCAAAGTGTGGGAAGTGATTTCTGAAAGGGTTTTGAGGGAAACGAGGAGAAAACTCTTTCTTTTAAAAATTCAGTAAACATTATGAAAAGTAAGAGCAGTTGATACAGCAGCAGGGTTTTAGGTAGCGATTCTTCAGAGGAGAGGCTTTGGCAGTTTCAGGTTTTGCTGTTTGCTTATAATCATTCATTTATATACAATCTTTGTTTTGACTTTGCTTATTGCACGTGAACTCCTTAGTTTGATGTCTCAAGACCAGAAACTTAGAGTTAATTATTATGATCTGTAGCTGTCGCATTAACCTGTAATTAATTTTAAACCACCTCTCCGGTATTAACACAGTCTCTGTCTGGCTTTCATTAGCAGCTCACTTGAGCAAGCTGAGAATCATTCTTTAAAAAATAGGATATTCTAAAAGAAGTGCTGGTGCTGTTTAATTACATGATAGCCATGTTTGTTTTGGTGGTGTTTTACAGGTCTGTTAATGTTTCTGGTATACGTTAATGTGCAACAGCTTTCCATAAAGAGAGCCCGGGATCTGAGCTCGTGACTTTAGAGTTGGTTTTTTTTCTTCCCTGGCAGAAGCATGCTTGTTTGTTTGCCTTCTAATGAGAAGTGTGTGTCAGTCATGATCCCACAGTGATCTGTATGTGCATATAAATACCTGTATTGCTGAAATCATCACAGCTCCACAAAGACATTAGTCAAGAGTTGATTGTACTGTGCCGTGATTTTCATCATCCATTGGCTATATTATTTCTTTCAAGTGAGGCAGTCAGATGCCTGCAAACTGATTTTTAAAGTTCATTATTTATTAAATGGAATTTCTATAAATGGGAAGTGCAGATGTTTTTTCCTCATGTAGGATGTTCTGCCTCATGCATTGAGAAGACTAACAATTCTGTCAGGGAGGCATGCCATAATGTACTTGAATTTCAGGGGTTTTAAAACTGTGTCTAGCTTTAAGCTGCTGATCCTCCTTAAACCCTGCACCCGGTGGTTTACAGGTAAAACTTCTGCAAAATTATATATAGGCTTAGATTTGCACCTCGAACTTGGTTAATTCTACTTGGCCTTTGTGCCATTTATGAATAATTCTTGACAGGGCAGGGGAAGTTATTCTTCAGAAATTGGTCCTCCCTGCTTTGCTGTAACCTAAGCTCTTAGGACTAAAGCCTTCTGAATCAATAGTCCTCACACCTAGAAACAAAACCCACCTTTGGGATTCGTTTAGCATCTCTTGGTCCCAGAAGTGATGGTGTCTCATCTGCTACTAAATGTGTTTCTCTCTGGCAGCAGACATAGCTCCTGTTTTAGGAAATTTCTTATGGGCATTTTCTCATGACAGCCACAAATCAAGGCACACTGTTATTACTGAGCAAGCCCATATGTGTGTTCTATGGGGCCACTGGTTGAAATACACAATTTCATTTTTTAGCAGTCAAGAACTGAATTTCAAAGACGAAGGGAAGAGCGGAATCGCCTATTTGTCAAGGCTTATTTACAACCCAGTTCTCTCTTCCTGTAAATAGGCACTACTTTGATGTTGATGAAGATGAGTAAAAGTGGCCTGTTTATAATTTTTTCATTTGCTTGAACGTAGACTGCATCTGATTCCCTGTGGACCTTAACTACAGGTGGCCATTAGTATCAAGGAGAGGATTGTCCTCAAGTCTGCAGCATTTGACTTCACCCTGTGCTAAGTGAGCCCTGTGTGTTTCCACCATGTTCTTAAAGGGTGCAGCATCTCTGCTGTTCCTGGAGGCAAGAATCTGGGGCTGTGTCACCAACTGCTTTGCACACACCTTGTGCATCTGTCAGGGTAAATGGAAGTGGGCGTGTTTAGCACAGATATTCATATACCCAGATTCTATGAGTGTGAAAGCAATTTTTGGTGTATTTTTAACACGAGAGCATTTTCAGTAATAAGCTTGCTGTCTTATGCTTAGGCTTTTCAGAGACCTTAAAGTAATGAAATAGGGTGTACATCCAAATTTTTTGTGTAACCTACTGAGGTCTACATCAGAGCTGGATTTGGAGTCACAGATTTCCAGTGTTTCTTACTGCCTTGAAGGATAATTGTATTTCCTACTCTTCAGTACTTAACACCTTGGAAAATCACTGCTGTAGGTCTCACAGATGTAGAATTATTTATGGCTATTTTTATCTAAAAAGTCAGTCAGATATTTTCTAACTCTCAAATTCACTCTCTAGTGTGTAGTTGTGTTCATTTAGTTAAGTGTATTGTATGTAATATCTCATGTAATAATTATGGATTGACATCAAATTCTTGAAAGAAGTATGAGATTATCCTTTTCCTAGAATTTAGAGAGAAGAGCCTAAAAAGGATGGTTTAAAAGTTTTAAAAGTTTAAAAGAGGCTGATTTTGGCTTTTTTGAATATCAGGTAATCAGTTGACATATTTTTCCTGTAAGGTGGTGAAGGAGAAGCCTTGTAACACACTGGTAGCTTTTCCTGAATGGAAAATGGCAGAACCAGAAGTGTTTTAGCCAGCTCTGACTAGATGCACAAACCCCATGTCAGTTGTAAAGTTTCTCCTGTCAATCATTTGCCTGCCTATTTCTAGTAATATTCCCGAGCAATAGATGCAAGAAGAGGGGCTCAGGTTGTTCAGGTTGAAATTATGTGTGTTTACCTCAGCGAGTGGCTTGTGTGATACTTTTTTGCTTCCGTTTTTATGCATAATAACAGTGAAAACTTCTGATTGATCCCAGAGAATAGGAAAGAGTTGTTTGGGCTTTTTTTCCCTCCAGTATCCTTTAGGTATGGTTACTGTTATTCATATGGCTGAAAGCATATTACTTGGTTAAAGATTTGCAAGGCAGCCTTGTATGCAATGAAATGAAACATTTGCTAATTTTTGCATCTTGATTTCTCTGAGCTTTTTTAACGTAACAACAGTTAAGCAACATCATTCCACATGAAATGCTGGAATGTGGCATCCTCTTTGGCTGCTAACAATCTCCAGAGACACTGGAGTTACTGAAACATCCACAGGCAGAATTGTGGAAGTGACGCCTAAATAGGATGTTTCTGGTTTTGGACGCACAGTTGGGATATTTGGGAGAAGTGAAGCATAGCTGCATGTGCCTGTAAACTTTAAACCATAGCTCTTTTAAGTTGTGACAAGGGAAGCACGAGGGTACTTCATGGAAACATCAGGAAAGTAGGACCACTGGGTACTGCCAGTGCTAATTTGTGCTTAATCTAAGATACCTTCTCCCTTACAGCTAGGAATAAGACCGAGTTGGTTCTCTTCTGTGATTAATTCGAAAAACTTGACTATTTGTCTTATAATTGCTTCAAATCACCAGACAAAAAAATCTGTATCTCTATACAATGATGAAGTTCATGCAGAAGGGGGACAGGCATGTTGGAGTATAGATTAAAGATTTTAAAAAAACAGCTATTTTGTATGTTTTTAATATGTGAAGAAGAACATACATATTTAAAAATATATATATTATAGTGTTTTTAGACACTGGTAATAAGGGCTAATTGTCCTAATTCCTAGCTGGAGTCAACATAAAAGTAGCACCTCCCACCCCCAGAACCCTTTCCCATCAGTGTGATTGAAAACGGCTTGTTTTATTTTAATGATTCCTTTGAAGTTTCTGACACTGATGGCCCCATCTGCCTTGGAATGACCTGTGTTATTCTGTATGTAGCTACCCCTGTACACTGAACCCATAACTCACAGTATTTGGAAGTGGCCCTTTGGCTTCCAGCCTTGATTTGAAGATGAAGGGTAAAGCTTCTGTCTTACTTTGTAGTTTGTTTTGATGCACATCACAGTGCACAGAAACCCTGGCTTCAGCTGCTAGTTGCTAGTGACTCTTTCTTGACTAATTGAAATAGGCTCTTAAATTGTGCATTTGGACCTATCTCTGTGTTAAATACAAGTGAGGTCATTTCACTTTTTAGGTAAACTTACAGATAAAATTCTGGAATCTCACCCAACAGGGTGTCTTCTTCAACCTTGTAAATGGGGCAGGGGGAATGAGGGACAGAAAGATATCCTTTTGGGGCCTCTCTTGTCCTATTTGAAAGTAAAGCTTGGGACACTGGAAAAGGAACTATTTATTACAAGGCAAACTGTGCTGCTCTTGCTGGTAGGGTTTGGGTGGCTTTCTAGTTTTTGTCCTCTCAGTTCTCCAACACTACCTTGGCAGTTGAGAGGGAAAACTGAAAACTCTGCTTGCTGTAATGCAGGGGTGAATGGCATTGATCCTGCCCTCAAACCCATTCAGGTTCTCATTTCCACTTGTCACTTCACTACAGCTTTCTGCATCTAATTCTCTACTGTACCTCTGCTTTATAAGCTGAAACCCATGTAATTTGCAATCACAGCCTGTGTCACTTTGGTGAAAATAACAGGCAATTTTAGGACTATGGTCTTTTCCCCCAACTCAGTTTCACATGCTCAGTATCTGTGAAGTGTCTGTAAGCCTCATCAGCCTGCTAAGCTTTGTGCCCCTTGTAAATGTAACTGGCAGAGACCTTCCTGTCTTGTTTTTTAAAATTAATTTCTAGATTGTTATTGAAAATATTGACTGACACCTGGCTTTGCATCAATCCTGTGGAGCCAGCAGGGGCATCTTAATTTGATTCTATGTTGATAAGGCCAGCATCAGATCTGTCATCAGTCAGATCTTCACCATTGAACATGTTTTATATTGGTATCATTTATTCCATTTTTAGATGGAAACATTTGAAAAGAGAAATAGAAGGAAACACTGAACTATATCAGGCATAGTAAAGGTGGGAGTTCCACTGAGCTAAAACAGACTACTTGGAAAATGTTAATAGGAGACAATAGACTGGCAAAAAAGCCCCACCCAACAGATGGGGTGAGCATGATTGCAACAAGGCAGTGCTTCCTTCCAGTCACATCCTGAGCACAGCTGCTCTTAGGGGTGTTTCTTCTGCAAGAGTTAGTGGGGATAATTTCAGGAGTGGGTAATGTGTCCAGATATGAGAGTTTCATTTACAGTGTTTGTTCTGTGTGTTTTGGAGCCTGAATAAATAATGCCATTCTGAAAGATGCATTTTAATGGTTACTAGAACGAACTGACTGAAGTGTGTAGGAGCTGGCAGTTTCTGTTGGAAACTGAACCTTTCCCTTGAATGCAGGTGGAGAGAAAGAGAGACAACCTGTGTGTCTGGGCTGTGCTGTCCCCGCAGAGCTGTGGTATCATGTTCATGCCAGGCTGTTTCGTCCTGGGTTTTTTCCCCTTATCATCTATAAACCTCTGTTTCTTTTTGAATGTAGATACAACAAAGAGCACTGCTGCTGTTTCTAGATTTATGAGCATTTTGAACTGCTCCCAGTCCACCCAGTCCCATGCTGAGTACAACTGGTGGCAGCTGCTTATCTCCTGAAAGCATTCCCAGTTTTATCCTATGTCCAGCCCTGCTGCTTGGCTCCCAAACTTCAAGGAGTCCTCACGCTGCCACCAGGAGAGGTCAGGAGCATGTATAGATAGTGCAAGATTTCTAGATCCAAATAATTGCTTTCAGGAGTTCTGATATCTAGGTCTAAATATTGTAGCAGCTTGGTTAGTTTCAGTCAGACCTTTGCAACACAAGCCCACCTGTAAGCATCCAGAAGATAAATAACAACTACTATAGCCAGCAGTTCCTTAAAGGCTTCTCTTTGGCCTCCCTCTACCTCTGGTGCTACAGCTACTCATGTAAGGGAACTGTTTTGAAAGTGACATCCCTCAGCACATCATCCAGTAAAACCCAAGTAGCTTTCCTCTGGCTGCCTCTGAAATGTGCTCTCATGGTTTATCCTCTTCAAGAAAATGTTCCCTGTGGTCTCACTGCTCACACATTCCCGCAGGAACTCAGTGGCAGGCTCTGGTGCTCCCATGCCATCTGTCCCAAGAATGATGGGGAGTACCCAATTGGAACATAAGAAGTACATTGTTAAAGTGCTTCTTTAACACTGACTTCTCTCTGGCTACCTGTGGTAAACCTGAGGCACGCCCAAGTCTCTGGATGGCAGAGTGAAGGAAGGCAGATGAGATCAACCCATCTTTATAGCCCTGCTGGTTTCCAGTGTAGTCATTAGGACAGAAGTAACTACATCTGATGTTCTCGTTTATAACCAGAATTTTTGGGGGTGTTTAATGCAGAGCCTTGACCCTATGCCTGTTGTATCCTTCTGGTGAATTCTTCGTGCACATTTGGGTGGATTTTACCTGTTGTAAGTTTTGAATCTGATGGGTTGGGGTTTTTTTTGTTTTTTGGTTAAGGTTTCTTTGGGGGGTTTTTTGTTTTGGTTTGGTTTTGGGGGGGGGTTGGTTTTTTTAGTTGTTTTGGGAGGGATGTTTTTGAGAAACTTTTGAGGAAGCTCTTACAGTTCCTCTTTATAGCAAAGTTCTGTTTTTTACTTTTTTCTCCTAGATTTCTCAAATGCTTATGAAAGTGACTTAACTAGTTCCTGCCTGTGCAGTTTTTGTTGGGGAGAACTTGTGTTACTGTTCTGAACTCAGCTCTATTTTCTGAGGCCAAAAAGCAAAACAAAGAGCCAAAAATGTAAGTGTGAGGGGGAAAAAAGCATTACAGAGCTCCACATGCCCCTTAGTTGCTTGGCCGTTTCATTTCATGTTTAACCACCTACTTTTTGATAATTGGAACTGGTTTTTGTGGATTTGGTTTGTTGGTGGGTTTGGTTTTGGTTTTTTCCTGTAGTTAGTCTTTTAATGCTTTTTGGAAAATTCTTCAGGCCTTACTGCTTTACCCCACTCTTGTTTTATAGGTGCATTAGTAACACCCATGGTACTTGGGTAAGCACATCTTTATTGCTTTGCAGCATATTGTGACTTGGCTGTTGCAGTGATAAGTACTTGAGTGAGACACAAGCATCTACAAAAGTCAGCTCCTACCAACACGTGCTGCTGTCTTTCTGCCTTTTTCCTAGAAGCATGGGTTAGGAGTCTGGGATAGGTGATACTGTTAACTCTTGGTACAGAGTGTGGAGTCTGGTGCTTGTGCAATTAAAAGTGGATACAAAATCTTCACTTCTTTTTTTCCGCTGTGAAATTCACATGGTCTCGGAGAAACGGATCAAAGTCCATTAGCTTGTTCAGAGTGTTTGTGATTGCTGAAACTCCAGCCTTGTTTGTTTGGAAAAAGTCTGGTGTATCATTGGATCTGCACAGCCTTCAGTGTTTCACAAGCCAGAGAAGAGCAGAGCAGTGCTTGCACAAGCATGATTGTGTGAATGCACTGGCAGGAAGCACTGCCTGGTGTTTAACATCTCCTTGTGCCATCTTTCCCCATTACCCTTTTGCCATTCAAGGTGGTTCTCCCTTCCCTCAATCCTCCTTTGGGCTTAGACCTGGAAAACGTCCATCAGCTGTTCCCAGGCAGTACCAGCTGAGATGATAGCAAGCAAGGTGCTTGGGCATGCAGAAACTGCAGAGAGAATAACAAGCTGAAAATGTGAGGTGCATTGCCCCTGGGTTGTGACTGTGCTGTGGCCAGGGAAGTACCGTAAGTGCTCATCCACTGAGAGTGTGTCTGCTGCTTGAGATGTGCTGCAGAGAAATGACCCACTTTGCTGCTGCTATTTTACTGATCAGGGGATAACTAATCTTTTTGTACTGCAGGTTTTAGTCCAGAATAGTTGGGGTTTTGTTCACCCACACATCAAAGAAGTTCTGATTGGCAGCTCAGAAATTTGTGTAAGGTCTGAAAGGAGGATTTATAGGAAGTGAGCAGATGGTCTACTAGAGAATTTCCCCAGGAGGTTGCAGTTATTTAAAAATGGGAGAAACTAAATAGACTGTACAAAATTTGACTGTAAAATTAACTGGCCAGCCAGTAGCTAAATACTTAACCAAAATGATTCAGCTTGGCCCCTAGCATAAGCATGTAATGAAGTTATGTGTCTGTGAATTGACTCCACACACATTATTTCAAGTTTCATCTAATAAGTGCACATGAACAAAACATGATTTTGCTAAGCACTGTTCTTACTGTGGTGAGGCCTCTCCTGCATATCTCTTCCTTTCACAGTGGCAACATGATTGTTCAGGCATGCAGGAGAATGCTACAAAATGCTGCTCATATTAAATGAAATATAAAACTGTTCGGCTGAATGCCTTTAATTTTTAAACTGCTCTTTTTAGCTTTACAAACATAAGACTTAACATATTGGTTGGATTGCAGTATTTGAAAATATTCAGTATTTGAGGAAAAAAAACCAAGCAGCAAATTGCTTTATTTTGGGGATGCAAGGCTCAAGAGTATGTTAACTCTAAGTAGGCAAATGTCACACATCCCTTTAAAAAAGATGTGAAGTCACTTCAGAGTTTTTTGCCACATGACTTTAGATTTTCAATATCTGGGTTTTTGTCTGATGCTCTGATACATAGAAACTGGAGGTTTTGTATAGGAGTTGGTGTCTTTAAATGGACAAGCAGTTTTTAAGTGTAAATCCCATTATTTCAAATGAACGGATGGATTCAAAAACCAGTTGACCTCATTATTCTTTAAAAAGTTAGGAAAACACTATTTTTTTTTTGTTAAATCCCTATGAAGCGCCCTTTTTAGAAGGCAGATAGGCTTTAATTCTCTCGTTATATTTTAAGTTGAATATGCAGTGGAGAGCATGGTCTGAGAAATGGTCTGTAGTGATAAAATGTATTATTTTAATTACTGTCATGTTCATCTGTTTATATTCTGGTTTGTTTCTCCCAGAAACTTACTCATAATGCCTGGTGTCACGGGGCAGTGCCGTGGGCCACGTACACACATGGTTCTGCTGTGAAAGTTCATTGGCATAACGCTGGTGCAGAACGTCATTACCCCGGATTTCTCTTCCAGCTCGTTGTGTTTGCATAATTCTTTGCAATGGTAGTAATACACCTGTTGAATTTAGAAACCAACCTTCATAACCTTTCACCCAAGCTCCTGAAGTACTAAGAGGAGCAGGGTAAATATCATAAGGTCTATGTGAAATTTTTAACTGAGCTTAAATAACGTGCTTCCCTTTTATATAAGCCTTAGGAAGGTGTGTTTATGGTGTGTTTTTCCCCCTCACCTCCAGCAATTCATTTCCATTAGTCTCAGAGTTATAATCTTTGGGGAAAAACAATTCTCAGAATTCAACACTGTCTTCCAGATATGAAAGAAAGCATCTGGGGAGCGAATGCACAGCATCCCAAGTTGAGCTAAGGCAGAAGTTTTGTTCGCTAACAAGGTGTAGTCCTTTTTGCTTCCTTTGCAGAGACACAAACTCTCCCTATAAAGTAGTTCTGCATTGTCATGTTCAGCCTGATTGCTTACCTGGTATACAAGGCTGGATTTGTGCAGAGCTCCTGCCTTCTTATTGTGCCCTACTAATTCTCTTAGAAGCCTCTTGGTTCTCACTTTTTGAATCGTGATGGAGGAGCCTGAAGGAAGACATTAAGGGCCCCAGTTTTTAAATGTTAAGATACTTCACCTGCTTGAGGTTTGTTTATCTGTAGGATATTGGTAAGTGAAGCATTTCCATAGCCTTTGTTGTAGAGCTGAAAATGCTTCTGTGGATTTGATTTTGCATTGGAGTTTTTCTTTTTTAAAAGGAGTATACTGTGTGGGGGAGGGAGAAACAGCGAGTTACTGAGTGCACAGGATATGGGACCAGCTGTGTTGGATGAGACAGAAGGTCTGTCTTGTTCAGGGTGTTGTCCTTGACCTAGAGTGAGAGGGACAATATGAGAAACAAAGTATGTCCAGAGTGATCCTCACCACCAGATTTGTACCATGTAACTTTGTGGTAAAACTGAATTTTTAATAGGGTGTCATCATCTGAAAATTTCGGTTTAAACGTGGATGTGGCAAGAACTGATGAGTGTGAAAAGATGGAGTGGCTCTGTAAAAAAGTCCAGTTGATGGAAAGGGAAATCCTCTCCTCTGCCTTGTGGTGTGTGTATCACATTGCCGAGGTCAGAGGGTATCACAGCAAAAGCACAACCATAAATGTAACTGTTTGGATAATGTCATCTGGAGAGACATAAGTTAGCTTTGGTCTATGCAGGAGGATCACCTTTAGCAGAGGTGAAAGAGGAGTCCTTCCAAAGTAACAGCCAGTCACGACTGAGCTTTAGATGACCCCAGTATTTTGAATATCCCTCTCTCTTTTGTCTCTCCATTATCTTAACTTTTTATGTCTCATCTTCTGTGTGAATTGGAGGTAGAAAGCGGGAACTGTCTATTTTTTATGTGACCTGAGAAATGTGATTTCAGAGCTGTCTAGAGAATTAAGTTATGGCCAAACTGAAGAGCCATGGTTCAGAGTTAAGGAAGCTGTGTGAACTCTCACTGTAAATCATAGAATCATTTAGGCTGGAAAAGACCTCAGTATCTGAGTTTAGTCTGAGTTTAGTCATTAACTTAACACTGGCAAGTCTACCACCAAAACATGGCCCTAAGCTACATCTACATCTTTTAAATACCTCCAGGAATGGTGACTCAATCACTTTCCTGGCCAGCCTGTTCCAACTCTTAGCAGTCTTTTTGGTGAAAATATTTTTCCAAATAGCCAATGTGAACCTCCTCTGGTGCAATTTGAGGCCATTTCCTCTGGTCCTAACTCTTGTTGCTTGGGAGACCGACAAGCCACATTTCCTTTACAGGAAACTAATTGCTTTTGAGAGCCTTGTCAGTTGTGTTTGGACAGCAGTGTCGCTTGGATTGCAGTGGGTAACTGATACAGAGATGCCAAATAACTTGATGTGTATCTAACAACAAAATAAAAGCAAAACAATTCTGGGAAACAGACCCGAATCTACAAGTGACATTTGCCTATTGCAGTAATTGCGCTTGCATATAAATTACTTCCAAATTACTCCTCTGTTTGTTGATTTTTTGGAAGAATACCTGAAAGTGATTTTTGTAATTGGCTTCAAAAGTTTTACTGACACAGCAAAATCTGTTGCTTAAGAGAATAAGCATGTGAATTTATCCCCCATATTAATCCACCCACTAAGTTCTCTTGAACAATATTTTTCTCTATAAACAGTCAATTGAACTCACCAGCTGCAGTAAGCATTTTTTTCCACCTTCTTTGTGCTGTATTATTTTCTGGTCTGTCACATTCTTTTGCTGTCTTCAGTGTTCATCTTTATACAGTTTCTCTTGCATCATAGCCCTTAAGAATAAGAAAAATTAATTACTAAGCAACTGAATTTACTAGTGTTATGCTGTTCCAGAGATAATGTTTCTGTGCTTATCATGCTTTCTTTGGCTTCTAGCTGCATGCATTTTTATTAAAGAAAAAAGAAAATCACCAGTTCTATTGGTCTGACTAATGAGGAAAGAAAATGGATCTGGAAGGGTCGTCCTCCCTGCTCTTCGGACATTTGGAGAATTTTTATGCTTCATAGCACAAAAATTGCTAAGGATTGCTTTCGGGAAGCAGGGAGAGGTGGACATCAGCTGCTGCAAGGAATGGAGCATGTTCATAGAAGCTCTCATGCATTATTCATCACAAGCTCTTTTCAGTGGAATCAGCTGGAGGAAGTAGTTAGTCTAGTTTGAGCTACACTAGTATTTATATTTAGGTGACTTAAACAAGCCCAGGCAAGTACTGCACCAACTCTTTCTGTTCATCTGTGGGCAAATGTAGGGCAGACTGCAGCTCTGCTTACACTGCTGTGTCTCTTTAGTCTGGAGGACAGGAGTCATGCAACCAGGGAGAGCTACACAGAGGATACACACGTGCATTCATGCTGGAAAATGAAGCTTCAGGTAGGAGAATGTCTTGTCAGCAGAGGGATGCTGTTGAGCCCTGCAAAATAAATATGTGTCAGGGCAGCCTGTCAAGAGAGGCTGCTGGAGGGGCTCCTCGTTAAGAGTGCTACCTGACTGATCCCTTTTTTAGTGTCATACTTTGTTTAGGTCTAATTATGAAGATGCTTTTTTTTTCTTTTACCACGTTTTGTTCATTCACACTGGCATTCTTCTAAAGGTGCTGGGGTTTAAAAACAGGGAGACAACTTGCTGGGTTTTGGAAATTTTTGAGTTGTTTTTCTTTAAGGTGGCTTTCTAATGTTATTGGTTATAAGCACTTTTATTTGGGGGGAAGGTAGCCATAAGAGATTTTGTTAAAACACAGCTGGGTGTGATAAGCCTTAAGCTTCGATCGTGCCCTTTCAGATTGTTTGCATTTGAATGGCTGCAATATTTCCTACTTCTTTTAATTTGCTGAATAAAGATGCTTGTAAATTGGGGCTTCTGTTCTAAAAGCATATCTGTATTTTTTAATGTTACCAGTTGCTCTAAAAGAAATCTGTATTCTGTCTCTGCAAGCTTTGTATGTTTAAATTATCAGGGCTGTAGCAATACTATTAATTCAGTTTTAGACAAAGAAAGGGATTTTGCAAAATCTTATGGAACAATAACAAAGGGTCTTTGTTCTGTTCTGTGAGCATTATTTGCTTTGTAATGTGTGGGTTTGTGCATGTGTGAGAGGGAAGTACACAAACACATAATCTCATTTGGCAAGAATGTTCAAATGTTATTTGCTTTATGTGGCTGAAGTGTGTTTGTGTGTGTGTGTGTGCTGCTCCTGGCTGCAAACCGCGTTCTGCATAGGGTGTGTGTGCAGCCTCTTGGGGGTCTGCTTGAGCTTTGGGGAGGATGATGGCATTTATCTATCTGTTTATTTATTCATTTATTTTAGTGGGCTGCTAAAACTTGACAGTGCAAAGATCAAGAGTCCTTGCTAGACAACCAGGACAAAATGGTGCTTTGCTGTGCAGATGAGTTGTTTTCTTTTCAAAATGATAGTTTGAAGTCCAGTCCAGGATTTAGTAAATAAGCATTGCTGGTGGAAACAGAAATTGTCAGCTTTATGTGAAATCCTCTGAGAGATTACTGGTCATGTGTTTTTGGTGGAGCTTAAATGTATGCTGCCTGCCAGTATGTTGTCTTCCAAGATGACTTGATTACCTAAATAAAATTGGCATGTACACAGGAATATGTTATTTAATGACGTTTCTTTTTTGCCTTTTGTTAACAATTGGGAATGACAGGATTTTGTCCCACACATTATCATTCTGTGTCTTTGGAGGGGGGAAACACGAATACTTTTGGTAACCCTAAATAACTTGAAATGTTGACTCTAAAACTTCAAAAGCTCATTTTGACTGTACAGGTGAAAGTTCTTGAAATTTATATGCTGTGCATACATTGAGAATTGCTCTGCTACTTAAATTTTGCAGATGCTTCAATATTTGCCATGGGATAGAGAGCTGGCAGTCTAAATATTCTCTTGCAGCTGAATGTATGACCTCTCAATCTGTAAGATCCTTGTTTCATGGAAGCTTGCTAGCAGATTTCTTCATCTGATTTTATTAGTGTTAAGAGGTCCCATGCATTCAGTTAATTGATTGAAGTCAGTGGAGATGTATTTGGGATTATGTGATTTAAACTTTAGGGGTTTTTTTTAGTATTAAAGTGTATTTTACTGCTCTGCTGCTCAGTTACACCTAGAGTCCAGAGTCATTATCTAGTATTATCTAGTCATCAGGATATGGGGAAGGAAGAGTTATTTCTGCACTTGCTTGTTTAATATATTGTTAATTTAAAATTAAGTTTTCTAAAAGCATCTCCATGTTGTTCTTTTTCAACTGTCTGCATTCAGATTTTGTCTGTACTCAGCCCTCACCCTGCTACTCACTCAGCTGATTTTATTAATTCTTTTTTATAATCAAGTACTATTTAATACTATCACTGTGGCACAAAACCACAATTACAGCATTGTTTGGACAGAGAGGACTCAAACATGTTCACCCTGGCTTAAACCAGTTTGGGCCCAGATAATAGTGTCATATGTGATGTGTCATATAAAAGTGCTTCAGAAACTTCTCAAAATCTTCAAGAAGCTGAAGCATGAGAGACCTGGATGGACTATGACAATAAAATCATATGGATGGTCTGTTCGTCATAAAATCTCAGTCTTGGAATGAGGATTTCTATTCTTATTTTTGCCATATTTTAAAATTCAGACATTGTTACAATGATGATTAACTTTCACATGTCTGGGATATGTTCTGGATTAAAATATCTTCAAAAGTTGCCAAAGATTTGCCCCATTGGCTAAGAGTGAGAAGAATGTTTTGACTGAATGGAGCACTTCAGGCATTACTTACAGATATAGAAAAGTGAGAGATTGTACTGAACATCTTAAAAAAAAAAAAAAAAGGTAATAAGGAAGAAAACGGCAGAAATCAAATTTTTGTTATTTTTCTGTTGATCACTGTAAAGAGCTGGAATCAAACCAGAAAAGGAAACATACTCTCTATTCAGACTGTGGTAAACAGCAGGGCTGAGACTTATTTGATAAAACTCCTTACCAGTTCCATCTTCTATCTCAGTGTCTCTTTCTAATGGAATATAAAGGCTTCTAATGGCAGCATCAGAAGTACAATTAAAATATTCCCTATTTAACAGCAGCAAGAAATGTCACAAACTGAAATGAAGAGTATGCTTAAATTGGTATTAAAGGAGCGAATGGAAGAAGGGTTATTAGTCAGTTCTATGACGTAAAGGCATCATCATATTGTAATAGCATTTAAATTAAATCCATATGTGATGTCCTTGGGAAAAGTAGTACAAAACAGGGAAGACTAAGCTTGGTGGCCTCTTTGTATGACCTATCAAGCAGTGGGGAAATGTTGGGATTTTTTGTTTCTCAGCCCACAAGGAATTCTAAAGGTAGGTCTGTGGTGAGAATGCATTAAAGTTTACATTTGGGAGAGGTGGGATTGGTTAAAAATACAGCTGAGGAATAAAGTCTGATTGAAAACCAGTTTTTCAGTAGTGCAGAATGAATGTGTTTTCACTCCATGGCCTTCTGCCACTAGGCTGTTTCCCAGAAAGAGGAAGGGTGGGCAGTGTTCTGGTGCCGTGGTGGGCTGCAATCAAATTGCTTGTGATGACAAATGATGTCAAATGGATTTGGAGCATATACATGATTTCAGTTTTGTAGCCTGCCCTTAGGCCGTGTAGCCTTTTCTCAGTATCAGCTGAGAGTCAGCTTTGTTAGGGTTTTGCCGGTGGCTCTTCCCCTGAGGCTCAGTGATCCTCTACCTCCGAAGGCAGTGGGGAAGAGCAGTGCCTGCCTTCCTCCCATGGGTGAGGCTGGGAGGAGAAACAGTGGTGGGGCTGCAGGAGGGAGGGTTCTCTGCACCTCCTTGGGCACAGGCAGCATGCCAGGCTGGAGATCTCTGCACCTGGGTCTGGTGGAAGAGGGCAAAGGGGTGCCCTCATCTCCTTGTGCTTCAGCCTCAACACTGTAGTGGATTTGGCCACTTCATCATGGGCGTGTCTTGGGTGACAGGGGAGGGTCAGGAAGAGGAGGGACAGAGACTGTTTCCCCCCACCACACCTACCCACACCTCTGCATCTCATTGTGCAAAAGGCACAGGATGCACTGACATCTGAGCAGAAACAACTGAAATGGTGTTGTTGGTCCTTTTCTTCCCTCCTGGGAATGACTGCAGGCCAGGCAGAAATACAGAGCTTCCAGTGGGGATGTGACCCTGTGTAAGATTTGGTGGAGGCAGAGGGATAGCAGGCAACCATGTGCATCTCCATGGACTGACTGCAACTGGAGTGAGTCAGGACATGACTGTCAGTAAGACAAGCCCAGTCCCAAAGCTGCATGAGCACATTAGTGCCGAGATGTGCCAATCTGCTCCTGCTTCTCTCTGCGCAAGTCTTGGGCAAAGAGCTGAGTGATGTGCTAGCACAGCGCAGATTTGATCTGACTTCTTTGTGCATTCATATTAAAGTAACAGCAAGTGAACAGACTGGAGGTAAAGTAGCATTTTGATGTTTTGCATACAATAAATGATAGTGGCTGCAGTTTTGCTTTGGAGTTACCTGGTTGTGTATTTGCCCTTCAGCAATGTTTAGATAACAATCCTGAAGTGAGATGATTGCAGACACACACAACATCCGAGCTTAAAGCTAACAAAAAGGCATTTCAACACTGTTTGTAAATGGTGGCATTCAGATGCTTAAGACCTTGGACTGAGATATAAAATCATGAATACAGATAGGCCAATTAAACCTCTCCAAGTCAGACCACCTCTGCACTGGGCTCTGCAGAGAGATTTAGCCACTGTGCATTTCCTGTGCTTCTGGAGGAGTTTGTGTGAAGCTAGTGAAGGCTGGCAGCTTGAAAGCACTGAGAAAATGGAGGTCAGGAAGGAACTGACAGTAAAAATTGCAGTCTGGGATTTGGGGAATTCGGGGTTTTTTGTCATCTTTATGGTGTCATCCTAGGGTACTTTTTTCTGGCTGTGTCTCTGCACTATAGGTATTTGAGGCACTAGTGGCATTTCTTTTTTCCTGCTCTCTTCCTGTCATGGATTGTTGTTTTTCTCATTTGCTTATTTTTTACTAAGATCTAAATTCAGTTTCTGGAGAGAATCATCTCCTGTACAGGAGTAGGAAATACTGTTTTCTTGAATCCTACAGCACTAAATGCTGATTAATCCAGAGAACTGACTCAAAGACCCAAAGAGCCCATTATGCTCATGATAACAGGAGTGCTGAAGTTGTCAACAAAGTAAGGACCATAGCTAGAATTGAGAACATAAGAACTGCTGTACCAGGTTGGACTAAAGCACTTTGTAGCAGCGTGCAACGGGGGATGCTTAGGGAGTAGTGAATGAAGAGGTGTGTAACTATGTGATATGTCAAAAGTAGGCCTATTGTCACCCATTGGTGCCACCCCAATATTTTAGAAGATGGTGCAAATAGGTAAAGCTTTTGTGATGAGTGGTTTGACAGAGAATTGTCTGTCATACGCAACATGACCACAAATGTTGTAGCTACCCAGTTGTACCTTCTGTATTTGTTAATAATGCTTTGCATGGCACATGAACTCCTTCACTCTGAGTTATGTCAAAGGACTATAAAGAAGTCCTTCCTTTTTGGAAGAAGGGGAGTCCTGTGGGAGCAGTGGAAATGAGTCAGCCTCAATGGGGAAACCCTGCCCCTGCACAACAATCTTAGAAGAGCATTGGGAGAAGGGCAGAAATAGGCAATTGTCAATAGACAGTTCAGTCAAACCTATAAAGCAGAGCTAAACTTTGATAAGTTTACTTACTACTGCGTTGAGTTACTGAGAACATCAAGATACACGTTAAAAAAAAAGAAGAAACTTTTTCTGTATGATCTTTAACGTTCATAAATCTGTAAAGAACAGAGAGAATTTCAGATTATGCTGTTCTTCCCACCTCCTCTGCTTTTTGATGTCTTTTTGTGACTTGATCTCCTTCCCTTTCATGTCTCTACTTGATGTATTTTTGACACTGGGATTTAATTTTTGTTAAATTTCACTTCATCTGGATGTGTTGTTTTCGCTTACAGATTCTTTCTACTTGTTGCTGAAGTTACTAATTTCTTTCTTACGTTGCATTTCCTAAAAATACTTTGTAATGTGTCTTGGAATCCATGTTTCTTTGTTAGCAACATCCCTTTTCCATGGAGTGCTACAGACCTATGTTGTAAATTCCTTTGGTTCTCTCAGGAGCAAAAACCTATGAGGTTCATGTCACCTTCTACTCTGAAGTGATTCAGGTTCTCACAGGAGAGTTCCAGAGTGGGCTTGAACAGTTGTCTCTGCCAATATCACTTCACAGGCTCTGTAAAGTCTGATTGGATGCTGCCCTTCTTGAAATGAATTCAAATACCCTTGCCCTGAACTTTGTCTCCTGCTTGCAGGAATTTTTCATTCGAGTGCTTTCTTTATGAGCCTAGCTGTGAGGAAATCCAAATGGCTCAAGTCAAGCCTTTCATCTTATGGCTGGACAAAGCATATCCACCAGTGTTGTTTCTTCCAAGCTCTCTTATTCTGATATTATCTGCAGACACCAGAAGGGTACTGTAAAGCTGTTCAGAAGTGCTTAAAAACATAGGATGTGCTCAAAGAGATTATTGGCTTGGGGAAGGTGAGGCTGTGTAGAAGAGCATTGCAAGAGGGTGATTTTCCCGTTTCTTCAGTTAAGCAGTTCGGGGCTGAAAGACTACTTAGATTATTTCCCCCAGCACACACACACCCTTCCCCCTTGTCTCACCCCTTGTTTTTCTATTTTGCCTTTTGGCAAAGGACACAATGACTTCAGCCTATTAGCTAGGTGATAACAGCAGCCAGCCTTGCCTCTGTGAATGGCAGCCTCATTTGGTGGAGAAAAACCCACCTTAAATTTCAGTCCCAGTAAAGAAAAAAACTAGGGAAAAACCAGACAAACCCCAAACCACCAAAACCCCAACAGAACCCCAAAAAAGAAACAGAAAAGAAACCAAATCTTCGTCCCCACCCCTCCAGCCAAAAAAACCAAAAAACAAAAAAACAAAAAACAAAAAAACCCACACAAACAAACAAAAAAACAAACAAACAAAAAACCCCCAAAAAAAACCCAAAAAAACCCCACAAAAAAACCCTGTTAGTTCTTTCTGAGATGTAACACATTCCAAACCAAAATCTAAACAGCGGTACTGAAACAATGAGTACATTAAAAGAAATGGTCATTTTGTGATCTCTGCATTGAGTATTCCCATGAATCTGCCCTGCATGTAACTGAAAGTTATGAAGGTAAAGGTTCCTTGTTTTCTTACTCTTACTCAAAAAAATTTTAAGTAGTGCTTGAAACATGTATTTTTTAAGATTTGCTTCTTTTGTTGCAGTTACCAGGCAGTGCTTCTGACTTGTTTTTATCATGTATATTTTGGTGTACTAAGCTTCTGTGACTGGAGCTGTGTGCACTTGTTTTATAAATTTTAAGCTAATTTCATAATTTTGAAACCTGAGGAATGGGGTTTTTTTGTGTATCAGAGCTCACTGAAATTGAATTGTAGTTGTTTAAAAGGTGGTGAATGGTTTGGATCAGTAATGCCTCAAGTGGCAATTTGGTGACAAACTGGCACATTCCTAGACAGTCCTTAGACTAGGTCCTAGCAAAGACTGTGGAGATGCATGATATTTATTTATTTTATTATTATTATTAGTGTTATTATTGGTGGTGGTGGTAGTAGTAGTAGTACTAGTGTGGAAATCTGAAGCTCTTTGGTGATAGAGTTTGGCAGTTCAGAAGAGAGGTAGCAGGCGAGTGTTGGGAGAAGGAAGAAATGTCTTTCAAGTGTTCTTCCAGAGACTGGTTTCTGCACCTTCTGATGGGCAGCTGAGTTGCTGCTAACACGGATTTTTGTGTTTCTCCTGTCTGGGGATCTTCTTTCTCTTTTTCTGATTTAACATCAAGTTCCCAGCTTAGCCTAGTGTAACAGGAAGCAATCTCAAAACCAATCAATTTGAGCTCCCTTATGATGACCGTGATGGTTGGTTGGCCTCCATATTGAGGCATTCTGTGGTTACTACACACTGTTATTTCTTTCTCTTGATATTAAGCTAATAGTTGAACAGTTTTTCCCATTCCATCTGGTTTCTGTTAACTGCTAATTTTGTTGTTGTTACTTGTCTTCAGTTTCTCTCTTGCTGTCTAATGGAAAATTAGTGTTTTATGACTCACTGGACTACTTATTTTATCTCAATTGACAGTCGTTGGTTAATATTAGGATGTTGAAATGTAACAGCTCTTCCCCAAGGAAGTATTTGTTGGTATCAAAGGGGTCAGATTAGTTTGAAGAACCAGATGTAATACCTTAGGCTATTTGAGGCACCAGTTCTACTTTCAAATCCAGGCTGGGCCATCGTGGTTAGAGTAATAATCCCTATGTTTTCTATCTGCATTATTCAGGAACTCTGCTTCTGCTGCTTTGCTTTTTTTTTAATACTTCCCTCTCCCATAATTGTGACCCTGCACCCACTCTGGTCTTTGTGAGAGTACTGACTGTGTGTTGTTCTCCCTAAAAATACCGCTTGTTTCAAGTAAAATTAGTCTCCTGACTTCTGTTGGCTTCTCAATTCCCAGGTTACAATTAAGGGTCAGAGTGGGAGTTGACTTAGTGATCATCTGTGCTGCAGTCTGGTATAGTTATTACAGCTGGTCAGAAGCTCTTAAATTAAGAAACATGAGCTTAGCTGCAGTCAGCATCCCTGAAATGGCTTTGTGTACAAAGCTTGGGAGCTGCTCGTTTCTAAGGGGCAATGGTTTGTAACTGTCCCTCTTGTTTTTCATCAACCTTAAAGTAATGAACTTTGGTGACAAGTTGTTGTGACAGTACCTCATCGTTGCTACATCAGCTTTTCAACTGAAAGTGTTTTCACAATTAAAAGACATTGGTCACTTTTTTTTTAATGGCTACATGGGTAGGAGAGTTATAAGCCTGAGCTGTACTTTGAAGGCTCATGATTTACCAAAGTACCTACATTTAAATGGCAGACACTGTAGAGAGGCACAAGAAAAAGTAAAAAAAAAAAAATTTCTCTGTCCATAAAGCTTATTTTGATTAGCAAACTATCACTGGCTGTGTGAGGCAGGGAGTTTTGTGTCGGTAATTTGCACCATCGTTTTCATGACATACCTGTGGCATTTAAACAAATTACAACCCTATCAAAGCTCTTAATTGGGCATTGGGCATTTTCTCTTCTGCCAGAAAATGCTGTATTAAATGTAAAGAGGAGTTGAAGAGTGGTGCCAGGACCAAGCCAATTTCTCAGTGAGGTTGCCTTAACCTACAGAGTGTGGTTTAAAAAGAAGAGGATGTCACTCCTGCTAATAAACTCTCAGCACCAGTGTTATGGATAAAGAGAAGTGTAGCTCATTACAAGAAGGCATTTCTATAAATCTTTCTTCTCTGTTTCCCTCAGCTATACTGGAGCAAAGCCCTATTAGAGGTAAGATTGAGACTATCTCCGGGTTACCTGGCATAAAGTCACTAGCTGTCCTGTGTGGAGAGGAACAGGCATAGGGCAATGTATGTGATAATTCAAGAAAGGTTGTCTTTTTAAAAAACAAACATAACAGAAGTCAAATTCATATTGAAAAATCAAGCTAGGTAAATGCAGTGATAATCTAACCTAAATGTAGATTTTTGTCCCTTATTTTAGTCTTTTGATCAAGCAACTGTATTTTATGAACTCATAATATTATGGCAGATGATAACTGGAAGAAAGTTAGTGGTGGGAGCTAAGGTTCTTCTGTGAAGGGATTTCTGAGATGCAGCAGTTGTAGAATGGATGTTTTAGTAGTCCCATTTCTGCAGCTGATTATCTCAAAGTTTAGTAAAGTACAACAGGGACAAGAACATTCCTTGGATGGGTACAGTTGGAAAAGAATTCTGTATTCTCCTTAGCTGTCTGATAGTCTCCTCCTAGCCCATGAAAAAACTTGTGAATCAAGCTCTTCCTTGATGCTTCAAACCATTAATGGTTTCTGCAAATTGTCTATCATAAAAAGACCTACATTTTTCATGCCGAATTTAAAAAAAAAAAAGTAAGAGACATCCAGTCATTAAAAAAACAAAGCAAAACAAAAAATTAGGGGTAGAGGAGGAGTATTTATTTTGTTTTTCCTTTCCTCAGTTGTATTGCAGATTATATTGCTTATTACTTGCACTATCCTCCTTTCTCTTTTTTGCTCTTCTGCTTTTTATTGAAGAGAGTTTTCACTTCTGCCATGCCATGCCATGTAGCAGCTGCTTTTGATTTGAGGAAGCACAAGTAGGAGCTTTCTCACATGTCTGACTTCAGGGAAGATGTTAACATGCTTTTCACTGAAAGGAAAAGAAGGGTGAACACAGATACATCTGAGATGAAAACAGAGCATCTGCAATAGCAAGAAGTGTGAATTTAACAAGAAGGAAACATGAGCTCCTGATCAGCAGTGGGAAGAGAATCTGCTCATTGTAACACGAGCATTTTTGCAAGTTGTCTTCTTCTTTACCATTTATAGATGTGAACCACTTTTACCTGTCAGCGCTTTTCAGAGGTGATCTCTGACTCTGTCCCGTTCTTTTCAGCTGAGCTTTGGGTACGTTTAGTGTCCAAGGCTATAAAGGTCTGACTACAGAAAGTGCACCTCCTACTTCCCCAGCCCTTGCTCAGTGGTCACCCCAGCCTTTCTTCTTTGCTGTTGTCTGTGGTACAAATTAAATCAACTACCATGTCATTAAAATTGAGATGACACTTGAGGGATTTCTCTTTTGAGAGGGTCTCTTTGTCTTAGTTTACTGTGGCCCTTGATTTGACCCCGTCTAGTGCAGATTTTTTCCATTAAATGAAAACAAAATGTAGTTTGTAAAGTTTTTGGTTCAATACATACGTATGTATGTCTATGTATGCATTTTAATGCAATTGACATAAATAAGCCTGGCAGCCTTTTTACTCCAGTAAAACCTCCAGTTTTTACAGCAGTATCCATTCTTCTTAGTGCCTTTTGTAGATTGCTGTAGTCATCTTTAAATTTTCTTGTATTGGGTTATAAGATTTCTGAATCAATTCCAGCCTTTTACCATGTGTTGTATTGCTTAGCAGTGCACAGCCCTGCTCCTGAATTCCCTTCTTTCTTGAAAGCATCAATTGAATTTGGCACAGTATTCTGATTTTTAATTAAATCCTGACAGGATGTTCCAGTCGTTCTAGGCCCTCCAGTATTTGTAACTCTTGTATAGTGAGATATCTTTTCAGGGAATAAAACTACCATACCTGTAAGTATTTGTTAGAAGGATATGTTGAACTGGAAGCCTAATCTAATGCTCTACCTTGGAGGAGTGTTAGCTGGCAGAGAAATAAAATCCTTCTGGATTTAAAAATTATTGCAATCCTTTTTGCTAAAGCTTACAGGAGCTCCTCTTTGTACCCAGGATTAGATCTTATGAAGATGGCTGTATTTCTATCCATTCTAGCTTCTTTATATGGAAGTCACCCTCCTATGTATAACATCCCAAATTCCATTTCTTGCATTGAATTAAAAAGTATTTCCAAGTTGTTGCAGTGATGGGGAAGGATACAAGAAAGGCAGTATAGATACCAGCAGAAAGGCAGGAGAAAAGGGCTCGTTCATGTGGGAAAAGCAGTATGTTAAGAATTAAGGCTGATAGAAGGCACAAGGAGACAGTGCAGGTGTAAAGTGAGTTAAGATGGTGCTGGGACAATGGTGGTGGCCAAGGATGCACTTCATGTAGTCACTGGTTCATTTGCTGTTCTCCTCAGTGTATCTCTGCTGCTGAAGGATACGAAGCAATGCTTACTTATAGGCATTGTTTATGTGTGGGCTTTGTTGGTTTCACCCTGTCACTTTGGGAAGCAGCTCCTGTTTTTTAATCCACATAAGCCTCTAGTCTCACACCAAAACATGTCCCTCCTGAAATGTAATCCTCTTACTTCAGTTACACTGCTATACTCCAGTTATGCCCGTGTGCTTGGGAGCACAGGCAGCAGGGTTTCTGAATGTGCCAAGGGTTGGAAGAGCTTAAATATCCAAGCACCTAGTTGAAGCCTAACTTCTCTGGAAAAGCCTGTAGATTCCTTATGCTGTGGGGCCTCACTTGTAACAAAAAAACCCCCAAACAAATCCAAACAAAACAAAAACAAATACCACAAACAAAACAAACCCCAAGCCAAACCAATACAAATTAAGCATCTTTGAACATTTATCAATTGTTTCCATCATCCTCAGCTTGCTTGTGTCCATGTACTGGAATGAGGACATTGTGGAGCACCTTCTGCATGCTCGTAGACCTCATGCTTAGAGAACTGAAGATTCAGCCAGGGAAGTGCAGTGGCAATTTGAGATCAAATGTACAAGTGGTGGGGGCAAACAGAAAAGTTTCAGGGGTGGAGTGAGATTGGTGGAGTGAAATAGATCGTTCTGACTTGAAGGAAGCTGTTTCCAAGGAGCAGTCAGTTCTTTGCCAGGTGGTGGGCTCTGGGAGGCAGCTCTTAAAGCAGATCTCAAAGTCTGATACTCCGTGTGAAAATCAATGCCCTGACAAGATCCAGCTGGGAGATTTACATTCTACAACCAAGAAGAATGGAAGGGAGAGGTCTCACTTATGTTCTCCTTGCTTTGGCATAGCTTCACTGTCCATGAGACTCCTTCTGTGCAAACCGCACACACTGTTCGGCCATGTGCCTGTAACAGGACACAGCTGCTGGCTGTGACACAGAGCAACACCGCATACAGCAGTAGTACAAGCAGGGGTGAATTTCACTCAGGGTAGCATAATTTCCTTGTGCCTCAGGTTTCTCCTCTGCCAAGTAAGTGCCACGTTTGCCTGCTGCAGGATACTGATACCAAACTCCAGGCATGTGTTTTGCAGGAGGCTGTAAATTGCAAACTGTCCTCATCGTGTCTCTTTTACAGGTATCATCTTGTTCAGCTCTTATTTTGAGCTGCTCCCTAGTGCTGTTCAGCACTGAACAACTGCAGTATTTTCCTCTGGAGAGGGAATACTGTTTTGAAGGAAAGGTGCTATGCAAGAAAGCACATGGCACTGTACACCAGAGTTTCAATTCTGTAGTACAGTCTAATTTTCAGTGATAATGTGGGTGTTACCTAAATACTTTAATGTATTAAGAGAGGTTCTTCCAATTTTACATCCTCTTTTTGATGTCATTCATTCTGTCATTTTGGGTACCAGCAGCAGATGGTCTTAAGGAACCTTTCAAGAAAAGTATTAGTTTTTCTGAGCGTCTGTGTAGAAAATTGGCCATTTGTTCCTTTGAATTCTTGCTTTTATTATTTACCTCTCTGTTATGCTACTTTGTTCTTAGCTGCAGGGTAAGACTGCCTGTTTCACTACTTTGAGATTCTAGAGCTTGGAGTTTTAAGTGACCAGAAGAGGTTTCTCCTGGCTGCTTTTCACTGGAGATGTTTTTTTCACTTCCACATGTTAAAAAAGGGAAGCCTACAGGGAGTATGTCCGAAGACCCACAGACTTTTCCCAGACCTGAAATTTAAATATCCCTATCTCCCTATTTGGATGATTATTAAAAAGTGAACTGTAGGGGTAATAGGAAGCTGTCATAACTGCAGGGTGATCAGTTGATCAGTTCTAAGCTCTTACCCTTTCCAAGCACCAGTCCTTCCTGCGTTTTCCTTTGGGTTGGTTCCCGTTGTTCATGATGCTTGCTTTGTTGCAGGAATCCCTACTCACCAGTCTCAGGTCTTGCCTGACCTAAGGAATTATTTAACCTCATCTATGAATCCTCCTGGATGCCTGTGAAAACACAGTGACATTTGTGATTCCCTCAAGGCAAAGCACATACATGCAAGGAATGGTGAAAGAGACACAAAGAGTTAAAATGCAAAAGATGTGTAAATGTATCTAACCCTTAGCTTTTCCTTGGAAATTCACATTGATCTCACTCATGTTTGGTAACTGTTTGGAATCACAAAACTGTGATTTTTAAATATGGAGGGGTCTGAACGTGGGCCACAGTGTGGTTTGAGTCTTCAGGCTTTTCAGTCTCTGTATTTCAGAGCACAGTCCAGTTGTTCATGCAGGTTGCATCCTTATCCCATGGAACTGTCTGATCACTCCCACAGCCTGCACTTGCAAGATGCAGCTCAGCAGCATCTAATCCTTCCCCCTGCACTCCCGCCTTTTCCCAGAGTGCTTGTCGTGCCAAATCATCTGTTTCATCTTTTAGGGAAAGCTTTGCATATTTTTTTTTCTTTCTGGATGCCTTCTGAAAGGCTCCTTTAAAATTAAATCTAAGGGAGAATTTTGACATTTTGTAGTGTTCAGATAAGCAATATTGCTTGCCTGGGATTTGGCTTTTAAGAAAAATGGATTTCCAAAGGAGTAGTTACTTTTCTTCAATCTCCAGGAAAATACTTAGGCAATCATTTCAAACTGGAAGTACTTACATTTGGGGTTAGTTTTATTTTTTGTATTTTCAAAACTAAGAGGAATCAAAAATAGGTTTGGGGCAGGGGATGTGTGGACTGAGAAGTTTCAGTTCTGGATCAGAACTTTGTTGTAAAAGTATCAGTAAGTACGTAGTCAGTGCAATGCTCCAGGTGTAAAAGCTTGCAAACTGAGGATCCTACCCCCAAGGGAATCTCTACTGGATTCTAGTACCAGTGGTGAAGCCCCTCTTTCAGTGCTTCAGCTTTTCACTCAATTACAGGTGTAAAGGTTAAGAAAAAACAACCTCCCTTAAAAGTCTGACTATATATGTTTGCAGCATGGTACTTTGCGGTGTTTTAAAAGTTTAACTTTAAAAACTTTAAAAATTACAAAATTATGTTTTTAATTTAATTTTTTTTAATATGTTCTTTTCTAAACCAGCTGCAGATTTTTCACAGATAGCCGGTATGATTTCTGCAGATAATGAATATGTAGAGCAGTGAGCATAGAAAAGATGGAAACTGAGCCTTTAAAATCTAGCTTTGGTGGGGGTCAGTTTAAAGGCAATTTGACAAAAGTCAAATGGTGTAAGT
The DNA here is from genome assembly GCA_036630365.1 of Acanthiza pusilla. Lineage (NCBI taxonomy): Eukaryota > Metazoa > Chordata > Aves > Passeriformes > Acanthizidae > Acanthiza > Acanthiza pusilla. Next base: position 18,620,200 of record JAXCHO010000234.1, read on the forward strand.
TAATACAATTTTCCTGAAAACTTTGATGCAATTTCCTGGGACAAAAAAACCCATCTTCACTCAAAGCTTTAGATAAATAAAAAGCAGGAGATTTAATGTGAATATGAGACTTATTTATAACCCTTTCCCCTTGGGAAATAAACTTTACAAAATGCTATGTCAGCACAGGAATGCAGCACTGTCCCCAGTAGGTCAGCCAGCACACTCCACAGCTGCAGTTCATTTTCTGTTTCATAGGAATAAATGAGTGAGGCAGAGGAACCCAAAGAAGTAAATTGCTTAATACTACTTGCATAATATTAGTACTTCTGAGCTGATGCATGTGCGTTTCCATAAAAAACTCTGAGACCAGGCAGGATTTTACTGGAACTGGAGCATGAGAGTTGCAGAAAGAGAATGAGTAAATGTCTTCAGTTAAGTGGAACAGCTTCTGTTTCAATAGGCTAATGGCCCAGAGATTTTATTTTAGCAGAAAATGCAGGCGTTCCTGGGACTGCAGTGATAAATTTAGTTCTTACGCAGCTGCTGGCATTCGGCTCATTCAGACACGCAGAAGCTTCAGCCCTACTTATTAGACAGTGTGTGCACTGAGTTTCCCAAGTGTGTGAAGAGCAGTGCTCTCCTGGAAGGCTTCTTCTCTTCAGCTGGTAGGTTTTGTTAGTCTCCCATCTGATTGCCTCAGTCTTCTGCTGTCTTCTAGGTTTTTAGGTTTTGAGGCTGCCCACATGGAGCATCCCCTGTTCAGCTACAGGTGTCCTGACCAGAAGTGGTAGTTAGGGGTGCTCTGAACACCATACTCTCTATTCACACCACCTGCTCAAAAACCAGCTCTTTTTTTCTTTTCCATTTACTGTGTGTTGGCCTGAAGGTTGACAGCCCTGCTGTGCTGGGTCATCCCTGCTTAATTTAGCCAACACGGCTTCACTGGCTTCAGCGTTGCTCAGTGTAAGCACTGCACAGCTGTCCCTTCCTGCACAGGGGTTCTTTAAGACGTGTTCCTCCTTCTCCCAGCTGAACATGTAGTAAATGCAGATTTCCATGTTTTTCCAGCTGACTCTTAGTGCAATTTTTTCATCTCTGTTTCTCATGCCTCAAGGTAAATCAGTGGTTTTTAAACTACCTACTTCCACTTGTAGTTACTGAAATACTTTTTTCCCAGTCAGGATGTTGGTAGTGGCTCAGTCAGAGTCTTTGAGCCGGCAGCGTGCCCAGGTGGCAAAGAAGTACATTTAGAGTGTGTTAGATCCTGTGCGCTTTTGCAGTCTCTAGCACTGTGCAAATCACAGAATTTCTTGGTCAGGGAGAAATGGCCATCTTGAGTCACTGTTGTTCACATAAAACTGTGAGCAAACGGAATGGTCCTGAAAGACAAATGGGTGAAAGCAGGAAACGTCACATCTTGGCTTCTTCGGCACTGAATTTTTGCAGGAAGCCCTGAAATACACAATTGCAGAAAATGTCCTGCTGAGCCAGGGTGTGGGAGTGTGTGGTTCCCAATGGCACAGGAGGCTGGGGATGTAGTCAGGTGTTTCAAAGAGCTGCCTTATCAGCTTCTTGCCGTGCGCTGGCACTGTAATAGTGCAATGACCTTAAATGTGCACAGCACCAAGCAGTGCAGAGCACAGATAGCACCAGTGGGTGCCCATGGATGGTGCTGTGCCCCGGGGTTGTCTTCTCCCTAGTCCCAGGTAGCCCTCTCTGCTTGGCTGCATCCCATAGCATCAGCTGAGGCGCTGTGTGAGACCGACTGTGCTTTCTTGACAAAATGATACAAAGTGCTCTTGGGTTACTGGTTAGGGTAGCCTTCTACATCTCAAGAGATTTTTGCCTTTGTTTCTTGTATCAGGGTTTGAGTTTTGGGGGAAGAGAGGGGATTTGGCTGTGTATGTGCTTCCTCTAGTTTTGTAGGGCTTTTCCCAGTGGGATTTTATTAATTAAAAAGTTTAAAAGTATGTAAATTTGGGCATTCACACATGCATGTTCTTTAAATTATTTGGAGTGTATAGTTAGTCAATTTGTGAATTTCCTGGATAGTTAGTCAACTCTCAACAGTCATTTAATAAAAATTTATATTAGCACATTTATGCTTTAAAAGATTCTCATTCTGCAGTTCAAATGCACTGTCTTTTAAATGAAAAGTACCTTTTCTCTTAGGTGTGAATCATGTTTTTTCCCAGAGCAGTGTTTTCTTTAAGGATGTCTGAATATGTTGCTTTTCTTAGACGCTATTCTTAGTGAGTTCTCTGAACTTACAAACAAATGTTGTTGGAAATGTACTTAAAACTCTCCAGAACACTACAGGTTAGAGTCTTACAAAGATTGCACTCTAACTAGTGTTTGGCTCAGTAATTTTTATGGCATCTGTAGCCCTAGTTGATCATTTACCTAAATTTCTGTGATCGTTTAACACTGAGTTTGAAATGCTCCAGGCAGAATATCTTGCTGACTGCACTAATAAAAATGCAAAGGTAAAATTTCAGGAAAAAGCAAGCTGGTCTGTACTGACTAGGTATTGCTAAACAGCTATAATACTTACAAGCGCTCTTTCAGGAAGCGTTCTTCTGTCATGTGCTTTTAACCATATCATGTTAAGTGTTAACAAAAATACCCTAAATACTTCCCCAGCATCATTTGGGAATGATTTCTCTAAGGAACATTGTTTGCCCCTATGGTCCATGCGGTCAGAAACAGGTTAGTAAGCAATCGTCGTATCTTAAGATGTAAAGGGGGAGAAGGAAGGTTAAATCCTTGAGCAAAATAAAAACTACTTGAAGTATCAAGCTTGCTTTGTGAAATGCACAGTTTTCTAGTGTTGTTCTGAATCTGGTTTTAGACTCAGGAGGCCTTCGTAACCCTGGCTGAGGTTAATTGGTACTTCACTGTTAGAGCAGTACACCTTGGTGGTATGAGTTGAAAATGAGAGCAGCTTTGTGGACCGTGTTGGATGAGCAGAGGCAGTGATCCAGGCCTATGTGTCAGGTCTGAGTCGCAGGCACCACCCTGCCCGAGGAGCAGGTGCCAAAACATGGCCTGATCCTGCAGCAAGCACTGCACCTGCAGCATCCTGCAGACACCAGGAAAGGCCAGCCCTTCTGAGAGGCCCTCCAGGATGCAGACTTCCTCTGTCTGCTGGCAGCTTGAGAAATTCCAAGTTACTAGTTGCCTAGAGGCTTTTTAATCTGTGAATGTTTAAAATAGTCAATTGATTTGGCATATTGACATATTTAGTGTACCATGAGAATTCCAGCATTGCATTAAATGCAATTACTTTGCAAAAGATAGAATGTTGTTCCTTTTAATGTGTTTATAATTGCAGACTTCCTCAGTGCCTGTCTCTTTCTTTCTGCTGTTAAATACACAAAATTGTTTGAGATGGTATTTTTTTGCTGTGAGCTTAATGTGTACTGCTTCCATTATCATGAAAGGTGTATATTTTTGGATCATGTCTTTTGTAGTTCATATAATTTGTTCCCTGAGGGAAGGATTCATTTTTATGTGTTGCATCACATAAAGACGTGCATCGATTTTAGGCAGGTTGTCTGGCAACAGCAAGATAAGAACATCTGTAAAACATGTTGGGTGCCAAACTTTGTACTCTGCTTTCTTTGTTTGAAATTGAGCACATGGCACATGCATGTAAAAAGTGTGCAAATTGATATAATTTTAGTGAAATGTACCAGAATGATGGGTACCAGAATGATGGTCTTGTACAGAAGTAAAAATTTGCCCTTCCAGGTGAGGCAGCCTTGGGTCATCAAGGGGAAAGCTAATGTATCGTCTCCTAGCTCAGACAATTAAAGAACAAAGATGGAGGCCAGATGTCCATTGTGAAATAGAAGCTGGAGATGCAGGTTATCCATGACAGGAAGCACTTTGCAGCGTCTTTGGAAGTAAAGCAAAGCAATGCAAAAACCAGAAAAATGGTGTGTTGAACAAAGCTTTGGAGAAGAGGGCCTTTTTGAAGAGAATGCTCACCTCTCCAGCCAGAGGATGGATAAGGTGTCAGGAAAGAACCCAAGCATTGTATCTCTCATGCAGTCCTAGGACCAAACGGGCAAAGCCAGGCACAGAGCAGTACACAGCGAGTAAGGACAGATGGAGCACCTCTGGTGCATTTAGGGACCCACGTGCCTGAGAAGTTTGTGTCGTACTGGACACATCCATGCAAGTTCTGAGAGCTGCTCCCAAGGCAGGCAGGAGGTGGAGCGCATTGTGTTTCTGACCGCACTGGGGTGAAGACATGGGCAAGAGAGTCTTATTTAACTTCGACATTCTGTTGTGTTTGCCTTGTTCTTTGAATTTCTTCTCAGTTCTGTTTCTTACTTGTGGTCTGCTAGCCTCCTTGACCTGACTCCCCAAACCCCCTAGGGGCCTGACTGGTTCTCTGAATTCCTAAGTTCCTTGAACTCTGCCATTGAAGCCATTTGGTCTGTCTTTTTCTTTTGTTGGTCAGTCTTTTCTGCTAAAGCCATATGATCTCATGATTTTATTTCTGTTGCTGATTTTTTGAGGCACAGCTGTAAGTTCAGCACCTGGAATAAAGCTTGTTAATTCTCCTGTTTTACTATCAGCCTTATCTTTTGCCTTCAGGTTGTTTTTCTGAGTTTGCCTCCCATTATGTGAAGTGGCTTAATGTGAATATGAATAAACACGTTAGAGAGCTCTCTGAGTAATCCACAATGAACTTGCTATAGATTTTCCATTATGATAGATGTGAAATCTTATATTGGCTTTCTGCACTTAGTCATGGGTTGCTGGTCACAGGGAATCAAGTGGGATTATCTATGAACAGAAGATATTGGACTAGATGCAAGGGGCATGATTTGGACTCCTGTTTCAGTATTTATATACTGTGTCTCCAGAAAGGCAGAAAAAGGAAATAGGTGATATTTCCATCAGCCTGTTGCTTTCAACTGTCAAGTAAATACTGCATAAGTATTTTCAAGTAAATACTGCACAAGAGCAGAAATACAAGGCATAGGTGCCATTAATATTTTTTTACTAGGTGCGTTATGATGTTGTTCTTCATTTCATTACTCTTCTAGCTGTGTGCAAAAATCATTGATGAACCTTGATGATATTTGTTGCTCTTCCACAATGACCTGGTGACTGCCAAAGAAATAAAGGTCACATGTACTTGATAAGATGGAAAGTACCATTTCTTACTGAAGAAATTAAATGTTGAGTTCTGTCGAGATCTAGTGCTGACAAAGCTTTTGTAATGTAACAATCCATAGGTTTTGACAGATGAAAGAAATAATTGCAAAGTGTTCTCCCATTTCTTTCATTGTATCCACTTCAGACAATTAAGTGCACTTGCCAATATTATCAGCAACAGTTCCTTTCCCTTTTAGTTTCCTTTCCCGAAACTAAAAGTGTATGTTCTTTTTAATATCTACTCTTCAGTTATAGGGTTGCAGAACTAGATTCGCAGAAATTCTTGGAAGAAGTTGTCAGGAAATTTGACACAGTCACAAAACCTGAAACAATACCTGTGTGTGCACGACTGAATGTTTGTAGAGCAGTGGTGCGTTCATGCTCTGGTCATAAGGCTCAATGGAAGAACAGAGTTTCACTTCTGACTTGCTGCTTTGTCCTGCAAGGATCAGCTTCTGAGTACTTCAGCACTTCACCATTTCAAGCAGTGCCATTCTGTGTCCCATTCTGTAATTCTCTTCAGATCTAAAAATGAGAATTGCTGTATGAATCGGAGCAGTTGTTATTTATTCATTCTCTTCTGGAAAGTTTTTTAGTAAGGGAAGCAGCCATTCACCCAGAAGACTTTGTTGAAATAGTGCTTGTGACATTCATTGTTGATAACAGTAACTGATTTTGCTAGATATCAATCTCATGCTTAGTCTGTCATTGTAAAATGCAATTGTAATGCACAAAATGAAATTAAAATGCCTTTCAGAGTCCACCTAGAAAACCACAAGTTGTCAGGGCTCTAGCCAGTCTGACCTGGTTTGTTTCTGTGTCTCTTTTGGGCTGAGACATTAGTACTTGCCTTGTAAGGATCTCTGTCTGCGGCATTGCAGTAACACCATCCTCAAAATACAGTCTCTGCTTTTTGTTACTGAGATTTTAGATGGAGAACACCTATCATTAGATGAAACTCTTAACCCATGTTATCATGTAAGATAATGTGACACAGAAATTGTATTGCAAAATAGGGAATATAGTGTCCTGTCAGATCACTGGTGTGTTAAAGAATTAAGACTTCAGGAAGCAAGCCTGTGCTGGATTCACACATAGCCACTGGTGTCTTGAGGGCAAAGGAGCACCATCCTCTGGTGCCCTCTGTCCTCCTTTCTCAGACGCAAAGAGAATAAAAGTCATCTTGCTAAGCCAAGATCTGGCTTGCAGTTTCTTCTGCAGGTCTATGAGCAGAGATAAAGATGGGTTTAGCATTAACCATACTTAGGATTGGATTTGGATGTGTACTCAGGGACGTAGCCAGAAGGCAGTTGCACAAGCTGTGAAGCTGCTTCCTCTGTTGTCTTCTATTCACCTGGCTTAATGACTGGAAACCAGAGTGTTGGAAACACAAAACCAAGTGATTTCACTGGTACATTTTTTACCTTTCATCTGGCAAAGATATCTGTTTCTTCTGTTCAAGGGTGCCCACTTGCTGAGACTGTAAAAGTTTGGAGAAAGGTCAGTTTGATACACTGGTGGTTTAAGTGGACAAGAGCAGCAATGGCTGCTCTGGCTCTCATGGTAGGAACTGGTTTATTGGGGTTCACAAGAATTCTTGGTTTGACTCTGTGAGTTATTGCAGCTGTTGTGCTTAGTGGAAAATGGGTACATTATGGTAGGGAAGGGAGGGTAAAATAACTTGAGTGCTGAATATACGAAAGACTGAGGTAAAAGGGAGGACAGAAGAGAGTTATCTTCTAGATATCTGAACTGAAAAGGGAGAGGTGTCACGCAACTGAGAAATGGTGGCAGAAGGGAAGATGAGCCAAGACAGAGGAGGCAAGGTGTAGAGCCCTGAAGGAAAGCAGAGGTGAGCTGAAGCAACTGCTGAAGAAAGAAGGCAGCTCTGTCACTCACAGTTGGGAGCAAATTCAAGGGGAAGGTAGAAAAAGACAGGAAAATTGGGAGGAGGATTATGGCAGTTGCAAGCAAGTGCATCCGGGGGTTAGAGTATCATGTCACTGTTGAACTGGGTTGCAATTTTTCTGGTTTTCAGTCATTTTTCTAGAGCTAGGCTAGCTGGTGGGGCCCTCAGAGCAGCAACTGCCAGTGAATGGCTCAGCAGAAGTGACAAATTACACTTGTAATTTTTTCCTGTCAAGGTAGGTTTTGTTTGTGTGTTTGTTTTTTAAATGCCTGCCAGGTTGTTCTAGTTGAGGAGGAAGACTTCAAAAGGCAGAATTCCTGTTACCCAAGACAGAAAGACAGAATTGCTAAAGCAGGGTGACACTTGCTTTAACTGGTGATAGTTGTATGGCCTTGCTGGCAGATGTTGCATTTGTCTTGGCCTTTCACTCAAGTGCCAAGATTAGTGCTTTTGCATGAGGAAGGAGAGCTTGTTTGGAGCTGTAATTACCAGACCAGAATATGTCTTACTGTGCAGTGGGAACATATTGGAAATAGCCTCTGAAGGTTTTTATTTGTTGGCAGTGAAAGAACCATAAAAGAAGCTTATCCTTGCCACTCCAGTGTCAGTGTTAATTTGTGAATAATTCTAAAAGATCCCAGGATGAATGTACTGGTGATGGATATAGAGTGAGCAGTGAGCTTTGTTTGTTTGCCTTTAAAATAATTTTTATCTGTTTAATGTTTCTGTTCCTCAGTAATTGTGCCTGCTATTAAAAACCTACGTGTAGTGAATTTCCTGTTGATGTTATGGGTGTACCTGCTTTGTGTGGCTAGGAAACAGAGATGTTATAAAGCACTTAGGTGCCTAGGAGTCCATTAGGAACTAAACACAGATTCCTAAATGTATGTGGCCCTTAAACTCCGTAGCCCTTAAAGGAATATTTTTGAAGACTGCTGTTTTGTTTTAAAATGATCACTCTTTCAATAATAAAACCAATTGTTTGCAATTATCTACTGACTGAAACCTCTGATAGGTATGTTTCCAACAGTAGATGAATAAAGATAATGTGTGCATCTGTCTCTTGGAGGCTCCTGGCATCCATCAGATAAAATCAGTTCTGGGAGCAGAGGCAGAAAGACAAGTTTCTGTGGCAGCAGGTAAAAGTCTGTTTACTCTGCATCATCTGCTGTGTTGTGCAAATACAGGTCTTGTCTTCCAGCCTGTCATGCTTATTGAGTTTTAGCACATCCTTTTCAACACAGGTGTCTGTGTAAGTTCGGTCCTGCTCCCTTGCAGGCATCTTCTTCAGCTAGACAGCAGTTTTTGGGGGACACTGAGTTAACAGGAAACATCTGCTCTGTTTAATTTTGTCCTTAGGAAATTCATTCAGAAGTCTTTGACAAGTTGGATTTGAGACTGTCACTTGTGTTGCTTGAGGGAGACTTCTCGCTCAAGGGTCCCACTCTTCACTCTCATCTTCCCTTGTCCCATGTCGCCTTGCTCTGTTTGCTTCCCACACATCCCTAGAAGGCCAAGCACAGCCTGCTTCCCCCACACCTCACACATATGCAGTGACAACTCTTTGTGCTTGCCAGCTTGTGTTGGTCTCTTTTCGTCATAGCTCCCGAACATATTCCTACCCCCTTTTTTCTTCCTCCTGTCTCCTGTAGCTTCAATGAACTTTTTTTTGCCCTGTTGCTATGGTTACACTGCCTTTGATGGAATCAGCTAGGCTTTCCCTTATGATTGGAGCCAGTTCTTAGCCGTACGGGTTCTGGCAGTAGTCCTGTTCAACATTAGTCTTCGTTTAAGCATTATGTCCATATTTTTGAGGGTCTTTGTGTGTTTGTTTCTGTTCCAGGAATATTGTTAATCTGTGTTACATAGATAACATGTATCTATGTTACATAGATAACAGCTTTCATGGATTCATAATCATCTCAAAAAACAAACTTAGCCTTGCAGTATTCAAACCGGGAATTCTGATTCTTGCTTATTTTTGTTTTGGCCATGGGTCAAAACTGGCATGTGGTGTTCTGTAGCCACTTTTTTCCCCTTGTCTTCTGAAATACTATTTTACTGTCTTCTGGGTAGTCGGACTCCTACATACAGGAAATTTCAGAACACTGTATTTGCTTCCTCATGTTTTTAATGAAGGAAATGCAATTCCTGCCTGTCAGCTGATGTAGTGCCCAGGACTGTGTGGAGAGGCAACTGGTGGTGTAAGGAAGGGACACCCTTCTTTTGTAAGCACATGCTAAAGTTTTATGCCTTGCCTTCACTTTTCTCAGCAGATAGCTTTGAAGTTGCTCTGGAGGGTGCACTGTAGGAAGAAGTATCTGGGAGCACAGGGATGTCCAAGTGTGGCTGTAGCGTTGGAGTGCCCAGCCAGCCAGGCTGACTTCATATGGGCTTTAGTCATTGAAGGGCCACTTGAATTGTAGCAAACCATAGGCAGGAGGTCTGAGACCCCTGTGCTGATCTAGGAGTAACAGCAGTTGAGTGTTTGGCATGGAATTGTTTATGTCCCTGTTCGTTATATATGTAGGACTTCTGATCTCAAGCTCTCTCTGATCAGTCAGTGCCAAGAAGACTGGAAGAGGGTGCTGTCAGTCAGTGTCTCTGTTAGGTTAAATTCTCTTCAGGAATAAAGGTGAAAGAGTTTATTTCCTAAAATCCCAAGCAAAAAAGATGTACTTCTGTAAGCCCTTAAATAGCATAGAGCCCATAGGAAAAAGTCCTAGCTTTGCCCTTTTGTCAGAGGGTTTAAATCTCAAACCAGTTGCATCTCAGCTTTACAAACTTAGAGAAATGTAGATCTGTAACTGAATGTTATGACTTGCTCTGTTTGTAATATTTGTTTAGGAAAAAGTATTTTTCATTGGATTTTATTCATAAAAGTTTTTGCAAAGCAATTTCTAGGCTCTTCCCAGTGGAGCAATTTTGTCCAGTTACACTTACGGTGAACTGATGTTCAGAAAATAGGCGTCCTTAAAGGATGAAACATCTTGCTGAAACCTACAGTTTCTTTTCAAAGGAGATAAGATTATGAGTCAGGGTCTGCACGCTGCAAAGTGAAAAACAGTAAAAAATCACTAATTCCAGTTTTGAGAATTGCAGCTTCCACGTTCCCATTTTGTATGATATTTTGAGTTTAATTCCTAGTTCTGTAGTAAAATGAATTCTGCCCTGTATCCTGAAGTGATATGCATGTGGTTATTCACAATTGTTTTCAGTCGTCGCTATGATATTTTAGTTTATTCTTTTAGCAAGAGCTTTCAGCTTTAGTGGTTGTATGTTTGCCTTTCAATGTAGATGAAGCAGGTCTTCCTGATATTGAGAAGAAAAGAAATCATTGTTGTATTTCTCAGTTTGTATATGAGTTGCCTATGTGATTTTCTGCAAGGTAATATCTTGTTAAACAAACCAAGCAATTCGGTGATTACTGTAAGTCAATACGATGTCACTAGAAGCAACGTCCTTAAAAGCGCCACCTGTAAGACTTTCTCCATGAAATTTGGTTTCTAATGCCAGCTTTAAAATATTTTCATAACTGTGACTTGTTGCTGCAGTGATCCTGTTCTTCCTCTTGCAGAATGAGAAGGCTTTGGGGCATTCTGTGAGCCGCTCCAGTAACATCTCAAAGGTATGTTGCTTGATATAACTCAGTCTTTGATAAACTTGGGGGTACTAGGATTTCTTTCATTTCAAAATTGGGGTGATACATGTGTTGATGTGACCAGTAGAAAATGCTTTTTATGCCTGTCATTGATAGTTACTTCTGAAACATTAGAAGTCTGTGTTTTGCAGACTCTCTTTACAGGTCAAATGAAATGGAAGCTACTGTAGGTTTTCTCTTTCACACTGTCAGCCTCCTTAGCTTGATAGGAGCAAGATAGATGACAGATGCCTGAGATCTTATCTTGGAGGGAAAGCGGCTCCAGAAACATCACTCAAGTATGTTGTTCTATAAGATAAAGCTGTGTAAGATACGTATAGCCATCCATCCCATAATATGTGTAGGATATGTGGTTAAATGTTATTCTATTGTTACTTCAACGCTGAAGTATTTTTAGCACCATGAACTTGTTATCAGGACATGACTATGTAAGTGTTTCTAAATGTTGGATTTTACAGAGCCTGATGCTCCACCCGTTCTAGTCACCCTTCAGCACAGCTGATGGGCACATCAAAAGCATAATTGCTTTGTTAAGCCATTAGGAAGAAGGTATCTTCTGTCGGAGCTAATTATTGCAATACGTACCCTACTCCTACTTCTGCATTGCAAATAAGATTTTTAACTAGCTGTGAGCCTGACAGCTTTTTGCTTACGCTAGTGCAATTGCTTAAAGCCTTCATGCAAGCAAGGCTGTGCTGGTTGACCAGTGTTTTTCATGGGGTGCAGAAGCTTCAACTCTTTGTTGCCAGTTTCAGTGGCTGATAGTAGTTACTCGTGGTGAAGGACTGAGTCATTATGGCTGTGGAAAGCTCAAGTCCCTTTTTTCTATCCTGGGTACGTCTGGATCTAGGGAATTGTTGATGACTGCCACCAGCAGAGGAAACAGTGTCTCCACACAGTTTTATAAACCACTTTGGAGCCAAAAGACAGGATTACTGGGTGTCCTAAACCATAAGCAGGGCAACTGCCCAGTGCACAAGATACCGACCAAGCTGAAGGTGTTGGTACCATGGATTGATACAAGATTGTTTTGCATTTGGCATCAGAAAATGTGCATTCATAAAAAGGGTTTTGAAATAAAAACTCTGTGAGTATAAATTCCCATGTGAGCTTTTCTAAAATGGGACTATGCCTGTTCCTTTTTACCCTGGTTCTTATCTTCTTAGGCATCCTTAATTGGATTTTCAGGTTTTGTTCAGCAGAGATAGTAATTTTGCCATTAAGTGTCATTGTACTTTTCCCAGAGTGTCTCGAATCAGCACAAGCTTTTTGGCAGCAGCACTTTGGTACCCGTACGAATCTGCACAGTTCGTTCTTAATTCATCAAGAACTGGTAGTGTGGCAGTGCAGTGGGAAGGACCTTGCACTCTGGCAGAGCTCTCCCTGGGAGTGCTGGCAAGTGAGACATCAATATTTACATTCATCTTGAAGCACTGAAATGTTCAATGTGATTGCTGTGTTGCAAAAGCTAACGTTCTCGTGGGGATCAAAAGTCAGCCTTGCCGGTTTAATGGGAGAGACCTTTTGCTTCCCAGATGAACTTCCCAGAGGTGTTGATGTTCTTACTGCTCCTGTGTCACCTCTGTCTGATCCATTCTGTGCACCTTCTCCATTCTGGAGATAAGTTCAAACAAGGGCAGACGGTGGAAGTTCCATCAGTGAAGTCAGTCCTGATTTGCCTTATGCATCTGAATGCTGCCTTGTGCATCCAGGCAGTTCAGTGCTAAGCTGCAACAATTATTTTGTGGTCTACAAGTGCTTTTGCTGTTGCAAGCAATTTGTACTACAAATCAGGAAATATTATAGTAGTGGAATGCTGCATGGAACCTCAAGTATATGGAAAATTTTTCTCTAGTTCTGAGGTTTAATAGGAAAGTGTCCTTTTTTATTGTTTAGAATAGTGTAGCAACGTGGCCAATAAAGCAGATTAGATACATTTAAAGGAGTAAGTATGGAAATGCTTGGCTGCCTGTATAGCCCTGTCTGAAATCCACAGAACTTATTGATCCTACTCCATTTTAAGAGGGGCTTTTTAACCAAAACTGGGTTAAGTGAATTACATGCTGCATTTCCAGATATGTTGGGGTGTGGGGGTGTGTGTGTGTGCGTGTGTGTGTGTGTGTGTGTGTACAGAAATAAGGGTCATGCTTTCTGCAGCTGACTGTTTCAGCCATTGTTTTTCCACCCAAATCTAGCTTACAGCACAGCAACACAGCAAGTCTGCTACAAATGCTTGGCACTGACACTTGATTCAAAGCCTTACTGGTGCTGATATGTCATTACGAACCCGCTGTGATTATTACTGTGTATCTTTCCACTGCTCTCAGTTGCACAGTGCAATTTGAGTGGAAAGGATTGAGTCAGAACTCAGCCTTTAGCCAAGAGAGGATGCTGTGTTACTTATTGTGACCAAGGAAAGCAATGCCCAAGGGCTAAAAGTGATCAAGGAGGGAGGCAGACAGATGGTGCTTCTGAAAATGAAATCAGCTGGTAGAGGTAGCTGGACCTCTCTGAATATAGACCCCCAGTGTTGGGGCCAGGTGGAGCTGTCCCGTGGGAGAAAGGGGCAAAAAGGCAGATCTCCAAGAGATAGATGCTAAGAGAGGCAGAAGAGATGCTAGTACACATGGCCAGGCCAAGAAAAAGCAATCACCTGAATACTTGGCTAGGGATGCAGGCCAGAAACAGCAGAAAAAGGAGCAGGGAATAAGATGTAGGAGGATCTTCATATGGTGCCATTAGGCTGTGTGCAGTATGTTGCACGCTGGGGGATGTGGCATTCCTCCAGGCCCTTCTTAGTTTTTTTGGGGTATATATTTCAAATGCTTCTTTTAAATCTGCTCCATGTGAAACATTTGAATTTCTGAAATCTTTTATGTTTGTTTTGAAATTAAAAAAAAATCATTGAAGGCAGATTTAGTTGATTTAGTCATGGGACTTGAATACAGCCCAATTTCCCCAACTTGCCCTGTTCAGACACTGAAACAGCACTGATGCTGATTGAAACGACCCCAATTGGCACAGGGGAATATAGTGCAGATCACATCTTGGCTGTTTACCCTAAGCCAGCATTTTTTCCAAGCAGCCACTGATTGCTGCGAAGTGCCTTCATCATACAAGCCCCACAGAGAAATAATTAAGCTTTATAGAAGCTTCGTCCTCTAAATAGAGAAGAAATTGACCCTAAAACACAGCTAGTCACTGGGAGCAGCTAAAACAGGGATTTTCACAGTAGTGGTAATTCATGCCCTCAGTTTACAGATAAAGGAATTGTGCTTACAAGCCGATGAAATGAGGTCACTTACAAAGCTGGTCTCTAAACAATTATTCTCAAATTAGTGGGAATGTTTAGCTTTAAAGTGTCTGATATATCCTGAAACTGATGATGTGATGTCTGGAAATACCTTCAGGTCATCTGTGTGCTGTTCTTGTCATCTGATTGCTTTGGAGGGCTGATTCTAATGTAAAAGGGAAACACTTTGTAGTCTTATTTTTGTGGCCCTCCAAGGGATAAACTTTGAAAATGCTAATACTGGGATCACAGCAAAGGAATCAAAAGTGAACTCCTTAAAAAATGTAAATGCATTGTCTTTTCTGAAGGCCTGTATAGTTTTATCTTTTGAGCAGAAGCACGCTGTAAAGTATTAGATTATTCTTAGGCTGAATAGCAGCCAGTGCAGACACAAAGTGGTAGCCTAAGCTTGCTATGAAATTTAAAATCCATTTAGGCTGTTCATCAGCTTGGAACAGATTTAGAAAAGCATATGAATACACACGTCCACTGTTGGCTGAAGCTTTAATGGATTCAGTGAGCATTTGTCTGTAGAAAAGAAGTCCAGGTTTTTCAGTTGCAGAGCTTAGCTATCCTGTAGTCTATCAGATGACCAAGGCTTACTGAAAAGAACTGTTTCTCAGAGGTGTTCTGTTCAGGTATGTGAGCCTGTGGTTATGGGGGAAAGGAAAAGACAGGAAAAATTGTGTAGTATGAAGATGAAACAATACTCTTTCCCCAAGTACAAGAGCAAGTAATCTCATGCTGGGGCACAGTGCAGTCATGTTTGTAAGGAATGTGATAATCTTCCCTGTGCTGTGATGATTCCCTCTTCTGGTGTCGGATTCTTCCTTCATATAGGTTTGAGGGCACCAGGAGGAGCCTGCAGGGGTTCCCTTTCTTCTCTTGTCCCCTCACTCCATTCAAGGTATTTTGAGGAAGACTTTTAAAGACAAAGGGCCATATATATGTATATTCTTCTTCTTCTCCCTGCAGAACCTGTGCAGTTGTTACCAGGTTTAGTCAACATTAATCTTGTGCTATAGGCAGGTTATATTATGTTTGGGGAGATTTCGAAGGGGTAGATAGCCTCCTTTCTCTAGTATCTTCCACCCTGGAATCTCATGAGAAAGTTTCTGACAGAATCCTCCTGTAGACTTCTTTAGAAAGAACGAGGGAAAGCTGACTTCAGCTTTGCTTCTAGTTGCTAGACATAATTTTAACTATAGTCATATACATTATATAAAGTATGGAAGAAAGTTCTTCCAGCAGCTGACTGCTGGTTCCTATCAAATTGTTGCCAAAATTACATGGTGGAGTTGATCATCCTGAATTTTTCAGATTCCTCTTTCCCATATCTCCTCCCCAGTTTTTTAACCACTCTCCATTTTAATAATTTATCTCATCCCACTCTAAAGATACTTGTTTTTAATATGCACTGGAGGTCAATATGACATGAATTTAGTAGGGGGAACTTACTGGAGGAGATCAGAAGTTGCTGATGGTTGATCTTGCCATGTTGGTATGTAAAAGCTTTCAAAAGCAGCCTGTCAGCAGGGCTGTCTGCCCATCACATCACCCTGTCTGTCCATAGGTGGCATGTTCTGCCTATCTCAGGTGTCAGGTTAGTACAGTTTGGTCTCGTTGCTCTGCTGCCTTGGTGTGCTGGCCCAGCTGGAGGCCTCCTTTGATGTGTGCAGTGAAACTACCACGTCTGTTCCACAGATGAACTTCAGAGATTGTACAACTGCAGTGCACCTGAGCAGGAGCCATCAGCCAGCATGTTCATGGCATACAGTACTTGCTGAAAGTACTCAAGAGAGCATGAAATAAAAGCAAGCCCATAAGCAAAATGCCAGGTTGAAATTTGGGTTGTAGAGTGTTTCGCTCCTTGCTCTGTTGCTAAATTTGTGTTTACCTGAAGCTCCTTGTTCTGGAAGTTCCTCCTGATAAGAGACTTAAAATTGTGTTTCTTTTCTCTAACTCTTTGTCTACCCAAAGGAGAGGTGTGCTCTGTTGTTAAAGGTGCATAGTGCGTAGTATGTTCCAGATCCTTAGCTGAGACTTCTAGATGTTTTTGTGGCACAAATAGTAGGGTCACAGTATTGTTCCTATTCATGCGGCACCTAGAAATGACAAAGTTCACAGGTGTGGGGAGAAAGCCTTTCTTTGCTTCCTTTAGACTTCCAATCAGTTGAAGAATTCTGCTGGAGTTGTTTCTAATTTTTTACCTTCAACGAATAACTTAATAAAGTTTTTAGAATGTGACAGGCCCTGTTCTTTAAAATGAGATATAATTTCTAGTACTGACTTGCAGCCCAGAGTGAAATGATTGCAGCCCTACTCAGAAATTTCATCTCAGATAAGGAGGTTATCTTGAAATATACCCAAGCTATTGGCATGTTCACTATGGCTCACTTCAAAGATACCTTTATTTTCTTAGTCAGGGTGGGGTTTTTTTGGTTTTGGTGTGGAGCAACTAATCAAAAGTATGTAATCAGAAAAGGCTGAGTTCTCACACCAATAGATACCACTGTCCATGTGGAGGCAGAGTGAGAGTATATATAATATGTGTATATATGCATGGATGTCTGCATATAGGCATATAAAAAATATATATGTTCCTGCTCTCAATCCTTCAGAGAGCTGTATGCTTCCAGGAATTGTTACCTTCTGAACTGCTGTGATTGTCTGAACACCAGTGCAGAAGGCCGTGCTGTGACCTCAGTGAATTGCATTAGATGGGAATGTCAATATACACAATTAACTAACTATTGACCTTTAGTACTGAGCTATTTTAGGCACCCAGTTGGGCTGTACAGAGTAACTCACTAGCACGTGGCTCCAAGGCTCGTCACCGGAGGTGGTGTTCCTCCATGCGAAGGGCATGGCAGCCCGCAGTTTCAGCAAGTGATTGTGGGGTTAGAAGGGTCAAACTCAGGCTGTCAAGGCTTAGGCTACATGTCACTTATAAGCATGGCAGAAACCTCCTATGAGAAGTGCTCTAAAACCAGCTGCTGTTGTTGCCATCAGAAATAGCCATTCTGGCCAAAGGTGCTGCTGCTGGGGCAGTGAGGGTGGTATGTGCCAGAAGCTACAGAGTGGAGAAGGTTTTGATCGCTTATTTTCCCAGCCTCTTCAGAGCTGAGCCCTGTGTGGGAGCAGCATCAGAACTCCAAGATAGGTGGATCCACCTGTTTCGTTCACTCATCACCACCTCTTCTTTGCCCTGTTCTGTCCCAAGGCTGCCTGTATTTCTTCTCTGCTGTAGCACACCTCTACCTGAAAGCTGCTCTGAGTCAGTAGACCCAGGTGAGCTGGGAGGAGTGGCCAGCAGCAGCTATATGTAGCCCTGCAGCTGTGCTTGCACATCTGACAGAATTTGGTACTTGAGCTTTTGGCAGCAGTATGCATTTTAATGTGCTCCTGTCAGGGCTTCACTGTTAGAGACTCTCTGCTCTCACTGAGTGATGTTCCTAGGGAAGTGACTGGCATTAAAGCAGTGGTTAGCTTTACCTCACCACACTATCCTGCTCTGAGTTGCAGTGCAGCTCTGTAGATAGTTTTATGAGCAAAAAGCATGGGATGAAAGGACAGAGTGACTGGAGGCTCATTGATCCATGGCTTTTGGTGGTAGCCACAGCTTACATTAGCTTGAACCAAGGCTGGGGTGTAACTTCCTCCAGTGTTTTATTGTTCCTTTTTGTGGTGCCTATCCAAGTGTGTTAATTTCTGTTCATATTTTGGTTGCATTTTCATTATGCATGAAAATGGATAAATGTACCTTTTGTTCTGAAGCAGAAGGATGGGGAAAGGAAATGTGCCTCAGATGTGGAGTTTCTGCAAGCCATCCTAGACAGTGCTGGCATCTAGAAACAGAATACTGAGCTTGAAATGCAAATGTAATTCCACAATTTCTTTTTTGTCCTAGCCTTTTGATTTCCCATGTGGCAAGACTTTAACACTCTTGGTACCAGACAATTGGATCAAGAAACCAGTAACATGGTTTTGGAAGGGAAATTTTGAATCATTGATTGTAGTCATCTGCTATTAAACTGTCATATCATATATTCTGCTGTCCTTTTTTTTAAAAAGCTCATTGCTAAACTGAAGCAGCTGAGAGATTTGATTCATTCTTAGCAGGTTACCTTCTGCGATTTGCTCATAACATAAAACCTGAGACAGATTTATTAATTGATTTGCGACTTCACTTCCAACAATGTACAATATATAGCTCTGTCTCCATAGCAGAATGCAACATGCTGCTTTACTGGTTTAATTTTTTTTGTTTTCAGAACATTGCTCAATAGGTCTTTAATTCATTATTTAAGTTTTATTAATTTTCATTTGCAGAGTGAAAAAGTTTATCAGCAGATGAGTGTCAGGTCTTTCACTAAATTTTCAGACTTTCAGTTAAAAAAAAAGTAGTTACTGCAAAACCCTTTTTAAAAGATAGGATTTTAAGTCAGGTGTACCTGCTTTTAGAAGAGGTTAAGCATTAGAGAAAACAAATTTCCAACAAATACCTGAATTCACATCACTTGCACAATCAGAATTCTAGATCAATAGCATATGCAAGTGGTATAAAATGTGAAGAACTGTAGTTTCCAGGATAAAGCCAATAATTGAACTTTGTCTTTAATTTGTTTTGTCACAGTCATAACATAGTTCAGTTTGCTTTCTGGCCCAAGGTTTTATTTTATCCATATACCCAGCTGGGTAAGATGGGAATTAAGTTACAGTGTCTTACTACGAGTTAAGGGGGTGTGTCTGAGTCTTGGCTCAACCTTGCCTTTCATTCCTGCAGACCCAGCTGTAAATGGATACCTGTTTTTTCAGTCTCTGTGCACCTGAGGCATCCCAATGTGAGGGCAGATACATTGCTGTTGATAGTACTGTTGACTAGACAAATAAAACCTTAAAAGATGAGTTCTGTGGCAAGGAAGGTGATGGCTCTATGTGTATTCATAAAGTAGCATGTGTATGTTAGTATCTTCTCTGACAAAGAAAGTAGAGTATAATGTATGACAAGAAACCTTTCTTTTGCTATGACAGTATAAAAGCCTGTGGCAGCCTTGTTTAAATATACAATAGGGGCTTTTAATAAATTAAGTATAGAATTGAAGAGTCCCAAGACAGATACAGTGTGTGTTGCAGCATGATCAAAGCAGTGATGACTGAGCAGCTCTAGTGTCTGACGCTGAAGGACAGGGCTGGGCACAGCGTGCTTCTGTGGCAGCACACCTTTTGTCACCTGAGGTCTCCCTGCTCTGGCTGTGTGCGGTTGCCTGACCTGGGTCTCTGCTGGCTGTGCTGGTTTCTGTGCAGCCCAGTATGGGGATGATACTTCTGTTGTTCTCCTGATTGCATTGTTCCTTCCTGGGTTTCAGGCTTTGCTGTGCAGATCTAAAGAGCTGTAAACCTTTGTTTGAATTTTGAAATTCAAGCAGTGTTTGGCAGCAGTGGATGAGCAGTGCAGTCTGTACACGAGCTGTGGAACATGGGAGACCCAGGTTTAAAAATTTGCTATTATGAGGTTATTAATGGAGGTCTCTTCCTTGCCAAAACCTCCAGGAAGAGTTGAGAAGTTTGTTGAAGTGACGTGCAGAATACTGCAGCAGAAAAAGTCTTTAATAACAGCCAATGGAGCCACAGCTCTGATACAATGCTTGTTCTTAGCATATTGATTTTAGAGGCTTGTCTATTAAGTACTAAATATGCCAAGAGCTTCACTTTATGTTTTTGAGTTAGTTCTTTAGTTATTCCTCACTGTGCTCTTGTAGCGACTTACGAACATGACTGCTGCCACACCTCTTCTCCTGGTAGATGGAAGATCTGTCCAAGTAAGAGCAGGATAAAAGGCCTCACAAAGTACAAAAAGTACTTCAGGGAATGGTCTGGGTTGGCAGATGGTGCTCATGTGCATATGCTAGTAAGGAATAGAAGTCCTCAGGTAGTGTTTGAGTTACTGAATTACTGATGGTTCTATTTAGTGAGGAAAACCCCAAGCCTCTAATCTCTTGCCATCATTGTAAGAGGAAGGATTAGCTACAACATGGTACCTAAATTCCAACTAGTCTATACACACACTTCCAGCTAATTGCTCTAATTACTGTAGCATTGCTCATTTCCTGAGCTATTGTTCTGTGCAGTGTTTGACAGCTGGCAGGTTCCACTCCAGAGATGTCTGCATTTGACCTTGGGGTAAAACATTTCTGTTCTGATTACTACTTCTCCAGGGATGAGGCTATGTGACCTTTCTTGCATTTAACAGTAAAGTCACTTTCTTACAACTAGCCCTTGAGTATCTGCTGTAGAGTGATACCTGACTCTGTATGCTGTGTTTCACCCTGAAGGTGATTGCTGTGCATACTGACTCCTGACTTGGGGGTTTTTCTGTTTGTTTGTTTTCATTTCACTGCAGGCTGGAAGTCCAACCTCTATCTCTGCCCCTCACAGCTTCTCTCGGACTTCTGTTACACCATCCAACCAGGATATCTGCAGGTAAAGTGTGTCATTTGCGTGGCTACAGTGAGGCTCAGGCGAGGTTCAAATTAAGGAAAAACAAAACTGGAAAAGCATGTTTATGGGGAAGTAAGCGATGTGGGGCTCCCACATGAAGCATCCCGTTTGTTTGACTCAACTGCTGTCTAACACTGCTTTGTTAAATCCTACTGACTGTTTGGCCCTGCTATGTTTGCCATTCCCACGCTAGCTGTAATTCTCATTTCTTCACTTTTAATTATACATGTTCTCTTTTTTAATTGTTTTTTTACTTTCTGTGCTTTTATTCCACTGTTCTGCATGCAGTTCCAGTGCAGTGTTTTCTGAGTGTTGTCATCACAGTCCAGTGCAGTCTGCTGTTGTCTTGAAAAATCCGCACTGCCAGAGCCCTCTGACACAAGGGGTCACTGTGACAGTAATCTGTCAGGACACGTTACATGCAGCAAAGAGAAACTCCCGTGGGCAGGATCGGGGCCAGGCACTCAGGTCTGCTAAGAACGTAAAGCCCACCCGCACTCTGAAATTCTCCAAGTCCCTCAATGACGTGGACCAGAAGGCGCAGGGCACCAGCGAGTGCTTTGATTATGTGGAGCGAACACGCTCAGAAGGCAAACTGACCCCGAATCAAGAGCAGTGTTTAAGGATTAACAAATTTCATCTTAAAGAGAGGAAACCGCTGAATCTCAGGCCTCTTTCTTTTAGCAATTCTAAGCACTCCTATATCCCTTCCCTTTCCAACTACTCGAGTGCGTCCGGAGGAGCAGAGAACCACAGCGCTGTACATATCCCCCTGCTGGAGGACAAGGTGGACCATGACACCTCAAGGAGCAAAAAACTGTTGCGTTACCTTTTTTCCTTCTCCCACACCTCCAGCATCAGCAGCCTGCATAAATTTCATGAACTGGAGAGCTATTCCAGTCACTTCCAAGCTGACAAATCCTCCAGCATGCTGGTGGAAAGCACGGACTTCTGCTCTGATGATATGGGAGACGATGACGTCTTTGAGGACAGCACCTCAGTGAAACTCAAAGCGAAAGAGCAGCGGGCACCGCTCTGTTCAGTTGAGAAGGACAGTGACCTTGACTGCCCTTCCCCCCTCTCAGAAAAGTTACCCCCTCTCTCCCCTGTGTCCACATCGGGGGATACCTGCAGGTTGGTTTACCAGAGAACCACCTACCTTTGAACCCTCCCATGTGCGGTGGTGACTGTTCTGCTTTCCCCTGCCTTTTTGCTGTTTCTGTCTCTCCTTTTATCCTGTCACTTTGCTAATCGAGTATGTGTGATTTGACGCATGCAGCCTTCTCTCTGCTGTCCTGCACCCCTCTGATGCACTTAACAAGGCTACTAAGCAAAATAATTTCCTTTGGAGTCAAATAAATTCTCTTAAAATTTATTTCAGGTTTGGGGTTCTGAGATAGTATTTTTCTCTTATCAGTGCCCAAACTGGGAATACTATGAGAGACTCAGCTACGCATCATAAAAGTCAAGCTGAACATGTCTTAGCTTTTAATGAGCAACGTGTTGTCCTGACAGCACTGCGTTGTCCTGACAGCACTGCGTTGTCCTGACAGCACTGTTGGTTTGATCAGAGGGTGGGAGTCATGAGGAAAACAGACTGCTTGAAAATTGCTTCTGAGATTAGATCAATACAGCTTTTTTCCCTCCTCAGTTTGTATCCCACCACACTTTTTTGTTAAGGGCTCCCTGGATGCCTTGGTCAAAGGGGATCTGAGCACTGGCTTAGTGGTAGGCCTCTGTGATGTCTGTAGTGTGAAGACCTAAAATGATAGATGTCCTAACTCCAGCCCCAGAGGATTAGTCATGTGCACAGGTGGTGGGAACAATGAGATCTGGACTGACTTCATGATGACTTGTCTGCAGGTGTGCCCTGTCCCACCTTCAAAACGTGGTTGAGGAGCAGGAGTCATCAAGTACAGGAGGAAATGTCCAATCCCTCTACCTAGCATTTTATTATCCTAGTCTGTATCTCCTCTCTAACACCACTTCCTAAAGCTGGCTTTGTTATTACTTGCCAAAATTATTTGATTTCCCCCCTCATTACTACCATATCTAGTTCTGTACTGGCTTATCACCAGCAAGATGCTGTTGTAATCCACCCACTCCTTCATTTCCACTTGCCAGCTATCAGCAAGGTCACGAGAGGCAAGATGCTACACATCAGTAAGATTTCAGTAATAGACAGAGATGGCAGCAGGCCAGAATGTACTTCACATATGTTTAGTAACTTGTATTCGTTCCCTGAGCTCCTCACCATCCCCCTTTCAATTCATGACCTCTTCCACATGGTTAGAAGGACTTCACAGTGCTTGATGCTACCCAAGGGTTGTGTATAAATTGAATCTGGAAATCAAATGTCAGGAGCTGGTAGTAACACTTTATCAGATATCCTTGCTGTTTGCACAGTTAGGCTATGAGGAAGATGGGGAATTTTTCAGAGTTGATGCTTCCTTAGCAACTCTTGAAAAAAGTAAGAGTTGGAGAAGCAAAACCATTTAGAGTTTGTGTGTTTTGGGGTTCAGATCCAGTGCTGTAGTTTTGCAGTGTGAATCTGTCTCTTAACAATTTGCATTAGAATTAATCTCTTGTGCAAATACCAGGCTGTCTAAATTAGTTTTCCGTGATCCTGGGGTGGACTGTTCCACCATTGTTTCAGGAATTTTGTTTTATCTTCTATTTCAGACCATAGTACATGAGTAGCTGTACCTCTCTCTGCATATTTTGTCTTGGGAAATGCTGTCTGATCTATTTAAATGCTATTTGCAGTTAAGTGCTATTGGTCTGGGTGAAATGTTGTCATTTCTTGCTCCTTTTTTTCTTTCGAGTATTACATTTCTGTCAGGCTCTGTGTGTCTGCCTCATCTGTGAGAAGGCAGCTGTCTAGTTAGCTGTGTCTGTGCTCAATAATTTTGTGTATGTGCTTGTGCAGCAATGGAGTTGTTTAGTTTTAGCTCTTTTGTGGAATACATTCCTTTGATTTATATGTGTCGGGATCCTCAGTGAACATCCATGTGTGATCACAGATATTACATGGCTCTTCCACATCCTTTCTGCTTCCTTTTCTCCTAATGAGCAGCTTTGCTTCTGATTCAGGATATGTCACTGTGAAGGAGATGATGAGAGCCCTTTGATTACCCCCTGTCACTGTACGGGAAGTCTTCATTTTGTGCACCAGGCCTGCCTGCAGCAATGGATCAAGAGCTCGGACACACGGTGCTGTGAGCTGTGCAAATACGAGTTCATCATGGAGACAAAACTGAAGCCTTTGAGGAAGGTAGGCACAGGACCTGCTTCCCCCAGGGCATGCTTTGTTAAACAGAGATCCACTCTGGAACAGGCTGTGCCCGCAAGCCTGCAGCACCCACCATTATTATCATTTTATATTTATTGCCATTTTTGTGGCTCCTTAGTGTCTAGTCCCTTTTGTATAGGTACAAAAGGATTTGAATTAACACTCACCCTGGCAAATTCAGCATCACTGGAATCCAGCTCTGATAACAGCTGTTATAGCCGAGCAGCTCTCTGTGTGTAAATGTACATACAGACATGCATATATGTGCATTCAGCAATCTGATTTTTTTTCTTTACAGTTAGATTTTAGAGCACAAAGCTCTACAGTTATCGACCTTTTTTTTTTAATGTGGAGTTTTGCATTACTGTTTCTTGATTTAGTTAGGTAACAGCTCTAAGATATGTGGTTTTTAAGTTCTCTTCAAAATATGAGGATTTCACATTAAATTTACTTTAAATCACACTTCCTGAGTGTAATTTAGTTAAAATTTGCAGCTTTTTTTCATTTTAAAGGATCAAACTTATTTATTGAAAATAATACATTGTAAGTAGAAGGTGGTTCCCTGTTAAATGTGTTTTCATTTTTACCCTTTCTTAGCCTGTGAAATACTAGGTTTTACTACTTTCAGGTTGCTAGAACCTGCATTTTTATTTTATAGAAAAATACCTTTCATAAATCTGGTGACTTAAAATATAGGTACTAAGACCAATTTTGTGCTTGTATCCTCGTTTTGTTCTCCCACATCCTCTGAGCATTCAGTTTCAGTTGTCCTTACGTCAGGATTTTGAGATGGAAGTCACTGGTATTCTTAGCATAGACAAATCTTGCCGTATCTACCAAAATGGAAGAGGTTAATAACAATAACCTCACTCTGGAGCTAGAATAAATGAGAAACATTAAATTAAGTTATGATGAGCCTAAATCATGTAGGGTGGGAAGTCTGGACTAGAGCCACCCAAAAACTGTTACGAGAACTTGTCCAATTCCTAAAGTGACTCGTAACAGAAAATAGAGCAGATTTCAAACACTTATTTTTTTAGAGAGATTGACTCTGCGAAGTGTATAGCTTAGCATGTCGAGTTGATAGGATGGCCTTTGCTTATGATTGTGGCAGATCATTGCCTTCTAAAAACGGCAGATTTTGACTTGGTAGCCCCTTGGCACAGAGTGTAGTTGCCTCTGAGCTGCAGAATGGGTCATCATAAGCTCCGCTGTCTGCGCAGACAATATTTCGTACAACCCAACCATAGGACAATAAAGAAATTACTCTAGAGAATCCAGAGGAAAAAGAGTTGCTATAATTGTCTGTTGACTGCTGTTTTTTTCTGTGCTCACTCTGTCTGAAGTGTGTGGGAAGCATTTTCTGAATATTTGTGCCCTGTGAAAAAAAATGTTGGGCACCTTCAGAAATGAGTCACTCAACATCATTAGTTATATCTGAGCAGGTCATCTGTGGGAAGCAGACAAGTTGCCAGAAGGTAGGGATAGAGCCATAAATAGAAGGAGTTTACCTCTCAAATATATCCAAAGAGTCCTTTCAGAGGTTCAGCTGCAGCAAGAAGATAAGATGCCTTTGTATCTTCAACTCAGCCCTTCTGGTGTCTTTTCAGTCAGGTGAAAACAGTCTAGAACTGGTGAATATGATCAGGATGGGTCAAATAATGGGGCTTCTGCTTGTCTGTAAGGTAGAAATGAAATTAAACTTCCTTGGCATCTTAAGGTTGTATTGTGGCATTGGACTGATCAAACAGTAAGTTACTAAGGGAAGAGGGTGAGAGTCGTGTCATGGCTCGATTGAAGATGAGGGCAGACAAGAGAGAGATGTTCCATTTTAAAATCTCGATGATAAAAAAAAGACATTAAATTTTCTGCTGGTTTTTTTTGTTTTTACAACACTTCAAAAATCCAGAGTTGCTAATATTTTAAGCCACATGCAGGGTCATTGGAATAATGCAGCAGGGACCTACAGATTGGAGTTTTCTCTCTGGGCTAGCATGTCATTTGCAGAATATTTTTCTTTTGCTTTGCAGTCCTCTCTCTTGAAGAGGTGAGATGATGCAAATTGGTTTGGTGGCTGTGGAGCCAGCAGTTCAAAGGAGGTATTGTCCAGCAGAGGAGCCCAAGCTGTGGAACAGAAAAGAGAATTATAAATTTGTCAAAACACAGGTCCTCATGGCTCTTTAAAAGCATTTGCAAATAGATTTAACATGGTTGCTTTTTGGCAAAATAATTTAATTAATTTATACTTTCTGTCAAAAGGAAGCACCTTTGTATAGATGCAAAAGCAATTTTCTGTTTGAAATACAACACGCAAAGGGAATGTTTTGTCCAATCCTTTTCTAAAAAGATTGAAAAAATACAGCTTTCTAGTCCAACATGAGTCTTAACATGTCATTCCTGGAAGTATTCAATTCTTGTGCCATGATGAGGTTTGGATGCCCACTCAACTGGAAATGTGGCTTGGACTGGACAAAGAGATTGTTTGATGGCAGCACAGAGATGTTCACAAAGTCTCTGTCTCATGTTTCAACCATTCTTGAATTTGTGGCAGTGGAAGCAATAATTCAACATAATGGATGATTTCAATCATACCATTCAGCTCATCCTCATCCCTTCCACATTATGCCTCCTTTTTGAAGTCCTGTTATTCTGCAAATTATTCTAGGAGACATCAAATGCACCTTTTTATGCATGAGATGTTTATGTGCCCCAGCATATATTTTGTGAAAGTGTGAGAAAAGCCTTTAACTCTCTTCTAAAAAGATATGCTGAGGGGTGTGTGTCCCACATGTAAAAACTTTCATCATATACATAGGGGAAATGATGAAAAAGAAATTTAAAACACAGCTTCTGGGTGTCTCAGGTATGTCTGGCATATTAGAAGCATCTATAAGAATTGTCTAGTTTCCTTGTGTCTCTGAAATTACATTGGCCTGATTTGTGGTTTTGTTTTGGGCTATATAAGCATTATTGATACGTGCAGGTCTGGAGATTTAATTTGCTGCATCCTCTCACTTAGAAAAGCTGTCACCCCTGGTTCTACTATGTATGCTTAGGACATAGGTATTTAAGTGCACCTGAAAGTGAAAATAGAGTACGAGTGTCACTGCTCTAAGTGGTGCTAAATATATGTGAAGATTGAATGAAACCCCCAGGGCAGGAGGTGAGAGCTGAACAGCCTTGAGCTGAGAGCTCAACAGCCACAGGTCTCTGAGAGCTCACTGTGTCTCTCCACACCCTGCTCAGCTGAATCGTGTCCCACTTCCAGTGTTTTATTGAATTCCCCCTGAGCAAGGGGACCCTTTCCCACTGGTGATGCTCAGCTGTAGCTGTCCAGTGGGGAACACAGGAAGGAGCAGCACTGCTTGGGTCCCTCCGTGCTGGAGCTGCCCCTGCGTGGGTAAGCAGGGTGTGATGCCATTGTGCTGAGGGGCCTGGTGGCAGCTGAGCACTCCAGTCCCCTCTGGCACCAGGATGGCTCCTGGCACAGCAGGGTGAGCTGCCAGCCATCACACACATGCTGTGGCCAGAGCAGTCGTGCGTCTGACTTTTAAAATCCTTGTTAAGAGGAAACTGGTCTCCTGCCTGGTTTTGGTTCTTATCAATGTTCTCTTTTCATACTCTCTAGTAACTACAATAAACTCCTAATCTCTTGCTCTGGTTCCGGGTTTCTTGCCAGTGGGAGAAGCTGCAGATGACAGCGAGCGAGAGGAGGAAGATCATGTGCTCTGTAACATTCCATATCATTGCCATCACCTGCGTTGTGTGGTCTCTCTACGTCCTGATAGACAGGACTGCTGAAGAGATTAAACAGGGACAAACTACTGGTATGTTACTTGCTTATCTTCCCACTTATTCTCTTGGGATAGTTATTTATCCTGATTGCAGAGAGGATGTGGAACATAAGTGTTCAGGTAATGTTTATACTTAAACTGGTTAGCTTTATGCTGAGGTTGGGTTGGTTTAAAAGCACAGTTCTAAAATTAGTTCGTTAAATCAATAAATTAACCAGGGAATTAATCTATGGGTGCTTTTTAAATCTATTTCAGGTCAATTTAGTTTGCACTTGTGAAATGCACTGGATATGAGAGCTAATCCACTGTAGTCAAACACAAAGTTGCATTGTCTTAGCAAATTTAGATCTAAATTGGAACATTTACTGAGCAGATAAGGATGTAAGCATTTTTTTGCTGCTATGACTGCCTTTAAACTGGGCAAAGCTGGAACGGTTTTAAAAAAGAGAAGTAGTAAGAGGAACCTAAATTCAAATCTTTGAGGTAAATCAACAGGGTTTTCTTTCCGCCCAGTCATCCGTGCAGTGGGTTAGTCATCAGTGAGAGCCGTGTTAGACTGGAAAAATTTTTGGATGATTGTGCCTGAAGCAGAGGAAGTTCAAGCTGAATATTAGGACTCCAATTTGCACAACTGAGATAAGATGCAATTCATGTAGTGGCTACCACCCCAGTGCATGGATATCTTAACTTTTTCAATGGAAGGTTTTCTTTAGCATGTCAGCAGTAAACGTAGCAAACTGAAACGTGTTTACTGAGGTGTGCTGTGCTGCAGATTTGCAGCTGTCACAGAGCTGTTCCTCAGGCAGCTGAGCCTGAAGGGGGATAGAAGGGATGGGAGCTGTTAGAAGGCAACCTGTCCTTGCTTACAGAGCACTGCATGCCAGACAGACATGCAGGTGGAAAATGTTTTGCTGGTGGTTGAACAGTGTCCTTTGGGGAGATAGTTGAGCATTAATAAACCTGCAAATCCACAGAGCTGTTATAGTCTCTTCAGAGCAGAATCACTTGAAATTAAAAAGTTATCCTCTCACTTCTCATTTAGGATATAGTTGGATTGTTCATGACTTCAGTCAGGAAGCTGCCTTCAATGAAATGTCTTAATTTCTGTTCCATCCAACCCCATCTCTTCCATGAACAGTGAAAATTATTGGCCTTTCAGTGTAAGGTTTCCATATGATAATAAAAAGAATATGCTTTCAAAGATTTGTCTCCAGGTTATTTTAAGCAGTAAATATCTTAGATGAACATTACTAGGAGGAATGATGTGAATATTTGGTACATGTTACAGTGCTTTCTTTACTCTCTTCATTTAGGTTCTAAATCCAGGGAGTGTTCTAATGAGCTGGGGGATGTGGGGAGTGTGTGTGGATATGCATTCATGTCCACACAAGGGCAAGCATAAGCTGTCACTGCCTACAGACAGCATCAGACAGCTCACCTGTGAATCAGAGGGTCAGATATGAATCACAGATGGGATTTCATCAGTAGCAGGGCTGCAATGCCCTTTGTATTTTGGGACTAAAATATTTTCATTCCTCCCACACCACTGTGGATTTCTCAAACACCACCAGCTTGTATCTTGATTAAAACTTTGAAGAGTTGGAAAGACGTGATTTTATTCTCTGAAAAGCCTGATAATGGGTGATTCAGCATAGTTTCATATCTATCTTGTGATGGTGCTTATCTTTAAAGAGGCTGGATGAATACAGGACCTATGTAAGCAGAATATTAATAAAATTAATAGTTTTTGATTTAAAAGTAGGTGATAGAAATGTTGCAAGATCCACTGTCTAAACGTTCAAGCTAGACAAATTTAGGAAAAGTGATGGTGGTAGTTTTTAAGAACAGAGGGTAAGCTTGGAATGCTTCAACATCTCCAGCACTTGCAGTTTTGTATCAGAAGAGATGCTCTAGTTCAGATACAAGGTACTGGTTATGATGCAGATAAAATTTTCTGGTCTGCATAACAAACATGTCAAGCTATATGACAACAATCACTCCTTTATGTCTCCATGTACTGTGTGATTGCAGAGTGGAACAGATTTGTTGGGTCACTGAGTTGAGTCTCTGCTGTGAAGAGGAAGCCTTGCCATAGAATCCCTTTCATAATTTGATCCAGTCTTTGTTTAAAAACAGGTGTAAAAGGACCTAAGCATATAACTGGTTGCCTTGGCTCTGTTATGGCTCAGACACAGAAAATTAGTTGTTTTGGTTTTTCCTCCAGTAGGGAAGAATAAATGTGATATGTGAAGCAGAAGTCTGTGTGTTTGACTTGAAGGGGGAAAAAAAAGCCAAACAGGAAAAAATGGCAAAATAAGAATAGTTTGCATGACTCAAACTCTGTGACAGTTTCCTTACAATATATTTTTGAAAGATCCTATTTAGTCTAACTAATATTGACCAGGTCCTTTTTTTAATTCTTCTTTTTATTTTATTTCTTCCAGGTATTCTAGAGTGGCCATTTTGGACTAAGCTGGTAGTTGTGGCTATTGGTTTCACTGGAGGACTTCTGTTCATGTATGTACAATGCAAGGTGTACGTACAGCTGTGGAAGAGACTTAAAGCTTATAACCGAGTAATATATGTACAAAACTGTCCAGAAACTAGCAAAAAGAGTATTTTTGAAAAACCTGCACTAATGGAGCCAAACTTCGAAAGTAAAGAAATGTTTGGGGTTCACCATTCAGACACAAACTCTTCACATTACACAGAGCCAGAAGACTGTGCTGCAGAAATCCTTCATGTCTGATTTCTGGGTGGGAGGGGTGTTTCTGTATGTCCTCGAAGATTTGAATATCATTGTTTACTGCAAACTGCTCTACCTTTTTAAAATCAGCTAACAGCTGAGGGCTGGCGGATGAATTTTTTTACATTTGTTTTTCTGTTGGAATTTTTAAAAATCCCTTAGGCATATCTGTCAATGTCATCATGGATGCATACCTCTCAACATTTTGTGTCTCGTACTGGCTGATCAAAGAGCCACAGGATATTGGGTAGAATGAGCCTTGGGTTTGGTATCAAGCAAGCTGCTAGCGAGCTGTCATCAACTTCATGGAGTCTGTTACTGTAGAAGGTGACTCTTAAAGTGATTCTGGAGCCCGTGTAGAGTGGGGTTGGTTGGTTGGTCTGTTCTTTATGCATGGTGAAGGAGGTTGTCCCAGACAGTGAGGGAAATGAGAGAGTCTAATCTACCACTAACACTGCCACTAACATTGTGTCTTAGGCAGCAGGTGTAAAATTTTGCTTTATGTATTGCGATGAGACTTACAAAGCATATAGCACTTTTAAAAATCTTTATTTTGTAATATGTATGTCAAATGAGAATGAAACTTGAAAGAATGTGTCATTTTTGAGACATTTCTTCATTCTTTACCCCATCTATTCTTCTGGAACATAAACCTCTTGCCTTATGAAAAAAAAAAAATTTAAAAAATTCCAGCCTGTGATTTCCAACACATGCCCACATTATCTTACTGAACATAACACTAAAAAACTCTTCCTCCTTGGGTTTCCTTTGAGGAGCAGTTTTCTTCAAAGGATATTGCACTTGTGACTTGTGTATGAGGAGTAGTGGATGTGTACAGTGTTCATTTTTAATGGTTTCAGTGCTATGTTTTGGGGATTGGTTTTGATTTTTTTTTTCCCAACAGGTCAGACCATCAACATACCTGCACATATATACCTGATGTAACTTTCATTCCAAACCACTGGGAAAGGGTTTGTTGCTATATTGATAAAAGTGTGAGCTGTTACAGAAAAAAAGAAACGTAGTCAATACAGCTGAAACTGGTTTTCCTTCTTTAGTGCTGTGTCATGTGTGAATTACCCAAGAATTTGATATTGTCAGAGGAGATACTGAGATCCAAGTCTAGGAAGTAAATATCACATTAAGTGGATAAATTTAAAAATACCTGCCTGGTTTTAGTCCTGATGTGAATGTACTATGTGGTCAGAGAATAGTTTTCGTCTGTGCTTTTGAATTTGGGACTGGCTTTTTAATCAGTCAGCTTTCATGCAGAGAGGGAAAGCTTTAAAATCTGTTTGCAGGGTTTTAGACAGAGTTTCCCAAAGCCTGGGGTGTCTGCAGTTGATTTGTTTGTCCAGTCTGCTTCACTGCACCACCGTCCAGCTTCAAGCTCTCATTTAACCAAAGTCTCAGTGTGACTGGAGCAGAAAGAAAGTCCCACGAAAAGTCTTTTGAAAGCTGGTTTTCCCTGCCTGAGCCCTATCTAAATCTCTGTAAAATCAATGATGATAATATGGCTGGTTTTAGTAGGAGTAGCCTGGACTTCTCAGATAAAAGTTTCTGTTTACCTGTTGAGATACTGAACTAAATTCTGAGCTCTAATTCAAGTTTCCCTCAGTATTTTTCAAGTACAACTTTGGGTACATTCTTTTCTTAGTAAAAGTAGTTGCTTTAAGAGTTCTTGTAGTGTAACAGTAAGAGATTAGGGATTTTTTCCTTAAAACATAATACTAATTTATTTCTAGATCAATATTTTAATAGAAGGCAGAGAAGGGACTGTGGTAAGAGAACACACAGCCCAGTGGTTTCTAAGAGCTGTTAGAGGAAAAGCACGTGTGCCTCTGTCACTTCATGCTTGAAGCTTACTGTCTGTGATCTTCATGAACAACATGGTACCTTGTTCTTGAGCTGTGTTAAAACATCCAGACCTCTGGGCAGTCCTGGTAAAGCTGCGCTGGCATGGGCTCGTGTACTGTACTAGCTGTCAGGATGTCCCGTGCTCAAGTGCTACAGGCAGACAAACCCTGCATACCCTGCTGCTATCGGGGCAGAGGCTTCATGACCATACACATGCAGAGTTTGTTGCCTGTGCCTGCCATAATTTAAAGTGCAATTACTCGAGACCTTTCCTGAACTCTGCTGTGGGTGATCCTCTTCTATTATGAGAACCCAGATAATACACTGTCTTGTTTTGTTTTCTATTTTGTTCTGTGAAAGATTCACTAGATAAACTCAGGTGGGTTAAATATCAGGTCTTGCACACCTTTCTGATGTTCTTCTGAAATGCCCAAGTGCACAAGGCCTGCCCGTCTGCGAGATGCTCACGTTACAGCTGCAAGAGGCACAGAATTGGCTGCCGAGCGATGCTGTGCACGTTCTCATCCCAGCTGTGGCCAGTGGGTGAAATGAAGATGGACAAGTTCTGGCACGAAACCTGGCTGTTCTCCACCTCACACCTGAGAGGCTCTGGTGTGTGAGCAATGTTGTGACATCGCTGATACGGCGTACTGTAACTTTCTGATTCTGCTTCAGTCACTGTTGGACATGATTCTAGGTGAAACATTGCAAAATCTCATTTGGTGTTTTGGAAGTTGCATGTGGAACATGCCAGGTAGTGTTCAGTGTATTTGGGGTACTGAAGGTTTTTGCTGTGCCCTTGAGTATTTTAACTTGTAAAGAAAAATAATCTCCAGCAAAATCACTCGGGGAAAAATACTTGTGAATGAAAATGTTTTAGCCAGTGTTGCTGCTAACAATTTCGTCTCCCAGCAGGTCTTTTTTGAATGAAAATTAAGGCCTATTATTTAAACTGTTTATACTGCTTAGGAACGCTCATACCACGAAAGGCTGCAGAAGAGATCCATCTGCCAGGGGGTTTCATTTTTGCTGGGCACACTTCTCATGCTGATTCTTGCTTGGTGTAAATGGTGGGCCTCTGGAGATGCAGTTCTCTGCTTCTGCATGGTGCCATCAAATGTTTGAGAAGGCTGAATGGTGCTTTTTTCTTCTTTTTCCTCAAGAAGATACTGTTGACTTTTTTCAGCTTCCAGCTGTGAGGCACTGATGCCAGCTCAGGTGAGCTCTTCCTTTCTGTTCAGATGTCAGTAAGGGGAACAACCATCCCCTGTCAGGTCAGGCTTTCCAATACTTCCTTCTGGCAGCTTTTGAAATGACTGAAATAGAAGCCTGGTCTTCGTACCTTGGCCAAAATTATCTTGGGTTACCCTGGGACTTTCTTGAGACCAGAATTTAAGTAGGAGGGGATATAGGCTCAATACCATCTCCTACAATACCTTCCCTAGATTGCCAGAAGCTTTGCTGATACGTCCAGTGCCCCAGATAACTGACCAGACTCCCATTCTATTGACGTCACTCCTGTCCAAAAAGACACAATCTGGGCCAAGGAAATTCCCCTGCTGTGTCACACTTTATGTATCTGCCAGGTCATGAACATGCATTATGTTGGAAATACAGGTGTGTGCTGCAGAAAGTTGATCCATTTAAGATCTGATGAGATATTAAATTCCTATGAATTCTCAGGACTTTTTTCAACTGTAAGCCTGTATTTTGGGAGTGGGAGTGGTGTTTAAAATGTGTTCTAAAGAGATGGCCAGACCTCGGGACAGCTTCCTCTGGTTGAATGTCACTGAGATAGGCTTTGCTTCAGCAGGAGGCATTCAGTGAAGATTGAATGAGCCTGCCGGGGGTTAGAGAAGTACTGGGCCTCTGTGCTGTACCTGGGAATTCCTCAGAAGCAGGAGTAACTCAGTCCAAGCCAAGCCCCTGTACTGATCGGAGCATCAGTCCCAGGTGGTGCTGTAAGGAAGGGGCTGCTTGGCCTGCCACTCGTCACAAGCCTTGCCAGTGATGCATGGATGTGGCCATGCACAGGAGCGGGGTGCTGCCACCCTGAGTGTGGCAGAGTAGGTATCTATTGCAAAGTTGGACCCAGGTCCAAATTTCTGCTAAAGCTGAAGCGTGTTAAGATACAGATTTCTGGTGTGGTCTGCTCTGGAGACTGGCCAGCAATGAAGGGGAGGTCAGTGACTCTGGGTTGGGTCCCTCTCAAATATGGGTGAAACAGGGCAAATACAAAAGCAAGGTTATTGCTGGCTGGATTTCCTCAGTGTTGAATTAGATACGCAAAGAAAATTTCTAAGTGGGACCTTTTATTTTGTGATTATTTTTTAGTTTTGAGATATTGCGGTGTCTGTATATTCCAATGAAGTACTGAAAGCACTTGTCTTTGTATAGAAGATACCTGTTTAAAAATTGCAGCTAATCTTGTACTTAGGTAAAACATTTGTAGATAGGTAATTGTATAATGTTGAAGAACTTTACACTGGCATGTGTTGTATAGTTTATACAAGACACTTCATACTTCTGCAGAATTTTTTAGTTATTAAATTTCTAGTAACTTAATGTATAGTTTTGTATCCTTTCATGTATGTTCGTTTTCTCAGTATTACCACTTGCAGAGTTATTTTTAGTTTCTTAAACTGTAATTGGTTATTTGTGTGTGATACACAGGGTTACTGACTGCAGCAATAAAGTGTTTCTATAAAAAACCAGAAAAAAATGAAAACCACTATAGTATCCATTTTGTTTGAAAAAGCATAGAGAGAAGAATTGATCTCTCCAGTAGTAAGATGATGATCAAAACACAGAACTTGATGGCTCTTCAGTGTAGCAGACCAGTGCAGAGTAGCATCCCATGACAGTTTGCTGTTGAAATGATCTATAATGATAAAGGCATAGTAACCATCAGAATAACTGGGCAACTCCTTCAATGCAGGTCTCAATTTGCAACTCTTCAATTTGGCCTCAAATGCAGGCATCGTGGGGAGAATTTTCTGGCTTCTGCCATGCAGGAGGTGGGGAGAGAAGATTCCCATGGGCCTTAAAATTTGACCTGGAGTCAACACTGAGTGGTGCATCAAATGTTTCATGTCTGAAGTCAGCATTCTCACATGCATCTGTGTAGAGGTGCAGAACAGAAGATGCTCATTACTATGATTTTCCTCTAGGAAGAATATTAATTTTGTATACAGAAAAGGAAATCTTTAGCAGTTTCTCTAGAATGCATTTGTAGCACCAGTAGGTCAAGGAAACTGCACTGCTGTGAGAGAGCTTGTTACCAAGGCATGCACACCAAAGAGCAAAGACCTGGAGAGTTGTGTCTCTAAGAGACACAAGGGGGCTCAAAGAAAAGCTTTTCATTTCTGTCTCTTTTTAAGTAGTAATTGGTTTTTCTTTTAGGTAAGGAAGGGATGGAAATCTTAAATCTGCAACCCTAGAGAGATGTCTCCCATGCAGAACTGAAGCCTCTGTCCTACATTCCCTTAGTAAAGAAAGTCTGGCTGTAGTAAATGAAGCTACTTACATAAAGTTTGGAAACCCAACAAGACCTCTATACAAAAATACCCTCCTGGAGAGATGGTAGGATAATTTCCAGGGCCTGCTGTTTGACTGGCAGTCTCTGAGATGAAAAGCTGATAAATGGTTTAAGGAACAGAGCCCGCAAAGCCATCTGGCTGCTGGTTAAAAAGTGTTCCTTGTCTTAGGCTCAGGCATCTCGAGTTAATTATAAATTAACTTCCTTCCTCTTGTAAACCTTATTTTCATCTGAAAGAGTATTACTGTCACTGTGTGAAGTGTGTCCATCTCCGAGGCAGAGAACAGCATTGGCTCAGCAGCATATGGCACAGCTGTGACTCCAGGAACAGGATTTTTCGTCTGGTCCCCAGGAGCTGGAGCTGTCTGGTGAGTAGTTAGTGGTGTCTGGCTGGCAAGGACCAGCATGACTTGCCTTTGGAGCAGGGCAGGAGGAGGCAGTTGGGAAGCAGAGCTGCTGCGTTTGGCAAGGTCCGAGTGCCACGTGGAGGCTGCAGAGGTGGGAAAAGGTGCGAAAACCGAGTCCTCTCTCAAGAGCCAGGCTCGACCCTGCACTGCTTCCCAGCCCCCGGTGCTGCTGCAGGAGCTGTACATCCCTCATCCCACTTCCCACAGCTGCCCTGTGGAGCAGTCTCCTGTCACCCACCCCTCCATTTCAGCTCTCCCTATGCCCAGTGTGTTACCATATCATGCTGTGCTTGTCCTTTTCAGTCTACTTGTGCAACACAATTTTCCTTCCTCTTGCTGCCTTCCTCACTTGCCTCTGGGCCACACTGGGCAGTGAGGGTTGTGCTAGGATGTGCCAAATTGCAGTCGGTTTGATAGGAATGACCATGGAAGTACCCAAAAGTGACACTCCAAATAAAGGTCAGTGTTCCCTTGTTAATCCTCTACGCTCCAGGCTCTAATGCATAGGATGCTCTGACATTTTGGCATTGTATTGTGTACCACAATACAACAGAAGAGGATGATTTTTCACTGTCTTGGGATGGATGTATGGCATAAGAAAATCAGGCAAGAATATCATTATATAACAAAAACTGAACTGAGGAAAACTCAGTTCTTCTTGGCTAGATAGAGGAGGCAGAAGAGTTTTTTTAAAAATAAATCAGAAATCAAAAGAGCCCTGGACAAAGAAAGTGGGGATCAAATTCAGTGCATTAGACAGTGTAAAATAATTGGAAATGTAATAATGCTCAGGCAGGGTCGAGTGATGGCAAACTTTAAGAATACTCTTTTTAAAGTGTATTCTAGGAAAAAGGCAAGAATAGTGTCAAAGGAACTGAAATCTGAAAATAGAGAGTAGACTTTGTTTGAGAGTATTAGGGAGATAAATGAAGTTGTCTCAAAGGCTTTAACATCAGAGGAGGGTTTGAAGTAACTGAATAAAACACCAGAAGGCTGCAAAGAGCAGAGTGGGGAAGATCACCACTCAGGGTGCGCTCATTAAATCCTGAAGCTTCAAGGAATCAGGCTTGCAATTCCTTACATTGTAAGACTTCAGTAAAGTAAACCTCCCAGTCATTTTTGCTGGGAGCGACTTGCTGTGCTGGGCTGTTCTGATACTGTCTCAAAGACCACCTGCAGAGAAGGCAGGCCAAGCAGGCTTAGTAGAAATCATCACTGTTAGATCTGTAGGGTCTGGTGCTGGGACAGCAGGTTCCTTTGTCAAGGGAAACAGTTATCCTTGTGGCTGGGAGGGGATAGGAAATGTCTTGGGCTGATGACTTGATCCCAGCTGCGAGAGCACAGCTGCCTTGGTGAATGCGTGTTGTACTTCATATCTGCTTTACTCCTGAGCATCCCAAAATAACTCACCAAGTACCACTGTCCCCTTCCTGTGGATAAACTGAGGTCTCTCTAGAGCCTGGCTTGCCACTTACTCTGCTCTCATGCTTACCTTCTTGCTTTGGAAATTGCTGTGTTAAAAGAGAACTGATTCTAATAATGGGATTAGCTAAACCAGTATTACCTTATGACAGCAAGATGATGGTTATTTTATCCCAAAACTGCTTTCAGTTACATTCATGGACCATGTTACACTCATGGTCACATGTAAGCAATTGATGTACACCAGAGAAATCAGAAGTAAATTAAGTCAAACCATTCCACTGAGCAGCTTTCTTGCAGCCCTGGACCAAATCAAGCTGCGGTAGAAGTTAAAGGTATTATTTTAGGCATGAATTTGGACCTGCCTGATGTTGCACAAGCCTGTGTCAGGACTCAACCTTTGCTGCTGAGGCTTAGGTTTTTTGCAGCAGTTTTCAGTCTCCCACTGCTATTCTAGTTTTGCAGTTGCCAAATGTGTGCAGGACCAAGGGATACCGAAAGAGCAGCCACTGATGCAGCTGTATTCCTTGTGCTTGCCTTGTCTGTGTCTCAGGTGTGCCATGCCTTTGCTCTCCCCTCTTTGGCACTGTTACCTGGGCAGCCTCACAGCAATGGTTTGAGGAGGGGAAACCTGAAAACACTGCTTTCTCTCTGGCTCCCTCCTCTCCCTAAGTGCCACATCAGTGGAGGCAGGAGAGGATCTGCATGTTTAGGGGGAGGTGATGAGGTCAGGCAGTTCAGATCCCATGGTCCTTAGGGCTGAGGGAGATGTCCTAACATCATGTTAAATGGTATGATGGATCCAAGGAGCACCAGCTCAAAAAGAGGGTAGGAAGTTCAGGGGAATAGAGAGCCCCTCAGGCTGTTGCAGCCAGGGTGGTCCCTTGCAGAAAAGGAATAAAGATACCGTATTAAGTGTTGATATAGCAGCCCTGTGGGGGTTGTGAGAGATTCAGCTGGTGTCAGAATTGCCACATCCTGGATGGCAGAGCAAGGACATTGTGCTGAGCTTTGCAACTCCAGAGTTCATTTCTGGACACTGAGATGGG
The DNA here is from genome assembly GCA_036630365.1 of Acanthiza pusilla. Classification (NCBI taxonomy): domain Eukaryota; kingdom Metazoa; phylum Chordata; class Aves; order Passeriformes; family Acanthizidae; genus Acanthiza; species Acanthiza pusilla. The sequence goes on from JAXCHO010000234.1 coordinate 18,658,825, forward strand.
ACAGATGCAGCTCTATGAACGTGGATGTTTTTTTCTCCCCATTCTGGTAGAGCAGTATTCAATTAGCACCCATATGTTCTCAGCTATTAAACTCATGTCCCTTAGAGTATTTATGTAGCTTGGAAATTTCTGTAGGCTCTGCTGCTCCCCTCTGTCCTTAATTGCCATGTTGTATCATTCCTCCCCACTCCCAGTCCTTATTAACATATTTCAGGAGGGCCGTCTGCCCACCCCAGCTGCCTGTGGCCTCAGGAGGGCTGTAAGATACGTGACATCTTCACAGAGCAGCCTTGTTTTTCACTGAAGATGGACAGCAGCTGACTTCTGCCATGAGTTTCCATGTAGTAAATCTAAGGGATGCTTAGCCCAAGGGGAGCTGTGAGTAAGCAGCAGCCGAATCTCTAGCAGAGGAGATGTGCCCCTTGCAGGCAGCTGTCCTGGCCCCGCATTAACACTCAGCCAGACCAAGAACAGCCCCTGCTCGTGTTCTGAGGGTCCATTTCCCAGCTCCCTGCATGAGGCTGCACCAATCTGCTGCCTGTGAAACCCTCTCCAAGAGGGGAGCGAGGTTTTTGTGCAGAGGTGGTGCAGGGAGCAGTTCCTGCCTCCCCAGGGAAGGGGTTCAGGGGATGAGCCCAGGCTGGCAGTGACAGAACAGTGTGGGTCTCCTCATGGGTGAAGTAATGTCGTCTCTGGATAAAATGGTTGGGTTTGGGGTTTGTGTATCCTGCATTTTGTCTGGCAGGATTTTGATGAAGCATTTGAAATTATACCAAAAGTAAATATTATCAAAAAACTTTTGAATGTGAACCTGATGATAAAAGTGAGAGGGGCTAAAAGAACAGACTAAAAAGAGACATAGCTGTGAAAAGGCTGGTGAGAGGTAGCAAATGCATTCCTACAAATTTGCTGTACAGGACTGAGCTTATCTAGTATTTTTTAATGAGTTTGTAAGAGGAGTTGTAACACTATAGGGAGACTCTCAGTCACATCTTTGTACAGAAGAGATTCAAACCATGTGAAAACAGAACTCATTACGCAGGGGAATAGAGTTAGGTTCGAATCTTGCATCAGCGCTGAAATGCAAAGAAAAATGAAAACCCACTGGTAAAGATCTGAGCACCACTTTGCTCCATATTTGCAGTGAAAATGAAGGTGCCTGGAAGGTGGCCTTAGGTATGACAAACCTGTTTCTGAAGCACTTGACATGTTAAAAAGGGTTTCAGATGTATCTTTCAATGAAGGGCCATGAACCTACATTTAGAAACTTTAAGAGAGACGGCTCTTGTGCAAAAATGAAACAGAAGTGTGAGTTCTTTGAAATCGTAAGTAAAGGGAAGAGGAAAGCATGGAAGATTTTATTAAGTTTATGGTGCACTTCTATGTGATAACATTGATCATGGGAGGGATCACAGTGCAGTAGCAAGGATCCCTTGCTACTTAAATCTCAGGAGGAAATGTCAGATCTCTGGGCTGGGATTCTGGAGAATGACACACATTCTCAGGTGTGTCTTGTGACAGTTGGCAATTTTGCATTTCTGGGTGTTATTTAAAAAGTAGCAGCAGACTAGAAATTAATGCTGAGTACTTTTGAATCTTTTTTATGTCTTTTTATAAAAGCATGTCCTGAATGTAGGTCACAATACACCTGACCAGAAGAGATACAGGAGACTTCCCTGACTCTTCTGGGTGAGCATGATTTTATTAGTTACCATCATACACTAATTAATCCAGCACAGCACCTCAGCTCTAACTGTACCACAAGTAAAGCACTCCTGAGGTGGTTTTAATTTAGCTTGTTATGCATATCTATCACTAGAGATTCACAAGAGCCAGAAACCAGCTAGGCAAAATGCCTGACAGCAAGGAAATGAGCTGGGTTTGATCACAGAGCAGTGGTTGGAAGGACACTGAGATCTGCAAAAGCCCTGCCTGGCTCCTCTCAGCTCAGTGTTGTGCAGCTGCTGCTGGCAGCAGCATGAAGGAAGATTATCAATGAGATAACAGGGATGGCAACATGTGGTATTTGTTTGCTTGATGAAAATACCAAACAGCATTAGTGGTCTTGGTGTCAAAGCAACAAGTGTGCAGTGTCACCGCTATGGGTTTATTTCTCTGGGGTAAGTTGGAGTCTGGAGGAAGCACATACAACTCTTCCATCCACAATGTCAGCATCTTAGTGATAGCAGGTGCTCGGTATACTCAGGGTGGGGAATGTGAAATTGTGGGATGTTAAGAGGGCTTTGCAAAGGGCGAGTTGGTTGTGTATGTACAGTTCTGATGTGCAGATGTGCTGGTATTTGGTGTTACATGCGGTAATGCAAAGACAGCAGGGTGTTTGAAAAGCTTAGAGAAATACAGAGAATAAAGCATGGCCACATGCAGGGGTCTAGCCCTGAGGAAAATGTGAGCTGTACACAGATTTGCACATTTGGTGTATATAATGAGGGTGCAGTATGGTGTGAGTCACCATCCCTGGAAGTGTTCAAAAAACGTGGATATGGCACTTAAGGACATGGTTTAACGGTGAATTTGAATGGACTTGATCATCTTAAAGGTCTTTTCCAACCTTAACGATTCTATGATCCTATGATAGAGTGAGTAACTTTGGATGATGAAAAGAGTGGGATATAAGCTGTGTGCTTTATGTGGGTAGATCTGTGCAGAGTGTTGGGTTGCTGTAGTGTAAGGAGAAACAGAAGAGCATGGGTGCCTGCACATTGGGATGGTTTGGAGGCGAGGTTATGGAGCACGGAGCAGTTTGAGATTAAACCCTGTGAGTGTAAAGGTGGTGAGGCACACGGGGCTGTGCCAAGGTGAGCTGTGCCTGGCAGGATCAGGAATGCTGTGCAGAGCTGAGCTGGATGCTGTGCTGAGTTGTGAAAACGTGGAGGGTTCTCAAGAGGAAAGTAGAGTGCGGAGGGCTGTGTAAAGCATGCACAGTGGGAGGGCAGGTGCACTGACAGGGCTGAGTGCAGGGTGCGGGGCAGCTGTGCCAGGACAGGGGCACGGGCAGGGCTGGAATTCGGGGTGAGGGGCTGCTGTGCCAGGACAGGGGCACAGGGCAGGGTGCGGGTCAGCGCAGTAGCCGTGCGGCCGCGGCGGGATGGGGTAGGAGCGCCGGCTGGGGAAGGGGCGGGCAGCGCTGAACCGGGCCGGGCTGGGGAAGGGGCGGGCAATGCCGAGCCGGGCCGGGCTGGGGAAGGGGCGGGCTGAGCTGAGCTTAGCTGAGCTGAGCCGAGCCGAGCCGGGCCGGGCTGGGGAAGGGGCGGGCAGCGCTGAGCCGGGCCGGGCTGGGCTGGGCTGGGGAAGGGGCGGGCAGGGCCGAGCCGGGCCGGGCTGGGCTGGGGAAGGGGCGGGCAGCACTGAGCCGTCCCGTGCGGTGGCAGAGGGGGCGGCGGCGCTGGGCACGGTCCGGGCGGAGGCAGGAGTGCGGCTGAGCAGCGCCGGGGGGCTGTGCAGAGCCGAGCCGAGCCGCGCCGGGGGGACCATGCCATCCTACACCGTCACGGTGGCCACGGGCACGCAGTGGTTCGCGGGCACCGACGACTACGTGTACCTGACGCTGCTGGGCACGGCGCGCTGCAGCGAGAGGCACCTCCTGGACAAGCCCTTCTACAATGACTTCGAGCGCGGCGCGGTGAGTCCCGGGCAGCGCCCGCACCTTTCCCCCGCCGTGCCCGGCCCGCCATGCCCGCGATGCTGGAGCACCGGCGCACCTCGGCCGCTCCCTGTCCGCATCTCCAGGGGCTGGGCTTTCTGTGAGCTCTTGTCCCCGTGTGCGGTGCTCCGGAGCGGGACACGGGATCTGAGGTTCCCGCTGCCCTCCCTGACCGCCCGTCCCCCGCATCCCTGCCCGAGGGGTTAGCCCTGGCTGTGCTCAGTCAGTCGTAGGGAAAGATGGTTCTGGCTCGCAGTGGGCTTTCAGATCTGTCCGTACTTTCTTTACAAATACTAAAAAAAGTGTGCATTTCTTGTTGATAGGTGATGTTTAGGGTTAGTATTTACTAATACTGAGAGCCTTGTTATTTCCAAGGAATTAAGGAAGAACGTCCAAAGAGAATTGCAATGCCTGACAAGAGAAATGTGTAGGGCAACTTCAGCGAAAGCTGAAAACCACCATGAGTGCATTAAGTGTGAGAATGAAGTTGTGGCTAGACTATCAGCTGTGCTCTTCTTCCTGCCCTAGGTTTCTGCTGTCTGCTGTGCCCGGTCCTCTCTGTGGTCCTGTCACAGTATTTGGACTACCCAAATGTAATCACTTATACTCTGAGCACTGGTTTAGAATGGCATTTCTTTATTTGCTTGTTGTCCCCTCTGGAAATAAAATACCTTTTTCCATCCCCCTTTCCAAAATGTGTATTTTACTTGGAAACCAAATTTAGAGTTTCTAGAAGGTCTAATGAGATATAAGCAACTTTGAAAGTTTTAAAGAAGTGTTCATGAGTTTGGAAGTTAGACCTACCACCACATGTACAAGTGAGAGTTCGCTGCCATGGTGCTGCTTTGCCTTGAGGTGTGTTTTTTCAACCATGTGGTTCACAGCCTGAGTTAGGTACATGATCTCTTCTGTGTTAGACATCACAGACACACGTAACAGAAGGCAGCATTTTGAGTAGGTGTTGATGGCATATGTAGCTGTGATCCCCCAGATATTTACCAGCCACTGCAATTGATGTTAATTTTCTTTCATGATTAAACATTCATTAGCTTAGAGCCTTGCTACCTGAATCTCCCAAATGGGCATCCAGTCTTTTTTTCTGTTTTAACTGCTGAATAGTCACATACTTTAGGCAAAACTGTGCAGCATTAGTAAGAGAGGTTGAAGGAGACCTTAGACTGTCCTGCAAACTTTGTGTTAGGGCACTCTCCCAGGAGAGCTTAGTCCTGCCCAGCTGAGGAGATCCCCACCAGGGTCTCGATCACCAGACAGCTTGCTCTTATTCCTGGGCTGCAAAAGAGGGTTTCAGGTGGCTCTGATGGACAGCCTGGCAGTTCTCTGAGCATGCAGTTGGACTGGATCATCTCACAGGGGGCAAATGCCACGATGGGAGCATTCAGCATCTGCCCAGCAGCAACAGCTGAGCTGCTGTGGGCCCAGGTCCAGCAGGAGCAGAGATACATCCACTGGGTGAGCGAGCAACAAACACAGGCTCGTGGATGTTATTAGCAACAAATAGGCAGTCAGTTTTTTCAGCATGTATTTATTGTGGACAATGAGAATAACTCTGCATTCGAAGTGTGTGGCTCATTGGACGCTTGCAGTACAATGTGCTAGGTTTTGGGTTTGAGGATGTTTTCTTGGGGGATGCAGCAGTTTTCTCCAGGCACCTGTTCAGGTTTCCTTGTGCCCAGAACACTGTGAGTCTTAATAGTATGTCGTGCAAGGAAAAAAGGAAAGAAAATAAAAATACTGAAACTGAAGCAGGCCAGAAGGCTTTGAATTTGGTTGATTTGCAAAATGTAGCAATTATTTTCACAGTTCTGCCTTTAGTGTTTCTTTCAATACCATATCTATATTTTTTTTTTCTGCAAAGCAATTCAATTGTTAATCCATTTGCAAAACAAATGCCTCTTTTTCTGGATGACCAGAATTTTGCAGCATCATTTTGCAAGGGTTGGTCTACTTTCCAGGGTTTTTTCCCTAGATGTTGGGCCAGGCTCTGTAGTTCCACTATCTTCAGAAAGTCTTCATTTGCATTATTGCAAATTGTGCATATTACTGGATGTGATGAAAGAGGGCATGGGCCAGATCTGAGTAGAAGATTTGCATGGCAAATGTTGACTGAGGGAAAAGTATGTGAAAAGCCTGAAGGGATTTGTGCAATGGTAACTCAGATGTAGTTTTTCTGACTTACTCCAAGCACTGGACACAGGCAATGTTGAAAGTCATAGTTTCTTTTCTTTGCATAGTGTCTTTTGAGTAAATTCTTCTGGTGCTGAATGATTTCAAAGTTTTACAGTGTCCCCCAGTTCTCTCTTTCCTTCCTGTTCCCCTTTCATCTGCTTTTTGCTTTCATTGAAAGAAATGCACTCATATGTATTTCCAGAAAGAAAATATATCTCTTTCTATTTAGAGCTTATAGAAAAAGGAGTGGCGTCCTTTTTGCAATGTAAGAGTAGTCAGTAGGAATCTCTTCTCAAAAAGAGAAGACTTAGGTTTTGCCTGAGATTAAATCACTTGAACAGGATGGTACAAGAGTTTAGACAGTCCAATCGTCTTCGTTAATTCTATACTCTCACTCTGAACTCAAACTGTGTGAAAGCTCTTAGCATCTCTGGCTCACTGTGCAGTCACCCTGGTGTTTACCAAGGGACCTCGTGCAACAAATATAGAAACCTTGAGTGACCAAGCATCAGTTATTATCTGGACCTTGTACATTATCTGTAACCTGACACGTTTTTAATGTATTAACAAAATTGTCATCTGAGGTGAGCCACTGCTGGCTTGGAGTTAGCAGGAGGTATGTGAGGTACCGTGAGGGAGCCCTCCCTTTCAGAACTGCCATTAAAATTGGAATTGTGATGGTCATAAAAAGATGAAAAGCCTCCAGGAACATTTATGTTAATTGCATGTCCTTTTTGCATTACACCAACAGTAAATTTTTGGAGCTCTTGTAATATTGGCAAGTAGATTGTTACCAGAGGAATTAGTTTCTTCTGAAGATTGGCTGTCAATGTGACACTTCTATCAGCTCTTTGGATCTGATTCGTATTGCTCTTTAATTTAAATCTTAAAGGTACATATATCTAGGTGTGACATTGTACTTAAGTTTCTTTGTACATCTGAGCTCTACAAGCATAAAATGTGTAATTGTCCAGATCTTAGCTGTACAAACATAAAAGGTGCCATTGACATCATTTTAAAAAGAGAGAACTGAAGAAGACCAGGAAGCAAAAGACAAAGGGGATTTGTGTGGTCTGGATACTGTCCTTAGTCTGAAGCACACATAACTAACACACCAAGGTTTTTTAATTCCTAGTCTGATGGTTTAATCTCATCATTATCTTTCCACTACTGTTGCATGAGTGGATGTGCCCTAGCAGTGCCTCCTTCAGCTATTGCTAGGAGAGCAGAGAATGGTTTCATGGCCCACGTTTTTCTCAGACTTGCAAATATTTCAAGGAGTAATACTGTTTTTAGGTTACATACAAAAACATTTCTTCATTTCTGGTGTGTTTTGTATTTTTCTGTTGCACTGCAGTCCAATAATAGGGCTTTCTTTTATCACCCACAAGGAGCTGGAAAGCTGTATCAAGAAAGACCAGGTATGGCTGTGTAGTGCTGGTGGTGCTTCCTGCGTGTGCAGTGCATCACTGGCTGTATTCTGCTCTGCAGGTTGACTCCTATGATGTGACTGTGGAAGAAGACCTTGGAGAAATTCAGCTAATTAAAATAGAGAAACGGAAATACTGGTACCAGGATGACTGGTACCTCAAGTACATCACTGTTAAAACACCAGTGGGTGACTACTTGGAGTTCCCATGTTACCGCTGGATAACAGATGAAAAGGAGATCGTCCTTCGAGACGGACGAGGTGAGAACCACAAGAAACCAGATTTCCTGCAGAACACCTGGAAATTGAAAAACACCTCCTTCCCATTTCTCCATGTACCTCCCAATCTTCTCACGTATGAAGACCCGCTGCCAGTTAGTTCCCTACTGCATCCTAGGGAATGGGCTTTGCTTACTGACTCTGAATACTTTCTGAGCAGCTTGTTGGGCTAGGCACTGGCACTTGGGTTGGATATTTTGGGAAGCGCATACAAGGAAGAGTCCTAATGCTGCTTGTTACACTGGTCTTGAATTTGAAGGCTGATCCTACTGCCGAATTTTTGATTACTCCATATCCTCGTTGCTGGAAGCCCTTTTGATCTAATTAGAATTAGTGTTCCCTGTTTGTTTCATACTAAGCTCCTAGGTGGCCCATGATTAATTGCCTGTAAATTGTCTTGTTTTCATGAGAGTGAAGTAAAATCCCAAAGTAGGCTGCTCAGCAGGTGCAAACTGAAACAGCAGCTTACTTTTCTTTCATTCTTTTCAGCAGCTTACTTTTCTTTCATTCTCTTTGCATGCTGTCAAGTCCAGTCCAGGGCAAGGCAGGGTGATGGATATTAGTGCTGCAAGTAATGGCGACCAACTGAGAAAAGCATTTAAAGTGTCTCTGACACCTACTTGCCATGATCAGGGTTTGGGCAGATATTTGTCACTGAGATTTGCTTGTTCTCTTCTCTGCTACCTGGGGTAGGTTGGCTGCTGTGGTGTTCTGCAGCATGAGTGCCTGAAAACAGCTGAAACAAGTGTGAGGTGGTAGGAAAGAAATGTTTATGTTCCTCTTAAATTTTTGGCTACTCCTGGCTGGGGCATTTTGTGTTTGAAGTATTTTGTCCTATAATGACAACTATGTGTCACTTTATTTTTGGTCTTTCCATTTTTCATAATTTGATTTATAAAAACTGTTAACACTTCCATGGAAGGCAGCTTTGCATGGCTTTCAGGGTATGGTGAGGTAAAGGACAAGCAAGTGAAACTCTGTTGATAACTTGAACACAACCACCTGGAAATCATTAGCCATTTATGTTATCAGCTGTATAACCTCTGATATTTCCAACCATGATCCCAAACAACTTTTGTCATGACCCTCCTGCTGGTTTTATCTGCCACCACATTTGTGTATGTAGAGTGAGTCTCGTACGTTGTCCTTTCTCTGATCACTAAAGAAGTCTATGTGTTACTTCATGTTATATTGAATTCATGGTCAGAAGAGCAAAATGTCTGGAACTGAAGCCTCATTGTTTTCTCTTTCTGTTCTCATGACTGGAAGATATGATTATTGCCCCAAGCTGACAGGGGAGAGCATTTTTCAAGGAGAGAGGCTCAGAGATGTTGCCTGGAGATGTCTCTTAGCAGAGAAGATGAGCTGGAATAATGTTGTGGTTTCTCTGATTGAAGGAATTCCCTAGGTACTGAACTCTAAAATTAATTCCCATGACCCTCTTCAGACCATTTACACTCATGCTGGATATATACAGCAAGTGTCCACATTAGAAATCCAGGTTTTATACACAGTTGAGACAGATGTTCCTAGCTTGAGCTAATTGCCCCTTGGAAGCACCCAGTTAGGAGCTTATCTTCTTCCACAGATTATCTCAGGACCTGTGTGTCTACTCAAAAGTGCTAAATTGGATCATGTAAGGATTTCCCACAGAAACCTTTAAAAGGTATAGATCAGAAGTCTGAAGGTTTGAGAACTTTGCTGTCCTTCTCAACACCTGGGCAGTGACAGGCAGAGGAAGCTCATAACGCTGTCTCTTTTCTGTAAACAGCAAAGCTCCCCCGAGATGACAAGACTCAGATTCTCAAGCAGCACAGACGCAAAGAGCTTGAGTCCCGCCAGAAAATGTACCGGTGAGTTTCCCACTGCTCCAGGGTCTGTTCTCATCAGGTCAGAGTCTGGCAGAGTATATTCACATTATCACATGGTTCTAATTACTCAACTCTTGGATAAGAGAAAGCACAAGTTGCCATGTTGGCCATGTCTGGTTTTCACTTAGATGGAGTTCACTGTAAGTAATGATCATTCTGGTGCAAGTGGCATTATGAAATACTTGAACTTCAGATAAGCCTACTTGGAAGAGCTAAATTAGAGTTAAGAGCTAAGGGAGTTCAGTGATACAGCCTCTGTGTGGGCCTTTGAAAGCATATTTCATTTCATATTGAAGGCATATTTCATTTGCCTGTTACATGTAGTACTGCAGTTTCAGTTTTGGAACATGATCTGAACATGTCAGCTTTTACTGGAGCTTTTTGGCTGCTGCACCAAGCTAGAATTAGTTGTTTCCTGCACCAGGGTGCAGTGAAAAATCTGGCCCTGTTTGAGTGGACTGGAATGGGCTAACAGAACACAGTTGTAATATATATAAATCTCACATATGTATATTATACATATTTATTTCACACATATATATATGCACACATATGTATTATACATATGTATCTCATATATTTATTATACTGCCATAGACATTTTTTCCTGTTTGGTGTCATGATGGGAAAATGCTATCTTTTCTCAGAGGGTAACTCCAGAAGGCATTAGGCATTGCCTTTTGCTAGAGACATGCTCTGTTAAAATAATGAAAGTTTCTTGCACTTGTTTCTCATTGTGAGAATAAGGGTCAGGTCGGAGGGTCCATTTGGAATTGATGGATTGGGGCTTAGTGTATGTGTTGTTTATTTCATTTGAACAAGAAATACTGTTCTTTACAAATTACAGGAAATAGAGCAGAGGAAAATATGGTTCAAAAAGAGGTGTGACACAAAATTTTATTTACATATGCAAGAAGGAAGGCAAAACCATTTGTTATTTCAGGGAAATAGCTACTTAAAATTCAGATACATAGCTGATAATACACAATGCAGTCTGTGTGTGGCAGGCAGTTTGGAAATACCATTGAAACACTATTCTTTACAATTCTCTCTCTTTTGTTTTGAAATAAAAATGGCAGAGAATGTGTGCCATGAGCATTAGGAGGTTGGACAGTTGAATCGAGGCTCCTGGAGTGTGCCTTTTGAAGCAATCTAAATACATGCCTGAGTGGTTTTAGCTGCTGTATTTCAGTTCTGCCAAAGTGTAGCCCCAAGAATGAGCATGCATTGGGCAGCTGTCTCTCTGTCCCCTCCCCTCACAACACATTTGAAGTCACTGCCAGTTTCACCCAAACGTGGCAAGTGCTTAGAAATGTCACAGATATTATGTTTTTTCAAGCTTTGTGAAGGTAGGTGGCCAAGTAGATGATTTTCACAGTACTTCAGGAATCTGTCGGGTACTGGTAGGTATTGATGTGGTGTAAGTCACTTATTGTGGACCAAAGGAGTCTGCCACAAACTTCCTTTATTGCAGTGAGTCACCAAAGCAGTGGAGGTAAGGACAGAGCTCCCATGCTGATAAGGTTATATGGTTAATTAAACCTCTCTTATTTTCTCAGCTGGAAGGAGTGGCATCCAGGCTTCCCCCTGAGCATTGATGCCCATTCTCACAGTGAACTGCCTCGTGACATCCAGTTTGACAATGAGAAGGGAATTGATTTCATTCTGAACTACACAAAAGCGTAAGTGTTTGTGGGACTTCAGGAGTTTTGCAGAATGTCTTTTAGGGCAGAGTGAGGATCTGATCACCTTTTAGGTTTCATTGAATCTCAAAATTGGATTATTTCCTCCAAGCTAGATCAGCAGCCAGTCAAAGTAGGAAAGTAAGAATTGAATGGATTTTTTATTTTATTTTATTTTTTAGTTATCAATATTTAAGCTTTTCACGCTGGGAACTGACGGAGCCTCTGCATTCTTGTCAGCCATGGTTTTTGCTGTAGGCAGATGGAGGAGGCACTGGTGAAAATCAATAGCAAAAGGACTACAGGCACCTGAGACCTTGAGCTCCTGACTTAATTCTCGGCATTGCCCTGTGGAAATACTTTTCTCCTCTGACTGTTGGCAATAATTTCGGTCACATGCACAAAGAAGATGGTTATCAATGCACTCCTGACATCCTACTGGAGAAAATCTGTTCTCAGCAGCTCATCAGTCATCCACACCTGAGTGACATTTGCTTGGGGCAGCCAAGTCACTGTCCACCCACTTGCACGTTTCATGTCATTGAGAAAAACATTGGATGGCCATTGGATGAGCCTGAAAAATCAATCCTGCAGAGCTCTGGAATAGCACAGGGTCAGTGAGGCAGATGGGACCTCTCTGACCTGTGAGTCTCCTCCTGTGCTGTCTCAAATGCCCAGGTCATATCACACTGTCTCAGATACCCACCGTGCCATCAGGTGGTGCAATAGTCTGGCATGAGACAAGACTGGTCCTTACATATCAGAGCATTCTGGGTGTTTTATTCACTCATTTATGCAGCTGAACTTCACTACCAACACAGAGTCGAATCAGCGTGGTGTTAGCCAGTGCAAAACATCTGTTTCCCAGCTCATAGAGAGGAGCTGAGTGATGCAGGAGCATCTGAATGCCAGAGATGAGAGGTTTGCCATTAGGAGACAGGAGCAGTTTGGAGGCTGCATGCCCCTTCTGGCAGCCCCATCCTGCCAGGCTGTGGCATATTGTCAGAGGTCCTGAGTCACAGCCAAGTGAAACTTGGAAGCGATTCAACAGAGTGCAGGGACATCTATCTTTGTCATTGGCTGTAAGGGGCCCTCCCCATGAAATAGGAACCTGAAACTGCAGATAGCCAGCCATTCCGCGTTCTGGATAACTGCATGACACAAAAGAGATTTTTTTCCAAGGAATAGCAGTGCCTCTTGACTGGCACATTTGGCTGAAAAATCCAGACCTATGCTTTTGGTTGAGTGAATAGTGAAAATCTTTGGAGAGGAGTTTGATGACCCTTATCTAGCTCCCCTGATGTGCTTTGGGAGCTTGGGACAGCTATTTGCAGGAATGGAGTGGAGAAACACGGGGAAGGCATGGGGCCTGCCTTTGGTTTGAGTGCAGTAGGAAGGAGCACAGGGAGGTTCGTCTGCAAATCCTAAGGCAGGTGCAGAGTTGCAAAGTGTAGCAGTGGGCAAGAAGCACATTTAAGGGAATATGTGAGAACTGAGAGTTATATGAGACATAGGAGGTAGTGGAAGGGGGGAGGGGAAAGCCCTTTTTCTTGGGACATGCAGAAATGAACTTAGAAAGAGTGAGATATGTCTCAGATATTCTTCATGCTGTTGCAAGGTTGCATCTTTAGATGCTGTTGACAGTGGATAACTCTATAAGTTTACAGGATTAATTGTGTGTAGGTGGAGATAATCCTGAAGGTGTCTGGTGCTGACGTGACCTATGCTGTCTAGCAAATGGAAACTCTCAGCCTGGATTCTGTGCCAGAAATGCAGGCCTGTGTAGCTATTTTGGACCAGTGTTGCATTTGGGCAGATTAAGTTCTACAAGCAACTCTGACTTTTTTAACTTGCTCTGGTTTCTAGTACGTGCCGGAAACATCCAAGAAGTACTTGATTTCTTGGGCAAAACAGATTTTTATTTCCTAAGTTCTTTGGAAGTTTTTTCCAAAATCGGAAATGTGAAGAACTTCCTCTTTTTGGAAGTAATGTTTGAAACATCTGAGAATGGATGTGTGCCTGGCATTCAGCAGGTCAAACCACAGCAGGTTTGTGACCAGACCCCGGGTGCTGTGCCTCCTGCTTGGTTTGATCAGTAGCTCCAGGTAGAAAGAGTATCTTGGGCAGGAGAGGAGCAGCTCATATCAGCTTGTATGTCAAATGTTTGCTAACCTTAGTGCAGTTCTGAAGGAGGGCAGAGGCTCCTCAGGACCTTTACTGGAAACTCTCAAATGAGTCAGTCTTAAGTAGCTCTTCTCAAGCTATTAAGTTGTGTTTTTTTAAAATAATTTAACCTTCCAGTGATGGTCATGCTGCCTCGTGAAGTTCATCTGAATCAGTTTGTGATTCAGATACCTGGTCCCTAGCCAGAAAGTCCTGCCCCACAGTTACCCTCACTTTGATCATTGTACGATGGTTCTGTGTGCCTGTCAGGTGTGAAGAGACCTCTTTAGAGGTCATCTCCTGTTCTAGCCTGGACACCTGTGTGAGTTTGACTTCCTAACATGCCTGCAGGCACCTCCTACCCTTGCCAGCCATCTGCAGCAACAGCCCATTCTGCATGCACCCCATCTGGGCTCAGTGCAGAGCAGCTCCTTCGTCGGCATTATGGTCATGTTGGTCTGGAGCCCTCCTTCCAGATTGCCCCTGCCTGTTCCTCCAAGCCTTTGTTCCTCTCCAGTCAGTTCTAATCCAGTCCTTTTTATAAGTTTGATGATTATAAATCCAGCCTCCTGTGATTCTCCTCAAATTCTGTTTGGGAGGATTTCCTGCAACACTGTGACCTTTCTTTACTTTGTCATCTGCCCTGCATATCTTCGTGTGCTTTTATTTGTGCATTTGAAGTGTTAGTGAGAAGCCAGCTTTCTTTTTCAAATTCATTATTTGCTTTTTAGTCAAAGTAAATGATTTCTCTCTAATAACAGCAGTTAAGCATTCATGTAATAATTTAGAACTCGTCATCTCATGTGAAGGGAACTTGCTTGGCTGTGCTGTAGAGAGAACACTTTGCTGAATTAGCAGATGAAGTCAGGCATTTCTGGCTTCCAGCCCACTGTCTTCATGTGATGTCTGCAACCAAGAGACTTGGTTTCTGAGGTTAAATGTGAATGTCAAGTTTATCCAGCAGCTCAAGTAAATAGAAAGCTCTCAAAAACTCAGGCCTCCCACTTTAGGGATCCAGTCTGGCCTTGGTCATGTAGATACTGCAGCTGTTCGTTTTTTTCGATATAGTGGCTGACTGATCCTAGCTTGGTTTTGTTCTGACTTTGTGCACCTCTCTCGGTCTCTGTGTCACCATAACCCTGTCTGAATTGGTTTCAGTAGTGCTCTCAGCTGATGATAGCCACTGACAATGTGTGAGGCACTTTTCTGACTACAGTTTTTATAGGTCCTAAAGCACTGCCATTTTAGGCTGCTGAGAACAACTCTAGAATGGAGTTCTGTAAATGCACTAGCAGAAGCTGGGCCCTTGCTGTGTCCTTCAGCCTTGTCTGTAAAGGTACAGCCTGCAAATTTAATTCTGTATGGTGACTAATCCCACATTCCATCACTAAAAATTTACTGTGCTTAGATACACAGAAGTGTGGAATATAATAGGAATGGGTTTCGAGAAAGCTGGAGATTATTTTTTTCAGATACATTTTGTTTTGGTTTATTTTTAGGATGGAGAATCTTTATGTCAACCGTTTCATGCACATGTTCCAGTCCTCCTGGAGTGATTTTGCAGATTTTGAGAGGATTTTTGTCAGAATCAGCAACACAATCTCTGGTGAGTTTATCAGCATTTGCTCGTGTTTGCATCATAGAATGACTGATTAGTTGCCTTGTACATATCTGATCAGGATGGAAGTGGCTGACCTGCTCTTCTGCTCTCCAATAAACAAACTGTAATCTCAGACTGCTAATCACATCATCAATCCGCAAGACTGAAAAACAAAGCTATGATCTCACAAGGAGCTAGAATTGCTGGGAATTGCTTGGTGACATTCTCTGTCCTGAGCTATGCTGAAGGTCAGGGAAGATGGACATCATGGTCCGTTTTGGCTTTTAGCAATGTATTTTCAAGTATGTTTAAGTCCCATAGGATAAATTTTTCGTAAGTATTTTGCATCTAAACCTAGAGATAGCTTAGTGGCAGTGCTTTTCAGCTCGTACCAGCTGTTGAGGCATTTTTGAAAGTTTGATGGTCCATGTCCCACTTCAACCATCTAAATACACAAAAAATCTCCAAAAAGGGAGGTCTGGTAATGTTCTCTGTTAAGGGCAAGTATGTGGGTGGTTCTCTTGCCTCTGACACAGACCAGATCAAAGTGTTGTCTGATATCCCAGCGCTGTGCTCAGCTGCATTGCTGCTAAAGTCCTGACTTCTCAACCCTGCTGCACCATGGTGGGGGTACCAGTGCCTTGGTTCTGCTGTCAGAGACCTGGATCTGCCACAGAGCTGTAGCTCCTCTCAGCTGCTTCTCGTGGGCCATTTGTGTCAGTGACCTGGGGCAGCTCAAATGTTTTTCAGGGGTAAATTTTCCCTCACAGGGGTTATTTTGACAGAACTAATTTCAGATATGAAAGCCTATGCTGTTAGGCCGACAGATCTGGGGATGGGTTACAAAGAGCTGGGAATGACCTGGAAACTGTAACTTCTTCCCCTGGTCACCTGGTCCTCAGACCACAATCCAAGGGACCATGCTTCTTAATGGAAATTAGTGTTGAGATAGACCTGAAAAAGCTTGTGGCATTTGTCCAGAATGTCACTTGTCAAAAATATGTCAGAATTACCTATGCATATTGCATTAGGTATCCTCCTGTGCTTGCTATTTCATACTCACATCTTCTTACTAGAAGACAAAAATCCCTGTCTAAGTGTGTGAATTTCAGTTTTTCTTTCAGAAACGTTCAGTTTCTGCAGTATCTTTCATATTGTTAAAAAATCCATTCATGTGGTATTGACATATAAAAGACAAAATGCTGCTTTTCTTTAATCCTTTTCAATACAAAAATCTTGGAAGTTACTTGAAAACCCAGTGAAAAGAATTGCAGACAGTCAAGGGTTCTGAAGTTCACGGTGCAGTTTCTGCAGTGCTGGGCTGGGGAGCTTTCGATTTGTGAGCCAGCCCCAACCTTCTGCTGTGACTCACAGTTACTTTATCTTGTTGTATTATTGAATATAATGGATGCACAGCCACTTTAAATTGGTTACTGTGTGACTCCTCAAATGTATAGGAGCTTGTGAATAGCCTGTTTAGACTTTGCAAAGGAAAATGGTTTTCCCTCCTTCTCTGAAGTTTTACTCTTCTTCAGGCTGCCTAGGGATCAGTAAACAGAAATAAGAGCAATTATCCATTCTGGGGTATAAACCAAAACACACGGTGTGGTAGAGGTATTGAAAACTAATTACAGCAATTTGTTACATTTAATAAGATTGCTTCCTAAAGTACTTTTAACACAAGAATTAGATAGTATCTACGATTAATTTCATTGATAACATTTCCATACTCATGAGGAATGTTCCAATTCTGTGACATTTAAACATTTAGCATCAGTCTCAGGTTAATGCAAATGTCAATTTACTTTTTTGGCAGAAACAGGGATAATGGATAAGGTGATTCAAGGCATTTTTCAGTCATGCAGTTTCTGTCCGAGGTGCTGAGTAATTTTTTTCTGATGTAGACTGCAGATACAGCTCCAGACTCATTAAGCAGTTGACAGAAATAATGTAAATGTCATTTTATATAAACTTAACTTTTTTCCACTTTATGAGAAAGGATTGTGGGTTTTGAAACTTGTTTTTAATTATCACTGCATTCCTTTGGGGCTAGCATTGTGGGTTTCGAGGTTTTTTTTAATTATCACTGCATTCCTTTGGGGCCTATATTTTTAATCCTTTCATCCTTTTTAGCAAAGTAAATTGCTTTCAGAAAAAGTTCTGCTGAGTTTAAAAATAGGTAGTAGTGGAAAACTTTACTACCTTCATTCTTCCCCTGAAGGCAGCAATGGGATTTTTGCATTAATTAAAGTGACGAGATGACATTATGAAACAGAACACTGCAACTATGAAAAATATCCAGTACTACATATGTAATAGTAAAGACATGGAGTATCCAAAACTAGAATTTTATTGAGATGTTAATCTGGGTTTATGTTAGCAACTGAAAAATAGATACAGGTAAAACAAGTCAAGCAAAACAACAAATGAGGAGTTTTACTGAGTCGAAGTCCAGCCCTCTCCCCAATGTCCCTCATCAAGCTCTAGCTAAAAGAACTGCTCCAGCCACTGCTGGTCTTTCCCTCCACACATTGCTGTGTATTTCCCTTCTCCTGTGTGTGCCATCTGTTTTCGGACTTAGCCCTCTGTACTGCATGCCCTCTGTACTGTGAATTTGAAGAGTGGGATTTAAAAATGCCGTGGCAGACCTGAGAAGGTGGTTTACAGATGAAGAGAGTATTCTTCATAGAAGTGGAATATTTTATTCCTCATTGCTTCTGTACATGGACAAACAACTTATTATTGATTTAATTCTTGTCAATATGAGAAGCAAAGATTTGAGTTTCCATTCAACTTCAGTGATTTTTTTTTTAATTCTGTCACCTTTTGAATCCTTTTCTTGCTGCTTTCTGTATTCAAAGTTGCAGTGTGGAACAACAAAAAGGTGAGGGGGAAAGGAGGAATCCTACTATGCAGTGGGATATTGATGGTGTGCAGATATTGATACTGTAGGCTTATTTTTCCTTTAGAATATGTGATGCAACACTGGAAGGAAGATTTTATGTTTGGCTACCAGTTCCTGAATGGATGCAATCCTGTGCTGATCCGGAGATGCACAGAGATACCCAAGAAGCTGCCTGTGACCATGGATATGGTGGAATGCAGTCTGGAGAGGAACCTGACACTGGAGGAGGAAGTGAAGGTACAGCTCTGGGTCAGGCTGGGCTCCACCTGTTCATTCTCACATCCTCGAACCTCCAGAGTCTGTTCTTACTGCCTTCGACCACATCTCCTTTCTCCGAGATGTGTGATAGGTCACAGCAAAGCTGTTTGTCTCTGCACACTGGCAATGCTTCACACAGGCTTTTCTCCTGCTGTCCTGGGGCTGCAGGCCATGCCTTTCTCCAGGTCCAGTAGAAGAGCTGTAACCAGGAGGCGAACAGTCCTTTTTCGCTGGTTTTCTCTGAAAGTTTGGGGATTGACTGAATGCCTCAGAGGGGAAAAGTGCCTCTTCCTTTCCTGGTAGGGTCTTACCCACTAACATGCTGAAGAAGGGTTGACAAGGGTGGTGCTTTCCTTTTGTTTGCACAATTAACACAGGGTTCTCTTCAGCTGGCGGTGTGAAACTTGTTTGCATCTGAGTGTCACTGCATGAGCACCAAATACCTCCACACTCTTTGCTGAAGGGCTCACTGCCAGACTGTGCAGACACAAGCCAGGTAGTTTGCGGTCCTTGCTGCCTCAATGGCATCATCCTTGAGCCACCATGAGCAGGGTGGGCCAGGGGTCACTTCTAAACACCAGGCTCAAGTCAGTCTCTGGCCAAGGCTTCCCATTCCTTTGTTCCAAGCCTTGCTGCTTGCACATCATTAAAGCATCACACTTCTCTCTCTTCTTTTTTTTTTCCACAGCAAGGAAACATTTTCATTGTGGACTATGAGCTGCTTGATGGTGTGGATGCCAATAAAACAGACCCATGCACAGTGCAGTACTTGGCTGCACCCATCTGTTTGCTGTATAAGAATCTGGAGAAAAAAATTGTACCCATTGCAATCCAGGTGGGCTTGCTGTCAGGGTCTTTAGAGCATCACACTGTTTATTGTCTCATTTTAACATCAAGAACTTGGGCTTTCATATTCTTTTTCTATCTTTCAGCTTGGTCAAAAGCCTGGCCCAGACAATCCCATCTTCCTGCCTTCAGATGCCACATACGACTGGCTCCTAGCTAAAATCTGGGTGCGCTCCTCTGATTTCCACATCCACCAGACCGTGACCCACCTCTTGCGGACACACTTAGTGTCGGAGGTGTTCAGCATAGCTATGTTCCGGCAGCTGCCTGCTGTGCATCCCCTCTTCAAGGTTAGTCCGTGCATGAAGGGAGGATGTGTGTGGGTTATCATATCAGTTGGACAAACCAAAAGGAAGTTCTGGTGATAGTTCAGCTGAAATAGTGTAACTGGCTGGCCTGAAAGATAAGATATAGCTAAGCCACCATGACTTCCAGGACTTCAAACTTTACATGTGGCTGCTGTTGAATTCAGTCTGAGAATTTGTCTCCTTTCATTGCTTGTCCCATTTCACAGCTCTTGGTGCCACATATGCGGTTCACAATAGCCATCAATACCAAAGCCCGAGAGCAGCTTATCTGTGAATGTGGCCTTTTTGACAAGGTAAGTAAATCTCTTTGTGAAACTTCATGTCAGTTCATGGTTATTCATGGTTCTTTGCTGTTCTTCATGGTTCAAACTGCTCTGTAACAGCACTGGCAGTCTAACTTAAGCCCCCTTCTAGCACACTCATGGGTGCCTTTCTCCACACATGCACAGGCTCTGGAGCACAGCACTGCAGAGAGTGCCATGCTTGGGTGTCGCTGTGCTTTATTACTGTATTCCAGTATGAGCAGTACCTGTGCTGCAAATGTGGATATTAACTGTGATTCATGGGAGAGGTGGGAAATCCCTGCACAGCTTCAGCAGACCCCTGCAGTTTGGTACTTTGTGTGGAGATGTGATTTTCTCCTTGAAAAACGGATTCACTGGCATTCTGTATCCCATCTCCTGCAAATCTGTAAAACCAGCCTTGGCACAAAGGGAACATAATCTCCTACTGTTCCTGTCTTGCTGTTCCTCCTGCAGGCAAATGCTACGGGTGGAGGAGGACACGTACAAATGGTGCAGAAAGCAATGAAGGATCTGACTTACAGTTCCCTCTGCTTCCCTGAGGAGATCAAAGCTAAAGGGATGGACAGCAAAGAGGATATCCCCTACTACTATTACCGGGATGATGGCATTAAAGTCTGGGAGGCTATCAAGAGGTAAAAGATCATAGTTCTAGATATTGGCAAAAAAAGTTACAGAGACACAGACCTCATTTTTTTCCTGTTCACTTAGCTCTTCATCACATCTTGTAAACAATATCTGGGCTGTTTAGACACATAGTGCCTTTTCCATCCAGTATACCCCATCTGAGGAAAATACTTAGTCAAGCACACACTCTTGAGAGACTGTTAATTCCTGCTTTTTTCAGTGCTGTGTTCTTGCATTCTGTATTTCAGAGAAGTCTTTACAAGTATGTATTCTTCTATAGGATTTAACAGAAATTTAGTGAGTTGGAATTCAGCCTACAAAAGGAATTTAGTTATCATTTTTTAGCTATGCACAAGGCAAGAGAGGACTCTGTTCTCTGAGCCAGCCACTTGAGCTCATCAAGGTTATTGTGGAGTGAAAATGTAAGCTTGGCTTCCATGAGAGTCCTCTTCTGAAACTCAATAAATTAGGAATTAACTGATGAGAACAAAACCTTTCTTGAAATGCCTTAAAATTGTGAACTTGAGTTTAATCAGAAAGGGCAGCAATTGTGAGTAAGAAGAGGTACTGCAAGGCTGCTCAGCCACACAGACATGGCTCCTTTCAGATCTGAAACCCTGCCTCAGAATGATTTATATGGTTTTTATTCTGCAGTGGCATTTAATTTAACAAACAACGTATTTTTGCATAGTGTAAGTTGCTTACAAATATGCAGCTGTTTCTGATCACATGACTTTTGAAAAGCGTGTTCATTAAAAATCAGATCTTTTGTGTTCACAGAGTCAGAGTTTTATGATGTAAGCATAACATTGAAAGTTCTGGGTACGTCTTTGTCTCCTGTGTTTTCTCTGTGTTTTGACAAGGGTTCATCTTGCAATATTTCCTCCAATTGATAGTGCCCATTTGACAGAAAAGGAAGCTGTAACTTGCTGTGGTTGTTTTCTTCATGTAGCCCTTTTTATTTTTTTTTTGTCCTCCTTCCCTTTCCTGTTTTCTCTGCAGATTGAGAGATGCCTTTCAAATGCCAGGTAGTACTCAGTCACCTCAGTTTGGTTTGGCTGTTTGTGGGTGTTAACCTTGCTGGAGGGTGATGCTGCTCTGCCTCAGACTTGGCTGAGAGTTGTGAATCATTTGGTTTATAAAAGGCGTGGGCAATGCCCTTTCGAGTGTGTGAGATCCTGACCCATGGTTGTGCATGTGGCTGCTCACCAGGAATCTCCTGCACCCTGCAGGGCTATCAGTCTTCGCTTTTTTGATGAAATAATTTCTGTCCCCAGCATTGCTTCACGTGTGGTAGATGGCCCAGGCTTAAGGAAGCTGATAAGGTTGTTCCTCTAGAAACACTGAGTCTCACATTTGTAAACTCCTCTAGTACACAGCTTCCTATTTCTGATCTGACTGCAGATAGATACATCATCCCAAAGACACCCAAAAGGTCTCACCCACACTTCATATACTAATTTATATTTGTATGGAAGGGAGACTAAAATACTGCCATTTTGTAAGAAAAGGATCCCCTTCCTGTATCACCTGGCACCTGTGCCAAAAGCATGGAGACAGAGCTCATGCAGAGCAGCTTTCCCTCTGCATGTTGCAGATTTTTTGCTTTTCTTTAACTTCCTCTGGAAGTTAAAATTACTTAAACTTTTGGTGTTTATGTAGTTGCTTGTCTCTCTCATTGGCAGCTACTGATTGGCTAATAGGAACCAAATTGATAGATTTGTAAAAGTCTCCAAATTGCAATAAATTTATAAAATTTATAAGCTTATATTTTATTAAGGGATAAATCTCTATTGGATAACAATTCTTAATCCCATCAGTCAGCCTCTACAGTCAAGTGTTTCACCCTATGGGTTGTTGTCAAAACATTTAGCAAGAGATTACAGGTACCTGCAGAGCTAACAGAATATCTCAGCACAGCTCCATTAACCAGCCATTCAGTCATGAACTGCAAATCTTCAGGAAATCAGGATTGCCTGTTTTCACTGCTTTCAAAATCTTGTGTTATCTTAGTGTTTTAAAAGCCTTTCTTTCAAAGGTGAGCAAAGGAAGCTTTCATAGAAAGAGGGATCTTGAGAAGAGGAACTGAACAGGAAGGAGATGTCTGCTGTAAACAGTGGGCATGGGAAATAACTTCTCCCCAGGAGAAGTTTCCTGGGCCACTTCAGTGTTTCATGAAAAGGATGTCCAGTGGGAGGGGTCAGCTGTAGGAATGGCATTCCAGAACAGCTTTGGAGTGTCCCACGCTCAGGGATTGGTACTGATATCACAGTTTGGGAGCCCCACTGCCCTGTGTGGGAGCCACATGGATCTGTAAGAGGGAATCTGTGCAGAGTCAGGACGGGGTGTAGGTGTGATGACAGAGGTCTGTGAAGGAGAAAAGCCTCAAATAAGAGAATAAAGTGCACAGGATTGTTCAGGGGTTGCAGTTTGGTGGGGGAAAAAGTGATGCTGCAGTCCCACATGAGCCAAAGTTGCCTCTGTTCTTTCATTCCCACTGCTTGTAGGAAGGAGATAGGAGGGTGTTGAGACCTTCTCTCGCCCTTCTCTCTTTCCCTGTGCAGTATCTGCAGTGTCAGAAGATCATCTTCTGGAATGGCAGATTTGCTTTCTCCTTTTCACGTTGTTTTGTTCGTTCCTCTCTGCAGTTTTGCGGAGGATGTGATTCACATCTACTATGAGAGCGACGAGGTGGTGTGTGAGGATGTGGAGCTCCAGGCCTTTGTCAAAGACATTTACGTCTATGGGATGAGGGGTGTGAAAGCCTCAGGTAAGGTGTGATGGCCCAGCCAGGTCTGCAGCTTGTCCAGTCCCTGCTGACAGTAGTGCTGAGTGCACAGCACAGGTTTCTAACCCTTTGTGCCCTCTCTCTTCATGGCCCGAAGATGCTCAGTTTTGTGTGTGAGACCCTGGATCAGGCCATCCCTCAGGAAACAACTCCTTCCTCTGACACAGATTCTCATCATCAGCTTGGGCAGCTTGTGTAATCTGCCTGCACTGGGGACAGGTCCTTTCATTTTGTCTGCTCACGCTTGAAGCATTAGGGGGGCTTTCTGTGTGTGTTGGAACCACCAGGCAGACTGATAGAAATCAAGGAGCAGCAAGACTGCCTTGAATCCTCTCCTGCAAACCTTGCACTAAATAAGAACACATAAGAACCTCCCCAAGAGTATATTGCTGCATTTCACATTTGTTCAGCATCTGTGTCATCACTGAACTGTTCTACTCTCTTCATGGAAAGATACTCATAATTATTTCCAAGAAGTATTTTCCTTGGCTCTGTCTCTTGTCACTGCCTCTCTTTTCTTGCAAACTGTTACTTGGCCATGGGAGCTCTCATACATAACATAGTTCAATTTGCCCTCCTGAGTTAATGCTCCCGCATCTTGCCCTAAACATGTTGCTTTTCTCTTCCACTCATTTTTTCCACATGGATTTTCAGGCATTTGTAGAGGTGGCTGGGGATTCTTCCTACTGTCCTGGCTGATTTACATCTGGCAGCACCTGTTGGCCAGTGGCCCAGGGCAGATGGCTCTGGTGTTGCATGTGCACATTTGAGTGCAGATGTCCAGGCAAACCTGTGATGTTTCCAATCATTCCTGGTTTGTGCTGGTGGATAACAGGCTTCTGGGCTCTGTCTGCCAGGGCAAGCAGAGGTTCACTTGTGTTCATCTAGCTGTCCTGTAGCAAAACTTGGAAGTGTTCCTCCTAGTAGGAACTTCTTGCTTGACCTAAGCATCTTGACATGGGACAAGGACTGAGCCTTGCCAGGGCTCCAGCTGCGGTGGGGAGCTCCAAGCACTGCTGGTGGGAGACTGTCACTACGGGTGGGACACCCACCCGGCTTGCAGCATCTCTGTCTGCACTGCTGCCACTGCAAAGGGCTGTGTCCTAGAGCAGGGAGGCTTGGCTGGGTCTGTAAACAATGGGAGGAGGCTAAATGAGGGGGCCTATGGCACCTCGGGCTGCCCCTCTAGTCTTTCTTCCCTGGGGTGGCTGCTGTGACTCGGAGAATGCCAAATGCAAAACTCCTTTAAAGATGAGCAGTGTGCTTGGACCAGCAGGACACAGGAGGGGATGGTGCATCCTCTCCTCTCTGGGCTCAGTGGCTGGCCACAGGTGCCATGTGCCTCTTCCCTCTCAGGCTGAGTTCTCATCTGCAGCAGCTTGGTGCTGGAGATATGAGCAGCTGGCACAGGTGGCTGGGGCAGGGGCAGCTTGCTCCAGGGTGAGGACAGGTCTGCAGGTGTCCTGGGACCTGTGGTCACCTTGGGCTGGGACAGGGAGTACAGCACAGGACTGTGATTTAGTGAGGATAGGAGATACAGGCCTGGGGTTGCTTTGGTTACAAAATATTTCCCTAGTCCCTGACTATTCTGTTTTTTCTTTATATGACTCCGTTTGATTATTCTCCTTCAAAGACAGCTTAATGCAACTATTTCTGTTCCTCATTCTGTTGTTTCTCTTTCAGAAGTTCTCATTTCCTCACTTCCCATTTCAGCAAATAAGCTCTCCTTGCACTCTTTCTCGCAATACACTTGATTGCTGAACCTCAAACCTTTATAAATACAAGCACGTGGCCGCTTCCTCTTTGGCATGAGTCTTCCCTGCTTGCACTGCAGACTGAAGAAAAATGGAGCATCTGAGGCCCCTGCCCTGTGGACTCTGGGAGTTCCTTGCTGCAGGGTAGGTAGGACAGGGACACTGTTTTTTAAAGTGTAATTGTACTGTGTCTTTCCCTGCTGGAACACCACATGCTTTGCAGACAGTGGCAATGCCTCACAAACTCGTATGAAGTGAAGCTGTTGTTACAGCTGCACAGCCAAGGCAGAGAGAGGCTGAGGAGCTCCTGTTAGAGCACACAGCAAGATCCATGGAGTGCCCTGCTCTTCAGTCACTGTGTCCTTTGATTACTGCTAGGTAGCAGGGTTACTCCATTGCTGAGTTAAGCTTTTCTTCTCCCTCATTTAGGGTTCCCTAAGATGATCAGGACACGAGAGACACTAGCAGAGTATCTCACAGTGATAATATTCACCACATCGGCTCAACATGCAGCTGTGAATTTTGGTCAGGTAAGAACTCACTGAAAAACTTTTCTTTTTTTCTGGGCTGGGGGGTACATCTACCAGGGTAAGGTCTGAGAAACCTTTTTTAGTAGATGTACAGAATTACATTACTGTTTCTGGTTAAAATAACTGCAGAGCCATTTACAAATACCTATAAAATCTATGGAAAGTAATTTATGTAATTCGGAAGCTGAGAAAGGCATTTTGAGTCCTACATAAGTACCAAAGATCAGATTTAGGGCTTCTATTTATTTTTATTATATTTTAATTTTGCTGATTTTATTATGGGAATAATTTTTTAAGAATTTAAATGGCATTGCTGCTCATTTCTTGAGTGTACAAGCCAAGTGGCATCTTTGAGCTTCCTCTGGGATGTTTGATGTGTCACATACTGATAACCTGTGCTATCCCTGCCTGCCTTGACTGACATATATCTGCCCTGAAACTCTAGTAACCACCTGCCTTTCAAATGCTGTTTCTGTCAGCATCAAGGCATTTTGGAAAGCAGACTTAACAGCCAGAAGCAAATCACTTTGTCAGTGACAGAGCTTTTTCACTGAGGGTGGTCAGTCACTGGAACAGGCTCCCTAGGGAAGTGGTCACTGATCCAAGCCTGGCAGAGTTCAGGGAACATTTGGATGATGCTCTTAGTCTGATGATTTAGTTTTAGGTAGTTCTGCAAGGAGCAGGGGCTGGACTAGATGATCCTTATAGGTCCCTTACAACTTGAGATATTCTATGATTTTATGAGCCTTTTTTTTTTTTTTATGGTCTAGCTTCAGGCATAGCTGATTTCTGAGATACAACCTCAGAGATAAGCAGAGAGACCATCTCATGGTGGTTATTCCCAAATACCCTATGTCACTTTCCATGCCGACGCTCCTGTCCACCCCTGCAGCTCAGGAGCTCTGGAGAAGGTCTGGAAACAGGTCTAATGAACCCACACTATTGCTGTGACATGACCATGACCAGGGACCTCTGCAACTATTCCCAGTCTTTACAACTGATTGAGACATAGCCCAGTGCCCTCCTCAGAAAATCCTGTCTGTTCAAGTATCACCAAGAAACCCTCTCTTAATCTGGCCTACAGAGGATATGCAGCCCATCAGTGACAGGGTCTTCAGCCATGGACAAAAAGGCAGAGAGGGCTGAGGGGAGGAGGAGGTGTCTGTACGCTGGGGAGAACACCCTGAGCACAGGGTGAGCATGGCAGGCAGCTGGCACGGTGGGAGCATGGCACTTTCCCTTAGGCAGAGCAGGGATGTGTACGAAGGGAATGAAAAAGTGCTTGGGAAAGAAGGAGTTGCCGCATCTCAGATGGCAGCAAAGCTCAGTGTTGTATCTGAGGCAAAACGAGACATCAGCATCTGACAGCACTGAAGCAGGCCAGAAGTGATTGTGAGTTCTGAGTCTGCTGCTCACCATGGCCATAGCTGTGTGCCACATTCCATATTTCCCGATGAACCAGCATGCTTTATCTCTCAGTATCTGACCACATGGGCATGCACCGTGGGCATGTTATTGGAGGAAAATTTGTAGAAAAGAGAATCTGGAGTAAAGGGGATTGCCTCAGGTTATCAGAAGAGATATTTGTTTAATAGAATATTTAAGGCCTTAGCCAGTCTGGTGAATTTGGGCTCTGTGGCACGTACCTGTGGTTAGCAGAATAAATTCTTGCGTTTAGATTACCCAACTCTCTCTCCTGTGAGTTCCTGAGCAAAACAGTAGGGACTTCCTTGTCACCTCCAGTCCTTCTCTAGAGCTTCTCCTTGTCCTTAATATCTTCTCTTTGAGAGGTTCATTTCACAGAAGCAAACTCCTTGTTGGCAAACTCCTGTTTTTCTTTGCTGTGTTCCTGCATACAGCCCCATAGGTTTCAGTGTGCTCTCTCCTCTGTTGTGCAGTATGATTGGTGCTCCTGGATCCCCAACGCCCCGCCAACAATGCGCTGCCCTCCTCCAACAGAGAAGGGCACGGTCACCATCGAGCAAATTGTGGAGACTCTGCCGGACAGGGGACGTTCTTGTTGGCATCTTGGAGCTGTCTGGGCCTTGAGCCAATTCCAGGACAAAGAGGTAAGTCAGCCTCCCTGCTCTAGGTGCTGGAGATGTGAGACCCTGAGGGCCATGGCAGGACTGCACAGACTCCTGGGGCTGCAGTGCTGCTCTGTGCTTGCCTTGGCCATTTTCACCTCTCTGTGGAGATGTGTCAGTGCTGTGGGTTTGCCTGTGTTCTGCCAGGTGCACGCCAGCTCTGAGCAAGAAGTTGTATTTTGACTCTTGAGACTGTCTCAGCCATAATCAACGTTCCTAAGCTCGAGCATGGCATTGCAGAATAAGGATGCTGGTGTGGGAGGCAGAGGGCTGCAGAGGCATAAGGGTTTTCTCCCTTCCTTGTCCCAGCAGTGCTGCATCCCCATGTTCTGCTCCTTTGGAAAATCTGCTCCAGTGCCTGGTGCACTGCAGCTGTGGCTTGTGCCTGGCGGGTGAAGAGTGAGAGCAAAGCAAGCCTACAGAAGGCTTTGCAGGCATGGTCTGTAGCCATTAGGCTTTGCAGGCACGGTCTGTAGCAATTTCCCTCATGTAAAATGAGGTTGTAGGCACCTGGTTGTTTCCCCCAAGGGCTCTGTCTGGAGAATGTGTTTTGAAATCCTTAAGTCAAAGATGATGGACAGAAGGTACTTTAAATTCAGTTTCTCTGTAAGAAGAAAGCAGTACTAGCAGAGAAGCTTGTACTATGGGGAAGTAGCTCCCAAAGTTCCCAAAGCAATGCCAGTGTGTGTATTGGCAGTGCACTTTTCAGGGCACCCTGAGAGTCCAAGCTGACAAAAGCAACTGTCATATTGAACTCTGAAGGACAGTTTTAAGTCAACAGAGTCTTCCACTGTCACTGAATGAAGTAGTCATTTTCCTTCTAAATTTCTGGCTGTGAATTCCCCTCTCACATTATCCTTTTCTCTGGCAGCACAAATGTTTGTGTGGCTATGCAGAGATCTGCCATAGGAAGCTCATCTGACTGACCACTGGCCTGAATAAAAGTGCTTGGTTTTCAGTGGGTGAGCTTCCTTTAGGTCAAAGAGGTGCCGTGTAGACACCTGAACCAGCACTACAGAAGGGAGGAAAGAAGGGATGGGAAGAAGCAGCCAGCAACAGAGGGAAGGTGTAGGCTAGCTTAAATATTGATAATACTATTTTAATAGTAGTGTTTATGAGGTGATGGTCTGGGTGGTGTTCTGCTGGATGGCATAATGTTGAAACAGAATTGCCTTTGCTTTCTCAAAACATAATTTCTTGGTGTTTTTCATTTAGCTGTTCCTGGGCATGTACCCAGATGAACACTTCGTGGAGAAGCCAGTGAAAGAGGCTATGGCAAAATTCTGCAAGAATTTGGATGAGATTGTCAGCACCATCACCGAGCGCAACAAGAATAAAAAACTTCCTTACTACTACCTTTCCCCAGACCGCATTCCCAACAGCGTTGCTGTTTGAGCACGTAGCCAGGAGAGTTTGGAGGCCTGTAAAGATAATGATGTTTTTCAGTTACATGTGCTTCTTCTACTAGCTCTTCAGAAACGGATAAGAAATCCATCCTCTCCTTCAGAGCTGGCCTAAGTCTATTTGAACTTTCAAAATAAATTTGGTTATGACCAATCTTGCAAACAAAGTCTAACTGACAATCCTCTAGGTCAAATTTGTCACAAATGTATTTTTCCAGGATTTATAACTAATCTTAGAATCAATATACATGTTTCTGTTATCTTTTTCTTCTCCTTGTCAAAACAATGTAATCACAGATGCATTTACTCACTGAATGGAAATAGTATCATGAGCAATAAGCAAGTCACATTTTAAAATTTATTTGTTTTTAATAGGTGTCACTGGTATGATAGAAAAATATAATCTTTAAAGCGTATGCATTGTTTTGAATTTGATTAATGTCATTACCATTGTGAATATCCTTCTCAGGATGAAGGTGGAAGCAGGACATTTTCTTAACATAGCTGATGGGGATTTATCTCTTTCTTACCCAGTTTGTGTGAAATGACATCTCATAGGAGATGAAAGTTTTGTACCTACATAAACCTAAGTATTTTCTACATCAAACTAGGAAGGTTTCTTTTGGCCTCTGCCAGCAGAGTTTGGTGTCTCGTGTAGGGACAAATGTTCTACTAAAGGGAATGGCAGTAAGTAGAGACCTGGCAGTGCTTATGCTCAATTTGTGTTTCATTGCTTAGGCTGCTGGATTTTGTGGACAGTTTATTCTGTTTTGTGGGGAATGAAGAGACTAATTTGTATAATTGAAAAATTTGTGGGGAAGGCTTAATTGATGGCTTCTAAGAGGAATCTTTAGATTTGGCCAATTAAGCATAACTGGCATGATCCATCTTAGTTGTATAACACTGAGTTTTGTCTGTTTTATTTAGAGGTTTTTAGGTTCAAACACTTGGACCTTGGTTAAAGTTGAGAAAGTCACTGAGAAAAGCAAAATTGAGGTTTGTGAAATTTAAGAGTTGTGGTTTTGTTGATTAGAATTTGTTCCTTGTACTAGATCCGCCAGCCTGCAGTGTTTTCTCAAGAGATAAGAGAGTTTCTTGTGCTAATAAAACAAAATTGAACATCTAGCTTTTATTTCCTAATTTAGGATCTAATGCTGTATGTCTCAAAAACCTTGTAGGAATAAACAACGTGCTGTGTAGAGAAGTGAAGCTTATGTCTTTGAAGAATATTTATTTCTATCATTCATGTGTGATTTGGAAAAGACTAGTAAAATATACATCCTTTCATAAGAAACAGGAGTGAAAACGGATTTTAAACTCCTTACAACAGACTGATTTCTGGTTTTTTCCCCCAAAGACTTAGAGAATAATGTGGAAGGTAAGACCATTTCCTATTATTAAGGGAGCACATTTACAATTTGTGCATCTTCTTACTGCAGCCCACGAGAAGTAATGAGTGCGGGAGCAGAGTCAAACATTGTATAGCAACATGGAATGGGACCAAGGAATCAGACACAGCAACCTGTGAGCCCACCCCCTCAAAAAGTGTGACTTAAATGCAAAAGGCAAAAAATGCAACAAGTTGATGCAATATATCAGCCATGCCAGCTCCAACTTTTGTCTTTCCACTATGTACAGAATATCCTCTTGCTTCAGCTTTCTTGTGAAGATTTGCACAGTCAAGTATCTGTTTAGAAAACAAAATATGGGAAGAGACTGATGATGTTCTCTTGCATCTGTGCCCTCTGCTGTAGCCTGTGGAGTGGGATACAAGTACAGTTGATGGGAGATTTGGGGAATTGAATGTGCAGCTTTGAAAACTGGTACCAGCATCTGATTCAGCCGCAGGAGAGGTTTGGGGAAAGAGGCAAAGAGTTTAAAAGTACCAGAAAGGAGTCAGTTACTCTTCCAGGGGGTCTGGGTGTACATGTTGCTGTCCCAGTCTCAGCTCATTTTTAACTTGTCTCCATCTATCAGGAAGTAATTTTTCTGTGCATGGGTCATGGGTTCCTTCCCCATATCTTTAGCCATGGCTTTCACAGAGGGATCTCCTAAATCAAGTGGGTACTCAGGTACAGTACACACTTGCAGGATCCCTCCTAGGTGGAAGTGGAAGTATCAGCTCTCTCTGAAGTGTGTCATGGACTCAGCTTTGTGATCGATGTTAGAGCTGCACCAGCCCAGCTCTAACAGGTTTAACAGCCTGTAGCTCATGTCTGGGCTGCATGGCTGTCGCTACTGACCAGCCCAAGGGAATGTAGCTTGGCTCTTCAACTTGAGCTTCCTTGCTGCCTTTTCCAATTGCAGTGGTTCTCGACTGGCAGGAAGATTGAACCAGGAGATAGGAAGTCCTGCCAGCATATCTGAACCTGCTTTCCTCTTTTTGCAGGGTGAATTCAGCTCTATAAACTACTTTTGGGATGGTCCCTCTTCCAGCCCCAAAACACCCCTTTCAATAATATGATTCTCACTGCCCCTGAAAACAAAAGCCCACGTATTTCTTAGTCATCCCATATGAAGTAAGTTACCCTTTTCTTTTCCTGTCAGTCCCATTTCACAGGTGGGGAAATGGAACAGGAGCAGTGAAATCCAACAGATTATCTCTGACTTGAGGTCCTTCCTTCATAGAAAGAAGGTTCAGGCTTGTCTGCTCAGAATTACTGGCTCTGTTGCGTGTTGAACAGAACATGAAAACCCCAAAAGATTTCTAACTAGCAAGTTTCAAGTAGCAACTTGCTGCAACTTTCCTGCTACAGTAGTAGCGACCTGGTATCTAGGAAGAAATTGCACAGCTGAGATGGTATCACAAGTGCGTAGTTTGCTTTATTTATACTGTAAACAAGCATGGATATTGCACAATCAGATGTGGCTGGTACATTTAGAGGTTAACTGACTCATGGGTTTTTATGGCCAGAAGACGTGGTTGTGATTGCTAAGACTGATCTCAGCATACCACAGATATTTGGATTTCCCTGGAGCATTTCCCTATTCAAATTCAATACAGGGGTGCTTGATCTAGGAATCAGCTGTGAACATTTCCTCTCATGATGTACCAAACCAGGATTCACCCTGGTGCTTGAGCTGCTTGTCTCAGTGGTGAATCCCTCGTGCTGTGAAAGATAAATGTTGTATTTCTAGTTCTGTGTGCATTCAGGCTTCGCATCTTGCGACAGACGGCTTCTTGTAGCAGCCTTGTGTGACTGAAAATTCTTCTCTGACCATGTTCCCTACTACATGCTTCCCCTTTCTTTCAGTAAACCGAGTAGATTAAGTTCCTGGAGTCTTTTGCTGTAAGACTCTTTTTAAACCTCTTATCTGTTACCACTGTGTGCACAGCATGTGGGCAGATGACAATGATGATTAAACGCCTATTTCAGACATTATTTCATAGGCTGCATTTCCTCCTGCTTGCAACTGTGTATCTGCAGTTTCTCCATAGATTTTTGTCACAAACCACACAGCAAATTATCTGCATTGCTGAGCAAATTTCCTGTTTGTGTATAAGTGGTGGACAAAGTGGTGGACAATACCTTCAGTGAGTAAGAGAAATATTAAGTGAGCTGGACTTCACCTGATCTCTATCAAGCTTCAAATTCAGCATACTGGATATCCAGCAGCCTTTTAACTTCAGATTTGCAGTGTTTAAAATCCAGTACTTGGTGATTAGGCCCAATCTCTAATTGCACAGCTGAGTTATCATAGAATCATAAGTAGTTTGGGTTGGAAGAGACCTTGAAGATCATCTATTTCTAACCCCCTGCCAGAGGGTTCTATCATCCACTGCTAGAAATATTTAGCTTGTATTTGACATATGCAGGCAGCCAAGAGCCTGTATTAACTTCAGAGCAAACCCTGATTAAGGTTTGGGTAAAGCTTTGAACAGCCTGGCATTGTCTGGTGCTTGCTTGGTCACCACTGGGCTCCAAGCAGTAGAGAAGTTGTGTTTGGTCCGGCCTAAAACAAGCAGATCTGGTTTGTGTGGCCCTGTGGACACAACAGGTGAGAAGCAGACTTGCTACTCTGCAGTGTTTGTGGGAAATACGTAAATGTTGCCTGACTCTCACTTGGCCACTGCATTTGACCCAAGGTAAACATACCCATTAACAGGCTTCATAGTGGACTGCAGAAAATCAGATGTGATTTTGGCATGAGGAAAAGTGGGGTTTTTTACATTTTAACGTAAAAGCAATGGATTTACACTGGAATCCTACTTAAGCCTGGGTTGTTTCAGTATATTCAAGCTGTTTCAGCAGCAGCATTTCACAGCAGGTTTTTCTTGTTTGGGGAATAAAAGGCCATCTGGAAGCCTTCTCCTTCCCAAGAACTGTACTGCTGAAACATTATTTTTCTGGCATCATTAACTCTCAAAGGCTAATGAGTCCTACATGATTTAAAAGTGGGGGTACTGGTACTTCGTCTGCATAGATGGAAGCAAGTAGAAATCATAAATAAGCCTGGCCAAGATTTAATTGTGTTTCTTCTCCCTTTTTTAATATCTCCAGCAAAGATATTAATAGTTTTCTTAAAGCATGCATGAGAAATATTTCAGTGAAGAAAACTTTTTCCTTCTCAAAAGGAAATCAAGAGATGTAATAATAGAAGGATGCAGGAGACTTTACAAAATGCATGCACTGGAAGCAGAGGGTCTGAAAAGAACAGTGACAGAGCAGGTTTGAGCTGCATTTGGGTGACCCACAGAAAGGTCTGGGACTTTGCTGAAGTAATGGATCATAATGGATCATTTCCAGGTGTACAAATTGATCCAAGCAGCTAATGACAGACTGTCTTTCCATAAGATTTTTGAGAGTTATACACGTGGAGATCCAGAAATGTAAAACTGGGAATAAGCTAGCAGTTCACCCACAGTCTGGATGAGTTCTGGATGAAGGTTCTTGGCTCTGTTTATGTGAAAAATCTCCTGGAACAGGTGTTACCAATCATGAAAAGGGAATCTGTGCTTTAGCATTTGACCCAGTGTGTGGAAAACTGCCAAAGGAGACTCAGGGGGACTTTGCAAATACCGAAATCTTGTGAAACCAACTCCTGAAAGACCTCAGAAATTATGCAAATCATAGTATCATGGAATATCCTGAGTTGTAAGGGACCCACAAGGCTCATTGAGCCCAAGTCCTGGCCCTGCACGGGACAACCCCAAGAATCACACCCTGTGCCGGAGAACATTGTCCAATTGTTTCTGGAACAATATATAAATACAAGAATAATATGTAAAAACAAGAAAAAAGCTGTGACAAGTAGGTTGTCTGAAGGCTTCAGCTGCTGTCAGAAACATGCAGGGCAACCTCACTGCATGGGCTGAACTTCCCTGTTCACATTTCCTTCACCTTTGGCAGAACAGGCTGAGCTGGAAATGGGAGCACCACAGAGAGGAGCTGTCCTTTTGGTGAGATATTGCTCTGAACAAGTTACTGGAGAGACTTTTGCAAGAATCATGTGTGACTTGGCACTGGTAGAGAGTTAAACACTTATTTAAAAAATCTAAAGACTGATAATGTAAGGATAAATTAGGATCAACTTTTTGGACACCTATGCCCATATGTCCACATACAGCTGGCATATATATGAAGAGAAATAGACTTCCTTATATTTTTGCTTGGCTGTTTCTCCAGGCAACTTCAAGAATAGTGATTCACACAGCATGCTTCCAGTGAAGCGTGAAAGCACTGTTGAGTGAAACAGTGCTTCTGTTTCACCGCTACTATTTTATCTCTTTCAAAACTTTATCTGTTTTATCAATAGAATCACTTAAATACTGCAGTAAAAATCATGTAAAGAGCTAGTAGCTAAAAGAGAGAAAAATTCAAAAAGTAGGACTGGTGATTGATTTATCATCACTGGCAATTTTTGAACTCAGTCTGGCTGAATCTTGAAAGATTATGCTGACAGTCTAACAAGCAAAAATTCTTTGTGCTATAGAGATGGTCAAGTCAAACTGCATTAGTTTATGGTTTCATCTTTTATAATTGCACATTATGCACATCTTAACAGGAGAACCCAGTTTAAGAGGAGTCAGGGGAATAAGGAAAAATCCTTGAACAACTGGGAAAAAATGTAATGGGTGAAGTTATATATCTGCAGTTTTTCTGTGATACTTCTTTATGGTTTTATTTATTGGTTTTGGTATCGTTTGATCTGGCAAAGTTCATCTGTCTCTAGGCCGTTCAAGATGACTATTTTCAATATGAGTAAATCCACTGGGAAAAAAGTGCATGTAAAACCCAATTTCCTGTTAGTAACATGTGTGGTACAAGTAATGAATGGTATTTTCACACCAAATCACCTCAGCCAATAACCTTTCAGAATACATTTTGGATGTATTTTTGGTTTTCCAAATCTTGGGCCACTTTAAGCTGGAAAATGTCACTTGTTTCTTCCTAATGCAAAGTTAAACCACCAAACTGTTCTTTTACTCTTCGGTCATTCACAAAGCTAATGAAATTCATAGGACCATAACTGCAGCTTTTTTTTTTTCATTGCAAAGGGTGTAATTC
Organism: Acanthiza pusilla; assembly: GCA_036630365.1. Classification (NCBI taxonomy): domain Eukaryota; kingdom Metazoa; phylum Chordata; class Aves; order Passeriformes; family Acanthizidae; genus Acanthiza; species Acanthiza pusilla. The sequence continues at coordinate 18,694,014 of JAXCHO010000234.1, forward strand.
TCCAGTCCTTCCTGTAAATTCAGCTGGCTTTCACCAAGGTTATTGAAGGAGGAGCTTGGCTCTTTATTGCCATAACAGGTAAGATTCAAATTCTGTCCTTTTCTTCATAACGATGATGGCATCTTGCTGCTAACAGTGTTGATTTTCAGGCTCTGAATATGAATCATGACTGCTTGATGTCATGAGTGTGAGTTGGTATCACCCAGATTGAGCCGTACGACCAAGATGGTCCTTCACACGCTCCAGAATGAGAACAAACTGACAGCAAAAGCAATCATGCACTGCTTCCCCATGCCCCCCACGCTGGTGAGTGCAGCAGGAGCATTTGTGAGAGCTTTGCCAGTGCTCTGTGTCCCCAAGCCTGCGGTGCCTGTGGCCTGACTGCCCACGCAGGGAGTGCAGTGGGGAGCGACTGCGCATTGAGACCTGGAGGGGAGGGAAGAGAGGGCAGATGTGATGCAGCTGTGAGAGAGTTTTGACTTTCAAGGGTCTGGATGTGAGCCAGTGAAGAAAACCAGAGAGAAATACCTGACACAAGTATGACGCGAATCCTGATATAAATCGCATGCCTTTAATATTGTGGGTCCTCCGTGCGCTGTCACCGCCATTCTCTCGCACTCCTGGAACCCAGCTTGTTTCAGGTTTTGGTTTGGAAGCAGCTTTGTGACTGTGTTTAGCTAGTTCACTGTGCTCTGGGAGATCATCAGGAGGGCTGAGGAAAAGAAAATCTCTCTTCATAGCAAAATGATGAGATCAGAATTTTTTAGAGTGTTTTATGATAGATTTATGAAATGAGAGTCATAGTGGCTGTGACCTCTCAAATTCCAGGTGTGGGTCCTTGTGGAGGATGGGAAGGAGTGCTGTAAGTCTTGGGGGTAGTGATGGGGCAGGGACATCTCTGGGGGAAGCACCACAGGGTGTGGGGCAAGCAGTCACAGGCACCTGTGATGGGACTCCTTCCATCTGGGGCAGGGTACCTGGAGCAACGAGGGAAGGATGCCAAGGGGGCTCAGAGCACAAGCTTTGAGAGTGGGAATGGTCATGGCATGGGTGAGGATCACACAGGGTGCAGCTGGGGCAAATATCACGAGAGATGAGTGAAACCGAAACAGGGCCCAAAGCTGAGCAGTGACAGGAGTGAAGCAGCTCAAGAGAGATGCAAAGGAGAGTTCTGGAGAACTGCCAGAGCCTCTGAGGGACCTTGCAGAGTTGTGGGGACTGCATTGGCCAGGGTTACTCTGGGATCTAAAGCAGTCAGATGTTTTTGTCACTGGTGCCCTCTGCTGCTGCTTGATTGTGTTAATAATTTCCTAGAAATATTTCTTGTCCTTGCCAACATTGTAAATATTTACCACCTGATAAAAGGAGTGCCCTGGCATCTCACTACAGTATTTCTAAGAAAGCATGTGTAAGCATGGAGATAGGATTTTCCTCTTTGGCAGAGTTTTACTTCTGAGAGCCCTAAGGTCTCACTTCTTTACATCTTAGCAAGCTGTGCAGTTGTCCCTAATGATCCCTGCTGGTCAGCTTTCCTTTGGAATCAGCACTGAGCTCAGATTCAGATTTTCCAGGAGCTTATGTTTTCACCTGGATATGTCTGACATTCCCCTGGTACACTGATTTTTCCAGTTTTAATCAGACAGACACGCTTTATGTGGCTGACTGCTATTGACTTTGTCTCTCGCTCAGTGGTTATCAGTATAAAAAACACTGAGTCATTTTGTGCAGACACCATTCCAATGCCTTGGGTGGGTACAGCATTTTTTCTTGATCAATAGTAAACAGGTTTCATTATCTGAGATCATAAAATATGTTGACGACTTTTGCTGAAGTTGTCCCCAGCACTTCCTCCAGCTACAACCACATAGAAGACTCTCTTCCTTTATCAGCCACAGTAGAAACACCAGAGCAGGAGTTTCTGGAGGAGCTGGTACCAGGAGACCCCCATGGGTGATGATAAAGGCAGTCCCACAGCAGCAGTGATGTGCCAGAATCAGTGTGGAGCCTTTGGGGCTGTCCCAAGCTCTGTGACTGCAGGAGTGCTCTTGGGCACATCACATCACCACCCAGTCAGTCCCTAAGCTCTGTCTCTAGCTTCATCTTCAACATTTTGCAACTGAAAGCTTCTGCCACTCTCTTTGTGCATCTTTTGATAGTACCCAGTGCACAAGCATTAGTGTGTGTGGTGGCAGAAACAAGAGACTCCAGGAGGCATCAAGTATATATTTGCTCATTTTATAAAGTCTGTGTCTGTGCAGAGCCCTTGCAAAAAGAATGGTCAGAGCAAAGCAGGGAGAGAAAGGTCATTTATCTTATCTCTGATAGCAGAGATGGAGACCTCAGAAAAGGAATATTCATTGTCTAATTCCACAGCAGAATGATTTTCAGCTTGGTATCAGTAGGCTTTCTCTATACTTATTTGACTTTCATAATCATATCAGAACTGTGTCACAGCTTTTCCTTTCCCAGGAGCCTGCCAGGCCAAGGTTGAAAATCAGTTACTATATTGTAGAGAGGCCTTTTTTAAGATGATGAAAGCATTACTGGGTAATTCCACTCTTATTCATTCCCATGTTAATCCAAAGTGTTTCTTCTGAAGTGAATTTCTGCATATTTATATCAGCATATTAGAGTAGTGAGTCCCTTCCCATAGAGTGATTTTCTTTGATTTATTACCTGGTGTCTGCATTTGTCATTTCTTGAGCTGGGGTCCCAGACAGCATACAAGAGGATCCTTGTAGGTAGACAAAAGAATGAGGCTTAACTTTGCAGTCTTCCTGCTGCCAAGTCCATCCTTGAGCAGGGAATTCCCCACGTGGCTGTAACTGTCTGCATGGAGTGTGTCATGGTGGTGGTGTTGGCTCCTCTGCTGTGTGTGCGTTCCAAAGAGCTGAGCAGCAGCAGAGAGAGGAGGATTCCTTCAGCCATATTTACCATATGCTTTCAGAGTTAGACCACAAGCTTCTGGCAATGTTTCAGGCCCTGGCAATCGCCCCCACCCTAGTCCAGCTGTTAGAAAGAAGCGATCTTTATTTCTCCAAGCAAGACAAGTGGGAAGAGATGGTTTATGAATTTGAGGCATAAAAAGTAATAAATAGGAGCCCAGCTGCTTTCAGGGAGACTGGGTGGTATAGTTATACTGCCATTAACTATCTTTAAAAAAACCAGGATGCTGGACCTCTGCAAATCCCTGATTGATTGCCTGTGAAAATTCCAGCATGGCCAGTACCAGCCAGGAGAGGGCACTGGGATCTTCAAACACTCAGAGGAGCCTGAGCACCTTACACAGTCACCGGTGGGACTGAACAGCAACAGGATATCCTCTCTCCTGTATTCTCCCATTTTGATAGGAAATTTTTAACAAAACAGCCAAGCAGCAGAAGTTGTTAATTTCTCCAAATAAGATCACTCAGCCATGTTTTGGCTTGATTTGGTTTGCTTTGCTTTGTTTTTGTTGGTTGTTGTTGTTTTGGTTTTGGTGGTTTTTTGCCTACCAGTGTTTCAATGGTCTGTTACTAATGACACTATTTCCAGACCCTGTTCCACACTATTTTTCCTCTGGAAAAGAGAACACATCAGTGGTGAGCTGGAACCCAGACACTACCTATAAACAACCTTTGCAGCCATACTGCTTCTGTTCACTTTTAAATAGCACTTTTAATGTTATATATGAGTACATGACCTCTGAGAACAAAAATGGGCAATTTTCTTTGCTGAAACACCATTTTGATAACAAACAATCAGTTTAGGTTTGGGGGTGTTTGTGTGTGTGTATGTTGTTTTGGTTTGGGGATTTTTTTTCATAATTTCTTGGTGGATTTGGATGAAAACTGGACTAGAAAACGAGTATTTACATCCTGATGAAAAGATAAAATTCTATTGTCCCACACCCTCCATCATCTCTGCCATTATATGAATTACATCTGTGCCAAAGGCTGCCTGGCAGTGGCTGGGAATGTGTGAGATGTGAATGTGTATGGCACATGCTTCTGGCTGCCTGCAACAAACTCTGTATTGACAGTCAAAGAGTCAAAAAGTGGAGCTTGCGAGAGGACAAGGCTTTCCTCACCCCTCCAGGCACAGTCCTAGATGGGGACAAGGAGAAGATTGAATGAGGGACTGTGGCAAAAGTTTCAGTTGTGTAACTCTTGATGGAATTAATTGGTTAGTTCATGAGATTAAGGGTGTAATTCTTAGGCTGGACAGGAGAGTTGTTTTGCATTAGATGGCAGCACTGAGAACCAGCCTAAAGGAGAAATTGCTGTCTGACATGCTTGTTTCAGGAGCAGCCTGTAACGTGGAAAAGAAGTCTGGATCTCAGGTGTTAAAGCACCTGTGCAGACATCCAGCTTCTTGGGGCACAAAATGACCAATCTCTTGGTACAATTACTCTGTCAAGGAGTATATGGCTTTCAGCAGAAGCTCTAAATGAACATCACCCAGATTTGTCCAAATTTCTGTAGCCTATCTGCATATCCCGGTGCTGCAGGCTCAGGGCTGTCTGATATGGTCTGAACGACTCTCCTCCTCTGAGGCAATCCCATTGCACCAGGCCATTTGTTGTGCAGCACATTGCCATCTCTGGGGCAAATAATGTGTCTGGCCAGAGGCCTGGAAAGAGAGAGGATCCACAGAGCACCTGAGGAAGCAGCACATTTGCAGCACCACACCTTCTCCAGCACAAAACTTGCTGAGCAGCCACCTGGAGAAATCACTTTGTTTATCCATGGCAATGTGAACCCTGGCACTTCTCCTTGGACTTGAGATAAGGCTGCCAGCAATAGAAAAGTAGTGGAGGAACATCCCATTGATTGTGGAGACTGTTATTTAATTTTTTGAGCTTTAAGAAAAGGCACATTTTTTTCCCCTTGGAGTGTTGAGAGGAAAAAAGAGAGATGTGAGAGAAACAGCATCTAAAGAAAGGAATGAATATTACCTTTTTTATTTTTTCTCCCTGAATTTACTTAACCCAGTGCAGACATAAGGATCTTAGCATATTATCACACCAATAGAGTGAGGCTATATATACATGACTCCAGTAAATTCAAATTTCCTTATATATCAATAAAAAATTAAATGAAAAAACAATGGCTGAAGCAAGCAGTTTAGAATCCTTTTAAAAATTGGTATACCATGGTTATATATTATCCAGCTAGCTGTATTTATTTTTATAAATACATGTTTTGTCTCATCTAAATTTGTTTGTTACTTTCAATTGCTCTTTATATTAGCCAAGATGTATTTCCCCTTAGGGGCGGAAGGGGAACACCTCAGAAGTGCCTCCTTGATGTTTGTACATCCCTTCCTTTCCAGTAGCACAGTGTCTTTCCAATGAAATGGGACCCTTTGCCTGGGCACCCCCCCAGCATCTCTCCCTCCTGCTTCCTCCCCTGCAGGGTCTCAGGAGTGGGGTCACAGCTCAGGAGTGGAGTCACAGCTCCCTTCCAGAGGCTGCTGCTCACAGCCTGAGCCCTCATCCTGCCTTTATTCTCCCACCTATTTTCTTTTAACCCTGTGTACCTGCTACCCCCAGATAGCTCTCGTTTGCTGAGCAGGTTTTAGTGCTGAGGCTTCCTGCTAGCAGCACTTGGAGACCTCTGCAAGTGACCAGTCTCCTGTGGGGAATGACAGCAGATCCATGCTGCTTGGAGCTGGTTTTCTATTTTGCTTAGATTCTTCTCTTTTCTTGGCCTTCAAGTACACCGTCTGTGAGACATTCAAAGTTCAGGACCTGCTTTTAGGGCTTGGACTGATGATTTTCTGCCTCAACAGCTTCTTTTCCCCCAGGCAGCAGTCTGCAAATGATATTCGAATTGACCCATGGAAAGCAGAATTACTCTGCCTCCAGAAGAGACATAAACCATTCACAAGGATGAATCCAGTACTGAGGCGAGGGCTTGAGGAAATTCAGTTCAGACTTAGGAAAATACCTTTATTATGTAAAAAGAGGGCAACAATGTTCCTTTTTTTTCCTTTCTCAGTTTTTTCTGTATTAAAGCTGAAACATTTCTAGGCAGGCCTTTGCCATCACATGATCTAGAGGTACCCCCAGGCAGGTAGGTACAGCTGGATCAAATAATAAATAATAATCCTTTCTTAATAGCTCCTAGTCTAAAGTCAATGTACCTTACATGACAGGTGCAATGAAAAAGGTCATGGAACAGTAAAGAAGTCATGGAAGTTCACTCTCCAACCAAACCTAGTTCCAAAGTCTGACATTGGAACCTTTCAGGTAATGCCTGGATTAACTGAGTTCATTAAGAAACATTTAACCAACCTATTTGCTCTGACAAATCAAATATCATTCTTTCCAAGTCCTTGTGAAATGTTAGATAAGCTGTACAATGTTTGTTTTGCTTTTAGCAGCCATGTCATCTGTGCTGTTGAATACTAACAGAATTTATTGTACAGTACCACACATGGATCACTCTGCATCTTTTGCCTTAGCACTGCTGGGAGATTTACTTCAATTAATAACTTTATCTGAAAGTTACAGAGAAAGAGGCAGAGGTACATACCTAGATACTTTATTTTCTTTTTTCTGACAATTTTTCATTGAAGTATATATTTCATATAAATCATAGTTAATATTCTCCCCTTTCACTATTCCAAATAAATGAAAAGCAAAGGATAGGGCACATCTTTTATGTTTATGAGAGAGAATGCATTATGCATCACCATTTCCAGAGGAGGTGATGTGTGCAGGAGAAGGCAATGGTTGGGAGTGGAGGATGAGCCGCCTTTCACACTTGAAGGGAACAGGGATGAGACCCTCAGGCTGTTATCAGTCTTTACATGGGCCTTGTTTACCCAGTGATTCCCATGCAAGAAACCTTTAGTGAGGGAGGAGTGGAAGAGTTTGTTACATTCTTTGGAGTGGGCTACAGGATCAATCCCTGAATCCAGACTGCTTCCACAGAAGAGCATGGTCCCTGTGGGCACTGAACCAATTGGTATTAAACATTAAATAAAACTCAAATGTAATTATTATCCTAGAAAATCTCACTTCGCCATGAAGTAGTCACATATTTTAATCAAGTGAACTCTGTCTTTGGCTCATTGACAAGTTTATCTTGTATGTTAACTTTCAAGCCATTGTTGCTTGAGTCCCACCAGGAAAACAGAAGTCGTTCATCTGCCATGCAGATACTGTGTCTGAGTTCACGCAAGTTCTTATTGCTTGTGGGATGCAGGTCATAAATGATGCAGTGGCTCAACGTTCAGTGCCAGAGCATTTTGTGGCTGATTTCCACTGTGGTGATCAGAAAACACATCCTAGAAACTCCCCTTTGACCTCGTAATTTCTCCTTTTCCCTCTGCCACCATGTAGCTGGTGTAGACCCTCACACAGGCATTGAGGGGGTCTTTGGCCAAGGCACATCCTCCCTGTTTCTCATGTCTCTGTCCCTGTATCCCACAGCCCCACTACGGACTCACCAGTTTGGCACTGACTTCTACAGAGAAAGGTCCCTCCCAGGCAGTGCCCTCCATCCTGTCCTGGGCTTTCTGGATTTCTCTTTGACTTGTAGTATAGTAAACATGCTTCTCTTACTTTCCTACAGCTTCTGGCACAGCTCTTCGTTCTCAAGTTATTCTACATTTCTTTGCTTATCCATTAGAGAAGGGAATCATGATTTTCTCGTTTATTACTTGCTGTAGTTTTGCAAGTTTCAGGAGAAAAGCCTGGCTGACAGATACCAATACCTATACATTTGATGTTAAAGTGTTGCTAGTTTCTTTTCTTCATTCAGAAACTAATCTCCCAAACACTAAGAAAGTATGTAAATCCATCAATGGACACTGGTCTGAAGATTAGGCTGATGAGATCAGCCCATGGTGTGTTCTCCTGCAGACATCTGTATTGTATTGCGCTAGGAACTCCTCACATGGTGCTGCGGAAATTGCTGGAGCTTGACTCTACGCAACCAACAGGGAGACAGTGTCACCAAGGTGAGGATTCCTGCTCCACCACCATCCTTGGGCCAGAATGACCCAGCACTGGCTGTGCCACTGTTGTGGGGTCACTTCTTGGGGTTGTTGTGTTTCTTTGATTCCCTCCTTTAACTTCTCAAGCCACTCTGCTAGCTCTGTGCCTTTGCCTCTGGCAGGACTGAAAGGCATGGTGAAGGCATTTATTTTACCACTTGGTGTCAGCATCAGTTACTGCTGTTATGCGTGTTATAAATGCATGATTTATCATCTGTTTCCCTTATCACTGTAGTTATTTGATATCATGAAGTATTAACAAAAGGTTTTGTTACTTGATGATTGCTGAATTATTCTTGAATTTAAAATTATTTGGTGCATTTTTGTGTTATCATTTTTCCGTATGACATGAACTGTTTTCAGTGCGTACAGACTACCAACATGTTACATGTTTCCATAATTTTTTGTGACAATGATAAGTAACTTTCTAAAGTTGCAGAATGCCTCTAATTAAGGGCAAGTTTGAGCAGGTCTGTCTGTGTTCAGGTCTTATTTGTCCTGCAGATTCCCTGTCCAGCCTTTGGAAAGGCACAGTGGGTGCTCTGCCTCATGATGATGGTGTTACAGCTGGGAACAGCTGGGGACTGCTGATAATGTTGCCCCTTTGCTTCTTTATCCACCAGAACGCAGCCCTTCTGCATGACCTGCTGCACACCACAGTGGCCCTGCAGCTGGTCAGGAGGAGCCCCAGTGCTCGTGCAGGCGGCTGAGAGCAGCAATCTCAGGAACTCTCCTAAGCTCAGACACTCTCTTTGAAACTGGCAGCCTTCACTTCTGTGCCCCTTTTTACCACCTATGGCACCTATAGGACTTTTCCTATTTTCTGACTCTTTTTTGCCTGGCTTGGGGAAGAGCCTCATCTTTCTTTATGCTGAACATAGTCTAGAACTAAGAAGCTTTACTGAGAGATGGTGAGGTATAGCAGTAGCACAGTGATTTACTGTTGGTGGAGTCACAGTACATGTCCAGGGAAGGCTGTTATCAGCTTCCTTTCCTTGCCCTTCTGATTACTAAAAAGTAGGACATTTGCCATGTATTGCGAATGACTGATGAACTTCATTGACTTCATCCTTTTTCAGCTGAGTTATGTTTTGGGTCTAGTCAGTTCATACATAAATATTTAACCAAGTTTTTTGATCTAGCTGGTCAAACGTAATTTCTGTGATCTGAAAACTAATTCTGTGGTTTGTATCTTATCTCTAGTACAACATGTAGCATTTTACAAATATGGGTGTTACACAAATATCTGAAGATATCACTGAACCTTAATACTTGCTGACCATGGCAGATCCTTTGTCAAGTTGCTGCCAGAAGTAAGGCAGAGGTTGATACGCTATTTTCTACACAGCACTAAGGAAAGTCCTGTCTGAAAGTAGTAAAAGTTTAGTAGCTGAGATGTTGCTATTCACAGCAGAACAGGCAAGATGATTTCCACTGGCTACTCTGCTAACTTGCTGTCCTAGTTTTGGATAGGTAGAGTTAATTTTCTTCATAGTATTTGGTATGGGGCCATGTTTTGGATTTGTGCTGGAAACAGTGCTGATAATTCAGGCATGTTTTAGTGATTGTTGAGCAGTGCTTGCACAGCCTCAAGATCTTCTCTAATTCTCCCACCACCCTGCCAGCAAATAGGCTGGGTTGCACAAGAATTTATGAGGAGACACAGCTGGGACAGCTGATCCCAAATATTAAAAGGGATATTTCATGCCATATGCTCAGCAGTGGCTGGGTATCAATTGGATGGTAGTGAGCAGTTGTTTTTAATTTCCATCACTTGTCTTTCTTGAGTTCTATTTTTACTTTTGAAATTTCCTTTTCATTGTCATCATCATTATTTATTTCAATTATTAAAATGTTCTTATGTCAACCTATGAATTTTCTCCCTTGCACTGCTGCAGTTCTCCTCCACTCTATCCTGCTGGAGAGGGAGAGTGAATAAGCAGCCGTGTGGTGCTCAGTTGTCAGTTGGGGTTAAACCATCTTAATGAAAATGTTTAGTGAAATGTCGCATTATAATGCAAGGACATAGGAACCCGAGGATGGATGTTCTGGATCACGACAATAATCAAGGCAGCCCAGAATTCTGTTCGACTCCAACAGCAGCTTAAAAATTAGTTCCCAAGGGAGAGAACAAAACCATGGCTACCACAGAGGAGGATTCTTTAAGACTGCTTCAGTCTCCAGTGACTCCTGAGCTAGCAGTGGTATCTTTGTGCTTGAGTACTCTTGATGGATTTTGCTCCCATGGATTTTCCTGGTTACTTTTTGGACACGTACATCTCGAAAAATGGTGTTCCACAGCCCAAGGGAATGGTGTGTGGAAAGCCACCTCCTTCTGCATATTTAAAAATATGGAAAGGAACAAATACCAAAAACTGTTACATAGCTTTTTGCCTGGATGCCATGGAATAGACATTGGTTAATAATCTGCACCCAGCTTTCCACTGTGCAAACTCTAGACCTCTTTGTAACAGGATGAGGGAGCGACTTGGAAAAGCAAAAATGACAAAATTTCCTGGTTAAGGTAAAGACAGTTAAAGAGAAGGAAAAAGATAAACAAGTGATGCAAAGACTCACCACCTCCCACCAGAAGCCTCATGACCAGACAGTCTCTGAACAATGGCTGCACTGGAGAGACAATTCCCCAGTTTTCATTGCCGAGCATGACGTCAGGTGACATGGATTGTCTCTTTGGCCAGTTTGGGTTGGTTGTTCCAGCTATGTCCACTCCCAATCCCTTGCTAACCCCCAGCCTGCTACTTGGCTTGGGGACGGAGGGAGCAACCAAGAAAGCCTCAGTGCTGCGCAGGCATAGCTCAGCAGTAGCTAAAACACTGCTGTGTCCTCAACGCTGTCACAAATCTAAACCACGGCACCACGCTGGCTGCTGTGAGGGACCCCTACACCTTTGCAGGCTGGGAATACACTTGAAGGGGCCATTTCGGGGATAAGAAGATGCCTATTTTCTCACAGACCTAACCTGGAGGGCAGCAGGAGCAAGTGAATTAAGTCTCAGATTAAAGGCTACATGTGTATGAACACAGGACAGAATCCCAGGAACTGGGCCATGCATGCCACCAGGCAGGCCCAGCAAAGCCACAGCCTCCAGGAGGCATTCAAAGGAAGGCCTGGAATTTGAAAGGCTGGTTCATACAGCAGCATCCCACCCTGTCCATATGAGCTTAAATTCACAGGTGGAGCCAGAGAATAGTGCCAATTTGTAACAAGACCAGAGGCCCCAACGTCTGAGTTCCTACCACACAGGGAAGAAAGCTGGGAAGAAAGAAGAGTGTTTTAGGTGCTTCCTGTGAATTCGAACTGTATCAGGATGGGTCTTTCATACCCAGATAAGCCTTTCATACTCAAATAGCCTTTCACATTCAAATAATCCCTGTCTTTCTATCATCAGAGGTGACCCAAGACCTTTGGCAGTTAAATCTCTTCTCAGTTAAACTCATGGATCCCTCCAAGCCACTCTGGCTTTATTCCCAACACCATTTTGAAACCCTTCAGGGATTATGTGAGTAATTAGATAAATAATAAAAAGCCATGCCCGGATGTGGGATGATGCTCCAAGCAAAGCCCTGCTTTTCCACTGCATTAGGCTTCAGAGCAGTTGCTCACCCTCAGGGCTGCCAATAGAGGAATGCAAGGCACTTTCTCTACAAAAGTAAAAGAAAAGAAAATGCAAACAACTGGAGTTTTTCCTTGATGACAATAAAACTGACTGTTCTCAGCAATATAATCATCCCTCAAGAGCCTAGAAGGCTCCTTTCAATTTCACTCATCTGCCCACTTCTGGTTTTAAATACCCTGGTGTGCAGTATTCAGAGCAGTGCCCATTGTACTAGAATTTGCAGAATTTGTTGCTGATAAAAAAACCTCATTAGGACCAGCAGAGATGAGCAGGGAATTAGAGTCATCTGCCTCAAAACAGATCCTTAGCAGTCAGACATGTAAATCTGTATATGTCTCCAGAGCCTTCCTTTGTAGCCAGCAGAAACAAACTTCTTCAGTGAAGAAATGAAGTTCAGTGACTGACTTATTTCACTAAAATAAACTCATAAGAAAAGTCAGATGACCTGTTCTCTGGAAGTATCAGTATTTCCTCACTAACAGGGAGACTGGCAGCTCAATTGAACGCCCATCTTTTTAATACCTAAATTTAAGCAGGACGTGTTTCTTTACTTGCTGTTGTAGAATCTGCTAGTACTCAGCTATTTGGGCTTAAGAAAAACTCTGCCCATCCTTAAAACCCTGTTTTGACCACTCAGTAGAAAACAATGTGGTGTTTACAGTATGTCTGGCTATTTTTGTACACATGAACACTCAAAAACTGATTGAACAAATGTGGACTCAAGTTTTAAGCCAATGAGTTCATGCAAGACAACAAATTACTTTCATGGTGCACTACCATTACAAGGGAGACAGAGGAGATTTAGATATATATATATATATTCTTATATACATTATATATATAAGAATATATAAGGTATATAAAGATATATAAGATTATATGCACTTTAACACATCTGTCCACCATCACAGAATTGTATCAGTATCATTTGGCTATGTGTCTCAAATGGTGGAATGGGATGGGCAGAGTCTTGGCAGGTGTCAGGGCCTGTTTCTCTGACTGAAATGGTCCCTGATGTGCTTATTGGATGGGATACCCCTAATCTGAAATCAATTGTCTAAAAATCTGGATGAGCTCCCTCTCTACTGTGTAAAGAGAAACAGGCACTGCCAGCTGACACTGACACCCATTTAATGCACCCATTTGTCAGTAGGTGCTTTACAGAGACCCAGGTGTCCGAAGCAAAGAGCAGGAGAGTGGTCAGAGTGTGACCAGAGCCTATGGGGTGATGGGCAAGGGCTCCCCTGTGGGGCAAGACCTACCCAGGGAGCACAGCAATGAGGACTTCTCTCCCCTGCGAGGGATCTGGGGCTGTAAAACATAAAGCTTCTCAGCCACAGAGGGGAAGGTGGGATGGGGAGGAGGGAGAATAGAAGAAAAGGAAGCTGTTTCAAACAGAACTGTTCAGAGAGATTTTGCTACTGAGAACTCATACTGAGATTAGCTCAGTTGATTAGAGCATTGTGCTAATAATGCCAAGGTTGTGGATTTGATCCCTGTAGGGGCCATTCACTTATGAGCTGGACTAGATGATCCTTGTGGGTCCCTTCCAATTTGGAATATTCTGTAACTGTTTGACATATTTCACTTTTCTTGCCAACATTATCCACTGCATTGTCTTTGAACACCAGTTTCATAGATCAGAGATCAACAGAGACAACCAACCTTCTTTTGCGGATTCTCATTCAGGATGACTCTAAGAGTAATGTTATATGTCTTTCTTATTACACAGAGACTCCCTAAGGTAAGGAAACCAATTTTTATTTTTCTTTTTTAATTCCACTAATACGTCCACTCCCCTTCTTAAGCTACAGTTGTTATCTTCTCTCTACATGTCCTCATCCCTTGTTTATTTGTTTCCTTACTGCAGCTTCACTGGGTCTGAATTACCATTCCTTTAGGACTATTACATAACTCACAAAGTCAACTTTAGTAACATTCATTCTTATCATGAGCAGATTAATAAGTAAACTCATATCTCAGCAGGAATAGGAAGGCATTATTGGCTAATTTCAACCACGTGCTCTGGTACCACAGCATATAAATAAGCATGGATTTACAGGTCCAACATTAGGCTTCTCTCCCTCAGCCCACCATGGAACTCCTGGGAACAACCACTATTCTCTTGCTGGTCTGCATCTCATGCCTTCTCTTTGCCACGTGGAGAAGCAGATCTCAAAAAGGGAAGGAGCCTCCTGGTCCCTTCGCACTCCCCGTCATTGGAAACCTGCTCCAGCTGAACCCGTCGAATCTGCCTGAAAGCCTGAAGCAGGTAAGGCACTGTCTCCTTCTTTCCTGTGTTGTATTCATTGCATATAAAGCAAAGCCAAGTCGCACCAGTCTCAGCTTAATTCACAAGCTTAATTTGCATTGACCAAAGGTTAGACTCGAACAGAAACAAAAGGTTTCCCAGATATACATCCATCTGAAGTCTATATATTGAAATAATTTATATTTCTAAGTCTATATATTACAAGTCTACGTATATACCTAAGTCTATATATTGCAAGTCAGTCTATATATTTGCAATGATCATACTACTGATGAGTCCTGTGCTGACCTCACAATCTGTACTACAGTACTAAAATTTGCAGTGGATTTGCAATCAAGGAACTGATGCTATTGCAATATAATCCTCCTGTGCCCAACACCTCACCATGCTGGCAACACAGCCTGGCCCTTTTTGGGGGGAGAACCCTGCTCCATTTTGCTGCCTCTGCTCCCTAGCAGATATGTAGGATCTCCTGGGAACGGAAGTAGCAAGCGAAGGAATTGAAGCAAAAAAAGTTTGGAGGTGAATTGTGCTGTCCATTCCCTCCCCTGACTATTGTCATTTTTAATGGCAAAAATACCCATGTTTGAGAGACAGCTTTGCTGCCTTCTGGCACTCAAAAACCTTTTAGGCATTTGCTTCCATACATGTATATAATTGCTTTTAGAGCTCATGTAAACTGTTATCCTCTATGCCCTGCAGAAAGGCATTCGTGAATGTTTTCTAGCCCTATGAAGGGCTATTTTCTTTTCTCAGATTTGGACTGGATACTTGCCACTTCCATTCATGTTCCCTGTTTCTTGTACAATTCCCTCTTCCTTTGTAACTCATACTTGAAAGATCTCTGCCCTGTTGTTAATCAATGTCATGTCTCAGCAGCACTGGGACAATGGCATATCACCTCTCAGACCTCTTTGCTACAAACTTCACATGATTATCATCCAGTCATGCTGTTCTCTGTGTTCTTTCCTATAGCTCAGTGAGAAGTATGGTCCTGTCTTCACGGTACATGTGGGCCCACGAAAGATTGTGGTGCTGTATGGCTATGATGCTGTAAAAGAAGCTCTGGTTGACCAAGGAGATGACTTCAGTGGAAGAAGCATTCTACCACTGTTTGAGAAACTCTTCCGAGGCACAGGTATGTCCTTGGTAATGCCAGCATACAAAACAGATGCTTTCAGTGCTTCAGGAACATAGCTGAGAGGGCAGTGGAGGAGGGAATGGTAGATTTAATCTACTACTTTTATGCAGACAAATTAGCAATTCAAGACCAAAAGTCCAACTCATTACTTGGATCCTTGAGTAAATTGGTCCCCTGGAGAACTGTTTAAGGTCCCAGGATGGCTCACTGTGTGCCTTTTTATTTTCAGCAGGCTTCAAGTTCTGGCTAGAATTTTGTACATTAAATGCGCCTCCAAGGTCTTATGTTCATTCTCCCATTTCTGAGATACTCTAAATACACACACAGATAAGGGACCAGCAAAAGTAAAGTCCACAGCACAACAAAGATAAAACAATATATGCGGACGTGGTAGAGGCCATACTCCAGATTAAGTCATGAGATTATTCACCAGGTCAGCCCCTGGTACGGCATTTATAGTACATATTCCATAGCATTATATATATAGTGCAGTACCAATGGTACTGTCAATGATGATATGCTCTGTAAAGGTGCATAGCAGAATATTTGAGTAGTTGTTATATCAGTATAAAGGCTTTGTGCTTGTGCCCAAGACCAATTCAGTACCAGTGTTACCTTCTTACTTGCTTCCTAACATAGTTTTTCTTATCCTGGGAATAAAGTCAGTTTTATTCAAAGTGCTGTGACAGATGGATCAAATTTGTCACCTCCAGAACTGCAGAGAAGTTACATTTTTGGGCATATAGCAATTGCAGTGTAACTCCACAGAGAGGTGTCTTTGCAGGCTGAGTACTTACTAGGGAGTTCCTATTGAGGGAAAAAAGTCTGTTTTACCATGGTCTATTTTAACTTCCTGTGTCAGGCATTGTGACCAGCAATGGGGAGACTTGGAAACAGCTGCGACGATTTGCACTCACCACCCTGCGGGATTTTGGGATGGGGAAAAAGGGCATTGAGGAGCGAATCCAGGAGGAAGCTCATTTTCTGGTGGAGAGGATCAAGAACAAACACGGTAGGATAAGGACTTTGTGCCTGCTGACACCATGTATATCTGCAATGAGACAATGAGGGGTGTAGGGCTGCTTCACAAAATCAATGACCCAAGGAGTGGGCATATGGCTGCTGTTTCTGCTTCTGTGGGCAAAGTTATCGGTCCTGGCAGTGAGTCAGTCAAAGGCACTATGACAGTATGGAGCACAAAAGTAGGAGAGGCTTGGAAAGTGCCCTTTAACCTATTCTGCTTGAAGAACAAGACAGGAAGTGGCAAAAGGAATAGCTTTGCCACCGAGCCAAGGATTTGATGTAATTCAGCCATGGAGACAGTGCTAGACACTGTCGAGTAACCAAGTATACGCTTCTTCCTCTTGTCTCCTGCAGCTCTATGTAAACAGATCTTGAAGAAGTGAGTGACCAGAGAACAAATTTTCAGATATTTGGGGTTGGGTCCAGTCCATCTGAACACCAGACAATACATCCCAGTATTGGTGGGGCTGTCCAACGGGAACGGGGATATAAGCTGCTTCTGAGGGCAGGGTATAAGGTCACGCCCTTGGTTTCAACCTGTAAATGTGCTTTCTGGTAGTATATAGGTCAGTGTCACTTCTAAGTACTTCCCCTGACAGTGGCACAGTACCAGCCTGGACCCCAGGCTTCCTTTTCACTGCCAGCCCTCAATGTGTGCCTATTCCGCAAGGGGAAAAGCAAATGGATCTAAAAGAATGATTAAACATCACTGTTTTCCATGAGCCACTAGAAAATTCAATCTGGCTTCTCAGATTAACATTCCTTTTACTAACCAGAGAAAACACTCTCACCTGCATTGCTTTTATCTTTTGACAATGCTGTATTTTTTATGCCCTTACGCAAGCCTCTGACTCTGGCTCACCTTAGTACAGCATCTTTTACTGTGTACTAAAAGATTTTGCGAGCAAGATATATACAACTGAAAAGTATAAATCCATTATTTACCCTTAATGCAATTAATAAATAGCTATGACTAGTGTCTTCTACATTCAGCACTAATATACTCACCACCTCTGAGAAATCTGTTGAGTCTTCAATGGCCACAGAGTCACCAGTCAGTCAAAGAATAATTGGTGCCATTTCTCCTTGGAATAGGCTGCCACCAAGCTGACATTTTCTAACACTATGGTTTTCTTTCAGGATTTTATACCTTTTCATGTTATTGTTTCTCCTCTTGAAACCTTGAGATGCACCCCATCATTGTCTGTAATTATAGCTTTCCTTTCTTGGGTCTAATCTTGCTTTTTGCTTAGACCATAATTCTCTTCATAGAAGTTAACGCAGCTGTGCTATCAAAACTAGAATTGGTCACAGATATTTGAATCCCAAGGAGAGGGTTGTACAACTGAGGTTATGCTAATAAAGTTAATAAGGAGAGTGCAGTAACCTAAAGACATGGTTCAGGCAAAGTCCTCATGCTTTCATTGGGATTTTGTGGGAATCTTTAGGCTATTTCTACTAAACAGTCTGTAATGCAGACAGGCATGTGCCCACTGAAGAGGAGCTAAGGCACTCAGACCAGTGTTCTGCTGAGAACAGGACAAAAGAGATACTTAAACCATTACAAGAGTGAAATTATTTCACTTTGAGAAGAATAAATTGGATAAGCCCTTCACCATCCTTTCAAAGAACTGCAAAACTCTGGATCTCCAGAGGATGTGAAACTACCCTGTAGTGTCACAGAATGGGATGATTCATGAAATACTGAAAGCAAGATACCTTTTTTCGGTGGTTGTTGCAGAGCGACCCTTCAACCCTGGCAATTTCCTAATCCATGCTGTTTCCAACATCATCTGCTCCATCGTCTTTGGGGATCGCTTTGACTATGAGGACAAGAAATTCCTAGATTTAATTGATTGGATAGAGGAAAACAACAAGCTCCAGACCAGTATACAGACACAGGTATGTGTGGTTTTATTTAATACATTTGTTAGCTGTTATTTATTAATGAATATTTATTCATGTTATTAGTTTTTAATTGCAGTAGATTTTCCTAAATTTGAAAAGTTAAACAAATTCCTGCTGTTTTTTTCTTACCTTATGGAATTGCCATTGCATGTTCAAAGGTTTTCATTGCAAAAGTTGCTTAAGTGTCATCTATCCTTGAATGTAGTGAAACCAAAAAGTAAATGGCAATGAAATCCTGAGTAATAAAGACCTACTGTTCCAAAACAGTTTAATTGCCCCATTTTCATAGTTACAATCAGAGGAACATTTATTGTCTCCACATTAATCACAACGTGCTTTTTCATAATTTTATTTTTACAGCTATATAATTTCTTCCCAACTCTCATGGAGTATTTACCTGGACCTCATAAACAACTGGTAGAAAATTTTGAAAAAGTTGATAAATTTACAACAGATATTGTAATGGAACACCAGAAAACCCTGGATCCCACTTGTCCTCGAGATTTTATTGATGCTTTTCTTAACAAAATGGAACAGGTACTGTAAGAGTAGAGATTTATTGGATTATAAGGAAATCACTGCTTAAATCATCTTTTCTTTTTACTTGTGACAAGGCCACAAGGGTTTTTGCAAATACAGAGGGGAACTTCCTCTTCTTGACACAATGGGCTTCATTTTATCCTCTCCATTTTCTAATCAAGGATTTTTAAACACAGAATTAACAGCTCCAGTCAAAGGGAAGAAAGTTGAAGACCAATCTGGTTAATGTAATTCAATGCTCCTTCCATATTATAAAAGGTTCATAATATTATTCAGTAAATGCATCATAAATGCTGGTGTTCTGGAGACTGAGTGTCGTGTTTTTGAATGGACATTAGATGTGTTTCTAAACTTACATTAGCTTCTTGGCTTTGTCATTCAAAACCTTCTGTCCAATCTTCCTGCAGGAGAAAGGGAATGCTGACTCCAAATTCACCGTTGAGACCCTGAGCAGAACCACACTTGACTTGTTCCTTGCAGGAACAGGGACCACGAGCATCACACTGAGATTTGCAATTCTGATTCTCCATAAATACCCAGAGATAGTAGGTAATGAAAATAAATCGTTTAAAACTCTTTAATAGGTTGTGGGGTCAGTTTGGACAATTCCAGTCACTACCACATGTGGCAACAGTCCCCTAAGGAAATACGTCTTTGCAGTGTAGAAATGTGTGTTAGTCTTAGTTTTATTCATGGGATGGAGATGTTAGTACTAACCATATTCATGTATTCCTGGTGTGCTAAAAGCAAATTTTGTTGTAAATATTGGGAGAAGTTTAGACAAAGAGATGGGGGACTTGTTCATTCAATACTTACTTACTTCCTAACAGAGAAAATGCAGAAGGAGATTGATTCTGTGATTGGCCGAGACCGAAGCCCCCGCATGTCAGATCGGAGCCAGATGCCCTATACAGATGCTGTGATCCATGAAATCCAGAGATACATTGATTTCCTTCCTGTTAATGTCCCACATGCTGTGATCAGAGACACCAAGTTCAGAGGCTATTTTATCCCCAAGGTCTGTTCCATAGAAAGGTCACCAATCTCTTGAAAACAATGATGTGTTCTGTTCTTTGTATTTTATTTAATTTTCAAAAGCACTGAAATACGATATTGAATTGAAGTAATTTTTAAGGGGATTCTGGAAATTATTGAGTCCAACCCCTTGTATTAGGAAAAAAGAAGAAAATACTTTTTAATACTCTGTGTGAGAGGAAGATAGAGCTTTCTATTTTATTTTTCACATAAATGTGAGTTGTAATTTATTTGGAAGCAATATTTAATAGTCTAAACAGACTCACCATTAAAATCCATTAAAAAAAAATCTTTGCCATACCAGTGGCATATATTTTCATGCATTAAATGTTCATTTAAAACTGGTTAAACTTTGACTACCCTTCTATTTAGCTCTGGGAACTTCTTAGTCCCTCTTTGCTTTAACATATCTCTACCATGCCTTTCTTTTTTGTTAATTCAGGACACTATGATATTTCCTATGCTGAGTGGTGTCCTACATGATAGCAAGGAATTTCCAAATCCAGAAAAATTTGACCCTGGACATTTCTTGAATGCAAATGGTACCTTTAAAAAGAGTGACCACTTCATGCCATTTTCTACAGGTAAGACCTCCTGCTATTTTAGATCCTAGACTATCCTCTCCTGGAATCTCTCTGAAGGTTTCATGGCTTAATTGCCATGGGCTGTACAATGATACCAGGTGACATCTGATAGTCACTTCTGGGCAGCTCTAATCCATGCATAGACTTTCAGTTTAATCCCTTTTCCAGTAAACAAAAGCCCCTCCAATGCCTTCAAGGTGTGTATGAAGTGAGACTCAGCCATGCAACTTCTGTCTCTCAAACTTACCATCAAACAGCAGCAGAACATGAGCAACCAGAGCCTTCATCCGCCTTCACACACAGAGCGCTCTCATTGTTCTAGACCCTTAGTTCCTAGTTTAATTAATTTGCTTCCCCAAAATACTGCAGTGCTGCCTGTGCATTCTGAGATGTCTGAACTTTAATGGAACAGTGGTTAAAATCAGTTATCAGCAAAATACTCTGTCACCTCAATAATTTTTTTTTTCCCTTGTAGGAAAACGCGTCTGTGCGGGAGAAGGTCTGGCCCGGATGGAGATATTCATATTTTTAACATCCATCCTGCAGAACTTCACTTTGAAGCCTGTTATAGATCACAAAGACATTGACATTATCCCAATAACCACCAGTCTGGCAAGAATGCCTGTACACTATGAGGTCTCTTTTGTTCCACGTTAGCCAAGTGAAGACAGCTGCCAGCTCTCAAACTCATGAGTGCTTGGGTTGAATGACCGTCATTCCCTAACCTGCTGAGACTGAAATATTTGGTAGATATTTTATGGAGAGAAGAGTGTTTAGGAAAGAAAATTGTATGGTGCTTTTATAATCAACACAGCCAGCTCTTAACAGAGCAGGCAATCACGTAGGGAAGGACACAGCTACCTGTGCAAAATTACACAGGTTCTCCTCTGCATCTACCTCGCCCAGCTCTGGTTCCTGTCTGGCTCATATGCCAGGCTGTCTGGATTAGTCCTCTGTGAGCCCTGCTGCTACTGTCCCTATCACCTGAGGGACAGCACAGCAAGAACAGATGCTTGTACTCCAGGGTTTTTACAGACTGCTTGAAGTACCTCTCTCCTCTGTACCTTCAGTTTGTTTGTGATCTGTTTGTAAAGGCAAGCATAAAACGCTGAGGTTTTTTGTGTTTGATGATGATCACTACTGCATTCTCGCTCCAGTACTTACTGTCTACTGTGGTGGGGATGGAGTTTATCAGTGACTGGGCAGATGGGTCATCTTCTCTGTGATTATAATGAAGGTTTGTGAAATTACAATTTATATTGCAAAATAAAGAAATAATATACTGAATTGTTGTTTTTCTGAGATCCCAGTGCATCTTTTAGTGAAAAACCTGTGTCCACAAACCTTATACTCCAAAATCTCTTTCAAGTCTTGTATACATCTGTTTCATTTCACTCACTTATATGAAATGTAGTATGGCTTGAAGAATGAGCTGGCTAATGACCTAAAAACTTCCATTACTGAAATAGGTAGAATAAAGCTGCACTGACCCTATGGGACCCATCAGAATCCCAACTGTGGGTACAGAGCTGTTCACTGTGGGAAAAAAAAGGACAAATTAAATACCAGGATCCCCATTTTCTAGATGAATGCCAGCTTGCATCTTCCCCTTATTTTATGAAGTACATAAAGATCCATAGAGCAATGTTACAATCAGGAAAAAAATCATATACAGAGGTTACATCAATTACCAAGCATACATGCAGAGATCCGTGACTGCCATTTCCTGTCTTGATCACATTCCCATCAATGTATAATATATGGTGGTTACAGTGAAGACAGAAAGCTGAATCTGTGCTCTGTGGGAAAAGATAGAAACTGTAATATTACCACAAAGGCGTTAACTGTTTATGTGAAAAAGGCAAACTTGTTTCCTTTCAAAGATTAATAAGCTTTATATACTGTAAGTTGGTAGCATGGCATTGCTAAGGCAAAAAGCCACAAACCTCACAGAATCACAGAAATAGTCTTTTCACCAGAAAAAAAGAAGAAAGCACTCTGTACTTCCTCTTTAGCTGTGCCACGACTAAAATAGACAAAACAAATGAGGGAGCAGCTTCCTCGTTCCACATATCTTCCTCCATGCTGAAAAGACAAGGAGGCAGCCAATGCAGAGCAGCAAGAAAACAGCACCCAGAGACTCCCCCATGGTATGAAGTGCCTTTGGGATTCGAGAAGGGCTAAAGCCATGTGTCCTGATTCTGAAGACTAAGGATATCTCTGCAAAGTACTGCTCTGAAAGTTGGATGACTTCAGAATCATCTCTTAGAGCAGCTAAGATGCTGGAAAAAAGAGAATTCTCTGGAACTGAACTCTTCTGCTTCTGCTAAAACAGCTGTACTTGCTAGGCTGATTTTCACCCCCTGGTTTGCAGTTGCAGTCCAAGCCATCAAGAACTGCTTCAGCTCCAGTGGTTGTATAGATCACACTGATGACATACTTTGTGCCTTGACTCTCATCCATCAGCCCTCTCTTTTCTGTTTTCTTCCTGTTCTTCCCTTCAAGAACCCACAACTTTCTTACACTTTTTCCCACCAGAAAATGCTGCAAAAGAGAACAGTGAGATTTAATCTCCTTCTGTACCTCTGTACTGCCTCTGGAATTTCTCAGGGACTCTCCAGCTGAAATCTGTGCAGTAACCAAGTCATGGCTTTGCTCTTGGACTGACTATACACTCCAATACAATGCTGTTCACACACACCTATGTCTCTTCTATGCTGCTATTCTCCAAGGACCTGCCATTCTTGACATTATTTGGATTCTATCAGTGACACACAGGTCCCTCAGGCAGGGAGGGTAACAGTTACTCAAAGACACAACTGGGAACATAGCTGTCAGCTCTTGGCCTCACTGGCATGCCACTGTCCC
The DNA here is from genome assembly GCA_036630365.1 of Acanthiza pusilla. Lineage (NCBI taxonomy): Eukaryota > Metazoa > Chordata > Aves > Passeriformes > Acanthizidae > Acanthiza > Acanthiza pusilla. Next base: position 18,717,008 of record JAXCHO010000234.1, read on the forward strand.
ACAATCCTCCAGCCAGCCAGGAAGTTGGCCTCCAAAACTTCCTCTCAATAAAAAGTCACTTGTGGGACAAGCCCCTCTTCTCATTTTTGCTTCCGGGAGGTGGAAACTCACTATTTCTTACCTCTCTTACCTGAAAACACTAAGCACTTGCTGACAATGCATGGTGAGAAGGATTTCCATCTTCAGAGTCATTCTAGGTTTTCATCCTCGTAGCTTGAAAATGGAACTGTATTTACTATACACAGAAAAGCAACTTCTTCAACAGGAACAGGACTTGCTTCATACTATGCCTTTGCTGTGGGATCTGTGGTTTTCCCTGCTGGCATGGCGCCTCCTTGTGTCCCCTGCAGTCCTGCCAGGTAACACCGTGAGCACAGAAACGCTATTTCTATTTCAAACCCAGTATTTTCAAAGTGATGGCGAAGGTTCTCAAAAGTCATCTGCTTCACTGTTTTTAAAGAAACATTCTTTTAAACATTCTAGAAAGTTTGAATTACTTCTTTCCTACATATCAGCACTTGTACTACCCTCAACTGCAACTCACTCAAAAGCCAGCCTGAATTTACTTAAGGTCAATAGGTACAGAAAAAAATATCCTTTGAGTAGGAGGAGTATCAGTTCAGTAGGAAGGGCTCTGCCAAATCAGCAATTTGGAACACTGTTAACCTAGTAGAGAAGCAGCTTTTTCTGCTAGGCATGCTACTTCAAAAACTACTAGGATCAAAACTCACTGGTAAAGTAAAGAAAGGATCTGCTAAGTTAACTGAGCATGTGATAAAATGTATGTCATGAAATTTCACCTGAGGTCGGGACAGTCAAAGAATGTAACAGCAGGAAGACTTGAGGCAGAGTTCAAAACGTGTCCTCTTCTATCATCCCCAGTAGCTTGAAGGAGTTTGTCTTTATTAACAGATCCCTTTGGAATTTTTTTTTTTAAGTTCGCGTAATTTTTCCAACAGAACTTGAGATTCCAGAGAAATAAATGCATCAAGTTATTTTATTGTAAATTTATAGTAATTAGTCTATTTCAAACAGATAAAAGGGGATACCAAAATGAAGCGTTTTCAATACCCCAGCCGTTAAGTCCAAAGGTCCAGGTATCTTCCAAACACAGAGCTCAGTGAAGCAAAAACTGAAGTTTAGGTCCTGCTGCTACTAAGGGAAAATGTCCTTACAGATTACAGAAGACTTTCCCTAGACGGAGTATTTCATGTGGAAAACAGGACTAACACACATATAGCCAATATCGACATGAGTTAAGGACAAGCTTCTACTTTTCACTGCAGAACTGAGGCAACAGTACCCCTTGAGAAGAGGAAAATATTATTCAGCCTTAAGCCTGAACATAGCCTACTGTATTCAATAGCTGGAAAAAGTTCCCAGTCTCCATGTTAGCTGTAACCAAATCCTTGTCGACATACAGAATCGCTGTTGTGCAAAACCAGAGATCAGTCTGATTCATTGCCCAAATCCAGCTTACAAGCTGTTGTAAGTTCATCGTTTCTCCAGTTTTTTGTACTTGGCTTCTGCAGAACGAAAAATAATATTTTAGTACTGGGTAGGTACTGTGTCCTGTAAGCTAATTTACTGTATGATTCAGGATCCTTTTTTACTAATGCATTTAGACAAATATAATTTTTTTTAAAGAACCCATCTTTTTTAAGTCACACAGCAATATTAATTTAAGCTAAGGGGGCTTGGGTGCCTGGCGGAACTTTATGAATCCCTCTATTTGCAAGGTTAAACATCAATCTTTAAAATATAGTCAGTGCACAGCATAAAAAAGAAATTAAGCCTCACTAATAAGCTGTAGTTTAACAATACCTGCACTAGTCCACTGTAATGTAACTTGTTACATGGATCTCTTCCCCATGCTTATCACTTCACACAAAATGTTTGTGCTCAAAAGCAGAATAGCAACTCTGCAGCTCAGAATAGTTAAACTTTCCTTCTTTTAAAATCTCCTTGCAAGGCACTATGCTGCTAGGTCTTAATAGCGGAGATGATAGTTACCAAGTTTTTTGGAATATGCATCCAATTTATAAGCTGCCTGCTCCAGAGCTGCAACCTGTTCTTCAATTAGGTTTATCTGTTCCAGATATGGCTGAAGATCAGCATCTTAAAAAAAACATAAAAATTTTATCTGTCAGTTCTCAGTAATGCACTTCCAAGAAAGAGTTCACACTTGAAACACAAGAATTTCTTTCTTACAACATTCTTCAGACAGGACAGTTCAAAAGGTCCTTCTCTCCCCTGCCTCAAAATTAAGTGGTGACACTGACAGCCATGTTCCAGGAAAATATGAAATGTTTAAGAGTACTGTCTAGTCTTTAACATAAGTAACAAGAGAGCATGAATCAAAAGAAGCGTTATTCCTATCAGATCCAGAATCTGGCGTAAACCAGGACACAAATTCAGATATATTTTCTCTTACAGTAGTCCACACAGTCTAAAACCATTAAGAAATATACAAGATTGGCATTGTATAGCAGCACATCTATTTCAGTGAGTTTTCTTTCCTGCAGCACTAATGGAGTGTGAACCTTCTGACTCTAAGATGCTTCATTTCCCAAACAAGTACACCATTCATTACACCCCTACCTTATTTGGTGTACTTACATTTTTGATTTAAATCCTTCAGATTTCGACTGATGTTTATAGCAATATCTTTCATTTCTAAGTACTTCAAGCTAGTCAGCTTATTCATGTTTTCCAAGAGTTTGTAGTCTTCACTGGTGGCTTAAAAAATAATAAAGTTTATTTTAACTAAAGGTGATGCAGTTTGAATTGTGTGCAGACTCTTCAAGAGGACAAGAGATTTCAAACCAACAGCCAAATGAAGCACAACAGCTTAGACAGCAATACAGGTTATTAGTATATACTCTAGTAAAAGATGACATTCTGTGAATTGCAAAAATCAATTGCACTGATTAATTAACTTCTAATTTTTTTTTTGAGTAAAATTTACTAAGTCCTCATATTTCTACTCTTAATTGTGTCAATTAGACACTTATGATTACAAATCCAATAGCACAAATCCAGACTGGTCATCTGTACCATATATCCTTCAAGTCTGTGCCAATCAGCAGTGCTGTGAAGTGCTTTCAAAATTAGAGCCTACAGAATGCACTAACTTGATGAGCAGTTTACTTTACTCCAGTTAATTTTGCACAGCAGTTTATTCTAAAGCATAAATGTTGGAAAATGCATATGATCCTTGCGCTCAGGTAAAAAATAACTCCACTCTTTGTAGTGCTTCCCTCCTAGTCTGTCTTAACCTGGACCACTTTTGATTGATTTTCCATGTACAAACTTCTTCAAGACTAGAAAGAAGTTTTTTAAGCTGCTGATATCATACTGAATTATTTTGAAAAATATTTGTGCTATTCTGGGAGTTCATTAAATTAATAAAACTAATCTCAGTGTTTTTAGCAGCCTAGCAACATGCCAAATTTGGACTGCCTGTCTTACTAGATGTGATCTAAATAGTTACAGTTTAGACAAACTACAGAACAGGTTTCTTTGGAAGAAAGTGAAAAGAAGTAAGAACTTGTAGGTCAGTACTGCAGTGCCTTACCCGTCAGTTCCCCTGTCAAGTAAGTGGCCATTTTGCTGAACATGTCTTTGCAGAGTTCATTGATGTCTGCCTCCGCTGGCTCCTTAGCTTCCTCTGCAGTTTCAACAGCAGGATCCTCTACTCAGGGTAAAAATATTACAGGGTTAAGGCAAAAATACAGCAAGTACAGAAACACACCTTTAATCTTTAAAAGATTAAATGGTCCCATTTCAAACTGCCTACAGCTACTTTTCATGTAAGTTGTCTAATTTACACTAAAGGGTAACAAACCATGGCAGCTTCCTTGAAGAAACACCAACATTATTTGAAAATAATACTCTAGCGAGCATTCAAGAGACAGGCACCCGGCCTAACTGCACTAACAACTATTAGCCCCCTCCTGTGCTTAGACGGGAAAAGAATTTGGTGAGAACTCCTGAGTGGCTGTGCACGGTGCTGCTGTTTATTTCTAGTGACTGACTCGAACAGAAGCACAGCTGCCCCAGTCCGCTTCACAGGGGCTACAACAGATCCCGACCAGCGGAAAGCAGCAATCGCCGCTTTTCTTCTCCAAACCCGTTTCTACCACAGCCTGCCCTTGTTCGGCCCTTCCCCGGAACAGTCCGGCACCTCTTCCCCAACCCCACAGGCTGCTCCTGCCCCCGCTGGCAGCGTTTGCCGGCTCCCACACGAAGGCTGCCCGAGGCCCGCGGCTCCCTCCGGCCGAAGCGGCGGCGCGGGTCGGACCCGGCCGGGCCCCGGGGCAGCAGCAGCGGCAGCGGCAGCAGCAGCAGGCGTATGGCGCGGCGCGGCCCGGCCCGGCCCGGCCCGGCCGGCACACGCGAGGCGGCGGGCTCGCCGGGAGCTCCTGCCCGCGCCGCGGCCTCCCCGGGCCCAGCCCCGCACCGCAGCCCCGGGGCACGCCCGGCCCCTGTCCCAGCCCCCCGGCCCCTTACGCTTGGCGGGCTGCGCGCCAGCCTCAGGCGGCCCCTCCGCCGCGGCCGCCATGGGGACAGAGCCCCTCCCGCGGCCTCGCACCGCCTCCTCCGGCCCGCGCCAGGCCCGGCCCCGCCCCGCGCCCGGCGCAGGGAGGAGCTCCGGAGCCTCCGTTCCCCGAGAGGCGGCCGTGAGAGGTATGTGAGCGCTGCAGGGAAGAGACAAGCACCGAGGCGTAGAACGGGGTACGAGGCTACTCTGCCCCAGCTGTTACAGGCAGTGAAGCAGAACCGAGAGCGCCTGGTGTGTGCTCGATGCGGCTGCGTCGTCAGTGCGATCATTTCCCCCTTGCCCACCGCAGCCGCACCGCTCACTGCAAAAGCGCCGGCAGCACTCTCACACCGCAGCCCCGCTTCAGGCGCTGCTGCCAGCCCGGCCCTCACAGGCAAACGCTTCAGTCCTGTGTTTGAGGATGTTTTCCTTTAGCTTAGCTGATCCGCTTACATCTGCAGGTCTTAATGCGATTTAAAGCATTTCTTCTGCTGCTGATGAGGTGGTGAGGAGGCAAGTGCCGGCACAATAGTCTGTCCTGTGGGAACTGCGGTACGCAGTGCTGTAGTTGCCACAGCAGCGTCCACGCGTTTTTTTTTAGTCCATACTGTAAGCAGCACTATATATAGATAGTGCAGTTAAGCATTGTCAGTTGTTAAAAACCTCTGCCAGTGGTAAGTATATAATTTTTTATTTAGAAAAAAATAAAAAGGGCATTTCCTCTCCTCCTTTTAAGTAGTACATATATTTTTTGCTGTTCACAGAAGGAGAGGAAGTTATTTGGTTTGTTTCTTGGGGTTTTTTTTACAGTACAACAGTACATATTTCTCTTCTTAGGTGCGATGTCTTACACGACTGCTGTATGCTTTTAACAAAGCTAAAGTTGTTTCTGGAAGTAGCTTCCATTGCGAAGGTACTAGAAATATAACTGTTCCTGCCTGGCAATGAGTGCTCAATCTCTGTAGTGACTTCAAACTCAAATGCATTTCCAACACACTGTGAAAGGCCTCTGTCTCTCCTCAGATGTGGCAGGCACTAACAAGGGGCAACATATCAATGCATAAATGCCACCATCACCTTCCACCTTTTGTGATGGAGAAGCGCACATGTTCAATATTTTGTGTATAAGCTAGCCACAGAATAATAATGGTTTACAATATAAAGTCTGGTATGTACCTCAGGAATTATGAGAATTATATATCTTAGAAAAAATCACTTACGCAGTGTACATTAATGCATTTCTTCTTAAAACCCACAATCACAATCCTGTGGAGATCAGGCTCCAGAAACAGGGGGACAGGGTTCCCACCTGAAGTCCAGCAAAGTGAGCTGAAACATTTTGGCAATCTCCAGTAGGCCCTAACAAGCTTTGCAGTTTTAACACCTGAGAAGCTGCAGGGCAAGGCAACACAGGAGTCTATGTGAACTTCCTCATAAAGCGGAGTTTTGCGTAGGCAATGATGAGGAAGATAACAGTCATGCAGAAGAGAGCCACTAAGTTTTCCCACATTGCCCAGGTAGTAGGGGCGATTCCTTGGCTGCACAGGTAGGCTTCACCAGAACACCTGCAAAAAAGGATGGGGCACAAGTTCATGTTACTATGTGGTAACATCTTCAGGTACTTTTATTCCTGTTCCACAAAGCTCTTTCTACCCTCAACTTTGCAAAATAGGTGATAGAAATAGAGAAACTTCATAACCCATTGCAAAATAAAGCTCAAGGAACAAATGTAGATCTCTACTTCTCATAATTTTTCAGTAGTAACTTAATTGTTCTTTATAGATAACTGGTAATTTATGAGGAAACCTCAGAACCACCTGAAACCGTGGTAACTACAGAAGATTGTTGTTTCTCACAACAATCACTGGAAGTCCATAGCAGGGGCTGGAGTCCAAAAGCCACAGAAACAGCGCTCTAGCACTGTTCCCTGCAAAATACTCAGTTTGCCACCCCTCTGGTACATGTCATGAAATACTCGCACTGCTACAGCTTAAGGTATCAATAGCCAAGAGTATTTCAAACGGGGCAAAATGGAACACTGAGATATCTTGGCCCTCTGCTGTATCTGCAGGGAGGTTAATATTTACAAACAAACTCTGTGGGGGAGGCATGTTTCTGATCACAGGCCTACTGCTCTCCAGCAACTCTGCAGCTGTCCACATATTGCATTTCCATTGTTAAGTGACCCTGGATGTGTTCAGGAAAACTGGTCAGTCTGGGCTAGGTTATCAAATACAAAACTTAATTTAGCTCATCTGTCTATTTTTATGAGTTCATCCCTACTTCACTCTTGGGCAATTGTGGAGTTTTACTATATAATCCTAAAATACATTATTTTGGGACATGTTGTTGAGACTGGCCTGTAAGTGGTTATTCTGTGAATAGGGTAAAATTTTGACACAGACTTCCTTTAAGCAAGTCATCACAATTCAGGCCCAGAACCACCAGGAGTCACTTACATTTCTGCTGAAATATTGGGGGGACAACTGCCTGTGTCTCCCACAAACACTGTAGCATTTGGATTCTTCTCACCACAGAAGTAGAGATCTCTGTACTCATTCACCTGAAGAGCCTAGGGAAAGAGGCAGACACCAGATTTTTCCGGAGTTAGTGGTCTGGGGTATTAAAACTGAAATGTTTCAAAGGAACTTGACTATTAGAATACATGTACCACCATTCTTGGAATCCTATCTTTATGTTCTTTTTTATTTTCAACCTCTTAATCTGCCTTTCTTAGGAACTGCTCCAAGTTCTATATGCAGGGCGGTTTGGTGTCTGAGGCCTTAGCTTCAAAGTTACTTAGCCATGGGTCTCTGTTTTGCCAGCTACAAGTTCCTGTTCATCCACTTTCACCTGGATCAATCTACTGATCCAGAAAACCATGTGGCTGCATGCAGACACCCCAGTACCACGACGCTAAAGACATGGCAGAGTTGGCCAAGGCAAGAGGTGAAGGGTTCTCTAACACTGGCATTCTGCACTCACTGCTGTCTCAGAGCATGAGTGGATTCTCATATTGAATAACACTGATAAAATACCTCAGTGATACCCAAACAATGAAGTCTCATACATTTCCTACCCTGCACCAGCTCCAGCATTCACTCATTTTTACTCAAAGTAGGACACTATTCCTTCCAAACAGAAGGAAAGATGAAGGCCAGGATGAAGACTGGAGATGGAAACCCAACTCCCACCTGTGACCTGCTCTATCTAATTACTGTGTTTCAAGTAGCTGTACCCGTAGATTTCTGGTACCCCAGCTTCTAACTATTCAGAAAAGTCAAATTTCACTCCAGAGAAAACCACATTGAGACACTCAGGCACTACAGTAAATCCTTTAACCAGCTGGAAAGTCATTGGCCTCAGACTGGCCACCCATACAGTAGAGTATGGAGAGACTGTAAAATACATAATTTTATTTTAAACCACAGGGATCAACTATTCAGGCTAGGAATTAGTGCCTCACTAGACTCTGCTGCTGTCCAAACAGCACTAATTCTGTAACACAAAGTGTTAGTTCAGTCTTTGAGACTTCAGCTCTCACACAGAGTTTTAACTTTTGCTTGCTTTTTGAGGCTGTCTGGTTTGTTCTTTTTTTTTTTTTTTCTTTTTTACCACATTCATGCAACAAAACCAACCAAATCTGACTTTTAAGAGAACTTCATTTCCTACTCAAAACCTCTCCAGGAAGCAGCAGTGTGGCTACATTACTCAGAGGAGACCAATGCTACTTTCTACTCACAGTGAGGCCGTATCGGGGAATGCTGAAGTACTTGAGCCAGTTCAGCCAGCCCATTACTGAGGGGAGATTCACTAGGAGGCCTGAAAAGATCTGAAACAGAACAGGAGAGATTGATGAATCACAAACTCTGTTTACTGCAAATAATACCATTCCTGCACAGATGCTGCAGCTCCCAGCAGAGGTGCACTGGGATTGATGGACCTACTACTGCTGTCATGCCTGTACCCACAGACATGAATTGGAGCCTTGCAGCACTCCCAGGCTGCTGGCCCAACAGCACACCCAAAGTACTTCAGCTGGACTGCTTGCAAAGAGGTCAGAAAGGTCTTCTACACCCATATGTGAGGAAGAAGCCTGATCACAACTTCTTACTGAGGAGGACTGTCCTATGCTAGAGCTAGCCAGAGACTAAAGAATGACGACTGGGAGATGAATAAGTGGAGAATGAAAAAGGAGAAAAATGGAGAGCCTTAAGGGCTGTTATTGTTTCAGTCTTCCCCTCTGTCCTACCTCTTTTATCCCTGCTTTCTCCTGTCTGGAACAAGATTTGCTTTTACTTTTTAGTACAAGTGGTCTCCATAGCTAAACATGACACTTCAGCCTCTGCTTCATCACAAGTGGTCTTGTGCTTACCCCACTGACTTTCAGGACATGCAAGTGCCACTCCTTATATACTGTGACTTAACTCAATGTACATCAGCTGCCCTTCACTACACATGCACACTTCTCACCCACAGCAAGCTGTTGAAGCAGTACACTATCACTTGGCTTATGGCAAAAGCAGATTAAATTGCAAATCAAAGAATAAAGGCTGTACTGTGGCTCAGAGTATGTACATAGACAGCTACCAGGAATCACCTCACAAGAAGTATGTAACTTGGTAGGTCTCAGTCAAGGAGTTTCATCACCAGCATCACCTCTTTGAAAAAGAATTCACAGCTTTCTTCTGTGAGTAGTCAAAATTATTTTCTTCCTCTCTTGTTCTCTTCCTTGAAAAATCCTTGGGGAAGAGTATTGAAGTAATTTCTTGAACCCAAGGGCAATACTGAATTACAAAAAAGAGAAGGTTCACACCTAATCCCACTTGGGCAGCAAAAATTAATGCAAAAAAGCTAAAGTTTATTTCAAGAATAAACTTTTCCCTTTTAAATGATCTAGTTGACCACTTAGATTTCTAATACTGGAAATGCAAGATTTTTTAAAAATCAATCTTTGTAAGGACAATTTAACAAAAACAAATAACGCTTGTTTGGGGCACACTGTTTGGAAAGCTATGGTGCCATCGCAACTACTGAACTGCACCTGAGCAGTGATCTGAGCCTCAGATTACAAGCTGGCAGAAGTAAATCTTTGACTATAAGGACAATTAAATCACAAGCATGGGGCTGACGTGCCACTGGACTATGGATATTTTAGCCTGACTAGGGCTGGCTCAACCCTGTCCTCTCAGCTGGTCTCAGCTCTTTCCTGCCCCCACCAGAGGAGCACATATCCCCTTATATACTTACAAGCATCAGGACAAAACAAATAGTGATGAGCAGGTTGGCCACAGCCACCACATCCATCCCAGCACTGATAGCCAGGGACATGGCTGTGGCAGTGTAGGACACCAGTACCAGGGTCAGCATGAAGAAGAAGAACCGGCCTGCAACAGCTTGGTATCCTGTCAAAAAACAGAAAGGTAAGAGTCCAGTAAACACCACATTATGAACCCCGGAGAGGTACCCTTGGACTCCTACATAAGACAGGCAAATCAGGAAGAAAGACCAAGTCTGGAGCTGGCAGGAACTATGCATGCTTCAAAGGCACAAAGGGCATTATTAAAAGACGTTGTCAGGCAGATCCCTGCTTTAGATTGCTGGTGTCTCTGCCCCTGCCCCAGAGTCCTCCAAAGTTATGATGCCACATACGTAGGTCAGTTGAGCGTTCAAGTAGTTTTATGCTATAGATATAGGAATTAAGCTCTGGCTAAGTCAGAAATCAAATGTGTTGGAAGATGACAGGTTCAATGAAAGCATCAATTCTTTACCAATCATCCAGTAACTGATGCATGAGAATATGATGGCTGGAGCAGTTCTCATGGGCAGCAGATCTCCTATCATCAAGGCCAGGAAGTAGGCAGACACACGGTAATATCCACTGGTGTACTGATGGCTGCGAGGACAGGAAGGAGGGGAGTTGTACAGGTTTAGAGGTTCTGTAGGAAGCAGGCTCAGAGTGTGTGTTTGGTTTATCCTGATTTGTTTTCTGCTCTATCACTGACTTCTCTCTGTGCAAATTGCCTATATTCTCTGTGCTATCACTGACCACTCTGTAAAGTCAGGGCTGATCTGTCTCACAGACCCTGCAGTCAACCTGACAGCCCTCCAAGGAAAGTGAATGAAAGGCTGTGTGACCGCTAAGTAAAATATCTGAAAAAAACTCCTAAATCTCTTTTCAAAGAAGAAGATCCTTAATACAAGAGCACAGGGAAGCATTAGACTACTATAAACTGGAGGAATACTTCATCCACTGCTAGCTCACATAGCTGCTTCCAGGGAAGGAATGATAACCAACAATGGAAAAACAAATCTGGGACTTCAACTCACCTCCAGTTCACAGGGCAATTAAATGTCATTATGATTGTTTTGCTGCTTAATGGAGCTCATGAAAAGATGCTTTACCTGGTGAGATGCCTAAATCCCCATTGACACAGCTGGTAATCTACACTGGTAAGCAGGGCAGACTAGCAAGAAATGGCAGTGTGGGCAAGGTTCACTCCTGAGCAGCTGTTAGGGACAATATTAAGCTGCTCTGAGCAGTCTGTGGGTGGGACATGTATATTTCAGGCATAAATCTCCAGTTTCCTCTTTATTGCATAGGATCTGTCTCTTGCCCTTCCATTGCATGAGCTGGAGGCTCCTCCAAACTACATTTTTAACATATATGCATATATACATGTGTGTATAGTATATCTACATACATTTACATACATATACACATATACGAACACATATACATATATGTATATATATAATTATAAATAATAATAAGCAATAATTTTGCATAAATGAGTAAATAAAAGTAATAATGAAATAAAACTACATATAAATAACTATATAGAAAACTAATGAAGTATAACAATAATGTAATAATCAAACACTTCCCTCTAAACAGAGAGATGCACTTGATCATTAGCGAGCTCTTGTAAGCCAGCCAGCAGCTCCCTTCATCCAAGCATCCCTTGCAAAGCTTTTCCAGGAATTCTCCCTTCATTTTTGCACAGTCCTGCCACTTTAGGACGACTGCAAGACAGTGTTTCAGCCCTGTGAGCAAGAGGGCAGGAAGGGTTCACAGTCTGCAGGATTCACAGGCAGACTTCAAAACCAGCTGTTACCAAAAGTGGGCAGGGAAAGCACTTCCAGTAAACTGTCACACAGCAAGCATGTAAAAGCACTTCCTTCTTCCCCCAGCTCTTAGCATTTCAGCTCCCTGCTCTACAGACTAATTTAGCATTATTATTACAATTGATGTCGCAAGGGAGCAATCAAGTCTTTGGTGGTAATAATTTTGTTTAGCGTGTGAGATGCTCCCCCATCTCATTCCAGGGTATGAGACAGTCCAAGGGCCTTACTACTTACACAAATAGTTTCTTGTCTCTGATGAATAGCTCAATTGCAGAGACACTGGAAAAACACTGGTTTGTGGTGACAAAGAACAAGGATCCAACCCTAGAAGGCAAAATAGAACAGTGGAAAAGTGAGGAAACAACACAGATCAAACACTGGCAGCCTCAGATATCATCACACCATCAAGTCAGTGCTTTTCTCTGTCCACAGAATGGAGACATTTAACTGTGCTACTGTAAATCTTAGTTGTATCCTTTATCTTCCTTTTTATGTCCCCTTGGTACTTATGCAGAAGCCTGACAGAACTGTGGCCGCTTTAGGACCCTGGCAATTCCATGCTGCAGTGCACTGAGGCTTGTGAATCCAATCCTCCCTTGTATTCCTTCCCTGTGCCTCAAACCTGACTGCTACTGATAGAAAAATAAGCAAAGCTGTGGCTTTTCATCTTACCGATTCTGAATGCCACTTCGGTCCAGTTTTACACCAAAAAAGATAGCACCCACAACCAAGGCTAGAATTACAGTCACTGCAATCTGGAAGTGGAAAGAGGAAAGGAAAAAAGAAGTCCTTCAGGTAAGTAAATAGGAACTAACACTACTAAGTCACATGCAGGGTTTAAGATTCACACCTGCCTAAAGCCTTGCTATTGTGAGGCAATATATGCCTATGACACGCACAATTAAAATCCTTATGACAGTTTTTCACATTTTATCCTCTTCACCTTTCTACTTTGCTCTTTGGCTAGGAGAGTTTACTAGAAACACACTTAGAATAAGTTTAAATTTTAAAGTGAGGAACAAAATTAACATCACCCCAGAAGATCCCGATGTGAACCAGAGAATGGAACACGTTCCCTCCACCCCAATCTTCGGTGCAGTAGTCCTTATGCTAAACTAAACTGGAGATTTTTTCCAAAGGCCACAAATACAGCTGAGCATCTCACTCCACTTGGCACATGGCAGTGGTACAGGACCTTTCTGTTTCCCTATCTGCCTTTGAAAACAAGATTCTGCCCTACAAACTGCAGATTACAGCACTGAGAGCAGCAAGAGTCTAAGAGTTCTAGCAATTGTTACCCACTTGTGCAATGGAGGCCTGCGGGTTCCTGATGAGATTTTTCAGGGAACGCTTGGACACCCAGTACAGCTGAGTGAGGAATCCATTTGCATAGGTAATCTCATGCCCCTGCTTGGAGAGTCTCTGCTTGCCTCCCCGGCCAAGCTCCACTTTTGCCAGTGCTTCCTTTGTGCTCTGATACAGGCTGGAGCTGAGATATTTCTGGTGCAGCACATCTACCACACTGCTATCCACGTTATCTTCTGCCACTCCATTTTCACTGGTCACTTCTGAGTGAGAAAAACAAGATATGAACCTGACCTTCAGATATGGCCCATCAATACGCTCAGCAGTTCTGGTGGCTAAAGAAATACGCAGAAATGCCCAGAGAATTTGAGTTGTTCAAGCCTTAGCTCTTGCGTTTAAGAGGCTGACTTGAGTGAGATGGCTTTTCCTACATTTTTAATCAAACCTAGCTAATCTGCCCATTCTTTCTGGCACAAAATGGTCATATTCATAAAAAAAGGCACAAGAAAACCTTCGTTTCATTGAATTTGGGCAAAATCAATATTTGCTGTGATTCATTTCCCCATCCCCAAAGAGTGCTTTACAAAATCTGTTCCCTTATAATCCTTCAGTCAACAATGTGCTACCGTATCCCCAAACAAGTATTTCCAAACATCTCACTCATTATATTGGTAGAGAATTTGTTCTCTAATAGTTCCAACTTTTTCACTCTCCTGTAAATCCATCACTCCTTAGCCTATCTACCTTGTCTTCTCTGCAGCAGCCTCTTATGTGACTGAAAACTTCTGTCAGCTGCCTCTTGAGACTAAGAAGTTCTAGTTTTTCCAGTCTTTCCCACACAGATTTTTAAAAATTTTTGGTATTTGCCATTGCTGTCTTATACTATTGAAGGGGAAAAAATCCCTTTTAAAAGTTTTCTGAGCTCTTTAAAGAAGCCCAAAGCAAAGTATATCTATTAGTAGGAAAAATAAGAAGATAATTAAATGCCCTTAGACTTTAAAAAACCCAGAGAATAAAAGCTTGCCATCACCACATACAACTTCCCTTCTAGCCAGCAGTGGATTTCTTCTTCACAATTTACCTTTCCCTGTGCCCACAGCTCTGTGATCTTCCTTGCTTGCTGCCACAGCAGTTGAATCACCATTTATGACATCGAGGAAGAAGTCAGCTGGGTTGTTGAAGGGTTCACATTCATATCCTTAAAAAAAAAACCAAAACACATAAAATCAAAACCACACATACAACGTGTTTGTATTGCACAGAGCACACCTTGGAAGGTCAGATCTAATACTGTACCACTTTTCCATAACCCTGTTACCAGAAAACTTCACTGCTTTTCATAAGCGTTACTTTCCTGTAGTAGAATGGACAGGATTTAAGAGATGGTGAATCTGGGGTATCTAAAGAGTTTCAAAGTTACTTTTTTACTGATTGTAGGTGAGGAGAAATCTCTAAGTTGCTTCTACACAGCTCAGTAGGGACAACTGTTGCCTCCTTCCCAGTGCTGTTCAACCACATCCCACTCTGAAAGACACAGTTCCTCACTAGAGGTTCCTGGAGGTCTGCTCTACAGCCTCAAATATTTCTTCCAGAGGCTCAACTCTTGCTGGTGTTTTCTTGGTCACAAAGATGAGGAAGAGCTGTCCAAGAGCAGCTTCTTATAATATGGTTCTAACTATGGGACAAGGAGGAAACTAAAAATTAACCCAAACCCAAAGATGCTTCTATAGCTTCCCCAAGAGAAAGGAAGTGGGCTACTAAGAGAAGGAGCAGAAGTACTGACATTGGTTAAAGCATGTCCCTTAAAGCCAGGGAAAGCTTACAATCTAATGCGCCCATGGTCACATCTAAACAGGACTGGAAGTTCACGCCACATTCTCTGCTCATTGTAGTCAGACACTCTCATCCTGCTTACATGGAGAGGGTGGCCACCCAACAGTGCAACTATTAACCCATGTTAAGATACACCATAATTTTACTCTCTTGGTTGCCCACCTACATTCAATCTAGAGCATATTTTTGGATCAATCTGTACAGACTGCTGCTAATCTGCAGGCTGTGGTTCAAAACACACTGGATCTGCCACGGAGGCCTAGTACAGCTACAAGCATTATCTTGTCTGTTGGACATCATGTGTCTACATGTCCAAGTGATTCTTGGCTTTTGACCTCATGCAAGGCAAAACAAGGGCAAGGGAGAGCCATGCTCTCCTGTCTGAAAATTTTAGTGTTTCTCATTCTTTTTCATATTCTAACATAACACTGCTCAGACTGTATGTGTACATTCTCTAACATCCCAGTGATAGAAAAGCATGGGACTGTCATCCCATGCTAGGGCTAAGAATCTACACACAGATTTAACTCTTTAGCCAGTTGCCTTTGTGCTTGGCATGGAAGATTTACCGATAGAACTGAAGTACTCCAGGGCATGCTTCGCAGGACCGTGGTACAGCACCTTTCCTGAAGCCAGTAATGTCAGACTGTCAAACAGCTTGAATATGGAATAGCGGGGCTGATGGATGGAAAATATGATGGTTCGCCCTCTTCTTGAGAGCCTGAAATAGAAACAAATAATCTCTTAAGTACACCACACTTTGAATTTCAGAAAGGCAAACCCCATGTATCCAAATCCTTCTCAGGGTCTTGACCCAGAAAAACTGTAGCTCCCCCTTGTCTGTCACTGTGTCAGATGCTGCCTGCAAGACCTTCAAGACAGCATCCATCATTACAGGAGACCATCACTGCAGTCCAGGTAGACAAAGTGTGATGTTGTCTGTAGCTAGCAAAGCCTGAGGCCACAGCCGTGTACAAACCCTCCTTGCATGTCTTTTATACCAGATGTCAACCTAATGAACTGGAACAGTCCTACTGCACTCAATGGCAACACCAGGCTTTACTTATCAGTGGAAGTCTGGCCAGCTGAGATTCCTCTCAGCTCTTCTGCTGCAGATTTACTCTATTGAAAATTCAAAACAAGTTTTCCTTGAGGTTTGTCAGATGCTCTTTCAAGTGCTTTAGCACTGATGCCCCACAAGTACACCTGACGATCAAAGACCTATATCCACAAACAGCAGAGCAAAGTGACCCCCACAAGAAAAAACAGACAACATGCCACAAACCCAGCAGGAGGATTAGAAAGTAATTCTCATTAAATAAGCCATTTTCGTCCTCCTTGCATGTAACTTTGTTTTAATTGTCCGAAGACAGTTGATCTCCAAAACATAGCAGATGAAGGTAAACACTGAATCTGCAGGTGAAGTCTTATCTGAGTTCAAGACTGTTGTTGGGAAAAAGACTTTGTAACAGACTCAGATAGAAGGCCAAGAAATTATGATTACAAGGCCTGACCTCCCAGTCCACCCCTTGTGGCAAATGGATGCTGTCCAAGCTACATCTGCTTTTTGGGCTCCAATCCAATGCTTGCTGTGGAAAGATTCCCATAAGCTTAAAAAGGCTTTGGAAAAGACCCAAACAAATAATTTACTACAACTTTTGTGTCTTATCTGTCTAGCTTTTTTTTTTTTTTAAAGAGCACTATAGCTACTGTCATAAGAACATTCCTCTTTTTACTAATGAGCTGACAACCAAACTGCAACACAGCTGTGAAGAACTGAATCTTACTTCTTCAGAAGGATGAGGACTGCATTGGCTGTGCTGGCATCAAGGCCAGTTGTTGGTTCATCCAGAAAAAGGACTGGTGGCTCTGTGATGAGCTCCATCCCAATGTTGGTTCTCTTCCGTTCCCCTCCAGACACTCCCCGGATAAACTCAGTTCCTACCTGCAAGCAGAAGAAATCAGATATTTGCAACAAGACCCAGTCAGTGCATGCTCTGGAGCTGTGGGCTTTCCACACCCAGTAGTCTATGGACTCTAGGGACAGCAGCAGGTGAGTTTGACTCAGTGTGAGGGACTGTGTAGCAGTAAGCTGAGCCTGATTAACAGAGGTACCGGTTGCCTTATGTCTTCAGGGAACAAGGTTGACACTGACAAGGAAGAGATAGAATGAAGCCATGGCATTCAGAGGAGGCATTGGTGTTCAGGGATGCCTTTTGTTGGTAGCTGGCAAGCTCTGCACAGAACTTTTCCATCACAGACCAGTTTTCCATCCCTCAGAGCTTTCAGAAATGAGAAAACAATTTCCTTGTCTTGTCCCACAAAGCCAGGAAGCGGCTGAACAACTTTCCAAGATGCAATGACTAAGCGACTCTTTCCCTTCTGAATTTATACAACATGCTGGACATGGTCCAAAATCTTCCCCTTTTAGTAGCAAATACACATACCTCTCTCCAAGCTCCCTCCTGAGCTGGAGACAGAGTTCTTGCATGCAATATGGTTTAGTCAGGTTCCTGTTTAGCTTCCTGTAACTGCACTACATACACCATACCACCCAGAGACAAGTAGTCCAGTTACCAGAGGTTATATGATTTCTGAGGAAGGTGTTCTCGCTGCTCACCTTAGCATCAGCCACTTTGGTTAATCCCAGCTCATTGATTATCTGGGTGACTCGCTCTTCTTTCTCTTTAATGCTGATGGAGCTGGGGAGTCGCAGTGCAGCAGAGAATTGCAGGTTTTCCCTCACCGTCATTGTGCCCATGACAACATCGTCCTGAAAGTGCAAATGGACAGTTGGAAAGACTCCTCAGCTGCCTGAGTGGGCACCAGAGTCCTTTAGTGGCAGTTACTGGGTAAGCTGCTTGCAGACCACAGTGGAACCCGGATTGAGGGACAACTGCTCCTTCAAATTTTACATGACATGAAATTCAAGGTCCTTCAGTAGCAGCCAAGGGGAGAATGCAGCTCTGCAGACCCCAAAGTTTACACCAAGCACCACCTCTGCCTGCTTTCAGGCTGAGAAGTTCAAGTGCAGACAGTGCCACTTTGTACTGCGTGTGCATTTTTCTTACTAGCCAAATTGAGGCAGAGCAGGTAGTGATTTTGTAGAGTTAAACTTCTGTCAATCCAGCTGGAGCCAAAGGACACTACTAGTGCTCAGTGTTCAAGGCGGAGGCACTCAGGGAGTCACCCCAGTCAGCTCTGTTCCCAGTTACAAGCCATACCTTGCTGTGGTCCAGAGCATCTGCTGAGTTCAGCTGCCAACAAGGAGCTTTCCCCAGCTCCTCACTGGCAGCAGCTTCTCAGAGAAGCAAGAATATTGCACCAAGATACTCCTAATCTTTTCCATGTCTCAGCTATGTGTAACTCTTGGACATAAGACTTTATTCTAAGGGTTACCCCTTTACAAAAGCTTCAAGAGTCATGCGCACTTCGAGGGAGAATCAAATCTATCCAGCTCACAGACATCTGGGCAGCCTACAGCAACCTGCAACAACCATGAGCCAGAGATCTGTCATTGCATCCATCCAGAGCTCCATACCTCTCCATCTGCCCACCTTGACATTTGTACCAATTCTGCATTCTACCATATGAAGAGAAAAGGGCTGCAACACTGGGCAGCTGCTGAGAAACATGCCTGTTACTTCAGGCATCTCTGGAAGACATCCCCTAAGCTGCAAGGCAGCAGCTTCTTGCCTGCTTTGGGACTCTTCCCACATCAGATGTAGCTCATCAATAGCACAAATGATATAACAGTCAACCATGTTTGGCACTGGAGTTAATAGAGGAAGACAGAATGTGCTGCTTTGCTGCCAAAGATGGCTTGGGCATTTTGTACCATCCCTTCCCACAACCCACCAGTCTCTCACCCTAGCCTCCCATTCCCCCCTCTCAGATCCACCAATGCAAATGTTAGGTCATTACACTGGAAACTAAACTATGAATTTAAGGTTAACATCAAACATAACCAACTGTGGCATGACACCTTCATTTTCACAGCACGAATGGGGAGACCACCAGCAGTTTTATAGGGATAACATATGACTTAGCATGTCTATGTGCTTATCTGCATAAAACTGATCCTATAGTTTTGTATGTATTTAGGACTTAAGTGTTGTTTGTAGTTTTTGGGCTATCTTTATTGATCCAGAGAGTACTGCAGGGGGAAGGGGAGAGACCATTTAATGTCTCACCAAGTTGCTTATCATTTTAAGGTTATGTTTGGTTGCTTTGCACATTTGAGAGTCAAATGTCTCAAACCAGGACAACTTGCAAGAAACTCACTGGCTATTCTTCAGCCACTGGGGATTTGGGGATCTTTGACTTGCAGGATCAAGATTCAGCACCAGTCTCATCCCACAGATCCTCCCAGAGCCCCCCAGCTGGCAGCTTTCAGTTGCCTGTGTCACATCTGCCTGCAGTCAGAATCCTGGATGGTTTCCAGATTTGGCTGCTCATACGGCTGCCAAGAATCCCCTTCTCCCCAAGTCCCCCAGGGCTTTGAGGGTCTATTATTGGTCCAGGCCTCCACCCACTTCCGCAGATTCAGCTGGCTTTTCCTGTCTCTGAGTGGAATGAACCTCTGTCACAGCCAGCTAGAATCAGAGGAAGAACAGCAGGGATCTATTTATTTCCTAGAATTATTGTCTGATGGTTTGAAGGTACTTCTGCCAGCTAGAACTGCTTCTGAGTTTAACAACAAGAGATTTTGGGTGTCATGGCTTTTTTCCTCCCTTTTTCAAAAATCTTTGCTAGCACTTCAGGTCAGAGCCCAAAGAACAAATCACAGTAGCCCAATAGTTTGGGCATCCATGTGGCTGTGGGAAGACAAACACCTCTGACTAGGCTGGAGTAACAGTTTGATCTTCTTGTCTTCCATATCCCAGATAAAAAATAAATAATGTAACATCTGAGTTATCAAATTAGGCTCTGTAGGGATCACTGAAAATTACCTAAACTAGCAGTTCATGCTTTCCTCATCCTAAATTGTCTTCCATCCCAAGGTCTCCCAGGCCTTGCAGAAGGCAGTTACTCACCTGCACAACATATCCTGAGATGCACTTGAAATTTGGAGGTTGTGGGATGCCGTCTATAAGCACTTCTCCAGACAGACCTGCTGGGTCCTTTCTGGCAGCCAGCACATCTAGGAGACTTAAGACAAACACCAGGCATTAGGTTTTGCAATAACTGCTGCTTTTACCCTTGACTGGGTAACTACCACCAGCCAGGACTGAGTTACAGCCTGCTCACAGCATGCTGCAAACCAGAGGGCACAGAAAGGGGCTTCCCCTACTCTGCAGGCCTTAGCTCTTTGTACAGAAAGTCTGGTGTACATCCAGGATTTTCCAGCACACGGTGTGCCACAGCAGTATGGCAGTGTACAGACACTCACAATTCACAACAGTCAACCCCCTACAGACATAAACTTGAGCTGTGTATTTACAGATAACCTCAAATGCACAGAGACAAAAGCACCCTGCTGACTTGTTGCAGGCTGCTCTCCAGCCAGGGGAGCACAGAACTAACTCCTTTGATCTCAAGGAAATTAATCCATATGGGTATAAACAAGACTAGAGTTAAGATTAATTCTAGAAAGTTTTCTTTTTTAATGTTTCACTGGATTCTCCTAACTACCAATGCAGAGGCCAGCCTGTCTGCCAGCTAAGTAAACTGCCCTGATGAAGTGCTGCTCTTGAAAGCATCCTGATTAACCAGCAGTCTTCTTAAAAGAGAAGATCCATGGTCATCACAAAGACACACCTGTGTGAACCCTAGCCATATTTGCCAGGGTGTCTGACATTCTTAAGTCAGAGAGTGACAAAGGGCTCTCTTACCACAGGACAGAAAACCGCATCAGCAACTAATAGAGATAGTCTGCATGGTATTTCTCTGGGCCTTCATCCAAACAATTCAAGCACATGTGCATCCCCAACAGCAGGCCACAGCCAAACTGGGGCAAGGATCCAGAGCATCCTCCAGACTGCATTACACCACATTCCTGTCAGTTGTCAGAGAGGGGTCTGGCCTAGCTGCTTCAAGGAAGTATTGTTGCAGTGAATTCAAACATCTTCCGTGCCCCAAGGGAGCTTGTACCCCATCCCCACCCTGTTACCAGCCAGGACAGAGCCTACATCTGAGCTCCAGTCACCCCAGTTCTGCCTGGTATCTTAACTCAGGCCACCACCAAAGATGGCTGCAGTAATATGGAGCACCAACTGGAGCAGATGAGGGGTGTGACAGTCACAGTGCAAGGACTTCAACAAAGCTGATAGGGGGGCAGGACGTCAAACGCCATCACCAGATTTCATGCATGCAAAGGTCTAAGCCCACGGATCCCTCACATCTCCCCTATCCCTCAGAATCCCAAATATACTTCAAACAGCTGTTAATTTAATGGAGCAGAAGGTACTCACGAAGATTTCCCACTCCCTGTGGGTCCCAGGATAGCATTCAAGCCTGGTTTCATAATGCCACTGGAAGAAGGAAAGACTTGTTTACAAATAAGGACATTTACAAGGACCACCCATATGCAGCTTTTAGTAGAGGTGAGGTGTGACCAAGATGCTGTTGAAAGGAAAACTTAAGAAATTAAAAACTTCTTAAATCTGAAATCAATAAGCACTCTTCTTTTTTGTCCCAGACTGCCAGTCAGAAAGAAGCTGAACTGGACTTAAAAAGCAATGTACAAAAAACAGAAATTAAGCATCTGCCCTGCTGAGCTGGGTCTTGAAAAGATGCAGCAACTGCTCACTATTGCTCATTTTCTCTGACTGCAGCCAGAACCATAGTTAAGGGAACCCGCAGATCTTCTGGCAGAAGAGTTCACACAAGTTTGGTCCTAACTTGCTTAGATCAATAACTGAAACTACTTCAGCTATATCCCAGATATTTTGCCTAAAAGCAAATCAAAGAGCTCACAGGAACTGCCGACTGGCAGGAGGGTACTCATTTCTGTACCAGCACAGCTGGATCTGGAAGGTGACACGAGGTCACTGGTTCACAGCAGCAGATTAATTCCTACCCTCTAGTATTTCATTTAAGCTAACACTTACTTAACATTATGAAGGATCTTCTTTTCTACAGTTTTCCGTTTACAAAGGAATCCACTGGACTGCTTAACCGAGTACTGGATGTTATGGAAACTCACAACGGAGCCCCGAGGAGATCGGAGGGACTCTTGTGTTGGAACAGAACGTTGGAAATTGCCCGCTCCTTCCTCTTCTCCAACAGAAATAATGCTGTGATCAAACGTGTCTGACATCATGTCCTTGTTACACAGGTCAAGCTCCACTGCATGGAGATTTTTGACATCACTGTTGTTTTGAGCAGTTCCCATCTGTTGAGACAAAGAACACGGAAACATGCAGGGAAGGAGATATGTGAACAAAAATTTCTCCAGAAAGTGTCTTGGAAAAGCAAGTTCATGCACAGCACACCAATTCGTACACAGGCCAAGTTTCCAAAAGGATGGACATCCGTACCGGAAGACATCCAATAGTCCCCAAAGGCACGGAAACCCACAGATTTAGAACTAACCTTTAAGAACAAGAACAACAAGTATATTGATGAAGTAAAGGATGCTTGCTCAAAGGGCATCTAATGAGGTAAAACCTAGCCCACCTATGATGGTCACCGTCTTTTGCAACACAGTCGGGAAGACAAATGGAAGTGCTACCACTTCAGCTACAGAGGCACAAGCTCCCCTTCTTCAGTGATAACACGCTTACCCCCTAACCCCCAACAGAGCAAGCAGAGACAGCCTATTCATGAATCCATATGAAGAATCACAGCAAGAAAAATGGTTGTGTTTATGGAAACGTAGGCATCTTGTTTGCTGCACAAGTCTGTTTCAGAGATATCAATGTTATTAAAATAACAATTACACATGCTAAAAATTTACGGTGATGTTGGGGAAAGCCAAGGTGCTCACCAGGTTAAAAGAGCAAGGAGAAAGACCTGTCCAGAAAGACATCCATTACTAGTTCCTCGAATTTTGTGTGGAAGTAGAAGTATCCCACCAACCACCCCTTTCCCACCATCTGCACTTCTTTCCTCACAGGACTGAGAGGGTGATAACTAGCAGGACCACTGCTACAGCAGTAGTAGATTTCCCAGGGAGAGATGGTCATCCTATTAGGAAAACGGAGCTACAAAAGCCAGGTTTAAAGAAATGGGAATTGTCCTTTCTGCCTCTTCCTATCACCGAAAGCTCAACAAGTTGCAGGAGTTTTTTCCTGTATAAGTAAAATAAAAATGTTTAGTTTGGACCCATACTGAATTCTAAGGCTGGTCACCCGTGGGAAAGCCATGCTTATGTGAGACAGCACAGGATATGCTGGTTACATCAGCAAGAGATGGCTTATATACTTGAAAGGTTGCACAACAGATCATGAGAAAAAAACCCAAGGATGACAGTGACACTAGGGACAAAGACCTTGTTAGACTTTCGAACATTTTTCTTGTCTCTGTCCTGGATAGGTTCTATGGTTTAGCTCACTGCACACCCTTTTATGCAGGCTTTTGCAAAGCCATCGATTAGCACTGGCAAGCTAAACCACAAGCGGGTGCGTGCACGGGCGGCAGGAGGACGAGAAAAGCTTAGCAGAGGCTACAGGTAGGCTGGAGCTGCAGCAGCTCCTCACCAGCAGCGCCCCTCTGTCCCACCCACGCCCCACGGGCCGCTTTCGCCTCCAAGCCGGAGCCGCGACCCGACCCGGCCGACCACGCTCCGCTTTCCTCCCCCATCCCGCGCCCGCCCGGCGCAGCCCCGGCCCCGCCAGGAGCGCTGCTCGGCCGCCCCCGCCCCGGCCCGGCCCGGCCCGGCCCGCGCCGTTACCTCGCGGCTGCCGCGGCGCTCGGGGTGGCGGCGGCTCTGGCGGCGGCGCTGCCTTGGCGGCGTTTTATAAGCGGGTCCGAGCGGCGGGTTACATAAAGCGGCAGCGGGGAGTGCCGGCGGTGTCACGCAAACGCCGCCGGTCGCGGACGAAGGCGGCGGTGATGGAGCCCCGCTCCGCGGGCGGTGCGACCCCCGGGGCGGTGCCGGCGCTGCGCGGGGCCAGCCCCGCCGTGTGAGGGCCGCGCTGCGGGAGCGCCGCTCCGCCGGCCGCGCTGGGCCCGGGGCGGCGGCGCGGAGCAGCCCCCGGGTGCCGGGCTGCCGGCGCTGTCAGCCTGCGTTCCCGGGCCGGGGAGGGCACCGGCGGAAAGCCCCGGGCTTCGCTCGCTAGGAACCCCCGGCGCGGGGAGCGGCTGCCGCACGCGAGGAGCCCTGCGAAATCCCCGCGGCCCCTGCGCTCCCCGGCGCAGGACGGACAGCCGGGGAGAGGGAGGCAGCGCCCACTCTCCCTCCCACCTCCTGGAAAGGTCATCACACCCGGGGCACGGGTCCAGTCCGGCCGGGTCAGCTGGGGCCATCGGCAGCCCTGGCAGCCCTTGCCAGGGTGGCAGTGGCACTCCGAGCTCACCCCTTCCGAGGCAGTGTGCTCCTTGGCGGGCCCGGAGGGGGTCAGGACAGCCTGCCGGGATGACCCGTGGTCCATCAGGTTGCCTCTCTGTGCTGCCATGTGTTCCCAGCTAGGAGAACGTGTGAAAGCAGGAATATCGGATTTCCTTCAGTTTGTGGTCAAGCCTTCTCCTTGTCTTCCCATTCCCAAGCACTATTGTCTTTATAAATAAGCTCTATTTCCCCAGGTTCCTTGATGTTGTGAGTGCAGGAAAAGACCAGTTTTATGGTTTATAAATATGATTTATGGCAAAACTGTCAAGTCAGTGTGTTAATTGTCTCCGGTATGACTGCCCTCTGTAACTCTGTACAGCACCGCTTTTTTTCTAACTACGCCTTTTGCTAGATCAATTTAAGGTTCAGCTAGGCTAAAATAGACCTCTAGCTATCCAATCAAGAACAACAATAAAAATTCCACCTCTCCGTTTTCTAACACCTGCCTCCCTCTGAGTATGTTGATATACTTAATGCCATTGATGCATTAGGCAGAAGACACCCACATCCTATGCAGCTGCATTGCTCTACAGGGCTGACAGGAGTCGGCAGGTGGGTTTATGGGGGTATTGAAATAGCCCTAGAGATCTGTCAGAGGTGCAGGTTTTGCCACAGGTACACACAAGGGTCAGGCTTGCTGAATGCTATCTTCATTCCCTCTGTGGGTCAGAAGTGGACTTGAGTTCATGTTTCTTATGTGATTTAACTTCCTCTTTTGAGGAAAATCTGCCTACATTGAAGGCTTTTGCCCTAGTGTTACACCAAGCATGCACATCTCTGTCCTAAAAAATATTTCAATCCTAAATACTCACTACCCCTCAACAAGCTGCAGAGTCAGTCTTGTCATGTGCCTGGGACAGTGAGAAAAACAGCGCCTGTGTGCTTGGGAACAAAGGTGAGCATTTTCTGAGTCATGAGCTTGCTGCGCTACGTGGTGCCTGCACTGTGGTGCAGGAGAACAACTCACTCAAGGAGCACAATTAAAAGTTCAGATTATTCTTGACAGCTTCAGTTGCACAGCTGCTCCTCAGACAAAGGTGATAGGTGCCTTCATGCTGGTAATTTTGGGAAACACTTCTGCTCCTCCCTTCCTTCCTTCATGGAATGGAAAACCCACTTCTCTGTCCCCTGCACCTAAGCTCATCCCAGTGACAAACAAATAAACAGAGACCCCAGATATGGGGAGGAACCAAATCTGCCAAATACAGGATCTGGCTGGAGGCTCTGGCTTTTCTCTAGCTCATTCTTCAAGCAGCAGTCTTCTAGGCTTCTTCAAGGAGAGCCTGTTTCATCTCCCACCCCAATTAGGAGTGTTTTTCAACTGTATCATATTACTAATCCAGTTGATCTAGCTCATACTGTTGCTGAGGGAGGTTTCTGCCAGTACAGGGACAGAAAACAGTGGCCAGGGCTGTAGTTATTTAAGACAAGTACAACAAGCCTGATGACAGCCTGTTACTGTACTTTTCTCTTGCCCGCCACTCTGTAGGCTGGTGGATGCCAGCACTGCTTTGTGCTCCTCACCCACTGAGAGGGACATTCACCCTGTAAACTGTCAGGCTTTACTGCAGATTAAAGGATGTGGTCTTCACAGAAAGACAGCAAAGGCATTAGCCCAGAGTAAAGCTCTAGAAAGCACCAAGCTACAAAGCCCTGGTGCTTTTACTGATATTAAATAAATAATGCTACAGGCTTCAAATTGATTTTTGTGATAGCAAGGGAAAACAGCCTGGGTCATGTTTCAGATCTCATGCAGGTTTTAGCACAGGTTTGAGATATTTGCGCTTGCTCCTTAGCTCCTGCTGCCTTGAGCCTCTGATCTGGCTGCCACTACAGGGTTGCAGAACAGGAGGGACCACGATACCATCCTGGGCATGGGGGAAGTGGTCTAGCAGAAAGTGAGGCTTTGAGGAGTCCTGCTGTTTCTCCACTGCTTTCTTTAGGATGCTGCTTTCCTTGGCCTGAGGATCCAGGGTGTTTTATAATCTTACCTAATGCTGAATTTCATGAAGTTAATAAAATATTTCTGAGACTTGAATCAGCAAGAGAGTGCATAAGAAAAACGTCCAGGATGAAATTTATGATGATTAGTACTATTGCCTTCTCTACTGAATGCATCAATAAGCAGATCCCAATGCTCACTGTACAAAAGTAGCTCTGAGTTCAATGCAGAAGATGGCAACATCAGACATGGTGCTTGAATGATACTTCCTGGGCTCTTCTTTTCCAAAAGTTCCAGTGAACCATTCCAAAAGACGCACCCTGTACAGATGTGTACACATGTGCTGAATCTGCTCTATCTACAAATTTACCACCCTAGGCACAAAAAAAAAAAAATCTCATTGTGTTTTTTCCACCCTGATTGCTCATCATGTCAAAGCTAGTGCTGACTGGCCTCCCTTACTTGGTTAAAGTGCTGCTTGCCTTGGGGAAGTTGGCTTTTGCAAGACTTGCAGATTATGTAGAAGAAATCTGACTCTGTCAAGTTTTGTTAATCATTTAGTACATTATCTGAATTCACAGTAGCACTAAATCTTTGATTGGTTAAAGATAAGAAATGGTTCAAGCGAACCTAAGAGTAAAGGAAATCAGTATTTAAGTAGTGCACTACACTGAGATATCAGGGGCTTCATTCTGACAGAAATCATGAATAGTTGATAAACAGAATTACACACAGGTACTACCCTGGTAAAGCAAGTAATCAGCAAGAATGTAATATTTTTTATATATATATACATACATACATATATATATATATATATATATATATATATATATATAAACATTCTTGGCTGATTACTCTCAGCCAAGAATGTAATATATATCACTTATTTAGTGAGCGATATATCCAATATATCACTCACTTTAGAGTGATATATACACTCCAAAGTGCCTAGTGCATCTAAACCACCATGGCAGTTCTTTAGGAGTTAAAAAGATGACATCATAAATGTGCTCAGATTTTTATCGCTCCTACTCGCAGCTGTTAGTAATGTGTTCAGGAGCCTGCTAAGGAGAAAGCAAGCTCCCATGTCCTCTCTGGCAAAGCAGGTCTGGGAGAGACACCAGTCACCAGTCACGACTGCTCCTGTAGTATTCTCATGCCTTTAGGACAAAGCCTGGGACTTCAGACCAAGAAATGCATCAAGCTAAACTGGGGCCACAATACACAATCCCCCAGTACAATTTTCTCCCACTCTCAACCCAAGCTCCTGGGCAGGACTCCTTCAAGTACAGTTTGTATTGCTATTTGTGAGTCAGGAATGGGTACTCCATCCTTCTGCTTCCCTTTTGAGGGCCTCAGAGCCTGCAGGAGGCAAACAGGATTAAAGTGTGTTTTATCTGTCCCAACTCAGCTCTGCAGAGGTCAGTTCCCTCACTAGACTGAATGTTGACATACACATTGTTACGTAGGCTTTTCACCCCCTTCCTCAGGAGCAAAGTCCGGGCTGCTCCATGAGACATTCCTAAAAACTGTTTAACTTTTATACACTCCCAAGGCCTGAGTTGCTGCCGTTAGGATTTGCTGTGGCAGCCCTGAACAGATTCAAAGGGGTTTTTTGCAGTAGGTGCTGTACACTCACATCACAGAGTGTTTTTCCCCCAAGGGACCCTACACAGCAGTGAGAGTGTGAGATACCATTAGAGCAAACGGCTTGCACTCTGGAGAAGGCAAGATAAGAAACTAGCTCTGTCTCATCCATAACTCTTCCCTTCTTTTGTACCTTCCTAGAGGCCCAACAGTGCTGTATGACCTTGACAGAGAACTACTGTGCCAAGACACAGGGCAGAGCATCACAGTAGCTGAAAGAAAAACTGCAAAGGCTCAGAAATCTCAGCTGCCCCTACTCTGATGCAGACTGCAGGAAAATCACATTTATCAACAAGGAAACTGAGGAAGAAAAGCAGGGAATCATCGGTTGCGAGTGTTATTAAAGATAACCCAAAACAGAAAGGCAGACTAAATGTTTGGATTTTTGTCTTGAAGGCAGTAACAAAGAGAAGGAAGCACTTGGTTGTACAACTCACCCACTAATGCCACAGGAAAAAGCAGAACACTCCTGAGCTATTTAGGCCAGAGTTCTTTGTTCTCACCTTCCATCTGGGCCTCACTGGTTATGTTCCACTAGGTCCTAAGTGCATCTAAATATTTCGCTATTTTTCTTGGTAAAGCCACTGCCTAGTGTTTATCTTGGCCAGGGCAGCTCTGTTTTTTTGACTGTGTTGCTCTGCTCCCCTCCAGACTTAATTTTTCTCTCCTACATTGGAAATGGCTGTGTAGAGTGAAGATGACAAGTGCATGCAAAAAGGGCAGAGGGAGCCCAGGAGCCACTGAAGGCCAGCGAGGTGTCCTAGGGCTGGAGGTAGTTGGCCATAATCAGGAGAGGCAGGGGGAGTAGAGAGTCATAATAGGAAAGCTAAGATAGGTCTGAATGGAGAGTAAATGAGAGTCTGGGTGTAGAACACCAGGAGTGGCAAGTGTTGATGACACTGAGCTTAGCTTCTCGCCAGGACGGTGCCACATCTAGGGTAGGTCCTCCAGGCACTCAGAGTGGGAGAGAAAGGGCAAAGTATAAATCTTAATGACTCACAGAGGTGGCACAGGACAAGAAACCGAAAACTCTCATCTCCTAAAGGGTGTGAAAAGACATTAATAAACAACCCATGGTGACCAGGATAAGGACGTAGGAGACATGAGAGCTCTCTAGCTGCTGTTCCTTGTTCTGTGTCATGACAAGGACCCTGACCACAGCACCTGGACATAGGTCCTGGTGCCCAAATGCTGAACAGTTCCTTTGGGTACATCTCTCCTTGGTCATGAGTATTTGGTAAGAGATTGCAAGTGCAATCTGTTCTGTTTTAAAATAAGGTCACTGTATTCTCTACATGGTAGAGAATGCTTGCTGGTGGCATGGCCTCTCCTGGGCCTGAACAGAATAAAACTCTCTGAGGCAGAAGAGGCTGTCCTCCTGAAAGGATTCAGAACACCTACCATCTCTTGTTGCTATAACAGTTGTCAATTACGTAGGAAACTGAGAAGAAGCTCTACCCCTTTGCCTGTCCCAGAAGTCTTTGTATGTGCTTTCAAAGCCTGCTCTCTTTGTGAACTCCAGACATGTCTGAACAACCTGGGTGGTTTGCAACATTACAGCAATACGTCTGTAGGTGTATGTGTGTGCACGTATATGGAGTTTTTGTGCCTGAGCTCGCCCTTTGCTGTTATTTCTGATGCTTTTTGCAGGAGACCCCACAGGTAGTGACAGCCAATGGAAATGATCACTTGGCGTGGCTTCCCAGTCCCTTCTCAGGCAGCACAAGCAAGGCCAGCTTCAAGCTCCTGCCGTGCATGTTGCTCTGAGGGACTGTTTCTCAGGCTGCTGTGCTTTCTGGCACCTAGGGGTGAGTGTAGCAGCAGAGTAAGGATCGGTATCTTCTGGGGATGGTGGTGGCCAGGAAACAGCAGCACCCAGAGCTGTTTGGGACGTGCTGTGCTGTAGAGCCCTGTCACTGCCATGCACACAGGCTCTCTTGGTAACTAGCTATGGCACGTCTCAGCAAAGCCGGCTGACTTCAGGCTGGAGACCCATCACCGAACAGCCATTGTTTCATCAACTGAACTTTTGCACTCCTCCTTCAGCACTCTTCAGCCAGGGCTGGGCTTTATCTCACCGCACCCCGTGGGGTTGGCAGCTTCTGCCATTTGCCTGAGTGCTTGGCATGTGTGCAGCATGGCTGGCTGGCAATGAGCTACGCCTGGCATTTGCCACCTCTGAAAACAGGCCATGAGCAAGGCTTCTTAGTTCCTCAAGCGCTGAATTGTGCCCTGTCTCTCCAAAACCCAGCACATTCATGTCATCATATCCCTTAACCTCTGAGCCCAGGATGGGGGCTGGACCTGGAACTCACTGAAATTCCTCCTACTTTTACTGCTCTCAAGCTCCCAGGCTCCTCGCTTTCATGTTTGGACACCAGGAATTAGGGTTTCTGTGACCAACAAAAGGATGGCATATCATCTGGGCTTGTGATCACCTAGATCATCAGGAGTTGCGGGCTACTCCCTCCCTTTTTCACTAGTTGCTGATAAACCTGTGAATAGTGATAGCTGTTCCCTGATGTTGCTCTTTTCTTTGTAAGTGACTCCTGCTAGGGTGTGTTTGTAAAAAGACCAGGGCAGGGCAGCCTCCAGCTAACAACTTCCTGTGCTGAAGATTGACCTGTTAGCAGCAGCTTCAGGCTAATAATAACACTTACTAAGAACTTTTCACAAGACTGAACAAAATGAGCAAAACCTGTACAAACCCTTTTTACAGGTTGTAGGGAGAATTAGCCCGAGGTGGATAAAGCTTGTAATAAATGCTCAAATGTGAGGGGTATAGTATCATAAAGTATCTGTTGGAAACAATGGATTCTGGTTCTGTCTTTTCTCTGCCGCTACGAAGGAAATTTTTCTGTATCTCAGTTTCTCTCAGTAAAACAAATGATAGATTTGTTTCTGGACTCCTTTGAAAACGGAAGAGAAGGGGCTGGAGGTGCAAAGGGTTGTCGGTAGTGCTGACTGACCTCTACTGGTAAACCAGAACAAGCTGTTAAGGTAGCTAGAAGCTTGGCTGTATTTGTGGGGGATCTGGGGATTTATGTGTTCCTTTTAAACATGAAAAGTTAGGCTTGCTCATTGTTAAGACAATGGCATCAAGTTCTTGGAGAGACACAGCGAAGAGACACTACCAGGAGCTTCGCATGCTCGTGGCCACTGCTGGTTGGGGCTGCTTATTGCCAGGTGCCCGAGCCTCAGACATCACTGCTGTGCCCTTCCCTGCACACATCCATGAATCTCTCTTCCTTCCCTGCACACATCCATGAATCTCTGCCTCACTTGTCCTTTGAAACCATGGCTAGGACACCGCTTCCTTCCCCCTTGGCTCTAAGTCAGGAGCACCTAGCACCTACCAGAGTGGGCCTCAGACCATAACCCCTGCGACTGCCAACATAAATAACAGTGATAATGGTGATATCTCTTCAAAGCAGTTTCTGTTTTTCCAAACCTCCTCCCAAAGACTTTAACCACCTCAAGCCACAGCTGGGACAGTGCTGTTTGGAAGGCTACCCTCTGCAGATTGAAACAAAACACAGCCATGCAACTTTTTTTGAGGAAGAAATACTTTACTCTCCCCATCAGACATATATCATCTAAGTAATATCAGCTCCTGGTGGGAGGCCTGACAACACATATCTGAAAAGAGAAGCTGTATGAGCTGTATGAACACATTTGGTGTATTTATGTTATTTTCTCAACCAGCTTGAAAACACAATTGACAATAACACAGAAGCAAATGCTGGGGACAAGTAACTTCCTTGCCCTACTCTAGGACACGTCATATACATGACAGCATGGACACAGAACAGACACGGCACAGTTGCATGGAGATGTACAAGAAAGAGAAGAGATTAATGTGGGTACAGGCATGTGCTGGTAGCAGAAGTTGTTTTACACTGAGAAGCACTAGCACTACTAAAATCACAGCACACTGTGAAGGAAGTGGTCTTTCTGCCAGAAAGGGGGAAAGGAGCTGACCTGGGAAACCACTACAGCCTGTAGTTCCTGTCTGATCCCAGCCAGAGCTGGTTTAGGGCTCCTCAACACGGCAGGCTGGCAGCTCCCGAGTCCAAGGGAGAGGAAGCTGAGAGGCTGTTCTTGCCAGAGAGAAAGGGAGAGCCCTGGCAAGCTGAGCTGGAGTCTCGTGCCTTTACCAGAGACAGGCAGAGTGACAGGCAGACATCTCTCTCAGCTGCAATGGTCCCGTGGAGACTCTCATGCTCTTCTTTTGCAGGGGAAATCTGGCTTCCCAAGTTTCAGGCATGAATGAACACTGCATGTGACCATTACCATTTTGTTCCTCCTGCTGCCCTAAAGAGCAGACACAGTGCCTGGGAGCTGTTGCCTGAGGCTGTTGGTCACCATCCTGTGGATTTGAGTCCAGCTGTCACACCTCTGCACTTCACCTGCCTTCCCTGACACTTATGGGGGTCCCTGTGCAGAAAGGAGCAAGGGGGTGAGGGTTATCTTCTGGTGTGTACTGCCAGAGAGGGCTCTTGCACTGTGCTGCTGCAGCTGCAGCATCCCTGCCTCGGTGAGTTTTCTGTGGAGCTGGTCTTGGGGTTTGGCACAGCTCAAGAGGGGAACAGAAACTGTGGGCAATGCTGAAACGGAGGTCCTGAGTCCCCTTCTCTGGTGAGCACAACAGCTAAACAACACTTTCCCTTGTGGGAAATCTGAGGCCAAGCTTTACAGATAATAAGTTTTACCTTCATTTTCTTGGGAGAACCTGATATCAGGATCCTGTTATCTTCATAGTAGTTATTGCTAGGTTAAGGAGCTCAGCCTCAGCCAGCAGCACACCTTACACTCACTACTAGCACCTGAAGCAGACAATTGCTGCTTGGATCTCTCCCATGGTGCCAGACTTAGTTCTTCACAAATCAGCATCCCAAGCATTTAATATCTGTGCAGTAATACAGACTCAGAACCTCATCCAGTAATTTGAGTCCATGGAAAAGGCAGACACTCTTTCAGAGACCTCAAAAGAACAGCCTTTTTAAAAAAATTATTATTTTTAAATATATCTTGGTGCTCATAGTCTGCTCTTGAGCTAGGATCTAAAACAAGGTCTTACAAATTAATTTAAGAACCTTTCTCTGTGCCTTTCTACACATAGAAGACCTAATGAGTTAACTAGAAAGGGCTGTGTGCACTCTTCAAGCCCACATAACTCCTCTGTTAGATTACAATTTAGCATATGAATTTTATGTTTTATTAAAATTTAGAGAAAAAAAAGCCTATTTCAGGAAGTTGTCCTGACATACGGCTGTTTTCTTCTGAATAAGATAATAGCTTCAATGCAGAGAGGAGGAGGAAATAAGCAACACCGTTGTTATGTTTTCAGCTAGAAAAGCTGCAGGTAAGAAGTTCTATTCAATTCTGAATTCAGTGGAACTGGGAGTCAAGAATCGTGGCAATATCTCACAGATAAGTCTTGTCCCCAACAGCAGGACCAGCTGATGATGGGAAGTGAGTCATGAGACCCTGCAGTTCCTGCTTCCACAGCTCCTGTATGAAATCTAAGCTCTAAGCTGGACAAGGTCCTTCTCACAGCTCCTGCTGGGCCCTTGTAGCTGAATGACCCTCTGCTTCAATTAACCAAGAATATCTTGTGGCTGTCGCAGCCCTGAAACCTGGGCCATCTGAGGACATCCTGAGGTCCTTCGGACATTGCCAGGGAGGCTTTCCCCAGAATGCAGTGACACATCCATCTTAAAAAAGGTGGCAATACAAGATGCCTCTGCACAAGGTCCCCACTAAGCCTATCACTGCACTGCACAGCACACTTAACAGCGTAGCACTAATGAGAGCTGTTAGCAGTGGTCTGGTACAGCTCACATTTCTATTGGCTTTAAGCCTACAGAGCCTATCTGAGGTTAACTATTGTGGAATATCTGTGATTAAGATATTTGAAATATATTTACAGTGGCCCTGTAATAGCAGCAATAGTCTGCACCAATTACAAGGAAGAAGAAGCCTAGGCAAACAGAAGTATGCTTAGAAAAGAAGTGTTTTGCTGTCAGCACCCAAAACTGCAAATTGTTTCCTTAACAAAAACAAGAAGCATCAAACTTCATAAATACGGTGTTAGTTTGTAAGGTGTGAGAACCTTGAGATGCAATTTAAGGAGTGTGAAAAAAAATTACAAATAGATTTCTTAGTGTCAACAGCTGTGTTAGAAACTATATAACCAGAAGTCTGCTCCCTAACACTCAGACCTAGGACTCCACCAGTACCAACTGCTTCTCATTTTAGAATATTTCAGACCTCCTCCCAGTTACACTGGCAGTCAATTGTGATTGTAGTCATCCAGAGTTAAGTGCTAGTAACCTCTTTCCTCAACACCTGACTCTAAGGTACAGAGAGGGTTACCAAGGTAATTTGGAAACAAATTACAACGAACAAAACTGGCTGTAACCAGGTAGAAACAACTACATTTCTTCTTTCTATTTCACACTAATGATTATATTCTGCTTTCTTCACATGACAACCACATCTTTTTCCTGCAGACCATCGTATGCTGAGAACAAGTTGTAATATGCCAGTCTGGACACAAGTGTTCAGAGTTCTGAGGTCCCTACTTTTTGGGGAAGGCTAGACAAAAGACATTGTGCCAGCCTGTTCAGAGGCAGAAATCTAATACATCACCTAGTTCCCAATTTCACCTCTTCCCAAGATGTGGGGGCGAGGGAGAAGGGGACAGGGGGTCAGAAGTTCTAGCTCTGTGACATATACATCATTACACTGGAGAAGAGCATGCCTGATTTTTCACATTAACAGTTCCTGGCAGCAGTGGTGTCTGTGTCCAGCTGTCTGGATTACCCTAACAGTGGGGGAACAACTGACAGTGACTTAGTGCTGTGGCAGCCAGGCTGGGAGCACTGGGCTGCTGAGCACTGGGGTGGAGAAGTGCACATCAGACTGTGGCTAGAGGTTTTTGGGCACCTGAGACACCATCACACTTGACTTGGGCAAGATGTGATAGACCCCATTTTGGGAAGAGTTGCCACTCAGGTTGTTTCTCTGTACATGTTCCATCCCCCAACTTTCTGCTTCTTCTTTCCCCAGCTGGCCTAGGCTCTGGGGGTGCAGCTCTTCCTGACTGGCTTCTTCCTCCTGTGAACAAGAAGAGTGACCTGCAACATCAGCAAGTTACCAAGAAATCTAGCAGCACTCAGGAGAGAGGCAAGGTGTGCATGATACTAAAATATCTTCCCGCATTCTTTCAGAAATTAGAACAAGCCTGCCTGTCTATTAAAGATCCAGCACACTGTTTCCTGCAATGCACTGATGATTGCACATTCAAGGTTTAGACAAACAAAGAGAGATTAATCCCTTTTCATCCTTTATGAGCACGTTCACAGAAATGCTGTGGCAAAGCAAATCTAGAAACAAGCACTTGCATAAGATTTTGGGCATGTTGACATGAGAAGTAGAACCTCCCAAAACACCCTTTCAGATGGGAAGGGATCACAAGACTACTCTGCAAAATGGAGGTTTCTTTCTGACTCTGTGTCACTTTGTGCTGTTTAGCTATTCTCAGTATGGGAGCCACAAAGACATGAAGTAATGACAGGGGTCCCAACATGTCTTGCTGCCTTTGGCTTTAAAGCTAAAGACCCAAAATGCACTGGTTGACTCAAGATGGGCAGTCTTTGGCAAAAATCACAATTCGGCACTGAGATGCTGTAAGCATACAGCTAACAACCTTCCACCACATGTGTGATAAATAATCCACAGGTGAGATATTTAGGTCACAGTCTGTGACAGCCATGAACTGCTCTTGCTGGAAAGGACAATTTGATAATTTTTTTTGATGTCTGAGGGTGAGAAGTTACAAAGCAACTGAAAACAGGAAAATTTTATCCACTGCCACAGGATTGAGGTTAGCCTCAAAGGAGCCAGAAAGTGTTTTTAAAGATACCATGATTAACTGAGGGGACATGAAAGCAAGAGGTTTTGTGTCATTTTGCTTGAACAGAAAAGGCTTGATCATACAAAATGTTGACCCTGCCCAAGCCTTTTTGTCTTATGTCACTGGGGATTGGAAAAGCAAAGATGATACCAGGCCGGTTCACCCAGCAGGGCTGGTCCCCTGCTCTGAAGCTGCTTCAAGTGCATGGTGGAGGGCTACCAACCTTGCTAACATCGTCCAGTGGTTTGCCCAGCAGATCCTTCCTCAGCTCTTTTCTTTCTGGCACACTGAGCTTGTTCACCACGGCATCAATCTTGGAGCCAATGCTGTTTATGGACTCTTCCAGCTGCAATACACGATGCAGGAGGCTGAGGGAGACATGGAGAGCATTTATAAGTTTTTTCTTGGGATGAATAGTAAGATTTGCAGCAGACATCTCCCAGAGACCTCAAATAGAAGTGAATGCTCCCCATCAGATAACTGATTCAACTGATTCATACCCACTGAGGACATAGCTCCCTGCTACACTGTGTTTTTATCCGTAATCCGTGTTTCTGCTTAGGATGGATCCCAGCCATTTTGGATCACAGTCCAGACACAGTATAATTCCATTATTAAATATTGCACCTGCCTCTCCTTTGATATGGCCCTATGTGGTTTGCTTAGTGCTTCTCAGTAGCAGAATCAGGATCTCCTGATTCTGCTGTATTTATCCTGTGCTCCTCCTGTGGAATAAATAGCCAAATGGAGGATAAAGGCCAGCTAGGCTATGAATCAAGGATATTTATTGCTACAGGACCTTCTGTAAAGGTATCAACTTTCCCTAACCCAGCTACCTGGGCCATCTTCTGACCTGAAACATGACAGCATATTGCCTGTGGCCAGATGACAGCTGCAGAGGTTATTCAAGAGGCAGGAGGCAACATTTCTTAACAATCTTTTACAGGAACAAGCAAACTACATTACTAGAACTGTCCCAGTTGTCTCCTGACCTGCTCATTTACATGTGTGCAAGATAAAAGGGACACAATCTTACTGAAACTGCTAAGCACCACTGTAAAGAGACACATTAAGGAAGGAAGCAGCAGGAAATCAGACCCCTCATTTGCAGGGGGTTAATTTGCAGGGTTTGTTAGCACAAACATACACTTGGAACTCTTCTTTGGAGACCCAGATGGCCTTATTGGTGTGGTTATTCCTTGCCTCCATGTAGGTCAGATTCTCATCCAGGTTGTTGCCACCATAGGATTTCCCCAAATTTTCAATCTCTGTATTTAGAGCAACCTGGAAAACAAAGAAACTCCTGCAAATGTGGATACTAACTCTGTATCAGCTTTACTGTGAATAACACAGAGCTTCACAGGCAGCAATATACTCAGCTGGATCCAGGCAGAGTTGGAGCTGTATTTTAGTTGCCTGCTTAGTTTATACCATATACCCAAAGATGCCTGAGGCCACTTTGGAGTAATCTGTACTGCACGGAAGATTTTTTTCCTTGCCCTTTTTTTTACCCTTTTTGCCTCTAGGTCATGCTTCATCTGCTGTTGTTCCTCTTCATCAAGGATGTGGTTGCCATCTTTGTCAAATCTGGAGAAAGCTGCTGTGATCTCATGGTCTGCATGGCCCAGTCTGCAAAAGAATAGAAAGCTCAAAGCATAGAATTACACTGTTAAGCTCTAACAGAGTAAGAATTTTGAAATCAGTGTATTATTTCCTCCTGCCAGTGACAAACATAAACACCCCAAATGGGCCGGAGATAGTAACACAAACCTATTTAGAACAGGAAATTAAACATTTGTGGGGAAAAAAATTTTTTTTTTTTGTCTTAAATTGCCCATATCTGAGCTAACTGATCTCCTTGTCTTGAAAAGCAGAAAATTTAAATTATTTGTGTTACTAAGTGGGCATCCCTCAAACTGACTCACTTACTCCTTCAAGCTGTTCTTGAAGTCTTCAAAGTCTAGTTGTTTTGTTCCATTCTGCAGGGCTTTCTGCACATCAGAAATCTGCTCCTTCTTCAGCTTCAGCCTCATGAGTGTCCGGTTGTAGCTCTGTTACCGAATTCAGACACAGAACCGTGCACATAGAACAGTGAGAAGTAGAGCAGAGCAGGCAATGCAATACAGGTGAGCGTATGCTAAATAATACCAGAGGTTTGTAAGCTTTCCACAAGCAAAAATAAAACACTGCTGTATGAACCTCATCTCTAAACTAGAATCGCACCTTTGAAGTGGCACCAACATGCCACCCCCGCTGTTTTTCTCATCCCAGTTCTTCCTTTATCTGATTTCCCAGCACATCAGCTGTTTAAGATAATGTCTCAAATACTATTCTTTGCAGAATATTGGTCCCACAGCAGAATTGTGACCTTCCAGGAACTTTTCTGAAATTTGCCCATGGGAAAGCCAGATTTAACCTGCTAGATTTGTGCCACTTGTAACAGGCTTGGCTTAGCAAAGTAGGACTTGCAACGTTATTGACCAAAGTACATTCTATGAAGGACTGAAACAGCTTTGTCTAGAGACCATCCTGGGAAGAAAAGTCTCTCAGAAGCCCTACATCAAGTAACAGGATTCCCCCAACACCTGCTGCTTTCTCATCTCGTTGCCAAAAAGGGTCTGGGAGTTTGATTTATCCCAGAAAGGAACTGTGACTCTTGTGCACACAAAGAAGGCAGGTCTGGAGTGGGCAACCACTGTTTCTCTCTGTAAATTACTCTTAATTTCCACTGTATTATTCTTGAATTCCACTGTAAATTCCAGTTAGATCAGGGACTTCCAAAAAATGCTTCATGATTTAGTTAGAAAGTAGCACGGCTTTCACTATTCATCACCTGCTTCAGGATGTCAGAGAGCTGCAGCTCATCTTTCTGGCTCGAAAGCTCCTCCTTGACTTCTGAGTAGGTGTCATTGATGATGGCCAGAAACATGTTCTAGAAAAAGGGGAAGTAGTGAGATGAATATGCATGAGACATCTTGCCTGCTCCAGCAGCTGAAGCAGCAAGAAACATGCACAGATATGCAGGACTTAGTTAAACAAGGGTCTATTTCCTCGTGGGGTATCTCTTGGGCAAATTAAAGAGGGCGAAGAGAAACTCCCACTTCAGCCACACTGTGTTTTCTTAAGTTTTGCAGTTAAAGCAGTGGCTGAAAGTACATTTGTCCCCACCTCAAATACTACCTTTGGTAGCTTCTCTTGCAAAATCTTAGGTTGCATTTTTGCTCCTGACACAGGGTGTTTAACCTGGTTATTATGAGCATCCCTCTGCACCCATTGCCTATGAAGCCAGTCAGTTTCAGTCTTCACCTTATAGATGTGAATATAATCACACTAATAATCATATCCCCAGTTGTAGTAACACACTCTTTCCCTACTGTGGTCTATTTGCACTGCAAAGCTATTGCAACAGAAATTCCTTTTCTAAGCATTTGCACTGCACCAAACCCAGGGATTGCCAGGAGGGGTCTCCCAAACACTGCTCTCAGTACAGGGACAAGGAGGACTTTGTTGCTTACCAGTAGCACAAAGAAAACAAAGAACACATAGGTGACAAAGTAAATAGGCCCAAGGACCCTGTTGGCATTGTCAATGGAATTGTAGTCAAAATCACCGAGAATGATCCGAAACTGGGTGAAACTGGGGGAAAGAAAGAACACAGGGTCACATAAAGGCATGTGCATTTATCTTACGTCCTCGAACAGTCCTGAGGTGAACCTGAACCTGCCTGGAGCCCACTTGGGCATAGGCACAAACTAGAGCAGGGTCTAACTCACTCGAGAGTGGCGAGTTAAATGTGTCCATAGTATTGCAGGGCTGATGCAAGCTGATCTCGTTAGAGCAAGAGGAAAATAAAACATGCTTTCCACACAAATGCAGGTTGTCCAAAATACGTTTTGATATAAGTAGGAGTCAAAATCAAAAGCAAAACAACCTGAATTTTCCCTTATTAAAGGCATTTGACTCAATGAAGCCATCTCTTTCAAGAGAGTTTGTGAGACTCTGGAGGGGGTGTTAGAACTGGACAGCGCTCTTCAACCTTTTGCAGTTCATAGCCCCTATAATGAAGAAAGTTTAAGTCTATTGATCCCAAGCTTCCTTTGTTGTCTCTTGTAGACCCCTCAAAGGCAGGACCTGGATGCCCAGAGGTCTGTGGAACACAAGCTGAAAACCATTGCTGTAGCAGATACCTCCGTTAACATCACATATTGCCTGAGCGGGCCCATGGACTGAAGGATTGTCTGAGACTGGATTTTAACTCCCTTCCCCAACTCTCCCTACTCTGTGTGCTCATCCACCCACTGGTCATCCTCCATCTCAGATATATTGATCATTATCTGTGGGCCTTCTCTGGAAGCAGATATCCTTACCAATATCCCCTATATCTCGTGTCCTTAGCAGTAAACACCAGACAAATAGAAATCTGCCTGTAGCCCTCAGTTTTCTCTTTGTGTTCTTTTGTCCATGAAGATGTCACTGCCAGCGGCTGTGAGCAACTTAGTAATCATTGTGGTTTTATTGCAATGAGATACCACAGGTGTCTGATTCACCTTGATATTTCCAACTGGGGGGAAGTATAGAAAGCAGTTAAAATTATTTTGATAAAATTATGGAAACAGGGTACTAACTTCTATACTTACATGCATTTAACAAAGGTACTGAAGTTTTCCACTTGTGTCCCAAAAAGAAGGTAACCCAGCTGGGCATAAGCAAAGAAGACAATGAAGAACATAATGGCAAAGCCCAGGATGTCCTTGGCACAGCGTGCCAGTGTGGAGGAGAGCTGGGTCATTGTTTTGTTAAAGCTGATGTACTTGAATATCTGCAGGATGGAAGAATGGGGACAAAGTTAGGCCAAGCCATCAGCTAGGTCAGTCTCTCTCATGTATGACCATGCTTACTAAGACAAGAGGTTCACTACAGTACCAAAGCACTGAGGAGAAAGTTGGGCTAGGGAATGGTGGCTTAGTCTTCAGGGTATTTGTCCCAGGTGTGCCACCATCCTCCTCTGGGTTCATAAATGTATGACTTTGTTCCCTTTGACAAAGGAAAATATAAACAGGGACTAGAAGTACAAATGTCTTAAGGGTAACGAGGAGCCTCTTGGTGCCTTTCCACCATACCAAGATAATTCAGTTGAAATGCAAAGTCCATGCCAACAGATGAGTCATTTCCAGCTCTTGAGTGACCATCATGAAAGGAGAACATGGTTTGCAAGATTATCCTCCAGCACACTAAAATAGTACAGGATGGACAAAGTTACATGGTAGTCAGCATTTTCTAAAACCACTTTTACACCACAGCGTCTGAGCTCATCTCCCTGACTGTTATCTCCACATAATTGGCCTCAGAATTCAGGATGAAAAGTTGCCCAGATTTACTGCAAGAAAGGACATATGACTTTGAGGAAAATCCTCTATTCTATAGCTGTCACACTCATTTACTCAAAGGGATGGAAGGGACAGCCCCCAAGCTATCTAGAGGAAGAGGTGTGACTGGAGACCTGCCACACCCCAGACCCCCTACAATACCTTGATCCAGGCAAAGAATAAGTTAACTGCATTCATATTGTTGTACTGTGTCTGCCAGAATGCCAGGAACTCAAAGTCTGCGTAGGTGTTGGGGTGTTTCAGCAACTCTCCCAGCAGCCTGTTCACCTCAGTGGTGCGAAAGATGTGAAACCCAATAGCGACAATAGAGAGCTGCAAAGAGGAAGAGGAATAGTCCTCAGTGACCACTGACTGTACCTATGCTTTGCATGGAAATTAAAATGTCACAGAACTCATTAGTATCCCACTTCAGAGCTGTAGTCTAGTGGTGAGCTATGGAAATATGGTCTTGATGTGCTGAATGATGCCCTGACTTCATAGTCTCTTGGGCATATTTAAAGAAAGAATTTTCTCCTAACAGTCCTTCTAGACACAAGAGCATGTGTCCATTTACTCTGTTCATTTTAGTATTAAAGCAAACCATGTGCCAGCTCTTGTCTTATCTACACTAATTTCCACATTCTTTCATTTATTTTGGCTCTTATACCTCTCTGCCATTGCTCCCTCAAAAAAAGCATGGAGGGATCCTCACCAGAATGACAACCACATCCAGGATGTTCCAGATGCTGGTGAAGTACCGAAGTTTGTGTATACGGAGCTCCAAAGCCTCTTCCACCACATAGTAGAAGATAAAGACACAGAACACAATTTCACAGGCAACAATGAAGAAGTCCCATGCGCTGACATATCGGATCAGCTTCACTGTCCGGATTTGCCAGGAGGGAATGGCACCACCAGTGGCTGGAAACTCAACCACTAACCTTGAAGGGGACAAGAAAACAATTACAAACTAGGGGATGGAGGCTCAGAGATAATTTTGGGAGGCATGAAACTTGAGCATGAGCTATCCACCATGAGTGGAAGACTCGTGCACGTGTTTAGGCAGCCATACCTCTGCTGCTTCACTGCCTGTGGTAGGACAGGGTGAAAGGTGATGAGAAGCATGACTGGTTATTTCAGGAAGACCAAGACTAATCCATACAATTTCTACTGACATCATTCAGACCCACCCCACTAGTGGACCGTAATAAAATATTTGCATTTTAACAACCAATGGCATTGAGGAAGATGCAAGAGGCTGAAGAATTTTTGTCAGGACTCAGCTTACCTCAGAACGCAGAACAGATTGATATTTGCATTATACACAGAGAAATCAATGAAGACAACTCGTGTTCCCCGATCCAGCCACAGTTTCTCCTTCAAGACTTGCAGGGCTTCAGCACTCTCTTCTCTGGTCATCTTGAGGTCTACGTAGTATCCTCCCCCACTGTAACTGGTTAGTCGTCCCCAGTGAGATGAACCACCCAGTTCCTCCTCAGAATGGTACCTCCACCTGCAACAGACAAGGCCCAAACGAAGGCTTCACCTGCCCAGGCTTAGATATGGGCTTGTACCCAGGAGAAACTGGACTGTATCTTCAAGGGGGAGAGCAGTTTTTAATTAAAGAATTGGCAGTTAAATCCTATTCCAGATCTAACCCTACATAATTTCTCCATTATTGTTAGTTTTCTGGTTTAGTGCTTCCCAGCAGTAACACAACATGATTTGCAATACTATGGAGGGAAAGTTCTGAGGTTTGTTGGCTGTATCAGTCTTGTTTTCATGGAGGTTACTCTCAGGATCTACTCTATTGCCTTCTACCACATCACACGCAACCATCTGCTTAGAATGCTCTGGGTACTTGTATTTCCTAATGAATAATAGTCTCTCATTCATGGTTCAAGACTCATGCAGTGAGCAGAGTTATTAAACTGCAGCTACCTCACAT
This sequence comes from Acanthiza pusilla, assembly GCA_036630365.1. NCBI lineage: Eukaryota > Metazoa > Chordata > Aves > Passeriformes > Acanthizidae > Acanthiza > Acanthiza pusilla. The sequence goes on from JAXCHO010000234.1 coordinate 18,760,137, forward strand.
TATTATAGAGAAACAGGTTATCAAGATCAAAGGGCTGCACTCCCTTTTCTCTGGCTTCTGAAATCCTAGAGGAAAGCAAATAGTAACTTGCCAGCTGAATGCCAGCTTGCCATTTGATGAATCTGGTCCCAAAGTCTTTATTTATCCTCACTCTCTTAAAAATAGGCAACAATTTCTTCCTAATTTTCCACTGGATTTTTCATAACTTTCCCAACATGAAAATTCGTTCTGTTGTGCCACTCATTCTGTTGTGCTTCTCCACAAAGAGACACTTGGCCTTACCAATAGACAAAAAGGACTTGCTGCCTCTGACTGCAAGGGGAATTCCAGCCTTATGTGAGAAACTCACCCCCAGCATCCTGCATCTCAGCAGTTCTTATTTGAGCTAGATTAGAGAAATTTGGATTAGATGTACTTACGCTGTTCCATTGATGAGCCCAAAGGAGACCCTTTCTTCCTTGTCTTCAGAGTACACATCATAGCAGCCTGAGATTTCCTCCTTGAAGTCATTGTGGACCACACAGGAGTTGTTCTTCACCTTCAGCTGTCTCATGCGCGGGACACCCAGCAGCAGGTTCTCGTAGTAGATGTATGACTGCGTGCTGTGTGCTGCCAGGGACTCATTGTTGTACCACTTTGTCCAGTAAAGATTGTCCAGCAGGGGACCTTGTGCATACTGCAAGGGAGGGAGAGAACAGCTCCTTCATGGCTCACACATCACAGGAGTTCTCTTGGCCTGGGATTGAGACAGTAAGACCTGAGCCACCCCTCTCTGCTCCCCAAGATGTGTTGGATGTATGTTAAGGAGGGGAAAGACCAGGGCTGGTGTTAGAGGAGGGATGCTGGGGAGCAGGGTCATCACTGGTTTCTCACAGGTCTGTAACGACTTTGCTGAGCCTTCTATGACTAATGAAGAGACACAAGCCCTACAAGTCTCTTTGTCTCTTCTACTTCAATCAGCACAAGTCTCAAGGAATTGCCTTGGCACCAGTTCTGAATGATGAAAAGTGCGTGTGCCAGTGTTCTGGAAACAGTGGGGGGAGAAACAATAGTGCCATTGTTTGCTGGACTGTTTTAATACAACAGAAAAAGACAAATCTAATTGACAAATAATTTCTGGCTGTCAGAGATAAGTGGTTGCAATAACTCAATTGCCTTCATTGTGGCTCTCATTATTCCTTCACCCGTTCTTTGACAGAAATAAATTAAACGCTAGACTTTTTTCCCCTTCTTTATTCTCTTTGACAAAAGTCACTGCAAATTTTAATCCAGCATCTTCATAGAGAATCCACAGATTAGACAATCCCAGGCACGAATTACAGGCAGGTAAATTTTGCTGTTCGAAATTGCCGTGAAAACAGACATAGGCTATTAATAAGACACCAGCTTGGAGATATTAAACTGAAGGATTCAAAGCCATTTGTACCACAAGGAAACCTGAAGTAAATCCCTTAGCTTCTCTGGGACACTACTGCCCATCTGTGCGATGAGCTGATGCTCATATCACCATAATTATTTTGTTACGTCCTGCCTGTTCAGCTGGGAAGTTATTGGGAAATGGACTCTTCTGGGCACAAACAGCACTTAGCTAGCCAATATTCTGAACACAGTTCTCAGAGATAAATTATACTTTAGATCAGTGGATATTTTGCATGCAAGTGTTATTGTAACTATTGCCAGTAGCTGGCAAAATATTATGGCAGCAAAATGCCATGCTGAAATCACTAGATAGTGCTTCAGAGGGAACTGAACATCCAGGTTTAGCTGAGAGGGTTCCCCATGCCAGGCCAGATTTGTACTCACCACCCAGAAGTCAGCCATGCTGCCAATGGACTGGAAGGAGACACGGCCATCTGTAGAGGTCTGCAGGAAGAGCTCAGACATCACTTTGGTGTAGTAATAGGCATTGGAACTTGTCATTCCATATGTCACTAAGAGAACAAGAGGAGGTTCCTTCCTTATACCTGAATATTGGAGCCTGATATAAATGTATTTATATATTCACTTTCTATGTACCTTATAATTTCACAGGTAAGCTGAACAAGGCACAGGAGAAGAAATCTTAGGACTCTCTATTTTCTTAGGGATTTACAAATGTATCTGCTGCCCATTCCAGAGTTTAAACTGTCAGAGTGACCGACTATAAGAGTAAAGTAGTGAGAGAAGACCATGGGATGATACAACCGAACATCCTGGGTAAGAGTTTTTGTTCTCAGACAAAATTTCTGAGGGAAATTTTATTTCTCACAACAAAGCCCAGGATGCATATTTTGAATTTCTGATATGAAGACATGAAGGCACAGAGACCACCCTGTTTTCCCAAGTGAAAAGCTCCAGGTAAGTTTTAATCTACCAAAAAACCCCAAAAGGAGCAGGCTCTAACTTCCACAAACATGTTCTTTCAACTCTCCAGTGCTCCATCCTTCAGAAAAGCATCCATCATGGCGGTCACTAAGAGAACATCCTACTCTTGAAAGGACACCAGGAAAAAAACCCACCTGACCTTCAAGACACAAATCCCCCCCACACCTCCTGGATGAGTCAGTGTGTGACAACCTGTACATCTGTGTGCGTGTCTTGGTTTTTTAGGGAAAGTGACTGAGGCACTGTCTCCCTGGGCCAGCGTGATAGTAACTTAGGGTGCTATTGTCTGTCCATCTCTCCTGCCACAGAGCCCATGAAATACAACCCTCTTCACTGTCCCAGGCCACAGGTGTTCATTTGTGATAATGGATTAACCTTCCCGAAACCAGGGAGCCATTGTCCTACCCACACAAAGTCCATCAGCATTAGCATTCAGTACAGGGACACATTACATTCACCCAAGAATAACACGGTGAGCTGTCATCTGCTTTATCACCTCAGCCAGCCATCCTGTTTCAGAGGTGAAAATCTCCCTGAATTGTGTCTTTGATACCAGGAAGTTTCTAGAGCTGCTCTCCGGGTCTTGAACATTTGCTGTGAAACTGAGAAAAGACCCTGGGCAGATTCTCCCAGGACTGTGGAGTCAATGGCTAGAGCTGATAATGTGAATCAGAAAATACTGCTTGAGTCTAACCAACATCAGTTAGCACTGGGCAGTAATTTTACTTCTGTGTGCAGCAGCTGTTATGTAGGTTAATGACAACTTCTTGTTGCTGTGAGTATCCATACAATAAATGTAACACTTACAGCAGGGCAAGAAAGAATGATAATAAAATCTCACATTTATCCCCTCATGCTGCACGTAGAAATGTTGCCTGTGAGATATGACAGCTACTTACACAGACATATGTCCACCAAGAACATGACATAGACCAGCAGCTCTCGCAGAGTGGTCTTCATGTAAAGCTCCCTGTTTTCAGCTGTGTTCTCAGTCAGCGTAGTGCCCCACAGACCTGTTGGGTATAAAGAAGAGACTGTACAGTTTTGATGGCCATTCTCAAGGGCCATGGGAGGAGCTGTAGTCCTGTTCCAAAAAAAATGCTGTTGGGAGTTGAAGTTTTGTCGCTTTTCAAGGCCAAGCCACTTTTAATTTCAAAACCTGGCATACGAAAATGTGCTAAATACCCCTAAGGAGAACCATCCCAGCATGAATAAAAGATTTGGGGCTGGCCAACACTGAAATATATTGGTTTTTTATTTTGCTAAATCACTCTTTAGTTTTCTATTTGAGTTCATTATGGCCTGATCTTTTCCTGTTTCTCTGCTTACTCTTTGCAGAAATTCAGTCTTTGTCACAAATGCTCTTGAGACCATAATATTTCATCTCAGTCACCCATGTGACATTCTGAGAGGTCTTCCATAGCAGAACTGCATCTGGTGTTAGCTTTACAGCTATTACTCCTTTTAGTGTATATTGAGCCATTGGACCCCCAAATATTTGTCTCTTGCCTACCTAAAAACTCTTGCAGTTTTCTTCTTGGTCATAAGACTCAATCGAATAACCCAACTCAATATTTTCAGCATAACACTTAGAGCCAAATTATCTCCAGAACATATAACAATGGAGCTTAGCTGAATCCAATACAGTTATTCCAATTGCTCCAGCTAACGATCCTTTTTCTTCACACAACTCATTAAATGTCACCAGGGTTGTCAATAAGAGAGAAACACTTCCTTTAAAAAGAGCCTTGATATTTTGGGTTTGATGAACCACCCGATACCATTAGTGTATTTGTTTGTTCTTTTTGTAATGGCTTTCTGCTGCACTTTCTGGAATGCTCCTGAAGTTGAAAGGTGTAAGAACTTTCAATTGAAAGCCTAGTGATGAAAGCCTTGTCAATAATACCCACAGTCTTACTGCTTTCTGCAGCTCCTGGAGAGCTCAGCCCTGATTCCTATCCCCAGCAGGATGCAACAACCACCTTCCTGCAAACCAGGATCAAAGCTGATCAAAGGCCCCACATTTCAAGTCATCTCTGGCAGATGACAAACTTCTTTTTTCTCTGGAGCAAGCAGAAGTGTTCTAGTGGTCTGTGTGCATTTATGCTGTCATTTTGATAGCTCTTTGGCATCTCAACGGACTAGAGAGCTTTTGGCACCATCAGCTGCCATAGTGGCTGTTGCAGCATCTGCCATCACTGCTGGGCACACAAGCCAGTAGCCTGTTCTGGACAATCCAGACCAGCAACAGAAATGACAGCCTGGGGAAGGTCAGCATTAACTCCTGTGGAGGAGAAAGCATCACATGGTCTCTACAGGAATCTTCATAATGGAGAAAAACAAAGGAAAACAATTTGCCCATCTCCTCAGGTCACTTTTAAATGACCACCTTCATCCTCGTATATGACTATACCACAATCATTCAACAGCTTTGTTTTGGGTTTTTCCCATGAGCAGGGAACCCCTACTACCCAGATGTTTGGAGCAAAGGGACAGACCTTCTTTAGTCTGAGAACCAAAGTGTACTCGGAAACACCTCAATTCAGGGACACTCAAATATCCCTGAGAACCTGGTTCAGAGACTTGCCCAAAAAGATACCTGGAGGATGATAAGGCTGCTCCTGTACTCTTTCAGATTGCACCCAGTTGTTGTAATAGCATATGAGCTGAGGTTTATTTTCAGCTATGTCTTTAGGAAACATGCCAGGGAAATCTATCATCTCATACATGAAGCATGTCCCCATCTGTGTCTCCCTTGGCACCACCTACCCCCTTGGGGATGAAGCTGTTTTGGACATGACATTTGGAGCAGAAGGACTCAAGGCTAGAAGACATCCAGTCTTCCTTATGGCACCTTGAATGACCATCCAGCACTCCCATGGCTGAGCAAAGAAAAATAACAGAATCTAGAAAACAGGCTATTAATGCAATTCATTTCTGTCACACCTTCATGACAGTAAGAAGTGACTGATATGAATTACTGGCAGCACCTACATTATCTTTTTAGTGTGCTTTTAAACCAGACTTATGACCCAGGTGAGTGACTAGCTCACAGCCTCAGGTACAGCTGGAGATCCTCTTCCAGAGGCAATGGGAAGCTGGGTGTCTCAGCAAGCACCATGCACCCAGACACCCAGCAAAGTCTGTCCGTGGGCTGGCCATGAAACAGCTGAGGTGGCAGGAGGCAGGCAGGAACCAGGACACAGAGCTGAACAGTGCTTAGAGAGGAGCAGTCCTGAGCAGTGGCACTAGGACCTACTCACTGCTAATCCCACACAGTAGTTGATGAGGACGAGAAAAAAACTTAATAATCCAACTACAACCACTAGCTTCAAAGAGCTATGGACATGTAATCCCAGGGAATGGTTTTTAAGCAAAAAAAACAACTCCTCAAACTGTCATTGTCTAACTTACTTATATATACTACTTCCATTTTCCATGTGAGCCACCAAGGTGATTAAATAGAAAGGGAAGGGGGAAAGCCAGCAATGGAGAAGCAATGAAAAATGATGAGCACCTAGTAAAGATGCAAAGGAAGGAAGCAAATTCTTCAAGGAAAAGGTCCCCATTCCTGTGAGGCTCAAAGAGGCCTTTGGTCGGTTTGCATTGGCCTTTGGATTCCAAGCTTCAGTATTTCCTACAGCCCTATTTACCCCCCTTAGTGACAGGACACACTGCTGCAACAGCAGCAGAAGAAAATGCTGTAGTGTCCTGACATTTATCTTCATTTGCATGCTCCAAATTCAACTCTGGCAGCTCACAAATGGAAATTTGATGTTAAAGTATGGATATGTTTTTCCATTTTAAGCCTCAAACAATGCCTAGAAGAAAGCATTTCAGAATAAACCAGGAAAATGATACACTGCCTATGAGTAATTTGTAATTACCTACCAAACCCACTCAGCACCGTTCCTTGGCCAGGAGAAGCCTCTAAAGCCTCTGCTCTGACTTCCATGTGAATTAGTAGTGTTAGACTGTAGTGGCAATGACAAAAGTATTGATCGTAGAGCGACTGCGCAATTTAGGACCAAGCTATACTGTTATTCACCCACTCATACTGTTAGAGGGTATAGCTCTGAGAACAGTTCTTGCCTTTCAAGAGAGAAAAAATTGGCGAGAAAATATATTTCTTTTTGCTTTATCTTCCCTGTTTTTAAAATATTAGGATTTTATGCCTTCTATAAGATACTGTTGAAATAATGCTCTTACCCAGGACTGCATCCTGACAGGAGACTTATCTTGCCCCCAGGGTTTTGTTTGCCTCTGAATAAGCCTACATAATACTTCATTCCCTTTCATCTTTTAAACTGGAAAACAGCACCTCTTTCTTTCAGCTATCTTCAAGGGAAGCATTATTTAATACATTGCTATAATCCCCTACATTTCAGTCCTGACAGTGCTAGATTTTCTCAGGTAGATATGTCTATTGGTTCTTATGTTACTGTAACATGGGACCAGTACCACTCTATCTAGGAAATGCACACAAAGGCAGAAGTCTCACCACCACAGCGGTGGCTGCTGTGGATTCAGAGCACCTGAGCTCTGCCTCAAGCTCTGCCAACAGATTCACTACATGACTTTGAGCACACGACTAAGTCTCTTACTTTGTAGTAAAGGTAGCAGGACAGACCATGAAGCTATAGCAAGGCACACAGAATGAGGATGCTCCTTTCAGTCCGGCCAAAGACAATCTCTGGAATAATGCCACTGCATGTTGAACAGCGCCCTGGGCTACACCGACACTATAAGGTTTCTACCTTCTGCATCCCTTGTCTTCCTCCCCTCCTTCCCATACCATTCTTCTCAGGGCTAATAAGTCCCTTCTAACAAGATATCAGAGATTTACCTCGGATGCCTCTGAAGATGTAGAAGCAGCACTTGAGGAAAGGACTTGTCTTCCCGTTCACAGCTTTGTTCTGTTCTTCCTGGTAGGGCAGTGGATCCCCGACCTCTTCAAAATTCTCGTAGGGATTCTCCAGGATAGACTTGGGGTTGTAGATGGTTTGAATTTTCAAGGAGGTGGAGGGAGAGCCATTGTAAACAGGATTGTCCCAAGCTTTCTTCCCCACTGTCTCCAGTTCATGCACTTCTGCTACTTCAAAGTGACTCTCAGCTCTGCTGTTTGGGTGAGACAAATTCATGGCTACTCGCTACCAGCACAAGTACTTTTTAACTGAAATTGTGAAGATTGCCTGACAAGGCTGGAATTAAAAGATAATCAATGTCAAACTGCTTGTCTGCCTCAGCAGCCAGGAGAGGGCACACCAGTAGCTCCCCACGGAGAATAAGCATTCTCTCCTCCTTTTATATCAGCACAGCTGGTGATACCGATCAGAGGGGTGGCACTATCCCTTGTTAGGAACCACCGTCAGCCCTATTATCCCAGTAGTCCTGGGAACACCGACAATTCCAGGCATCATTCTCTGCTCCTTAGCGGCAATAACAGACCTGGATGCCGCCGTGAGACGAGGGGGCTGCAAGGAGCCGGGAGCGGCTGGACCCCTCGGGCTGCTGAGCCCAGGCCAACTGCAGGGGAAGCTCGGGACAGGAGCCGTGGGGACAGGGGCTGGAGGACAGCCTTCGCTCGGGGCCGGAGCGCTCCCGAGGTTTCAGTGCCGGGACAGAGCAGAAGCTCTGGCGAGCGGCAGCGCCGAGCCGGGCGGGGGCACAGCATCCTCTCCTCAGCTCATTGCAAAAGCAGGGGTAAGCACGGCAGGAAATGCAGTGGTCGTTTTGGAAACCAGGGGCTGGAATCTTCTGCTTTCACAAGTTCTGCACTGCCTGCTGGGCCTGAGGCAAGCCTGATTTAAAAAAAAAACTAACCAGGATTGCACCAGGCACAACCGACAATAACAGTAGCTGGGGTTACCTGCTTTCACCTCGCCACTGGCCACCAGCAGGTAGTCATCCCAGGCACCACAGGGCTGTGGCTGTACCCTGGAGGGTCCCCAGGCTTGACCCTGGGATGACACACTTGTCTTGGTGATGAGACTATAATAGAATGTATAGCCTGAGCCTGGTCCTTCCTCACGTGTGAGTACATAATTCAGAAGAGGTGTCTCTCCATGGGTACTGAGGGTTGCTATTTTTCTGCCATTACCCAAGGAAGCAACGTGACTCTTGCACCTCTAGGCCCACAGGGCTCGAAGGTACAAGAAAGCATGTTTCCTCTGGACTCTAATGTTCATACAGGTGATGCTGCCAGGCCAGCTGGGATTTGCAGAGTTGTCCCCTAGATGTCACCTACTTGATCATGGCAACTTGGCGCCTGGCACTAAGAGGGCAGCAGCTGGTTGGAAGGTCAGGAAGTCTGTGTTGGATCCTTTCACTGAATTTGGTATTATTAGGGCTTGTGGTGTTTTATTACGCCCTAGCAAAATGAAAGCAGTGGCATGGAATCAGCAGGTTCAATGGATGGAAAGCATTTGCAGAGCTCGCAAGCAGCAGGAACGCTATGGAATGAGATCTCAGAGAAAGGCCACAGGCCAGAGCCAAGCAGCAATTGCACTCCTGGGACCATACAGCAGATATCCCTGCCCATGCACAAGTAGCGTGGCTTACGTGCAGGGCTGCTGCTTTGGGGGAACATGAGGATTTTCTCACAGTGCAGCTCTTGCTGCCTGTGGCACAGCACCACAGCACATCCCATCCTTCGGGACCCAGGTACAGCGCAGATCTGCCTTCTCACTGACTGGGGCACAGAGCAGGGGGTGAGAGGGGGAACACTGACCTTCTGTATTGAAAGAATTGACTTTCTGTATTGTCTTCACCCACCTAGCCCAGAAGAGAGGTCATGTTTGTGTCACCTGAGTTTGAAGAGCCTAACACAAGGCAGAACCAAGAGCACCCTGTAATTAAGGAAAACCACGCAATGCTTTACAGGCTGCATGGGGTGACTCGATTTATGTGGGTCTGGAAAGCTCCTTTTCAGCCAGTAAACTTGAATGATGGGAGATGTGTCAGCTGGGGGAGAACAGGATCCAGACTTTAGGACCTCACAGATCACTCTGCTATTCCCTCTATGGTGTTTGATGTGAGCCTGTGTGGAGCACCAGCATTTGCTGGCTAAGGAACAATGATATCTGATAGCACCTTTCAGCACTTACCTCACATCTTTTTTCCTTACAGTGCCTCGGGCCTTTTTCGACAAACTTTCATTCTTGTGAAAACCAGCCAAGAGATTTCTCTTCTCCATTCTTTTTCTCTTCTTTGTTGAGATCCATTTTTCAGCAGGCCTAGAAGACGCCTATCTTTCAGAGATACCCAGGGAAGATTGTTTCTAAAACCAGAAACCACAATGGGATTCAGCATGTTAGGATAAGACAAAGTAACACAGCCACAGTTTTTCTGCCAGTGTGCCAAGCACACATACCTTTAAATATCCCACACTTCATTCCTTTGTGCAAGAAGAGAGCACCAAAGAGTTCATAAATTCCCCCCCAAAACCACTATCAAACACTGAATTAGAACTACGACGCATTTAGATTTCATGGTTAGAAAAAAGCCCTATCAGTTAATGAAGAGAAGTCACTTTTTGGGACTGAAGGAGAGTCTGCTCACCAGACCCAAGAGGACAAGGCTCTCCAGGAGCTCACCAGACACTGCTGAAGCGGCCCCGGGGGGAACATTTTTGCCAACTAGAGGTGATGCTGGGACACCAGTTACAGACCAACTCTCTGTGTTGAGAGGAGCTGGCAGAGGACCAGGACAGAAGTACCCAGCTCTATAATCAGTTTCTGCCCATATTTTGAACTATCCTTTTAGTTTTCTTCCAGGAGCTTTATCATCATCACGGAGGTTTTAAACTTCTACAGATGCCTGATTCTTGAGAAATCTTGTGTGTAAGTTTAGCAGTACAAAGTATACTATAGTCACTTTTCACTGCAACTGTAACAAACAAAGAAAGAGACACAGCTGTGGATAAATAATTCTATATCCAAGTTCCTGTTTTCTTACTTAGGGTGCTATGTTAATTCTCTTGGCAATAATCCATTTTCAGCAGGTTCTCACCAACACAAGCATTTGGTTCCCACTTCCAGGCAACATGAACAGAGCTAGAGATAGTTGTTATCTCTATGGATTGCATCAGGGATAGAGAATGGGAAAGTGATGGCGACAGCACTAATCAACTGTTAAACATCAGAAATAAAAGAAATAGACTTCCAAGCAGAGTATCTTGGTGTTGAGTAAGCTGTTTATGACCCATTTTGAAAATTTTCCCAGCACAGTGTATTAATGTTCATGTGTTTTTGTTACTTTTAATTTAAATTAAGTCTTCTCTGCCTATCTCTCTTTTTTTTGCATCAAACAGGTGGATTTTATCTACATTTGAATAATACCATTCTTATTCTAATAATGTTCAGAGGCTAAGGGATCCAACCATCTCATGAGAGACTCATTTAGCACAAAAGGTGAAAACTGCTTTCTCCACACCAAGATGTAAAAACTGTGTCACTAAGCAACCCCACATGTCTCCAATATGTCAAGATAAATCTGCCTGAGGGGGAGAAGGTGAAGAGAGAGTGAAGGATATTTTAGCCAAGGACGGATTGAAATTGAGCTATAAAAACTTGTTGCCGTGTTGTACAACTTAGTGTTAAGTTTTCATAAATATTTGTACAAAGAGGTATTTACTAATGCTTACATATTTCCTGTATTGGAGAGCTTTCTTACATTCGTGTACCTGTGCAATGGCCTTCAATGGGGACTTCACTGGCTGGCTGCAAATTCACAGGGATTGTGCACGTGCAGCTCCACCTGAGCAGAAAGAAGCAGGTATAGGATGTTATCAGGTCCTTTACAATATAATGGTGATTTTTCCTCTTTTTAGAATAATAGAATTAAATTTTCTTGACCTCTAAATACAATTTTGACTACGGATAACCTTTACTGGCAATCCGCAGGGTGTTGTTTTCTTAAATCTTCATTGTGATACATGCAGATGTGCAGATCCACGTGTGGGCATGTTACCACACACACATGCAGCAAGCACACTCTGTGCTCCTAGGAACTGTCTGGGCCAGCTGGCATTGCTGGGAGAAAGTCTGTCTTTGACACACCGTGGGCAGTGATGAACGCCCAGGTGAGCACCACACCTAAAAATGCACAAGCACCTGAGGAGGACCAGCATCAAAACAAAAGATATTTCCTCCTGTGCAATGAAACCAGCTCTGGGGCGGCAACCAACCCACAGTTTACTCCCAGAAGTGACCCATGCTCATCACGAGTCAGGCAGCTTCCATCAAGGGGCTCAAGGAGTCACTTCTCATAGGCTGGGCTGCGGTCAGGTGCAGGGTGTTTGCTCCTGTGACCCAGATTTAGCACAGTCAGCAAGAAGAGGGACACGTACACTCTGTGTCCCATGGCATATCACAAACAAACACCTGCCACTGTCTCTGCAAAGACAAAGCAGGACTCAGACCAAAGATTTCTTCCCCAATCCAGCTACCTGCCAGATGCAAGAGAGTCTCTGCACAATATCCTTGAGAACATAGGTTGCAAGGTTGTGTTGAATGAGTGTGATGAGGGGAAGGAATGTTGATCACTCGTGGTTTTTGGGGAATGTCACATTAATACATGGGCTAACACATAGGAGGAAAAACAGTAGGATTCATCAGATGTGAGACACGAGATTGTAGTTTCAATCAGCTTTGTTAACAGAAGCAAGCACCATGGAGAATTGCGGTACTACATCCAGCTCTCTGATGGAATAACATAATTCATATATTGGGAGACTAGAAAAAGTAGGTCTCTGTTGTGGAATTGTTTTCCTCCTCCTGAACTTGTGTTCCTGCTGGTGTTTCCACTTTCAGATGCACCAGCATTTTTTTAAGCATTTAATCTCTGAAGTGTAGGTAAGGCCTGAGCCCTTTTCAGTTCATTCATAGTAAATCTTGCATTGAAATATTGTTTGGTTTCTTTAGTTATTGTTCATACTTCAGTGCTTTTCATCTACTCCCCAATCGCACGCTTATGAGTTTAGTAAAGCCCTTAAACTCACTATCACCAAGGCTTGCTGGACAGTTCTCTGGGAATTTTATAGCACATGGCTCTTGGCTACAAACTGGCACAGCGTTCCCCTGTTTGGGAAAGCTGACTTGGAGCATCATTGACCTTTTCTGCCTTCTTGGAGGAATGCCATGAGGATGGTGTTCAAGTCTCTCATAGGTGGCAGTCCAGCCCACCTCAGACAGTTTCACCCCACTCGGCTGGGTTGATATTTTTCCGCTGAGGCCCGCGGGATGCTCCGCGGGATGCTCCGCGGGCTGGCCCCGCAGCCCCCCACGCCCCCTGGCCCCCGCAGCCCCGCGGGAACTGACGGACCGCGCCGAGCCCGCTCCCTGCGCCGCCCGGCCCGGCCGCCAGGTGGCAGCCGCGCTGCGCCCCGCGCCCCGCGCTGTGCCGGCCCCGCCGCGCGGCGAGCGCCGCCAGCCTCCTTCCGCGCGTCCCTCGCTGCCTTGCCGAGGGCCCCGCTTCGCCCTCCCGAGGCCTGTGCCCTCTGCTGAGCGCATTTCGCTGCCTTCCCGAGGGCTCCGCTTCGCCCGTCCCGAGGCCTGTGCCCTCTGCTGAGCGCATTTCGCAGCGGGTGCCTTGCCCGTGTGGAGGGGACCGCGCGCACTGCGCTCTGTTCGAGCGGCGCCCCGGCACTGCCAGCCTGCGGCTCCTTCGGGGCACCCTGCCTTGTGCCCTCCGTGCAGCTGATCACTCCTGCCTGCACGGCCCCCCTCAGGTGGCTCTTCTGCTTGGAACCACATTCCCCAGAGCCACGAGCCCTGGAAATCCCCATCCCACCAGCACTCACCTTCCGTACCACACTGGGCTCGTCCTTTATCAAACTCAGCCAATTACTGCCTGTCACCCTGGTTAACAAGGACAATACGGGCAAAGCCAGCACAACCTCAATAAGACCCAACCTATCCTTGCCAGGACAGAGCATCAGAGACGTCCATCAGCCAGGCTTCTTTAAATGCTCAGCAGAGCACTCAGCTATCAACCAATCCTGCCTGAGGACCAGTGCGGGTGTTTGGGATGAAGGGAGTGCAATTTATTCCACCTGGGAGAACTTTCTGGCTGGTAACTGATCCTTGCATATCATGCATAAGCCACAGCATGAGTGGCAGACATATGCCATGGAGGATGTACCACGGCCATCTGCTGTAAGTTGCCAGGCTCTTTGCAGTTTAATCATTGCATGCTGACCTTAGGAATACTCCCACCTCTCAGGGCCTCTGGCAGGGGCAGGAAATGCAGGTATCCCATGCAGAATAATTTAAGGGAGGTCCAAAGGGTGGGGCTGGGGGTATAAAACTGGATTAGCAGTTCAAACTTAAATCCTCGGCACCAGTTAACTGTCATGTAACTCATTCCTGGACAGGAAACTCACCCAGCCTGTTCCTGCCATGCCTGGAGCAAACTTTAGCAATAAGAGACACTGAGATCAGGGTCATCCAGGGGAAAACATCAAGCATCTCTGATACCTGCTGCAGGAGTATCCCTCTCCCCCTCCTCTAGCAGCTGTCAAGTGTCAGCAGTTGACATTTTGGTGTTGTTTTTCCCCTAGTTGGTGGCTAAGGCTCACATTAACACCCACAAGCTGAAGAGGAGATACCCTGTTCCTAGGGGTGACAGAAATGTTTGTGATACACACAGCAGCACCAGAGGACAGGCTGGGTCCCTGTATCTGAAGGCCTGGCATCTCCTGAGATCCAGCTGTGAGTCCCAGGAAGCAAATGCAAAAGAAGGAATCTTTGGAAACCAAGGCAGGAACTCTCTGGATGCTGAAGAGCTGCCGTAGTTCTACCTCAGCACATCCTGAGCTCACTCCACTGTTCTTTTGGGGGCGATGTTGGCCATGTCCCGGCCAGAAAGCAGAGAGGCAGATTCCTCAGGAGATGCAAATGATTCACCACATTTCTCTTTTTGTTCACTGCTTTTCTGTAACTAAATCATTGTTTAGATGAAAGTAATTTGTCTGCAGTGCAATTATATCCATTCAACCTGCACAGTCCCATGCTGCCTAGTACTTAGTTTTCTCTGCGTATTTCTGACCGTGTCATTCCAAATAATCCATTATGCTTATATTTTATAGGTGGGGAGATAAGAAAAGCTCAGGTGGCCATTTGGAAACCCGGAGGCTGGCATCAGTTTTGGGATTAGATGCTGCATGCGATTGATACTCAGGGATCAGCCAATCACCTGATGAAGCCAATTCTTTAAGGATATACTTGAGTGATTGAGAAAGAGGAAGTGAAGAAGGAGTTAGGGCCAAACCAGTCACTGGCAGCATTGTGTGTTTGCACACCAGTTAGCTGCTAGCTGTGTTCCAGTGCTTTCCAGACTCATTCTGCCTCAGCATTCAGGCGTTTTAGATGGGATCCTGCAGTACCTGTGGGGTACTCTCAGCATGTTACCAAAGCTGTGATCAGATGGGGACATCGTTGTGGAGGTGACATTGCAGTCCCTTGGTAGTGGTTTGAGAGGTGCCATCCTGACAGCCATTTATCCCCCAAAGCTGCACAGCCGAGTGTCACACATGAAACCAAAATTTTGCTGCTGCAGGACTGGGTAAGTTTGCCTGGATTCTCCCTGTGTGATATTTTTCTGTTCAGGGAAGCTCTTCGAGTTTAGGGTTGCTAATCTTTATATGCAAATCCTTTTTCAGAATTGTTATTCGCAAGGCACACCACAGAGCCAGCAGGCTATTTAAGAAGCAGAACAGCACAGGGGACAAACAAAGACAAACCTCATACCTAGGGTGTCCCCAGTGCCAAGCAGAACCAGACAGTTCCTCCACGTGTCTTTCCTATACCACTATTTGTACATCTCCAATTTGCTCGGCCTGCAGTGTGACATTGTGAGTGCACACTCCACTGTTGCCCCCAGACTCTTATCTGCAGAACTGCTGTCTCACCAAGTTGCTCTTCCAGTGTAGGTTTGGACAGCTGACTCTCCCCCTCAAACTAGAACTTTGTACTTGTCTAGTGAATTGCATCCTATTATTTAGTTCATTCCACGTATCCCATTTGCCAAGATCTTACTGGAAATCTAAGCAGGGTGATCTCAACACATTTTCTACTTTTCCCAGTCCAGTACAGTCTACAGAAGGAAGAAGCTTGCTCTGCCTTTCTTCCCATGTATCAGCAGAGAAATTCAAAATAGCTGCACTGCAGCTGTGGATCCCAGAGTTGTTCCAGCAACCCTCAGGCTGAAAGTAGGAGCTCTTAGCCCAGTTTCCCAACACCTCCACAACCATCTTCACCTCGGTAAAATTTGGAGGATAAGAACAGTTGTGATAATGTCATATAACTCTACACCAAAAGCCATAAAATTCTACTACTTCACCCTTACCTTACTTTCTTTTCTCAAAGAATCAGGAATAAAATCACCTGGCATTATCAAGTATAGAAGGCTGAAGCAATTTCCCTGCCAACATTGGTTGTTCTTGAAGTTTATACCTGAATCCTCTGCAAACGTGATCCTCTCAAACAAGGCTCGGATGCAGGAAAACACACACCTTCCAAAACACACCAAATGCCTGCTGTGTGAATGACTGTGGTGGTCAATCATCTGCTCACCCCTCCAGTGCCATGAGGACCAGACTTTGCAAGAAGCATTTGTAGACTGACATTTTGAATGAAACTTCTATGTCACAAGACTTTAGAGACAAGATGTGGACACTTAAAAAAGAAAACAGAAATAGCTAAGAGCAGAGGGCATTTTCACCCACCAAAACTAACAGGAACCCAGACGTCTGCAGCCCTTTAAGTGAGGAGGTAGATGTGGAAAGGGATGAGTGTTTCCATCTCCATTCTTTAGAGGAGACAGGGTAGACAGGTTATTTAAAGATGTGGAAATGCAGCAAAACCAGGCCGGCAGGTAAGGGAGCACGCAAGGAAACCTGAAAATGTTACTGGCCAGAAACCTAACAGCTTGTAGGATCTTTCTCCTTAAGGACTCCAAATGTCCTTTACTTGGCCAGCTGTGTATACTGCTGCAGCCCACACACCATTGTGGAGATGCACTCTGCTCAGGGGGAAATCCTGAAGCATTTCGGTTCCAAATGGACTTAGACAAAGACATGAGCACCATTCCTGTTCTGTAGAAAAAAAAATGCTACTCAACGTATAGCTATTCACTGGGATCAGCAGAGAGGGAAAAGAGGAAAAGCAATGCTGGCTTCTGGAGGAGTACAAAGCTCTCTGCTCTAGTCCTGTTGTCCAAGAGGAAAGAAAACGTTCACTTTAAAAGCAGCTGAGGTATGGATGTGGACAAAGTCGGAAGCAGCAGACAGGGAGAGGCACACCCAATCTTTGAGGTTTTTCTTTGTGTGCCACTGATAAACCTAGAGTAGAGAGGACTGGGTTGAGGGTCCAGCAACTTTCTCCTTTGTCCTTCCTGCTTCTCATACCAGCAGCACGTATGCATTCTCAGGGCAACCTCACCAGATTCTCCCTGCCAGGGTATGCCAGCTTCCCCTAACAGGAGTCTATCAGCAACATCTCCAGGACAAGAATGAATATCTGGGATTCAGCCAGCAAGTATGGAAGGGAGGTGTCTCCCAAATCTCTATACCCCAGGTTATTTTTAACTTCGGTAAACTTTTTGTTCTCCTAAATGTTGGGGCAGCCGTCAAATGCTCAGGCTGCTATTGCAGCAAGGAGACAGGGCAGAAAGCAATGATGCAGAGCACACACACAAAGAGGATAAACAGTGGCATGGGACACTGTGCTCTGCCCAACAGAGGCAGCTGCAAACTGACCTTGGATGTGCTGTCACCGTTCCCTGGTGCTGCAATTTTGCCCTGTGCTGATTATGTGGCAATGGGCTCTGGCTATATGGCCCTGCAGCATCTCCTCTCTCCCCACACAGGTGGAGATCCACCCTCAGCTGCAGAGGGTATCTTGGATGTGCTAGCTGCATCTAACCCGGGTTGACACCACGGAGCACGAGGCACGGTGGCACTGCCCACGCCACCTAAGCCGGGTCAGAAGATCTGCCACCAGGAGGTGGCATTTCTGCAGATTCCTGCTCGGCACTCCCACGGTGCAGGCACCAGGGGATGGGGTACCTGGGGGGACAGTCACAGCCTGAGGAGAGGGACAGGGGGTGTGAACTGCAGGTAGGGAAGGAAGGCACGGAAGGCCTGGAGGAGGAGAAGGGCCAGCTGAGAGGAGCAGAGCAGGCTGCAGCCCGAAGAGGGGAGGCTGCAGAAATGCAGAGGTGCGGCTGCCCAGCGAGCGCAGGGCGGGAGGGTGGGGATGGGCGCTCGGCATGCGGCTCCTTGGCACCTGGCCTGCCATATGTGATGTGGGTAGAAGGACACCAGAGAGCACCAGTGCTGAAGAGAGGGTGGCAACACAAAGACTGCTGTGTTCCTCTGGTCCCCATCCCTTTCTCCCCCTCCTCTCCCAATTTATTTACCCGAGTTCAAAAGACAGCCTCACAGTCCCGAGGGGCTGGCTGAAGTGGCCAAGGGGTGGGCTGTGAGGTCATCTTCAATGAGGGCAAAAATCCAGTATCAACAATGCTGCCCATTGTATGGCCCTGTTTAGACAATACCGGCTGGGTTCTTGCTGCTGGCAGCCCGAGGACTGGGAGCAAAGCCTGTTTGGGGTAACAGGAGGGGAGGAGGGTGGGCAGCATGTCTGGCATTGAATCAGACCGAAAGGGATGGAGCAAAGTGCAGAGATAAGCACCAATCCAAATCATCAGCATGTTATCAGCCTAATTCTTGATGCTGATAAGATTATCTTGCTGCTGATTCTCTTGTCAATGGCAGGGAATTTAGCCATCCTGGTCACAGCCTGGAGGCATGTCCCATCACCCCAGTTACGTCTGTGTTCCCTTCTAACCCTGGCAATGTGTGATTTCTGCTGCTTTATTGACTCCCTTTAACCCCACATTTGCCACTCAGCAGCAGCAGCAGGGTGGCAAGGCAAGGATCAGCCCTTGCCCTTCCAAAGGCAGTTAGGGGTTTGGCCATTGCTGTTCTTCTGGGTGCTGCCAACTGAGGAGCCCAGGTAATCCATACTGAACTTAGCCATGCTTTAAGAGTGAGGATGGAGCAGGGGATCTTCAGGAATTTGTGGGAACAATTGAATTTATAGAGAACAGATGATGTTTTAAAGGGGGGGGCGGTGTGAACATGATATAAAGCAAGCAAATGACCAGGATGCTGCCAGTTCTTGTAAACATAAATAGCATTTTTGGTAAATGCCATGATACCAGGCTCCTCAAGTTGCAGTGTCTGGAGCCAGGTGACGAAACAATTCCTAGCTTTCCGTTTCAAATATGAAAGACATTTACTACCTCTCCTGGACAAGGAATAGTGTGTGAAAATGTAACACAGGGTCAGCAGATTCCAAAAGAAAGCATGGGGGAGAAAGCAACATAAAACAAGGGTGGTGATTCCCTGAGCTGGCATCTGATCCCTGGCACCTGAACTCCTGAAACAGACATTCCCAAAAGACCTGCAGCTGCCATCATCTTTCAAGCAGGCATTAACTCTGAACTCTTGTATTCTGAGCCAGGTCCTGTCCCAACTCATTCTGTGGCCATGGTCCCCTACCCTATTTCTCTGCAACACATAACTGTGCCCAAAGGTCAACCTGTCAAAACCAGGGGCACCATTAACCTATGAGACCGCTGGCAGCAGTGGTGAATGATGCCAATGTTCATCTGCTCTGCAGAGTGGGCTCGATGCCTTTGAAGAGCAGATTCCTCATGAGGGTAAAGAGGAGAAAGAAAACATTGGTGAAAAGACAGAAAGCCACCCCAGCACTTCTCTTTGGATGAAAGGCCCATGGCATGATTCTCCTACCCCTAGAAAAAGCTCTAAAGCTGGAATTGCTTCATACATCTTCAAGAAAACAATGCAAGAGATGCAGAAGAAATCCTAGGAAAATTTTTGCAAAACTTTATTTTTGGCAGAGGAGAAGGCATAGGGTTCATGTCTTTCCCTACTTTTCAGCTTATTCCCTCATTACTTGAGTCTCCTCTCCTTGTTTCAACTTCCAGTTGTGAAACAGAAGAAAAAGTGGGAGACAGGGAATGTTGTTAAAGAAGATAAATAAACAACATGAAACAAACCTTGTAAAGTCTTTGCAGCAAGCATTTCTGTGTGCATGGTTTTTCAACAGTTTTGGAGGGGGTAACTGAGGAGATCCAATAAAATTTCCAAGATGTCAACACCGGATGAAATCCCCTTGCAAAACTTACTGCTAAATGGAAAAACAATTTTTTAAAAGGGGAGAATAGGAAGGAATGTGTTACGGTAGAAGAACCTTAGTTTAGCCTTGTTGCTTTTATCTGCATTCTGGCACTGTGGTAGCAAAATGAGGGTGGTTAGTGCATCTCAGGACAGGAATATGACAGTTCTTTGTCTTAAGGGGTCTGCTCACTGATACCTGTGATTAACCTCACTGCTGGTTTGTGCCTCTGTTTTCCCCAACCTTGATGAAAAATTGTGAGACCCTCTGATATAAATAATTCTACAAGAGTTTTTCACTAGCCCAGTGCCTCAGATGAGTCATGAATCTGTGGGGAGGACTTTTCAGGAGGGTGGAAACAGCCTTACATTAGATCATGTATTTGTAAAGAAACCCTGTGCTGAAGTTCATGGCCTGTGCTGCCCATGACATGGCTCTGCTCATCACTGCCCTGCACCATGGCCCTGGCATTGCATCAGTTCATTTATGAAAGACTGTGACCCTGGGCAGCAGTCACCAGATGCAGAAGAATCGAATCCATTTCCTGAGGATGATGGTTGGAGCCAAATCTTCCTGAAGCAGTGTTGGCGTACACCACAAGCAATGTAATTCTGCTGAAGGCTCAGCTGGGAATCTCTCCCTGGAAGGAGGGAAAAGCCTGTCTGGAGAGATACAAACTAGAGCAGGAAAAGCCCAGTTTAAGCTGCATTGCTGTGTCTGTACAGACATTTCTGTTTTCCCACCTGGGCAGCCCAGTGATCCCCCTTTTGTCACAAGCCTCGAGCAGCAGAGCTGAGACAGAAGCTGCAGCTGGGACTGGGATGGGCAGGGTGGGGTGGTGGGGCCAGGGGCGTGCAGGGTGCAGGCCACTGGCACGGCCAGCAGCTCTGCACAGGAGGGAGCCTGGCTGGCACAGTGTGGCCAGGCCTGCAGCCCACAAAGGACCAAAAAGCCTTTTGACAGGCAAGGCCAGGTCTGCTGCAATGGAAACATTGGAATAGCAAACCACTCTGCACACTCTCCCCTTCCTCACCAAGATGTCAATGCCTGAACCTCATGGCCACTTTCAGGAGCATTAACCTCTTTCAAAAGTGATCAAAATGGCAGCTGGAGAAGCTGGCCAAGCCCTGAAGGATTTTTCTCAAGGCTGTCCTTGGCACATAAGGCTTGAAACCTGCCAGGGGAGCACAGCCCCAACAATGGTCAAGATCCATCTCTTCCTCTCTTGCAACAAAAAAAAATGTGACAGTCACCCCCCAGAATAACTTGGCAGGGAAATACGCAGAAAACTTATTCCTGTTGTGAGTAAGCAGCGAGACATGATATCATTTTAGAGGATGGTAAAGTCTAGCTGCACTGTATAATCCCTCTTAGTTGCACTCCACATCTGAGGAAAGAAACCAGTAGAAAAGGAAAGGGCTCTCATGGGTCTGAGTATCTGCAAAACTGCAAACCTTGAATTTCCCAAAGCATCATTGTCACCCATTGCCACCCATTGTCACCCATTGTCACCTGGTAGCATTGCCAGGTCTCCTCCTGGTTCATGGTATTGAGATTATTTTCCCTGTGTTTTATGAGGTGCAGATTTCCTTTTTAAAATCAACAAGTACCACCTTCTTTTTTAAAAATTTATTTCCTTTCTGGTTTTCCTTTGGAAATAGTTTTTAGCTCAGTTTGTAGCTCTTTCAGTGCTCACATAGAAAACAGGTAGAATCTTCAATTAAAACATCATTTCTCCTCAGGGTTGTTAACCAAACATTTAACGGAGAGTCTTAAAAGAGATGGTTGAAAGTCCCTCCCTGACTAATGTCCAATTTCACCAGCTAGGAACATCAGATGTGGGCTCTCTGTTTTAATACTGTGTCTCAAAAAGTAGGCATGACTCGAGATCCTAGTGTCGAATCTAAAAACATACTCCTCACAGACCTCTTCATCCATCATAGCGAAATGAAAAAGCAGGGACATATTTTCCTCTTTGCTAGACACCTCTAAGTGTGAGAACAAATGGGCTATTGTTATTTTTCATTGTCACTTTTCCCTTCCAGTGATTACAATGCAACTCACTTTTGACAGCTGCCACTGAATCAGCCATGATATGTCTGAGAAGGATCAGCCCAGGGATGGACTCTGCAAGATCTTGGTTGTCTGTCTGCACCTCGTGTGGTCAGCTCCATCACTGCAGGAGAGCTCTGGACAGGATATGCCAGAGGATACGGGCACACTTTTGACTGTTCACATTCTTGCTCCACTCCCAGAATGACTCATGTGTCAGCAGGGGACAGAAACTGAACACGGGACACACTATCGAGTAGGGGAAGAAGCTGCTAGAGGTCCTGGCCAGGGTGGTGGCATTAGGGTGCCCTAAGCCTCGGTGCTGAATGGCTGAAGGTGCCTGGCACGGTGACCACACGGTGGAGTTACTAGAGCTGCCTCCGGGCTCTGCCACCCGCAAGGTTTGATTTCTAAGGGCCCTGCTTTTTGCTTTTAGTGGTGAAGATCTCTATGGGATAGAGTTTGAATTTCAGATAGAGTTTGGATTTTGGATAGAGGCTAGATATTGCTGACATTACTGGCTAGCGAGTAGGCTATGGAAAATAGCTGATGGCAAACTAAGCTACTACTTTTTCCTTCCATCCTCGGCTGAAGGCATTATTTTCTGGGGACATCAGACAGGATTCTTTTAAAAATATTACAGCCAACATTTCCCAGACTGTTTTTGCATATCGTGATGAACATCTACACAGACATACACGCTTGTCCGGACATAAGCTGAGGAGTGTTTTTCTTTGCAGAAATGTACAATTTCTATACACACATGTACGTGTAGAATGCTCCCCAGACAGATCTCCCATACAGAGCAGATGTTTCATGCTGAATCCCCTTCTTCCCCCGCCGCAACCCACATCCAGCCGGGGAAGGGGCGCGGGGCTCCCTGACATCCCTCGCCCCTCGGGCGCCCTTTATTTCGTGAGGGGCACCCCTCGCGGCCGCGGATGGAGGTCTCGGGGGCCGCAGCACCCCCGGCGCTCCCCGGCGCGGAGCGGGGCGCGGGGCCGCGCGCGGAGCGGGGCGCGCAGGGTGCGCGCCGCGGGGAGCGAACAGCAGATTGCGGGCAGCCAATGGCGAGGGCAAGCCGAGGTGGCACCAAATTTCCCACAACCAATCAGCTCGCGAGGGGGAGGAAGGGAAAAAAAAGGGAAAAAAAAAGCAGCCAGGCATCATGAGAGAGCCTGGCCCTCGTCATCCTCCTCTTCCTCAGCATCCTTCCTCCCTCCCGCCCCCCGGCCCGCTCCGCCCCGCCTCTCCCCCCGGCTACGCCGAGAGCCGGGCCCCCGCCGCGATTCGCCGCCCTCCGCGCTGACCCCGCGCATCCCAGCCGCGGGCAGCAGGTCACCGGGAGGCCGGGGCGCGCAGAGCCCGGCCCCGCCAGCCGCCAGGCAAGCAGCCCCCCTTAAATACCTCCGCACCCGCCTCCCCGAGCCGCACAGCTCGCCGGGCGAGGAGCCGAGCAGAGCCAGCCTCCCGCCAGCGCCGGGGACCTGCGCGCCCGCGTACCGCCGCCGAGGAGCAGAGACAGGGCCGACCCATGCCTGCGCACTTGCTGCAGGAGGAGGTAAGCGGGGCCCCGGGGTGCGGGTGCTTTGTCTCCCCCTCGCCCCTTCCCCCTTCAGCTCCGCGGCTCCGGCAGCGCTGCGCTGCTGCTGTCTGGGGAAAAAAAGGTCTGGGCACCCACGCGTGTCTGTGCGTGCACACACACACGTATTCACACGTGTGTGCCCGTGTCCTGTCCGCACCGCTTCGCAGCGTGAGCCGAAGGGCTTCGGTGGTAACTTAAGACATCACCCAAGCCTGATGGGGAGCCCATGGATGAAGCGGAGACATCCGCCTCTGAAGTGATCTTCCTGGATCCTGTGCCCTCAGGTAGACTGAGCATAAAATACAGGTTTATTTTGAAAACACCCATCGAGGCGCGCTGGGTGCTTGAATAGCACCAAGGGCTATTCAGGAAGATCATTTGTGCCAAGAAGTCATGGGTTTTTTTATTATACTCAGACTGTGATTTTTTTTTATTTTCTTAATTCATTTTCTGTTTAATAGGAAAGGGATTTCGCTCACAGTGTTTTAAAACCAAATATTGCAGCAGGAAGCGTCTCTAGGACAGACGCAAGGTGAAAGCCGGCTGCCCAGATGAAATGAATGACTGTGTCTGCATTGCTTGAGCCAAGCAAGCTTACAGTAGGGAGACTGCCCATTTCTGGCATAAGAAAGTCTCAATAACAACCTGACATCAGTAAGATGTGTGGAGCTGTTGGATTTTTATAGATTTAAATTTTTAATTTTGACCCTTCTGGCAGCCACCGTTTGCCCAAGGGGAAGCAGGGGCTTGATTCTGGCATTTGTGCTCTCACCTTCTCATCCTTCCCTGCTTTGCCAATGCCTAGAAGTGGATGGAAATCATAGCCCCACTCTTCCTGTGGCCAGCACACAGGGTTTCCCTTGGTCCTTTTGTGCAGGTGCCATGACCTTCCAGGGATGCTGTGATGTAAAGAACTTTACTTTTCCCCCCTCCCAAAATGGAAGTCAAGGGCGGTGTGCTCAAACCACGTTTCATGGTTTTGGCATGTATTTTGGGTCATATCCTGGAAGCTGGAAAGAATCCTGTCCCTGGGTCATGCTGGGCATACTCAAATAACTGGACCCAAGATTCAGTGCCCTGGGGCCCCTACACTGTACCCAGTGCAGGAGCCTTTGAGCTGCAGTTGGTTGTATAAGCTGGCTGGGTGCCAGGATCACCTATGGCGTGTTCAGTGCTGGGGAGGTGGGGGTGTAGATGGGGAAACACATCTGTTCTGCAGATGAGAGCGGCAAAGTCATTCAGAAATGAGGGAAAGCTAATGAAAATTATTTAGCTGGCCTCCTCCCTGTCTCAGCCCTAGATCGCAGATCAATCTTCATCCCATTTTCTTCGGTAGGAGCCACTATGGCTATGAGGGGATAAAAATCCTCTTTCTTTCCTCATTTCCCCAGTTTCTACCTAAATAGCTGCCCTCTTTCCCTCCCTCCCCCTTCCCCCCATGCTCCTCCCACCAAGTCTGTAACGGTGGAGCTGTTTCACAGCTGCTTTATAGGCCTTTTGTTTCAAGGTTAGTTTACATGTGAGAAGTGACCAGTCTGATTAAATCAGTGTAATTCCAGTAGCATAGGTATGCTGGTAAAATTTCTCGTGGCTACTACAACTCTGGAAGAAGAGATTTTTTCCTCTCTGCTGTTTTCTTTGCGCTCTCCCTCCTCCTCCTCTGCCCCTGTGTAACTTTGACAGTGACATAAGCTATTGTGGAGGAGAAAAATGCAACTCCAAACCCACATTCTTACTCTGGAAGCAGCATGTCCATATGGGGTGTGTTACCCGTCTAATTATACCACCAATCATTGTTGGAAATTTTTCCTGCATAGACAAGTCTTGGGTCTTTCTGGTAGATTGTCTTGCAGCCAAGACAGAAAATTGTACCTTTCTGCCAAAATGCCAGATGAGAATATCTAACACTTGGGAAAGGGCAGGACTTCTCCTTGCCTAATCTCTGGAATAGAAGCCATTTCTCATGGCTCTTTTGGTGTGGGGATTACCTTTAAATTCTCCAGCAGCTGAGAGTATCATACCTTCAAAACATTAATTAGGAAAGCAGGCAGAGACAGCCTATAGCTGGGATGCAGAAGAGCCTGTCCCAAGCTCAGCAGCTTGCCCGGGTGCAGTGAAAGCTGCAGGATACTTTGTGTCCAGTTTTTTTCCTTTCTAACCTTTGATTCCCCAAGGAAAAACTGAAAGTGCTCCTTCTGTAGAGATCATTTTACTTCCCAAATGTGGGGAATCTGTCAGCCTTGCCAGCTCCTCCCCATCGGAAGGTATGTCTGTAACCCTCTAGTTTCTACCCTTGGGAAAGGGAGGAGTTGGGGTGGCCACGTAAGCTGCCTGGCCTGATTTTATTTGCCTCCCTCAGGAAACTAGGCCATGGCAGGATGGTGGTCTTTTATGAATGCTGAATACCTGAGTGGGAATCTGCTGTTAATTCAGGAGAGATTTCTATTGGGAAAGGAGCTTTCCCAGCTCGACCATGCTCCCTCCCACAGTCTCAGCTCTCCTGTGCCTGCTGGCTGACCTTTAGTGCCCCTTCACCCATGGAGGCAGCGGTGCGGGCAGCAGAGGGATGTATCCCTCGGGCAGGTTCCTGGGAGCAGGGATGGGGGTGATGTGTGGGGGTCACACCACTTGTGTCCCACATGCTTGGTACCCCCAGGGCTGAGCCATGTTTTGGGCACTCGGGCTCGGGGCTGACAAAGGGCTGCGAGCAGCAGCGAGCACACGGCTGGCATGATGGAGATGGGAATCGGTGATTCAGGGTTCAATGACCTGTCTCATTAGGGTCAGTCCTGCCTGCTCCTTTTGTCATGCATGCCTGGTCGGGCAGGCTGTCACTCAGCCAGGGCAAACAAGCATGTGCAGAGGGAATGTTGTGTCACAGTTACAGAAGGGAGCCAGGAGCCAAGCTGAGCCAACTTTGCTGCTTAGAACTTCCTCTCTGCATGCTGGTGGCCATAGCTCAGAGGACTGTCTTCCCTTGCCTCAGTTTGCCTGTGGGTGCGAAATGAGAGAGGGATAAGAGTCTTAGCAGCAGGTATGGGATAAGTAGCTGTAGGTCTAACTAGAAGCACCTCACCTGACTGCTTCCATCCACTGATCTTCACGCATGCTGGTCTTGCCACATCCCGTCCTGGAAGGCAAAGCAGGGGAGATAAGGAGTCACCCCAGAGGAATCCCCCTGTGGATCTTCCTGATGTTCTCCCCGTGATTCCTGGTGGGGTGACACAAAGAAGCAGGGTATCAGGAGCAGCCCATTGATTTATTATAAAACTGTGTTTCAGACTGTATTTCTTTTCCACCTCTTTGTTCATTCACAAGATTTCCTTTATTGTTGTTTGCTTATGCACAAGTCCAGACCACAAACCCACCTAAAAACACCCACTAATCAAACTGAAGGAAAAAAAAAATCCTTGTAGTCTGCAAATAATCTCACCAAAGCCACTGGTGGAAAAGAGACTGGCTTTCAAGTATTTTTCTTTATTTTCAGCACCCTATCTACCATTCACCTCCTCTCCAGAAAGACCAGGCCCCCATCCTCCCAAGCCATGACTCCATGTGGCCAGAGCAGGCTCTTCTTAGTGCCAAGGGCTCAGCTGCAAACATGGAGCCCTCCAGGGACACTACAAGCTGTGAACCTTTACACTGCCAGCCTAGAAACATGTGTTTGTATTTCTTGAATTGATAATCACCAACTTCTTCTTTTGTTTTTCCTTTTCTCCTTTCTTGAAAATTTCCATTGCCACCTCTCCAAGGAGTTCTCCTCCACTTCCAGCACCACTGCTGTTGGCACAGTCACCTCCCGGGTGACCAGGAATGGAAATGGCGTCATGGAGAAGGACTTACTCAATCATGAGGACTTGGCAGGAGACCGGGGCATGATCGATGATATCTTTGATGAGACCTACCGTGAGAAAGAGGGCCCCAAGCCCCCACTGCGATACGTCTGGAGGAATATCATCCTCATGAGCCTGCTGCACCTAGGGGCCCTATTCGCATTGACACTGATACCTTCTGCAAAGATCCAGACACTGGCATGGGGTAAGTATATTTCTCTATCTGTTTCTTGGCACCCACAACCCCCAGATCTGTTGGGTGGTATTTTTTTTTTCCTCCAGGCCCCAGACTCAGGGATGAGAAAGAAGGAAGCAGGGAACTTCTGTCAGAAGCAGCTCTTCAGCCAGATTTGTATTGAGGTGTGGAAGGGCTTGCTAGTGTCTCTTGTAAGGTCATACATGAGAGGGAAAGATATGGCAGGGATTTGGTTTGTTTGCTCAAAGAACAAACTTGATTCACAGATATTAGGCTTGGAAATATCCCACACCTGAATATGCAGAACTGTTTGATAGAGTACTGTGACAGCCCCAGAAAGTTAGGAAGAAAGATGCTAGCAAGAGCACCTTAAGGGGTGGCTGGGGAGGCCGGGTACAGGGCACTATTTGGCATGAGACTGCTGCCCAGACATGAGAACCATTTCTGTCCTTACCAGGGAAGTGAAAATCTCACAGAGCCTCCATGTGTGTATGAGGGAAAAGAGACAAAATACAGACAGTTTTTCTGCAGATAAATGTCAAGTCTGAAGCTCAGGTCTTTTATCATTCTTAAAAATGCACAGATTAGCCACCATCATCCCGGAACTAAGCCTGACAACTTTCGAAAAATAAATAAGCGTCTCTCCAGGCAGCAAATTCCAACGGAAAGCACAACCCAGCAGAAGGTAGCTAGGCAAAGCTCTGCTTTCTCAGAGACCTTGCCCTGGGTAGGAACCAAACTTCTCCTCTGACTGCTTGAAAGACAGCTGGGCCCAGGGCCCACTCTGCGGGAGAGCCTCGCTTTCCAGGAGCCTTTGTGTGGACCCCTGGGGGAGTCCAGAAGCCAAATGGCTCCCAGTAGGGAGGTCGAGAGATTGTATCCAGCCCCTGCCTCCCTGTGAAACAGAACATCCTGAAACAAAAAGCAGCAGTCTAGTTTGAGGCCTGCTGGGGTGGCTTTTGGGTTCAGTGGTGCTCCTGCTTCCTAGTCAGCCTGGCTGTGGATGGGCCCTGGGCTGATCCACCTGGTCTGTCATGCTCTCAAAGTCTGTCCTTCTAATGGCTGTGTGCAACAAGCATCACAGCTGAACTGGGAAGGAGATGGCCAAGTTGACTCTTCCTTCTGGGCCATATCAGCCTCTCACAGGCAGAGGCCTGGGGGATGAACTTCACTGGAGGCCGCAGTCGGAGTCTGGCTACAGCATCGGCAAAAGCAGAGGCACCGACGTGTTCCCTGTGCAGCCAGTGTGCCCTTTCAGGGGGACGTTATGAAAGAAGACTTTGCCGGGCCTTTCCCTGGTGAAAACCTGACTGGCTGCACTTTCCCCTGGCCTGGCAGGGCTGGGCAGAACATGCAGCCTCAGCATGACTTTGGAGGAATGTTTCAGGGCTCTTGGTCCTGTTCTGTGTGTCCCATCCCTGGGCTGGAGGCTAAGTGAAGACTGCTGGCTTCTCTCCCTCACTGAGCTGACAGGCTGGGTCCTCCAACTCCAGTCAAATATCCTCAGGGTGTTGGGGCAAGGAGGATGAAAAAGTGAGTTGAATGTACTGATTTCACTTCAAGCTGCTGATATTCTCCATGATTTCCAAATCCGTCCAACTCTTCTCCCTTGAGTTCCCTTGGGATACTTAAGAGGGCTTGAGCATCTTTATCCAGAAGGTTAATGCTGTTTTGCATTCTGCTAAACCTCACCCTACCCCAAAATGGTCTTTGAGGCAGTGTCTTTGCAAGGACGTGTCACTTTGGGATGTCTGTATGGCATCTCATGGCACTTCACAGGAATCTGCTTCACTTTTTTTCTGATACCAATCCTTCCTGCTCTCCTCTCTCAGTCAACTCTGATGTGAAGTGCCAGTTGCTCTCCTGCCACTGTGAGGCACTACAAGATTCCTTGGTGGCTTCTGGAGTGACATGTTCTGGGAACAGGAGAAGGACATGGTGTTTGGGGGAGCTGCACTGTTCTGGACAGGCTGAAGATCCATCCTGCCTTACCAAAGCTGGAGTAGCTCCACCAAGCTCCCTGTCCTGCACTCCTGTTCTGGGAAAGGACCACTGTACATGGCACCTTGCAGCCAAGTCAGAGTTCCTTTATAGTCCATTTTCCTCCAGTGGTGACTGGAACTGGAATACTCTGATCATCCACAGGTCAACCTTCTCAGCAAGGCTTCTTGCTCCTTGCATTGCCCTTTTCTCAGCTCATACCTTTATTTAGCATATACAAGGCATTCGTGGCTGTCATGTCAGTGCCTTGCTGTTATTTTACCAGCACCCTCTGGTAGGAAGAAGAGGACTACAGTTCCCATTTTACACATGAGGATAGTGCAGCAGACACTTAGGTTGCTCCTGGCAGCACACCATGGGCTCATGGCAGAGCAGCTCTAGCAGTGGTAGTTCTGGAGCTGCTGGAGTTTTTGCTTTTTTCTTTGTTTGTTTTTCATATTCTTTCTTTCTTAGGTTGTGTACATACAATACAACATTAACATGGTCCCAGATGTTCTCTGTCATAGACCAACAGGCAGCTGTGGTGCCTGGTAGCTCATCTACCTTCTATAATTTATCCCTTGCTTATACCCACTCCATCCAGGCCACCGTCTCCTTGATGTTCCTGTCCCTTTGAAACCAGTTATACTGGTGACTGTCCTCTTTTGTTTTCATTTCTCTCTGTGCTGATTCCTCTTTGTCTCTCAAGCTCTCCAGCCCTGCCTTCATCATTGTTTGCTGTTCTGCGTTGCTGTGTGCATTGTATCCCCTGATCTCTTTCTGGTACAGAGCTTCCCAGAATGAGCTCGGGTTGTTGATCAGGTGAGAGCTCACCATCACAAGAGCACTCTGAGCCCTTACAGCATTGGCTTTCTACTCAGCTCCCCTTTTATTTATTGCCTTCTCCACTGTACTTATCAAAGTCTTGCGTAGTCTTTTCAAGGATCGTGGGCAGATTTTACGTCATTTGCCAAACAGCACTGGGACTGGGTCTGGAAGGGCAGAATGCAAAGGTGATTGACAGTTTTTTCTCTAATTGCTCAGATCTTCCCTGGAAATGTGATTTGTGGGTAGTCTTCTTAGCCCTCGAATGCAGCAGACTGACAATAATTGTGTTAACTCCTGTTGGCCTGGACAGCAGTGTCTGTAAACAGTGATGGTTCCTCTTGACATGGTGCTCCTCAGCTCCCTGCAGCACTAGAGGCTTTAGAAGCATGAGCCAATACCATATTTTGTTATTGCTGTATCATCTTTGGACCAAGATGAGTCTCGATAGATAATTTAGGCAATCCTGACAGCCTGAAAATCTCAGCCCATACTATCCCCAGAGGTATGTCCAGCAAAGTGTTTACAGTGTTTTTTTTACTTTGCTATCAAGACTACAGCTGGCAACACGTCTGCAGTTAGTATTCCCTCCAGGCTTAGCTAGCAGGTAGTGTGCTTCTCCAAGTGTGGCAGGGAAGTTAGGTTTTTGTGACAGCAGCTCCTATTGCTTGTCCTAAACACTGTTCCCCTTATGCAGCCTGCATATTTCATTCCTCCTGGTATCTTTCTTCTGAGAGTAGCAGGACTCACCTGGCTAGCAGGTACTGGACAGCAAGGAGGGAACAGTACTGCACTGACCAAAAGCCCAAGGACACCTGCTGGACCAGGAGCACCCCTTCATGTAAACATCCTTGGTATTCACTGCACGTGACAATGCTTTTAGCACGTTCCTGGTTTCTCATCATAACTTGGGGTCTGAATCTGGGCCCTGAAGAGGTAAAGCCTAATGAGTCATAGACATGACTGAATCTGGAATGTTTTCTGTTTAATTTTTGGAGCATTGAGTACTTATTACTGCCAGTGGTCATAATTCTTTGTATTCCAGTTGAATGTGTCACTGGGAATATCACCTGCGAATTGACAATCTTTTGGATCTTGTATAGTTCAAAGCACGGTATGAAAGATGACTCTGAATCTTCACCTGATGGAGTCCCTAAGTCCTTCAGTTTGGGGCAGCTTCACAGCACAGATGTAAAAATCTATGCTACTTTATTTCACTTTCTCTACTCTCTTTCCAATTGAATTCTTAGTGGATGATCTTGGAGGAGTTTTTCTTCTTTCCTGTGAGGTGCTGATTCCCTGACTATGCAATGATCATCACTGTACCTGTTTGTGAACTCTATGAATCATAAGAGTGCTGGATTCTTCTGTATTCTGTATACAAGGCTTTTCAATCATTGTCTTTATCCTGTCACTGTCACAACAACTCTTAGGTATAGGCTGATGGAGTGAATTGTCTCCAGGTAGGGTTTGGCTTTCTATGGGGCTGGTGCCACAAATGCATAGACTGAGAATCAGCTCCTTTCCCATAGAAAGTGTCTGCCCCTTAGATAAACTACAGCTTCTGTATATGGGCAAGAGGCCAGGCAGCACAGAATTATAATTAGAGAGTTATAGCCATTGTAGTGACCTGGGATGCAGCTCCAAGAGAAGACAAAACAAGCTGCTGAGGTTCATGGGTTTTGGATGAAGGCTGGGACTGTTCTATGCCAGGGCACCCAAAAGCA
The DNA here is from genome assembly GCA_036630365.1 of Acanthiza pusilla. Taxonomy (NCBI): domain Eukaryota; kingdom Metazoa; phylum Chordata; class Aves; order Passeriformes; family Acanthizidae; genus Acanthiza; species Acanthiza pusilla. The sequence goes on from JAXCHO010000234.1 coordinate 18,791,906, forward strand.
GTGGGTACTCTTTCAATTTTTTTACAAATACTTCCAGGAAAGGCTACCCAAAAGCAAGTATTGGGTGTCTGGGTTTTGAGTCTGTTGGTGTCCCCACCACATCTCTTTTGTGATTCCCTATGCTTGCTGATAATGTCTTCACTGCTGGTGTTATCTTTTCCCAGCAGGGATATCCACAGGCAAATTCTGATAATTACCTGTTTAAAAGAGATACAGATGAGCTTCCTTTCCTGCAAAGCTTAAATACAACAGTCCTCAGCCAGAGTCATCATCCTGGAGGACTCTTTTACCAAAATATTCTCAGTCAGCGTGTGAGGATTCACCAGATAAGGAAAGCTGAAAATTCAGGGCTATGAATAAGGCCTCTACTCACCTAAGCTGGCATTTACTTTCTTGTGCTATTGAAGATCATGAAAGATCACATAGTTAATTTCTGTCTCCAGTGCGTCATTAATGCATGGGGCCTGCTTGCCCTACAGTGGACAGATGGGCTCTTTCCCTAGCAAGTTGCCCCACACGTCCATTGCAAGGTGCCATCGTTTATCATGGACTCCCTGTCTGGTGTTATCTGTGGGGATAGTACTGATTTAAAATGCATCTTAAAACCTAAAATTAAGAGGTCGTGAGCTGGTTCATAACTTGCAAGTCAGAGTCATGAAACTGAGTAAAATCTTCAAGGCTTCCAACACCAGTAAGGGCAAAGGGACATCTGAAAAAAATGCCCTGTTCCATCATCCTTCCCTTCTGCCCTTCCAGGCTTGGACAGCCTTGTGAGCTTTGTTCAGCTCCGTTGTCTCTTGCAAAGTCTGGATGCTGCTGTATTTGCATGCTCGGCTCTTCTGAGAGATCACCGAGGTGCTGGGAGACACGAAGCAGAGTTGTGCTGGTCCAAGGCTTGCGCTGCATTCAGCAGCAGGCAGGGGAACCAAGGGAGAAGATGAAGGTGGGGAGTCATGGTCAGATCAGCAGACAGGGAAGGTCATTCTTGTGCAGCAGATGGGAGTGAGAAGGGTTCATGCAAGTTTAAAGGGCCAGAAGAGGATGTTAAATCAGCCAAGATAGGCTTTTAGTGGATAAGAGATTAGGTTGGGAATGTAGAAACAAAAAGGAGGTGACAGAAGGAAGAGGGAGCAGGAGATGATAGGAAATAAAGCCTGTATTACTTGGAATGAAAGAACCGGACAGCGCCTGGCGCATCTCTCAGATCTCTGATTCCAGACAAGTTTCTGGCAGAATATCTAGTTTACTGGGTTCAAGATAAGCTTGATTAGAGCCATTTGGCTGGAGTGAATGGCTGAATGTCAAGCATACCAGCAATTCCTATCCATGGACTTACGTGTAAGAATAAGGAACTCTTCACGATCAATGCGATTGGCTGAAATGTGCAAATTTATACCAGGAAAGAGTTTTCCCCTGGGGGACTGCTAAGAAGGCATTGCTTCCCCCAGAGGACTACACGTGAATCAATTGACCTGTTCACAGATGTGCACTCTTCCCTCTTTGTGTCTGAACTTGCAGAGCAAACCAAATGTTGAATGTTCTCTGTCTTTCTGCCAAACTTCCTGACCCTTCCTTCCTGGAGGAAGAGTTAATTTTCAGAACCAATTTTCTTCTTACCCTATCTCCCTAGTGTAATGCTGCCATGAAACTCTCTGGGTCTTTTCTCCATATTATTTCTAGTATCAGATTCTGGAGCTGAATTTCCAGAAGTCCCAGGAGGACAAACAGGAGCACACAGACCAGGGCAAATATGGCACACATAATATATTGGGAGAGGGATGTATTTTTTTACTAGCTGCCAAAAGGGCAAGGAATTCCTTCTGCCCTGTGTGGAGAGGGAACACATGAAGCAGCGTCAAAGCTCAACGGGGCCCAGCAACACCTGCCTCTGGCATTGGCATAACTTGCAATGACTTGTTAGCCCTGGAGTTTCCTTCTGTGAAAGGTGCAGGAGTAGAGTAGAGGGGGGATCAAAAAAACCCTAGGAACAGTAGCCTCTGGGCAAATCTTAAGCCAGTGGTGGAGCTGAAGGTGAAGCCCAGGCTTCAGTGGGAGGCTAGGTTAGATCTTTTTCTAGCCAGCTTTTGCTCAGAAAGGGAGCAGAAAAGAAGTGTAACCCTGGGCTTGAGCTGTCCCCCTGAAGAATGGTAAGATTGTCTACCAACTCTACGTGAAAATAATGCAAAAGAGATTTAGCGAGGAGTGGTGAGATAGGAAAGTAAAAGCCTGGATTAGTCAGGGTGGGAGGAAAGGGAGAAGCTGTTCTCTAGTGGACTGCAGTGCTTTTACCCCAATTCTTTGTGGAAGCAGCCACTTCATACGATTTTGATTATTCTGCACCATGACAGATGGCACTATGCTGAAAAACCAGCCCTTGTGACGAGTCTTCTAAAGGGGAGCATCCTTCTTTGTCAGAGATGAAGAGCTGAATTGATTTGCCCCAGATTGTTTAGGAGGCCTGTGGTAGTTTGGGCACTCTCACATGGAGTTTTATTGCCCCAATCTGTGTTCTCCATGGATTCTTCTGCTTACACAGCTTTGGGGGAAGGCCCGCCTTTGTGTTGCTCTGCCTGAAGCTCTGCTCTAATGGCTCAAACACTTTCTTTTCCTTTGTAGCTCTTCTGTGTTTCCTGGTGAGTGCTCTGGGGATCACAGCTGGATCTCACCGCCTCTGGAGCCATCGGTCCTACAAAGCCACACTGCCTCTGCGCATCTTCCTGACTATTGCAAACTCCATGGCCTTCCAGGTAAGTGCTTCTTCACTGTGCCACTGGTCCTCAGAAGAAAGTGCTCCTATGAATCCCTGTCTCAGAAACAGGACACAATCTGATGAAGAGGTTCCTCTCTCCTCCTACCTCTTGTTAGGAAAAAGACTGCCCTTTCTATCTAGCACGGCAGTGCTAGAGTCTGTCTCATGGTCTTTACCCTGTCCTATCAGAGGTTGACTCTGAGACAAACCCAGTGGGGAGAGGACAGTTGGCCAAGACCAGGGTAGGAAAGCTCTCCAAAGCAGGAATGTACCTTCCCCTCAAGGTGTGGTCTCCCTGTGCTTGCACCAGGTCCCATGAAAGAGGTGTGGAAGTATTAAGTGTTCTCCTGGTGTTGCCTCACTCTCCTTTTGCTGTGTGGCTGATAGAGGGGAAGACATCTGCAAAGCCAAGGAGGTAGAATTCTACAGGATGTAGAATTTGCTGCTGCATAAATCTGCAACAAGATCTTGTTGAGGTTTAGGGGGATGTTTCTCTGGTTCAGAAGAGTGATATTTAGGAACAATCAAGTTACAAATCACACCACTGGCTTCCAGAGAGTTGTCCCAGGTCAGTGATATTTTAAGGAGAGAAGGGTTGGGCCCATGCAGAGTGGCACAAGTGACTGCAGGCACTGTTAAGTACCCTGGGAGATTGCTTCACCTCTCAAAGAGCAGTAACCTCAGGATATTGCCTAACTACTGTGAGAGCACTTCACAGTCCCCAAAGCAAACAAAACTGCAAATCTGTAGAAGTCAGAGCGAAAACCCAGATTGGCATGGCACAGAAAAATAAATCCTGGTGGTCTCTCAGGCTTGCTGCTGCAAGTCAGCCCTAACAACTCTCCTCCTCCAACTGTACTGAAGGATTGCTTGTCTGTGGGAAGTACTCAGGAGGGTGTCAGAATGCAGCACTTTCTGCTAGAACAAGGTGAGCACAGAAGTATCAGTGCTGTGCTCTTAAGCAATTCTCCAGAGGATATCACTTTGTTTACAAGTAATCAGAACAGAGTGAGGATAGTTTTTTTTAAGCCTTGAAAAATTTTCTAAAACACCATTGAATTTCTTCTTTTCTGTTAATACTAAACAGCAATCTTTCATGAGGAAGAGGAAGGACCAAGCTGCTGATTCCAGCCAGTGGTCCAGCACTCAGCAAGGCAATAGGATGGGTTGCTGTGTATTAGCTAGTCCTGTACAAAGACCATCTTTTACAGGGTTAGAGGGCAGAGGGGAAAGAATTTGCTGAGCTATTGCTGTAGGGGATAGGAGTAGACAAAGATGAGAGACAGACAGATATTTCAGTGTCAATAGAAACTAATCCAAAGTTTTACTGAAAATTCAGTACCATTCCCCATGGATTTTTTTTTCAATAGTTACTTTCAGTAGATCAAGAGAAGATTTATGTTGAATTTATCTCATTCCTATTAGTGGCAGCAGAGGATATCAGTAACTTTTAAGGTCAAGGAAGTTTATAGACTGTCCTCCAGAAAATGCCTGTTGGCTGCTCAGAGACCTGTGACTGAAACTTTCTCAAATTTCAGAGAATTCAAGAATTCTGTCTCTAACTGGCTTTTCCACCTGAAAGACCTGTCAGCTGCAGCACAGCAGAAGCTCTCCTGGTTATAGCCTGTAGCTGGAAACTCCCAAGGAAGAAGACATTCCTCTTGGCTTTGCTTGCTGTTCTCAGAAAGTCATGATTTTCAGTCAGGGTTGCAGTTAGAGGTGGTCCCAAAATAAGATCTGTAGAAAAGATAATAAGTGAAAGTTTGGGTCAGGATACTGATTTTTCAGGTTTGAGACTCCAGATTTCTGTCTGTAGACAGGGTGTGGTGGGTGAAGGGATACTATGATCCAGCTACGTTACCTGGCCGCTTTCCAAATTTGTGCCTCCTGTCACCAACAAGATGGGGAGAGCCTTCTCATATGTGCAAGCCCAAGTTGTCTGTTGGCTTTCAGGCTGGGCTTGCTCATGTTACATGGTGCTGTGTAGGGTCTGGAATGTGAAAGAGACTTTGGGTCACAGGTGAAACTTTTCCAGCATAGGTGGTGGTTGAGTTTCTCTGCTTACTAGATAGGGAGGGCAGCTGGGCCACCCCGTTCTGGGGGAATAGAGTGACCGAGCTCTGGCCAACATCAGTGAGGGCAGCTGAAACTTGGAGATATTTGGCTGGAAGGAAGGCAGCAGTTCCCAGTATTTGGAAACAAGTGAGAGTTTAATCCTGGCCCATGTCTATCATTGCCTTCTTGAATGGCCTGCAGGTAAATAATTTTATCTCAGTTGAAGGAGGAGTGGTTACAATACTTGAAAGGGACTTGAGGAGTCGTGTCTCTGCTACAGGTTCCCTGTGTGGACAAGTCTCTTAGTCTTTCGAGGCAAGAAATAGGGATGGTTATGCCATTTCCCTACCTTCAAAGTGTTTCCAGGAAAAGTCCTGGGGACTTAGGAGATTAAGGAGCCTCTTGTGTAATACAGGTAATGGAGCTGTGCTTGGATCTCTATTTCATGTTTTCTAGGATGGTGTAATACATGGCTTTAAGCTCATTGAAACCTCGATACAAAGAAATTATCACAGGCTTATGAAAATCTATTCTTAAAACAAGCCAAAGCAATCATTTCATAATACAAATGATAAAAGCGTTGACATTTTCCAAACTCTATTGATTTTGCTGCTTAAATGGAACAGTTATGGGGCTGAAGAGAGGTATTTTTGAGAAATGTCATTGAAATGGTGTGTTTGTTCTCTTTCTAATTTTAAGACTGTTTGATTTCCAATGGAAAAAAAAAGTTAAAAAAAGCCTCACCCCCCCCCAAGTTAAACATCTGATTTGGCAATCCAAACAAACGAGACAGGATGACCTATGGCGAAGTGTCAGGTACAGGGAAGGGGCAGGTCACTCAGCCCCAGCTGGCACTGTGGAAGGATGGGGACAGGGATGGGGACAGGGATGGGGATGGGACAGGAGCCGAGTGTAGGAGGGTGGAGCAGCCAATGAGGGTGCCTGCTGCAGGGGTGGGGCACAGGCTGATCAATCAGAGCTTGCAGCACTGTGGGTGTGGTGCAACCACCAGCTTGGAGTTGGCCAATCAAAAAGCAAAGCTGAGGCATCCCTGGAGCTGCTTCCCAAAAAACTGAAGAAGTGCAGCCAAGACCCAACTTCTTTTTTAAAGGCCAGAAACCCCAAAACCTAATGAGACAAAAACACCACTCATACAAGTTCAGGTCAATGGGATTTAGGCATTTAAATGTTTCAGGCCATTTTGTAATTTGAAAGGAACATCTCCAGCCCTGATGCTAAGTTTTCACTCCTTCTGACTTGCAGAACGACATCTACGAGTGGGTCCGGGACCACCGTGTCCATCACAAGTTCTCAGAAACGGATGCAGACCCACACAATGCCATGCGGGGCTTCTTCTTCTCCCACATTGGTTGGCTGCTTGTGCGCAAGCACCCAGATGTCATAGAGAAGGGACAGAAGCTGGACCTCAGTGACATAAAGGCTGACAAAGTGGTGATGTTCCAGCGCAGGTGAGCGGTGGGGTCAACCCCAGTGGGGAGCCATGGGGGATGGAGCAGAGGCACTGCAAATGGGCTGGGAACTCCAAGTGGCTTTTATGGAATGTGAGGGGATTGAAAGCATCATGTGAGAAATGTCACTTCAGTGTGCCCAAGGCTTTGCTTTGAAATGAAGTGGGAGAAATGAGCTGCGCCTCTCCTATACTAAGTATTTAGAATCTAGTGCTACTTGTAGCCCTCCCACACCTCTCTTTTGCCTGCCTACCCTGCAGCATCTTGCCAGCAGCAGGCTGAGGTTCCCACCACAAAGCTGCCCCATGCCTGCACACCCCACAGCCCAGCTGCTGTCTTGGCTGGCCCAGAGCCCACACACAGGTGCCTCTAAGGCATCCTCAGAGATTGTACACCTTCCAGGCCGTGTCTGTGCCCCTCTTCCCTCTGTCTTCTGGAAACAGTACGGTGAAAGAAGGGTTGAAAATGGAGATGTGAGAGGGTATTAACTAGGAAGGACAGTCTTGATTCACTGGCGCCTCAGGGATGGGGTATCTCTCAGCCATCTAGAGCTATACTGGGACTGATCCCCAGGACAGGTGAGCCTATCAGCAGGGCTGCAGGGATGTGGGACTGAACCCCTATAGTAACCAACCTAAGTCAGGAAGTCCCTAGTTCAGTCCCAGACTGATTTTTCTTGTGGGTTATCAAAATGGTTCACCTTCCTCTACCTCCATTCTTCTAGTGTGAGAGAGCCCACATGCTCGTCTGTATGCTCATCTGTGCCACTTGCTGGCACTCTTTGGTGGGGTGTATTTAGGCAGAGCCAAGTTTGTAAGGAGTTGCAGCACTGGGCCAAAGCTGGAGAAGGGACCCATCTGTGGGGCTCTGGAAGCATGGGGTTGCCTTTTTGGGGACCAGTGTAGCTGAGAAGCAAATGACAGATGAGGCCAAAAGCAGAAGCTGGTGTCTGGACTCATGGTAATGGGGACATTGTTTTCTGCATGTGTGAGGAGAGCAGGATTTAGTCTGAGTCTCTTGCCTGATGATAGGACTTGGGAGTCTCCAGGTATGGCTTCTGTACATTCAGAGCAAAAGATACAAGGCTCAGGAGCAAGGCATTTCTGCACTTGATTTTCCCCATATAGCTGAGTGTGAATCCTCCAAATGGAGGACTAAATCAGTCCTTCCTGTTCTGCCTCTGCCACTGAATACCTTCCTCCTGGTCCCTTCCTTTCCAGATACTACAAGCCCTCAGTGGTGTTGCTGTGCTTCACACTGCCAGCTGTAGTGCCCTGGTACTTCTGGGATGAATCCATCGTCATCAGCTTCTTCATTCCAGCCATCCTGCGCTACACCATAGGGCTCAATGCCACTTGGCTAGTGAACAGTGCTGCTCACATGTTTGGCAACCGGCCGTATGACCAGAACATCAACCCGCGGGAGAACCCCCTGGTCAGCCTGGGGGCCCTAGGTATGTTCAGCATCTGTGTCTTTGCTGCAGGGGGACTAGAACAGGGACTGCCTCCTGGGGCTGCAACTGCTTCTAGGAATTTCTGTGAATCCAGGTGTCCCTATTTCACCATCACCCTTCCCTTCCAGCTCTCACCTCTTGGCATGTTTCCCATGCTGGCCAGTGACTATATAAGGGCAGTGGGGTTATCAACTCCCACCAGACTCTTTCCAGACTGGAAAGGACTCTGCTACACTTAGCACCTTCTTATCTCAATAGCAATGTTTTACTTACCCTGCTCAGAGGTCTCTCTGCCATGTTCACTGGACTGAAAAACATGTGCTGCAGTCACTGCATATCTGTCTGAGATTTGTCAACTTGAAAACCAGCAGATGCACATTTGGACGTGTTCTCAGGACAGCTGGTGATTTTGGGGGTACTTGAGGATAAGACAAGATAGATGCTTTCATGTTTTTTCCTGAAATTTTGGGGATCTAGGAAAAGTACCTCCCAGGATCAGCATTTGCCCTTATCTGTTCTCCCAAGCCTAAATCCTCATCTGTTTTGCATCTCTGTACATCATTGGGGCTGCACTGATTTCCACCACCGAAGGATCTGCTCCTGGATTTTTAGTAGGGAGGGATTTGAACTGCAGAGATTCAGGGGTAGGAGCAGGAGTCAAGGCAGTGTCTTTGAAAGGGGAGCTCTGAAGCCAGTGTTGACAGTGTCCAGGGCAGATGATGGCTGACTGGTGTAGAATGTCTAATAGTAGTGTGTGTCTGCTTTTTTTCCCATCTGGAAATGTCCTTTGGATTTGGCATTAGGATTGCCAGTGCGGTATGAGTATTGACTGGCCTGGTTTGTTGGGGACTTGCTGCTGGTAGCTGAATTAATACTAGAAGATCTCTTGTAGTGGCCGGGGAAAAACTATTAGGAATCCCCTGGTGTTTTGGTGCAGCTGGGACCCAGGGCCTTTCTCCATTCCTTGCCTCATGCCCATTTTCCTCTAAAGCAGCAAAAGTCCTCTATGATTGTCATTGCCTCATTTGGGCCAGCCCTGGCATGCTGGGTCATGCCCAAATGAGATGGGGTAGATTGTAGAAGGGTGACGTTGGGCTGAGAGGAGAGAGGAGCCTGGACTCAATCCAGAGCCTGTCACAGGCATGTGGTGCTTTGGGTCAATATAAAGGGTCTATCACCTGGAGCTCTGCAACATCCTCTCCCTGGTTGTGTTTTTCAGGAGAAGGCTTCCACAACTACCACCACACCTTCCCCTATGACTACTCCACCAGTGAGTTTGGCTGGCGCTTCAACTTAACCACAGCCTTTATTGACCTCATGTGCCTCCTGGGGCTGGCCAGCGATCGCAAGAAGGTCTCCAAGGAGGTCATCTTGGCTCGGAAAATGCGGACTGGAGATGGAAGTCACAAGAGTGGCTGAGTTCCTGCTCCCTTTCACACACACATCCACACCTCTCCTTCTTCCTTTTTCCTCCCTTTCTCCCTTCCTGACCCCTCCAAACACGCTGGACAAAAGTTTAATGTTCTGTTTACTAACTACTGAATAATGCTACCAGTTTGCTTAAGATAATGATAATGAGTTTTAATGCCCCCCTCCCACACTGCATTTTGCATCATGTATTTAAAATCTAGGACTCTGCCTTTATAACACAAGGCCACCCTTTCCCTCCTCTCCTTTTCCTTTCTGTTTTTTCTCTCCAGCCTCTCTAATCTGTCTCCTGCTTTACATTGTCCCAGTCTCTCCCTGGAAGAGAAGCTGGTAGGAAGTGGCCTGGGGAGGCCCATTGCAGTTGGCTACGTACCATTTAGTTAAGGGAAGCCTGTATCAGCCAGATGAAGAGTTGAGCCAAAGTCAGCGACCCTCTCCCCACCACCTTCCCCCCGAAGTTTCTGCCACTGTCCCTCCTCTTTTCTCAAGGGCTGACAGACATGACATGGCTAAACTGCTCTCCCTGGGAGAAGGAGCCCATCCCTTTCTCTTGACATCAGAAAGAAGAGTTGTTTCTTTACAAGACATCTCTTGGGCAAGTTTTCTCTCCTGCTCCTCACCATCTTGCCACTCTGGCTGGGGAGAGGAGAGTGCTCAGACTCTCTCAGATCCCTAGCCAGGTCTATCGTGGCTGGGGGATGCAGTAGCAGCAGTGGGCACTGGAGGGGGAGTGCTGGTGGCCTTAATTCCTACTCCCTCTGGTGTCACAGCCTCCCTCCCTGCACTGCCCTCTGTGGCACGAGGAACTGAAGGCAGAGCATGGCTCTGGGCTCCACAGCTGTTTTGGAGAGCCACAGCGAGGAGGAGGACAGATAGAGGGGTGTGCCACTGGCTGCCAAGGGGCAGCACCAGCCCATAGTGAGTTTTGTTCACCTCCACTGCTGAGATTTTTGCTGGCAAATGGGACTTTGCCAAAATGGAGAGGAGGAGAAGGATGTAAACCAAAGCTCCACCTCTGAGTTAAGCTGCTTTATGTGCTGGAAGAACAGGGTCCATTCTGGGTGGCAGGCAGATGTATGTGCCTGCCCTGCAGATACAAATCCCGTGCTGAGCACAGGGACAGGACAAGGGAGCACCTGCAGGTGTAGGGAGGAGTAAGTGTGTCTGCAGGAGCAGGTCTTTTCATCCTTGGGGGCTCCACTCAACAAGTGCCTGAGAAACACCAATGTGGGGCCAAGTGGCACAAGAGGCTCAAGGAAGGTGAGACCTCAAGGTGAGACACTGCCGCCAGTGAGAGCTACCTCTGGGCTTTCTTGCCCAGGGTCCACTGTGTTGGTTTGCCATTCCCTGCTGCCTAGAGGGAGTGGGAAGGAGAGGCAAAAATAGCTCCTTGTTAGTCCCTTAGCTTGCCTCCCAGCCCCCTCGGCGAGCCATCTCGCCACCAGCGAGACAGGCAGCGAGGGCGGCTGAGCCTGCAGAAAGGTCAGTTACATCACTGAGCCGATGTGGACACGCAGCTGGAGGGTGCTGGGGAAAGAAGTCCATGTGGGTGTTGTTTCCTGCAAGTTGCAGAAACCAGTTTGAGTTCAGGCAGTTGATTATGTTCTGGATGTCATGGCCTCATGCCCCTCACTGAGCTGAACGTGCTTTTCCCCCCTTAACTCTCCTAGTTATTATTAATTTTTATTATTATTATTATTATTATTAGTTGTAGCAATAGTATTATTTTTGTTGCTTCAATGCATCAATCGGAGCTGGAGGAAAGCACAAGAGGTAGCTGGAACAAAGTGATATCAAAGTGGGGTTTGCAGCGTCTCCCTTATTCGGGCAGGCCAGGGAAGGCAGAGACAGAGCAGATGCCAATTTCTTCACCTCAGCTCTGCCACGTCGCAGCCAGGGAAGCTTCACAGGAGTGAGTCTCTGCAGCTTTGCTTCTTCCTGCTGCAGTGAAACTCGCCAGAAGCCAGGATAGCTCTGTGATGTTCTCCTTAACAAGAACACACTTGTTACTCAGAAAATGAGTCCGTCTCCTCACCTTCCCCTCCCTGCCACCACCATGACCTTGTTATTGCTCAGCAATAGGACCCTTCACGGTTTTGAGCCGTAAGGAGTGATGTGGTCTCCAGCCAAGAGGAACAAGGATGAATGGAGAAGGGAGTCCTTCAGCTCCTGGTTTCAGGAGATAGCATCCTTACTGCTCTGAGGCTCTTGACTGCCTGGGTGCTGCATGGAGCAAAGTGTTGTGGCTAGAGCTGTATCCTATCATTTGAAAAAAAAAAGGAAAAGCCCTCAAAAAAAAAAGAGAAACACTGTTAGCTCTGTAATTGTGGGCTGACTTCGCTCTAGTCTAAACCCCTCTGAACTTGTGGAAGTCCCCAGAGAGGATGAATTTGCTCCAGCCAGTAATTTGAAAGGGGTGTGGGGAGGGGAGAAGGGGAGAATGATTTCCTTGCTCCTGGTGCCCTTAAGGTGTAGTGTGATATACCCTACAGTAGGTTTGCGTGCTGTGAAATGATGCAATATTTCACATCCTCTCAGCAGAGAAGCAGGGCTTGACATCAAGGGTTCCTTTCAAATTTCAAGTGCTGATTTGGGTCCAGAATCTGGAATGAGAGTGGAAGTTGAGGAGCAGTAACCAAACAGTCCTGGTGTTTGTCCAGTCACTTTAAAGGTAGATTGGCAAATATCTCTGGGTGCCTTAAATATTTCTTTAATATACATAGAAGTATTGACAGCTATTTGCCGTTGTTTTTTTTTCTGAGTTATGAACATTCAAGGGGTTTCTTAATTATTTAATTGCCTACATTGAACTGTGGGTGCAGGTGATTTTGAATGTATTTGAGTTAGAATTTTTGTTAGATTAAGAAACAGATACAACACTTTAAGTAGAACTTTGTTTGATATATATATATATATATATATACACCTATAAATATATATATATATTTTTGGTGGCATGTTTGTATCCTGGACGCATTGTCTGTATGTTTAGCTTAAACAAGTCCGTGAAAGGTGGAAGCAGAAAAAGCAGCAGTGGGACCTCATGGCTAAAGCAGCTGGGGCCTGTTCCCAGCGTAGCAACTCGCTCACTGCGTGATTTGGGACAAAGTCACTTAAAAACTCTCTGTGCCTCAGTTTCCCTATCTGTAACAGGGGGTTACGCCCTGCCTCCCAGAGGTGTGGTGAGGCTCGCTGCTGACCAGCCGAGCACGGGAAGGAGCCATACGAACCATACACACCACTGCTGGCAGAAGCATGGACTGGTTTGTTTTCCAAAACCATTCCCAGCCCCGCTGGTATTGTGAAGAGCAGAAGTCCAAGTGTTGGGTGTTCAGGGAAGGATTGGAAAGTTGAATCTGCACATTGTCTAAGCTCTGTCACTGTTGAAATGTGAGTAGGATACGATTTTTCACAGCTTAGGGATTTCTGCATAGTAGTATCTCTGTTTTGTGTACTGGAAAAGAAAAAAAAACTTTTTGAAATAATTTCTACTAATATGGAAACAGACATCTGGTTGTGCTGATCTGAAATTTTATTTGTTCATAATAAAAATGATAAATGTTACTTTAAAACTTGTTGGACTGATGACATGGTGGGCAGGGCTTGGTAAAGCACACAATGCCCCATCAGGATGGGGAATGCTGCGCCTTACTGTTTCCAAACCCTTCTCTCTTCCAGGAGAACCAGGGGAAAAAAGCCTCTGGCTCTTTAAGCATCATGAATGAGTGGATTATAATGGCTTTCATACTCCAGTGCAGGCCAGGCAGGCACACCCCGCCAAGGCTGCCCCTGCGCCTGGGGTTACTGCAGGTTAATTCCAGCCGGGGCCCCTTGCCAGGGCCTTGCGGCTGGCGGATACACATGCGGCACAACACGTAATACCGGCAGCTGCCTCCCGTCAGGCGGGTTCATCAACCTCAGCAAGGGGAATTTTCCTCATGCAAGAGTGAGTGTCCCTGCTTCTCCCCACCCCTTTTGCAGCTGGAGGGAAGTGAAAGGAAAAGGGGGAAATCCCCTGACCAAATCTCACTTTAATTGATAGTAGCTTCCCTACTTCCCCACCCAAACATCTGTTGATCGCAGTGAGGCCAGCTCTGCATGGCACCAGCTTGATCCATGCATGAGTGGGCAGAGGGGATGGCCTTATTTGTGGCATCTTTGCCACCTGCAGCACACAAGGACCCCTGAGCCAGCCCATGTTTGCTGGCACCACCAGACCCTTGCAGCTGGGCATTCTGAATTCCTTGGAAAAACAGGCCCATGCTTTGGTTTCCAGCTGCAGCTACTGCTGCCGGAAAGCCCTTTGGGTGGGAGGGCCAGAGCCAGTGCACTGCAAATGGAACACTGGGGAGAAGAGAATTACTCAAACAGAAGATTGAGGCTCTTCCAGCAGCTGCGTTCTTCCACCTGGAGGTGTGTGACCAGCCCAATCAATTTGACATATGGCTGCTCTGAGCTGTGGAAAAAAGCAAATCAAATGCATCTGCTCATCAGCTGGTCACAGCAGTATGTCCCTGGAAGTGAAAGAGGGGTGCTGCTTTTGGTACTCTGGCGCACTTTTGATCCCAGCTATGACAGCACAGCCCCTCCTAAAACAAGCGAAACAGAGAAGGCCAGTCAAGTCTTCAAAACTCCTGATTATTCAGCCAAGCCTAAAAATAAAGTTAATGATCCCTCTGTCTGGATTTCATGAGTGCAACTCCAATCGCGGCCTCTCCCTCTTCGTTAAAGACTGTTATTAAATCCCCTGCCCAAAATATGTTTTCCTACACTATCAAGCCCTTCAGCAGTGCCAGCTCAGCACTTCTACATCATTGCCTGGAAGTTTTAATACATGATCATTCCTGGTTTCCTATGTAATCTGCACATTTGGGTTGCAATTCCAGTGCACCTCAGCTTTGCTCCTCTGAAAATCTCCCACCCACCAGAGAAGAAGAGGGAAAGGAAGAGTTAATGTACAAGCCAGATCTGCTGGGTAGGAGAGGACAGGCAAACAAGTGCCTGCTTGTTCAGAACCAAGGGAGGGAGAGAAGGGAGGGCTGCAGGCTGTCAGGGGAGAGTTTGCTGCATCTTTTCACTCAGAACACAACACGCAGAAGATGCCAATGTGATCTTTAGGGGAGACCGGGTTCCAGCTGCCATCCACTCCCCAGAGGTGAGATGCAGTGAACACAGCTGTGAGGAGCCCAGTTCAGCCCAGTTTCCCTGGGAGCTGCCCAGGAGCAGGACTGGGTACCAGCTCTGTACTGAGCCATGGGCTCCAACCACAGTGAGAAAGCACCAGCTGCTGCTGACCCTCCATGAGGGCCGCACAAGCCTGTGGGGACTTTGAGAAAGAGGGAGCAAAGTCCCAGGAGAGCACATGTAGGAGACGGCACCCCAGTAGCCCTGCAGAGCAGACGGATGGATGGAGCGGCATGTGCTGACCGCCCAGCCGAGTGGCCGCAACCCAGCCCTGAGGGAGCGCTTCTCCCGGGGGGCCGCGGCAGCAGCACGGCCGTGTGGGCAGCACAGACCCCGCGGCAGCAGCACGGCCGTGCGGGCAGCGCAGGGCCCGCGGCAGCAGCACGGCCGTGCGGGCAGCGCAGGGCCCGCGGCAGCAGCACGGCCGTGCGGGCAGCGCAGACCTCGCGGCAGCAGCACGGCCGTGCGGGCAGCGCAGGGCCCGCGGCAGCAGCACGGCCGTGCGGGCAGCGCAGGGCCCGCGGCAGCAGCACGGCCGTGCGGGCAGCGCAGGGCCCGCGGCAGCAGCATGGCCGTGCGGGCAGCGCAGGGCCCGCGCAGCCAGGCGCCCTCGGGCCGCAGCCGGGCAGGCCGTGCACAGCCAGGGCCAGCTGACAGGGCAGGGCAGGGACCGGGGGAACACCCGCAGTGGGCTGGGCTTCCCCGGGGTTACTGTCGGTCAGCGGGGCCCGGAGCCGCGTGTGTGCAACAGCCCACGGCGCCTGACCGCGCCGGGCCAATCCCGCCCGGCCCTGCCCCGCTCCTGCCCCGGGCCCGTTCCCATCCCCTGCCCCAGCACCTGCTCTGCCCCAGCCCCGCCCCAGCCCCAGCCCGCCCTTGGACTTTTCTCAAAAAAACGCCACATGCTGGAGTCGTGGGAAATGCAAGCATTTCAGCTTGTGTTTAAAAACGAGCTCCGGTTTTAGCTTTAAAAAGACAGCATAAAAAATCTGGGAGGCAAAAAATTGTAATTCAATATGCATGTGGACACGTGTAGTCATACTAAAATACAGACACTTGTATACATACAATAACAACACGAAAGTATCATTCATAAAGCAGAATACTTAGATTTGGGATGGAAGCTTAAAAGTACGATTTTCGTACATATAAATGTTAACTGTGTTATAATCTGGTAATTTTGTAACTCTATATTGAACATTGGCATTATATGAAGACAATCAGATCCTCACTTCTTAACTGAATTAACTCAATTCTTAACTGGAAAAAACCTCAAACCTGTAAAACTGTGTCTTTTATTTCTTTTTAAAATGCATGGAAAGATACAGCACTTTGCAGAACAAATAGTATTTCATAACAGAGACCACAATGATGACAGCTCTTACATGCCGCTTTGGCTTTGTAACAAACACAGCTGTTTGTTTTACGTTTTTTTTTTCCTTCAGTTCTCCTAAAATAGCTTTTTTACAAAACTCTGGTCTTTATCACCCAAACAGAAGAAATGCTTATTTTGAAAATGGCTATGACCTTCAGGCACTTTATATGCTGACTAAGTGAAGTTGTCATTTTGACAAAATGATCCTAAATACTTGTTCCTTCATCTACAGAGAAGTCTAACATTCTGTCACATTTACACAGTTACATAAAATTAAAAGTTTCTAAGCTAATCACACAATTCTGGCAATCCCTGCCACATAACTTTTTACATTCAGAAACAGGAGGAGATTTACACAATATTGCTCTTCTTTCTTGTCTTTCCAAGTTGCCTAATTAAATACTGGTGATTCACATATCACGCATTTTGCGACCATACTGTCAACTAAAATAGATTTGGCCTGATCCTGAATCCCAAAGAAATTATGCTTGGGTACATTGTTCTTGGGTGATCACTGGTAAGTGCATCATTAGAAAACCAAGATAATTAATTTCATACCCTGGAAGACTACAACTGTGACTGAGGTCAAGACATTTTCTCACCTCAAGCAGGTGATGGAGCATCAGGCTGCCCTGCACTCACCTGTCCACTATCCCCCTTCAGCCAAAAGTCTTTCAAGATGACTTAGAATTCATGTGTCTCTTTTTACAGGGCAGTGATGGTGGGGACAGGTTTCAATTAGCTTCAGCAATTTTAAACATGTGTGAAATGCACTTTGGTTAAATAAGCATCCTCTAGTCAGGGGAGACAGGGAGGTGGTGCCCACAGTGACTCACAGCAGCAATCTGAGATACCTGTTTTAGAAAAGGGTGAATCATCTGCTGGTGATGCATCTGTAACTTCTATATATGGATACCTGGATTAGTTTTTGGATGCCTGTCTTTTAGATCATGAGTTTGGTGCAATGAGTTCTACACCTGGATTTTAATGAGGAGAGTCCTCAACTCTTAGCATGGGCTCTGAGTGCTCAGAGTAAGAAACACATCATCTGAGGCATCTTGGTGGCTTTGACCTATGACTAAGCTTCTTTGTTTGAAGCTAAGGAGGTTTAAAAGGCCCCAAGAATTACTGGAAATTTGAAATGCATTTAACATATAAGACTACTTTTGTTTTTTCCTACTTTGGGCAATCAGCTTCTGGAAATTGTTCTGATAGGATGTCATAGCAGACAGCATCAACAGATTCACCAAGGCTTTAGGGAGACGTACAGCAAACAAGGTCCATAACCAGATGGTAAAAGCAGAGACGTGCCCTCTGACACACACACACAAAAGGTTTGTGGACACAGGTCTGAGTGGAGCCGACCTGGAACAGCCTCAATGAGAGCCTACAGAGAGCTTGTAGGCTCTCCCTAAACAGCCTCTCTGGCTGCCGCTGGTGGAAAGTATGACATGTCAGGCAGGTACAGCAGGATCACGAGTAGTTGCCAGTAGTTACTCTGCTCTAAATTTTGCTTTCATGATGGCCCCTATTGCAGCATAGGGACACGGAGGGCTGGAGTCTGTGGATCCCAGGATCCCACCCAGATCTGGAGGCAGTACTCTTATTCCTCCATGTCATTTCTTCCTGATCTTCCTGTTCTCTTCCCCAGGCTTTGTTTGAGCACTCCAAGCCTCTGAGAAGGCCAGCCATCAAATTATCAGGATGTTTGATGGCACGTAATAAATATTGAATCTTTGGGAATGAAGCTCATAACTGAGTTTGCCACTCCTGACTAACAAGCCCATCTCAGACTCATAAATGAATACATTCTTTGGACTAATGACCACATAACATACTGGGATTGATGTTGTGGAAGATTCTGCAGACATGAGAGTTTTCAGGAAATAAGTCTCTAGAACTGCTAGTAACAATGCAGTAGCTTTGTTTTAATATTTGTGTGGGATTTATTTTCTGTGTTTATGAAATTTTTCTTTGTCTCTAGTTGCTCCAATGCCAATTAAGCTGAGTCATGTGCATGCAGAGTGTAAGTGGTCATAATACAGAAGCATCAAAAAAGGAAATTTTTGTTTCACAACTAGCTTTAATTTAGATTCAGAAAGGTGAAAAATTGAAGGAAAAACTTTATAAACTTTTTGGATTTATCTTAAACAGACAAACTTTACAAACTTTTTGGATTTATCTTAGACAAAAAGCTGTGATTTCCTAGCTTTCTAGTGTCATTGATTGTTCATGAAGCAGTTTCAGCCTTAAGTGTGTCCTTTGTCTTTGATTTGACTCCTTCCATTCCACATAATAGTATATAAGATCACCACCTTTGCACACCAATACAGCTGAAGAGTCTTTTCCAAGCAACATCTAGAAGTATTTCATTTTGAAAATACTCACACCAGGAAATTTCAAAACATCCAGAACATCTTTTTTCTCCTTCTGTTTTCAAACGTTTCAGTTATGATGAGCACACTTTCTTCTGGGAAGTGGCCCCCTCCAGAATTTATCCAGTCAGAAGGATGATGCAGTTTTATATGCCTTGGGCTGGGCCAGCCTCTAGTCTGAATCACTGCTAATGAATTTGTTTGGTTCCCACTCTGCTGTTGAATTCCTATGTGATGCTGTGCAGGTCTCTTAATCCTCTAGGAGCTGGGAAAGTGCTGCTTTCCTCCTTCCCAAGTTTTCTGCTGTGCTCTGTGGACAAAAGACTCCACGTTCCACATCCAGCACAAGGAAGCCAGAGCATGGTTAGGGAAGTTTTAAGAAAAAGAGCCATCATAGAAACTTTCCTGCTTACCTGCTCTTCTTAGAATTCAGCCATTTCTGTTTCTGTGAAGTTCACAGGTCCTCAGGCGATCCCTCAGTCTTTGAGGAAAATCAGAGAATAGTATCCCATCCTTTGGTACTGCAGAAACCCTTGCTGTAACAAAACTCCTGTGCCATGAAAGACACTGAAGCACTGAAACTAAAGCACCTTCTCCCGGGAGATACATGCACAGGTTTTTCTCTCAAGAGACTCAGATCAGTTCTGATTGCACATTTAAATACATAATGCTTTTGAATGATTGATGGGTTGAGGCACAGCTCTCCTAGCTTGTTCTGTGCCCTCATCCTTATCTGGATGCCTTGAGCTAACAGAAAAGCACAGACTGATAATAAATGCTTCTGCCATGAGAACTGGACACATTTTATTTCTTAACAGCATGTTTACTGTCAGTTCCTTCTTCTGTCTGAGCAGGTACAGGGTGTACTGCAAGGATCACTAATTGCCCGACACATCTTTATCAGTAACGCCTTCAGCTGAGTTTTCCCTGCCCTGGTGACTTACTTTCATTCAGCTGCAGTATGTGTTGTGTTGTGGTAGGTTTCTGTTTGGCCGGAGAAACATTTCTGCATCTCCTGCCTAGTACTGCTCTGCCACTCAGCAGCAGAGCCACTGAGCTGGGGCACAGGAGAACTCTAAGCTCAGCCTCTTTGTCCTTTATCTACATTCCTTCCCATATGGCCAGCACATACAGACATTCCCAACCCAAATGTTTGCCTGGGCACAGTGTATGGTGTCAGTGCCAATGGCCTCCGGCCTTTTCTGGTCCCCAAGAGATAGGGCAGAGAGCTTTCCTGGCCTCATGGCATCAGCTCTAGCACAAGGGTAGTACCACACACATCCTAATAAATGTACTTGCTGTTCAATGCCAATGTTTAAATGCACAGGACTGCTTAAGACATATGAAATAGTAAATACTTATAAGATCAGTCTGGGATCAGGCACTGCATCTTTAACACAAACCCCACTTCAGAGCACATTAACTTATTAAAAGCACTCAATTCCCTTCTGTGAGGAGACTGCTGGGGAGAAAGAACTGATTCCTGGTCATAAGAAGGCCACAGTGCAGTGTAAAAGAGACCAGTGCTCACTTAGAAAGTGAATTAGCTTAAAGATAATTACCCTCATCCTCAGTGTAAAGTACTGAGCCACTCTGGGTTAGCTGGCATAGATAAAGCACCTCCCAGTAAAAGCTCAGTTTTCTAACTACTGAAAAATTGCCTCCTTCCTGATGTATTTGCAAATAGCTTTTCCATGGCTGAGAGGATAAGGTTAGGCAGCTCTTCCTCCTGGTGGAGATAGGGACACTGATACAAAAATGTTCTTAATGCAAGATAGTGATTACGAGAGTTCCATCATAAAGAAACCAGCAGCAGAGGCTGAGAAATAACCTGGCTGCCAAAGAGCTGTTTGACGGAACCCAAGCAGGGAAAGGTGGGTGGGAGCTAATTCCAGTTAAAGGCATGACACAGAACAAATGCTTTAGTTGCCATGGCTGGCAGTGTCTATCACAGTGATAAACAAGTAAAGAATAGAAGGCACTTGGCACTGCAAACCTCCAGCAAAGTCAGTGCAGAGCACAGTCTGTCAATAAGGGCTGCACGTGCCTCTGATTTCCCAAATGACAGCTCTGTAGTAAGCTGGTTAAGAAACTTGGCTTTGTGAAACAACTTGTAGCACTTCACTTAGCACTTAAATCCATAGCTAGTGACTCTGCTTCCCTGACATGTCAACATGGCCTTTTCACGCTTTCCTGCTGGTTTATACTTTTTATCATATGAACCACAATCTACCACATGTTTTTAATTTATAATTTTGTGTGGAACTTCCAAATGTTGTTGAAAACTAACAGAAAATGCCAGCGATGTAAAGACATGCCGTGTATGCTAACCTACACACCTGCTGACTTCACCTCCACTATCACAGATACTAGCTACACAGTCAGCTGTCACACACAGCAGCACAACCCTCTCAGTTTTCTCCACTGTTCTGTGTGGTGAATGAAGTTACTAATTCAGAGTCTTTTGCCATTGTGGTTCCTCCTAAAAAGCCCACTTCTCATGTTTCCATGGTTACACTAGCCAGATTCCCCCCATGCATCCTGGTTCCCCTGCTGCTGGCTGTAACCTGGATCAGAGCATCAGGATGCTGATAGATCAGATCCACTGGGTCTGCTGCAGTTGCACTGAAAGCCAGCCCTCCTGGTAAGGCAGGGAACAAGATCTGAGGGATCCTGCAGTAGGGAAGGGCCCATGCAATAGTGATCAGGAGCCCTCAGACTTCTCTATCTCAGTGCTCCTTTAACCCAACCCTTATTTCCATCCACTCTGGCTTTTCAGGACAGGAGCCTCTTCAGAGGGCCAAACTTCATGGAGGTAAAAAGGCAAGGCTGGATTTAGGAAGAATTTCAGAGCACTCACCCCTTTCCTTCACTGTGGGCACTCAAGATGATAACACTCCTTTCTCCAGGCTTGCTGGCTGGCTTTACATTCAGGCTCGCCAGCTCCTTATCAACTGATAGCTCAGACTGCTTTGGAGAAGCAAGAGTTTCTTCTTTCAGCAGCAGGAGACCAAGACTCACCTAGGTGAGACCAAGGAAAGCCAGCCAGGAGCACTAGCAAAGCTATTGGCATGAGGCAGTGCTGCTCAAAAAGGAGCCAGGCTAATTGAGACCTGCTAAAGGAGCAGACTGTTCATTAACCACACATAGGAAAGCCCCAAGCAAACCCATTCACGAAGAACCAGCACTGCATCCCATATGGCTAAGATCCTACATAGCTCTCTCCTGGTTTGAAAGCTTGGGCCATCCCACTCGTCTAAGTTCCCACATAGGACAGAGATGAATGTTGGTATCTGCTGCGTGCCCCAGAGTTACACTGCTCCTCCTAGCCCTTCTAGGGTCTGCAAAGAACTCTGTTCTTCACCAGCAGCCGGGCATTACAACACAACTGTCAGAGGAGGTCATTGCTCCATGTATGAGAGAGCTGGATCACCCAAGGGACCCAAACCAGCCTGCAAAACACGAAGAGGAGCTGTGGCAGGGAGTCTTTCTATGTGTTGTGTACTTATTCTCAAACCAGTTGGAGTAGGTATATGTCAACTCCATCCATGGAAAGATAACAGCATCAGTGTGCCCAAGTACTGGTATCCATCCACCTTATTCCCAATGAATTCGAGCCCGCCTCATGCCACCATATCACATATTCTGCAGAGTACATACATCTTCCACCAACCAAGTTAAGGACTACGTCCTGGTGTAATAGAGGTCCCCTTTGAACAAGTTTGTTTGTTTAAGGTCTGTATGTTTCTATGGATTCAGATGGAGAAATAGTTATCAGGAAATATTACAGGCCAAAGTCAAGACAGATATATGCTAAGGAGATATTATGTGAAAATTTCCTAGGGGCTGATAAGCTTCAGAGATAACTAATCCTTGTGAATTCGCAAGAAATTACAAATTTAGACCACCAGTGTTTAATGCTGTACAAGGCTGCCAGCACACATTAGCACCTGCAACAGGTTATATAACTTGGATCACACCCAGGAGGGCAGTGGCTGCTCTCCACAGATTAAGAATACAGAGTTATGTGTACAGGTGGTGAAACAAAGTGCCCTCTGAAGGAATTTCTAAAGACCTACCCAGAAGGCAGTGGTGCGTCAGGATGACCTTCTGCTTCCAAGCGTGCGCACTGGGATTGGCCTTCAAACGGCTGCTCCCGCTAACGAGTGAACATGAATGAGTGATGTGCTGTTTGAATGCAAAAGTTGTGTGAATAAGAAAGTTACCTGCTTTTACTGATAACGCCTTGATTCTATTCATAATAACAGCTAGTGAATAAAAGATATTTTTAGAAATAGCAGTTGTAATCTGTGTTCCGCCTAAGAGTATTCCATATCAAGGAAAAAAGGACTTTATACTACCCACTTGGGAAGAACATGTTAAAGGCAGTG
The DNA here is from genome assembly GCA_036630365.1 of Acanthiza pusilla. Classification (NCBI taxonomy): domain Eukaryota; kingdom Metazoa; phylum Chordata; class Aves; order Passeriformes; family Acanthizidae; genus Acanthiza; species Acanthiza pusilla. The sequence goes on from JAXCHO010000234.1 coordinate 18,814,385, forward strand.
TGGCACTCATAACTTTTCGTGGTGGCACTTGCAGATCCAGCTAGGACAGACAGTGCTAGCACAGGACAGCTTCTGTGACCAAACCAACCGTGAAATGGATTGCGGAAAGCCCAGTGAAACACATGCTACTGTTTGCCAGAGAGAATTGGTGGCTGTGGGAATACATTCCTTCTCCTGAAATGTACTATAGGAAATTCAGTCAAATTCAGCCCTGAGGAGGGACTTGACAGGAAACACATGCATGTCTGTAAGGGCAAGATCTGTTCAAAGGGAGAAGGTCCCACGTAAGAGCCAGCTAAGTGCTTTCTGCTCCGTCACCCACATGTTGACTTCTCTTCATGCTTTAATGCATGGCTGGGGACCATGAATTGGCACACCTGACTCTCCTACTTCATCGCTCTGCAAGCATGGGCATCACTTGAGTCTGCTGTTTTACTAAAGCATCTCCATAGGCAATGCCTTGTGGCTTCCACAGATGTCCAGAGATCTGTGCAAACTCAGCACTTCTCATGCAGAAAAGTAGCAAGTGTTGCAAGTCATGCTGTTGCAAATAAGTGGGACCCATGATGATTTATCTTGCGAGTCTCCCTTTAATCTGCCTCCTGGTAACCTGCATTCCCATCTCTCCAGGGCTGTCAAGTTTGTACCTTCAGTTAAGGAACAGCCAGATTTTTCCATCTATAAAAAGAATGTGAGGTTGTTTGAAGAACTATTGCAACAAAACTACCTTTATTGAGTCAGACCAAAAGTATTCTCTGACTAACCACAGCCAGCAGCAGATGCTTTGAGCCCTACAGAAGAACAGCCAGATTATATCTGGACCTCTATTTTTAATAACTACTAATAACCTCACCTTCTCTGAGGTCCATGCAAGTGCTGAAAGGTGTGAGCAGATCACACAATTTAGCAGCTCCTACCCCAGTGAGAGCTTATAACCCAAGAGGCAAAATGCAGGCACAGAGCTGCCTTGTAAGAGGCAGCCAGCAGCATTCATGGCAAAGTTGAGAATCAAATGCAGTCTCTTGCCACTAGGTTATATTTTCAAAACTATCTGTCCAAAACATGATGGGAGTGATTAAACTAAAGAAACAAAGGCTTTGACAGACGAAATTTCCTTCCAGATTTTCTGGCACAGTTTCAGCCTGATCATTGAAATCCCTCATGCACACCTGAGCTCCAAGTGTGCATGGGCACAGTGCTAACGCATGCTCAGCTGAGGCACCATTCAAGCAAAACTTTCTGCTTGATGAGCCCATTTCCTGTTGCCTCCAGTAACTCCTTCAATACCAGCACATTCATATTAGCAACATTATGATTTATTAAGACATGGAACAGAGTTTTTCCTGTGTTTCCCCTCCCCCACCATAGTCATCACTGATGAGGTCCTGGCTTTGAGAGCTTTCTGGGTGCTGGCAGCCGCAGCTGGCAAGCTGTGGTCAGCAAACATTGCAATCAGCAGCTGACTTGCCACTGTCACCTGCCTGCACAGACAGACAATGAAATGCTTTGCTTTTGTGCCCAGCACCTCACTTTGAGGGCAAAAGAAGGCCCCCCAGGCTGTGGGACATCCTGAGCCTACACATTGCCTACAGCTGTTGGATTTATTTAGTGCTCAAGTGAAAAAAAACAAACCAAATAGTGTGTGATCGAAGAATGGGGGAAAGTGAGTTGGCTCAGCTATGCTTTAATGATATTATTCATGAATTTTCACTCCATTTTCTCAAAGTTGGCTTTCCTTTCTCCTCTTATTTCTTTCATCTGTGTGAAATGGGTGATACTCTCCTGCTGAGACAGTCCTGAAAACTTTGCTTAGCTTTGTTACTTCCACCTCTGCCTCAGACTATAAGGAAAGCCTTTGGGGTGTCAGCAGCTGCAGAGCTAGAGGAACTCATTTCCAATCCTCTCTACCAGTGCCAAAACATTGTCAAATCCCCACACTTCAAGCAGAAGCCTCCTAACTTCAGAAAGCAGCACGCCTTTATCTCTCCCTGTGCAAGCAGGGTAGCTGATGGCATGGCTCCAGCGCCCTCTAAAGCTTCCACACTACTGCTGCCAGCAACCCAAACAGATGCCACCTCCTGTGGCATTTAGAAAGCCTTAGGGTATCAAGTGAGAGTTCTCCAAGGCTATATTGCCAGAAAGGCCAGCGGGGAGCCAGCAAGAACGCTAAGATTAAATCCCATCACTTCAGGACTTAATTACAGTGCAGATGGAGTGGGCGAGGGAACCTGTATGAGGTAATTTATACACCTACTCAAGTTAAACCCCAGTTACATCCATTCCCTCCGCTCAGAGAACTGTCTCTGGTCTGGCTCTGTATGCAACAAGGTAAGCATATCAGCTTCTCCATCAATAGGGCAGAAATTGTCTGTAAAATTCTCACGAGGATTCAAAAAATGTGCTTTTTTTTCACCTGATGCATAAAACATGAACTGGATTGTATCTCATTCCCACTCTGCTACTGATCAGCGTCAGCTGTGTCTTCTTGTTCCTTCTTCAGAAGAAGTACTAATCCCCGCTGCACGGAGCCCTATGCAACAAACCCCTGCTGCAGCCTGTGATCCTGCTGCACCATTAAAGGAGTAACTGCACCTATCCTAGATGGCCAGAGGCTTGGCAGAGCAATTGGCTTTGAACCATCCACAGCCTATTTGGTTCTGTAATCTTTTTGCAAATGAAGGAAAAAGTCAATTTCAGGCCCAAAAGCCTTTAAAAATTTCACATCATTAAGTAATAAAAAGATTTGCAAACCGTTTATTTGCCTAGTGATGAAACAGGAGGGGTATAGCCACTGGCAGCCTTTCAGCTAAGATACCTGCTTTTCAGATATCAGAGGAGATATGATAGCTGTTCAGATTTAGTAGGCGTCCCTATGGATACTGTTTGAAGATCAAACATCTGTGATATTCATTCAGACAGGACATCCTGTCAACCACTGCAGGGACATGGTCACACTAACACAAGCACCAGATTTTCTCTTTGGCTGCAAGCACCAGGGAGCTGCCAAGTCTTTGGCTGATCACAGAAACCTGAGAACTGAACCTGTAACCCTCAGATAAGACCAGTGCCAGGCAAATGGCTGGTTGATGCCCCTCCTGCACTCTCTGACGTGTGAGGAGCAAGGGGTTACTGCAGGGAAATGTCCTGATCAGACACTGCCAGCACGCAAACCCTCTCTAAGGCTGACATCACCCAACCAAGATAGCAGCCTAGTGACAGACCTCATCCAAGGATGGCCTCAGTCTCCAGCACTTCTGATGGCACTTCCTGGAGCTCTGCTCCTCCACCCCAGTATCTGAGAGGTCATCAGCTGAGAAATACTCCTGGCTTGGCCAAAGAGATCCCACAGCAGACCTGCTCTGGCATGGGGAAAACCTACAGATTAACTATTAAGATGTTCAGAGACCTAAATCTGTAGCTTTCCTGTGCTTCTGGAAGAGGGCACAAAGGCACTTAAAATAGCAGCTGTGTACCCAGAACTAATTCATAAACTTCTGGACCCTGATGATATCCCAGCAATAAGCAGAGAAATGCCACAAGGGAGATCAGACTGCCACATCTTCATCAGAAGAGAGACTTTCACAAGCCTTCATCACATGTAAGGCCAGGGACAAGAGCACTGTTTTCCACAGCAGCAGGAGACCCTAAACCTCTCAGAAGCAGTTACAGGCTCTGGAGCCTCAGGGTTGCTTCAGGCTCCCAGTCACAGAGCCAAAGTTTCCTTTACACTACCCAGAGCGTACCTAATTACAGAAAAGAGATAGAAACAAGGGAGAATTAGAAAAGGTAAGTCTCTACTCAATCAAGTGTGCTTCCCTCCCTGAGAGGGGATCATGCCTTGCTTTGCTTCCTTACCCTACACAGTACCAGTTATAATAAGCATTTTTCAAATTCATCTGCTTCCCCTTTTCTCTAGCAGCTGCTTTACCAGCCTTAAACAACGGCCTAAACCACAAGCAGAGTTTCTGGGGCTTAATCTCCAAACTGGCATTACAGTTTTGCTGTAGCCCACCATTTCCCTAGCACATATCATCAACACCCCATATATCGACACCAGCCAAACAATCTTCCAGAAGTTCTTGTTGCAGTAGGCTCCTTTTATAGGGAAGTCCAACTGCTCAGCTGCCCTCTATTCCCTAGAAATATCCCCACCTGGAGGGAGGGATAAGGCACAGCTGAGGCTTGGAAGGGGTCAGTCTACCTTTCTTCGGCAGAAGAATTTCCACCTTGGGCTAATTTCAATACAAACTCTCTAAAATGCTGTCGAGGTTTGACCATAGCCAAATGCCAGGCACCTACAATGTCTGCTCTCTAACACAAATGCACAGGCTGAGCCCCTAACTATGCCTGAAAGTAATTTATTAGCATATTTGACTGACCATGAGGAAATGATCCACCACCTTAGCCTTGCACAGAGGACACCCAGCCCAAGGCTTTTATATGCAGGTGATTTTGGAAATCCTACCAAAGATAGTGTGAAGCAGAGTTTTCAGAGGGTAGGGACTCTTGTTTTTTTCCCAGAAACTGGAGATTTTATGACTAGGGTTTTTTTTTCCTTAGATGTTTCTGAGTTTTTTCCTGGGAAACTTGCTAGTAATTGCTAGTTCCTCAGGAATTATGGCTTTTGCACTGTCAAGATAACCCAGCAAAGTGGGAGGAAGAACAGCTCCAAATTAGCATTTAGCTGATGCTACAAACATATATTTGGGGCCACCTTCTCCCTGTTATTATAAGGCTTAGCACATTTTGAATGTGTGAGCTTTGACTCAGCTCAGACGAAGCCCCAGCACTGTCTGCTGGGTGGTCCAAGCCAGAAGAGTCACTCAGCTCGCAATGAGAAGTATCACATCTAGGGCACACTGGGGCTGAGGTCACAAGAGGACATGGCAGTGGACACTGTTCCCATTTGTTGGGCCATCGAGGGCAGAAATCTCAGAGGATTCAGTGATTTTATTGGAGGTCCTACAACTTCCCTTGAGGCACGTAAGGCTCTTGCTCTTTTGGTTTTTGGGGAGGATGGTGGACACGATAGGGTGCTGCTGAATTCTCCTCTACTACATCACTAAAGCAGTTTCTTTGGGAGAGAATGGGGAAGAGACCCCCAGTTTAATGGAAATGCTGACAGAGTCCTGATATCCAGATACTTCCTCTGAGAGCAGAACCTTTCTACTGGGGTCAGCTTAGCAAGCAAGATGCCATTTGATTAGTCAGTTGTTTTCTGGCAGTAGAGCCAGAAACAGTTGCAAACTGCTATGCCTTTGGCCAGACATTTGAGAGATTGCCACATTATGTATTTATTAAAGGAGTGAAGAAATCTGAACTGGATAAAAATAGCAAGGCTTGGATTAGAAAGTGGCTGGCAAATGAGGAGCAGAGGTTCACTGTTGCTTCAGGATGCCTAGTGTTTCCAGGAAGATCCTGCACAGTGTGGATATAGGTCTGTTGAGCTGGAGTGGAGGAGACACATAAGACACAAAACCAGCCTGAGGAAGCACTACTAGGTCTTTTGGATGACTGACTGATGTCTTGGTGAAGAGAGGTAGTACACCAATGAAATAAACTCTGTCTGGTAGAGGCTGCACACAGGTCTGCTCCTTGCAGCCCAACAAAGCTGGAAGACATACTCTTGGAGGCCAGGAACACAGTGGCATCTGCTCTTCTGCCACACAAGATGGGAAGTTCACTCTCTTAATGACGATGAAGCAGGATGGTTCACATGGTCCTCACACCACGTATGCTAAAACCTTCCCATTAAAATGTCCTTTGTGAGACTTTTAGTCAAAAGGGAGTTTTCCTTAAGAACTGATGCTTCCTGTCTACTGTGGTGCTTCTAGTGGGTACTTAAAAATGGAAAAGGGACTGGAGGGCTGGAGGGTCCAGTCTCCCGAAACCTTTGTTTTTGTTCCCTCTTAAGATGGGTGGAGTATCCCCTTGTAATGGAGGTACCAGTTCATTCTCTGGTGCCAGCACAGTATTAGTTCAACTCTCTAACTCAGAACCCAGAAGTTACACCTTCAGTCATTGCAAACACACAAAATGGTTTTATACACGCACACTTTCGTCTGACACTTCTTATCACATGTCTGATCTGGAGTCAGTATGGCCAAAGGATTGTTCAGATAAATTGTTTCATATATAGATTTGGATGCTTCTATTAGGATAATGAGTGAAGGCTGCCATCAAGATCAAGGTCTCCATTGTTCTGGTGCTGTACAGTATTTATACTACATTCAGTATTTCCACACCATGAGACATCCACTGTCTCCAAAAGCTTACAGTCTAAGTAGACATTTGAATGGGGAGGGAGACTGAGGCATGTGAAAGAGGAATAATTTATCCATGATCAAAGGCTGAGCTGGAATTAGAAGAGCCTGTGTCCTGGGTGGGATCTGTTATCTCCTCTTAGCATAACCACCTAACAATGACTGACACCATCTGTAAATACTAACAATAAAAAGCATCCCAGAAACAAGACACGTGTAATTTCTTAGCACATTCTGTTCTTCCTCTGGTTGCAATCCATGGGCAGGTAAGGGCTGTTCCAGCAGCTGCACGCAAGGCTTCAGACGTAGCAGCAGCAGGCGGACCATGGCTGTAAGAATAACTCCTGTCATATGCAATCATCTCTCAGCACACCCTGTGGTGCTAATAAAAAAGTCCCTTCACAGCGTGCACAGTGTGCATTATTAGCTGGAGTAAGAACTGAGGCAGCATCGCCATCCCGGAGTCAGACAGGGAACTGCAGGCGCAATATGTTTGAATTACAGATTCCTCTTTGGTCACCCTGATGGCATGAGGTCTGAATTATGTTGCCATATTTCTGAAAACTGAGGAGAGGAAAGATTGGACTCTATCTCCAAATAGGTACTGCAATCTGACAACACAAAGTCTGGGAGTTAGCACATCTTTCACAGAGGCAATGGGTAAGGATAAGGCTATATGAAGTACATTATTAAAAAAATACCACCCTGTGATGGATAAATATGAATGTTTGTATAAAGAAATTATATAAATAGTTTCTTCTAATGTGGTGGTTGGGGTTTTTTGCCACCTTCTCTCTTGGTGTGGCAATAAATTCTTTGTCCTCCACACATAGGGCTCATTCCTACTTTGCATATATTAATGTGAAACCAGCGCAAACTTTGCTGATGATTTTCATTCTGACACTAGATACAGGTCCCATATAAATGCCAATGTTTGGGAACAGTTGACTTTATACAGGATCCTCTTCTGCCCCTGAGGCAGTGCTATCCCTGTGTACAGGGGTCTCAGCCCCCAGCAACCTCTGGCCAGAAGCCAGGATGTTCTTGCATCTTCTGCTATAGGGTACCCTCCTTCTGAGCAATGCTTTGTCATACGGGCACCCTCAGCTCCCTCTTCTTCTCCCTATTAGCAGGCTATACTCTGGCGTATTTTCAGCCCAGATGTACCATATGAGATACCATTGGGCTGCCTGAGTCTGGGCAAGTCATCATCTGTGTCATGCCTCAGTTACCAGCCTCTAGTCAATAGCTGACACTTCATATATGTACTGAGAGGTTGCAGTAGACCATGTCCTGGGATGCTGCAGTGATGGAGGCAAGATAAGGATGACTTTGTAAAACATTTATACAAAGCAAGCTCCATTGCTGTCAGCTGTGACAAATGAACATAACCAACCAAAAGTTTGTCACTGTGTATTGACTCCCCTCAGCAACACCTGTCAGCAAAAAGCCAACTTTCCTACCTGCGATTTAACAGTGGCACTGTTTCTAGCCACAGTTCTCTGTCCTTCATTCTCTGCATCACTGGTTTTTAGGACTCAGGGAAATTCTTGATTAGGACACAGACCATGCTCTTACCTTGTAACCAAAATATGTGGTCCATTTTATATGGGAAAAGAAACATCTTCAGAGAGTGTTGCGCTTCAATAAAGCACCTCTTTGTGGTGGCCCACGTCAGCAGTGAAACCTTGTCCAGGCTGGCAGTATGAAAGCCAAGGGGCTTGTTCCAAACAGGCAAACAAAAGTGATGCTTTATTATTTTTGCTTGTTTCTTGGGACACTTAAAAAAGGGGTAAGTGTTGTCCAACCACAGTCTGTCTGCAACATTTTTTCAACAACCATCAATAAAAGTGCTTCACATTTAAGATTGTGACAGAAAGCTGGATAGTGGCTCTGTCAGCAGTGGCATTTGCAAAGGATTGGTGATAGATTTTGTGGTGCCAGTTTATCCTGACCATCTTGGAGCTGTTTCTTCATCTTGGCTGCCTGATTCAGCCCCTAAGCTCATCATCATCACCATTTATTGGGACTGGCTGACTATTCTGGCAAAGAAATAGTCCTAGTCAATGCAGATGACTGGGGAATGCTGGAGCTGGAGCCAGATCCTGCACCCTGAGTTTTATGGGGAAATGATTCAGCTTTCCTTACAGCTCACTGGGAGCCACCCCACCCCATGGGCTGATCTGATGTTCACCACTAAAATGCAGCCACTCCCAAGGTGAAGAGTAGCAACAAGTAATGCACGGAAGGCCAAGAGAAGTTTTTGGCCAAGGACAGAGCAAAAATGATCCAGTATTTTAATGTACAAACACTGAACGTGTGAGATCTCCCAAGCAAACAGCCAGGACCCACACTCAGCAAGTTTTGGTCAACACAGAGAGGCCCTACATACCTGCTCAGCCTCACCAACCCCATAATTTCTGGCAAGGCTTTTGACATTGGGTGCTCATTGGAAAGTCCAATTGCCTGGAGCCCAGGACTGTCAGCTTGCCCTTCATACAAGAGAACAGCATGTTCCCAGCTCTGCCATTTCTAGAGGAAACAAGCCCCAAGAGGACCTTAAAGACTTGGACACAAATAGCTCACACTGTGTATTATTTTCAAGCTGTTCTCATGATTTTACAGGTCTGACTCATTCTGGATAAATGCAGAAGGTTAGTCATGATAGTCGGCTGTAGGCAAAGAGGAAGGACCTCACCGGACTTACCCCGAAGCAATTTTTATTGCTGTTGTAGGGTAAAGACCTGAGCCAGATTTGCCAGTCCCTGACCTTGGGGTTTGTCCCAGGACCTGTTAGGGGGCACACCAGTGAGAAAGTGTGGATACAGATCTGTGCATCCCACTGACAGCCTTACATCCATCTCTCTGCTGAGAGCTGTTGAGCATCTTCTCCCGCCTGAGCTCAGGCCAGGTGTTGGTAGGAGTGTCATGGGCTGCCACAGTGACTGGCTGTGGGAAGTGTGCCACACAGGTGGCGGCTGCACCATGGCACTGTGCAGCAGAGAGCTCACACCACGGCACTGCTGACCTCCACCCAGGGGCACAGCCACCAGCAGCTCCACAGCACTGCTGTGACACAGCCAGTCAGAATCATCTTTGGACTTTGCCTACTCTGAGGCCTCGAGATACTTGGTCTGGAGAAACAGGGAGGAGGAAAGGAGAATTTTTAAGCTTGGATCTCGTGCAGAGCCTGCTGTCTGCACTGGACATGGTCACGCCTAGCACAGCAGCATTTCCCTGCACCCCTGCAATGTTGGGATGCTCTTCCACAGCAGCACTGAGCCGCAGCCCGGCCGCAGGCCAAGCTGGGAGCACCATCTGCTGGCTTTGACATGGTAGGCTTGACAGAGGGACAAATTACAGAGAGCTGCGTATGCCACTGCATGGTCATTAGACTGCATAGCAAATTAGAGATGAAAAAGATCACAGGGCTGGGCAAATCCCTCAGCTAAACCTTGTCCTGTCAGCCTCACAAAAGGGACTCCAAACCAGTCAGTCTTTCTGCACTAGAGCCGGGCAAACTGACTTGGGTGAAGGAGGTCCAGTTGTGAGTTAGGTGGAGTAATTTAGAGCTCCTGCAGAGCTTGTGAACAGTTTCAGCTAAAGAAGTCTGAAGCGTGTCACTGGGCAGTCTTATTAATGCTTAATTCTTACAGTTCAAAACACAGTTTTGTTTACAAATATTCCTGATCATAATAATATTGAGAGGAGCACTGGGAGCCTGAAGGGGAAACAAAATTTATGTCTCTGGTGCAACACTGGACTCATTTAAGCAGCTCCCATGTAGATATTTCTTGGTTTTCTCAGATCTGCCAAAGACCCAAACTAACAATTACTGACACCACAATGCTGAACCACCTTCCTGCTTTACCTGCCTCATCCCCTGGTCCACAGAGCTCCAGATACCTTGCAAATTCACAGCCCTTTCCTCCTACTAATCGTTCTGGCCAGTACAGAAGGATTCCTCCGCCTTTTTTTTTTTTTTTTTTTGGTCATGCCCCAAATCCTCATGTGGATGGCCAAGCATATTTCCACCTTGAGAGGCAGAGCCCTCGTAGGTGTTGAAGGGAGGCTCCATTTGTGGAGGTGCCCACACTGATACCTGTGACATTTATACCCCATGACCCCGATCCTGTCTGTGGTGGCCCCAGCAAGGTTCTCTGAAGGATGGTGGCTGTGTCCAGGATGAGCAGTAGCATGCAGCCTGAGCTCCTGGTCCCCAAAGGACAGTGCTAGGGAACACTGCAGATGCCACTCCACGTGGGGCTTAGGCTTTTCTTTGGAGTGCACGAGGACAGAAGTAAAGTGTGGCTGGTGAGCTGCCAGGGTGTGTTGCTAGACCTGGGAGCTCAGTATGGTCTCTCCTACCTCCAGGAGTTATCTCACCAACTGCCAGCCAGCCAGGAATGTGCTTTCACTTGCTCAGTCCTGCTCAACCTAATTGCACCTTCCTGGTGCGCTGTACATAATTTCCCTCCCACCCCCACTGTCCTTTCTCTCCAAGCTGATCCTGCTTATCCTTTAGTGGCACACCACCTTCTCACTTTCATTTTCATCCCCATACCCACCTCTCAGAATTTCTGTCCCTTTCCCTCTCACAGCTCTCAACTGCCTGGTTTGTGAGTGCTGGAAAAAGATACCCTAGCCATGTACTTGCTTTCTGAACTGTCAAAAGAAATACTTTCTTTGGCCAAGACAGTATGAGTCTGTGCAAGTCATTTTCCCAGCAAGACCATACCTTTAGTACTGTAACTGAGAATATGTGATAAAGGAATCATTGTCACTCATGCTAAGGAATGAACTGGAGATTTTGAAGTGCTCTAAACTCACTTGCTGTGGGGCACAGGCAACTTCCTCACACCATGAATAAAGAGACTGTTCCCCTAAAGATCTTTGCCTCTCCCTTGAAATTGGCTGCCTTGAATGTCAGCTGGAAGCTGTGGCCAGCCTAGGACACAGGATACTGGATCTATCCCCAAACCACTGCCTGGCTTGCTCCAGGCCTCAGTTTTGCATCCTGTAAAATGGGAAAACTGGGGAAGCTCTTTCACTGAGGCACTTTCGCTGCAAATAGAAAATGCTCTGTAGGTGTCCATGCCTTGAACCCTGAAGCAACTCTCTACAGCCATTGCAACATTTCTGACCCTCTGATGTGATTTTCCTTAAGCCTTTCTCCAGCAGATGAAGAACAGCCTAAGTCTCTCTTGGAGCCTTCTCCATGGCTGGGCAGAAGTCACTTCCTACGAGATGTGTGATGGATGCGTCCTGTCCCACAGGTCACTGCAGTGGACAAGGATCCTCTGAGCTGTCCCTGCATGAACCCTATGGAGAGCCTACAAATGTGAGGGTTCTTCCAATATTGGTAAAGCACAGGCAGACCTCACTGGAGGCTGCTGTGCGTGCGTCACCCATGCGGAGGGCAGCGTTAGGGAACAGCATTAGGTTACAAAATCAAGCTTACAGCAAAGAGGTCACTCAGCTGTTAGCATGTCCTGGTGTGTCAATACTGCCTTTAATGGCCCAGTCTCAGGCTGATATAGCTGAACACAAAAATAAGTAGAGAGGCTTCTGGGTACACCAGCTCCTTTCCTGCCTTTGCAGAGCCAAAACGCTAAAAATCCCATGTTTGCTTCCACTGCATGTCAGTTGATCTCATGAAAGCAATTTCATTTCCCCAACCTTTATTTGGCTTTTTTTCTGGAGCCACTTGACTGAAGAAGCAGGATAGCACAGGGCACGTTCAGTGCAGGGCTGTAAGCAACACAGACACCTTCTTAGGGCACTGGTGGATGTTTTGACAAGCTTTAGACACTATTGAAGCTGCATTTAGCTGGTCCAAAAGGCAAAGCTGCAGTCAAGTAAATTGAAATTCATTTACTGCACTGGAAGTTGGACCTTCTTGAGACTACTTCAGTTCTTTCAGGGTTGAATTCTGTGTGCTGCCTAGGCAAGATTAATTTCTTTGTATTTTGATCTCATACCTTTTACACATCTTTTAACATAAGTCTTCGAATTCTTTCTTGACCTTTTTAATGGCCATTTTGTTTCAGCAAATCTGTCCTTTGGGAACTTTGCATTGACACCAAGAAACTTCTGAGATATCTGTGAGCCAGACTTGGAATTATTAGCCCCACTTCTTAACCTCTTTTTTCATAACCATCAGCTGCATTGGTACCAGGGTTGAAGGCAGTAGGAGTGTTAGAGGCCTTATTTTTCACTTTTTCTGTGATTTTTGTGAGTGCTTGTGCAAGTTCTTTTAGGATAGTTCAGATTTTCTCTGTACCCTGGAAATTAAACCTAGAGATACTGTATTAAAATTTTGTTTTTGTTTTTTTTTTTCTTTTTTTTTTTCTTTTTTTCTTTTTCTTTTTTTTTTTTTTTAACAAACTGGAAGCAATTACTGCAGATGGTGGTAGGTTCTCTATCTGCTGTTGTCCTCAAGCCCTGCCTGGGATTCTGGGAGATGAACAAATAGTCAAATACACATTACAGTACTCAGTGCAAAGGTCAGAAGATATCTCTATTGGCCAGAGGGTGAAGTGGGGTAAGGTACCAGTCCTGGCCATAAAATGTATTTTACTGCTCTCTGCATCCATTTAGTAAACTTACAGAGCTTTTGTCAGTAACAATAACAAAATTTGACGAACATTATAAAACAAATTTACATCCCATTTCTTTAGATAGTGGTTCATAGAGTCTTTTAAACAGCTTTTGATAACTGTAATCAAATACTTTGAAACATGCCTGGGACAGTTTTGTTTCAGACTTTGCCTCCAGTTCCTTTGGTTTGAAAAACATGCTTGTTTCCAGGAAAGCAAGTATTGAATTTAATTAGAATTAGATGTTGACAGAGGAGGCTGATGTTTCCAAAGCTGCTAGTGCTTCTGTGAGCTTGGAGAAAGGCCTGGCCGCCTCTTGCAACAGTTAATAAAAAGAATTAATTGCGCCTGTTTATTTTGGATCCACCTACTATTAATTTTTTCCTACTTTTTGCAATCCTCTTACTTAATTTGTCTCGGAGTAACAAAAACAGCTCACCCCTGTTACCCCAGTGGTGTCCTTCTTTTCCAGTTGGTCACAAAATATCTGAAGTGTTGCATGATTTCAAAATGCTGTTGCTGCTAGACCTGAGAAATGTGAAAACTCCAGTTCAAGAGTCCTGAAACAGACAGTTGGAGACTTACAAGAAACAACTGAAAATGCCTCCCCTTCCTACCATCAGAAACAGATGCCAAATGCAGAATGGTGGCATCTCCTGCATCCCACCAGTGCTGTCCCAGTGGAACTGAGCCCCTTGGCAGACCCTCAGCACCCCTGAGGCAGCATCAGCCTCTGCAGCTGCTCCCTGCACTGAGCCCAGGACAGCCTGGGAGGAGGGCACAGCCACCTCCATTACTTCAATTAGACCACCAAAACCATTCAACTGTTCTAAACGTTGCAGCATTGAAATTTTCTTTCAATCTAATTAATAATTAAAAATAGGAGTATTAAAAAATAATTTAAGAAAAAATAAAGAGTATATTTCCCTCACCCTTCAGTTTCTGGGGTTTTATCTTCTACTAGACAAACTTTCAAGCTTTTTTTCAACATACGTAATACCTTCATTTTTAAAATACTCAGGGCTCCAGAAGCTAGGGCTTTAATGAGTGCAAATACCATTAGTCTTGCCATAACAGGACACACCTGGGTGCACAGCTGGCCCTGGTGGCACCTGTATTTTCTCCTCCTCTAGGTGCCCACAAACTGCCCAGCCAGCCCTGAGGTGAGGGGCTGCCCTGGCTGGAGGGGCAGTGCTCTGGACAAAGGTAGTGTTTTGCCAGCAGTGCTCTGTGTGCTGTGCCTGGCCAGGGCTCCCTGGCTTGAGCATAGCTGGGCTCAGGGTGAGAAGGCCAAAGTCTGTCAGAGAGCAAATCTCTGCTGGGTAGGCTCCCCTTCTGGACACTGTGCAACCCAAGAGAGACTTTTATCCACCTGAAGTGTCCCCAGGCAAAGCTCAGCCTCCAGCCAACCCTGCTGGAGGGCTCAGCCACAGGGTCTCAGTCCTCCTCAAATCCTTCCTGGGTCCAGCCCTGCTGCTTGGCAGCTGTGCCCTGGATGAAATGAATTTCACTGATCTCAGCCCATGTTTTGGCTGATCACGTCCACAGCACAAAATTCAATTGTGTAGTGTGGAGATCTTGCTATGGCTTTGGGACATGGTGGTACAACTAGTCATGTTGATCTAGGGCCAGTCAGGGTGTCTGTGCTGGGTGCTGGGATGGAGAATGGGATGTCCCACATGGCAGCTACCATAGGCTGGATGCATTTCTAAATAGCTCCAGCAGCTGTTGGCCCGGGATAAGCCCCCAGTGAGAGACTGCTTACCCTCCCAAGCCAAAGACCCCCTCCCCTGGACTTTATAGGAAATGCCAAAAGCAAAAAATTAAGGGGCAATGGGAAGGTTTAGTCAGAGGCTTTTCTCCTGGGGTGAGGATGGCCTGATGCAAACAGAAGGAGGGAAGAAAGAGCAGATCACCATGATGAAGGAGAAACAGATGGTGGTAGGACCTGGCCAGGATCCTCCTTAAACTCTTGGGGGAGACTGAGGCAGAGACCATGATTGCGTGCCTGTGACCCAAGCAGCAGATGCAGACAGCCTGAACCCAATCCCCCCATCCCAGAGCACCCAGTGCACCCCAGCTCAGCAGTGCTGGAGGCAGGAGGAGGAGAGGACACTCCAAAAGCAGCCTTTCCAGTTGCCTGTGCGGGGGATGGAGAGCCAGCACTGTGCTGGTGGAGACTGAATCTAGTGATTGCTTTAAGGGATTTGCTGTCTCTTTCTTTATCCCTCTCTCTCTCTCTTTTTTTTCTTTCTTTTTTTTCCCCCCTTTTCCCTCCCTCTTATCCTTTTCGTGGTGCATTTGTCTTCGAGGAACCTGGGGTGTTCTTTTCATCAGTTCAATCTCTCTCTGGCACTTGAGTCCTGATTGGCTGAAGGACTTAGGGAAAAAAAAATCTTTAATTAAGTAGATAATCTCTTCTTAGGAAGTTCTGCGGCTCCATTTCACCAGCCCCCTTTAGCTCTTACTTTAGGATTGGTTACCCTTTGCAGAAGGTGGGATTCAGGAGGCATCGCCTCTTCATCACACCAGGACTGCCGGGTGGAAAATAACTCCATCCCTTCCCTAATTTAGTTGTGTTTATTTTTTTTCTCCTTTTCTCTGGTGGTGGTGGTACCCAAGCTTTTTTTTTTTTTTTTTTTTTTTTTTAAAGAATCTCATTTCTCCCTCTTTATTTGGATTTTATATTTCACATGGACCCTTATCTGGGCATCTTCTTCCTCACTCCCTTCTTCCAGTCCTGCTATGCCTGGTGAGTATCAAGAGCACCTCAGTCTGTGTCACAGGCAGGTGCTCTTCCCAGATACCCTAAGGAAATTCCTCTTCACCTTCCTAAATGTCCCCTCTTTCTCACCTTGCTCAGTTCTGTCTTTAATGGAATCAGATATTTAACCAAGTGCCTACACACTCACTGGCAGAGAGATTAGACCGATGCAAGTCCCCCTTTTCCCCCTATGACTCCCAAAAATAACTATGGGCCAAATCTTGAGCTGGGGTAAAACAGAGGAGAGTGGATGCTGAGGACCTAGCCCCTCACTTTCAAGTGGGAAGATAACCCAGTGGAAGAGCCAGGGACGTCTGTTTTTCCAAAGGCTCCCAGTCAGCTTGTCTCTTGTCTTAATTAAATCAAGTGGGGCTTCTCTCACGCTCCCCAAAGAGGACAGTCCCTGATTAAGAGCTCAGAGCCAGCAGGGGTGAGTTAGATCCACAGGAGTGTCACTCTGGATGAGCAGCCTGAGACCCAGGCTCCTTGGCACACACGGGGTCAGAATTACACGTCTGAAATTCACGTACTAGGATTTCCTGGGGAGAAGCTTTTGGTACGGAGATTGCTACGGCTTCATTTCCAACCACCTGAGTCCCATCAGACCAGTTCTGCTGTGCACAAATCTGTGGTCATCCCCTGTGGACCTCTTGCTCTGTCCTGAGAGCAGTGTTATATTTATTTCCCAAAAAATTCTATAAGGGTGAACAGAAAGAGATTATGCTTTCAACAAATCTCATATCATTCCTTGTGGGATATATCAGTCCCATTCCCAAAGGGAGATGGGCTCTGCAGGTATTTTCCCTATGTGATTTTTACAGAGTACCCAAACTTTATTTTCCACTGCTGTGATGCCCTGGGGAATCTGCTCAGCGGGTTACAGACTTATCTCTAACAGCAAGGAAAGTCTTTTTCCATTCAATTACTAAAATCCCCTGCCTTCCCCAGAGCAGATCTCTAGGGTTATTACTATGGATGGAGAATTCAAAATTATAGAAAGAAAAACTAAAGAGTAAATGGGAATTTGTTCCTGTTAGTCTGGGAGTGAAATTTATGTTCTTTCAGAGATTTTCTACTCGCTCTATTAAAAGAATGTGCAAAATTTATATATGTCTCAATACTACAAAGTAGCAAACTCAAGACAAACCTCCCTTCTGGAACAAGGGAATATGTATGTTCTACAGAGAGGCTAGGCAAGAGCTCATGCTGATTTTATTGTTATTTTTCTGCTCTTCCTGTGTATGTGTCTTGCTTTCCTCAATAAAAACAGATTTAGAATACATTAAAAGAAAAAAATCAACATTTTAAAGAAACAGTTCAAAGGGGAGAAATTTCAGTGCACAAAGTAGAGCTAAATATGGAAATTCAAGACATTTTCAGTCCAAAGTTGGATGTTTAAATTCCATGTCTGTCTCGCACAGCTTTTATCTAAGAGAAAAGTTTATAGATCAAGACAACCCTTCTCCTTGCATGTTGCTCATAGGTAATGAGTTCCAGAGAGAAAGGAAAACTGCAACTTTTATTTAAAATTATCATTTTGCAGACACTATCCCTTAACTCTTGAGGAGAAAAAAGACAAGTTTGTGGGAATCATAAAATAATTCTGCTTGAAATTTGTGCTGGTTTTCTTTTTCTGATCCAACAGCTTAAAACACAACAAGTCTTTTTTTCCTGTGATTTAATCACAAGAATTGGGAATGGGAACGTGGTGGGGAGCAATATCAAACAACAAAAAAGTTTTATATATATAAAAATATATATATGTGGCCATTTCATTTCTTTGAGTATGGATTAGATTTTACCATTAAACTAACCATTAAACCAGTGTATTTCTAGGTGACCAAAATGTCATGGTTGCATTTAGGAACAAAAAACCCCCCAAATAAACGTAACAAAATAGAAAAATATGAAGAAAAAAGAAGCGAAGTTCCAAATGTTATTGAGTTGCCACCCAGTCTCCTCTCCCGTGGGAATAATATAACGATCTCTAATGCAGACGTTTGTTTCTAAATGTTTTTTTACACTTCAGCTGTGGGACTGCCTTTGGTTTCCAGCCTCCCTGGTTTTCTAATAATCTTGGGTACCTCATATTTGAGAATGAAACTCAGATCCAAAGTGAAATTCTATCCATTTTCTCTATTTACAATAATGACAGCAAAGATCTAAATACAGCTTTATCATTTTCTAAAGAGCAAAACCAGCACCACAGTAGCCTGAGTGGGTGGTAAGGTATCAGACAAATATTGTAATGAAAGATGAGATATGGCTGTTAGGGCATATTAAAGTGACGAGTGTGGTGCTGTTATTGGTTAAAGCTGTAACTGAGACAGAATTATCAGAGGCTTTATTAGTATTTGATCTGTGTAAAATATAATGGGACAGCTGCTTGGCAGGGTTCTTTGCTTTCATATTCAATAAAACTATGATAGAAAACTCCTGCTAAAGATATTCATTAGCTTTGAGATAATTTCCTAATACTGGATGCAATGAAAATCTCTTGCCCTAGATTTGCTTTTTACCTGGAGACACGGAGTTGTGGTGAGGGAAGCAGCGTACCCTGGCCAGGACCCTGCACAGCCTGGGGAGGGGGCAGAGGAACTCGGGGGGGCTCCTCTCTCAACCTGCTGAGCTTTGACTCTGCTCCGCTTCAGTCCGTGTAATGTTGTCCTGGAGTTCGAAGGTGGAAGGAAAGGGGTTTACACAGCTAAAAACCCTGTGAGCTTTCTCAGAGAAGAGAAATTACATCAAGTGTCTCTTCTCATTTGTGTGATACAAAAAAATCCCCAAAGTCAAGGGAATTGGGCTGGTTAACATCAGCTGTGAATGCAACTACTTAGTTTAGTATTACATTCAGCTTTCCTTTACAATGGAAAGAAAAACTAGCAGAAATGCATAATTTCTTTTTAAAAATACCAACTCAGAGAAAAAAATTAAGATATTTTGGTAGTAATTCATATTTTTAAAACAGAGATGATTCTAGAGACAAGGTCACTATTGCACTCCATCTCTGTAAGCAGTGGCTTAATTGCACTCTGCCCTTACTGAAGACTGCATTCAGAATGGAGATGCATTTCTTAGCTAAATCATAAGAGCAAAGACAGAGCACACAGATTCTGTCTTCATTATTTTATTTCCTTCCCCCTCAACGCAAATAAGAAAAATTTCAGGCAGCCTCCAGCCATAAGACACTCCCATCTCCCCTTCTGAACACATTTGCAGCTACAAGAGTTAAATGTTGGGGAGTCAAGTGTGCCAAACACTTGAATCTTTGTGAATTCTTTACTTGTCTAAGTCCTACAAACGAAGCCATCAGCCTGCCTGCCTGTTGATCTGAGAGCTCAAGGAAAATGCCTCCTTGTCTCTCTGATTTCATAAAATGTTTAGAATATCCTGCTGGGAAATTGCTACTGTATCATTTGCTCAGCTGCAGATGGAGAATTGGCATATCCTGAACTTGGCCTTTTTGTGAACCTCGAAGTTTACCCTGGAAGGAACAGATCCTCTGCTTCAATGCAGTCATGTCAATCGACTCCTGCTAACAAGCTGGTTTGCTGTAAACTCTGAACTTGTGGATTACTGTCCTCCTCCTAAAGTCATCCTTACAACTGCTAGGATGTTCCTAATCCAAGGATTTGAGGCACATCCCTCCTATACACAGTGAATTTGGGTTTTCCTACTCACATGGGAAGCAATACAGACAGGATATATCTCTTGTTTTGGTGACAAAAGCAAGATAAGAGAGGACTTGCGATTTTCTAGCTCTTGCCTACGCAGGAGCATTTTACCAGAGTTTTCTCACAGCTGCTGCCAGGGGCTCAGATTCACACTGACACCATCCTGAGTGTGGTCCCCATAGCAAAGCACTTAAGGTCAAGGCAAAGGACAGACGGGAAACCAGATGGAAAAATGACTTGTTCATGCTGCTACCCAGTTGCGTTGGGATGGGGACCCATGGAGCTTACACAGTCTGATTAGCCCCAGGTTCATGGCCCTGTGTGATTCAGGTCACCCGATGCTCTAATCACTCGGCTACAGATGCCGTCTCTCCAAGTCCCAGGAAATATTTAATTAGCTGTACAATGCAGAAGCAGCTTCCAAAGGAAAATTCCTCTGCAAAACAACCATCGACTTCATGCTAAAGTACCCATGGGGGCTGGAGCACAGACGGGTCTGAATCCCAAGCCCGGAACAAAGGGAAAGAATCTCCTATTCTCACAGTGCCCTGGCACAGTCCACTCCTGCTTTGACCCAGGGGAATCTTTCCCAAAGCAAGCTTGATCAATATAAACACACTTTCACCAAAAAACCGCACAAAATCCAAACCAAAACAAAAGAAAGCTACACTTGCCAGAATGAAATGTTGCAAACTCATTCTCTCAACTTTTTCTAAACTGTAACAGCAAAGATCAAGTTTCGTGTGATATTGACCAAGCTAAAGTAATGAGACCTCCTTTTGTGGAGAACTTTGGAAAGATCTCTGTGGGTGCAATTCTAGTGGAGGTGAAACAGGCTCGCTAACTGCACGAGTGGTTTTCCAGGGCAGGACAACATCCTCTCTCAATCTCTCACATGTCTGATGTCTGGAGACCAGTCCTGCCACCCTGTCTGTCCCAGGGACAGCAGTGCCTGCTTCTGCCTGTGCTTGAGCCCACTCTGGGATACCCCATGGCGTCTGTGCTGGATTTGTAGCACAAAAGGACAGTACCTTTCTCTCCCTCACCAGAGGCTACCTGTGGCTCATTTGAAGCAGAATATAACCTTGAGAAGAAGATGAAGAGCCAAGTTTCTCTGAGTGCATGCTTTATCATTTTCCCAATCACTAACTCACTTCAAGGTCTCAATCCACTCATGCCACCTCTCTGGCCTCAGAGTCCTCGCTGGGTGATAACAGCACTCACCCATTTCTCTGAAGTGCTGGGGTGTCAGCAGGGAAAGTGCTCCAGAGACTCACCAGAAATAGTGATGAGTGGTATTTTGCAAACCTGGAAAGACTAGAATTAGGTATTTTTAGGAGACATCTCTCTTTTCTCACTTCATTTCTGACTGAGGATATTTGGAGTAGGCTCTTGGGCTTTTTCAAAGTGTCAGTCCTTTCTGCCATGATGCAGCTAAGCAGGATTCACCCAGCCATCCTCCATATTCTGTAGGTGGTCACTGCACCATACGGAGTCCTAATGCTGACTGACCATTTGCACAGAAACAATCTTTCTTACTGGAGAAAGACTCAGACTGGACAGCATCAGTTCTGCAAGGCCCTGGGGACAGTGTTGGAGACAAGCCACACCACCTGGCCCTTGGAGATGATCCCTCCACACCTTCAGTGGGAACACTAGAAAGCTTAATTTTGTCTAAGACCTCCCATCCACCCCAAACCCCCAGGGTCCCCTGCACAGTGTCCAGGAGGATGAGGAGGACATGAGTATTTGTGCTCAGCCATCACCATAACCTGACCAAGAGGAAAGTGTGCTCAGTCAGAACTGGCACCACAGGAAAGCAAGGACTGTGATGTGGAGAGATGCACCTGGACACACATTGCAAAGGAGCAGTGCTGTGGTGTCCTCCGTCCCTCAGCATGGTGCCAGCACACAGCCCTGCTCCTGGGGCTGGGGGAAATGCTACCCTGAGTTCAGTCACAGTAAAAGGCAAGGCTAGGGGCACAGGAAAGCACTGCAATAATGGGTGGATTGGTACAAAGGGAGCAGAGGAAAGCAAAAGGAGGGAGCAGTGAAGGAACTGCAGCCCAGCATAGCCTGATTGAGGGGAGCAGGGTGGGGGGAAGGAGATGGCACTGTCCTGTCCCTCAGGGAGCAGCAGGGGACATGAGGGAGAGACCAGAGGTGCCTGCAGCCAGGAGACAGGCAGACTGTGAGGGGGGTGAGAGGAGAGCCCTGAGATGCCTGGCATTCCCCAGGCCCCTCCACCATCACCCCCTCCCTACTGACACTGTCTCTGTCTTCCAGGTCAGTGAATAATTTCCTGATGACGGGCCCCAAGGTAAGAGAAATCCCTTTGATCTCTGTCCCTGATTCCACTAAATCCAGCGAGGGAAGGGGAGAGAGAGCAAGAGAGAGAGGGGCTCCTCCTTCCCACTCCTCTCCACCCAGCCTTGGCCAGAGCTCCAGAGCTCCCCTCACCCCCAGGTTTCCAGCAAGAAGGCAGAGAAAGGCCAGGAAAGATCGGCTGTGAGCTGCAACTTGTGAGCTCCTTGGGCTGCATCAGCTCTGAGCAATTCTGCCGTGGGATTCTTTTAAGCTGGTTGGGGCCATATTCTGCAGATTTGTCTGTTGACACCAGCCAAGGCTCTCACCTGACACCTATTGCTTCCTGAGGGTCAGGTTGGCATCACGGCCCACACTGATCCAGCAGCAAAGTACTTTCTGTAGGCCTTGTAAAACATACTTCCTTAAGGAGCACAACTAGAATTGCCAGGACTTTGTTCCATATTTTTGACCCCTCACATCCTTGTGCTCCTCTTTCAGAGGCTTTTTTTCTTAGCCAGGAGCTGTTGTAAAATTTACCCAGTTTTTGTTCTAGCTATTCCCCAGGAATACCTCCAGGCCTATCTAGCTCCCAATGCATGGGTGAAGCAACCTTTCCCCACAGCACTAGCTCTCCCCCTGGGGCTGTGGCAAAGAAGAAGGCAGGTTGAGGCATCTGCTGACCTGGAGCTCCCTGACCTCTGAGCAGAAGGCTCTGTTTCCTCTCATGGTGGACAGATAAGAAGAACCCCATGGAAGAGGCTGGCCGGCACATTTCCTAACGTGGCTAACAGCCAAGAGCTCAGCCTTCTCCCCTGGGAGGCTCAGGTTCTGACCCAGCACAGCAGGAAATGGGTTTGCTGCTGCTGCTGCTGGTGAACACCACTGCCCAGGGAAGCCAAGCCTGGGAGACCTCCCCAGCTCTGTGTCTTTATCTTTGTAAGACAGCATGTAGGTTGCTTCCAGTTGAAAATACACATGGTCTGACCCCAGCTCTGCTCCTAGGCCTATCTCATCTACTCCAGCAGCGTGGCAGCCGGGGCGCAGAGCGGCATCGAGGAGTGCAAGTTCCAGTTTGCCTGGGACCGCTGGAACTGCCCAGAGAGGGCACTGCAGCTCTCCAGCCACGGTGGGCTGCGCAGTGGTAAGGAAAGCATTGGATACCACTACTGGGACCCCCTCGCTACAGGTTAGAGCCCGTGGCCCCCTCCTCTCTTCCCAAGTGCCTCCTTTTACTCCCCATCCCCACCTGAGATGTGCCTCTCCCAGGAATCCCCCAGAGGGATCTCTCCAGGAGACCCCTTCTCCCATCAGCTCCCAGACACAGGGGGATCTAGCTCCAGGACAAGGCAGCCTCGCAATGCCAGCCTCGCCTCTGGACCTGCGGAGCCCCAGCTAGCGCAGGACCTATGCTCACACAAGTGCCTCCCCACAAGGATGCACCCCCCTGACCTGCACATGGCCTGCTGGACACACCGTGCCCAGATGGTGTCCCAGGGTATCCCAGGGAGGCTGGTTGGGTGGCAAGCAGAGGGATAAGGCTAAAGGAAGCAGGAGAGTTCATCAGCGGCTGTGCCCTGGCCACAAGGCAGGAGAAAACTCTTCCTACATCTTCCAGATGTCAGAATCACCCTAGGCAGAAATCCAGCATCCCTGACTTGGGTCACTGTAGGGCGTGGGGCTGTGGTCATTGTCACTGTATCCCATTCCTTACCTATTTGCAAGTCCCAGGAAATATTTCACTGTCCCTCTAGACCCATGTTTGATGCTGGGCGGGGCTCATAGCTGCTCTGTAAAGGCAGGACCTGGGTGTGGAGAGCCTCAGGCCTCTGGTGGGACTGGAGGCAGACAAGGGATTAGAGCCCCAGGCAGAGGCAGACAAAAGCTTCAAAGCAGGGCCTTGAGGAGATAATTGCAGCACAAGGCCCACTCTGAGACCAGAAGCAGGTCCCTGAATCATTCCTGTCAAGGTTATCTGCTTAGATCCAAACCTTGCTGGTATTAAATGAAAGCCAAAGGCTCAGTGAAGTCAGCTGATGATTCCCAAAATGATCCTGGTGGGTAGGTATGGTCAGAGCCCTTCCAGCAGAAGGTAAGGCTGGAGGGGCTGTGGGAAAGGAGCTCCTTGATTCTTGGAAGGAACCCCTTCCCATCAGGGGCACGTTAGTGAGACATGGGGGACATTTGGCTGTCTGTGCTGTATCGCCATTGCTGAGCTCGCACAAGGACAGCCAGGTGCCATCTCATCCACACCCTTTGAAACAGCACGAGTCAGTCTGGATCATATTTGGGAGCTTCTGTCTTCATGCAGTTCAAGCCCAAACTAAGTTAATCTGACATGTAGGGCCTCTTCTCCACCCCACAAAATCTTCCCCTCTGCAGATGTCCTGTGCAGACTCCAGCATGGTAGGAGTAATTTCTAACACTGCCCTTGCCATGAAATCTTTAGCACATCTGCTCTCTTTGTGTTCCCCCTCGACAGCAAACCGAGAAACAGCCTTTGTCCATGCCATCAGCTCTGCTGGCGTCATGTACACACTGACCCGGAACTGCAGCCTTGGGGATTTTGACAACTGTGGCTGTGATGACTCCCGCAATGGACAGCTGGGTAAGGAAAGAGGAGCTGCTGCCCCTCACTCGTCCCAGGTGGCAGGAGAAGCTCCTCTCTCCTCCACTGAGGCCTGCAGAAACACTTCTCCTTCCTGGTTCCCACACTCAGGAATAATGCTCCGAGCAGAGCTTTCCCTGGTTCAAACCAAAGCAGCTCTGTGGGAGCTAATAGAGCTACCTCCAGTTCACACCAGCCAAGCTCTTGATGCTTTCTAAACGAGCAGGAAAGTAGAAGGGTTGCAGTTTCCTTGGTTCGAGTCAAGAACTCTATTTAAGCTGCTGGAGAGAATGACTATATCATACGGGCAGAGAAGTGGATCTGTTGCCATGCACCTAAATGGTAGATCTTGTTACTCCAGCACAGCTCAGAGACCTCAGGGCTCCCAGGGTCTGCAGGACCAGGGTAGCCCCACAGCAGAATGACCATGAGGAAAAGCAGGGTGGCCTTCGTGAACCTCTGCAACACTTGTCAGCATGGCAGGCACACAAGAGCACAACCAGGAGAGCCACTGTGGCAGCACACAGCCAATCACACCGTCCACATGACAGTGGTGCTCCGGTCCTCAGGCACCAAGCACCCCTGGTGGGGAACTACAGGCTGCACCACTCCAGCTCTCCACTCAGCTCTCACAGAAAGTACTGACATTTAGGGGTTTTGTTTTGAATAGAAAGAGGACAAATTTCAAATTATCAAAATATTTTTAAAAGCCATGCCCTGCCCAGCCACACTAGGCAGTCGGTACGTGTCACTTTATGGCAAACTCCTCTGGAGTGTCCACTATTTAGTAATTTACTTTACTGGCTGATAGTTTTGAAAACAGCCACTGCTGCTTGGGTGTCCAAAGTTTGGGAATGCCTGTCTCTAGCAGAGCAAGACTTTTGGGCAACAACACATCAAATTTTATCTTCCGTGGAAAACCAAGTTAGTCATGCTACATTTCTCTCCCCCCCTCCCCCCCCCCCCCACCATATATCTGTTTTTCATGAAAACTTTCCATTGTGAACTTAAAACCTTGTAAGGCATAGGAAACTTTTGGGCTTGACCAAAACAGCATGATTCAATTCAACCATTGCACTGAATCCAAGTTGGTGAAAGGTTTTCATTCTTCCTTCAGTCCCAGCTCTTGACTTGGACGGCATCATCCACTGCGATTACCCACCTCCCATGAAACACTCCTGCCTTTCCCTGGGAGAGGGGATCACAATGCCCGGGGGAAGGCCAGGCCTTTCCAGAGAGGCACAAGGCCATTAAACCACAACTCCCAAGATGTACTGATGTTGCATGTCAGGGTCAGAATGTTCCAGATTTCAAATCTTCATGAATAATTTGGCATCTTTCTCTAGCAGGAAAAGAAGCAAACCGCATGACATTTTTCCAGTCAGCTCCCACTCAGGAAAAGTACCCTCCACGTACTTTTGTGCCATTTCATAGTTCTGTACTGACTCCCTTGTTTCTTTATGATAAGTAGAAAATCAGACCCTTCTAAGATGCCAAACATCTCAGAATTCTGGGTGTGCCAAAAGCAGGGCCTCCTTGACACACGTGTGCCAGTCTTGGGCTGTTTCAGACAGAGGAGAATCTGTTCCCTCTGACCAAGATGCCTCCACCAGTTTGCTAATCCCAAGATGCTGTCCCTGCAAGCCACACTGAACCAGCTGAAGTCAGGGTTTGAAAGGTGATTAATGACCCTAAGATTTATCTGTATGTCTGCTAATGCATGAGAATTGACAGCCTCTAAATCCTGCTCAATAGTAAGCCTGGAAAGCCCTCCATTTGTATTTGTTGTACAGGACATACCCCTTTGCTGCCTGCCTGAGCCACTTACTATCCTGGCCTCTGGAGAAATGCCATGAACTCAAGGGGAGGGAATCTGGGCATATTGTGAGGTGAAAGGCAGGATTTTCCCCACAGCCTCCATTCCCCCCCATCACTTTTGACACCCCTTCTGGTTCTTTGACAGCACACATCTCATCTCCTTTCTTAGGGGGACAAGGCTGGCTATGGGGAGGCTGCAGTGATAACGTGGGCTTTGGGGAAGCAATTTCCAAGCAGTTTGTGGATGCCCTGGAGACTGGACAAGATGCCAGAGCTGCTATGAACCTGCATAACAACGAGGCAGGTAGAAAGGTGAGTTCCTCTCTCCCTCTAGAACTGACAGTGCATCCCAAATTGGCTCTGAACATTCACTGTGGAGAGCCACAATTTGCTGGGGCTAAAAACATGTCCAGAAGATACAGCTTCTGGGGGGAACGGCAGCAGTACAACAGTGTCTGCTCTAAGGTAGCAAAGCCCTGTGTTACAGTGTTAATGGCTTCCTGTAGTCCTCTCTCTCCCAGTTCAAGGAGGGGAGCACTGTGGAAAAGCAAATCTGTGAGCTTCAGGACTACTGTGCAGGGAGAATTGATGCTGAACTCCTCCACAGGCCTGCAGCCATGTTTCTGCATGCACTGCTGTACGGAATCGACCCCTGCAGGCGTTTTCTTGACCCCCTCTCTCTGCTCACCCTGTAGGCAGTGAAAGGGACCATGAAGCGGACCTGCAAATGCCACGGTGTGTCGGGGAGCTGCACCACGCAGACCTGCTGGCTGCAGTTGCCCGAGTTTCGGGAGGTAGGCACTTACCTTAAGGAGAGGTACCACAAAGCCCTGAAGGTGGACTTGCTGCAGGGAGCAGGGAACAGCGCTGCCAGCCGGGGTGCCATCGCCGAGACCTTCAGTTCCATCTCCAAGAAGGAACTGGTCCATTTGGAAGACTCTCCTGACTACTGCCTGGAGAACAAGACACTGGGGCTGCTGGGCACAGAGGGCAGGGAGTGCCTGAAGAGGGGCAAGGCACTCAGCAAGTGGGAGAAACGGAGCTGCCGGCGGCTGTGTGGGGACTGTGGGCTGGCGGTGGAGGAGAGGCGAGCCGAGATGGTGTCCAGCTGCAACTGCAAGTTCCACTGGTGCTGCGCCGTGCGCTGTGAGCAGTGCCGCAAGCGGGTCACCAAGTACTTCTGTGTCCGCAAGGAGAAGCGGGAGCGGAGCGGAGGTGGCGGAGCCAGCCGCAAGCTTAAGAGAAAGCTCTAAGTTGCTTCTGCTCCTCCACAGTTCTGTCTGCCCCTCTCCTCTCCTGCCCTCCCCATGAGCCCCTGGCACCATTTCCATTTGGCATAGTTTTGTCTCATTCCCACTGCTGCCTCACTGGGGCTTGGGCAAGGCAAAAGAGACTTGTGTGAGTCCTCGGGCCTTGCCCATACAGGGCATTAGTGTGGTGGGTAATGTCTTCTGGGGAGGCCTTCAAGTGTTGACAAAACAAGATGAGATTCGGTCCCTTCAACTCAGTGTCACTCTATCCAGTGACTGTGGTTTTATCTCTGAAAACACGGGAGGTCTCGGTGGCTCCTGTGCTTTTGACCTTGTCTGCTCCCCAAACAAGCACCTGCTCTGGGCTTTTGCATGTGATAAAAAGTACAAGGAAACCGAGATTGCACCAGCAGTTGGGCAACTCAGATCAGCAATCCATAAATGAGAAGGGGCTTTTAAAAAATAGAGGCACTAAAATAGTTATTGCCTCAGGCCTACCCTATGAGGAAATGGAAAAGGCATGCAACTCCTTTCTCAGCAAGCCAGCCTCCAGGAACCCCACAGCTTCATGTCCCATTCTTTGACAGCTTTGGTAAGCTCTCCAGTGCTTCACTTTGCATTTGAAATGGCAGCAGCAAGATCAAACCTGCTGCCTGACCTGCCCATTACACAGCTGCCCAAAAAAGGGGTCCCATCACTCGGTTTTTACATGCTTTCTTTGTGTCTTCCAAGCCTCCAGGTCTGGTCTCCCTTTTTAGGCCAACATTCCTGCCAAAGCCCCGATGCCATAAGATGCCCTCACAGTTCTCCAGTCCCTCTTTCCTCCCAAATCTCTTCCAGAGAGGAGCTGCCAGCTGAGCCTACTCCCCCTGTCCTGGTGTACTTGCCAAGCACTCTTACCCTGCCAGCTAACTAACTAAATACTTCTTCCTAGTCTGAGAAAACAATGTCAGTTACTATTTAATGGTGGTGTAAATAGGAAAGTGAAGCACTTTGAAGTTTAATTTATTGCACAGTTACTGTGATGTATACATAACAGTTTTCCCTCTACCACTTATTGTATTTTTTCTATAGGTTAAGCAAGCAGCAGGAAGATTTGGTTGATGCATCTCTGTTCCCTTGCTGTGGTTAGGGGAAGGAGGTGGGAAGCTCACTGCACCATCACAGCGATCTTCCCCAGTGCTGTGATAATATCATCTGCGTTGCTGTATGAAGTGTCCTTTAGCCAGATGAGAAGCCAGTAGAGCTGTTACTGGCCATTAGACCCATCTTGTAGCCAATATTTGTAAACCAATAGCCAATGCAATAAATCAGTAGCCAAGTGCTCGCAAAATGCTGTTGTGTCTAAGTAGCTGTGTGTTCTTTCATCCCATTGTGTGTACGTATAAATTTAAGAGTCCTGGAGATTAAAACCCACTGCTTACCCACGCGTTGAGCCCAGGAAGACCTAACCAGTTCCAGCCAGCACAACCTCAGGCCATTCCAGGAGGGGAAAGGGTGTGCTCTCTCCTGAGCTTGCTTGAGGATTCGTCCAACTGCAATGCAGCTGCCAGGAGGAAATGGGGTGGGAGGCAGGCAGGCAGGGGCCAGTTGTCCATTTTACAGCTGATATATTAAAGATACTCTGCAGCCTGTATGGGTCTCTTCACTATCAATTAGCCCCTTGATCCTAGGACTACGTCACAGGGAGCAGGAATTTGTACCTGAGGTCTCACCAGAGCAAGAGAACTCATTTCAAGCAAGAATCTGGTCTTTCAAAAAATGCAAGAAATATGGCCTGTTCGCAGGGCAAACTGAAACACCTCCATTTCACACACAAACCACCAGCTGTTTGCAAAAAATTCTCATTAACACAGTGACCCTGCCCTTGGTCTCTCTTGCACCCCCATCAGCAGTTCCTCTATGTCCCTGTGGTTAGCCAGGAAAGGAAAGAGGTGGCAAGAGCCTCTCGACCATCAGGGAATGCTCCAGCATGGGCTGGCTTGAGGACCATGGCAAGGCAGAGAAGACACCTTCTACTCCATTTTCCTCCCTGTTCCGCAGGCAGCTGGAAAAGCTGTAGAGGCCATTTCTCTCTTGTCCCGCTTGCACTCGGTCCCTCCCTGCTGACAGAGTTGTCCCGCGAGGCCGTGGCACAGCCCGGGCTGGCGAGGTGACGCTGCTGGCGAAGGGGACGTGTGGGGCACCAGCGTGAGCCCCACGGCCACACGCTGCTTCCGCTGGGGAACGGCGACACCGCAGCTGCAGAATGTGCTGACCTCAGCAGCGGGTCCCCCCTCCCGGCGCACGGAGCCCTCAGCGGTAAAGGCCCTGCTGCCATTGTGGGCAGGATTGGATGCTTCCATGTATTCATTTCGTTTTAATGAAGGCGCATTCCTCAGAGGAGAAATATTTACATTCAGCTTCCCAGGTGGTCACCTTCGCCCAGATGACACACAAACAGGCAGCCCCCCGCTCCCTTTTCCAATCCAAACCTCTTTAGAGGGCTCGGGAGGAGGGGAGACAGGGGAGGGGGGCTGCTGGGGGAGCAGAATAGAGAAGGGAACAAAATGCTAATAAATCAGCCAGCCAGCCCTTTTCCCCTCCCCTCAGTGGAGTCAATGGAAAGTGTCATTTCACATGCTAATCCCCCTCCGATCTCTTTACAACACCTTTTCCGAAAAGTGTTTGGGAAAAGTCCTTGTGGCCCGTTTACAGCTCCCCGCCGCTTCAGATTCCTTCTTGTCTAAGGCCGCGGCCCCGGTGTGGGTCTCTCCCTCCAGCAGGGCTCCTTACAAAAAACATCTCAACAAAGACTTTGGAGTTCATCAGCCTCCCACTGAAATTCACAGCTGCTGAACAAACTAATCCCCTCTCTTGGCCTTTCTTCCTTTCAATGGGTTCTTGGCTTCAAAGACACTTTGGGAAAGGACTTTGTGGGGACTCACACTGCTCCCTCAATAGAAGTTAGTGCAAGCATTATCTTCAGAGCAAGTGGCTTTACAAACAAATACTGCCTAACAATCTCTGCCCCTCCAGCTCCCCCAAACACACACAAGCCTAGCCTGCAGACATGATGTTATCTGCCACAGGATTAGAGCTCTGTTCTCTGTGCCCAGAGATCCTTTCCTACTGCCCCCTTCCCCCCCAAATTCTTTGTCAACCCAAAGGCCTTCTCACCCAACTGAAAATGCTTTCCCTAGTGTGTGGGTACTGTGAAACCATATGCCCACATGGGAGGGGGCAGTGCCCACTGCCCGTAGACCAGGAGCTGTTGCCAGCCAGCAGAGATATGTGCTATAAATGGAGGAGCACTTTTCAGCGGGGTTTAAAGGATAACATACCACACCCGGGCTGCAGAACCTCAGCTACAAGCCTCTCCAAGACTTCGGGCACATCACATAATTTCCCCCCCACCACCTGGCCCAGCTTGCTTTCACTACAAAGAGCTTCAGGGATGGTGCTAACAGGGGTAAACATGAAGCAAAATAAAGCAACAAAGGGGTAGGTGGGAAGGACTCGTATCAAAGGCAGGATAAACAGACAGTATCTGCACAAGTCCTGGGTAGCAGTAGCTATGCATGCTGGAGGGAACTAATGTCATATGCATCTCAGAAACACATGGAAAATCTGTTCTTATTTCTCAGCAGTAGAAGTGGCCTGAGTTAAAGAGAACAAGGGGCTGGGCTGCACAGGGTACTATAACCAGATCCTGAAAGGAAGAACTGAGGAAATGCCAGGCTTGTTAAGTGATCTCAGAAAGCTGGGACTTCCCTTATACACTCATTAGGCAAATGTATGCCACCTGGGCTACCTGTGTTATGATCCCTTTCTGATGCTGCACAAGTGTCACCTTTGAAAATCAGCTTTGCATGTCCCTGCTGGAGGACAGCTGTTAGGCCAGGCTGTTTGCTAACTGCTCCAGACCAAGCTGAAAAAGCACTTCAGCACTCCCTCCCACTGCATGTTTGCCTCTGCCAGCAGCAGAACTACAAAAGGCTTGTTTCCCTTGACTGCGGATGCTGCGTCCCTAACACCCAAAACTCTCATAAACCCATGGCTCTTCCCAGCAATAGCCCTTCAAATTTTCACCACCCAAACAATCCTTCCAAGCCTCTGCTTTCTCCCAAGTCCTCCAACCTCAGGCCATGTAATACAGGCCTGCATGTTTCAGAGTTTCGTGAGTGCTGACTGGCAGGCTTGAACATATATAATAGCTATACAGGAAAAAAAAAAATCAGTATTTCTTTTCTCTGGAAGAAGCAAGTTTGATTCTCTCTAAATTTATCTCAGTACTGTTTCAACTCAGCCTTCTTACCCCCTTGAAAGCTTAAATTAAATCAGCCAACAGATTCCTAAGTTACTAACTAATGGTAAGAACTGACAATTCAAAGGTATAAATTTCCACACAGGTCCAATCCTTATTCTAGTTCAAGCTGCATGGCTTCAGTGGTGTAACATTTAGAGGAGAGGACGTCATCAAGGGCTCTATTTACTAACTGATATATTTCCAGCTCTCGAGGGCAAGTGCAAAATCCCCAACACTGCTGAGATTCCCCAAGAGAACCTGTGCCAGTCATGGGGCCTTGTGTCCAATGTAGATGAATAATCACAACTGACGCAGGTGATCTGGAGATCAGTGCTCTAATCCTGCAGCCTCAGGGAGTGGGTAAGACCTGAGGTCTCACCACACCAGGATAGATGCTGTCCATAGCAGCAGAGCCCAAAATCTGATTTGCCCCACACCATTTTCAACTACCCCCCCACCAAAGATGAGAACTCAGCTCTCAGTGGGTGGCCATACAGAATAAGGAAGTCCCCTGCAGCCAGAGGTGACAAGCCTATGAAAAAAAGCATCACAAAACACAGCTTTTATTTCACTGTTCTGTAATTTCTCAGTGCATCAAACCGCAGCAATAGAAACAACACAGCAGCAACAAGGAGGCACTTTGACCTGGAAAGGAGAGAAGGAGACATGTCCTCTTCCTCCCTTCTCTGATTCTCCTCCCTCCTAAGTCTTATGGTAGACTAGGCTGATTTGTGTACGTCACTGAACCGCAGGCCCACAGTAGCATTATCACTCAAGCAGCAAGCAGAGAAAGCAGGGGCTGGCTGCATCCAAATCTTGCGAAGAAGCCTTGCTCCCAGCTATGGATCAATGATTATGCTGCCTGGTTAGTAAGAAGGATGTTGAGAGAGAAGGTAAGGAGGGAGGAAGAGAGGAAAATATACACACACACACACACACACACACACATACACACACAGAGATGTACCCTAAAATCCCATCTGCCTTCCCAGACTTCTTCCCCAGAACAGATACGCTTCATTCATCTATTCCCAAAGGAACTGCCACAGTGATGACAAGTCTCAGCACAATCCGTATTCTTCAAGTCCTGACAGCATCACCTCCTGCAGCATATTCCTACTACCAGAATGCCAAGAGCGTTTGAGAACCACCTTTGCATGTATCTGTTACTGCAGGCAGCATGAATGCACCACACCTGGAGCAACGAGCTGTCTCTCCCTGCTCAAGTCTGGGCTGGTCAGGGTAGCTCAAGGGAAATCTTTATGGGACTTAAACAATCCCTGCTGCTCTTGAAGTCCCTAGGCCATCTGAAAAGCCTGAAGTAGGAAGCCTTTAGATAACACCAGTGGGTAAAAGTCCAGCTGTGCTAAAACAAAAGAAGTGAAAAAGACCAGGAGCCAGACAGGGTGGCTTTTAGCCCCAACACAGGATGTGACTGGCTCTGGGGAGAAGTGCACAAAGCAGACCAACCTGCCAACATTCCTGAATGGGAGAGTCCCAGGAACTAGAAAGGGAAATCATCCCTGGACCTGAAACATAATGGGCTTGAGCCTGCAGCTGATGGTGGAAAAGACAGAAGGGAAGGTGGATAGAGGGTAAACAGAAGACTTGACTTTTACAAACAAAAGAGCTGAGTGAAGAGGAAAGAGAACCAAAGCTGGCCCAGAGCAGACTAGTAGTTAGCCCTAGCTGTAGCAGGATATGGGTACAGAGGGGTGAAAGGCTAAGTCAACAATGAGAATGAAGAGAAAGCAGGAGCCAGGAGAGATCCTTGCTACAGCCCAACAGTGAGGACACACCAGCCTAGGTTCCCAAGGCAGCCCAGCTACCACTCAGGAAGTTTACTCTGCAGCAGGGAATAGAGCCTGAGGCTCTTCTGTGGTGGCGCTGCAGGTACCAGCCCTGTTTTTTCCTGAAAAATAAAAAGCAATGTCAGCCTAGGAGGGAAGGAGTTTCCCCTTTGTGCTGGGGATATAGGGAAGAAGGAGCACCTCTGTGCAACCTGGACAGCCTGAAACTGAAATCCCTGGGCTGGAAAGTGGCTTCAGACTAGTAAGAAGGAAGAGGAAAAACACAGTCTCCAGCAGAAGCAGGCACCAGTGGGCTGTCTGGAGAGTGGATGGGGCCAGGTGTGCTGGCCTAGCACAGTTCCAGGCACTGGCACCGACCTATTTCTCCAGCATCAGAAGGAGAGTCCACAACCTGCAGCACATCAACAGGTGAGGCAGTCCACCAGCTCCCAGTGTGCACTGTTCCAGCTGCTCCACACTTTACACATTCAGCTTGCCTGCAATGGTCATGAGGACTTTCAGGATAGGCATGAAACCAGACACCTCACTGAAACTGCTGCTGCTCACCACTTGGGTATGAACCAGGAGACCTTGTGGGTAGTTCTTAGCCTCAATGCATCGGGCAATTTCATGGAGACCCATGAGGATGGTTGGGGAGAGCTGTGGAGAGAGAGCAGAAATGAGTCAGCACACTGAGCAATGTCACACAGGTCTCTCTCCCTCCATACCCTTCCTTACTGTTCTCCACTTCATCTTCACCCAACAGCATCTATAAAGTCAAGCACCAGTAGGAAGGATAGTCTGCTTCTTCCCTTGCTTTCCCAGACTACAACAACTGCCAGTTGGCATTAGCAACTGGCATCAGCAGCTTCAGGCTTTTCTAAGCCAGTTACACTATGTTCACAGTTAACCACCCCCAACTGGCCCTTCCCATCTGAGTTCTATGTGCCAGTATACTTCTTGAAGGGTAAAAGCACCCTGCAGATACCTCCTCGCTTTTCCTTACACTATGTCTGGGCCAAAGTTAAGAAAGAAGATACAAGGCTGCCTGGATTCATGGTCATTACAAGGTTTGGCACTCCACTTGTCGTCCAAGAGAATATGTGCTGGTTACCCTGTATACACACCAAGACCCAGAATCCAGTGCAAAATGGGCCCAGGGACCCAGCTGGACCACGTGGAATGGTGTCATCTACTTACTGCCTGCTCGCGGAGCTTGTCATACAAACACTCCAGCCGCTGCAACGCGTCCTCCAGCTTCCTTCGTGTTTTCTGAAGTGAAACAGGTATTGCTGGTCTGCCAGAGCTTCAAAGCCACCTCTCCAGAGCCAAAGTGCTCTCACTCAGTCCCTCCCCTCCCTTCCTCTGTCCTTCCACAGTACCTTACAATTCAGCTGCATCTCAGCCTCTGGCAGCCAAGGACAGTGCTACAAGCTAGCCATGCCCTCACTGTGCACATGCACATTCATGTACATACATACACATTCTCTCCCCAGGACAGAAAGATGGACTGCCCCTTTTCCCATCTCCCAGCCCTAGGCATTAATCCCTTCTGCCAGTGCTTGCAGACCACACCACAGAGTGACGACTTCCAAAGTGTGAGAAACATCCACTAGTTAACCCACAGGTCGTTCAGACAGCCTCACCCTGACTGACCCAAGAAAGAGTTTCTTCCAGGTCTCCTTAAAGAAAAGAGGGAATATCCTTCCCACTCTAGGTAACCACCAAGGAAAGTGTCTGAGTACTGAAACTCTGATGAGACTGACCTCATTAACCCCATCTTGAATTATCCATTCACAGGTAAATTATTCCATGAACAGAAATGCCTGGCTCTGGGCACTGCTGGAACAGGCCTGGAAGCCAGAGGCATTCAAGTGCCTTGCACTGCCATATGGAGTCAGCTATTCAACCACCACCTGAGTCAAGTGCTTAAGCCCAAACCAACAGGCCCTCTGCCCATAGAGGGAACCTTTAGGTTATCCCCCAGAAATTGCAATGCTGCACTCCCAGAAAGCACAGAGCAAATACACTGATGATGTTGCTCTAATTGCCTGACTCTGGGATAGCAGTCTGGGCTCAGTGTTCATCCTAACACCTATCAAGGAGAGGTATTCTGGAAGGCTTCTTAGTGGCCCCAAGCCCTGGGAAGACTTAGCAACCTAACACAACGTGCAAACACTGCTCTTCTGCTTCCAGGCAGTCTGGCCTGATGCATTCACACAATGCGACATGTGCCAACAGCCTTCCAGGAACTAGGGTGGAGAAATTACAGTGACTTGGACACAAAGATTGTTTGGCTTTCTCTTCCAGCTGGGATATCTAAGCTGGAAGGATAAGCTCTAAGGATAGCTGGTAATACCAGCTCTCCAGGAACTATCTGCAGATCAAGCCAGTGAAACTGAATTAGCTGAGTAAATCCTTCTACTTTTCTTAAAAGAAAGAGTCAGGAGGACAGAATCATTGCTCCAAGAAGGCAATGAGAAGCAATGGATAAATGCTAGAGAATGCACTGCAGTTCCCAAAGATGAACAAGCCTGCAGCCCAAAGGATGGATGCAGATGGAGATTAACTTGGTTATAGGGACAAGGCTCCTCCTCTCTTTACCCAACCAAAAGAAGGAAGCACCAGTCAAACATCTACAGTCAAAGGATCAGTCTAAAGGATCAGCATCTAAAGCCAAAAGTGAAAGATCAGAGAAGGGAGCACTTACTGGATCAGTGGCAACAGCTGAGCAGCGTTGCACCAACCCTTCAAATGTGGCCTTCAAAGCCTGGTGCTCAGGGGGCAGCTCCTTCTTCTCAATGCTGTCCACAGGTAGCTGGTGATACTGACAGAAAAAAAAACCCAAAACTGAATGAATGCAACAGGAGCATGAAAGGCTGGAGCAGGTAGATTCCCCTCCTGAAATTAGAGAACAGAAGGAATTTCACCCATTCACAAACCCAGAGAATCTCTGGTAGGCACAGAGTTAAGATTATCATCTTCAGACTGTGATACAGCTCCAGGCCTCTGTGGATTCCCAATTCCCAGCAGATGACAGCCTGCCTGGTCTCCCTCACTCTCTCCCACCCATACCCAGGTGTCATTTTCCTAGCCTAGCAACTCCTCTAATGCTCAGGCAGAGATGACTTGTAAGGGCTAGGGAGCAACATAAGCCCTCTGCAGCTGCCAAGTTATAAGAACGTCAAAAGCTGAGTTGTTTTTCTACTTGACAAGATGCTGGTGGCTGGGGAATGCCCCACTTTCCCTGGTACCTGCAGGCTGCCTTCCTTGGGTGCTCCCGGAGGTGACTGGCCAGATTCCTGCAACCTGGACAGCTGAGGATGGATTCCTTGGGGTTCAGCAGGCACGCCCATTACTGGAGCTGTGATGGGGGCCAGAGGAGTAAATTTCTCAGGCAACTGTCAGCAAATAAAGGAAAGAAAAAAAAAAAATCAAAAAAACCAAGGCCAAGGAAGAAGGGTTGGTTACCTCTCCACAGAAAAATTCAACTTCCTTTCTAACTTGAAGAGTTTCCAGTTCTCAAGATGATGTGTAACACATTGCTGTTCTTTCAGCTCCCTGACTCAGAGAATGGGGCCCTTCCTCTTGCATCCTAGATGAACAGCCAAAGCGACAGCAAGAAAACCCCTCTGGAATTGTTCAATCAAACAGATCCGTTACCCCTGAAAGCACTGGTCCTCAGAAAGCCGCCTGGTCTCTGCAACGGCACGAGTCCTGAATGTAGAGATTAGCAGCAGTAAAGTGTCCAACTGAGCAAGCACTGGGGAAAATCCCACGACATGGGGGGAGATTCCTCTTGCAAACACTTCATCGTGCCCCTGCTAAGCCAGAGAGTCATGACAGATTCTCTCCAACAGGGCTAGATCAAAAGGAGATGGCTTTAACAAGAGGCTAATCCTGTTGTAGTGAGCACAGCCTGAAGCAGGTTCCCAGCTATGCTGCCAGAAAAAAGGGCGAGAAGTCTGTTCCAAGCTAAAGAAGAGGAGTGGGGGGTGGGAAGGATGCCAAAGAAGCTTCTTGTCACACCTGCCAGCAGGCAGCAGTGACAGAAATGGGGTACTGAGAGCATTTGTTGCAGAAGAGCTCAGCTCACAGGCCCTCCAGTGCAATCACGACAAGGCAGAGAGCTGCAGGACCAACACAGCAAGCAGCTCACAGCTACACCTGTCCCAACTTCCCTCAGCACAAGTGCCTTATCATTTGGTATCAGTATCTGAGGAAAATCACTGTTGGTCCCACTGTACTGAGGGAAAATGCTGCCCCCAGCTGTCAGGTGTGAAGGGAACATGACCTCCTCAGCCATTATAAAAAAAAAAATGTGTAGGCAAGGGCATAAAATTAAATCAGTATTTCTAACAACAAATGGCTGTAGCCAGCCTGGGATAGACTGACAGAAGATGCAACATTTGAGCTGATAACCACGTTACAAAACAGCCACCCTGCAGAACAGCATGTGACTTTGGATGGCAAAGAGTTAAGATCACTTAGACTCCAGTCCTAGCTATGCATGCAGTGCAGACATAGAGCAACAGGGATAGAGACCTGTTGAGTTTGACAGTGAGCACTTATAGGAATGTATTTGTTACATGGAACTCCCTGGCTAAAAGAAAACCAACACATATTGTAGCTGAAAACTTACCTTTTTCTTTTGAAGGCCTCCTCTTCCAGTAGAGGGATCACTCCAAGATTCCTGAGCTGCCAGGACAGAGGACAAGACACAAACCTCAGACTGTGAGAAGGTGGCTGCAGCAACAATTCATGGTTGCTTGCACAGTTTAAAACGTCCTTCA
The DNA here is from genome assembly GCA_036630365.1 of Acanthiza pusilla. Taxonomy (NCBI): domain Eukaryota; kingdom Metazoa; phylum Chordata; class Aves; order Passeriformes; family Acanthizidae; genus Acanthiza; species Acanthiza pusilla. The sequence goes on from JAXCHO010000234.1 coordinate 18,852,536, forward strand.
GGAAAAGGCCCTTTGGCTCCAATTCCCTTGTCATTACACCTTTAGACTGTTTCAACTGAGGAATTTCAGATCCAGCTCACAGGTCCATGAACTGCTCTTGCTTCCCTTTCCCTTTCTTAATTTCATTCTTAGTGTCCAAGTATGTGCACAGCCTTCATGAGGTGATGTCTGATCAGACTGAACTGGCACACATCCACTCTCAAACAGAAAACTTTTTTTGGACCTACCTGAAGCTTTCTGCATCCTGTATAAGCTACAGAAGTCAGCCTCAGAGTTAGGCCTGAACCTTGGTGGGGACCTGTATAAGTGTGCACACACCTCACAGTTCAGGAAGTTCTTTGGGCTCCCCAGAGAATCTGGCACTGTGGTAGCAAGCAAGAGCTATCCTACAGGTGAGAGGGCTTATCACCAGCACTCACAGAAGTGCTCATGGCGGCAGTCCAAAGCAGTACAGGCTCTTCTGATAAAGGGGGAAAGATTTAGGGGTGGGTTCCCTTCCAAAATCATGTTCAGAACCAAAAATTTGCAAAATTTGCTGACTGCCAAATAGAAGGGAATAGACTTAACCAGTAAATGCTTTGGGAGCAGAGGGGTGTCTCAGCAGATGCTTCTGTGGTACTCTAACCTCACTCCAGGTAATTAAAAATCCATTAGACAACATGACATCAAAAGACTTGCCTCCACTCTTCATTCTGCAAAAGTCAAATTGCAACTACCTTGTCTGTTGCTATCCTGTAAAGGTACCTGCATCTTTAGACAAATCCCCAGTATTAATAACTTCAAGCCCATGAGACAGGAATAATCTATGAGAAAACAGAGTAATTCTAAGGGGCAATATCAGAATTGCTGGAGCTCAGAGCCACACTTAATGAGCCACTGATCCTGAACTGAGCTTTAAAAATCACAGGGGAAAGATGCAAAAGGTGCTTCATTACTTTAATTACCTTTATTATTAAAATTCTGGCAGCCTCTTTTTGCCCTCCCTTTTCCCATGATTTCAAGACTTGCCCTCTGATGAGTTTGGATCAGTGGTTTAATTAAGTTGGCACCTATTTCTAGCTTGGGGATTCTGTGCCCTAGAACTCTGCTGGCCCCCACTGAGCCTGTGGCCTAGCAGTCCTTGGCACTATTCCAACCTAGTGGCATTCTGTATCCTCACTGGAAACAGCTATTTAAATTATACTCTTTAAGCCAGACACTTAATCATCAGACATGAGACAACAGACCCTGTTGCATTTTGCTGGGGTGTAATGCTATCTTCCCTATGCTACTTGTGAAATAGGATTTCTCACCATCCCTGAAAGGAGTGCCCCATAGCAGCAGTCTCCAGCAATGCCTGTCCTAGAAAAAACAAGACCATCAGAGGCTGGAATCAGGGATTATCCTGACCAGAAAGGAGATGAGCCAACACGTTCTGGTCCTTTACCCTACCCCTGACACTCTCAGGAACATGAGATTTTTAAAAGTGGAGGTGTCTCTTCACTGTGTTAGTAATAATGTTCATGAGCTATAGATACCATGTTCAGGAATTTCCAAACCAAGCAGTTTTGGCCAGTCAGATTGAGTGATCTTGCAGTTCCTTTTCAGATTAAGAAAAATACAAATCAAAATCAGAACAATAATAGCAGACAAGAAAGCACTCTCAAGGAAGCCAGTTTGCACTGCTGAACTGGGTATGCCATACATTGCCATTAAAACAGGGGACAAATGCAGCCAAAGAAAAGGGAATTTCTCAGCAGTGAACTCCTGAAGGGCAACTTACTAGGTACGCCAAAGGAAGTACTTGTAATTGTTGCCATGGAATCATGTTCCCTTTAACAGGGAGAAATTGAGGTATTTTGTTTCTCTGCTTAAGGGACAATTTCCTCCCTGGAGTCCCACTCCACACAGCCAGACCTCCTTGGTGATGTAAGTTCCTATAAGTACTTGGATTTCCTAAATAAAGCCCTGAGGTTTGTGCCTGGCAGATGAGCCTGCTCAAAAAGCAGCAATCACTGCAGTGACAGACCACTAAACTGTTGAGCCTTACCCAACTGACAATGCAGACTAGACAATTACTACCCTCCAACATCAACAAAACCCAAGAAGAGAAATCAGTACAAAACATCAGTCAGAAAACCCCTTGGGTCCAAATTTTCTCCAATAGTAGAACTATTCAAAGCCAAACCTCACTCTTTAAACTGAAGCCAAAAGGGCTTTCCAGCTCCTGTTGGAATACAGCCTCCAAATTCTGCTTGAGAAGCTCTATTCCACCACTGCTTCTGCTGGGACACACCTCTTCCAAATCACGGGGGAAAGCACAAACAAAACCATGCACAAGGCTGGGAGTGTAACAGGGAGAAAATAAGAAATGAGTTACAACCACTGGCCTGTTCCTCACCTAGAGAACCAAGACAGGAAAACTGTCTGCTTCCCTGTCCTGCTGGCCCAGCAACTGCCTGAAAAGACAGAGACTGAAAATGGTCTAATACCTCCAGAACTGGAGGAAAACAGAGAAGGAAGAAGCAGGACACACTGTTTTTTATACCTAAAATCATGTGTACTGTTATTTCACTTCCAGTGTTCCCCACTGTCACTTATTAGCCCTCAGGACAGGTATGTTCCCTACTCCAGCTCTACAGCTCCCCAGGCATGCAAGGAAACAACAAACAGCAGTGAGCATGCACACATGCACACACATCAAAGCATGCACACTCCACACATTTCACTGGAAGCAGCAACATTGGCTGCCCCACAGGTCTGGAGGTTTCTCTGGGTACTACCTGCATGATCCACGTGGGGATCTAGCCAAGGGAAGAAACCTGAAAATCAAGGCAGGGTGGAAAAGGCATGATCACCAACAGCTTTCACTCAGTGAGTAACTTTGCTGGACTACTATGCCAAAACGCTTTTCAGGAAGGAATTTGTCCAGCTGTAGCTTAGAGCCTTTGTGTGTAGTCCCCACAGGCTTCACACAGTGGTATTTGCTATCCTTGGTAAAACACAGGTCAGCAAAAGGATTTCAGGTGAAGGCAAACCTCATAGTCTCAGTTCTGTCACTCTCAGAATACTTGGAGAAGCATCTGCTCAAAAATCTATGGATTGTCAGCCTTGTTGTTAGGGATCTCCACAGCCTGGCTAAACCTATCCTTTGAGACAGCAAACAAAGATTTAACAAACACCAAAGGTGGTGATATTCTAAGAAATAGAAGGAATGCCCATCCATGGGGAACTAGGTCCAACAACACTCTTTCTCTTCATCATGGTAGAAGGACTTCACATGCTGGACTGGATTTAAACTATGGACCCAGAGGGGTCTAAAACACTGCAGGAATCAAGAAATTATTCCCAGACAGGCCCTTTATGACAACAAGAAAAAAACAGGAGCACTAGAGCACAGCAGACAGAGGAATTTAATCCTGAAGCTAAGTAAAGGGTACCTCATGGACAGGGAAGGAGCACCCTGCTCTCCCACCATTTCAAATGCACTTCTCGTGTAAGTTGCATAAGCAAGGGTGAGATGAGCAAACCTTCCACCAGGCGCTCCGTGGGAACCACCACCCTTTCTGTCAGAGCAGATGCCTTTGGAGTAGATGACTACTCAGGGTGCACTGAGGACCTAAGAGACAACATCTTGCAACCACAACCTGAGAGACAGAACAACTGAACAGGCTGAATGAAACTGTCACCACGGTTGTTTCACCACGACAGCAAGACTAAGCGCTCTGTGCCTGTAAGGTTTGCCTCAGCACCACATCCAGCCTTTACGGGGACAGACCAGACCTCAGAAGATCAATGTCCATTACATACTGCAAACCCCATCTGGGCTTGACCTGGACACACAGTCACACAAGCAGAACTTACCTGTGGGAGGAGGAGGAATGGCTGCTGGCAGGGGTTTAGTAGATGGAGCTCCAGGACCTCCCTGAGGATAACCCATGTTCATGGGGCAGTTGAAAGGTGCTGAAGAGAAGTCTAGAGGAGACTGGCTTGCCACAGGGAGAGGACAAGCTGCAGGAAGCTGAGATGATGGGACTGAGGCTGGAGTGAAGAGGGCAGATCTGGATGGTGGAACACCTGGAGTTGTCATGGGCATGGACTGTCCTGGCAGAGAAGGCTGGCTGGAGAAGGGAGCAGGACCAACAGGTCTGACTCCCACTGGTCCAAATGGCTGAGACTGTGACACAGCTACAGACAAGAAAGAGTGGATCAGCATCACTTGTTTCATGTGCCAACTACTCATGACACTCTCCTTGGTAACAAGTCTTCTTCAAGCCATATCCTTTAATATCCATGTCCTCCCAGCCCAGCCTACATCAGTCAAACTGCCACCAAGCCAGCTGTAGCTTCTCCACCCCACACACGCTTAGTATCAGTGCACATGCAGCAACAGTTACTACAACTAGATGTGTCAGAAGCACTGAGAAGCCTCTCAGACAGCTGACTTGTTCTTCATCAGTACAATAGGCCTGTGAGGAAGAAAGTAGAGCAGCCACCCACGTTGAAGGCTTTAGTCTCAGAAAACCTAGAAAATGGACACAACTATCAGACAATGTTTACCTGGCCCTGAGACAGTTGCTGGATTCAAGCCCAAGTTGTACTGTGGGTATGGATGCCCTCTGGAATAGACACTTGTTTGTGGACCTGTGCTGGCCTGGGGAGGGGCAACCTGGTGAGGTGACACAGACATCGCTGGCACTGGCTGAGGTGTGAAAAGGGAAGGCACTGAAGGCTGAGGTGGTGCTGAAGGGGCAAATGATGACTGATAGTTCGGCTGCAATTAAAAAACAAAGAACTTGCAAGTGGCCAACAGTCATACACATACAAGCAGATGCAATTTCTATCCCTGTCACTTCCCAGGCAAGAGAAGTTGCTGCTGTTGTTGGTGCCCTGGATGCACTCAGTCAAAGGCCTTTCCCACCAAGTAACTTGCTCAACAAGAGCACCACACTCTTCAGAGTGTTCTCCAGCTCTCAAAAGGATTAGCCCTCAGGACCAAGTTCCCATACAGTGATTTCCTGGAAGCACAACCGGAGGAAATAACGAACGAATGATAATGGAGTAATAGAGGTTGGAAGCAAAACTTCACAAACAGTCTTCCTGTGCAAGAACTGAGATGAAGCCATACTACACTAATTTTACTAAGATATGAAGGTAAGATGAGCATAGGAAAATGACCACAGCCCCTTTCACCCAAAGATTTGAGATCTCAGTGGATCACTACACTTGTAACATTCTCCTCCAGGGACTGCATGTAGGACAGGGCTTTGAGGAAAAGATGCCAGACAGCTAACTTTTGGATTATCAGAGAGCTTGTGTTTGCTCCAGTGAAGGACATCACTGAGGAGTTGCTCAGTGTCTGCAATTTATGTCATCTCATATTACTTCATATGCCTTCCATAGCCCAGTAGCCCTCCTCCCTCTTCCCAAGCCATGAATATCTGAGTTTAAAGCCTACCTTTTCTGGATGCCTGAGACCTGTTTTGTGGGCTGGTCCTTCAAGGGCGGAACCACCCTTGGCTGCTGGGGCTTTAATGACCCCTACATTGACACGAGTGTAGGGAAAAGGGGGTGGCTGCTGATGACCCACATTCTCTCCTTGAGCATGAAAGAGCCGATCTCGGAGCTGTTCAATCAGGAGCTGAAACAAACTATGCTTTAGAAGAAGCACCTTGAGAGCCGCAGATGGAAAATGCTGAGGAAGCATTTAAAATAGACCCTGATCTAAAGCACTATGAATCAAACTGCAAAACTAACCATGTACCCAAGAGCCACCAGGAGAAAAACCTCAACAAATGGTGAATGACAATCTGGGACATCACCTGCTATACTCCCAGGCAGATGAAGTCTCACTGGTCCTTTCCCCAATCTTTTAAAGTATTCCCTCCCCAACCCCTACCCCCATTTAGGCACTACATGGATTTGTTTCAAACTGCCAGGAGAACCTCCCCATTCCCTTCCTCTACCAGCTTGCTTCAGGAAGAGAGGCAGCTTCCCTGGAGAGCTGCTTCCCAGTGTTGCTCTCCATCAACCATTTTACAGTTCTATAGCTCCTTTCCTTTTCCCTGAAGCAAAGGCACTACAAAGAAAATGCAAATGGAGAGAAAAAACATATCCTGGAACACCTTTCCCCCCCTCCCCTTCCCCACTATTCTCAAGTTAGCATAACTAAGGTGAAACCTTATGTCCTGATGCATGCCAAAACCCCAACTTGCTCTCACACAAAGTACCATTTTCCCCCTTACTCTTTCCCATGGCAACTTGCTGCTCACTCACCTCTTTAGAGCTGCTGGGTAGGTAATTCATTGCAGCTGCCAAGCATCCTTGTGATGCCAAGAGATTGGCATATTGGGTGATCCTTTCTGCCAAGACAGGGCCTGGTGCTGGTCCTGCTGTGCCTCGGAGCATCTCAATGGACCTGCTCAGCACCATCACCTTCTCTATAAGATCCTGAACAAGCCAGGGGGAAGGAAGAAATAAGACTACTCAGAATCTGACTAGTTTTACTGGTTCATCTCATGCTGAGGCAATACTAGATGCCTCTCCCCACTTTCAGCTGACATTAGATCCAATGTGGATAGAAGTTACTCCACTCTGCACCAAGTACTGTCACTGATGACCATTTCTTCAGGTGCACTTGGAGAAAAACAGGAACCAGGAAGCAAACCCTGGCATTGCTACTTTAATAGTAAGGGGCAAAAAGAAAATCAGAAGCCACAAAAACATGCCAACCAATCATGATCTTTTTGCTAGGAAGCTACTGCTGTTACAAGCTATCAGCTTGGAAAAGGAAGGCTTAAAACCATACCAAGAGAAATTCACTAGAAAAAATTACTACTGCTGACAAAAGGACCAGAAGGTTTTCAGTTACTCAAAACTCCAATTCCTAGAAATGAAAGTAGTGTTTATAGCTGTAGAATGATACATGCTGATATCTGGCAACTGGGAGGAGGCCAGTTTAAAAAACAACCAGGAGTGCTGAAGATGCCTTTTTGTTGCATTTACTCACTAGTGGGATTACAAAACCAGGGAACTCTGTAGCAGAGGGAATTATCTGCAGATAACCAAGTGGAAGACTTGTCTAGCTCATTCTAGCGGTGACAGACAACATGGGTTAGTGACTTAGCCAGGACAGGTTTAACTGTAACAGGTTACTGAGATTAACTCCGTTGGTCAGAGCATGGTGCTGGTAACACCAAGATTGTGGGTTCAATCCCCAAATGGGCCACTCACTTAAGAGTTGGACTCAATGATCCCCATTGGTCCCTTTCAATTCTGTGGTTCTGTGAAATAATCAATAGGAGTGAAGAGAGGTAAGTAACAACACTGACTTGGAAGCCCTGAGTCATCTGCAAGATGCAACTTCCCATATGTGATCATTCTGCTTGCAGTGGGAATAACATGGTCCAGACTTCATTTTATTTTGCTAGGGCTATTCTGAAGGTACTGCCAAATAACTGAAACATTAAATTGTACACTATAAGCACAGCAGCAAATGTACTCTCAGGCTACTACCAGTAAGAAAACAGGTACAGCTCAAATTTTCCTGACTAAAAGGAAGCTCAGAAATCACATCAGTATGTAAGAGAGGCAGGTAGGCTGTAACTCATGTCCATGGCTGGATTTATATGCAATGTAAACACACAAGCCCTGAAAGATTAAGAATGCAAGCCTCCTTTCAAAGCAGGTCTGTAATCCAGGCTAGAAGGAGATACCTTGGTGAATACAAACAGGTCTCCACTGTCTGATGGAAGCCACAGACTCTGTTTGATGGGATAATGCGAACAGCTAAGGGCTATCAGACTGGCCTAAAGAGGAGTCAAACCAACATTATAGCACGTGTACCTGTAGGGCAAGTGGTGACGAAGTGTCGTGGTTTTTCACCCAGCATTCCACCAACCTCTCCACATTGCCTGATGAGATGTAGCAGAGGCAGGCATCATTGGACAGGGCTGCATCTCCCTCTGACTCCAGGCGGGCACCCAGCATGTCTAGAGAGGAAGAAATGCAGCCAACATTTAACACACTTCCCCTTTTGAAGAGCTCATTAACCCCAATGCTTTGGATCTGCACCTAATTAGAATCGCAGAATCATTTACATCGGGAAAGACCTGTAAGATTGAGTCTAACTATAAACCTAGCACTGCCAAATCCCATCAAAGTCCTGCAAGTCTTTAAGAGCCACATATACATGTTTTTTAAGTAACTTCAGGGATGGTGACTCCACCACTTCCCTGGGCAGCCTGCTCCAATGCTTGACAACCCTTTGAGTGTAGGTGGTTTTCCTAACGGCAAATTTAAACTTCCCTTAGTGCAACTTGAGGCTGTTTCTTCTTGTCCTAACACTTGCTATTTTGGAGAAGTACAATCTCCTTTCAGGTAGTTGTAGAGAGCACTAAGGTCACTCCAAACCTCCTTTTCTCCAGGCTAAACAACCCCAGCTCCCTCAGCTGCTCCTCATATGACTTGGGATCCAGACCCTTCACCAGCTCCACTGCATAACTGCTGGATAACAGAGAAATGGGCATCAGGAAGAAATCCCAAAGCCAGTTTGGTTGAAAAAAAGTACTTTTTATACATCCACCAATTTTTATATGTCTGCCCAAATATATCAAAGAAAGGACAGATGAATTCAGTGAAAAAAATCCAACACCTTTTTTTTTTTAATTTCCAAAAGAGGTGTGGGGACTCTCCAGAAAATAGGGTGCTCAAACCTGTTTTAGATGGATTGAAGCCCACTGGACCTTTTACTGTAAAGGAAATACCTTTCTCTACAGAATAAAAATCACCCTCTTCATGTCTCAGCCTAGTGATAGCACCTATCCTGTTTTTTTCCATGCTGCTCCTAGAGGTCACAGGGAAATACCCACATATATAACTTTACACCCTGATTTTCAGCTACAATGTGCATCTATCGTTGTCCTAACTCAACAGCCCACAGTTACTTAAGTTCCAGGCAGCTGTAATGAGTAAGAAGTGCTTTTCCTTCTTAATGCTATCTGCTTCTTTCTATAAGCAGTCCAGAGGTATCTCCTGCAAGGGAAATTGTATCAGAACATAGTACACTGCATACCACAGAGCTGAGCATAGTCTTCGTGCTTTGAGTATGTTAACAAGATGGCCAGTGCCTCCTTCCAACTCTGTAGATCACACGTGCAAACAATATCTTGCCAGTTCTGCTGCACAATGGAGGAAAGCAGCTGTAAGGGAAGTAGAAGGCCTGTCAGTCACTGAAGACAAAGATAAGCTGACAGACTAGGCAACAGCTCACTTTCAAGCACACTTCCCACTATGGAGCGACTACCTCACTGTACATTAAGGTCCCACAATCTCAGCATCCCTATGTTAGTAGTAACTGGAATCTCATGCCCCTAAGGAAAGTAAAAAAAAACCCAACAAAGCACTTAAGAGAATATGGCAACAGCCATACTAGACAAGACTAAAGATCTAGCACATATTTTGTTTCAGAGCAGCTGGTAGCAGTGACTGGGAACACAGTTTTAGGATATCCCAACCTCTGTTAACACTTCCCCATCTGCAAATTAATAAGCTAGGAACTTCCTAGTTGAACTGTAAAGGGGCAGTATGCATTATGTGTTAAAAGCATGAGGAGCTGAGACAGAAACCATTAAAAAAAAACCAAAACAGAGAATACAGACACTCTATGTAGACAACATAAAATTATCATAAAACTACCAAGATATTAAAGTAAATGTCACATTAATAGGAGATGCACAGATTCTGCTGACATTCTATTTCCTGCATTATGGAAAAAGCATTTCCACATATATTCAGAGAAACAATTGCCAAGACAGTGCACACCTTCCCCTCCTCAGTGTGTACACAAAAGCATCACTTACCAGGGAGAGATTTGTTTTCCGCTTGGCAAAGTAGCGCTTCTGGGTTTCCTTTAGGAGGTTCTCCCCACCAGCTATAGCTAAGATGATGGCATCAGCAAAGCGCTCTGCTCGCATGCACAGCTCCACTGCACCCTCAAAATTCCCCAACAAAAGGGCTTGGCTGATGAGACCATCTGTATCTACAGAGGTGAGAGGCAGAGTCAACCCAAAGGGACATCACTCAGATGCGCTGATGATGCTTGCTTTAAAAAGCAGGCAGTAAAATGCAATAACACATGGAAGCCCAGCTAAAACAAAATTTGGAAACAAAAAAGCCCACTGACTTGCCTCTAAGTCTTCCATTATCTGGAAGATTCTTTTACATTATTAATGGGTCTCTTATCTGGGAAAAGTATGTCTCTGCTCAATGAGGTATGCCGCATGATACAGTAAGGGGTCATATGTTTTAGAAGCATCTGTCTGCTGGAATGAACCAGATTCTTCCCGGTCTCCCTTGATTTTCTGGTTTTCCCTCCTCTCCCCTTTTCCTAAGAGGGTATAAACACTCTTCATTGTAACATACCTTCTGTGACAGGAATCTCCAATGTGCTCATATTCTGTGGGATGAGGTTATCAAAAAAGGCTGAAGAGGAAGAAACAGCAGCTACATCATCGCTGGAATTCATCAAAAGCTGTGCAAAGGGTGCAAGAGGTTATTTAATTCACTGCACACACAGATCCTACCCAAAACAGTTTAGTGGATTACAGAGTGGGATGGGGCTGCTCTCCACGTGGTGGTGCATGCTCATATAAGTCTAATTTCAATGTGGAAACTCCTGTCACTGTGCTATCAATCTGCACATGAGGGCAGCAACAAGAGCAGTACTGTGATTGACAAAGCTTAGGAAATTGATGGTACAAGACATGCAGTGCCAACAGCACTGCTGGGCAGCATTCATCAACTCAACTGTCAGCCCTTGAGCAACCTGAGCTATTTTGGATGGAACAGGGACAAGACCAACAAGTAAAATCTGTAAATAACAGGTTGGATCACAGCCATGCCTAGAGCTCTACTGAAACGCAGGACACGATTGCTACTCCTAGAATATCTCAGCCAGTGTTTGAGGCTTGTGAAGAAGATTACTTATCAGAGGATGTAAGTTTTAGATACCTCAGAGGCAAAAAATTTACAGTGAACCAGGCCTTGGAAGGCATCTGAAGATGGACATCCCAAAATTATGTGAAAATACCTTTCAGAAGACAGAGGTGAAAAGGAAATAAATACCACAGCAGAAGCTTCACAGAGGAAATCCAGAACTGTAGCATGAAGTTAAGCTGCGGTGAGGCTAATTCTACCACTGAAGAAATGAACACAGGTGAAGCAAGCCTTTTGGAAGGAATAACAGCCAGGAGTCCTTCTTCATTATTCACTGATTAGTTTTGAAGCCAGAAGGGACAGTTATGCTCATTTAGTCTGACCCTGTCAGGGTCTGACAGGTCTGTGAACTGCCCTCTGCAATGCCGGCATTGAGCCCAACCAGTTGTGGCTGGAATCAGACCTTCCAGTTCATTCTGCCCTCCTCTGCTCTCCCAGGCTGACAAGATGTACAGGACATACCTGATCTGGTGCAGCATTTGTACCATCTGCCTCAGGAAGGGGCTGTTTATCTGGGATCCTGTTACTCAAACATGAGGCAATCTAGAAAAGTAACAGACACACACACACAGTAAGCCCTTATCAAAGTAAGCACCTGGACAGCAAAACTACCAAGAGACTGGCAAGTCCCAGACACAATTCCCCCAGCTCTTTCACCTGTTTGAGAACTTCCACCTCCCCCTGATCCTGCCTGGCTGCCTATCAGCAGCTATTTATCCTTTGCAGAGCATTATCCATCAGTCTGAACTGTCTCCACCTGTCACCTTCTTCCTGGCTGAGGAATCACCTGAGATGCAGAGAGCTGAATGCTAAAAGAAGCTCTCACAACTGCACTGTTGTTAAACACTTCCCAGTGCACCAACAAGTGAAAGCAAGGTAATCTGGCTCAAAACCACATTGGTTTGATTCAGGAGAGCTACAGTTCCACCCTTGCAAGTGCTTGCATTTGCTTTTTAATGGGGTATATTTCAGGAGACTCCCAGCTGAAATTTCGTACACTTTGGTCTTTTGTGTGCTATGAGATCACTTGCTCAGTTCCAGGAGGGACCCTACAACTCTCCTGCAGCAGCTTTCGTGCTGTAAAGGTTTCTCTCTATTGGAAATACCCTTTACCTTTTTTTGCAGATCCTCTTTACTGTAGCCCAGCAGCTTGAGGAGTTTAGTCCTGGACTCCTGCTCCAAATTCACCTGAGTCCCAGAGGATATAAAAAAGACAAAAAAAACCCAACATAGACATCTACACACTGCCAATGGTTAGCTGCTTCTGGCAGCAGCAAAGTTTATAGCTCAGTTTATAGATGACGAACTCAACTATGAGAAGTCCACCTAATGACCATTGTGGAAAGATTTATGGAATTTAAGTTATAATCATGACAAAAGGGCAAAACTCAAGTTTGCCACAGGTACAACTGAGGTACAACTGTGTATCAAATCTGAGACTGCATATATACCTGGTGTACTTGGTCATTAACTCCCTGGATAGTCTAGGAATTGCTAAGATAATCTCTTCACAGAGAGAATTGACTGATTTGAGTCTGGATGAAACTGAGACGAGATGGCTCCCTGAATTGCTAGCTGGCTTCACAAGGATTAATTAACTGTTAGAGATGCTCCCTGGATGAAGATTTCAGACACTCCCAAAGATTCCCACAGGCTGCACACAGCCTAACTGATAGGCACAATTTATATGCCTTAATGTATGATTAACATTCTGCAAGGAGAATCGGTCTGTCTCATTTAACTCCCATGCTGCTCCTACTACAGAAATGATCAGACTGTACACAGATAATTGCAAACAGTCCATTTCAGAAACTATTCCTGCAGAAGCAGAAATGGTGCTGCAGGACACTTTTGTACAGAAGCCTGGTTTGTAGTTTAAGACAATCCATTGTAATACATTCTTTATGTGCTGGAGTGGTCTCTCGGTACTGCAGACTAGATGGATTATAAAAATGACTAAAAATGACAGTTTGATGCATCTCATTCGAGGCAATTGAAGACGTTGCAATGGAGACCACTGTCACCATCTAGATGAACCATCCTATTCAAGATTCCCCATGCAAATACAACACTATGGAAAAGATCCCAATATTTTGCCCTCCACACAGTCTGCCTACGAGTGTCTGTAAGCCACTGCCAAGACTAAGCCCTGCCTCCTCAGAAGGGTGACCACTCCTCATCACCAAACTTTCATGTTAACAAATTATCCATGAAGGCTAGTCAGTCCTCATGCCACCACAGCTCTCTGCCTTGTTTTGGGATATCTCATTGTCCATTTGGACTTCACCTTGAAAAATAATACTGTACAGCTACACAGGTAGCAGGCAAATATAGCTTGGCAGTGTGTTGAGATGAAAAAATCCTGTTTCAGGAAGCCCAAATGAGGCTACTGAAAAGACCTTTCCTTATGAAAACAAGACCTCCAAGAACTCAGCTTTCTTTAGACAAGTAATGAATCAATTCATTCTATTTTGTTTTATATCTTAAAGAACAGGAACATAAAGGGCTAGAGTGGACCATATTCCACTCCAAGACCATAAAAGAACTGACTTCTGTATTTCAGCACAGCCATCCTACCTTCAAGAAGTTCCAAAGATTCTCATCAAATGGCAGCTTGGCTGTCTGGATCTTGCCCTGGCAGTAATCAAGGAGGTTCCCTGACTGCAAGGCCATCTGCAGTTCTTTGGATCGGAGTAGGAATTCCGTTTCAGTAGTGACTTGACTGATGAATACCTGGTGTGGGTAAGTCTGCTGCATTTGCTGTCCAGGAGCTTTGGTAAGACCAAAGGTAATCAGTTTTCCTCCAAACTGAGAATGACAGAAGGAGACACAGTAAGTACTCTTAAAAACAAAGGTAAAAGCAACTCACTTAGCTCTTCATTTGGCAAGACAGACCCAAGCTTCAGCAGTGATCACAAGGAACCCAGGAGTTTAGTGTGTATGGACTGAACATTGAGAGAGTTAACACTATGAGCCCATCAGCTCAACACTGATAAACTTGACACTTGTGCATAACCAATCAGGCCTAGCCAATTGCAACTGCCAGAGAGGCAGAGAGGAAAAAGTACCATTTGGAACTGTTGGTTCTTTTGTTACATAAAGAGGCAGACTGCAATGATAAAAACTATCAAGTGAAGTGCAGATACTACACAGAGAACAAGTCACTCAACAGGTTAACTGAACAATTCAACCTTCCAATTTAGGAGCAAAGATGTGAAGAAAATTAAATGCCTGGATAGGAGGGAGACAGAGGAGAATGGGAACGCATGTCAGCCTACAAGGGCAGCTTTTATGAATTTTTCTTAGATTTGTTAACTCCTACTTATAATCTCCCATTCTCTGCTACAGGACTCTTTCTTTTTTGGAAATCTACCTGAATATAGAGTAAACAAACTTCACTTTATGAGACAAAACAATGCACCTTAAACATGCATTAAAACAACTAGCAACAGGAAGATACAGGTTTCTCTAGTGGAAGAAGAGGATTGTATCACAAGGCAAGACATCTACTGCATTTTCAGCTAAGGATGCTCCATTCACTTACTGCAAATGAAACCCCCACAGGCCTGCGAATCCACTTGGGTGGCTTTTTTAGTGGTGGAATCAAGGTGGTCTGAGTTACTTGCTCTGGCACCTGCAGAGGAGGAAGGCTCTGTCCTGTGCCAAAGGGATCCAGGTTGTTGAAGGAGGAAGAGATCTAGAATCAGATGAAAATAGGAAGAAGGTATAATTCAATTCCGCTCTGTATGGAGTAAGCACAAAAAACTATTGCTTAGGAACCAGCTATTTTCCACACTGATGAAGAATAAGGCTCGTACAGCACCTCTTTCTGGAATACCACCAAGCCCCTGTGCAAGAGAAATGGCATTTCAAAACAGTTCCAGAAATTATTTCTCAAGAAAGTTTCACCCTAAGAGATTTTCAAACAGTTTTTCCTTAGCAAGATGCAAATTTCCTAACAAACACTGCTAGGCATAGCACCCAGCTCAAACATAGGAGTTGCAAAATTACTTGTTTTATGCAAGATAATGACAACATATGGTCAAACGTTGTCCAATTTATTTCTTGTTTTTCTCACAAAAGAATCCTGACTTCCTTTTTGTTGCTGGAGTCTTTCAGATGGGTTAGTTTCAAGGATTGTTTTAAGCTTTTATAGCTTAGATGAGACTGATGAAATAAAACTTTCTTGTCTAGACAAGAGAGAGTCAAAAGTGCCCCAAGCCAGATTTCTGACATTTAGGGAATCAGTGAACAAACATACAATGCTGTTCACAAGCACTTTTCGTTTTTAACATTGTTCACATAGATTTGCTGTTTGCTAAAGATAACCCTGTTCAAATTTAACTGGACCAGGGGGAACAGCTTTAAAATTCAGCTAACCAGCATACCCAAAACTAAACAACATCAGGGTGATCAAGCTAAGCTTGCCAAACCTTAGAATCACAGGCAATGTTTCATCTTTCTTCAGGGGAAACCAATTCCAAAGAAAGAATATTTCTTGAGGAACAGCCTATATCCAACAGATCAAACCCCCTAACCTTAAATAAATATATACAATGAGGTCTGCAACAGTTTCTGTCCTGAGACTGTTGAATTTGTAAGAGAGAGACCTCTTGGTCACAAACTCCCTGCCACCATAACTGTCATTATCTCTTTCTGCTTGTGTTCTTACTTGTTATTCAACTTATCCAGGAATTATTAGACACTACTGTTCCTCAATTTTGAACAGTGGAAGTGTGGCGCATGCACATGAAGAATGCAGAGAAAGAAAATTCTCCATGGGTTAAATAAATCCTTAATCTCCTGCAGCTGTTGCTTGATAAAGTATTTTCTGTCTCTTGCAAATCCTATGAAACTGAACTCAGTCAGCTGTAAATGACTATATAAATAACACTTAAGCCAGCTCATACGTATTCTCTTAAAACCTGTATTGTAAGGCAGTTGTTGGCAGGGACAGAGGGAGGGAATTAAAAGACTAGACACCAGATTAAAACTAAAATTTTAGACAGTAGTGACATTTAATCTGTTCAGAGTTTGCTCATCTATTCATTGGCTAAGTAATAGGTTTCGGTATCAAAAATATTAATATGCTCCAAGTTGTAGTCAACAGACTTAAGGAAAATTGCTAATAGTGGTTTATAAACCACTTTATAAAATTACCTTCTAATGAAGAAAAACTTATCCTATAAATTAGTATCAATGTATTTAATTTTAACCTAATGACAAAAAAGGCTTGTTGATCTAACATGTGTGCTGCTTTGTTTTTAGTCTAACAGAAATAACAATAAAATATCTTAACATGACAACTGAGCTTGACCTTGGTTCTCTTTACATACTTTGTGAGAGGCAATGTGGTCCCCCTTTGGGATTTGGTGGGATTATTAAGCCCCCACACAGGGAGCTTCTGGTTCCCACACCATACAGCCACAGGTCCTGGTGCATGGGACAGACTGCACCACTTAAAAATGCCACTGTTACACGTGTTTGCTTCTACCACTGAGCAGCCAGGGGAGAAACTGCCAGTCTGTCAAGGTGTGACATGGTCACAGGACTTTACCTTGTCAGCCTGCGTCTTCTGCTGAGCTTCTAAGTTCCCACCCATAACAGAATAAATGTTGATCCAGCCATCAAAAGTGGCAGCAGAGAAGACTGAAGGATTTCGAGGACACCACTGGACATCAAAGCACCACTGACTCCGAATGGGCAACTCATAAACCACCTACCATAGAAAGAGAAGATAGAAGCACAACACTAATAGCCTCCTGTTTTCCCCAAATTACTTGTCCACAGCAAGCATCTCACTTCATTTATATGTCACCACTGCATACAAATCTCTCATTTTTGCTTCTTGAAGGGTGGATTTGCAATCAAATTATAGCACATTGAGTCCAAACAGCTGAAAGCCACAGAAAGCTCCCATAAAATTGGATTCTGACTGTAGAACAAAATCCAAAAGAAAAAAGCCACTTTTGCTTTGCTTTCTACGTACTACTGTATCAGAGTACTATAGCATTGCCACATTTGCTGTTAACCAAGGGAGAGACACCAGAAAACAACACAATAAAACCAGAAGTTGAGAGGAAAGAAGGTGTCATGAGCAAGAACATATAAACAGAAAGAATAGTGTGGAGTAACAAAAGTGACAAGGAAATAAAGAGCCTAAAGAAAAAAAAATAGAACAAGAAGAGAGGACTGTAACAGCTGCATGTGAACATTGCAGCCAACAAGTTTATGGTTCAGCACTCAAAAACCCAAAGTTCAATTCATAACCCAGACAAAGACTTCCTGCCTGATGTTGGGCAACTCACTAACACAGCCTTGACTTTAAACCTCCAGTTTGTAAAGTGAAGATATTTCCTTTATGGTTTACAGGAGCAAAGGAGACACAATCACAACTTCACTTTCAGTGGGAAGGTGATCAGTGTTTTCTGTTCCAGGTATAAGCGAATTAATATAATTTACTTATATTAAAACCTAGATTGCCAAATTAACAAACAAATCCCAGAAAAACAAACATCCCCTAAACCCAAACAAACCAATACTTCCCTCAAACTTATGAGGGCAGCCATTCTGTATAACTGTATTAATCCTTAATATTGCAAACCATCCCAACATTCTTTTTCACCTGAAAATTTTCTGTTCATTGGTACCAAGTCAAAAAGAGATCCTTAACAACAGTTTATACATGAAAGTCTAATCTGAATTTGGACTCTTGAAATCTACAGCAGCACGCATAAAGACACGTCAGCCACACTAATTTTTAACTTTTCCACTAAAAGACAGTGAAAATACTTCTGTAAAAACCAGACATCAGGAAGGTTTCAGAGTCTGATTGTCTTCTAACCACTAGAGATCTGGACAAAGTGAACATCAAATTGCAGGAAACTACAACCAACAGCATTTAATGCATTTTAGGAAAATTGATTAATTTTTTTCCTTGCCTCCAGGGCAAAAGTGGTCAGCTGAGTGATATTGTCCCATGAAAAGAATCTAGCCTGGGCCTCCCAGCTGGACTTTGTTTAGTATTGTTAGAGCACCTTCCCCATGCTATGATCAAGATTAATTGCATTGTCCAAAGTTCAGTTTTATCCAGGAACTCAGCATGGAATGAATGGGCGTGCATAAAAAAATTTTAAACAGCCCCATTTTAATTCAGGTGATATCTAAATATTCCAAGTATGGTAATTCTGAGATACATAACTAGATAAGCACATACACGTGAAACCATTTTACTATAAATAAAGTCTACACACATTATTTAACTGCATTGTTCCCTTCTCAGTGACCCTAATAAATGCTCCTTGCTGTCCTTCAAATTTCCTCCCAAAAAAACTTACTAGGAAAAGGAAAAAGAAGAAACACATGGAAACGCAGAACACTAATGTGTGAGCATAGCAAGAAAATAAAAAATAGTTAAAACTAAATTTTAGTTGAAGTTTTCTTCCCTCTATGACCTCTGGAGAAAGATACATCAGCGGAAACCTCTGCCTGTCTCTCCTTATTTCAGTCTGAACACGGACAACCCTCATTGACTCCAGACAGAAAGAGTGCAGAAGACATGCTTGAGGGACTTACACTGGCACTCCACAAGAATACAGGGAAGGACACACACACAGCAAAGCACACAACTCCATAAAGTAGACCATGTGTACTGATAGCTGTGGTTACGTACCTCCCCCATACTCGGGTTCCAGCACAAGATCCGGTTGTCTTTGGCACTACTCAACAGCAGTTCAGGGTCAGCCTGGCACCAAGAAACTGAGAGAACTCCCCTAAAATCGATCAGAAAGAAATCAGTCATATTTCCTGTACAGTCCACTCTGCCATCCAGTCACTAAGAAAGCACCATGCACCAGCACTTGGGCTCAGAAATGCTAGCTCTCATCTCTTTCTTGAACCAGATTCATCTGGGAAAGAATGCAGGCCCAGGAGAAAATCATAGTTCCCCAAAGCCCAGTCTCCCAGATGTCTGTCTTGAAAAGACGCAACACAACATGCAAGTCCTCACCTCGTGTGCCCTTCCAGCTGGCTCAGAGGAGAGGTAGCAAAGCGCAAGTCCCATATTTGGATCACTGGCAAACGGTCATCCTCAGAGGAAAGGACTAGCTGGGTTGCAACTTCTGGATGCCAGGCCATTCCTGAGCAATGCATCTAGGGACAAAAATAGCACAGGCTGGAAATTCAGCAAAGCAAGCTGACAGTAGCACAAATGGCCCAGAGCCATGTCATTCTGTACTGAACTCGCCTAGAATGCTTGACATAAACCAAGTCTAGCAATGTCTTGCTCCAGGCAGCAAGTATTTCTACCTTCTATACACAGCAAAAAAACCCCACCTAATCACACAGAAGTCAAAGTTGACCTAGGAAGAAAGCTGGGAGGTTTCTCATAAATGAATTGTGAACACAGAAACTGAATGGAAGAGTGCCTGAATTTTAAGAACAGTAAGGGGTCTTGTTTCCCCATTTCATTAAGGAAAAAAAAAGAAGAGGTGCTTTGATGCTACAGCTCCAAGAGAACTAGTTCTAACAGCTCCTAGAATAAAACCACTTCTGTCCCAAGAGTCTGTGCCACTGCTTTGTAGTCACATGTGGCATGTTGTAAGCTAGTTAGAAATGCAGCCTTTTCTCCACTCACTCTGTTGCTGTGGTCACTGACTTTGATGATGGGCTCATTCTTCCTGAGGTCCCAAACCACAGCCTTGCCACTGGGGTGAGCAGAGGACAGGATGTGCTGCACCTGCCGATTCCAGGACACCACACTGATGTCTTCATGAGGCTGCCAAGACAGGAAAGGCCACACATCGATTATTCCCAAGCTGAGGGAACACAAATCACAGGAGTCTGTCACTAGTTTAACTAAAGGATTAGGGATTTGGGGTTTGATGATACACAGATTCCTCTCTTCAGCTGCTGATCAACTAACTGGAAATACCAGCAGCATTGACCACAAAGACTAGGGCAAGTCTTTTACTCAGAGTACAGTGGACAGTAAAATTCTATGGGGGAATGTCACTTGGAAAAGTACCTTTGCAGTTTAGGAGCAAGTACTGGATTCTACATTGGCCAAATGTGTTATAAATCTCTCCAGAGAGAACTGCAGCTGAGCACATATATATGCTTCTACCCTAATTTCTCAGATGAACTTCAATGGAAATATGACCTTCTGCAACATTTCAGGAATGCAGTGAGATGGAAAACAATTAAGTATTCATGGCTAATTGTTGTTATTGTATCTACTGCAATGCAGGAGATAGGTAAGGAAACAACAAGAGACAAACTGGAGGAAAAACCTGGCCTGCTTTTAGCCAAGTTTACTATGATTTTTCTACTTTCAGGAGTTGATTGCCCTGAATAATATAATAAGCATCAGAAGATCAGAAACTTCTTTCTCTTCAAACTCGGGAAACATTATCTGGGAGCAATAGCCAAGATACATTTAATGGCTCACTGGCTCTGCTAAGGATATGACTTTCATGAGATATGAAAAGCCTTAGCTGAAGCCTGAAATAAATTCATTCCTCAGAGAAGGTCCAATAAACCTTCTTAATCCATCACACATGCCCCAGCTGGATCACAAGATAAACTGGTCAGTTACTTGATTCAAATCCACAAAGAGGTTACCCATCCATGCAAAGTGCATCCTTCCAGAGCTTGTCAGCCTACCTCCCCTCCCTTTACAACACTTCTTCCACCCCCAAGAATGAAACCAATCAGTCACTTCTGATTCATCTTTCTCCTGACAGACATCAAAGTCATTCCCCTTTCATGGACTTACTAGGTTAGGATGTCTCGAAATGTCTTTTTATCTTGCCTACTGAGATACAAAACTGCAGGAGTATTGCCCAGAGGAAAACTCTTTTACCTGTGATTTAGTCCCTGGAGTCATAGGCACACTGAAATTATTCAAGTCCCAGATGAAAATTTCAGAATCATTGGCTCCAGAAGCCAAGAGATTACTCTGTAGAAAAAAAAAGGAAAAGCTCCACTGAGATTCCTGCTCACAGGGAAAGAGGACAGATTTCTTAAAAAGAAATGGAAGCAAAAACCTCAAAATCTTCCAAAATGAGATGAGAGCTACATTTCACAGTCACTGGCACACATAAAGATACTAACTGGATTACCAACCAAGCACATCTCTAGCCTCTGTGACTTCCACTGTGGCATAGTACAGACCCATTTAAAATTTGTCTGTTTTGTGCACACGGCTGCTGTTAATCATGAGGAAATCCTGCCACAGGCCTGGAAGCCACCGTCCCTGGCCAGCTGAGCCTTTGCTGTGCATCCTGGCACCGAGGACATTTCTTTTGAGTAGATGCAGGTTTCTCACAACTGACTGCAGACAATTTTCAATTTGCCTTTGTGCTACCACAAGAACCATGTTATGTACACTTCTCATTTATGTTTCAGTCCCCTCAAGTGTGATCAGAGCCCCACTGAATTAAACACCAACTGAACAAATGAACAAAATAGAAGTTCTAATTTCAAACAATGGTTTAACATGTAACAATATTACAAGACATGTTTTTATAGAGAGGCAAGAGATTTGATTAAGGTCACAGGGGAACTTGGTGGTAAAGCAGTGAACAGAACCCAAATCTGAGTCTCGAACCAGCCTTGTGTCACAACTATCATGCCTCTTAACTTAAAAATTGTTCCTTCACTTTATAAATCCTTATACACAAAGGAACGTATTTTCTAACATGGAGGTTAACTTTCCTTTGGTATCTTAATGTTACACACCTGAAAAGGGTTGAAGTCTAGGGCTCGAACAGGACCTGAATGCTTCTCCGCCTGCCCAATCACAGGGTCGCTCTTAGAAGTCAAGATGCGGTGCACGCTGTACATTGTCAGGACTCCATTATCCCCTCCACCAATGATCACTCCAGAGGACTCTGGAGACCCATTTCCAAAGCTCCCCCAGATCAGCTTATGAAACCTAAAAAAAGAAGAAAATAAAGCTGGCACAGGCCACAACATTTGGTGGAAATCAAGATACCCTCTTCATTACCAAAACTCATGTCCATGTTTCAACCTATCACACATATCCATTAGTTTGCACTTTAAACAATCATCTCCCTTTTAAGAGGGCTGTGGCTCTCACATGCAAAAAATAAATAAGCTTCATCCAAAGACTTTTAAAGGGAACTTAAAAAGGAAGAGCTCATCTCTATTTTTATGGCTGTTTTGTTGTTTGTTTAAAGCTTTTAGGACCTCACATGGGATTTGACAGGTGAAATCTCTAGCCTACACTTTATTGACAATTAGATTAGAGGTCTATGTGCCTTCATTTCCAGAGCTGTTATCTGAAAAATATGTTTACACCCTTTAAAATCTGCTAGTTAGAAATCAAGGGTTTGTTTTACACTGGATGCAAATATCACCCACAGCGACGAACCTAAGAAATCATCTTGTCTTAAAAAGCTGGAAGGTAAGTTTCACTTTCTCTATAGTCTCTTCAGTGCAAATTGTTAGCCCTAGCAAATTCACATCATACATAATGTCTCTACTGACTGACTACCATACAAGTAATTTCAGATTTCTTTAATGGTCCAACTGCTCTACTTTTATATTCCGTATGACCTATGTCAACAAAATAGTTCAAATTTTGAAGACAGAGGTCAAGAGATTCAAAAGATGACCTTATACACTGTAAACATTATCTCCTCCTCCTCTTTCTTGCACCAGAAAACCTTTTTCATTTTCACTGATTGATACATCAGTATGAGCCTCCAGTACCTGTTTGAGGCAGGAAGTGTTCCTTTCTGCTTCATGTCCAGGGAGGGATCCCTGAAGTCAACCTCAAATATTTCCAAGGTGGCATTTGTACTGAAGGATGCGTCCAGTTGCTGGGCAGATGTTCCTAGCAGAAGTACAAGGGCAACACAAGTGGGCATCTTTATCAAAAGCCAAGGTACAAAAGAGCAAGGCACTGAAAGCCTATTCTTCATAGACAACACAACTTTGGTGTTGTGACTGTTCAAAAGAGGAGACGTCTGAACACCTCAGAAAAAGGAATCAACAATTAGGACAAAGACTTTGAAAGAAATTAGAAGTTCAAGACATTCTGGGCACCAAAGTTACTGCTCCCCAGATAACTTTCCCTCTTGGGACAGATATAATTCATGTACTCTCCTCCAAGCAACTGTGGCTTCTGATCCTAAATTCTTCTCTAAATTACAAATGTCATCACATTATGAAATCCAGCTACAACCATGGTCCCAAGTACTTCTGCATCCTGCTGCTCAACCATGACCAGGTCCTAATCAGACCTTCGAAACCTACTCCACAGCTTAAATTATTCAACTTTAACCAAATAAATATGTCTCAATTACCCACAGACAGCTAGCAGTCACAAATTGGTGGGTTCCTTCCTTCTCCTTATTCTCACAGAATAAAAGCTAAAAGTTGATTTAACATTGCCTAGTGGGACACTGCCAGGCAAACAGTCCCCCAGTCACCACGGGGATGATTACAGCATGGAAAGTGCCCACAAGACTATTAAAAAGCAGTATGAATTATGAAACGACACAGCTTCTGATCTAAAGCAAACTGAAGCCAAGACCTTTGGTTCAACCAAAACTCTGGCCATGTTCTCTACGAACTTCCCCAGCACAAATCCTTCCCAGAGGCTGCAGTTCTTCACAAACTGCTCCAATGTGGGTCCCCTCCATGGGGTGGTCTTTCAGAACAGATTGCTCCAGCCTCAATCCCCCACAGGTTTGCTGGCAGGTCACAAGTCCTGCCAGCAAATCTGCTCCAGTGTGGGGTCCTTCCTCCATGGGGCCACAGGTCCTACCAGGAGCCTGCTTCAGTGTGGGCCTTCCACAGGGCCACAGCATTCTTTGGCATCCACCTGCTCCAGCATGGTGGATTGCAGTTGGGTATCTGTTCCACCATGGGCCTCCATGGGCTGTGGGAGAGACAGCCTGCCTCACTAAGGTCTTCACCAGGGGCTGCAACAGAATCTCTGCTCTGGCACCTGAAGCACCTCCAGCCCATCCTTCTGCATGGACCTTGGTGACTGCAGAATTGTTTCTCTCATATATGCTCACTCCTCTCATGTGCTTCAGTTACACAGGGCATTTTTTCTCCCTCGTACTGACTAGGTTATCCCAGAGGTGCCACCACTGCCTCTGATGGGCTCAGTTTCGGACAGTGGTGGGTCTGTCTGGAGGCCGGCTGGCACTGGCTCCAGTGGACACAGCGGGAGCCTCTAGCAGCTTCTTACAGAAGCCACCCCAGCTACCAAAGCCTTATCATGCAAACCCAACAAAACCACCAGAGCTCGCAGCTCCACACAGACAATAAACTTGCCTGCTGCCAACTCAGTGAAGAGACTTTCTGCTTTAGGAAATAAAATTACTGTAAGAATAGTGATTAATTAATAAAATCAACAAAACAAAATTTAAGGTTTTGCAAAAGTACTGAAAATGGAATGTTAACCAAAAAGGCAACTTTAGGGAGGTTTATAATATTTGATTGTCAAGCCACATGATAATGACTAAAGACAGACAAATAAAAGTGAACTTAAATGAACATCACTTGAATTAACTGTCCCCCCCCACAGGCATAGCAAGTATCTAATGCAGAGTAGCAAGCAGGTGCTAGAGTCCATACAGTCTTAATTAGAAATCAGAAATCAAAAAATCATGCATTCAACCTTTGAAAAATCACTCATCTTTAAAATATCAAAGTCGGGCGTAGAAGTAATCCTCTAACATGTACTTTAAAAAGAGCATAAAAGCTGTAATGTTTTTGGTATATTGCTTGCAAGTGTGCCATAGACTGCTAAGGTGGAAAATGCTGAAAGTTAAAAACCGTACAACTCTACATAAGGGTTCTCTGTGATTCATACTCTAATATTCACAAATTGTGAAGAACTGTACCTGTTGCTAGATAAATGGGGTGGTTGTTTGCTGGACTCCATGCCTGCACAGCTGTTCGCTCAATTTCTTTTAGCTTCATTTTCTAGACTCTGAAAGAAATTTCACACAGGGTTTAGAACAGAGAGATAAAGTTGATGTGAAAATAGTCACATCAGAAACAAAATATTCCCCTTACCAAGATGAGAACACATTGCTCTTAATAAAGTGAAGTTAATTGCTACTTCCTGAGGTATCAACTACAGTTTTACCGGAATGAAGCAGAATATCTAAGAATTCATTAAAAAACATCCCCCACAACCCCACTGTCTGACCCCAGATTTTCTTTCATATATAGCTCTCTTTTTCAGATGCCCAAATTACAGAAGAGTTACAGAAAAAAGAAGGGGATTTAAATTAAACGACATACTCAAGTCTTCAACCCAGGCTGGTTTAAATCAGCTGCAGCAATTAAACAAACGTATTTTGCTCTAGCAGTAGTTGCTCTCTCTGAACAAGCTAATGTCAGTATATACATAAGCAAAAAGGGAGCAGAAGGAATCTCACGGCAGGCTAAGTTCTAAGCAGAAAAGTGACGTGGCAACAGAAAACAAAGGGCAATGCTATCATGTGCCAATTCAGTTAATGTACTTTGTTCTTGCTCCTCTGAAAAGCAAAAGGAAAAAATAATTTGACTTTCTCTTTGAGCCTGCAAATGGTAGAAATTGAGAAGAAGTAATCCACAAGGAACTACGGGGTTTCAACCTCAGCACTGACAGCAATTCTTTTTATTTACTCAGGATAGATCAACTGACACCTGTAAAACAGGAATAAATTTTCCCCATGTCTCTGGAGAGAGGTTAGTTGGGCAATAATGTAGCAGGTTAACTGAAATCCAAACATCAACAGCAGGCAGCTGGGAGGCTGCAAAACTGAATATAAATACAATTAAATACAATACAATACAAATACAATAATTATACAAATTATCGTTCTGAGTAGGATTCCATTCTTGCTGAGGAGAAAGCAACCAGCACCTCTCCATCGCTGACCACAAACAGGCCTTCTAAGCATAATAAATGATGTGTGGACATAGCATTCACAGACCAGTGGGGTCACTCTCATGAGCAGTTCCTAAAATTTTTGAGCTTGGCTGCACTGCAGTCTTTTAACTCTAGCTAAACAGAACTGTTAACTATGCACTCAGATGGTATCATGCTGAATAAAGTAAAACTGTCAGCAAGCAGCACAGCAAAACCCTCTGCATCTTGTCAGCTTGCTATGATTAACCTCTCCTAGCTACCTGACACTGTGTAAACCACAATCTGCATCACATGGCCTTCTGTACAGATGCAGGGCTACAAGTCTCAGTGCTTCAGAGTTTGGCTTTACTTAGGCCAGAGCACAGGTGCTCATTCATAAATGTACTTTGCTGTGGTCACCCACCGACTGGCCAAACCACCAAAACAAACCCCTGAAACAAACACCCCTAGAAAACAACGCAGTTTTGAAAAAGCCTTCCAACATCTTGTGGCATATAAGAAACTATGGCCTCCTGAGGTCCATGCAAAGGGGAGGTTTGGTCAGCATTGCTTCTTGGGGTTGGACCTCCCAGCTGATTATTCTACACCTTTTTTTAGGGTTTCTTCTCCCTCACCAATCAGAAGTTAAGGACATCCTCTCTCTCTCTCCCATGCACTATTAGGATATTCTGATTGATTAGAAGCTATGTAATGCTTTTTAGCATTAGTCTGCAGCAATGTCCTAAAGCTCAAACTGCCAACTGCTATTCTCACATTAGGTTTATCCCAACTTAGTTAAGGCCCAACAGAATCTGAACAGAACTCTTGTACAATTAAAAAACTGCACCTATTTCTTTATACCCCCTAGAACTCCTCGTCATCAGAACAAATCTCTAAAGCTTACTTTCCAGTCTTCAGTGCACACTTTGTGGGGTACTTGTTAGGGGTCCACCGCATTCTCTCTATGGTGCATCTGTTCCAGCACATACTCGTTTCTCCCACACTACTGCAGGAATCCTGTCCAGGTCTCCTCCCGTCATTGGCAGAGGGGAACGAAAATATCCATAGAAGTCAGGTGAATCTGCTAGCAACAGTCTGTTGGACAAGGCTCTACTTGACTCCACCAATGTGGGGGGCAGGACAGCTGGTATGTTCCCTTACCAGTCCCTTTCTTGCCTCTTCCTCCTCCAATTACAATCCATCAGTTGTAGCAGCTGACTGTACACTGAGGCCTCACTGCTTCTTGGTTTTTGAGAGGGCAACTTCCCTGTGAACATTAATAGACAATGGCCAAGAGACCTCTTCCCTATAGGAAATTAACTGGTAAGGAATCAGTGAAGAGTGCAACTATCACAAACTTAGTCAGGTGAATGATACGAGCTCCCCCTCCTTACCTCTGTGGTGGACCGACTGCATGGCTGAAATAATTTGCATTTAATGTGCAAACAAAGATAAGCTGCCAAATTTGTGCAGAACAGTATTGATCAATTGTTTGGCTTTTCTTGTCAATAGAGCATTTTACATAGGAAAGTCAATTACTGTATTACTACTGCTCTTTTCTCACAAATTTAAGTCCGGACAGAATGTGAAGGTAAAGTGTCTTGGTCATGGTAACCCAACCAGATGGAGGAAAGCAAACAACACTCCATTCACAGTGGCTCAGTGTCAGCAGAACAACTGTAGAAGTGCTGGATCATAGGTATTGAACAGGTTCACTGTGTCCCTGGCCCTAAAACGCAAACCAGCTGTGGTTCCAACAGACTTGAGAAGGCCCACAGAAGATGTGTAAGAAGCCAAAAGACCACAGTATCACACCATCTCTTAGTAACTTCCGAGCAGTTCAGCTCCACTGCCGCTGAGGCTCTGCAGAGATGCAGCAGCACTTTCCCCTTAAGTCAGTGAGCTCTGAGTTTGGAAGGGGAAAAAAATGCCTGATCTGAGTCTTAGTATTAGAGAAGTGATCCTTCTATACACTGTACATGTCCGTATTCAGGAGAGGACTCACAACCCTTGTGCATATCTGTATCCAGGAGAGGACTCACAATCCTTTAAGCAGGAAAAAGCTCTTCTTTAGCAACCCTTGTGGCTGCCTGAGAAAAATTCCCAAGTAGTGAACTCTTCCACAGTAGAATTTTTAGGGACAGGTTGCCACCTGCCGTCATCTCTCAAAATAGCATCTAATACTTCCAAGAAAGCTCATTCTTTTCTCAGGACCTCTAATTAATTCATCATGACAATTCCTCACCCTTTTTCTACAGACATCCATCTGACTACAGATCTAATATATTAATGAATCTCAGACCCAAAGGGAGAGGAGGGACAGAAAGCAGCATTTCTCCACAGCTTTCCTCCAGCCATGGCTTCCTGCACAGACTTTCAAGGGTAACAGAGCCTACAAAGCAAAACCTGATAGGTCAGAGCACTCCTCACCACCGAGAAATGGAGAGCATGCATTTAAAGTGTAAAAATTCCCAAATCACAACAGATCACGCAAACAATGCTGTCAGAGGCAAAAACTCCTCACCTTTGCTAACCTGAAATAATTATAGCTTTGCAGTACATTACGAAAGACCGTGGTTATTGTATGAGCTAACTGACCCTCAAAGCTGTCGTGATAATTATCCCTGATATCATTCTAGTGAGGCCTTCTCTCTCTTGCACCACCCAAAGACTGTCAATCAGAAATCCCCGCCCACTGACTTTGCCAGTCCTCATCCTGCCACTGGACATCCAACCATTCCTCTTTGAACAGTTCTTGCTGATATTGGACTTCCAGCACTGTACACAAAGGACCTGATCGGCTGACCTCCCCCCACTTAGCTGAAAGTGAAGCTTGGGCAGAACAAAAAAGATTTGTCCAAGGTCACCTGGGTGACAAGCAGCCACCCTAAAACCTGAAAAACGCCCCTCAGCCATGACACAATGGTTAAGACACAAACTCTCCCTACACTTCCAACCCAGTGTAGATTTAAAATCTCTGTACTGCCCCTTCCGTTTGCACTGTTGGGATACCCTCCTTCCGCAGCTCCCCAATACCCAGGCTGTTCTCGTATGTGCTTATTATAAACCCTGATTACAGCAGGCACAGAGACACTCAGCTAATCTCAGCTAATCACTGGTGTGTGCAAGGTGGGGTTGTTGCAGGGCAGGGCTCAGCACATTCCTCCATGACAGCTCCCATGGTATATAAAGAAACTTCTTGTGCTCTGCGCAGTTTCAGAAGCTGTTGCCCATTGCACAGCACTGCTCAGATGGCAGTGCACACATGTCTCAAGTGTGCTTGTCTGCCCAACAGCAGAACCCCATGGGATGGTGAAAAAGAGCGAGGGTCCAGGAGGAAAGCATTGACCTCGGACACTGGGTGTCAGACACAGGCTCTGGGCTACGCCAGAGGCCTCTCCGCGGCCCAGGTCACACAGCTGAGCTCCCCCGCCCGCTCTCCGCCGGCCGGCGGAGGGGAGACGGGGCTCCCGGGACAAGGAGGGGACCACGGGACCCAAGAGCGGAGTCGTGACACCGACAGCGAGGCGGGCAGGGCAGCACAGCAACCCTGGGCTGGGGGGACAGGGGCGCGGCAGGGCAAGGGCGGCCCCTGGCGCTGGCTCGGTGTCCGGGGGGCGGGGGTCCGGGCTGGGCCGGGCCGGGGCGGGGGGCGGGCGGCCCTTACCGGCTGGCTGCCGTGCCTCCCGCGCCGCTCGCTCCCGCAGCCCGGCGCTCCGACGGTGGCCCCGGGGAGCCCAGAGCGCCGCCCGGCCCGCCCCACCGCGCCTGCGCGGGACCGGCCCCGGAACCCGGCCCCGCTCCGCCGCCCGGCCCGCCCCGCTGCCCCTCCGCAGCCGCCGCGCTGGGCCCGGCGCTCCCGGCAGCTTCTGCTGCTTCGAGAAACCTGAATCGGCTCCGTTCGCCCGTCCCGGATGGTTCGTGCTGGAGGTCAAGGCCACCACAGCTGGAGCCGGGCCCTGCTACGGCTGCCGTCACCCCCCCAGAAGACCTTTGCCTTAGCTACAAATTTAATCCATCCTGAGGGCGTGCAGAAGGGAAAGGAATGTCTTTTTCTAGAAGTATTTTAACTGCCAGAAAAAATAAGAAGGACCCAGGCCTTCATCTCTGACACCTCTCCTGCTTTAAGAAAAAATTGCCTACATTACAATCCCCATTTTTAAGGATTTCTGAGCCATATTATCTGCCCAACTCATCATGCCTTCCCCATGAAAAAAACCGTAGTTAAGTTACCGTTTAGAACAAACTGGGATGGAAAATCCCCGAAGGGGGCAGCAGCAGACAGCGCTGGAACGCTGCACAATGAGCCGGATGGGCCTTGAGCTGCCTCAGTGCAAGTGCTGCACTGTCACACACACCAAGGCAAAGTTCCTGTTACTGCTCTGATCACGTTCATTTTGCTTGAAGACTCTTACAACTCTCATAGCATTGTATATAGTGCTGTCACGTAACTGCTGTGGAATGGTAATTCTTGACTCAAGTATCCCTACGGAATGTTTTACTCTGCAAAACAAAATTCAGTTTTAAGGTCCCGATAGTTTGAAAAAACACTTAAAAACCCTTCTGGGATAAAACAACATTGACCATAATTTAAAAGCATGTCTGTAACTAGAAGAGAAGGTGACAGCTTAAAAAAGCTATGAGGAATGTTAGTTGTTCAGCACCTTCAAAGGAGTTACAAATATTTTGGTGCAAATAAAGCTATGTCCTAGCATTCAATCCTGTAACTCCCTTGAACATACATCCTTACAGAGACCCCTACACAAAAATCAAGCTAACAGCCCCTTTCAAATTTGGGGTTTAAAATCTTTACAGATGGAAAAACCATGAATCACTGTCTTTATATACCTGCTCCTCTTAAAGCAGAAAACTATGAGCCATGACAAGGTGCTGAGAGCAGAGCACAGCATTCAGTTTACAGAAAGCACCTACAGTGACCCAAGCCCTCAGCCTTCTGCGATCACCCACTCCTGCAACTCAACAGTGGCGTCTAAGGCATAGCACAGCACAGTTGAGAGAACATTCACTGTAAAGCAGTATTAAAGGCATCATCTCCTCCAGTAACGAGGGGGAAAGACCCTATGTTAAAGGAAGAGTGGAGCTGGACAAATCTAGATTAATATAACTGTATGAATAACTTTCCCAAGCAAACTGTTGCTGAAGCCATTGGAGGTCTGAGACCAGTGGTTTGCAGGAAAACAGGCAGACACCATGGGTCAAATGTAACTCCAGGGCACGTGGATGAACTCGGGCCATAAAGCAACAATTATGGGCACCTGTGCACTTGGACCAAAGCAGGTCTGTCCAGAGCTGAACTTGCTGATTAGCCTCTTCATACCACTGCTGTCCACACAGCTCTGCTGTCAGCTTCAAGCTACCACACTGCAAGGCTCTGTGCCTCACGAGTGCTTCCTACTGGTTGTGCAAACTTCACTTGAGAGGGCATCTAGACTAGGAAGAGATCAACTCCCAGCAAGGGCAGACAGTTACCCACACAGTCTTTTAAGACTCCCAAGGACTGGCACTTGCCAATCTGTTTCTGCCTGCTATTTCACAGTACACAGTGATGCTCCAGTTCAACTCCCAGCAGCACCTGCATTAAATACCTTCATAACAAGCAGTATTGCCTTCATAAAAAGGCACAGTTGAGGAATGTTTGTGCACAAGCTACATAAACAAGCAGCAGTCCTACAGCTGCACTCATAAGTTTGCCCCACATATATTATGTCATTTAGAAAAATGGCAAAGGTCACTCCATTTCACTAGCTATAATTCAGCCTTCTCAAACCAACAGAAGACAACTAGGACAATAGGTGTCATTGATATATTTCACTGCAGTTATCAGCTGAACATTGAAGAACAAGTGTTAACATATGCCAGTGAACACTAGAGAAGATTCCTTCCCCAGCAGAACTGACGGAAATGTAGCACTTGAACAACTTTCAAATTTCATAGTGTATCACCGCTGGTGGCACTTTATTGGGATCTCCTCCTTTCTCCAGATACAGGTCATTGAAGGGATATTGCTTCGGTCCCTACAAGGAGAGACAAAGAGTGGCAAATTCACCACATTCACCAAGCAAATTAAGGGGTAAGAGGAAAATGTTTCATCCTATTCCACCCCCACCCAAATGAAGGCTTGTCATTTATGACCTGTTTCTTAAGTGCTTCAGCTAGAATATCAGAGTATGAGGAAAGTAAATTCAGAAATAGGGGGTTCCTTGCATAAATTTTCTTTAACAGAAACATTAAGGCAGTCTTGCTCTTAATCAACAGTTTTATCTCACAGCATAAGGATAATATATTGCAAAAGCTCTTTGTGTATTCAGACACATTTTTTAAGAGTACATTCCCCAAATAATACAGCTCATGCGATATAACTAAAAACACAGGACAAGAAAAGAGTTAAAGCATCTCACTAGAGCAGATGCACACACAGGGAAGGAGAGTACCTAGACCAAAGATGGGATACCATAAGAAGCATAGTTCACATAGTTCCCTGTGAACAGGGACTGCCCACTATGAAGCAGAATCTGTGAGCTGAGCCAGGCCATACAAGAGAACAACTCAGGCTAGATAAGGCCACAGGACATCCCTTGGCCAATCC